>CM028129.1:334530000-337446250 GCA_016271365.2 Neoceratodus forsteri | reverse complement strand
ATTCTCGTCCAGGTGAGGAAAAGTTGCATAGACTGGACCTAAAGTGAATCCTGGCTATCTATATGGACCAGACGAATGAATATCAGGTCTCATAGTACCCAGCTTTTTGTTACTTATGGTGAGGTTGGCAAAGGCAAACCAGCTACAAAGAGACCTATCTTTAGCTGGATAGTCTCCTCTATTCAGTTCTGTTATGAGAAAGCAAGGAAACTGCCACCAAGAGGATTAAGGGCACACTCCACAAGGGGTACATCTGCCTCTGTGGCATCCTTAAGGGGCATCCCACTGTTGGACATTTGTAAAGCAGCTACCTGGAGGACGGTACACTCCTTCACAAAATACTGCTGTTTGGACATACAGTCCAGAAGGGATGCCATCTTTGGAACTGCTGTTTTGCAGAACATTTTTCAACCCAGCCTCCCAAGGTACTGCTGTGAAGTCTAAGTGTAAACACTAAGTGAGGAATTCCTGGGGTTATAAAAAAAAATTATTCAATGAAGTAATGTTATTTCTTCTTATGGGATCCCTCACTATGTTTACGAGTCCATAACCCTGCCTCCCTACAGATCCTGAAATAGGTTCACACAACAATCAGTTCCTTTTTATAGAGGTTGCATGAGCATGGTATGTCATCACTACAATGACAATTTTACCGTGTCCGACAGTACAGCGACAGGTCGCTGCAATTAATAAGCCTTGGAACCTGGCACTGCTTTCTGGGGGTCTTGCACCCCCTACTTGGGGATTGATTATTTTAGTTCTGGAGAAGCCCCGAGAAAACACATTCTCAAGTGACCGACTTCATGCTGACCACAGTTGCGGTCAACATAAAGGTGTTGCTGTAGTCAGTCGACAACAAATTTGTCGACCGACTGTCATGGATCCCTTGAGCATTACTATTGCTGTTCCTGCAATTGTAGGTTGATTGTTATTGTTTATATGTGTATGCCCCCTCCTGATGTCTAGGGGTATCCAGATGTTTACTTGATGGGAGAGTGGCACCGTACAACCACGAAAACACAGTCCAAGGAAAATAAGATATACTCATTACCTGGTTCTTCAGTTGTTTGTGAGATGGTTTTGCAAGTTGAGGAGCAGGTACATTTCTTGCAGAAGGCTAACTGCAGGGAGCAATGTTCCTTAACAGGCACAATTTAAATCAATAAAATGTACTGTCCACTCCATATTCAAAAGTGCAAAACTGATTTAAATTTTTTCAATTGTTTAACCAGGAGAGACACACTAAGCTGAAGCTTCTTTACAGAGTGCGACCTGGGAGCACAGGGAAGTTAAGTGACTTGCTCTGGGTCACAAAGTATACAAGTGGGGGCTGTGGGATTCAAACCCAGGTCTCCAGATTTGCAGCTCAGAGCCTTAAACCACTGCACTATAAAGCTGATGAACCACTCCATAGTGCACTGGGGAGTAACAAATAAGATGGGGGCACTTCACAGGCAGAAACCTGCAGTACTTCTGCAATAATCTTCTTTTCCAACAGATTGATTTCTTGCTTTGCAGACATTCCCTTGAGCTGAAAGGCTACATTTCCAACAACAGCAGCACAAATGGTGGGCTGAAACAGGCCACACTTAGGGGTATCTCACTACTAGCAAAATTTCAAATCCTATTTCTTAACTTTACTCTGACTTCAACCAGGCACTTGCTTACTATTCCCTTTTTTTTTTGTCTCAACAATACTCAGACTGAGGTAACAATTGTGACAGCACAAGACATTTCTACTGTCCCAGTCCCATTTCTTACTTGCTTTGTTATTTAGGGGGTTACTTTCAAAACATTGGGGCTGATTTAAAACCACAAGGAGCTAATTCTCTTCCTGAGAGGTCTTACACTTTCACACTGGTTTTCTTTTAGCAAGAAACAACACTCACGAAGACCTTCTGGATACCCAATCATTGATGCCACATGCTTGTAGCTGGGCTCTTCCATGCAGTTGGTTTTGCCCCCTGGCCTGTCCAGAAACTCCAGACACTGCTCGCTCATGCAGCGATTTCAATTTATGGACTGTCTTCACCCAGGGGACTGATTGCTATCACATGGATCACCTGGATGGACTGCCACCCTGCCGGGGTCCCAACCAGTCACTCCCCACATGGATCATTTCCTGTTCCACAGGCTGCACACCCTGAGAGCCCAAACCACTGTGGCAGCCACCAGCCTGAGGAAAAGGGGAAGACTGTCACCACTACACCCTACAATGATCCAGGCTCCCACCTCTGGACCACACCCCAGGCCCCATCTGCCAGAGCAGGCCCACCCACAGACACATTCACTGGCTACAGAGTGCACTCACCCATGGGCAAGATTACCTAGAGAACAGGGCCCCAATGGTGCTTACCCTACCATGGTGCCAGAGATCACATGGCGGGCCTCCATCCTTCTTCCTCTACAGGCTCTGGCTAACAACAGGACCCAACTGGTGTTTCACAGCTCCCTCACTCATCATGACCTGAACCACCACACTTCCAGTGTGGGTCTTTAAGGAGGAGAGCTGGGGTGGCAACATCCCACCCAGGCCCTGCCGTGGCCCTCCAGCCAAACTTGTGGGCCGACCCCCCCCAGTCTCTGTTTTCTCCCCTCTCTCCCTGAACCTGTCCATCTGATGCCCAAACCCCACTCTTTTTATACCCCCTTGGGATGAGGCCCCATGCTGACAGCAAGCAAGCTCACATCCCAGACCTACTGGTACCAGAGCTCCTTCTGACTTACAGTTGCTACCCAAATTAACTAGTAAGCTCCCTGAGGGGGCTTACATATGATAATTTTTCACAAGTTTGCTTTCAATTTGTTTGATAATTTTTCACAAGTTTGCTTTCAATTTGTTGGATGTTCTTAAAACCCTATTCAACATTTTTTTTTTTTTTATAAAATTTGTTCTGGTGTGCTGGCCTAGTGGCGCTGAGGCGCTGGTCTCCATACCTCACACCACGCCGGTGACCGGTGTTTGGGAACGAGCATGGGTTGCTGGGAGTTGGCAGGGGAGGAGAAGGATTGAGCATCTGATGGACTGCACTCCTTCTCCCTTGAGGATCCCGACAGTCGGCACTAGATTGCCTCCTGGCAGAGCTCAGAGGACAAGACGCTCACTGTGCATAAGGAGGAGCTGGGGCAGACACCAGGAGGGAGCATGTGGACGCATCCCCCCCCTTCACTGGCATCACTGCACGCCCTCTACTCTGGGGAAGCTAAAAGAAAAAGGGATGGCGCCTGTTTTGAGCGACTTGATGGCCATCCGTGAGTTTCACCATGGCCAGCGTGTGGCACCATCTGGATCCGTGTTCTGTGAGGAGTTGGGGTTTCCTGCCACCCCACTGTGGGAGGTAAGCCGCAGGAGTAGGGTGCCAGGCTGGTTGCAGTAGAGGCAGATGGCGGCTGGAATCCCTAGAGGATCGCGAAGACAAGGGAGCAGACTAGGTGGCCAGAGGAGGTACAAAGAGATAACCAAAAAAATAAAATATGTTCTGGTAGCTTTTTGCTACCAGTTTCACTCACCATGCCACACCCTGGCTTGGAAGCGGATCTGGACAACAACCAGGGTTGAGTGTGTATTGAGTATGGATGTTGTGTTTGAACATACTGTACATTCCAAATTCTAATAATTTGCATATGTTCAGTTTTCTGGGGTGTCACTGTCAGCCAACATGACAGCTAAATGTGAACACAGTGAGGGATCCCTTAAAAAGAAACAACATTACTATGGTGAGTAAATTGTTCAGACAGTACACTGCCTACTGGCTGTCAGTCACAGAGCGAAAAGAACTCTATGGTGAAACAGTTGATTGCCTATCAATGCTGTTGTCAAGTTGCCACCTACCAGCTGATTGGCAGTTATAATTGAATTTACAGGCTGGTAAGCTGATTAGTGAGATTTCTATTTGAATCTGTAACTATTTGGCTATTCTGTTTGTAGTGGAACTGTGAATTTAGGCAATAGCTACTGGATTAGGACTGCAAACATAATGTAGCTCTAAAAAGTCAGAAGTGTGCAAACTATGAAATTAAGTTTACATATCATTTATCTTTTTACAGTGATCTCAGCTAGTTTCTTTAATAGAAATGAATGTTGCCCATCTGGGCCAAGAAACATAAGGCCAGGATATTCAACAGTCCTGGTTAGGGCCCACTAAATGTTTTCTTCAGGAGCAAATTAGCCTGGAGCAAATCATAGAGTATATTAGAACATGCCAGGGCACTTTGTGACATGCCAGGTACTAGCCAACCACAATCACAAACTCTGCCTTCTGCTGGCCACATAAGATACATGGTCAATAGGGTGCTATGGGGATTGCAGAAGTGCAATTTGGCTGTTAGGGCCTGCTAATGACAAGTTCTCTTATGGAGCAATTTGCCATATTCTGCCATAATCATACCTTAAGATGCAAATGACCCCATAGTACAAGCAAGGCACTATGGGTTCATTTGCATCTCATAATGCCCTCATTACAGGCCCAGAAGAAAACATTTTTCAACCCCCTCCCCCTGACACCACTCAGACCGCCAGCCATGGAATGCAGTATGCTGTCCGCGATCCTGCCTCTAGAATACCCTGACAGTTGCTAGATTCAAATTCCCTGGTGTCCAGTGGTCCTTCCAGAATACCCTGCCTGACAGATAGACAGTCACCATTTTGGCCAGTGGTTCCCCCACCCCTGACTACCCTGCCAACAGAGACAGTCACCCTTTTGGCCAGTGGTACCCTGCCACGCCATATGTTTGAATCCCTCCCACCTGTCCACTGAGGCCCCATTACATCCCATTGGCACCTGCCTGTGGTGTCTATGTACCACCGCCCCCCACAGCAACAGACACAGACCTCCCACTCAACTCTGTGGCTGAATGACAACTCACAACTGTACACCTACTGTAGTAATAGCTGTTTGCAGTTGGGCAGTCCTCCTGCAAAGGAAAAGGAGCAGGCAGTGGATCAGAAACAAATGCCCTTCTCAAAGGACATGACTAAGGTATTGTGGGTTTTCCAAGCCTTCCAGACTACTTGAAATGTATTTAATGTGCCTGCCCCCCACTCCAGGATCCACTTCCAGACCACTTTCATGTAGAAGAGGGGATCTGTGTTACAAAGAAGAGAAGGAGGGTGAACCCATGGAACCAGATGACCAAGAGTTTGGTTACTTTCCTAGGCCTACTGAATATTGCACCTCTTACTCCACGTTCATCAAACAGGTGGTGAACACTATCAACAACCCCTGTCATGAAACAGCGGAGGAAGAAGAGGAAATGGAGTTTATGAATATGATTGGGCTATTCCTCCACAAGGAGACTAGTCCCCATCCACAAATCACTCCAAAAGGCTACATTGAAATTCATATCAGCACCCAGTTCAGCTGCTGACATTGATAAAAAGTTGGAAAACATATTAGTTGGACAAACAGGTGTGGGATACCTGTATGCCTGCCCTGATCGTGAAGGATGGTACAGGCAGCTTCTTGTAAGAAAGCCAGTGTGCCTCTCTCACACAGCCTCCTGAAAAGGATTCCAGGATCCTGGATACTATGGCCGAAAAAGTACACTCAACAGCTTCCTTGCTCCTGAGGCAGGCGACTTTTATTGCATACAAAGCCTAATGCCAGAAACCATTGCTAAATGCAGTGCTAGCACTGAGTGATAATGTGGATGGTGAAGCGGCACAGGATGTGGCTGCCACAGCAAAGTCAGCTCTGGACACCACTAAGAACCAGTTCTACATGGCTGTAGACTCCAGTGACTCTGCTGCATGATGCTTGGCTCATGCAGTGACACTGAGGTTTGCCTGTCTAAGGACTACCATCCTTAACCAGGACTCTTAGGCTAAAGCCATTGATTTCCCCTTTGAGGGAAATTCACTATTTAGTGATGAAACAAAGGCATACATAAAATAAGTGGATGAATACAAGACCACTTTTAAAAGTAACACTGAGAAACAAAAGGCCTCCACTTCCTATAGGCCTTATGGAAGAGGAGGCAGGGGCAAGTGTTACTATTCAAGACTCTACATTGCCTATGAGTACCAACCTGAAAGAGGTTACTATAGAGGCAGAAGCTGGAAATGTGCAAGTCATACTGCAGCACCAGCCCTCAAGCCACAGCCGAAACAAAAACAAAACCCCTGAAAATTCTGCCCAGGTGCTAAATCACCCATTGCTATTAGGAGGAAGGCTGTCCCACTACTTTCAAGAATGGGTAAACATTACCACAGACAAGTGGATCCTGGAAGCAGTGGGTCAGAGATTGTCCCTGTACTTCAAAAGGTTTCCAAAATTACAGAGACCAAAATATTGTCCATCTCATTCACCTCCAAAAGAATTCTGCTGGAACTGGATGTAAAGAAACTACTGCAAGCAAAGGCAGTAGAAAAGGCTCCCTACCCCACAGTGGAGCAAGGGCCTGTTTTCATGATACTTTCTGACCCACAGGAAAAATGGGGAATTGTGACCTATTTTGACTTTAGATGTCTGAACAAGTATATCAAATAAAAGTTCAAAATGGAAACACTGGGCACAGTGACACCATCTCTACAGTCAGGACATTGGTTGGGGGTACTAGATCTGAAGGGTGCCTATTGCCACATTCAGTCAGCCCCAGAACAGAAAATATTTTGGGTTCAGGTTGGAAAACTGCCAGTAGCAGTTTCAGCTCTTCCCTTCAGTCTCACCTGTGGTGGCGCTCAGCT
This sequence comes from Neoceratodus forsteri, assembly GCA_016271365.2. Lineage (NCBI taxonomy): Eukaryota > Metazoa > Chordata > Ceratodontiformes > Ceratodontidae > Neoceratodus > Neoceratodus forsteri. Next base: position 337,439,565 of record CM028129.1, on the reverse strand, counting down.
AAGAAAACAAGGTGTGGTGGTTTTCCCTACCTAGAAAGTTGACTAGTCTCAGGAAAAACAGAACAAAGGGCAGGTGCTCCATACAGCAGGTAAGGGCACCCTAGAAACTATAAGTTCATAATAAATTTGCAAAGTCCAGACAGAACAAGTGCAGGTGCTGGACTTCATAGGTACAAAGCTGGATACTCTGCGGGGAAGGCTTTCCTTCCACAAGAAACAGTTTCAAACATTATCTAATAACTCATTACTCCTATATAATTCTACAAACAATTTTTGTATCCCCCCACCTCTCATCTGGCATTATTGAATTCAATTTGTTTCAAACTTCAATCCACACCCTTAATATATACCTCCCCTTATTATCCTTACTGAATTATAGGTACAGGATACTGTATATACCAGTGTTTCACTCTTTATGATTTTCTGATATCAGTATATTGCAGGCTATTTTTGAGACTCCGGAGCCCCTACCTATACACTTAGCATCTAGCATTTTATTATGGTGTATACTCCAGGCTTGAAGCCCAGAATAAAGTTGTTAATATTGGGATGAACAATACACAGTTGAAGTTTATTGGGCCTACACATAGTCCTAATTACCATGCTATATAGTCATATCCATAATCAGGCAATGTTCTAGTCAAGAGCTATTTACACCTAATTTAGATGCTTATACGAGTGGCACCAAACAACCTCAAAGCCTGAATCACCATAACCTTCATCTAATACATAATTATATTGTTGGAAATACTATATACTCATATTCCATAGATTTTGTAATACTATATGAACACTTTCCACACTTTTTATTTGGGTTAATTATTATTTTAATGCCTCATTAAGACATATGGACTACTCAATTCGGATACCTCTGCCTCTTTCAGTGCCTATATATATATATATATATATATATATATATTCACACTGCTCTATAGAATTGGCTATGAGGGTTCCATTAATTTTTCAGATCTGCCTTAGGCTTTCACATTATTACTTGAGCTATTATGATGGGATGGCACACTTTCTTATTTCTGAACTGAGACTATGGCCTAGTTCAGCTTATGTTACCACTACTTGGTTAGTTGATTATATAGAGAATAATGGATAGGCAAGTGTGTGTTATGAATTTTACACACGGAGTGTGTGATGACCTAAACCTTGAGGTGAAGCTCAAGAGAGATTTATACAGGCATCACACACGGGTTGTAAAAAAAAAAAAAAATCCACAAAAACACACTTGCCTAGCTCTTATTTTTATAATTGCTGTTTTAGGCGGCTGCGGCGAGTGTAGTGCAATGATGAGAGCATATTAACCTGATTTCGGGTTATTATGGCATTTGACAATACTCATAATCCGGATATTAAATAGGGTCCCAGTTATTATATAGAAGTAATATATGGGGTGGTGTGTTTAACAAGATTTTACACACACGGTTGTGGGATACTACACAAACCCGAGGCGAGCCTGAGGGGGTTTATAAAAGCATCCCACAGCAGTGTGTAAATCAGTTCACACACCACCATATTTTATTTTATAATTGCAGGAGTGCGCTTTTCGCCTCAGCAATTATAAAAATTTAATAAGCTAACAGATTAGTGTTCAGGAAGCTGCGGATCAGTCTTGATTTTGCATGGTCCGCGGTCTCCTAATTATCAGGCTGCACTTGTTGGAGAAAAAGGAGAGGATATTTTATTAAAAAATGTGTAGAAACTTAGATTTTTGTTTTAATATAAACTTACTGCCGAGCGGCGTTTGCAGCATCCTTCTGGGCTTCGACAGGCAGGGGCAGTCTGTGACATGGACTCTGCTGTGGTGTCAGCCTGACAGGAAAAAACTTTTATTTGCTTCCGTTTTTTAGTGATCTAGTTGAGGAAAGGAGTTTTTTATTTTTATATATTTTTTTGCAAATAACTTTATTTTATAACAAACAACAATACAATAGATAACCCCACCCAAGAACAGTAACCCTTTACAAGTTTCCATACTGTAGATTATTATAAGTCACCACACATCGAGAAGCAAACAAAGGGGTACCCTCCCAGACCCTCCCAACCGGCCCACCACTCCATCCCCGAGCCCCAGGCATTCCTTATAGAACAGAAGAAGGAAAGGGAGAACCTGATAGTATAGACCAGAGTACATTAGCAACCTGAGAATAGATAACCAAAGCAGTTCTAAATTACTTAGACCAAAAAAAAAAAAAAAAACTTTCGACCTGAGTGTCTCCTAAGGGAGAGAGAATATACCTTCTTATCCAGATTCGTTTCAGATGTAAATATAAAGAGAGAGAAAATTTATTACAATGTGGGATAAATTATGTACCCAAAGGAGGAGGGATCCTACCCTCTAATAACCATATTTAACCTTCAAACACCTCGAAAAGTTACCCCAGTACTTATTCAATTTTTTACTTGAATTGAAAAATTTTCTACAGTCCTCTCCGCATTTAAAGCACCTAGAAACTCATCCACTGTTCTTTATAGGAAGGAGATCTGTCAGTATGCCAGTAGCGGAGAAGGAGGAGCTTAGTCACCAAAGCCACCAGGGCCACTGGTACTTCTGAGCTAACGTAGGTATGTGGGAAAACTCACTAAGAATACACACATCGGCATTAAAATAATCCAAATGTTGACATAGGGCTATCCACAGCTTCACTAACTCCCAAAGTTTAACTGCCTGAGGACATTCCCATAATTTGTGATAGGTAGTACCAACAGGGCTGCCACACATCTTGCACTCTGGGAGCTGAGGCTATATTTGGGAGAGTTTAGCCGAGAGATAGAGGTTATGCAGAAGATTAAATTGAAGACCCTTAATCTATCTTGTTTGACATATACATATAAGTCCGACCAAACCTTACGCCAGTCTTCCTCAGACCAACCCAGCTAGAGTTCGCCTCCCAGTAATAGGGTATTGGGGAGATGTTAATATCTCTCTTGGCTATAATTGCTTTATATAATTTAGAGACTGGTTTACCAGATAGCATGAAGTCCCTCATTTTCCTTAGAAGCTCCCCAGCTTCATCCAATCCTTTACTGCCCTTAGAGGAACTAATACATCTATGGATCTGGTACAAGCGTAATCGATCGTTGGGTTCACCTTAAGCCCCTCTGCCAACACAGAGGCCAAATAACTGAGCCTTCTGAAATGAAATCAACTATCTTTGGTTTAAGGGAGGTTGCCTCGCATCTCTTTATCGACTGATTCCCGACCAAAAGGTTAGGGTTTTTAAGAGGGCTGCATTACATCCTTTACATATGGGATACTCAAAATGAGTAGAGCTGGTGAAGGGCCTTTATATCCCACCCCAGAGAATCTCTTACTTTGGCAGGAACTTTAGACCACGGAATATACAGACAAGCTTCAAGGTCTAAATTAACACTATGTGCTAACGACCAATCAAGCTTAAGCCCCTCGAGCTTACTCCCGCCTGTCACCCATAAGGCCGCCCTGGCAACATGGCTAGCCAGATAGTAAATATAGAAATCCGGAGTTGTAGACCCCTACCATCCTTGACAGGTGAGCTTCCTATAGACCCTACGAGGAGGTTTCCCCTTCCATAAAAAATCTGTACAATATTTGTAAATCGGGTTAAAGAAGGATCTGGGAAGGTATAAGTTGAGGTTATAAAGGGGGTAAAAGATTTTTGGTAGGATCATCATCTTGATTGTATTTATTCTCCCCCAAAAGGATAACGGAAGCTTAGACCACCTTTCCAGGTTCTCCTTAACCGATCCAAATAAAGGTTTAAAATTTAAGTCTACCAAGTCAGTTAAGTCCTTTGAAATTTGAATTCCTAAGTATTGCAAAGACTTAGGCTGCCATTGTAGGCCCAAGGATGCACACCAACTTTGTTGCAAGAAGGGGGAAAGCGGGTAAACCAGAGTTTTACTTTTGTTCAAATTATAGCCCGAAATTTTACTAAAATCTGAAATAATTTGAAACAAACGGGGAAGTGATTTCAGAGTGTTGCGGAGATGCAGGAGTATATCATCAGCAAAGGCTGATAGCTTATACTCAGACTTCCTATGCAAATTCCTTGAACTTGTTTGTCATTATTAATGGCCTGATTAAGGGTTCTAGATACAAATTAAACAGGTAGGGGAAAGGGACATCCCTGGCGTGTGCCTCATGATGAGGGAAAAACAGCTGAAATCAAATTATTGCATTGAATCCTCGCTGAGGACATGTATAAAGGACCGAATATAATCCAAAATTTCTCTGAAAACCAAAATTGGATAATACCTGAAACATGAAATTCCACTCCACCCTATCAAAGCTTTCTCTGCATCTAAAGACACCAGAGATGCTTCCATATCTAGGCACGAGGATGCAGAAATTAAATAAAATAATTTTCTAAAGTGGTCCCCTGACGAGCGACCATACGAAACCAACCTGTTCGGACTCACTAGATCTAGCGAGGATTTGATACTGGTGGCCAAAATCTTGGCATAGATTTTAATATCAATGTTCAATAGTGAGATTGGCCTATAGTTGCCAACCAAATCTAATGGCTTACCTGGTTTAGGTAGTAAAATAATTCTCGCCTCAAAAAGGGATGGGTCTTTTATCCCATGTTCCTGCCAAAAGGCAAAGAGTTGCTGTAATAGCGGTATCAAAAGATCTTTGAACGACTTAAAGAAAAGGGCTGTAAAGCCATCGGCCCTGGGCTTTATCTATTCTTAGAGCATCAATAGCTTGACAATCTCTCTTTGAGAGAAGGAGCCACTAGCCTCTAACTACTCTCTTCAGAGTGAAGGGAAAGAACACTTCCAAGAACTCCCTTATCTTAGCGTTCCTGTCTGAAGAAAGGGGCATATTAGAGTATAAGTTTTTATAAAGTCAAAAAAATACCTAGTATGCCCTCTGGATCGGAAACTGTATTGTTAGTCTCAGGGTGTTTCAGCCTGCCACACTCTTAGCTGTTGCTCGCTGCTTCAACTGCCACGCCAAATTTTGCCAGCTTTACTACCCTGCCCTATATAAAGCCTTCAGTCTAGAGGCTCGATTCTCAACTCCTTCCCGTGACCGTTACCAGGCCCTGAGCGTAGCTAATTCTTGATCATGACCCATAGATCTCGCATCTGCTCCCATAAGCTCTAAAGCTTTAATTCTCTCTAAACAATTGGATAAAAGGGCGTCGTTTTCTTCTTACGAACTGATGCAAGTCTAATTAACTCGCCTCTCCATATGGCCTTCAAGGCCGACCATGTCTGGTCCACCGCATTGATAGAGCCCCAATTAGATGTAATTGCAAAGGACATAAAGGAGCGAAAATGACCTAGCAATTGGGGATCCTTTAATAAAGAATCATTTAAGGACCATGAATAAGATCTAGTGGAGCAGACAATGACTGACATCGAAAACCAATGGGTGAGTGATCTGAGATTACCCGACTCTCTATAGTAACTTCATAAATAAAAGAGAGAACCTGGTAGCTAATCAGGAAAAAGTCAATCCGAGAATAGCTTCTGTGAACAGGAGAGTAGAAAGTGAATTCTTTGGCAGTGGGATTAATCATTCTCCAAGGGTCAATTAGACCCAAGGAGGAGATTAACTCGGCCAACGCCCTCTGAGAGGGAGACAGGCATGCAGCTCTAGACCACGAGCGATCGATACGGTTGGACTGTACCTGATTCCAGTCCCCTCCTAAGATAACGGGACTATCTGCAAGGGGAGCGATTAACACAGCCAGCTGGGTGAAGAAGGAGGGTGACTCTTGATTTGGGCCATAAATAGACCCCAGTACTAAGTTAACTCCCCCCAACTTCCCTGAGACTATAACATATCTACCATTAGGGTCAGAGAGAACCTCTGAGGGAAAAAAGGGGATTCCTTTAGCCACCAAAATGGCTACCCCCCTTTTGCTAGAGGAGATCCCTGCTCCAAAAACCTGACCTACCCACCTTTTCTTAAAGTGATGGAGCTGCTCCTGGGGCATATGAGTTTCTTGAAGAAAAACTATTGACGGATCTAGATGTGCCAAATGATTTAAAATAACATATTTTTTCTTATTATCCTTCCCCCTTTTATATTCCAGGAAATGATATTCAGGTTGCTAACCATATAGTGGTCCAACAAAAAAATATAGGACCATTTGGAAGCTGTCTGCACCCACCCTAATACCCCCCACATACCCAAACCTTAAAGAAGAAAACCCATTAGAAACTTCCCTAACCCCAACCACCTAACACCACCACCCATTACGGCCGACTCCAGAACCACGGACCATGACGTGCTCTGAAGTACGAGCCCCGTGGCCAAATGAGAATAGGTATCACAGTCCGAAAACTCGAACAAGAATTATATAAACCCTAACTAGAGTATTGCCCCTAAAAGTGCAATAGCGGTAACCTTGAAAAAACAATATATCCACCCTGTAGTGCAATTTACACTTGTAAATAATAGATATCAAAATAGATCCCATTAAGGAGTGAGACAAGTTGGCAACCACTCATGATACACCTGAAGAGTATCCTAAAATACAGAAAATAAACCTGAGGGGCCAGAAACTTCGTACAGCAGTTCCTAAAAAAAAACATTGAGAGTCCCTCTAAATACCCAGTTAGTATGTTACCAAGTCATTATATCAAAACAAGCATTACCCATACATCAGGTATCCAAACAAAGACATATCTCATGCTGAGACTTGTTTAAAATAAATTACCTCCAGAAATCCTGGATATTAAATGAAAAGGAAAAAACTGGGAGCATGCAGCAAATCGCACATAATTATATCGGTTGCCAGCACTATCAGCAGTACAAAGCAGATTATTAGGGCTACCCTCTTCTCAATCATGACATCCCTCGTATAATACACACTTTCCCTGTTAGTGAGAAATTAAATGTCCTTAGGAAAAGTCCAGATATAGCAACATCAAGTGGAACTCTAACACATTAAAGTGAAAGCAGTTCATCTGAAGTCCTTGAGAGCAGAAAATAAAATAGTGTCCCGACTGCAGATCTATTCACCCTTTGGTAGTAAATCAGGCATCATCTTGTTAAGGTATTTTGTAGTCTCCTCCGGCATGTCTAATCGCTTTGGGCCATCCTTGAACGAGATCTCCAGCCCTAAGCCGGGTATAACTTGTCACGGTGTTTGACTCCCTCGACCCACAGCTTGGATGTAATGGGTCGGAAGTTGCCCTTGCCAGGCGATTTTTTAAAGTTAAATTCTGGAACTACCCGAAGCTTTTGCCCTCCCATAAAATTGCAGGTAATTTCCTCGCCTCTTTCAGAATGTGCTCGATCGAGGAAATTGAGGAGCTTAAAATTATAGGCCTGGGAGGGTCTGTTGAAGGTGGTTTTGCCCTTTAGGCCCGATGGCCCCTTTTCGATGATGTATTCGAAACCATTAGGTGAGGGCCCGGATTGTTTTTAGAAACTTTTTGCAAGAAAAGAATTGTATTCGGGCCCTCCTCTCCTTCTGCAAGCCCTAAGAGAACCAAATTATTACTGGCGATTCCTTCCCTCGAGATAATCGAGAGATGATCCTCCAGTTTAGCCACCACTCTCTTGCACTCGACCATGGCTGGGCCGAGCTTGTCGAAACTTCTTTCCAGCGACGAAATTCGGGCTTCTGCATCAGTGACTCTTCGAGCAAGCTGCGTTAGTGCAGGTTTGAATTCAGCTACATCCTCTAATAATTTGAAAAGGGCTTCCTTTATTGTTGAAAGTTTGCCGTAAACCCGTGTAGGGGTTAGTTCGTCCTGAGGATCTGCTGGGGACTAACTGCGCCTAGGCCGTTTCGCCTCAAGTTCCTGCGGGGTTTCTTCCATCTCGTACCCGACAGCCGAAAGGGGTTAATTACAGTAAATTGCTGCTGTTAGAGTGGGTTTGGTTTAATAAACTGCGCTAGAATGTGGTAAAAAAATGGAGATTGTAACACCGGAGCGGGGAGAGTCCCAAAGCAGCTGCTATTCCTCCAGGCGCATCACGTGACCCCCAGGAGTTTTTATTTTGTTTTATAAAAAGTTCATTACCGCGAATACAAGGGACCAGGGAAGTGTGCTGCGCCATGGGATTCCTTCATGGAGCATGAGCGTCGGGAGAACAGCGACTGAGGAATGGCTGTTCTAAGGGAAACTTGGTGCATGTTTGCCGCTATAACAGCTGAGCTGGTTATAATGGCAAATTATAACCGGTTTCCTTATGAGAAAAGCTACCCAGTAATTATATACTTTTAACCTTCTCAAATTGTTATGAAGTGATGATCCTGGTTCCTTCCTGGGAATCTAAATAATTATTCTACTACTTGTTACTACAACAATACCTGTTACATTGTTCCTTTTAATACAGTTTATAACTTGGAATCATAGCTAGTTAAATTAGCAATTTTCTCTTAATTCTTAACTACCTAAACCATCCAGTTGTGTGGTAGGAGAGTCTCGGTACTTTGTATTGACTCTTATTTCTCTGCACATCATAAGTGTTGCACTATAGTTATTATAAGTTTCATTTTAAAAATAGTTATAATGTTAAAAACTGTTTCTTTATACTGTTATTCAGAGAGAGACACATTGGTTACTACTATACTAAACTTCTTGGTCCATACTGTTTAGCAGTCCTTCTTACCTCTTTAGGTCAGTACTATCTCCCTCTTGAGCCCATGCTGTCCTTAGCTTTAACTAGATGGAGTCCCTTATGTCCATGGTTGTTGTTATATTTCTTATCCCATTTCTATGAGTGACTTAATATTATATTCATGGAACATCAAGGGACTTAATTCTCCTTGTAAGCATAAGCAAACTCTTACTTATCTCAAAAAGTAAAGTACATATTGCTTTCTTACAAGAAACTAAACTTTTAGCTGAGGACATGATCAGACTTGAGGGATTGGGTCGGTCAACTATATGCATCTTCCTTTTCCTCAAAAAAACACAGGGTGGTTATCTTATTACATAAAAATCATAATTGGACTCCTGTTAAAACTATTACTGATTCGGAAGGCAGATGGGTAATAGCAATATTAAAGGGTACCTAAACAAGCAGTTTTTTAAAACTGCAAACTCCAAAATCTGTCTTCATAGCGAGGTAAAATAAAGGCTGCTGTTTATATTTATACTATAACTGCATTTATGCAATTAGCATAAATGCAGTTTCATAGCTTTTGAAAAATGTAAACATCAGCCTTTCACTTTCAGAAAAACAGCCTTTGTTTCTCCCTAAGATGTTTGCCAAGTGTGTTAAGTGATGAGTCATGATGATATCATCAGAGCCAGAGACAGAGATCCACATATATTTCTATAGTGCTAACTAGTTCTTCTTTCCCCCTTTATTTTGAATTGTTGTACCAGAATGATCAACACCATATATTAACGCATGGATTATTTTGATCAGTACACATGTTAGGCTATGATTTTGTTCATTTTGTTTACTTTAACTTACGGAAAATGTTTTGCAATCCAGCTGACTTTTTCTTTGGAAAACTGCATTACGGTACAACACTTCAAATACCTGATGATCTAGTGGCTATGTGATGCACTGAATTTTGTTTTTTGTTAACCAGGAGAGACACACTAAGCTGAAAGCTTGTTTACGGTGTGGCCCGGGAGCACAAGGAAGTTTAGTGACTTGCTCAAGGTCACACAGCAAAGTACCAGTCTTGTTCGGTTCCAAAGCTCATGCTCTCTTGTTAATCCAGAAATAAGGCTTTCAAACACCATGAAGTCTTGCTATATTATGACTATATGCAGTCAGCCACTGCAGCTGAACTGCCCAGGAGAGGAAAGAGTTAACTCCAGAGAGTCTGGAGTTCCACAGCGCGAGGGCGCTATACCAAAGCTCTATCTGGCGAGTTTCAAATGAAACTGTCAGATTCTTTACTCCGCTTCACTGAACAGTTGCTCCGGAGATCAGCTCCTTCACATCGGTTCATTTCTCGGTTCAAGCGAGTATTTTTGGTTCATTTGAACCGGCAAAAAGTATTTATTTTACCAGCATTTGGTTAAAGCTCTATCTAGTAAACCGTAAGTAGAAAATTTAAAGTCTGTGTGGAAATTCAATTATCGGTTCGGTTTGAACCGATCGGTTCAGTAATTTAACGTTTTAAAGTGAGGTTGGGCTTTTAGAGTGCGGTTCCGGTTCTTATCGGTTCTAAAAAGCCTTGCTTTTAAAATAGGTTTTTCAAATACCCGTGACACGGTTAGGAACCGATAAGGTGTCTTGCCTGGCACTGCCATCAAAGGGCAAGTTTTTGGTTAGGCTGGCATTATGTCTGAGAACCCAAAGAAAACCGGGCCCACTGGGTTTCAACACTGTGATGTCTGTGGGGAAGTCTTTGCCAAGGCTGACCCACACACTATGTTTATTGTCTGGGCTGACCACCTCCTGTCAGACTGCCAGGTGTAAAATTTCCCTGCAGCCACCCTGGAGAAGAGATTGGGCGGCTCAGGGACGAGAGGCAAAAGTCCGCTGACCCGATGGCCAGCCCGGTCCAGTACCCACTGGACCAGAGGGAGTGCCCTCTGACCAGGGCGAGACTTCCTCGGCAAAGGAAGGCTGGTTCAGAGGAACCAGTCCCAGTAAAAAGACAAAGAAATCAGTAGGTTTGGAGTCCAAAATTGTCTCTCCAACTGCTGCAGAGATAGCTAAAGCCATTCAGATTGTCCAGTCACTGTCTCAGGGACTGCCGAACCACCAACAGTTGGTAAAAGGTTGGTTGTTCAGTTCCAGTGGTTCAGGAGTATGATGTTGAGGAATTTTATGAACCACAGGAGGGGGAGGAGGAATTTGATCAATATATGTGTGGCTGGAGGGTCTGACGTGCTCATTGAACCGGACATTTCTCCAGACAGACCTTTAGAATCTCCTCCTATTCTGTCTGAGTCCCTTCTCATTTTATGTTTTACAAAAGGTTGCAGAAACCTCCAGCTTCCTTTAGAGGAGGCTGTGATGAGCAAGAGGAGCCTGATTATGTAGAAGATATAATCTCATTCTGTCCCTCCTGTAGATAAAAAATGGACAGAAGGTATACTTTGTCAGGCTCTGATACAGACTTCCTCACTGAGCAGTGTAGTCATGTAGGTGTGGTACAAGCTGCAGCCTGTGACAAGGCTAATATTCCTCTGGCCTCACATCCTCCTGATAAGGATTCCAGGAAGATTGATGCACATGGGAAACAGTATATGGCAGCTTCTTTGGGACTCAGGCAGGCAAATTATATGGCTTATGTGGCTAGATATCAGAAATCTAGGTGGGACACAGTATTGCAGTTAGCCAAGCAGGCCCATGGCCAGCTGGCTAGTGAGTTGGAACAGGTGGCTGCTGATGGCATTGAAGCCTCTAAAGTTCAATTTCATACTGCTGTTGATGTTAATGATGTTTCCTCTAGGTCATGGCCACTTCTGTAGCTTTCCGTAGGTTGGCATGGCTCAGATGCACTAATCTGTCCCAAGATACTCAGTCAAAGGCTATGGATTTTCCTGTAGTGGAAATTCTCTGTTTGGAGAGCAAACAGAAAACTATATGAAAAGATGGATGAGTACAGAACTACCTACAAAGTGCCCAGGCTAAGGAGAGGCATGCCACTCACAAAGGCACGCTCCCAGAGGTAGGGCAGGCCTTTCCACAGGCCTTTTACCAATCTCAAGCCTCCTCTGCTTTGCACAGAGGGTTTTTCAGAGGCAGAGGTAGAGGTCAGTAACACCCCTCCCTCAGCCTAAGGCTGCTGCTGCCAAGCAGGCATCCTGATGTGGTGCCCAGGGCTGATTCTCCTGTACGGTGGGAGGCAGGTTGGCTTATTTCAGCCAGAACTGGGTGTCCCTAACTTCGGACAAATGGGTTCTGGAGGTAGTAAGCCAGGGTCTGGTTCTCAGCTTCAAACAGTTTCCAAAGATGAGAACCAGACATTTTCCACCTGCAAATCCTTCAGAAGCCCTTGCTTTGGAAGCAGAGGTTTCTTCTCTTCTAGACTGCAAAGCAGTGGAAAGGGTTCCTCCTTGCCATCAGGGCAAGGGGCTGTACTCAAGATACTTTCTTACCCCAAAAGACAGGAGAATGTGGCCCATTCTAGATTTAAGTACCTGAACAAGCATCTTTTGAAACCAAAGTTCAAAATGTTAACTCTGGCAATGATTTTGCCTTCCCTGAGGCCAGGGGACTGGCTAGCTTCCCTGGACCTCAAGGATGCCTATTTTCATGTCCTGATCAGGCCTTCTCACCGAAAGTACTTCAGGTTCGAACTGCCCTCAGGCCACTACCAGTTCAGAGCAATGCCCTTCGGCCTTACCTCTGCTCCAGGGGTATTCACAAAATGTCTAGCTGTGGTAGTGGCTCATTTAAGAAGGCAAGGGATTGCTGTGTTTCCCTACCTGGACGACTGGCTCATTGTGGGTCAGTCTCCAGATCAGGTGAAATCCCACTTGCAAGTCACCCTGCAGCTTCTCACTTCCCTGGGATTCCTGCTGAATTTACCAAAGTCAGTTCTAGAACCAGTTCAGGTACTAACTTTCATAGGTGCAGAATTGAAACAAAGTTAGCCAGGGCCTCCCTGGGAAAGGGTAGAGAGCTCATTGCCCTGGCATCCTCTTTCACCCTGCTGGTCTCTCGACCAGCAAGGCATTTTCTGCAACTCCTAGGACACATGGCTGCTTCCACAGCTGTAGTGCAAGGAGCAAGATTCCAGATGAGGGACATTCAGTTCCATTTGAGGGCCTATTGGTCTCAAAGGAGGGACCCCTTCCAAATTGGTTCCAGTGACCCAAACTCTGATTCTGGCTCTCCAGTGGTGGCAGGATCAGAGCAACTTAAGACAAGGGGTCCCTTCATTCCTGTTTCCCACTCTCCTCACCCTCACCACGGATGCCTCCTGTTAGGGTGGGGGCTCACTTGGGCGACCTTTCCACTCAGGGAGTGTGGTCTCCTCAGGAATCTCTGCTCCACATCAACCTATTGGAACTCAGAGCTTTTTAGCTCTTAGGTTTTCTCAGCATCTGTCCAGAACAAGGTAGTTCAGGTCAGGACAGACAACACCACGACAATGTGGTACATCAGCAAGCAGGGGGCACTCGGTCATCAGCCTTGTGCACCGAGCAATGAAGTTGTGGTCTCTGGCTTATTCCTGAACACCTCCTAATAGCAGTTCACCTTCAGGGAAAGACAATGTCCTGGCAGATGCCCTCAGCAGGATTTCAGGACCACCATCACGAATGGTCTCTGAATCCTCTGGTGCTGGGGTCAGTCTTTGCCAGATGGGGCACCTCAGATAGATCTTTTCGCAGCCCCAGACAACCACCAACTTCCTCTATTTTGTTGCAGGCCGCCAGTGCTGGGCTCAGTCCCCTGGATGCCTTTCTGTTGGATTGGAAGGGAGTTCCTGTATGCCTTTCCCCTTCCCCTTCTCTTCAGGGTATTAGTAAAAATCAGATCTCAGCCTGCAAAGTGATCCTGATTGCCAGACTGGAGCCAGACAGCCCTGGTACCCACTGCTTCTGTCCGTTTCAGTCCACCCTCCCTGAGCCTGCCCAGGGTCCACAACTTGCTGGCCTGTGCCCAGGGAGAGTGTGTATCCGGACCTCAATCCCTCCACCTCAAGGCTTGGCTCTTGAGGAGTTAGAATTTGCTGATTTACACCTTTCTCAAGGTGTCCTTGATATTTTAAAGGCTTCAAGGAAGCCTTCCACTAGGGCCACTTATAATTCCAAATGGAAGAGGTTTTCCATCTGGTGTTCTGGGAAGCAGATTGTCCCAGAATCTGCTGATTTGCCCATTTTACTGGACTATTTGGTCCATCTAAATTCCTTAGGCCTTAGGCCAGCTACCTTAAAGGTTCATCTGGCAGCTGTCTCTGCTTTTGTATCAGCAGGGAAGCCTGCCTCCCTTTCTTCTCACCCTGTGTTTTCCAAGTTTTTAAGGGGTTACTTCACTAACCTCCTTTTCGGGACCCAGCTCCTGCCTGGGACCTGAATGTTTGCATTGCTCAGTTAATGCAACCCCCTTTTGAACCTCTGTCTTCAGCAGATCTCAAGTTTCTAACTTGGAAAACTGTTTTCCTAGTGGCCATCACTTCTGCCAGACGCATAAGTGAATTATAAGCCCTGTCAGTGGAAAAGGATTTTATTTCTTTTCACAGAGATCAGGTAGTCCTCAGGACTAACAAAAGTTTTTACCTAAAGTGGTTTCAGATTTCCATCTGAACCAATCCATCTCCTTCAGTATTTTTACTGAGCACTCTTCCTCGGTGAGAGGAGATTGCACAGTTTGACGCCAAAGAGCCTTGCTACTATTTGGAGCGCACCAAGGGTCGCAGGTTCTAATCCTCCAACTCTTCCTTACCTATGGCGAGGTTGGCAAAGGAAACCTGCCACTAAGAGGACAATTGCAAGGTGGATTGTCTCTTGTATCCAGTTCTGTTACCAAAAACTAGGTAGAGAACCCCCCTCAGGACTGAGGGCCCACTCCACCAGGGGTACAGCTGCATCTCTAGCGGCTGCTAGGGATATTCCCATTCTGGAAATTTGTCAAGCTGCTACCTGGAAGACAGTTCACACTTTTACCAAGCATTATTCCCTGGATGTCCAGTCCAGGAGAGTTGCTCGGTTTGGCACAGCTGTGCTTCAGAGCCTATTTCCTAGGTAGGTTCTGACCCTCCTCCATGGAGGTACTGCTGTGTAATCTGCTTCTGTCATAATATAGCAAGACTTCATGGTGTTTGAAGAAAAAATTACTCACCTTAGTAATTGCTTTTCTTCTCATGGAGTCTTGCTATATTATGACCACCACCTCCTGCCCCTCTCAGAACTTCTACTTGGGTAAGGGTTGGCAAATTAGTGCAAGCACTGTGTCATGCCATTTTAGTTCTTTACCTTTCCTTTCTTTAGGGTTAGGAACTAGGTATTTCTGTTTTTGGTAATATGTTGGCCCTCCTCCTGGACTTGAGTCTTTTGGGAAGGGGTCTAATAGTGCTTGTTGGGGGTGATATTATTAGTAGTATTATTATTGTTGTTGTTTCTGTTATTGTTTTTTTCCTACTAGTAGGTGGCCACTTGGCTAGTGTAGGGTTTTTCCATACAGACTTGTTGCTTAGTGTTAGCTACGTAAAGATCTGACAGTTTCAGTTTGAAACTAGCCAGATAGAGCTTTGGGTACAGCGCTCGCGCTTTAGAACTCCAGTCTGCCTGGAGTTAACTGTTTCCTCTCCGGGGCAGTTCAAGTGCTGTGGCTAACTGCTTCTGTCATAATATAGCAAGACTCCATGAGAAGAAAAGCAATTACTAAGGTGAGTAATTTTTTCTTCTGTCCTTAGCAGTCCATCTTCCCCTGTCTCCCCACAGGAATCACAATCTGTTAACCTGTGCTCAGGGGAGAGTTTGGTATCCGAATCTCAAATCCCTCAACCTCAAGGCTTGGCTCTTGAGCAGTTAGAGTTTGCTGATTTGCAACTTTCTCAAAGTGTTCTCGAAATCCTGAAGGCTGCTAGAAACCTTTCCCCAGGGCTACCTATAACTCCAAGTGGAAAAGGTTTTCCATATGGTGTTCTGGGAAGCATGTTTCCCCAGAATCTGCTGATCTACCCAGTGTATTGGACTACATGGTCCATCTTAATTCTTTGGGACTGAGACCAGCCACCCTGAAAGTGCACTTGGCTGCTGTCTCTGCCTTCATTTCAGCAGGGAAGCCCTCTTCCTTTCTGCTCATCCTGTATTTTCCAAGTTTTTTAAAGGATTGCTTCACACCAATCCTCCATTCAGGGACCCTGCCCCGGCTTGGGATCTTAATGTATGCATTGCTCAGCTAATGCAACCCCCCTTTGAGCCTCTGTCTTCGGCAGAGCTTAAGTATTTGACTTGGAAAACTATTTCTGGTAGCCATCACTTCTGCCAGGCGTATAAGTGAGTTACAGGCTTTATCAGTAGAAACTGACTTTATTTCCTTTCACAGGGATAAAGTGGTCCTCAGGACTAACAGGAAGTTTTTGCCTAAGGTGGTTTCAGATTTCCATCTTAACCAGTCTATTTCACTTCCAGTGTTCTTCACTGACCATTCCTCCTCTGGTGAGAGGAGGCTGCACAACAGATGTTAAGAGGGCCTAAGTTACTACATAGGCGTACCAAGGGTCACAGGTTTGACTCCTCCAACTGTTTCTCACTTATGGTGAGGTTGGGAAAGGAGACTTGCCACTAAGAGATCCATTGCCAGGTGGATCGTTTCTTGTATCAATTTTGCTATCAAAAGCTGGGTAAGGCTTCCCCTCAGGCCTGAGGGCTCACTCTACCAGAGGTACAGCTGCATCTCTAGCTGCTGCTAGAGACATCCCTATCTTGGAGATATGTCAGGCAGCTACTTGGAAGACAGTACACATTCACCAAGCATTACTCCTGGATATTCAGGCCAGGAGGAATGCTCGGTTTTACACAGCCGTGCTTCAGAGCCCATTCCCAAAGTAGGTTCTGTCCCTCCTCCATGGAGGTACTGCTGTGTAGTCTGCAATAGTCATAATATAGCAAGACTTCATGTTGTTTAAAGAAAAAATTACTCACCTTAGTAATGTTGTTTCTTCTAATGGAGTCTTGCTATATTATGACCTCCCCCCCCCAGCCTGCCCCTCTCAGAACTCCTACTTTGGGGTATGGGGTGGGTAGTCCTCTGTTGGCATTTATTGATGCCCTCTTTCACGTTTGGTTGTTGTGTTTATTTAGTTATTCTATCTTAATTTTCTGGTCCACTGACTTGAGTCTTTGTGTTGGGACCAGCAAAATGTGTTAATATATTAGTGGCCAGTTGGCTAGTGTAGTTACAGCTTCCACACAGAACCTTAGTGAGTTTTGCTCGTAAAGATCTGGCGGTTTCGGTTTGAAACCAGCCAAACAGAGCTTCTGAACCCAGCTCGTGCTTCTAAGCTCCATGCTCTGCATGAAGTTAACTCTTTCACCTCCGGAGCAGTTCTAAGGCTGGGGAAAACTGCAATAGTCATAATATAGCAAGACTCCATTAGAAGAAACAACATTACTAAGGTGATAATTTTCTTCTGGACCTCCTGTGTTGGTCACCTCACAGAAATTCTTCGGGCACATCAAGGCAGTACCGATTTGGTTGTTCAGCTGTCGGCTGTGGGGTCTTCCGGGCACCTTCTTCCGTGGGTGCCCGTGGTCCGCTCCTTAGCCCAGGCAGAGGTCAGCCGACATCTCTTCTTGGCTCTGTCCCATCCTCTGCCACACTCTCCTGTGCTCCCAGGCATCCTTGGTCCTAGCGGGCCTCTCACCTGGGAGCAGTTCAGACAGTGGCTGCTCAGTTCCCTGCTTATGTTAGGGCGATGGACAGCCAGGTTTTCAGCCTCCCCGTGCAGCCACCCACTGAACAGCCGGTGACTTCCAGCTCCTCATCCCCCTCTTCCGGGGAAGAGGAAACCTCTGTCCATATCTCTCCAGCTGCTGATCTCTCTGAGTATCAGCAATTCCTAGTGAGGATGTTGGAGGACTTGCACCTTACTCCTTCCACTACCAGCAATCCTGAACACTTGGTGCCCACCTTTCTAGGCAATTTTGGTGAGGCCACCCTTGTGGTGCCGCCCTGTCTGGCTCCCTTTTTGGAGGCTTCGTTGCGTTCCTGGCAGAGGCCCTTCTCCGGAGTTCCTGCCCCAAGGGAACTCAGCCAGAGGTATTGCACACCCCCGGAGTCTCCAGGTTCCATGCCTCATCCACAGTCTGGATTGATGCAGTTGCATACTCCTGATGGGCTTCGTGCCCTTCACAGTGACCGTTCCAGATCAAGACTCCTTGGATTTTGATTTCTGGCGTGGGACTTTCTACCAGGCACGTTACTTCTTTCTATCTCTGCACATCAGGCCACTATGCAGCCTATGACAGGTTCTTGTGGTCCAGGCTAGGTCAGCTCTAGCCTCGTTGCCTGACACCGAGCAAACCAGACAAGCCATTGCACTCTCTCGCGTGGCCTGGGCTGGAAAGCACAAGCGGGCATTCTGTGATGCTAGCGAGGTAGCTACCAGGGTCATAGGGACAGCAGTCTGCACTAGGCGGACGGCATGGCTGCGTCTTTCCCGGTTGTCACCCTTGGCCCGGCGTGGGGTGATTAACTCCACTCACCAGGGAACCTGTCTCTTCTCCTGCAGAGTGAGACGGCACTTGTCGGGGCAACTTCCTTCCCCCTCCGGGGGGGGGACTCCGTCTCTCTCTTCCCACTCTCGGGCCTCTCCAGGCCTGAGTTCCCCATAGTGTGTCACCCACTGAGGCTAAGATTCTATCCCTTAGGGTGTAAAAGAAAACCCCCTTTGTGGGTGGCTCGGTACTCACCCATCTGTGATGAATGGTGAAGATTGACACAGATAAGATATGAAAATGGATGTACCTACCATAATTATGGTCTTTCTGTGTGTCTTCACCATTCATCACAACCTCACCCTCCATACCCCTGGGGTCTCAGTCTCTGGGTCCCCCTCCCTCTCCTCCTTAGTAGTGGGGTAAAACAGGGACACACAGGGGAGTAATGTTCCAGGGAGAGTGGACAGCTTGGGCGACACTCCTTCTCCAGTGCCTTGGCTCCACCCCGTAGGGTGGGAGTTGGCAGTTGCCATCCTTCTCTCCTCCTCCCTGTTTCTGTCCAACCTATTTCTCCTAAAAAAAAAAAAAAAAAAAAATTCCCTTTTTTTCACCAAAAATTTTTCCTTGAGAAGGTGTTGAATCTCTATACCCTGTCCTTCTTCCAGAATAGCCGACTCTGCTTATCTGGAGTGTTTGCCAGCTATTCTGTGCCTTGAATTCTGGCAGAAGGCATTGCTACTCCTTGCAGTTCCTGTATAATCTGGAGACGGACCAGGGACTGGGATGTGTTATCCTTCTCCCCTCTCTTCCTAAATTCTTTACCCACCCTACCTCCCTCTTCCTTTTCCAGAGATTGGGGCCCCTCCCAATCCCCTTTAGTTTCCAACTTCTCTCTTTCTGTCCTCTCAGTCGTTATTTCTCATTTTAGTTCATACGTCTTTTCCTTTTTCTGTCCCTTGGACTTCCTTGTCCCACCCTCCACTCCCTTCCTCTTACCTCTCCGCTACTCAGAACTGGCAGGCAGGTGGAGTCGACACAACCTAATGGCCAACCAGGCGCCACGCGGTCGTGACCCTGAGGGTGGTGCCGATGGTGTGTCGACTCTGCCTACCTTTTAAAAAAAAAAAAAAAAAAGCTCTCGCGGGGTCCTGACCTCCGGCAGATACCCATCTGTGATGAAGGATGAAGATACACAGAAAGATCATAATTACGGTAGGTACGTAATTTTCATTTTTCTGTCATGGACCGGCATGATGATTGTCTTCGATGCCTGGGACCCAACCATGATACGGACCACTGCGACGCCTGTTTTTCCCATGGACCACCGTGTTTTGGAAATCCGCGTGTTTAAAGTCAGCAGGGCTCCGCCGACTTTTGGAGGACAATGTAGCCCACGGGCTTTCCAGGCCAGATCTCTCGACCCTTCCTCCGGGTCCCCTCCCAGGTCTATACAGCCGGGAGGAGGACCTCCTCCACTTCCAACCTTGCTGAGGGGAAGTTTCTTCTTCTTTGGCACGGAGCAGTGTGATCCCTCCGGAGTCGCATTGTTGGCGCCATCCCGGCAGTCACCTCCTCGGGTGCAGGCTCCCCTCAGTGTCCTGGCCGCCGGTTTGTAGGGCCCAGCACTGGTGGACCCTCAATGTTGACTAGCGATGCCGCTTTGGGTTCCGGCACTGTCTGCGGCACCGGCGCCGCTTTGGGTTCAGGCAGCATCCGCGGCACAGGGGACATGGGCGACGCTGCTGGCGGCGCTGCTTTGGGTTCTGGTAGCGCCCACGGCGCCGGGGTCTTGGGTGGTGCCATTGTGGTTCCCGGCACCGTCCATGGGGCGGAGGACTCGAGTGGCGCCATTGACATCGTGGCCTACGTCAGTACCGCTTCCATCGCAGGAGAGGTTCCTGGGGTTACCTCTCTGGAGGTCACTCTGCTCAACTCCTCTGTTGGGGAGGATGACTCAGGTGGACCCGGATTGGCAGCCTGAGTCTTCCGATTCAGAACTCTCTGTAGGGCGTGGTGTCAGGTGGCCCAGGGTTCCTCTCCACGAATCCCTGGAGAAGGTTTGCCTTGAGGGTCCCATGGCTAGGGGGGGCTTGGGACCTTCTGCGGCCGATCCTTCCGGGATTCGTGCGAGGATGCCTCTTCCTGAGAGGGTCCAGGCAGCTGCCATCTGTGGTGCTGCTGAGGCTCTTCGGGAGAGGGTAGAGAGCCCTGCTTCTGTGACCTCCATCTAGAGGCATGCAAAGTGGGGACCTCCTACACTGGTGTCGAGGAAGAGGGCTGCTTTGGAGTCTGCGGGGTGGAGAGGTCAGAGTGAGAAGCGGCGATGCATTCCCACTGCCCTGAGGGGTATGGAGAGGTGTCGTAACGCTGAACCCTGTCTTTCATACGAAGTCTCCAGAGCACCTTCTAGTGGCGGTACTGAGGGTTTCCCTTCTGGGCTCACGCAATCTCAGTCACGTCACAGGGGAGATTCCCCTGCTGGGCTCTTCCGGAGTTTGCCTTTACACGTTACCTCTTTGCAACCCGGCATGATCTCAGGGTCCCCTGTCTTGGTGGTGTCGCTCCCTGGATCTCAGAGCCCTGGCAGAGGCCAGGCACGTTCCGTTAGGTGCACCTCGCCCAGCCCTCTGCAATCACCCCCCCATCCCCGGGCCATGTGAGTCCTGCGGGACCGTTAACTTGGGAGACGTTCAGAGCTACTGCGGCGGCCTTCTCTTCATATGTCAGGGCCATGGACAAAGAAGTTTTCTACCTGCGCCCCCCCAGGAGTCTTCTGAACATTCGAGCTCCACTTCCTTTCCTGAGGAAGAGGAACCTTCTGTCCACCTCTCCTCTGATGCTGATTTCACTGAATATCAGCGGTTCCTTTTAAGGCTGGTTTCGGAGCTTCATATCTCCTCATCTGCAGGGACAATACCAAGTGGCATTCCTCAGCGAATTCAGCTCTCGCCACCTCGTGGTGCCTTCCTGGCCGATCCCCTTCCAGAAGGCGTCTGTCCACACCTGGCAGTCTCCAGCGGCCCCTTCTCCAACCCCGGCAGACTGCAGGAGATGGTATTGTGCCTCCCATGAGTCTCTAGGTTCTCTTCCTCACCCACCTTCGGGCTTGACTCCCCTAGACACTCCTTCTGGGCCTCGGTACCTTGCACACGACAGACCTCCGTATCCGGATTCAGCTGAACTTGATCGGCGAGGACGAAGAGTCTTCTCTTTAAGTCATGTGTTGATGTGTATAGGTTCACATCAGGCACACCACGCTGCCTACGACAGGCATCTGTGGTCAATGCTAACGCAGATTCTGGCATCTATGCCTGATACAGAGCAGTCTAGACAAGCCATTGCCCTCTCTGCTCAGGGTCTGGAGCTTGCAAGGCACCAAGCGAGGGTATCTTAAGACGCCAGTGAGGTGGCTTCCAGACTAGTAAGGACAGCGATCTGCATTAGGCGGATGGCATGGCTTTGTCTGTCCAGACTGTCACCCATTGCCAGGCATAGGGTGACTGCCTCTGCTTTCTGGGGGACACGCCTGTTCTCCCGCAAGGCGAGAAGGATAATTCAGGGGTGCCCTCCATCCCCCCAGCCACGGGGGACACCCCCTCGCCTTCAGCAACTTTAGACTGCCTCAGTCTGTTGGTTAGGGTCTCCCCCTCCTGCTTTCCACCAGTAGGAGGCTGAGGGATCTGTTAATTCAGGTCCCCTTCAGGGCGCTTGGTACTCACCCAGCAATAATGAATGGTGAAGATTGACAAGGGAAGATATGAAAATTACTTGCATACCATAATTCTTGATATTCTCTTGTATTTTCACCATTCATTGCTGAATCCTTCCCGCCTTCCCCTCATGGGCCTCATTTCTTGGGTGTCTTCCCCCACCCTGCACACCTTCCTCCTCTCCTTCCCCTCTGGAGGAGCTTCATCCTCTGGTTCCTTGGAACCTTCTGTTCTTCTCTAAAAACATAAAGAACGATTTGAGGTGGAGGTGGGGCGAGCAAAACTTTGTCCTTTTCATCTGAGGGAACTCTTTCTCATTTCCTGGTAGGTTTTTGCTCCGGGAACTTCTCAGGACAGATTAGTTGAATCTCCGGACATCAGGGTTATTCTCTTAAACAGTCCTCTAACCTTCAGTCTTCAGACTAATCTGATATCCCTTATTTTCTGGTAATGCCAGCCCAGACCAGGGCTAGTCTCATCTGTTCTAGCCTAGTATGATAATTACATTTGGTCTGGTGGTCTGGCCCATTAACACTGCCTTCTCAGGAGAGTCCGAAGGGCTCCTTCTCTATTTCTCACACCTGGCGAGAGGTTGCCCTGACTTAGGGCCCCCCCCCCCATGCTAGCAGATATCTGTGTGGTACAGGGGTCTTTTTCCCTTTGCCGGAACAGACTTTGCCTTGGCATTCTGTGAGCTCTCAGCTTGAGTGAGGGGTAATAGGATAGCGGGATGTGTAGGGAAATCTGCCTCTCTCATTTTAATTTTGTTTGAACCATCCAAACCAGTTTTATCTGAGGGATCCTTGCTCCCTGTTCAAGATCCAAGCTGATAAGTTTCAAGCCAATTTCACTCTGGATTGTGGCAGTATTTTGCCCTCCACCCAATATCCTCTTTTCTTCCCATTTCCTCTTTCTTCCTTTCCCTTATCTGTTCCTCCCTTAGAGCCGCCCAAGGAAGGAGGCCCTCCAGTCCCTTAGGGTAGGATCTTTCTCTTTCTTGTCCTCTTTCGTCTCATTCCTTTTTCAGTTTGTTTCCTTTCCTTTTACTGTCCCTTGACCCCCTTCCCTCACTCTTATTCTTCTATTCTTTTATTTCACCTCTCCGGCTTATAGAACTGGGATGGAGGAGTAGTCTGCGGTGCCTAACGGCTGCCCCTCGCGCACCACATAGTGCGTCACTCTCATGGGCGGCTCCGTCAGTGCCGACTCCTCCCTCAAAAAAAAAAACCCAAAAAAACTTCCGTACCAGGTGCGTGCCTCCGGCTTACACCCAGCAGTAATGAATGGTGAAGATACAAGAAGATCAATAATTACGGTAGTCGTAATTTTCATTGTTTTGTGCACAAAATACAAATTGGAACCAGCCGCTTGTTTACATTTTCATACCTGTCCATGTATGTTGATGCATATTCCTGTGTTTCTAAACACTGTGTGAGCAGGTCTGTACAGTTTGTGTATATATACTTGCGTAGTTTGCATACATGTGATAAGTCCAACTTGCTTAAGAGGGAGATTTGGGTCAAATTAGTAGGGAGATTGGCCTACTAGTAGGGAGATGCTGTAACATCATGAGTTTGTCCTTAAATGGTGTCAAAAAATAAGCATAAAAGCATTTAATATATAGGAGGGAGAGAGGGAGTTCAGTCAAAAAAAACAGGAGACTCCTACGCAAAGAGGGAGATATCACATGTATGAGTTTGTGTATGTTTATAAATATGTACTCACATATACAAACGCAGTTCTCTCTCTCTCTTTCTCTCTTGATCAGTTCCAGGAGATGACGAGATGGATCATCAGGATGAGATCAGACCGAACCGGGACCTTGCTTGTGAACCGGAGAAGAGCCAGTCAGAAGGTTCTGTAGAGGATGACTGTGAGGAACTGGAGAATGACACCTGTAGTAATAGCCCAAAGAAAGACAACACTCAGAACTGTAAAGAGCTCTTCACTATTAGTGTCCTCAATTCTTATGGAACATCAGATTTGAGCTCCATTGCACCAGATGGAAAGCTTCATAAATTAAATTGTAAGTTTTGTCTACACACAGAGAAATAATTAAAATGATTAGCCTTTACCACAGTGCTTAGTAAGTTTATCCTTAACATGTAAATTGATATTTTGCTCAGATATCTAGTCATGTTAGTTACACTAAACTTTGGATATATCGTGGGACAGTCAGCAAAAAAAGCTGTTAAAATGTTTCCTTGTTGATGGAGCAATCTTATGGGGAGAACCCTTAAGAAAAAGTCCACACAACCTGGAATAGAAATCTGTTGATGGAATCAAACCCAGTATTTCACACAGCTCATTAGTGTCGGATCCTGATCTTTCTGGACTAAAAGTCTTCGTTAATTCATATGGCTGGATTACAAGCCGGAGATGCTGGGACCCTGCAGGAGCCAAAAATCTTCAGGAGGGCAGGCACCAAGGTAGAACCATGCATGCTTGGCACCGCGAGACTGGCTCGTGCCTTTGTAGGCTAACTTGGCCTCAGTTCCTTTTTTCCTGTTGTCAAGTGTGCATTAGTGATGTCACTCGGCTGCTGGGAGTCAAATCTTCCCATCTATGTCACAGCAGCACGTCCAGCTTCTGTTTTATTATTTCTATTTGTTATTTAAAAAAAAAAAAGAATGTTATTTTCCTCTCAGTCCTGCTGATCAAAGGACTTGGCTGTGGATGGAGATGCTGACGGTAGGGACTCTCCATTAGAAGGCTGCTCCGGCAGTGGGGCTGTATCCCGTCCGCCACCCTCTCTGGGGTGGGGGTGTCTAACCACAGGAAGTCCGGTGTTAGGGAGGGAGAACAGTTTTCCCGTAACCACATAAAGAAGCAGGCCCATTCCCCATCCAGGTCGGGGACCCGGCACCGCTCGGCCTCAAGTTCTTCTTGTTCCCGTCGGAAGAAGAAGCTGTACCACTCAAGGTCGCCCACTGGTATGTTTGCCAAGAGATCTGCGGTAGTTGAGACCAGTAGGCCATCTCCAACCCCGCCGTTCTCAGAAAACGGTGCGCTCATTAAGAGTGGGTGATGGAAAAACGAAAAACAATAATCTCAATAAAGAACCAGCACTCCAGACTAATAATTCAGTTAGAGTTTTTTTACTTAAGTCAAATAAAACTTACATAGTGAATTCATAAAGGTCCACACATAGTGAACATAATAGCCTGCACAGTGTCATTCAATTTAAGCTCCCACACACTCTCAGCCTCTGCGCTTCAAGGCATCAATCCCTTCCTTAGGAGGTATGACCAACCCATAAACCTGCGATGTTAAGTATACTTTAAATCAGGTGCATCACGTAACTGAACATAATTAAATTCCCAGTGAATGTTATTGAATAAAGCGATTACATTAAGTCAAATGGGTAAGCCATCCAGGTCAGCTCTTTATTTTTTTTTTAAATAATAAAATTTTTATTAGGCACGAGGACATTTATGCATTATACAGAACATGTTACATAGATATATTCATTCCGTTTATATAATTATACATTGGACTTTAAAAAAAATAAACTCTCACCCAGCATTAGGACTAATTACTCACATGAACTAGACAAGTCTCATTTTAATATTTATCCAGTACTGATTTGATTAGCTTCAGAGAACAAAGTCTGAGTAAGTGCTTAACTGGTACATAATCCATTTTCTCCATTTTGTATCAAATACTTCCACTCTATCACGTACTCTGGTCGCCATCCTCTCCAGCGTATATATCTCTCTTGTCAAGTTTAGCCAATCTCCCTTAGTTGGCAGCCTATTCGTTCCCCATAGTCTGGTTATTAACTTTTTTGCTGCCAGTATCAGCAGTGTAGTTTGCAGGTATACATTCTTCTCTACTTTTAGACCAAATGGGGTAGTAGCGCTCAGTATATACCCAGAGGTAAAAACCTGGGTTTTCATATATTGCCACCAGCTCCTGCACTACCTCCCCCCAGTAAAGGACCCAGCATGCTGCAGTTCCAAAATATGAGTCTGGTCTGCATGTACTGCTCCACATCCCCTCCAGCACTTTTCTTCAGGATCGCCTGTAAAACTAGCTACCACAGCAGGATTGTGGAAAAATCTGTATCATAATTTCCATGCAAACTCTTTCCAATATGGGGATCCCAAGGCCTTAAGCATAAGGGGGGAGGCCATCTTCCAGTTAGTAACCGGTAGGTCAGCTCCAAATTCCAAGGACCAGCGGGCTCTATTCGACTCAGTAGAGTCTTCTGGTTTCTCTCCCAAAGCAAGGTAGGCCAGATTGATACCGTGGTCTAGAGTGGTACCTTGTCTCTGTGATGGAAGTAATTTTATTATTAGTTGGGGGGGTTTTCAGCCACTGCTGCCAGTGCTTTCTCCACTGGCTGCAAATAAGATTTTAGCTGCAAATATTTGTGAATGAAGCCCTGGGGTATTTAGTATTTTATACTGAGCCTGGAGCTGGACAAATGAATAAAGGCCCTGTGGACCTAATAATTGAAAAATATGTTTGATATTATATTTATACCACCGGGTTAAGGATCTATCCAAAGAATTGGGTGGAAAGGTACTATTCACCGCAAGGGATCTCAGAAAGAGTGCCTCCATGGGCAATAATCTTTTTGAGTACAGTCAGCCACTGCTTAAACACCTCTGCAGTATATTGTGGGAATCTAGAGAGGTATGCAATCAGGAGGATGTCCAAAGAGACGTCATGTCGTCTATGCCATTCAAGTCATCTCAAACTGCTTCCAGGGCATAATATAATTGGGGTTCATCCAGAGAGTAAGATCTTTAATTTAGAAGCTCGGTCATAATTCAGGAGATTGGGTAAATTTAACCCACCTCTGTCTTTTGATAACTGTAATAGCACCGAATCCTGGGAGATTTCCCCTGCCATTAAATAGCGAGAGATCAACCTATTCCAAGCTTGAAAATAAGTCTGTGTTGGAAATAATGGGAGTGTCTGCAGATAGAACAAAATCCGGGGAAATATGTTTTGTTTAATAGTTTCTATTCGAGCTAGGAAACTCGATGGTATCCATGACCATTGTGTGAGGTCCTCAGTTACGTTTTGGGTTAGGGGTTCAAAATATGCAATATCTGCATGCATCTGATTTTCAGTAAGATGGATCCCAAGGTACTGCATCGATTGTTTATACCACTTAAGGGGAAATGCACGTTTTAAAGCAGGGGAAGGGATGTAGTTACACAGTAGTACCTCTGTTTTTTGTTGGTTCATTTTATACCCTGAGATTTTACCATACATCTCCAGTTGTTCCCAGACCCATGGGATTGATATATCCGGGGAGGACAAAGTGAGAAGGATGTCGTCCACAAATAGTGAAATTTTATGGTTTGTGCCTCCCATAGGTATGCCCTCAATCTCCGGGTGAGCTCTAATGGCTTGGGCTAATGGCTCTAGATACAGAGCAAATAACAAGGGTGAGAGGGGGCATCCCGTCAAATTCCCCTCTGTAGAGGAAAAGGATCAGAGCTAGAGCCATCTAATTTTAAGTAAGCCCAAGGGTGTTTATACATATTTTGCAATTGTTGTATGATCTCCAGGGGAAAGCCAAAACTAGACAAGGTAGCCCACAGAAATGTCAAGGCCACCCTGTCAAATACTTTTTCGGCGTCCAATCCAATGAGTGCCAGAGGAATCGAACATGATGCTGCATACTCTTTAAGTAGATGTGACCATCTCACTGCATCATGAACCTGTCGTCCCTTAAAGCCCACCTGATCATGATTAATCAACAAAGGCATGATGTTTTCAAGTCTGTGTGCTAGCACAGACATATCAATTTTGTAATCAAAATTTAACATTGAAATTGACCTGTATGATGAGGGTAGGGTTTTTGTTTTCTGTAAGTATGGCAGATATCACTGCGTATTGCCAAGAGGGGGGAGAAATACCTCCTTCCTGTATCTCATGGATAGCCTGGCGTAATGGTGGTAGTGTTTCTTCTTTATGAGTTTTATGGAACTCCAACGGATATCCATCTGGTCCTGGAGCTCTCTGGGTCTTAGCTCTCTGCAGTACTCCCTCTATTTCAATCAAGGTAGTAGGGTCTCTCAAAATATCTATCTGGGAGGCAGTCAATTAGGGAAGCTTTAAGCTGTTAAGGTATGCCTCTATCTGTTGACTATGGTCTTCAGACTCTGCCCTGTATAAATCCGAAAATATTCAGCCATGACTCGTCTAATGATCTTGGGGTGATGTTTTCGCTTCCTATAGTAGGGTCGTGCAGTAAGGCACAACACAGGCTCTAGCCTTATGCATTCTAAGTTTACGGGCCAGATTCCTGGCTCTTTAGCCCCCAAATGTGCTGCGAGTCTGAGATAAAAGAGCTGTTGCTGTACTTTCTGATCTAGGTATTTTGAATTTTTGTTTTATTGTTAGTAGTTGTACCTTTACAGTTCCATCCCCTGGGCATATAAAGACTGCAGTACTTTCAACTCCCCTGGAGCTTGATAAGCTGTGCCTCTCTCTCTCTCTATTTTTCCTCGATGAATAAGCAATAATATCCCCACAACACTGTCTTAAGGTATCCCACTGAATCGCTACAAAACATCTGGGTCACCATTCTCCCCAGGATCTGTGGGATCCTGTCTTTAACCATTTAGCTTTCAAGTGCATCAAGTTGAAGCACCACAAGTTCGTTTTACGTCCCCTGCCCAAATCAAATTTGGCATATACTGGGAATGATCTGATAATATGGTCACCCCATGCCACACGTTGTGTAATGTTTCTAGATGTTCTACTGTGGTAAACATATAATCTAGTCGAGACGCCACCCCTGGTCCCGGTGCTATATGGGTATATTCTCTTTGTGTGGGGTAACAGTGATGCCAGATGTCTGCCAGCCCCAAAGAAGCAATTGTACCCCTCAAATACCTCTGAAGTGGGTTAACCCTGTGAGGAAGATGGACTGAGACATCCCTTGCAGGGTTCAGAGTAGTATTCAGGTCCCCCAAATCGAAGTTGCCCCTGGAGGATCTCCAAAAACCATACCAAAAAAGTCTGAGCCAATATCTTTGTGGTCCCCGGGGCGAAATAAACAGATGCCAGAGTAACCGGACGAGCATGAAGCATGCCCGTTGCAATAGTGAATCGTCCATTGGGGTCTATTACCTTCTGATGGTGGTCGAATGGTACTCCACGTCTGATCAGGATAGCTGCTCCCCGTCTCCTACCCGAGCTGTGAGATGAAGCTATCACCATGGGAAAAACCCCCATTTGATGAATTTTCCATGCTCAGGAGAGGACAGGTGAGTCTCCTGCAAAAATATGATTTCAGGATTGTCTCTTTTAATAAACTGTATCAAACAGGATCTCTTAACTAGACTGTGGATCCCATTAATATTAAGGGACAATATCACTGATGCTTTCCAATTTTGTATCATTAACAAGTATTTTATATTGCATAAGCCCAGTTTCCTACTGTCCTTCTTGTCCAGCAATACAGTAAACATCTCCTCTCCATATATTCTCAGCCCAAATTGCTGGTAAGCAGTTTCAGTCCAAAGTAAATGCACCAAAACAGCCTCTTGTATGTTCGAGTCCTCATTGCCTAATTTTAACAACATATACAAAATAATATACCCATAAGATAGGGTACAAATGTTCAAAACATATTTGTATACCTTACAAAAGATCAGTAATGGTTGACGGTATAAATCCCCCTCTAGTGGTGATTTGGTGGTACTCCCGGCCATGTATTTTTCCAGCTAGGTTTAACACATATCTTAATTTGTGTTAGCCTGCGGGAGTAACAAAAGTAAAAAAAATATATATTAGTTCGGGGGAGAATTTGTAACTTTCATGCCTAGGTTTCTCAGAACAGTGTAATATTAACTTATTTACATGGATTGCAGAACAAGTCTGTAATGACTCCCTAGGTAGGAAGGGATCTGTACTCCCTCCTGTGCAGGGATGAATGTTATTTCCCTGTGGGGGAAGCTCACGAGGCCAACATGGGTCCCCAGCACCATGTACAAAAATTAATAACACTGAGTAAGCAAACAACACGCGCAGCTCTGGACTGCACCAAATAAATTGATGCAGTCCCGATATCCGCTGCACATGACTGTCGCCATGTTGCCGTCTAGCTGAATGCATCTCCATTAGCTCGCTGCATGGGATCCAACAGTATTATTTAAAAAATTAATTTTAATAGGGGAGCTCATCAACAAATGAGGAATGGTAGCTGAGGCTATTTACAGAGCTAGATAAAAATTGGGGGGTAAGATAAAGTTTTCAGTTGTTTCACCATAATTGTCCAGACTTTTTTTTTTTTTTCACATTAAACAATAAAAAGAAATCGGATTACTATGCATAGATCGCTTGAGTCTGTACTTCAGCCGCCATTTCCCTTGATTAATATCTCTGACTAGCATTCTAAATTACAAAGATTCAGCCCATATAACATCGCACCACCTTGGCTAGTTTTTTAGATGGCTTAAACAGCCACTCTAAAAGTAAGTGCATGCCCAGACTCTTGTTGTGGGCTGGAAAGATTTCAGAGCCCTTTCTCCAGTCAGTCAGTCGGGGCAGTCCTCTGGAACATGAGTATAAGTTTTTAACATCTTGTAATGTGGAGTAGCCTTGTCTCTTTCTGGTGTGCATGTTCTGCGCCTTCTCCCACGTGATTCCTGACTTGAGTACCTCTAAGTCCTGAGTTTCCGATGTTATCCGCTGGGGTACCACGATGTTCTTGGCCTGGAGAGCTTTGCTGGCTTCCTCTGGAGTTTCAAATGTTTGTGGGCCTTCATGAAACATTATTATAAGCTTTGCAGGATAAGGTGTAATGAACGTCAACTGCTGCTGTTTCAGGGTGCAAAGTATCAGGGCATAGGCCCTTCTTGCTGCTGTTTGTGGGGAGTAGTCATTATCGAAATAAAGATGTCTGCCCTTGCATTGAATGTCCCCATGCGCCGTGCTCTTGACAACAACTGCTGTTTTACTGCGTAGTTTAATGGCTTGAGCACTATGGAACGCGGCCTCCGACCGGTATGTTGAGGTTTCAGGGTGAGGGCTCTGTGAGCTCATTCTATGTCTAGTTTGGTGGCTGGATCAAGTTGTAGTACCTCCCATAATAAAGTATCCACAAATTTAAGCATATCATGTCCTCCTTCCTCCTCTGGTACTCCATGAATGTGTAGATTATTTCTCCTTGATCTATTCTCAAGGCCTTCACATTTGTTTAACAGCTTTTGTTTATTTATTAAATGCACCACAACTCTTTCCAGGCTATTGGTTCTTGTATAAATTTCTGTGTGAGCCGACTCCAATTCAGATACCTTCTGATTTGTTTTAGCCAGTTCTGTGGATAGTTCAGTGCGAAAGGAGCAAATTTCATCTCTGAATCCTTTGAGTTCTGGCAGGATTGCAGCATTGCTGGGTTGTCCATCAGGAGATAGTGGGAGCTTTGCCATGTCTGGTAGGCCGGAATCACTAGTCTGAGATTCTTTCACTTGTCTGGTCTGCTGTGCAGCTAAAGCAGTTGATTTTTCCTTTTTTCGGGCTCCCATTCAGTTCTGTAACTCCTCTAGCCTCTTGTTTAAAAAGGGTTTTCTGGTTTTGATTTGTTTTGTACTGATTTTGTGAGTTTTTTGTTGGGTCCCTGGAACTTGATCTTTCAGTGCTGCTTTCCAGCCGACAGCTCAACCGGAAGTCCAGGTCGGCTTTCTTTAGTGAAATGGGTAAAGGAATGAGTTCCAGTGAACTCCAGTCAAGGATAATTGCCCTCCCATATCCCAATTGACAACTGGCGTGAAGGCTGACCCACTGACTGAAAACTAAAACCATATATATGCTGTTGCTGTTATTATTATTACAGTTTATACGTTACTCTGAAAACACAAATGTTTATTTACAAAATTACTATGCGCTATAGTAAAGGAACATTGTTGTTTTATAATATATATTCTGTTTTTAATAAACATTTAATCTGCAGATTTAAAGCACATACAGGTCACAGTCCCCAAGTATTACCTTAACTTCTCATTTTTTTTACCATCAGTGTATATTAATTAGTGAATAAATGACTCTCACTTCGGGGGGCAGCTCTTGCAGTAGGTAATACCATTAGGACTATGCTGCCATGCATTAGGACCCCACAGAAAACTTCTAGGTAGCAGTCTATGGTGGGGGACTTCCCCCGACATCGGCCCCAAGGTCAGACGTAGTATAAAGGGAGCGCCACCTCATTTCTTTTCCCTCCGTCGACTCGCTGACATGGGCTCCATGGACGCGATCTTCACAGTGGACCACCATTTTGCGCCTTGCGCAGTTTATCGTTAGTTGTTTTTTCATTCTTTTTTTTCCTTCCCTCAAGTGCATGTCTTCATTGTCCTTCCAGCGGAAGTCAAAGTGCGCATGCTATAAGCAGATCCTGGTGAGGCGGCCACTCCACCTGCCTGATATCTACCTGGGCCCGACCACGGCCTGTGACTGCCCGCACTGCCAAAATTCAACAGTAAAACTCACATATGCCGCCTCGACACTCAAGGCCTACCTGCTAGGGCAACAAGTGGCTATCGCTGAAGGGACCCATTAGGGACAAAGTTCTTCCTCCTCAGCTAGGAGTCTTCCCCAAGGAAAAAGATCAGGTGGGAAGCAGCACCATAGGGATAAAGAGAGAGCAGGTTGGAATCACCTAAGTCCCTCACAAGACTTCGCTTCCTCCACCTCGGCGGGAGCTCTAGTCCACTTCCCCAAGTACCACGGCCACTTCAGGGTTTCCTCCAGAAGACTACTGCCTCCTCCACACTCCAGAGGTAAGAGTCTTCCTCTTAAAATCTTGTTCGTCTGCCCAAGTTCCCTTAGTGCATAGGCCCCACAAGCATATGCATGGGTCATCTCAAGAGGAACAGGCGTCTGCTTAGAGAAAAATGTCAGAGCCTGTCACCCGAAAGCATTCAGGGTCGTCCAACAGGCACAAGGGGTCAGACGACTACACTAGATGCCAGGAGGTCATCAGGAATCGGACACCTGTACCACCCGAGGAAAGGGTGACATCGGCTTTTGAAGGTCAACAGTCTACCAGTCATTCCGACTCTGCATCAAAAATGGACCAGGCGCCATTGGCCAGAGAGCGGCCAGCTGCCTCGGAGGACCGAACTTTAGCCCAGGTACCCAAGAGATAAGACACCCGGGCCTACAGATACCCAAACGCCTCCCCTGCCTCCTCCCAAGGAGCCGGACTCCAGGCTACAAGGGTGCTCGGCACTGCCGAATAAAGCCCCATCAAACCTGATGCCCAAGGCACCGACAGACAAGGTGCCTCAGGACTAAGCAGTACCCAGAGAGCCACAGGGTCCAATGGCAGGCCCTCAAAGCGTGCCAAACCTGGCCTTCCACCTCCAATCGTCCCAGTGGTGGCAGTGGGGACACTTTTCAATGCAGGTGGGCAGCTAATGAGGGGACTTACTCCCCAAAGCCCATGGACCCATTCCTGGTCCTGCCACCACCAGGGAGCGGTCACTTCAGAGACCAGGCGACCTTCCTGCAGACAAAGCATCCGCCGCCCAATGATGATTGGTGCCCGCCAGTTCAAAGCGGCGAGGAAGAGGCACCTGCCATCTGTCTCGTCTTCAGGGAATGTCCACCCTCTTCTTCAGGGGAAGACGCCAGAGACGACTCCTCAGAGTGCTCCTCCGAGGACGAGCACCTATCTTCTCCAGATCCAAGAAGGGACTCACCACGGTCACCTCTGGATGACCTGTCCTTCTTAGACATCATGAGACATATCCAGGCTCTGTATCAGTGGAATACAGAGGAGCAGGATCCCGAATGCCGCCATCTGGCAAAATTCCTAGGGGCTACTGATCCAAAACCCTTGGTCGTCTCCCCACTGGTGGAACCCTTCCAGGACATTACGAAATTGACCTGGAAGCATCCGGCTACCATGGTGACGGTGCCAAGGAAAGCAGATAGGCTCTATAAGACACCCAAAGGAGAGCCTTACTTAAGCG
Organism: Neoceratodus forsteri; assembly: GCA_016271365.2. Taxonomy (NCBI): domain Eukaryota; kingdom Metazoa; phylum Chordata; order Ceratodontiformes; family Ceratodontidae; genus Neoceratodus; species Neoceratodus forsteri. The sequence goes on along the minus strand of CM028129.1, from coordinate 337,405,916 downwards.
AACAACCAAAAGCCAACTCCATGATGCTCACGGCCACACATGGCAGAGTACAGCAGCTGAGATACATGAGCCTTCAGCTCCCAGATCCAGAGTCTAAAAAGCTGGACTAGATAGGCTGAAAAGTCTGAATGAGCTGCAAGTTGCGAGCTACGCCTTCTCTCTTGGAAGACATTGTTTTTACAAGGTTGGGGGAGAAGCCGTGTGTGGCTTCTGCCTCTGCAAGAGGTGCAAAACCTGTGAGAACGTTGTAACAGGGAAGGAGCTTATTAATCCCAGTGGTTTAGGGGTCAGAAGTGTAAATATTAGACATTTTGTGACCTGTAATACGAAATTTGTTGTTTTGGCCCGGTGGTGCTCCTGTGGTAAAACATACACTGGACAAACCATTTGCAAACTCAAAGATCCAGGAGCACCAACAGACTATAAATTGTCTGGACTTGTCTCATCCTACAGGAAACATTTAAGTGAGGCTACTGACAGTAGGACACATTTAATAAGATACATGGGGTTTGACCATATCCCTGTCCGGGTGGGGTGGGGGACAGAAATTTACTATTAGACCAAGGGAGTCACTGTGAATTTTCAGATTGAGGACTCTTAAACCTAACGGGTTTAACGATTTCATGGATTGGCAACCATTTATTCACTAATTAATAGAGACTGCTGGTAAAAAAAAGAGAATGTATGGTAATACTTGGGGATTGTGACCTGTATGTGCTTTAAATCTGCAGATGAAATGTTTATCAAAAACAGAATATATATTATAAAAACAATGTTCCCTTTTACTATAGCACTATAGTAATTTTGTAAATAAATATTTGTTTTTTAGAATAAGTATAGACTGTAATAATAAAAACATAGATATGGTTTTAGTTTTAAGTCATTGGGTCAGCCTTTCAGGTCAACAGTGAAATGGGATATGGGAGGGTAATTACCCTGGATTGGAGTTCACTGGAACGCATTCCTTTACCCATTTCACTAGAGAGAGCTGACCTTGATGACTTACCCATTTGACTTAATATAATCACTTTGTTCAATAAAATTCACTGGGAATTTAATTATGTTCAATTATGTGATGCACTTGATTTAAAGTATACTTAAACATTATTGGTTTACAGGTTGGCCATGCCTCCTAAGAAAGGGGTTGATACCTGTCATCAAGGCACAGGTCAGGAAGCATAGGAGAACCAGGAGCAGTTGTAGAATTCGCCAGAAATATTTACAGTATCAGTAACTTAATAAATAAACTTGTTCAGAATAACTATGTACGGAGGAGACATGAATTAGTTTTTTTCTTTCAGTGTCTTTTTCTTCTAAATCTATGTTGCAGTAGCAGCTTAGCTCTTTTATAAGTTTTCAGCCCCCATCCTTAGCAAACACGCTGTCCTTGTAAGTTTCAGGAGCTGCTAGAACACAGTGTCCTTGAGGCCTCCACAGCTTTTGCAAAAGGCTCAACATTTGCACTCAAGTAACCTCTAGAGTTTACAGTCATCTCAAATTATAAATACTGTATATGTATTTCAACAGTAATACTATATACTTTCCAAACAAAAGTGATCCCATTATCGGTTACATTTTCATACAATAATTTTCACATGTTTTTATATTAGCTGATGTAGATATGCAAGGGAGAACAACAGACAGTGAGAGGCAAAGTACTGCGAGACTGTTTGGGTTGATCAAGTCTGAGGTCTCACTGGAAAATTTGGTTGCGCATCCAGACAGACAAATAGACTGGAAAGGACAGATCCTTGCATTTAAACATTTTCTCTGTAACAACTGGGACAGGGTCCTGTTCTACCCTGTCACAATACCCCGAAGCGCAGAGCCTGTGTGTGTGTGGGAGCTTAAATTGAATGACACTGTGCAGGCTATTATGCTCTCTATGTGTGGGCCTTTGTTATGAATTTACTATGTAAGTTTTATTTGACTTAAGTAAAAAAAAAAACCTCTCACTGAATTATTACAGTCTGGAGTGCTGGTTCTTTATTGAGATTATTTTTCCTTATGCTCAGCAGCAAGTCATGAATGTCTCCTTGGATGGTACATATCTGTTTGGCCAACAGGTAGAGCAAGCCCTGGAGGCCTCCCAGAAGACTAGCAGTTCCATTAAAACAGCCAGGCCGGCTCCTCAATGGGCGGGAACTGTCATTTTTTCATAACAGGCACCTCTTTTGAGGAAGAGGCTGAGGCACCCCAAACAGGCACCAGCCTCCTCGACTGCAAAAACAAAACACAAGAGCACAAGGACCAAAAGCGCCCAGTGCCACCCCTCTGAAAGTCTGGGCCCATCTCACCTCAGCTGCTTGAGGTAGACTTCTCACAGCAGTGGGAGGTCATCTGACTCAGTTTTACAACCTGTGGAAGTCTGTCACTACAGATAAATGGGTCCCCCAGATTGTTCGAGAAGGATACTGTCTCAACTTTGCAGAGATTCCCCCGATCCTTCCAACTAAGCTGCAACACATTCTGTCAGCAGCTCAGTCAGATTTTATCGCTTCAGAAATACTGGGCCTTCTCAAAAAACAGGGCAGTGGAAGTGGTTCCCTGGACAGAGTGGAATACAGGTTTTACTACTGTTATTTTCTGGTTCTGTAGAAAACAGGCGGCATGTGCCCCATTCTTGATCTCAGAAAGCTGAACAAGTTCCTTTATCGGGAGAAGTTCAAGATGGTCTCCTTGGTAATGTTCCTACCACTTCTCCTACAGTATGACTGGCTGGCATCCTGGATATGCAGGATCCTACCAGCACATTCTAGTACACCAACTTATCACAAGTACCTTCGCTTTGTGGCCCTGGTCAGCATTACCAATTCAGAGTCTCGTATTGGGTTATTATTGGTGCTGTGAGTCTTTACCAAGTGTTTTACAGTTCTTGCTGCACACCTTCTGAAGCTCGGTTTAAGTCTTCCCTTACCTTGATGATTGACTTTTGCAAGCCTGTCAAGGCAGGAGAGAGAACAGCAGCATCCACAACATCTCGGTTCCTCACCTCTATGGGGATCCCACTGAACCTGGAAAAGTCACAGCTTCAGCCCTCCCAGCATCTGCTCTTCTTGGGGGCCCTCTTGGACTCTATCAAAGCAAGAGCTTTTCTCTTGGAGGACAGGAGAAACGACATTCTCCAGATGGCTCGTCTCATCAGAGAGAACAACCCGGTATGAGCTCATTCCATACAAAGAATGTTAGGTCTCATGGCTTTGTTGTTTTTGTTACGGTGCCTCTAGATGGACAACACCGCGAGGACCACTCAGTTCATGCTCAACGCGCGGTGGTCCCCTACAACATATCCATGATCTTTCCCCATCAAGGTGATGGAGCCTCTGCAAATATCACTTGCATGGTAAATACAGAAGGATAGCCTTCTACAAGGTCTGTCCTTTGCCCCACGGAATCTCAGATAAACATCACCATGGATGCATCGGCTGGGGTGCTCATTACGAGACCTTCACACTCTGGGGTGTGGACCTGGCGAAGTCTCATATTGACATCAGTGTTCTGGAGATCAGAGCAGTCCTGTCGCTGTCCAAGTCCTAGTGGAAGTTGTCAGTCACAAAATAATCCTCCTTCAGATGGATATCAAGGCTGTAATGTGCTATATCAACAACCAGGGTGGGGCACACTCTTACCCTCTATGCAGAGAAGCCATGAGGGTATGGGAGTGGTGCCTCGACCACAATGTGATTCAGAGGTAGCTCTGCCAGAACTCAGAACAATCTTGTGGACCACCTCAACATGACAGAAGCAGATCCTCATGAGTAGTCACTTGCTCCAGGCGTTGTGCGATAGGTATGTTAGACAAGTGAGGCAGTCAGACCTGGATCTTTGTGTCCCCACTCTCAGTGCAAAACTGCCTCTATTCTGCTCCGGAACTCCAGAACCTGGTGTTTTCTGTCAGGATGTATTAAGGCTGCAGTGGACAAAACATTTTCTGTATGCATTTCCTCCTCTTCTGCTAGTTCAGAGGTGCTACTCAGATTGGAGGCACGGTGGCAAGATGATTCTCGCTGTGCTGGCCTCGACTGATCTGGCCTGTTGATCAGCAAAGTTGTTGGAGGCTCCTCCAAAGCAACTGCCTCTCTGAATGGACCTTCTGACAAAGGGACCCTGGTCCATCCCAACCTGCACTCCTTCATTTCCATGCCTGGCTCCTGAGGAGATAGAAGTGGGCAGGTTTAAAGTTTCCCAGAGAATCTCATAGATCCTCTTGGCAATGTAAGCCCTCAACCTGGAAGACTCACACCACTAAATGGAAGCATTTTTCAGAATGGTGTACAACGTTCTACCAGATCCATATGGTGTCCTCCAGATAATGTGCTGGCATACCGTTAGACCTTTCAGATGCAGAACTGCAATACTCAGCTGTAAAGGTACACCTCTGTGCACTGTCTGACTATCGTGAGCCAGTCCAGAACATGTCTCTGGCTCAGTTACCACTGTTCAAAAGATTCCTCAAAGCCATTCTTCACACAAGGCACCATGGTTGGGAAACCGGTGGCCGCCTAGGATATTAATCTTGTGCTAGGAGGAGGCAGTATAGCTCAGTGGTTGAAGTCTCTGAGCTGCAAATCTGGTGACATCCAGCAGACCAGACCTGGGTTTAATCTGCAGCTTCCACTTGCATACTGTGTGACCCTAAGCAAGTCACTTAACTCCTGTGCTCCCAAGGCAGCACCTGTAACAAAAAAAAACAAAAAAAACTTTCAGCTAGTGTGCTACTCCTGGTTAAACAACTAAAATAAAATAAAATGATCACTTCGTAAATCATTTGGGCCTCTAGTCGCATGTGATTTGAAGTTTCTGACCTGAAGACCGCCTCTCTGGTGGCCATCACTTCTGCTCACAGAGTCTCTGAAATACATGCCTTGGTCACAGAACCTCTGTATACAGTCTTTCATAGACACAAGGTGATCTCTCTACTCACCCTAAGATCTTACCAGAGTGGTTTGGTTCCACCTCAAACAGCCCTTGGTTCTTCCCAGTTATTTCTCTTAATTTCCAAAATGAAGGGAAACGCACTCTTAATTTCCTGGATGTCAAAAGGGCTCTACGATTCTACATAGATAGAACCGGGGATATCCGTCAAGACAAGCAACTCTTTGTGTCTTTCAACACGGCCCGGCTGGATCAGCCAGTATCCATCAAATGCATCTCTGCTTGGACAGTGGCATGCCTTCACCATTGCTACTGTATGGTGCAGGTCAAGCTGGAAGGCCAGGTGCGTGCCTACTCTACTAGAGCAGTTGCTGCATCCTTGGTGAGATCCATTCTTTCCCCATTGCTGATATATGCAAAGTGGCTACTTGGAGTTCAGTGCACACTTTTGTAAGCACTATGCTCTGGATGTCAGTGCCAGACACATGCTCCTTTGGCAGGACAATCATGCGGACTTCTGTCCTGAGTGAGCTCCTACCACCCTGCTCGGGGGATTTGGTTTCAGCTTGGTTCTGTAACCCAGCAATATGAATAAATGGTTAAGACTTGTCCAAGAAGATCAGGAATTACGGTGAGTACGTAGTTTTCATTTTTCATTGATCAACAGATTGTCGGAAGCCCCTCTGAGGCAACTTCCTCTGCGAATGGACCTCCTGACACAGGAGCCCCTGGTTCCTCCCAACCTGCACTCCCCTAATTTCCATGCCTGACTCCTGAGGTGATAGAAGTGAGTAGGTTCAAAATCTGTCAGAGAATCTCTGAGATTCTCTTGGCAGCATGTAAGCCCTCCTCTAGGAAGACTTGCATAGCTAAATATAAGTGCTTCGCGATTTAGTGTGCAAAATTCTATCCAGACCCCTTCCTTTGCTCACTGAATAAGGTGTTGGGAGTACCTCTTAGATCTGTCAAATGCAGGACTGCAATACTCTACAGTAAAGGTACACCTCTGTGCAATTTCTGCCTATCGTGAGCCAGTGTAGAACATGATGCTGGGTCAGTTGTCGCTGTCAAGAGGTTCCTCAAGGGCATCCTGCACACTAGACCCTGGTCAGGAAACCGGTGGCTGTATAGGATATTAACCTTGTGCTAGACATGCTCACTTGTAAACCTTTTGAGCCTCTAGCCACCTGTGACTTGAAGTTTCTGACCTGGAAGACTGTCGTCTTGGTGGCAGTCACTTCTGCTTTCATAGGGGTCTCTGAAATCGTGCCTTGGTCACAGACCCTCAGTATACTGTCTTTCACAAAGATAAGGTGGAACTTGGTACTCACCTCAAGCTCCTGCCGAATTGGTTTTGGACTTTAACCTCAGTCAGCCCTTGGTCCTCGGCACTTACTTTCCTAACTTCAGAAGGAAGGAGAATGCACCCTTTACTCTCTGGATATCAAGAGGTCTCTTTGATTCTACATCGATAGAATGAGGAGATCCCTATAGCCAAGCAACTCTTTGTATCGTTCAGCATGGCTCAGCTTGGCCAGCCAGTGGGCATTAGATGCATTTATGCTTGGATAGTGGCATGCCTTTGCCATTACTATGCAATGGTGTGGGTCAAGTTGAAAGGTCGGTGTAGGCCCACTCTATCAGAGTGGTGGCGGCGTCCCTGGTGGAAATCTATTCAGTACCCATTGCAGAAATCTGCGGGCGACTACCTGGAACTCGGTGCTAACCTTTGTGAAGCACTCGCACTGGATGTCTGTGCCAGACAGTACACTTTCTTTGGCAGGACAGTCCTTAATGGACTTTTGTCCTAAGTGAGCTCTGTCTCCTGCTGCCCTGATGGGTGGATTGGTTTTTAGCTTGGTACTCACCCAGCAGTATGAATGAATGGTGAAGACTTTAAGTCAAGGAAGAAATGGAAATTCTAGGGACATGGATATGTTGTTCATCCACACTCATTGGCAGTATCCTTGCCGCTTTAAATCTTGCCGGAAGGTCTTCAAGCTTGCTCCTCCCACCCACCCGGGTGGTATAACTCTCGGCTCCGCCCGATGACGCCAGATCTTCCTTACCGCTTGGAAGCTCAGGTTCCCTCCTTAACGCTCTGCGTTTGTGACTAGTTCCTATTTCTCCGTTTGCGGTTTAAAATAATATTTTGCAAAAGACTTCAGTCTTGATCCCTCGCGCTACGATGGATACATCGACTCAGTTTCGGAGATGCCCATGCGGGCAGAAGATGTCTCGGACGGATCCACACTCACGTGTGTCTACTGCTTAGGTCTTGAGCCCGCCCGCGGGCTGCGACCTGTGCTCATCTTTCTCGGCCTCGTCCTCGAGGCCGTGCTGCCCGATTGCAACTGGGCCGTCCGGCGTTTCCCTCGGTGAAGTCCAAGGCCCGGTTGGCCGGTGTCAGCGGCGTGTTTCGGCGGATCAACTCGGCGGATGAGTAGCCCTCGAGAAGAGGCGGGCGGCGGGCGTATCTTCCTCGACGCGGCATTTATCCGCTCTCTCTGGGTTCTTCCTACGGCTTCCTTTAAGGAGCTTTGTCTGTCCCTCTCCACTAAAGGAGAAGGGCCTGCGTCTGCTGGACCTTTTCTCGGTCCAAAATGAGGGACAGGGTAAGTCCCTCCGTCGGCGGCTCTTGGGGCGGGAAGGTCCCTTTCCCGGGCCGTCGACCGTCGGCTTCGATCGACCGCTCGCTGACCACTGGCACTCACGGTGTCCCGTCCAGGTCAGTTGACGAGACTCCACTGATGAAGTGAGATTTTTCGACCCATTGAATGAGGCTGTCGCCTTTGGCAGCCGAATTCCCCCTCTCCCGGTTCCCGGGAGGAGTTGAGAATCCCGTGGGCTCGCCTGTGCCTCGGTTCGGACCCTCGGATGGACCTTCGAGCGAAGGAGTGCCGGTTCGGCCGACACCTCCTGCCCGACCGAAATTCCGGGACTCTCGGTCTCGGTCTCGGACCTCTTCGCGGTCCAGCCGTTCCCACCGTCATAGGCGGTCTCGGTCTCGGCACCGCGGTAAGCGGCGTCGCCGCTCGTCCTCGTCCTCCTCCTCGGATGAGGGGAGGCTTCGGCGTAAATTACGTCGGTGATGCGAGGACCTTATGTTGCAACAGCTCCTCCTGGCGGGGAATGGCCGACTCGAGCGCCTTCCCGACCATTAAATGGCACTGTCACGGGCGGCCGACACAACCCCTCGACTTGCCGAGGGCCTATACAGGCGGTTGTTCGGCCAAAACCAACTGCTCCACCGATTGCGGTGGAACCTCCGCCTCCACAGCCACCAATTGGGGCTCCGACCAAAGTTCTCGGTCGATGAGGGTTTACCCCATCGGCTGTCAGTTACCCTCACTCCCGACCGACCTCGGCAGGTGAAGGGTGGTTCAGGCCAGAGGCAGCTCTTGAGGACTCTTCGAGTCGAAGATGATTCCTCCTTCTTCTCCAAGCGACTGGACTTGGAGTCTTCAGGAGGTCAGCCAATGGGCGATAGCCCGTCGTCCTTCCTAGGGCTGCTTCGGCTCATCTCGGAGTCTACGGGATGGGCCGAACCCGTTTCCAAGCGGGCCAGGTATCCCCTCACGGAGATTCTGGACGAGGGATTCTCCGACGAGGCCTTTCCGGTGGCGAGGCCATAGTGGGTCAACACTGGAACTTTGGCGCCCTGCTTCCTGCCCTGCGCCTTCGGCCAGGATGGCCAGGAAGTATCACGGTCCCCGGTTCCTTGTCCGGTTTTAGAACACCCTCTGCTGAGGTTGGTTACCGACAGCGTTTTCGGCGCCCGGCTGCGCCAGGGATGTGGACAAACCTCTGACAAGGGTCAGAAATTGGACTAACCGAGGCGAAAGTCGCTGCGTCCTCTCTCGGCCTTCGTCAGGCCAGTTCGGCCGTCCTCATGGCACATTTTCTCATGCCCTGTTGGGCTCCTGGATGAGGTCATCCCTCATCTTCCCGCCGATCTGCAGACTACGGTTAAGCAGGTGCGGGACCAGGGCAGGGCAGTGGCCAAACAGCAGCTCAGACTGCTTTGGATGTAGGGGACTCATGTGCCAGATCGGTGGCGACGCGGTGGCTATCGTCGCGAGGCTTGGCTGAGGATATCCACCTTTCGCCGGATACCCAGCACAAGTTGGCGGATGTTCCCTTTTGGGGACTGACCTCTTGGTCCTGGGGTGGAAGGTCACCTGCAGAGGATCGGGAGTCAATGCCACCTTGGACTCGGTCTCTTCCGCTCAGAAGGACAAAGGCGCAAACCACAGCCTAAGCCCTTCGTCCTTCTGTGCCCAGCCTTGACCCAGCAACGTCAGGGCCAGCAGGCTCGGCCTTGGCATCCCAAACCCAAGCCGCGGCTTCCTCTAACAGGAGGCAGGGAGGAAAGGGCCCAGGGGGGTCCTAAGCCGGTCCCTCCTCCAAGCCTGCCAGTGGCGGGCTGAGGGGTGTCGCCCCATCCCGTCACCTTACCCCTGGGTCCCCGTGAGAGGAGGTCGCACTTCCGTTCCGCCTGGTCGCTGTTACCACGGACAGGTGGGTCTTGGAGGTGGTGGGAAGAGGCCTGCCTCTGGAATCGAGCAGGCACCACCCTTCAGAGCCGTAGCCCCTCGAGGCCGGGATCCCCAGCCTCACTGGCGGCTCGTCGAGCCGACGCCATCTCCTCCTCCAGAAGGAGGTGGTAAGAAGGTGGTGGACCCTCCTTCAGACCCAGGGTTTGTGTCCAGGTACTTCCTGGTTCGAAGCAGACGGGGGCTGGCGCCCCATTCTCAACCTACGACCTAAACAAGTTCCTAAGGTCTCGAACCTTCAGGATGGTCACTCTGGCTCAGATAATACCATCCTTGGAGCGGCGTGTGGTTCTGCTCTCTGGACTTGCAGGGCCAGCGTTTTCACGTCCCTATCCGTCCGTCTCACCAGAAATTCCTTAAGCTTCCGGCGGAAGGATCTCTCTTGATTCAAGCCATGCCCTTGGCTTGTCTCCAGCTCCCAGGGTCTTCACCAAATGCATGGCAGTGGTGACAGCATTCCTCTGCAGTGGCAGGGGTCGGTGTGCCCTCTGGGCGACTGGCTGATAGCAGCTCCCTCCAGGAAGGAGGCGGGTGGTCAGAGATCTGGCCCTCAGGTCTGCTCTCAACTGGGCCTCCTTATCAGAGGCCAAGTCGAACTCGAGCGAAGCAGGTGATTCTATTCATCGGGCGCAGCTCGACTCTCTTGAGCCAGAAGCGGCTCGCCCGGACAGGGCGAGGTTCTTTCCTCCTTTGCCCGATCATTTCTGGTTGGGCAATTGCGCCTGCCCAGGACTTCCTCGCCTCCTGGGTCTCATGGCGGCCTGTACCAGCGTGGTCGTTGGGCCCGCTGGAACATCGTCCCCTTCAGTGGGGACTGGCCAGCCAGTGGTCTGCGCTACGATCCCTTGGACCAGCTTGTGTCGGTGACACAGGGGATGTGGAATGCTCTCCAGTGGTGGACCGTTCCAGATCAATTGCAGGAGGGCATCCCGTTCGTCCGCCCGAGCCGGCGGTCTCTCTGTCGACCGATGCCTCTCTGATGGGTTGGGTGCCCATCTGGGGAACACGGGCTCATGGCCTCTGGTCCCACGGAGTCGATGCCACATCAACCTGCTGGAGCTCCGGCGGTCCGCCTAGCTCTCACGCCTTTGCTCCGTTCCTCCGGGGTCAAGTGGTCCGGTCAGGCGGACAATACCACGACCATGTACTATCTAAACCGCCAGGGGCGGGGCGCGCTCCATGCTTCTATGCAAGGAAGCTCTCGCATTTGGTCACTCGTGCGCAGCCTGGGCGGATCTCCTAGCCATTCACGTGGCAGGAGCCTCCAACACCCTGGCCGATGCCCTGGGCGGATAGGGGCTGCATCCACAGTGGTCTCTCCTGCGGAGGTAGTACAGCATCTGTTCTCCCTTTGGGGCACACCTCAGGTGGACCTGTTTGCCTCCACGGAGCAGGCTGAGTCTGTTCCATGCCCGCCCCCTCAGCGGGGCTGGCTGCAGGGATGCCTTCTCGAGGCAATGGACCCCGGGCCTCTTTCGCCTTTCCCCATTTCCCTTGATCCACAAGGTGCTTCTCAAGGCGAGGAGGGACAAGGCGCAGGTGATTCTGATAGCCCCAGACTGGCCTCGCCAGTTCTGGTACCAGATCTCCTCAGTCTCAGCTCCAGGACTCCGCGGCAGCTTCCAGCTCGCCGGACCTGCTCTCAGTCAATCAGGGAAGGTGTTCCATCCGGACCTTCAATCCCTACCCTGGCGGCCTGGTTCCTGGCGGCTAGAGTTCCAGGCTTTGGGTCTTTCCGGCGAGGTCCTCAATGTAGTTGAGGCGTCCCGTAAGTCGACCAGAAAATGCTATGCCTTCAAATGGAAAAGGTTTTCCATTTGGTGTCAAGACAAGGGCTTGGACCCTTCCTCCTGTTCCTTGGCAAGCATCTTGGACTATTTATGGTCCTTTCTAGTCAAGGGCTTAGGTCGGCGACCCTAAGGGTGCACCTGGCAGCCATCTCTGCTTACGAGGCGGGCGGGGAAGCAGTCGATGTAGCGAGGAGAAGGTGGTCTGGCGCTTTTCAAAGGCCTTGATCACATTTCCCTCAGTCGGGAACCCCCACCTCCGTGGGATCTACTGCTGGTACTGGCAAAGCTCATGGGCAAGCCATTGAACCTATGCAGGTGTGCTCTCTCTCACCTGTCGTGGAGACCGCCTTCTTGGTGGCTATCCGTCAGCCAGAAGGATGGGAGAGCTCCAGGCTTTCCATCGAGTCTCCTTACCTGGTCTTCCACAGGGACAAGGTTGTCCTGCGCCCACCGAAATTCCTTCCGAAGGTGGTGTCGGAGTTTCACCTTAACCAGGTGTTGACTCTGCGGTGTTCTACCCCAATCACACCTCGGAGGCCGAATATAGGCTCCATACTCTGGATCCTAGAGCTTGCTGATTATAAGGGCCTTGGCTGAGAGGCCAGGAGAGGTTACGCCAGCTGTTTGTCACCTACGCTGAAGCCGCATCTGGCAGACCTGCAGCCAAGCGGACGATAAGCAGGTGGGTAACCTCCTGCATAGATCTCTGCTATAAGTTAGCGGGCATGGAGCCTCCCAGAGGGATAAGAGCTCATTCTACCGCCATACTGCTGCAGGTGGCTGCTTCCAGGGGCGTCCCTATCCAGGAAATCTGCAGGGCTGCTACCTGGAAGTCAGCAAACACCTTCATTACCCACTACCACATCGACCTTAGTCAGCCGGGATGCTGGTTTTGGGGCCTCGGTTCTCCAGTCTCTCTTTCCCAAGTAAGTATATGGGGGTGTGCGTCTTGCCTCCCTCCTCCCGGAGAACTGCTAGGAGTCTGCCAATGAGTGTGGATGAACAACATATCCATGTCCCTAGAAATACAGGTTACTCACCTGTAACAGGAGTTCTAGGAATGGTATGTGTTCATCCACCACCACCGACCTCCCGGCTTGACGCACAACCTGAGCTTCCAGCGGGCCAGATCTGGCGTCATGGGGCGGAGCCGAGAGTTATACCACCCGGGTGGGTGGGAGGAGCAAGCTTGAAGACCTTCCGGCAAGATTTAAAGCGGCAAGGATACTGCCAATGAGTGTGGATGAACAACATATACCATTCCTAGAACTCCTGTTACAGGTGAGTAACCTGTATTTACGTACCTAATATAATTCTTGATCTTCTTGGACAAGTCTTCGCCATTCATTCGTACGCCCACCTACCATTCCCCGAGCTCACTCATCCTGTTTCTGGTCTTCACTCTCTCTTTGGTTTGGGTTGTGAAGATACTGTTGAGTTGACCCTTCTTATCTGGGTGAGCTGGGCTATCTTATGCCAGTTAGGTTAGGTGTTTCCTTAGGTTGTTTATGTTGCACCTCCTTGATCAAAAAGATACTGAGGCGGTTGGAGAGTCTACACCGAGAAAGTCTACTCAGGTGCGAGACAGTCTCATGGTGCTGCACATGCGCAGTTCTACATTGGCGCTGACCCTCTTGAAGATTGTTGGCTCCTGCTGGGTACTAGCACCTCCAGTGTAGTACCCAGCAGTATGAATAAATGGAGAAGACATGTCCAAGAAGATGAATTACGATAGGTATGTATTTTCCATTTCCAGTCTGTCATAAGTTGTATCAATATCTTCCTAATCAGGTTCTTGTAAAACTAGAAAACAGCCTTTAGTGTTTTTTTTTTTGTTTGTTTTTTTTAAATCCATTCCTTCAGGAAATTAGCATGGTATATCTAAGTAGGATTTTTCCTATCAAGGGTCTCAATTTCATAGTTAACTGTGACAGCACATCTAAGCACCTTATGAGGCCCTTGCCACTTCATTAACAGTTTATTTTTTGTGGTGGGTAACAGTAGCAAGACCGTTTTGCCTAGTTCAAAGACTTTATTTTACCCCATGATCGTAATACACCTTCTGCTGGTTTTGAGCCTCTTCCCGATTACTATGGGCAATTTCAACGTATTTTGCCATCTTCTTTCTCAGGGCATACTTATAAGATGTAATTGACTTTTTCCAAATGGGGTTATCTTCTCATGTATCTTTTATTACATCTAGTGGCCCTCTAGGTTGTCTACCATACAGCATTTCAAATGGTGAAAAACCTGTTGAGGCTTGTGGCACTTCTCTGTAAGCAAAAAGCAAGTTAAGTAAGTATTGGTCTCAATCTTTCCCTTCCCCCTTTGCACCCCTTTTTAACATGCGTTTTAGGGTTTGATTAAAACGCTCAACAAGACCATCTGTCTGAGGTTGATAAGGGGATGTTCTAATGGCAGTGATACCTAGCAATCAGTTCAACTTCTTAAGCAAAGCAGCACCAACATTACTACACTGATCAGTAATAATCTCTTTAGGCATGCCCACCTGCTGAAAAAAAAAATAGAACATACACTTTGATGGCAGATAAAGACTGCTGCCCACTTAGTCTGTCCATTTCCCTACCTACTGGATAAGCTGCAGATCCTAGTTAACCAAAAGCCTACTTCTTCCCCACCAGAATTGCCTTATGTCTGTCCCATGCATTCTTGAATTCCTCCCATTGTTTTTGACCCCACAACCTTTTCAAGAAGGCGTTCCATGTTTTCACCACTCTCTCTGTGAAAAATACTTATTCACATTGCCCTAGGCAGACCCCTCTATTTTCAGATTGTGTCCCTTGTTCTTGCACATTTCTTTTCTGAAAGATTCTACCCTCTTGGACTTTGTTGAGTCCCTTGAGGTACTTGAAAGTTTCTATCATGTCCCCGCTCTCCTCCTTTCCTCAAAATTATACATGTTAAGCTCCTTTAGTCTTTCTTCGTGTAGCTTCTATTGTAGACTGTGCACCATTTTAGTTGCCCTCCTCTGGACTGCCTCCATCCTGTCTATGTCCTTGCGGAGATGGGGTTTCCAGAACTGCATGCAGTACTCAGATGGGGTCTCACCAACTGTGTGTACAGAGGAAATCAAGATCTTCCCTTGTCAATCTTCACCATTCATTACTGTTGGGTGATAGCTGGGTAGGCACCCGCCACGGAAACTTTTTTGGGGGGGGGACGGCGCTGCCCCCTGGAGTGACGCTCTGCGTAGAGCACGAGGGGCGGCCGTTAGGCGCCGCAGACTCCTCCTCCTCCATCCCAGTTCTGTTTCTCCCACGGTCGAGGCTGCACATGCTGCGCGAGTTCGGTAGTCAACTGCATCAGAGGCCACTTCAAAGTTTATTTCAACGCTCCTTCATCCCGGTATTTCTCAATGTCATCGACCGGTAAGACCTTTCCATTATTATATTTTTTGAGGCAAAGCCTTTTCTGTGTTTTGCTTAATTATTTACCTTCATGTCTGGTTTGGGGGCAAAGCGTAAGTCTAAGGCGGGCTGTGCCCCTATGCGTCAGTGCCCCTGTGGCCGGCAGTTTTCCGTCACTGACCAACATGTTTGTCTCAGGTGCCTGGGACACTACCATGATATGGACCATTGCGACGCCTGCTTCTCCATGGACCACTGTGTTTTAGAAGTACGCGCGTTGCGAGTCAGTCGAGCTCTGCCGACTTTCTGAGGACGACGTCGCCCTAGGGCTTCCCAGGCCAGATCTCTCGACCTTTCCTCCGGGTCCCCTCCTGGGTCTATGCGGCCTGGCGAGGAGGAAACCTACTCCACTTTCAGCCTTGCCGAGGAGGAGGTTTCTTCTTTGGTGCTGGAGGGACGGTGTGATCCCACCCAGGGTCGCGCTGTTGGCGCCGTCCTGGCAGTCACCTCCTCGGAGGTGCAGGCTCCCAGTGTCGCAACCCCTGGCTGCGGGGCCTGGTGCTGGTGGGCCCTCATTTCCGTCTTTCCTCGCCGTGGAAGTCTTCCGCTTCTCCGCAGCGCCCGGCAACTCGGTCGGGGCCGTCGGCGGTGCTGTTCTAGGCCTTGGTGCCATTCGCAGTGCCGGGGGCTCTGGCCGCACCGTCGGCGGTGTCACTCTGGGACGCGGCACCGTGGGTTCGGGCGGTGCCGCTCTGGGCCTCGGTGCCGTTCGCGGTGCTGGTGATTCGGGCGGTGCAGCTGTGTGCTGCGGTGCCGGGGACTTGCATGGTGCCATTCGTGTTACCGCGCCAGATCTCAGCGCCGTTGCAGGTGTCAGGTATGGAACCGGACACCGCCAGGGGGACAGATGACTCGGCGGATGTGTTGCTCGTCACGGCCTATGGCGGTACCAGGCCTGCTGCCACCTCAGGGCAAGTTCCTGCTGTGGCTGGGTTGGAATCTTCCCTTGTCAACCCCTCCTCGGAGGGAGACGACGCAGGTGAGGACACAGACCTGCAGCTAGATTCCTCTGGCTCTGAACCTCCTGTAGGCCACAGGGCTAGACGGTCCAGTATTTCCCTGCCAGACTCCCCGGAGTTGGTTAGCCCAGAGGGCTCCACGGCTAGGGGTGGCCTGGAGTCTTCTGTGGTGGACCCTTCGGAGGTCCGAGAAGGGATTCTCTCTCTCTTCTGATAGGTCCCAGGCTGCCACCGTTCCCGGTGCTGCTCAGGTCCTTCAGCAGAGGGAGGAGGACCCTGCTTCAGTAGGCGCCCTTCAGGGCCTTGCTCAGCAGGGACCTCCACCACTGGTTTCGAGGAAGAGGGCTGCTTTGGTGTCCAAAGGATTGAGGGGTAGGGGTCGAGAGCAGCGACGAGCCCCCACTGCCCTGCAGGGAGGAGTCGTAGCGCTGATCCTCACCTCTCTCTGAAGGTCTCTAAAGTGCCTTCTAGTGGTGGTTCTGAGGGTTGCCCTTCCGGACTCATGCAATCCCAGGCACGCGACAAGGGAGATTCCCCTTCAGGGCTCTTTCCGCAGTTGTCTCCTTTCTTCTCGTCTACGCAACCTGGCATGATCACAGGGTCCCCAGTTTTGGCGGCATCACTACCTGGATCCCAGAGCTATGGCAGAAGCTAGGCACATACTTTTAGGTGCCCTTCGCCCATCCCTCTGCAACCACCTCCCTCTCTCCCAGGCTACGTGGGGCCCAGTGGGCCATTAACTTGAGAGACGTTCAGAGCTACTGCTGCAGCCTTCCCGTCCTATCTTAGGGCTATGGACGAACAGGTCTTTTCCTGTCTCTCCCCGCTGCAGGAGTCTTCTGGGCATTCGAGCTCCACTTCCTCCTCGTCTTCCTCAACTGAGGAAGAGGAACTTCCTATCCACCTTTCCTCAGGCTGACTTCACTAACTGGCAGTTTCTTTCGAGGATGGTTTGGGAGCTTCATATTTCCTACGTTCGTAGAGACAATACCAAGCGGCAGACGCGTGCTTTCCTCAGTGAGTTCAGCGCCCGCCATTTGATGGTGCCTTCCTGGCCGATTCCCTTCCAGGAAGTGTCTGTCCGCACCTGGCAGTCTCTAGCCACTCCTTCTCCAGCCCCAGGAGACTGCAGGAGACAGTACTGTGCCCCCCACGAGTCTCTAGGTTCTCTACCTCACCCACCTTCGGGTTTGATATCCCTAGATACTCCTTCTGTGCCTTCGCCGCTCAGTGCACAACAGACCTCCGGACTCGGATTCTGCTGAGTTCGACTGGTGGGGACGAAAAGTCTTCTCTTCTGGTCATTTGCATTGCTGGCATTTCCTCCATCAGGCTCACCACGCTGCTTACAACAGGCATCTGTGGTCAATGCTGGCTCAGGTCTTAGCTTCGCTACCTGACTCAGAGCAGTCTAGACAAGCCATTGCCCTCTCTGCACAGGGTCTGGAGCTTGCAAGGCACCAAGCGAGGGCATCTTATGACACCAACGAGGTGGCATCCGGACTAGTAGGGGCAGCGATCTGCATCAGGCGGACGGCATAGCTTCGTCTCTCCCAACTGTCACCCATGGCCCAGCGTAGGGTGACTGGCTCTGCCTTCTGGGGAACCCGCCTATTTTCCCGCAGGGCGAGGAGGTGTCTTCCGGGGCAACCCCCTTCCCACAGTCCCTTGGGGGTGCCGTCTCCTCTTCACCCACCTTAGACTCTTGTCTGTTGGTTAGGGTCTTCCCCTCTCTACTTGTCACCAGTAGGAGGCTGAGGCATCTGTTCCCTCAGGGGTTTCTCTCTCCCCACCCTTCTTGGGGAAGGGGGCTTGGTACTCACCCAACAGTAATGAATGGTGAAGATTGACAAGGGAAGATATGAAAATTATGTACCTACCGTAATTCTTGATCTTCTCTTGTATCTTCACCATTCATTACTGAATCCCTCCCACCATCCCCTCAAGGGCCTATTTCTTCAGCGACTCCCCCTCCCTGCTCGTCCCTCCCACTTCTCCCTTGGCCGTTAAGCCAAAAAAAAATGTTTTCATGCTCTCCTTCCATTCTTCTGAGCGGATCTTTCCCTCTGAGAATAAGAGGAACGAGCTACATTTATCTGTCCTGAGGGAACTCTTTCTGACTGCCCTTAATGGGCATCTCTTGGCTCTCCCCAGCCATTTTTCTTGATTCACAGTTTATAGAGACAATCCCTTAAGTGGTTCGACTTCTCTTTTCCAGACCCCTTCTGGCAGGTCCTAATCCTATTATGTCAGCCTCTACAGGTTTAGTGCCTTCCAGCACTTCAGTTTCCTTAAAGAGTGTTCCCTACCTTGCCTCTAGGGAGTCCGATTGAGTTCCCGCTCTCTCTCTATTTGGTATAGGGGTGCCCCCTGCAGGCCCCCCCCCCCCACACTTTCACATGATACTGTGTTATCACTTAACAAGGTTCTAGTGGGCTTCTTCCCTGCTAGCTGGCAGCTCTCGTTTGGAACAGAGTTTCAAACAACATGAAATCTTGCTATATTATGACATATGCAGTTTGTCCCAACCTTAGAACTGCTCCGGAGGTGAAGAGTTAAAGTCCATGCCAGGCATGGAACTTAAACTCGAGCTCAGTTGAAAATTCTATCTGTTGTTCTTCAAACTTAAACTGTCAGATTCTTTACTCCGCCTCACTGAACAGTCGCTCCGGAGACTCCTCCTTCTGCTCGGTTCATTTTGTCGGTTAAAATATAAAAGTTTTGGTTTTAAACGAAATTAAACCACAACGTCGGTCAAATTCTATCTGTGATATTGTAAGTACTAGATAGGTTTTACATTTATTTTCTGTGTGGAACTTGTAAACATTTCCATCAGTTCGGTTTGAACCGATCAAATTCTTCTGTTACATTACAGTACTTTTAGAAGTACGGTTCCCGGTTCTTATCGGTTCTAAAAAAGCGGATTTAATTATGGTTTTTTCCATGACCCGTGACTACGGTTGGGAACCGATAAGGAGTCTTCCGGCAGATTGCCCGTGGCAAGAGTTTTGGTTAGGCTGGCACTATGTCTGAAACCCAAAGAAAAACTGGGCCCACTGGGTTTCAGCACTGTGTTGTATGTGGGAAGCCTTTCCCAAGGCGACCCACACCACATGTGTTTATTGTCTGGGGTTTGACCACCTCAATTCAGACTGCCAGATTTGCAAGGGTTTTCCTGCAGCTACCCTGGATAAGAGAGTTGGTAGACTCAGGAGCGAGAGGCCAAAAGTCCGCTGACCCGGATGGCCAGCCGGTTCGGTTCAACCGAACGGAGGGAGTGCCCTCTGACCAGGCGATACTTCCTCGGGCAAAGAAGAGCCGACTCTGAGGTCGGTT
The DNA here is from genome assembly GCA_016271365.2 of Neoceratodus forsteri. Classification (NCBI taxonomy): domain Eukaryota; kingdom Metazoa; phylum Chordata; order Ceratodontiformes; family Ceratodontidae; genus Neoceratodus; species Neoceratodus forsteri. The sequence goes on along the minus strand of CM028129.1, from coordinate 337,386,972 downwards.
CCAACAAAGAAATCTAGAAAATCAGCTGGTGTGGAGTCAAACTTCCCTCTCCAACCGCTGAAGAAATAGCTAAAAGCAATAAAATTGTCCAATCACTCTCCCGGTTCCGACCGAACGGCATCATCAAATGGCGCTCAGTTCGGTCAGTTCCCTGGTTCAAGGAGTATTTAGAGGAATTTTATGAACCAGAGGAGGGAGAAGAGGAGTATGAGGAGAGTGAATGTGATTTTGAAAGTCTGGATGTGCCCATTGAACCGGACATCTCTCCAGACAGACCTTCAGGGGTGTCTCCCCCTAGGCTTTCTGAGTCCCCTTCTCATTTTATGTTTTATAGAAAAGTGGCTGAAACCCTCCAGCTCCCTATGGAGGAAGCTGTGGATGATCAGGAGGAGCCTGATTTTGTAGAAATGATGGATATCCCAGAGTCTAGGAGACTGTCTATTCCTCTGCATAAATCTTTTTGGAAACAGACAGTAAAGATTTTAAAAGCTCCTCACACCATACCTCCTGTTGATAAAAGAATGGACAAAAGGTATGCATTATCAGGCTCTGATATGGAGTTCCTTACACAACAGTGCAGCCATGTGGGGGTGGTGCAGGCTGCAGCCTGTGACAAGGCAAATGTTCCCCTAGCCTCTCACCCACCTGACAAGGACTCCAGAAAGATAGATGGCATGGCAAAGAAACAGTACATGGCAGCTTCCTTAGGACTCAGACAGGCTAATTATATGGCTTATGTTGCTAGATATCAAAAATCCAGATGGGATACTGTTTTAGCTCTAGCAAAGCAGGTTCCTGGCCAGCTGGCAAAAGAGCTGGAGCAGGTGGCCGCTGATGGTATTGAGGCATCCAAGGTGCACTTCTATGCTGCAGTGGACTCTAATGATGTATCATCCAGAGTCATGGCTACATCTGTGGCTCTCCGTAGAATGGCTTGGCTTATATGTACTAGCCTGTCACAGGATACCCAGACTAAGGCGATGGATTTCCCTGTTGTGGGCAACTCTCTGTTTGGGGAGCAAACAGAGAATTACATGAAGAAACTGGATGAATATAGGACCACCTATAGGAGTGCACAGGCCAAGGAAAGGCAAGTCACTTTCCAAAGGCAGCCTCCCAGGGGCAGGAGTAGGCCTTTTCATAGGCCTTTTTACCAAGCCCAGACTTCCTCTTCAGCTTTTGCACAGAAGGGGTTCTTTAGAGGGAGAGGCAGACGGGGTGCAGGCAGGCCTGCCAAACAGGCACCCTGATGGGGCGCCCAGGGCCGATTCTCCACTACCTGTAGGGGGCAGGCTGGCTTACTTTGTCCAGGACTGGGAGTCTCTAACATCAGACAAGTGGGGTCCTGGAAGTAGTAAGCCAGGGACTGGTTCTCGGCTTCAAAAAATTTCCAAAGATGAGAATCAGATCCTTTCCACCTGCAAATCCTTCAGAGGCTATTGCCCTGGAGGCAGAAGTCTCTACCCTCCTGGCTCTCAGAGCTGTGGAAAGGGTTCCACCCCTACACCAAGGCAAAGGGTTGTACTCCAGGTACTTCCTTACCCCAAAAAAGACAGGAGAATGGCGGCCCATCCTGGATCTCAGGTATCTAAACAAGCACCTTTTAAAACAAAATTCAAAATGGTGACTCTGGGAATTATTTTACCCTCTTTAAGGCCAGGGGACTGGCTAGTGTCCCTGGACCTCAAGGATGCCTATTTTCATGTTCTCATCAGAAGCTCCCGAAAGTACCTCAGATTCGAACTGCCCTCAGGTCATTACCAGTTCAGAGCAATGCCCTTGGCCTTACATCTGCCCCAAGGGTATTCACAAAATGCCTGGCAGTAGCAGTTGCCCACTTAAGAAGGCAAAATATTGCCATCTTTCCTTACTTGGACGACTGGCTCATAGTAGGCCAGTCCCCAGACCAAGTCAGGTTACACCTTCAAATAACTCAGCAACTGCTTACTTCTCTAGGTTTCCTCCTCAATCTTCCAAAGTCAGTCCTAGAGCCTGTCCAGCTTCTCACCTTCATAGGTGCAGAACTGAACACAAAAGAAGCCAGAGCCTTCCTTCCTCTGGAAAGGGCAAGTACCCTGATTTCTCTGGCTTCCTCCTTCACCCTGCAGGTCTCTCGACCAGCAAGGCACTTGCTACAGCTCTTGGGACACATGGCTGCTTCAACAGCAGTAGTGCAGGGAGCCAGATTTCAGATGAGGGACATTCAGTTCCATTTGAGAGCCTTTTGGTCTCAAAGAAAGGACCCTCTAACCAAATTAATTCCAGTGACTCGAACCCTGATCCAGACCCTTCAGTGATGGCAAGACCTGGGCAATTTGAGACAGGGGGTCCCCTTTACCCCTCAGTCTCACTCCTTAATCCTTATTACAGATGCATCCCTATTGGGGTGGGGAGCTCACATGGGCGACCTCACCACCCAGGGATTGTGGTCCCCTCAGGAATCTCTGCTCCACATCAATCTGTTGGAACTCAGAGCAGTTTTTCTAGCGCTTCAAGCTTTTTCCAAATCTGTTCAGAACAAGGTTATCCAAGTCAGAACAGACAACACCACCACAATGTGGTACATCAACAAGCAAGGGGGCACTCGGTCTATGGCCTTGTGCACCGAAGCAATGAAGTTGTGGTCTCTGGCTTACTCCCTGAACACCTCTCTGGTAGCAGTTCACCTCCCAGGCAAGGACAATGTCCTGGCAGATGCTCTCAGCAGGATTTCCCAGGCCATCACGAGTGGGCTCTGGATCCCCTAGTTCTGGAGGTGGTATTTGCCAGATGGGGCACACCTCAGATAGATCTTTTTGCAGCCCCAGACAATCACCAACTTCCCCTTTTTTGTTGCAGGCCCCCAGTGTTGGGCTCAGTCCCCCTGGATGCCTTCCTTCTCAGTTGGGAAGGGAAGTTTCTCTATGCCTTTCTACCCTTCCCTCTCCTGTTCAAAGTGCTAGTCAAAATCAGGTCTCAATCCTGCAAGATGATTCTGATTGCTCCAGACTGGGCCAGACAGCCCTGGTACCCACTCCTTATGTCCTTAGCAGTTCACCTTCCCCTGTGTCTTCCCAGGAATCACAATCTGTTATCCTGTGCTCAGGGGAGGGTTTGATACCCGAACCTCAAATCTCTCAATCTCAAGGCCTGGCTCTTGAAGAGTTAGAGTTTGCTGACCTACACCTTTCCCAAGGTGTATTGGATATTCTGAAGGCTTCTAGGAAGCCTTCCACCAGGACTACTTATAATTCCAAATGGAAGAGATTTTCCATATGGTGCTTTGAGAAGCATACTTCCCCAGAATCTGCTGACTTACCCACAGTCCTGGATTATATGGTTCATTTAAATACCTTAGGGCTGAGACCAACTACCCTAAAAGTGCACTTGGCAGCCCTGTCTGCTTTCTTGTCAGCAGGTAAGCCCTCTTCTCTTTCAGCTCATCCTGTATTCTCAAGTTTTCAAAGGTTGCTACACCAACCCCCATTCAGGATCCTTCCCTGCCTGGGATCTTAATATTTGCATTGCCCAGCTTATGCAACCCTTTTGAGCCCTTGTCTTCAGCAGAGCTCAAGTACTTGACTTGGAAAACTGTGTTTTGGTAGCCATCACTTCTGCCAGGCGCATAAGTGAGTTACAAGCATTGTCAGTGGAGCCTGATTTTATCTCCTTTCACAGAGATAAGGTAGTCCTCAGGACTAACCGAAAGTTATTGCCTAAGGTGGTCTCAGATTTCCACCTTAATCAATCTATATCTCTCCCTGTGTACTTCACTGACCATTCTTCTTCTGGTGAGAGGAGGTTGCACAATTTAGATGTCAAAAGATCACTTCGCTACTACATAGATCGTACCAAAGGTCACAGGTTTAACTCCCTCCAACTGTTCCTCACTTATGGTGAGGCTGGCAAAGGGAAACCTGCCACTAAGAGATCCATTGCCAGGTGGATTGTCTCTTGTATCCAATTCTGCTATGAAAAACTGGGTAAAGTTCCTCCCTCAGGCCTGAGGGCTCACTCCACCAGAGGTACAGCTGCGTCTCTGGCTGCTGCCAGGGACATCCTATCCTAGAGATGTCAGGCAGCTACCTGGAAAGCGGTGCACTTTCACTAAGCATTACTCCTGGACATCCAGGCTAGGAGTGATGCTCGTTTTGGTTCTGTCCCTCCTCCATGGAGGTACTGCTGTGTAGTCTGCATATGTCATGATATAGCAAGACTTCATGTTGTTTGAAGAAAAAATTACTCACCTTAGTAATGTTGTTTCTTCTAATGGAGTCTTGCTATATTATGACCTTCCCCTCTCAGAACCTTACTCTTGGAGATGTGGGTGGGCAGGGCAGTGTTGGCACTTTTAGATGCCCACCTTGTTTTTCACCCTCTTTTGGGGTGATCTTTGTTGTGTTTGTCATTTTCTGGGTCTCCTGACTTGAGTCTTCATATGTACAAAAAATGTGTTTGTTTAATTAAGTAGCCAGTTGGCTAGTGTAGGTTTACAGCTTCCACACAGAGTCTTAGTGAGTTTTGCTCGTAAAGATCTGACAGTTTAAGTTTGAAGAACAACAGATAGAATTTTCAACGAAGCTCGAGGCTCTAAGTTCCATGCCTGGCATGGACTTTAACTCTTTCACCCCCGGAGCAGTTCTAAGGTTGGGACAAACTGCATATGTCATAATATAGCAAGACTCCATTAGAAGAAACAACATTACTAAGGTGAGTAATTTTTCTTTTCCCTCTTAATAGTTAAAGAGCTCCTGGCTGGAGTCTGGAAAAATTGGGTAGTCGGGAGGTTAGGGAACCTGCCTTTGGTGTCCATTCTGCGTGAGAAGTTCAGTTGACCTTCTCCTTGAATTTCAAAATGGGATCCTTGCTCCCTTGTTTATGGTTCCGAGCTTATAACCCTTAGCCAATTTGCCAATGGCAGTGTTACCCCTTCCTAGCCTCCCCTCCTATTCTTCTCCCTTTTACCCTTCTTCTTTCTCCTTTCTATCTGTTCCTCCCTTGGAGCCGCCCCAGAAGTGAGGCCCTTCGGTCTCTTATGGTAGGCAGTTCTTCCTCTCCCTTCTATCCTCTATTGGCTTATTCCTTTTTCAGTTTATATCCTTTCCTTTTTCTATCCCTCGGCTCTTTTGCCTCCTCTTTCTTCTAACCCTTTTTGCTTCTCTCCGGCTAACAGAACTGGGATGGAGAGGGAGGAGGAGAGGTCTGCGTGGCGCCTACGGCCACCTTGCGCTCTACTCAGTGTGTCACCCAGGGGCGTGCACCGTCGGCACAGACTCTAAAAAGCTCCTGTATGGTGCACTCCTGCTTTCACCCAACAGTAATGATTGGTGAAGATACAAGAAGATCAAGAATTACAGTAGGTATGTAATTTTCATTTCCTGTTTTCTACTGGTGATGCCTCTCCCTATATATCCAAGTGTCCCCCCAGCCATCCTTACTGCCCTCTCAATTGCTTACTTACCTTTAGATCATCTGATATGAATACATTTTGGCAAACTCTGCTGCCACTTTTGGGGCCATGATAGAATGCATAGGAACCATCTCTGGGTATCGAGTAGCATAGTTGCATGCTACCAAAATTAATCGATTACCCTTTTTACTTTTGTCTGAGGGTCCATCCACATCCAGTGCAATTATCTCAAAAGGCACATCCATCAAGGGGAGGGACACCATGGGCACCTTGTCATTTTTAGTCACTGCGGCTACTTTCTGACACTCGGCACAGGAACTGCAATAGGCTGCAGCATCTTCATGAATTCCAGGCCAGTAAGATCTGTACAGCAGTCTGTCAAGGGTACAATCCCTTTCCCAAGTGACCAGCCATAGGATTACAATGCTATCTGTAACAGCTCAGATGTAGACTTTTGTGGTACAACTACAGTGGCTGCTACACTCAAGTCACTCAGTGATGCGACATTTAGTGGTGTTTGCAGCAGTTAATTCGGTGCAGTATGCGATACGACATGCAGGGTGGTATGGGACATGCTTAATCTGACACTATGCGGTAGCTCAGAGCATCATTAATTAAGTGTTGTTTTAGTTCCTGAGTGCAGAATGCACTGGGTGGCGCTATTGCACGCATTGTTATCCTGCAGCTCTCCCTTTATACGGCAGATATCTCCCGAATCCACTTTCTGTTTATTCAGTGACAGAGCCATGGTATTGTTACTGAATGAAACTGAGTGGAAGGTAGAGCTGCTGTGAGACAACTTGCTTAACCCAGGTTAGGAGCTCTAGCTCCAGAATAAAAATTGTGATACCTTAGTGCTGGACTTTAAAACTATGCTAAAGCACCCAAACCCAACAATATTTTTTTATTTCTTTGTCTGGGTATTTAGACAATACCTGGGAAACTAGATTCCGATACAGCGTCTCTGCTTAGACTAACATAATGGAATCTTCTCAAAGTGCCAATTTTTTCACTCTCTTTTAATCCAGGGCTCTGGGAGTCCAAATCTCCTGAAAGAGCCTCAATATCCCTTTTCATCTATTTTTTTTCCATTGCAGTATGCCATCCATGAAATCACTGTGATACTGAGACACCTTTCTGTGGGGTAAAATGAGCATGTCAGCACAAACAGTGCACTAGCAGCTCCACCATGTTTGCTTCTCCAAGAGCAGGGTTTTCAACTGGGGTCATGGCCCCGAGGTCTGAGCAATGCCTAGGGGGTCCATGGTGAGTACCCAATATACTGTATCAGCTTCAGAAAAAAAAGTTCACATACAGCAAAATAACATTAGCAGTGGACATTTTGATGTCCCAGTTTCCTAATTTCATAGTCATCAGGTTATTACTGTATGTACCCTGTGCTGTATAGTTTGTATTACTTATTCATTTTAAATTCTGCTCTGTCCTGAATGTGTCAAGTACATGCCGTGTACCAGCACATTAGTGTGGGTCTTTTAAAATAATGACTTGATTACTGGCAACTGTAATTGCAATCTTAGCTTTAACCATGAGCACCGTTACTGTAATTTCAGACCAGCTTCTGCTTATATTTCCCCAGTACCTGCTGCCTTGACTCCTAGTTTTTGTCCTCTGTTTTGTGTACCGTGACCTCTGAGGCTGATTGTTCCATTATTGTGATTACTGGCTTCATAACTACAAGTACTGTATCCTCTGGTGTGACTCCGTTTTGACTCCCCAATAACTGTTGTTGTGACTCTGAGCTCTCTTTGTCTCCAGTTTCCATTATCAAAACCTCTGCTTCTTGGCTCCATTCTGGGTTTTATGTTTTATGTTGTGAATTTTTCATTGCAGACTCTGGGATCCTGTGTGGGTAGGAAAGTGATTAAGAAGCCTGTGTAGCAGTAAATATAGTAATTTTAGATGAGCAGAAGCATAACTTCAAATTCTACAAGGCATTACTAGCACTATTGACTTATCTTGTGGCTGTGAAATGTTGAGTGTAGTAAAATTATAGTTTGTTTGGCCCTCCCAGCTCCCTTTTGATTCCAGACCAGCATTACTGGCTCATCTTGTGGTTGTGAAATGTTTAACACAGTCTTAGAATGAAAAACAGTACAAATGACAAAAGCAATATAAAGCATTGTTTATATTGGTATGTTGTTTATATTGGACATAAAGCGCACTTAGCTCTTGTCAGTTAAGGGTGAACACCATAATCTCATCGCCTTCAGCCTTTATGACTTCTTTAAACTGAGACGAGCAATGCAGCTAGGAGTCCTCGAAGAGAGTGCAGGTACCTCACAACTCCATCGGTATCCCACCCTCCACCCCAACCCCCATCACCAAAATCCCATCCCAAACCCACACATACAAACACAAAATTGGTTAATTAATATGAAAGTCAGTAGCCACTAGGAGTTAACATGGGGGGAAAAAAAAACAATGCATTTAAAAAGTCTCAGTATTCAACTGAATTGATATGTGGGATCAAAAGTCTGTGACAGTTACAGTAGCTTCCCATTACCTCAAAACTAAACTACTCCTGATGTCTTGTTATTTACTAGTTAGTAAATATATTAAAACATAGAGACATATGCTACTAGTATGACTACTTGTTGTATTGTCGCAGTCTGAGGTGATACTACAATTTAATTCAAACAACATGAAGTCTTGCTGTATTCTGACATATTGCAGTGATGTCCAACCTTTGAACTGCCCGGAGATGAAAGAGTTAACTTTCCATGCCAGGCATGGAGCAGCTGACTCGAGCTCGGCTGAGTCTCTGTCCGTTGCTGTTGAACTCAAACCGTCAGATTCTTTACTCCGCCTCACTGAACAGTCGCTCGAATTTCTCCTTTGCTCGGTTCAAGTTTGTCGGTTAAAGTACCGTTTTTCTCGGTTTTCAACCAAATTAATCCGTTAACCTGTCGGTTCAGTTTCTGTCTGTGGTATCATGAGTACTAGATAGGTTTATTTTCTTGTTCTTCTGTGTGGAACTTGTAAACTTGGATCGGTTCGGTTTGAACCGATCAGGTTATTCAAAAAAAAAAAAAAAAGTTTATTCTATTTTAGAGTGTGTAACCAGTCCTTATCGTTCTAAAAAAAACTGATTTCTACGTTTTTCACGACTCCAACACGGTCAGGAACCGGGATATATGCCTTGCCTGGCGGATTGCCGAAAAAGGCTAGCTTTTGTTAGGCTGGCCATGTCTGAGAAACCCAAAGAAAAACCGGACCCACTGGGTTTCAATACTGTAGTGTGTGAGATGAAGCCTTTGCTAAGGCTGATCCCCACACAACCTGTGTTTATTGTCTGGGGTTTGACCACCTCGATTCAGACTGCCAGATTTGCAAGAATTTTCTTGCAGCTACCCTGGAAAAGAGAGTTGGTAGGCTCAGGGAAAGAGAGGCCAAGAAGTCCGCTGACCCGGATGGCCAGCCCGGTTCAGTTCCACCCTAACCAAAAGGAGTGCCCTCTGACCAGGGCGAAACTTCTTCGGGCAAAAGGAGAACCGACTCCGAGTAGTCGGTTCCGGTTAAAGGAAAAAGAAGGGATAAATCAGCCGGTGCAGATCCATAAATTCTTTCTCCGACTGCTGATGAAATAGCCAAAGCGATAAGGATTGTTCAGTCGCTAACTGGTTCCGACCAAACCGGCACCATCAGGAAGGGGCTCGGTTCGGTCGGTTCCCCCGGTTCCAGATTATAATTTAGAAGACTTTTATGAACCGGAGGCGGAGGAAGGAGAGTATGAGGATAGTGATGGTGATTACGAAAGTCTGGATGTGCCTATTGACCCGGACATCTCCCCAGACAGACCTTCAGGGGTTTCTCCTCCTAAGCTTTCTGAGTCCCCTTCCCATTTTATGTTCTACAAAAAAGTGGCTGAAACTCTTCAGCTTCTTATGGATGAAGCTGTGGACGACCAGGAGGAGCCTGACTATGTTGAAATGATGGATATCCCAGAGTCCAGGAGGCTGTCTACTCCCCTTCATAAGTCCTTTGGGTAACAGACAATAAAAATTTTAAAGACTCCTAATTCTATACCTCCTGTGGACAAGAGAATGGACAAGAGGTATGCTCTCTCAACTCGAATCTGGGTTCCTTACCAGCAATGCAGCCATGTTGGGGTAGTGCAGGCTGCTGGCTGTGATAAGGCAAATATACCCTTGGCTTCACACACCCCAGATAAGGACTCCAGTAGGATTGATACCATGGCAAAGAAACAGTACATGGCAGCATCCTTGGGACTAAGGCAGGCTAATTATATGGCCTATACAGCTAGATAGAAATCTAGATGGGACACTGTAATGGCTTTAGCTAAACAGGTCCCTGGCCAGCTTGCCAAGGAGCTGGAGCAGGTGGCTGCTGATGGTATTGAGGCATCCAAGGTGCAATTCCATGCTGCAGTGGACTCCAGTGATGTTTCATCTAGAGTCATGGCTACATCTGTGGCCCTTCATAGGATGGCTTGGCTCAGATGTACTAGCGTGTCTCAGGATACCCAGACTAAGGCCATGGATTTTCCTGTTGTGGGTAATTCTCTGTTTGGGGAGCAAACAGAGAACTACATGAAGATAATGGATGAATACAGGACCACCTACAGGAGTGCTCAGGCCAAGGAAAGGCAAGCCACTCCCCAGAGGCAGCATTCTAGGGGCAGGGGCAGACCTTTTCATAGGCCTTTCTACCAAGCCCAGGCCTCCTCTTCTGCTTATGCTCATAGGGGTTCTTTGAGGAGAGGCAGGCGGGGCACAAGCAGGCCTGCTTCCACCCCTCAGCCTAAAGCCCCTGCCAAACAGGCACCCTGATGGGTTTGCCAGGGCCGATTCTCCACCACCTGTAGGGGCAAACTGGCTTATTTTGTCCAGGACTGGATGTCTTTAACATCAGACAAATGGGTCCTGGAAGTAGTAAGCAGGACTGGTTCTCAGCTTCAAAAAATTTCCAAAGATGAGAACTAGATCCTTTCCACCTATAAATCCTTCAGAGGCACTTGACCTAGAGGCAGAGGTCTCTTCCCTCTTGGCTCTCAGAGCCATAGAGAGGGTCCCACCCCTACACAGTGGGAAAGTATTGTACTCCAGGTACTTCCTAACCCCAAAAAAGACAGGAGAATGGCGGCCCATCCTGGATCTCAGATATCTAAACAAGCACCTTTTAAAGCCAAAGTTCAAAATGGTGACTCTGGGAATAATTCTTCCCTCTCTAAGGCCAAGGGACTGGCTAGTCTCCCTGGACCTCAAAGATGCCTATTTCCATATTCTCATCAGAAGCTCCCACTGAAAGTACCTCAGGTTCGAGCTGCCCTCAGGCCATTACCAGTTCAGAGCAATGCCCTTCGGCCTAACTTCTGCTCCAAGGGTGTTCACAAAATGCCTGGCAGTAGTAGTTGCCTTCCTAAGGAGAAAAAGGATCTCCATCTTTCCTTACCTGACGACTGGCTCATAGTAGGCCAGTCTCCAGATCAAGTCAGGTTACACCTACAGATAACTCAGCAACTGCTCACTTCTCTAGGTTTCCTTCTGAATCTTTCAAAGTCAGTTCGAGTCTGTGCATCTCCTCACCTTCATAGGGGCAGAGCTGGATACAGTAAAAGCAGGAGCCTTCCTTCCCCTGGACAAGGCAAGGACCCTTATCTCACTGGCCTCTTCATTCACCCTCCAGGTGTCTCGGCCAGCAAGGCATTTTCTGCAGCTCCTGGGACAGAAGGCTGCCTCTACAGCAGTGGTGCAGGGAGCAAGATATCAAATGAGAGATATTCAGTTCCACTTGAGAGCCTTCTGGTCTCAGAAAAGGGACCCTCTGGCCAGACTAATTCCAGTGACTCGAACCCTGATCCAGGCATTACAGTGGTGGCTGGATCAGGGCAGTTTAAGACAGGGAGTTCCTTTTGTCACTCTGTCTCATTCTCTAATCCTTACTACAGATGCCTCCCTCTTGGGGTGGGGAGCACACTTGGGAGACCTGACCACCCAAGGGTTGTGGACTCCTCAGGAATCTCTGCGTCATATCAATCTGTTAGAACTCAGAGCAGGGTTTCTAGCACTTCAAGCTTTTTCCAAGTCTGTTCAGAACAAAGTAATTCAGATCAGGACAGACAATGCCACCACAATGTGGTATATCTACAAGCAAGGGGGCACTTGGTCTACGGCCTTGTGCACAGAGGCAATGAAGTTATGGTCTCTGGCCTATTCCCTGAACACCTCTCTTACAGCAGTACACTTCCCAGGCAAGGACAATGTCCTGGCAGATGCTGTCAGCAGGATATCTCAGGGCCATCACGAATGGTCTCTGGATCCCTGGTTTTGAGGTGATCTTCTCCAGATGGGGCACCCCACAGATAGATCTTTTTGCAGCCCCAGACAATCACCAACTTCCTCTCTTTTGCTGCAGGCCCCCAGTGTTGGGCTCAGTTTCCCTGGATGCCCTAGTTCTCAATTGGGAAGGGAAGTTCCTGTATGCTTTCCCCTTCCCTCTCCTGTTCAAGGTGTTAGTCAAAATCAGGTCTCAACACTGCAAGGTGATTCAGATTGCTCCAGACTGGGCCAGACAGCCTGGTATCCTCTCTTGCTGTCTTTAGCAGTCCACCTTCCCTGTCTCTTCCCAGGAATTACAACCTGTTAACATGTGCTCAGGGAGGATTTGGTATCGAATCTCAAATCTCTCAATCTCAAGGCCTGGCTCTTGAAGAGCTAGAGTTTGCTGATTTGCACCTCTCTCAAGGTGTTATGGATATCCTAAAGGCTTCTCGGAAGCCTTCCACCAGAACCACTTATAATTCCAAATGGAAAAGATTCTCCATATGGTGCTCTGGGAAGCATATTTCTCCAGAGTCTGCTGACCTGCCTACAGTACTTGACTATATGGTTCATCTGAATAGCTTGGGACTCAGACCAGCTACACTAAGAGTGCACCTGGCAGGTGTCTGTGCTTTTCTTTCAGCAGGTAAGCCTTCTTCCCTTTCAGCTCATCCTGTATTCTCCAAGTTTTTCAAGGGATTGCTTCATACCAATCCGCCATTCAGGGACCCTGCCCCTGCTTGGGACCTTAATGTTTGCATTGCTCAGCTTATGCAACCCCCTTTTTGAGCCTTTGTCCTCAGCAGAGCTGAAGTACTTGACTTGGAAAACTGTTTTCTTAGTGGCCATCACTTCTGCCAGGCGCATGAGCGAGTTGCAAGCCCTGTCAGTGGAGCCTGATTGTATCTCTTTCCATAGAGATAAGGTGGTCCTCAGGACTAACAGGAAGTTTTTACCTAAGGTGGTTTCAGACTTCCACCTTAACCAATCCGTGTCTCTTCCTGTGTTCTTCACTGACCATTCCTCCTCTGGTGAGAGGAGGCTGCACAGTTTGGATGTGAAAAGAACCCTTAGCTACTTCATAGAGCGTACCAAGGGTCACAGGTTTGACTCCCTCCAACTGTTCCTCACTTATGATGAGGTTGGTAAGGGAAAACCTGCCACTAAAAGATCCATTGCCAGGTGGATTGTCTCTTGCATTCAATTTTGTTATGAAAAACTAGGTAGGATTCCACCCTCAGGCCTGAGGGCTCACTCTACCAGAGGTACAGCTGCTTCCCTGGCTACTGCCAGGGATATTCCTATCTTAGAGATATGTCAAGCAGCTACCTGGAAAACATTTCACTCTTTTACCAAGCATTACTCTCTGGATATCCAGGCTAGGAGTGATGCTCAGTTTGGCACAGCAGTGCTTCAGAGCCTATTTCCTAAGTAGGTTCTGTACCTCCTCCATGGAGGTACTGCTTGGTAGTCTGCAAATTGTCAGAATACAGCAAGACTTCATGTTGTTTGAAGAAAAAATTACTCACCTTAGTTATATTGTTTTCTTCTAATGGAGTCTTGCTGTAGTCTGACCTCCTGCCTTCCCTCTCAGAACCTTTGTTTTGGGATGTGGGTGGCAGTAGCAGTGTCTGCACTCAGGAGGTGCCCACCTTTTATTATCGCCCCTTTTTCTTTGGGTGAGTGGGTGTTGTGTTATTTCATTTTTGGGTTTCCTGACTTGAGTCTTTGTTTGGGACCAAAAATCTGTTTATTATATTTAGTAGCCAGTTGGCTAGTGTAGGTTTACAGCTTCCACACAGGACACTCAGTGAGTTTAGCTCGTAAAGGTCTGACAGTTTGAGTTCAAACAGCAGCAGACAGAGTCTCAACCGAGCTCGAGCTCAGCGTTCCATGCCTGGCATGGAAAGTTAACTCTTTCATCTCCAGGGCAGTTTGAAGGTTGGAGCTCACTGCAAATTGTCAGAATACAGCAAGACTCCATTAGAAGAAACAACATTACTAAGGTGAGTAAGTTTTTCTTCTTTCTTGGTCCAGAAAAGTATTGCAGTATGCAACGAATCAACATAATGACATACAGTACATAATATATTTATTAATAAGCTGCAAATGGTTGTTCCCCAAAAGACAAAGTTGAACACTTTTGGAAATGTACAAATTTCACAAAAAAGTGTCTGAAATAGAAAATGCTGTTGCTGAACAGCATGGGGCTACAGCATTGTTCAGCTTTCCGTAAGAAGAGGACAGGGTATACATAAAAAAAAAATTCTCAAAATTAGGTTCAACAAAAAATGTTTTTAAAACCTGATACGTACTGAAGTATTTTTTTTATTTTAATGTTTTGTGAGTTTTGACTTTGTGTAATCTGGCTATAAAATGCTTTCACATTAATTATGTATTATAAACTCCGATTTGCACAACCCACAGTTGCTTTATTGTGACTTTACAGTCACTTATCATGCCTGTATGACTGAATGACCAAATTAGTGCCCCCTTTCGAATACACATCAAGATTTTTTAAACGATTCCATGGATACCTCAAAGTAAAGAGTACAAAGAAGGTAACTAAAGATTAAAAGGCATTGTGTAACTGCATTATTTTAAAATACACACCCATCTATGTAGTTTCTCTTTACAAAGTGCAGATATTAACAAAAAAGCACAAGTGCACTTGAATTATTACTGCAAATTCTAGCCTCCATTTTAATAGGGCAAGGAGAGTGGAGAGATAATACCACTGAGACGCTCACTACAAATCAAGCACATCGGTGGAAGAGAGATTACAGTGCAATGAGGTACAGTAGTATGTGGAAATTAGACTTTGTCAGAGTTTATATATATATATCTATATATAGATATATATATACTGAATCAGAGAGAGGAAAATTATTTTAGTGGTATAATCTCCCTTCTATCTGCTCAATTTGTAGAGGGTAATTGTGTATTGGGTATTGTATTGTGTATGTGTGACATACAGCATCAGGAGAGATTCTGTATGATGTAGTGCCAGAGGGTATGGGTTGATGGGGGATTAGGGGGAGACCTGGGAGGATAAGGAGCTGTATGCTAGAGATAAGCTCCATCTCAATTTGGAGGGGAGGGGAATCCTTAAGTTGAAAATAGAGGGGTTCATTGGCAAAAAGTGGGGTTTAAACTTGTGAAGGGGGGAGGGATGGGAGAAAAGGCTGTCAAGGGGGTGCCGATAAAGGAGGGACTCTGTCTCCATCCCCCTGGGGAGCTGGAGAAATGCGGGAAAAGGTCGACTGGTAAAGTGCAGACCAGGGGAAAATAGAATCTCCATGGGAACATGAGCAGAGGAAATAGAAGTATAGGGGAAAGGGTGGAAGGTAGTCCTGCTAAATGCCAGAAGCTTGGGCAATAAAATGCCTGAGCTCCAGGTGATGCTAACTGAGGGAGGCGGTGGATGTGGCAGCGGTCACTGAGACCTGGGCCACTGCAGGACACGACTGGGACCTGAACCTGGAGGGTTACACTATGTTCAGGGAGGCGGGGGGAGGGAAGGAGGAGGGTAGCAATGATAGTCAAAAACTGCATTGGCATAGGGGGTAGAAGAGGTGGAGGGAACCGTAGAAGCGATTTGGGTCACCTTGATAACAAGGGGGACAACAGAGTAAATATTGGAGTGGTGTATAGACCCTCTGCATTTGCGGAGGAGCTGGAGGAGAGTCTGGTGGCAGATGTTGGGAGACACTGCAGACTGGGCAGGGGAAGGGTGGTGGTGTTGGGGGACTTAAACATGCCAGGAACAGACTGAGAGACTATGACATCCTCGGTGGCCAGGGAACAGAGGTTGTTGGATGTCTTTAAAGACAGGTTCCTAACTCAGCAGGTGGGGGAACCGACCAGGGAGGCGCAAGTACTGGATGTGGTCCTGGCAGACAATGACCAGATTGGGGGCCTGGAGGTAAGGAACCCGTTGGTGGGGAGTGACCATGCCACGGTCTGGTTCTGCCTGGACCTAGGAGGGGTCGAAGGCTGCACAAAGACTGAGGTAACTGACTTCAGGGGGGCGGATTTTAAGGAAATGGGGAGGATCCTTAAGGAGCATTTGGATGGGATCGGGTCAGACATGGATGCTGATAATAGGTGGGAAATCATCAGGAGAGGGGTGCAGAATGCTACCAGCACCTGTGCAAGAGTAAGACGAAAATGCGGTAGGGCCTGAAAACCTGCTGGTGGACCAGGGAGGTCCAGGAGGTGGTGCGGGGAAAGAAGGCAGCCTATAGGCAATTCAAGTGCTCAAGGAGTGAAAGAGATCGAAGGGAGTACAAGCTGATGGTTAGAAGGGCCACTAGGGCAGTGAGGATGGCTAAGGCAAGGAAGGAGCAGAACCTGGCCAGAGAAATTAGGAGAGGGAACAAGGGGTTCTTTAGATACATTGGGGAAAAACGAAGGGTGATGGGGCAGATTAGCAGGATTAAAACAGGGGAGAGATGGGCACAAGACCCGGGGAGCAGGCTGAGGTACTAAATGAGTACTTCACCTCAGTTTTCACCAAGGAAAATGGGGGTGCTGCATCATACATGGGAGGAGACAGTAATACTGAGGAAGGGGGGGCCCTTATCGATCGGCGGGTCTGGGGAGAGGGGGAGGCATCACTGGCAGGAGGGGGAAGGCTAAGCAAGGAGAAGAGGTAGCGGAAGTGGATGTCACAGCAAAGAGAGTGAGGGAAGCCCTCAGGTCCCTTAAGACGGAGAAGGCACCGGGGCCGGATAAATTACATCCCAGAGTGCTGAAGGAACTTGCGGATGTCCTGGCGAAACCCCTGGCGGAGCTTTTCACCATCTCTCTGAGGACAGGGTGGGTGCCCCAAGACTGGAAGGTGGCGCATATAGTGCCTATCCAGAAGGGGGATCAAGGGAGGTGGCAGGTAACTACAGGCCTGTCAGCCTGACATCAGTGGTGGGCAAGGTGATGGAAGGCATTGTCAAGGAGAGGCTAGGGGGGGACCTGGAAAAGTCAGGGTGCCTGGACAATAGACAGCATGGATTCGTCCCGGGGAAATCTTGTCAGACAAACCTTGTGGAGTTCTGTGACTGGGTGACGAGTGCCCTGGACCTGGGTAGACCATTGGACGTCCTCTTTCTAGACTTCAGCAAGGCTGAAGACTCTGTTCCTCACGGGGGGCCTGTTGGATAAGCTGGGAGAAATGGGGTTGGGGAACCAGATGATCAGATGGATAGGCAATTGGCTCCAGGACCGGATAGTTAGCGGGATAGTCCCATTCCCAAGGAGGGTCATTAGTGGGGTCCCACAGGGATCAGTCCTTGGGCCCCTCCTGTTCAACGCCTACGTCTCTGACATAAGGACAGGTATCAGGAGAAATGAGTCTCTTTGCAGATGACTCAAAACTGAGGCGGTGGTGGATGAGGAGGGGGTGGCCCACGGGGACCTGGAGGCTCTGGAAAGATGGTCTAGAAATTCGAGCTGAGGTTCAATGCAGGAAATGCAAGGTACTGCACCTAAGAAACCCGGGCCAAGTGTACACCCTTGGGGGCAAATGCTACAAGTCTCGATGGCTGAGAGGAACCTGGGGGTGGTGGTGGGTGTCTAGATGAACAACTCGGAGACTTGTGGGAGGCAGCAGCAAAGGCCAACAGGATGCTGGGATGCATCGCTAGAGGATTACCTCCAGAAGGAGGGAATTGATACTCCCTCTGTATAACTGCTTGGTGAGGCCGCACCTCAGTACTGCGTGCAGTTTTGGAGGCCACACTTAAAGGGACATTAAACTCCTGGAAGGGTCCAGAGGAGGGCAACCAAAATGATTTGGGGCTTGGGGGACAGGACCTATGAGGAAAGGCTCGAAGAGCTAAATATGTACACATTGGAAGAGAGAAGGGACCGGGGGGACATGATAGAGGCCTTCAGGTACATGAAGGGGGTAACTAGGGGAGGAACAGTCAGGGTGCTTCGAAGGAAGGAGGAGGCGGCCACTAGAGGGCATGGATGGAAGCTGGAGGGGGGAAGATTCAGGGGAGAAAGGAGGAGGTGCTACTTCACTGAGAGGGTGGTGGAGCCATGGAATGTGCTGCGTAAGGGGCTGGTGGAGGCAGAGACGGTGGAGGGGTTCAAGAGTGAGTGGGACAGGTACAGGGCAAGGGTTCTGGAAGCAAAATCCAATGCAGCGAGACTATCCGGAACTGGGAAGGAGAAGCCAGAGGGCGGGGGCAGCAGGTCAGCTGTCAGGGTGGGGGCTGACCAAGCGATCAAGCGAAGACCGTTAGGGCCTATTCTGCTGGCATTTTAGTATGTTAGTGTCCAGTGAGCCCCAGTGCAGTAGGTTGCCTCTATCTAGCCCACTAATCCTCTGTCCACCATCTCTCACATGAGAGATACGCCTTACGGGTCATACTGTGAAAACTCTGTACCCCCACACACACAAATAGTGTACAGTCTTGATTTATTGCACTAACATTGTAAAAAGTGTTTGTCATTGCATAGTAGCAGTAGGGAAATGGGAAAATAAATCACTAGGCTGGTAAAATGTTGTGCAGAGTGCCCACATGGTGCTGCCAGGAACCTGTAGATTAGGTGGTAAGGTAATGAATGGAATGGAGTTTTATATAGGGTATTTCATACAAACCGAGTCTAAAGCACTTTTCAGTCCTGGAGAGATTCTGTATAGTGTAGTGTCCAGTGAGCCCCATTATAGTATGTCCCCTCTGTCTAGCCCACACACTGTCTGTTCCCATCTCTCTGTCCCCTATCTAGTGTATCTAATCTGTCATGAAAGGCCTTGCACAGTAGTAGAATTCACACACTCCAGCCATCACTGTTCATGAATGCAAAACTGGGCAAGAGGTATAGTTGTGCTGGGGAGAAGTCTTCAACTGGAAGTCTAAAGTATGTGTGTTGAAAAGTGAATCCCTGTTCTGCGGTAGTATTGGACAATGTGGTATGTAATAGTCTATGCTGAGGCAGAACAGAGTTTAATGTCCTTATGACTGTTATGTAGCACATTTTAACTACAGTAAATGTCACATTATACAATAGTGAGAGCTCAGGTTTGTCTGAAAATATGGCGCGGTAGCAGACATTTTGACAGGCAGTGCAAGAATGTATGAATAGAGATCTTTTCCTTAATGCTCTACAGTTCACTGTGACCACTTCTGTGGGCAACTACACATTCATTTTGGCCACTTATGGGGCAGAAGTGGTCACAGCTATTTGCAAACATGGCATTTATTTGTGACTGATGATGCAGAAGCATTGCAGTAGTTTAAAAGTATGTTGTGTGCCACTTAGAAGGTGGGTTGTCTACCAGGTTAAACTCCGACTGCCTAATAGCAAGATGACATTTTCAATTATTTCACTTTTCAGTTATACTTTATTTAATATAAAAGAAGCACATACTGTAACGTATGGCAGTTGGATGTGGGGGTTTGAAAGTGACAGGTTGCTCCTTTTATAAAGTGATATCTTTACAATAGATATCAACCAGTGAAGAATCAATGGAAACAGCCCATCATTTATTTTTTGTGATTTTTTTTTTAACCCAGTATTCAAAGAACAATGTGTCTACATTTGCCAGCTCAGATGTTCAAATTTTAGTAAACATTTTTGTAAACCTTGTGCTGTTGTACAATTTACACTTTTTTGACAGCTTCCTAATAATGTACATTGCTGAAAATGGTTCTATGATTATTGAAACAGTAACATATTTTTAGATGCAAACTTACAAATTGTATATGGGTTTGTTAGAAATATAGAAACATAGAATTTGATGGCAGATAACGACCGCTTGGCCCACCCAGTCTGCCCATTTCCCTACCTAATGGGTAAGCTGCAGATCGTAGTTAACCAGCAGCCTACTTCTTTCTACCCCCACCCCCTAGAATTGCCTTATGACGGTCCAATGCATGCTGGAATTCAACCACTGTTTTTGACTCCACAACCTCCTCCAGAAGGCCGTTCCATGCATCCACAACCTTCTCTGTGAAAAAATACTTCCTACATTACCTCTGAGCCCCCCATCTTCAAATTGTGCCACCTTGTTCTTGCACACTCTTTTTGAAAGATGCTACCCTCTTGACTTTGTTGATTCCCTTAGGTACTTGAAAGTTTCTTCGTGTCCCCTCTCCCTCCTTTCCTCGAGGCTATATGTATTAAGCTCCTTTAGTCTCTCTTCATATGTCTTCTGGTGCAGACCCTGCACCATTTTAGTTGCCCTCCTCTGGTCAGCTTCTATCTTGTCTATGTCCTTGCAGAGAATGGGTCTCCAGAACTGCACACAGTACTCCAGATGGGGTCTCACCAGCTGTCTGTACAGAGGGATAACAATTTCCTGTTTTCTACTGGTGATGCCTCTCCCTATGCATCCCAGTATCCCCCCCAGCCCTCCTTACTGCCCTCTCACATTGCTTGCCCACCTTTAAGTCATCTGATATGACTACCCCCAGGTCCCTTTCCATTTTTGTTGTTGTTAGTATCTCACCCCTCATTGTGTACTCTTCCCCTGGGTTTTTGTTTCCCAGGTGGCATTACCTTGCACTTCTTAGCATTGAACCTAAGCTGCCATACTTTGACCATTCCTCTAACCTTGCCATGTCCCTTCTCATCCTTTTCACCCCACCTTGAGCATCAACTCTGTTGCAGATCTTTGTGTCATCTGCAAAGAGACATACTTTTCCTTCCAGATTCTCTGCAATGTCGCTTATAAAGACATTGAAGAGGACCGGTCCTAATACTAAACCCCCTTTCTTCAGAGTGGACTCCATTTACTATTACCCTCTGTGCCCTATTCTCCAGCCAATTCTTTACCCAGGCTATCATCTTGGGACCCACTCCCAGGCTGGCTAACTTGTATATTAATCTTCTGTGTTGACTGAGTCAAATGCCTTGCTAAAGTCTAGGTAGGCCATGTCCACAGCCCCTCCTTGATCTACTACTTTGGTCACCCAGTCAAAGAAATTTATTAGATTTGTCTGGCATGACCTTCCCGCTGTGAATCCATGCTGCCTTGGGTCCTGTGCCCCTCTGGCCTCTAGGTACTGGACAATTCTTCCCTTCAGAAGTGATTCCATCATTTTCCCTATCACTGAGGTTAAACTGACAGGTCTGTAGTTTCCTGCTTCTGCCGTGCTCCCACTTTTGTGAAGGGGAATCACATCTGCCCTCCTCCAGTCCTCAGGTACCACCCCATCCTCCCATGATTTGTTAAAGAGGATAGTCAGTGGTGTCACTAGTTCTACCTTTAGTTCTTTTAGAATTCTAGGATGAATCCCATCAGGAGCCATTGCTTTGTCCACCTTCAGTTTTAAGAGTTCTTTAAGAACCCTTTCTTCTGTAAATGGGCTGGTATCAACTTCTGTATCCAGAGTGTTTCTATTGTTTGTTTTAGGTACCTCCCCCTCTTCATTTGTAAATACTGAGCAAAAATATCTGTTTAGTATCTCTGCCTTCTCTCCGTCACCATCTGCCCACCCTCCCTTTATTAAAGCCTCACTATCGCTCCTTATTCTTCCTTCGCTCCTGATGTACTAAAAGGTTTTATCCCCTTCTTAACTGAGTTGGCTTTTCCTCGGTTCAGGCCTTTGCTGTTCTGACTGCCTTCCCAGCTTCCTTTTGCTTTAACTGATAGAATTCTCTGTCCTGCTCATTCTGTGATTCCTTGTACTTTCTGAATGCTTTCTTTTTCTCTTGAACCTTCACTGCCACCTCCTTTGAGAACCATAGTGGTTTCTTACATCGTTTTGTTTTGTTTATTTGCTTTACACAAAGGCTTGTTACCTCTGTGATGGCAGTTTTTATTATTCCCCATTGTTCTTCCACCCCTCCTTCCTGCCCATTTGCTAGTGCATTCCTTAGACACTCCCGCATTTTGGCAAAGTCAGCCCTCCTGATGTCCAGTACTTTTGCCTTTGTATGGCTTGACTCTATTGCTGTGTTTATTGTGAACCATACTGTTCGATGGTCGCAAGTTCCCAGATGGCTACCTACTTCTACATCTGTGACCCTCTCTCCATCTCCATTTGAGAGAACCAGGTCTAAGACTGCTCCCTCTCGAGTGGGTTCCAATACTAGTTGTCTAAGGCATGCCCCCTGTAGGGCATCTAGAATAACCCCACTCTTAGAAGTGGCTGCTGCAACTACACTCCAGTTAACATCTGGCATATTCAGATCACCCATCAGCAATATCTCCCCTTTATCTGCCATTCTAAGTATACTGTCTATCATTTCCTTGTCCATTTCCTCCCCCTCAGTGGGGGCTCTGTATACAACCCCTGTGCGGATTGTGTTGCCATTGCCTGCCTCCAAATTGACCCATAGTGCTTCTTCTGCTCCCTGTTTACCCTTTTGTTCTGTTGCTTTGATTCTTTCCCTTATGTAGAGAGCTACTCCTCCTCCTCTTTTACCCTCCCTGTTCCTCCTGTAGATAGTGTATCCTGGTATGTTTACGTCCCAGTCATGGTTTTCTGTGTGTACCATGTTTCTGTGACTGCCACAATATCCAGATGTTCCTCTTCCATCAAGGCCACTAATTCAGGAAGCTTGTTACCCAGACTACGGGCATTGGTACTCATTGCTCTCCATTTTTTGATGGCTTTACCTTCTGTAGCAGCATCCCCCGCTGACCTTTCTACCTTGGTCTTTTTCTCATTTAGTACCCTGTTTTGTAGGGGGAGGCTCGGGTTTTCCTGCTGCTTATCAGTGCCTCCCCCCTTGACTAGTTTAAAAGCTTGCCAATGAAGCATTTAAACTGATTGCTCAAACGACTTGTACCCTTCCTGGACAGATGCAGACCATCCTGCCAATATAGGCTGGTGTCCCTCCAGGTGGAACCCCAGTCCCCAGTGAAGCCAAACCCTGTGCTCCACCCATTTTTTCAACGATTCGTTAAACTGCATGGTGCAAAGTACCCGCCTCACCCATGCCACTGACAGGCAGCACCTTTGGGAAGGATACTGTGTGCTAGTTGTCTTAGGCCCCTCCCCAACTCTACAAAGTCCTTCTGCACTGCTCTGATCTCATGATGAGCCAAGTCATTTGTCCCTAGGTGGACAATGACGTCCAGCTCAGACTCTCCTGTCCCTCCAAGCCATGGCACCAGGCACGCACCTTACTTCAGTTTTTCCTGCTACCCCCCAAGTTCTATCCCCCTAATACTTGAGTCCCCACCAGGAGCTGCTTCCTTTCCCTGTGGTGCCTCTGCCTCCTTCCTGAGGACTCCCTTGTGACAGTTGTCTGCAGCCTCCTTAGTCTCCTCTGTGGGTGCATCCATAGGGGAACTATGCTCCCCAGAATGGTGTATGGATTGTGGAGTGGAACAACTGACTGGGTGTGCCTCTGTTCCACCACCCTTACCCTCCCTGAGCCCACTGTGGTCCAACTGCTGTGCTTTCTTCACAACCTGTGAGGTAGTGGTGGTGGCTCTGGTGCTCCCTGGATGGCGGAGGTTCCCTTACTACTGTCCAGTGCGGCCTGAATACGGACAACTTTCTCCCTCAGGGCAGATAGTTGTCTGCAAACAGGGCAGCATCTCAGCCTCCAAAAAGACTCCCGGAAGACTGCTGCCCCACAGCCATTACATTGCACTACTCTCCACATGTCTGTCTACCTTGTTTAGTTTTTTTTTGTGTGTGTGTGTGATTGGTTTGTTATATAGAAATATATATATATAATGTGTATGCTTATATTGTCAGTGCAGTGTGCTAGAGAGGATATGACAGGGATATGCATCTTGCCCTCTTGAGGAAATGTCAGAACCCCAGGTATAAAGGAACTGTTTCCAGGGTGGGGTGGGCTGAAAGCGTGGGAAGGGCTTGAGCTAAACTGTGCTCTCATGAAACAATCAGCTAAAAGTTCTGACCTGCGCTGCGATGAGTGCCTCCCTGTCAGCACGTTGCCCTACACGACAATTTGACAGAGAAAATACCCTGCTAATCAAACAGAGAAAAATCCAAACATCCAAGTCAGACACAGATAAACCTCCCCAGCCCCAAAACAGCCTGGTGACTTGTGCTCTGAAAGCAGTCAGCCCCAAAACACGTCAGCTGTGCACAAGGACAGACACAGTAAACAGTATGCAGTCCCTGTGGGTTTAAACTCTTCCTGCACTGAAAATCTTAACAATTGTAACAAAAGTAAAGCAAGGTCCACCTCCCTCTGTTGACAGAAAGACTGCCTTTTCTGATAATTCTAAGTTCCTTATTTCGCCCTTCAGTTAGAAGTATCCTCCACCTGAAGAATATTAACTTTCCTAAGGAATCTGCTTCAAACCAAAGACAATTGTAAGGTTTTCCTCCCTCTGTTGTGAGCACAACTCAGCTTTCTTGCAAATCTTAAGTCCAGTGTTGCAGCTTCCAGCCAGAGGTAGCTTCATGAAAAGGGTTACCAAAGTGTGACATGGGAATGAAATTTTCAAATCTACCATAGAATTGTGTATACAGGTTAAGATACTATGACTCGTATATGGAAAAATCACAATGTTTTAAGATTAAGGTTCCTAAGAAAAATGGGGTCTAGTGTGATGATTGCAACAACACACACCGTGATGTGTGTAACAATACACATCACACCATAATGAATGTAACAAGACAGACACACATCACTGCAAGTGTAATAAAGGGTAACCATAGATGAATTGTGTAATGCAGGTTAAGATACTATGACCCACATGTGAAAAATCAGTGTTTTAATGTTAAAAATGTTAAGGTTCCCAAGAAAATTGGGGTCTAGTGTGATGATTGTAACAACACACCGTGATGAGTGAAACAAGACACGCCACACACTGCGGTGAGTGTAACAAGACACACCACACATCACTGCAAGTGTAATTAAGGGCACCACACAACTCTTAATGAGTAAAAAGGTTTACTTATATAGACTGAAGGCTTTTTAAACTCAACATTACATTAAAAAAACAACATGTTTATTATAATTACACTACTTTAAACTATTCTATGTAGCACGGAACACTCAAGAATATTCGACAGGAGAGGAACAGAGCACTCAAGGCCATTTGACAGTACAAAAGAGTCAGCATGCACACTCCACATGATCCTTCAGTCTAGGGAGAGGCATGGAACACTCAGGACAATTTGATGGAACAAAAGATGGGATATTATAAAAAGGCTTTCAGAAATGCTGCAATCTGATTGACTGTTAGGAGTCCAAAAGCCTTACAGTAATCCCTGTTACACTGTCATGTACAGCCTGATCACCATGGCATAAATTTTTAAAATTGCAATAAGGTACTCCCAAGAGTTACATTAACAGTCTGTTAAGTACCCACCAGCGTCAAAGGCACCAGGTACCCTCCCCAACCACAACCCACTAGCAGGAAGCATGGTGCTCATGAAGGCAAATATGAATGCTCACACAGGCCAAGTCAAAAGACTGGCTGGGATATACTCAGGCCAGCATAATACCCACAACATAACTACACCACTTTTATTTTATTTACCCAGACACAGTAATTCGGACAGTCGGAAGCATCAAGGTTGTGTAAGCATTCATATTTGGCCATAATGAGACTAGTGTCAAAGGCAGCAAGCGTACCTCCCCCAACCACAACCCACCAGTGGGGAAGCCACATGGTGCTCATGAAGGTTGAATATGAATGCTCACACAGGCCGAGTCAAAAAACTGGCTGGGACACACTCCCAGGCCAGCATAATAACCACAGCATAACTACACCACTTTTTTTATTTTACCCAGGCACAATGATTCAGACAATCGGAAGCATCAGGGTTGTGTAAACATTCATATTTGGCCATAATGAGATCAGCGTCAAAGGCACCAAGAGTACCCCTCCCCCAAACCACCACCCACCAGCAGGGAAGCCACGGGTGCTCAGGAATGCCCAATATGAATGCTTACACAGGCAGAGTCAAAACACATTTTCACTTTTTCTGTATACATTATTACTATATAACATTTATTCCAACATTAAAAATAAAAAAGCATTCACAGTACATTAAGCCCCCGACCCCATCCCCATACAAAATGCGTGGACAGCAGTTACAAAGAATGCCCAAAATGTTATTTCAGTCACTGCCCCCTCACACTTACTTGTAATGACAAAACACACTGCCCCCCTCACACTTACTTGTAATGACAAAACAATGAGACCTACCCTTTGTCTGATGAACCCTTGCACCAGACCATGAGTAAAATGGCTCCACTACCTACACAGCTCAGTTACAAGGAGGTCCTGGTAAGGAGATTATAAACAATACCAAAATAAAAACAATACAACAGGACACAGAAGGTGCATCAGAATATTTGGCAGCAAAAAAACAAAAACATACCCTGGTAAAACAGAACATCAACTAATTTAATAGCACATTTACAATTTATTTTATTCTATGGTAACCGGGTAAGGCCCACTAGGTACAGGTGCCTGTGTTCAGGAATGACCAGGGAGCACAGGGGGAAGTTTAGGGATTTGCTCAGTGTCCTGCAGTATGCAAGTGGAGGTTGAAGGAATCAAACCCAGGTCTGTCTGTTAGATGTACCAAGCTCATTTACAGCTTCTACCTTCTAGGCTGTGCATTGTTGCTGCATTGGAGCTCACACAGTTAGCATCACAATGAAATTTATAGCACTAGAGCTCTGACATCCAGAACAAAACACCAGGATGCTTGAACAACCATTTAATATTGTTGCTGCCGTGCAACGTATGCCTCTGAGTTAAAACTGCCCAGAGGAGATCTTCACTACTAAACTCTCTCAAAAGGGGAACATGTACAAACAAAAATGCAGGTAAATGGTCCGGGATCAAACCACAGAGCTTACATACTTGACAATACAGGGACATAGTACTTTTTCTAACCTCACTAAAGACACTCATGAGAGAATGTGATGGGCGATCAGACACACCATAGATTTTGGCGTGTTTCACTAACTCCATCAAGTTCAGTCAGTGAAATGACAAGCCCCATCTCCAAAATTGGAGAACTTGCATACTAATGCCACCAGTGAACAATCGATCCTATAGGGTTGATCTCAGTTGCCCAGTTCGCTAATTGTTACTTGTCCCCCCCATGATGGTTGTAACTAGTCACTCATCTCGTGATGGGTGTAACACTCAGGAGTGGCAAAGACGCTGCTCTTTAACTCTCACTGGATGTGAAGGAAAAGAGGAAGCTCCAGTCACAAACATAACTTTTATACTGCCACCAACTCAAACTGCTTTTCTGGCACAGACATAAGACAAGTATCACACTGGGCTACCAGACTGACTTCCCACCTGTGATGTGCAAACATAAGCAAATGTAGGACACCATGTCAGGTGGGGGATCAAACGGCCACATAGCGTTGTTGTGCTAGGGGCCATGGACAAATCAGTGTTTTCTCTAAGAAGCTGAGAGATCCAGGGAGCAAGAAAAAGTGCAAGAATTTTAAATAACTGACTGGAAGTCAGTGTGGGGTTCACTGTGATGGATGTAACAAAGTAGGACACTGCACGTTACACCCATCACAGAAACTATTGAGCATCTCTGCAGCCAAAGGGAATAAAGAAAAGGGCCAGGACAGTGTGGATATCTTAAAACAAGAGGTTTTGAGCAACACAATACTTTAGTTTGAATACTGTGAAGTAAAACGAGTTCACAGTAGCAAACACACACATTGGTTTTGATGTCACATTTTTGAGGCAAGAAAATCAGCAGTAAATTAACTTAAATTGAAAAAAAAATGTTAGGGATGTAATTACAAATAAACATTGTTACCTATCTCTACTACCAGCTACCCTTAAAAAGCACCACTTGTATTAGGGAATTTTTTTTATTTTCATTTTTGTAACACAATTCAATCAAATTGATGGGTGCCTTGGTAACTCCTTTTTGTGAACAGACCCAGATACATTGTTGCATATGGTTTTCTTCTCAAACAGACCTGACCACTTGTATTTTGATTTTATTATTTTTACCCACACTCAGGAAGCAGCCTGATCTTCCTGGACATAAAGTCTCCACCACTCATTCACACTAATGGGATCTGCGCCGGAGGCACTAAGACCCAGCGGGAGCAAACTTTTTTGCTAGAGGGTCGTGTGGAATGGAGTCGCGAGGGACACCTCGGCGCCTCAAGCTCATGCGGTATTATGACTATCTTGCGTCCGACCCTCCAGCTGCCTCAGTTCCTTTTTCCCGCCGAGTGCACTTCAGTGACATCGCTCGCCCGCCGGGAGTCAAACTTCAAACTAGCAGCTTAGTTTTTCAGTTTTATTGTTTTGTAGTAATAGTTCAAATAAGTATCACTTAGTTTATTCTTATTTAAAGAAGTCGTCTCAGCCTACATTGACAGAGTCGACCATGAGCGGGTCAGGTGACGGTAGGGAGACTTCGTATGAAAGCTGTTTAGTCAGCCGGGCTGGGTCCAGTCCACTGCCTTCTCCAGAAGGGGGGGGGGGTCTGACAACAGACAGTCCAATCCCTGAGGGGGCGGTCCCTTGAAAGCTATTAAAAGTAAACGGTTGCATTTCGGCACCGTTCGGCCTCGAGCTCTTCTTCGGCCCACAGGTCGAGAAAGAGAAAGCATCACTCAAGGTCGCCCTCTGATATATGTCCGCTTAGATGGTCAGTTATTGGGGCTAGATGCCGGTCTCCTCCTTCAGAGTCGCTGGTTTCTGTTTCTGGTAGCCGATGTCTTCGACATCGGGGCCCTATCCCACCCTCTGGTAGGTCTTCAGATGAGCAGTTTCATCAGTGGGCTGCTCTTATGGAGCAGTGGGCTCGGAGATTGGTCCAGCTGCTTGGCCCGGTCACTCAGGGGCCTTCGGGCCTTTTGGGAGATCAGGTAGGGCGGTTGAGCCTCCCTAGTCACGCGGCACCATCTTTGGTGCCGTCGACTCCTAACAGTGTTCCGCCCTTACAGGGCTGCGGGCGCGAGGCCACACCGATGCCTCTATCTCCTGGTATTCATCCTTCTTTCTCCTCAAATCCTGCTTTTGGAGTCTTGGGATGTTTTGGCGCCCTTGGCGTGGAAGTAGCATCTTCAGGCGCCATCTTGGCGCTAGCGCGTCTGTCAGCGCCGTCCTCTGCACCATTGATTTTCTTAGCACCATGCGCCTCATCGGTGCCATGTGCTTTGTTGGTGCCATCCTCGGTGTCATGCGCTTCGTCGCCGCCGTGTGGCTTCTCGGCGTCGTCTTAATCGCCGTGTGGCTCCTCGGCACTGTGCGTATTTTTGGCGCCTTGCGTTTCTTCGGCGCCGAGACCTACTAGGGCATTATCCAGCCTTCAGGATTCCTCCTCTTTTAATCTTTTTCCTTCCTCATTTCCTTCTGAATTTCACTCCTTTCAAACAACATGAAGTCTTGCTGTATTCTGACAGTAGCAGTGAGTCCCAACCTTCGAACTGCCCCGGAGATGAAAGAGTTAACTTTCCATTCCAGGCATGGAACGCTGAGCTCGAGCTCAGTTGAGACTGTGTCTGTTGCTGTAAACCGTCAGATTCTTTACTCTGCCTCACTGAACAGTCGCTCCGGAGATTTCTCCTTCTGCTGGGTTTCAATTTGTCGGTTAAAGTACCGCTTTTCTCAGTTTTCGACCGAATTTAAACCGTAACCTGTCGGTTCAGTCTCTGTCTGTGGTATTTGTGAGTACTAGATAGGTTATATTTTATTCTGTTCTGTGTGGAACTTGTAAACGGTTCATCGGTTCGGTTTGAACCGATCAAGCTGTTAAAAAATCTTAAATTGTACTTTTAGAGTGTGGTTACCGGTTCTTATCGGTTCTAAAAAAAACGGATTTTATTACGTTTTTTTCTACGACCCGTGACACGGTCAGGAACCGATAAGAGGGTCTTGCCTGGCGGATTGCCATAAAAGGGTAAGTTTGGTTAGGACTGGCACAATGTCTGAAAAACCCTAAAGAAAAACCGGACCCACTGGGTTTTAACACTGCAGTGTGTGTGGGGAAGTCTTTGCCAAGGCTGACCCCCACACCACCTGTGTTTATTGTCTGGGGTTTGACCACCTCAATGCAGACTGCCAAATTTGTAAAAATTTCCCTGCAGCTACCCTAGAAAAGAGAGTTGGTAGGCTCAGGGAAAGGGAGGCCAAAAAGTCTGCTGAACCGGATGGCCAGCCTGGTTTGGTTCAAACCGAACCAGAAGGAGTGCCCTCTGACCAGGGCAAGACTTCTTGGGCAAGGAGAGCTGATTCTGAGAGTCGGTTCCAGCTAAAGAACTAGAAAAGAAAAATCAGCTGGTGTGGAGCCAAAACTTTCTTCTCCAACCGCTGAAGAAATAGTCAAAGCGATCAAAATTGTTAAATTGCTTTCCCTGGTTCCGACCGAACCGGCACCATCAGGCAGGCGCTCGGTTCGGCCGGTTCCACCGGTTCAAGAGTATGATTTAGAGGAATTTTATGAACCGGAGGAGGAGGAAGAGGAGTATGAGGAAAGTGAATGTGGATTTGAAAGTCTGGATGTCCTGTTGACCGGACATCTCCCCAGACAGACCTTCAGGAGTGTCTCCTCTTAGGCTTTCTGAGTCCGCCTCCCATTTCATGTTTTATAAAAAAAGTGGCTGAAACCCTCCAGCTTCCTATGGAAGGAGCTGTGGATGACCAGGAGGAGCCTGACTATGTGGAAATGATGGCTATCCCAGAGTCTAGGAGGCTGTCTATTCCCTTGCACAAATCTTTTGGGAAGCAGACATTTAAGATTTTAAAGACTCCTAACACTATACCTCCTGTGGATAAAAGAATGGACAAGAGGTATACATTGTCAGGCTCAGACACGGAGTTCCTTACACAACAATGCAGCCATGTTGGGGTAGTGCAGGCTGCAGCCTGTGATAAGGCAAACATTCCCTTGGCTTCACACCCCCCGGACAAGGACTCCAGGAGGATTGATGCCATGGCAAAGAAACAGTACATGGCAGCACCCTTGGGACTCAGACTGGCCTATTACATGGCCTATACTGCTAGGTATCAGAAATCCAGATGGGACACTGTTATGGCTTTAGCAAAACAGGTCCCTGGCCAGCTTGCCAAGGAGCTGGAGCAGGTGGCTGCTGATGGTATTGAGGCATCCAAGGTGCAATTCCATGCTGCAGTAGACTCCAATGATGTGTCATCTAGAGTCATGGCTACATCTGTGGCACTTTGAAGAATGGCTTGGCTCAGATGTACTAGCCTGTCACAGGATACCCAGACTAAGGCCATGTATTTTCCTGTTGTGAGTAATTCTCTGTTTGGGGAGCAAACAGAGAATTACATGAAGAAAATGGATGAGTATAGGACCACCTATAGGAGTGCACAGGCCACTCCTCAAAGGTAGCTTCCCAGGGGCAGGGGCAGGCCTTTCATCGCCTTTTACCAAGCCCAGGCCTCCCTCTTCTGCTTACGCCCAGAGGGGGTTCTTTAGAGGGAGAGGCAGACGGGGTACAAGCAGGCCTGCTTCCACCCTCAGCCCAAAGCCCCTGCCAAACAGGCACCCTGATGGGGTTGCCAGGGCCGATTCTCAGCTACCTGTAGAGGCAGGCTGGCTTACTTTGTCCAGGACTGGGAGTCTCTGACATCAGACAAATGGGTCCTGGAGTAGTAAGCCAGGGACTGGTTCTCAGCTTCAGAAAGTTTCAAGATGAGAACCATATCCTTTCCACCTGCAAATCCATCAGAGGCACTTGCCTTAGAGGCAGAGGTCTCTTCCCTCCTAGGTCTCAGAGCTGTGGAAAGGGTTCCACCCCTACACCAGGGCAAAGGGTTGTACTACAGGTACTTCCTTACCCCAGAAAAGACAGGAGAATGGCGGCCCATGGATCTCAGATACTTAAACATGCATTTTAAAACCAAAATTCAAAATGGTGACTCTGGGAATTATTCTACCCTCTCTAAGGCCAGGGGACTGGCTAGTGTCCCTGGACCTCAAGGATCTCTACTTCCATATTCTCATCAGAAGCACCCATGAAAGTACCTCAGGTTGAGCTGCCCTCAGGCCATTACCAGTTCAGAGCAATGCCCTTTGGCCTCACCTCTGCTGCAAGGGTATTCACAGAATGCCTGGCAGTAGTAGTTGCTTCTCTAAGAAGGCAGAAAATTGCCATCTTCCCTTACCTGGACGACTGGCTCATAGTAGGCCAGTCCCCAGACCAAGTCAAGTTACACTTAAGATAACTCAGCAACTGCTCACTTCTTTGGGTTTCCTTCTAAATCTTCCAAAGTCAGATCTTATCTGTGTCAATCTTCACCATTCATCACAGATGGGTACTGGCCGGAGATCAGGACCCGCTGGACCCTTTTTTTTTTTTTTTTTTAAAAAGGATAGGCGGTCAGCGCAGCATCGGCGCCACCCTGGAGGCCGGCGTACTACATGGCGCTCGAGGATTAGCCGTTAAGCTGTGTCGACTCCGCCTGCCGACCAGTTCTTCGTCTCCCGCCGTCAAGGTCGCCTTGTGGGAAGCCAGCTGAAGAAGTTTAATAGTTTTAGGCCTTAGCCTTTCGCATTGTGCGTTCGACAGTCCATCGGTCTCCTGCTAGTTCTGGGTTCTGGCTCCACTCGACGTCGCCGGTAAGATCTTTCCATTTATTTTAAAGTATAGCGACTTTGAGTCTGTTTTTGGTGTTTTTTTCCGCAAGTCATGTCGCGGTCGGAGGCAAACCTTCGAGCGGGCGGCCCCTATGCGTCGGTGCCTGTGCGGCCGCAGAGTACTCCGTTACCGACCAGCATGACCGAGTGTCTGCGTGTCTTGGCCGCTTCACGACATGGATTCATGCAACGCTGCTTCTCCATGGACCGCGCGTCCTAGAACAGCAGCAGCGTTTAAGTAGGATGAGCTCCGCCCGACTTTTGAGGTAGGGTTCACACTCCGTCCCGAAGGCTCGCTCTCTCGGCCTTTCCTCTGGGTCCCCTCCTGGTTCTATGGACCGAGGAGGAGGAACCTCGGCTTCTTAGCCTAGCCTTGTCCGAGGCTCCTCCCGTGGCGCAGGATGCCCGTCCCTTCCTCCCAGGAGGCGGGCGGAGAAGCGCCGTTATGCAATCGTCCCGCCGGTGAAGGCTCCCGGTGTCGTTCCAGCGGTCCGGAAGGCCCGGGTCGGCGCCCGTCGAGAACGCCGGCACCGTTCGCAACGCCATGACCCTGGATTGACAGCGTCGCTTTCGCCATGTCTGCAGCGGCCGAAGTTGAGCGCGGCGCCGTGGGGCCGCTTCAGAAATGGGTCTGTCGGCGCCGTCACCGGCGCCGTTGGTCTCGGTGCCACTCAGCGGCGCGAGGGGCCCTGCTTGATGTCGTCGGCGCCCGAGGCTGTTACTGGGGTTGCCGTCGGCGCCGTCTCTGTTCTGGTACCGCCCGGTGCCAGTGGACTTAACCGGCGCTGCGGCTGGCCTTCTCAGAGACCTTTGGCCCAAGTTGCCCTGTCGCCTTCTGTCGGCCCGCTTGCCGAGAACTACGGAGGCTGCAGGTGCTACCTCGGCCACTGCTTTGGCTACTGGGCTCATGGTGAGTCGCCTTTCCTCGCCCTCTACTGTTTGGCTTAGGGCCTCAGACTCTACCTCTTTGGAGTCGAGGCTCGAGTCGGGACAGGCAGTCACCTGCCAGGGGTTGTCTGCAGAGGAGGCCGAGCCAGTCATCTCGACGACAGGTCACAGCCAGCCCCTTCTGAGGAGCTTCAGGTTCTCCCGAGGTTGGGGTCAGTGGTGCCTGACCAGCAGGCCATGGTGCGTGCCACCATTGCCATGCAACCTGGCCTTGGAGGGTTCCTTGACCCCTCGGCGGTGGTATCCCCTCGGTAGTGTGTGTCTCGATCGCCCAACTTTGGGGCCCATCGGAAGTCTACAGGAGGGAGGTGCTGCTCCCTGGGTCTCCCCTTCGGGGACAGCCCAGAGCTGCCAGCTACCTAGGTTGGCCCTCTCGAGGACCAGGACCAGGACCCTCTCGGACTCTGAAGGGTCGAGGGGTGTGGGGTCAGTACGTCGGCCTTTCTCTGTGGTCCACCCTGGCCCTGGACGAAGCCGAAGTGCGGACTTCCGCCCTTCCCCTTCCGGTTCCTTGAGGGGGTCCCATTCTTTGGAGGCAGGGGACCGTCCTTCTGGATCTATACTGCCCTGAGTCGCCTCACTGGGGATTCTTCTGGGCCAGCCTAGGCAGTACCAGCGTGGTTGTACAGCTGTCGACTGCTGGGTCTTCGGGACACCCTCCTCGGGTGTCCATGGTCCTCGCCCTAGCCCTGGCAGAGGTCAGCCGACTTCTTCTCTCGGCTCTGCCCCTATCCCTCTGCCGCATTCTCCAGCGCTCCCAGGCATTCTTGGTCCTAGCGGCCCTCTCGCCTGGTAGCAGTTCAGAGCGGTGGCTGCTCGGTTCCCTGCCTATGTTAGGGCCATGGACAGCCAGGTTTTTCAACCTCCCCCTGAGCAGCCACCCTCGGAACGCATGGTGACCTCCAGCTCCTCATCCCCCTCTTCTGGGGGAGAGGAACCATCTGTCCATATCTCTCCTGCCGTTGATCTCTCCGAGTATCAGCGCTTCCTCATGAGGATGATGGAGGACCTTCACCTTTCTCCCTGTCGGTCAGCAATCCTGAGCATGGGGGCGCCACGCCTTTCTGGGGCGTTCGATTAAACCACCCTTGTGAATACTGCCCTGGCCTGCTCCCTTTGGGAGGCGTCCATGCGTTTCTGGCAGAGGCCCTTCTCCAGTGTTCCTGCCCTAGGGACCTCAGCCAGAGTATTGCGCTCCCAGTCTCAGGTTCTATGCCTCATCCACAGTCCGGATTGGCGCACCTGGACACCCCTGAGACCCGCGCCCTCCACCGTGACCGGCCCCCAGATCAGGACTCTTTGGATTTCGATTTCTGGGGAAGGAGGACTTTCTACTCGGCGCGGTTGCTTCTCTCCATCTCTGCTCATCAGGCCCACTATGCAGCCTACAATAGGTTCTTGTGGTCAGCGTTAGGTCAGATCCTAGGTGCTTTGCCTGACTCGGAGCAAACCAGGCAAGCCATCGCGCACTCTGCATGTGGCCTGGAGCTAGCAAGGCACCAAGCAAGGGCATCTTACGATGCCAGTGAGATAGCTACCAGGGTCGTAGGGACAGCGATCTGCACCAGGAGATCGGCGTGGCTTCGCCTTTCCTGGTTGTCACCCTTGGCCTGGTGTAGGGTGATTTGCTCCGCTCACCAGGGAACCTATCTCTTTTCCCGTAGGGCGAGACAGCGTTTGTCGGGGCAACTTCCTTCCCCCTCGGGGGGACCCCATCTCGCTCTCCCCACTTCAGGCCCAGAAGGTTCCCCCCCTTAGCATGTCACCCACTGAGGGCTAAGGGACTCTGTCCCTTAGGGTGCAATGAATCAGCCCCCTTCGGGGGGCTTGGTACTCACCCATCTGTGATGAATGGTGAAGACTGACACAGATAAGATATAAAGATTACGTACCTACTGTAATTATGATCTTTCTGTGTATCTTCCATTCATCACAATCCCTCCCTCGCCATCCCCTGGGGCTTCCAGTCTCTGGATCCTCCTCCTCTGTGCCTACCCCTCTTTTTGAGGCGGGGTAAAGTTGAGACACACAGGGGTAGTTTCTTTCCTAAGGGGTGCAGTTCGAGTGGCACTCCTTCTCTACTACATATCTTCACTCCTCGGTGAGGCTGGTGGTTGCCCTCCTTCTGTTATCCATCTAATTTACAAAAAAAAAAGAACCCTTTTTCCACCAAATATCTTTACAGAGAGAGTACTAAGTCCTGTACCCTGTCCTCCTCCAGAATAGCCGACTCTGCTTTTGGGGTATGCCAGTTATTCTGTGCCTTGAATTCTGGCAAATGAACTTTCTACTCCTTGCAGTTCCTATACAGTCTGGTGGCGGACAAGGGTCCTGGATCCTTGTTACCTCTCTCTCTCCTAAATTCTCTCCCCCCTTCCCTCCCTTCTTCCTTTTCCAGAGTTGGGGCCCCTACCCAATCCTTAGTCTTCCTTCCTCTATGCTGTCCTCTCAGTCGTTATTTCTCCTTTTAGTTCAGTTTTCTCTTCCTTTTTCTGTCCTTGGACTCTCTTGTCCACCCTCCATCCCTTCCTCTTACCTCTCTGGCGGCTCAGAACTGGTAGGCAGGCGGGTCGACACAGCTCGGCTAATCTCCCGGCGCGCCGTGTACGTCGGCCAGGCGGCGCCGATGCTGCGACTCCACCTATCCTTTAAAAAAAAAAGGGTCCTCGTGGTCCTGATCTCCGGCCAGTACCCATCTGTGATGAATGGTGAAGATACACAGAAAGATCATAATTACGGTGGAGTGCGTAACTTTTTTTCTAGAGCCTGTCCAGCTCCTCACCTTCATAGGCGCAGAGCTAGACACAGAGAAGGCCAGAGCCTTCCTTCCCCTGAACAGGGCAAGGACCCTGGTTTCTCTGGCCTCCTCATTCACCCTGCAGGTGTCTCGACCAGCAAGGCATTTTCTAGAGCTCCTGGGGCACATGGCTGCTCCTACAGCAGTAGTGCAGGGAGCAAGATTTCAGATGAGGGACATTCAGTTCCATTTGAGTGCCTTCTGGTCTCAAAGGAAGGACCCTCTGACCAAAGTGATCCCAGTAACTCGAACTCTGATCCATGCACTACAGTGGTGGCAGGATCAGAACAATCTGAGACAAGGGGTTCCCTTTGTCACTCAGTCTCACTCTTTAATCCTTACTACAGATGCCTCCCTCTTGGGGTGGGGGGCTCACATGGGTGACCTGACCACCTAAGGGTTGTGGTCCCCTCAGGAATCTCTGCTCCACATCAATCTGTTGGAACTCAGAGCAGTATTTCTAGCCCTTCAAGCTTTTTCCAAATCTGTTCAGAACAAAGTTATACAGGTCAGAACAGACAACCCCACCACAATGTGGTACATCAACAAGCAAGGGGGCACTCGATCTACGGCCTTGTGCACCGAAACAATGAAGTTGTGGTCTCTGGCTTACTCCCTGAACACCTCCCTCATGGCAGTTCACCTCCCAGGCAAGGACAATGTCCTGGAAGATGCTCTCAGCAGGATTTCCCAGGGCCATCATGAATGGTCACTGGACCCCCTGGTTTTGGAGGTGATATTTTCCAGATGGGGCACCCCACAGATAGATCTTTTGCAGCCCCAGACATTCACCAACTTCCCCTTTTTTGCTGCAGGCCCCCAGTGTTGGGCTCAGTCCCCCCTGGATGCCTTAGTTCTGAATTGGGAAGGGAAGTTTCTCTATGCCTTCCCCCCTTCCCTCTCCTGTTAAAAGTGCTAGTCAAAATCAGATCTCAACCCTGCAAGATGATCCTGATTGCTCCAGACTGGGCCAGACAGGCCTGGTATCCACTCCTACTGTCCTTAGCAGTCCGTCTTCCCCTGTGTCTTCCCAGGAATTACAACCTATTAACTTGTGCTCAGGGGAGGGTTTGGTACCCGAACCTCAAATCTCTCAATCTCAAGGCCTGGCTCTTGAAGAGTTGGAGTTTGCTGATTTACACCTCTCCCAAGGTGTAATGGATATCCTGAAGGCTTCTAGAAAACCTTCCACCAGGGCTACTTATAATTCCAAATGGAAAATATTTTCCATATGGTGCTCTGGGAAGCATGTTTCCCCAGAATCTGCTGATCTGCCCACAGTCCTTGATTATATGGTTCATTTAAATAGCTTGGGACTGAGACCAGCTACACTGAAAGTGCATCTGGCAGCTGTGTCTGCTTTTATTTCAGCAGGTAAGCCATCTTCTCTTTCAGCTCACCCTGTATTCTCCCAAGTTTTTCAAGGGACTGCTTCACTTCAACCCTCCATTCAAGGACCCTGCCCCTGCCTGGGACCTTAATGTTTGCATTGCTCAGCTTATGCAACCCCCTTTCGAGCCTTTGTCTTCAGCAGAGCTTAAGTACTTGACTTGGAAGACTGTTTTTCTGGTAGCCGTCGCTTCTGCCAGACGCATAAGTGAATTACAAGCTTTGTCAGTGGAGCCTGATTTTATCTCCTTTCATAGAGATAAGACGGTCCTCAGGACTAACAGGAAGTTCTTGCCTAAGGTGGTTTCAGATTTCCACCTTAATCAATCTGTGTCACTTCCAGTGTACTTCACTGACCATTCCTCCTCTGGCAAGAGGAGGCTGCACAGTTTAGATGTGAAAAGAGCCCTTAGCTACTACATAGAGTGTACCAAGGGTCACAGGTTTGACTCCCTCCAACTGTTCCTCATTTATGGTGAGGTTGGTAAAGGGAAACCTGCCACTAAAAGATCCATTGCCAGGTGGATTGTCTCTTGTATCCAATTTTGTTATGAAAAACTGGGTGAGGTTCCTCCCTCAGGCCTGAGGGCTCACTCTACCAGAGGTACAGCTGCTTCCCTGGCTGCTACCAGGGACATCCCTATTCTAGAGATATGTCAAGCAGCTACCTGGAAAACAGTTCAGACTTTTACCAAGCATTACTCCCTGGACATCCAGGCTAGGAGTGATACTCGGTTTGGCACAGCTGTGCTTCAGAACCTCTTTCCTAAGTAGGTTCTGTCCCTCCTCCATGGAGGTACTGCTTTGTAGTCTGCTGCTGTCAGAATATAGCAAGACTTCATGTTGTTTGAAGACAAAATTACTCACCTTAGTAATGTTGTTTCTTCTAATGGAGTCTTGCTATATTATGACCTCCCCCCCTGCCTGCCCCTCTCAGAACCTCTGTTTTTGGGATTTGGGTGGGCAGTGCAGTGTTGGCACTCAGTAGGTGCCCACCTCTTTGTTTCACCCCCTTCTTTTCTTGGGTGAGTTGGTGTTGTGTTTTCATTTTTGGGTCTCCTGACTTGAGTCTTTGTTTTGGGACCAAAAATGTATTTTATTACAGTAGCCAGTTGGCTAGTGTAGGTTTACAGCTTCCCACACAGGACCTTAGTGAGTTTAGCTCGTAAAGATCTGACGGTTTGAGTTTAAACAGCAACAGACAGAATCTCAACCCGAGCTCGAGCTCAGCGTTCCCATGCCTGGCGTGGAAAGTTAATCTTTCATCTCGGGGCAGTTGAAGGTTGGGACTCACTGCTACTGTCAGAATATAGCAAGACTCCATTAGAAGAAACAACATTACTAAGGCGAGTAATTTTTTCTTCCTGTCCATGCAGTCCCTTCTGGACTGTCAGGAGATGACATTGAGCCTGACCCAGACCTTAGGCTGGGTGATGATGTGGAAGGAACAAGATCTATTCCTGCTGCAGAGCCTGTGGTCAAGGACCTGTCTTTTAAGTCTCTGTTCAAAAACTTGAATTCCACTCTTTCTCTCCAAACTACAGATCTCAATCCTGGGAAACTGTTAAGACTCCAATACCTCCATGTTCCTGAGATCCTTATGGATTTGACTCCTCCGGTACAACCCTCCTTTGACATGCTGTCTCAAATGGTATGGAATAATCCTGCTGTCTTTCCTTCGGTGGCTAAATCCATAGATAGGAAATATGCTGCTCCCAAGGATTGACCCATTTTGGCATCCCAAGTCTTTGCGGATCCTATTGTAGTCTTGGCAGAGAATGATAAGTTTGTCCTTCCCCAGACTACTACAGCTCGATCTATTAACAAAGAATCTCGTAAGATAGACACTTTGGGTAAGAGAGTCTTTGCTGCTTCCACCCTAGGTATGCGTATTGCCAGCTACCAAGGCTATTTCTCTCCATATGAGTATATCCTTTGGCATTCGCTTAAACAAATAGTTGAAGCTCTACCGGAGTCTGATACTGATTCAGAGCTTCTTCAAACCATAACCAGGGGTATCGAGTCCAACAACCAGCAGGTTAAAGCAGCTATGAACGCCTTCAATACTGCCTCCCGAGCGGCGGCAGTGGGCATTTGTATCCGCCGCAATTCCTGGCTGCGCACTTCAGGTTTCACGAATGATGCACAGCAGCAGGTAATGCCGTTACCTTTCGATGGTGTGTACCTCTTCGGCCCTCAAGTAGAACAAGTTATAGAGGCCACACAAAAGACTAGGTCAGCTATTAAATTGGCTCGACCTCCTCCCGCTCCCTGTCGAGGGGATGTTAACAAACGCCAATTTCATAACCTTTCGAGGCAAAAGCAGGGGAGGTATTAGTAAAAACCAAGCCCCTCAGCCTCGTAAGAACACGCAGCAGAAGGCGCAAGGACCCAAAGCGCCCAGTGCCGCCTTCTGAGTTGTTGGCCCAAGTCCCACCTCAGCTGCCCGAGGGGGACTCTTCTTCAGCAGTGGAGGTCATCTGACTCACTTCTGCAATCAATGGAAGTCCATAACCTCAGACAAATGGGTCCTCTGGATAATCTGCGAGGGTATTCCCTCAATCTTTTTGGACACCCCTCGGATCTCCCCAGATGACAGCCCAGGCTGTCAGTTCTTCAGTCAGAACTTCTCGCCTCCGAGATACAAGGCCTTCTGAACAACAGGGCAGTGGAAGTAGTTCGCTGGATCAACAGAACACAGGGTTCTACTCCCATTACTTTGTGGTTCCAAAGAAAACCGGGGGCATACGCCCCATTTTGGACCTCAGAAAATGAAACAAATTCCTACCCAAAGAGAAATTCAAAATGATATTGCTAGGAACCCTGTTACCTTTACTTCATCAGCACGACTGGTTAGCCTCCCTGGACGTGCAGGATGCTTACCAGCACATTCCTATTCACCCGAAGCATCACAAATACCTAAGGTTCATGGCTTTGGGCCAGCATTATCAGTTCAGAGTCCTGCCCTTTGGGCTAAACTCGGCACCACGAGTTTTTACAAAGTGTTGTGCAATTCTCGCAGCACATCTCAGAAAAATCGGAATACAAGTGTTCCCATATCCAGACTGATGACTTCAGTAAGTCCTTCCATACAAGGAACTCTGGGCGCCATAGCCACGGCTTCACACTCTTCTCATCCATGGAGTCCTGCTAAACCTCAAAATTGCAGTTGCAGCCTCCCAGAGGCTCCTTTTCATAGGAACTCTTCTGGACACCTCCTGTACGAAAGCATTTCTTCCTGATGACAGGAGGACCAATATCCTACAGATGGCCTAATGCATCGGAGAGAGCAGCTCGGTGTCAGCTCTTTCAATGCAACGGATGCTTGGTCTCATGGCATCCTCGGTGTTCACTGTACCCCTAGCATGCCTGCACATGAGAACCTCCCAGTGGATGCTCAGTACTCAGTGGTCCCCAACCACTCACCCTCGGTCCTTTCTCATCAAGGTGACAGAACCTCTGAAGAAGTCACTCAACCTGGTGGTAGCAAGAGGACAGTCTTCTGGAAGGGTATCCCTTTGCTTTTCTCGATCATCAGATTTCCATTACCACAGATGCATCCCTGATGGGGTGGGGAG
Source organism: Neoceratodus forsteri (assembly GCA_016271365.2). Lineage (NCBI taxonomy): Eukaryota > Metazoa > Chordata > Ceratodontiformes > Ceratodontidae > Neoceratodus > Neoceratodus forsteri. Next base: position 337,346,065 of record CM028129.1, on the reverse strand, counting down.
CTCACTGTCAGACTCTCCACACCCAAGGTACGTGGACTCAGGAAAAGTCCCAGCTTCATATAAATGTCCTAGAAATGAGGGATGTCCTTTATGCAGTCTGGGCTTTGAAGGACATTCTCTGTCACAAGAACATTCTCCTTCAAACGGACAACAAAACAGTGATGTACTACATCAACAAGCAGTGCGGTGCTCACTCTTACCCCTTATGCTGTGAAGCGATGAGAGTGTGGGAATGGTGCTTGGAGCATAAGGCTCTAATTCAAGCGGTCTATCTGCCGGGAGTGCAGAACGAGCTGGCGGACTGTCTCAGCAGAACAGAGACAGATCCTCACGAATGGTCTCTCGACTCAACCGTAGTTCAGTCACTATTCGCAGAGTGGGGAACTCTAGACCTGGACCTTTTTGCATCCCCATTCGGCACAAAACTACCTCTCTTCTGCTCCAGAAATCCAGGGCCTGGCATTTTCTGTCAGGATGTGTTCAGGCTGCAGTGGACAAATCGCTTTCTGTATGCCTTTCCTCCTCTTCCTCTAATTCAGAGGGTACTTCTTAAGTTCAAGTCCCAGGGGGACAAAATGATCCTCATTCCTCCTTCTGGCCTCGACAAATATGGTTTCCGTTACTCAGCAGTATGTCAAAAAACCCTCAAAAGCGCTTCCCCTTCATACAAACCTTCTGACTCAGGGAATTGTGGTCCATCCCAATCTGAGATCGCTTTACCTTCACGTTTGGCTCCTGAAGAGATAGAAGTGAACAGAATCAGTGTCTCTCACAGAGTTTCGGATATTCTTCTGGCTGCGCGCAAGCCAGCCACTAGGAAAACTTACACAGCCAAATGGAAGCGTTTTTTGATCTGGTGTGCAAAATACTTTTTTAATCCTTTTTCCTGTCCACCAAATAAAGTTCTAGAGTATCTCTTAGACCTCTCAAATTCCGGTCTATGAGTATCTCTTAGACCTCTCAAATTCCGGTCTATAATACTTTACAGTCAAGGTTCACCTTTGTGCCATTTCAGCTTATCATGAGCTAGTGCTTTCCTTGTCACTGGCTCAGTTACCGGTGGTTGAGAGGTTTCTTAAAGGAATTCTGCATACCAGACCTCCTATCAGACGTCCAGTCACAGCCTGGGACATTAATCTTGTGCTAGACATGCTCATTCAGAAACCTTTCGAGCCTCTAGCTACCTGTAAGTTGAAATTTCTCACTTGGAAAACAGCCTTCCTGGTGGCTATCACCTCGGCCCGCAGGGTCTCTGAGATACATGCATTGGTCACAGACCCTCCGTATACAGTGTTTCATAAAGACAAAGTAGTTCTTAGGACCCATCCTAAGTTTCTCCCTAAGGTTGTTTCAGAATTCCATCTTAACCAACCTTTGGTCCTTCCTACTTACTTTGCAAAGTTCCAAAATTAAGGGGAGCATTCTTTTCATTCTTTGGACGTCAAAAGAGCTTTGCATTTCTATTTAGATAGAACAAAAGAATTTCTCAAAGCTCAACAACTGTTTATTTCCTTCAGCGATACCCGGCTGGGTCAACCTGTCGCTATCAGATGCATTTCTGCATGGCTGGTGGCATGCCTTCCCCACTGTTATTCCATGGCGCAGGTTAAGTTGGAAGGCAGAGTGTACACTCACTCTACCAGAGTGGTTGCGGCATCTCTGGCGGAAATCTGCAACGTGCCCATTGCAGATATTTGCCATGCGGCTACCTGGAGCTCAGTGCATACTTTTGTCAAACACTATACCCTGGATGTCCATGCCAGACGACATATTTTGTTTGGCAGAACCATCCTTAATGGACTTCTGTCCTAAATTTGTGAGCTCTTGGTCTCTCCTGCTGCCCTCTTGGGGGATTATTAGCTCAGTACTCTCCCATTAGTGTGAATGAGTGGTGGAGAATTTATGTCCAGGAAAATATGGAAATTATGTACCTACCGTAATTCTTGATCTTCTTGGATGAAGTCTCCACCACTCATTCACACGCCCACCCACCATCCCCCGAGCTCACCTCTGTTGTTGGTCTTCACTCCCTCAATCTAAGGCTGTGAAGATTTCTTTCTTGACCCTTCATATACGGGTCTTCTGGATTATCTTATGTCCGTTTTTTGTTAGGCTATTCTTCTAGGTGAGGTACGCTGCTCCTCCTCGGGGGGGGGGGAGGTACTGAGGCGGTTGGAGGGTCGATGCTGAGATAGTCATTGCCACACGAGCCGAGGCTCACGGCTCCCCTCCTCGCGACTCCATCTCTGGCACTGGCCCTCCTTTTCTCCCACTGGGTCCTAGCGCCTCCGGCAAAGTCCGCATTAGTGTGAATGAGCGGTGGAGACTTCATCCAAGAAGATCAAGAATTACGGTAGGTACGTAATTTCCATTTTTCCCGTATCTGGACGATTGGCTCCTAGCAAGTCCCTCCAGACAAGAGACTCAGGAGGCCGTAGCTACAGCTTCAAAATTCCTCATGTCCATGGGAGGCCTGCTAAATTTGGGAAAGTCACAGCTATAGCCTTCCGAACGGCTTCTCTCCATAGAAGCCCTTCTGGATACCTCTAACGCAAAAGCCTTTCTTCCGGAGCACAGCAGGAACAACATCCTTCAGATGGCCCGTTTCATCAGGGAGAATGACTCGGTTCGAGCTCTCTTGATGCAGCAGATGCTGGGTCTCATGGCATCCTCAGTGTTCACTGTGCCTCTGGCTCGTCTTCACATGAGGGCTATTGAGTGGATGCTTAGCACTCGGTGGCCACCGACCACGCACCCACAGTTCTTTCACATCAAGGTGATGGAACCCCTGAAACAATTGCGTACCTGGTGGATGGAGGAAGACAACTTTCTGGAAGGTTATCCCTTCGCCCCTCTAAAATCTCAGATGTCCCATCACTACGGATGTGTCTCTACTGGAATGAGGAGCTCACTGTCAGGATCTCCACATCCAAGGTCGATGGAGTCAGGACAAGTCTCAGCTTCACATAAATGTTCTAGAAATGAGAGCCATCCTGTATGCAGTCCGAGCCTTGAAGGACATACTCTTAACAAGATCATTCTCCTTCAAATGGACAACAGAGTAGTGATGTACTACATCAACAAGCAGGGCAGAGCACACCCATACCCCTTATGCAGGGAAGCTGTGAGAGTGTGGGAGTGATGCCTGGAGCACACAGCACTGATCCCAGGCAGTTTACTTGCCTTATGTGCAGAACTGTCTGGCAGATCATCTCAGCAGAACGGAGGCAGACCCTCACGGGTGGTCTCAACACAAACGTCGTTCAGTCACTCTTTGAAGAGTGGGGAACTCCAGACCTGGACCTTTTTGCATCCCCACTCAACGCAAAACTGCCTCTCTTATGCTTCAGAAATCCAGAACATGGCATTTTTTTGTCAGAATGCATTCAGACTGCGGTGGACAAGTCGCTTTCTGTACGCATTTCCTCCTCTTCCCCTAGTTCAGAGGGTGCTGTTCAAGCTGGAGGCACTAATAAACAGATTATCAGAAACTCCTCTGAGACAGTTTCCACTTCATACAAACCTGCTGACCCAGGGCCCTGTGGTTCTTGCCAGCCTGAAGTCCCTTCACCTCCATGCCTGGCTCCTAAAGAGATAGAGGTGAACAGGTTTAACGTTTCACGTAGGGTCTCGGATATTCTATTAGCCGAACACAAGCCAGCTACTCAAAAAACTTACACGGCTAAGTGGAAGCAGTTCTCCATCTGGTGCTCAAAATCCTCCTGGAATCCTTTTTCCTGCCCACCAAACAAAGTCCTAGAGTATCTTCTAGATCTTTCGAACAAAGGCCTGCAATACTCAACCGTGAAGGTTCACCTTTCCGTGATCCCAGCATATCATGAGCCCATACACTCCGTGTCTCTAGTTCAGTTACCTGTGGTCAAGTGGTTTCTTAAGGGCATACTGCATACTAGGCCACTGGTCAGACTACCAGTAGCCGCTTGGGACATTAATCTTGCGCTAGACATGCTCACCTGTAAACCTTTCGAGACCCTAGCTACTTGTGAGCTGAAGTTTCTGACTTGGAAGACCACTTTTCTTGTAGCCATTACCTCCGCTCGCAGAGTATCTGAAATACATGATTTGGTCACAGACCTCCGTATACTGTATTTCACAAAGACGAGGTGGTTCTTAGGACTTACCCTAAGTTTCTCCCCAAGGTTGTCTCAGAATTCCATCTAAATCAGCCCTTGGTCCTCCCAGCCTACTTCGTGAACTTCTAGAATTAAGGGGAGCATACCCTGCATTCTCTGGATGTTAAGAGAGCTATGCAGTTCTATTTAGACAGAACTAAAGAAATCTGCACGTCAAAACAAGTGTTTGTCTCCTTCAACATAGCCCGGCAGGGTCAGCCTGTTGCTATCAGATGCATTTCAGCATGGCTAGTGGCATGTCTTCGCTAATGCTACTCCATGACACAGGTTAAGTTGTAAGGCAGAGTATATGTTCATTCTACCAGAGCAGTTGCGGCATCTCTGGCAGAAATCCACTTTGGATGTCCATGCCAGGCAGCACTATTCCTTTGGCAGGACAATCCTTAATGGACTTCTGTCTTAAGTGAGCTCCTCTCTCCTGCCGCTCATCTCAGGGGATTATTTTAGCTCGGTACTCTCCCATTAGTGTGAATGATTGATGGAGACTATGTCTAGGAAGATATGGAAATTATGTACTGTAGTCACGCCACAGGTCAGGAAGCATAGGAAACACCAGGAGCAGTTGTAGAATTCACCAAAAATATTTATTTACAGTTGCAGCAACATAAAAAAATAAACTTGTTCAGTGTAACTATGTACAAAGGCAAAATAAAATGGTTTTCTTTCAGTCTGTGTCCCTTTCTCTCTTAATCTTTCTTGACAGTTTCAACTTAGCTCTTATAAGTCCTTTCAACTCCCACTCTTAGCAAACATCCTGTTCTTTTAAGTTTCAGGAGCTGCTAGAAGACCAGTGTGCTTCTTGAGGCTCCCTTTGCACCGCTTTTGCAAAAGGCTCAAACATTTGAACTCAAGTAACCTCTAGCCTCCAACAGCTTTTTGCAGTTATCTCAAATTATACTTGTATTTCAACAGTAACACTATATGCATTCTAAACAAAAGTGGTCCCGTTATCAGTTACATTTCCATCCAATGATTTGCACATATTTTTATATTCGTAGATATGCAAGTGAGGAAAATACGAACAGCAAGGGAAAACTGAGAGACAGTGAGAGCCAAAAAATTGCGAGATTGTCAGGGTGATCAAATACAAAGCCTCACAGGAAAATGTGGTTACGCAACCAGACAAAGAGGACACAGGAAAGGAAAGATCCTTGCATTTTAAACACTTTAACAACTGGGACAGGGCCCAGTCCACCCTGTCATACGTACCTACCATAATTCTTGATCTTCTTGGACGAAGTCTTCACCACTTATTTACACGCCCACCCACTATCCCCCGAGCTCACTCTTCCTGTGTTTGGCCTTCACCCCCTCGTTGTTTGGGCTGTGAAGACACTGTTGAGTTTTCCCTTCTTGCATGGGTCATGCAGGCTATTTAAGTCTGCAGTAGGTTAGTTCATTAGATTAGTTTACACTACACCTCCTCGGTAAAAAAAAGGTACTGAGGCGTGTTGAGAGAACACCCAGTAGCTTATATGATTTGGAGCAAGTCTCACAGTTAACGACAAAGCAGTCCTACCTTGACGTCGGCCCTCCTGAAGATTTTTGACTCCCGCTGGGTCCTAGCACTTCCAGCGTAGTTTCCATTAATGTGAATGTGTGGTGGAGACTACATCCAGAAAGATCAAGAATTACGGTAGTAACGTAATTTCTATTTCTCGCTACTGCAACAACTATCATTTGAACCTCCATTTCCACTGCCAGTCTCTCAAGATCTCTTGACAGAGAAACAGGGGACCCTGGTACATCCAGGTCTCAAGTCCCTTTATCTGCATGCATGGCATCTACTGACATAGCTGCGACATGTTTCGGGGTTTCCCCGAGGGTAGCACAAATACTGGTGGAGGTCAGAAAGCCTTCCACTAGAGCCACTTATGCCATGAAATGGAAAGGGTTTTTTATATGGGCAGACTCGAAGGGGGTTAGAACCTTTCTCCTGTTCAGTCACACAGGTTTTAGATTACATGCTGCATCTCTACGATCTGGGTCTCAGTTACTCGACTTTGAAAGTCCATTTATCTGCCATTTCTGCCTACCACATTCTTGTGGGAAGCAAGACTCTGACCCAACTGGAGGTATCTAAAACCTTCTTAAAGGGGAGTCTCTATTTAAAACCACCAGTACGGAGCCCTGCTCCACCCTGGGACTTGAATTTCATACTAGAGAAACTCACTCTGCCTCCTTTCAAATCGGCAGCGAATTCTGACATGCAATACCTTTCCTGGAAAGCGCTCTTTCAAACAACATGAAGTCTTGCTATATTATGACAATTGCAGTTTGTCCCACCATTAGAACTGCTCCGGAGGTGAAAGAGTTAACTCCCATTCTAAGAATGGAACTTGGAGCGCGAGCTCGGTTAGAGAAGCTCTGTCTGGGTTATTTCAAACCCAAACTGTCAGATTCTTTACTCCGCCTCACTGAACAGTCGCTCTGGAGATTTCTCCTACTGCTCGGTTCATTTCTCGGTTTAAACAGTGTTTTCTCGGTTCAAATCAACCGAGAATATTATTATTTAAACCAAACCTCGGTTCAAGCTCTGTCTGTGGTATCGTAAGTAATTACAGTTTATTTTCTGTGTGGAACTTGTAAATGTTATCGGTTCGGTTTTGAACCGATCAGCTTATTTAAAACTTGAAATTGAAGGTTTTAGAGTGCGGTTCCCAGTTCTTATCGGTTCTTAAAAGCAGTTTCATTCGCAGTTTTCCAAGACCGCGGCACGTTTAGGAACCGATAAGGGTGTCTTGCCTGGCACTGCCGTTTAAAGGGCAAGTTTTGGTTAGGCTGGCATTATGTCTGAGAAACCCAAAAGAAAACCGGGCCCACTGGTTTCAACACTGTGATGTCTGTGGGGAAGTCTTTGCCAAAGCTGACCCACACACCACATGTATATTGTCTGAGGTTTGACCACCTCAATTCAGACTGCCAGATTTGTAAAATTTCCCTGCAGCCACCCTGGATAAGAGAGTTGGCAGGCTCAGGGACGAGGCCAAAAAGTCCGGCTGACCCGATGGCCAGCCCGGTTGGTGCCAACCGGAATCGAGGGAGTGCCCTCTGACCAGGGCTACGGTGACTTCGGCAACGCAGAAAGCTGGCTCGGAGGGGCCAGTTCCAGTAAAGAAAGCAAGAAAATCAGCAGGTGTGTAGCCCAAAATTCCTTCTCCAACTGCTGCAGAGATAGCAAGAGCTATTCAGATTGTCCAGTCACTTTCTCCGGTTCCGTCCAAACCGCCACTGTCTGGTAAAAGGTCGGTTCCACCGGTTCAGGAATATGATGTTGAAGAGTTTTATGAACCAGAGGAGGGGGAGGATGATTATGAACAGTATGAATGTGACTTGGAGGGTCTGGGTGTGCCCATTGTACCGGACATCTCCCCAGACAGACCTTTTGAATCTCCCCCTTCGCTTTCTGAGTCCCCCTCTCACTTTATGTTTTACAAAAAAGTTGCTGAAACCCTCCAGCTCCCATTGGAGGAAGCTGTGGATGAGCAAGAGGAACCTGATTTTGTAGAAATGATGGATATTCCAGAGTCTAGAAGGTTGTCTATTCCTTGCATAAATCATTTAGAAACAAACAATAAAATTTAAAAACTCTAATTCTGTGCCTCCTGTGGACAAAAAGATGGACAGGAGGTACACTCTGTCAGTCCTGATACAGAATTCCTTTCACAGCAATGCAGTCACGTTGGTGTGGTTCAGGCTGCAGCCTGTGATAAAGCTAATATTCCCTTGGCTTCACATCCTCCTGACAAGGATTCCAGGAAGATTGATGCCATGGCTAAAAAACAATACATGGCAGCGCCCTTGGGACTCAGGCAAGCAAATTACATGGCTTATGTAGCAAGGTATCAAAATCTAGATGGGACACTGTCATGGCTTTGGCCAAACAGGCCTCTGGCCAGCTTGCTAATGAGCTGGAACAGGTGGCTGCTGATGGCATTGAGGCATCTAAGGTGCAGTTTCATGCTGCTGTGGATTTTAATGGTGTATCCTCTAGAGTCATGGCTACGTCTGTAGCTTTTCGTAGGTTGGCCTGGCTCAGGTGTACTAGCTTGTCACAGGATACCCAGACTAAGGCTATGGATTTTCCTGTGGTTGGAAATTCTCTGTTTGGGGAGTAGACAGAGAATTATATGAAGAAAATGGATGAATATAGGACTACCTATAAGAGTGCTCAGGCTAAGGAGCGGCAAGTCACTCCTGAGAGGCAGACCCCCGGGGGTAGAGGTAGGCCTTTCACAGGCCTTTTACAGACCCAGGCCTCCTCTGCTTATGCTCAGAGGGGGTTCTTCAGAGGGAGAGGCAGACGGGGTGTGGGCAGGCCTGCTCCCACCCCTCAGCCTAAAGCACCTGCCAAACAGACACCCTGATGGGGTGCCCAGGGCCGATTCTCCTTTACCTGTAGGGGGCAGGTTGGCTTACTTCGTTCAGAACTGAGTGTCTCTAACTTCAGACAAGTGGGTCCTGGAAGTAGTAAGCCAGGGTCTGGTTCTCAGCTTCAAAAAGTTCCCAAAGATGAGAATCAGATCTTTCCCACCTGCAAACTCTTTAGAGACCTTTACTTTAGAAACAGAAGTCTCAACCCTCCTGGCTCTCAGAGCCGTAGAAAGGGTTTCTCCCCTACACCAGGGCAAGGGTCTGTACTCCAGATATTTCCTTACCCCAAAAAAGACAGGAGAATGGCGGCCCATTTTAGACCTGAGATATCTGAACAAACACCTTTTGGAACCAAAGTTCAGAATGGTGACTCTGGCAATGATTTTACGCTCTCTAAGGCCAGGGGACTGGCTAGCCTCCCTGGACCTCAAGGATGCCTATTTTCACGTCCTAATCAGAAGCTCCCGCAAGTACCTCAGATTCGAACTGCCCTCAGGTCACTACCAGTTCAGAGCAATGCCCTTGACCTCACCTCTGCCCCAAGGGTATTCACAAAATGTCTGGCAGTAGCAGTTGCTCATTTAAGAAGGCAAAGGATTGCTGTCTTTCCCTATCTAGACGACTGGCTCATTGTAGGCCAGTCCCCAGAACAGGTAAAATCTCACCTGCAAGTTACCCAGCAGCTGCTCACCTCCCTGGGCTTCTTGCTCAATCTTCCAAAGTTAGTTCTGGAACCAGTTCAGGTGCCCACCTTCATAGGTGCAGAATTGGACACAAAGCAGGCCAGAGCCTTCCTACCCTTAGAGAGGGTAAGGAACTTGGTGGCTCTGGCCTCCTCCTTCACTCTGCAGGTCTCTCGACCAGCAAGACACTTTTTGCAGCTCCTGGGGCACATGGCTGCGTCCACAGCTGTAGTGCAAGGAGCAAGATTTCAGATGAGGGACATTCAGTTTCACTTGAGAGCCTTTTGGTCTCAGAGAAGAGACCCCTTTCCAAGTTGGTCCCAGTGACCGAACCCTGATCCAGGCCCTCCAGTGGTGGTAGGATCAGAGCAATTTAAGACTGGGGGTCCCCTTCATTCCTCTGTCTCACTCCTTGACCCTCACTACGGATGCTTTCCTCCTGGGGTGGGGAGCCCACATGGGCGACTTTTCCACTCAGGGAGTGTGGTCCCCTCAGGAATCTCTGCTCCACATCAATTTGCTGGAACTCAGAGCTGTCTTTTTAGCACTTCAAGTGTTTTCTGCGTCTGTTCAGAACAAAGTGGTACAAGTCAGAACAGACAACACCACAACAATGTGGTACATCAACAAGCGGGGGGCACTCGGTCTTCGACCTTGTGCACCGAGTCAATGAAGTTGTGGTCTCTGGCCTATTCCCTGAACACTTCCCTCGTAGCAGTTCACCTTCCAGGAAAGGACAATGTCCTAGCAGATGCTCTCAGCAGGATTTCCCAGGGCCATCAGAATGGTCTCTGGATCCTCAAGTACTGGGATAGTTTTTGCCAGATGGGGCACCCTCAGATAGATCTTTTGCAGCCCCAGACAATCACCAACTTCCACTGTTCTGTTGCAGGCCCCAGTGTTGGGCTCAGTCCCCTGGATGCCTTTCTTCTAGATTGGGAAGGAAGTTTCTTTATGCCTTTCCCCTTCCTCTCTCTATTCAAGGTGCTAGTCAAAATCAGATCCCAGCCTTGCAGGGTGATTCTCGATTGCCCCAGATTGGGCCAGGCAGCCCTGGTACCCACTCCTTCTGTCCCTAGCAGTCCATCTTCCCTGTGTCTCCCCAGGAATCACAACCTGTTAACCTGTGCCCAGGGAGAGTTTGGTTTCAAACCTCAAATCCCTCAACCTCAAGGCCTGGCTCTTGAGGAGTTAGAACTGCTGACCTACACCTTTCTCAGGGTGTTCTTGAAATCCTAAAGGCTTCTAGAAGCCTTCCACTAGAAGGCTACTTATAATTCTAAGTGGAAAGGTTTTCCATTTGGTGTTCTGGGAAACATATTTCCCGGAATCTGCTGATTTGCCCATTGTTTTGGACTACATGGTCCATCTTAATTCTTTGGGCCTGAGACCAGCTACCCTGAAAGTACATTTGCAGCTGTCTCTGCTTTTGTGTCAGCAGGAAAGCCCTTCTCTCTTCCGCTCACCCTGTATTTTCCAAGTTTTTAAAGGATTACTTCATACTAATCCACCTTTTAGGGATCTGGCCTGCCTGGTTTAATGTTTGCATTGCCCAGTTAATGCAACCCCTTTTGAACCTCTGTCTTCTGCAGAGCTTAAGTACTTAACTTGGAAAACTGTTTTTCTAGTGGCTATCACTTCTGCCAGGCGCATAAGTGAGTTGCAAGCCTTGTCAGTAGAAACTGACTTTATTTCTTTCCACAGGGATAAGGTAGTCCTCAGGACTAACAGGAAGTTTTTGCCTAAGGTGGTTTCAGATTTCCATCTTAATCAATCTATCTTCCTTCCAGTGTTTTTCACTGAACATTCCTCCTCTGGCGAGAGGAGATTGCACAGTTTAGATGTAGAGGGCCTTAAATTACTATATAGAGAGCGTACCAAGGGTCACAGGTTGAATCCTCCAACTTTTTCTCACTTATGGTGAGGTCGGAAAGGAGACCTGCCACTAAGAGATCCATTGCCAGGTGGATTGTCTCTTGTATCAATTTTGTTATCAGAAACTGGGGAAAGTTCCCCCTCTGGCCTGAGGGCTCATTCTACCAGAGGTACAGCGGCTCTAGCTGCTGCCAGAGACATCCTATCTTAGAGATATGTCAAGCAGCTACCTGGAAAGCGGTACACACTTTCACCAAGCATTACTCCCTGGATGTCCAGGCCAGGAGATGCTCGGTTTAGCACAGCTGTGCTTCAGAGCCTGTTCCTAAGTAGGTTCTGTCCCTCCTCCATGGAGGTACTGCTGTGTAGTCTGCAATTGTCATAATATAGCAAGACTTCATGTTGTTTGAAGAAAAAATTACTCACCTTAGTAATGTTGTTTCTTCTAATGGAGTCTTGCTATATTATGACCTCCACCCCAACCTGCCCCTCTCAGAACTTCTACTTGGGTGTGGGGTGGGAAGCCTAGTGTGGGCGCTAGTTATGCCCATTATATGTTTTCCACCCCTTCTTGGGGTTTTGGGGTGTGTTTTTATTTTATCTCATATTATTGCTTATATTATATTATTACTTCTGGTCCCCTGACTTGAGTCTTTGTGTTGGGACCAGGAATATGTGTTATAGTCAGGTAGCCAGTTGGCTAGTGTAGGTTACAGCTTCCACACAGATCTTAGTGAGTTTTGCTTGTAAAGATCTGACAGTTTGAGTTTGAAATAACCCAGACAGAGCTTTCTAACTGAGCTCGCTTCCAAGTTCCATTCTTAGAATGGGAGTTAACTCTTTCACCTCCGGAGCAGTTCTAATGGTGGGACAAACTGCAATTGTCATAATATAGCAAGACTCCATTAGAAGAAACAACATTACTAAGGTGAGTAATTTTTTCTTCTAGGATCGTGGATATGTTGTTCATCCACACTTATTGGCGTTTCCCCTTTCCCTTTAAGGATCCACCAGAAGTCTTTAGGCTGGCTTCTCTCACTCACCATGTGGTATATACCTTGGCTCCGCCCCAAGATGCCAGATCTTCCTTTCCGCTGGAAGATTCAGGTTGCCTCCCTCGTGCTCATGAATTTTGTAGGCCCTGGCTTCAAAACTTCAGATTTACTGAAATTAAAACTCGCTTGAGTTAGCGATCGTGCTTTTGCATCTTCGATCATGGAAGAAAAATCTTCCCCCCAGATTTCGCCGGTGTCCTTGAGGCCAGAAGATGTCGTGCACCAATCCCCATCTCACGTGCATCTACTGCCTAGGTGTCGGCCATGACACCTCATCCTGCAGCTTTTGCCTGGCCTTCCATCCCAACATTCTGGACGACCGCCTGTCACTCTTAAAGTTGGGGAGTCCAGAGAAGAGGAACCTTCCGGTGGCGTCCAAGGAGGAGCTAGGTGGGCGGTTTCCATGACTCTGGGCTCTGCAGAACAATTAGGCATGCAGGTGGCCGAGAAGAAGCGGCTCGTGCTGCATTTACTTAGGGCCCTTTTGGTTCCTCTTAACCTAGGCTCTACTTTCTCGGGCTCCTTTTGGGGTTGTGCCAGTCTCTTCCCACCTGGGGAAAGTCGCTCATGGCTCAGACTCCTCCAGATCCCAAGAACCGGAGAAGGAACTGAGTAAACCTTTGTCTTAGCAAAGAGCTCCCTAGGACAGAAGTCCCAGTCCCAAACATCGGTCGACTTGGTCTAGATTGCTTCTTCAGCCGCTAGCTTTCGTATTCTTCCGTTAGCCAGACTCCATCAAGATGCGGCCTATGAGGTTGAGATTATATATTTGCTTTTGTTAACCGGGTAAGCACACTAGACAACCAAGTGCCTATTTTCAGGTGCGACCCGGGAGATTACAAGGTACAAACATGAACATCAGGCAAAACAAGCAAAGGTTACATTTAAGAGCATAAGCACACAGGGTCAATACAAGTAACAACAGGGGGTTTACAATGCAGGCAGCAGGTAGAATAACAGTATGGTACTCTCATGAAAGGCCGTGATCATTATGCCAGGCAGCAGTGCTGTAAAGATTGCAGGTAGACAGAGAAGAGACAAATTGGGTTAAAGGAGGCCCAGAGCAAAATAAAGGAAGTCAGACAGTAACAATACACACCCTGTTTGAGCAGGTGGGCCTAAGTGGTCTAATCCTGCTAGTAATCTGCGAGGTCAGATAGTGGATAAAGTGCAGAGGGCCACTGCCTTTGACAGATTAGTTAGGTAGTGTCTCAGCCAGTCGGAGCGGCATAGGTTGAGGGGGGTTCGTCTAGTGCAGAGGCAGGTGGAGGCCGTTTTGAGAAAGCCCCAGAGGGAGGCTTTAAAGCAGTGGTGGGAGGGAGGGAAGAGTGCTTGAGGAAGAGGAGTTCCACAACCTGAGCACGTCATGGCGAAGCCAGTTCCCATTTGGGTGCTTGTCTTTGAAACCAGGAGGCACGAGTCACTGGATCTCAGATGGTAGGAGGGGTAGCGGAGACGAGGGATCTTGCCGGTGGGAGCTCTTGCGGCAGGCTATAACTTCAGGACTATGCCGTGAGCACTAGGACCATCGGGACTTCTCAGCCAGCAGTATACAGCAGGGACCACCCCAACACCAGCCCGCCCTCGGCCCTGGTACAAGAGGCGGACCCAGCTCCACTTCAGTTCTTTTCCTTTCCACACACGTGAAGAGATCTGTAGTCAGCTTGCCAGAAAACAGCAAATTTCCTTTACAACCCGCTTTTTACGTTTCAAGTTTATTTTCTTATCAACCGACGTCTGACCATTTCCAACATTTTTTTGAAGTTCAACGATGGATGTCTTCCCTGTCGACGACGGCCTTGCCGAACATCACCAGAACAAGTCGCGGTGTGGGAGGCAGAACCCAGCCAAGGATGGCCATCGGTGCTGCGTATTCTGCCTCGGGCCGGACTATGACACCTCGGCCTGCTCAGCCTGCCAGGCTTTTACTAGCTAGACCTGCATCCGTCATCTCAAGGCCCTGAAGGCATTCCTGTTGGAGCAGAAGATGGATCTACACTCCGTCGAGGGGAAACAGAAGGAGAAGAAGCGCCACGGTAAAGGCCGTAGTTGGTCCCGGCCTCACTCACGGCCCTCTCCCAAAAATCCCACCCTTCAGGATCAGGAGAGTGTCTGAAGTCTGCTCAGGCCAAGGCCGGCACTTTGGGGGAGAAGCCAGCAAAGCCGAAGGTAACCCCACTAAGGGTTACCACCAAGCCCTTGGAGGCGAAAGCTGCGGCCTCACCTCCCAAAGCACCGGTGCCTCCTGCTGAAGGCACTCTTCGGGAGCGCAAGGGCTCTCCGGCGCCCCCAGGCGGCACCCTGGTGTCGGTACCACCACTGACGCCGGTTGAAGGGTGAGGGATCGGTCATGGAAGAGCCGACGTCCCTGTCGCCCAAGTCCTCCTTCCCCCTGGGTCTCCAGGAGGGCTCTCCTTCATAGTCAGACGTCCCGGATACTCCCTTTCCAGGCCGGGTGGCAGAACTCGTTTCAAAGGATGAGCTGCAGGAGCTATTCTTCTTTTGGTGGGGAGATGTCCAGAAGCGCCCACCCCCGTCGCTGGCCCAGACTCCGGTACCGGACCCAGCATACAAACCACAGCCGGGAGGTGAGCCTTCCCCGTGGAAGTCTTCGGAGCGACCGCCTACACCTCCTGCTAGGACTCGTTCCCGCACCCAGTCTGGAGACCACCGATGTCGCTCCAGGGATTCTGGAGACTGTCGTCAATCTAGGTCATGTTCTCGGAGCCTTTCTTGTTCTTCTAGGTGAGAACACTCCCGACGTCGGTCCTCTGACCGACGTCGGTCTCTGCTCAGTCGCTGGTCTCAGGACTGGAGTCAGTCCCCCAGTTACCGTCGACAGCGAGAGTCTGGTCACAAGGAGAGGTCAGACTATTCGAGATCTTATAGTCGATCTCCCTTATCCTCTTCTGCATCATCTTCCTCTCTCAGCTTGCAGCGGTCCCCGAGAGAGAAGGACCAGCCTCGCTCGACTCCAGACAATCCAGCCTTCATGGACGTCATGAGGCATATCCAGGCCTCCGAGTGGGAGACTGAGCACCTGGACCCGGAACCCTGGAGACTGGTGAAGTACTTGAGGCAAAAGGAGCTAAAACCACTGGTGATCCCTCCTTTGGTGGATACTTTCCAGGACCTTACCCAGACTACCTGGAGGCATCCAGCTTCAGTCCAGGCTGTTCCGAAGAAGTCGGATAGGCTGTACAAGGCCCCGAGGGCAGAAGCTTTCCTAGCTGAACACCCTCAGGCGGACTCCTCGGTGATCACAGCTGCCCATGATAAATCCAGACAGCCGAAGCACCTCAGCTCATAGCCTCCTGACCCGGAATCTCGCAATTTGGATCAGGTCGGCAAGAAGGTTTATTCTGCCTCCACCTGCTCCATACGGTCCCTCAGTTTCTTGACGCATATGGTCCAGTACCAGAATGCGCTATGGGAATGAGGGCAAGAGCTCTTGAAGGCCAGTCCAGACTCTGATCAGAAGACAGAGCTTATGGACATTTTAAAATCGGGCTCAGATGTAGGCTCCCATGTTCTGAGAGCCTCATATGACACCGCAGATATGGCAGCCAGGGCAGCCGCTTCCGGGGTGTGCCTACGGCGCCACGTCTGGTTGAGAGTCTCGGGTTTTCACCAGAATCTGCAGGCTGGTGTCAAGGACGTACCCTTCCAGGGTACCGTGATTTTTGGGCAGGAGACGGAAGCTTTGATTTCTCGTCTCCAGGAGTCTGGTAAGTCTATCTGGTCGGTCCGCCAGATGTATCGCGGTGACTAGCGAAGACAACGCACGCACCATTTCGCAAGTCCTCAGGTGGCCAAGGTCATGCCCGTAGTAACCAGCAGGGGCAGAGAGGCGGCTTCCGTAGGAGATCCAGTAACCAGCAACCTGGTAGAGCTCCTATTCGCGGGCCCAAGTCCTCCCAGGCCTCTCTGCCTACGCCCAGCTCAGCCCATTGACTCCCTTCCATCCCCCCTTCCACAGGAAGACCCAGGGGAGACGGTCGGGGGCCACGTCTCCCTTCATCTCGAAGGGTGGAAGTCGATTACTGCAGACCAGTGGGTCCTAGATATCATCAGGAGAGGACACACGTTGGAGTTCACGGAGTTTCCCCCAAATACTCTGTCAAAGCACTCCCGATGTCCTCCTTCTCACATCCCACTAATAGAAGGAGAGATTCAGACCCTCTTGCAGAAAAGGGCAATAGAGGTAGTCCCCTGGCCTCAGTGGGGAAAGGGGTTTTACTCCCATTTCTTCCTGGTCCCAAAAAAGACATAGGATCTTCGTCCTATTCTGGACCTCAGCTCTTTAAATCTCTTTATAGAGTACAAAAGGTTCAGGATTGTGACCTTCCCGGGTCTTCTTCCTCTGCTGCACCAAGGGGACTGGCTCTGCTCCCTAGATATGCAAGATGCATATATGCATATGGGGGTCTTCCCTCCCCACAGGAAGTTTGTGAGGTTCTACTTCCAAGGGGAGCACTACCAATTCCAAGTTCTTCCGTTCGGCCTCTCTTCCGCTCCGTGAGTCTTTACAAAGTGCTTGGCAGTGGTGGCTGTGGCTTTAAGGCGGATGGGACACTACATTTTCCCATACCTAGACAATTGGCTACTTACAGCCCCGTCAAGGGCAAGCCTACTTCACGCCCTCGGAGACACCTATACTTTATTCCGAGAGCTGGGGATCACCCTGAATTTGCAGAAATTGTCCCCAGAGCCCAGTCAAAAGCTCATCTTAATTGGAACAGTACTGGATTCCATCCAGGGCATAGCCTTCCTCCCCCAGGACAGGGACGATCGCCTGTGAGAGATTGCCGAAGGGATCTCAATAACTCCTCAAGTTCCAGCATGGAGCTTCCTCAGGCTTCTGGGGCACATGGCGGCGGCCATTCCGGTCACTCCCTTGGCACACCTCCACATGCGGATCCCACAATGGATGCTCAGGGTACAGTGGGACCAAGGCTACGACAATCTAGATTTCATGGTCAGGATCACCAAGCCAGTCAGGAGAACTTTGCTTTGGTGGATGGACCCCCAGAACTTGGAGAAAGGAGTCAGCTTTCGTCCAGAGCCACCAGGTCAGACGCTTACGACAGATGCATCAGACCTGGGGTGGGTGGCGCACCTGGGTGCTTATCAAATGCAAGGGGTTTGGTCACCCAAGGAGCGATCCCTTCACATCAGTGTACTGGAGATGCAAGCGGTTCACTATGCCTTTGAGGCCTTTCAAGAGGACCTGGTGCCAGGCTGTCTTCTGGTCCAAACAGACAGTATGGCGGTTGTCTTCTACATCAACAAGCAAGGGGGTACCCATTCGTATCCTCTTTGCAGGGAGGCAGTGAGAGTCTGGTACTGGGCGCTGGGGTGGCGTATTCTGCTGTCCACAGTACACGCTCCAGGAGCCCACAACGATCTGGCTGACAGCCTAAGCAGGTCTCGATCCAGAGCACACAAGTGGGAGCTGCTGCAGTCTGTGGCAGATCAGCTCTTCGACAAGTGGGGTCATCCAGAGCTGGACCTCTGCGTCACCACGCAGCGCCAAACTGCCAATGTTTCGCTCGCGAGAGCACCGCCTGGAGTTTTCTGGCCAGATGCATTATCCCTTTGCTGGGCAGGGAGGTTTCTCTATGCCTTCCCGCCCTTTCCTCTCATTCAGAGAGTCCTACTGAAGTTACAGGCAGAAGGGGCCCAGATGATTCTTGTAGCCCCCAGATGGCCTCGGCAGATTTGGTTCCCACTCCTGCAGCCGTTATCCATGGAGCCTCCAGTTCAGCTGCCCATATGCTCGCAGTTGCTGTCCCAGGAACAGGGGTCGCTGGTCCATCCGGACCTTCGGTCCTTACACCTACATTCTTGGCTCCTTCAGACGTAGCTCAGCACAGATACGGGGTCTCCCTAGAAGTGGCGTCAGTCCTAGTTTCGGCGAAAAAGCCCTCTACCCACTCCGCTTACGCTATGAAGTGGAAGCATTTTTGTCTGTGGGCCTCATCACAGCATTTGGACCCTGTCACTTGCCCAGTGAACTCAACGTTGCAGTATCTCCTCTCCTTGTATCAAAATGGCCTGAGTTACTTCTCTATTAAGGTGCATATGTGGGCTGTCTCCGCCTATCATGCTTTCATTGGAGATAGGGCATTGGCACAATTGGATGTTGCCCGCACCTTTCTAAGAGGAAGTTTGCATATGAGACCTCCCATTCGGGACCTTATCCCACCCTGGGATCTCCTTTATATGTTGGAGAAGCTCACCCTCCCTCCCTTTGAGCCGGCAGCGGATTGTGAGCTGCGTTACCTGTCTTGGAAGGTTTGTTTTTTGGTTGCTATTACTTCAGCTCGAAGAGTTTCCGAGTTTCAGGCTCTGACGTGTAAAGAGCTGTATTTGATTTTCCACAGGGAAAGGGTTTCCCTTAGAAAAAATCCTAAGTTTCTTCCGAAAGTGGTCTCGGAGTTGACCCTCAACCAGTCGGTTGACCTTCCAGTTTATTTTCCTTCCCCTTCCAATAGAGGGGAAGCTCTCCTTCACACACTGGATTTCCACGGGACTTTGAGGTATTACCTCAAGCGGACGGCTGCACACCATCAGTCAGAGCAACTTTTTGTGGCCTTTGCTCCACAATGATTGGGTAAGCCGGTGACCAAGCAGACGACATCAAAGTGGATAGTCCACTGTGTTTCCTTCTGCTATGAGAAACACAGTAAGCCCCTACAGGGCCCGGTTAGGGGTCACTCCACCAGAGGAGTGTCCGCTTCATTCGCCGCCCTGAGAAATGTCTCTATAAGGGACATATGTGCGGCCGCTACCTGGAACTCGGTGCATACCTTTGTCAAGCATTACAGCTTGGATATCATCTCCAGACGCCGAGCTAGGTTCGGCTTGGCTGTTTTACAAGGACTTCTGTCCTGAGGCCTCTGGAGTCAGCATATTTCACCTCCCTGGATCATCTACTTCTTTGCCGTGGACTGCTTGGTATTCAGTCCTGAAGGTTATAGCCTGCTACAAGAGCTCCCACTCGAAGTAAGATAGTACAGTTACGTAAGTACTTACTGTAACAGTAGATCTTTGAGAGGAGCTCTTGCAGCAGGTGTTACTTTTCCACCTGCCTTCCCCCTCGAGGTATGCAGATCCATCTTCATTTACATCTCCTATATTCGCTTCGTCTCCTTCTCTTGTCAGGTCTTGTTGTGGGCCTTGGCGGGAGAACTGAGGTGGAGCTGGGTCTGCCCCCTTTTGTACCAGGGCCGACGTCTGGGCGGGGCTGGCGGGGGGGCGGTCTCTGCTGTATACTGCTGGCTGAGAAGTTTTCCGGATGGTCCTAGTGCCTGCGGCATAGTCCTGAAGGTTATAGCCTGCTGCAAGAGCTCCACTCGAAGATCTACTATTACAGTAAGTTCTTGCGTAACTGTACTATTCAGCGAAGACTAAGGGGGTGGCAGATCTGACAACACTGTCTATGAAGTTGCCCACGACATAGGAGCGGTGTATTTCTGGTGGGAGCCATTCAAGCCAGGAGTAGAGCTCACAGCGGTGGGTGAGGCGAGGAGCTGAGAGCGTCAAGCGACTTACGCTGTTGTATGCTGTATTCCATTTTGCTAGACTAGTTTTTGGCAACGTGGGCGAAGGTGACTAGTCCATAGTAGAGCGTGGGTAGGAGCACTCCACTGGTTAAGGTGAGACAGGCAGCTGGGGTGAGAGAGCTTTTTACTCTGTATGCAAGGCCCAACTTGCAGTTTGAGGCCTTATATGTATTGCGTATGTGCAGGTTCAGATCCAGTTTTGGGTCAATTGTCACCCCCAGGTACTTGACAGAATCTGCAGCTTACAGTAGGGACACATTGGCCCCTGAGATCTTTAATGGGTCCGGGACAGCTTTTATCTTGGCTGTTGAGCCAAAGAGCTTGGCCTGCGTCTTCTGCAGGTTAATCAAAAGCTTATGGTCCTTTAGCCAGGTTTGTATTGGGTCGAAGTCGAAGTTTAGATTGGTGTTGATGGTAGAGATGTCCCGGGAGCTGGTCATGATGACTATGTCATCTGCGTACAGCGTTGAGCGCCCATGTGCTGGGGCAGAGGGTAGCTCATTTACGAAGAGGGAGAACAAGAGAGGCCCCGGGACAGAGCCCTGGGGGACCCCGCAGTTCACCTGAGCAGGCTCAGACAGGGCCTTGTTGAACTTGGTGTACTGCAGTCTGCCCGAGAGGTAATTTTTGATCCAGGCAAGGGTGAGGGAGGAGAAGCCAAGGGACAGGAGGGTTGAGCACAGTAGTGCGTGATCATCCCGATCGAAGGCTTTCGAGAGATCCACGAAGATGGCCCCAGTCAGTTTGCCTTGGTCAGCAGCAGACCTGACTGCTGAGGTAACAACTGCTAGGGCAGTGGAGGTGCTGTGCCCTTTTCTGAACCTGTGCTGTGCAGTAGAGAGTAGGTTGTAGGTCTGTAGGTAGTAGGTGAACTGTGAGGCGACTACCTTTTCAAGAAGTTTGCTGATCGCTGACAGGATTGCTATAGGGCTGTAGTTCTTTGGGTTTTTTGGGTCACCCTGTTTGGGAACAGGGATGACTTTGGCCATCTTCCAGATGTCCGGGACTATACCCGAGGTTAGAGATGCGTTGTAGACGTGGGCGATGGATCGGGCTAAAATAAACGCCCCTAGCCTAAGTAGCTTGGGCTCAGGCAGTCATGCCCAGCACCAGTGTGGGGGGAGAGGCCAGCGAGGTGCTTCTGAGTCTCCATGGCAGAGATGACCTTGAAGTAAAAGGGCGGGTGGGGGGTTGTCTCACTAGGTGGAGGGGCCCAATCCTTGGGGTCATGTGCCTGTTTGGGGAGAGCTGGCAGGTTAACGAACAGGGAGTTAAAGGCATTGGCAAGTGTGAGGGGGTTGTTGCAGTTTGCCCCGCCAATGTGCATATCAGTGACCTGAGCTCTGGCGGACCCCTCAACCGTGTTCTGACAGAATCTTCTCGGGTTTCTGGTGGTGGAGAGCAGGGCAGATTAACAGAACTCACTTTTTGCAGAGTGGATGGCTCTCTTGCACAAGTTCCTCAGCTGTCTGTACTCAAGGAGGTCTGTACTGGAGAGGGAGTTCTTGTATCTCGCCCAGCATTTATCCCTTTGTTTCATAAGAGAAAAAAGGCCTCCATGGAGCCACTTTGTGACAGCGCCCTCACTCTTCTTTTTGTGAGAGGGGCATGTTTGTTTTGCAGTGGGGTGTAGACATTCAGGAAGTTGTCAAGGACCTTTGAGGGGTCATTTGTGGCAGTGACCTGAGACAGGTCAGCGTGTCACAGGTGAGCAAGGTAGTCTCCAATGTTGAGTTTGGTGTAGTCCCTCATTTGGATCACCTTACTGGGGATTTTGGGAGGGGAGGTGCCCCATATACAGTAGGTGGGAGAGTGATCCGGTATAGCGTCAGGGAGAACACCACTGGACACAGTATTCTCCAGTCTGTTGCTCAGCACCCAGTTGATGAGGGGAACCTTTGTCTCCATGTGAGGAGAGCCTTGTGGGTTCAGAGATGAGCTGGCTGAGGGGGAGACCAGGCAACAGGGGCTCGTATTGCTGGACGTTGCGACCTACCCAGTTGAGGTTGAAGTCACCTAGGACTGGTAGCTCATTCGAGCCAACCATTGGGCTAAGTCTGTCAAGGAGAGAGGAGAGCCCTGGCACTCCACCCTTAGGGGGTTGTAGGCACAGATCAGATGTACCTTTTTGGTGTTGCCTAGCAGGAGGAGGGCATACAGGAACTCAAGAGTGGGAGGGGGTTGGCGTGTGTCCTATGACACATATATTCAAGTACGTCTTATAGTATAGGAGTACCCCACCCCTCTCTTGTTCTCTGCCCTGTCATGCCCAATAAGGTTGTAGCCCAGGAGTGCACATACAAAGTCTGGAGTATGTGACTTCAACCAGGCCTCCGTGACCCCCAGAATGTCAGGGTTGTAATGCGCCACCCATGCTGTTAGCTCAGCAAGGTTGGGTAGCAGGCTGCGTACGTTTAGGTGCACCACTCTCAGGCCTTTGGCAGATAGCCATGCAGGGGGAGGTTTCGGAGAGGGACTGGCAACCCGTGGATCGTGATTTTGGGCTGGGGCCCCAGCCTGACCGTGGAGCATGGGGCAGCCACTCAGAGGTGGCATCCTGTCTGACTTTGGGGGGTGGTAGCCGAGGCAAAATTAGTCCTGTGGGGTTCACAAGGCACAGGGGTATTGTGGTAAGTGCCCTTGGTCCGTTTACTCAGGGCTGCAGTGCAGACACTGGCACCTCAGGAGGGTTAACTTAGTGGGTAGTAGGTTTCAGTACTCTGGGCCAGGTATCCCTAGCAGATTGACCTAGCTCCAAGCTATACAAAAGTAGGCTGCTGCTTCAGGCTTCAGGAATTGCAGCGCATGCCCATGTGAAATTAATTGTCTCTAATGTTGGTACCCCAGCTAGCAAGCTGTACCTAGTTCTAGAAATTGCTAATCATGCACTGGTTACACTGACAGTAAAATTAGTTACAAGCTACCTCAAATACAGCTATCTCTAGTAAAGACAGTATTTAGTTACTAGGTATCGTGGTAAAGACAGGGTATGGGCCACACATGCATATATGTATGGGTACTATTAGTGTGCTAGCATGCTTGGTGATGTTCCAGCCAGGGAGGAGAATGCCTTGTCTAGTGGGAGGAGCTAGTGGGCATTTAAGGGGAGGAGGGAACGGGGTGGGGCAGGTGGGAGAAAATTTCCCCTTCCAGCGAGCAGCCCCAGAGTCAACTGTTCATTTTTTTTTTTTTTTCCTGTTAAAGATTCCAGTCCCGATGTGTCCTGGGGAGGTCTGCCCGACTACAGAAACCAGCTGGTGCCTCAGAACCCTGTAAATCCCTCACAGTCAGTAGCAGGAGGGGGGACCCACTGTGGAAGGGTCTCCCTCACCTCCCTCGGTCCCTCGCAGCAGTTGGGAGTGAGCCGTGGGGCTCAGTGGCCAGCCATTTGACCTGGCTGGGTGAGCGTCAGAGCGGGCAGGGAGCCAATCAGGCGCTGGTGCAGTTTTCAAAAATTGGCGAGAAAACTCCTCCATGCGCGCCGCTGGAATGTACAAATTTCCCCTTCAGCGGGCAGCCCGGTCCCGATGCAAAGCCCCCAAAGTCAACTGTTCATTTTTTTTTTTTCTGTTAAAGATTCCAGTCCTGAAGTGGCATGGGGAGGTCCGCCCGACCGCAGAACCCAGCCGGCGCCTCGGAACCCTGTAAATCCCTTGCAGTCAGTAGCAGGAGGGGGGACCCACTGTGGAAGAGTCTGCCTCGGTCCCTCACAGCAGTCAGTCATCAACCTCATTGATCCACTGTCACCGGCTCTGGCCGATGACTCCTTGGAAAGGACTCTAGTCCTTGTCTTCCCCGATGAGGAGACCCAGCCTGCTGGTGTTCCCATTGAGGACCCAGTTCCAGACCCCCGGAAGTCACTCCATAAGCGCTCTAAGAAGAGGCGATGCCATCAGTCGTTCTTGTCTTCCTCGGATGAAGAGAGGCTCCAGCGGAAACTCTGTCGGCACTATGAGGACTTCTTGTGGCAACAGCTGATCTTGTCCAGGCACAAGCCTACTCTGGCTCCTTCCCCGGCCATTACTTGGCTTTCACCTTCTAGGCTGAAGTCGACCACTCTGGAGCCGAAATCTTCGGTTCCCCCACCCGCGGGGCTGGCACATCCACCTCTTCTGCCTAAACCAGTCTCCCACCCATCGTGGTGGAACTGCTGCTTAAGCAGCCTGTGGGAGGGCTCCTTCAAAGAAGGCAGACCTGACACCGGGCTTTCGGCGCGATTGTCAGCTCCCAGACCGCACTCGGCGTGTCGAGGGTGATTTGGGCGGCAGGCCGCTGTATTCTGACTCTTCGGATTTGGATGTCACTGGGCTTCACTCTCATCCTGGGGATGATGAGTCGTCTGTTGGCCTAGGGATGGAGGAAGGTCCTTCCTCCTTCCAAGGGATCCTTTGCCTCATCTCTGAGTCCACAGGGATGCCCCTGGAACCCATCCAGAAAAAGGCAGAGTACCCTCTTACGGACATCCTTAAAAGAGGGGATACCCCGACGGAGGCCTTTCCTGTGGCCAAGGCCACTGTTGGTCTGGCTCTTGAACTCTGGCAGCATCCTGCCTGTTGCCCAGCACAGTCTGCTCGCATGACCCGCAAGTGCGCGGTTCCCATGGGGTTCCTTTTGGGGGTTCACAGAGCACCCTTTGGCTGAGAGCCTTGTGACCGCCTCTGTGTTCAGGCATACTGGCAGTTCTGCCGACACTGACCAACCTCCCAACAGAGTCCAGGCTCTTGGCCCATTTGGCGAGGAAGGTCTATGTGACTTTGTTCTTGGGCCTTCGCCAGGCAAGTTTGTCCATCATCATGGCACACTTCTCTCATGCCCTCCTCGGGTCATTAAACAAAGTCCTCCCACATCTCCCCGCGGACATGCAGATCACAGTCAAGCAGGTCTGAGACCAGGACCAAGCTGTTGCCAAACAGCAGCTCCAGACGACCCTGGACATTGGGGACTCTGGTGCCTGCTCAATGTCTGCCGCAGTTGCCTCTCGCCGCAGGGCTTGGCTGAGACTCTCCTCCTTCCTGGTGGATACCCAGCACAAATTAGCTGACGTGCCCTTCCTCAGGACTGACTTGTTCGGCACAGGAGTGGCCGGTAACCTTCAGTGCATAGAACCATCCAGTGCCACCTTGGACGCAACTTCTGCCAATGGTTCTTCGGGCAAGAACCAGCAGAAGAAGCCCTTTTGGCACTCTTCCCCTGCGGCCCAGCAGTCCTCCTTCCAAGGAGGACAGCAACATCAGCATCAGGCTCAAGCTTGGCACCCTCGACCCAAACCTGGACCCCGACAGGCCTGTAAAGGAGGCCGAGGCTCGGGTCCTGGAGCCTCCTCCTTCTCCAAGCCTGCTCAGTAACGGGGTGGGCGGTGCCACCCCTACTCCCATCATGACAGCTCTGGGTCCTCCCGTGGGGGACCAGCTCCACCACTTCCTTTCTGCCTGGTCCGCTGTCACTTCGGACAGGTGGATTCTCGTGGTGGTCGGTCAGGGACTGCCTCTAGTGTTCAAGCAGTACCCTCCCAGCCGAGCCCGTGCCCCTCAGGAGGAACAGATATCTGCTCACATCCAGTCGGCTCTTGGAAATGACGTTGCTCAGCTCCTCCTCAAGGAGGCAATAGCTCCCGTGGCAGATCCTCCAGCAGACCCAGGCTTTGTCTCCAGGTACTTCCTGGTGCCCAAGCAGACGGGGGGCTGGCGCCACATTCTAGATCTCCACGACCTGAATCAATATCTCTGATCTTCCAGGACTAAGTCTCCATCACTCATTTACACTAGTGGGATAGCACCGGAGGTGCTAGGACCAAGCAGGAGCCAAACATTTTCAGAAGGGTCGGTGCCGCGAGACTAGCTCGTGCCTGTGTAGGCTGTCTCAGCATTGACCCTCCAACCGCCTCAGTTCCTTTACGCCCGCCATTGAGTGTACTTGGATGTCGATGTCACTCGTGTGCCGGAGTCAAAGTTTTCATTTATACGACAGCAGCTTTTAGTGTTTAATTTAACTTTTTAGTAGTAATTTCTTATTTTACGAACAAGAAAAGATTATGAAGAAAAAGAAATTCTTTCCTGCCATCAACGGAGTCCTTAGATGTTAGCGGTGATGGTAGGAAGACTTTGTTTGAAAGTTGTTAGGGCAGAGGGGCTGTGCCCAGTCCGCCGCCCTTGAGTAATGGGGGAGGTCTGACTACGGACGGTCCTGTGCTTTTCGGGGACAGTCCACGAGCTCTGGTGCTTGATTACAGGGATACGGCTCCAGCTTAGCCTCGAGCTCTTCTTCCTCATTTGGGAAGAAGAATCAGTGCTACTCGAGATTGCCCTTTTGAGTACGTCTGCATGAGGATTGTTCCCGGGAGGCGATAGGCCTGAACCAACTTTGGTGAGTTCCCCTAGGCCCTGCTCCTAATGGCCGCATTCTCGACTCTGGACTCCATCTCTGTCCTCGTTGGAGCTCCGGTGAGCAGTTTCACCTCTGGGCCGCTCCTGTGGAGCAGGGGGTTTGACTTCACCTTTTTTCCTGGCTGTGTTCCTGATTTCGGGGCCTCAGAGCTGCTGGACTGGAGCTGGGTTGATTGGATCAGGATGAGCGCAGTGCCCTCTTGGTGCCTTCGCCATTGTGTCGACCCCTCGTGCCTACCCCCCTCTCCTTTTCCATGCTGGGGCCGGCACGGGCACCACCTTTTTCCTTCTCCCCGTCTTCTCCATTGGCATTTTCCATGGCATTTTTCCTGGTGCCATGCCCGACACCATGATGGCGCTGCAGCTGCTGGTTGGCATCAGTGCCATAGGCGGCGCCGCTGGTGTTTGGGTTGGCGCCAGGAGTCAGCACCATGGGCTCTGTGCAGTGCCGTGGGTGCTGTTTGTTGCCTTGGTTGCCGGCGCCGCTCGCGATGCCTGTGGGTGCACGTGGGCACCCATGGGTGCCATGGGTATCTTGGGTTCCATGGGTGTCATGGGTACCATGGTGCCGTTGCTGTTGTGGGTTTCATGGGTGCCATGGGTGTCAGGGGTGCCCTTGGGTGCCATTGCTGCCATGGGTGCCGAGGGTACCTGTGGGTACTGCCGCAGGTTGGCATAGGCACTGCTTGGTGCCCTCCGGTGCCACGAGTGATGCTGGTGCCACAGGGGTGCCGATTGGTGCTGTCCAGCAGAGCTAGTGACGGATTTCCTTTTTGCAGACCTCTTCTTCCGCGGGACTTGTGGCAGGATGTTTCCACAGAATGAAGTCCTGTTCTGCGGACTATTTTTTTCATCACATCTTGTCATCCAGCGGGTTACCACTGATTAGACTCTTATGTACTGTTCTGCCAGCGGAACCTCTCATTCCGTGCAGCAGTTTCTCGGCTCCCTAAGTGGTGCCAACCTCCTCGACATCCTTCCTGGTGGCGGAGTCTCAAGTGGATGGAATATAGACCTCTCTTAGGGGTCCTTCTTGGGTAGAAGTGCATCTAGATGAGTCTCTCCCTGTCCTTCTGGTCAGTGATACAGCGGATGACTCATTTTATATACTGAAGAGCATGCCCTCTCTATTATCAGAGTCCATAATGGAAAGCTCTTTTCAGTAGTTCCTCAGTAATGGGGTCCGCCATAGTATTCAGACTGCATCTGTGGACCATACACCTCTGCGTCTAGACTCTGTCAGTCGTCAAGACAATTACACTCTGTGGAACATGCTAATTCAATGGTTGGGAGACACACAGACTCTTCCACCCCTTTGCTAGGGGTATACAGCCCCCTTCTGATACTGACCCTTTGGTAGCTGCTTCAGCACAGGTGGTTAACACCTGTTCAGCTGTTGTTATTAATCTAGTCAAGAGTTCAGTTATGGATCCTTAGGCTCCTCCTGCCTCTCAGAGGGATGACATCTTCATCACTTTTGTATCAGGCAATCCTTGCGAAATAGCAGCCTGGAACCTTGTCAGGCTCGGACTAATGGTACAAAAAAAAAAAGGGGGTTAGAATTATCACAGCACAGGGCCTAGTTGGGATTACCCGATACCACACTTTTGGATCTGGTCAGGTTCCGCCTCAGCCCTTGAGGCGGTCGTCTCTAAAACTTGAAGGGGTACCTGATTTCTTCTACCCCTAGGGACAGTCCAATCCAGCGGTGGTATGGGTCATCTCTTTTCTTTAGAGAGATTTCTTGTATTCCGAGATATTTCCAAAACCTAGGTGTCTGACCAGTCTGTTAGTCCCTGTTTTTTTATCAGGCTTTCTTTTGATCAGAGCCTCGCAGCAACAGAAGTGACTCTTCAGTGAGTCGGAACTTAGATTCCTACTTCCTTGCTTGCTTCAGCTTAACACATGACATGCTCCTTTCTTGACCATAGGTCAAGTAGGTCTTTTTCTGAGATAGCTTCTCAAATATTCACCTTCAGTTCCTGTGCACTGGTTCCGTGCCAGTCGCACCCGAAGCTATCCTCTCCGAGTGCATGATGAAGCTGTGATGTTTGTTTTTCAACAAAGTAAACCAGAATCCTTCCTACTCCCTTCAGGGAGGCCGGAGTGAGTAGTGCCTCACTGCATTGAGTCACTTCTGCCGCTATTCAGTCACTTCAACGAATGGGTTAGCTCTAACTTGGTCCTGCTGTGTCCCTCCTCGACTCACATCTGCCTGTATTTGCCTTACAAGTCCAGTCCCTGTTTTTTTCTGTCGGAATATTTTTTTCCGCAGTGGACACGTCCTCCTGTACACTTTTTTTCTTTCTTCCCTGAGTTCAGAGACTGCTACTACAGTTGTACACACAGGGGCAGGATGATTCCTTTTTGGAATATGCAGTGACTAGGATCTGGTTCTACTAGACCACCGCAAGAGGCTTCTAAGATGTGCTTAGCCTTCCATCAGGAAGGTTTCAGTGACTAAGTGGAACCCATTCTCCTTGATGAGTTAACCCCACCTGGACCTTCTTTTGCTCACCAAGTAAGGGGTTCAAGTGCTCCTGGACCTGTTGTTTGCAGGTCAGCCGTAGTTGGGGTTCCATCTGCGCTTTTTGGTCTACCCTGAACCAGTAGACTTTACCTCCGGCTCTTGCAGTTCCTGATGTCCTTTTAAATTAGTTTAGTACATGTCTTTGACACTATTAATTTTAGTCCTATACCAAATTGTGAGTCCGGGTCCTCCGCTCACCCAGAGTGGTTGCAGTTTCCTGGCAGAGTTTCATTTTGTGCCCATTGCAGTGGTCTGCAAAGTGGTGAGTTACAACTCGAGCGCTTATCTTGTAAGCATTATGTTCTGGATGCTCTTTATATTAGCAGGACAGTCCTTGACCATCCTTTCTGAGTGAACCCTATCTCCTACCACCCTACTCAGGGTTGTTGGTTTTAGCTCGGTACTCTCCCACTAGTGTGAATGAGTGATGGAGACTTAGTCCAGGAAGATACAGAAATTACGTACGTACTGTAATTATTGATCTTCTTGGACAGTCTCCATCACTCATTCACACACCCACCCACCATCCCCTGAGTTCACTCATTTTCTTTCCTGGTCTTCATGGTCCTGTGGTTCGGACTGTGAAGACATTGTTCTAGGGATATGGATATGTTGTTTATCCACACTGTCTGGCAGATTCCTTGCCACTGTAAATTTTGCCGGAAGGTCTTCAAGCTAGCTCCTCCCACCCACCCGGGTGGTAAAACTCTCGGCTCCACCCCATGACGCCAGATCTTTCTTACCGCTTGGAAGCTCAGGTTCCCGCCTTAGCGCTCTGCGTTTAGACTGGATCCAAACTCTTCGGTTCACCCGAAACTAATTTTAAAGTTTTCTAGACTTCGGTCTGCTTCTTCCTTTGTGGCTGCGATGGACAAATCGACTCCCGGTTTTCGGCGGTGCCCATGCAGGCAGAAAATGTCTAGGATCGATCCGCACTCCACATGCGTCTACTGCCTCGGGCTTGACCACGATCCGCAGGCCTGCGATTTATGCAAGTCCTTCTCTGCAAATGTCCTCGAAGACCATGCTGCCAGGTTCCAACTTGGGCACCCCAAGAGACGTATACGGCCGGTGAAGTCGAAGGACGCCCGTTGGGCGGTTTCCACGGTGGCTGACTCAGCTGAGCAACTTGAACAGATGATTTCCCTCATGGAGGAGGCGGCCCAGGCTGCATCTTCGTCTTCCTCGGTCGCAGCATTTATCCCGCTCTCCTTGGGCTCCTCTTATATGGCTTCCTTTCAGGAGCTTTGCCAATCCCTCTCCACGAAAGGTGAGGAGCCATCGAGACACTCCTCTTGGTCCAAGAAGAAGGACTCAAAGGGTAAGTCGCACCGTTGACGTTCGTGGGAGCGGGAGAGGTCCCCTTCCTTGGACAGTCGACTTTCAACTTCGGTCGAGGTTGTGGCTAAGGCCGCTGGCTTCACGGTGTCCCCGTCAGGTCAGCCGGCCAAGACACCCATTGACGCGGTCAAGATTTTTCTCGACCCGTCGGACGGACTGTCGACTGGAGAAGCCGACAACCCTTCTTCACCGGTTCCCCCGGTGGAAACCGAGGACTTTCCTGCGCCTCCTGTGCCAGAGTCCACGGTTAAGGCTCCCGAGCCGAGGGAGGAATGGGTTTCCCCCGCTCCCTCCCAGACTCACCCTCGGAAACACCGACGGTCTCGGTCTTGGACCTCTTCTCTGTCCAGCCGACACCGGCGGTCTCGGCTCCGAGGAAAACGGTGGTGCCGCTCATCCTCATCTTCCTCCTCCTCCTCGGAGAGGCTTCGGCGCAAATTGCGTCGAAGCTACGAGGACTTAATGAGAAAGCAGCTCCTTCTGACCAGGAACAAGCCGACGCCATCGCCTTCCCCGGCCATTAAGTGGCTGTCACCTGAAAGGCCAAAACAACCCCTCACGGTGGTCGAGGAGCCCAAACCAGCACCGGTTGTTTGGCCAAAACCAGCTGCCCCACCGATTGTGGTGGAACCCCCGCCTCCACAACCGAAATCTGAGGCTCCGACCAAGGATTCTTGGTCAGATCAGGGACTGCCCCACCGGTTATCGGTCACCATCACTCCCGACCATCCTCGGCAAGTGGAGGGTGGCTCAGGCCCTAGGCAGCTGTTCCCAGACTCCTCGGAGTCTGATGATGACTCTTCCCTGTTCTCTAGGCCCCTTGACCTGGAGTCCTCCAGGGGACAGTAGATGGACGAGAACCCATCCTCGTTCATGGGTTTGCTTCGGCTCATCTCAGAGTCCACTGGGATGCAGCTCGAGCCCGTATCCAAGTGGGCCAAGTATCCCCTCACGGAGATACTGGACCGAGTGGATTCTCCCATGGAAGCCTTTTCGGTGGCTGAAGCCATTGTTGGTCCAGCCTTGGAGCTCTGGCAGCGGCTGGCTTCCTGTCCTGCGCCTTCAGCCAGGATGGCCAGGAAGTACGCAGTCCCTACCGGTTCACTGTCCGGTTTTTCGGAGCACCCCTCTGCGGAGGGACTTGTTACCGATAGTGTTTTCTGGCGTTCCGGGAACGCTAGGGACGTGGACAAGCCTCCCAACAAGGAGTCCAAAAAGCTGGACTATGCCGGGTGTAAGGTGTACGCTGCGTCCTCCCTAGGCCTCCGTCAGGCCAGTTCGGTCGTGCTGATGGCGCACTTCTCCCACACCCTTATGGGCTCCCTGGATGAGGTGATCCCTCATCTCCCGGCTGACTTCCAGACTATGGTCAAGCAGGTGCGGGATCAGGTAAGGGCAGTGGCGAAACAGCTCTCGATATTGGAGACTCCTGTGCCCGGTCAGTAGCAGCCGCAGTGGCCATGCGCCGCAGAGCATGGCTGCGGATCTCCACCTTCACGGTGGATACCCAGCACAAGTTGGCAGACGTCCCCTTCCTGGGTACCGACTTGTTCGGGCCTGGGGTGGAAGGCCACCTCCAGAGAATTGAGAAGTTCATTGCCACCTTGGACTCTGTCACATCTGCCCAGAAAGACAAAGGCCGCCGGCAGCAGCATAAGCCCTGTTGCCCTTCTGCCACTGCAGCACGTCCGTCCCAGCAGCACCAGCATCAGGGCCAGCGGGCTCGCACTTGGCACCCCAAAGCCAAGCCAGCAAGAAGCCGGGAGGAAAAGGCCCAGGAAGTCCCTTGGCCGGTCCTTCCTCCAAGCCTGCCCAGTGACAGGTTGAGGGCTGTTGCCCCCAGCTGCGTCGCTTCCCCCTGGGTTCCCTCCCATGGGGGAACAGCTCCGCCACTTTCTTTCTGCCTGGTCCGCTATTACCATGGACCACTGGGTGTTGAAGGTGGTAGGAAGGGGTCTGCCTCTGGAGTTCGAGCAGGCCACACCCTTCCGAGCCGTCGCCCCATGGGGGTCTACGGGGTCTGCAGCCTCTCTGTCGGCCCGTCGAGCTGACATTGCCCTGTTCCTCCAGAAGGAGGTCATCAGGAAGGTGGCAGATCCTCCACCAGACCCAGGGTTTGTGTCCAGGTACTTCCTGGTCCCGAAACGGACCAGGGGGCTGGCACCCCATTCTAGACCTACACGACCTGAACAGGTTCCTAAGGTCTCGAACCTTCAGGATGGTCACTCTGGCTCAGATCATTCTATCCTTGGAACGAGGCATGTGGTTCTGTTCTCTGGACTTCCAGGATGCGTTCTTCCATGTCCCAATCCCTCTGTCCCACCAGCAATTCCTCCGCTTCAGAGCAAAGGGGTCCCTCTACGAGTTCGGGGCCATGCCCTTCAGCCTTTCTCTAGCTCCCAGGGTCTTCACCAAATGCATGGCAGTGGTGACAGCATTCCTTCGGCGCCGAAGGGTCCGGGTGTACCCTTACCTGGACTACTGGCTGATTGTGGCCTCTTCCAGACCAGAGGTGGAGCGGTCCAGGGATCTGGCCCTCCAGGTCTGCTCTCAAGTTGGCCTCCTCATCAACGAGGCCAAGTCGGAATTCGTGCCAAAGCAGGTGATCCAATTCATTGGGGCAGAGCTCGACTCTCTTCGAGCCAGAGCACAGCTCCCGGCGGACAGGGCTGAGGTTCTTTCCTCCTTTGCCCAGTCATTTCAGGTTGGGCAATTGCGCCCTGCCCGGGACTTCCTGCGCCTCCTGGGCCTCATGGCAGCGTGCACCTCAGTGGTCCATTGGGCCCGGTTGCACATGAGCCCTCCTCAGTGGGAACTGGCTGCCCAGTGGACTCAGTACCATGGTTATTTCAACCAGCTGGTCACTGAAACCAAGAAGATGTGGGACGCTCTCCAGTGGTGGACCGCCCCAGACTGGTTGCAGGAAGGGATCCTGTTTGTCCGCCCAAGCCGACAGTCGTCCTCATGATCGATGCCTCTCTCATTGGCTGGGGAGCCCACATGGGGGACTAAAGGGCCCACGGGCTCTGGACCACCGAGGAGTCCCGATGTCGCATCAACCTATTGGAGCTCAGAGCAGTCAGACTGGCACTGTCGGCTTTCGCTCCTCAGCTCCAGGGTCAATTTGTTCAAGTCCAGATGGACAATACCATTACCATGTACTACCTCAACAAACAGGGCGGCACACACTCCCGTTTGCTGTGCAAGGAGGCACTCCGCATCTGGACCCTCGTGAGCCGGACAGAGGCAGATCTCCTAGCTATCCATGTGGCAGGAGCCTCGAACCATCTGGCGGATGATCTCAGCCGCTTGGGCCAGACATCCCACAAGTGGTCTCTCCATCCAGAAGTAGCTTACAGCCTGTTCTCCCATTGGGGAAAACCGATGGTGGACCTGTTTAACTCCAGGGAAGACGGCAAGCTGAGGCGGTTTCATGCCCGCCCCCCTCAGCAGGGCTCACTGCTGGGGGATGCCTTCTCAAGGCTGTGGACCCCAGGCCTCCTCTATGCCTTCCCTCCATTTCCCTTGATCCACAAGGTGCTCCTCAAGGTGAGGAGGGACAAGGCGAAGGTGATTCCGGTAGCCCCAGACTGGCTGTGCCAGTACTGGTATCCAGATCTCCTCAGCCTCAGCTGCAGGCCCCCAGAGCGGCTCTGTACTTGCCCAGATCTGATATCACTCAGTCAGGGGAATGTGTTCCATCCGGGCCTTCAATCCCTGCACCTCATAGCCTGGTACCTGAGTGGCTAGAGTTCCAGGCTTTGGGTATTTCCAAAGATGTCTACACTGTGGTTGAGGCATCCAGAAAGGAATCGACCAGAAAATGTTATGCCTTCAAATGGAAAAGATTTTCCATTTGGTGTCAGGGCAAGGGCCTGGACCCTTTGTCCTGTTCAGTGGCTAACATTCTTGACTACCGTTGGTCTCTCTCTCCAAAGGGGGTCTGCGGTCATCGACCCTTAGGGTGCACCTGGCAGCCATCTCTGTTTACCGGGCGTGGGCCAGTCAGCTGACGTTGGCACAGGAGACAGTGGTCGGGCAATTTTCCAAAGGCCTGGATCACATATCCTCTCCAGTGCGCAAACCTCTACCTCCGTGGAATTTACTGCTGGTACTGGCAAAACTCATGGGCAAGCCATTCGAATCCATGTGCAAGTGTGAGTTGTCTCACTTGTCGTGGAAGACTGCCTTCCTGGTGGCTATCATGTCAGCCAGAAGGACAGGGGAGCTCCAGGTGCTTTCGGTGGACTCCCCTTATCTGGTCTTCCACAGGGACAAAGTTGTCCTGTGCCCCCACCTGAAATTCCTCCTGAAGGTGGTGTCAGAGTTTCACCTTAACCAGGTGTTAACTTTTCCGGTTTAGTACACAACCTACACCGCAGAGGCCGAGTACAGGCTCCATACCTTTGACCTGAGACATGCTCTCTCCTACTATAAGAAGAGGATGGCGGAAATTCGGGGAGAGGTTCGCCAGCTGTTTGTCACCTATGCTGAAGCTACTTCTGGCAGACCTGCAGCAAAGTGGACCATTGCTAGATGGATTACATCATGCATAGGTCTATGCTATGAGTTGGTGGGCAAGGAGCCTCCCAGAGGGATAAAAGCTCATTCTGCCTGCCATACTACTGCATCGGTAGCTGCTTCCAGGGACATCCCTATCCAGGAAATCTGCTGGGCTGCTACCTGGAAGTCAGCAAACACCTTCATCACCCACTACCACATCGACCTTGAGTCACGCTGAGATGCTGGTTTTGGGGCCTTAGTTCTCCAATCTCTGTTTCCTAAGTAAGTGGTGTGCACCTTGCTTCCCTCCTCCCAGAGAACTGCTAGGAGTCTGCCAATAAGTGTGGATGAACAACATATCCACAATCCTAGAACAACAGGTTACTTGCCTGTAACAGTAGTTCTAGCAGTGTTATATGTTGTTCATCCACACGGACCCACCCAACCTCCCTGGCTATGGACGCACAACACCTGGCTTCCAGTAGGCTAAGATCTGGCGTCATGGGGCAGAGCCGAGGTATATACCACCCGAGTGGGTGGGAGGAACCAGCTTGAAGACTTCCGGTGGATCCTTAAAGGGAAAGGGGACATGTCAGTAAGTGTGGATGAACAACATATACCACTTCTAGAACTACTGTTACAGGTGAGTAATCTGTTCTTTTAGTGGCCATCACTTCAGCTCGAAGGATTTCCGAGCTTCAGGCCCTAATGTGTAAGATACCTTACTTGATTTTTCATAGAGACTGGGTGGCTGTATGAAACAATCCGAAGTGTTTACCTAAGGTATTATCAGAATCCACCTTGAACCAGTACTTGACTTAAACCAATGTACTACCCAAAGCAGTCCAACTGGGGTGAAGCACTTCTGCACACTCTGGATGTACACAGAATTCTTCAGTGCTACATAAACAGGATAAAGCCTGTCCATAAAACTGACCAATTGTTTTACCTTTGCACCCAAAATAGAGGGTGCCACTGTTTCAAAACAGTGTTTGTCCAAATGGTTGGCAAACTGTCTTACCTTCTGTTACAAGAAGTACAGCAAACCCCTTATGGGGCAGGTCAAAGAACATTCAGCCAGAGGCATGGCTGCTTCTACTGCTTGTTTCAGGAATGTTTCAGCCAAAGACATTTGTGCAGCTGCAACTTGGAGTTCAAACAACATGAAGTCTTGCTGTATTCTGACAATATACAGTTCGCCCCAGCACTTGAACTGCTCAGGAGAGGAAAGAGTTAACTTTGTGCAGAAGCATAGAACATTGAGCCCTAGCTCGGTTTTCAAACCTCTGTCTCTGGTACTTACAGTGTAACCGTCAGATTCTTTACTCCACCTAACAGTGAAGTTGCTCCGGAGATTTCTCCTCTGTTCAGTTCGGTAGAGTTTGAATCAGCGTTTGTTTTTTCTAACCAAATTATTATCTTTTGGATTTCCAGCCTCTGTCTACGGTACAGGTAGTGTGGTAGATAGGTGGTGATTTGTATTTTATTTAAATTCTGTGGAAATTGATTTCATCTGTGTCAGTCTTCACCATTCATTACTAGTGGGTACTGTACCGGAGCCAGGACTCCGTGGGAGACTTTTTTTTTTTTCTCCCAACGTGGGCGGAGTCTATGCAGAGCCGGTGCCACCCTTGAGGCCAACGTTCCATGTGACGCTCAAGGATTGGCCATTATCTGCTGTTGACTCCACCTCAGCCCCAGTTCTTTCTCTCCTGCCATTGAGTGTGGTACCTCGTGTGCGAGACTCGTGTATTTGCGGCCTAGTCCGTCGAGTCTGCATTTTAAAAACTTCAGTTGCCTCGGTTCTGCTCACCTGCTCAACGTCGCTTCAAGTACCAGTAAGATTTTTCCTTTTATTAAGTGGTGTCGAGTACTGTTTACAGTTTATTTTCCGTTCGGTCATGTCTCATCCAAGGGGCAAGGAGACGTCTAAAGCAGGGTGGCCCCCTATGTGTCGGTGCCCCTGTGGCCGCCTCTACTCCATGACGGACCAGCATGACTGCTGCTTTTCCTGCCTCGGCCCCGACTATGATATGGAGAGCTGCGACATTTGCTTCTCCATGGACCACCGTGTTGTTGAGAACTGCGCGTTGAAGGTCGGACGTATGCCGCCAACTTTCAGAGGTCAAATGCACAGTTGCCGGGCAAAGGCGATGATTCTAGACTCTTCCTCCAGGTCCCCTTCCGGTTTTATACGGCCTGTGGAGAAGGGAATCCCCGCCTCTTCTAGCCTTGCTGCGGTGGGGGTTTCTGCCACGGTGCAGGAGGCCCAGGCCGGCCCCCTTGGTGGTCTTTGGTGGCGAAGGCTCCCTCGGTGTCATGTTCCGGGCCCTTTGGGGCCGAGCTGACACCGTCCTTGGCGTCATCTCACGACGTCGCTCTTGGCCCCGGCGCCATCCGTGGCACTGTGGGCTTTGAGCGTGGCGGCGTGGTCGGCGTCTGGCCTTCTCTTGGCACTGCCATCGATTCTGATGCTGCTCACTGCGTCTGAGTTCTTGGCGACGCCGAGGGTGGTGTTTTGGAAGTTTCTGGGCCTCAAGCTGGTGCCGTCTCCATCCTCGGCACCAGGGATGGAGTTGACGCCGCAGTCTGGTTCGGTCCAAGCGGTGCTGAAGTGTCATACAGCGTCACATTCGGGGCCACTCCTGACTTCAGTGCCATGGTGGGTGTCGGGGTCAAGCGCGATGCAGAGTTTAGTTTGGTGGTCGGCAGCACCAGGAGGAGTGCGGGGCCACTCTTGGGGTCGTGCCTGACTCAGATGCCGTTCGCAGCGCCGGGGTGGGTGCTGGCGCCAGGTGTGGGGCTGTGCTTTCCTCTGGCGCCGTTGGTGGCACCAGATCTCAGGGTGTCCCACTTCGGGGTCCAGGAACTGGAGGGGCTCAGGGAGTTGTCTGACACCGGACCTTGGAGCCTGCCTCTTTGGAGGCGGACTCTGCATCTGATCCAGACTGGTTCCCAGGTTCCTTGGAATCTTCAGACCTCTCTGTTTCCAGCACCTCGGCCCCCACTCAGCCTCCATCTTGGGGTCAGTTGGCGGTGAACCTTAAGGTCAGGGGGTCTGTCCAGCCAGCGGTGGCCCCTGTGACTACTGCTGTGCAACCTGGGGTCGCTGGCGCTGCTGTTCCTTCAGTTGGGGCACCCCCTTCTTGGTGTGTTTGGACAGCACAAGTTTGGGGCAGCCAGGGGTGTACCAGGAGGGGGGAGGGTACGGTTCCCTGGGTGGACTCCTCAGAGGCTATCTGGGGTTGCCAGCCACCTAGGCTGGTGGCTACGAGGACGAGGTCCTTCTCTAATTCTGAAGGGTTGAGAGGTAGAGGTATGGCACGGCATACCCTCCCCAGAGCCCAGCCGGGTTCTGGGAGGAGCTGAAGCTCTGGCCCTCGCCTTTTCCTGGAGGAGTCCCTGAGAGGGACTTTAACTTCTGAGGTCAGGGGCCATCCTTCTGGACTCGTACGGTCCCGGTTACCTCATGGGGGGGATTTCTTCCTTTGGACACAGCTCTGACCATTCCGACCTGGTTGAACAGCTGTTAGCTGCGGCGGCTTTTGGGTCCCCCTCCCTGGAAAGGGTTTCCTGTTGGCCCCCCCTGCCCTGACAGAGACCGTTCTCCTGTTGCCAGGAGCCTGTCCCCCAAGCCTCGATCTCCTTCCCCAGTGGTCCCAGGTATTTCTGGTCCTCACGGGCCTATCACCTGGAAATGGCTCAGAGGTTCTGCTGCACATTTTCCCACCTATCTCCATGCTCTGGACCAGCAGGTGTTCCACCACGCTCCCGTGCAGCCAGACCCTGAACCTGGAAGCTCATCTTCATCCTCTTCTCCCTCTACGGAGGGAGAGGAACCTCCGGTCCACATCTCCCCAGTGTCTGATCTGTCCTATTAGCGCTTCCTTGCGAGGATGTTAGATGAGCTTTATCTTACCCCGCTCCAGTCAGCAATCCCGAGCATCTGACGCGCGCCTTCTTCGGTGAGTACAGTGCCGCCCACCTGATGGGTCCCACCTGGCCTGTTACTTTTCAGGAGGCGTCACATCGGCTCTGGCTTCGTCCTTTCTCCACCATTCCAGCTCCAAGGGACTTAAGCCAGCAGTATTGTGCTCCCCCTGGGTCTTCAGGTTCCCTGCCGCATTCCCCTTCGCGCTTGATCTCCCTGGACACCCCCGCAGGGCCTCAAACCCCTTACAGTGACTGCCCCCAGACTTGGACTCTGCGGATTTCAACTTCTGGAGGAGATGAGTGTTCTACTTGGCATGGATCTCTCTGTGTATCGCAGCACATCAGGCCCACTTTGCAGCCTGCAACAGGTTCTTGTGGTCTAGGCTAGGTCAGCTCCTAGCCTCAATGCCTGACTTGGAGGAAACCAGACAAGCCATTTCCCTCTCTGCGCAGGGCCTGGAGCTAGCAAGGCACCAAGCAAGGGCATCGTATGATGCCAGTGAGGTGGCATCCAGAGTGGTAGGGACAGCGATCTGCCTTCGGTGGACGGCATGGCTTCGCCTATCCCGGTTATCACCCCAGGCCTGGCGTAGGGTGATTTACTTCACATACCGGAGAACCCAGCTATTCTCCCGAAGGGTGAGATGGAGGCTCTCTGAGCACCCTCCTTCCCCCACTGGGGGATCCCCGTCTCACCCAGACCAGTCCCAGGCCTGCAAGGGTTCTCCCCTTCGGTGTCTCACCCACTGGAGGCTAAGGGACTAGTCCTTAGGGTGCTTCAGGGAGGCCCCTTGAGGAGACCGCTACTCACCACTAGTGACGAATGGTGAAGATTGACACAGGTAAGATATGAAAATCACGTACCTACTGTAATTCTTGATCTTTCTGTTTATCTTCACCATTCATCACTAAATCCCACCCTCCTTTCCCCTGTGGGCCTCAGTCTCTGGACTTCCTCCTCCCTTCCGCTGTGTGTCTTCTCTTTCCTCGCTCTCCTCTCCCTTGCGCTTAGGTCGTAGGGAACTGTGGAGATGCACGGGGGTAAAACCCTTCGGGGGTTTATGGAGATTTGGGTGGAGAGGGTTCCCTTTTCTCTTCTCCCCTTCTGGGGAGTTTGGGGGCGAGGCGGCCCTCTCTTCCCCGCCCCCTTTTTTTTACCCAAGTGTCTATTATTTAGAGTCTCATATTGGAGCTAGTGTCCCTTATGCCTTTGACTGTGTTAAGTTTTCCCATTTTGGGAGGGAGGGGGGAGAGTTTGAGACACCCCCCCAGCCTGCTCCTTCAGTTCTCTGGTCTCTAGAGCTAGGCTGCTTGCAACTCCTGCTTGCCTCCTGTAGCTGAGCTTAATAGTCCAATGCTGGACTATAGTTCTCTAAATATGTTAGAGTGCATATCGCTTCTGGGGGTGTGCTACTCCCCCCCCCCCACCTCTTCTTCCTTTCCTCCTCCTTCTCCTTCCAGAGATTGGGGCCCCTCTCCCCCCAATTTCCTTTTTACATTTCTCCTTCTGTCCTCTGTCGTTTATTTCTCCTTTTAGTTTATTATTCCTTTCCTTTTATGTATCCCTTATTGCCTCAACCCACCCTCCCTTCCTTACACTCTCCAGCGTGTCAAAACTGGGAGGCGGAGTCGACAGCAGCTAATGGACAACCCTGAGCGCCACGTGGAATGTCGGCCTCGGGTGACACTGGCTCTGCGCCGACCCGCCCATGTGGGGAGTCTCCCGTGGAGTCCTGGCCCGCACAGTACCCACTAGTGAAGAATGGTGAAGATACACAGAAAGATCAAGAACTACAGTAGGTACATAATTTTC
The DNA here is from genome assembly GCA_016271365.2 of Neoceratodus forsteri. Taxonomy (NCBI): domain Eukaryota; kingdom Metazoa; phylum Chordata; order Ceratodontiformes; family Ceratodontidae; genus Neoceratodus; species Neoceratodus forsteri. The sequence continues at coordinate 337,305,853 of CM028129.1, read as the reverse complement.
AGTTTTTATTTCGGTTTCTCATTGGTTTGGTCCGGTTAGGAACCGACCTTTTTTGCTTGTTTCTGATTGTTTTAATTTTTTGTGGGATTTAGTGTGGTGTTCCAGTGCTGATCAGTTTCAAAAGAACCGGACATTTTCTGGTTCTTTTACAGAACCCGTAACACGGTTTGTAACCGATCAGTAAGTTATTACCTGGCTTAAAAGCTTTTAAGGGTAAAAAGGGTAAGGGCTCCCGTTGGAGCAGACTCCAAAAAAAAAAAAAATCTCCCATAGTGGGTGCGTGCTTCCGGCACAAACCCAAAGCATAAATGAATGGAGAAGATCAAGAATTACAGTAGGTACATAATTTTCATTTCTCTGGGGTTTCTTCTCAATCTCCCAAAGTCAGTTATTGAACCAGTACGACTTTCATAGGAATAGAATTGGATACTATCCAAGCAAAGGCGTTCCTCCCTCTGTCAAGGGTAAAGGCACTAACAGATCTTGTTTCCTCTTTTCGTCCTCTGGTCTCTTATCCAGCAAGGCAGTTTCTTCAGCTTTTGGGCCACATGGCAGCTTCCACTGCAATGGTGCAAGGAGCCAGATTTCAGATGAGGGAGATTCAGTTCAACCTAAGGTTCTTTTGGTCTCAGAAAAGAGACTCTATCACCAAATTGATTCCAGTCACTCAGACTCTGGTCCAAGCTCTCCAGTGGTGGCTGGACCAGGACAACCTCAGACAACAGGGTGTTCCATTTCTCTCTCAAGTCCCCTCAATAGTCCTAGCTACAGACTCTTCTCTCCTAGGCTGGGGAGCCCATTTGGGAGCCCTGATGGCTCAAGGGTTTGGTCTCCACAAGATTCTCTCCTTCATATCAATCTCCTGGAACTCAGGGCAGTTTTTCTGGCCCTTCAAGTCTTCTCTGAGTCATTCAGGGGCAAGGTGGTGCAAGTCAGGACAGACAACACCACCACAATGTGGTACATCAACAGGCAGGGAGGCACTCTGTCCATGGCCTTGTGCAGAGAGGCTATGAAACTGTGGTCTCTAGCCTATTCCCTTCAGACTTCCCTGATAGCAGTTAACCTTCCAGGAAAGGACAATGTACTGGCAAATGCTCTGAGCAGAATCTCCCAGGGACATCACAAATGGTCCCTGGACCCTCCCATCCTGCAGGTCATCTTCACCAGGTGGGACACTCCAGAGATGGATCTCTTTGCAGCCCCGGATAATCACGAACTTCCTCTGTTTTGTTGCAGACCTCTAGTCCTTGGGACTGTTCCTCTGGATGCTCTCATTCTGGATTGGAAGGGCAGGTTTCTCTGTGCCTTCCCTCTATTGTTCAGAGTCCTGATCAAAATCAGATCTCAACCCTACTGGTGGCTCCAGGTTGGGCCAGACAGCCTTGGTATCCTCTGTTGCTGTGTCTGGCAGTGTCACGTCCCGTGTCTCTTCCCAAGAGATACAATCTCATAACCTCCTCTCAGGGGAAGATCTGGTACCCCAGTCTCCAGTTTCTTAACCTCAAAGCCTGGATCTTGAAGAGTTAGAATATGCAGGCCTGCATCTTTTTCAGGGCGTTCTAGATATTTTGAAGGTTTGCAGGAAACCTTCCACTAGAAAAACTTACAATTCCAAATGGAAAAGATTCAACATTTGGTGTTCTCAGAAGGGCATTGTGCCTGATTCTGAAGGCATTGCTACAGCCTTAGTTTATCTGGTTTGTCTTAATGGTCTAGGCCTTAGGCCTCAACTGTGAAGGTTCACCTAACAGCTGTCTCTGCATTCCTTTCAGCAGGGAAGGGCCCTTCCCTGCCATCTCATCCTGTTTTCAGTAAGTTTTTCAAAGGTCTGGTTCAAATTAACCCTCCCTTTCGAGAGCCTACTCCAGGTTGGGATCTTAATGTCTGCATTGTCCTGCTTATGCAGCCACCCTTTGAACCTTTGGCTTCGGGCCGAACTGAAGTACTTGATCTGGAAAACTCTGTTCCTGGTAGCTATTAATTCTGCCAGGTGGATTAGTGAATTACAGGCCCTGTCAGTCAAACCTGACTTCATCTCCCTCCATAGGGATAAGGTGGTCCTGAGAACCAGTAGGAGATTCTTACCAAAAGTGGAATCAGATTTTCATCTGAACCAGTCTTCCTGTGTTTTTTTCACTGACCATTCTTCTTCAGGGAAAAGAAGATTACACAGTTTGGATGTTAAAAGGACTCTTAGCTACTACATAGAGCATACTAAGGGACACAGTCATAACTGTCTTCAGTTGTTTCTCACTTATGGCAAAGTGGGGAAAGGTAAGCCTGCTACTAAAAGAACTATTGCCAGGTGGATTGTCTCTTGTATACAATTCTGCTATGACAAATTGGGCAAGACACCCACTCCAGGCCTGAGGGCTCACTCGACTAGGGGTACAGCTGTCACTCTAGCTACGGCCAGAGATATACCCTTGCTATAAATCTGTAAAGCAGCTACCTGGAAAACAGTCCGTACAGTCACCAAGCATTACTCTCTGGACACCCAGGCCAGGAGTGATGCTAGGTTTGGCATAGCAGTACTGCAGAGCTTGTTCCCAAAGTAGGTTCTGCATTCCCTCTTCCTGGGGGGATTGCTTGGTAGTCTGCATATTGTCAGAATACAGCAAGACTTCATGTTGTTTGAAGAAAAAATTACTCATGATAGTAATGTTGTTTGTTCTAATGGAGTCTTGCTGTATTCTGACCTCCCTCCCCTCCCTCTCAGAACCTAGTTTCTGGGAAGTGGACTGGCAAGTACAGTGTTGCACCTCAGGGGTGTACCTTGTACCCTCCCTCTTAAGGGTGGGGTAGTTGTTTTATTGTTACTATTGTTATGTTTAATTTATATATATTTCTTATCACTACCTTTTTTCTTTGGTTCTCGACTTGAGACTTTTTGGGACCCAAATTGTTGCCTTTTGGCTGTATAATAAACAATTTCCATTGTTTAGTACTTAGTTTGCTCATAAGAATCTGACGGTTATACTGGTAAGTACCAGAGACAGAGGTTTGAAAACCGAGCTCGAGCTCAACGTTCTATGCTTCTGCATAGAGGTAACTCTTTCCTCTCCGGGGCAGTAAAAGTGCTGGGGCTAACTGCATATTGTCACAATACAGCAAGACTCCATTAGAAGAAACAACATTACTATGGTGAGTAATTTTTTTCTTCTCTCCATACCTTCACCAAACATTACAGTTTGGACATTGCTTCAAGGCGCCACATGGGCTTTGGCCTTGCTGTTCTACAGGGACTCTTTATATGAATGCCCTGTTCCTTCCGGTAGACCCGCTCTTACCTCCCATGTCTCAGACTTGTCTCAGGTCTTTGCTTGGGACTCAGTCTTATTTGTGAGTACCTACTGCAAAAGCCCTCTCGAAGTAAGATAGTACAGTTGTGTAAGAACGTACCGCAACAGTAGATCTTCGAGAGAGGCTCTTGTAGTAGGTACTGCTTTTCCTCCCACCTACTTCCTGGGTTTCTTCAAATCTTTCTCCTGTAATTGCTTTTAGCTCCAGGAGCCCACTCCTTGTCTCCTGTCGCACCTTTCTAGGTCTCTGGTGGGAGAACTGGAGTGCTGGCGGGGGCCGCTCCCTACATAGCACCATGCTGACATCAGTCACATGATGAGGGACGGTCCCCCACCAGACACTGCTAGTTAGAAGTTTTCTGTTTGGTCCTAATGCCTGGTGGCTTAGTCCTATTTGTGTGTACCTACGCAAGAGCCTCTCTTGAAGCTCTAACTGTTACGGTGAGTTCTTGCGTAACTGTACTTTTCTCCCGAAGGTGGTGTCTAAGTTCACTCTTAACCAGGACATTTATCTCCCAGTTTATTACCCAGAGTATTCGAACAGAAGGGATGCATTGTTTCATACTCTGGATGTTCACAGAGCTCTTCGTTTTTACATGGACCGTGTGACAGGGTTGAACAGGAGGACCCTGTCCCAGTTGTTATGGAGAGTTTGAATGCAGGGATCTGTTCTGTTCTTTCCTGTCTCTTGTCTGGTTGCGCAACCAGATTTTCTTGTGAGACCTAGGATTTGATCACCCCAACAGTCTCTCAATTCTTTGCCTGTCACTGTCTCTGTCTTCCATTGCTGTGTCTGTCTTTTCCTGCCTTGCATATCTGCTGGCATAAATATATATGCAAATTATTATGTGGAAATGTAACTGATATTGAGATCCCTTTGTTTAGAAATTATATAGTGTTACTGTTGAAATGTATATAATTATAGTTTGAGATGACCGCAGAAAGCTATTGGGAACTCGAGGTTAACCTGAGAGCAGTTTTTAAGCCCTTTTTCAGAAGCTGTGCAGAATGGCCCTCAGTTCTGGGACATTGTTTTCTTGCTGCACCTGCCTGAAACATACAAGAACGTTTTAGAAAAAAAACAGGATGCTTGTTAAGGAGGGGGTTGCAAAGACTTATAAGAAAGAGAACTGCAATTTTTTGGGAGACACAGATATTGAAGGAAATCTAAGATGGCTCTTCTGTTTATTCTGTGTTTGTAAATAGTTATTCTGAACAATTTTATTATTTTAATGTTACTGATAGTATTAATAAACACTTTTTGAAAATTCTACAACTGCTCCTGGTTTTTCCTATGCTTCTTGACCTATGCCTCAATGACGGACTGCACTAGGTCTTCCAGAAAATCTGATCAAGTTGTTTGTGTCTTTTGCCCTGCGAATGTTAGGGGCTCCTATGACTAAATAGACCTTGTTTAAATGGTTGGTCAGTTGCATTTGACCAGGATATCCATCTCCCAGTACAGAAGTTCATAGGGAGAAGGACAGGAGTAAATGGAGAAAAAGGTAAAGACAAGGACAGGGCTAAAAGGGGGTAAGGCCATCAAATAATGGAAGGCAGTGAGTACCAATGCCTGTAGTCTGGGTAAAAAGCTCCCTGAACTAGTGGCCTTGATGGAAGAGGGACACCGGGATATTGTGGGAGTCACAGAAACATGGTACACAGAGAACCATGACTGGGATGTCAGCATACCAGGGTACACAATCTACAGGAGGGACAGGGAGGTTAAAAGAGGAGGAGGAGTAGCTCTCTATGTAAGGGAAGGGATGAAAGCACTGGAACTAAAGGGTAAACAGAGAAGAGGAGGCACTGTGGGTCACCCTGGAGACAGGAAATGGCACCAAAATACACACAGGGGTTGTATACAGACCTCCGTCTTGGGGAGGAAATGGACAAGGAAATGATAAAAGATATCCTTAGGATGGCAGGAAAAGGGGAGATACTGTTGATGGGGGACCTGAATATGCCAGATGTTAACTGGAGCACTTTTGTTGGTGCCACATCCAAGAGCAGGGTTATTCTTGATGCCCTACAGTGGGCATGCCTCGGACAGCTAGTGTTGGAACCCACTCGGGAGGGAGCAATCTTAGGCCTGGTACTCTCAAACGAGGACGGAGAGAGGATCTCAGATTTAGAAGTGGGAAGCCATCTGGGAACAAGTGACCACCAAGCGGTCTGGTTCACGATAAACACAGCTGTAGAATCAGGCGATACAAAACCGAGGGTACTGGACTTTAGGAGGGCAGACTTTAGCAAAATGAGAGAGTGTCTCAGAAAAGCACTAGCAAACAAGGCAAGAAGGAGGGGTGGAGGAACAATGGGGGGAAATCAAAACTGCCATCATATAGGCAACAAGTTTTTGTGTGGAAAAAGAAATGCACAAGAACAAGGGGGCACAATTTGAAGATAGAGGGGGACGGCTCAGGGGCAATGTGAGGAAGTATTTTTTCATGGAGAGGATGGTGGATGCATAGAACAGCCTTCCTGAAGAGGTTGTGGGGTCAAAAACAGTGAGAGAATTCAAGGGACTGACATAAGGCAATTATAGTGGGGGGTAGGAGGAAGTAGGCTGCTGGTTAACTAAGATCTGCAGCTTATTCAATAGGCAGGGAAGAGGGCAGACTGGGTGGGCCAAGTGATCCTTATCTGACATCAAAGTCTATGTTTCTATGATGTGTGAAGCAAATAAATCAATATGAAGGAAAAACACTATGGTTCTCAAAAGAGGTGGCAGGGAAGGTAAGGGAGAAAAAGATCGCATTCAGGAAGTATAAGGAAACACAGAAGGAGCAGGACAGAGAACTGTACCAGTCAAAGCAGAAGGAAGCGGGAAGGCAGTCAGAATAGTAAAAGTCCAAACCGAGGAAAAGATGGCCAACTCAGTTAAGAAGGGGGATAGAACCTTTTATATGTACTTTAGGAACTGGAGAAAGACCAAGGGAAGGATAGTGAGGCTTAATAAAGTGGAGGGTGGGTGAGCAGAGGGTGACAGTGAAAAAGCAGGAATACTGAACAAATACTTCTGCTCAATATTCACAAAAGAAGAGGAGGGGAGGTACCTAAACCAATCTGTTGAAGCACTGTGGATCGGGTGGTTGATACCAGTACATTCAAAGAAGAAAGGGTCCAGAAGGAACTCCTAAAACTGAAGGTGGACAAAGAAATGGGGCCTGATGGGATTGACCCCAGAATTCTAAAAGAACTAAGGGGAGAACTAGTGACACCACTGACTACCTTTTTAACAAATCATGGGAGGATGGTGTGGTACCTGAGGACTGGAGGAGGGCATATGTGATTCCCCTTCACAAAAGTGGGAAGAAAGCAGAGGCAGGAAACTACAGACATGTTAGTTTGACCTCAGTGGTAGGGAAAATGATGGAATCTTTATTTATTTATTTCAGTCTAGGATTACAATACCTTTGAGCGGAAGCTCTTTTACAAAGGTTCCACGTCAGCGTGTGCAACAGTCATCATTTTTAGTTACAAACATATAGTCATTGACTTACAGACATGTAATAGCTAGTGTAAAGACTTGAGCTATGAGCAAGACAAGAGAAGGAGGGGGTAGGTGGTGGGAGAAGTGAGGGTAGGAGATCGGGGGGAAGGAGGTGCAGGGGATAAGGGGAATCGGAGGTGGTTGGGGGCAGGTGGAGATACGGGGAGGTGGGTGGGAGACAGTGCAGCCAGGGGGCCTTGTCGAGGGAATATGGCAGGTAAGGTGCTAGGGGTGCAGAGACTGATTGTAAGTGCTGGGTGCTGGGGCATTTGCAACTGGAACAGTGGAAGTGTTATGATGGGCAGCCCTAGAGGCCAGTGAGGCACAGGACCCAAGGCAGCATGGATTCACAGCTAGAAGGTCATGTCGGACAAATCTAATAGATTTTTTTGACTGGGTAACCAAAGTAGTAGACCATGGAGGGGCTGTGGACATGGCCTACCTAGACTTTAACAAGTCAGTTGACACAGTCCCACATGAAAGATGAATAAACAAGTTAGCCAGCCTGGAAGTGGGTCCCAGGGTGGTAGCCTGGGTAAATAATTGGCTGGACAACAGGACACAGAGGATAATAATGAATGAAATCCACTCCGAAGAAAGGGGGGTTACTAGTGGGGTACCACAGGATTTAGTACTGGGACCGGTCCTTTTTAATGTCTTTATAAGTGACATTGTGGAGGGACTGGAAGGAAAAGTATGCCTCTTTGCAGATGACACAAAGAACTGCAACAGGGTTGCTATGTAAGGGGGGTGGAAGGGATGAGAAGGGACTTGGCAAGGTTGGAGGAATGGTCAAAAGTATGGCAGCTTAGATTCAATGCAAAGTATTGCACCTGGGAAACAAAAACCCAGGGGAAGAGTACACAGTGTGTGTGTGTGTGTGTGTGTGTGTGTGTGGTAATATCAAAAATGGAACGGGACCTTGGGGTTGTCATATCAGATGACCTAAAAGTAGGCAAGCAGTGTGAGAAGGCAGTAAGGAGGACTGGGGGGGGGGGGTACTGTGATGCATAGAGAGAGAGGCATCACCAGTAGAAAACAGGAAGTTGTTATCCCTCTGTACAGACGGTGAGACCCTATCTGGAGTACTGTGTGCAGTTCTGGAGACCCCATCTCTGCAAGGACATAAACAGGAAGTAGTCCAGAGGAGGGCGACTAAAATGGTGCAGGGTTTGCACCAGAAGCCATACGAAAAGCCTGAAGGAGCTTAATGTGTATATCCTCGAGGAAAGGAGGGAGAGAGGGGACATGATAGAAACTTTCAAGTACCTCAAGGGAATCAACAAAGTCCAATAGGGTAGCATCTTTCAGAAAAAGAGATGTGGAAGAACAAGGGGGCACAATTTGAAGATGGGGGGGACAGCTCAGGGGCAACGTGAGGCAGTATTTTTTTTCACAGCAAGGGTGATGGATGCATGGAACGGCCTTCCTGAGTAGGTGGTGGGGTCAAAAACAGTGAGGGAATTCAAGAAAGCAAGGAACAGACGTAAGGCAATTCTGGGGGAGGGGTAGGATGAAGTAGGCGGTTGGTTAACTAGGATCTGTAGATTATCAAATAGGTAGGTAAATGGGCAGACTGAGTGAGCCAAGTGATCCTTACCTGCCGTCAAAGTCTGTTTCTATGTTTCTGTTGTCTTTTGCCATCAGAAATATGACAAACCTTTACCGGTCTCTGTTAAAGGTCATTCCACTAGGGGTGAAGCAACTTTGTTTGCAACCCTTCGAAATGTTTCCACAGTGGACCTCTGTGCTGCTGCCACCTGGAGTTCAGTCCATACATTCGTTAAAAATTAGAGTTTGGACATTGCTTCTAGAAAGAGGGCAGGGTTTGGCCTTGCTGTCCTCCAAGGACTGCTCTCTTAAGAGCTTCTAAAGGGTTTCTATAACCACCACCCTACTGACTTGGATTCTGCCTTTGTACTGCTTGGAACTCGGTCCTGATGGTTATTGCCTGCCGCAAGAGCTCTCTCTCGAAGTAAGATAGTACAGTTGCGTAAGAACTTACCGTAACAGTAGATCTTTGAGAAGAGCTCTTGCAGCAGGCATGCTTTCCCTCCCTCCTTCCCCCAGTTATGTTTTCTTTTCCTTATTGGGACATTGGAACCTCCTTGGTTCCCCATCCTTTATGCAAGCCAGGTCTCTGGTGGGCAAACTGAGGTGGTGCCGGGGCACTGCCCCTTTATACCACTGGGTGACAGGGATAGGGCCAGTGTCAGGGGGACGTCCCCTGCCTTGTACTGCTGGCTAGAAATTTTTCTGTGGGGTCCTAGTGCCTGGTGGCATAGTCCTGATGGTTATTGCCTGCTGCAAGAGCTCTTCCCGAAGACCTACTGTTACGGTAAGTTCTTACCTAACTGTACTTACCTCTACTTCTGTGTCTGTTGTCACAGGACAAGGGGTCCCTGATCCATCCAGACTTGAAGTCCCTACATCTGCATGCATGGCTCTTGAAGACACAGCCATTGCACATTTTGGGGGTATCCCCTAAGGTTGCTGATGTGCTGGTTGTGGCTAGAAAGCTTTTTACCAGACATACCTGTTCTTTGAAATGGAAGTGATTCACTTTGTGGGCTGCTTCCAGGAATTTGGACCTGTTGACAAGTCCTGTAAATGCTTTGCTGGAATACTTGCTGTCCCTGTCAAACTGGTCTATGGTATTTCTCACTTAATGTGCATTTGGTGGCTATATTAGCTTTCTGTGCTCATATCTAGGGTTGAATGATCACTTAGAGGTGTCCTGTACTTTTCTACGAGATATTTTGCATATGAAACCTCCTTTCTGCACTCCAGTCCTACCATGGGAACTTGAATTTTGTGCTTGAGAACCTGACTTTGGCTCCTTTTGAGCTGGCTGTGAGTTGTGGCTTATATTTCCTGTCATAGAAAACGTTCTTTTTGGTTGCAATCACTTGTGTTCAAAGGATTTCAGAGATGCAGACTGTAATGTGTGAGCTTCATTTGATATTTCACAAAGATAGTTTCTTTGCATACAAATCCTGTTTTACCGTAGGTGTTATCTGAATTTACTCTGGATGAAACAATACACCTTCATGCCGTCCCTCCTTCCATCCCCCTTCTGCTTCAGTGAGGGTTACATCAGATATTATGCTGGATCCTAATCCATTGCTGTGGTTACATCAGATATTGTGCCTGATCCTAATCCTTGGCTGTTATACCCAGCACTATATCTCACCTTGTATGCTTGGTGCTAATCTGATCTCCTGGTTCCCCATGGTTGGCAATCCTCTGAGTCTGATCTCTGATAGGGAGCTGAGGAGTGATGGGGCTGCCCGCATTTATGTAGGTACTTACGCATGACATCATCATGGGCAGCCCCTGGCTAGCAAAAAGTTTTCATGTGATCCTAATGCTGACAACGGGTATAGTTCCAAAGGTGTGATCTAATGGAAGAGATTCTCTCGAAGATCCACTGTTACGTAAGTATGTAACTATTCTTTCATGGGCTTTATAATGAACTAAAATAGCCTCCCCTCTTTTTTTTTCTTTATAGCACATTCCATTGTTGCTATTGAATGGGACTTTGAGACAAAGAAACTATATTATGATGATCGGGAATCAGAGGTTAGTATTCTTAATGCCTAGGCATTGCAGCCAGGGTCTGCTTCAGATGCCAGTCAAGTATTTTGATTGCTATAAGGGATTTTAAAAATTGTAAACTCACTGAAATAATCCTGTAGCAAGCTAAACTCTATGTTCATTCACATCCTACTAGAAGTATAGTTGGAGAGAAAAAGGTTTTACAGCGGTCATATATAAGAGAAAATAGATAATAACTCTGGTGAGAATTCATTTCTACAAGATATAAAAAAAAATCACCAGTAGACAAATCTACTTTCATAGTGTGTCACTTTTCATTGGTACAAGAGGAATTACTAGAAACCAAATTAATAGGTTAGTAGTAACCCTTCTGTCAAATTCCACTTGTACCATGAGGAAACTTTCAGAAGCTAGAGCAGTCTGAAGCTGTGGGGGTTGGGGGGCATGAGCATGACTGCTGGTGTACTAGATACAGGGTTGCTTAGTCCACCAGGCATTTGCACAGTGCCTGCCACCCATGGAGTGGCATTGGCAGTGTCTCGCCCACCTTTCCAGCCAGAGAAAGGATGTTGCTGTGGCTACTCCAGTTGTCACTTTGGGAGACTGTGAAAGGGGGTAGAGATAAACTGGACTGGGAGATGTTCCAAGAATCAGTCTTCTCCATATATTCCCACTTATGGGTCTGAGCCATAAGTGCTAGGACCTTGCAGGAGCTAGAACTTTTCTGAGGACTCTGTAGCAGTCTATTAGGGCTGCCCATGCCAACGTCACCTGTCGACGTCTTCATCCCTATATAGGGGTAGGCGGCACTGCTCCCTCCTCAGTTCTTTCCCACCGTCAACTTCATTGCATGATCTCCTTTGGAAGCCTCTCTGTTCAGTCGACTGCCAGAATTTATATTTTCTTAATTTCCTCTTGTTTTATATGTCTAGAACCTTTGACTCGTCCTCTCTTTTCCATCGCTACCGCTGCAGAAAGAAGATTTTTCGGGATAACGACAACAATCTTTCAAACAACATGAAGTCTTGCTATATTATAGACATTAGCAGTTTGTTCCAGCTCTAGAACTGCCCCGGAGTGAAATGGTTAAAACCATTCCAAAATAGAATTTTGGCACGAGAGCAGCTCTATCTGTGTCATTTCAAACTTGAACTGTCAGATTCTTTACTCCGCCTCAGTGAACAGTCGCTCCGGAGATTTCTCCTTCTGCTCGGTTCATTTCTCGGTTTAAAAGTGTTTTTCAGTTGGATTTAACCGAGAATAGTTTTATTTAATCATAAAACCGTTCGGTTCAAGCTCTATCTGTGGTAACCGTAAGTAAATGAAGGTTTTGTCTGTGTGGAACTTGTAAGTTATCGGTTCGATTTTGAACCGATCAGTGGAGTTAAAACTCATTTAAAACTAAAGTTACTATTTTAGAGTTGCGGTTCCAGTTCTTATCGGGTTCTAAAAAAGCGGATTTATTACGGTTTTCAATACCCATAACACGGTTAGGAACCGATAGGGGTGTCTTGCCTGTACTCGCCGTTAAAAGGCAAGTTTTTGGTTAGGCTGGCATTATGTCTGAGAAACCCAAAGAAAAACCGGCCCACTGGGTTTCAACACTGTGATGTTTGTGGGAAGTCTTTGCCAAGGCTGACCCACACCACATGTGTTTATTGTCTGAGGTTTGACCACCTCAGTCAGACTGCCAGGTATGTAAGAATTTCCTGCAGCCACCCTGGAAAAAGATTGGGCAGGCTCAGGGCGAGAGGCCAAAAGTCCGCTGACCCGATGGCCAGCCTGGTTGGTGCCAACCGAACCAGAGGGAGTGCCCTCTGACCGGGGTCAGACTTCCTCGGGCAAAAGAAAAGCTGGTTCTGAGGAACCAATTCCAGTAAAGAAAACAAGAAAATCAGCAGGTCTGGAGTCCAAAATTCCTTCTCCAACTGCTGCAGAGATAGCAAAAGCCATACAGATTGTCCAGTCACTGTCTCAGGGTCCGTCCGAACCACCACTATCCGGTAAAAGGTCAGTTCGTCCGGTCCCAGTGGTTCAGGATTATGATATTGAGGAATTTTATGAACCAGAGGAGGGGGAGGAGGATTATGAACAGTATGAATGTGGCTGGGAAGGTCTGGGTGTGCCCATTGAACCGGACATCTCCCCAGACAGACCTTTAGAATCTCCCCCTATGCTGTCTGAGTCCCCATCTCATTTTATGTTTTATAAAAAGTTGCTGAAACCCTCAGCTTCCTTTAGAAGAGGCTGTGGATGAGCAAGAGGAGCCTGATTTTGTAGAAATGATGGATATTCCAGAGTCTAGGAGATTGTCTATTCCTTTACATAAGTCTTTAGGAAACAAACAATTAAAATTTTAAAAGCTCCTAATTCTGTGCCTCCTGTAGATAAAAAGATGGACAGAAGGTATACATTGTCAGGCCCTGATACAGAATTCCTTTCTCAGCAATGCAGTCATGTTGGGGTAGTTCAGGCTGCTGCCTGTGATAAAAGCTAATATTCCTTGGCTACATCCTCTGACAAGGATTCCAGGAAGATTGATGCCATGGCAAAAAAACAGTATATGGCAGCTCTCTGGGACTCAGGCAAGCAAATTATGGCTTATGTAGCTAGATATCAGAAATCTAGATGGGATACTGTTATGCAATTGGCCAAGCAGGCCCATGGCCAGCTGGCTAGTGAACTAGAACAGGTGGCTGCTGATGGCATTGAAGCCTCTAAGGTTCAGTTTCATGCTGCTGTGGATGTTAATGATGTTTCCTCTAGGGTCATGGCCACATCTGTAGCTTTTCGTAGGTTGGCCTGGCTCAGGTGTCACAGGATACCCAGACTAAGGCTATGGATTTTCCTGTGGTGGGAAATTCTCTGTTTGGAGAGCAGACAGAGAATTACATGAAGAAGATGGATGAATATAGGACTACTTACAAGAGTGCCCAGGCTAAGGAGCGGCAAGCCACTCCTCAAAGGCATGCCCCAGGGGTAGGGTAGGCCTTTTCACAGGCCTTCTACCAGACTCGGGCCTCCTCTGCCTATGCTCAGAGGGGCTTCTTCAGAGGCAGGGGCAGGCGAGGGGTGGGCAGACCTGCTCCCACCCCCAGCCTAAAGCTCCTGCGAAACAGGCACCTGATGGGGTGCCCAGGGCGCTCTCCTGTACCAGTGGGGGCAGGCTGGCTTACTTCAGTCAGAATTGGGCTTCTTTAACCTCAGACAAGTGGGTTCTGGAAGTAGTAAGCCAGGGTCTGGTTCTCAGCTTCAAAAGTTTCCCAAGTTGAGAAGCCGACTTTTCTACCTGCAAGTGCTTCAGAGACCCTCGCTCTGGAAACAGAGGTCTCATCCTGTTAGCTCTCAGAGCAGTAGAAGGTTCCTCCTGCATCAGGGCAGGGGTCTGTATTCAGATACTTCCTTACCCCAAAAGACAGGAGAATGCGGCCCATTTTAGATCTCAGATATCTGAACAAGCATCTTTTGAAACCAAAGTTCAAAATGGTAACTCTGGCAATGATTTTACCTTCCCTAAGGCCAGGGACTGGCTAGCCTCCCTGGACCTCAAGGATGCCTATTTCCATGTCCTAATCAGAAGATCCCATCGAAAGTACCTCAGATTGAACTGCCCTCAGGTCATTACCAGTTCAGAGCAATGCCCTTGACCTTACCTCTGCTCAAGGGTATTCACAAAGTATCTAGCAGTGGCAGTGGCCCCTTAAGGAGGCAGAGGATTGCTGTTTTTCCCTATCTAGACGACTGGCTCATTGTAGGCCAGTCCCAGAACAGGTAAAATCTCACCTGCAGGTCACAGCAGCTTCTCACCTCCTGGGTTTCTGCTAAACCTACAAAAGTCGGTTCTGGAACCAGTCCAGGTACTCACCTTTATAGGGGCAGAATTGGACACAAAGTTAACTAGAGCCTTTCTTCCCCCAGAAAGGGTAAGGAATTTAGTGGCTCTGGCCTCTTCCTTCCTCTGCAGGTCTCTCGACCAGCAAGACACTTTCTGCAGCTCCTGGGGCACATGGCTGCATCCACAGCTGTTGTGCAGGAGCCAGATTTCAGATGAGAGACATTCAGTTTCACTTGAGAACCTTTTGGTCTCAGAGAAGAGACCCCTTTCCAAGTTGGTCCCAGTGACTCGAACCTTGATCCTAGCTCTCCAGTGGTGGCAGGATCAGAGCAATTAAGGCGGGGTCCCTTCATTTCCCCTTCTCACGACTTGACTGTCACTACAGATGCTTCCCTTCTGGGTTGGGAGCCCACATGGGCGACCTTTCCACTCAGGAGTTTGGTCCCCCAGGAATCTCTGCTGCACATCAATTTGCTGGAACTCAGAGCTGTCTTTTAGCTCTTCAGCTTTTTCTGCATCTGTCCACGACAAGGTGATACAAGTCAGAACAGACAACATACCACAACAATGTGGTACATCAACAAGCAGGGGCACTCTGTCTTGGCCTTGTGCTGCCAGAGGCAGAAGTTGTGGTCCCTGGCTATTCCCTGAACACTTCCCTCATAGCAGTTCATCTTCAGGGAAGGACAATGTCCTAAGCGGATGCCCTCAGCAGGATTTCCCAGGGCCATCACGAATGGTCCCTGGATCCTCAAGTGCTGGGGATAGTTTTTGGCAGGTGGGGCATCCCTCAGATAGATCTTTTTGCAGCCCCAGACAATCACAGACTTCCTCTGTTCCGTTGCAGGCCTCCAGTGCTGGGCTCAGTTCCCCTGGATGCCCTTTTTCTGGATTGGGAGGGGAAGTTCCTCTATGCTTTCCCCCCCTTTCCTCTCCTATTCAAAGTACTAGTCAAAATCAGATCTCAGCCTTGCAGGGTGATTCTGATTGCCCAGATGAGCCAGGCAGCCCTGGTACCCACTCCTTCTGTCTCCTGACAGTCCATCTTCCCTGTGCCTCCACAGGAATCACAATCTGTTGACTTGTGCCCAGGGAAGGGTTTGGTATCCGGACCTCAATCCCTCAACCTCAAGGCCTGGCTCTTGAGGAGTTAGAGTTGCTGATTTACACCTCTCAGGGTGTTCTTGAGATCCTAAAGGCTTCCAGAAAGCCTTCCACTAGAACTACTTATAGTTCTAAATGGAAAAGGTTTTCCATTTGGTGTGCTGGGAAAATATTTCCCCAGAATCTGCTGAATTGCCCATTTTGTTAGATTACATGGTACATCTTAATTCCTTGGTCTCAGACCAGCTACCCTGAGAGTTCATTTGGCAGCTGTGTCTGCTTTTGTAAGCAGGAAAGTCATCCCTCTTTCCTCTCATCCTGTGTTTCCAAGTTTTTAAGGGATTACTCCATACTAATCCTCCCTTTGAGAACGGCCCTGCTTGGGACCTTAATGTTTGCATTGCCCAGTTAATGCAACCCTTTTGAACCTCTGTCTTCTGCAGAGCTTAAGTACCTAACTTGGAGAAACTGTTTTTCTAGTGGCTATCACTTCTGCCAGGCGCATAAGTGGATGCAAGCCTTGTCAGTGGAGACTGACTTTATTTCTTTCCACAGGGATAAAGGTAGTCTTAGGACTAATAGGAAGTTTTTGCCTAAGGTGGTTTCAGATTTCCATCTTAATCAATCTATCTCCCTTCCAGTATTTTTCACTGATCACTCCTCTTGGGTGAGGAGGTTGCACAGCCTGGATGTTAAGAGAGCTCTTAGTTTTTATATAGAAGCGTGCCAAAGGTCACAGGTTCAGTCCCCCAACTTTTCCTTACCTATGGGAAGTTGGGAAAGACAAACCTGCCACTAAGAGATCAATAGCCAGGTGGATTGTCTCTTGTATCCAATTTTGTTATCAGAAGTGGGCAGAGCCCCGGTTTGAGGTCTCATTCTACCAGGGTACAGCTGTGTCTCTAGCTGCTGCCAGAGATATCCCTTTATTAGAGATTTGCCAGGCTGCTACTTGGAAAGCAGTACACACTTTTACCAAGCATTACTCCCTGGATGTCCAGGCCAGGAGAGATGCTCGGTTTGGCACAGCTGTTCTTCGGAGCCTATTCCTAAGTAGGTTCTGCCCTCCTCCATGGAGGTACTGCTGTATTCTGCTAATGTCTATAATATAGCAAGACTTCATGTTGTTTGAAGAAAAATTACTCACCTTAGTAATGTTGTTTCTTCTAATGGAGTCTGCTATATTATCGACCCCAACCTGCCCTCTCAGAACCTCTACTTGGTGAGGTGCGGGCAACTTGGTGTGGGCACTACTTATGTCCTGTTAGCATTTTGTCCCTTTGGGACTTTGGGGTGTGTATGTGTGCAGCGTGTGTGTTTTATTATACTTATGTTCCATTTTCATATTATTAGAATGGTGTTAGTATTTCTGGTCCCCTGACTTGAGTCTTGGGTGTTGGGACCATCAATGGTTGTTATTATTTAGGTAGCCATTTTGGCTAGTGTAGTTACAGCTTCCACACAGACCTTAGTGAGTTTGGCTCGTAAAGATCTGACAGTTCAAGTTTGAAATGACACAGATAGAGCTGCTCTCGTGCCAAAATTCTATTTTGGAATGGTTTTAACCATTTCACTCCGGGGCAGTTCTAGAGCTGGAACAAACTGCTAATGTCTATAATATAGCAAGACTCCATTAGAAGAAACAACATTACTAAGGTGAGTAATTTTTTCTTGTGTCTGCTGTCTTTTGCCTTCTCATAACCCCAAAGCCTGCGCCTTCTGCCAGAAGTTTAACCTGACAACTCTTCTGCGTCGTAAGGAAGCCCTCAAAGTTTTCCTCATGGAGCAGCAACTAGCCAGTTTGGAACGGGGGGGCTCAGGGACTCCTTCCTCCCCATCTCTGGTGCACTCTTGGAGGTTGCAGGCAGCTAAGGCCCGAGAAGTCCTCGGGGAAGCACAAAGACATGGACCATCAAAAGGACCATTCCCCAGGCCACCGGTCCCAGTTCCCAGGTGCTTCGTGCCAGTCCTTTGGGACTGCCTCTTTGGTTCCTCCGGGACTGCCCCCCCTCCACTGCCTTCCTCTGGGGCCCTTCCAAGCCTATCCAGGTGGAGTACTGTCCTCCAGCTTTGCTGGAAACCCTGCTGTTGAACTTCAAGCCGTTGGCCTCTGCCCTGTCGACCTTATCAGCTTCTCTGCAGGCTCCTCAGGCGCTGGGCCTGCTGTTCCCACTCAGGACAGTGGACTGTCACCAGCTAGCCTTCTCTTGACCCCTTTCGCACCGTACTCCCGCAGGGCCATCAATGGCTGGGCTTTGCCCAGCTCCGTTGCTCTCTGGGTCCTTAGGACCATCGAACGTGGGCTTCTCGTCCTTGCCGTCACTCCTGGTCAAGACAGTTATTCCTCAAATCGTCGTCAACCCTAATACTGTTTTGACTTCCATTATCATGTCATTGGTCAAGCAGTTTACTTCTGCGCTTGATGCATTGTTGGTGCCTCCTTCTGGCCTCTTCCGGTTTTATCGCTGGTTTAGTCCCTTCGCTCTTTACCCTCCCGGGTGTCATCGTCATCCATAGTATAGGACTATTGCTCAGACCAGGTCAACGTCAAAGTGGAATATCACTCTGATCTCCTCTTGCCTGAGGAGGAGGGGGACGAAGGGGCCTACTCAGATAGGTCCACTGTCTTTTCCAGGAGTGGGGGCTTGGAGCATCAGATTCCCCAATCCTCCGTGAGGACCCCAGTTTTTATAACATCATGAAGCAACTGCAGTCTGTTACGGGGTTCCAGACTAAAGATTAGGATGCCACCAGGAGGAACCTGGTAGACTTCCTGGAGATCCTTGAATCCCCTTCTAGGGTCATCCTTGCTTTGCTCCCAGCTCTGTGTGATGCTATCCAGATGGTCTAGCATAGGCTCCACTCAGTGCGTACCATGCCCATGAAGGCGGACAAGCTTTACCATGCCCCTTTGGGGAGGCCATATTAATCTGCTCAGCCTGAGATGGACTCTGTGTTCACTAAGGCTGCCAGTGACCACTCCAAGGCACCTAAGCATCTGTTATCCTTCCCCCTGATAAAGAGTCCAGTAGGGTGGACTTATGGAGCAAGAGGACATTTGCTTCAGCCACCGTAGGCCTCAGGATTTCAAACTACCGCTCTCACTTAGTTAAATACCAGAATACCCTCTGGCAAAAGGGCAAGGCCAATACTGAGGCCCTTCCAGAGGCAGGAAATCCTCAAGACTCTTCTGGCTGCTGAGGATGTTAGTAAACATCTCCTCCATGCCATTTGTGATATGTTGAACACTACAGCCAGAGCAGCTGCCTCGAGCATTTGCCATAGGAGGTACTCCTGGCTCTGGGTTTCCTGCTGATGTACAGCAGAAGGTCCTGGATGCCCCTTTTGTGGGCTCCAAATTGTTTGGGCCTGAAGTTCAGGACATTATTAATGAGCTGCAGGCTTCAGGGAAGGTTCTTAAATCTGTTCACTCCCTGTACCATACCCAGTCCAGAAACCACCCGAGGTCTTCCTTTTGGATAATCCCTCAGAAATCTGGCCCAGGCCCTTGTCCACAGAGCAAGTTCTTCTCTGCCCACCCCTTCCTCTACCTCTGGAACCTCTGCCAAAGTCCCCAGGGTTATTGGTGCTGGACAGGCCCCTGGCCCTGCTTCAGCCTGACTCTTTGCTCGTCCCCAGTCCTTTTGTCCCAACCCAGGAGGGAGGTGGTAGGAGGTTGCTTTTCCCTCCGTTTAGACCAATGGGGGGCAATCACTGTGGATGCTTGGATTTTGCAATTCGTGCAAAGGGGCCACACTTTGGAGCTTCTGGAATTGCCCCCCACAGTTTCCCTGGGGCCTGCCAGCTTTCCTTTAGACTACGTTCCAGTTTTAAAGGAAGAAATTTACCATCTCCTGCGCAGACAGGCCATAGAGCTGGTCCTGCAGGGACAGGGAAACGGGGTTCTGTCCCTGAATCTTCCTGGACTAAAGGTCTTCACTATTCATTCACACTAGTGAGACTACGCTGGAGGTGCTCAGACCCAGCGGGAGCCAAAAATCTTCAGGAGGGCCAGTGCCAAGATAAGACCGCACAATGCCACAAGACTGACTCATGCTGTTTAGGCTATCTCGACGTCAACCCTCCAACTGCCTCTGTTCCTTTTTTTCCCCACCGTCGAGTGCACTTCAGTTTGATGTCGCTCACTAGTGGGAGTCAAGTCTATATGATAGCAGCATTTTTGTTCAGTTTGTTTAGTTTAGTTTTGTAGTTTATTTATTTGATTGTTTAAAAAAAAAAAAAAATGTTTAACTGTCACAGCCATTCTTTCAACAGAGTCGATCATGGACGGTGTTGGTGACAGTAGGGAGACTTCACTTGGAAGTTGTTCTGGTAGTGGGGCTGTGTCCAGTCCACCACCCTTTTCAGGGGGAGGGTTCTGGCCATGGGCAATCCGGTGCTCAGGGAGGGAGGACCGTCCTTCCGGAAGCACAAAAAGAAGCAGTCCCGATCCAGGTTAGGGACCCGGTACCACTCTGCCTGGAGCTCTTCTTTCTCCCTGGCGGTCGAAGAAGAAGAGGTGCCACTCAAAGTAGATCCCCTGTAATCTCACGTCTACTTGGCAGGGGTTGTCGGTTGGCTAGGAGCACTGGGCCCTACTTCGACTTTGGTTCTGTCCTATGTGGCTCTCCATTCAGGCTCCCAGTGAGCAGTTGCATCACTGGTTCGCTCTTATGGAGCAGTGGGTGCAATGTTTGTCTTGTCTTCCTTTGGCAGCAGCTCCGGTCCCAGATCCTTCGGGATTCAAAGCCTTTGAGCCAAGGCCGGGGTGCTCGGGACAAGAGGCGTGGGCTGCACTTGCAGCATTAGCTTCCTTCTCATGCCTACCCACCTCAGCTGGTGTCCATGCAGGGGCTGGCACTGGTACCTACAACTTCTTCTCCCTTCTCTTTTAGGTCTGTCAGGACTTCTCGAGGGACGGTTCAGGCCTCTTTGGAGCTGGGTGTCCAACAGCCAGCCTTAGTGCCCGTGCCAGCATCACATGCAGCCCCAGGTCCCGCAGCGCCGTGGCACGCGCCAAAGGCCTCAACACCAATGGCAGCCTTGTCGATGCCTCATTTTTCCTGGCCCAAGCCTATCATTGGTGGCCTGTCTGGCACAGAGGGAGACCTTAATGAGTCTGATCTGGACATGCTCCTTTCTGACAACGATGCATATGGCTCAGTATTTTGACTGGAGAGCAAGCCTTCAATTTCTGCCAAATCCCTAGTGGAAGATCTTTCTTTACAGTCTTTACTCAAGAACGTGGGATCCGCCTTGGCTTTACAAACCTCTTTGGTGGACCCAGGTAAGCTGTTGCGGGTTACAATTCCTGCATGTCCCTGAAATCCCAGTGAATTTAACTCCTCTGATTCCCCCTTCTTTCGAAACTCTTATCGGAGATGGTTTGGGACAAGCCAGCTCTAATTCCCTTGATGTCTAAAGTTATCGATAGGAAATACGCCCCACCCAAGGATAGACCTATCCTATCTTCTCAGGCTTCTGTGGATGCTTTAGTTGTGCTTGCTGAGAATGACATGGTTGTCCTTCCTCGGGAGTCTTCCGCTCGAGCTGTCAATAAGAGTCTCGCAAGATCAGCACTCTGGGCAAGCGGACATTCGCGACTGCAACCTTGTGTATGTGTACTGCTAGCTACCAAGGTAATTTCTCACAGCATGAATATATTCTGTGGCACTCACTTAAGACCTTGGCCGAGAAGCTTCCGGGATCTGATGTCTTCTTGGAGCTACTACAGACCATCACCAGAAGCATAGAATCCAGTAACCAGTAGCTGAAGGCAGCAGTGGACACCTATGATATTGCTTCCAGGGCTGCTGCCGCAGGGATTTGTATACAGTGTCACTCCTGGCTCAGGACATCAGGTTTTCGGGCTGATGCCCAACAGAGGGGGTTATGAATGTCCTCTTTGATGGTGCCTACCTCTTTGGCTCTCAAGTAGAGCAAGCACTAGAGGCCGCAGAGAAGACTAGGTCTGTCCTGAAAACAGCCAGGTCGGTGCCCCCTGCCCCTCAGGGAAATTGGAACCACCGACAGTTTCACAGTCAGCACTACTTTTGGGGCAAGGGTCAAGGAACTGGTAATCAAAACACTGCTCCCAAACCTCAAAAGAAAGCACAGCAAAAGGTGCAGGGTCCAAAGGCACCTAGCGCCACTCTCTGAGAATTTCGCCCCAGGTCCCTCCTCCGTTGCCCAAGGGGGACTCTTCCTCGGTAGTGGGGGGTCGTCAGTCTCTTTTCTACGAACGTTGGAAGCAATTCACATCTGAGAAGTGGGTCCTCAGAATTGTTAGGGAGGGCTTCTCCTTCAGTCTTGTGGCCACCCCTCCAGAACTTCTACTGAAACGGCATTCTATCCTGTCCGCTGCTCAGTCGGACCTTCTTTGCTACCGAGATCCAAGGCCTCTTAAAGAACAGAGCAATAGAAGTCGTTCCCCTCACAGAGAGGAACACCGGATTCTAGTCCCATTATTTTCTGATTCCAATGAAAACAGGTGGATGTGCCTGATTCTCGACCTCGGAAAGTTAAACAAGTATCTTTTCAGGGAG
Source organism: Neoceratodus forsteri (assembly GCA_016271365.2). NCBI lineage: Eukaryota > Metazoa > Chordata > Ceratodontiformes > Ceratodontidae > Neoceratodus > Neoceratodus forsteri. Next base: position 337,284,010 of record CM028129.1, on the reverse strand, counting down.
AAATTCAAGATGGTCTCCCTAGGAACACTAATTCCATTGATTTATCAGTTTGACTGGCTCATGTCCCTTGGCATGCAGGATGCTTACCAGTATGTCCCAGTGCACCTAGATCACTGCAAATATCTCTGCTTTGTGGTTCTGGGTCAGCACTACCAATTCCGAATATTGCCCTTGGGGCTGTCCTTGGCACCTCGAGTCTTTGCAAGTGCTTTGTAGTTCTCATTGCGCACCTCAGAAAACTAGGTATTCAAGTCTTCCCTTACCTGTATGACTGGCTCTTAGCAAGTTCCTCCAAAGAAGGGACAAGGAAGGCAGTGGCCGAAGCCTCCCAGTTCCTTACGTCCATGGGAGTTCTCTTGAACCTGGGGAAGTCTCAACTTCAGCCTTCTCAGCAACTCCTTTTCATAGAAGCTCTACTGGATACTGCTCAGGCGAGAGCCTTCCTCCCAGAGGACAGGAAAGACTCTGTTCTCCAGATGGCCTGCTTCATCAGGGAGAACACATCGGTTGGTTCGAGCCATGCGATGCAGCAGATGTTGGACCTCATGGCATTGTCCATTTTCACGGTACCCCTAGCACGACTGCACATGAGGTCCACTCAGTGGATGCTTAGTGTGCAGTGGTCTCTGAACACGCACCCACTGTCCTTTCACATAAGGGTGACACAGCCTCTGGCATGGTCTCTTCTGTGGTGGACGCAGGAAATCAACCTGCAGCAGGGTCTTCCCTTTGCCCCGCTGGAGCTGCAGATGACTGTCACCACAGATGTTTCCCTGGCGGTTTTGGGGGCTCACTGTCAGGACCTCTACACTTGGGGAATGTTGAGCCAGGACGAGTCTCACCTTCACATAAATGTTCTGGAGAGGAGGGCAGTCCTGTACACTGTCCGAGCCCTGAGGGATGTTCTGTGTCAGAAAGTAATTCTACTTTAGACAGACAACAAGGCTGTAATGTATTACATTAACAAGCAGGGCAGAGTTCCCTCCTACCCCCTATGCAGGGAGGTGACGAGAGTGTGGGAATGGTGTCTCGAGAACGAGGCATCCGTCCAGGCAGTTTACCTCCCAGGAGTCCAGAACGACCTAGCGGACCACCTCGGCAGAATGGAGGCGGATCCTCAATGAATGATAGTTAGCAGTAGGCGTCATGCATTCGTTATTCGATGACTGGGACACTCCAGACCTGGACCTTTTTGCGTCCCCACTCAACGTAAAACCTCAGTTCTGCTGCAGAAATCCAGAACCTGGCATTTTCTACCAGGATGCACTCAGATTGCGGTGGACAAGACGCTTTCTGTACGTATTTCCTCTTCTTCCGTTGGTTCAGAGGGTGCTCCTCAAATTGGAGGCACAAGGGGCAGGATGATTCTAATCGCCCCATACCATCCTCGACAGATATGAATCTTATCTGTGTCAGTCTTCACCATTTATCACTATTGGGTCTCGTAGACTAGGACCCATGAGAGACTTTTTTGTCATGGAGCGGGCGACACACGAGACCCGCACCACCTGACCGATGTTCCACGTGGCTCTCGGGGTTGGCAGTTAACCGTCGTCAACTCCGTCCCAGCCTCAGTTCTTTCTCTCCCGCTGTCGAGTGTGGATCCTCGCGTGAGATTGAAACTTTGCGGCCTACTCCGTCATGCTTTATTGCATTTAAAGTTGCCTCAGTTCTGCTCGACTGCTCAGAGTCGCTTCAAGTACCAGTAAGATCTTTCCTTTTTATTAAGCGGCGTTGAATACTGTGTTTAGATTATTTTTCCGTTCGGTCATGTCTCTTCCGGGAGGCAAGAAGACGTCGAAAGCAGGGCAGCCCCCTATGCATCAGTGCCCCTGTGGCCGCCTTTATTCATAACAGACCAGCATGACCGCTGCCGTTCCTGCCTCAGCCCCAACCACAATATGGATAACTGCGACATTTGTTTCTCCATTGACTGCCGTGTGATTGAGAACTGCGCGTTGAAGGTCGGATGTATGCCGACGACTTCTGGTGGTTGAATTTGCAGTTGCTGGGCCAAGGCCAGGATTCTCGGCCCTTCCTCCAGGTCCCCTCCCAGTCCTATACGGCCAGTAGAGGAGGAAAACCCCACCTCTTCTAGCCTTGTCATGGTGGGGGTTTCTTCCACAGTGCAGGAGGCCCGGGCTGGCTCCCTTGGGGGTCAGTCGGGAGGCACCGCATCGGCATTTGTTGTTTTGGTGGCGAAGGCTCCCTCGTTGTTATGTTCAGGGCCCTTTGGGGCCAGGATGGCACCGTCCTCGGCACCATCTCATGGCGCTGCACTTGGTTCTGATGCCATTTGCGGCGCCATGGGCTTTAAGTGCGGCGCCGTGGTCGGCATCGGGCCTTCTCTCGATGCCACCTTTGTTTCTGATGCTGTTTGCGGCATTGGGGTTCTCGGCGGCGTCGGGGGTAGTAGTCTGGATGTTTCTGGTTCTGGTCGCAGTACCGAGGCAGGAGCCATACCGTCCCTGTCCTCGGGGGAGAGGGGGGGGGATGAGGTCGGTCGGTGCCGCAGTCGGGGCGATCCTGCCTTAGTGGTTGGGCATTGCCGTGCCCTTCGGTTCCGCTTGCGGTGCCAGGAGTGGTGTCAGAGTCGGGCGGTGCCGCACTGGCGTGGCGCTTCACGGCATCGGAGAGCGCGAGCCACGCCCTGGTCGTGCGCCCGACTTCAGGCCGTTCGCGGTACCGGGGTGGGTGTCGGCACCGGGCGTGGAACTGTGCTCCCTTCTGGTGGCATTGGAGGCGTCGTATCCCAGGGTGCCTGGCCTCCGGGTCCGGGAACTGGAGGGGTCCATGGGGTTGTCTGGCATCGGACTTCGGAGCCTGCCTCTTCGAAGGCAGACTCTGGGTCTGATCCAGAATGGCTCCGAGGTATCTTCGGACCCCTCTGTTTCCAGCACCTTGGCCCCCACTCAGCCTCCCTCTGAGAATCAGCTCTGACCGGTGGACCTCAGGGTCAGGGGGCCTGACCAGCAAGCGATGGTCCCTGTAACTACTGCTGCGCAGCCTAGGATCACTAGCGTAACTGTTCCTCCAGTTGGGGCACCCTCCTCCTTGGTGTGTTTGGACAGCCCAAGTTTAGGGCAGCCTGGGGCGCATCAGGAGGGGGAGGGTACAGTTCCCTTGGTGGACTCCTCGGAGGTGCCAGCTACCTAGGCTGGTGGCTAAGAGGACAAGGTCCCTCTCTGACTCCGAAGGGTTGAGAGGTAGAGGTGTGGCGCAGCGAGCCCTTCCTAGAGTCCAACTAGATTCTGGTAGGGGCCGAAGCTACCTCACGGGGTGGGGCTGGATTTCTTCCTTTGGGCACAGCTGTGACCATTCCGACCCAGTTGAACGGCTGTTAGCTGTGGCGGCCTTCGGATCCCCCTCCCTGCGAAGGGTTTCCTGTTGGCCCCCCCTGCCCTGACAGAGACCATTCTCCTGTTGCTTGGAGCCTGTCTCCCGAGCCTCGGTCTCCATCCCTGGTTGTCCCAGGTATTCCCGGTCCTCGGGTGCCTCTCACCTGGGAACAGTTAAGAGGTTCTGCAGCATGTTTCCCCACCTACCTCCATGCCCTGGACCAGCATGTGTTTCACCACTCTCCCGTGCAGCCAGACCCTGAACCAGGGAGCTCGTCTTCATCCTCTTCTCCCTCTATGGGAGGAAAGGAACCTTCGGTCCACATCTCCCCAGCGTCTGATCTGTCCTCCTATCAGCGCTTCCTTGTGAGGATGTTAGACAAGCTCCACCTTACCCCGTCCCGGCTAGCAGTCCTGAGCATGTGACGCGTGCCTTCTTCGGCGAGTACAGTGCGGCCCACCTGGTGGCTCCCGCCAGGCCTATTCCTTTTCAGGAGGCATCACATCGGCTCCGGCTACATCCCTTTTCCACTGTACCAGCCCCAAGGGACCTACGCCAGTGGTATTGTGCTCCCCCTGGGTCTCCAGGTTCTCTGCCTCATCCCCTTTGGGATTGACCTCCCTGGACGGGCACCCCTTGGGGCCTTGTGCCCCTGCTCCTGTGCCTCCCCGGATTTGGACTTCTGTGGGTTTCGATTTCTGGGGGAGACGAGTGTTCTGCTCGGCACGAATCTCTCTGTCAGTCGCAGCACATCAGGCCCACTTTGCAGTCTATGACAGGTTCTTGTAGTCCAGGCTAGGACAGCTCCAAGCCTCGATGCCTGGTTCGGAGGAAACTAGGCAAGCCATTGCCCTCTCTGTGCAGGGCTTGGAGCTAGCAAGGCACCAAGCAAGGGCATCTTACGATGCCAGTGAGGTAGCATCCAGAGTGGTAGGGACAGCGATCTGCCTTCGGTGGACGGCATGGCTTCGCCTATGCCGGTTGTCACCCCTGGCTTGGTGTAGGGCAGTTTACTCCGCCTACCGGAGAACCCATCTCTTTTCCCGACTGGTGAGACGGTGGCTCTCGGGTCACCTTCCTTTCCCCACTGGGGGATCCCTGTCTCACCCAGACCAGTCTCAGGCCTCTCCTGGCCTGTAAGGGTCCCTCTGCCAGTGTCTCCCCACTGGAGGCTAAGGGACTTAGTCCCTTAGGGTACTTCAGGGTCCCCTCTTGGGGGGAGCTCAGTGCCTCACCCAATGTTGATGAATGGTGAAGAAGATTAACACAGGTAAGATATGAAAGTGCGTGCCTGCAGTAATTGTTGATCTTTCTGTGCACCTTCACCATTCATCACTAATCCCACCTCCTTCCCCCGGGGCCTCAGTCTCTGGACTCCACCCTTCCCTGTGTGTCTTCCTTTCCTCACTCTCCTCTCCCTTGTGTGTAGGCGGGAGAGGACTGTGGAGACACAGGAGGGTGATTTTTCCCGTGGGCTTATAGAGGTTGGTGGGGGCCTCCCCTTCTCATCCCTTTCCTGGGGAGTCATGGAGTGGGGGGGGCATCCACTTTTCTCTTCCACCCCCTTCAACAATTTTATTATTTGTGGGCTCAAGATTTGACCCCACATCTTTTTTCTCCCAGCCTTTGGCTATTAAAAATTTATTTCCTTCCCCCCCTTATTTTGGGAGGGGGGGGGAGTTGAGACACACCCTCAGCATGCACTCCCTAGTGGTTGGTCCTCAGACCTAGGCTGCTTTAGATCATGTCCTGCAGCTGAAAATTTCTTTCTAGGGACATGGATATGTTGTTCATCCACACTTATTGGCAGGTTCCTTGCCGCTTTAAATCTTGCCGGAAGGTCTTCAAGCTGACTCCTCCCACCCACCCGGGTGGTAAAACTCTCGGCTCCGCCCCATGACGCCAGATCTTCCTTACCGCTTGGAAGCTCAGGTTCCCTCCTTAACGTTCTGCGTATAAGACTGGTTCCTAACTCTTCGGTTTTTCCGAAATTAATCTCTAAGGTTTTCTAGACTTCGGTCAACTTTTCCCTCGCGGCTGCGATGGACAAATCGACTCCTGGTTTCCGAAGATGCCCATGCGGGCAGATGATGTCTCAGATGGATCCGCACTCCACGTGCGTCTACTGCTTGGGCCTTGAGCACGACCTGCAGGCTTGCGACCTGTGCTCTTCTTTCTCGGCCTACGTCCTGGAAGACCGTGCTGCCCGTCTGCAACTTGGGCGACCCGAAAAGCGTTACCCTCTGGTAAAGTCGAAAGAGGCCCAGTTGGCGGTTTCCACTGCGGCAGGCTCGGCGGATCAGCTAGAGCAGATGATCGCCCTCGAAGAGGAGGCGTCGCGGGCCGCATCTTCCTCTGCCGCAGCATTTATCCCGATCTCTCTGGGATCCTCATATTCTGCTTCCTTTAAGGAGCTTTGTCTGTCTCTCTTCACTAAGGGAGAGGGATCAACATCTGCTGGACCTTCCTGTCGTTCCAAAAAGGAGGACAAGGGTAAGTCCCTCCGTCGATGCTCTTGGGAGCGAGAGAGGTCCCCCCTCACTGGTGGTCGACCGCATCGACTTGATCCGATCCCCAAGCTTCGGCCACTGGCTTCACGGTGTCCCCGTCAGGTCAGTTGACCGAGACTCCCGCCGACGCATTCGAGATCTTTCTCAACCCGTTGGGACGGGTTGTCGACTACAGGCGAAAATCCTCTCTTCGGTTCCCCGGTGGTGGTTGAGGATCCGTGGGCTTGCCAGTGCCTCCGGTTCCGGAGCCCTTGGGTGTACCTCTGAGCCGAGGAGGCGGGTTTCCCCTGCTCTTCCCGCACCCCCTCGGAAAAGCCGAGGTTCAGCGGTCTCCGATCTCCGGACTTCTTCCGCGGTCCAGCCGATCCGCCACCATAAGCGGTCTCGGCACCGTGTCGGCCGGCACGCCGCTGCGTCCCTCGTCCTCTTCCTCGGGCGAGGAGAGCTTGACGCAGTTGCGTCGACAATACGAAGGACCTCCTGTGGCAACAGCTTCTGCTGGCCGGGAACAAGCCGATGACGTCGCCTTCCCCGGCCATTAAGTGGCTGTCACCGGAGCGGCCGAAGCAACCCCTCGCTTTAGCCGAGGTGCCTGTTTCCAGGCCTGTTGCTCAGCCAAAACCAGTTGCTCCACCGATTTATGGTGGAACCTCCGCCTCCACAGCTGTTGTTTGGGGCTCTGACCAAGAACTCTGGGTCGGCTCAGGGTTTACCCCATAGGCTGTCTGTCACCCTCACTCCCGATCGCCCTCGGCAGGTGGAGGGTGGCTCAGGCCCGAGGCAGCTCTTTGTGGACTCTTCTGAGTCCGACGACGATTCCTCCCTTTTCTCCAGGCGAGTAGACTTGGAGTCCTCTGGAGGTCAGTCGCTGGACGATAGCCCTTTGTCCTTTCTGGGTTTGCTTAGGCTCATCTCGGAGTCCACCAGGATGCAGCTTGAGCCCGTATCCAGGCGGGCCAAGTATCCCCTCACGGAGATATTGGACTGAGGGGATTCCCCTACGGAGGCTTTTCCTGTGGCCGAGGCCATTGTGGGCCCGGCCGTGGAGCTCTGGCAGCGCCCTGCTTCCTGCCCTGCGCCTTCGGCCAGGATGGCCAGGAAGTATGCGGTCCCTACCGGTTCCCTGTCCGGTTTCTCGGAACATCCCTCAGCCGAGGGGTTAGTTACCGACAGCGTTTTCCGGCGTGCCGGAAACGCTAGGGACGTGGACAAACCTCCTGACAAGGAGTCCAAGAAATTGGACTATACCAGGCGAAAAGTCTACGCTGCGTCCTCCCTTGGCCTTTGTCAGGCCAGCTCGGCCGTGCTTATGGCACATTTCTCCCATGCCCTGTTGGGCTCCCTGGACGAGGTAGTCCCTCATCTCCCAGCTGACCTGCAGACCACGGTTAGGCAGGTGCGGGACCAGGGCAGGGCAGTGGCCAAGCAGCAACTTCAGACTGCTCTGGACAGTGGAGACTCATGCGCCAGGTCAGTTGCGGCCGCAGTGGCTATGCGCTGTTGGGCATGGCTGAGGATATCCACCTTCACAGTGGATACCCAGCACAAATTGGCAGATGTCCCCTTTCTGGGGACCGGCCTCTTCGGCCCTGGAGTGGAAGGCCACCTCCAGAGGATCAAAAAGTCCAATGCCACTTTGGACTCTGTCTCATCCACTCAGAGGGACAAGGGCCGCAGACCACAACCCAAGCCCTTTCGTCCATCTGCGCTCGCGGCACGTCCGGCCCAGCAGCATCAAGGCCAGCAGGCTCACGCTTGGCGTCCCAAACCCAAGCCACGGCTTCCTCCTCCAGGAAGCAGGGAGGTAAAGAGCTCAGGGGAGGTCCCTTGGCGGTCCCTTCTCCAAGCCTGCACAGTGACGGGTTGAGGGGTGTAAGCCCCCCAGCACCGTCACCTCACCCCAGAGTTCCCCATGAGGACAGCTCCGGTACTTCCTTTCCGCCTGGTCTGCTGTTTCCACAGACCGGTGGGTGTTCTGAAGTGGTAGGAAAGGCCTGCCTTTGGAGTTCAAGCAGGCTCTGCCTTCAGAGCCGTCGCCCCAGAGGGGCCTTGGGAGTCCATGACCTCGCTAACTATTTCATGACAACATCGCTCTGCTCCTCGAGAAGAGGTGATCAGAGGGTGGCGGACCCTCCCTCAGACCGGGATTTGTGTCCAGGTAGCTCCTGGTCCCAAAACAGAAGGGGCTGGGCGCCCCCTTCTCGACCTACGACCTAAACAAGTTCCTAAGGTCTCGAACCTTCAGGATGGTCACTCTGGCTCAGATAGCCTACCATCCTTGGGCAGCATGTGTTCTGCTCTCTGGACCTGCAGGACGCGCGATTTTTCACGTCCTATCCGTCCGCCTCACCAAAGATTCCTTCGCCGAGCCGGAAGGATCCTCGAGTTCCGAGCCATGCCCTTGGCCTGTCTCCTGCACCCAGGGCCTTCACCAAATGCATGGCAGTGGTGACAGCATTCCTACGGCGCCCGAGGATTGGTGTACCCTTACCTGGACGATTGGCCCCAGTAGCAGCCCCCCCTCAGACAGGAGATGGAAGCGGTCCAGAGATCTGGCCCTCCAGGTTTGCTCTCAGGTCAGCCTCCTCATCAATGAGGCCAAGTCGGAACTCGAACCGAAGCAGGTGATTCTCTTCATCGGGGCAGAGCTCGACTCTCTTCGAGCCAGAGCATGGCTCCCGGTGGACAGGGCTGAGGTTCTTTCCTCCTTTGCCCGATCATTTCTGGTTGGGCAATTGCGCCCTGCCCGGGACTTCCTGCGCCTCCTGGGTCTCATGACAGCTTGCACCACCGTGGTCCGTTGGGCCGCTGGAACGCATCGCCCCTTCAATGGGGGCTGGCCAGCCAGTGGTCTCAGCCTGCGATCCATTGGACCAGCTAGTGATGGTGACCCAAGGGATGTGGGGCAGCTCTCCAGTGGTGGATCGTTCCAGCTCATCTGCAGGAGGGCATCCGTTTGTCGCTCGAGTCGCTGATCTCTCTATCGACCAGCGCCTGTCTGATGGGTTGGGGTGCCCATCTGGGGAGCAGAGCTCATGGCCTCTGGTCCCAGCAGGAGTCCGATGCCATATCAACCTGCTGGAACTCCGAGCGGTCCACCTAGCTCTCACCGCCTTCGCTCTGTTTCTCACGGGGTCAAAGTGGTTCGGGTCCAGGCGGACAATACCACGACTATGTACTACACTAAACCGCCAGAGGCCGGGGCAGCGCTCCATGCCCTTGTACAAGGAAAGCTCTCCGCATTTGGTCACTCTCGTCGCAGCCTGGGCGGATCTCCTAGCCATTCATGTGGCAGGAGCCTCCAACACCCTGGCGATGCCCTAAGCCGGATAGGGCTGTGTCCCAGTGGTCTCTCCTGCTGGAGTACAAGATCTGTTCTCCCATTGGGGCACACCTCAGGTGGATCTGTTTGCTTCGAGGAGACGTGAAGCTGAGGCTGTTCCATGCCGCCCCCTCAGCAGGGCTGCTGCAGGGGATGCCTTCTCGAGGCCCGTGGACCCGGGCCTCTTCTCGCCTTTCCCCATTTCCCTTGATCCACAAGGTGCTTCTCAAGGCAAGGAGGACAAGGCGCAGGTGATTCTAGTAGCCCCAGACTGGCCCCGCCAATGCTGGTATCCAGATCTCCTCAGCCTCAGCTCCAGGTTCCGAGGCAGCTTCCAGCTCGCCCGGACCTGCTTTCAGTCAGTCAGGGAAGGTGTTCCATCCAGACCTTCAATCCTGCACCGGCCCTGGACCCTAAGCGGCTAGAGTTCCAGGCCTTGGGTCTTTCCACGAGGTCCTCAATGTAGTTGAGGCGTCCCGTGAGTCTCGACCAGGAAATGCATGCCTTCAAATGGAAGAGGTTTTCCATTTGGTGTCAGCAAGGGCCTGGACCCTTCCTCCTGTTCTTTGGCAAGCATCTTGGACTATTTATGGTCCCTTTCTCAGCAGGGCTCAGGTCGACAACCCTAAGGTGCACCTGGCAGCCATCTCTGCTTGCAGACACGGGCGGGAAGCAGTCGGTGGCGCAGGAGGAAGGTGGTCTGGCGCTTTTCCAAGGCCTTGATCACATTTCCCCTCGGTGTGAGAACCTCCACCTCTGTGGGATCTACTGCTGGTACTGGCAAAGCTGTGGGCAAGCCATTCGAAGCCAATGCACAGGTGTGCTCTCTCTCACCTGTCGTGGAAGACCGCCTTCTTGGCGGCTATTATGTCAGCCAGAAGGATGGAGAGCTCCAGGCGCTTTCCATCGAGTCTCCTTACCTGGTCTTCCACAGGGACAAGGTTGTCCTGCGCCCCAACCCGAAATTCCTTCCGAAGGTGGTGTCGGAGTTTCACCTTAACCAGGTGTTGACTCTGCCGGTGTTTGTACCCCAGTCACACCTCGGAGGCCGAATATGGGCTCCATACTCTGGACCCTAGAAGGGCGCTCGCTTACTATAAGGAGCGCATGGCTGAAATTCGGGGAGAGGTTCGCCAGCTGTTTGTCACCTACGATGAAGCTGCACCTGGCAGACCTGCAGCCAGCGGGACGATAAGCAGGTGGGTCACCTCCTGCATAGATCTCTGCTGTAGGTTGGCGGGCATGGAGCCTCCCAGAGGATAAGAGCTCATTCTACCGCCATACCGCTGCATCGGTGGCTGCTTCCAGGGATGTCCCTATCCAGGAAATCTGCAGGGCTGCTGCCTGAAGTCAGCATACACCTTCATCACCCAATGCCATACATTGACCTTGAGTCATGCCGGGATGCTGGTTTTGGAGCCTCAGTTCTCCAGTCTCTTTTCCCTAAGTAGGGGTGCGCCTTGCCTCCTCCTCCCGGAGAACTGCTAGAGTCTGCCAGACAGTGTGGATGAACAACATATCCATGTCCCTAGAAATATAGGTTACTCACCTGTAACAGGAGTTCTAGGAATGGTATATGTTGTTCATCCACCACGACCACCGACCTCCCGACTTGACGCACAACCTGAGCTTCCAGTGGGCCAGATCTGGCGTCATGGGGCAGAGCCGAGTTTTACCACCCAGGTGGGTGGGAGGAGCCAGCTTGAAGACCTTCCAGCAAGATTTAAAGCGGCAAGGAACCTGCCAATAAGTGTGGATGAACAACATATACCATTCCTAGAACTCCTGTTACAGGTGAGTAACCTGTATTCCCCCCCCCCTTATTTTGGGAGGGGGGGAGAGTTGAGACACACCCTCAGCCTGCACTCCCTAGTGGTTGGTCCTCAGACCTAGGCTGCTTTAGATCATGTCCTGCAGCTGAACTCTATAGTCCAGGTCTGGACTTTATTCCCTAAAAAGGCTTATGTGCAACTCTGTTTCTGAGGGTGTGCTACTCTTTCCCTCCTCCTTATCTTTCCTTCCCTTTTCCTTCTTCTCCTTCCAGAGATTGGGGCCCCTCTCCCCAATTTCCTTTTTAAGTTTCCTTCCTCTGTCGCCTTAGTTATTTGTCTTTTTTTGGTAGATTTTTCTTTCCTTTTATCTGTCCCTTAGGCTCTCTTGCCTTAACCCACCCTTCCTTCCGTACACTCTCTGGCGTGTCAGAACTGGGTCTGGGGCGGAGTCGATGATGGCTAACTGCCAACCCTCGAGCGCCACGTGGAACTTCGGCCTCGAAGGCGGCGCCGGCCCTGCGTCGCTCCACCCATGACAAAAAAAAAAACCCCGTGGGGTCCTAGCTCCAGCGCGGTACCCAGTAGTGATGAATGGTGAAGATACACAGAAAGATAAACAGTTACGGCATGTACATAATTTTCACTTCCCGCTGATGAACAGATTGTTAGAGGCTCCTCCAAAGCAACTATCCCTACAAACCGACCTCCTGACACAGGGACCCCATGTCCATCCCAGCCTGCACTCACTTCATCTCCATGCCTGTCTCCTGAGGAGATAGAAGTGAATAGATTCAAGGTTTCTCAGTGGATCTCGGAAATCCTGTTAGCGGCTCGTAAACCTTCCTCTAGAAAGACTTGCACAGCAAAGTTGAAGCGTTTCTCGATTTGGTATGTGAAGTCCCGCCTGGATCCTTTCTGTTGCCCACCAAACAAGATGCTGGAATACCTTCCAGACCTGTCGAATGCAGGGCTGCAGTATACCACAGTAAAGGTGCACCTCTGCGCGATTTCCACCCATCATGAGCCAGTGCACAACTTGGCACTGGCTCAGCGTCCTCTAGTCAAAAGATTCCTTAAAGGCATCCTTCACACCAGACCCCTGGTCAGAAGACCAGTGGCTGCATGGGACATTAACCTCGTGCTAGATATGCTCACTCGCAAGCCATTTGAACCTCTAGCCACTTGTGATTTGAAGTTTTTGACCTGGAAGACTGCCTTCCTGGTGGCTATTACTTCCACTCGTAGGGTCTCTGAGATGCACACGTTGGTCACAGACCCTTCATACACAGTGTTTCACAAGGATAAGATGGTTCTTCACACCCACCCTAAGTTTCTTCCAAAGGTGGTTTAAGAATTACATCTTAACCAACCTTTGCTGCTTCAAACTTACTTCACCAGCTTTCAGAATGAGAGGGAAGGTACCCTTCACTCTCAGTATGTGAAAAGAGCTTTGCGGTTCTACATTTATAGAAATCTACTAATCTAAATAGCTCTTGGTATCCTTCAGTACGACCTGGCTGGGTCAGCTTGTCTCCATTTGATGCATTTCTACGTGACTGGTAGCCTGTCTCTGACACTGCCACTCGATGGTATAGGTCAAGCTGGATGGCGGGGTTTACACCCACTCTACTAGAGTGGTTGTGGCTTCCTTGGCAAAGATTCATAACATACCCATTGCAGACTTCTGCAGAGCAGCTACTTGGGAGTTCGGTGCACACCTTCAAAAAGCACTATGCTCTCGACGTTCATTCAGCAGATCAATCCTTAATGGACTTCTGTCTTAAGTGAGCTCGGTTTCCTGCCGCCCTGCTTGGGGGATTGGTTTGTAGCTCAGTACTCTCCCACTAGTGTGAATGAATGGTGAAGACTTTTAGTCCAGGAAGATATGGAAATTACGTACCTACTGTAATTCTTGATCTTCTTGGACGAAGTCTTCATTCATTCATTCACACGCCCACCCACCATCCCCCGAGCTCACTCATTATGTTTTTGGTCTTCACTCCCCTGTTGGTTGGGATGCGAAGATGATGTTTTGTTGACCATTCTTACATGGGTCATCCGGTCTATCTCATGCCCGGATTAGGTTAGGTTTTCGTAGGTTCAAACAACTTGAAGTCTTGCTGTATTCTGACAAGTGCAGTTAGCCCCAGCCTTGAAACTGCCCCGGAGAACAAAGGGTTAACCTTTCTATGCAGAGCATAGAATGCTGAGCTCAAGCTCGGTTGATGTCTCTGTCTGTTTCCCTTTGAAAGCTAACCATCAGATTCTTTACTCCGCCTCACTGAACAGTCGCTCTAGAGATTTTTCCTGCAGCTCGGTTTGAAAGTCGGTTTAAGTGTCGTTTTTTTTCGTCGGTTTCTAACCGAAAAAGTTTCCCGCATAGTCGGTTCAGTCTCTGTCTGTGGTACCGTGAGTACTAGATGGGTTTTGTACTGTGTTTCTGTGTGGAACTTGTAAAAAGTGTGGATCGGTTCAGCCAAACCCATCATTTGTTTAATTCTTGCGTAACTTTAGTGTGTGGTTACCGGTTCTTAGCGGTTCTAAAAAAAAAAACGTGTTTTGAAACTGTTTTTTCCAAGACTTGTGACACGGTTAGGAACCGATAAGGGAGTCTCGCCTGGCGGTTGCTGAACAAAGGGTAAGTTCTAGGGACATGGATATGTTGTTCATCCACACTTATTGGCAGGTTTCTTGCCACTTTAAATCTTGCCGGAAGGTCTTCAAGCTGGCTCCTCCCACCAACCCGGGTGGTAAAACTCTCGGCTCTGCCCCATGACGCCGGATCTTCCTTACCGCTTGGAAGCTCAGGTTCCCTCCTTAACGCATTGCGCTTAAGACTGGTTCCTAATTCTTTGAAAAGTTCGAAATTGAAAAGTTTTTGCAAAAGACTTCGGCCTTCTTCTCCTCGCGGCTGCGATGGACAAATCGACTCCGGGATTTCGGAGGTGCCCTTGCGGGCAGAAGATGTCTAGGACGGATCCGCACTCCATGTGCGTCTACTGCCTGGGCCTTGAGCACGACCCGCAGGCCTGCGACTTGTGCTCTTCCTTTTCAGCCTACGTCCTTGAAGACCGTGCTGCCCGATTACAACTGGGGCGCACCGAGAAAAGAATTCCACCGGTGAAATCTAAAGAGGCCCGATTGACGGTGTCCGCGGCGGCAGGCTCGGCGGATCAGCTTGAGCAGGTGATCACCCTCGAAGAGGAGGCGGCGCGGGCTGCTTCTACCTCGGCCATGCATTTGTCCCACTTCTCTCGGTGCCTCTTACTGCTTCTTTAAGGAGCTTTGTCTGACCCTCTCGACCAAAGGTGAGGGTCCAATTCTTCGGGACCTTCTTCCAGGTCCAAAAGACAAAAGTAAGTCTCTCCGTCGGACGCTCTTGGGAAGCGGGAAAAGATCCCCTCCCTTGTCGGATAGTCGACTTCAGTCGACCCCTCTGCTTCGCCACTGGCTTCACGGTGTCCCCCAGGCCAGTTGGCGAGACTCCTCGCGACGTGGTCGAGATTTTCTCGACCCGCTGGATCGGTTGTCGGCTGGAGAAGCTGCAGAATCCCTCTCCCGTTCCCCGTGGAGTTGAGATCCCGTCAGGTCGTCTGTGCCTCAGTTCCAGACCTTGATGGGTCGTCCGAGCCAAGGGGAGTGCCGATTTCAGCACTTCTCCTCGCCTTCCTCGGCCTAGTCGAGACTCTCGGTCTCGGTCTCGGACATCCTCGCGGTCCAACCGATCCTGCCGTCATAGGCGGTCTCGGTCTCGGCACCGCAGCAAGCGGCGCCGCCGCTCTTCCTCTTCCTCGGACGAGGGGAGGCTTCGGCGGAAGTTGCGTCGGAGGTACGAGGAACTCATGTGGCAACAGCTCCTTTTGACCGGGAATAAGCCGACCCAGTCGTCTTCCCCGGCCATTAAGTGGCTGTCACCGGAGCAGCCGAAACAACCCCTCATTGTAGTCGAGGAGCCTGTTCTCAGGCCGGTTGTTCGGCCAATTCCAGCTGCCCCACCGATTCTGGTGGAACCTCCGCCCCCACAGCCATTAGTTGGGGCTCTGACCAGAAATTCTCGGTCGGCTTTGGGTTTGCCCCATAGGCTGCTCGGTCACCCTCACTCCCGATAAACCTCAGCAGGTGGAGGGTGGCTCAGGGCCGAGGCAGCTCTTTGAGGACTCTTCTGAGTCGATGATGGTTCCTCCTCTTCTCCAAGCGCGGAGACTTAGAGTCCTCGGAGGACAGTCAATGACGATAGCCCTTCGCCCTGTTGGGGTTGTTTTCGAATTTCATCTCGAGTCCACCGGGATGAAGCTCGAACCTGCTTTCAACGGGCCAGGTATCCTCACCGGAGATTCTGACCGAGGGACTTCCCACGGAGGCCTTCCGGTGGCCGGGTTACAGTGGGTCCGCCTTTGAACTTTGGCAGTATCCTGCTTCCTGCCCCTGTGCCGCCAGGTTGGCCAGGAAGTATGCGTCCCTACCGTTCCCTGTCCGTTTTCGGAACACCTCGGCCGAGGAGTTGGTTACACGATAGCTTTCCGCGCCGGGAACGCCAGGATGTGGACAAACCTCCCGATAAGGAATCCAAGAAATTGATTATGCCAGTGCGACAAGTCTATGCGCCCTCCTCTCAAGCCCTTCGCCAGGCCAGTCCGGCCGCCCCTCATGGCACATTTTCTCACGCTCTGTTACCCTCTGATGAGGTTGTCCTCATCTTCCTGCGAGATCTGCTGCTGACTACCGTCAGGCAGATGCGGACCAGGGCAGGTGGCTAAACAGCAGCTCCAGACTGCGTTAGACATCGGGGACCTGTGCCAGGTCTGTGGCGTCAGAGTGGCCGTGGTGTCATCGGGTTTGGCTGAGGATATCCACCTTACTCGGATACCCAGCACATGTTGGCGGATGTTCCCTTTTGGGACTGACCTCTTCGGCCCTGGGGTGAAGGTCACCTGCAGAGGATCGATAGTCCAATGCTACCTTGGACTCTGTCTCTTCCGGCTCAGAGACAAAGGCCGCACACAGCCTAAGCTCCTTTGCCCTTCTGCTTCTTGCGTGCGCGCCCGCCCAGCAACGCCAGGTTGTGCAGGCTTGACCTTGGTATCCTGCTAAGCCTGCTGCCGGGCTTCTCCAACAGGAAGCAGGAGGTAAAGGCCCAGGAGGTGCCTCGACGGTCCCTCCTCCAAGCCTGCCTAGTGACTGGCTGAGGGGTGTTCATTTCCATCCCTGCCACCTCACCCTGGCTCCCACCGCGGGGGGGACGTGCCCAGACACTTCCTTTCCACCAGGTCCGCTTCCACCATGGACAGGTGGGTACTGAGGTGGGAAAGGCTCCACTCTTGAATTCGAGCAGGCCCCGCCCTTCAAAGCTGGCTGCGACCTCGGGGCCTCGGGTCCGTGAGTTTCACTGTATGGCTCCGCTGAAATGACATCGCCTCCTCCCAAAAGGAGGTGATCACGGAGGTGGAGGACCCCCTTCAGACCCGGGGTCTTCGTGTCCAGGTATTTCCTGGTTCCGAACGGACTGGGCTGATACCCATTCTCGACTCTACATGACCTGGACAAGTTCCTAAGGTCTCGAACCTTCAGAATGGTCACTCATGCGAGATAATACCATCTCTGGAGCACGGCGCGTAGGTCTTCTGCTCTCTGACCTACAGGACGCTGCTCTTCACATCCTTATCCGTCTGCATATCGAGATTCTCCGCTAGCCGGAGGGATCCTCTTCGAAGTTCCTGTGCCATGCCCTTCGGCTTATCTCCAGCTCCCAGGGTCTCACCAAATGCATGGCAGTGGTGACAGTATCTCGCGGCGCCGAGAGGTCTGGTGTACCTCACCTGACCGACTGGCTGATAGCAGCCTCCTCCAGACGGGAGGTGGAGCAGTCCAGAGATCTGGGCCTCCAGGTTTGTCTCGAGTTGGCTCTTCATCAACGAGGCCAAGTCGAACTCGGAGCCAAAGCAGGTGATCCTGTTCATCGGGCAGAGCTCGACTTTCTCAAGCCAGAGCACGACTCCCGGCGGACAGGGCCGAGGTTCTCACCTCCTTGCCCAGTCATTTCTGGTTGGGCAATCGTGGCCCCTGCCCGGGACTCCGCGCCTTCTGGGTCCCATGGCGTTCCTGTACCAGTGTGGTCCGTTGGGCCTGCTGGCACATGCGCCCTTCAGTGGGGACTGGCTAGCCAGTGGTCACAACGCGCATCCTTGGACCAGCTAATGATAGTGACCCAGGAGATGTGGAACGCCTCCAGTGGTGGACCGCTCCATTCCATTTGCAGGAGGGCATCCTGTCCGTCCCGAGCCGACGGCCCCTATCGACCGATGCCTCTCTGATGGGTGGGGTGCCCATCTGGGAACACCGAGCACGGCCTCTGGTCCCTGCTGGGAGTCCCGATGCCACATCAACCTGCTGGAGCTCCGAGCGGTCCGCCTAGCTCTCACCGCCTTTGCTCCATTTCTCCGGGGTCAAGTGGTCTGAGTCCAGACGGACAATACCACGCACCATGTACTTACCTGAACCGCTAGGAAGGGACGCGCTTCCATGCTTCTATGCAAGGAAGTTTCTCCATTTGGTCACTGTGTCGCAGCCTGAGGCGGATCTCCCAGCTATTCATGTGGCAGGAACTCTCCAACACCCTGGCCGATGCCCTGAGCCGATAGGCTGCATTCACTTAATGGTCTCTCCTGCCGGAGGTAGTACAAGATCTGTTCTCCCACTCAAGGCACACCTGTGGTGGACCTGTTTGCCTCCTGGAGAACGCCAGGCTGAGGTTGTTTCATGCCTCGCCTCAGTAGGGCTCGCTGCAGGGGGATGCCTTCTGAGGCTGTGACCCCTGGGCTCTCTTCTACGCCTTTCCCCATTTCCTTGATTCACAAGGTGCTTTTCAGCAAGGAGGGACACAAGCGAGGTGATCCTGATAGCCCCAGACTGGCCCCACCAGTTCTGGTACCCAGATCTCTCAGCCTCAGCTCCAGGCTCCTGGGCAGCTTTCAGCTCGCCTGGACCTGCTTTCAGTCAATCAGGAAAGGTGTTCCATCCCCGACCTTCAATCCTCTGCACCTGGACGACCTGGTTCCTGAGCCGGCCAGAGTTCCAGGCTCAGTCTTCTGACAGGTCCTCAATGTTGCTGCTGAGGCGTCCTTGAAGGAAAGTCGATCAGAAATGCTACGCCTTCAAAATGGAAGAGATTCTATTTGGTGTCAGGGCAAGGGCTTGACCCTTCCTCCTGTTCTGTGGCAAGCATTTTGACTATTTATGGTCCTTTCTAGTCAAGGGCTTAGGTCGACGACCCTTAAAGGTGCACTGGCAGTCATTCCTGCTTACCGGGCGGGGCCGGGAGCAGCCTGTGGCGCAGGAAAAGGTTGTCGGCGATTAAAGGCCTTGATCACATTTCCTCCCGCGATGAACCTCCACTCGTGATTTACTGCTGGTATTGGCAAAGCCTAGGGCGTTTATTCAACCAATGCACAGGTGTGATCTCTCTCACCTGTCGTGGAAGACCACCTTCTGGTGGCTATCACGCCAGCCAGAAGGATGGAGAGCTCCAGGCGCCTTCGATCGAGTCTAGCTACCTGGTCTTCCAAGGGACAAGGTTGTCCTGCACCCCACCCGAAATTCTTTCTGTCAGGTGGTGTCGAGTTTCACCTAACTAGGTGCTGACTGCCGTGTTCTACCCCAGTCACACCGAGGCCGAATATAGACTCCATACTTGGACTCCAGAAGGGCTCACTTATTATAAGGAGCGCACGGCTGAAATTTGGGAGAGGTTCGCCAGCTGTTTGTCACCTACGCTGAAGCCGCACCTGGCAGACCTGCAGCCAAGCGGATTTGTTAGCAGGTGGGTCACCTTCTTACAGATCTCTGCTATGTTGACGGGCATGGACTCCCAGAGGGATAAGAGCTCATTCTACCCTACTATACTGCTGCATCGGTGGCTGCTTCCAGGACGCCCCTATCCAGGAAATCTGCAGGGCTGCTACCTGGAAGTCAGCACACACTTTATTACCCATTACCACATCGACCTTGAGTCACGCCCGGATGCTGGTTTTGGGCCTCGGGTTCTCCAGTCCTTATTTCCCAAGTAAGTATTGGGGGTGTGCGCCTCCTCCTCCGGAGAACTGCTAGGAGTTCACAGTGTGTGGATGAACAACATATCCTGTCCCTAGAAATACAGGTTACTCACCTGTAACAGGAGTTCTAGGAATGGTATATGTTGTTCATCCACACACCCACCCAACTTCTGCCTGACGCGACAACCTGAGCTTCCAGTGGGCCAGATCTGGCCATGGGGCGGAGCCGGAGATCTTCCTTGTCAATCTTCACCATTCATTACTTCCTGGGTGTAAGCCGGAGGCGCTGCATCTGCCACGGGAGCTTTTTTTTTTTTTAAATTGCCTAACGCGCCCCGAGAGCGACGTCATAAGCGTTAGGGGCGGCTGTTAGTAGCACCGACTCTCTCCTCCAACCAGTTCTGTTTCTCCTGTCACGAGGCAGCACTTAAGCCATTGGAGCATTTTCAACCGCGTAGTTTTCGTCCGACTCTCCATTTGTATCGCACCCACGCCCACCGTAAGACTGTTCCTTTCTATTTGTACGCCGGTGTGTTTTCCCACTGTGTTTTTCCCTCAATAGTTCTTCACGCGGCGTCCGGGTTCCAAGCCGGGTTGCTGGAAGACGGGCCGGCCCCTATGGCCGGGGTGTTCTGTGGCCGGCATTTCCATCTCGGACCGCATGATGTGTGTCTCGCTATGGGACCCAACCATGATATGGATCGCATGGCGACGCTTTGTTTCTGATGGACTGCACGGCCCTCAAGTCCGCATAGCTTGGGCAAGACTCCGCACTGGGACGGCATGGGAATCTCGGCCAGATCCTTAGTATTTTCCGGGTCCCTCCTGGCCTATACGTCCGAGGAGGAGGGGGTCTCCTCTCCTCTTGCCGAGGAGGAGGCCCTTCATGGTGTTGGGAGTTCCAGTCTCCCTGCCGCAGCTGACACCGCCGCAGTCACCTTGAGGTGCAGGCTCTCGCTGCTCGGGCGCTCCTTTGTCTGGGCCCGCTCTGGGGCCTCGCCGCTGCTGCGGGCGCTGCTTTCAGATCCCGCGCCGCTACGCGGTGCCGGTGACTGTGCAGCGCCGCCTCCCGGCGCTTAGCCAGATCCCGGCGCTGGGCTATGGAGCCGGTGATCGAGCGCGCCGCTTGCGGCGCCCGCTTTGGATCCCGCGCCGTTTCGCGGGTAATCGTGATCGGGCGCGCTGCTTTTTAGCCCCGGCGCCGTCTCGCGGTGCCGATGAGCATTAGCGGCCCGCCCAGCTGAAGGTGCCGCTTTCCGCCTCGCCGGCGCGCGCATGTGCCTTCCCTCCTCGGCGGTGCCGGGTCTGCCGGAGCCGCTGGGTGTGGGGTGGGCCTCATGCTGCCGGCAGGGGCGAAGCAAGGCTGACTGGCACCGGGGCCGTCATGGCCTCGGGACTCTATGGGGTGGCCAGCATCGAGGTCCTGCTGGTCTCTGCCCTCTCAGAGGACGATGGCTCAGATGTGGACCCATCCTGCTCTCCATTCTTGAATCTGGGTCCTCGTGGCTAGGGTACCAGGTGGGCGTGTGGGGCCTCCCTCTGTCCCCTTGCCGTCGTCTCCTGGGGTTCCTGGCTGGGGTGGCCGAGAATCCCGGGGGGCAGGCGTGGGGTGGACGGAGGAGGCTCCTCTGAGGTTCGGTGACAGCTACCCCCTCGGGTGCTGTTACCTCCTCTAGGGTTAGGGAACGCTGCAGTCGGGGAGGAGGCCTCGAACTGGGGGTTGAGGACAGGCTCCTGCTGCTTAGTCTTCTTGGCCACCTCAGGGGTGGCCAGAGCCAGAGCGCAGAGCCCCGCCTCCCCAGGGTTCTAGGGTGTCCTTCATGGCGCGAGTGGGACTGCCCCTGGATCCATGCAGTCCCGAGCGCCACAGCGGAGTTTCTCCCCAGGGCTCTTCCAGGTTCCGCCTCCCAGAGTTCCGTTCTTGGCCTGGTTTGATTTCCGGGATCCCTCCTACTAGGGCTCCCTCCGGATTCAGAGCTCTAGCAGAGAGCAGTTTGCCTCCTCGGAGGTGCCCTCTCCCATCTCTGCCTTCCCACACCCCGCCTCCCAGGCCATGTCGGTCCCATGGGCCTGTTATCCTGGGAGCAGTTCAGGGTTCTGTAGAGTGCCTTCCCTCATATGTTAGTTACATGCATGAGGCGGTTCTTGCACTCTCCCCACCGCCGCAGGAATCCTCCTGGACATTCCAGTTCTCACCATCCTCGTCTCCCTCCTCTGGAGGGAGAGGAACCCTGCTCATCTGTCCTCGATGCTGATTTACAGAATATCAGCTTCCTCGAGGATGGTGAGGGATCTTCGATTTCCTCGCTCGGAGACAATACCGAACGCGTGACGCGGAATTCCTTGGTGAATTCAGTGCCCAGCATCTGGTGGTACCTCCTGGCCTATCCTCTTCCAGGAGGCGCTCTATCTGGTCCTGGGCAGTTCCCTCGCCGCTTTTCCCAGCCCCGTGGACTGCCAGCATAGGTATTGTGCCCCTGAGTCTCTCTAGGTTCCCTTCCAACCCGTCCTCAGGTTTGGTATCCTGGATACTCCTTCTGGCGCCGTTGCCTGGCGCCTGACCGCCCACGGTTGGACTCTCTCCCAGTTCGACCGTTGGGGCGAAGAGTTCTTCTCTTCTCGTGCGAGTGCATGTGATTGCATCATATCAGGCTCACCACGCTGCCTACAACCGGCATCTGTGGTCGATGATGTCCCAGCTGCTGGCATCTATGCCTGACGCGGAGCAAACCAGACAAGCCGTTGCCCTCTCCGCTGTAGGCCTGGAGCTGGCAAGACACCAGCAAGGCATCTTATGACGCCAATGAGGTGGCTTCCAGGCTTATGGGGACAGCGATCTGCATCAGGCGGACGGGCATGGCTTCGCCTTTCCAGGTTGTCACCCCTGGCCGCGTGGGTGATGCGCCTCCGCCTCCGGGGACCTGTCTTTTCTCATCCAGAGCTAGGAGACTTTTACAGGGCTCCATCCGTCTCCTGCGTCCTCGGGAGGCACCTCCTAGCTGTTCTCCCACTTAGGCTTTCTGAATAAGCCAGGGTCTTCTCCTTCTGTTTCCCACCAGCAGAAGGCTGGGGTCTTGTTCCCTCAGGTGTGGCCTCTTCCCCTCCTGGGAAGAGGAGCCAGTACTCACCCAGGAGTAATGAATGGTGAAGATTGGCTGAGGAAGATAGGAGAAGAGTGCATTACCTACCGTGATTCTTGATCTTCTCTTGTATCTTACCATTCATTACTTACACCCACTCCACCCACCATCCCTCAGTGGCCTCTTCCCTGTGGCTTTCCACTCCGCCTCCTTCCTTCTCTGCATTTTCTTTGTTTATAAAATATAGGGGAAAATTCTTTAATTTTCCAAAAAAAAAAAAAAAAAAAGTTCTTTCTTAAGGGGAGGGTTCTACACCCAGAAAAATTACTTACTCTAAGATTCATGGGCCATCTAAGTGATTGCATTGGCGATCAGACTGCACTACTATCTCTTGCTCTTCTTCTGGCAAGATACCTCTGGGGTTTTTGGTCTGGCTCAGACTATTCAGTTTTGATCCTGCAATCCCGTGTTCAGATAGTTGCCCTGAAATCTTTCCCTCTATTCTTGCTTTGCAAGAGGCAGAGGAACGAGTATGTCTGTTCCTTTCTTCTTTAAAAAAAAAAAAAAATGCTGAGGAACTCTTCTCCGACTGCTATAGGCATCTTGGTATCTGGGTCATGCATCTAGTCAAAAGGAGAAATCAAACAAGAAGGCAAATGAGAAGGTAGGCTTTCCTTCTCGCAGTTTTGCTATTGGTTTCTCCTTATGTCCTCCTGGACAATTTTTAAATAGAGTTCTGCTGACCATATCCAATCCTAACCAGCTTAAGCCTTGGCCTGCCTTAGCCAGTCAGTCTGAGTCCCATTTCTTGTCTTGAAACGCCTGAAAGGCTTGCATTTTTCCATTTTAAACCCTGAGCAGCACTCTCATGCTGGGGTTTTATTCTTCTCCTCGGGTGTCCTCCAGTTAAAGGCCTCCTCAGCCAGGAGCCGAGGCGGTGTCATGAACAATGGCATGTTGAAGATAACGCATTATGCCTCCTGAGTCTGTCTAGCTGGTTCGTGAACCTTCCTCTTCAGCTCTATCTACGGGATTCTTGCTTCCCTTTAGTCGAGCCTTCAGCTGCAAGTTGACTATGCTCGCTGGGCATTCTGGTCCCTTCAACATCCCATCTCTCTCTTCTCTTCTTCTTCTTCTTCTATTTTCTCATTTCTTACTCATCTCTCCTCCTAGAGTCGCCCAGGTAAGGAGGCCCTGCAGTCCCTAGATTAGGGATGTTCTTATCTCCTCTGTCCTTCCTCCATCGGCTTATTCCTTTCAGTTCATTCTTCCTTGCTTTGCTATCCCTCGGCTATCTTGCCTCGCTATCTATATTTTCTGCTTTCTTTTGCCTCTCCGGCTCCACAGAACTGAGTTGGAGGAGAATTGATACTTCTAAGCGGCCGCCCCTCACATATGTGTCGCTCCTCGAGGGCGGGGCCGTTAGGCAATTTAAAAAAAAAAAAAGCTCCCCTGACGGGTGCGCGCCTCCGGCTTACACCCAGGAAGTAATGAATGGTGAAGATACAAGAGAAGATCAAGAATTACGGTAGGTACGTAATTTTCCTTTTACCACCCGGTGGGTGGGAGGAGCCAGCTTGAAGACCTTCCGGCAAGATTTAAAGCGGCAAGGAACCTGCCAATAAGTGTGCATGAACAACATATACCATTCCTACAACTCCTGTTACAGGTGAGTAACCTGTATTTTGGTTAGGTTGGTCATGTCTGAGAAACCCAAGAAAAAAAACCGGGCCCACCGGGTTTCAACACTGCAGTGAGTGTGGGGAGGTCTCTGCTAAAGCCGATCCCCACACCACCTGCTTTTATTGTCTGGGGTTTGACCACCTTGATTCAGACTGCCAAATTTGGAAAAATTTTCCCAAATCTACCCTGGAAAAGAGATTAGGTAGACTGAGGGAAAAGGAGGCCGAGAAGTCCGCTGACCCGGATGGCGAGCCCGGTTTGGTTCCGACTGAACCAGAAGGAGTGCCCTCTGACCAGGGCGATACTTCGAGGAAAAAGAGAGCAGATCCCTAGGGGTCGGTTCTGACTAAAAGAAAGCGCAAAGAAAAATCGTCCGGTTCGGATCCAGAAGTCCATGTTCCGACCGCCGAAGAAATAGCCAGAGTGATTCGGATTGTGGAAGCGCTTCACCCAGTTCCGACTGATCCGGCACCTTTTGGCAGGGGCTCTGTTTGGTCAGTTCCCTCGGTTTACGATTATACTTTGGAAGAATTTTATGAACCGGAGTTTGAGGAGGAAGGGGAGTTTGAAGATGATGATGATGGTGAAAGTCTAGATGTGCCTGTGGAACCAGACATCTTCCCCAGACAAACCTTCAGGTGTATCCCCTCCTAGGCTTTCTGAGTCCCCTTCCCACTTTATGTTCTACAGAAAGGTGGCTGAGATCCTCCAGCTTCCTATGGAAGAGGCAATGGAGGATCAGGAAGAGCCTGATGATGTTGAAATGATGGACATCCCAGAGTCCAGGAGACTGTCTATTCCCCTCCACAAATCTTTTGGGAAACGGACACAAAAAATTCTGAAGTCTCCCAGTTCTGTACCTCCTGTGGACAGAAGAATGGACAAGAGGTATACACTCTCAGGCTCAGAAATGGAGTTTTTGTACCACCAATGCATCCATGTTGGGGTTGTGCAGGCTGTTGCCTGTGATAAGGCAAGCATTCCCTTGGCTTCACACACCCCCAGGCAAAGACTCTAGGAAGGTTGATGCCCTGGCAAAAAAGCTGTACATGGCATCTTCCCTGGAACTCAGACAGGCGAATTATATGTCCTATACAGCTAGGTACCAGAAATCCAGGTGGGACACTGTACTGGCACTGGCTAAACAGGCCTCCCCCAGCTAGCCAAGGAGCTGGAGGCGGTGGCTGCAGACGGGATTGAGGCATCTAAAGTTCAGTTTCATGCTGATGTGGACTCTAATGATGTGTCATCAAGAGTCATGGCTACATCTGTGGCTCTTTGGAGATTGGCTTGGCTCAGATGTACTAGCCTCTCGCAGGATACCCAGGCTAAGGCAATGGATTTTTCTGTAGTGGGTAATTCTCTGTTTGGGGAGCAGAGAATTACATGAAGAAAATGAATGAGTACAGGACCACCTACAGGAGTGCTCAGGCCAAGGAGAGGCAGGCAACTCCTCAAAGGCAGCAGTCTAGGTGCAGGCATTTTCAAAGGCCTTTTTACCAAGCACAGGCCTCTTCTTCCTTTTCACAGAGGGAGGGTTCTTCAGAGGGAGACGTAGAAGGGGGATGAGCAGGGCTGCATCCACTCCTCAGCCTAAAGCCCTTGCCAAGCAGACACCCTGATGGGCCTCCCCGGGTCGACTCTCCTATTCCAGTAGGGGGCAGGCTGGCTTACTTTGTCCAAAACTGGATGTCTATTACATCAGACAAGTGGGTCCTGGAAGTAGTAAGCCAGGGACTGGTCCTTAGCTTCAGAAAATTTCCAAAGATGAGAGCCAGGTCTTTTCCACCTGCAAATCTGTCAGAAACCTTTGCCCTAGAGGCAGAGGTTTCTTCTCTTGTAGCCTTAAGAGCCATAGAGAGAGTACCTACCCTACACTGGGGCAAAGGGCTGTACTTCCTGACCCCAGAAAAGATAGGGGAGTGGTGACCCATCCTAAACCTAAGATATCTAAACAAACATCTTTTAAAACCAAAGTTCAAGATGGTAACTCTCAGAATGATCCTTCCCTCTCTAAGGCCAGGGGACTGGTTAGCCTCCCTAGACCTCAAAGATGCCTACTTTCACATTCCCATCGGGTGGTCCCACAGAAAGTACCTCAGGTTTGAGTTGCCCTCTGGCCACTGTCAGTTCAGAGCAATGCCCTTTGGCCTAACCTCAGCCCCAAGGGTTTTCACAAAGTGCCTGGCAGTAGTAGTTGCCTTTTTAAGAAGGCAAAAGATTTCCATTTTTCCATATCTGGATGATTGGCTAATAGTGGGCCAGTCTCCAGACCAAGTCAAGTCTCACCTGCAAGTGACCCAGCAAGTGCTCACTTCTCTAGGATTTCTTCTCAACCTTCCCAAGTCAGTTCTCGAACCTGTCCAGCTTCTTACCTTTATAGAGGCAGAACTGGACACACTCAGTGCAAGAGCCTTTCTTCCTCTAGAAAGGGCAAGGGTTCTGATGGAACTAGCCTCTTTCTTCAGCCTTCGGGTATCTCGACCAGCAAGACATTTCCTCCAGCTCTTGGGCCACATGGCAGCTTCAACAGCAGTGGTCCAAGGAGCAAGATTCCAGAAGAGGGATATTCAGTTCCACCTAAGAGCTTTTTGGTCTCAGAGGAAGGATTCCCTTACCAAACTGATCCCAGTGTCTCTGACCTTGATCCAAGCTCTCCAATGGTGGCAGGATCAGGACAATTTAAGACAAGGTGTTCCTTTTGCTACTCAGCCTTGTTCAGTGGTCCTTACCATGGACGCTTCTCTTCTGGGCCGGAGAGCCCATCTGGGGTCCTTCACTGCCCAGGGGCTGTGGTCCCCCCAAGAATCCCTTCTCCATATCAATCTCCTAGAGCTCAGGGCAATTTTTCTGTCCCTAAAAGCTTTCTCTCAGTCAGTACAGAACAAGGTGATTCAGGTCAGAACAGACAACACCACCACCATGTGGTACATCAACAAGCAGGGAGGCACTCGGTCCAAGGCCTTGTGCACGGAAGCCATGAAGTTGTGGTCCCTGGCTTATTCCCTGCAAACCTCTCTGGTAGCAGTTCACCTTCCAGGGAAGGACAGTGTGCTAGCAGATGCACTGAGCAGGATCTCTCAGGGCCATCACGAATGGTCGCTGGACCCTTAGGTGTTGAAAGTGATTTTTTCAAGGTGGGGCACTCCGGAGATAGATCTCTTTGCAGCCCCAGACAATCACCAACTCCCTCTCTTTTGTTGCAGACCTCCAGTCTTGGGCTCCGTCCTCTGGATGCCCTGATTCTGAATTGGGAAGGGAAGCCTCTTTATGCCTTCTCCCCCTTCCCACTCTGTTCAAAGTTTTAGTCAAAATAAGGTCTCAGTCTTGCAAAGTGATTCTGATTGCTCCAGATTGGGCCAGACAGCTCTGGTACCAGCTGTTGCTGTCCCTAGCAGTCCATCTTCCCCTGTCTCTGTCTAGGAATTACAGCCTGTTAACATCCTCTCAGGGGAGGATTTGGTACCCCAATCTCTCAATCTCAAGGCATGGCTTTTGAAGAGTTAGAGTTTGCAGATCTGCATCTTTCCCAAGGGTTCTGGATGTTCTCAGAGCTTCTCGAAAGCCCTCCACCAGAAAGACTTATAACTCCAAATGGAAGAGAGTCAGCATTTGGTATTCTAAGAAGCATATTTCTCCAGATACTGCTGGATTGCCTACGGTTCTGGATTATATGGTCCATCTTAATGGCCTAGGCCTCGGACCAGCTACTCTCAAGGTACACTTGTCAGCTGTTTCTGTGTTTTTGTCTGTGGGGAAGTCTTCCTTACTATCTTCTCATCCTGTGTTCTGTAAATTTTTTTTAAAAGGATTGCTTCACACCGATCCTCCTTTTAGAGACCCTGCCCCTGCCTGGGATTTGAATGTTTGCATTGCTCAACTTATGCAACCCCCTTTTGAGCCTATGTCTTCAGCAGAGCTTAAGTACTTGACTTGGAAAACTGTGTTCTTGGTAGCCATTACCTCTGCCAGGCGTATCAGTGAATTGCAAGCCCGGTCACTGGAACCTGATTTTATCTCCTTTCACAGGGATAAAGTGGTCCTTAGAACCAATAGAAGGTTCTTGCCCAAAGTGGTTTCAGACTTCCATTTAAACCAGTCTATGTCTCTTCTTGTCTTCTTCACTGATCATTCTTCCTCAGGAGAGAGGAGGCTACATCGTTTAGATGTTAAAAGAGCCCTTAGTTACTACATAGGGCGTACCAAGGGTCACAGGTTTGACTCCCTCCAGTTGTTTCTCACTTATGGAGAAGTGGGAAAGGGCAAACCTGCCACCAAGAGATCTGTTGCCAGGTGGATTGTATCTTGTATGCAATTCTGCTGTGAAAAACTGGGAAAAACTCCACCCTCAGGCCTGAGGGCTCATTCCACAAGAGGTACAGCTGCTTCCCTGGCTGCTGCCAGGGATATCGCTCTCTTAGAACTCTGTCAAGCAGCCACCTGGAAAACAGTCCATACCTTTGCCAAGCATTACTCTCTGGATATCCGGGCTAGGAGTGATGCTTGGTTTGGCAAAGCAGTACTTCAGAGTCTATTCCCAAAGTAGGTTCTGTCCCTCCTCCATGGAGGTACTGCTTGGTAGTCTGCATCTGTCAGAATACAGCAAGACTTCATGTTGTTTGAAGAAAAAATTACTCACCTTAGTAATGTTGTTTCTTCTACTGGAGTCTTGCTGTATTCTTGACCTCCCTCCTCCCTCCCTCTCAGAACCTGTTTTTGGGAAGTGGGTGGGCAGGTGGAGTGTTGCACCCCAGGGGTGCTCTTGTTTACACCCTCCTCCTTTTCTGTTTGGGTGTTGATTATTACTGTTATTTGTATTAGATTGGTGTTTGGTTTTTGGGTTTTCTGACTTGAGTCTTCCTTGGGAATCCAAAACTTTTTACTGCCAGTTGGCTAGTAGGAATATTACAATTTCCACATATAATTTTTAGTTAGTTGGGCTCGTAAGAATCTGACGGTTTGAGTTTGAAACGCTACAGACAGAGACTCCAACCGAGCTCGAGCTCGGCATTCTATGCTCTGGATAGAAAGTTAACTCTTTGTTCTCCGGGGCAGTTTAAAGGTTGGGGATCACTGCATCTGTCAGAATACAGCAAGACTCCATTAGAAGAAATACAATTACTAAGGTGAGTAATTTTTTTCTTCTGTTAGCTATAACTGGCAGTTATTGCTGATTTTGCTTTGTGACATGATTTTCAATTATTTTTTGTTACAAATGTGAAATATCTTTTTAATAAAGTATAAAAATATGGATGTGTGAGTCATTTAATTAGTTTGGTGACTATTGCTTTATTTGAAAAAGTGTGATACACTAAATGTGTAATGTAGTGAATCATTTTAAAATGGAATCAGATGTGTAGCTGAAATAGCCACTGTCATCCTTGTTGCTTTCAAGCCATACCAACACAGGAATAAAACTGACTTAAAAGTATTTTGCAGTTTCTAGGCTGCAGATTCATACCATATACTTCTTATATTTTTTCAGTAAAAAGGTACGAAATAGGCCGGCCTATAGCACTGAGGGCTGAGGCGCTGGATGCCACATCTTGTGCTGCATAGGTGACCCAGATTCGGGAATGAACCTTGGATGTCGGGTCGAGTGGGGAAGGGGGGGCTGGATTGAGCTGTTATTAAACAGCTCCCTTCTCACCGTTCGGGTGTAGAGTTTCTCACTGCCCTTTCAGACTGCAGCTTTCTCTTTTTCTCAGTAGAACTGTGACACCAGACTCCTGGAAACTTTGTGCACAACTTCCCACCAATAAAGTGTAGATTCTCACTGCCCCTTCACATATTTGCAGCTCTCTTCCAGCTAAAACTGGAAAACTGGAGGATTCCTTAATCCACATTCCTCCACAGAAAGCCAAATTGACAGTGACTGTTGCTGCTACACACTTGATTCCATTTCACGATAGTTCGCTACACTACGGACTTGGTGTATTGCACTTTTTCAAATGATAAAACAACACTTGTTTTATATTTTATTCACCAGTTTATTTAAATAACTCACATGTACATACTTTAATACTTTATTAGAAACGTACTTCACATTTGTAAAAAAAAAGAAGAAAAAAAAGAAAATCATGTCACAGAGCAAAATCAGCATTGTCAGTTTTACCTAATAGAATGCTGGTGCCTACATTTACAGTTTAGCAAATACTTGAAATCTGAGTGGGGTTTTTGTAAGAAAACAGCTAGAGTCATTACTAATTACAGCATTGATGAGCTGGGTAATTTCTGTGCTCTATATTATTGTATATAGTTTGATGAAATTAAAAGTTTTAAAATTAAAACACTCCTGCTGGCTAAACCTGACACACACAGAAAAAAATAGTGAATCACGGCTATTTAGTAACTGTTTTCTTACAGAATTCCCACTCAGCTAGCTCTAAGGTATCTGCTAAACTGTAACAGTAGCCATTTGTGATTGCTGGATCAGAACAGTTACACAGCTCTGCTGCTGTGAACTGATTTTAAAGCAGTGCATATGCTAAATATGTGGGCTCGGCTACATCACTGTCACATGAGACAGGATGCATTGTATGAGCGAGTAAGGCAATAAATCTGTTTGAGATGGAGATCCCCAGGGGTCATAAAATTACCATAAAGCTGGCAGGCTAATTTAGAAAAAAAATAGCAGACGGAGGGAAGGACACACTAGGACTTTTCATACAATTCAAAATACTCTGCATAACACATGTTTTTGCAAATTCTGGGTGGACTAATAGCACATAGCCCATTTGATATTCTCTATTGTTATCTCGCCAAAATTGACTTGCTGTAATTGAAGTCACTGTATTCACGGGATACCTTGTAGTGCTATAGATAGACTTATAATGGTCTGGGTTAGTGGTGACCTTCGAATGCTGTTTGTTTCATTTGTAGGCAGTTGTACAAAATGGAGGGGTAGTTCTGTATGTATATAGCTCCACAACATATACAATTGCCTGCAAATTAAACAAATATGATATAAAGGTCACTGCTGCCCCGGGGGCATTGTAAGCCTATTTATAGCATTGTAGCCGCTTTGCTACTTTGTGTCAATAAAATTTGGTTTTGTAGGTTGTGCTAAAGATCAGGCTTAGTCATAATGTTTGTGAAGTGCAATATATTGCTAAAGGACTTAGAAAATTCAGCCACATATTTTCTAATTTGTCATAACTTTGATGATCATATTCATGGCACTCATTGCCCCACCCCAAGCTCATCCACGAACCCACCTACTAATTTTCCCTGAGAGGAGAATTGCATTTACAGTGATAATCTACTTTCAGTCAAGGAGTGTAAAAGTTAACCAGTACATTAGACAGTATAACCTAGTGGCTACAGCCCCAAGCCAAAAACATGTAGACTCAGAACACTTGGATTTGTGAAACGTAACCTCTGTCCGCATACTGCATGACCCAGGGTCAGGGTATGTCACATGACATCCATGTGCTAATGAGAGGCACCTGGAACAGGCTCTCCAATAAACAGGATCTGCTGGCTCTCCAGTCCTTCCAGTTTGAATGATAGGGAACCCCTCAAATGCATAAGATGAGGCAGTTAGTGGACAGACTAGTGCAAGGGGCCTCCATTTAAGATTTGCACCAGTTACTCTCTATCAGGAACTTCAGCTGTGGGGCATGGATATTTCTAGCCACTTCTTTTCACTGGGGATACCAGGGGTTGGGAGCAAAGCAAAAGGGCCTGTTCTCACTTTAAAGCTTATTCTGGCTGGAGCCCCTGAAGCTATCAGCTGTACTTAACACCTAATCAGGCAGGTGATATTCACATTCAGGCAGGGGGGAAAAAAAGGAAAAGGGCCTGATTACACCTTAAATGTTAGTGCGACTGGAGACCTCAGAACCTTTCAGCTGTACTGAACACCTAATCAGGGAGGTGAGATTCTCAACACAGTTCATCTCTTGCCTTGCTGCTCAGATTAATCAGCAGCCAAATCATTACAAAAAATGCAGCTCAGGCAGACATAAACTGGTATGTAGTGAATATATTTTTGGGATTATTGGGAGCCCCCTAGATCCTATCTCCAAAAGGCTCTTTAAGGGTTTCACCCATAACAGTACAGGCTGTGCTCCCTACAGGGGGAGGGCCTCAAACATCTGGTACAACAACCCATAAGAAACAGAGCTATACTAGAGCTAGTACTGACTAACAGGGAAAGGGTCACAGATCTCCAGGTAGAAGGTCACCTGGGTGCCAGTGACCATCACATGGTATGGTTCACTTTGGCCACTAGAACAAAATCATCCCATTCCAAGGCAAAAATATGGGACTTCAGAGGAGCTGACTTTGATAAGATGGCCAGCAGAGCTAAGCTAGCCCTGGCAAAAAGAAATACAGCTGAGGGGGTATAGGCAAAGTGAGCAAGCATTAAAAATGCAATACTTGAAGCAACACCCCATTGTGTTAGTGAGAAAAGGAGGTGCCAAAGAAGAAGGAAACCACTTTGGTTCTCAAACACAGTAGCAGAAAAGGTCAGAGCCTAATGGCTGGCCTTCAGGAAATAAAAGGTAACACGTCAGGATGAAGATAGGGAGGCATACCAAACTTCCCTAAGGGAAGCAGGAAAGGCAGTTAGGCAGGCAAAGACCCAAACCGAAGAAACACTAGCACGAACAGTAAAAGAAGGTGACACGAGTTTCTATAGATACATTAGTGAAAGGAGAACGTCCAGAGGGGGTATTACTAAGATCAAAGGGGATAAGGGGGCGTGTGAGGAGGAGGACCATGTAAAACCATCTATCCTAAATAGATACTTCTGCTCAGTATTTACTGAAGAGAAGGTAGGGCAGGGCCCACAGCTCAGCACCATGGACACGGGGGGGGGTGCACTAGTCCCTTCACAAAAGAAAGGGTCCTACAAGAGCTCAATAAGCTCAGGGTGGACAAGGCAATGGGACTTGATGGCATACATCCTAGGGTACTAAAGGAGCTAAGGGTGGTGCTAGCAGAGCCATTGTCAAAACTGTTCAGTGAGTCTCTGAGCACAGGAGAGGTTCCAGAAGACTGGAGAAGGGCTCATGTGATCCCGCTCCACAAGAGTGGTAACAGGGAGGAGGCAGGGAACTACAGACCAGTCAGTCTTACCTCAGTAGTGGGCAAGATTATGGAGACACTCCTTAAGGAAAGGATAGTGCAACATCTGGAATCCAGAGAAGCACAGGATCCAAGACAGCATGGGTTTACAAAAGGAAGGTCCTGTCAAACTAATCTCATAGATTTCTTTGACTGGTTAACCAGAATGGTGGACCAAGGTGGAGCAGTTGATGTTACCTTGACTTCAGCAAAGCTTTCGATACTGTTCCACATAGAAGATTGATTAATAAGCTGGGTAGGCTCCGGGTGGGTCAGACATTGGTCAACTGGGTGGCAAACTGGTCGACGGGCAGAAAACAGTGTGTGGTGGTAAATGGTATACACAGGGCTCCAGATAAGATTTTTTGGGATGAGTACTGTACTCCTCAGTTTTGTAAGTGAGGTGAGTAAAACCAAATTCAGATGTGTACAAATGTCTGGACAGAGTGGAGCGAGGAGTACATTTTTAAAAACAATGTATTTTTTTAGATGAGAATTGATCAATGACAACAATGCTCCAGATAATGTTGGCAGTTAGGAGTAACTTACCCGCTTTAAAATATAGCGAGTAAAACAAAATTGGGATGCATACAAGTGCTGTAAATCTGGAAAAACTGTTCCTTATGTTTAGCACTGATCTTTGGAGTGTTGAGTATTTACAAAAGTTGGATGAGTATTGGTGCACATTAAAAATATTTTCTGAAGAGTATTTCCTAAAATGAGGGGAGTAAAACAGGTCGGTACTCCTCTTATCTGGAGACCTGGGTATACAGTCAGAAGAGATGCAAGTCACAAGTGAGGTACCTCAGGGATCAGTCCTGGGGCTAGTCCTCTTCAGTATCTTCATCAGTGACATTGCAGATGGACTGGGGGGTAAGGTTTGTCTGTTTGCAGATGACACCAAGATCTGCAACAGAGTAGATGATCCAGATGGGGTGGGCAGAATGAGAAGAGATCTGGATAAACTAGCAAAATGGTCAGAAGAGTGGCAACTGGGGTTTAAACAAAGAAGTGCAAGATCATGCACATAGGGAAGAGAAACCCTGAAGTCACCTATAGGCTGGGAGGGGAGTTGCTGGCAGTCACGAGGGAAGAAAGAGACTTGGGCGTCATCATCACCGATGACCTGAAATCATCCAAGCAGACCACTAAAGCAGTAGGTAAGGCTAGGGGGATGTTGGGGTGTATTAGTAGGGGTATCAGAAGTTGGAAGAGGGAGGTGATAATCCCTCTTTACAAGACACTATGTTAGGCCCCATCTGGAGTACTGCGTGCAGTACTGGAGGCCACACCTTCACAAGGACATTAACCAAATTGAGGCAGTCCAGAGAAGGGCAATCAAAATGGTGCAGGGAGTGCATCAGAAAACATATGAGGACAGATTAACTGTACTCAATATGTATACCCTAGAGCAAAGGAGGGAGAGAGGTGATATGAGTAAAACATTCAAATATCTTAAGGGCCTTAACAAGGTGAAAGAGTCTAACGTGTTTCAATATAAGAAAAATAACAGGACAAGAGGACACAGCATGATATTAGATGGAGGCCGATTAAGGGGCAATGTAAGGAAGTTCTTTTTCACAGAAAGGGTGGTGAATGCATGGAACGGCCTACCTCAGGAAGTGGTGGATATGAATACAGTGCAGGGCTTCAAACAGGCACGGGATTGGCATAAGGGAGCAATACAGATGAGTATGAATAGATAGGCCATTGACGGAGCAAAAGCCAGTGGCGCATTCATAAGGTAGAAAAAGAAATGGGCAGACTAGATGGGCCTTGCGGTCCTTATATGCCGTCAACTTCTATGTTTCTATGACTGTCTTACCTGTTGCATTTACTGGACTTACAGTCCAGTACTTTAAAAGCCTATACTTATATTTCAGTGGAGAGAATGCTTCTCTGTTTCTCTGGTCTCAGACCCTGTCTTCAAAAGGTTCTTAAAGGCCTATCCCATTTGCACACACCCTCACAGGGAACCGGTGCCAAAATGGTACCTAAATGTGTGTATGGTTAGGCTCATGAATTCCCCTTTTGAGCCGATGTTTTCAGTTTATTTGAGATATGTCACATGAAAATTGTTTTTTCATTATGGTAATGACTTCTGTCAGAGAAATCAGTGAGCTTCAGTCTCATTGCATTGAACATGACTACATTTCATTCCACAGCGACAAAGTGGTCCTGAAAACAAACAGGAAGTTTCTTCCTAAAATGGTTTTTAATTTTCATT
This sequence comes from Neoceratodus forsteri, assembly GCA_016271365.2. NCBI lineage: Eukaryota > Metazoa > Chordata > Ceratodontiformes > Ceratodontidae > Neoceratodus > Neoceratodus forsteri. Next base: position 337,248,954 of record CM028129.1, on the reverse strand, counting down.
TGAACCAAACCATTACCTTGCCTATCTTTTTACTGAACACTTTGGTTCAAGTTAAAGGAGTCTTCATAGTTTGGACGTCAAAGAGCTCTTAGCTACTACTTGACAGCCACTACAGTCCATAGGCGGGACAGAAAACAGCTGTTCAAACAACATGAAGTCTTGCTGTATTCTGACTATTGCAGTTAAGTCCTACCTTTCAACTGCCCCGAAGAACAAAGAGATAACTTTCCATGGCCAGCATGGAATGTTCAGCACGAGCTTGGTTGAAGCCCCTGTCTGCTGTTGTTTATACTCCTGCCGTCAGATTCTTTACGCCGCCTCACTGAACAGTCGCTCCGGAGATTTCTCCTTTGCTCGGTTCAGAAAAGTCGGTTAAAGTGTCGTTTTTCACTCGGTTTCGTCCGAATTTCTGCTACCGAATCTGTCAGTTTAAGTCTCTGTCTGTGGTACCGTGAGTACTAGATGGGTTTTACATGTAGTTTGTGTGTAGAACTTGTAAATTTCGGATCGGTTCAGTTGAACCGATCAGTTTAGTCTTAAAAAGTTTGTGAATTTACTTAGAGTGTGGTAACCGGTCCATATCGGTTCTAAAAAAAAACTGGATTTAATTACGTTTTTTTCCAAGACCCGTAACACGGTCAGGAATTGATAGGAGAGTCTTGCCTGGCGGATTGCCAAAAAAAGGGTACGTTTTGGTTAGGATTGGCCATGTCTGAGAAACCCAAGAAAAAAAACGGTCTCACTGTGTTTCAACACTGCAGTGTGTAGGGAAGCCTTTACTAAGGCTGATCCCCACACTACCTATGTTTATTGTCTGGGGTTTGACCACCTCAATTCAGACTGCCAAATTTGTAAGAGTTTTCCCAAAGCTACCCTGGATAAGAGAGTAGGTAGACTGAGGGAAAGGGAGGCAGAGAAGTCCGCTGACCTGGATCGCCAGCCCAGTTCGGTTCCGACCGAACCAGAAGGAGTGCCCCCTGATCAGGGCGAAACTTCTTAGGGCAAAAGGAGAGCCAATTCTGAGGAGTCTGTTCTGGTTAAAAGGACGAGAAGAGAAAAATCATCCGGTTCGGATCCACAAATTCATTCTCTGACCACTGATGAGATAGCCAAAGCGATAAGGATAGTGCAATCGCTAACTTCAGTTCCGGCCGAACCGGCACCATCTGTCAGAGGCTCTGTTCGGTTGGTTCCCCAGGTTCCGGATTATACAGTGGCGTGAAAAAGTATTTGCCCCCTTCATGATTTTCTCTATTATTGCATATTTGTCACACTGGATGTTTTCAGGTCTTTAGACAGTATGTAATATTAGATAAAGGGAACCTGAGTGAACAAATAACACTTGTTTTTTTTTTATTTCACTTATTTAATGAAAAAAAGTTAACCAACACCAATTGGCACTGTGTGAAAAAGTAATTGCCCCCCTACACTTAATAACTGGTTACGCCACATTTAGCTGCAATGACTGCAACCAAACACTTCCTATAATTCAATATCAGTCTTTCACATCACTGTGGAGGAATTTTAACCCACTCTTCCTCGCAGAACTGCTTTTAATTCAGTAACATTTGGTAGGTTTTCGAGCATGAACTGCTCGCTTTAGGTCCTGCCACAGCATCTCTATTGGGTTTAAGTCTGGACTTTGACTAGGCCACTATAAAACTTTAATTTTACTTCTTTTAGCCATTCTGATGTGGACTTGCTTTGTGTTTTGGATCATTGTCTTGCTGCATGACCCAACTACGCTTCAGCTTCAGCTGACGGAAGGATGACTGGACATTCTCCTTAAGAATTTTCTGGTACAGAGCAGAATTCATGGTTCCTTTAATTATGGCAAGTCATCCAGGTCCTTAGGCAGCAAAGCGTCCCACACCATCACACTACCACCACCATGTTTGACTGTTGGTATGGTGTTCTTACTGTAGAATGCTGTGTTTGCTTTACGCGACATTATGGGATCCATGTTGTCCAAAAAGTTCCACTTTGGACTCATCTGTCCATAGAACATTTTCCCAAAAGGCTTGTGGATCATCCTGGTGCTTCTGGCAAATGAGAGACGAGCATTTATGTTCTTCTTGGTTAGCAGTGGTTTCCTACTTCTACATGAAGCCCATTTTTGCCCAGTCTCTTTCTGATTGTGGAGTCATGAACACTGACCTTAGCTGAGGCAAGAGAAGCCTGCAGTTCTTGGATGTTGTTTTAGGATCCTTTGAGACTTCTTGGATGATTTTACACTCGCTCTTGGAGTAATTTTGGCAGGCCGCCCACTCTGGGAAGGGTCACTACTGTTCCAAGTGTTCTCCATTTGAGATTATGGCTCTCACTGTGGTTCGATGGAGTCCCAGAGCCTTAGAAATAGCTTGTAACCCTTTCCAGACTGATAGAGGGCAACAAAATGTTTTTCTGATCTTTTCAGGAACTTCCTTTGATCATGGCATAATGTGCTTGTTGAATCTTTGTGCTGGCAATGTGACTCTGATGGTAGGGGCCAAAATAAGTGAGGTTTATATTGAGCAGGGCTGGCTGTAATCAAGCCTGGCTGTGTTCAATCAGCTGACTCTAATTATCCCTTTAATTGGGCTGATTTAACTAGGGGCAATTACTTTTTCACACAGTGCCAGTTGGTGTTGGTTAACTTTTTTCATTAAATAAATGAAATAAGTAAAAAAAAAAAGTGTTATTTGTCCACTCAGGTTCCCTTTATCTAATATTATATTTTGTCTAAAGACCTGAAAACATCCAGTGTGACAAATATGCAATAATAGAGAAAATCAGGAAGGGGGCAAATACTTTTTCACGCCACTGTACATAAGAAGAATTTTATGAACCGGAGGAGGAGGAGGGAGAGTGTGAGGATGATGATGGTGATTATGAAAATCTGGATGTGCCTATTGACCCGGACATCTCCCCAGACAGACCTTCAGGTGTTTCTCCTCCTAGGCTTTCTGAGTCCCCTTCCCACTTTGTTTTACAAAAAAGTGTCTGAAACCCTCCAGCTTCTAATGGAAGAAGCAGTAGAGGTTCAGGAGGAGTCTGATTTTGTTGAAATGATGAACATCCCAGAGTCCAGGAGACTGTCTATTCCCCTCCATAAATCTTTTGGGAAACAGACAATTAAAATTCTTGACTCCTAACTCCATACCTCTTGTGGACAGACGAATGGACACGAGGTACACCCTTTCAGGCTTGGACACAGAGTTCCTTTCTCAGCAGTGCAGCCATGTTGGGGTAGTGCAGGCTGCTGCCTGTGGTAAAGGCAAATATTTCCTTTGCATCACACCCCCAGATAAGGACTCCAGGAGGATTGATGCCATGGCAAAGCAGCAGTGCATGAGAGCATCTTTGGGACTCAGGCAAGCTAATTATATGGCCTCAACAGCTAGATACCAGAAGTCCAGATGGGACTATGTTCTGGCTCTGGCTAAACAGGCCCCTGACCAGCTTGCCAAGGAGCTGGAGCAGGTGGCTGTGGATGGGATTGAGGCATCCAAGGTGCAGTTTCATGCTGCTGTGGACTCCAGTGATGTTTCATCTAGAGTCATGGCTACATCTGTGGCCCTTCGGAGGATGGCTTGGCTCAGATGTACTAGCCTATCACAGGATACCCAGGCTAAGGCCATGGATTTCCCTGTCATTGGTAATTCTCTGTTTGGAGCAGACAGAGAACTACATGAAAAAGATGGACGAGTACAGGACCACCTACAGGAGTGCTCAGTCCAAGGAAAGGCAAGCCACTCCTCAAAGGCAGCAGTCCAGGGGCAGGGGCAGGCCTTTTCAAAGGCCTTTTTACTAAGCCCAGGCCTCCTCTTCTTCCTATGCTCAGAGGGGGTTCTTCAGAGGGAGAGGCAGATGGGGAATGAGCAGGCCTGCTTCCACCCCTCAGCCTAAAGCCCCTGCCAAGCAGACACCCTGATGGGTCTGCCCGGACCGATTCTCCAATACCTGTAGGGGGCTGGCTGGCTTACTTTGTCCAGGACTGGAAGTCTCTGACATCAGACAAGTGGGTCCTGGAAGTAGTAAGCCAGGGACTGGTTCTCAGCTTCAAAAAATTTCCCAAGATGAGAACCAGATCCTTTCCACCTGCAAATCCACCAGAGACCCTTGCCCTAGAGGCAGAGGTTTCTTCCCTCCTGGCTCTCAGAGCCATAGAAAGGGTTCCTACCCTACACAAGGGCAAAGGATTGTACTACAGGTACTTCCTAACCCCCCAAAAAACAGGAGAATGGCAGCCCATCCTGGATCTAAGATATCTGAACAAGCACCTTTTAAAAGCAAAGTTCAAAATGTTGACTGGGAATAATTCTGCCCTCTCTAAGGCCAGGGGACTGGCTAGCCTCCCTGGACCTCAAAGATGCCTACTTTCACATTCATAACAGGTGCTCCCACAGGTACCTCAGGTTCGAGTTGCCCTCAGGCCAGTATCAATTCAGAGCAATGCCCTTTGGCCTAACATCAGCCCCAAGGGTGTTTACAAAGTGCCTGGCAGTAGTGGTTGCTTTCCTAAGGAGAAAGAAGATCTCTATCTTTCCATATTTGGACGACTGGCTCGTAGTGGGTCAGTCTCCAGACCAAGTCAAGTCACATCTGCAAATAACTCAGCAAGTGCTCACTTCCTTAGGATTCCTCCTCAACCTTCCAAAGTCAGTTCTCAAGCCAGTATAGCTCCTCACCTTCATAGGGGCGGAGCTGGATACAGTAAGGGCAAGAGCCTTCCTTCCCCCGGACAGGGCAAGGACCCTTGAACTGGCCTCTTCATTGACCCCACAGGTGTCTCGACCAGCAAGGCATTTCCTCCAGCTTCTGGGCCACATGGCAGCTTCCACAGCAGTGGTCCAGGGAGCGAGATTCCAGATGAGGGGCATTCAGTTCCACTTAAGAGCCTTCTGGTCCCAAAGAAAGGATTCCCTTACCAAACTAGTCCCAGTGACTCGAACCGTGATCCAGGCTTTGCAATGGTGGCAGGATCAGGACAATTTGAGACAAGGAGTTCCTTTTGTCACTCAGTCTCATTCAGTGATACTCACCACAAATGCCTCCCTGCTGGGCTGGGGAGCCAACCTGGGGGATCTTACCACCCAAGGGCTGTGGTCACCTCAAGAATCTCTGCTTCACATCAGTCTCTTGGAACTCAGAGCAGTGTTTCTGGCACTGCAAGCCTTTTCCAAATCTGTACAGAACAAGGTGGTCCAGATCAGAACAGACAACACCACCACCATGTGGTACATCAACAAGCAAGGAGGCACTGAGTCTACAGCCTTGTGCACAGAGGCAATGAAGTTGTGGTCCCTGGCCTATTCCCTGCAAACCTGTCTGATAGCAGTTCACCTCCCAGAGAAGGACAATGTCCTAGCAGATGCTCTCAGCAGGATATCCCAGGGCCATCACGAACGGACCCTAGATCCCATAGTTTTAAAAGTGATTTTCTCGAGATGGGGCACTCCACAGATAGATCTTTTTGCAGCCCCAGACAATCACCAACTTCCTCTCTTTTGTTGCAGACCCCCAGTCCCTCTGGATGCCCTGATCCTGAATTGAGAAGGGAAATTTCAGTATGCTTTTCCCCCGTTCAAGGTGTTAGTCAAGATAAGGTCACAACCATGCAAAGTGATCCTGATTGCTCCAGACTGGGCCAGACAGCCCTGGTACCCCCTGTTGCTGTCCTTAGCAGTACACCCTCCCTGTCTCTTCCCAGGAATTACAACCTATTGACATCCTCTCAGGGGAGGATTTGGTACCCAAACCTCAGGTCTCTCAATGTCAAGGCATGGCTCTTGAAGAGTTAGAGTTTGTAGATCTGCATCTTTCCCAAGGGGTTCTGGATATCCTTAAGGCTGCTCGAAAGCCTTCCACTAGAAAGACTTACAGTTCCAAATGGAAAAGGTTCACTATTTGGTGTTCCAATAAGAATATTTCTCCAGAATCTGCTGGGCTGCCTACGGTTCTGGACTCTATGATCCATCTCAATGGCCTAGGCCTTAGGCCAGCTACACTTAAAGTGCATTTAGCAGCTGTCTCTGCCTTCCTGTCAGTAGGCAAGCCCTCTCCTCTGTCAGCCCATACTGTGTTTTGTAAGTTCTTCAAGGGATTGCTGCACACCAGTCCCCCCTTTAGGGACCCTGCTCCTGCTCCTGCTTGGGACCTTAATGTTTGCATTGCTCAGCTTATGCAACCTCCCTTTGAGCCTTTGTCCTCTGCAGAGCTTAAGTACTTGACTTGGAAAACTGTGTTTTTGGTAGCCATTACCTCTGCAAGGCGTATCAGTGAATTACAAGCCTTGTCAGTGGAGCCTGATTTCATCTCTTTCCACAGAGATGAAGTGGTCCTAAGAACTAACAGGAAGTTTTTGCCTAAGGTGGTTTCAGATTTCCACCTTAATCAGTCTGTGTGTCTCCCTGTTTTCTTCACTGACCATTCCTCCTCTGGAGAGAGGAGGCTGCACAGCTTGGATGTTAAAAGGGCCCTCAGCTGCTACATAGAGCACACCAAGGGTCACAGGTTTGAGTCTCTCCAGTTGTTCCTCACATATGGAGAGTTCGGTAAGGGCAAACCTGCCACTAAGAGATCTATTGCCAGGTGGATTGTCTCTTGTATACAATTCTGCTATGAAAAACTGGTTAGAACTCCACCCTCAGGCCTGAGGGCTCACTCTACTAGAGGTACAGCTGCTTCCTTGGCTGCTGCCAGGGATATTCCTATCCTAGAAATTTGTCAAGCAGCCACCTGGAAAACAGTCCATACATTCATCAAGCATTACTCTCTGGATATCCAGGCTAGGACTGATGCTCGGTTTGGCACAGCAGTACTTTAGAGCCTGTTCCCAAAGTAGGTTCTGTCCCTCCATGAAGGTACTGCTTGGTAGTCTGCAATAGTCAGAATACAGCAAGACTTCATGTTGTTTGAAGAAAAAATTACTCACCTTAGTAATGTTGTTTCTTCTAATGGAGTCTTGCTGTATTCTGACTCCCCGCCTCCCCTCTCAGAACCTGTTTTTTGGGATGTGGGTAGGCAGGAGCAGTGTTGGCACCCTAGGGGTGCCCCCCTTTTCACCCTTCTTTATTTTGGGTGTGTGTTGTGTTTTGTCTTTTGGGTTTCCTGACTCGAGTCTTTGCTTTGAAACCAAAAAAAACCCTTTTAAATAAATTTAGTTGCCAGTTGGCTAGTGAGTTTTACAGTTTCCACACAGAACTTCTAGTGAGTATTGCTCGTAAAGATCTGACGGTTGGAGTTTAAACAGCAGCAGACAGGGGCTTCAACTAAGCTCGCGCTGAACTTTCCATGCTGGCCATGGAAAGTTAACTCTTTGTTCTCCAGGGCAGTTGAAAGGCAGGACCTAACTGCAATAGTCAGAATACAGCAAGACTCCATTAGAAGAAACAACATTACTTAGGTGAGTAATTTTTTCTTCCTGACCTATGAAATGTGGGAAAGGGTAACCCAGCATCAAAAGGTCCATTTTTTGCTGGATAGTATCCCGTTTTTTCTGTTACTCTAAAGCTGGAAAGGAGGGGCACATCTGCTACCATAGCAGCTGTGGGGGATGTTCCTATGGTGGACATCTGTAAAGCAACTACCTAAGAACAGTACACACTTTTGCAAAGTACTATAACCTGGATGTTCAATCCAGGGGTGATGCTAGGTTTGGCACAGCAGACCTGCAGAGTCTGTTTCCAAACTAAGGCCCTGTCCACACTATCCCTCTGTAACGTTACAGAGTGCCCAAACCGTTATCGCAACAGTTTGCGTTTACACCTGTAACGTTAAAAGGTGTTTCGTAGCACATTGTTGAAACCACATATGAGGTGGTTTAACAATGTAGTTATAGAATGGTTATCGCCTCGGTAACGCTATACCGGCATAGGTGGACGCTGGTAAAGCACCGGGTCCCCAGCGAAGCTGCATTGTGGGATCAGGTGCTATGGTAACGGGTGTGGAAGTGTGAATCATGTGTGCCGGTCCCGTAACGGACACCGCGGCAGTGTGAACACACTGCACCGCTCCCTGGTTGTAACGGTTTCTATCCTTATGGGGTCTGAGCGGTGCATTGTGGACGGGGCCTAAAGTTCTGTGCCCACCTCCAGTGGTACTGCTTTGTAGTCTGCATAAAGTCATGAATTACCTGAGTATTACTGGGGTTAGAAGAAAAATGTTCTACCATAGTTATCTTGTTTCTTCCCAGTGATACTCAGGTATTCATAACTTCCCACTCTGCCACCTCTTCCAGAACCTTTTAGTCCCTGCACTCCTGTATACTGTGCTCTCAGTGGTATAAATGCCATTTCTGGCACATATGTTGTGATTGTGTTCACTATTGTTATTCCCCCTTGTCAGGTGAGTCTGACATTCAGGGGTATTCTTTAATATGCTATGCCCTGGTTTTGGAGGCCTTTTCTGGGTATTAAAGGAGTTCCTACTATAATTATTATTATTTTTATTATTATGTTGAATATTGTTATTATCATTGTTACACTTAGTCCTCGTGGGCTTATCTTTCCAGGCTTCTAGGAAATCCGAGGGGTTTAGCGCAAAGGCAGTTAGTAGAATCTATCATTTGAAAAGTGTCTTATGCAAGAGAGTCCATCATTTGCATATGTTCCATCTCTCTGGGCAGTTCTGCTTAGAAGGCTTACTGTATAAAGTTATGAATACCTGAGTATCACTAGGAAGAAACAAGATTACTATGGTAAGTAATTTTTTCAAACTTACCGTAACAGTAGATCTTCGAGAGAAGCTCTTGGCAGCACATATACTTCCCTCCCTCCTTCCCCCTGGGGATCTCGCTCTGCATACACTGAGCATTTTCTAGCTAGCTGCTGGCTCAGAAATTACCTTTCACTGTTTACCTGTTTGGATCTCAGGTGTTTCGTCTGCCTGTGCTTCTGGTGGTACAAGAACTGGATCACGCTAGGGACCTCCACCTCTTATATATCACGTGGGACGTCTGGAAGGGACGGTCCCCGCTGGGTACTGCTGGAAAAAGTTTGCTATGGGGTCCTGCAGCGGGCCGGCATCAGTCCTATATGTGTTATCTGCTGCAAGAGCTTCTCTCAAAGATCTTCTGTTAAGATAAGTTCTTACCTAACTGTACTATAATTTCTAAACAAAGGGATTCCAATATCAGTTGCATTTCCACATAATGATTTGTACATATTTTTATACCAGCAGATATGCAAGGGAGGAAAAAGACAGAAACAGCAAGGGAAGACTGAGAGACAGTGAGAAGCAAAGAATTGAGACTGTTGGGGTGATCAGATCCTAGGTCTCACATGAAAATTTGGTTGCGCAAGCAGACAGACAAGAGAAAGGAAAGGAGATAACAGAACAGATCCCAGCTTTCAAATTCTCCATAACAACTGGGACAGGGTCATATTCAACCCTGTCACAGCAGGCATTTATATGGAAAGAACCTTACTTAGTTTTCCATAAAGACAGTGTCTGTGCACACCAGTCCCTCCTTTCTATCAAAAGTAGTCTCAGAATTTACTTTGGACCAGTCCATAAACCTTCCAGTATATTTTCCCGATCATACTAATCCTGGAGAAGAATTACTCCATACATTGGACGTTCATCGCATCCTAAAAATTTAACTCTCAAGATTACAACCAATTAGAAACTCAGACCAGCTTTTTATGGCCTTTGCCTCCCAAAAGGAAGGTGTTCCCGTAACAAAGCAAACATTGTCACACTGGCTAGCAAATTGTATTGCATACTGCTATGCAAAAGCACAGCAGCCTCTGCCAGAGAATGTTCATGCACATTCGCCCAGGGCAATCTCAGCCTCAGCTGCCTGCTTACGAGAGATTTCTATCTCGGATATCTGTTAGGTGGCTACATGGTCCACTATTCACAGATTTACAAGCCATTAAATGTTAGACATCATATACAAGCACAGGACCTCATTTGGTCATGCAGTTTTACAAGGACTTCTTTCATAGGTCCTCCCTTCATTTACAGTGACTGCTTGGGAATCATTCCGAAGGTAGTAGCTGCTGCAAGAGATTCCTTCAATGAAGATAGTACAGTTTCATACTTACCGTAACGGTTGATCTTCAAGAGGATCTCTTGCAGCAAGTGCATTCCTGCTCTCCTTCCCCCTCCTCCTCTGGAAGAGCAATTTCTACTCTTTACAAGAGGGGACACCACTGGTCTCCTTGGTTCTCCTTGGGAGTCATGCTCAAGCGATCTGGTAGCTGGCGGAGAACTGAGGATACTGGGAGCCGCCCACTTCCATTATACTGGGAAGGAGTGATGACATCACAGAGTGGACGGCCCCTACTAGGCACTGCTGGAAGAATGCGACTGTCTGCAAGAGCGCCCTCTGACGAGCTCCCAAAGGTAGTACCTGCTGCAAGAGATCCTCTCGAAGATCTACCATTACAGTAAGTACGAAACTGTACTTTCCTAGGTCTCGCAATTTTTCTGTGCAGTCAGACAGACAAGAGACAGAACAGAAGAGGATAAAACAGATGCTTGCATTTAACTTTTTCTATATAACAAATGGGACATGATCTTATTCAACCCTGTCACAGTGATCTGCAGAGCCATAGCTCCCCTCCTGGTTTCCTATTGGGGGGGTCCTCTGAGCATGCTCTCCGATGGTGAACTGAGATGGGAAGGGGCCACCCACGCCTGATGAGAGATTCTGTCAAAGATCTACTGTTGCGGTAAGTATGTAACTGTTCTATCTTCCTGGACTTAAGTCTTCACCATTTATTCATACTGTTGGGTTCAAGCTGGAGGCACTGGGACCCTACGGGAGCCACAAATCTTCAGGAGGGTTGGTGCCAAGGTAGGACTATGCATGCGTGGCACCACAACAGTGGCTCACGCCATATAGGCTAACTCGGCGTCAACTCTTCAACCACCTCAGTTCCTTTTTTCCTGCAGTCGAGTGCGCTTCATTGACTACGTTGCTCGCCTGCTGGGAGTCAGATCTTCACGTCTATACACCTACAGCATTTAGTTCGTTCAGTTTTAGTTTATTTTTCTCTGTAAAAAGAAAAAAAATATATATATATGTTTTTATTATTTTTCTTCTTCAGCCCTGCCATTCGAACAAGTTCACCATGGATGGTGGCAGTGACGGTAGGGAGTCTCCTTTAGAAGGCTGCTCTGGAAGCTGGCCTGTGTCCAGTCCGCCACTTTTATTGGGGAGGGTGGGTCTGAACACAGGCGGTCCAGTGTTTGGGAGGGAGTACAGTCCTTTGCGAAAAGACAAACAGAAACAGGCCCAGTCTAGGTCGGGGACCCAGCACCCTCAAGTTCTTCGTCCTCCCGTTGGAAGGGGACGAAATGGTACTGCTCAAGGCCGCCCCCTTGTGTGTCTGCCAAGATGTCCATGGCATCTTTGGGTGAGAGGCCTTTCCCGGCTCCATCCTGCTCCCTGACGGACTCTGCCCATGGTCACTCAGAATCTCTGCACCGGAGACCTTCTCTGTCCTCTTGTGGGGTTTCCAGTGGGCAGTTTCACCACTAAGCTGCTCTTATGGAGCAGTGGGTACAGTGTCTGTCCTGTTTGTATCTGCCTGTGGATCAGGTGCCAGGGCCCTCGGGCCTAGGCGTCTCAGACCTGCGGCTGGGGCCTATGGGTCATGTTGAGCATTTGGCTCTGGCAACGGCTTCTCCTTTGCCGGTGACTGCGCTGCCGACACTGGTTCCTTGTGCCTACCCTCTTCATTCTGTTTCCTCACAGGGACTGGCAGAGGTACCATCTCCTGCCCCTTCTGTCTCTTCTAGGCCTGGTTTGGGTGCTAGGATGACGCCAACTTCTTCTTGGTCGGCACCATCCCTGGTGCCGCATCCGGTGGCATGTTCGGTGCCAGTTCTGGTGTCACCTGTTTTACCTTTCGGTCTCTTTGACTATCAGGCAGGCCAATTTCCAGGCCTATGCTACACAATACCAGAAATCTCTCTGGCAGTCGGTCCTTGCTGTTTCAGATAAGGTACAGTCTCCTATTTCAGCTGACCTAGCTGAAACAGCTAGATTTGATCTGGAAGCAGCCAAATATCAATTCCAGATGGCTGCTGATTTGAATGACACAGCTGCCAGGTGGATGGCAAACACTGTGGCTCAGAGAAGGTTTGCTTGGCGAAGAGCCATAAACCTTACACAGGATACACAGACCAAGGCACTAGATTTCCCATTAGAGGAAAATTCCCTCTTTGGGCAAATGACAGATGCTTATATGAAAAAGGTGGATGAGTATAAGGCCACCTACAGAAGCAACTCTGCAAAAGAGAAAGCTTCCCCGTCCACTAGACCCTATGGTAGGGGAGGCAGGGGTAGATCTTTTCAAAGTTGGCCCTTTTTCCAGGCCATGGCTACGACCCCATACCAGTAGTAACCACAGCAGGGATACTTCAGAGTTAGGGGCAGAAGGGGTTCCAGGTGTGGTTTCCAGTCCCAAGCTCAGCCCCAAACAAAGCAGGCACCCTGACATGTCTGCACAGGCTGCCTCCCTACTGCCTGTAGGAGGCAGACTGGCTCACTTTTCACACCTCTGGGAAAACATCACCACAGACAAGTGGATCCTGGGAGTAGTGATTCAGGGACTGTCTCTAACTTTCAAATCCCTTCCTCCCTGAGGAACTCTAGTTTTCAAGTCATCCTCAAATGTAAAGAGAAAACTCCTGGTAACAGAGGTTCAAAAACTTTTTCAGTCTCAAGCAGTAGAACCAGTGCCAACCAACTTAAAGGGAAAGGGATTTTATTCAAGATATTTTCTTATCAAGAAGAAAAGTTGGGAGTGGCGGCCCTTCTTAGACCTCAGAGTTTTAAACAGATACCTAACAAAACCAAAGTTCAAAATGGTTACTTTGGCACTGATCTTGTCAACCCTCCAAAAGGAGAGTGGTTGGCCTCGACCTACAAGATGCCTATTTCCACATCCCCATAAGGGAGTCTCACAGAAAATACCTCAGGTTCAGACTCCCTTCAGGTCACTATAAATTCTCAACCCAGCCATGTGGTCTCACTTCAGCACCAAGGATGTTCACAGAGTGTCTGGCAGTGGTAGTGGCACACCTTCGAAAGCAGGATGTCACAGTCTTCCTGTACCTAGATGACTGGCTAGTGGTAGGAAAATCGCCCCAGCATGTTAGGGAGCAGCTGCAACTCACTCAAGAGCTCTTGGAGTCCCTAGGATTCCTGATAAATCTAAAAAAGTCAGTCCTTTGGCCTGCTCAGGTATTGCAGTTCATAGGGGCCGAGTTAAATACCCTGCAGGGCATACCTGCCCCTAGACAGGGCAAGGAGCATCCAGCAGCTGGCAGGTTCATTCATCCTGAACAAATCAAAAACTGCAAGACAGTTTCTTCAGCTGTTGGACAACATGGCAGCTGCCACTGGCACAGTATTGGGATCCAGATTCCAGATGAGGTACATCCAGTTTCACCTCAGAGCTTATTGGTGCGAGAAAAGTGACCCTCTTTCAAAACTGATTCTAGTAACAAGAACTCTGTTAATGCTCTCAAATGGTGGAAAGAGGAAAGCAGTCTGAGAGAAGGGGTTCCTTTTCAACGGGAGCCCCCATCAGTAATTCTCACAACGGATACATCACTTCTGGGTTGGGGTGCCCATCTGGGGGATCACACTACCCAAGGCACATGGTCAAGTGCAGAGTCACTCTTGCACATAAACCTGCTGGAGCTCAGAGCAGTATTGCCAGCACTGAAGGCCTTCACACCTCTGCTACAGGGAAAGGTGGTACAGATCCAAACAGACAATACCAGCAACATGTACTTACATAAACAAGCAGGAAGGGACAAGGTCAAGTCCTCTCTGCACAGAAACTATGAAGATACAGAGTCTAGCATACTCCTTGGGAGCTTCCTTACAGGCCGTTCATCTGCCTGGCAAGGACAGTACCTTGGCAGATACCTTGAGTCGGATCAGTCTGGCCCATCACAAATTGTCTCTGAACAGGCAAGTGGTGCAAGTATTTTTCAGGAGGTGGGGCACTCCAAAGGTAGGCTTGTTCAGATCCCACCAAAACCACCACCTGCCAAAACATTGTTGCAGACCACCAGAGCAGGGAACAGTCCCCTTGGATGCTCTGATTCTGGATTGGTCAGGGAAACACCTGTATGCCTTTCCTCCCAGTCAACATCCATGATCTTGATAGCTCCAGATTGATCCAGGCAGCCATGGTACTGTATTCAGCTCTCCATGTCTGTGGCTGAGCCGATACACCTTCCCAGGAGGCACAACCTGTTAACCTCCAATCAGGGGAGGCTTCTGTACCCAAACCTCAAATCCCTCGGGCTCAAAGCCTGGCTCTTGAGGACCTAGAATATGCAGGCCTAAACCTTTCTGAAGGTGTCCTGGACACTTTGAGAAGTTACAGGAAGCCCTCCACTAAGAGAACCTATGCTGCAAAATGGAGAAGGTTTTCTGTTTGGTGTTCCACCTAGAATATTGTGCCAACACAGGCTGGGGTACCAGCCATGCTGGATTATCTTACTTTTTGCATTCTTTGGGCCTTCAGCCCAGTACCCTGAAGGTACACTTGGCTACAGCATCTGCTTACATTTCGGCCAGGCATAGAATTTCTCTAGCCTCCGACCCTATCTTTAAGAGGTTCTTTAAGGGCCTTTCCTATTTGCACCCCCCTCACAGGGAACCAGTGTCAGCATGGGACCTCAATGTGTATATAGCCAAACTCGTGGGGTCCCCTTTCAAGCCCATGTCTTCAGCTCATGTAAAATATGTCACATGGAAAACAGTTGTCCTAGTGGTAATGACTTCAGCTAGAAGGATTAGCGAGCTCCAGGCTCTTTGTATAGATCAGGATTACATCTCCTTCCACAAGAACAAAGTGGTCCTGAGAACAAACAGGAAATTTCTCCCTAAAGTGGTTTCTGATTTCCATTTGAACCAAACCATTACCTTGCCTGTCTTTTTTCACTGAGCACTCCACTTCTGGTGAAAGGAGGCTCCTCAGTTTGGATGATAAGAGAGCTCTTAGTTACTACATGTCAGCCACTAAGGACCATAGGCAGGACAGAAAACAGCTGTTCTTGACTTATGGGAATGTGGGAAAGGGTAACCCAGCATCTAAAAGGTCCATTTGCGGGGGCTATGGAGCACTCAACTGGGCGGATTTCTTTTCCAGAGCTTCATTTTTTGGTTCTCCTAAATCTGCATTTTATCTAAGTTATCGAAAATAAAATCTAGCTCACCTTACAAAAATTGCAACCAGAGACGATAGTGAGCAAAATGATCACGAAAAGGCAGCACCAGCACGTATCATCGGGGCTCAACACTTACTTCAATTCTCCAGGGACCAGCGCTTCTGCGAAATCAGGAGGTCCGACCCCTTCCTCATTGGAGCTGGTGCAGATTCTTCCGCTCCTAACAAAGTTGTAGGAGACGGGAGATGAGACAAATAAATGGCTGGCGGCTATGGAGCAGAGAGTTACAGACGTGCAGAATAAAATTTATGAGACTACCACAGCAATTACAGACCTTAAGGTATCCTTGAAGCGACCGTTCGAGGTCAGCATAGGCCTAATCCAGGGCGACAGTTTCCTGAGAGCAAAGGTGGAAACATTGGAGAATGGCATGAGGCAAAAGAACGTTAGTATTTATTGGTTTTCCCCCACGTTATACCAGCCACTCGGAATTGATGCCAGGACTTGATATCATGATTTTCGATTATCTGAAATTTTTAAACAGGGACATGGGTATCAATATTGTGCAGGCCTTCACCATCCCTTTGCACCCTGGACCTGGAAGAGGCTCTGCCACCGGACCATTGACAGCAATCGCGACCTTGTCCACCCCAGAGGCCAGAATTCCTTTACTGTAAGCTGCTAGGAAGAAAGGGGACTTTGTTTGGGAAGGCAGTTGTTTGGGATTTTTCTCAGATCTAGCCTCCCAAACTCAAGATTGCAAGAAAAAGCTGCAATCTATTAAAGAATTCTTGCTGGCTAAGGGAGTGACGGCCCAGATGCTTTACCCTGCACGTTTATAGATTTTTCACCAGAAAAAGACTTATGTCATTACAGATCCAGAGGCAGCCTCTGTTTTTCAGAAAAACTGTTTTCTCAAATGGAGTCCGAGGCTTCGGATCCAGATTCTGAAGGGGACCCAGAGTGAATATAAAGCAGGACTGTGGTTGACTCTGGTGTTATCCAGAGAAATTCAGTAAGGCCCAGTGAATGCTACATAAAATACTTAGTTTGTAGATTAAAAAGTATGGACTACCATGTTTTCAGGCGAATTGATTGTTAATGGTTTAGCCTACTGGTAATCTTTTTTTTGCAAAGGGACAGAGTCTTAATTTGTGTACTGTGGTGCACAGTACAGTTTGTGGACTTGAAATATATCCTGAGAGAGCAGTCTTCCCCCTGCACAGTCCCCTAGAAGTGGCCTGGGAGTGTAGGGTCTTAGCTTAACTTAACCGAGCCCAGACAATGTACTGTACTGTATAGTGTCCAGTTTGCATAGGTCCCCCCCCCCCGTTATCTTAAGTAGGTCTGCGAGTGGGAGGAAAGTTTGGTGAATTGAATTATTATTTTAGACCCTGAGGTGAGAGTATGATTTTTCTACTAGCTTATTCTCTCCGTACATTTACTCTTGTTCGTATTTAAAGGTGGAGGGTCCTTGTCTGAGAATCATATTGTTTTGATAGTGTTTGTCAATTTTACTGAACAGACAATGTGTGCCTTCTACCGATTTATGGAATAAGTACATCTTTGTGTGTACTTGTTGCTATCTGTATGATGAAAATCCACAAATAAAAAGTATTAAAAAAAGGTCCATTACTCACTGGATAGTACAGTACATCCACTTTTGCTATTCTAAAGCTGGAAGGGAACCCCAACAGGGTTGAGGGCCCATTCCACAAGGGGCACAGCTGCTACCTTAGCAGCTGCCGGAAATGTTCCATTAGTGGACATCTTTTAAGCAGCTACCTGGAAAATAGTACTCACCTTTACAAAGCATTACCGTTTGGACATCCTGTCCAGGAGTGATGCCAGGTTTGGCACAGTAGTCCTGCAGAGTCTGTTCTGTGTCCTACTCCAAAGATACCGCTTCGTAGTCTACAGAAGTTACAAATACCTGAATATTGAGCCGGCTCATTGGCGCAGCGACTGGATTTCCGCTTACGACGCCGGTGACCCGGGTTCAGGAACGGACTTAGGTCGTCGGAGAGCCAGCCGGGGGAGAAGATTGGAGCATCCGTGAGACAGCTCGCCTTCTCCGGGGAGAGGGGGATGTGAGCCAGGCACCTGCCTGGCCCCTGGCGGAGGCCGGAAGCTGGCAGAGTGTCAGGGCTCAAATTTCCGGGGGTAGTGAGACTGACACTCGCCTTGGCGTCAAATCGTCACTCTCAAGGGAAACCCAGAAAATTGGCTCCCTGGTTGGCCAGATGGCAGCTCTCTGGTCTCCTCGCTGCCGTCACAGCCCGATCTCCCACCTCAGCAGCACCTGGAGCCGATGCACGCAGTCGCTGGGCGACCCCCTGGTGCCTTCCCTCTCGGAAGACAGGGACCCACTCCATGGCAAGCCACGCCTGGCTGGCCTCCAGGGGCTGCGATCTGGGTAGGGTAGGTCGGGGATGGCGGACAAACGGGATAGGACCTTGAGGGACCAATGGAGGTGCTGGCCAGGAGGAGCAGAGGAGTATAAAGAGGAAAAAACAAATAAAATAAATACCTGAGTATTACTGGGGTTAGAAGAAAAAAATTGCCATAGTAGTCTTGTGTCTTCCCAGTGATACTCAGGTATTCATAACTTCCCACCCTGCCTCCCCTTAAAGAACCAGTAGTTTCTGCATTCCTGGGAATGTTTTTCTGACCTATTATATAGGTCCCACAATCAGGCACCATTCTTTCTAATCTGGGTTGTTATTGTTTTTCTTCCCCTTCAGGTGATTTCTGACATTCAGGGGTATTGTTGCATTTTATGACCCCCAGTTTTGGGGTGTTTTGTCCTCCTCTTGGGGGCTTTTGGGTGTTATTTTATTTATCACCATAATTCCAGTTGTTTGGTGTTTCTTTCCAGGCTTCAAGGAAATCTGAGGGTTTAGATCCAGGGCAGTTACTTCAAGGCAGCATTTGAAAAATATCACGTGCAAAGATTCCATCATTTGCATAGCATTCCATCTCTCCAGGCAGTTCAGTCTTAAAGGGACACTGCAGAAGTTATGAATACTAACATACTAAAATGCCAGCAGAATAGGCCCAACGGTCTTTCGTGTCTGCTCGTTTGGTCAGCCCGCACCCTGGGTGCTGACCTTGCTGTCCCCCTCGCCTTCTCTGGCTTCTCCCTTCCCAGTTCTGGATATTCTTGCTGCATTGGATTTTGCTTCCAGAACCCTTCCCCTGTACCTGTCCCACCCCCTCTTGAACCCCTCCACTGTCTCTGCCTCCACCAGCCCCCTAGGCAGTGCATTCCATGTCTCCACCACCCTCTCAGTGAAGTAGCACCTCCTCCTTTCTCCCTGATCTTCCCCCTCCAGCTTCCACCCATGCCCTCTAGTGGCCCCTTCCTCCTTCCTTGAAGCACCTGACTGTCCTCTCTATTTACCCTCTTCATGTACACTGAAGACTCCATCATGTCCCCGGTCCCTTCTCTCTTCCAATGTGTACATATTTAGCTCTTGAGCCTCTCCTCATAGGTCCTGTCCCCCAAGCCCCAAATCATTTTGGTTGCCTTCCTCTGGACCCTCTCCAGGAGGTTAATATCCCTCTTTAAGTGTGGCCTCCAAAACTGCACGCAGTACTCAAGGTGCGACCTCACCAAGCAGTTATACTGAGTATACCTAAGTATCACTGAGAAGAAACACGATTACTATGGTAAGTAATTTTTTTCTTCCAGGGCAATGGGAGGTCATCTGACTGAGTTTTGCAACCAGTGGAAGTCCATCACCACGGACAAATGGGTCCTCAGAATTGTTCGAGAGGGTTACTCTTTCAATTTCACTAGATCCCCCCGGATCTTCCACCCAAGCAGCAGCATAGCCTATCTGCAACACAGTCAGATCTTCTAACTTTCGAGATACAGGGCCTTCTCAGAAATGGGGTAATAGAAGTTGTTTCCTGGGTGGAAAGGAACACAGGTTTCTACTCCCATTACTTTCTGGTTCCAAAGAAGACAGGCAGCATGTGCCCAGTTTTTGACTTCAGAAAGTTAAACAAGTTCTTGTTCGGGGAGAAGTTCATGGTGGTCTCCCTAGGAACACTACTTCCACTCCTTCATCAGTACGACTGGCTGGCATCCCTGGATATGCAAGATGCCTACCAGCACGTTCCAGTGTACCCAAGTCATCGCAAGTACCTCCATTTTGTGGCCTTGGGACAACATTACCAATTCAGAGTCCTGCCCTTTGCGCTCTCCTTAGCACCTCGAGTCTTTACAAAGTGTTTCGCGGTTCTTGCTGCACACCTCAGAAAGCTTGATGTTCAAGTCTTTCCCTACCTAGAAGATTGGCTTTTGGCAAGCCCGTCGGAGCACGAAACACAGGAGGCAGTCTCCACATCGTCTCAGTTCCTCACCTCTGGGGGGGTTTTGCTAAACTGGGAGAAGTCACAGCTTCAAGCCTCTCAACAGCTCCTCTTCATAGGGCCCCTCCCCAACACTTCCACAGTGAGGGCTTCTCTCCCAGAGGACAAGAGGATCGACATTCTCCAGAAGGCTTGCTTTATCGAACAGACCAACTCTGCGAGCCCACACCATGCAATGGATGTTGGGCCTCATGGCTTCATTCTTCACAGTGCCTCTGACTCAATTGCACATGAGGACCACTTGGTGGATGCTCAGTACACAGTGGTTCCCAACAACACATCAGCAATCTTACCCCATCAAAGTAACAGATCCTCTGAGGAGGTCACTTGCATGGTGGTTTCAGGATCACATTTGTCAAGGTGTGCCCTTTGCCCCTCCGGAGTCTTAGATTACCATCACCACGGATGCATATCTGATCAGCTGGGAGGTTCACTGCCAAGAGTTTCACATTCTGGGAGTGTGGACCCAGGAGGAGTCTCATCTACACATCAGTGTTCTGGAGCTGAGAGTGGTCCTGTATGCTGTTCAGAGTCCTGAAGGACGTCCTCTGTCACAAGGTAATCCTTATTCAGATGGACAACAAGGCTGTGATGTATTACATCAACGAACAGGGGAGAGCCCACTCCTACCCCTTGTGCAGAGAAGCCATGAGGGTATGGGAATGGTGCCTCAAACACAACGCTCTGATTTAGGCAGTCATCTGCCAGGAATTCAGAACAATCTGGCGGATGACCTCAGCAGAAAGGAGGTGGATCGTCATGAGTGGTTGCTTGCTCAGACGTTGTGCAATTGCTTTTCAACAAGTGGGGCAGTCCGGACGTGGACCTTTTTGCATCCCTACTCAATGCAAAACTGCCTCTATTCTGCTTCAGAAATCCAAAACCTAGCGTTTTCTGTCGGGATGCATTCATACTGCAGTGGACAAGACACTTTCTGTACACATTTCCTCCACTACTTCTAATTCAGAGGGTGCTGCTCAGTCTAGAGGTGCAGAGAGTCAAGATGATTCTAACTGCACCATACTGGCCTCGACAGATCTGGTTTCCATTGCTCAACAGATTGTCGAAGGGTCCTTCGAGACAGCTGTCTCTGCAAATGGACCTCCTGACACAGGGATCCCTGATTCATCCCAATCTGCATTCCCTTCATCTCCATGCCTGGCTTTTGAGGAGATAGAAGTGGGCAGGTTCAGAGTTTCTAAAGGAATCTCACAGATTCTTTTGGCAGCATGTAAGCCCTCCATCAGGAAGACTTACACCGCCAAATGGAAGTGTTTCTCGCTATGGTGTGCTAAGAGCAGGAGGCAGTATAGCGCAGTGGTTTAAGGCTCTGAGCTGCAAATCTGGTGACATCCAGCAGACCCGACCTGGGTTTGAATCCCACAGCTTCCACGTGTATACTGTGTGACACTGAGCAAGTCACTTAACTTCCCTGTGCTCCCAGGTCGCTCCTGTAAAAAAGCTTTCAGCTTAGTGTGCTACTCCTGGTTAAACAACTAAATAAAAAAAATAAAATAAAAAATCTCTCTTGATCTATTCCGCTGCCCACCAAATAAAGTACTGGAGTACCTGTTAGACCTTTCAGATGTAGGACTGCAATGTTTGGCGATAAAGGTGCATCTCTGTGCACTTTCTGCCTATCACAAGCCAGTCCAGAATATGTCTCTACCTCAGCTGACTTTGTTAAAGAGATTCCTCAAAGGCATTCTTCACACAAAGCCATGGTTAGGAAGCCAGTTGCCACCTGGGATATTAATCTCGTGCTAGATATACTCACGCATAAACCCTTTGAGCCTCTAGCCATGTGTGAGTTGAAATTCCTAACCTGGAAGACCGCCTTTCTGATAGCCATCACTTCTGCTCGCAGGGTCTCTGAGATACATGCCCTGGTCACAGACCCTCCATACACCGTCTTCCACAAAGACAAGGTGGTTCTCCGTACTCAACCTAAGTTCCTACTCAAGGTGGTTTCGGATTTCCACCTCAACCAGCCCTTGGTTCTGCCTACATACTTCGCTAACTTCCAGAATGAAGGTGAATACACCCTTCATTCCCTGGAT
The DNA here is from genome assembly GCA_016271365.2 of Neoceratodus forsteri. NCBI lineage: Eukaryota > Metazoa > Chordata > Ceratodontiformes > Ceratodontidae > Neoceratodus > Neoceratodus forsteri. Next base: position 337,227,385 of record CM028129.1, on the reverse strand, counting down.
GTAAAGAGGAACCCTATGATTTGAAATCAATAGGACTAGAGATCTCCGCCAAGCGAAGCAGCTCTTTGTGCCACTCAATGCGGCCCAGCTGGGTCAGCTGGTATCCATCAGATGTATCTCTGCTTGGATAGTGGCATGCCTTCATCATTGCTATTCTATGGCACAGGTCAAGTTGGAATGCCAGGTACGCGCCCACTCTACTAGAGTGGTTGCGGTGTCCCTGGCAAAGATCCTGTCGGTTCCCATTACTGAGATTTGCAAAGCGGGTACTTGGAGCTCAGTGCACACCTTTGTGAAGCACTATGCTTTGGATGTGCATGCCAGACAGCATGCTTCCTTTAGCAGGACAATTATTAATGTAATTCTGTCCTGAGTGAGTTCAGTCTCCTGCTGCCCTGCTCGGGGGATTGGTTTAGTTTGGTACTCTAACCCAGAATTATGAATAAATGGTGAAGACTTTTAAGTCCAGGAAGATATGAAAATTATGTACCTACTGTAATTCTTGATTTTCTTGGACAAGTCTTCACTGTTTATTCATACGCCCACCCACCATCCCCCGGGCTCACTCATTGTGTTCCTGGTCTTCACTCCCTCATTTGGTTGGGCTCTGAAGACATTGTTTAAATTGACCCTTCTTACACAGGTCAAAAGAGGCTATCTTATGCCCTTATTAGGTTAGGTGTTTCCTAGTTTTGTCGTGCTGCACCTCTTCAGTAAAAAAGGTACTGAGGCAGTTGGAGGGTTGATGCCGAGGTAGCCTGCACAGGCACAAACTAATTTTGTGGTGCCGCGCATGCACAGTCGTGCCATGGCCCTCCTGAAGATTGTTGGCTCCCACAGGGTCTAGTGCCTCTGGCTTGTACTCAGAAGTATGAATAAACAGTGAAGACATGTCCAAGAAGATCAAGAATTATGGTAGGTATGTAATTTTCATTTCTTTTGTAACAAGCAGCCCTTTCGAGGAAGAGACAGAGGAGCTTTGAACAAACACCAGTCTCCTCAGTCACAAAAAAAAATGCAGCAGAAGGCACAGGGCCTGAAAGCGCCCAGTGCCTCCCTCTGAAAGTCTGCCCCCGTTCCGCCTGAGGTGGGCTTCTCTTCAACAGTGTAATGTCGTCTGATTCAGTTCTACAGCCAGTTGAAGTGCATCACCACAGACAAGTAGGTACTCAGAATAGTTTAGGAGAGATGCTCTCTGTTTTTCAGAGATCCCCCCCAGACCTTCAACCCAAACAGCAACACACTCTTGTCAGCTGCTCAGTCAGTCCTTCTCACTTCAGAGATGACGGGCCTTCTCAACAATAGGGCAGTGGAAGTAGTTCCCTGGACAGAGCGAAACCCAAGATTCTACTCCCATTAGTTTCTGGTTCCAAAAAAGACAGGAGGTATGCGCTCCATTCTTGATCTCAGAAAGCTAAACAAGATCTTCCTGGACATAAAGTCTCCACCACTCATTCACAATAATGGGATCTACGCCGGAGGCGCTAGGACCCAGTGGGAGCAAACTGTTTCGCAGGAGGGCCGGCGCCAGAGATGGGGCTGCAAGGAGCGGCACCGCAAGCCTCTGCTCGTGTGGCAATGACTATCTCGGTGTCGACCCTCCAACCGCCTTAGTTCCTTTTTTCCTGCCGTCGAGTATGCTTCAGCAATGACGTCGCTCGCGCGCTGAGAGTCAAATTTCAAACTAGCAGCATAGTTTGTTTTTTATTTTGTACTATTTTTCCAATAAAGTACCGCTTACGATAATTTATTCTTATTAAAGAAAGAAGTCTCAGCCTACATTGAGGGAGTCAACCATGAACAGGTCAGGTGTCGGTAGGGTGATTTCGTATGAAAGCTGTTCAGTCAGCCGGGCTGGGTCCAGTCTGCCGCATTCTCCTGAGGGGGAGGGGTCTGACAGCGGACGGTCCAGTGCCCGAGGGGAAGGGTGGTCCCCGCATAAAGGAAAACGGTCACATTCTCGGCACCGTTCGGCCTGGAGCTCTACTTAGGCCCATAGGTCAAGAAAAAGAAGGCATCACTCGAGGTCGCCTTCTGATATGTCTGCGTGTTGACGGTCTGTCATTGGGGTCAGTGGCCGGTCTCCTCATTTGGAGTCGCCGGCTTCTGTTTCTGGTCACCAACCTCTTTGACATCGGAGTCCTTCCCCGCCTTCTGGTAGGGCTTCCGATGAGCAGTTTAATCAGTGGGCCGCTCTTATGGAGCCTTGGGCTCGGAGGTTGGTCCAACTGCCTGACCCGGTAGCTCCAGGGCCTTTGGGTTCTTCAGGAGATCGGGCAGGGCGATTGGGACTTCCTGGTCTTGCGGCGCCATCTTCTGTGCCGTTGACTCCGCGCTCAGGTGTTTTCCCTCCCTCACATGGTTGCGGTGCAGGGGGCCACACCGATGCCTCTATCTCCTGGTATTCTTTCTTCTTTTCCCTCAAATCCAAATTTTCGGGGCCCTGGGTTGGTGTCGGCACCGTCGCTGGGTTGCTCGGTGCCGATTTCGGGGCCGTCCTCGGTGCCGTGTGGTTTTTCAGCGCCGTTGAGGTTCTCAGTGCCTTGTGCCCTTTCGGCACCATATGGCTTTTCAGCACCGTGTTCTTTGGTGCCGTCTGCTTTGTCGGCGTAGTGCAGGCTTTCGAGGCTGGGCTTTTCATCTGCCAATCTTCAGGGCTTCTCCTCTCCGAATTCTTTTCTTTCCTCATTTCCTGCTGATTTTCATTCCTTTCCTGTCCCTTACAGTCCCTCCCGTCCTGTTAGGAGATGATATTGAGCGTGATCTAGATCTTAGACTGGGTGATGATATGGAAGGAGCAGGACCTAATCCTGTGACAGAGCCTGTGGTCGAGGACCTGTCTTTTAAGTCTCTGTTGAGAAATTTGTATTCCACTCTTTCCAGACTATGAACATCGATCCTGGGAATCTTTTAAGACTCCAATACCTTCATGTTCCGGACATTCCTATGGATTTAACTCCCCCAGTACAACCCTCCTTTGAGACGCTGTCTCAAATGGTATGGAATAATCCTGCTCTCATTCCTTCTGTGGCTAAGTCCATAGATAGGAAGTATGCTGCTCCCACGGATCGACTTATTTTGGCCTCCCAAGCCTTTGCAGATCCTATTGTAGTCTTGGCAGAGAATGATAAGGTTGTCCTTCCTCAGACTACTACAGCTTGACCTATAAACAAAGAATCTCATAAGCTAGATACTTTAGGTAAGAGAGTCTTTGCTGCATCCACCCTGGGTATGCGTATCGCCAGCTACCAGGGCTATTTCTCTCAATATGAGAATATTCTTTGGCATTCGCTCAAACAAATGGTTGAAGCTCTAGCGGACTCTGACGCAAATTCAGAGCTTCTTCAAGCCATAACCAGGGGTATCGAGTCCAACAACCAGCAGGTTAAAGCAGCTATGGACACCTTCGATAGAGCCTCGCGAGTGGTGGCGGCAGGCATTTTTGTACCCGCCGCCATTCCTGGCTGCACACTTCAGGTTTCACGAATGATGCCCAGCAACAGGTCATGGCATTGCCCTTCGATGGTGTGTATCTCTTCAGCCTTCAAGTAGAACATGCTCTAGAGGCCACACAAAAGACTAGGTCAGCCATAAATTGGCTCGACCTCCTCCCACCCCCTCTTGAGGGGGAGTTAATAAACGACAGTTTCATAACTGTCAGTCCTTTTGAGGCAAAGGCGGTGGGGGGGGGGTCAATAAAAACCAAGCCCCTCAGCCTAGAAAAAGAAAATGTAACTGAAGGTGCAAAGGCCCAATGCCGCCTTCTGATTTGTTGGCCCAAGTCCCACCTCAGCTGCCTGAGTGGGACTCTTCCTCAGTGGTGGGAGGTCGTCTGACTCAAGTCTACAGTCGGTGGAAGTCCATAACATCAGACAAATGGGTCCTCCGGATAATCCGTGAGGGGTATTCCCTCAATCTTTTAGAGACCCCTCCGGATCATCCCCCCAAATGACAGCCCAGGCTATCAGTACTTCAGTCAGAACTTCTCACCTCCAAGATACAAGGCCTTCTGAACACAAGGCAGTGGAAGTAGTTCTGCTGGATCAAGGGAACACAGGGGTCTACTCCCATTACTTTCTGGTTCCAAAGAAAACCGGGGGCATGCGCCCCATTTTGGACCTCAGAAGATTAAACAAATTTCTTCCCAAAGAGAAATTCAAAATGCTATCACTAGGAACCCTGTTACCTTTGCTTCATCAACATGACTTGTTAGCCTCCCTGGACATGCAGGATGCTTACCAGCATCTCCCTATTCACCCAGGACATCACAAGTACCTGAGGTTTGTGGCTTTGGGTCAGCATTATCAGTTCAGAGTCCTGCCCTTCGGGCTGTCCTCGGCGCCGCAAGTTTTTACAAAGTGTTGTGCAGTTCTTGCAGCGCATCTCAGAAGAATCCGAATACAAGTGTTCCCATACCTAGACGGCTGGCTTCTAGCAAGCCCTTCCAGGCAGGGAACCCTTGTTGCCGTTGCCATGGTCTCAGACTTTCTTACGTCCATAGGAGTCCTGCTAAACCTCAAGAAATCACAGCTGCAGCCCTCCCAGAGGCTCCTTTTCATAGGAACTCTTCTGGACACCTCCTGTGTGAAAGCTTTTCTACCAGAAGACAGAAGGACCGATATTCTGCAGATGTCCCGACACATCAGAGAGAACAGCTCAGTAAGAGCCATCTTGATGTAGCGGATGCTAGGTCTCATGGCATCCTCGGTGTTCACTGTACCCCTAGCACACCTGCACATGAGAACCTCTCAATGGATACTCAGCGGTCTCCTACCACTCACCCTCAGTCCTTTCTCATCAAGGTGACAGAACCTCTGAAGAAGTCACTCACCTGGTGGTCACAAGAGGACAACCTTCTGAAAGGGTATCCCTTTGCTCCCCTCGAACATCAGATTTCCGTTACCATGGATACGTCCCTGATGGGATGGGGAGCTCACTGTCAGACTCTCCACACTCAAGGTACATGGACTCAGAAAGAGTCCCACCTTCACATAAATGTCCTAGAAATGAGGGCTGTCCTTTATGCAGTCCGGGCTTTGAAGGACATTCTTTGTCACAAGAACATTCTCCTTCAAACGGACAATAAAGCAGTGATGTATTACATCAACAAGCAGAGCGGTGCTCACTCTTACCCCTTATGCAGGGAAGCGATGAGAGTGTGGGAATGGTGCTTGGAGCACAAGGCTCTAATTCAGGTAGTCTACCTGCCGGAAGTGCAGAATGAACTGGCAGACTGTCCCAGCAGAACAGAAACAGATCCTCATGAATGGTCTCTCGACTCAACCGTAGTTCAGTTACTATTCACAGAGTGTGGAACTCCCAGACCTGGACCGTTTGGCATCCCCACTCAACACAAAACTGCCTCTCTTCTGCTCCAGAAATCCAGGGCCTGGCATTTTCTGTCAGGATGCATTCAGGCTGCAGTGGACAAAACGCTTTCTATACGCCTTTCCGCCTCTTCCTCTAGTTCAGAGGGTACTTCTCAAGTTCGAGTCCCAAGGGGACAAAATGATCCTCATTGCTCCCTTCTGGCCTTGACAGATGTGGTTTCCATTACTCAACAGTATGTCGGCAGCTCTGCCGAAACCACTTCCCCTTCAAATGGACCTCCTGACTCAGGGGCCTGTGGTCCATCCCAGTCTGAGATCACTTCACCTTCATGCTTGGCTCCTGAAGAGATAGAAGTGAACAGGTTCAATGTCTCTCACAGAGTTTCAGATATTCTCCTGGCTGCGTGCAAGCCAGCCACTAGGAACACGTACCACACGTACACAGCCAAATGGAAGTGTTTTTCGCTCTGGTGTGAAAAATCCTCTTTGAATCCCTTTTTCCTGCCCACCAAATAAAGTTCTAGAGTACCTTTTAGACCTCTCAAATTCAGGTCTGCAATACTCTACAGTCAAAGTTCACCTTTGTGCCATTTCAGCTTATCTTGAGCCAGTACTTTCATTGTCACTGGCTCAGTTACCTGTGATTAAGAGGTTTCTTAAAGGGTATTCTGCATACCAGACCTCCTGTCAGATGTCCAGTCGCAGCCTGGGACATTAATCTTGTACTAGACCTGCTCACTTGAAAACCTTTCGAGCCTCTAGCTACCTGTGAGTTGAAATTTCTCACTTGGAAGACGGCCTTCCTGGTGGCCATTACCTCGGCCCGCAGGGTCTCTGAGATGCATGCTTTTGGTCACAGACCCTCCGTATACTGTGTTTCATAAAGACAAAGTAGTTCTTAGGACCCATCCTAAGTTTCTCCCTAAGGTTGTTTCTGAATTCCATCTAAACCAACCTTTGGTCCTTCATACTTGCTTTGCGAACTTCCAAACTGAAGGGGAGCATACTCTTCATTCCTTGGACGTCAAAAGAGCTTTGCATTTCTATTTAGATAGAACAAAAGATTTTTGCAAAGCTTAACAACTGTTTGTTTCCTTCAGTGAGACCCGGCTGGGTCAGCCTGTCGCTATCAGATGTATTTCGGCGTGGCTGGTGGCATGCCTTCGCCACTGTTATTCCATGGCGCAGGTTAAGCTGGAAGGTAGAGTGTATGCTTACTCTGCTAGAGTGGTCGCGGCATCCCTGGCAGAAATCTGCAACGTGCCCATTGCAGATATTTGCGATGCGGCTACCTGGAGCTCAGTGCATACTTCCGCCAAACACTGCCCTGGATGTCCATGCCAGATGACATGTTTAATTTGGCAGAACCATCCTTAATGGACTTCTGTCCTAAATTTGTGAGCTCTTGTCTCTCCTGCCGCCCTCTTGGGGGATTATTAGCTCGGTACTCTCCCATTAGTGTGAATGAGTGGTGGAGACTTTATGTCCAGGAAGATATGGAAATTATGTACCTACCGTAATTCTTTATCTTCTTGGATGAAGTCTTCACCACTCATTCATATGCCCACCCGCCATCCCCCGAGCTCACCTCTGTTATTGGTCTTTACTTCCTCAATCTTTAGGCTGTGAAGACTTCTTTCTTGACCCTTCTTGTACGGGTCTTCCGGACTGTCTTGTGTCTGGCTTTTTGGTTAGGCTATCCATCTAGGTTAGTTACACTACACCTCCTCAGAAAAAAAGGTACTGAGGTGGTTGGAGGGTTGACACCAAGATAGTCATTGCCGCACGAGCAGAGGCTCGTGGCGCCGCTCCTTGTGGCCCCATCTCTGGCGCCGGCCCTCCTGCGAAAGCTGGGTCCTAGCGTCTCCGGCGTAGATCCCATTAGTGTGAATGAGTGGTGGAGACTTCGTCCAAGAAGATCAAGAATTACGGTAGGTACGTAATTTCCATTTCTTGTATCGCAAGAAGTTCAGGATGGTCTCCCTGGGGACACTTCTGCCACTTCTCAAACAATGCTACTGGCTGGCATCCCTGGGCATGCAGGATGCCTACCAGCATATTCCAGTACACCCAAACCATTACAAGTTCCTTTGGTCTATGGCATTGGGGCAATACTACCAATTCAGAGTTCTGCCCTTTGGGCTGTCCTCAGTACCTCAAGTCTTTACAAAGTGCTTTTCAGTTCTCGCAGTGCTCCTTCAAAAGCTTGGCATTCAAGTCTTTCTCTACCAGGATGACTGGCTCCTAGCAAGCCCGTCAAGATGGGATACAGAGAGAGCGGTAGCCACAGCATCTCAGTTCCTGACTTCCATGGGGGTTCTGCTGAACCTAGGAAAGCCACAACTTCAACCCTTGCAGCAGCTTCTCTTCATAGGGCCCCTCTTAGACACCACAAAAAATTAGGGCTTTTCTTCTGGAGAACAGGAGAAACGAGATCCTTCAAATGGCATGTTTCATCAGTGAAAACAATCCATCCTGGCTTGCTTCATGCAGCCAATGTTAGGACTCATGGCCTCTGCTGACTTCACAGTGCCTCTAGCTCAGCTGCACATGAGGACCACTCAGTGGATGCTCATCACACAGTGATCCCCAACAACACATCCCCAGTCTTACCCCATCAAACTGACGGAGTATCTGCAACGGTCATTTGCGTGGTGGACACAGGAGGACAGCCAGCTTCAAGGTGTCCCCTTTGTTCCACCAGAATCTCAGATAACCATCAGTATAGTGCATCTCTCCTCGGCTGAGGAGTCCACTGCCAGGGCAAATGTGCTCAGGGTCTTTCGACCCAGGCAGAGCTGCACCTCCACATCAATGTTCTGGAGATGAGGGCAATCCTGTATGACCTCCGAATCCTTTAAGATGTAGTCAGTCACAAGGTGACTTTCTTCAGATGAACAACAAAATAGTGATGTATTAGCTCAATAAGCAAGGGGGAGCACACTCCTACCCTCTCTGCAGGGAGGCCATGAGGGTCTGGGAGTGGTGCCTCAACCACAGTGCCCTGATTCAGGCAGTTTATCTGCCAGGAACTCAGAACGATCTGGCAGACTACCTCAGCAGGACAAACATGGATCCTCACGAGTGGTTGTTAGCACCATACGTTGTACAGTCTCTCTTCGATGAGTGGGTTACTCCAGTCCTGGACCTTTTTGCATCCCCACTCAATGCAAAACTGCCTTAGTTCTGCTCCAGAAATACAGAACCTGGTCTTTCTGTCAGGATGCATTCAGGCTGTGGTGGACAAATCGCTTTCGGTACGCATTTCCTCCTCTTCTATTATTTGAGGGTGCTGCTCAGACTTGGAGGCCCATGGGGCAGCATGATTCTCATTGTACCATACTGTCTTCAACAGATTTGCTTTCCCTTGATCAACAAGCTGTCGGTATGTCCTTCACAATTACCACTATGGACAGACCTTGTGACGCAGGGATCCCTGGTCCATCCCAGCCTGCGCTCCCTTCATCTCCACTTCTGGCTCCTGAGGAGATAGAAGTGGGCAGGTTTAATGTGTCTCATAGAGTCAGAGATCCTTCTGGCTGCTCGTACACCTTCTACTAGGAAAACTTACACAGCCAAATAGAAACGGTTCCCAGAATGGTTTGCTGAGATCTCCATATACCCTTTCCAGTGTCTTCCTGACAAGGTATTGGAGTACTGGCTAGACCTTTTTGGACGTGGGACTTCAGTACTCTTCTATAAAGGTTCATCTGTGTGCAGTCTCTGCCTATGATGAACTGGTCCAGATTATGACCCTGGCCTAACTACCTCTCTTCAAGAGATTCCTTAAGGGCAGTCTGCATACAAGGCCCCCGGTCAGGAAGACGGTTGCCCCCTGGGATATTAACCCTGTGCTGGACATGCTCACTTGTAAATCTTTTGAGCCTCTAACCACATGTGATCTAAAATTTCTGACGTGAAAAACTGCCTTTCTAGTGGCCATTACTTCCACACGTAGGGTCTCTGAGATACATGCTTTGCTCACAGCCCCTCTGTATATCGTCTTTCACAAAGACAAGGTGGTTCTCAGCACACACCCTAAGTTCCTAGCCAGAGTGGTTTCAGAGTTCCACGTCAGCCAGCCCTTGGTTCTGCTTCCTTATTTCTCTAACTTCCAGAATGAAGGGGAATGCATCCTTCACTCTCTGGATGTTAAAATAGCCCTTCGGTTCTACATTGATGGAACAGAAGAGGATAGTGACATTGCGGAGGGGCTGGAAGGGAAGGTAAGCCACTTTGTGGATGACACCAAGATCTGCAATAGGGTAGACACTCCAGACGGGGTGGGAAAAAATGAGAAGAGACCTAGGCAAATTGGAGGATTGGACAAGAGTGTGGCAGTTCAGTATAAAAAGTGCAAAGCCATGCACTTGGACCACAGGAATCATGGAGAGGAATACAAAATTGGGGGGGGGGGGGTACTAACAACAACAAAACTGGAAAGGGACCCGGAGTGTAAACATAATGAATGACCTAAAGGTGGTCAAGCAGTGTGAAAAGGCAGTGGGAGGGCCAGCGGGATGTTGGGGTGCATAGGGAGGGGCATCACCAGTAGAAAACAGGAGGTGGTGATGCCACTGTACAGACAGTAGGTCTGGCCACACCAGGAATACTGTGTTCAACTCTGGAGTCCACATCTGCTGAAGGGCATTGACATAATGGAGGCAGTCCATAGAAGGGCAACAACAATGGTGAAAGGAATGCACCAGAAATATGAGGAAAGACTGAAAGACCTCAATATGTGTACCCCGGAGGAAAGGAGGGATATGATAGAGATATTCAAGTAACTCAGGGGAATCAACAAGGTTCAGAAGGATATCCTCTTTCAAAAAAAGGATTGTTCAAGAACAAGGAGTCACAATATGAGATACGGGTGGGGGGGGTGACTCGGGTAACGTGAGAAAGTATTTTTTCACAGAAAGGGTGGTGGATACATGGAACCGCCTCCCAGTGGAGGTCGTAGAGGCAAAAACGATTAGTGAGTTCAAGAATGCATGGGATATAAAGCGACCTTTCTAAAAATCTTAGTTCTGTGGCTTACCTTGTCCTTCACTGCCCCTTGGAAGGAGATCAAATTTATAATCAATTACTTAAATGATATTGAGAAGATTGCCTTCGTCTCGGGGAAAGAACACCCCATATTAATAATTTTACTAAATGCACTGCTCAAATATTGAAATTTTGGCATAACTTAAAGCAGAAAACTGCATTTAAAGACTCAGTTTTTTTGCATACATTACTATCTGAAGATCATTTTTTTTCCCAGCTGAATTTAATTTAACTTCTGCATCTTGGAGAAGGCTAGGACTCAGCTATGTCTATCAGTTTTTAACAAATATGGGTACAATTCCCTTTGCTGAATTAAAGGGGAAATATGGACTCCCAGATGGAGACTCCTCTTGTCACTTCCAAGTGAAAAACTACATTTTAAGACAATGGGAAATTGTCCCCAAAATACCCACACCCCCACCTCTACTGTGGACCATATTAAAAGATGCACTTCAAGATCACCCTTGGTGCCACCTAATAGGTCAATTATATAAAATTTTGAGAGAATCCTTAGGAGATTCATCCCAGTCGGTATTGGAAAGTTGGAATAACTCACTGTCCCTGTATCCTTATGGAATAACACATCACTAAAAGCCATAAAAATAAGCTCATCACGTATCTGGAGGGAGTTTGCGTGGAAGTGTCAAACCAGGTTTTTCCGCTCCCCGGGGATACTAAATATCTGCCGTCATCCTACAGACACTACTGGAGGGCATGCAACTGTAGATTGGCAGACCTAGGACATGTATTCTGGCTGTGCCCCAGATTGATGCCATTCTGTTGTACCCTACAGGAAGAGCTATAGGATTGTCTGGGGGAACCAGCAGAGCTCACAGCTGAAATGGTGTTACTATCAATCTTCCCAGAATATAGCCCCTCATGGCACTGTACTTTACTGCCATTATATCTCCTAGCAGCACAAAAAATGATAACCCACAAATCGCTGACCACCAATATACCGTCAGTCTCAGATTGGCATCAGATTGTTTTGGAGATCTACAAATTAAAAGGTTTTAATGGCAGATATACATAATAAACAAACTGCATTTAGGGAGAAATGGCAAAGGTGGATCTATTACATTGCTATGCTGGATCCAGAATGTGTACAGTAAGGCGCAAAAAGGGAGTCTTTTAAAACTCTGTATGGGAGGGGGGGGGCCCTGCACTAAGCACCATAATTATTTTTTGATTAACCTTCAATTTCATGCTCTTCGGGTGAATCAGCCCCTCACTAAACTATTTTGGTAACAGTTATTGACTAGCTGTGATACTGGAATATAATTTTATTATATAAAGGTGACAGGGATATTTATTCTCCAATGTAAGGATCATTGCCTTTACTTTGTAATCTTTTAATTTTTTCCATCCTAATTGAAGTTTAAAGTATACATGTATGATGTGGCATCTGTACTGAATGTTGAGAATAATGTGATGTATATATGTACTGTGCTTCTGTCAATAAAAATGAAATAAAAAAAAAAAAAACAGTGCATCGGATAGACAGAAGGCAACCCTAGTGATAGGAAAGAGAGGGTAAGCTGCTGATCATGTAGGATGTGGAGTTTAAGTAGTTAGGGAAATGGACAGACTAGGTGGGCCGGGCAGTCCTTACCTGCCATCAAAATCTAAGATCTTACTTCGAGATAGAGCTCTTGCAGCAGGTAACACCATTAGGACTGAAGCCGGCAGGCGTCAGGACCCCACGGAAATCTTCTAGCTAGCAGTCTTCAGCGGGGACCGCCTCCGACGTCGGTCCCACCCCCGACGTCAGGCGTAGTACATAAGGAGGCGGTCCCGCCAGAATCCCCAGTTCAGACAACATGAAGTCTTGCTATATTATGACAATTGCAGTGAGTCCCCTTCTTCGAACTGCTCCAGAGGTGAAATAGTTAACTTTCCATGCAGGCATGGAACTCTGAGCACGAGCTCGATTGGAAACTCTGTCTGTTGTTCTTCAAACAGAAACTGTCAGATTCTTTACTCCGCCTCACTGAACAGTCGCTCCGGAGATTTCTCCTTCTGCTCGGTTCATTTTGTCAGTTAAAGTATTATTTTATCGTTTTTTTGACCGAAATTAAACCGCAACCGGTCGGTTCAAGCTCTGTCTGTGGTATTGTAAGTAATAGATAGGTTTTACAATTCTTTTTCTGTGTGGAACTTTGTAAGCGGTTATCGGTTCGGTTTGAACCGATCAGGTTGTCTTAAAAACTTCCTAGTCCTTATTTAGAGTGCAGTTTCGGTTCTTATCGGTTCTAAAAAAGCAGGATTTCATTACGTTTTTTTCCACGACCCGTGAGACACGGTTGGGAACTGATAAGGGAGTCTTGCTTGGCGGATTGCCATAAACGGGCAAGTTTGGTTAGGCTGGCACTATGTCTGAGAAACCCAAAAGAAAAACCGGGCCCACTGGGTTTCAACACTGTGGTGTCTGTGGGGAAGCCTTTGCTAAGGCTGACCCACACACCACCTGTGTTTGTCTGGGGTTTGACCACTTCAATGCAGACTGCCAGATTTGTAAAAATTTTTCTGCTGCCACCATAGAGAAGAGAGTTGGTAGGCTCAGGGAAAGGGAGGCCAAAAAGTCCGCTGACCCGGATGGCCAGCCAGGTTCGGTCCCAACCGAACCGGAGGGAGTGCCTCTGACCGGGCGATACTTCTCGGCAACGGAAGAGCCAACTCTGAGGAGCCGGTTCCAACAAAAGGACTAGGAGGTCAGCTAGTGTGGAGCCAAATGTTATCTCTCCAACTGCTGAGGAAATAGCTAAAGCAATTCAAATTGTCCAGTCACTTTCCCCAGTTCCGACCGAACCGACACCATCAGGGAAGCACTCGGTTCGGCCAGTTCCACCGGTTCAAGATTATGATTTTGAGGATTTTTATGAACCGGAGGAGGGGGAAGAGGATTATGAGGAGAGTGAATGTGGATTTGAAGGTCTGGATGTGCCCATTGAACCGGACATCTCTCCAGACAGACCGTCAGGGGTTTCTCCTCCCAGGCTCTCTGAGTCCCCTTCTCATTTTATGTTCTATAAAAAAGTTGCTGAAACTCTCCAGCTCCCTGTTGAGGAAGCTGTTGGTGACCAAGAGGAGCCAGATTATGTAGAAATGATGGATATTCCAGAGTCTAGGAGACTGTCTATTCCTTTGCATAAATCTTTTCAGAAACAGACAGTAAAAATTTTAAAAACTCCTCACACTATACCTCCTGTTGATAAAAGGATGGACAAGAGGTATACATTATCAGGCTCTGATACGGAGTTCCTCACACAACAATGCAGCCATGTGGGGGTAGTGCAGGCTGCAGCCTGTGACAAGGTAAACATTCCCCTAGCTTCACACCCCCCTGAAAAGGATTCCAGGAGGATTGATGCCATGGCAAAGAAACAATACATGGCAGCATCTTTGGGACTCAGACAGGCAAATTATATGGCTTATGCTGCTAGGTACCAGAAATCCAGATGGGATACTGTGCTGGCTCTAGCAAAACAGGCCCCTGACCAGCTGGCCAGGGAGCTGGAACAGGTGGCTGCAGATGGTATTAAGGCATCCAAGGTGCAATTTCATGCTGCAGTAGACTCTAATGATGTATCATCAAGGGTCATGGCTACATCTGTGGCACTTCGCAGAATGGCTTGGCTCAGATGTACTAACCTGTCACAGGATACCCAGTCTAAGGACATGGATTTTCCTGTTGTGGGCAATTCTCTGTTTGGGGATCAGACAGAGAATTACGTGAAGAAAATGGATGAATATAAGACCACCTATAGGAGTGCGCAGGCCAAGGAAAGGCAGGCCACTCCTCAAAGGCAGCTTTCTAGGGGCAGGGGCAGGCCTTTTCATAGGCCTTTTTACCAAGCCCAGGCCACCTCTTCTGCTTTTGCCCAGAGGGGGTTCTTTAGAGGGAGAGGCAGATGGGGTACAGGCAAGCCTGCTTCCACCCCTCAGCCCAAAGCCCCTGCCAAGCAGGCACCCTGATGGGGTTGCCAGGGCCGATTCTCCTCTACCTGTAGGGGGCAGGCTGGCTTACTTTGTCCAGGACTGGAAGTCTCTAACATCAGACAAGTGGGTCCTGGAAGTGGTAAGCCAGGGATTGGTTCTCAGCTTCAAAAAGTTTCCAAAGATGAGAACCAGATCCTTTCCACCTGCAAATCCTTCAGAGGCAGTTGCCCAGAGGCAGAAGTCTCTTCCTCCTGGCTCTCAGAGCCTGTAAAGGTTCCACCCTACATCAGGGCAAGGGTTTGTACTCAGGTACTTCCTTACCCCAAAAAGACAGGAGAATGGCGGCTCATCCTGGATCTCAGATACCTAAACAAGCACCTTTTAAAACCAAAATTCAAAATGGTGACTCTGGGAATTATTTTACCCTCTCTAAGGCCAGGGGACTGGCTAGCGTCCCTGGACCTCAAGGATGCCTACTTCCATATTGTCACCAGAAGCTCCCATCGAAAGTACCTCAGGTTCGAGCTGCCCTCAGGCCATTACCAGTTCAGAGCAATGCCCTTTGGCCTCACGTCTGCTCCAAGGGTATTCACAAAATGCCTGGCAATAGCAGTTGCCTACCTAAGAAGGCAAAAAATTTCCATCTTTCCTTACCTGGACGACTGGCTCATAGTAGGCCAGTCCCCAGACCAAGTCAAGTTACATCTTCAGATAACTCAGCAACTGCTTACCTCCCTAGGTTTCATTCTGAATCTTCCAAAGTCAGTTCTAGAGCCTGTCCAGCTCCTCACCTTCATAGGCGCAGAACTGAACACAGAGGCCAGAGCTTTCCTTCCTTGGACAGGGCAAGGACCCTGGTGTCTCTGGCTCTCCTCATTCACCCCATGGGTCTCTCGTCCAGCAAGGCATTTTCTGCAGCTCCTGGGACACATGGCTGCTTCTACATCAGTGGTGCAAGGAGCCAGATTTCAAATGAGGGACATCCAGTTCCATTTGAGAGACTTTTGGTCTCAAAGAAAGGACCCTCTAACCAAGTTGATCCCAGTAACTCGAACCCTGATCCAAGCCCTGCAGTGGTGGCAGGATCAGAACAACCTGAGACAAGGGGTTCCCTTTGTCACTCAGTCTCACTCCTTAATCCTTACTACAGATGCATCCCTCTTAGGGTGGGGAGCTCACATGGGTGAACTCACTACCCAGGGACTGTGGTCCCCTCAGGAATCTCTGCTCCACATCAATCTGTTGGAGCTCAGAGCAGTTTTTCTAGCACTTCAAGCTTTTTCCAAATCTGTTCAGAACAAAGTTGTACAGGTCAGAACAGACAACACCACCACAATGTGATACATCAGCAAGCAAGGAGGCACTCTGTCTACGGCCTTGTGCACCGAAGCAATGAAGTTGTGGTCTCTGGCTTACACCCTGAACACCTCCCTAACGGCAGTTCACCTCCCAGGCAAGGACAATGTCCTGGCAGATGCTCTCAGCAGGATTTCCCAGGGCCATCACGAATGGTCACTGGACCCCCTGGTTCTGGGGGTAATATTTGCCAGATGGGGCACCCCGCAGATATATCTTTTTGCAGCCCCAGACAATCACCAACTTCCCCTTTTTTGCTGCAGGCCCCCAGTGTTGGGCTCAGTCCCTCTGAACGCCTTAATTTCAATGGAAGGAAGTTTTTATGCCTCCGCTCAAAATGTTAGTCAAAATCAGATCTCAACCCTGCAAAGTGATTCTGATTGCTCCAGATTGGGCCAGACAGCCCTGGTATCCACTCCTTCTGTCCTTAGCAGTCCATCTTCCCCGTGTCTTCTCAGGAATCACAATCTGCTAACCTGTGCTCAGGGAAGGATTTGGTACCCGAACCTCAACTCTCTCAATCTCAAGGCCTGGCTCTTGAAGAGTTAGAGTTTGCTGACTTACACCTCTCCCAAGGTGTAATGGGTATTTCTAGGGACATGGATATGTTGTTCATCTACACTTATTGGCAGGTCCCTTGCTGCTTTAAATCTTGCCGGAAGGTCTTCAAGCTGGCTCCTCCCACCCACCCGGGTGGTAAAACTCTCTGCTCCGCCCCATGACGCCAGATCTTCCTTACCGCTTGGAAGCTCAGGTTCCCTCCTTAGCGCACTGCGTTTTTGACTGGTTCCTGAAAAGTTCGGTCTTCAAATTTTTTGAAGTATCCTTGAATCTTCGATCTTTCTTCTTCGCTGTGGCAATGGCTTTTTCCGGCCCCGAGAGTACGTGACGTGTTAGTTCCTCCAGGAGGACTCAGACTCCACGGCTCTTCTTGCCTGGACTTGGATCACATCCTCGGCTTGCACTTTTGTTCTGACCTTCGGTCAAGCTCTCCTGAGGATCGCCATGGTCTGCTCGGGCCTCGGACATCCGTAGTTTTTCTGCTCGAGTCTCCATCGGACCGATGGGTGCCCGCCGACTGTTCCTCTGCAGTCTTATCCTGCCGGGAAGGGACAGGGTTTCTTCCTCTCTCGGTTGCGGAGCTTATCCCGCCTCCTTGGATTCCTTTCATTCAGCTTCGCTCAGGAGTTGGCCATTCCCTCTCCAAGGAGAGGAACCTAGCCTGTCTCTCGGCCTATGGCTAAAGGCCACGAGCGGGTCTCTTCGCCGGGCGGGAAATTTTTCCTCCCTCATCGGCCAACGCCGACTTCAGTCAAGGTTTGACCGCCTCTGGCCTCACGGTACCCCGCCAGGTCAGCTGCCACTCCCCATCGACGTTGTCGAGTCTCGACCCGCCTTTCGGGGTTCGCTGAGGCCGCTTCTCCGCCTTCCTTCGGCGGAAGTCGAGGCTCTATCCTCCACTTCAGGTCGACAGCCCTCGGTCCGTTCTTCCAAGCCGAGGGAGGAGCGGGTGCTTCCCATTTCTTCCCAGGCCCACCCTCGGTTACCCCAAGGATCTGGGTCTCGGTCTCGGTCTACCTCTCGGTCTAGCCGCTCATGCCGATCTCGGCTCGGTCGGAGCACCGGTTGAGCGGTTACGTTTTCCGCCCCTCCTCGATGAGGAGCGGTTTCGATGCCGCTACGCCGGTGTTATGAGGAACTTATGTGGCGGCAGCAGTCTGTCTGGTTTCAAGTCGACCCCATTCATTCTCCGATAGCAAGCAGTCGCCGCTTGGTCGGCAGCCGCTCAATCGGGTCGAGGAGTTTTTCCAGGGACCGGGTTGCTTGTTCGACCGTCTCGCGGAGTCCAGGGCCGACTGCGGCCTGTTTTTCAGGTCACTCGGTCCCTCGCCTCCTGCCCGCCCCGCGGACGGAGTGCCTCAGTTCTTGCAGCTTTTGAGACCTTCTCGAGCCTGGAGCAGGCTCTGCCATGTTTCCTGACAGGAGGACCCCGGTCTCCTCAGGAACATCCAGTAGATGACAGCCCATCGCCTTCTAAGGGTCTACTTCAGCTCATGTCAGAGTTTACTGGAATGCAGCTTAGCCTGTCTCCGATCGAGCTCCTTACCCCTTCTGGAGATTCTGGATCAAGGGTTCTTCCACGGAGGCCTTCCCAGTGGCTGAGGCTGATGTGGGCCCCAGCCTTGGAGCTATGGCAGCGCTACTTCTTGCCCCTGCGCCTTGGCCAGGGTAGCTCGGAGTATCCTATCCGTCGGTTCTCTGCCGTTTCTCGGAGCATCCTCGGCTGAAGGGGTATCATCGACGATGTTTTCCAATGTTGGAAACATTGGGGATGTGGACAGACCTCCGACAAGGAGTCCAGAAGGATGGACTATGTGGGCTTGCTTCACGCTAAGTCCCTCCTAGGCCTCCGTCCAGCTAAGCTCGGTGCACTGATGGCACATTTCTCCCACACCCTTTTGGGCTCCCTGGATGAGGTTCCTCCTCATCTCCCAGGTGACTCATGGACCACAGTTCGACAGGTGCGGGACCAGGTAGGGCGGTGGCGAAGCAGCAGCTCCAGACGGCTCTGGATCTAGGCGACTCCTGTGCCAGATCAGTGGTGGCTGCAGTGGCCATGCGCCGCAGGGCGTGGCTGAGGTTAACATCCTTCTCCTTGGAAACCCAGCACGAGTTGGCGGACATCCCCTTCTTGGGGACTGACCTTTTCGGCCCTGGAGTGGAGGGATACATCCAGGGGCCCGAGAAGTCCGATGCAACTCCGGACTCGGTCACTCTCGCCCACGGGGTCAAGGGCAGCCGTCAGCCTTTGCGTAAGCCCCTTTGCCCCCTGAGCCCTGGGGCCCCCCTGGCCCAGCATGAGGGCCAGCAGGCATGTGCTGGGCGCCTGTTGCCAAACCAGCGTCTTCCTCCAAAGAGCGGAGAGGGCAGGTAACCGAGGGCTCTGGCTCCTTCCCCTCTAAGCCTGCTCCAGTGACGGGCCAGGGCATTGCCCGGCCCGCCGTCCCAGCCGGGTTTTCCCGTGGGGACGGCTCCTGCACTCGCTCTGGAGGTATTTAGGTGGATCCTGTTGCAAGTTGCGGCGGATCCCTTTGAGCCGTTGCCCCACGGGGATTTTGAGTTCACTGCCCCGTGTCGGTTGTCCGACATACCTGGCTCTCTAGTTAGAGATGATCAGGAAGGCCGTGGACCCTCCCCCCCATTCAACCCTGGGTTCACGTCCAGGTATTCCTGGTCTCTTACGGACGGGGGCTTGCGCCCATCCTTCCGCACGCCTGGATGGTCTCTCTTCTGCAGACATTCCATCCTCAGAATGTGGCGTGTAGCTGTTTCCTGGTCTCCAGGATGTACCTACTCCTCGTTCCGTCCATTTTTGGGGAGCTCCACCCCTCTTCTTGGGAGCTGCTTACAGTTCCTAACACTTCCTTGCTCAGCAGTCTCTGCGGCATGGAAGGGTCCGGATCACCCACCGGAAGGCAGACTGGTCTCCGTTTTGGGAGCCAAGTGAGCATCGTATCTTAGCGGTGAAGCTTCTTCGGGACTAAGCTCGACTTTAGTCCGAGCTCAGCTCGAGGCGAACAGGCGGTTCTTCCTCCTTTGTCGGTCGGGTTGGCCGGGAAATTACGTCCTGCCAGGACCTCCTGCTCCTCCTGGGCCTCAGGGCGGCCTTTCCTTAGTGAGAGGGGCCAGCCAGAGGTCACAATGCTGTGTCCCATGGACCAGTTCGTGACTTACAGCCCAGGAGTTAGGAGAACGCTCCCTTGGACCGTTCTAACTTCGGCAGGAGACTATCCTGCTTGTTCGCCCTGAGTTGTCAGTCTTCTCCGACCGATGCTTCTCAGATGGGTGGGGTGCCCATCTTGGGGAATACAGAGTGCGTCGCCTCTGGTCCTCTTGCGAGTCCCGATGTCCTTCCTGCTCGCTGGAGACAGGCGGTCCGATTAGCCGGCACTGCTTACTCCGCTTGTACGGGGTCTAGTGGTCTAAGTCCAAGTTGGGCTATTCCAAGACCATGTGCTACCTACTCCGCCAGGTTCGGTCTATCCCCTTGTCTCGGTGCAAGGAGGTTCTCCGTATTGGGCGGTTGTGCATTCGAGGCTTCCTAGCCATTTCATGGCAGGAGCCCAATTCCCTGGCTGCGGCCGTGAGCCGGGCATAGGCTGTGCCTCATGAGTGTCTCCCCTGCCGGGGGTAGCACAGGATCTTCTCCCTTTCCCTCCGGGGAGAATACTAGGCCGAGACTGTTTTTTGCCTGCCCCTCAACAAGGCTTGCTGTAGGGGATGCCATCGGGGCCACGGACCCTGGGCCCCTCCGTGCCTCTCCCCAATTTCCCTTGACCTATGGGCAAGGTGAGGAGGATTTTGGCGCAGGTGATGCTGGTAGCCCCAGACTGGATTGCCAGTGCTGGTATCCAGCTCTCCTCAGTCTCAGCCTCAGCCTCAGGCTCCCGAGACGGTCTGTAGTCTGCCGGTCCTGTCTTTCCCTTCCTTTTCAGGGGAAGGTTATCCATCTGGACCTTCAATCCCTGCACCTATTGGCCGTCCCCTGTGCGGCTAGGGGCCAGGTCTAGGGTCTTTCGGCAAGGTCCTCGACCTTCGAGGCGTCCTGCTAAGAAGTCGGCAAGATGCTTGTCCTTTGGAAGAAGTTTTCCTTCTTCCGATGATGGATAGGCGTGTCCTTCTCCGTCCCTAGCACAGCATTCTCGGACTATTTGCGGTCCATCCTTAGACCAGGGCTTGATCGGCGACCCTCTGGGTGCTTCTGCGGTCACCACTGTCTTCGGGCGCGGGCGGAGGGTAGCTGGTGGTACGGAGAAGGTGGTCTGACACTTCTAGGCCTCGATCACGCCCTCTTGGGAGAGTATCCCTGCTTCTGGGATCCTTGCTGGTATGGGCTTAGCTCATGAGCAAGCCATCCGAACCTTTGCACAGGTGCGTTTTCCCCCACCTATTGTGGAAGAACAACTTCTTGGGGCCACTCCGCCATCCAGAAGGCTGGGAGAGTTCCAGGCGCTCCTTTAACCTTCCTCTCCGGTCTTCCACAGGGACTAGGTTGTCCTGCGCCCCACACAAAGTTCCTCCGGAGGCGGTGGCGGAGTCTTCCCTTCGGGGGTATTGCCTCTGCCTGGGTTTATCCCATTCACACCTCAGAGGCCGTATTCAGGTTCCGTGGGAACCGTTAACGCTCACCTCGTGAGAGCGTAGAGCTAAAATTCGGGAGAGGTTCGCCAGCTGTTCATCACCTTCGAAGCAAGATTCTGGCAGATTGCAGCCCAGTGAAGACAGAGCTGGCGGGTCACCCTGCATAGGTCTCCACTATGGCGGCGGGCATGGAGTCCCCAGAGGGATAAGCGCTCATTTTACCCGTCCTTCTGCTGCATCGGTGGCTGCTTCTGAGGATACTCCCGTCCAGGATATCCCAGGCCTTCTGCCCGAAGCAGGCTTTACCGCTCCCTTCCACATCGACTTGGGTCGCGCCGGGTGCTGGTCGGGCCTCGGTTCTCCTTTCTACCTAAGTAGGGGTGTGTGCCTTGCCTCCTCCTCCGGAGAACTGCTAGGAGTCTGCCAGTAGTGTGGATGAACAACATATCCATGTCCTAAATACAGGTTACTCACCTGTAACAGGAGTTCTAGGAATGGTATATGTTGTTCATCCACACGACCCACCCGGCCTCCCCGGCTTCGACGCACAACCTGGCTTCCAGCAGGCTAGATCTGGCATCATGGGGCGGAGCCGAGAGTTTTACCACCCGGGTGGGTGGGAGGAGCCAGCTTGAAGACCTTACGGCAAGATTTAAAGCGGCAAGGGACCTGCCAATAAGTGTGGCTGAACAACATATACCATTCCTAGAACTCCTGTTACAGGTGAGTAACCTGTATTTGAAGGGCTTCTAGGAAGCCTTCACCCAGGGCTACGTACAATTCTAAATGGAAAAGGTTTTCTATATGGTGCTCTGGGAAGCATATTTCCCCAGATTCGGCTGATTTACCCACAGTCCTGGACTATATGGTCTATTTAAACACTTTAGGGCTGAGACCAGCTACACTAAAGGTGCATTTGGCAGCTGTATCTGCTTTTATTTCGGCAGGTAAACCCTCTCCTCTTTCAGCTCATCCTGTGTTTTCCAAGTTTTTTAAGGGGTTGCTTCACACCAACCCCCCATTCAGGGACCCCGCCCCTGCCTGGGATCTTAATGTTTGCATTGCTCAGCTCATGCAACCCCCCTTTGAGCCCTTGTCTTCAGCAGAGCTTAAGTACTTGACCTGGAAGACTGTGTTTCTGGTAGCCATCACTTCTGCCAGACGTATAAGTGAATTACAAGCTTTGTCAGTGGAGCCTGATTTTATCACCTTTCATAGAGACAAGGTGGTACTCGGGACTAACAGAAGGTTTTTGCCTAAGGTGGTTTCAGATTTCCACCTTAACCAATCTACATCTCTTCCAGTGTACTTCACTGACCATTCCTCCTCTGGCGAGAGGAGGTTACACAGTCTAGATGTGAAGAGAGCCCTTAGCTACTACATTGACCGTACCCAGGGTCACAGGTTTGACTCCCTCCAACTTTTCCTCACTTATGGTGAGGTCGGTAAAGGGAAACCTGCCACTAAAAGATCCATTGCAGGTGGATTGTCTCTTGTATCCAATTTTGTTATGAAAAACTGGGTAAGGTTCCTCCCTCAGGCCTGGAAGGCTCACTCTACCAGAGGTACAGCTGTTTCCCTGGCTGCCCAGGGACATCCCTATTCTAGAGATATGTCAAGCAGCTACCTGGAAAACAGTTCACACTTTTACCAAGCATTACTCCCTGGATATCCAGGCTAGGAGTGATGCTCGGTTTGGCACAGCTGTGCTTCAGAGCCTATTCCCTAAGTAGGTTCTGTCCCTCCTCCATGGAGATACTGCTGTATAGTCTGTAATTGTCATAATATAGCAAGACTTCATGTTGTTTGAAGAAAAAATTACTCACCTTAGTAATGTTTCTTCTAATGGAGTCTTGCTATATTATGACCTCCCTGCCTGCCCCTCTCAGAACCTCTGTTTTTGGGACGTGGGTGGGCAGTACAGTGTTGGCACTTATTTGATGCACACCTTGTTGTTTTTCACCCCTCCCTTTTTTGGGGTGAATTGGTGTTGTGTTTTTCATTTTTTGGGTCTCCTGACTTGAGTCTTTGGTTTGGGACCAAAAAATGTGCGTTTATGTTAGTAGCCAGTTGGCTTGGGTAGGTTTACAGCTTCCACACAGAGCCTTAGTGAGTTTTAGCTCGTAAAGATCTGACAGTTTCTGTTTGAAGAACAACAGACAGAGTTTCCAACCGAGCTCGTGCTCAGAGTTCCATGCCTGCATGGAAATTTAAGTATTTCACCTCTGGAGCAGTTCGAAGAAGGGGACTCACTGCAATTGTCATAATATAGCAAGACTCCATTAGAAGAAACATTACTAAGGTGAGTAATTTTTTCTTCTTTCCCGCCATCGACTTGCATGTCTCGACCCTTCGGTCTGTTTCTAGCGCGTGACGCCTGGTAAAGTGCTTTCCAACTTGGAAAACTCCGTTTTTCTACGAAGTCTGCTATCTGATGTCCTCTCCAACCTCCGCGGAAGGCCATCCATCGAAGTGCGCCTGTGGGAAGCAAATCCCTTTTAAAGACCCGCATTCGGCCTGTGTCTGGTGCCTAGGCCCAGATCACGACACCCGGGCCTGTACCTTCTGTCAGGGATTCAATAGCCGGACCCGGATCCGTCGGCAGAAGGCCCGGCATGCTTTCTTCTCAAGAAAAAGTTAAGGCCACGGATTCTGCCTCCAAGGGGGAATTGTCTGAGAAAGCCCGGCGACACCTCGAAAAGCACAGGGAGAGGGTGAGATCAAAATCCCCTTCTAGGGCTTCCGACTCCAATAGCTCCGGCTCCCGGTCCAACCGCTCCCCTTCCCAGGCCCGCTCTCAGCCTCCCCCGGCTGCGGTGCAGTCTTCTTCAGGTTCTTCTTCTCTACCTCCGGCCAAGACCTCCAGGCCTTCTTCTTCTTCTTCTGCTTCCAAGGCCTCTCTGAGGTCAGGGGACCACCACCACCACCACAAGTCCGGCTCCCGTCACCCGGACCCCGATGCCCGGTCAGTCTCCTTGCCCCTCCACCCCAGCGGAAGACCAAGGAGCTGACTTTGCTCAAAAGGATGTCGGATCTGACGTCGGCCAAGCGCCACCGGTCCCGAGACCCGACGACCTCCAGACGCCCGTCGCCGGTCAGGCCTTCGCCACCACGGACGGTGCCCGGGGGACCGACGCCCATTCCTGTAGAGAGGAGAACACCTATGCCTCCCACCGGCGCCGGTCAGGAGGCGCCTACGGAGGAGGAACTGACCCAGCCCGAGGACCAGACGGGCGAACCGGTCCTGTTCTCACCCCCAGGGAACCCTCTCCTGAACCAGAGATCCTGGGAGCAGACGCCGAACACGACGATGACCATCGGGCGCTCGGTCCGTTGCTCTCAGTATTTCAGAGGTTAAGGAGCTATTCACCTACTGGTGCGATACCATAAAGAAGGACGTGGTTCCCACACCTCTTCCTCCTCCTCCTCCACCCTTGACTCCACCGGCCCCAGCGCCCCCACCCCATCCGGGGCAGCAGGCCGAGTACCTTCCCCCCAGGAGCCTGAGGAACCTCCTAGGGGCAGACCAGACAAGAGGAGACCTCCGTCCAGATCTTCTTCAGGGTCACCCAGCCCCAAGAGACCCAGAAGACGCGCCATTCGCCTTCGACGGAGGACACGGGATCGGACTTCTCGGACGGATCCAGATCCCCTTCTCCCATCAGCGTCCCCTCTCCGGACCCACGTGAGCTCCCAAGATCTCCTCCAGATGACCCATCGTTCTTAGAGATTATGAGGCATATCCAGGAGAACATGGGCTGGGACGCAGAGGAACTTGACCCCAAGAGACTATGCCTTGCCAGGTATCTTCGCCAAAAAGATCCAAAGCCTGTGGTGGTGCCACCCTTGGTGGACACCTTCGTGGACGTCACCAAGGCAGCGTGGAAACGTCCACACTCGCTCCCGGCGATGCCGAAGAAGGCTGACCACCTGTACAAGGCCCCTAGGGAGGACCAATACTTGGCATCACATCCTCTGGCCGATTCTCTGGTCATTACAGCCTCACATGACCGGTCCCAGAGGCCGCAACATTTGAGCACCCTGCCAGTGGACCCAGAGTCCAAGCAACTGGATGCTATGGGCAGGTGCATGTATGCATCCGCTACCTGCGCCATTAGGTCCCTCAACTATCTAACCCACATGGTCCAGTTTCAGAATGCCTTGTGGGGGCAGGGACTGGATCTGGCGGAAAAGATGCCAGAGGGTGAGCAGAAGGAGGAGTTGCTGCAACTCCTCCGCACGAGTTCGGTCGTGGGAATCCAGGTGCTGCGAGCCACGTACGATTCCACGGACTCCTCGGCCAGAGCGGCAGCCTCAGGCATATGCCTCCGGAGACACTCTTGGCTCCGTGTCTTCGTATTTACCCCAGACATCCAGAAGAACAGCAGTTCATAGGCGCAGTTCTGGACACTGTCCAAGGGAAAGCCTTTCTTCTCGAGGAAAGAGCGGAACACATCAGATCCCTCATCAGAGATCTCTCAGCGAAGAAGACTGTCCCGGCCAGGCTGGTCCTTCGCCTGCTCGGGCACATGGCTGCGGCCATTCCAGCTGTCCCTTTGGCAAGGCTCCACATGCGGGTAACTCAGTGGATGCTCAAAGTGCAGTGGGACCAAAGGCAAGACCACATGCAGCATCTGGTCAGAATCACAAACGCAGTGATTCGAGACTGAGAATGGTGGCTAGACCAAGGGACACTCTTTGCGGGTGTTCCATTTACAGCGCCGTCCCCGGAGGTAATCCTCTCCACAGATGCCTCAGGGCTGGGGTGGGGAGCACACCTGAACGGGGTGAGGTCCCAGGGAATGTGGACCCCTCAGGAAGCTCACCTCCACATCAACATTCTGGAGATGAGGGCAGTCCTTTATGCCCTGCAGGCTTTTCAGTGAGAAATCCCGTCGAGTACTCTTCTGCTTCAGACAGACAATACGGCGGTGATGTATTACCTCAACAAACAAGGAGGCGCACACTCTTACCCCCTTTGCAGGGAAGCTATGAGAGTGTGGGATTGGGTAATCCGACATGGCGCGAGCCTGATTGCAGTTCATGTTCCCGGCATGGACAACACAATCGCAGAAGGCCTGAGTCATTCCCAGGCCAGAGTCCATGAATGGGAACTCCTTCAGGAGGTAGCAGAGGATCTGTTTCTTTGATGGGGCACTCCAGAGTTGCACTTATTCGCTTCCCCATCCAATGCAAAACTGCCCAATCTTTGCTTGCTAGATCCAGGGCCTGGTGTTTTCTGGCGAGACGCATTGTCCCTCTCCTGGGCGGACAGATTCCTCTACGCTTTCCCTCCCTTCCTGTTGATCCAGAGAGTTCTTCTCAAACTACGCAGGGAGCACGCAACAATGATCCTGGTAGCCTTTCTGGCCCAGGCAGATCTGGTTCCCCATGCTGACGCAATTGTCCCGGGAACCTCCAGTCCTGTTGCCTTTCAGCTCCCATCTACTGTCTCAAGAGGAGGGTTCACTAGTCCACCCGGACTTATGCTCACTGAACCTGCATGCCTGGCTCCTCGAGACATAGCCATTATGCGACACGGGGTCTCACAAGGGGTGGCGGAAGTTCTCTCCGCTGCCGGAAAGCCGTCAACGCATGCAACGTACACCATGAAATGGCGCCAATTTTGCCTGTGGTCTCAGGCACGCGGGCTCTCCCATTTAGAATGCCAAGTGAAATCAGTTCTGGAATACCTGCTTTCCCTCTTCCACTCAGGTCTTGCCTACTCCTCTATTAAAGTTCACCTCTGTGTGATTTCGGCCTGCCACTTCCCGATAGGTCAGCGCACAGTAGCACAACTCGATACCTCTCGGGACTTCCTGAGGGGGGTATTACACCGTAGGCCACCCATCAAGGATCCCGTCCCTCCTTGGGACCTACTCTTCATCCTGGAACAGCTCACGCTTCCCCCCTTTGAACCTGCCGCAGATTGCGAGCTGCGTTTTCTGTCGTGGAAAACGTTATTTTTAGTTGCTGTCACGTCAGCAAGGAGAATTTCCGAGCTACATGCTCTCATGTGTAAGGAACCTTATTTAATTTTCCACCAGGACAGAGTGTCTTTGAGGACGAATCCTAAATTCCTGCCTAAGGTGGTCTCTGCCCTTACTCTTAACCAGGACATCAATCTGCCTGTGTACTTTCCCAAGTACACTAATAGAGGAGAGGCATTGCTTCACACCCTGGATGTTCACCGTTCCTTAAGGTACTACTTGAACAGGACCAAACAGCTTCGCACGTCTGAGCAGCTGTTCGTATGCTTCGCTGAGAGTATGCTGGGCCAACCAGTCTCAAAGCAGACCCTTTCTCGCTGGCTTGTCCAGTGTATTTCCTTTTGCTACAACAACAAATAGAAGCCCCTTCCGGGCACAGTCCCGGGGCCACTCGACAAGGGGGGTGGCTACATCCTTTGCAGCACTGCGCAATGTCTTCACCTCGGCCATTTGTGCCGCGGCTACTTGGAGCTCAGTGCACACATTTATTAGGCACTATAGCCTGGATGTTGCCTCACGGCGGAGAGCCAGTTTCGGCCTTGCCGTTCTACAGGGTCTCCTGTCCTAGAGTCAGGATTTGCTCCAGATCTCTCCGTTATGCCTCCTCCCAGAATGCTTAGAGGTGCTATTGCTTGGGAATCAGTCCTAATGGTGTTACCTGCTGCAAGAGCTGTATCTCAATGTAAGATAGTACAGTTACGTAAGAACTTACCGTAACAGTAGATCTTCTAGAACAGCTCTTGCAGCAGGTACCTTCCCGCCCACCATTCCCCCTTGGAGGAGGTATGGCCTATCCAGGCCTTGGCAGGAGCTAACGCTCTTTCTTCTTCTTCTGATGGCGGATCCTCGGTCTCCTCTACTGATGTCATCCAGTGGCCGGGAGTCTCCGGCGGGAGAACTGGGGATTCTGGCGGGACCGCCTCCTTATGTACTACGCCTGAGTCAGGGGCGGGACCGACGTCGGAGGCGGTCCCCGCTGAAGTCTGCTAGCTAGAAGATTTGTGTGGGGTTCTGACGCCTGCCGGCTTCAGTCCTAATGGTGTTACCTGCTGCAAGAGCTGTTCTCGAAGATCTACTGTTACGGTAAGTTCTTACGTAACTCTACTTTTCTGTGTAAAGGACATCCGTAAATCCAAGCAGCTCTTCATGTCCTTCATTGCTGCCCGGCTCAGTCAGCCAGTTTCCATTAAGTGTATTTCTGCCTGTATAGAGACTTGGGCATCATCGTCACCATCATCACAGATGACCTGAAATCATCCAAGCAGACCACTAAAGCAGTGCATAAGGCTAGAGGGATGTTGGGTGTATTAGTAGGGGTATCACAAGTCGTAAAAGGGCGGTAATAATCCCTCTTTACAAGACACTGGTTAGGCCCCATCT
Source organism: Neoceratodus forsteri (assembly GCA_016271365.2). Lineage (NCBI taxonomy): Eukaryota > Metazoa > Chordata > Ceratodontiformes > Ceratodontidae > Neoceratodus > Neoceratodus forsteri. Next base: position 337,199,199 of record CM028129.1, on the reverse strand, counting down.
GGAGTACTGCATGCAGTACTGGAGGACACACCTGCACGAGGACATTAACAAAATGGAGGCAGTCCAGAGAAGGGCAACCAAAATGGTGCAGGGACTGCATCAGAAAACATATGAGGACAGATCAACAGAGCTCAATATGTATATCCTAGAGCAAAGGAGGGAGAGAGGTGATATGATCGAAACATTCAAGCACCTTAAGGGCATTAACAAGGTGAAAGCGTCTATCATGTTTCAATATAAGAAAAATAGGACAAGAGGACACAGCATGAGATTAGAGGGGGGCCAATTAAGGGGTAATGTGAGGAAGTTCTTTTTCACAGAAAGGGTGGTGGATGCATGGAATAGCCTACCTTGGGAAGTGGTGAATATGAATGCAGTGCAGGGCTTCAGACAGGCATGGGGATAGCCATAAGGGAGCAATACAGATGAGTATGAATAAATAGGCCATTGACAGAGTAAAGGCCTATGGCACATTCTTAAGGTAGAAAAAATGGGCAGACTGTATAGGCGTTGCGGTCCTTACCTGCATTCAACTTCTGTGTTTCTATAGTGGCATGTCTTCGTCACTGTTACTCTGTGGCGCAGGTCAAGGTGGAGGGCCAAGTGTGCGCCACTGTACCAGAGCTGTTGCTGCGTCCTTGGCAGAGATCTGTTCTGTTCCCATTGACAATATTTGCAAAGCGGCTACTTGCATACTTTTGTTAAGCACTGTGCTCTGGATATTTATGCCAGACAGCATCCTTCTTTTGGCAGGACAATCCTTAATGGACGCTTGTCCTGAGTCATCTCTGTCTCCTACTGCCCTACTCGGGGGATTTGGTTTTAACTTGGTACTCTAATCCAGCAGTATGAATAAATGGTGAAGACTTAAGTTCAGAAAGATATGAAAATTACATACTCACCGTAATGCTTGATCTTCTTGGAAAAGTCTGCATCATTTATTCATACACCCACCCACCCACCCACCATCCCCCCGAGCTCACTGAATCTGTTCCTGGTCTTTTCTCATTTGTTTCTGTCTGGGCTGTGAAGACATTGTTCTTAGTTGACCCTTCTTACACGGGTCAGAATCTTATGCCCTTGTTCATTTAGGTGTTCTCTAGTTGGATAACGCTGCACCACCTCAGTAAAAAAAGGTACTGAGGCGGCTGGAGGGTCGACACTGAGATAGCCTATACAGCTCAAGCCAGTCTTGCAGCAGCACACATGCATGGTCCTATCTCAGCACTGGCCCTCCTGAAGATTTTTGGCTCCCGCAGGGTCCCAGCACCTCCAGCTTGACCCCAGCAGTATGAATAAATGGTGAAGACTTGTCCAGGAAGATCAGGAATTATGGTGAGTACGTAATTTTCATTTGTGTTCCTCACAATACATCATCAACACTGAAACCACACTGACTGTGACATCATTAGTAACCAAGGAGAACCATTTCTCACTGACAGATTATTCTTTTTCACATGAATCAGCAGGGATTAGCTGTCCTTGGTTACTGGTCACAATTTCCTGCATTTTGATTGGTAAATTGTGAAAGTCACTACTCAGGCTGCAAGGGCTGTGGTGCCTCAAATGTGTTTGGTAACATTTCTTCTGCTATGTAGTGGGAGAAACAGAACTGACTTTTCTAGGGACATGGATATGTTGTTCATCCACACTCATTGGCAGTATCCTTGCCGCTTTAAATCTTGCCGGAAGGTCTTCAAGCTTGCTCCTCCCACCCACCCGGGTGGTATAACTCTCGGCTCCGCCCCATGACGCCAGATCTTCCTTACCGCTTGGAAGCTCAGGTTCCCTCCTTAACGCTCTGCGTTTGCGACTGGTTCCTATTTCTCCGTTTGCGGATTTAAAAATAATATTTTGCAAAAAGACTTCAGTCTTCGATCCCTCGCGGCTGCGATGGACAAATCGACTCCCGGATTTGGAGATGCCCATGGTGTGAAGAAGATGTCTCGGACGGATCCACACTCACGTGTGTCTACTGCTTAGGCCTTGAGCACGACCCGCCAGGCTTGCGACCTGTGCTCATCTTTCCGGCCTACGTCCTCGAAGACCGCTGCCCGATTACCCAACTGGGCCCGTCCCGAGCGTTTCCCTCGGTGAAGTCCAAGGAGGCCGGTTGGCGGTGTCCAGCGGCGGCTCGGCGGATCAGCTCGGCGGATGGGGTAGCCCTAAGAGGAGGCGCGTCAGATCTTCCTCGCCGCTGCATTTATCCTGGGCTTCTCTGGGTTCTTCCTACCGGCTTCCTTTAAGGAGCTTTGTCTGTCCCTCTCCACTAAAGGAGAAGGGCCTCGTCTGCTGGACCTTTTCTCGGTCAAAAAGAGGGACAAGGTAAGTCCTCATCGACGCTCTTGGGGCGGAAAGATTCTCCCGGGCCGTCGACCGTCGGCTTGATCGACCGCATCGGCTTCGGCCAGCATTGGCCTCACGGTGTCCCCTGGCCAGGTCAGTTGGACCGAGACTCCTACTGATGAAGTCGAGATTTTCTCGACCCATTGAACGGGCTGTCGCCTTTAGCAGCCAGATTCCCCTCTCCCGGTTCCCCGGGAGGAGTTGAGGATCCCGTGGGCTCGCCTGTGCCTCGGTTCCGGAGCCCTCGGATGGACCTTCGAGCGAAGGAGTGCGGTTCCGGCCGACACCTCCCCGCACCGACCCCGGAAATTCCGGGACTCTCGGTCTCGGTCTCGGACCTCTTCGCGGTCCAGCCGTTCCCACCGTCATAGGCGGTCTCGGTCTCGGCACCGCGGTAAGCGGCGTCGCCGCTCGTCCTCGTCCTCCTCCTCGGATGAGGGGAGGCTTCGGCGTAAATTACGTCGACGGTACGAGGACCTTATGTTGCAACAGCTCCTCCTGGCCGGGAATAAGCCGACCTCGGCGCCTTCCCGCCATTAAGTGGTTGTCACCGAACGGCCGACACAACCCCTCGACTTGTCCGAGGAGCTCACACCCAGGCGGTTGTTCGCCAAAACCAGCTGCTCCACCATTCCGTGGAACCTCCGCCTCCACAGCCACCAATTGGGGCTCCGACCAGGATTCTCGGTCGGCTAAGGGTTTACCCCATCGGCTGTCAGTTACCCTCACTCCCGACCGACCTCGGCAGGTGAAGGGTGGCTCAGGCCAGAGGCAGCTCTTTGAGGACTCTTCCGAGTCCGAAGACGATTCCTCCTTCTTCTCCAAGCGACTGGACTTGGAGTCTTCAGGAGGTCAGCCAATGGACGATAGCCCGTCGTCCTTCCTAGGACTGCTTCGGCTCATCTCGGAGTCTACCGGGATGGAGCTCGAACCCGTTTCCAAACGGGCCAGGTATCCCCTCACGGAGATTCTGGACCGAGGGGATTCTCCGACGGAGGCCTTTCCGGTGGCCGAGGCCATAGTGGGTCCGGCACTGGAACTTTGGCAGCGCCCTGCTTCCTGCCCTGCGCCCGGCCAGGATGGCCAGGAAGTATCGCGGTCCCTCACCGTTCCTTGTCCGGTTTGAACACCCCCTGCTGAGGGGTTGGTTACCGACAGCGCTTTCGCGCTCGGCAACGCCAGGGATGTGGACAAACCTCCTGACAAGGAGTCCAAGAAATTGGACTATGTCGGGCGAAAAGTCTACGCTGTCCCTCTCGGCCTTCGTCAGGCCAGTTCGGCCGTCCTCATGGCACATTTTCTCATGCCCTGTTGGGCTCCCTGGATGAGGTCATCCTCATCTTCCCGCCGATCTGCAGACTACGGTTAAGCAGGTGCGGGACCAGGGCAGGGCAGTGGCCAAACAGCAGCTCCAGACTGCTTTGGATGTAGGGACTCATGTGCCAGATCGGTGGCGGCCGTGTGGCTATGCTGTCAGTGGCTTGGCTGAGGATATCCACCTTTACTGGATACCCAGCACAAGTTGGCGGATGTTCTCTTTTGGGACTGACCTCTTCGGCCCTGGGGTGGAAGGTCACCTGCAGAGGATCGAGAAGTCCAATGCCACCTTGGACTCGGTCTCTTCCGCCCAGAAGGACAAAGGCCGCAAACCACAGCCTAAGCCCTTTCGTCCTTCTGTGCCCCGGGCGCGCCCGGCCCAGCAACGTCAGGGCCAGCAGGCTCGGCCTTGGCATCCCAAACCCAAGCCGCCGGCTTCCTCTAACAGGAGGCAGGGAGGAAAGGGCCCAGGAGGTCCCTCGGCCGGTCCCTCCTCCAAGCCTGCCCAGTGACGGGCTGAGGGATGTCGCCCCCATCCCCGTCACCTTACCCCTGGGTCCCCCCGTGGGGGGACGGCTCCGGCACTTCCGTTCCGCTTGGTCCGCTGTTACCACGGACAGGTGGGTCTTGAGGGAGGGAAGAGGCCTGCTCTGGAATTCGAGCAGGCACCCCCTTCAGAGCCGTCGCCTCGGGGCTCTGGATCCCAGCCTCACTGGCGGCTCTGCCGAGCCGACATCACTCTCCTCCTCCAGAAGGAGGTGGTAAGAGAGGTGGTGGACCCTCCTTCAGACCCAGGGTTTGTGTCCAGGTACTTCCTGGTTCCGAACGGACGGGGCTGGCGCCCATTCTCGACTCCACACGACCTAAACAAGTTCCTAAGGTCTCGAACCTTCAGGATGGTCACTCTGGCTCAGATTATACCATCCTTGGAGCGCGCGTGTGGTTCTGCTCTCTGGACTTGCAGGACGGTTTCACGTCCCCATCCGTCCGTCTGCCTACCAGAGATTCTTCGCTCTCGAAAGGAAGGATCCTCTTCGAGTTCCAAGCCATGCCCTTCGGCTTGTCTCCAGCTCCCAGGGTCTTCACCAAATGCATGGCAGTGGTGACAGCATTCTCTCTTGGCGCCGAGGGGTCGGGTGTACCCTTACCTGGACGACTGGCTGATAGCAGCTCCCTCCAGGAAGGAGGCGGAGTGGTCCAGAGATCTGGCCTCCAGGTCTGCTCTCAACTGGGCCTCCTTATCAGCGAGGCCAAGTCGGAACTCGGGCAAGCAGGTGATTTTATTCATCGGGCGCAGCTCGACTCTCTTCGAGCCAGAGCGCGGCTCCCGGCGGACAGGGCCGAGGTTCTTTCCTCCTTTGCCCGATCATTTCTGGTTGGGCAATTGCGCCCTGCCCGGGACTTCCTGCGCCTCCTGGGTCTCATGGCGGCCTGTACCAGCGTGGTCCGTTGGGCCCGCTGGAACATGCGTCCCCTTCAGTGGGGACTGGCCAGCCAGTGGTCACAATGCTGCGATCCCTTGGACCAGCTTGTGTCGGTGACACAGGGGATGTGGAATGCTCTCCAGTGGTGGACCGTTCCAGATCATTTGCAGGAGGGCATCCCGTTCGTCCGCCCCGAGCCGACGGTCTCTCTGTCGACCGATGCCTCTCTGATGGGTTGGGGTGCCCATCTGGGGGAACACCGGGCTCATGGCCTCTGGTCCCCGCGGGAGTCCCGATGCCACATCAACCTGCTGGAGCTCGAGGCGGTCCGCCTAGCTCTCACCGCCTTTGCTCCGTTCCTCCGGGGTCAAGTGGTCCGAGTCCAGACGGACAATACCACGACCATGTACTATCTAAACCGCCAGGCGGGACGCTCCCATGCTTCTATGCAAGGAAGCTCTCCGCATTTGGTCACTGTCGCAGCCTGGAGGCGGATCTCCTAGCCATTCACGTGGCAGGAGCCTCCAACACCCTGGCCGATGCCCTGAGCCGGATAGGGGCTGCATCCCACGAGTGGTCTCTCCTGCCGGAGGTAGTACAGCATCTGTTCTCCCACTGGGGCACACCTCAGGTGGACCTGTTTGCCTCCAGGGAGAATGCGAAGCTGAGGCTGTTCCATGCCCGCCCTCAGCAGGGCTCGCTGCAGGGGATGCCTTCGAGGCAATGGACCCCGGCCTCTTTTACGCCTTTTCCCATTTCCCTTGATCCACAAGGTGCTTCTCAAGCGAGGAGGGACAAGGCGCAGGTGATTCTGATAGCCCAGACTGGCCTCGCCAGTTCTGGTACCCAGATCTCTCAGTCTCAGCTCCAGGACTCGCTGGCAGCTTCAGCTCGCCCGGACCTGCTCTCAGTCAATCAGGGAAGGTGTTCCATCCGGACCTTCAATCCCTGCACCTGACGGCCTGGTTCCTGAGCTGCTAGATTCCAGGCTTTTGGGTCTTTCCGACGAGGTCCCAATGTAGTTGAGGCGTCCTATGAGTCGACCAGAAAATGCTATGCCTTCAAATGGAAAAGGTTTCCATTTGGTGTCAGGCAAGGGCTTGGACCCTTCCTCCTGTTCCTTGGCAAGCATCTTGGACTATTTATGGTCCCTTTCTAGTCAAGGGCTTAGGTCGACGACCCTAAGGGTGCACCTGGCAGCCATCTCTGCTTACCGGGCGCGGGCTGGGAAGCAGTCGGTGGCGCAGGAGAAGGTGGTCTGGCGCTTTTTCAAAGGCCTTGATCACATTTCCCCTCCAGTGCGGGAACCCCCACCTCCGTGGGATCTACTGCTGGTACTGGCAAAGCTCATGGGCAAGCCATTCGAACCTATGCACAGGTGTGCTCTCTCTCACCTGTCGTGGAAGACCGCCTTCTTGGTGGCTATCACGTCCAGCCAGAAGGATGGGAGAGCTCCAGGCGCTTCCATCGAGTCTCCTTACCTGGTCTTCCACAGGGACAAGGTTGTCCTGCGCCCCCACCCGAAATTCCTTCCGAAGGTGGTGTCGGAGTTTCACCTTAGCCAGGTGTTGACTCTGCCGGTGTTCTACCCCAATCACACCTCGGAGGTCGAATATAGGCTCCATACTCTGGATCCTAGAAGGCGCCCGCCATTATAAGGAGCGACGGTTGATATTCGGGAGAGGTTCGCCAGCTGTTTGTCACCTACGCTGAAGCCGCATCTGGCAGACCTGCAGCCAAGCGGACGATAAGCAGGTGGGTAACCTCCTGCATAGATCTGCATATAAGTTAGCGGGCATGGAGCCTCCCAGAGGGATAAGAGCTCATTCTACCCGCCATACTGCTGCAACGGTGGCTGCTTCCAGGGACGTCCCTATCCAGGAAATCTGCAGGGCTGCTACCTGGAAGTCAGCAAACACCTTCATTACCCACTACCACATCGACCTTGAGTCACGCCGGGATGCTGGTTTTGGGGCCTCGGTTCTCCAGTCTCTCTTTCCAAGTAAGTATATGGGGTGTGCGTCTTGCCTCCTCCTCCCGGAGAACTGCTAGGAGTCTGCCAATGAGTGTGGATGAACAACATATCCATGTCCCTAGAAATACAGGTTACTCACCTGTAACAGGAGTTCTAGGAATGGTATATGTTGTTCATCCCTACTTTCTCCATCTCCTCGGCTTGACGCACAACCTGAGCTTCCAGCGGGCCAGATCTGGCGTCATGGGGCGGAGCCGAGAATTATACCACCCGGGTGGGTGGGAGGAGCAAGCTTGAAGACCTTCCGGCAAGATTTAAAGCGGCAAGGATACTGCCAATGAGTGTGGATGAACAACATATACCATTCCTAGAACTCCTGTTACAGGTGAGTAACCTGTATTTTTTAGCCTTTAGAGTGCTGCTCCACACATCAGCCCACTGCTGCCAGGTGGAATATCTTCTAATTAGCAAACAGAAAAGAAAAATACCTACGTTATAAGAAGTGATCGCTGACTGCATCTGAAAATTACTATTAATTCTAGGCAGTACACCAGCTCTTTAAATGTCCATCAGACATGGAAACATAGAAAACTGATGGCAGATAAGGACCACTAGGCCCACCCAATCTGCCTTTTTTCCCTACCTACTGCAAAAACCACAGATCCTACTTGATCTCTGGCTTTATTCTTTTTCCCATCACTAGGGTTCCCCTATGCCTATCCCATGCATTTTTTAATTCCCCTACTGAGTTAGCCCCCACTACCTCCACTGAGAGGCTGTTCCATGCATCCACCCCCTTTCCGTCAAGAAATACTTCCTCACATTACCACTTAGTCTACTCCCTTCCAACCTCATGTCATATCCCCTTGTTCTAGAACATCTCTTTTCTTGAAAGTAGCGCTTAAACCATCTGCTGAGGGCTGCTGCTCCCTTTGTGGATGGATGCAGGCCTCCCTCCAGGTGGTGCCCCAGTCCCCAATATAGCCATAGCCCTCCTCTCTTCACCATTCCTTCAACCATGAGTTGAAAGCCTTAGTGTGGAGCTCCCTCTCCTTCCCCCTCTTATAGACAGACAGCACTTCTGTAAAGGCTACAGTGAGTACTACCTGCCCAAGACCCTTCCCAAGCTCCCCAAACTGCTCCTGCACTGCCCTGTCCCTTCCAGGGCTATGTCATTCGTCCCCAGGTGGACAGTGACATCTGATAGCAAGATTGCTCTCTGATCAGAAGCTAACTACAGGGATGTCTAAATACAGACACCTGCTTCACTTTTGCCTAAGCCCCCTCCCCTTCCCAATTTGCAGCTCCCCTCCTTCCCTTTCCCAAACTCAGACTAGCACACTAACTCTTGTGTTTTTGTTTTTACCCTAACTGAAAGTCCCAGTTTACCTTGCAGACCCTACACATCTAATAAAGTATCTGTCTACTTACGCCCTAGTCAGAAATGTTCTAGCAAAAAAGGTCTAGCTGCCATAGCTGCCTCCTTGGTCTAATGGCAAGATTGCTTTTTTGCACCAGGATAAGGTAGAATAACAAACTGTGCCCTCTTTTCTTCCTGAAGGCTACTACAGAGTTTCATGCAAGTCTCCTTTTCTTTTGTCCTAAGACTGTGAATTCTAAAACCACCACAATAGCAAAATTGATGCCAGCAACTTTATCAAAGTGCATTTGACCAGGGCTGTGGCATCCTCTTGGATAGAATGGGTAGAGAGGCTCCAGTGTCTGACATGTGCAAGGCAGTTACCTGGCGTTCCTTGCACATTTTTGCAATGCAGTATACATTGCACACACTCAGCTCTGCTGATGTGGCCATTAGGTGAAAAGCACATCAAACAGTAGGAAAACATTTCAGTTTAACAGAATATTCTCTCCCCCGCCGCATACATTTGTTGGGTACTGCTTATTAGATTCCAGCAGTAAATGAATGCATAGCGACAGTGTGGAATGACACAGAAAGAAATTTTCTAGGGACATGGATATGTTGTTCATCCACACTTACTGGCAGGTTCCTTGCCGCTTTAAATCTTGCCGGAAGGTCTTCAAGCTGGCTCCTCCCACCCACCCAGGTGGTAAAACTCTCGGCTCCGCCCCATGACGCCAGATCTTCCTTACCGCTTGGAATCTCAGGTTCCTCTCCTTAATGCTCTGCTGATAAGACTGGTTCCTATTTCTTTGGTTTACCCGAAATAACGTTTAAGGTTTTCAAGACTTCGGTCATTTATTTCCCTTGCGGCTGCGATGGACAAATCGACTCCCGGTTTTCGGAGGTGCCCATGCGGGCAGAAGATGTCTCGGACGGATCCGCACTCCACGTGCGTCTACTACTTAGGCCTTGAGCACGACCCGCAGGCCTGCGACCTGTGCTCTTCCTTCAAACACCATGAAGTCTTGCTATATTAAAACCATAGCAGTCAGCCACTGCAGCTGAACTGCCCCGGAGAGGAAGGAGTTAACTCCAGAAGATCTGGAGTTCTACAGCGCGAGGGCGCTGTACCCAAAGCTCTATCTGGCAGTTTCAAATGAAACTGTCAGATTCTTTACTCCGCTTCACTGAACAGTCGCTCCGGAGATCAGCCCTTCAGTCGGTTCATTCTCGGTTCAAGAGAGTAGTTTTCGTTCATTGAACCGCAAAAGTCATTATTTTACCGCATTTCGGTTCTAAAGCTCTATCTGGTAACCGTAAGTACAAATATTCAAGTCTGTGTGGAAAATTTATTATCGGTTCGGTTTTGAACCGATCGCTTGTTTTTTCGCCTTTAAAACTGTACTGTGGGTTTAGAGGCGATTCCGGTTCTTATCGGTTCTAAAAACGAAATTATTACGGTTTTTCAAATACCGTGACACGGTTAGGAACCGATAAGGGTGTCTTGCCTGGCACTGCCATCAAAAGGGCAAGTTTTGGATAGGCTGCATTATGTCTGAGAAACCCAAAAGAAAAACTGCCCACGGGGTTTCAACATCAGGATGTTCTGGGGGACGCCTGCCAAGGCTGACCCACACACCACTTGTGTCTATTGTCTGGGGCTGACCACCTCCTGTCAGACTGCCAGGTGTGTAAAATTTCCTGCAGCCACCCTGGAGAAGAGATTGGGCCGCTCAGGGAACGAGAGGCCAAAAAGTCCGCTGACCCGGATGGCCAGCCCGGTTCAGTACCCACTGGGCCAGAGGGAGTGCCCTCTGACCAGGGCGAGACTTCCTCGGGCAAAAGGAAGACTGGTTCAGAGGAACCAGTCCCAAGTAAAAGACAAAGAAATCAGGAGGTTTGGAGTCCAGAATTGTGTCTCCAACTGCTGCAGAGATAGCTAAAGCCATTCAGATTGTCCAGTCACTGTCTCAGGGATCTGTAGAACCACCAACAGTTGGTAAAAGGTTGGTTCGTCTCAGTCCCAGTGGTTCAGGATTTTGAAGTTGAGGTTTTTATGAACCACAGGAGGGGAGGAGGAATTTGATCAATATATGTGTGGCTGGGAGGGTCTGGACGTGCCCATTGAACCGGCATTCTCCAGACAGACCTTTAGAATCTCCCCTATTCTGTCTGAGTCCCTTCTTTCTTTATTTTTACAAAAGGTTGTAGAAACCCTCCAGCTTCCTTTAGAGGAGGCTGTGATGAGCAAGAGGAGCCTGATTATGTGGAAATGATGGATATTCCAGAGTCTAGGAGGTTGTCTATTCCTTTGCATAAGTCATTTAGGAAGCAAACAACAAAGATTTTAAAAACTCATTCTGTCCCTCCTGTAGATAAAAAATGGACAGAAGGTATACTTTGTCAGGCTCGGATACAGACTTCCTTATTGAGCAGTGTAGTCATGTAGGTGTGGTACAAGCTGCAGCCTGTGACAAGGCTATATTCCTCTGGCCTCACATCCTCCTGACAAGGATTCTAGGAAGATTGATGCCATGGCAAGAAACAGTATATGGCAGCTTCTTTGGGACTCAGGCAGGCAAATTATATGGCTTATGTGGCTAGATATCAGAAATCTAGGTGGGACACAATATTGCAGTTAGCCAAGCAGGCCCATGGCCAGCTGGCTAGTGAGTTGGAACAGGTGGCTGCTGATGGCATTGAAGCCTCTAAAGTTCAATTTCATACTGCTGTTGATGTTAATGATGTTTCCTCAGGGTCATGGCCACTTCTGTAGCTTTCAGTAGGTTGGCATGGCTCAGATGCACTAATCTGTCCCAAGATACTCAGTCAAAGGCTATGGATTTTCCTGTAGTGGGAGATTCTCTGTTTGGGAGCAAACAGAAAATTATATGAAAAGATGGATGAATACAGACTACCTACAAAAGTGCCCAGGCCCGAAGGAGAAGCATGCCATGCCACAAGGCATGCTCCCAGAGTGAGGCAGACCTTTTCCAGGACCTTTTTACCAATTTCAAGCCTCCTCTGCTGTCTACATGAAAGGTTTCTTCAGAGGCAGGGGTACGCGCAAGTAGACCGTCTCCCCCCTCAGCCTAAGGCTGCAAGCAGGCACCCTGATGGGGTGCCCAGGGCGATTCTCCTGTACCCAGTGGGGGCAGGTTGGCCTATTTCAGCCAGAGCTGACTGTCCCTAACTCGGACAGGATGGGTTCTGAGGTAACAGGCCCAGGGTCTGGTTCTCAGCTTCAAATATTTTCCAAAGATGAGACCAGGCATTTCACTCCTGCAACGCTAAGAAGCCCTTGCTTTGGAAGCAGAGGTTTCTTCTCTTCTGGTCTGCAAAGCAGTGGAAAGGGTTCCTCCTTGCCATCAGGGCAAGGGCTTTATTCAAGATACTCTTACCCCAAAAGACAGGAGAATGAGCGGCACATTCTGGATTTAAGATACTCGAACAAGCATCTAATTGGAAAAAAGTTCAAAATGTTAATAGCAATGATATTGCCTTCCCTACAAGCCAAGGGACTGGCTAGCTTCCCTGGACCTCAGGATGCCCAATTTCGCATGTTCTGACCAGGCCTTCCCACGAAAGTACCTCAGGTTGAACTGCACTCAGGCCACTACCAGTTCAGGGCAATGCCCTTGACCTTACCCTCTCGCCAAGGTATTCACAAAATGTCTCGCTGTAGTAGTGGCTCATTTAAGAAGGCAAGGGGTTGCTGTGTTTCCCTACCTGGCGACTAGTCCCATTGTGGGTCAGTCTCCAGGTCGGTGAAATAATCCCACTTGCAAGTCATTCAGCAACTTCTCACTTCTGAGATTCCTACTAAACTTACCAAAGTCAGTTCTGGAACCAGTTCAGGCCCTAACTTTCATAGGCGCAGAATTGAACACGAGGTTAGCCAGGGCCTTTCTTCCCTCGAAAAGGGTGGACAGACTCATCAGCCTGGCATCCTCCTTTACCCTGCGGGTCTCGACCAGCAAGCCATTTTCTGCAACTCCTCGGGCACATGGCTGCTTCCACAGCTGTTGTGCAGGAGCAAAAGATTCAGATGAGGGACATTCAGTTCCACTTGAGGACTAATGGTCTCAGAGGAAACCCCTTACCAAGTGGTCCCAGTTATCAAACCCTGATCCTGGCCTTACACTGGTGGCAGGATCAAAGCAATCTGAGAAAAAGGGTTCCCTTCATTCCCATTTCTCCTCCCTCACCTCACCACGGATGCCTCCCTGTTAGGGTGGGGCTCACCTAGTGACCTATACCACTCAGGGAGTGTGGTCTCCCAAGAATCTCTACTCCCACATCACCTTCTGGAACTCAGAGCTGTCTTTTTTTTATCTCTTGGTCTTTTCAGATTCTGTCCAGAACAAAGTGGTTCAAGCCAGGACAGACAATACCACCACAATGTGGTACATCAACGCCAAGCAAGTACTCGGTCTTCCAGCCCTGCAACCAAGCAATGAAGTTGGTCTCGGCTTATTCCCTGAACACCTCCTGATAGCGGTTCATCTCCCACGGAAGGACAATGTGCTGCGGACGCCCTCAGCAAATTTCTCAAGGCCATCACGAATGGGCTCTTGAACAAACTACTGAGGCTTCATTTGCCAGTTGGGGCACTCCTCAGATAGATCATGTGGGACCCCAGACAACCACCAACTTCTCTTTGTTGCAGGCCTCAGTACTGGGCTCAGCCCTCTCGATGCCTTTGTTGGATTGGAAGGGAAGTTCCTGTATGCCTTCCCCACCTTTTCCTCTCCCTTTTCAGGGTACTAGTGAAATCAGATCTCAACCTTGCAGAGTGATTCTGATTGCCCCAGATTGGAGCCAGACAGCCCTGGTACCTCTGTCCTGTCCCTGGCAGTCCACCCTGCCTGAGCCCTGCCCAGAGTTCCCGACTACTGGCCTGCACAGGGGAGAGTGTGGTATCCGGACCTCAAGTCCCTCCACCTCAAGGCTTGTCTTGAGGAGCTAGAATGCCTTGACTTACACCTTTCTCAGGTGTCATGGATATTTTAAAGGCAACAAGCATGCCACAAGAACCACCCATAATTCCTAAGTGGAAGAGGTTTTCCATCTGGTGCTCTGAGAGACAGATTATCCCAGAATCTGCTGATCTTCCCATTCTACTGGACTATTTGGTCATCCACAATTCCTAGGCCTTAAGCCAGCTGCCTGAAGGTTCATCTGGCAGCTGTCTCTGCTTTTATGTCAGCAGGAAGCCTGCCTCCCTTTCTTCTCACCCTGTGTTCTCCAAGTTTTTAAAGGGTTACTTCATACTAACCCTCCTTTTTGAGGAACCAGCTGCGCCTGGGACCTGAATATTTGCATTGCTCAGTTAATGCAACCCCCTTTGAGCCTCTCTGCTACTGCAGAACTCAAGTATTTAACTTGGAAAACCGTTTTCAGTAGCTATCACCTCTGCCAGACGATAAGTGAGTTACAGGCCCTGTCAGTGGAAGAAGATTTTATCTCTTTCCACAGAGATAAAGGTAGTCCTTAGGACTAATAGAAAGTTTTTGCCTAAGGTGGTTTCTGATTTCCACCTGAATCAATCTCATCCTCCTAGTATTTTTCACTCGAGCATTCTTCCTCAGGTGAGAGGAGACTGCACAGCTTGATGTCAAAAGGGCATTAAGTTACTATCTAGAGCGCACTAGAGGTCATAGGTTCGAATCCTCTCAACTGTTTCTTACCTATGGCGAGGTTGGCAAAGGAAAACCTGCCACTAAAAGAACAGTTGCAAGGTGGATTGTCTCTTGTATCCAATTTTGTTATCAGAAACTGGGTAGAGTACCCCTCAGGATTGACGGCCCACTCCACCAGGGTACTAGCTCGTCTCTAGCGGCTGCCAGAGACATCCTATTCTGGAGATTTGTCAAGCTGCTACCTGGAAGACAGTTCCACACCTTACTAAGCATTATTCCCTGGATGTCCAGTCCAGGAGAGATGCTCGGTTTGGCACAGCTGTGCTTCAGAGCCTATTTCCTAAGTAGGTTCTGACCTCCTCCATGGAGGTACTGCTGGTGTCATCTACTGTTATAATATATGCAAGACTTCATGGTGTTGGAAGAAAAATTACTCACCTTAGTAATTGCTTTTCTTCTCATGGAGTCTTGCTATATTATAACTCCACCCTCCCTCCTGCCCCTCTCAGAACTCCTACTTGGGTAGAGGTGGCAAATTGGTGCAAGCACTGTGTCATGCCATTTAGTTTTCCCTAACCCTGTTTTCCTTTGGGTTAGGGATCTAGATTGTTCATTTAGGTTATTTTTTATTGCCCCCTTCTTGGACTTGAGTCTTGGGGGGAAGGGGGGTTCATTGTGCTTGTCAAGGGTGGTAAAACGAACCATAATACCATCAATCCTTGTTATTATGGTTCTGGGTGTTTCTTTGTTGTTTATATTCTTGTTATTACTACTAGTAGGTAGCCATAGGCTAGTGTAGTTTTTCCACACAGACTTTTTCCGTCCTTTGATGTTGGCTGTAAGAGATCTGACAGTTTCATTTGAAACTGCCAGATAGACTTTTTAGGTACAGCTCAAGGGGCTGTAGAACTCCAGATCTTCTGGAGTTAACCTCCTTCTCTCCGGGGCAGTTCAGCTGCAGTGGCTGACTGCTATGGTTATAATATAGCAAGACTCCATGAGAAGAAAAGCAATTACTAAGGTGAGTAATTTTTTTCTCGGTCTAATCCTGGAGGACCGCAAGCCCGTTTACAACTTACGCTCGAGAAATGTTACCGCCCGGTAAAGTCGAGAGGGGCCGTTTGGTAGTTCTAGCGGTGGCTGGCTCGGTGGAACAGCTCGAGCAGATGATCGCCCTCAAGGAGGAGGCGGCGCAGGCCGCAACTTCGTCTTCCTCGGCCGCGGCCTTTATCCCGCTCTCCTTGGGATCCTCCTATTCAGCTTCTTTTAAGGAGCTCTGTCAGTCCCTTTCCACCAAGGGAGAGGGGCCATCAGGACTTTCCTCTCGGTCCAAGAAGAAGGACTCTAAGGATAAGTCCCTCCGTCGACGTTCTTGGGAGCGGGAGAGGTCCCCCCTCCCCAAGTAGTCGACCCTCGACTTTGGTCGATCCTTTGGCTTCGGCCACTGGCCTCACAGTGTCCCCGTCAGGTCAGTTGACCGAGACACCCGTCGATGCTGAGTCGAGATTTTTCTCGACCCGTCGGACAGGTTGTTGACCGGTGAAGCCGAAAACCCTCACTCCCTGGTTCCCCCGGCGGAGATCGAGGTTACCATGGGCTTGACTGTACCTCCGGTTCCGGAGTCCATGGTCGAAACTTCCGAGCCGAGGGGAGAGCGGGTCTCTCCCGCCCTGCCCCAGAACCCTCCTCGTAAACGCCGAGGTTCTCTGTCTCGGTCTCGGACATCTTCTCGGTCCAGCCGATCCCGTCAACATAAGCGGTCTCGGTACCGTAGTAAGCGGCGTCGCTGCTCGTCCTCATCTTCCTCCTCAGACGAGGAGAGGCTTCGACGCAAGTTGCGTCGGCGCTACGAGGACCTCATGTGGCAACAGCTCCTCCTGTCCGGGAGCAAGCCGACGTTGTCGCCTTCCCCGGCCATCAAGTGGTTGTCACCAGAGCAGCGAGCAACCCTCCGCCTAATCAAGAGTGCCTGCCCGGGCCTGTTGCTCGACGAAACCGGCTGCCCCACCAATTCTGGTGGAACCTCCACCTCCACAGCCAGAATTGGGGCCCCGACCAAGAATTCTTGGTCGGCCCAGGGCCTGCCCCTTAGGCTGTTTGTCACCCTCATTCCGAACCGCCCTCGGCAGGTGGAGGATGGCTCAGGCCCAAGACAGCTCTTTGCGGACTCGTCCGAGTCCGACGACGATTCCTCCCTGTTCTCCAGGCAGGTCGACTTGGAGTCCTCCGGAGGTCAGTCGCTGGACGATAGCCCATCGCCCTTCATGGGTTTGCTTAGGCTCATCTCGGAGTCCACAGGGATGCAGCTCCAGCCCGTATTCAAGCGGGCCAAGTATCCCAATGGAGATATTGGACCGAGGGGATTCTCCCACGGAGGCCTTTCCGGTGGCTGAGGCCATTGTCGGCCTGGCCTTGGAGCTCTGGCAGCGGCCTGCTTCCTGCCCTGTGCCTTCGGCCAGGATGGCGAGGAAGTACGCCGTCCCTACCAGTTCCCTGTCTGGGTTTTCGAAACACCCCTCAGCCGAGGGGTTGGTTACAGACAGCGTCTTCTGGCGCGCCGGAATCACCAGGGACGCGGATAAGCCTCCCGACTTAGTCCAAGAAGCTGACCACGCCTGAGCGCAAAGTCTACGCTGTGTCCTCCCTTGGCCTTCGTCAGGCCAGCTCGGCCGTGCTGATGGCACACTTTTCTCATGCCCTGTTGGGCTCCCTGGACGAGGTAGTCCTTCATCTCCCGGCTGACCTGCAGACCACAGTGAAGCAGGTGCGGGACAAGGGCAGGGCAGTGGCCAAGCAGCAACTTCAGACTGCTCTGGACATCGGCGACTCATGTGCCAGGTCAGTCACGGCCGCAGTGGCTATGCACCATCGGGCTTGGCTGAGGATATCCACCTTCACAGCGGATACCCAGCACAAGTTGGCGGATGTCCCCTTCTTGGGGACCGACCTCTTTGGCCCTGGAGTGGAAGGTCACCTCCAGAGGATCGAAAAGTCCAGTGCCACTCTGGACTCTGTCTCATCCGCCCAGAGGGAGAAGGGCCGCAGACCGCAACCCAAGCCCTTTCATCCGTCGGCGCCCACGGCACATCCGGCCCAGCAGCATCAGGGCCAGGAGGCTCGCACTTGGCATCCCAAAGCCAAGTCTGCGGCTTCCTCTTCCAGGAAGCAGGGAGGCAAAGGCCCAGGAGGTCCCTCGTCCGGTCCCTCCTCCAAGCCTGCCCAGTGACGGGTTCAGTGGTCGCCCCAACCTCGTCACTCCACCCTTGTTCCCCGCCCCGTGAGGACGGCTCTCCACTTCCTTTCCGCCTGGTCCGCTATCACCACAGACCAGTGGGTGCTGGAAGTGGTAGGAAAGGGCCTGCCTCTGGAGTTCGAGCAGGCCCCGCCCTTCTGAGCTGTCGCCCCCCAGGGGGCCTCGGGGTCCACAGCCTCGCTTTCGGCTCGCCGAGCTGACATCGCTCTGCTCCTCCAGAAAGAGGTGATCAGAGAGGTGGCGAACCCTCCCTCAGACCCGGGGTTTGTGTTCAGGTACTTCCGAGGTTGTGGTCCCAAAACGGATGGGGGGCTGGCGCCCCGTTCTCGACCTGCACGACCTAAACAAGTTCCTGAGGTCTCGGACCTTCAGGATGGTCACTCTGGCTCAGATAATACCAGCCCTGGAACGAGGCGTGTGGTTCTGTTCTCTGGACCTACAGGACGCGTTCTTTCACATCTCTATCGTCCGTCTCACCAGAGCTCCTTCGCTTCGGCGGAGGGATCCCTTCACGAGTTCCAACCATGCCCTTGGCCTTTCTCTTGCTCCAGGGTCTTCACCAAATGCATGGCAGTGGTGACAGCATTTCCTCGGGCGCCGGGGGTCGGATGTACCCCATGCCGGGACGATTGGCTGATAGCAGCCCCTCCAGACAGGAGGTGGGCGGTCCAGAGATCTGGCCCTCCAGGTGTGCTCTCAGATCGGCCTTCTCATCAGCGAGGCCAAGTGAGACTCCAGACCGAAGCAGGTGATTCTTTTCATGCGGGCAGAGCTCGACTCTCTTGAGCCAGAGACGGCTCCCGGCGGACAGGGCCGAGGTTCTTCTCCTTTGCCCAATCATTTCTGGTTGGGCAATCGCGCCCTGCCCAGGACTTCCTGTGCCTCCTGGGTCTCATGGCGGCCTGCACCAGCGTGGTCCGTTGGGCCTGCTGGCACATGCGTCCCCTTCAGTGGGGATTGGCCAGCCAGTGGTCACAACGCTGCGATCCATTGGACCAGCTAGTGACTGTGACCCAGGGGATGTGGAATGCTCTCCAGTGGTGGACCGTTCCAGCTCACTTGCAGGAGGGCATCCCATTTCTCCGCCCTGAGCCGACGGTCTCTCTATCAAACCGATGCCTCTCTGATGGGTTAGGGTGACCATCTGGGGGAGCACAGAGCGCATGGCCTCTGGTCCCCTCGGGAGTCCTGATGCCATATCAACCTGCTGGAGCTTCGGGCGGTTCGTCTAGCCCTCACCGCCTTTGCTCCATTTCTTTGGGGTCAAGTGGTTCAGGTCCAGACGGACAATACCACGACCATGTACTACCTAAACCACCAGGGCGGGACGTGCTCCATGCCTCTGTGCAAGGAAGCTCTCCACGTTTGGTCACTCGTGCGCAGCCTGGGAGGCGGATCTCCTAGCCATCCATGTGGCAGGAGCCTCCAACACCCTGGCCGATGCCCTAAGCCGGATAGGGGCTGTGTCCGACGAGTGGTCTCTCCTGCTGGAGGTAGTACAAGATCTGTTCTCCCACTGGGGCACACCTCAGGTGGACCTGTTTTCCTCCAGGGAGAATGTGAAGCTGAGGCTGTTCCATGCCCGCCCCCCTCAGCAGGGTTCGCTGCAGGGGGATGCCTTCTTGAGGCCATGGACCCCCAGGCCTCTTCTACGCCTTTTCCCCCATTTCCCTTGATCCACAAGGTGCTTGTCAAGGCGAGGAGGGACAAGGCACAGGTGATTCTGGTAGCCCCAGACTGGCCCCGCCAATGCTGGTATCCAGATCTCCTCAGCCTCAGCTCCAGGCTCCCGAGGCAGCTTCCAGCTCGCCCGGACCTGCTATCAGTCAATCAGGGGAAGGTGTTTCATCCGGACTTTCAATCCTTGCACCTGACGGCCTGGTTCCTGAGTGGCTAGAGTTCCAGGCCTTGGGTCTTTCCGACGAGGTCCTCAATGTAGTTGAGGCGTCCCGTAAGGAGTCGACCAGAAAATGCTATGCCTTCAAATGGAAGAGATTCTCCATTTGGTGTTAGGGCAAGGGCCTGGACCCTTCCTCCTGTTCCTTGGCAAGCATCTTGGACTACCTATGGTCCCTTTCTCAGCAAGGGCTCAGGTCGACGACCCTAAAGGTGCACCTGGCAGCCATCTCTGCTTACCGGGCGCGGGACGGGAAGCAGTCAGTGGCGCAGGAGAAGGTGGTCTGGCGCTTTTTCAAAGGCCTTGATCGCATTTCCCCTCCGGTGCGAGAACCTCCACCTCCGTGGGATCTACTGCTGGTATTGGCAAAGCTCATGGGCAAGCCATTCGAACCAATGCACAGGTGTGACATCTCTCACCTGTCGTGGAAGACCGCCTTCTTGGTGGCTATCACGTCAGCCAGAAGGATGGGAGAGCTCCGGGTGCTTTCCATCGAGCCTCCTTACCTGGTTTTCCACAGGGACAAGGTTGTCCTGCTCCCCCACGCGAAATTCTTTCCGAAGGTGGTGTCGGAGTTTCACCTTAACCAGGTGTTGACTCTGCCACTGTTCTACCCCAGTCTCACCTCGGAGGCCGAATATAGGCTCCATACTCTGGACCCTAGAAGGGCGCTCACTTACTATAAGGAGCGCATGGCTGAAGTTCGAGGAGAGGTTTGCCAGCTGTTTGTCACCTACGCTGAAGCCGCACCTGGGAGACCTGCAGCCAAGCGGACGATAAGCAGGTGGGTCATCTCCTGCATAGATCTCTGCTATAGGTTGGCGGGCATGGAGCCTCCCGGAGGGATAAGAGCTCATTCTACCTGCCATTCCGCTGCATCGGTAGCTGCTTCCAGGGACGTCCCTATCCAGGATATCTGCAGGGCTGCTACCTGGAAGTCAGCACATACCTTTATTGCCCACTACCACATCGACCTTGAGTCACGCCGGGATGCTGGTTTTGGGGCCTCGGTTCTCCAGTCTCTATTTCCTAAGTAGGGGGTGTGCGCCTTGCCTCCCTCCTCCCAGAGAACTGCTAGGATTCTGCCAGAAAGTGTGGATGAACAACATATCCATGTCCCTAGAAATACAGGTTACTCACCTGTAACAGGAGTTCTAGGAATGGTATATATTGTTCATCCACACGACCCACCCGACCTCCCCGGCTTCGATGCACAACCTGAGCTTCCAGCGGGCCAGATCTGGCGTCATGGGGTGGAGCCGAGTGTTTTACCACCCGGGTGGGTGAGAGGAGCCAGCTTGAAGACCTTCCAGCAAGATTTAAAGCGGCAAGGATACCTGCCAGAAAGTGTGGATGAACAACGTATACCATTCCTAGAACTCCTGTTACAGGTGAGTAACCTGTGTTTATCAGACTGACCGAAATTTCCCATTTTCTTTTAGTTTCAAATTTGTCACTTGGACCCACTATAGACTGTTTTAAAGTATATTCTACAACTTGATATTTGGTTTGAGATCATTCATCACATATCAAAGAAGTTGTTGTTACTTGTTTCAGGCATATATTCTTTAGTGCATTGTTCATGCCTTCAGAGATTCTCTAGATGGAGTTCAGTATCGAACTCACCATTGCAGAGGCTGTGTCCGAAATGCAATGAGTGACAGAAAGTCCAATGCACTCAGATATCTCTAGGTAGAGCTGCGATATTACTGTATATGTTTGAAGGAATGTATATATTCACCTTCATATAGTTCTGTTGCATTGTGGCTCTTAAAGTTTTAGAACTGAAGATTCAAAGTCAGCCTCTTCAGAATGGGGGGGGCACTGTTCTGTGATGATGTCACATCTTTGAACTGTGTTGGTTCCTAGTAGGTGGTTGTGTAATGCAACAGCAAATGAATGTGCAGTGACAACATTGGAACTAACAGAAAAAAAAATTATGGTAATTCTGATAAAATTTCTTTCTGTGCCATTTTGATTTCATGTGTTATACTGTATATTAAATTGATGGACTAGTTCCTTTTTTTTTAATCATTTATTTTGCCTCCTTTCTGCCTGCCCCAATCATCCCAGGCCCCCTCCATCACCCACCATATCTGGGACTTGGCTCCAGTGACTCCCCCCACAGATTTTCACCCATGGCTGGGACAGAGGGTTGGGGGAACCACCCTTCCCACCCCAGCACAATCCAGAGCTGTGGCCAGTAGGTGGCGTAGAGTCTGCACAGGTCCAGGATGCCCCCCCCCCCAGCTGGTCGGGGATTTTCCTCCTGTATTTTATGCCCAGGAAGTATTGTACAGTGACACACACCACACAAGCATGCCTCCACATGCACGTGCATGTCAGCATCTGGGGGTGACCCTCCTACTGTGACTCGGTCCCGCTGTGCTATCACCTGGCCTCTTCCAGGTGATGGACTAAGAGCAGCATACCGGAACCCTCCTCCCCAAGGGAGGAGAGCTATCCCTAGGGCACTCCATACTCTGCTCCCCCCTCCAAAGCCAACCCAGAACAACCCAAGTCCACTTCAGAACCCAGGTCGGCAATGTAGCAGGCAGTGACACTGCCACCACTGGATCTGTTTCTTGTATAATATTTCTGCTGACTGGATTATGTTTTGTGTGTTTTTAATAAGTATGTAAGTGTAGATTTGCTCTTTAGGAGATTGCAAAGAGAACTGGTATTAATAAAAAAAATATATATATTATATTTATTGTTTTAAAGGTCTTTGAAAAGCATGACAGTATGTCGCAACCCCAGAAGAAAAAAACTACAGTGGCATTGAGAGATTGCATCAGACTTTTTACGACAATGGAGACACTAGGTGAACATGATCCCTGGTTAGTACCACATATAATCAGTTGCATGTTGTGTCAGACTGGACAAACTTAGTCACTGGGTGCCTAAATTTCAGTATATAAGATGGCCAGTTCATTCTAACAGTATTTCAAAAAGTCACTAACAGTGCAGAACTTGAACATGAAGAACAGGATCTTTTTTGAGGATATTTCCCTCCATTGAGTCCATCATGGAACTGTAAGCCGTCAGCGTCAAGACCACCTGAAAATTGTTCCTTGCTGGGGCCGGCCACGTTGGCTGCTATATAACGTGGGCGTCCCCAGCATGCCTCAGATCTTCCAGAAATGTATCACTGATTCTCACTAGTGGGGGCTAAGCCGGAGGCGATAGGACCTGTGGGAGCCAGAACTTTTCACAAGGCTGGTGCTGAAGTAAGTTACTCATGTGCGTAGCTCCACGAGACTGAGCTCACAGGCTCAGGCTTGCCTCGGCACTGGCCCTCAACAGTGTCAGTTCCACATCTTCTGCTAACCGCCCGTACCTCCTTCTCTCCTCCTCTCCCTGCATTTCTTTCAACCTTTCTGGTTCTGACATACAACTGTCTACCTCTACCTTCCCTTTTCCTGCTTAATAGCCTTCTTTTATCAGTCTACCATCTCTTCACCCTTGTCTCAAACCACCTGATATCAAAAATGACTATACATAATCCAACTACTCAATTTTGATCAATGTTATTGCTTACTGAACACCCTGTATTTTGATTGTACTGTGTTAATAAAGGAATACTGCACGACAGGGTGTGTGTCGTGCTGGGATAACGCCACGCCTGGGCGGGTTGAGCATGAGGCCGCAGGCCAGGGGTGTCCAGTGTCCCAGGCGTGGCGTTATCCCAGCATGACACACACCCTGGAGTGCATTATTCCTATTATACATTGGCTTGTTGTTATACAGAATTTAAAAAAATAAATTTAAAAGAATGTTTTTGTTAGTGGGGAAAATTTTTTTTGTTTCTTAGGAGAAGATGATAAAACAATCCTAATCCAACAAATCCAGTGCAATCAGTCAGGAGGTTCACAGTACTGAGATTAGACCCATGGTGTTATGCTGGGATAACGCCATGGGTCCAGCCCCAGACTGACCAATCACAGTCCAAGATTCTTTCTTGCCATTGTATAATTACCTATAATAGTGTACAATTGTGGTGCCCAATGCGTATTCTTACTGCTTGTATTTATTTCACCTGTTGTCTTATATTGTGTACCTATTCCTATATCTAGTATTGCTCCACTCGGGAGGGAGCAATACTAGACCTGGTACTCTCAAATAGAGAGAGGATCACAAATTTAGAAGTCAGTAGACATCTGGAAACAAGCGACCACTGCACAGTGTGCTTCACAATGAACACAGCTATGGAGATAAGCCATACAAAAACAAGGATACTGGACTTTAGAAGGGCTGACTTTGGCAAAATGGATGAATACCTGAAGTATACACTAGCAAATGGCCAAAAAGGAGGGGTGGAAGAACAATGGAGAAAAATCAAAACTGCCATCATAGAGGCAACAAGCCTTTGTGTGAAACAAAGAAAACAAAGTGGAGTAAAAAACCAATATGGTTATCAAAAGAGGTGGCAGGGAAGGTTAAGGAGAAAAAGGCTGCATTCAAAAAGTATAAGGAATCACAGAAGGAGCACGACAGGGAACTGTAGCAATTAAAGCAGAAAGAAGTGGAAAGGCAGTCAGAATAGCAAAGGCCCAAACCAAGGAAAAAATAGCCAACTCAGTTAAGAAGGGGGATAAAACCTTTTATAGGTACATTAGGGAGCATAGAAAGGTTAAGGGAGGGATAGTGAAGATTAATAAAGGAGAGGGGAGGTGGGCAGAGGGAGACAGTGAAAAGGCAGAGATACTGAATGAATTTTTTTGCTCAGTATTCACAAAAGATGAGGAGGAGTTACCTAAACCAGACAATAGAAGCACTCTGGGTAGGGGGGTTGACACCAGTCCATTCACAGAAGAAAGAGTCCTGAAAGAACTCCTAAAACTCAAGGTGGACAAAGCAGTGGGGCCTGACGGGATTCACCCCAGAAACCTAAAAGAACTAGGGAGGACCTAGAAACACCACTGACCATGCTTTTTAACAAATCATGGCAGGATGGGGTGGTACCTGAGAACTGGAGGAGGGCAGATGTGATTCCCCTTCATAAAAGTGAGAGCAAGGCAGAAGCAGGAAACTACAGACCTGTAAGTTGACCTCAGTGGTAGGGAAAATGATGAAATCACTTCTGAAAGAAAGAATTATTGAGTACCTAGAGGCCAGCGGGGCACAGGACCCAAAGCAGCATGGATTTATAGCAGGAAGGTCATGTCAGATGAATCTAATAGATTTCTTTGGGTGACCAAAGTAAGATGAGAAGGGACTTGGCAAGGTTGGAGGAATGGTCAGACATATGGCAACTTAGATTCAATGCAAAGAAGTGGAAAGTAATGCACCTGGGAAACAAAAACCCAGGAGAAGAGTACACAATAGCAGGGGAGGTACTAACAACAACAAAAATGGAAAGGGACCTGGGGGTAGTCATATCAGATGACCTAAAGGTGGGTAAGCAATGTGAGAAGTCAGTAAGGAGAGCCAGGGGGATACTGGGATGCATAGGAACGGGCTTCACAAGTAGAAAAAGGGAAGTGGTTAGCCCTCTATACAGACAGTTGGTGAGACCCCATCTGGAGTACTGTGTGCAGTTTTGGAGACCTCATCTACGCAAGGACATAGACAGGATGGAAGCAGTCCAGAGGAGGGCAACTAAAATGGTGCAGGGTCTGCATCAGAAACCATATGAAGAGAGACTGAGAGAGCTTAATATGTATACCCTTGATGAAAGGAGGGACAGGGGGACATGATAGAAACTTTAAAGTACCTCAAGGGAATCAACAAAGTCCAGGAGTGTAACATCTTTCAGAAAAAGAGATGTTTAAGAACAAGGGAATACAATTTAAAGATAGAGGGGGGACGGCTCAGGGATAATGTGAGGACATTTTTTTTCACGGAGAGAGTGGTGGATACATGGAGCCGCCTTCCTGGGGAGGTTGTTGGGTCTAAAACAGTGGGGGAATTCAAACATGCATGGGACAGACATAAAGCAATTATAGTGGGGGGTTGCAGGAAGTAGGCTGTTGGTTAACTAGAATCTGCAGCTTATCCAGTAGGTAGGGAAATGGGCAGACTGGGTGGGCCAAGTTGTCCTTATCTGCCGTCAAAGGCTATATTTCTATGTTTCTATTGTTTTTTCTTGTGCTACTTTTACCTGTCTCAGGACTTCCTTGTAAATGAGCTTGCTCAATGGAGTTATTTCCTGCCAATAAAACTTGACTTAAACTTTTTTCATCGCCATCGAGTGCACATCATTGATGACGTCACTTAACCCGCCTGAAGTCAGAACTTCATGTCTGTATGACAGCAGTGTTCAGTTCTCCTCAGTTTTAGTGTTTAAGGCAAGAGTTTATTTTTGTGTCAGTTTAGTATATTTTCCACAAACATAATTTTCTGTCAGTTTCTCACAGCCCTGCCACATGTCAACAGCCATGAAGGACAGTAGGGGGAGCCTGTTGAGAGAAGTTGCGCTGGCAGTGGGGCAAAGTCTGGTCCCCTTTGGGAAAGGTTCTGAACACAGGCAGTCCAGTGCCCGGAAGTAAGGACTGTCCTTCCAGAAGCACAAAAAGCAGTGGGCCAGATCCTGATCCTGGTAGTGGTACTGGCACTGCTTGGCCTCAACTTCTTCCTCTTTCTGCCAGAAGGGAAAGATCTTACTTTGAGTTGGAGCTCTTGCAGCAGGCTACACCATAAGGACTATGCCGCCAGGCATTAGGACCCCATGGAAAAATTTCTAGCTAGCAGTGCCCCATGGGGACTGCCCCCTGATGTCAGCCAGTGGTATACAGGGATCGGTCCCCAGCCCCACCTCAATTCTTTCCTGCTGTCGACTCATGTACATTGGCTCCATGGATGTCTCCTGCTACCAGTCGACCGCCATTTTTGCGTTCCAGCGTTTTCTTATTTTTTCTTAGTTTTCAGTATATTGCATGTCTTCGCCATAGTCTTCTTCAGAATGGCAGAAGTCAAAGTGTGCCTGTGGTAAACAGATACCAGCAAAAGATAGCTATTCGGCCTGCTTGATCTGCTTGGGCCCCCAATATGACTTGTAGGCCTGCCCGCATTCCCGTAGTTTTAACTACCGGCCTGCATCCGTCATCTGAAGACACTCAGGACCTATCTCTATGAGCAGCAGTTAGCCACCATGCAGAGGACACCATCCAGGTTCTCTTCAGTCCAGGGGACTTTGTTGTCTTCTTCCTACAGAGACAACAAGGCCAGTAGGAAGCATTATCATAAGGAGAAGGAGAAACCCAGATTGGAGTCGCGCTCCAGGTCCCCACATAACAAGGTGGCTTCTTAGAGTTCCCAGTCCTGTGGGAGATCGGACTCAGACTCTCCAGCTGCCCTAAATCCTTCACAACTGTGGTTGATCAAGCCCCTGCCTTTGTTCTGGCGTCCAGTGGGGGTCTTCGGGGCAAGGGCCTTTGTTGACCCATTCCCTGAGTCTTAGGCCTTTTCAGCGTTCTGCCAAGCCTATGCCAGAGACTCCTGCTGACTCCTCTATGTATGGTGGGTGGATGCCCGTCTGTACGGCTGGAGCATCATTGGACCAGACGTCAGGATCCGGCGACAAAAGGCAGGCATCAAGAGCAGGACCTCCGGACTGTAGTCCGCTCCCCTCCACACCGGGCGCAGGCTGGTTCTTCCGACAGCTGACGTCAGACTCCAAGGCCCTCAACATCTAGCTCTCTCGAGTTGAACCGGGTGACACCTCTTTGACATCACCCAAACCTCGGCCGATGCTGGCCCCTGAAAAGCCGGCGCTCAAGAAACTGTCGTCTGCTGATCCAGCACTCGCTGACCCGCAGTCAGACAGCCTGACGACAGGTGACCTGACGCCTGATATCTGAGAACCTGATTATTGTACGCCGTATGCCCTGCTGCCCAAAGGACATTATCCGGGCGCACCCAAATCCCCCGACCTGAGAACAGTGGGGACTGCGCCAGTGGGACAGTCGCCGGGGGCACATAATGCCCCCGGTGCCTCACCCCTCAGGAGTACCCCTCGTTCCATTAGCGGACATTGGAACACTTTTTATTGATTTATTTATTTGAGTTTCACCAGGAAGGGTACTCCTGGCTCTGAGTTTCTGGATTCTGCCAGGA
This sequence comes from Neoceratodus forsteri, assembly GCA_016271365.2. Lineage (NCBI taxonomy): Eukaryota > Metazoa > Chordata > Ceratodontiformes > Ceratodontidae > Neoceratodus > Neoceratodus forsteri. Next base: position 337,171,924 of record CM028129.1, on the reverse strand, counting down.
TCTCCGGGAGGCTATCATGGATGCTCCTTTCCAGGGGCCTGTTCTTTTCTGAGAGGATACGGAAAAGATCATATCAGGTCTGCAGGACTCTGACAAAGCAGTCCAGTCAGTCCACAAAAGGTATAAATCAGAACCGCCTGCTGCTCTGCGAAAGCCTTTTTGTCGCCAAGCCGATCAGCAACCCAAAGGGCAGCAGTCAAGAGGACCCTTTAAGTGAAAGGCACCCTCTCATCCATCCAGAGCCTCAGGACCTCAGAATGCCAGATCTTCCCAGGTCTCCTTGCCCACTCCAGGAGCCACAGCATGACTCCTTGCCTGATCCCCTGCCTCCAGCAGAGTCCTTGGGGGGGAATCAGTAGTAGGTTAGTTCCCCCTCTGTCTAGAGGGATGGGCCTAAATCACTTCAGACGCCTGATTACTTCAATTGATCGAGAAGAGACACGCCCTGGAGTTCCTACAGATAACTCTGGATCATCCTCCTGTCCTTTCCAACTACTCCCTATCTTACGCTACCCTCATCCACAGCAAGATCCAGACCCTCCTGTCCAAACATGCTATAAAACCTGTCCCAGCATCCCAAAGAAGGACAGGATTCTACTCCAGCTTCTTCTTGGCCCCCAAGAAGATGGAGGATCTTTGGCCCCTTACTGGATCTGAGCCTCCTAAACACCTTCATCGAGTACAAAAGGTTCTAGATGGTGACACTGCCAAGCCTTCTTCCAATGCTACATCAAGGAGATTGGCTCTGATCTTATCTGTGTCAGTCTTCACCATTCATCACAGTTGGGTTTGTGGCCGGAGTGGGTTGGCTGTTGGGTGTGGTTGACCCCGCCCTCCCGCCAGTTCTTTTTCTCCCGCCGTAGAGGTCTCCCCTGGTGAGGAGCTTCAAACAACTACGCACTTACGGCCTAGTTTTTGTCTATCGACGCCTAGCTACCTATCGGTTCCGTTTCGCCCTACTTGACGCCGCAGCTTGGTAAGATTGCTCCTTTATTATTTTCAGCGACGTTGAGACTATTTTTTCCACTTTGTTTACCATCGATCATGTCTAGGTTGGAGGGCAGAAAGTCACTGAAAGCGGGGCGGCCTCCCATGTGTCGGTGCCTGTGCGGTGGCAAATACTCTGTTACCGACCAATATGATCTGTTGCCTTACATGTCTTGGCCCGCTTCATGACATGGATTCGTGCGATGCCTGTTTCTCTATGGATCATCGTGTCCTGGAACAGTGCACATGGAAAGTTAGACGAGCTCCACCAACTTTCGAGGGACAGGTGTGCACTCATCAGGCCAAGCCCCAGTCTCTCAGCCTTTCCTCCAGGTCCCTTCCCAGTTCTATACGGACCGCAGAGGAGGGGGCTTCCGCCTCTTGTAGCATTGCTGCGGCAGAAGCCCCTTCTGCGGTGCAGGAGGCCCAGCCTCTTTTTCCTGGGGGATGGGCAAGAGGCACTGCTCTGGCAATCGCCCTTTCGGGGGCGAAGGCTCTCCTGGTGTCATTTTCTCGGGCTGGAAAGCCTGGATCAGCACCGTCCTTGATGCCATCTGGTTTTGGATCTCTGTGCCATTCCTGGCACCGTGGGCTCTGATGGTACCGTGGTCGGTGCCAGTCTGCCGCTCAGCGGCATCTCTGCTGTCGATGCCGTTTGAGGTGCTGATAGCACTGTTGGCGCAGTGGGAAGTTCTACAGCGCCGTCTTCGATTTTCTGGTCTCGCCGAGGCTGGGGACAGCGCCATGGGAGGTGTCGCTCTTGGTGGCGCTGAGGGGGGCTGTTGGCGTCACCCCTGACACTGGTGCTGTTCACTGCGCCAGGGCCAACGTCAACTCCGGTTCTGCTGCTGCTCTCAGCGCCGTCTCTTCCTCAGGAACCGTTCGCGGTGCCGTGGGGGAGTTCAGTGCCAACTCTAGTGCGGACACCTGGACTGGCACCTCCCTTGGTCCAGATAGGAGCAGGCGTCCACGTACAATCTGGCACTGGACTACAGTCTCTGCCTCTTCGGAGGTGGACTCTGAGTCTGGTTCAGACCCACTGTCCGACTCTTTGGAGTTGGCAGCCCACGTGGACACCTTGGTAGCTCCTTCAGCTGACTGGAACCAGCTTTCCTCTGAGGAGTGGGCGGTAGCCCCAGAGTCTGGGGTCAGGGGTGCTGACCAACAGGCAGTGGTCCAGGCCACTATTGCCCTGCAGCCTAGGCTTGGAGGACTTTTGGGCCCCTCAGTTGGGATACCTCTGCATGTGGTGTGCCTGGATCGCCCAACTTTAGGGCCATCCAGAGCATCCACAGACGGGGAGGGTGCTACTCTTTGGGTGCCGTCTCCTCAGGGACAGACCAGGGTTGCCAACTGTCCAGGCTGGTGTTTTCGAGGCGGAGGGCTCTCTCAGACTCTGAGGGGTCGAGGGTCCAGTGTTCGATGAGGCGGCCCTTATCTGGGACCCACCCAGGTTCAGGGAGGAGTTGCAGCGCGGACCCCTGCCCTTCCTTCTTGATTTCCTCTAGAGGGCCCTGGTCTTTGGAGAGAAGGGACCATCCTTTTGGGTTTTCACGGTCCTGATCACCTCACAGGGGGATTCTTCAGGGCACGGTCTAGGCAGTTCCAGCGTGGTTGATCAGCTGTTAGCTGTTGGGCTCCCCAGAACTCCTCCTTCCTTAGAGGCTTCCAGTGTGCTTTCTTGCTCGGACAGAGGATGATCCTCTTCTGTTGTGGACATAGCCCCCATTCCTCTGTCGCCATCTCCTGCTCTCCCAGGCATTCTTAGTCCTACGGGACCTCTCTCCTGGGAACAGTTCAGGGGTGTGGCTGCTCATTTCCCTACTTATGTCAGGGCCATGGACGAGTGGGTGTTCCACCTTCCCCCTGAGCAGCCAACCTCTGTATCTCCGAGGTCTTCTGCTTCCTCCTCATCCTCTTCTGGGGGAGAGGAACCTTCCGTCCTTATCTCCCCTGCTGCTGATCTCGCCGAGTATCAGCGTTTCCTCATGAGGATGATGAAAGACCTGTGTATCACCCCACCCACTCCTTAGCACGATCCGGAGCATTCGACGCGTGCCTTTTTAGGCGACTTAAATGCAGCCACCCTTGTGGGGCCTGCCTGGCCTGCTCCTTTCCAGGAGGCATCATTGCGGTTCTGGCAATGACCCTTTTCCAGTGTCCCAGCCCCTAGGGATCTGAGTCAGGGTATAGTGCCCCCCACGGAGTCTCCAGGTCTATGCCTCATCCTCATTCAGAACGGACCAGCTGGACACTCCCGATGGGCCAGCCTCCGCCGTGACTGGCCCCAGATCAAGATTCCATTGATTTTGACTTCTTGGGGACCTCTACTTGGCACAGTTGTTGCTGTCGATTTCTGCTCATCAGGCTCACTATGCTTCCTATGATGGATTCTTGTGGTCCAGGCTGGGTCAACTCCTAGCCTTCTTGCCTGATTCGGAGGTAATCAGACAAGCCATTGTGCACTCTGCACGTGGTCTGGAGCTAGCAAGGCACCAAGTGAGGGCATCTTACGATGCCAACGAGGTAGCTTCCAGGGTTGTATGGACGGCGATCTGCACTAGGCGGACGGCATGGCTGCATCTTTCCCGGTTGTCACCCTTGGCCCAGCACAGGGTGATTTCCTCCATCTGCTGGAAAACCCACCTTCAAACAACATGAAGTCTTGCTATATTCTAACATATGCAGTGAGTCCCAACCTTCGAACTGCCCTGGAGATGAAAGAGCTAACTTTCCATGCCAGACATGGAACACTGAGCTTGAGCTCGACTGAGACTCTGTCTGTTGTTCTTCAAACTCAAACCGTCAGATTCTTTACTCCGCCTCACTGAACAGTCGCTCTGGAGATTTCTCCTTCTGCTTGGTTCATTTTGTCGGTTAAAGTGCCGTTTCTGGTTTCGACGAAATTAAAGCATGTAACCTATCGGTTCAGTCTCTGTCTGTGGTATTTGTGAGTACTAGATAGGTTATATTTTACTTTATTCTGTGTGGAACTTGTAAACGGTTCATCGGTTCGGTTTGAACCGATCAAGTTGTTTAAAAAATCTTAAATTGTACTTTTAGAGTGTGGTTACCGGTTCTTATCGGTTCTAAAAAAAAGATTTTATTACGTTTTTTTCCACGACCCGTGACACGGTTAGGGAACCGATAAGAGGATCTTGCCTGGCGGATTGCCATAAAAGGGTAAGTTTGGATAGGACTGGCACTATGTCTGAGAATCCCAAAAGAAAAACCGGGCCCACTGGGTTTCAACACTGTAGTGTGTATGGGGAAGTCTTTGCCAAGGCTGATCCCCACACCACCTGTGTTTACTGTCTGGGGTTTGACCACCTCAATGCAGACTGCCAGATTTGTAAAAATTTTCCTGCAGCTGCCCTGGAAAAGAGAGTTGGTAGGCTCAGGGAAAGGGAGGCCAAAAAGTCCGCTGAACCGGATGGCCAGCCTGGTTTGACTGAAACCAAACCAGAAGGAGTGCCCTCTGACCAGGGCGAGACTTCTTTGGGCAATAGGAGATCTGACTCTGAGGAGTCTGTTCCAGCAAAAAGGACTAGAAAATCAGCTGGTGTGGAGCCAAAACTTTCCTCTCCAACCACACCGGCACCGTCAGGTAGGCACTCGGTTCGGCCGGTTCCACCGGTTCAAGAGTATGATTTAGAGGAATATTATGAACCGGAGGAGGGGGAAGAGTAGTATGAGGAGAGTGAATGTGGATTTGAAAGTCTGGATGTGCCCATTGACCCGGACATCTCCCCAGACAGACCTTCAGGAGTGTCTCCTCCTAGGCTTTCTGAGTCCCCTTCTCATTTTATGTTTTATAAAAAAGTGGCTGAAACCCTCCAGCTCCCTGTGGAGGAAGCTGTGGAGGATCAAGAGGAGCCTGACTTTGTAGAAATGATGGATATCCCGGAGTCTAGGAGGCTGTCTATTCCCTTGCATAAATCTTTTGGGAAAGACATTTAAAATTCTAAAAACTCCTAACACTATACCTCCTGTGGATAAGAGAATGGACAAGAGGTACACATTGTCAGGCTCTGATATGGAGTTCCTTACACAACAGTGCAGCCATGTTGGGGTAGTGCAGGCTGCAGCCTATGTCAAGGCAAATATTCCCTTGACTTCACACTCCCAGACAAGGACTCCAGGAGGATTGATGCCATGGCAAAGAAACAGTACATGGCAGCATCCTTGGGACTCAGACAGGTGAATTATATGGCTTATGTGGCTAGATATCAGAAATCCAGATGGGACACTGTCATGGCTTTAGCAAAACAGGTCCCTGGCCAGCTTGCCAAGGGCGGAGCAGGTGGCTGCTGATGGTATTGAGGCATCAGGTGCAATTCCATGCTGCAGTGGACTCAAATGATGTGTCAAGAGTCATGGCTACATCTGTGGCACTTCGAACAATGGCTTGGCTCAGATGTACTAGCCTGTCACAGGATACCCAGACTAAGGCCATGGATTTTCCTGTTGTGGGTAATTCTCTGTTTGGGGAGCAGGCAGAGAATTACATGAAGAAAATGGATGAGTATAGGACCACGTATAGGAGTGCACAGGCCAAGGAAAGGCAGGCCGCTCCTCAAAGGCAGCTTCCCAGGGGCAGGCCATTTCATAGGCCTTTTTACCAAGCCCAGGCCTCCTCTTCTGCTTATGCCCAGAGGGGGTTCTTTAGAGGGAGAGGCAGATGGGGTACAAACAGGCCTGCTTCACCCTCAGCCCAAAGCCCCTGCCAAGCAGGCACCCTGATGGGGTTGCCAGGGCCGATTCTCAGCTACCTGTAGGGGGCAGGCTGGCTTACTTTGTCCAGGACTGGGAGTCTCTGACATCAGACAAATGGGTAGTGGAAGTAGTAAGCCAGGGACTGGTTCTCAGCTTCAAAAAGTTTCCAAAGATGAGAACCAGATCCTTTCCACCTGCAAATCCATCAGAGGCACTTGCCTTAGAGGCAGAGGTCTCTTCCCTCCTAGCTCTCAGAGCTGTAGAAAGGGTTCCACCCCTACACCAGGGCAAAGGATTGTATTCCAGGTACTTCCTTACCCCAAAAAAGACAGGAGAATGGTGGCCCATCTTGGATCTCAGATACTTAAACAAGCACCTTTTAAAACCAAAATTCAAAATGGTGACTCTGGGAATTATTCTACCCTCTCTAAGGCCAGGGGACTGGTTAGCGTCCCTGGACCTCAAGGATGCCTACTTCCATATTCTCATCAGAAGCTCCCATCGAAAGTACCTCAGGTTCGAGCTGCCCTCAGGCCATTACCAGTTCAGAGCAATGCCTTTGGCCTCACCTCTGCTCCAAGGGTATTCACAAAATGCCTGGCAGTAGTAGTTGCTTCTCTAAGAAGGCAGAAAATTGCCATCTTCCCTTACCTGGATGACTGGCTCATAGTGAATGAGTCCCAGACCAAATCAAGTTACACTTACAGATAGCTCAGCAACTGCTCACTTCTTCGGTTTCCTTCTAAATCTTCCAAAGTCAGTTCTAGAGCCTATCAGCTCCTCACCTTCATAGGCGCAGAGCTAGACACAGAGAAGGCCAGAGCCTTCCTTCCCCTGGACAGGGCAAGGACCCTGGTCTCTCTGGCCTCCTCATTCACCCTGCAGGTGTCTCAACCAGCAAGGCATTTTCTACAGCTCCTGGGGCACATGGCTGCTTCTACAGCAGTAGTGCAGGAAGCAAGATTTCAGATGAGGGACATTCAGTTCCATTTGAGAGCCTTTTGGTCTCAAAGGAAGGACCCTTAGACCAAACTGATCCCAGTAACTCAAACCCTAATCCAAGCCCTACAGTGGTTGCAGGATCAGAACAATCTGAGGCAAGGGGTTCCCTTTGTCACTTAGTCTCATTCTTTAATCCTTACTACAGATGCCTCCCTCTTGGGGTGGGGGGGCTCACATGGGCGACCTCACCACCCAGGGGTTGTGGTCCCCTCAGGAATCTGCTCCATATCAATCTGTTGGAACTCAGAGCAGTATTTCTAGCACTTCAAGCTTTTTCCAAATCTGTTGAGAACAAAGTTGTACAGGTCAGAACAGACAACACCACCACAATGTGGTACATCAACCAGCGAGGAGGCACTCGGTCTATGGCCTTGTGCACCGAAGCAATGAAGTTGTGGTCTCTGGCTTACTCCCTGAACACCTCCCTTATGGCAGTTCACCTCCCAGGCAAGGACAATGTCCTGGCAGATGCTCTCAGCAGGATTTCCCAGGGCCATCACGGATGGTCACTGGATCCCCTGGTCTTGGAGGTGATATTTTCCAGATGGGGCACCCCGCAGATAGATCTTTTTGCAGCCCCAGACAATCACCAACTTCCCCTTTTCTGCTGCTGGCCCCCAGTGTTGGGCTCAGTCCCCCTGGATGCCTTAGTTCTCAATTGGGAAGGGAAGTTTCTCTATGCTTTTCCTCCCTTCCATCTCTCCTGTTCAAAGTGCTAGTCAAAATCAGATCTCAACCCTGCAAGATGATCCTGATTGCTCCAGACTGGGTCAGACAGCCCTGGTATCTACTCCTACTGTCCTTAGCAGTCCATCTTCCCCTGTGTCGTCCCAGGAATTACAACCTGTTAACCTGTTCTTAGGGGAGGGTTTGGTACCCGAACCTCAAATCTCTCAATCTCAAGGCCTTGCTCTTGAAGAGTTAGAGTTTGCTGATTTACACCTCTCCCAAGGTGTAATGGATATCCTGAAGGCTTCTAGAAAACCTTCCACCAGGGCTAATTATAATTCTAAATGGAAAAGATTTTCAATATAGTGCTCTGGGAAGCATATTTCCCCAGAATCTGCTGATCTGCCCACAGTCCTTGATTATATGGTTCACTTAAATAGCTTGGGGCTGAGACCAGCTACACTGAAAGTGCATCTGGCAGCTGTGTCTGCTTTTATTTCAGCAGGTAAGCCCTCTTCTCTCTCAGCTCACCCTGTTTTCTCCAAGTTTTTCAAGGGATTGCTTCATACCAACCCTCCATTCAGGGACCCTGCCCCTGCCTGGGACCTCAATGTTTGCATTGCTCAGCTTATGCAACCCCCTTTTGAGCCTTTATCTTCAGCAGAGCTTAAGTACTTGACTTGGAAGACTGTGTTTCAAACAACATGAAGTCTTGCTATATTATGACATATGGAGTTTGTCCCAGCCTTAGAACTGCTCCGGAGGTGAAAGAGTTAACTTCAATGCCAGGCATGGAATCTTGATCGCGAGCTCGGTTGAAGAAACTCTGTCTGTTGTTCTTCAAACTGAAACTGTCAGATTCTTTACTCCGCCTCACTGAACAGTCACTCTGGAGATTCCTCCTTCTGCTCGGTTCATTTTGTCGGTTAAAAAGTGTTATTTCTCATTTTTTTTAAACCGCATTCTGTCTGTGGTAGCGTAAGTAATAGATAGGTTTTACATTTCTCTGTGGTACCTTGCAAACGTTATCGGTTCGGTTTGAACCGATCAGGTTGTTGTTAAAACTTAATTAAATTACATTTAGAGTGCGGTTCCCGGTTCTTATCAGTTCTAAAAAAAAAGAACGGATTTCATTACGGTTTTTTCCACGACCCGTGACATGGTTGGGAACCGATAAGGGTGTCTTGCTTGGCGATTTGCCGGAAAAGGGCAGGTTTTGGTTAGGCTGGCATTATGTCTGAAACCCAAAGAAAAACCGGGCCCACTGGGTTTCAACACTGCAGTGTCTGTGGGGAAGCCTTTGCAAGGCTGACCACACTACATGTGTTTATTGTCTGGGGTTTGACTACCTCAATGCAGACTGCCAGATTTGCAAGAATTTCCCTGCAGCTACCCTGGATAAGAGAGTGGGTAGGCTCGGGGCGAGAACCAAAAGTCCGCTGACCGGATGGCCAGCCGGTTGGTGCCAACGAAGACCCGGAGGAGAGCCCTCTGACCAGGGCAATACTTCCTCGGGCAAACAAAGAGCTGACTTGGAGGAGCCAGTTCCAGCAAAGAGGACTAGAAAATCAGCAGGTGTGGAGCCAAAATTTCCTTCTCAACAGCTGCAGAGATAAAGCGATCCAAATTGTCCAGTCGCTTTCCCAGTTCTGTCGAACCGGCACCATCAGGTAAGCGGTCAGTTCGGCCGGTTCACCGATTCAAGAATATGATATAGAGAATTTTATGAACGGGGGAGGGAAGAGGTTTATGAAGAGACTGAATGTGATTTTGAAAGTCTGGATGTGCCCATTGAACCGGACATCTCCCCAGACAGACCTTCAGGAGTGTCTCCCCCTATACTTTCTGAGTCCCCTTCTCATTTTCTGTTTTATAAAAAAGTTGCTGAAACCCTCCAGCTCCCTTTGGAAGAAGCTGTGGATGAACAGGAGGAGCCTGACTATGTGGAAATGATGGATATCCCAGAGTCCAGGAGATTGTCTATTCCTTTACATGAATCTTTTAGGAAACAGACAATAAAAATTTTAAAAGCTCCTAATTCTTTACCTCCTTTGGATAAAAGGATGGACAGGAGGTATACATTGTCAGGTCCTGATACGGAGTTCCTTTCACAACAACGCAGCCATGTTGGGGTAGTGCAGGCTGCAGCCTGTGATAAGGCAAATATTCCCTTGGCTTCACACCCCCCTGACAAGGACTCCAGGAGGATTGATGCCATGGCAAAGAAACAATACATGGCAGCATCCTTGGGACTCAGACAGGCAAATTATATGGCCTATGTTTGCAAGATACAGAAATCCAGATGGGATACTGTTATGGCTTTAGCGAAACAGGTCCTAGCCAGCTACCAAGGAGCTGGAACAGGTGGCTGCTGATGGTATTGAGGTATCCAAGGTGCAATTCCATGCTGCAGTGGACTCTAATGATGTATCTTCAAGAGTCATGGTTACATCTGTGGCTTTTAGTAGAATGGCTTGGCTCAGGTGTACTAGCCTGTCACAGGATACCCAGGCTAAGGCCATGGATTTTCCTGTTGTGGGTAATTCTCTGTTTGGGGAGCAGACGAAATTACATGAAAAAATGGATGAGTATAGGACCACTTACAGGAGTGCACAGGCCAGGAGAGGCAAGCCACTCCTCAGAGGCAGCTTTCAAGGGGCAGGCCTTTTCACAGGCCTTTTTACCAAGCCCAGGCCTCCTCTTCAGCTTATGCCCAGAGGGGGTTCTTCAGAGGGAGAGGCAGACGGGGTATGAGCAGGCCCGCTCCCACCCCTCAACCTAAAGCCCCTGCCAAACAGGCACCCTGATGGGATGCCCAGGGCTGATTCTCCATTACCTGTAGGGGGCAGGCTGACTTACTTCGTCCAGGACTGGGAGTCTTTAACATCAGACAAGTGGGTCCTGGAAGTAATAAGCCAGGGACTGGTTCTCAGCTTCAAAAAATTTCCAAAGATGAGAACCAGATCCTTTCCACCTGCAAATCCATTAGAGGCTCTTGCTTTGGAAACAGAAGTCTCAACCCTCCTGGCTCTCAGAGCTGTAGAAAGGGTTCCTCCCCTACACCAGGGCAAAGGACTGTACTCCAGGTACTTCCTTACCCCAAAAAAGACAGGAGAATGGCGGCCCATCCTGGATCTAAGATACCTAAACAAGCACCTTTTAAAACCAAAATTCAAAATGGTGACTCTAGAATTATTTACCCTCCCTAAGGCCAGGGACTGGCTAGCGTCCCTGGACCTCAAGGATACCTACTTCCATGTTCTCATCAGAAGCTCCCACCGAAAGTACCTCAGATTGAACTGCCCTCAGGCCATTACCAGTTCAAACAATGCCCTTGGCCTACTTCTACCCCAAGGGTATTCACAAAATGCCTAGCAGTAGCAGTTGCTCATCAAAGAAGGCAAAACATTGCCATCTTTTCCTTACCTAGACGACTGGCTCATAGTGGGTCAGTCTCCAGACCAAATCAAATCACACCGTCAGGTACCAGCAGCTGCTTACATCTCTAGGTTTTCTTCTCAATCTTCCAAAGTCAGTTCTAGAGCCTGTTCAGCTACTCACCTTCATAGAAGCAGGAACTGGACACAAGAGCAGGCCAGAGCTTTCCTTCCTCTAGAAAAGTAAAGTCCCTGGTGGCTCTGGCCTCCTCCTTCACTCTGCAGGTTTCTCGACCAGCAAGGCACTTTCTACAGCTCCTAGGGCACATGGCTGCTTCCACAGCTGTAGTGCAGGAGACAAGATTTCAGATGAGGACATTCAGTTCCATTTTGAGAGCCTTCTGGTCTCAAAGGAGAGATCCTCTAACCAAATTGATCCCAGCAATTCGGACCCTGATCCAGGCCCTGCAGTGGTGGCAGGATCAGAGCAATCTGAGACAGGGGGTTCCTATCATCCGTCAATCTCACTCCTTGACCCTTACTACAGATGCGTCCCTCTTGGGATGGGGAGCTCACATGGGCGACCTCACCACCCAGGGATTGTGGTCCCCTCTGGAATCTCTGCTCCACATCAATCTGTTGGAACTCAGAGCTGTTTTTCTAGTACTTCAGGTTTTTTCTGCATCTGTTCAGAACAAAGTGGTGCAGGTCAGAACAGACAACAACTACAATGTGGTACATCAACAAGCAAGGGGCACTTTCGGTCTTGACCTTGTGCACCGAGGCAATAAGTTGTAGTCTCTGGCTTATTCCTGAACACCTACCTCATAGTAGTTCACCTCCCAGGCAAGGACAATGTCCTGGCAGATGCTCTCAGCAGGATTTCCCAGGGCCATCACGAATGGTCACTGGATCCCCTAGTACTGGGGTTAGTATTTGCCAGGTGGGGCACCCCTCAGATAGATCTTTTTGCAGCCCCAGACAATCACCAACTTCCGCTTTTTTGTTGCAGGCCCCCACTGTTAGGCTCAGTTCCTCTGGATGCCTTCCTTCTCGATTGTGAAGGGAAGTTCCTCTGTGCCTTTCCCCCCTTCCCTCTCTTGTTCAAGGTGCTAGTCAAAATCAGATCTCAACCTTGCAAGATGATTCTGATTGCTCCAGATTGGGCCAGACAGCCCTGGTATCCACTCCTTCTTTCCTTAGCAGTCCACCTTCCCCTGTGTCTTCCCAGGAATCACAATCTGTTAACCTGTGCCCAGGGGAGAGTTTGGTATCCGATTCTCAAATCCCTCAACCTCAAGGCCTGGCTCTTGAGGAGTTAGAGTTGCTGACCTACACCTTTCTCAAGGTGTACTCGATATCTTGAAGCTTCTAGGAAGCCTTCCACCAGAGCTACTTATAATTCTAAATGGAAAAGGTTTTCCATATGGTGCTCTGGAAGCATATTTCCCAGAATCTGCTGATTTGCCCACAGTCCTGGACTATATGGTCCATCTAAATACTTTGGGGCTGAGGCCAGCTACCCTGAAAGTGCATTTGGCAGCTGTCTCTGCTTTTGTTTCAACAGGAAAGCCCTCTTCTCTTTCTGCTCACCCTGTATTCTCCAAGTTTTCAAGGGGTTGCTTCACCAACCCTCCATTCAGGGACCCTGCTCCTGCCTGGGATCTTAATGTTTGCATTGCTCAGCTAATGCAGCCCCCCTTTGAGCCTTTGTCTTCAGCAGAGCTTAAGTACTTGACTTGGAAAACTGTGTTTCTAGTAGCCATCACTTCTGCCAGGCGCATAAGTGAATTACAAGCTTTGTCAGTGGAGCCTGATTTTATCTCCTTTCACAGAGATAAGGTAGTCCTCAGGACTAACAGGAAGTTCTTGCCTAAGGCGGTTTCAGATTTCCACCTTAATCTATCTATATCTCTTCCAGTGTACTTCACTGACCATTCCTCCTCTGGCGAGAGGAGACTGCAGAGTTTAGATGTAAAGAGAGCCATTAGTTACTACATAGAGCGTACCAAGGGTCACAGGTTTGACTCCCTCCAGCTGTTTCTCACTTATGGTGAGGTTGGTAAAGGGAAACCTGCCACTAAAAGATCCATTGCCAGGTGGATTGTCTCTTGTATCCAATTTTGCTATCAAAAACTGGGTAAGGTTCCCCCTTCAGGCCTGAGGGCTCACTCTACCAGAGGTACAGCTGCGTCCCTAGTTGTGGCCAGGGACATCCCTATCTTAGAGATATGTCAAGCAGCTACCTGGAAAACAGTACACACTTTCACCAAGCATTACTCCCTGGACATCCAGGCTAGGAGTGATGCTCGGTTTTTAACACAACTGTGCTTCAGAGCCTATTTCCTAAGTAGGTTCTGTCCCTCCTCCATGGAGGTACTGCTGTGTAGTCTGCATATGTCATAATATAACAAGACTTCATGTTGTTTGAAGAAAAAATTACTCACCTTAGTAATGTTGTTTCTTCTAATGGAGTCTTGCTATATTCTGACCTCCCCCAACCCCGCCTGCCCCTCTCAGAACCTCTGTATCTTCCTGGACATAAGTCTCCACCACTCATTCACACTATTGGGATCTGCACCGGAGGCACTAGGACCCATCGGGAGCAAACTTTTTGCTGAAGGGTCGGCGCCAGAGATGGAGCCGCGAGAACGGCACTGCGAGCCTCAGCTCGTGCGGTAATGACTATCTCGGCGTCGACCCTCCAGCCGCCTCAGTTCCTTTTTTCACACCGTCAAGTGCGCTTCAGTGACGACGTCGCTCGCCCGCCGGGAGTCAAACTTCAAACTAGCAGCATAGTTTTCAATTTTGTTATTTTGTAGTATTATCTCGATAAAGTATCGCTCAGTTTATTTTTATTTTAAAAATAAAGAAGTCTCAGCCTACTTTGACGGAGTCAACCATGAGCAGGTCAGGAGACGGTAGGGAGACTTCGTATGAAAGCTGTTCAGTCAGTCAGGCTGGGTCCGGTCCGCCGCCTTCTCAGGAAGGGGGGTCTGACAACGGTCAGTCGAATGCCTGGGGGATGGGCGGTCCCCTCGGAAGCATAAAAATAAACAGTTGCATTCTCGGCACCGTTCAGCCTCGAGGTCGCCCTCTGATATGTCTGGGCGTAGGCGTTTGGTTATCGGGGCTGGTGCGGTCTCCTCCTTCGGAGTCGCCAACCTCTGCTTCTGGTAGCCAGCGGCTTCGACATCTGAGCCCTACCCAGCCGCAGGTAGGTCTTCAGTTGAGCAGTTTCATCAGTGGGCCGCTGTTATGGAGCAATGGGCTCGGAGGTTGGTTCAGCTACCTGGCTCAGTCACTCGTGGGCTTTCGGGCTCATTGAGAGACCAGGTAGGGTGGTTGGACTTTCCTGGTCGCGCAGCAACTTCTTCGGTGCCGTCGACTCCGCGCTTAGGTGTTTCCCCCCTTACGTGGCTATGGCGCAGGGGTCCACACCGATGCCCTTATCTCCTCCTCTTCTTCCTTCAAAACCTGTTTCTCGGAGTCTGGGGGTGCTTTCGGTGCCGTGCGGCTTCTCGGCACTGTCCTCGGCGCCGATGATGCACTGGGCACCGTCCTCAGCGCCTTGCGGCTTTTCGGTGCCATCCTCGGCGCCGTGCGGCTTTTCGGCACATTCCTTGGCGCCTTGCAGCTTCTCGGCTCCGTCCTCGGTGTCATGCAGCTTCTCGGCGCCACGTGGTCCCTCGGCGTCGTTTTCGGTGCCGCGTGGTCCCTCAGCGTCATTCTCGGTGCCATGCGCTTCCTCGGCGCCAGGGGCTCTTGGGGCTCCCTCTGCTTTTCAGGACTCCTCCTTTCACTCGTTTCCTTCTTCCCTCTCTTCTGATTTTCATTCCTTTCCTGTCCATACAGTCCTTCCTGGACTTTAAGGAGATGACATTGAGCCTGACCCAGACCTTCAGTTTGGTGGTGAAGTGGACGAAGCAGGATCTATTACTGCTACAGAGCCTGTGGTCGAGGACCTGTCATTTAAGTCTCTGCTGAAAAATCTAAGTTCCACTCTTTCTCTCCAGACTACAGACATCAATCCTGGGAAATTGTTAAGACTCCAATACCTTCATGCCCCGGAGATCCCTACGGATTTGACTCCTCCAGTTCAGCCTTCCTTTGAGACGCTGTCTCAAATGGTATGGAATAATCCTGCTCTCACCCCCTCGGTGGCTAAATCCATAGGTAAGAAATATTCAGCCCCCAAGGATCATCCCATTTTGGCATCTCAGGCCTTTGCGGATCCTATTGTAGTCCTGGCAGAGAATGATCAGGTCGTTCTTCCTCAAACTACTACAGCTCGACCTATTAACAAAGAATCTCGTAAGATAGACACCTTAGGTAAGAGAGAGTCTTTGCTGCTTCTACGCTAAGTATGCGTATTGTCAGTTACCAGGGCTATTTTTCCCAGTATGAGTATATTCTGTGGCACTCTATCAAGCAGATGGTTGAAGCTCTTCCGGACTCGGATGCAAAGCCAGAGCTTCTCCATACCATCACCAGAGGTATCGAATCTAACAACCAGCAGGTTAAAGCAGCCATGGATGCTTTCGACACTGCTTCCTGTTCAGCGGCTGCTGGTATTTGCACCCGCCGTCATTCCTGGCTGCGCGCCGGGCTTCACGAATGGCGCGCAGCACGGTAATAAGCGTTGCCATTGATGTGTGCATATCTTTTGGTCCTCAGGTAGAGCAAGCTCTAGAAGCTACACAAAAGACTAGGTCAGCCATTAAGTTGGCTCAACCCCCTCCTGCCCCCTCTCGAGGGCATGTCAATAAACGTTAGTTTCATAATCGTCAGTCCTTTTGAGGCAGAGGCAGAGGAGGTTTCCATGAAAACCAACCTGCCCAACCTCAAAAAAAGATGCAACAGAAAGCGCAAGGGCCCAAAGCACCCAGCGCTACCTTATGAATTGCTGGCCCAAGTCCCATCTTAGCTGCCCAAGGTGGACTTTTCCTCTCCGGTGTGAGATCGTCTGATGCACTTCTTCAACCAGTGGAAGTCCATAACCTCAGACAAATGGGTCCTTTGGATAATTCGCGAGGGGTATTCACTCAACCTTCTGGAGACCCCTCCGGATCGTCCTCCCAAACAGCAGCCCAGGCTGTCAACCCTTCAGTCAGACCTTCTCGCCGCCGAGATTCAGGGCTTCCTGAACAACAGGGCAGTAGAAGTGGTGCCGCTGCATCAACGGAACACGGGGTTCTACTCCCATTACTTTCTAGTTCCAAAGAAGTCTGGGGGAATGCGCCCCATTCTAGATCTCAGAAAGCTAAACAAATTTCTCCCCAGGGAGAAATTCAAAATGATTTCTCTGGGAACCCTGTTACCTTTGCTTCATCAACATGACTGGCTAGCCTCCCTGGACATGCATGATGCTTGCCAGCACATTCCTATTCACCCGAGGCATCACAAATTCCTAAGGTTTGTGGCTCTGGGACAGCATTATCAGTTCAGAGTCCTGCCCTTTGGGCTATCCTCGGCGCCGTGAGTTTTTACAAAGTGTTGTGCAGTTCTCGCAGCGCACCTCAGGAAGGTCGGATACAGGTGTTCCCTTATCTGGACAATTGGCTTCTAGCAAGCCCTTCCAGGCAAGGGACCCTGGACGCCGTAGAGATGATCTCTCGCCTCCCGACATCCATGGGAGTTCTGCTGAACATCAAGAAATCGCAACTGCAGCCCTCCCAGAGGCTCCTCTTTATAGGGACTCTTCTGGACACCTCCTGTGCGAAGGCTTTTCTTCCAGAAGACAGAAGGAACGATATCCTTCAAATGTCCCGTCACATCGGGGAGAACAGCTTATTTACAGCTCTCTCGATGCAGCGAATGCTAGGCCTCATGGCATCCTCAGTGTTCACTGTACCCCTAGCACTTCTGCACATGAGAACCACTCAGTGGATGCTCAGTACTCCTTGGTCTCCAGCCACTCACCCGCAGTCCTATCTCATCAAGGTGACAGAACCTTTAAAGAGGTCACTCACCTGGTGGTCTCAAGAGACCAGTCTCCTGGAAGGATATCCCTTTGCTCCTTTGGACCATCAAATCTCCATTACCACGGACGCATCCTTAATGGGGTGGGGAGCTCACTGTCAGGCTCTCCACACTCAAGGTGTGTGGACTCAACTCGAGTCCCAGCTTCACATAAACATCCTAGAAATGAGAGCCGTCCTTTATGCGGTCGGAGCGTTGAAGAACATTCTCTCTCACAAGAACATTCTCCTTCAAACGGACAACAAAGCAGTGATGTATTACATCAACAAGTAGGGCGGTGCTCATTCTTACCCCTTATGCAGGGAAGTAATGAGGGTATGGGAATGGTGCTTGGAGCACAAGGCTCTAATTCAAGCGATCTACCTGCCAGGTGTACAGAACGAATTGGCAGACCGTCTCAGCAGAACAGAGACAGATCCTCACGAGTGGTCTCTCGACTCAACCATAGTTCAATCACTATTGAAGAGTGGGAACTCCAGACCTGGACCTTTTTGCATCCCCACTCAACGCAAAATTGCCTCTCTTCTGCTTCAGAAATCCAGGGCCTGGCATTTTCTGTCAGGATGCGTTCAGGCTGCGGTGGACAAAACGCTTTCTTTACGCCTTTCCACCTCTTCCTCTAATTCAGAGGGTACTCCTCAAGTTTGAATCTCAGGGGGACAAGATGATCCTCATTGTCCCCTTTTGGCCTCGGCAGCTGTGGTTTCCACTACTCAACAATATGTTGGCAGTTCCTCCGAGACCACTTCCCCTGCAGGTGAACCTTTTGACTCAGGGACCGGTGGTCCATCCCAACCTGAGATCGCTTCACCTTCATGCTTGGCTCCTGAAGAGGTAGAAGTAAACCAGTTCAATGTCTCTCGCAGGGTTTCAGATATTCTTCTGGCTGCTCGGAAGCCAGCCACTCGGAAAACTTACACGGACAAGTGGAAGCGTTTTTAGCTCTAGTGTGCAAAGTTCTCTTTGAATCCCTTTTCCTGCCCACCAGATAAGGTTTTGGAGTACCTTTTGGACCTCTCAAATTCAGGTCTGCAGTACTGAACAGTAAAATTTCACCTTAGTGCCATTTCAGCGTATCATGAGCCGTTTTTTTCCTTAACACTGGCTCAGTTACCTGTGGTTAAGAGATTTCTTAAGGGAATTCTGCATACCAGACTTCCTATAAGACGTCCAGTTGCAGCCTAGGACATTAATCTTGTGCTAGACATGCTCACTCGGAAACCTTTCAAACCTCTGGCTACCTGTGAGCTAAAATTTCTCACCTGAAAGACTGCCTTCCTAGTGGCCATTACCTCAGCCCGCAGGGTCTCTGAGATGCATGCACTGGTCACAGACCCTCCGTGTACTGTGTTCCATAAGGACAAGGTAGTTCTTCGCACTCACCCTAAATTTCTTCCTAAGGTTGTGTCAGAATTTCATCTAAACCAACCTTTGGTCCTTCCCTCTTACGTTGCGGACTTCCAAAATGAAGGAGAACGTTCTCTTCATTCTTTGGATGTTAAGAGGGGCTTGCGTTTCTATCTAGATAGAACCAAGGACTTTCGCAAAGCCCAGCAACTGTTCGTTTCCTTCAGCGAGACCCGGCTGGGTCAACCTGTCGCTATCAGATGTATCTCAGCATGGCTAGTGGCATGCTTTCGCAACTGCTATTCCATGGCGCAGGTTAAGTTGGAGGGTAGAGTCTACGCTCACTCTACTAGAGCGGTCTCGGCATCCCTAGCAGAAATTCGCAACGTGCCCATTGCAGATATTTCCAACACGGCCACCTGGAGTTCAGTGCATACTTTTGTTAAACATTATGCACTAGATGGCCATGCCAGACGACATTCTTCCTTTGGCAGAGCCATCCTTAATGGACTTCTGTCCTAGAAACGTGAGCTCTTGGTCTCTCCTGCCGCCCTCTCGGGGGATTTTTAGCTCGGTACTCTCCCAATAGTGTGAATGAGTGGTGGAGACTGATGTCCAGGAAGATAGGAAAATTACGTACCTACCGTAATTCTTGATCTTCTTGGATGAGTCTCCACCACTCATTCACACGCCCACCCTCAGTCTCCCGAGCTCACCTCTGTTGTTGGTCTTCACTCCCTCAAATCTTTAGGATGTGAAGACTTCTTTGTTGACCCTTCTTATACGGGTCACTCAGACTATCTTATGTCCGGTTTTTAGGTTAGGCTACCCTTCTAGGTTATTTACGCTGCACCTCCTTGGTAAAAAAGGTACTGAGGCGGTTGGAGGTCAACGCCGGAGATAGTCATTACCCATGAGCTGAGGCTTGTGATGCAGTTCCTCAGCGGTTCCATCTCTGGCGCCGACCCTCCAGCAAAAAGTTTGCTCCCGATGGGTCCTAGTGCCTCCGGCGCAGATCCCAATAGTGTGAATGAGTGGTGGAGACTCGTCCAAGAAGATCAAGAATTACGGTAGGTACGCAATTTTCATTTTTGGGATGTGGGTGGGCAGTGCAGTGTTGGCACTTAGTTGGTGCCCACCTTTTTGTTTCACCCCTTCTTTTTTGGGGGTGAGTGGATGTTGTGTTTTCATTTTGGGGTCTCCTGACTTGAGTCTTTGTGTTGGGACCAAAAAATGTGTTTTATGTTTAGTAGCCATTTGGCTAGTGTAGGTTTATAGCTTCCACACAGGACCTTAGTGAGTTTAGCTCATAAAGATCTGACGGTTTGAGTTTGAAGAACAACAGACAGAGTCTCAACTGAGCTCAAGCTCAGCATTCCATGCCTGGCATGGAAAGTTAACTCTTTCATCTCCGGGGCAGTTCGAAGGTTGGGACTCACTGCATATGCCAGAATATAGCAAGACTCCATTAGAAGAAACAACATTACTAAGGTGAGTAATTTTTTCTTTTCTCCCGTAGAGTGAGGCGGCGTCTATCGGGGCAACTTCCTTCCCCTGTCCGGGGGGGGGGTCCCCTTCTCACTCTCCCAGTCTCGGTACTCACCAGGCCCATAGGGATTCTCCCTCTCAGTGTTCTCTCCCTCACTGGGAGCTAAGGGACTTGGTCCTTTAGGGTATCGGGCCCCTTCTGGGGGCTTGGTACTCACCCAACTGTTATGAATGGTGAAGACTGACACAGATGAGATATGAAAATGATGCCCCTACTGCAATTCTTGATCTTTCTATGTATCTTCACCATTCATCACAAAATCCCCCCTCCATCCCCCTTGGGCCTCAGTCTCGGGTCCCCCTCCCTTTGTGTGCCCTTTTCTCTTCCCCTTCCCTCCTCTCCATTGGTCAGGAGTGGGGTGACCCTGGCTAAATGGGATTTTTTTTCCTTCCTCTTGTATTGGAAGAGGGGAGGAGTGGGAGGGGGGCTATCCCCTCATGGCTTCGGCTTCCACTGCTCAGGGTGGGATGGCGGTAGCTATCACCTCTCCACTCCTCTAAATCTTGACTTGATGTCTAATCTACCTTTTCCCATTTGGTTGGTCAGGGGAGGGGACAGCTTTCCGCTCCTAGTGCTTCTTATCACCCTGCCAGAGTATGCTTGCCAAACCCTGTGCCTTGGTTTTGGCAGCCTATCCAGGCTTGCAACTCCCTGGGCAGTAAGTCCTCCAATAATCTCGTCCTTTCAAAATTGGGACCAGACAGCTGGCCATCAGTTTGTCCCTTCCTCTCCCACTTATCGTTTCCCTTAATCTTTCCTTTCTTTCTTCCAGAGATTGGGGCCCCTCCCAGTCCCCTTATTTTTTCTTTCTCTCTCTCTCTCTCTCTCCCCCCCTCGTCTATCCTCTCAGTCATTTATTTCTCCTTTTAGTTCTTATATCTTTTCCTTTGTCTGTCTCTTGGACTTACTCGTCCCACCCTCCCAACTCTACTTCTTACTCTACGGCGACTCAGAGCTGGGGGGGTGGGGTCACCAGAGAGCTGATCTCCAGGCAGAAAGCATTTCCAGAATACTCTACATTTTAGCTCATCTAAATTGATTAAAATATCAGTTTTTGTTATTCTAACTTTGGAAGCTTTGTGGGAAATAGCTTCCTCAACTCACAAGTTTCAGATTGATGCCTTAAATAATGTGGTGAAACAAGAAAGCTCTGTCCCTGCAGCTGTTAAACTCAAAGCTGGAAAAGCAGACAAGGCCCCTGATCCCTCGTGGTCTGGAACCACTACTGCAGTGGAAACAACAAAGTGTCCACTGTAGCAGCTGATACTCGCCGCAGTACAATCAGTGGATTCTAAATTACAGAAATCCTTGGCGAGGCTGGAAGAACACAAAGCAGTATTTATGGCTCCATTTATAGCAGCACAGGATCCCATTAAGCGATCAGCAGCTTTTCAGATGATTGCTGAGAAGACAACGCAGGAAACTAAGCAACACCAGGGATCTGTAGAGGCCTGGAGGACCGGGACTTGTTTCGGAAGCCTGCAGCGTGTGGAATTACCAGAAGGCGCAGTGAGATGGGACTTGCTCATTTTAACTACAGCCTACTTTCAGCCCCAACTGGATTTACTCATTGTTTAGAAAACGAGGATGAAGGACCCAGACGGAATATTTGTCTCTCTTATGGGTGGCTGTCGGCTTCTGCTTTTAGAAAGCTATACAAGGCGGATAACATCAGACTACAGATAAATTTGGGGTAGTCAATCCTTTACCTCGGTGGCAATGTTTTTGGTAATCACTTTACATAGGGTTGAGTAATAAACTTGGGGGACTTTGCATTACTTTTGTTCTGGACATATATTACCTGAATAAAGTAACTTGTTGCTGGCATGATGGATGGGGACTTTAGTGGATATTATTGTGGAAAGAATCATGATGCGGGTCAGTATGGTCCATACGGTGGGTTAACCCACTTTTTTTGTATACTGTTCCTTCCAGTCTGCTTAAGCTGGAGATACTTATTCCCCCCCCTAATTCTTTACTATAATGCTATTGTTATTAGGGATGCTTGTTAACCTGTTTAAATATCAAGTTTTGCAATAAATCTGATATGTTGTTGGTTCATGGTTCTGAAAGTATCTTCTTTCTTCTTTCTTACTGAATGTAGTTCTTGCTCTGGAAATGGTAACTTTACCCAACTATGTCTTTATGATATATGGATAATTAGCAGTCGGTTATGACTGTATTGCAAAACCTAAGTAAATTCTACCTTTAAAGGACTTTCCATGGCCCGCTGAGACAGCTGGAAATTTCGGGACATGATATTAGAAAAGTTGGATATCCTCCCTCCTACTGTTAAAGGTTATGGGGGTTTCAAATGTGTATATCAACAATTTGTATGGAAATTATTCCTTGCTATGCCTATTACCCTATATGAAGAAATGTGTGTATGTTTTATATGCAAAAAATAGTAAACATACGTTTCCAAAAAAAGAACTGGTGGGGCGGTCGGTGACCTTAATGGCCTTGTACATAGGCGCCACGCGGTCGTTGTACCGAGGGCAGCGCAGACAGTGCTTTGACTTCACCCATCCCTGCAAAAAAAACAGTGGGGTCATGACGTCTGGCCACATACCCAACTGTGATGAATGGTGAAGATGCACAGAAAGATCAAGAATTATGGTAGGTACGTAATTTTTATTTCTCTCAACATACAGGATGCCTACCTCCATATCCTAGCGCTTCCTGCTCACCATTCAGGGGGAACACTACCAGTTCTGGGCCTTGCCCTTCGACCTTACATTGACACCGCACATTGTTACGAAGTGCCCAGCAGTAGTCACGTCAGGAGACAGGGCCATTACGTCTACCCTTATCTAGATGATTGGCTTCTAGCAGCCTCGACAAGAGATCAGCTGCTGTTCACCCTGTCAGACACCTTCGCAATGTTAGGGGAACTGGGGATCGTGCTGAATGTCTCCAGATCATCCTCTTGGGCCAGCCAAAGGCTGCACTATATCGGGGCAGTACTGGACACCACCCTGGGAAAGGCCTTTCTGCCTTGTGATAGGGCGCTCTGTCTTCGAACATTGGCTCAGAGGATCACCTCTTTCCACTAAGTTCCGTCTCGGACGTTCCTTCAACTCCTTGGCCACATGGCGGCTGCCATAGTCATGGTTCCCTTAGCACACCTCTACATGAGAGTTCCTGACTGGATTCTTAGGGTTCAGTGGGACCAACCTTTGGACGATCTCGAACAGCCGGTCCAGGTTTCACAAGATCTCTGGGAACTGGAGGCCCTCGCCGTCAACCTTCACCGTCGCCGAGGGCCTCTCTTTCCAGAAGGTTGGTGTCTCAGACCCGGAGCACCCCTCAGTCTATAACTGGGACTCCGGTGGGTGGGTCCACTGTTGGGCAGATCTTATTGAGCAGTGGGTGCAGCATCTGGCCTGTTCTCCTCTGCCAGTGGAATATGTCCCTTCGGGTCCAGTGGAACTGGAGCACAGTTGGGGCCCTCAGGCCAGATAGAGCATTTGGCTCTGGTATCAGTCCTTGGGTCCTTTCCAGCGACCGTGCTGCTGACTCCTGTCCCACTGGCTGCGTTATCCTTGCTGGTCACTCCAGGGTTGTCTGCAGAGGAGGGCGAGCCAGTACTCCAGTACCAGCTGGGTCATTCATACTGGGTCTGCTGCCAGTGTAGATAACGGGCTTAGGCCCTTCGAGGCCTGGTCCAGTGCCTAGGGCCATTGGCCAGGTTAATCGTCTTCAACGAGAGTGGCTTAATGTTCCCAATATACCGGTCAGTTTAGTTCCTCCTGTTCCTTACGTCTAATGTGGTCTGGAGCAAGCCGGCTTCAGTGGCATCCATCTGCAAGCAGGCTGACAAACACACTGCACCCAAGGATAGGCCAGTGTATGAATCCCATCCCGTAGCTGATGCCATTGTTATTCTCACTAAGAATGAAAAGACTGTTGTTCCTCAAGTTGTCACTGCGCACCCTGTTAACCAGGAGTTATGCAAGCGTGATGCTAAGGACAGATGGGCTTAGACTTCCACTGCTTTAGGCATGAGGATTGCCAGGTACCAGTGGCATTTTTCTAAGTGTGAATATACCCAGTGAAGCAGTTAAAATCCCTGGCAGAGCCTCTGCCATAGTCTGAAGCTAAACAGGGTATCATAGGTATCACTGAGCATAATATAGACTTGCGTCTGTAGAGCTCACCAAAACTGTATTTCATTAACCTAGGTAATTGCTTACCTATCTCCAGTGTCTATCCAGATTTACCTTGAATTGATGCATTGTACTACTCCCTACAACATCAATCTGTAGAGCATTCCATGATGAAACTATTCTCTGATTAAACCCTCTAGCTGTCTTTTTTGATCTGCTGTTGTCACTTTCCAGCTGTAAGGGATGTGATCTAGTCTCATAATTTTTATCCTTTGTTTGCAATCTCAGGAGTTCCCACAAATCATCATTTTCCCGGGCCCTATATGTTAAACACATCTCTCCCCTATATCTTCTGTACTCCAATGTAAACATATCCAACTCCCGAATTCTTGCCTGGTGTGAAATATTTTTTTTGTTTATTCTATTTTTCCGCCCCCGTGCTCGCTGGTCCCCCACTCCTTCGGGCTCCGCAAGTTCCCCTCAGCCCCACTGTCCTTACCCAGCCGCCCTCTAGTTCCTCGTGTTGCAGCCGATCCCAGGGATATCCCAGCGTATCCCTTCACCGGGTGGGTCCCTGTCCTCCGAGGGGGAAGGCACCAAGGGGAGAGGGATGGCCCCAGCACATACTTCTAGGGCCCAGGGATGCTGCTGAGGAGGAGAAGGAGGCCCCGGGAAGGCACTGGAGGCACTAAGGGAACAGAGAGCCATTACCTGGCAGCCAGCGAGAAATTTTTCATGGTTTCCTTGACGCGCATGACGTCTGGACATCAAGGCAAGAGCCGACGTCTGCCATGCATCACTCAGCAATGATTGCGACATGTTGCCCTACCCCTGGCCTCCACCAGCGGTCACCCAACACCAGGTCGCAGCCCTCCCTCCCTGGAGACAACGAGCAGTCATGGGACGCTCAAGTTGTCTTCCCCCCGATTGACTCTCCAGCGCCCCGAGCCCGCTCCTGAACCCGGGTCGCTGGCGTCGCAAGCGGAAATCCAACCACTGCGCCGGTGGGATGACATATTTTTTAACCCATCAGTGGTTTTAGTGGCCCTTTTCTGAACCCTCTCAATCAGCTGTACCTCTCCTTTCTTGTATGGGGACCAGACCTGTGCTCCATATTCAAGTATAGGTCTTACCAAGGAGGAATACAAAGGGACTATAACCTCACGTTTTCTACTTTGAATATGTCTTAATATACAGTTTAAAATGTTGTTGCCCTTACGTGTAATGTTAGTACAGTGGGTTTTAAAAGAGAGATCCTGTGTCACAATAATTCCCAAGTCTCTTTCTTCTCTAGTATTGGATAGGGTTGTCCCATTCAGTACATAATTGTATTGCTTATTGTCTTTCCCCATGTGCATAATCATGCACTTTTCTTGATTAAGGGATAATCTGTGGTCCATTGTCCAATCCTATATGTAATACAGTGCTCTCTGAAAAGCCACTACATCATCCTTGTTTTGGGGACCAATCTAGTTGTCTGCAAATTTAGGTAACCAGATTTTTTGATGAGAGTATTGAGTAGAAGAGGCATATAGATTAAAGGCAAGGGCCCAACACTGAACACCGGGGGACCTCCACTTTGAGAGTGCCCCCTTTATGCAGATTCTCTGTTTTCTAGCAGATAGCTACGAATCTACCCATAAAACCAAGTTTTTATGAAGGCCATAGTTTTGAAGTGACATTATCAATTTTGCACGAGGCAGCTTGTCAGAGGCCTTTGAATAGTCCAAAAAGGCCACATCCACTGCTTTCCCTTGATCCAAAGCTGTATTTACCCTATCATAAAACTGTAGCATATTTGTTTGACCAGATCTCCCTTCAGTAAAACCATGCTGAGTTTTGTCATGTAAATGATTTATAGTTAAATTTATGATATAATCCTTGATGATACCCTCCAGTAATTTAGATATTGCAGATGTCAAGCTGACTGGTTGGTAATTAGCTGGCTCAGCCCTTGATCCCTTTTTATACAATTGAATAACTGTGGATAATCTCCAATCCTCAATCACAACCTCTTTATCTACAGATTCTTGAAATATATGTATTAAAGGTGGGGCTTCAATGTACAGAATTTTAAAATATTTGGATGTACACTACCTGTGCCAGGTGATTTATTTGGGTTTATTTCTTGTAACTTTTTCTGAACATCCTCCATCTGGATATACATGGGGTTGGATGATTTATTAATGTCTTCTATATCCCCTGCTGGATCCTTAGGGCTAAATATTGATGCAAAATATTAATTTTGCAAATCTGCCATTTGATGCAAATCACTTATTATTTCATCATCCTTTTTAAGGGGGCCAACTGTATTATTTGTATTTCTCGTTTTATTAATATGTGCATAAAATGCTTTATAATTATCTCTGGTTTTGGAAGCTAATTTGATTTCAAAAGATGATTTGGCTAATTTTATTTCCTTTTTTTATTTTTCTATTCAGTTCTCTATAAACCATAAAATGAGTTACATCCCATTTTCTTTTATTCATTTTGAACATCCTATTTTTTTTTCTTAATTAATCTTAGTATTTTTTGGCATCATCCAAGAAGATGTTTTACCCTGGTTTTTGTATTTGTATTTGGCTCTCATAGGAATACATTTATTTGTTTCTTCTTCTAGTTTTTAGCGAAAAACATTCCATTTTTCTTGGAGAGTTTTATTTTGAAAATCTAATCCCCAATTCCATTTAGCCATATCTTTAAATTTCTGGAAATCTGCTTTATTAAAGTCTAAAACCCTAGTTATACCCGGTTGATTAATAAAATTTTCTTTAAGTTCAAATTGAACCACAGCATGATCACTATTGCCAAGGGGAGGAGCTGTATGGCAATTTGTTAGTGTGTCACCCAGATTTGTAAGAATTAAATTGAGGATATTTGTCCCTCTGCTAGGTTCTTGAACCCTCTGTTCAAGGCCCAAATGATCAAAAATCTCAATATATTTTCAGTACTACTCATCCCATTTAATGTACTCCAGTCTATTCTTGGTAAGTTTAAATCACCCATGATTATTAACCTATCTGCTGGGCCTAGATCCAGGAGGTGTTTTACTAATGCACAATCATCCTCTCTTGAAATAGAAGGGGGTCTATATATTACTCCTAAAATAATTTTTGGTTTATTAAGTGGAGATAGTTTAATCCAGATATGTTCCAAGTTAGATTTAATCATAGGTAATTCTTCAAATGTAATATCCTCATGAATATAGATAGCTACTCCTCCTCCCTTTCTAAATTTCCTAGAAGTTAAAAATAAATTATATCCCTCAATATTTTGATTCCAAGTGTCTGCTTCCTCCCACCATGTTTCAGTCACAGCGCAGATTTGTATATTATGTGTTACCATTAACAGTTTAAGTTCATCCATTTTTGTAACTAGGCTTCTAGCATTCAACAAAAGACCTTTCCAATGTAATTGACTATTTGATTGATCCAGACCAGGAGATGTGTCCTTTACTGTGTTGACCCTTTTATACTCCATTTGCCCCCCCCCCCCCAATTTAGTTTAAACTAGAAGCTAAGTCTTCATTTAAACGTCTAGCCAAAACTCTCTTCCCCATTTTATTTAGATGGAGTCCATCTGGTGCATAGAAATTTATGTTTTTGAATATGTCCTCATTATTCAAAAATGAAATTTTCCTTTGCTTACACATAATACTCAATCTCTTATTTATTGTAATTATATCATTCAATCCGTAGTTGTTAGGGCCATGTGTAGGGAGAATACTTGAGATACAAATCCGTCCTCCTCTTTGCACAATATCTAAGGCAACTGATTCTATATCTTTAATTATTTCCTCAGTTCTACGTTTATTTACATAGTTTATACCTGCATGTAAAATCACCAGGGGATTTACTAGGTGTCCCACAAGGCCATCCAACATATTTTTTAGGCCACTTATCTTTGCCCCTGGGAGTGAACTAACCATGGTGTATTCCTTTCTTCCCTTACATATCTCTGCATCGGTTCCTCTGATTATTGAATCACCTGTGACAATTATATCTCTTTGCTGATGCTGGTTTTGATTTCCAGTGATTACTGTTATAGAAGAGCGTGAGCCTAAATTTACAGATCCATTTGTAGCTCCGCTTTGTGGTTCCATATGGGGTAGTCTTATCTGTGTCAATCTTCACCATTCATCACAGATGGGTACTGGCCGGAGATCAGGACCACGCGGGAGCCTTTTTTTTTTTTTTAAAGGATAGGCATCGGCCGACGCAGCATCGGCGCTGCCCTCCAGGCCGACGTACTACGTGGCGCTCGAGGATTAGCCGTTAGGCTGTGTCGACTCCGCCTGCCTACCAGTTCTTCGTCTCTCGCCATTGAGGTAGCCTCGTGGAAGCCAACTGAAGAAGTTTGACAGTTTAGGCGCCTTAGCCTTTTGCGTTTGTGTGTCTGGCTAGTCCGCTACGCCTGCTAGTTCTGGTTCTGCCTCACCGACGTCACGGTAAGATCTTTCCATTTATTTTAAAGTATAGCGATGTCGAGTCTATTTTTGGTGTTTTTCCGTGAGGTCATGTCACAGTCAGAGGGCAAGAAACCTTCTAAAATGGGCGGCCCCTATGCGCGGTGCCCTTGCGTCACAGTACTCCGTTACCGACCATGATCGATTGTCTCGCGTTTCTTGGCTGCTTCGACATGGATTCCGTGCAACACCTGCTTCTCCATGGACCGCGGCGTCCTAGAGCAACGCAGCGTTTAAGTAAAGGCGGCTTACCGCCGACTTTCAGGGTAGGGTTACTTTCGGGCCAAGCCGCACTCTCTCGGCCTTTCCTCCGGGTCCCCTCCCGGTTCTATACAGACCGAGGAGGAGGGAGCCTCGGCTTCTTGTAGCCTAACCTAGGCCGAGGCTCCTCCCGTGGCGCAGGAGGCCCGTCCCGCTTCCTCCCGGGAGCAGGTGGGAGGCGCTGCTATGGCAGTCGTCCTTTCGGGGGTGAAGGCTCCCCCGGTGTCGCTCCCGTGGTCCGGAAGGCCCGGGTCGACGCCATCCTCGGCGCCGTCGAGGCCTTTGGCGCGTCGTGGTGCCGTGAGGCCCTGTCGGCACCGGCAATGACACCTGACTTCGTCTCTCGGCGCCTTGAGGCTGTTGGTGCCGTGTGGCACCAACGCTGCTGCGCGAGCACCGTGACCCTGGATTCGTGCCGCCGCCATGTCTCGTGTTGAGCATGGCGCGTGGACCATCGAGTTGTCTGTTGGCGCTGCTGGCGCCGAGAGCCTAGCGGTGCTGTGTTCGTGCCGAGTCTGCTTGGAGCCGCCGACGCCGCTTCTGTCCTCGGTGCCGTTAGCAGCGCCGAGGGGCCCAGCGTGTCCGCCGACGCCAAGGCTGTTGCTGGGGCTGCTGTCGGTGCCGTCTCTGTTTGGTACCGCCCGGTGCCAGTGGACTTGACGGCGCCGGCTGGCCTGGCTCAGGACCTTTGGCCTGAGCTGCCCTGCCTTCTGTCAACCCCGCAGGCACGGGTGCCGCCTCGGCCAGTGCTTTGGCTACTGGGCTTCTTGGTAAGGTCGCCTTTCCTCACCCTCCTACCGTTTGGCTTAGGGCCTCAGACTCTACCTCATCGGAGTCGGACAGGCAGTCACACCCTTCGGGGTTGTCTGCAGAGAAGGGCGAGCCAGTGGTCTCGACGACGAGTCACAGCCAGCCCCCTTCTGAGGAGCGTCAGGTTCTCCCCAAGGTTGGGGTCAGTGGTACTGACCAGCAGGCTGTGGTGCGTGCCACCATTGCCATGCAACCTGGCCTTGGAGGGTTCCTTGACCCCTCGGCGGTGGTACCCCCTCCCATAGTGTGTCTCGATCGCCCAACTTTGGGGCCCATCGGAAGTCTCGGGAGGAGGTGCTGCTCCTGGGTTCCCTTGAGGGCAGCCCAGAGCTGCCAGCTACCTAGGCTGGCCCTCTCAGAGACCAGGACCCTCTCGGACTCTGAGGGGTGAGGGTGTGGGGTCAGCGCGTCGGCCTTTCTCTGGGGTCCATCCGGCCTTGGGCCAGGCCAGTCGCGGACTTCGCCCTTCCCTTCCAGTTCCTTGAGGGGTCCGCCCGGTCGCCTCACTGGGGGGATTCTTCTGGGCGCAGCCTAGGCAGTACCAACGTGATTATACAGCTGTCGGCTCCGGAGTCTTCCAGGACACCCTCCTCGGGTGTCCATGGTCTGCTCCCTAGCCCTGGCAGAGGTCAGCCGACTTCTTCTCTTGGCTCTGCCCCATCCCTCTGCCGCATTCTCCAGCACTCCCAGGCATTCTTGGTCCTAGCGGCCCTCTCACCTGGGAGCAGTTCAGAGCGGTGGCTGCTCGGTTCCCTGCCTACGTTAGGGCCATGGACAGCCAGGTTTTCAACCTCCGAGCAACCACCCTCGGAATGCATGGTGACCTCCAGCTTCTCATCCCCCTCTTCTGGGGAAGGAACCATCTGTCCATATCTCTCCTGCCGCTGATCTCTCCAAGTATCAGCGCTTCCTCGTGAGGATGATGGAGGACCTTCACCTTTCTCCCCTGTCGGTCAGCAATCCTGAGCATGCGGCGCACGCCTTTCTAGGTGATTTCGGTGCAGCCACCCTTGTGGTGCCACCCTGACCTGCTCCCTTTCGGGAGGCGTCCATGCGTTTCTGGCAGAGGCCCTTCTCCGGAGTTCCTGCCCCTAGGGACCTCAGCCAGAGGTATTGCGCTCCCCCGGAGTCTCCAGGTTCTATGCCTCATCCGCAGTCCGGATTGGCGACCTGGACACCCCTGACTTGCGCACCCTCCACGTGACCGGCCCCCAGATCAGGACTCTTTGGATTTTGATTTCTGGGGGAAGAGGACTTTCTACTCGGCACGGTTGCTTCTCTCCATCTCTGCTCATCAGGCCCACTATGCAGCCTACAACAGGTTCTTGTGGTCAGCACTAGGTCAGATCCTAGCTGCTTTGCCTGACTCAGAGCAAACCAGGCAAGCCATCGCGACTCTGCAGTGGCCTGGAGCTAGCAAGGCACCAAGCAAGGGCATCTTACGATGCCAGTGGTAGCTACTAAATTAAGTCGAGGGACAGCGATCTGCACCAGGAGATCGGCGTGGCCGCCTTTCCCGGTTGTCACCCTTGGCCCGGCGTAGGGTGATTTGCTCCGCTCACCAGGGAACCTATCTCTTTTCCCGTAGGGCGAGATGACGTTTGTCGGGGCAACTTCCTTCCCCCTCTGGGGGAACCCCGTCTCGCTCTCCCCACTCTCGGGCCTCCTCAGACCCAGAAGGTCCCCCCCCCTTAGTGTGTCACCCACTGAGGGCTAAGGGACTCTGTCCCTTAGGGTGCAATGAATCATCCCCTCTGAGGGGCTTGGTACTCACCCATCTGTGATGAATGGTGAAGATTGACACAGATAAGATATAAAAATTACGTACCTACCATAATTATGATCTTTCTGTGCATCTTCACCATTCATCACAATCCCACCAGCCATCCCCCTGGGGCTTCAGTCTCTGGATCCTCCTCCCTCTGTGCCTACCTCTTTTGAGGCGGGATAAAGTTGGGACACACAGGGAGTAGTTTCTTCCTAAGGGGTACAGTTCAGTGGCACTCCTTCTCTACTACATATCTTCACTCCTATGGGGTGAGAGCTGGTGGTTGCCCTCCTTCTGTTATCCATCTAACTTTTCAAAAAAAAACTCCTTTTTTCACCAAATATCTTTACAGAGAGTACTGGGTCCTGTACCCTGTCCTTCTCCAGAATAGCTGACTCTGCTTTTGGGGTATTGCCAGTTATTCTGTGCCTTGAATTCTGGCAAATGAGCTTTGCTACTCCTTGCAGTTAAGTATACAGTCTGGTGATGGACAAGGGTCCTGGATCCTTGTTACCTCTCACTCGCTCTTAATTCTCTCCCCTTCCTCCTTCTTCCTTTTCCAGAGATTGGGGCCCCACCCAATCCCTTAGTCTTCCTTCCTCTATGCTGTCCTCTCAGTCATTATTTCTCCTTTTAGTTCAGTTTTTCTCTTCCTTTTCTGTCCCTTGGACTCTCTTGTCCCACCCTCCATCCCTTCCTCTTACCTCTCAGCGCTCAGAACTGGTAGGCAGGCGGGTCGACTGCCTCACCCGGCTAATCCTCGGCGCCACGTGGTACGTCGGCCTTGAGGGCGGCGCGATGCTGTGTCGACTCCGCCTATCCTTTAAAAAAAAAAAGGGCTCTCGCGGGGTCCTGATCTCCGGCCAGTACCCATCTGTGATGAATGGTGAAGATACACAGAAAGATCATAATTACGGTAGGTACGTAATTTTTATTTTCATGATGTGTGGTATCCTCCTCTTCCATATTCATATCCTTCTCTAATTCTGGGGACAGGCTTTCAAGTCTGTTTTGTTTGTGAAATGGATTTGTTTTATATATCTGACCCCCTCTTTTTTTTTTTTTTGTAGTGTCTGGTTTAACTGTAGACCATTCTGCTACATCCTCATCGATATTCTATGATACTTTAGTCCCATCTCTTGTATTGACTGTCTCTAAAATCATGGGAGTTTCCTTTAGATTTTGACCTGGCACTATATCATTGGAGACCTGAATAATAAATTGTTCCAGAGTTACTATCGCAGCCTGTGTTTGAACTCTTTTAAGTAGTGTAGCTATTTCTTGCTGTAAGGTATCTATTAAAATACATTATCACATTTAAAATTCTTGTTTGGGGTTCCCTCCATATACATTTTACAGTACTGGCAGTGGGGAAACTCCTGGTTTGATTCCAGAATTGATGTAATTTCATCACACTCTCTCTGACCTTGTGCCATATTTATCAATCAGCCTGTGGTTTTTTTATGTTTTTATTTCATCAGTTAAGTAATTCTTAGCTACTTACAGCTTCACAGTGCTTATGACCTGTATTCCTGCGTTCCCAGCCGACACCTCGACGTGCGTCTCCGCACACGCCCTGCTCTGCTCGCCCTGTTTGCAGCAGGGCTTGCTTTCAAGCTAACTGTGACCCGGAAGTATGTCGTAGGGTCAGATGAAAACTTCCCCAATATCTATAGTCGGCAATATAATAACCCACTACTTAAACTAAGCGACAGCCACTCATCCATGACCCCGGCTCAGTTAGGTGTGCAGTACAAAGTTAATCACCCGTTATTTAATTAAAATTTGCAAGTTTGTAGTTAGAGGCAAACACCTCCCGAACTACTCGCTTCTCTACCTGTTTCCGGTGTTAGGAAAAATACAGGGCTCCAAAGCACTACCTCATGGTTAGTGTCAAATCACTGTATAAATGCTTAAAAACACTATGTCTGCTGACTTTTAAGTGAGGTGTTCATTCTAACAGTCACCAGCTTATCTATGGATGCCTTTGATATTGCATCTTGTTTGCATTTCTGTCAGGCGACATTCCTAACTGCGGACTTCTTGCTTCTCCCAAGATGTCTAGCAACAGATTACTTTACAACTTTAATGAGGCAGTATAGTGCAGTGGTCTAAGGCTCTGAGCTGCAAATCTGGTGACATCCAGCAGACCAGATCTGGGTTTGAATCCCACAGCTTCCACTTGCATACTGTGTGACCCTGAGCAAGTCACTTAACCTCCTTGTGCTCCCAGGTCGCTCCGTAAAAAAGCTTTCAGCTTGGTGTGCTATACCTGGTTAAACAACTAAATAAAAAAAATAAATAAAAAAAGATTACAAACATTCCTTTTGATGGAACATTTGGACATCTGTAGAGAACTCACTTAAGGCATCTAACAAAACTAGAACAACCCTTAATACTTCCAGATCAGCTCCCTTTAACCCTTGAAAGAGTAAGGGACATGGCTAATTTCCAAATAAGCAGTCCTTTCATGGCAAAGGCAAGCGATCCCAAAACAAATCTCAGCCTCCTCAGTCTCAGAAAAAGGTGCAGTCGAAGGCTCAGGTGCCAAAAGCACCTAGTGCCACCATGTGAAGCTCCAGCACCAGTCCTGCTTCAGCTGCCCGAGGCAGGACTCTTATCCCCAATGCGGGCACCTGACCCAGTTTCATCATCATTGCTAGACCATTACGATGGACAAGTGGATGCTCTAGATCATCCAAGAGGAGTACTCGTCAGATTTCACTGAAATCCCTCTGGACTATCAACCCAGAAGCCAGCACCTCTTGGCTCATTTGGTGCAGGAGATTGTGGACCTTCTGAGCAACAGGGCAGCTGACTTAGTGCCATTCAGGATGAAACACAGGCTTCTACTCCCACTGCTTCCTGGTACCAAAGAAATCGGGCATGCGCCCTATTCTTGAGTACAGACATTGGGACAAATTCATTGATCAAGAATAATTCAAAATGATTTATTTGGGCTCTCTGCTTCCCTTCCTGAAACCTCAGCATTGGTTAACGTCCCTGGATATGCAGGATGCATATCGGCACATACTGGTACACCCCTGCCACCACAGATACCTCCAAATTTGTTGTGCTGGAGTGATATTACCAGTTCAGAGTCCTGCCTTTTGGGCTTTTCTTGGCGCCACAAGTCTTTTCGAAGGTCTTTGCAGTATTCACAGCATACATGCGTAAGTTAGGACTCCAGGTCTTTCCTTACCTGGACAGCTGGCTGATTGCCAGCCCAACCAGGCGGGAGTTGGAACAGGCAGTGACCACTGCCTCTCAGTTCCTTACCTCAATGGAGGTTCTGTTGTATCTCTAAAGTCTCAGCTCCAACCCTCATAACTGTTGTTCATGAGGCTTATTCTGGATACAGCCAAGGCCTGGGCCTTTCTTCCCGAGATCAGGCTGCAGGGAGTCTTGCAGATGGCGTGCTACATCATGGAATGCAGAACTGAGCAAGCCCATTCCATGCAATGCATGCTGGATCTGATAGTTTCCTTGGTGTTCCTAGTGCCCCTGGCACTGGTGCACATGAGAACGACTCAGTGGATGCTCAGTGCATGGTGGTCACAAGCATCACATCCTTAGACCTACTTCATTCAGGTGGCCAGACCCCTGGTTTGGTTACTTACATGGTGGTCAGAGGACAGTCTCCTCCAGGGCTTCCCTTTCTTTGAGCCGAAGCTTCCAATGACTGTCACCATCGATGCCTCCTTGCTGGACAGAAGCTGTCTGGGATCCATCAGAGACGTCTCCACATTATTGTGTTGGAGATGCAAACTGTTTTGTGTGGCCTCAGGGCCCTAGTCGGCCTAGTAAGCCACAAAACAGTTCTCCTCCAGATAGACAGCAAGTCTCTCATGTACTACAACAAGCAGGGAGATGCACACTCTTTAACTTTTCTGCAGGGAGGCGATAAGAGTGTGGGAATGGTACCTGGAACAGAGGATCCTACTCCAAGCAATTTACCTGCCAGGAATCCAGAACAGCCTGGCAGACAAACTCTGTCAAACGCTGATCCTTACGAGTGGTCACTAGCTTCAGATGTCATGAAATTGCTGTTCGAGTGGGGTACCTCAGATGGGATCTTTTTGTGTCCCCACTCAATGCCAGGCTGCCTCAATTCTGCACCAGAAATCCAGAGCGTGGCATTTTCTGTGAGGATGCATTCAGGCTGCAATGGCAGAATCTGTTGTTTTTATATGCATTTCCACCAATCCTTCTCATGCAGAAGGTATTGTACAAATTGGAGGCCCACAGGTGCAAGATGATACTGGTGTCCCCCTACTGGCAAATATGGTATCCTCTGAGCAGACTGTCAGCGAACCGAGGATTCTTCCACTCACGATGCACTTGCTGAGTCAGGATCACCTGATACATCCTAACCTGCTTTCCCTTCATCTGCAGGCCTGGCCCCTGAAGAAATAGAAGTGAACAGGTGCAAGGCATCTCAGAGGGTCTCTGAAATACTTTTGGCTGCATGTAAGCCTTCCACTTGGAAAACTTAAACAGCCAAATGGAAAAGATTTTCCATGTGGTGCTCCAAAACTCACATGGACCCCTTTTGTTGCTCACCTGACAGGTTTCTGGAGTAGTTACTAGACCTTTCTGATGCTGGCCTATAATATTCTACAGCAAAGGTCCACCTGTGTACTGTATCTGCATACCATGAGCCCATATGTTCCCTCTACCTGGTATAGCTGCCACTTTTCAAGAGAAACATAGACTTTGACAGCAGATAAGAACCGCTTGGCCCACCCAGTCTGCCCATTTCCCTACCTATTGGGTAAGCTGCAGATTCTAGTTAACCAACAGCCTACTTCCTCCTACCCCCTCCCACACTGTAATTGCCTT
Organism: Neoceratodus forsteri; assembly: GCA_016271365.2. Classification (NCBI taxonomy): domain Eukaryota; kingdom Metazoa; phylum Chordata; order Ceratodontiformes; family Ceratodontidae; genus Neoceratodus; species Neoceratodus forsteri. The sequence goes on along the minus strand of CM028129.1, from coordinate 337,136,040 downwards.
ATGGCTGTCCCATGCGTTCTTGAATTGCTACACTGTTTTTGACCCCACAACCTCCTCAGGAAGGCAGTTCCATGTGTCCACCACTCTATCCATGAAAAAATATTTCCTCATGTTGCCCCTGAGCCGTCCCCTCTCCATCTTTAAATTGTGCCCCTTGTTCTTGCGCATCTCTTTTTCTGAAAGATGCTCCCCTCTTGGACTTTGTTGATTTCCTTGAGGTACTTGACAGTTTCTATCATGCCTCCCCCTCTTTCCTCAAGGGTATACATATTAAGCTATCTTAGTCTCTCTTCATATGGCTTCTGTTGCAGACCCTGCACCATTTTAGTTGCCCTCCTCTGGACAGTTTCCATCCTCTCTTTGTCCTTGTGGAGACGGGGCCTCCAGAACTGCACGCAGTACTCCAGATGAGGTCTCACCATGTCTGTACAGAGGGATAACAACTTCCTGTTTTCTACTGGTGATGCCTCTCCCTATGCATCCCAGTATCCCCCCAGCTCTCCTTACTGCCTTCTCACATTGCTTGCCTACCTTAAGATCAGCTGATATGACTACCCGCGGTCCCTTTCCATTTTTATTGTTGTTAGTACCCCCATTGTGTACTCTTCACCTGGGTTTTTGTTTCCCAGGTGCATTACTTAGCATTGAATCTAAGCTGCCATACTTTTGACCATTCCTCCAACCTTGCCAAGTCCCTTCTCTTTCTTTCCTCCCTCCCCTTGTGTATCAACTCTGTTGCAGATCTTTGTGTCTTCTGCAAAGAGGTATACTTTTCCTTCCAGACCCTATGCAGTGTCTGCTATAAAGACATTAAAGAGGAGTGGTCCTGGTACCAAACCCTGCGGTACCCCACTAATAACCCCCCCCCTTTCTTAAGAGTGAATTCCATTTACTATTACCCTCTGTGTCCTGTTGTGCAACCAATTTGCTAACCAGGCTACCACCCTGGGGCTCACTCCCAGGCTGGCTAACTTGTTTATTAATCTTTTGTGTGGGACTGTCAAATGCCTTGCTAAATTCTAGGTAGGCCATATCCTCAGCCCCTCCCTGGTCTACTACTTTGGTCACCCAGTCAAAGAAATCGATTAGATTTGTCTGACATGACCTTCCCGCTGTGAATCCATGCTGCCTTGGTTCCTGTGCCCCGCTGGCCTCTAGGTACTCAGCCATTCTTTCTTTCAGAAGTGATTCCATCATTTTCCCTACCAGTGAGGTCAAACTAACAGGTCTATAGTTTTCTGCCTCTGCCTTGCTCCCACTTTTGTGAAGAGGAATCACATCCACCCTCCTCCAGTCCTCTGGTACTTACCCCATCCTCCCATGATGTGTTAAAAAGGGTAGTCAGTAGTGTTACTAGGTGTCCCCTTAGTTCTTTTAGAATTCTGGGGTGAATCCCGTCAGGCCCCATTGCTTTGTCCACTTTCAGTTTTAGGAGTTCTTTCAGGACCCTTTCTTTTGTGAATGGACTGGTGTTGACCCCCCTGTCCAGCGTGCTTCTATTATTACTTGGTATGAAAGAACAGAAGAAGGCCAGAGCCCATCGAGACTGTTCCCCACACTATGTGGGACATTATTTATCTATTATCCCTCAACCAAACATCTAATTTGTTTTTAAAGACAGTGGCACTAGTTGCCTCTACCAATTCTTGTGGCAAGGTGTTCCATACAATGGATGCTCTTATTGGAAAAAAGTTTCCCCTTTTGCTGGTTTTATAAGTTTTTACTTCAAGCTGTTTATTATGCAGTCTCAGAACATGTCTCCTTTTGGAGTGTTAGACCGCATTTTCCATTAGATCTGGTGAATTTATTAAATTAAAACCATAAGCATATCACCTCTTAATCTTCTAGTTTGAGAGAGAAGAGACCAGTAGCTTTTAATCTGTTACGATAATCCAAGTTTGTTAATCTTGGAATCATTCTACTTACTCTCCTTTGAACCTGTTCAAGAATTGCTGTGTCTTTTTTTGGTTTGGATTCCAGAAAGGAGCCATAGTCTAGATCTGGTCTAATGTATGCCTATACAATGGAATAATGCATTGTTCAGTCGCGATTAACAAAGTGCGTTTTATTTGCCTCAAAAGTCTGTTGGTCATGCAAGCAGTTCTAACACAGTGATCATTTGATGTAAGTTTATTATTAACATGCATCCCTAAATCTTTTTAACAATTTGATGAGTGAAGAGGTAGTCCGTTTATATAATATATTGTTTTTGGGTTATTTACACCGAAATGCACTACTAAACATTTGTCTTGATTAAACTGCTTATGATTTTCATTTGCCCAAAGTGTTAATTTCCAAATCCTTCTTTAATGCAGAAATATTTTCTTGATTATTAGCCTTGCCCCCTCCCCCAATTTAGTATTGTCTGCAAATTTAACCATAAAGTTATTTGGCCCTGTTTGTAAATCACTGATAAAGAGATTAAACATTGTTGGTCCCAAGACCGACCCCTGTGGTACACCACTTGTCACACTACCCGAATCAGACAAGATATCATTAATTCTGACTCTCTGAGAACGATCTGTCAACCAGTTTAAAGTCCAGTTGACAATATCGGGTGACAAACCTAGATTGTGCATTTTAGTAATGAGTTTTTCATGTGAGACTTTATCGAAAGCTCTATTAAAGTCCAAAAGAATTACATCAGTAGGGATACCCACATCTAGTAGAGTACTTATATTATTGTAAAAAGATATTCGATTGGTGGTGCAGGAATACTTGGGAGTAAACCCATGCTGATTTGAATCATAAATTCCTAATTTTTTACAATCTTGATCTATTAGAGACTTCATTACTCGTTCCATTAATTTACCAGCCACTGAGGTCAGGCTAATTGGACGATAATTTTGCACAGAACCTCTATTGCCTTTTTTAAATATAGGACTAACTATTGCTGAACACCAATCATTTGGTTCAATGCTTTCTTGTAAGGATTTGTTGAAGATAATTGACAAAGGTATAGAAATATTTATAGAGGTTTCAATCAGAAACCATGGATGAATACCATCTGGGCCTGGACTAGTATTTTTTTTTAGTTTTTTGATAGCCTGTATAATGTCAGTTGGATAGAACCTATGATAATCTACTCGGTGAACTTTAAATATACTAATAGGTGATTTTTGAGAGAAGACAGAACAAAAGTACTTATTAAAGAGATTTGAGGTTTCTATATCAGATAGAGAAGACCCATTGGTTATAATAGGACCAATGGTCCTTGATACCCCTTTTTTACATATATATAGGAGAAAAGAGATTTGTGACAGTCTTTTGTGTGAGCTAGTTTAAAGTCTAGCTTATTTTTTTCCAATTTAATAGAATTTAAGTTTTTCACAGATAGTCTGTATTTATGTAATAGAGTAGTTTTAAATGGAACAGAACTATGCTTAAGTTTCCTAAAAAGTTTCATTTTTATTTTAATCTGATTTTTAATTGTCTTGTTGAACCAAGGGGGACTTTTTCCTTTATTATTAAATTTCCTCTTAGATGGAATAAAGGTATTTTCCAAATAATGTACAGTGTTTTTAAAAAAGTCCCAAGCTTGTTGTATTGTACAATTAAGATTAGATTCCCAGTTTGTTTTGTAAGTATTCATTGATTTTAGAAAAATTTGCTTTATTATAATTTTTTATACAGTATAACTTCCTTTGTGTAGTTTTAAACTGTTGAATTTCAGAAAGAATAGATGAATGATCACTGGTCCCAAGTGGATCCCAAATTTGTAAATTGCTAATTTGTTGCTCTATGTTAGTAAATAATAGATCCAAAATATTAGGACCTCGAGTGGGTTCAGTAACAAGTTGTTGTAATCCAGTACTAACTACCACATCTATTAGTCCTTTCTCGGCATAAGACTGTCCTGAGAATGAGTCCCAGTTAATATGATATTGTTTGGTTTAGGTACCTCCTTCTCTTCTTCTTTCGTGAATACTGAGCAAAAGTGTTCGTTCAATATCTCTGCCTTTTCACTGTCACCCACTGCCCACCTCCCTTCCCCTTTATTAAGCTTCAGTATCCCTCCCTTGGTATTCCTTTGCTCCCTGATGTACCTATAAAAGGTTTTTTTCCCCTTCTTAATTGAGTTCACTATCTTTTCCTCGGTTTGGGCCTTCGCTATTCTGACTGCCTTCCCCACTTCCTTCTGCTTTAACTGATACAGTTCTACATACTGCTACTTCTGTGATTCCTTATACTTCCCTGAATGCTGTCTTTTTCTCCCTAACCTTCCCCGCCATCTCTTTTGAGAACCATAGTGGTTTTTTTACTCCGTTTTTTTTTTTTCTTTTTTTGCTTCACACAGAGGCTTGTTACCTCTATGATGGCAATTCTGATTTTTCTCCATTGTTCCTCCACCCCTCCTTTCTGCCCATTTGCTAGTGCATTCCTTAGGTACTCACACATTTGGCCAAAGTCAGCCCATCTAAAGTCCAGTATCCTTGTTTTTGTATGGCTTGACTCCACAATTGTGTTTATTGTGAACCACACTGGGTGGTGGTCACTTGTTCCCAGATGGCTACCCACTTCTGAATCTGTGATCCTCTCTCCATTTGAGAGTACCATGTCCAAGATTGCTCCCTCCCAAGTGGGTTCCAACACTAGCTGTCTGAGGCATGTCCCCTGTAGGGCATCAAGAATGACCCTGCTGTTGGATGCGGCTGCAGTAAATGTGTTCTAGTTAACGTCTGGCATATTCAGGTCCCCCATTAACAATATCTCCCCTTTTTCTGCCATTCTGAGAATGCCTTCTATCATTTCTTCCCCTTGAAACGGGGTCTGTATACAACCCCTGTGTGCATTGTGTGCCACTCCCTATCTCCAAGGTGACCCACAGTGCCTCCTCTCCTCCCCACATACCCTTTAGTTCTGTTGCTTTGATCCCTTCCCTTATGCAGAGAGCTACTTCTCTTTTTTTACCCTCCCTGTCCCATCTGTAGATTGTGTACCCTGGTATGTTGACATCCCAGTCATGGTTCTCTGTGTACCATGTTTCTGTGACTGCCACGATGTGCAGTTGTCCCTCTTCCATCAGGGCAACTAGCTCAGGAAGCTTGTTACCCAGACTACGGGCATTGGTACTCATTGCCCTCCATTTAATGTTGGCATTACCCTTTTTTGCCCCATCCCTGCTCTTATTGCCTTTTTTTTTTTTCTATTAACCCTTGTCCTGCCCCTGTCAAACTCTGTACCTTGGTGTTTACCTTACTAACTACCTTGTTTTGTGGGGGGAGGCTTGGAATTTCCTGCTTCCTATCAGCACTTCCCCCCGGGCTAGTTTAAAAGCTTGCCAGTGAAGCATTTAAACCTATCACCTAGGAGTTTGATTCCCTTCCTGGACAGATGCAGACCATCGTACCAGTATAGACCCACATCACTCCAGGTAGACCCCCAGTCTCCAATGAAGCCAAAACTTTGTGCTCTGCACCAGTCTTTTAACCATTCATTGAATTGCATGGTGCGGAGTACCCTAGCCTCACCCATGCCATAGACAGGCATTGCCTCCGAAAAGGTTACTGTGCGTGCTACCTGTCTAAGGCCCCTCCCCAACCTTCTCCTGCACTGCACTGATCCCATGCCCAGCTAAGTTGTTTGTCCCAAGGTAGAGAATGATGTCTAGATCTTATCTATGTCAGTCTTCACCATTCATCACATGTGGGCAGTGGCCGGAAGTCACGAACCTGCGGGAGCTCTTTTTTTTTTTTTTTTTTTGATGGGCGGAGCCCTCGAGGCTGATGCACTGCATGGCACTCAAGAGTTGGCCGTTGGGTGTTGTTGACCCCGCCCTCCCGCCAGTTCTTCGTCTCCCGCCATAGAGGTCGCACCTCGTGTGGAGCCCAGCTTGAAGATCTTCGTCACAACCCAGCCTAGTGTTTTCGTTCAGCCTTCACGTCGAAAACAAATCTCCGTCTGTTACGTTTCGCCACCTACTCAACACCGCTGACTGGTAAGACCGTTCTTTTTATTATTACAGCGAAGTAGAGTCTGTCTTTACTTTATTTTACCGTCGATCATGTGGGCAAAAAGTCATCTACGCGGGGCGGCCTCTCATGCGTCGTGCCGTCGAATGACCATCATTCTGTTACCAACCAGCATTGCCCATCGTTGCCTTACGTGTCTTGGCCCCACTTCACGAGCATATGGATTTGTGCGATGCCTACTTTTCCATGGACCTTCGAGTTCTTGAGCAGGCGCTGGGAAAGTTGGACAAGCCCCACCGACTTTTGAGGCGGGCGCGCCTCATCAGGCCAAGCCGTGGTCTCTCGTCCTTTCATCGGAGTCCCCTCACTGTTTCTGTCACGGACTGCGGAGAGGCTCCGCCTCTTCTAGCCTTGCTGTGGCAGGGCCCCTTTCCGCAGTGCAGGAGGCCCAGTCCGTCTCCCCGGGAGGCGGGCATGAGTCACCGCTCAGCAATGCGCCCTTTTGGGGGCGAAGGCTCCCCCGGTGTCATGTCCTGGGGCCCATGGGCCCAGGCTGGCACCATCCTCGATGCCGTCTGTCAGTGCCGATGGCAGTGACAGTACCACTGGAAGTTCTATGGCGCCTTCTGTGACTGTTTCTGGTCTCGGTGCCATTCAGGGGACTGTCAGTGCCGGTACCATCTCTGATTTGACGCCATTCGTGGCACCGTGGGGGGGGGACGGCACTGCATCTGGCGTCGAATTCAGCCTCGGCACCGTGGTTGGGCTGTCTCTTCCTCTGGCGCCATTCGTGGTGCCAGCAAGGAGGTCAGCTCCGATCGTGGTGCAGGGCCCCGGATTGGCACTTCTCTCAGTCCTGCTAGTAGTAGGCACCTACGGGTGGTCTGGCATTGGGCCTTGGTATCCTCTTCAGAGGAGGAGGATTCCGGATCTGATCTGGACTGGCTGTCAGATTCCTCGGACTCCGCAGCTTCCGTGGGCATCTTGGTAGATGCTTTGGTGGTCCGGACCCAGCTTCCCTCTGAGGAGTGGGCAGTTGTTCCCAAGTTTAGGGTCAGGGACTCTGACCAGTAGGCGGCGGTCCAGGCGGCCGTTGCCCTGCAGCCCGGACTTGGTGGATTTTCGGCTTCCTCAGCTGGGGCAACCCCTCCTGTGGTGTGCCTGGATCGCCCAACTTTAGGGTTGACCAGGACACCCATGGAAGGGCAGGGTGCTGCGCCCTGAGTGGTCTCCTTGGGGGCTGCTCAGAGTTGCCAGCTTCCTAGGCTGATGTTCTCAAGGCAGAGGGCTCTCTCGGAGTCAGAGGGGTGTAGGGGCCTGAGTTTGATGTGGCGGCCCTTCCCTGGGACCCACCAGGGTTTGGGGAGGAGCAGCAGTGCGGACCCTGGTCTTTCCTTATGTGTCTCCTCGAGAGTGCCCTTTTCTTTGGAGGCCAGGGATCGTCCTTTTGGGCTCACATGGTCCCGGTCGCCTCCCGGGGGGATTCTACAGGGCACGGTCTAGGCAGTTCCAGCATGGTTGATCAGCTGTCGGCTGTTGGACTCTCTGGAACTTCTCCACCCTTGGCGACTTCCGATGGACTCTGTTGCCCATACAGAAGACATCCCTCTTCTGTAGTGGATCTGGCCCCCATTCCTCTGTCACCGTCTCCTTCTCTCCTGTGTATTTCTGGTCCTAGGGGGCTTTCACCTGGGAGAAATTCAGGGGTGCAGCTGCTCACTTCCCCACATACGTCAGGGCTATGGATGATGGAGTGTTCCACTCTTCCTCTGAGCAGCCGACCCCTGGATCTCCGAAGTCTTCTGCTTCCTCATCCTGCTTTTCCAGAGGAGAGGAACCGTCCGTCCACATCTCCCCTGCTGCTGATCTGGCTGAGTATCAGCTTTTGCTCACATGGATGTCTGAAGACTTTCGTATCAACCCCCCCCCCCAACTAAGCACAATCCTGAGCATTTGACGCGTGCCTTTCTAAGCGATTTCAGTGCGGCAACCCTTGTGGTGCTCACCTGGCCTGCTTCTTTTCAGGAGGCATCACTGCACTTCTATCAGCATCCCTTTTCTGGAGTCCCAGCCCCTAGGGATCTGAGCCAGAGGTATTGTCTCCCCCCCCTCCCCGGAGCCTCCAGGTCGTATGCCTCACCATCGGTCAGGGTTGATGCAACTGGACACTCCTGACAGGCTTCGCGCCCTTCACCGTGACCCTCCCCCAGATCAAAACTCTGCAGATTTTGACTTCTGGGGGAGGAGGACCTTCTACTCAGCACAGTTGTTGCTGTCAGTTGCTGCACATCAAGCCCACTATGCTTCCTATGATAAGTTCTTGTGGTCCAGGCTAGGTCAGCTCCTAGCCTCCCTGCCTGATTCGGAGGTGACCAGACAAGCCATTGCACTCTCTGCACGGGGCTTGGAGCTATCAAGGCACCAAGCGAGGGTATCCTACAACGCCAGTGAGATAGCTTCCAGAGTCGTAGGGATATCGATCTGCATTAGGCGGACGCATGGTTGCTCTTTCCTGGTTGTCGCCCTTGGCCCAGCGCAGGGTGGTTTCCTCCACCTACTGGAGAACCCATCTTTTCTCCCATAGGGTGAGATGGCATCTGTCGGGACAACTTCCTTCCCCCTCGCTCTCCCCAGTCTCGGGCCTTGCCAGCCCCGTAAAGGTTCTCCTTCACAGTGTCTTTCCCCACTGGGAGCTAAGAGCTTAATCTCTTAGGGTCTCGGGGGGCTCGGTACTCACCCACATGTGATGAATGGTGAAGCTTGACACAGATAAGATATAAAAATTACGTACTTACCGTAATTCTTGATCTTTCTCTGTATCTTCACCATTCATCACAATTCCCACCCACCATCCCCTGTGGGCCTCGGTATCTGGGTCCCCCTCTCTCTGTGTGCCCTCCTCCCCACCTTTTCCATTGGTCAGGAATGGGGGACGCAAGTTTTGTTTTTTTTTCTTCTGCCTTTCTGGCAGGAGAGGATTCGGAGGGGGGGCTGCCCTCCTCTTTGCCTTTGGCTTCCACCCCTTTGGGGAGGGATGTTGGTGGCTGCCTCCTCTCTCTCTCTCTCTCTCTCTCTCCTCTCCCCTCAGTCCTTGTCCTTCAGGACTAATCCTTTTTTCCTTGTTTTAAGAAGGGAGATTTTTTCTCCCCTACCCTTATTTTGTTGGTCAGGGGAGGGGACAACCCTCTGTTTCTGGTCCCCTCTCCTATCTCCTTTCGACCTTGAAGTTGTTCTGCCGGAGTGCGTTTGTCAAAAATTCATGTGCCTTGAATGTTGGCAGTCTGGCATACTAGCGACTCCTGGGCAGTAAGTCCATCTCAAATCAGGGATCACACTGCGAGCCTGGGGTTTGTCCTCTCCCCTTCCACTTGATGTTTCCTTCCCATCCTTCTCTTCCCTTTCCTTATTGCAGAGATTGGGGCCCCTCCCTATCCACTTAGTTTTTCTTCCTCTCCCTCATGTGTTCTCTCAGTTGTTTATTTCTCCTTTAAGTTCATATGTCTTTCCTTGTCTGTCCTTGGACTTCCTGTCCCTCCTCCCAGCCTGCTTCTTCTCTGGCAACTCAGAACTGGCAGGAGGTGGGATCGACTACACCCAGCGCAACCCACAAGCACCACTTGAGTGCGCTTGCCTCGAGGGCAGCACCATCGGTGCGCCGCCCGCCAGCCATGTGCACATTCTCCTACAGGGTCGTGACCTCTGGCCACTACCCACATGTGATGAATGGTAAAGATACACAGAAAGATCAAGAATTATGGTAGGTACATAATTTTCATTTCCCTCTCCTGTAATGCTGCTCCTGCAATCCTGAGGATTTGCTTCCTGTCCCTCCAAGCCATGGCAGCAGGCAGGCACCTTACCTCCCTCTCCCTTCCCCAGTTCTACCCCTTAAAAGTTGAGTCCCCCACCAGGAGCTGTTTCCTTCCCCTGTGGTGTCCCTTGCCACCCTCCTGTGGGTTTCCCTTGTGGAGGTTCCCTGCATCCTCCTTGGTCTCCACTGCAGATGCCATCATAGAGGTACCATGCTCTGCTAGAATGGCATATCAGTTGTGGAGAGGTACAAGTGGAGGGATGCACCTATGTTCCACCACCCTCACCCTCCCAGAGCCCACTGTGGTCCAACCGCTCCTTATTTTTTGCAACCTCTGAGGCAGCGGTGGTGGTGGCACTGGTGCTCTTTGGGTGGGGAAGGCTTCCCTAGTCCTTGCCAGTTCAGCCTGGAGATGGGCAGCCTCCTCCCTCAGAGCTGACCATTGCTTGCAAATAGGGCAGCAACGCAGCTTCCAGAATATCTCCCAGAAGACTGCCTCCCCACAGCCATTGTATTGCATCACTCCCCACATGTCCCTCTCCCTTCCTGCTTATAATATATACAATATAATTTGTTTTTTTTTGGTTTTTTTTTTTTGTATGTGTGCTTACCTTCTGTGCACTGTGCTGGGTTGTTAAGGATATGACAGAGTTGTGCCCCCTGCCCACTTGAGGAAGTGATGTCAGAACCCGGGGTATAAAGGAAATGACACGCCTGGGGTGGGTGGGGTGTGCGGAAGGGGTGTGGGTGTCTCCCAGCCACCAGTGACCTTCAGAAAGAATTACACCTCTCACCCACCACCCTGGTGAGTGCTGCCCTTCCTTTAAGTAATACAACCAGCACAACATGTTAACAGACCACTCCACTTACACAAACCACTCCTCTGAACCCAGGAATAAAAATTCAATCAATCCTCAGCCAGCAGTACAATCCTAAAAGTTGCAAAAATATCCTTATAAATACTAGGTCGCTACACCATCGAGCAATCCTCAGTAAAAAGCAAATTCAGTAGTATTTCACTCCCTCTGGATATAAAATTAACAATCATCAAATGGAATCCTGCAAGCCTCTTCTTAATTCAGATATGCAAAAATGAAAGCATCAATATAAAAGTGTGGCAGACCGTCCTCATGGTTCTTTAAGGGCATCCTACACACAAGGCCTCCCATCAGGAAGGTGGTGGCTACCTGAGATATAAACCTTGTGCTGGATATGCTCACTTGCAAGCTGTTTGAGCCCCTTGCAATGTGTGACTTTGTCTGACTTAGAATGCAGCTTTCTAGTGGCCGTCACTTCTGCTCGCTGTGTGTCTGAAATCCACACCTTGGTCACGGATCTTCCATATGCTGTTTTCCATAAGGACATGGTAATTCTCCACACACACACACACACACACACACACACACACACCGAGTTTCTACTGACATTGGTGTCGGAGTTCCATCTTAACCAGCCGGTAGTGCTGCCTAATGACTTCTCCAACTTGCAGAATGAGGAGAGTGCATGGAGAACATACTTTCCATTCTCTGGATGTTAAGTGTGTCCTCTTGAGTTTTTTCTGGGTAGAACCATGGACTTCATTCAGTGCAAGCAGCTCTTTGTTTTCTTGTTTAAGTCCTAATCGGAAGGGATAGCCTGTTACAGTCAAGTGCATTTCTGTCTGGATTGTGAACCGCCTGCTCCACTACTGTGCTGTGGCTCAGGTCGAGCAGGAGGGCCGGGTACATGCCTTCTCCACTAGATCAGTTGCCACATCCCTGGCAGAGATTTCCTCTGAGCCTGTCCCTGCCAGAGATATTTGCAGAGCTGCAGTGTGGAGAACAATGCACACTTTTACTAAGCAGTATGCCCTGGATTTCCATGCCAGGCAGCATGCCACCTTTGGCAGGACAATCCTGAATGGATTATTCTCCTTAGAGAGCCCTCGGCTCCTACTGCCCTAGCCTAGGTGACTTTATCTGAGCTTGGTACTCTGACCCATTAGTGGGAATCAGTGATTGAAGATTAGTTCCTGGAATATCTTCATCATTGATTCACATGCCCATCCACCATCCCCTGGACTCACTCCAGTGTGTTGTGCTGGTCTTCACCCTTTATGCTTGGTTTGTTCTGCGAAGACAGTGTTACTGGTTTGGTGGCCCTTCTTACACGGGCCACCAGGGCTATCTTATTCCCTTGAGTTAAGTGCATAAGTACTTCTTAGGTTATGCTGCACCTCCTTGCTAAAAAAAGGTACTAAAGTGATTGAGGGTCAGTGCCAAGGTAAGCCTGTGCCCACAAGCTCAGTCTCGCAGAGCTGTGCATGCATGTAGTTTACCTTGGTGCCAGCCCACTGGAAAGTACATGGCTCACGCTGTGTCCTACCGCCTCTGGCTGAGACCCATTAGTATGAATCAGTGGTGAAGACTGTGTCGAGCTGCCCAGTGTCTTGCCCTTAGTTGTAGATATAATTCTGTTGTGTATGTTTTTTTTTTTTTTTTTTAACATCTGTGTATATCTACATGCCAGTGTCAGCAAAGGCACATAGAGAAAAGACTGTTTGTTTTTTTTAAATAAAAAGGGTTTGACCTTCCTCTGACCTACAAGGCCAGCTTTGCTTGCAGGAATCTGACATATTCTTGTCAAAAACTTGTAGCAACATGATCAAAGAGTATTCCTCTAATGTTAACTGGCCAAGGGAAACAAGTAATAAAATCAGCTTGTATAATCATACAACTTACAGGATATTCCTTATAACTGATAAAAGTAAGCCAGATCAAAATCCCAGGATGAGAGAAGCTATTTCCACTGTTGTAAACCCTTAAGTTCAAAAGGGAGATGGTCTTAGACAAGAGGTGACAGAAGAGGTTCCCACAATACACTGAATTTTTTTTTTTTTTTATAAGTGCCAGGAAACATCCTTCTAACAGGCCTGTGTGAGATTATAAACCCTGGGTTGACTACGGGAATCTGACATCAAAGTTTATCAGGAAAATAAGACTTTTGGGGAAAGTGCAAGAGTGACACCCGGTGGCCAAAAGTGGAAGGGCCAACCTCTATACAGTGACCTGGAAGGCCAATCTTTATTACAGACTTGGGGGAGGGGTCTTCTATATAAACTCCCTAGCACAGACACTCAGTGCCATTTTGCTTGGATTCTGCTGACCACAGAGAACACCTGTCAGCACAGAGACTGCCTAAAAACCAAAGGCTGCTACAGAAAGACTGAAGTAATTTGCAAACCAGTGATTCTCTGGACTTTGAAATTTTCATACCACAGGTAGATTAGCTAACTGTCTTAGTGCATTTCATTGTATATTTTTCCATTTTCTTTTCCTGTATACTTTAACCCAAATTAATATTCTCTTTTTAGTTGTAGTTGTATTTATGTTAGTAAAACTTTTGTTTTCCTAAAGAAATTCTGCCTGTGTAAGAGTTCTTATATTGTATGTGTAACTGTAGAAATTAATAGTCTTTGAAAACTGTTATTGCTAAAGGGACCACCATAAGCAACCAAATTGAGAAAATGGTCTGTAAGGGACATTTGGAAGGATAGGAAGAATACCAGAATCTACAAAGATTTTGAACCAGGCTGTTGCTTGTCCTGTAGGGAGAAGGCCAAATCAGGTGTTACTGCTACCCCAAAGAGAGTGTGATGCCTGGGTTTTCATCCTTTCTGTAATAGCCAAGGAAAGGTTTATATTTGGCCACAAGACTCGAGACTGGTATTGTGCCCTTATCCAGAGCTAGAGGGATGCCCTGAATCCTTGTGGCAGAGGAGCAGTTGTGACCTCGGCGAGCAGTCAAAAAGGATGAGGAGGGTATCCCTATTCTCCCCAATCTCAGATTGCACTTCAGGGTGGAAATTGTGAGCTCAGTGGGCCTGAACCCCAGGAGTGGGTTCGTGACAGATCTGGTGCGCAGCGGTGAGGGTTTGGTTGCATAGTGTTGTGATTCAAGAGAAATTGGTGGCACAGGCATAACAGTTGGATTCAAGCCCAGTATATCAGATTGATGCACTGTAAACAGTCCACACACAATCAAGACAGAGATTTAAAAAAAAACTTAATTTGGTTACAGTATAAAGTTCTCTACCTGTTTTGTTTTTTTCCTCGGGTGAAAGCTAGTGTAGCAGTAGTTAGGGAAGAAGATGGCATCCATCTACAGTGAATACAGTGCATACTACCTGAAGCAGTTGTGTCAGGAAAGAGGAGTCCAGTGTGAGGGGCGACCCAGAAAACACCTCGTGGAGGCTCTTATGGCAACCGATGAGCAAGCAACTGCCCAGGACCTTGAGTCACAGCCGGTGACTGAAAGGGACCAGACCTTGGGCGTGGTGGTACCAAGGGACATCGTAGGATCCAGTCCCAGGGAGGAGGACCGCAAGACCAGAGGGAACCCAGAGCCACAGTGTCAGCTGAGAGTCACCACAGAGCTAAAGCCAGAAGGGATTAGGCTGCAGCTAGAGTTGAGGAGATTGGAGCTGGAATTCAAACAGAAAAGGTTTGAAGCCCAGGAGCAGAGGGAATTCAAGCAGAGGAAGTTCGAGCTAGAGATGCAGGAAAAAAAAACAGCATTGGAGAGAGGCAGAGGAAAACGAAAGTCAGCTTCAGAGAGAGGCCGAGATAGAGGAAAAAGAGCACCAGAGGGAAGTCGAACTGGTGAAGCGAAGACTCCAGCGTCCTAAGCCAGTGGAAATAAGTGGCAGGGATGAACATGGAACTCCAGGACTGGGGTACAAATTAAATTCCAAATTAATAGCTGAATTTAAAGAGGGGGAGGATATGGATGCATTTTTGAATTTGTTTGAAAAAAGGTCTGTATCCAGGCTGAAATACCAAGGGAGACCCGGAGCTTTCAGCTATCCCTGCTGCTTACTGGGAAAGGGTGTGTGAGGCACTAGGCCAAATGGACAATCAGGACAGTAGTAATTATGAGAAACTTAAAGCTGCATTGCTCAAAAAATATGAATTCATGCCTGAAGCATACAGGGTTAAGTTCCATAAGCTCTGGAGAAGCCCTGACATAAGCTGTGAGGCACTCGCCACAAAGCAACGTCCGTTTTTGAAAAATTGGTGGGACTGAGTAGAAGCAAACTCTGTAGAGAAAATTGAGGAGGTTGTACCTCTGGAGCAATTCATTTAGGCCTGCCCAGCAGAGCTAAATACCTGATTAGAGGACTGAAACCCCAAAACAGCGCAGGAGGCTGCTAAGCTCTTGGATCGCTATGCCAGGAACAGGGCTGCTCTGAAAGGGAGTGTGGTGGGTGTGGCAGCAGAGAAGGGGAAAAGCGCGCCTTTAGGGCAGCTAAAACCTCACTGCCTTCACAGAAAGGGGGAAGCCCCAGGTTACAAAAAAGGATCCATCAGACAAAAGAAATGATGATTTTTGGTTTTCCAAACAGCCAGGGCATCTTGCTAGACAGTGTCCTGAAAAGACAAAGAGTGGACAAAGTGGTGCTCGAACAGAGTTGGGTGCACTGTGTATGCCTGAAAGCATGCCTGTAAACATGAGGGAGCATATACACCCGATTAAATGGCGTGCAGACCCATGGGCGTGTCTCTTGCCTTAGTAAAAGGGGATTTGGTTGAACCTGTACAGCTTATACCTAATCGGTTCGTAACAGTAAGGGGATTCACTGTGTCATCGAGGCACAGGTCAGGAAGCATAGGAAAATGAGCAGTTTCAAAATCCACAGATCAGGAAGCATAGAAAACAAGCAGTTTCAAAATCTGCAACTAGCGTTTTATTAATAACAGCAAAATTAAAAAATCAGAATTGTTCAGTGTAACTATTTACCATGGAGGTACAAACGTTGAAAACAGAGTCCCCCTTCTGAGTTTTTTCTTCTCAATTTCAAATATCAGTCTCTGTCTCTCTCTTGCACAAGCATTGCTGCTCTTTTCATAAGTCTGTGCTTGGGGAACTCGTTAAGAAAACAGTATGCTTCTCATACAACGTTCTTGTAAACTTCCAGTGTTCTTGCAGATGCAGCAAAAAGAACATGACGACTCAGAACTGATCTCTTGTAGCCAGCTCTGCAAAGATTTTGCATCCAGCATTCTCAGGTTAACCCCTTGAGTTCCAAATACCTTTGCAATCATTTCAACTGTATAACTATATATAGTTTTAAACAAAGGATCCCAGTATCAGTGACATTTCCACATAAAGATTCACATATGTTTTTATACCCGCAGATATGCAAGGGGGGGAGAAAAGACAGAACAGCAAGTGAAGGCAGAGAGATAGCGAGAAGCGGAGAATTGCAAAACTGTCAGAGTGATCAGTTCCTAGGTCTAGCAAGAAAATTTGGTTGCGCAACCAGACAGAGAAGAGATAGAAAAGGAGAGGATAGAACAGACCCTTGCGTTTAAACTCTCTCTGCATAATGAATGGGGCAAGGCCTTATTCAACCCTGTCACAGAGACCCCCGAGTCTACCAAAACAAAAAGATCTGCTGAGCAGGCGTTGAAACCAGTGCCTGCAAAGGAAAAGCAGAAAGAAAGAAAAGCATGTCACTGCTCATCCAGCGGAAGAGGAAAAGGAGATGCCAGTTGACAAAACAGAATGCTCTCAGCTGAGGACATGGCTAAGGCTTGGCAATTTTTCCAGGCTTTCCAGACTAGGGAGCTTTAATGGCCATGCAAGCCACCCCCTTTCCCAGGCTCCACAACCTGTAACAAAGCGTGTTGTGGAGGAGGCTGACATTTTATGAGGAAAAGGAGGAGGAGAATGAGCCCATAGAGCTTGAAGGTTCCCCAGTTCAGAAATTTGGCTCCCCTCCCAGGTCCTCAGAAGAGTTCTCCTCACATACTATTCCTTTGTGAGGCAGATGGCAAGCACCCTCAACCTCTCTTCTCAAATCACTGCTACACTACAAAATTAATCTTCCCTTGTCAGTCTTCACCATTCATTACTGCTGGGGTGTAAGCCAGAGGCGCACACCTGTAGGGGAGCTTTTTTGTTTTTTTTGGGGGGAGAGGAGTCTGCGCCAGTGGCACCACCCATGAGGCCAGTGCATTGCGTGGCACATGAGGGTTGACCATTAGGCATCGCAGACTCCTCCACCACCCCAGTTCTGTTTCTCTCACCATCGAGGTCACACCTGCTGCGCAAGTTACAGAGTTTACTGCGTCATGAGGCCTTCACCAGATTTCAACGCCGTTTTACTGCTTCTCCAACCGAGTTTCACCTGATGCCATTTGGAAACTGGTAAACCCGTTCCATTTATTTGTTATTACTGATGGTGCCAGGTCATTTTCTGTTAATTTTTTTAATTGTTTTTGTGTCATGTCTGGTTCGGGGGGCTAAGAGAAAATCCGAAGCGGGCTGTACCCCCATGTGTCGGTGCCCCTGTGGCTGGCACTTTTCCGTTATGGACTGACATGATGTTTGTCTGCGTTGCCTGGGTACCAACCACGATATGGACAACTGCAGCACCTGTTTCTCCATGGACTGCTGCATTCTTGAGATCTGCACGTTTAAAGTCGGTAGGGCCCCGCCAACTTTTGAAGGATGGCGTCATTCTGGGGATGCCATGGCAAGATCTCTTGACCCTGCCTCCGGGTCCCCTCCCCGGTCTATACAGCCCGGTGAGAAGGAAACCTCCTCGGATTCCAGCCTTGCCATCAAGGATGTTTCTTCCGCAGTGCCGGAGGAGTGGCTCTGTTCCTTGCTGGAACCATGTTGAGAACACTACCACGGCAGTCACCTCCATGGAGGTGCAGGCTTCCCCGGTGTTGTGACCCACGACTGCTGGCCCAGCACCAGCAAACCTTTGGCGCCACCTGCCACTTCAGATCCCAGCACCGTTTGCGTGTTGGTGATTGGGGTGGCGCCACAGGCAGTGCCGTGTCCTGCAGTGGCGCCATCGGTTCTGGAGCTCCCCGGGTTGCCAGTCTGGCAGTATGCGTGGTCTCCTCTTCGGAGGAGGAGGAGGATGACCTGCTGGCCGATCCAGACTGGTGTCCCGACTCCCCAGAGTCAGGGAGCTCCCTTGGACATGGCACCAGGCGACCCAGTGTTCGTGTCCCGGGCTACCTGGAGTCTGTGGTCTCTGCGGGCCCCCTCACCGATTCCAGTGTTGGGAGCCCTGCGGTGGATAACTGTTCCGAGGGGCCTGGTTTGGCAGTTTCGACCTCGGGGGGGGGGGCAGCAGCCAAGTCTAGTGCTGCCTTGGCACCCTCAGTCGGGATGGGGACCCTTTCTTCTGCGGCCTCCCTTGGGGGGTATGCGGGATCAGGGGATCCCTTAAGCAGAGACAACCTTAACCTAAAACTCATTGCCCTCACTCCAGATGCAGTTCTACCCCCCCCCCACAAAGACCATCAACAAGTTCCTCATGCTCTCCCAGTTCCCAAGCAAATGGAAGCTTGTCCAGGTGACCCCCATACTTGAGTGGGGACAGGGTTCAGTGTGGCAATTACAGGCCCATCTCCATTCTTCCTCCACTATCCAAAGCACTCGAAAAAATTGTCACCGATCAGTTGGGGGAGTACCTGGAGAAGTATGAGCTCCAATGTTCACACCAGCATGGTTTCAGGAAAGGTCACAACACCACCTCCGCTCTCCTGGAATTCACGAGCTATATCCAGAAGTCCTTGGACAATGGTCATCTTGTTGGCATCACCTTTATTGACCTCTCCAAGGCATTTGACACAGTCAGGCACCTTCTACTACTTGAACAGCTAGCCAATCTAGGTCTGTCTGCTAATACCTTACGTTGGTTCAACAGCTACCTCTCCGGCCACATGCAACAGGTGAAAATAGGCGATGCCCTGTCATCCAAGTTCCCTGTTCTCTCCGGTGTTCCACAAGGGTCAGTCCTGGGCTGTTGCTCTTCAGCATTTTTCTTAACAAGCTCCTCTACTGCTGCTCTGAACAAATTCTTCTATACGCAGATGATGCGGTCATCTTCACAAAAAACTCTGAGCTCTCCAGGCTGGAGAGCCAACTATAGAAATGCTTCTCAGAGGTTGAGGATTGGTTTATTGGGATGAAGCTAGTGCTTAATTACAAAAAAACAGAATCTGTGCTCTTCCATGGCTCACACAGCAAGCATAAATCCAAGCCACTGATAGTCAGGAACTGCTCTGGATTTGCCTTGGTTTAGACAGAATCTTTAGAATACCTTTGGGTCACTCTGGATTCTACCCTATCCTTTTCTAACCATACTGAACTTATCACCAAATCAGTGAATACCTGCTGAGGTCTCCTCTACAAACATAAGCACTGCTTAACAGAACAAGCTCTTAAGCTTGTAATTCAAAGCTCTATTGTCTCGCTAATTAACTATGGTCTAGTGATTTATGGAGCCGCCATGGACTCCATGCTCAGGCGTATAGCGAAAGCTTTGAATAAGGCCTGCCGACTACTCCTAGGGGCCGCACCATGGATACACACCTGTGATCTCTATGAGCAGGCTGATTGGCTACACCTATAGGGTCATATTTCATGTCACACTTGCCTTGTTGTAAAGAAGGCCTCCCAGGATCTGCTGCCTGCTGGAGTGCAAAATCTCCTCAGCCTGTGCAGTAATACCTGCTGTACCAGAAGCTCAGGTACTTCCACCGTACTAATTCCTCGTTGTCATACATCTCAAGGACAGCAGTCTTTTGCATTCAGAGCTCCTAAATGGTTTAATTCCCTGCCCAGTGAGGTTGCAAACTCTGCCATCCTTGGCCCTTTTAAACGGTAGCTCCATGATCACCTTGTCGCTTTTGCCTCCTGCAACTGTTTCACCTAACCCCCTTCTTGTTACTCCATGTCCCTCCTCACCAGCAGCACTCCTTCCACCATTGCTATTTCACCTACTCTTTCCTCCCCCTACCCACCTCCCCTCTCCACACTGACAAAATCCTTTTCCCTACTACAACTTAGCCTAAAGCTAACCTAGCTCCACTCTTTTGCTCCCACTGCCCTCTACTACAGTAACTTATTTTCTATTTCCCCAGCCTACCCTCTGCTAACATTGTTTTGTAACTCACCCCTGCAATCCCTCTAAGCCTTCCTGGCTAAGCACCCCGTCTGCTGGATCGTATTTGCCCATGGTACGTACCTTCAGTTGAGACCTCTTGCCTCATCCTCTCGCCTCCCTCTTCTGTTGACAAGGCCTTCCGGCTACACCCCACCCCCTTTTACTAATATCTTCCTCTCACTAACCTCCGTACCCACTTTTGTTCACTCTGCCACCCTACTTTACAAATCTTTTAGATGTTGTCTTTGAGCTTATCCTGACTTCCCTCGCCTCCATTGTGCATATTTTAACATATATTGGTTACTCAAACCTCATATTACCTTTCTATACACTCGTACTGTATTTACCATGTTTGCTTTCCTGTACTGGATTTGCCAAATGCTTGATTTGTACTTTAATATTACCTTTCTGTATACTCGTATTGTCTTAGTCAGTGCTTCGCCTACTTGTACCTGATTTTGCCTAATATCTTATGTGTGCTGTCTGTTGCCTGTGTATTGTCTCTTGACGTGGAACCTATGTAAAACAGCCACTGGCTCAAAGATGTTAATCTGAAATATAAATAAATAAATAAAATAGCACTGGGGTCGAGGAAGAGGGCGACCTTGGAGTCCGAGGGGTTGAGGGGCCGAGGTGAAGCACAGGTGCCCTCTTCCACTTCTCTGCATGGGGTGGGGAGGATTCACAGTGCAGAGCCCCGCTTCTCCTCCTCTGAGTCCTCAGAGGTGGCCTTAGTGTGCAGCGCTTGGGTTTGCCCTTCTGGATCCATGCCACCCCGGTCATACCACAAGGGATATTCCCCCTCAGGGCTCAGCCAGGATCTGTTTTTACATCTACAGCGTATGCTGACTGGCTCGATCCCCAGATCCCCTTGAGCTGGAGGGTCTACTGTGAGGTCACAGAGCCCTGGCAGAGGCCAGGCGTTTTCAGTTAGGTGCTCTTCCCCAGTCCCTCTGCAGACACCTCCCCCTGGCCATGTAGGTCCTACGGGGCCCTTAACCTGGGAGACGTTCAGGGCCACTGCGGTGGCCTTCCCTAGGTATGTTAGAGCCATGGACAAGAAGATCTTCCGCCTGTCTCCACCGCCACAGCAGGACTCTGAGCACCCGAGCTCCTCTGCTTCCTCATCTGAGGAAGAGAAATGTTCAGTCCACCTTGTCTCTGATGTCGATTTCACTGAATATCAGCGGTTCCTCTCGAGATTAGTACAGGAACTCCATATATCCCACATGGTAAGACACAATGCTGAGCGGGAGACGCGCTCCTTTCTGAACGAGTTTAGTACGCACCACCTGGTGATACCTTCCTGGCCTATTCCCTTCCAGGAAGCATCAGTCCACACGTGGCAGTCACCAGCCACCTCATCCCCATCCCCAGCGGACTGCAAGAGGAGGTATTGTGCTCCCCAGGAGTCTCTAGGTTCTCTGCTTCACCCTCCTTCAGGGCTGACGGCCTTAGATACTCCTTCCAGGCTTCAACACCTGGCACATGACTGCCTCCGGATCTAGATTCCGCCAAGTCCGACCAGTGGGGAAGAAGAGTTTTCTCTTCAACTTGTGTGCTACTTTGCATTAGTTCACATCAAGCTCACCACGTTGCCTACAACTGGCATCTGTGGTCGATGCAAGCGCAAGTGTTAGCATCATTGCTTGATTTGGAGAAATCTAGGCAAGCCATTGTCCTCTCTGCTCAAGGTCTGGAGCTTGCAAGGCACCAAGCAAGGACATCATATGATGCCAGTGAGGTGGCTTGCAGACTAGCAGGGACAGCGATCTGCATCAGACGGACGACATGGCTTCGCTTGTCCAGGTTGTCACCCGTTGCCCAGTGTAGGGTGATTTCCACTGCTTTCCAGGGGAATCTATCTTCTCCCGCAGAGCGAGGAGGAACTTACAGGAGCATCCTCCATCTCCCCGACCACAGGGGACACCTCCTCTGCCTGACCAGCCTTAGGCTATGTTGACCTAGTATGACAGAAGGTTCTCTCCCTCTTGCGTCTCCCCCGCAGGAGCCTGAGGGAATCTGTTCCCTCAGAACAGTGCCAGGTCCCCTCCGGGGGGGGGGAGGCTTGGTACTCACCCAGCAGTAACGAATGATGAAGATTGTCGAGGGAAGCTATGAAAATTACATACCTACAGTAATTCTTGATCTTCTCTTGTATCTTCACCATTCATTGCTGATTCCTGCCCACTTTCCCCTCTTGGGCTTCAGCTCTTGGGCGCTGCCTCCACCCTGCTCACCCTCCCCCTCTTCAAGGCCAGTTTGGGATAGAGTCCCAGGGGTACCTCAGGGCCCTCTGTTTCCTTCTATAAAAAGTCACAGAGTGTCCATTCTAGGAGGGTGGCAAGTAGGGTCTTTGCCTTTACCTTGGAGTGAACTCCCTGGGATTCACAGTGGGGTGCACTGTGGTATCCTCCTTAATTTGGCATGGATGTCCGCCTGTTCTTCATCTTCTTGAAGTGGTGACTGTGTGCATTTCTTGGGAGAATCCATAGGGATTTTCCTCCCCCTTTATCGCTTCTCCTCTATCTTTAGAGGTCATTCTGGACAGAGTCCACTCCTGTTTGAGTCCCCCCCCCCTTGACTAAGCAGTCAGGTGTTAAACTGTGGAGGGCCATGCTCCAGAATTTTCATCCCGAATGTGGATTGGGGTGGGGAGAGGGAGCTGACTTTGCAATGTTTTATATTCTGAAGACCATTTCAAATTCTCTTGGTCTGGACCTTCATCCAGTGGTATCTGAAGTTGATGGGATCCTTGCTCCTGTGTCTTCATACCTTTCAGGTTTTTGAGGGTAAAATAAGCCAGATGTCTTACAGCCCACCGCATATATTCTGCCTTTCTCTCTTCTTGTCTCTCACTCTCTCACTCTCTCTCTCTCTCTCTCTCTCTCTCCTGTGCTGCCTCCCAAGGGTTGGGGCCCTATGGCCTTGTAGGGAAAAAGTCAAATCCCTCTGTCCTTTGGTTGGCTCATTCCTTTTTCAGTTTATATCGTTTCCTTTTCCTATACTTCGGCTTTCTTGCCTCACCTTGGTTTTCTCTATCCCCCTTTGTTTCATCCTCTCCAGCAGAACAGAAGTGGGGTGGAGGAGGAGTCTGTAGTGCCTAACAGCCAACCCTCATGCGCCACACAATGCGTCTGCCTCATGGGCAGTGGCGACTATGCCCCCAGCTAAAAAAGCTCCCATACAGGTGCCTGCCTCCAGCTTACACCCCAGTAGTAATGAATGGTGAAGATACAAGAGAAAATCAAGAATTACAGTAGGTATGTCATTTTCATTTGTCGCTGGATACCCCGCCTACTATCGTGCACACTCTGCTGAGCCTTCCTACTAGAGGAGTTGAGGACTTTGACAAGAAGCATCTCTGGAACATTCTAGTGACCTCTGTGCACAAAGCCATAACCCAAAAATGGCTTAAGGACTACCCTCCAACGTATCAGCAGTAGTTAGAGATCATTACAGAAATACAAAACTGTACAGAAGCCTTGCGTGGGATGCCCCCCCAGTTCGCGCTGGCAATTGAACCCCTAGCTTTAACTGTACAGGCTAGTTCAGATATTATGGGAGTGGAGGGCAGGGAGGGATATCTGTATAAGGTGTCGCTTTATGCCGATGACATGCTTCTTTACATTACAGATCCCCATAGGTCTATGCCTCCCCTTCTTGGCTTGATAGCTCGATTCACGGAATTTTCTGAATACAAGATAAATCTTGGAAACTCAGAGGTATTGTTGCTGGAGTGGGATGGTGATGCTTACAGGAGGAATAATTGGGGTGTTGGAGTAGTCATTTCTTCCTTTAAATATTTAGGCATAACTGTAGGCAGACATTCCATCCCTATACCGCCTAAACTACACTCCGCTGATCTGTTCTATAGAGGACGAGCTGCATAGATGGCATAATTTGCCTGTCTGCTGGTTGGGCCGTATCAATATCTTGAAAATGAACATGCTGCCCCGGGTTCTCTATATTTTACAAATGTTGCCCATAGGTATTACTACTCGAACAGAGTTCGTGATGGGATGGCCTCTGACTCTGTGACTGGCATTGTGCTAGGAGCTGTGTCATTGATGGCCTCCCCATGGGTGCGT
The DNA here is from genome assembly GCA_016271365.2 of Neoceratodus forsteri. Lineage (NCBI taxonomy): Eukaryota > Metazoa > Chordata > Ceratodontiformes > Ceratodontidae > Neoceratodus > Neoceratodus forsteri. The sequence continues at coordinate 337,112,271 of CM028129.1, read as the reverse complement.
AATCTTGGTGTGATCTTTGACAGGAATTTGTCCATGGAGGCTCAAATATCCTCTGTGGTTCATTCCTGTTTTTTTCATCTGAGAAATATCGCTAGCATTAAGCCCCTTGTTCCGGCTCTGGACCTCCCTACTTTGGTACATGCCTTAGTCACTTCTAGGCTTGACTACTGTAATGCCCTCTATCTCGGGGTCTCTGGAACTTCTCTTCGCAGACTGCAGCTAGTGCAAAATGCTGCTGCCGGGTTTTTGACTGGACAAAGTAAGTTCAGTCATATTACTCCGGTATTGCGCGAATTGCACTGGCTGCCGTCAGGTGGAGAGTATTGTTCAAGGTGGGTTTTCTCACCTATAAGACCCTACATGGACAGGGCCCTGGTTACCTTTCTGATCTCCTGGTACCGTCCACCTCTATCGTGATCTTCGCTCCTCTAATAGTGGCCTCCTCAAAGTCCCGAGGCGAGATTGAAATCAACTGGGACCGATCGTTTGGAGTTGCTGCTCCAGTTCTCTGGAACTCGCTGCCGTTGGAAGTGAGAGAGGCTCTACTATAGAGGCTTTTAAGAGCCGTCTGAAGACCTTTTTATTTATGCAGGCTTTTGGAAATTGAATTTTATGTATGTTATTTTAAGGAATGTATATGGTATGACACATTGTATAGTTTTTGTGCGGCGCCCAGAGCCTTTGGGATTGGGCGTCTTTTTAAATAAAATTGACGTTGACATTGACATTGACTACAGCAGACAGAAAGAGGCTAGAGATGATTTTTATGACATTTATATGGCAAGGTAAACAACCATGTACTAGCCTACAGAGACTCAAGATGGACTCCAAAATGGTGGGTTGAACCGGGGGAGGCAGGCTGGTTAGATCTGGAAGAGGCGGGACACTTGGAAGACTCTCTGCCTATTTAGAGAAAAAAGACCGGAGAGTGTATTTGAATCTACCACAGATCAACCCAATGGTTATCTCAGTACTGGACAGCTGGGAGAAGATTAGGTGGCTGCAATAGGTATCCGAAGAAGAGACCGCACTACTGCCAATAGCCCGAACCTCCTTTTTCCTTCCTGGAATGGAGAATCAGGGATTTAGAGATTGGGAGAGGGTGGGGCTTACTCACTTGGGCACCTTGCAGACAAGAGCAGGTTTGTGCTCATTTGAAGAACTTTGGATAGGAACAGGCCTTCCCGGATTACACCTGTTTCGATATCTGCAGGATAGCGCCCCCATTAAAAATCTGGGGAGAAATGCCAGTGGAGACCCCTTGCTCGTCAGGTGCAACATCTTATAGTTCAGGCAAAGAGGGACCCCAAAGATATATGCAGAAAAACAGTACAAATAGGGTGGCAGTGCTTTCCAGATGTTACAAGGAAAACTAAAAGCCTTTGGGAAAAGGACCCGGGGTTAACTATGCAGGACGGTGATTGGGATATGATTCTAAATCTTCATAGGGGTATATTGCTGTGTAACAAATATCAAGAATCTTGTTATAAGTTTATTCATAGATTGTACTGTCATCCATAAATTTAATCTGGCCATATTGCCTATTTGTGGTAGATGTAAGAATGAGCTTGGCTCCTGTATTCATTATTTCTGGTCTTGTAATGTCTTACAAATATTTTGGAAAGGAGTAGCCTGGGAATTGGGGACAGTGTTGGGAAGGGGCCTCTCATTGGATCCCATGCTTCTTCTGTTTAGTGTTGAGGATATGGGATCGGAAGGAAGAAGCCCTTTGACTAGATGGGCAAAGGCCCTGCTAGTTTTAGCTAGGCAGTGTATATTGAACATCTGGGTCTCTGGAGTCCAGCCTACTATCCAGCAGTGGCGCCGCCTGGCACTGCAGACGCTTGCCCTAGAACGCCTCCCTTATATTATTAAGGGGAGATCTGAGAGATTTCTTGTAACTTGGGAACCTTTTTTTGGCCTCCTTAACATTAGTAGAAGCTCAGATTCTAAGAGAAGGCTTACAGGAAGTATATGGGGGACTGTCTTTTATCTTTTACACCATTTTCTCACTGTACTGTATAATAAAATCCAGGGATGTTTAATATTCCTGTACTGCTAAACATTACTATGTTGACAAAGAGGCATGTGAATTTGAACCGAAGTTTGAATATAATAATGAGTTTAATTTTAGTGCTGGCATCTAACCGTTAACAGTTTTTAACTGTGGCGGCTCTACACCAGGGCTCGCCAGGGCACGTGCCCCGGTAAAAAAATGCTGTGCCCCAGATGGTGCAGAGCTTCCCCCATAGTAACCATATATCAGTGCCCTGGCTGCCATCTGTTGTGCCCCAGCTGTGCCCTGGTAACCATTTGTGGCTAGAGCCGCTGCTGGTTTTTAAATGGATATGCTAGATAAGTTGTTGTGGACCCATGAATGTATATAGTTATGGTAATTTTTGTATTCTGTATTTAATTTGTCTTTAACTGTAATGGTTAATGTATTTGTAGTACGTGTGTTACACCAAAAAGCTTAATACATTTTTTTTATGCAAAAATAAAAAAGAAATGCAAAACATGGAGGAACTCGCCTATAAAATAAATCTGAGAACTCCAATTTTTGTCCAGAGACGGGCTCGCTGGACACTATACCAGGGATGCCCCACAGTCACCCCAGCCTCCACCTCTGAGAGGGATGGGCAGACGGGGGAGGAGTCACTCTCATCTGATTGGGAATTATAGGGAAGGCTAATTTTTAAAATAATCCTAATTCAAAAGTTGTGAGACACACCTCTGGACTATACCGAGTTGTTTTGCCATGGTTAATCCTTGTGTGACCTGTAAATTAAAGATAGATTGTATCTTTGTGATGACTGCTGACCTTAATACAGTTGTTTTTTTCTCTACGTGATATGAACTATGTACCCATGTTGCTCAGTAAAAATCAATTTTAAATAAAAAAAAAAAAAAAAAAAACTCTCCTCAGGAGACAGCAGAGGAGGAGAAGGTGGAATTTGTGGGCATGATGGCCCTAGCACATACACACAGATTGTTCATGCCGATTAATAAATCATTGAAAAAGGCCACTTCAAAAATCCCACTTCGGCAGCTGGTATAGGCAAGAGAACAGAAAAGAATTAACAGTCGGATAGGCAGGGTACTGAGTACCTTTACAATCACCCTCAGCATGAAGGAGTGGTACAAACCTCTGCCTGTGACAAGGCCAAGGTCCCACTTTCTTCTCAACCCCCAGAGAAGGATTCCAGAAAACTAGATAGCATGGGTAAAAATGTTTACATCACAGCCCTTTTGCTAGACAGGCAGTCTATATGGCCTGTGCAGCTCAATACCGAAAGGCTCTCTGAACCTCTGTAGTGTCCGTGAGAGAAAAGGCTGCTGGTGATCTAGCCCAGGACCTGGCCAGTACAGCAAAGGTTACTTCTAACTCCAGGAATCACTCATTATGATTGAACTGATGCAGTCAGCCTCCTGTGTTGAACTGCCCGGAGAGATGGAATGCAGTGCAAATGATGGAACTCTCAATTGGCCTGTGCCAATCTCAAACTGCTGCCCTAGTAACTACTGCACTCTGAGTGCTTCAGATTCTTTACTCTGCCTGCCTAGTGAAGACGTCCCGGAAAGCTCTTCTTCAACTTTCTTCAGATTAGTTATCTTGGTCGATAAGTAATGGTTTGTTTAATTTTAAATTGTTGTCCTTAGAGTTAGTTAATTTTGTAGTTTGTATTAATTTTTTTACGTTGTTCGCGGTTCCCTCATGGTTCCTTGGAACCGAGGGTTCCACAGTTTTAGGTGAGGTTTTTACCTCATTCTTTAAGATATAAAGTGTTTTTGTGGTCGGTTCCTTTGACCGCTTTATAGTATTTATATTTATATTCATTTTCTGTTCCCTTTTTCTTTCAGGAACCGAGTAGCACTCGGTTCCAGGAACCATTAGCGGTTGTTTAGATTTGAAATCTCTGGTTCCAAGGAACCGTTAAACATTCTTTAATTTGATTTTACCACTTCCTGTTCAATGTCCAAGGTCCCTGTTGACAAACCTAAAAGACGCACAGGACCCACTGGTTTTAAGTATTGTGAGTCTTGTGGACAGATTATAGCAAAAGCAGACAGACATCCCCTCTGTATTTTTTGTCTGGGTACTAGCCATATTTTTGCCAGTTGTGATATTTGTAAAACTTTTGTTCTAAAACTTTGAGAAGAAGGGCCCAGAAGTTAGAAGAAATGGACTCTGCTTCTGCTACTACTGGGGAAAGTAGTTTCTCTACCTCAGCCACTAAGAAGGATGGAGGTAAAGCTAAAGACCCTGTTGCTACACCTCTGGCCGAGAAAGCTAAGGAGCTCCCAGCAGATAAATGTAATATGCCCTCGGCTGAGGACATTGCTAAGGCTTTACAGGTCTTACAAGCACTGCAGGCTGCAGTCCCGGTTCCCACACTGGCTGCACCGGTTCCTGGGCCAGTACCAGCTCCTCAGGAACCACAGGCTATTTTTGGTGAGAAGGATGAGGAGGATTTTGAAGAGGAACCAATAGACCCGGAGGTTTCCCCAGAACAAGAGTTTGGATCTCTGCCTTTGTAAAAAAAACATGGTAGAGACCCTCAACGTTCCTCTGCAGGAGACAGAAGAGGATTTGGAGGAAGCAGAGTTCCTTGACATGATGGGGCTAGCTCCCACAAAGTGCCTTTTGCTACTTATGCATAAGTCCTTAAAAAAGTCAGCATTGCAAATATTTCAGACTCCAACTTCAATACCTGGAGTAGACAAAAAAAGTTGATAAGAAATATCAGCTGGATAGAACCACAGCTGATTTCCTCTTCATCCATCCTGACCCTGAAGGGGTGGTTCAGGCTCCTGCCTGCGACAAGGCCAGGATACCTTTGGCTACCCATTCTCCAGGCAGAGATTCCTGGAAAATGGATGCCATGGGAAAGAAGGGGTACATGACTGCCTCCCTGATAGGCAATCCAGTTACATGGCTTATGCAGTGCAGTGCAGTACCAGAAGGCACTCTGGAATATGGTGCTAACCCTGGCTGACAGGGTGCCAAGTGAAGTGGCAGTCGACTTGCAGGATACAGCAAGAGCTGCACTGGATGCCACCAAATACCAGTTCCACATGCAAATGACTCTGCAGCCAGGCTAATGGCTTTAGCTGTCTCCCTCAGGAGATTTGCATGGCTCAGAGCCACCAACCTGACCTTGGATACTCAGGCCAAAGCAATGGATGTCCCATCTGAGAAAAATTCATTGTTTGGTGACAAAATATTGGCCTACATGAAAAAGGTAGAGGAATACAAGGCTACCTATAGAAGTAACTCTAAGGATAGGCCTTCCACCTCCTATAGGGCCCAAACTAGGGGAGGCAGAGGTAGGGAATCCTATCCCAGACCCTTTTTCCAAGTACAGGCCTCTCAGCCACAACAGCAGCCTAGAGGCTATTTTAGAGGAAGGGGCAGGAGAGCTATGAGGAGAGCTTCTCCGTCCCCACAGACTCTGGCCCAGCCCACACAGAATCCCTGACGGGCTGGTACAGGTCATGTCCCCTGTCGTAGAACCACCAGTAGGTGCAGGTTGGCTAACTACCTCTAGGCTTGGCATATCATCACCCCAGATAAGTGGATCCTGGAGGTAGGGAGCCAGGAGCTGTCACTCAGCTTCAAATCATTCCCCAAGCTGAGAACAAGAACCATTGCACCAGTTACATCTGCAGAAAGAATCTTACTGGAAGCAGAGGTCAAACACCTGGCAGTCAAAGCAGTGGAACCAGTGCCCCTAAACCAGAGGGGCAAAGGCTTCTACTTCAGATACTTCCTCACCAGGAAGAAAAATGGGGATTGGCGACCTATCCTGGATCCAAGACTTCTGAACAAGAACATTCTGAAGCCAAAATTCAAAATAGTTAACTCTCTCAATAATCATTCCCACATTACAGAATGGAGACTGGCTAGCTTCTGTAGACCTAAGGGATGCTTACTTCCATATCCCTATCCGACCATCTCACAGAAAGTACCTGAGATTTAGGCTGGCCTCAGGCCATTATCAGTTCACAGCACTCCCATTTGACCTAACTTCTGCACCAAGGGACTTCACAAAGTGCCTGACCATAGTGATGAGTTTCTGAGAAAATGGGGTGACCGTCTTTCCCTATCTGGATGACTGGCAGAGCAATCCTTAACACTAACAAAATCTACTCTAGAGTCCTTAGGTTTCCTCATAAACGAGCAGAAGTCTCAACAAATACCAAGTACAGACACTGGAGTTCATTGCAGCAGAACTGGGCACCAGCCTAGGCAGAGCTTTTCTTTCTCAGGGCAGGGTAGACAGCATTCAGCAGATTGCAAAGTCATTCGTACTAGGGAAAACCCAGACCAATCAGAGAATTCCTCAGGCTGCTGGGCCACATGGCAGCTACCACCACAGTGGTGCTAGGCTCCAGATTCCAAATGAGACATCCACTTTCACCTGAGACAGTACTGGTAACAAAGGACAGACCTCCACTGTCCAAACTGGTTCCAGACACCCACAGCGTATTACAGGCACTGCAGTGGTGGCTGGACGAGCACAACCTTCGGGTAGGTGTACCTTTTCTAAGAGAACAGCCTTCCCTGGTTCTCACAACAGATGTCTCCCTTTTATGTTGGGGAGCACACTTGCAGACAGCCCATCTGTGGGCTTCCCAAGCTGCTCCTGTGGCCTTGGCTCTCTCCGAGCAGGCCACAGCTAACAGACCACCCGACTGACCCCCGGACAGATTCAGACAGCCCATCTGTGGGCTTCCCAAGCTGCTCCTGTGGCCTTGGCTCTCTCCGAGCAGGCCACAGCTAACAGACCACCCGACTGACCCCCGGACAGATTCAGGTACACACCGGACCTCCGAAACTCGTGGTTTTGAATGCCACTGTTTTGACTGGATGCCCAGTGGAGGAACCAGGCACTGACTGGCAGCTGTACTCCTTGGCTGATTTTCCAACGCCTGGTGCTTCCTGGTCTCTGGGAAATCTCTTTCTGTGCTTTGTTCTGGACTGAATTTTTGTTAATGTAATCTACATATGTTATGCATCAATTGGTCTTACTTTACCTGCCAGCTTAGCTAGTCTATTACAAACCACTAGTCTAGCCTCTCAGTGTTATTAGTGTTTGACAAACTGTATTGTATAGTAGCCGATGTTTGACTGCTTGACCTAGCTACACAGAGCAAGACTGCTGCAGTTTCCATTTCTGCTCTACTGATGAACTCTGCACCTTCCCCACACTGGTCACTCTGCCAGTTATTAATTTCTCTGCCCACTTGTAATGCTGTCTCTCTAAACACCTTACTTTCTTCTCTGCCTTACCTACAAACCCTTTCCTTACACCCCCTGCCTGCTGCTGTCCTCCTCAGACATCCCGGTGCCAAAGCACAGGGCCCCAATTAACTCCTCTTCTAGCTCCAAATAATTGCCTGCATTACCACCTCTTTACCTCATGCTTTGTCTTTCCCATTGCCTGCCCCCACTGAGCTTGCTATTGTACTCTAGCTGTATTTAATCCTCTTGTGTTCCCTCCTTGTTCCACAGACAGCCCATCTGTGGGCTTCCCAAGCTGCTCCTGTGGCCTTAGCTCTCTCCAAGCAGGCCACAGCTAACAGACCACCCGACTGACCCCCGGACAGATTCAGGTACGCACCGGACCTCCGAAACTCGTGGTTTTGAATGCCACTGTTTTGACTGGATGCCCAGTGGAGGAACCAGGCCCTGACTGGCAGCTGTACTCCTTGGCTGATTTTCCAATGCCTGGTGCTTCCTGGTCTCAGGGGAAATCTCTTTCTGTGCTTTGTTCTGGACTGAATTTTTTCGCCCTCCACCCCCCCCCTCCTCCTCCTCCTCACAGTATTAAATAGACCCTTACTCCACCCCTTCCTCAGCCTAGCAGCAGATTGGTCATTCCACTGCTGCACATTTTCATGCTATTGGCCTCCCTGTCTTCAATACCTGACTTGACCCACTTTCTTACCGCCCCTTTTTAAAGCAGTCCCACCCACAGGATCCCACATTTCCTCTCAACCTTTTCTCCAGCCACTCCATCTAATTCCTCTCAATTACTGCTCTACCTGCCCTATTGTTAGGGACCTCACCCTAATTCGACTATATACCCTTTCAACTATAAACCAGCTTGCAGTTAAGCAGGCCAGCAACACCAAACAAACTACCTTGGGGTGCAACCACCTACTACTACTCGTCACTACCTCTTTTGGCATTGCTGGTACCATATACATCCTTTTGTTCTGCAAATTTTGGACTCCCCGCTGTTCTGTCTAACCCTTTATGTGAATCCACTTTATTAACCCTCACTCTCCTTCTCTCCCTCAGCCGAGAAACTGTCGCCCAGGCTCCTAGCTCCTAAGCCGCGGGATTCCCGGCTACCGGGCGGTCGGCACCCCTCTAGCCGATGCTCGAGACCGCAGACACGGACCCAAGGCCCTACAAGGTATGGCAACTGCCGCAACTTTTTCGACCGCCCCCCTCTCCCACCTCCGCTGATTATTAAATACAGTAGCTCCTGCCAAAATATTAGTCCACGTCCCCTGGCGCAGTGCCCCACCAATAGAGACTTAGCTCGTGATCCCCCTCTTCTCTATCCAGCCTACGGGATCCAACTCTCAGGGCCTCGCCTTACTAAAACGCATAGGCTCTCCTTGGCTGTGCCTTCACCACTAAATATCTTTAATGCTATCAAATTTGGGTCGACCTGGATCGGAAAGCTACTGATAAGCTGCATTAATCCAGCAACCCCACTGGCCCCTGGGCTAATTGAGTGGCTCCTTTTTGAGGTACCATCATGTCGGGCCCTATATGGCTCCTTTTACTGCCCCTTCTTCTGCTGATACCAGCTGCCCAGCATTGGACACCTGAACTACCATCATGTTTGGTCTCAGCGGCACCTTGTGCTGTATACCACATGCAACTTATCCTTTAATTGCCTCCGTGATTCCAAGTACCAGTACCTCGAACCTGCTCTTGGACCACCACATGCCAGTAGTACTTATAACACTCCCCCACCACAAGGCCCACCTCCCACCACGCAGACTTCTATCTCCTCCCGCCTATTGTGGTAGGGGTACTAGCTCTTGCTACGACAGATCAGCTCTTCTATGGTGGCTACTTTCCAGTCCCTAAAAACATCAGATCTACTAGACGGGAGAAAGGCAGGAATTACAAGCTTATAATTAGCACTCTTAGAAAAATCCTACTTATCCTCCTGCTTTGTTCAGGCAACGTAGAACTCAACCCTGCCACCCAGAAGCTATTGCTTTGCCAGCAGAACTAGCAAATTTAAAAGGAATAAGCTTCTTGCATATTAATATGTAGCCTCCTTAAAAGATAACCTTAATACAAACCTGGGTAAATCATACCTCTCCTGACATACCTATGATTTCCGAAACTTGGCTTAGACCCAGCACCACTGATAGAGAAGTAAACATACCCAACTATGCCTTGTTCAGAGCTGATAGGCATGCCAGAGGAGGAGGTAGCTATCTACGTTAAAGACAAATTTTCTGCCTCCTGCTTATCCTCGGCATCTGTCGCCAGTGATCAGATGCCTAATTCTCAAAGTGGAAATTACACAGACTACTGCACTCTGCGTAATAGGATGCTACAGACCACCGTCTGCTGGCCTACAGCTTGTGTCATGTCTAAGTGACAAGTTGGGACAGGGGCTGCCAGAAACGATTATTTTAGGAGACCTCAACTTTGACTGGCTCTCTAACACAGCTGCCCCCCCTTGCATCCTTCTGTGATGAACATGGGCTGACGCAACTTATTACTGAACCAACACGCCCAAACGTGAAGAACCCCAGTAAAAGTACACTTTTGGATGTGCTAATGGTGAGCAAACCTCATCTCTTCTCCCACGCTGATGTCTTCTTCTCAGACGCCAGCGACCATTGTTTATTGCGGGAGTAAGATCCACCAACAACCCAGCACCCATCAGCAAGTTCTCTGAAGAGATCCAGGCGCAACTTCAATGAACATGCCTACCTAAACGAGCTTAAGTACTCCCTGGTGGTAAGATTTCTACCTGGCCAAAGCGATTCACGTCAGCTTACAATATCTTCCACAACATTCTATCAAGGGCCCTTAATAAGTATGCTCCCTTATTAAAGTTCGAACTAGGACCAAAACCTGTAAATGGTTCACCCTCAGATCAAGTCCTTGCTTCTAGAAAGAGATAAGCTCTGGAAAAAGCACGAGACTGAACACTGCAGAGGATTGGAACCAGTTCAGGAGACTACAAAATTTATGTACCAAAACAATCAGAGAATCGAAGGCCACCTTCTTCAAATCGAACTCGACTCTGCCACAAAGAGCCCAATCAAGCTCTGGAACACAATCAGTGATCTGCTAGGCCACTCCCAGGAAATTCACTCCCAACCAAGATTACCTCTGGCAACTTGACTATAACCGAAAAGATGGATATACTTGACGCATTCAATAACCACTTTGCTACTGCAGGCATGGCATTTGATAACTCCCCTGCAAACATACTTCGCTCCCAGACTGCCAGCCAACTGCCTGAAACTCCGATAGCTTCGCCGCCTTTCTCACTTCAACCTGCCACACTGAAAGAGGTAGAGGACCTCTTGCTTCAGTTGGATATTAGAAAAAGTGCTGGGGCCGACTCCCTTGACCCTTACTTCCTAAAAATTGCCTACCACGTACTAGCAATACCCGTCACCCACCTTTTTAACTTATCCCTGTCTCAGGGCACCTTACCACCTATATGGAAGACAGCACATGTCATACCACTGTTCAAATCAGGTGACCATGGCGATCTCAATAACTACAGGCCAATTTCCCTCCTTCCGGTCCTGTCCAAGCTCCTAGAGAAAATTGTAAATGCACAGCTGAGGACTCACCTTGAGTCTAGGGAACTGCTAAATCATATGCAGTCCAGATTCAGAGCTAAACATAGCACTATCTCAGCCCTCGCCAAAGTTACTAACGACTGGCAGCGTAATCTTGAGAGCAAAAACTTTATTTGTGCTGTTTTCCTTGATCTAAGCAAGGCTTTCGACACCGTCGACCATAGTCTACCCTCTCGCCCTTCAAACCATAGGTGTGGACCCCTCCTCTCTCGTTGGTTCACTGACTATCTTACAGGCGCCTTCAACAAGTTAAAGCCGAAGGCCTGTCCCCTTAAAAACTCTGCAAAGAGGGGTACCTCAGGTTCTATATTAGGGCCCTTACTTTTTGCAATCTACATTAATAACATCGACTGCTGTATAAAGAAGCCAACATCCATCTGTTTGCAGATGATACAGTTCTCTACGTGAGTCGCCCAACACTTGAAGCTGCCTGCAATGACCTACAGTCAGAATTCAACCTTTTGCAAAGCCAACTCCTCCAAAAAAAGCTACTCCTTAATGCCAAAAAAACTAAAGCGATGGTCCTCTCTCCTTTTATCAGTACAGCTAACCCTGTGTCCAGTGGGACAGTTCCCCAAATTACCACAGTTCTAGGTGAAAAACTAGAATTTGTTACAAAATTCAAGTATCTGGGAGTTTGGATAGACCAAAGACTCTCCTTCATTGAACATATCGAGGACTTGCTAAAACGACTTCGGCAAAGGCTTGGACTGTTTTTTAGAATCAGCCAATTTCTCACCAGAGATGCCAAGAAACAACTGGTCCAATCCATTTTCCTATCATTGGTTGATTCGCTGACTTCCTCTACAGCCAATGCCCAACTCTTACATGGCTAAACTGGACACACTCTACCATCGAGCACTGAGGTTTTATAGCAGGGACTCCCTTCGACACACATCACTGCACCCTATATGCGGCAGTGGGATGGACATCACTAAAGTTCAGGCGCCACAGAAGCGCCCGCTCTGGACCTATAAAGCCATCTCTAATAAGCTGCCTTACTATATCTCCTGCTGTCTTCCCTGAGTATGATTGGGAAATACAGCGTTAAGAAGTTACTCAGCTATTACACTTAAAGTACCCAAAGCAAAATCCGCTTCAGCAGGGCAGCCATAAGCTTTGTGCTACCTACCTTATGGAGCGATCTACAAAAACCCTCAAATTAAGCACTCTAATCGGTATAAATGCTTTCAAGATGCTTTATTTCCTTACAATCAGAAAGTATGTAACTGCTTCACCCACTCAGACCCAATGCACCGTGTCTGCACTGGTATATAGCCACGCCCTAGACCCAATTTTAAGTACTGACCCCCAGCTTGCTCCTCACCAGCCTAATTGTTCTCTCTCTTATCCCTGTCTTATCAACACTAGGCCCATCCATCCCTTATTCTTCTTTTCCCAACCTCGGATACAGGAGCTCACTACCCTGGGTTGTGACATCCTACCATGCCCGTGCTATAGCATTCAATCCCGGGGCTCACACATACTCCTTTTCTCCATCCACCTTCTCTACATCCAGCTTTACCAACTTCTTTCTGTGCACTGCCCTCTAGCCTTTCTCCCCTACTTCCCTCCTCTCTTCCCCTACCTTCACCTCTACCTGGTGTATATTTTATTTTATTTTTTCTTCCGTTACTTCCTCCTGCAACCTTAGATAACCTGCTTTATCTTCCTATAGACACTTCTATGTATGTAAATACCGTGTAATCTGTACAATATCTGTATAATTCTATGTACATATGAACTTGTTTTTCTTCCTCTCTGTAAAGAGTATTATCTGTATTGCCTTGTAAATACCTGTGTTGACCTGTATATACAATTGTTCATGCTCCACCCAGGTCCATCTTGCAAATGAGCTTCTGCTCAACGATGAACGCCTGGTTAAATAAAGACTTGATTGACTGATTGACTTGCTGGACCACACAGCAAGTGGCACATGGTCTCCCCAAGAGTCCCTGTTGCACTTAAATCTGCTGGAGCTCAGGGCAGTGTACCTAGCTCTACAGGCATTGGCCCCACATCTTGAAAACAAGGTGGTGCAGGTCAGAACAGACAACACCACAACTATGTACTACATCAACAAACGGAGGAACCAGGTCAGCCCCACTGTGCACAGAGGCAGTGAGGCTGTGGTCCCTGGCATACTCCATGAAAGTATCCCTATCAGCCATACACCTTCCAGGGAGGGGCAGTGTACTGGCAGATTCCCTCAGCAGGATAAGTCAGGACCACCACAAGTGGTGTCTGAATCCCCAGATACTTGGTACAATTTTCAGGAGGTGGGGCCATCCAGAGGTGGATATTTTTGCCTCTGTAGAAAATCACCAGTTACCTATGTACTGTTGCAGGCCTCCTCTCAGGCGTACACTTCCCCTAGATGCAATGGCCCTGGACTGGTCAGGAACGTTTCTGTATGCCTTCCCTTCTTTTCCAGTGATATTCAGGACCATGCTGAAATTGAGGTCCCAACCAGCAACAGTGATACTGGTGGTGGTGAGGCAACACTGGTATTTGCTTCTGCTGACCTTATCAGTGGCCCCCCAATTCACTTGCCCAGGAGGCACAACCTGCTGACCTCCTCTCAGGGCAGGAGCCTGTATCCCAGCCTCAAATCACTGAGACTCAAGGCCTGGCTCTTGAGGACTTAGAATTTTCTAACCTTAAACTGTCAGAGCAGGTCCTGACAGTGCTTAGGGGTTCCAGGAAATCTTCCACTAGAAAAACATGTTCATCTAAGTGGAAGAGGTTCTCCATATGGTGTTCAGGTAGAGGTACTGACCCGGCCAGGGCTGACTTGGCTATTCTCCTGGATTACCTGACACATCTACACTCACTAGGCCGGAAGTCCTCGACCCTCAAAGTCCACCTGGCTTCAGTCTCAGCTTACCTGTCAGCTGGTAAAGAGAGATCTTACTTCGAGAGGGCTCTTGTGGTAGGTATTCACGGATAGGACTAAGCCGCCAGGCGTCAGGACCCCACAGAAAAATTCTAGCTAGCAGTCTCTGGCAAAGAACCACCCCCACGTCAGGTGACCAGCGTCAGACAACATCTGTATAAAGGGGCAGTCCCCCATGCCTGCCTTCCAGATCTTCCTTTGCAATCTTCACCATTCATTACTGCTTGGGTTAGTGCGAGCACGCACCTGCTTTTATTTTTTTTTGGGAGTCTGCTCCAGCGGCCGCCCGAGAGGCGATCAGGTGCGTCATGCACGGGCGGGCGGTCGTAAGCCGCAGACCTCCTCCTCATCTCAGTTCTGTTTCTCCCGCCGTCGAGGTTGCACCTGCAGCGTGGATAGTTACAGTTAGACCTTCTGCATCATACAATCCAGACTCCTCCTCCTACTTTTCTCGACACAGTCACCGGTAAGACCGTTCTTTTTATAACTTGCTTCGACGCCGCCGAGAACTTTTGCTGTTTTAGTCTAAATTTTTTCGCATCATGTCAGGTTCAGGGGCAAAACGTAAGTCGAAGGCAGGCCACGCCCTTATGCGTCGGTGCTCCTGTGGCCGGCATTTTTCCATCACGGACCGACATGATGTTTGTCTTCGTTGCCTGGGACCCAACCACGATATGGATGCGTGCGACGCCTGTTTCTTGATGGACCGTCGCGTCCTGGAAGTCCACGCTTTTAAGATCGGCAAGGCCCTGCTGACTTCCGGGGGACGGTGCCGCTCCAGGGATTCCCAGGTAAGGTCTCTAGGCCCTTCCTCTGGATCCCCTCTCAGGCCTATACAGTCTGTAGAGGAGGAGGCTTCCTCAACTTCTCTTGCCGAAGAGGAAGCTTCTTTTGCAGTGTCGGAGGAACGCCGAGGTCCCTCCCGGGGCTGCCACGGGGACACCGCCTCGGCGAGTCACCCTCCTCGGTGCAGGCTCCCCCACTGTCGAGGCCCGTCTGCTGTGCCCGGCATCAGTGGACCCTCGGCGCCACCTTCTGGCACCGTTTGGATCGGCACCGTTCGTGGCACGGTGATCGAGGCAGCGCATTGTGATACCGTGTTGGCGCTCTCCTGCCGCAGGTGGCTCTTCTGGCCGGTGCCAAGTGGGGTCCCGGTGCGAGGTGGCGCTGTGGGTTTGGCTGGTGCTGTTGGGAGTCGGGGCGGGCCTAGGTGTTGCAGGGGGTCTGGGGTCGTCCGGCACCAGTGCCGTTCGCGGCGCCATTTCACCGAAGACTCCTGGGGTTGCCAGTATTGTGGTCCAGCTGATCTCTTTCTCCTCCTCGAAGGATGATGACTCAGGATGTGGACCTATCCTGGCACCCTGACTCTTCAGAGTCAGGGTCTCCGGTGGCACGAGGTGCTAGGTGGCCCAGCGCGCCTATTCCTCTGTCCCCACTGCCATCCTCCCCTGAGGCCTCCCAGGCTGGGGGTGGTCTGGGGGCGATGGAGCGGGGGGTGGAGGGAGGGGCTTTCCCTCCTGAGGAGGTCGTGGCAGCTACCGACCCTGGTGCTGCTGCACCCCCTCGGGTGGAGGGGTCGCTGGGGTCGAGGAGAAGGGCATTCTCTGAGTCCAAGGGGGCGAGGGACAGGGTTCAGGCATCTCGGTCTCTACCTACCACTCCTCGGGGTGCAGGTCGGAGCTGTAGCGCTGGGCCCCATCTTTCCCTCTTGGACCCCAGGAACCCCTCTGGTGGCATTGCTGTGGGCTGCCCTTCTGGACCCATGCAGTCCCAGGTTCGTCATGGGGAGGATTCCCTTCTAGGCTCTTCCAGGCTTCGCATCCCCAGGGTTCCATTTTGCGACCTGGTCTGTTGTCCGGGATCCCACCAGCTCGGGCTCCGTTCCCCGGATTCCAGAGCCCCAGCAGAGGACAGCTGCCTTGCCGTAGGTGCCCTTCTCCCATTCCTCTGCAGCCACCCCCCACTCTCCCAGGCCATGTCGGTCCCACGGCCCGTTATCCTGGGAGGCGTTCAGAAAGGTTCTCTGGCGCCCCCTCTTATGTTGGGTACATTAATGGCGGGTTTTTCGCCTATCCCCGCCACCGCAGGAGTCCTCTGGACACTCAAGCTCTCCATCATCCTCGTCTCCCTCCTCTGAGGGAGAGGAACCCACTGCTCATCTCTCCTCCGATGCTGATTTCAGTGAATATCAGCGATTCCTTTCGAGGATGTTGAGGGATCTTCAGATTTCCTATGTTAGGGGAGACAATACTGAACGGGAAACGCGTGAATTCCTTGGCGAATTCAGTGCCCAGCATTTGGTGATACTGTCCTGGCCTATTCCCTTCCAGGAGGCGCCTGTCCATTCCTGGCAGTCGCCAGCCGCTCTTTCTCCAGCCCCAGCAGACTGCCAACATAGGTATTGTGCCCCATCGGAATCCCTAGGTACTCTCCCCAGCCCACCCTCGGGATTGGCATACCTAGAGACTCCCTCCGGCCGCCGTCTTGTGCACGACCGACCACCGGACTCTCTACAATTCTCTACAATTTGACTGGTGGGGTTGAAGAGTGTTTTCTTCCTCTTATGCGATGTCTTGCATTGCATCTCATTAGGCCCACCATGCTGCCTACGGTAGGCATTTGTGGTCGATGCTTTCCAAAATCTTAGCGTCAATGCCTGATACGGAGCAAACCAGACAAGCTATTGCCCTCTCTGCTATAGGCCTGAAGCTGGCAAGACACCAAACAAGGGCATCTTATGACACCAGTGAGGTGGTTTCCAGGCTTGCAGGGACAGCGATCTGTATTCGATGGACGGCATGGCCTCGTCTGTCAAGGTCGTCACCCCTGGCCCGGCATAGGGTGATTCGCTCCACTTTCCGGGGGACCCATCTCTTTTCCTCCAGAGCTAGGAGACTTCTGCAGGGACTTCCTCTGTCTCCCCATCCTCTGGGGACACCTCCTAGCTCTTCTCCTCCATAGGCTTCTCTCTTGATTATCCCAGGGTCTTCCCCTTCTGTTTCTCACCAACAGGAGGCTGGGGGTCTTGCTCCCTCAGGGTTTCTTATCCCCCCTTTTTGGGGGGGTGGGAGCTTGGTACTCACCCAAGCAGTAATGAATGGTGAAGATTGACAAGGGAAGATATGAAAATTATGTACCTACCTTAATTCTTGATCTTCTCTTGTATCTTCACCATTCATTACTGATACCCACCCACCTTTCCCTCAGTGGCCTCCTACTGTGGCGTCTCCCCCTCCCGTCTCGTTCCTCTCCCTTCCTTTGGCCTTTATGCCAAAAAAAAATAAATCTTTCTGTTTTCCGTTCTTCTTGAATGGATCTTTTTTCCTCAAGGTAAAGAGGAATGAGTAGGGTCTTTTTCACCTATTCTGAGGGAACTCTTTCTGACTGTCCCTAGGGTGTGACCTCTGGGCACCTTAACCACGTTGCTCAGTTCTCAGCCTAAGAGACCGATCTTACTTCGAGACACAGCTCTTGCAGCAGGTTACACCATTAGGACTGAAGCCGGCAGGCGTCAGGACCCAACGGAAAAATTCTAGCTAGCTATCTTCAGCGGGGACCCATCGGCGTCGGTCCGCCTCCGGCGTCAGGCGTGGTACATAAGGGGTGGTCGCCCGATTCCCCAATTCTTTCCACCGTCGACTTGCATGTCTCGACCCCTGGTTCAGCTCTAGTGCGACACGTGGTTAAGTTCTTTCCTACGGGAAATTGGTTTCTTCAAGCAAGTTTTTCTCTGATGTCCCCTCCGACCTCTGGTCACTCCTCCAAGTGTGCTTGTGGGAAACGGATCCCCTTCAAAGACCCTCACGCGGCCTGCGTCCGGTGCCTAGGCCCAGACCACGATACCCGGGCCTGCTCCTTCTGCCAAGGGTTTAATAGCAGAACCCGGATCCGTCTCCAGAAGGCCCTTCAAGCTTTTTTGCTGGAAGAAAAGCTTAAGACCATGTCTTCCAAGGGGGACTCTTCTAAAAAGACCCACAAGCACGCTGAAAAACGAAGGAAGAAGGCCTCTTCCAGGTCCCCTTCTAGGGCCTCAGACTCACGCAGCTCCGGTTCCAGGTCCGACCGCTCCCCCTCCAAGACAGACCTTCCTCGTCCTCCAGGGCCTTAGTCAAGTCTGGGGATCGCCACCATCATCATAGGTCGGGTTCCTACCCTGAACCCAACGTCAGGTCGGCTTCCTTGCCTCCTCGCAAGATCTTGGAGCTTACCTCTCTGAAGAGACCGCAGGACCCGACGCCGGTGCGTCCGTTGTCGTCATCTCGCCATAGATCCCCGGAGCCGCCGTCGGCCGGGCGGCTATCGCCCGGCCAGGCCAACGCCACCTCATCGGACGCCCGGTAGGGGACGGCGCCTGCTCTATTGAGAAGAGAACCCGACACCTCCGACCCGGCGTGGGGTCCAGGAGACCATAACCAAGGAGAATTAACCAGCCCGAGGACAGGCGGGCGGCCAGTCTGTTGGGGCAGCAGGGAACCCTCGCCGTTACCGAGCCCCTGTGGAGCGATGCGGGACCCGGCGACCGTCCACGGCGCCGGATCGTCATCGGGCCTTTCCATAGAGATGTGAAGGAACTGTTCACTTACTGGTGGGACACCATAAGAAGGACATAGTTCCCTCCTCCTCCTCTTCCTCCTACACGATTACTCCTCCGGTTCCTGCACCCCCCTCGCCATCGGGGTCGGCAGGCCGATTACCTCCTCCTCGGGAGCACAGAACACCTCAAGGGGAGACCAGACAAACGGAGACCTCCGTCCAAATCCTCTTCTAGGTCACCCAGCCCTAAGAGACCCAGAAGACGTCGACGATCGCCTTCGACGGAGGACACGGGATCAGAGTTCTCAACATCCAGATCCCCATCTCCCCTCTCCATCCCTTCTCCGGATCCACGCGAGATGCCAAAGTCTCCTCCGGATGACCCTTCGTTCTCGGATATTATGAGACACATCCAAGAAAACATGGGATGGGATGCGGAAGAGCTAGACCGCGAAAGGCTACGCCTTGCAAAGTATCTTCGGCAGAAGGACCCCAAGCATGTGGTGGTGCCACCCTTGGTAGACACTTTCGTGGACGTCACCAAGGCAGCGTGGAAGCGTCCACATTCGCTCCCGGCGATGCCGAAGAAAGCTGATTGCTTGTACAAGGCTCCCAGAGAAGACCAGTACTTGACTCAGCAGCCTCAGGCCGACTCTCTGGTCATAACAGCCTCACATGACCGGTCCCAGAGACGGCAACATCTGAGCACCCTGCCACCCGGACCCAGAGTCCAAACAGTTGGGGCTGATGGGTAGGCGCCCGCGTGCCTTCCATACCTGCGCCATCAGATCCTGAATTACTTGACCCACATGGTGCAGTTCCAAAGCGCCTTGTGGGAACAGGGTCTGATGCGGCTGAAAAACTGCCGGAAGGTGAGCAGAAGGAGGAGATGCTTCAGCTCCTCCGTATGGGTTCGGACGTGGGAACCCAAGTGCTACGAGCTGCGTATGACTCCTCGGCCCGAGCAGCAGCTTCAGGCGTATGCATCCGGAGACACTGTTGGTTGTGCGTCTCGGGCTTTACCCCGGACGTCCAGAAGAACATCATGGACGCCCCATTCGAGGGAGAAGTCTTGTTTGGTAAGCCCTCAGAGAAGATTATTACCAAACTTCAAGAGGCGGGAAGGCGGTGAGGTTAGTTCCAGCCATGTACCGACCCAAGCTTAGTTCCTTTCACAGGAACCAAAACCCGATTCGTGGGCGGGCGCCAGAGGCAACAGTCCGCCCGCTCCACAACAGAGGGCTCCGGCTTTCGCAGAGCACAGGGGAAACAACCCACAGGCCGAAGCCAGCATACTTCCAAGCTGGCCCAGCCAGCGGGACCCTCAGCCGCCACAGCCTGACTCCTTTCTGGCCCCCGCCCCTCAGGATCAACGGGAAATCACGGTCGGGGGTCGCATTGCGAACTTCCTGCCAGGATGGCAGGCTATAACCACAGACAGGTGGGTTCTTCAGTTGGTCAGAAGAGGCCACTATATAGAATTCGCAGAAAAGCCACCCTCGAGACCTCCTTTGCTCTCCCGGTATCCGGGTCAGCACAAGTCTTTGATCTGGCAAGAAGTACTCGCGCTTTTGCAAAAGGGAGCGATAGAGTACGTCCCGGAGAACCAGAGGGGACAAAGATACTATTCCCACTTCTTCCTGGTTCCAAAGAAACCAGGGGACCTCCGTCGATTCTGGACCTCAGCGACCTCAACGTGTCGGCGCCTACAAGAGATTCCACATGGCGACTCTTCCGGGTCTCATTCCCATGCTGAAGCAAGGCGCTTCTTAGCGTCTCTAGAACATGCAGGCGCATACCTGCACATCCCATAGCTCAGGCGCACAAGAGGTTCCTGCGCTTTGGTTTCTCGACCACCACCTTCAATTCCGAGCCCTTCCATTCGGACTGTCATCTGCACCCAGGGTCTTTACCAAATGCATGGCAGTCGTGGCAGCGTCTCTAAGGAGACAGGGCCATTATGTGTTCGTACCTGGACAATTGGCTTCTCATGGCCTCCTCCAGAGGCGTTGTTACGTCGGATCAGAGCACCCAGGAACTGTTCGATCTCTGGGCATCCTAATCAACCATGAGAGTCTCTCCTGGTACCGTCGCAGAAGCTGCAATTTATAGGCGCAGTACTGGACACCGTTCAGGGAAGCGCTTTTCTTCATCAGGGAGTTATCGTCGAACAAGACCGTCCCAGCCAGGTCGGTCCTTTGCTTGCTTGGACACATGGCTGCGGCCATTCCAACTGTCCCTTTCGCAAGGCTCCACATGCGGGTAACTCAGTGGATGCTCAAGGTGCGATGGGATCAAAGGCAAGACCACATGCAGCATCCGGTCAGAATCACGAACAGTGGTGGCTAGACCCAGGGTCGCTCTCCACAGGCGTCCCATTTGTAGCGCCGTCCCCGGAGGTAACCCTCACCACAGGCGCCTCAGGTCTAGGGTGGGGAACACACCTGGACGGGGTGAAGTCCCAGGGTACATGGTCCCCTCTGGAGGCTCATCTCCATATCAATGTCCTAGAGATGAGGGTGGTCCTTTATGCCCTGCAGGCCCTTCAGTCAGAAATCCCGCCGAGTACTCTCCTGCTTCAGACAGACAACACGGCGGTGATGTATTACCTCAACAAACAAGGCGCACCTCTTCCCCTTTGCAGGGAAGCCATGGGGGTGTGGGATTGGGTAATCCGACACAGTGCGAATCTGATCACTGTACGTTCGGGGTGGACAACACGATCGCGGAGCGGCCTGAGTCGCTCCCAGGCCAGAGTCCACGGTGGGAACTTCTTCAAGAGGTAGCCAGAGGATCTGTTTCTCCGATGGGAACTCCAGAGTTGGACTTGTTGCATCCCCATCAAGCATAAAACTGCCCGATTTTTGCTCGCTAGATCCAGGGCCTGGTGTTTTCTGGTGAGACGCGTTGTCCCTCTCCTGGGCGGACAGATTCCTCTACGCTTTCCCTCCCTTCCCGTTGATCCAGAGAGTTCTTCTCAAACTGCGCAGGGAGCATGCAACAATGATCCTGGTGGCCCCTTTCTGGCCCAGACAGATCTGGTTCCCCTTGCTAATTCAGCTATCCCGGGAACCTCCTCTCCCGTTACCGTTCAGCTCCCATCTCTTGTCTCAGGAGGAAGGTTCACTGGTCCACCCGGACTTACGCTCACTGAACCTGCATGCATGGCTCCTAGAGACATAGCCATCTTGCGTCACGGGTTCTCGCAAGAGGTTGCAGAAGTTCTTTCTGCAGCCAGAAAGTCGGCAACGCATGCGACGTACACCATGAAATGGCGCCGTTTTTGTTTATGGTCGAGAGCACGCGATTTTTCCCCTTTAGATTGCCCGGTGGGAGTGGTGTTGGACTACCTGCTCTCCCTTTTCCGTTCAGGCCTAGCTTACTCCTCTATCAAGGTGCACCTCTGTGCCATCTCTGCCTACCGCCTTCGGTGGGACGTAAGCACAGTGGCACAATTAGACGCCTCTCGGGAATTTTTGAGAGGGGTGTTACACCTTAGGCCACCCATTAAGGACCCAGTGCCTCCATGGGATTTGCTCTTTGTCCTGGAACAACTCCGCTTCCCCCCTCGAACCTGCCGCGGATTGTGAGCTGCGTTTTCTGTCGTGGAAAATGCTGTTTTTGGTTGCTGTTACTTCAGCGAGAAGAGTTTCTGAGCATCACACTCCCATGTGCAAAGAGCGTTATTTAGTTTTCCACCGGGACAGAGTATCCCTGAGGACGAATCCAAAATTTTTGCCTAAGGTGGTCTCTACACTCACTCTCAATCAGGATATTGACCTGCCGGTCTATTTCCCGAACTACTCTAATAGAGGAGAGGCACTGCTCCACACCCTGGATGTTCACTGCGGCTTGAGGTATTACCTCAACAGAACTAAACAACTTCGTAGTTCAGAGCAACTTTTCGTTTCCTTTTCTGAAAGGATGATGGGCCAACCAGTATCCAAACAGTCCCTGTCTCGCTGGCTTGTCCAGTGTATTTCATACTGTTATGATATCAAACAAAAGCCCCTCCCGGGTACAGTCCGGGGTCATTCTACTAGGGGTGTGGCCACCTCCTTTGCAGCACTCCGAAACGTCTCCACCTCTGCCATATGTGCTGCAGTCACTTGGAGCTCTGTGCATACATTTATCAGGCATTATAGCCTGGTCATCGCCTCTTGGCGAAGAGCCAGCTTCAGCCTGGCGGTGCTACAGGGTCTCCTGTCCTAGATTCAGGACCTGGAATGTATTTCCTAGTTTCCTCCTCCCAGAATGTTGGCAGCGTTACTGCTTGGGAATCAGTCCTAATGGTGTAACCTGCTGCAAGAGCTGTGTCTCGAAGTAAGATAGTACAGTTACATAAGAACTTACCGTAACAGTAGATCTTCGAGAACAGCTCTTGCAGCAAATACCATCGCCCACCTTCCCCTTGGAGGCATGGCTTTGCCTTTACTATCAGGGTTTCCCTTTGACTTCTGATGGTGGATCCTCGGTCTCCCATTTCCAATGTCAGCCTGCGGCCAGAAGTCTTGACGGGAGAACTATGAGGGAGTCAGTGGGACCGCCCCTTATGTACTACGTCGGAGGTGGGACCGGCGTGGGGGCGGTCCCCGCTGAAGATAGCTAGCTAGAATTTTTCCGTGGGGTCCTGACGCCTGCCGGCTTCAGTCCTAATGGTGTAACCTGCTGCAAGAGCTGTTCTCGAAGATCTACTGTTACGGTAAGTTCTTCCGTAACTGTACTTTCCTTTGGCTCGGCCTCAAAAATTTAGATTCCCCCTGGCAGGTGTTATTATTGTCAGCTCATTCTGGCTGGTGCTTCAGGCACTTCTTAGCCTTGAGTGGTTGTTCTTGCCTTGCCTTCAGGGAGTCTGATTGAGTTCCCACTCTATCCTTTCATACAGAGCTGCCTTCTATAGGGCTTAACCCCTCCCCATACACTTCTGTGTTAGCACTTAAAAGGGTGCTAAGGGGCTTAATCCCCTTCCTAGTTGGGCGCTCTCTTTCCGGAACAGATTTTCTGCCTGGGCAGTCTGTGAGCTCTCAGCTAGAGTGTAGTGGGTTGGCATGTTGGGAGGTTAGAGAATCTGCCATTTAGGTCCAATCTGTGCAAGCGGTTCAGTTGAACCTTCTCTCAGTCCTATCAGGAGGGATTCTTGCTCCCTTGTTTTTGGTTCCGAGCTTATAAGCCTCTCAACCAATGCGTCTGTGGGCAGTGTTCTCCCCGCTCAGCATCCCTTGTTTTCTTCCCTTTCTTCTTCTTCTTTTTCTCTCTCTCTATCTGTTCCTCCCTTAGAGCGGCCCCAGAAGGGAGGCCCTGCAGTCCCTTAGGGTAGGAATTCTCTCTCCTCTGTCTGTTCTCTACGGCTTATTCCTTTTCAGTTTATATCTTTTCCTTTCTGTCCTCGCTCTCTTGCCTCGCTCTCCTTTTCCTTACCCTTTGTTTCGCTCTCCGGCTACCAGAACTGAGGCGGAGGAGAGTCTACCCAGCACCTAACGCCGCCCCTCACGCATGGCCTCAGCGCGTCCTCTCGGGGCGCCTTGAGCCGATTCCAAAAAAAAAAAAAAAAATCTCCTGTAGCGGGTGCGCACCTCTGACACTTACCCAAGCAGTAATGAATGGTGAAGATACAAGAGAAGATCAAGATTTACAGTAGGTATGTAATTTTCATTTCTTTCCCGCCATCAGCTTGTGAAAGTTCCTTGTGGTGGAACACCGCTCGTCAATACCTTCGTCGGTTGTAAAGTTTTCAACTTTTTCAACCTTTTTTCTTAAATTTCTTGTTTTTTTCTTGTACCATGTGCTGTGTATGTCGTCCTCAATGCCCTCCGAATCACATAAAACAAGTGCAACTCGTGTGGTTCCCAGCTTCCACTTAAGGATGGCCACTCCTTGTGCCTCTTCTGTCTAGGCCCAGACCACCCTGTGGAGAAGTGCCAGCACTGCTAGAAACTCTGCTACCCGCAAGCGAAGGCAGCAGTCCCTGGAAGCCCATCTCCTCAAAAAGAATATGGCATCCATGGAGAAGGAGTTGAAGAAACTTAGGCATGCGTCACCTTCCCCTGAAGCCCACAGAAAGAGGCGTGAGAAGGAAGAGGCACCGGGAGCGAGATTAGTCTTCCACAGCAGCCGCAACTTCGGCTGGAGTCGTGGCCTTACAGGTATCATCCCCTCTGGGGGATCACTCCTCGATGGCCGTCTTGGTGGCTACCAAGAAGGTGTTGCCCCTCCCATTGGGCTCGCGCTCGGGCCCTTTAGGAGCCTCCAGGGCAAAGGAGGTCTCCACTCCCACCAAGGCCGCTCCTCCACCGCAGCCTTCTGTTCCGAGCAGGTCCGTTAAGTTGGACGTCAGTCCCACCGATGCCCGCCCAGACAGAGCTGCTAAGCCACTCACCTCCTCGGGTGATCGCTCAGCCCACCCCCTTCCGACAAGGCCGCCACTCCTTCAGAGCCTTCCTCGGACAGGGAGTCCGATAAGTCTGATACCGGCTCCTCCGATGTCCGCCCAGACACTGCTGACAAGACTGCCGCCAGCCCTTCCAACGACCGCCTGGTTAACCTGCCTGCATCAGACCCTATCATCACACCTGACGCCCTAGGCTCTCCGCAACAGATAACCCTGTTGCCTACTGAGGTCCCCGCGTCCTCTTGGTTCACACCCAGGGATTTCAACCCTCCTTCCCCGGTTAAGACCTATGACCTTGGGAAGCTGCCATCAGGGTGTCCCCCCTCCTACGCCGGACCTGACGCCGGCCGCCCTCCAGCATCCCTTTGCCCGATGGAAGACCTGTTCCTCTGTCAGGACTGTTGGACCTGTTCGGTGGTCTCCCTGTGCCAGGCCCGACTCCTCCTCCATCCGGTCCACCAGCAGGGCCTTTGCCAGGTCCCTCTGCTACATCAATGCCCTCTGGCCTAGGGTACCTGGTGCCACAGTACCCGGCTCCTCAGTATCTGACGCAGCAGTACCTGGCACTGGGCTTCCTGCTGTTGGGCTACAGATACTCTTATTACAGGTACCCACCCTACCCCTATCGAGCCCCCCTCCTCCGCCGCCACCCACTCCGCAGCCGGTGGATCTGAAGGAGACCTTGGCCTCAGCTCACCAAGGAGGTCGAGAATCGTCTTCCGACATCTGTCCCTACATCAGACCCCCTACGTCGGAGATGGAAGACTCCTTCCCCTTTACCTGATGCCAGAGAAGAACCTTCTGGCATCCGAGGTGGGGAGGACACGCACCCCACGGGGACTCCCCAGAGGGGTCATTCCTCCCCCTCCCAGGGAGGAGTCTTCTTCTTCTTCTACCACAGAGCCATCTGACTCAGATTCTGAATCTGACCACTCTGATCATGGAGACAAGCCCCATACTCCGAAATGCCCAAGGCCATGGGACCCTCAGAAGTCCCCTCCCGAGTACCCTTCTTTTCTGGAGCTCTTGAGGAAGATCCAGGAGACACGTCCGTGGCAATCAGTGGAGCCAGACCCACAGTGTAAGAAGCTCGCTGCTCATCTGGATCTGCCTGAGACCACTCCCACACTGATTCCACCCTGGATAGAGCCTCACGTCGATCTTGTTTCCACTATCTGGAAACAACCATCCGTGCTAGCTCCCCTTCCGAGGAAGGCGGATAGGCTGTACCAGGCTCCAGAGGGTAAAGACTTCCTTAGTCTTCACCCCAAGGCATATTTGATTGTGATCAGCGCTGCTCACGGCTGCTCCGCCAACCCAAAACATCTAAGCTCGTTCCCGCCTGACAAGGAATCCCAACTTCTGGATCAGCACGGGAAGAAGATTTACTCCTCTTCGACCCTTGGCATCTGGGCCCTCAACTACGTCAGCCACATGGGGGATTTCCAGAAGTCCATCCTTAGCCAGGTGGAATCCAAGTTGGACTCCCTGCCTGATTCGCAAACTAAGCAGGAACAGGGAGACCTGGTCCATTCCGCTCATACGGCTTGTATGCACATGCTTTGTACCACCTACGACGTGATGGACACAGCTAGCAGGAGCTTGGCTTTCACGGTAGACCTATGGCGTCATGCCTGGCTCAGTGTGTCAGGATTGGTCCCTGAAGTACAGTCCGCTGTACAGGATGCTCCCTTCAGGGGTGATGTCAAGGACATCATAACCAAACTGCAAGAGAAGGGCACTGCACTAAAGTCAGTCCAGACTTTGTGCAGGACCCCTCAGGGACAGCAACGTCCTTTTCGTTGTCAAACCCAACAAAAACAAAAGCCCAATCAACAAACGTCTGGCCCATCCAGCAGCCAAGACCCCCCCCCCCCAGCAAAAAGTCAGCATGGCCTCTGCTGCTGCACTGCCTTTCACCATTCCAGAGGAACCAGTGGGGGGGGGGTTCTTCTCCCATCTGCCGGGTTGGGAGAGGATAAGATCGTACACTTCGGTGCTCCAGCTAATATGTGCCGGACACTCGATAGAATTTCTACAGAAAACTCCTCACCCCGGTCATCTTACTCCCAAACATTTTCCTCTGGTTCTGGAAGAAATCCTATCCCATCTGTCGAAGGCAGCAATAGAGCCAGTCCTCACTTATCTTTGGGGAATGGGTTACTATTCCCATTTCTTTATAGTTCCAAAGAAGACAGGAGACTTGAGGCTAATCCTAGACCTCAGCTCCCTGAACATGTTCATGGAGTATAAATGCTTCAGAATGGTCTCCTTGCAGAGCCTTCTACCGTTACTCCGGCCGGGACAGTGGCTGTGTGCTCTGGATATGCAGGATGCGTACCTGCATATCCCCATATGCCCTTCCCATCGCAGATACTGTACCTCCATTTTTGTTTTCAGGGGGACCACTACCAGTTTGAGGCCCTCCCATTTGGTCTCTCCTCGGCTCCTCGAGTATTTACCAAATGCCTGTCGGTGGTAGTGGCCAACCTGCTTACCCAGGGCATGCAGGTCTTCCTGTACCTGGACAGTTGGATCCTGGTGGCCCCATCCAGGGAAGAACTTCTGCACTCCCTTTCCCTGACCCTGCAGGTTTTTACCAGCCTGGGTATTGCCATCAACCAGGCCAAGTCCCACTCAGTCCCTTGCCACCATCTCCAATTTATGGGGGCAAAACTGGACACGACCACAGGCAAAGCCTTTTTACCTCCGGACAGGGTTGAGACCCTTCAGAATCAGACTTGTCTTCTGTCCGGTCGCAGACGGGTCAGAGCCAGGTCAGTCCTCCGCCTTCTTGGGCTCATGGCGGCTGCCATTCTGACTGTTCCATTCGCTCAGCTCCATATGAGGATCTCTCAATGGACGCTTCGGTCGCAATGGGACCAAACCACGGGTGATCTAGACCAAGAGGTGCTAGTGTCGGATCCCATGAGCAGGGACTTGCACTGGTGGATGGTTCAGGAGAACCTGTGTCTAGGAGTTCCATTCTGCATTACTCCTCCTTCCCAGACGTTGACAGTGGCATCATGTGTCAGGAGGACTGGGGTGCTCACCTAGGGTCTCACAAGACTCAGGGCAGCTGGTCCCTGTTTGAGCAGAAACTGCACATAAATGTGCTTGAACTAAGGGAAGTCCTATATACCCTACAGGCTCTTCTTCCCTGTCATCTTCTCATCCAGTCAGACAACGTATGTAATCTGGTACCTCAACAAACAGGAAGGAACACATTCCTATCCCCTGTGCCGGGAGGTGATGAGAGTCTGGTATTGGGCAGCCTAGGACGACCGTTCACCTGACTGCAGTTCACATTCCAGGAGTGGAAAACACACTGGCAGATTAACCCAGTCAATCCTCAGCCAGGCCTCACAAATAGGAGTTAGACCAACAGGTTGTAAACAACATCTTTTGGCAGTGAGGGACACCTTGGGTAAACGTTTTCACCTCCCCCCAAAATGCAAAATTTCCCACCTTTTGCTCGCTCGCTCCAGGACGAAACGTTTTCTGGAGGGACGCGCTGTCTCTCTGTTGGAGGGACAGCTTCGTTTATGCCTTCCCTCCCATTCCTTTGATTCCGAGGGTCCTGAACAAACTCAGATCAGAAGGGGCTCGAATGATTCTCATCGCCCCCTTCTGGCCCAGGCAAGTTTGGTTCCCTCTTCTGCAACAGTTTTCGGAGGAACCTCCTCTTCCTCTGTCGCAACACTTGTTGATCCAGGATCAGGGGACTCTTGTTCACTCAGGCCTCAAATCCCTTCATCTTCATGCATGGCTCCTGCAGACGTAGCCAATGCCCACTTCGGAGTCTCTCCTTTAGTAGCGGACATTTTGGTGGAGACCAGGAAGCCTTCCACCAGGTCCACCTATGCTATGAAGTGGAAACAGTTTTCTATCTGGGCACATTCTAAAGACTTAGAGCCTTTCTCTGCCCAGCCAACAAAGTGCCAGATTACATGTCATCTCTTCAACCTGGGTCTCAGCCATTCATCTTTAAAAGTCCATATGGCAGCTATTTCAGCCTACCACACATTCCCTTTAGAGACAGGACTTTTGCTCAGTTGGAAGTCTCTAAAACTTTTCTTAAAGGGGTTCTCCACCTAAGACCCCCCCCCCCATCCGCAATCCTGCCCCTCCATGGGACTTGAATTTTATCCTAGAGAAACTCTCACTGCCTCCTTTTGAGCCAGCAGCGGAAGCAGACTTAAAGTTCCTTTCTTGAAAGGTACTCTTCCTAGTGGCCATCACTTCTGCTTGGTGCATTTCCAAGCTTCAAGCCTTGATGTATAAAATCCTGTATTTGATTTTAGATAAGGAACGTGTGGCTCTACGCACCAACCCTAAGATTCTTCCTAAGGTGGTTGCTGAATCTACGCTGAATCAATCCATTGAGTTACTGGCTTTCTTTCTGAAGCACTCCAATCAAGGGGGAGTACCTCTTACATACTCTGGATGTTCACAGAATCCTGAGATACTACACCAGGACTAAGGATCTCAGGAAGACTGATCAGCTTTTTGTTTCTTTCGCTCACAAACGAGAAGGCAATGCTGTTTCCAAGCAATGCCTTTCCAAATGGTTGGCCATTTGTATCACTTTCTGTTATGACAAGTACAACAAGACCCTCCCAGGTCAGGTCAGAGGTCACTCCACTAGGGGAGTATCTGCCTCTGCTGCTTGTTTCAGGAATGTGTCCGTGGCAGACATCTGTGCAGCTACAACCTGAACTTCGGTCCATACCTTTATGAAACACTACTGTTTTTACATTGCCTCTCACTGTAGAGCAGGCTTCGGGTTGGCAGTTCTGCAGGGTCTCCTTTCACAAGACCTGCTCAGCCCTGAGGGTTATGTTATGGATGACAATCCTCCTTCCGGTTTTCTCTTTGTTCCAGACTGCTTGGGACTCAGTCCTATCTGTGAATACCTACTGCAAGAGCCCTCTCAAAGTAAGATAGTACAGCTTCGTAAGAACTTACCTTAACAGCAGATCTTTGAGAGAGGCTCTTGCAGTAGGTATTACCTTCCTGCCCTCCATCCCCCCAAGTCTCTCTTCTCCCTTTCCATGGGAGCATATCCTCTTCTCTTTTGTCTTGCCTCTTTTTGCCTTTGGCGGGAAAGAACTGGAAGGCAGGCATGGGGGACCGCCCCTTTATACCGACATCATCTGATGCCGGTCACCTGACGTGGGGGTGGTCCCCCACCAGAGACAGCTAGCTAGAAGTTTTCCGTGGGGTCCTGATGCCTGGCTGCTTAGTCCTATCTGTGAATACCTACTGCAAGAGCCTCTCTTGAAGATCTATTGATACAGTAAGCTCTTACATAACTTTATGTTCCTCATAGCTCATGTTAGGGCTTCTCCGGAGCTTACGGAACTTAACCCGGTTTGCTATTTATTTCTTCTCCGTGGCTCAGGACCAATAGAAACTTCCTTCCCAAAGTGGTATCCGATTTTCATTTAAATCAGTCAATCACTCTAGTTGTTTTCTTTATAGAGAATTCCAGTTCTCCAGAAAGGAAACTTCACTCCCTTGGTGTCAAAAGGGCACTTAGCCACTATATTGGCAGAACCAAGTCTTACAGATCAAGTCAAACACAGCTCTTCCTCACCTGTGGTGAAGTGGGTAAGGGTAGAACTGCCACAAAGCATGCAGTTGCTCGCTGGATAGTGGCATGTATACAGTTTTGTTATACTGAAGTGGGTAAACAGGTACCCCTAGACCTAAGGGCACACTCCACCAGGGGCACAGCTTCTTCAGTGGCAGCTTCGAGAGAGATTCCACTACTAGAAATCTGCAAAGCAGCTTCATGGAAAACAGTGCACACCTTCACAAAGCACTACAGCCTGCACCATCAGTCCAGAAGTGATGCCAGGTTTGGTACAGCAGTTCTACAGAACCTGTTTCCCAAATACGTTCTCTGCCCAACCTCCAAAGATACTGCTTGGAAGTCTGCATCAGTTTAATCATAATGAGTGATTCCTGGTGTTAGAAGAAAAAAGTACTCACCATAGTAATCTTGTTTCTTCAAAGGGATCACTCATTATGCTTAAAGCACCCACCCTGCCTCCTGTACCAGAACTTTCAAAAAAAAGGAGGGGGGGGTGTCATATAAAGGAGGGAAAGTTCTGTGTCCCTGGTTTAGGGTTTTTGTATAGGAGCCAGGTTAGAGACTCTCACATTAACCAGTTGGTCTCCTTGTGGTCTCGAGTTTTAGGCTTGTCTCATAGGGATGTTTTTGACCCAAAGGGACAAAAATTATTTTGTAATATGTTAGGTTTAGCTAGTGGGTCCTATATCCAGTTAGGCTACATGAGAATCTGATGCACATAGAGTGCGGCAGTTACTAGGGCAGCAGTTTGAAGTTGGCATGGGCCAATTGAGAGTTTCATCATTTGCATAGCATTCCATCTCTCTGGGCAGTTCAACATAGGAGGCCGACTGCATCAGTTTAATCATGATGAGTGATCCCTTTGAAGAAAGATTACTATGGTGGGTAATTTTTTCTTTGGATGCCGCTACACACCAGTTTCACGTGGCTATAGATCCCAATGACACACCACCTCTACGGTCAAGGCTCATGTAGTGTCCCTCAGGAGGCTTGTCTGGCTGCGAACTATGAACCTTTCTCAAGACACTCAGATTAAGGCCATGGATTTCCCCGTGAGGGAAATTCCTTGTTTGGTGACAAAACAGAGGCCTACATGAAAAAGGTGGATGAACATAAGACTACTTATAAAAAGCAACACTGAAGAAGAGAAGGCTTCCACTTCCCATAGATCCTACAGAAGGGGAGATAGAAGGGGATCTTTCTGGACATAAAGTCTCCACCACTCATTCACATTAATGGGAACTGTGCTGGAGGCACTAGGACCCAGCAGGAGCAAACTTTTTGCTAGAGGGTCGACGCCAGAGATGGAGCCGTGAGGAGCGGCACCGCGAGCCTCAGCTCGTACGGTAATGACTATCTCGGCGCTAATCTCCAACCGCCTCAGTTCCTTTTTTTCCCCGCCAAGTGTAATTTCAGTGACGGTATCGCCGCTGCCGGAGTCAAACTTCAAATTAGCAGCTTAGTTTTTCAGTTTTATTGTTTTATGGTAATATCTCAAATAAGTTTCGCTTAATTTATTTATTCTTCATTAAAAGAAGTCGTCTCAGCCTACATTGTCGGAGTCGACCATGAGCGGGTCAGGTAACGGTAGGAGACTCGTATGAAAGCTGTTCAGTCAGCGGGCTGGGTCTGGTGCCGTCTCTCCGGAAGGGGTCTGACAATGGACAGTCCGATGCCCGAGGGGGTGGGCGGTCCCCTCAAAAGCATAAAAATAAACGGTCGCACTCTCAGCACCTTTCGCCCTCGAGCTCTTCTTCGACCCACAGGTCGAGAAAGAGAAGGCATCACTCGAGGTCGCCCTCTGGTATGTCTGCACGTAGACGGTCCGTTATTGGGGCTAGTTGCCGGTCTCCTCCTACGGAGTTGCCAGTTTCTGGTTCTGGTAGCCGATGTCTTTGACATCGGAGCCCTACCCCGCCTCCTGGTAGGTCCTCAGATGAGCAGTTTCATCATTGGTCCAGCTGCCTGGCCCGGTCACTCTGGGGCCTTCGGGCTTCTTGGGAGATCAGGTAGGGCGGTTGAGCCTCCCTAGTCACGCAGCGCTATCTTCAGTGCCGTCAACTCTGCGCTTAGGTGTTTTCCCCCCTCACACGACTGGGGCGCAGGGGGCTACATCGATGCCTTCATCTCCTGATATTCTTCCTTCTTTTTCCTCAAATCCTGTTTTTCAAACAACATGAAGTCTTGCTGTATTCTGACAATTGCAATGATTCCCAACCTTTGAACTGCCCTGGAGAACCAAGGGTTAACTTTCCATGCAGGGCATGGAACGCTGATCTCGAGCTCGGTTGAAGTCTCTGTCTGGAGTGTTTTAAACTCAAACCGTCAGATTCTTTACTCTGCCTCACTGAACAGTCGCTCCGGAGATTTCTCCTTCAGCTCGGTTCGAAGTCGGTTAAAGTTTTCAGTTTGTTGTCGGTTTAAAACAAAAAAAAAAGTATCCACATAATTGGTTCAGTCTCTGTCTGTGGTGCCGTGAGTACTAGATAGGAATTGTTCTATTATTTCTGTGTGGAACTTGTAAAAGTGCGGTCGGTTCAGCTGAACCGACCATTTGATTGTGAATTTTGCTATATTTAGTGTGTGGTTACTGGTTCTTATTGGTTCTAAAAATTAAAAATGTGTTTTAACCATTTTTTCCCATACCGTGACACGGTTAGGAACTGATAAGGGAGTCTTGCCTGGCGGTTGCCAAAAAGGGTAAGTTTGGTTAGGTTGGCCATGTCTGAGAAACCTAAGAAAAAAACCGGGCCCACTGGGTTTCAACACTGCAATGAGTGTGGGGAGGTCTTTGCCAAGGCCAACCCCCACACCACCTGTGTTTATTGTCTGGGGTTTGACCACCTCGATTCAGACTGCCAAATATGTAAACATTTTCCCAAATCTACCCTTGAGAAGAGATTAGGTAGACTGAGGGAAAAGGAGGCTGAGAAGTCCGCTGACCCGGATGGCCAGCCCGGTTCAGTTTCGACCGAACCGGAAGGAGTGCCCTCTGACCAGGGTGATACTTCTTCAGGCAAAAGGAGAGCCGATTCTGAGGGATCGGTTCTGATGAAAAGGAAGCGCAAAGATAAATTGACCGGTTTGGATCCAGAGTTTCATGTTGCAACCGCCGAAGAGATAGTCAGGGCGATTCAGATTGTGGAATCGCTCTGTCCTGTTCTGACTGATCCGTCTCCTTCTGGCAGGAGTTCTGTTCTGTTCGGTTGGTTCCCTCGGTTCAAGAGTATACCCTTGAAGAATTTTATGAACCGGAGTTTGAAGAGGAAGGGGAATTTGAGGATTATGATGCAAGTGAAGGTCTGGATGTGCCTGTGGAACCGGACATCTCCCCAGATGGACCATCAGGTGTTTCCCCTCCTAGGCTTTCTGAGTCCCCTTCCCATTTTATGTTTTACAAGAAAGTGGCTGAAACCCTCCAGCTTCCTATGGAAGAGGCTGTGGAAGATCAAGAAGAGCCTGATTATGTAGAGATGATGGATATCCCAGAGTCCAGGAGACTGTCTATTCCCCCTCCATAAATCTTTTGGGAAACAGACACAAAAAATCTTAGTCTCCTAACACTATACCTCCTGTGGATAAAAGAATGGACAAGAGGTATACACTTTCAGGTTCAGACACGAAGTTCTTATGTCAGCAATGCAGCCATGTTGGGGTAGTGCAGGCTGCTGCCTGTGACAAGGCAAATATTCCCTTGGCTTCACACCCCCCTGACAAGGACTCCAGGAAGATTGATGCCATGGCAAAGAAGCAGTACATGGCATCTTCTTTGGGACCCAGGCAGGCAAATTACATGGCCTATACAGCCAGGTACCAGAAGTCCAGGTGGGACACTGTACTGGCACTGGCTAAACAGGCCTCCCCCCAGCTAGCCAAGGAGCTGGAGGTGGAGGCTGCAGATGGGATTGAGGCATCTAAAGTGCAATATCATGATGCTGTGGACTCTAATTATGTTTCATCAAGAGTTATGGCTACATCTGTGGCTCTTCGGAGGATGGCTTGGCTTAGATGTACTAGCCCCTCGCAGGACACCCAGGCTAAGGCTATGGATTTTCCTGTAGTGCGTAATTCTCTGTTTGGGGAGCAGACAGAGAATTACATGAAGAAGATGGACGAATACAGGACCACTTACAGGATTGCTCAGGCCAAGGAAAGGCAGGCAACTCCTCAAAGGCAGCAGTCTAGGGGCAGGCCTTTTCAAAGGCCTTTTTACCAAGCACAGGCCTCCTCTTCCTTTTTGCAGAGGGGGTTCTTCAAAGGGAGAGGCAGAACGGGGATGAGCAGGCCTGCATCCACCCCTCAGCCTAAAGCCCCTGCCAAGCAGACACGCTGATGGGTCTGCCCGGGTCAACTTTCCTATTCCAGTAGGGGGCAAGCTGGCTTACTTTGTCCAGGACTGGACGTCTATTACAACAGACAAGTGGGTCCTGGAAGTAGTAAGCCAGAGACTGGTTCTCAACTTCAAAAAATTTCCAAAGATGACAGCCAGATCTTTTCCACCTGCAAATCTTTCGGAAACCCTTGCCCTAGAGGCAGAGATTTCTTCTCTTCTAGCTTTAAAAGCTATAGAGAGAGTACCTACCCTACACTGGGGCAAAGGACTGTACTCCCAGGTACTTCCTGACCCCCAAAAAGACAGGGGAGTGGCGACCCATCCTAGACCTCAGATATCTGAACAAACATCTTTTAAAACCAAAGTAAGTTCAAGATGGTAACTCTGGGAATAATCCTTCCCTCTCTAAGGCCAGGGGGACTGGTTAGCCTCCCTGGACCTCAAAGATGCCTACTTTCACATTCCCATCAGGTGCTCCCACAGAAAGTACCTCAGGTTCAAGTTGCCCTCAGGCCACTATCAGTTCAGAGCAATGCCCTTATGCCTAACCTCAGCTCCAAGGGTTTTTCACAAAGTGCCTGGCAGTAGTAGTTGCCTTTTTAAGAAGGCAAAAGATTTCCAGATTTCCTTATCTGGACGATTGGCTATTAGTGGGTCAGTCTCCAGACCAAGTCAAGTCTCACCTGCAAGTGACCCAGCAAGTGCTCACTTCCCTTGGATTTCCTCTCATCC
The DNA here is from genome assembly GCA_016271365.2 of Neoceratodus forsteri. NCBI lineage: Eukaryota > Metazoa > Chordata > Ceratodontiformes > Ceratodontidae > Neoceratodus > Neoceratodus forsteri. Next base: position 337,076,924 of record CM028129.1, on the reverse strand, counting down.
TTCCCAAGTCAGTTCTCGAACCAGTCCAGTTCCCTTACCTTTATAGGGGCAGAACTGGACACACTCAGAGAAAGAGCCTTTCTTCCTCTAGAAAGTACAAGGTCTATTATGGAACTAGCTTCTTCCTTCAGCCTTCAGGTATCTCGACCAGCAAGGCATTTCCTCCAGCTCTTGGGCCACGTGGCAGCTTCAACAGCAGTGGTCCAAGGGGCAAGATTCCAGATGAGGGATATTCAGTTCCACCTGAGAGCTTATTGGTTTCAGAGAAAGGACTCCCTTACCAAACTGATTCCAGTGACTCTGACCTTGATCCAGGCCCTCCAATGGTGGCAGGATCAGGAAATTTAAGGCAAGGTGTTCCTTTTGTTGCTCAGCCTTGTTCTATGGTCCTTACCACGGATGCGTCTCTTGTGGGCTGGGGAGCCCACCTGGAATCCCTCACTGCCCAGGGCATGTGATCCCCCCAAGAATCACTTCTCCACATCAATCTTCTAGAGCTCAGGGCAGTTTTTCTGCTCTAAAAGCGTTCTCACAGTCAGTTCAGAACAAGGTGGTTCAAGTCAGAACAGACAACACTACCACCATGTGGTACATCAATCAGCAGGGAGGCACTCTGTCCACGGCCTTGTGCACAGAAGCCATGAAGTTGTGGTCCCTGGCTTATTCCCTGCAGGCCTCTCTTGTAGCAGTTCACCTTCCAGGCAAGGACAATGTGCTAGGAGATGCACTGAGCAGGATTTCTCAGGGCCATCACGAATGGTCCCTGGACCCTCAGGTGTTGAAAGTGATTTTTTTCAAGGTGGGGCACTCCAGAGATAGATCTCTTTGCAGCCCCAGACAATCACCCACTCCCTCTCTTTTGTTGCAGACCTCCAGTCTTGGGCTCAGTCCCCCTGGATGCCCTGATTCTGAATTGGGAAGGGAAGTTTCGGTATGCCTCCCCGTTCAAAGTTTTAGTCAAAATAAGGTCTCAACCTTGCAAGGTGATTCTGGTTGCTCCAGATTGGGCCAGACAGCTCTTGTACCCCCTGTTGCTGTCCCTAGCAGTCCATCGTCCCCTGTCTCTTCCCAGGAATTACAGCCTGTTAACATCCTCTCAGGGGAGGATCTGGTACCCCAATCTTCAGTCCCTCGATCTCAAGGCATGGCTCTTGAAGAGTTTGAGTTTGCAGATCTGCATCTTTCCCAAGGGGTTCTGGACATCCTCAAGGCTTCTCGAAAGCCCTCCACCAGAAAGACTTACAACTCCAAATGGAAAAGATTCAGCATCTGGTGTTCTAAGAAGAATATTTCTCCAGACACTGCTGAATTGCCTATGGTTCTGGATTATATGGTCCATCTTAATGGCCTAGGCCTCAGACCAGCTACTCTCAAGGTATCCTTGTCAGCTGTTTCTGCATTTTTGTCTGTGGGGGAAGCCTTTCTCACTATCTTCCCATCCTGTGTTCTGTAAATTTTTTAAAGGATTGTTTCACACCAATCCCCCTTTTAGAGACCCTGCCCCTGCCTGGGATTTGAATGTTTGCATTGCTCAGCTTATGCAACCCCCCTTTGAGCCTATGTCTTGAGCAGAGCTTAAGTACTTGACTTGATAAACTGTGTTCTTGGTAGCCATTACCTCTGCCAGGTGTATCAGTGAATTGCAAGCCCTGTCAGTGGAATCTGATTTCATCTCTTTTCACAGAGATAAAGTGGTCCTTAGAACCAATAGAAGGTTCTTTCCCAAAGTGGTCTCAGACTTCCATTTAAACCAGTCTATGTCTCTCCCTGTTCTCTTCACTGATCATTCTTCCTCAGGAGAGAGGAGGCTACACAGTTTAGATGTCAAAAGAGCCCTTAGTTACTACATAGAGCGCACCAAGGGTCACAGGTTTGACTCCCTCCAGTTATTTCTCACTTATGGAGAAGTGGGAAAAGGGCAAACCTGCCACCAAAAGATGTGTTGCCAGGTAGATTTTGTCTTGTATACAATTCTGCTATGAAAAACTGGGAACAACTCCACCCTCAGGCCTGAGGGCTGATTCAACAAGAGATACAGCTGCTTCCCTGGCTGCGGCCAGGGATATTCCTCTCTTAGAAATTTGTCAAGCAGCCACCTGGAAAACCGTCCATACCTTTACCAAGCATTACTCCCTGGATATCCAGGCTAGGAGTGATGCTCGGTTTGGCACAGCAGTACTTCAGAGCCTATTCCCAAAGTAGGTTCTGTCCCTCCTCCTTGGAGGTACTGCTTGGTAGTCTGCCATTGTCAGAATACAGCAAGACTTAATGTTGTTTGAAGAAAAAATTACTTAACTTAGTAATTATATTTCTTCTAATGGAGTCTTGCTGTATTCTGACCTCCCTCCCTGCCTCCACTCTCAGAACCTGTTTTTGGGAAGTGGGTGGGCTGGTGCAGTGTTGCACCCAAGGGGTGTATTTGCTGGCACCATCCTCCCTTTTGTTTGGGTGCTTATTTATTGTTGTTGTTTTTTTAAGTACATTGGGTTTAGTTGTTGGGTTTCCTGACTTGAGTCTTCTTTGGGGATCCAAAACTTTTCAACCAGTTGGCTAATAGAATTTTTACAATTTCAGCATAGAATTTTTAGTTTAGTTGGGCTCGTAAGAATCTGACGGTTTGAGTTTAAAACACTCCAGACAGAGACTTCAACCGAGCTCGAGCTCAGCGTTCCATGCCCTGCATGGAAAGTTAACCCTTAGTTCTCCGGGGCAGTTCAAAGGTTGGGAATCACTGCAATTGTCAGAACAGAGCAAGACTCCATTGGAAGAAATATAATTACTAAGGTGAATAATTTTTTCTTCGGAGTCTTGGGATGTTTTAGATGCCCTTGGCATCGATGGCATGCTCAGCGCCTTCCTCGGCGCCGTTGACTCTCTCAGCGCCATGCGCCTTGGCACCGTGTGCTTTGGTGCCGTCTGGCTTTTCGGCGCCGAGGCCTGTTAGGACGTCATCCACCCTTCAGGAGACCTCTTTTAACCCTTTTCCTTCCTCATTTCCTTCTGTTTTTCACTCCTTTCCTGGACTGTCAGGAGATGACATTGAGCCTGACCCAGACCTTAGGCTGGGTGATGATGTGGAAGAAACAGGATCTATTCCTACTGCAGAGCCTGTGGTCGAGGACTTGTCTTTTAAGTCTCTGCTGAAAAACTTGATTTCCACTCTTTCTCTCCAAACTACAGATATCGATCCTGGGAAACTGTTAAGATTCCAATACCTCCATGTTCCGGAGTTACCTATGGATTTGGACTCCTCCGGTACAGCCCTCCTTTGAGACGCTATCTCAAATGGTATGGAATAATCCCGTTCTCTTTCCTTCGGTGGCTAAGTCCATAGATAGGAAATATGCTGCTCCCAAGGATCGACCTATTTTGGCATCCCAAGCCTTTGCGTATCCTATTGTAGTCTTGGCAGACCATGATAAGGTCGTCCTTCCCCAAACTACTGCAGCTCGACCTATTAACAAAGAATCTTGTAAGATAGACACTTTAGGTAAGAGAGTCTTTGCTGCTTCCACCCTAGTTATGCGCACTGCCAGTTACCAAGGCTGTTTCTCTCAATATGAGTATATCCTTTGGCATTTACTCAAACAAATAGTTGAAGCTCTACCGGAGTCAGATACTAATTCAGAGCTTCTTCAAACCATAACCAGGGGTATCGAGTCCAACAACCAGCAGGTTAAAGCAGCTATGGACGCTTTTGATACTGCTTCCTGAGTGGCGGCGGCGGGCATTTGTACCCACCATCATTTCTGGCTGCGCACTTCAGGTTTCACAAATGATGCTCAGCAACAGGTAATGGCGTTGCCCTTCGATGGTGTGTATCTCTTCGGCCCTCAAGTAGAACAGGCTCTAGAGGCTACACAAAAGACTAGGTCAGCCATTAAATTGGCTTGACCTCCTCCTGTCCCCTCTTGAGGGGGTGTTAATAAACGCCAGTTTCATAACCGTCAGTCCTTTCGAGGCAAGGGCATGGGAAGTTTTAATAAAAACCATGCCCCCCAGCCTCAAAAGAAAACGCGGCAGAAGGCGCAAGGACCTAAAGCGCCCAGTGCCACCTTCTGAGTTGTTGGCCCAAGTCCCACCTCAGCTGCCCGAGGTGGACTTGTCCTCAGCAGTGGGAGGTCGTCTGACTCACTTCTACAATCAGTGAAAGTCCATAACCTCAGACAAATGGGTCCTCCGGATAATCCGCAAAGGGTATTTCCTCAATCTTTTGGAGACCCCTCCGGATCATCCCCCCAGACGACAGCCCAGGCTCTCGGCTCTTCAGTCAGATCTTCTCACCTTCAAGATACAGGGCCTTCTGAACAACAGGGCAGTGGAAGTAGTTCCGCTGGATCATCGGAACACAGGATTCTACTCCCATTACTTTCTGGTTCCAAAGAAAACCGGTGGCATGCGCCCCATTTTGGACCTCAGAAAACTAAACAAATTCCTTCCCATGGAGAAATTCAGAATGATATCACTAGGAACCCTGTTACCTTTGCTTCATCAACATGACTGATGCGCCTCCCTGGACATACAGGATGCTTACCAGCACATTCCTATTCACCCAAAACATCACATATACCTAAAGTTCGTGGCTTTGGGACAGCATTATCAGTTCAGAGTCCTGCCTTTTTGGGCTATCCTCTGTGCCGCGAGTTTTTACAAAGTATTGTGCAATTCTAGCAGCCCGTCTCAGAAAAATCGGAATACAGGTGTTCCCATATCTAGACGACTGGCTTCTAGCAAGCCCTTCCAGACAGGGAACTCTAGATGCCGTAGCCACGGCTTCACACTTTCTCACGTCCATGGGAGTCCTGCTAAACTTAAGAAAATCGCAGCTGCAGCCCTCCCTGAGGCTCCTTTTCATAGGAACCCTTCTGGGCACCTCCTGTGTGAAAGCATTTCTTTCAGAGGACAGGTGGAGCGATATCCTTCAGATGGCCCGATACATAGGAGAGAACAGCTCGGTTTCGGCTCTCTCGATGCAACAGATGCTAGGACTCATGGCATCCGCGGTGTTCACTGTACCCCTAGCATGCCTCCACATGAGAACCTCTCAATGTATGCTCTGTACTCAGTGGTACCCGACCACTCACCCTCAGTTCTTTCTCATCAAGGCAACAGAACCTCTGAAGAGATCACTCACCTGGTGGTCGCAAGAGGACAATCTTCTGGAAGGGTATCCCTTTGCTGCTCTGGATCATCAGATTTCCATTATCACAGACGCGTCCCTGATGGCATGGGGAGCTCATGGTCAGACTCCACACTCAAGGTACGTGGACTCAGGACAAGTCCCAGCTTCACATAAATGTCTTAGAAGTGAGAGCCGTCCTTAATGCAGTCCGGGCTTTGAAGGACATTCTCTGTCACAAGAACATTCTCCTTCAAACAGGCAACAAAACAGTGATGTATTACATCAACAAGCAGGGCGGTGCTCACTCTTACCCCTTATGCAGGGAAGCGATGAGAATGTGAGAGTGGTGCTTGGAGCACAAGGCTCTAATTCAAGCAGTCTACCTGCTGGGAGTACAGAACGAACTGGCAGACCGTCTCAGCAGAACAGAGACAGATTCTCACGAATGGTCTCTCGACTCAACCGTAGTTCAGTCACTGTTCGCAGAGTGGGGAACTCCAGACCTGGACCTTTTTGCATCCCCACTCAACACAAAACTGCCTCTCTTCTGCTCTGGAAATCCAGGGCCTGCCATTTTCTGTCAGGATACATTCAGGCTGCAGTGGACAAACCGCTTTCTATACGCCTTTCCGCCTCTTCCTCTAATTCAGAGGGTACTTATCAAGTTCGAGTCCCAGGGGGACAAAATGATCCTCATTACTCCCTTCTGGACCCAACAAATGTGGTTTCCACTGCTCAACAGTATGTCGAAAGCCCTTTGAAACCACTTCCCCTTCAGACGAACCTTCTGACTCAGTGGCCTGTGGTCCATCCCAACCTGAGGTCGCTTCACCTTCATGCTTGGCTCCTGAAGAGATAGAACTGAACAGGTTCAGTGTCTCTCGCAGGGTTTCAGATATTCTTCTGGCTGCCCGCAAGCCAGCCACTAAGAAAACTTACACAGCCAAATGGAAGCATTTTTCGCTCTGGTGTGGAAAATCTTCTTTAAACCCTTTTTCCTGCCCACCAGATAAAGTTTTAGAGTACCTCTTAGACCTCTCAAATTCAGGTCTGCAATACTCTACAGTTGAGGTTCACCTTTGTGCCATTTCAGCTTATCATGAGCAAATACTTTCCTTGTCAGTGACTCAGTTACTTGCGGTTAAGAGGTTTCTTAAGGAAATTCTGCATACCAGACCTTCTATCAGACATCCAGTCGCGGCCTGGGACATTAATCTTGTGCTAGACATGCTCACTCGAAAACCTTTTGAGCCTCTAGCTACCTGTGAGTTAAAATTTCTCACTTGGAAAACGGCCTTCCTAGTAGCCATTACTTCATCCCTCAGGGTCTCTGAGATGCATGCCTTGGTCACAGACCCTCCGTATACTGTGTTTCATAAAGACAAAGTAGTTCTTAGGACCCATCCTAAGTTTCTTCCTAAGGTTGTTTCAGAATTCCACCTAAACCAACCTTTGGTCCTCCCTACTTACTTTGCGAACTTCCAAAATGAAGGAAAGTGTTCTCTTCATTCCTTGGATGTCGAGAGAGCTTTACGCTTCTATCTAGATAGAACAAAAGACTTCCACAAAGCTCAACAACTGTTTGTTTCCTTCAGCGAGACCCGGCTGGGTCAGCCTGTCGCTATCAGATGTATTTCAGCATGGCTGGTGGCATGCCTTCGCCACTGTTATTCCATGGCGCAGGTTAAGCTGGAGGGTAGAGTGTACGCTCACTCTACTAGAGCCGTCGCGGCATCCCTAGTGGAAACCCGCAACGTACCCATTGCAGATATTTGCAGTGCGGCTACCTGGAGCTCAGTGCATACTTTCATCAAACACTGTGCCCTGGATATCCATGCCAGACGACATCTTTCTTTGGCAGAACCATCCTTAATGGACTCCTGTCCTAAAACTGTGAGTTCTAGGTCTCTTGCCGCCCTCTTGGGGGATTATTAGCTTGGTACTCTCCCATTAGTGTGAATGAGTGGTGGAGACTTTATGTCCAGGAAGGTATGGAAATTATGTACCTACCGTAATTCTTGATCTTCCTGGATGAGTCTCCACCACTCATTCACACGCCCACCCTCGATCCCCCGAGCTCACCTCTGTTGTTGGTCTTCACTTCCTTAATCTTTAGGCTGTGAAGACTTCTTTGTTGACCCTTCTTATACGGGTCGTCCGGACTATTTTATGTCCGGTTTTTGGTTAGGCTGTCCTTCTAGGTTAGTTAAGCTGCACCTCCTTGGAAAAAAAGGTACTGAGGCGGTTGGAGGGTTGATGCCGAGATGGTCATTACCACACAAGCTGCGGCTCACGGTGCCACTCCTCGCGGGTCCATCTCTAGCGCCGACCCTCTAGCAAAAAGTTTGCTCCCGCTGGGTCCTAGTGCCTCCGGTGCGGTTCCCATTAGTGTGAATGAGTAGTAGAGACTCTTCCAAGATGATCAAGAATTACGGTAGGTACGTAATTTCCATTTATGTCCCCCGCACTTACGTGACTGATGACAACCCTCCTCAGTTTTTTTTTTTTTTTTTGGGGCAGAGGTAAGCAGGCTACAGCCACCCCAGCTCCCAAGGTGCAAGCAAAGCAAAACTGCTGACAGGTCTGTACAGGTTGCCCAGCTATTTCCAGTGGAGGAAGGTTGGTTTACTGTTTCCAAGCATGGAGAAATATTACCACAGACAAGCGGGTCCTGGAAATATGAATCAGGGGTTCTCTCCCTGCAGTACAGAAAGGTCCAGAAATTGCAGGCACACAGGGTCTTCCCACCTCATACCCCAGCAGAAAAACTCCTGCTTAGAGTTGGAGGTCAAAAAGCTGCTGTGGGTCAACACAGAAGAGCGAGTTTCCTCTGCCCATTGCGGCAAGGGCCTCTGCTCTAGGTACTCCTCACCTGTAAGAAAAATGGAGAGTGGTGACCCATTTTAGACCTCTGATTTCTGAACAAACACTTGGGGGGTGGGGGGGGGAGTTCAAGTTAGTGACACTGTCCACAGTGATCCCATCTCTGCAGCAGGGACATTGGTTGGGGTCTCTGGATCTGAAGGGTGTCTGTTTTCATATCCCAGTAAGACCTTCCCACACTAAGTACCTCAGATTCGGGGTAGGGAACTGCCACTGTCAGTCTGGGGCCCTACTTTATGGCTGCTCCTTAACACCAAGGGTCTTCACAAAGTACCTGGTAGTGATTGCAGCTTACTTGCGAAGACAAGGTGCGGTGGTCTTCCCTTACCTGGATGACTGTCTGGTCTCAGGAGGGTCGTACCATGAGGCCAATGCCTCCCTCCTGCTCACCCAGTTAACTGTGGAGGATCTGGGGTTCCTGATAAACATACCAAAGTCTCTGAGCCTGTGCAGATACTGAACTTAATAGGAGCAGAGCTGGACACACTAAAAGGAAAAGCTTTCCTCCCTCATGAGAGGGCGGTAAGCCTCACAGAACTGGCAAAGTCTTTCAACGTTGGGCAACCCAGACCAAGAAGGGTTTTCCTACAGCTGCTGGGACACATGGCCACCTCTACAGCAGTGGTACCAGGTGCCAGATTTCAAATGAGAGACATTCAGTACCACTTAGAGTGAGGGTCCCACCAGTCTCAAAGGCGGGACCCTCTGTCAAAGTCAGTACTGGTTACAAAGTGTCTTCTAAGGGCACTGGACTGGTGGATGGTGGAGGAGAACCTCAGGGAATCCTCCAGCAATCACCCACAGAGGTGCTCACTACAGATGCTTTCCTCCTGGGGTGGGGCGCTCACCTGGAGTACCTCACTGTAAGTGAGGTGTGGACCCCACTATAGTCCCAGGAGCACATAAACCTCCTGGAACTCAGGGCTGTATATCTGGCAATTCAGGTTTTTTCCTCCCATATCAGGGGTCAGTCGGTCCAGATCAGGACAGACAGTACCACCACAATGTAGAAACATAAACATAGAAATGGACGACAGATAAGGACCACTAGGCCCATCTAGTCTGTCCATTTTCCCTGCCTACCGTAAAAGCCACAGACACTACTTGATCTCTGGCTTTACCTCCTTGTTCCTGTTGCTATGGTTTCCTGTGCATTCTTGAATCCCCACATTGTGTTTGCCCCACCACCTTGTCGTCGAGGCACAGGTCAGGAAGCATAAGGAAAAACCAGGCGCTGTTGTAGCATTCAAAATATTATTTACACTAGCAGTATCATAAAAAAAATATAAACTTGTTCATAACAACTATGTACACAGAAAAAATAAAATCTTTCTTGTAATATCTCTCCAACCCCCATCCTTAGCAAGCATCCTGTTTTTGCAAAATGTTCTGTTCTGGTAAATATCAGGAGCTGCTAGAACAGTGAGCTTCCTGAGGCCCCTACAGCCCTTGCAAAAGGCTGAAGCATTTGCACTCAAGTAACCTCTAGCTTTTTCAAGTAATGTCAAAATACAGTTAATATACATTTCAACAGTAATACTAAATATACTCTAAACAGAAGTGATCTCATTATCAGTTTCATTCCATACATTCATTTGCATATATTTTTATATTAGCCGATCTTACTTCGAGAGGGCTCTTGCAGTAGGTAATTACATATAGGACTGACGTCGGCAGGCAGCAGGACCCCACAGAAAAATTTCTAGCTAGCAGTCCCTGGCGAGGGACCGCCCCCATGTCAGGTGACTGGCGTCCGGAGATGTCGGTATAAAGGTACGGTCCCTGATGCCCGCCTTCCAGTTCTTTCCCGCCGTTAGCTCGTGCAGCGCCTTGCGGAAAAGTTTGTTGCTTCGTCAGCCTCCCTTGGTCGGTTTTTACCGAATAATTTTGATTTTTTTTCGACAATCATCAGGTCATCGTCGGTGTATGTCGTCCCCTACACCCTCCAAGCACAAAAAAAAGTGGGACTCATGCGGCGCCCAACTCCCGCACAAGGACTGCCATTCCCTGTGCCTGTTCTGTCTAGGCCCCGATCACCCAATCAAGAAGTGCCAGCACTGCCTCAGCTTTAACGCGGCTAACCGGAAAAGGTGGCAGCAATCCCTGGAAGCCCACATCTTGAAGAAAAAGATGAGTTTGATGGAGAAGGAGCTCGAAAAACTGAGGCAGGCGTCCACTTCCCTCGAAGGCCATCGGAAGAAGAAAGACAAGGCGAGGCACCGGGACAAGGGCTCCTCCACCGTGTCTCCCTCGGGAGTCTTCGGGACTCAGGTAACGTCCCCTCAAGGGGACTGCTCCTTCTGGCTGCCTCGGAGGTTTCCGAGGGTGTTAGCCCACCTGTCTGGCTCGCTCGGGCCTTTCGGGCACCTCCAGGCAATTGGAGGCCTCTGCCCCCGGTTTGACTGTAGCTTTGCGGCCTACTGGCGTGGGCGACTCCGGTAAGCCGGACGTCGGCTCCTCTGACGTCCGCACGGAGAAAGCCGGTAAGGGGCACGACCCTTTGGGGCGGCGCGCGGCTCCTCTCCCGCCAGACCAGGCTGATCCTTCCTCTCAGTCTGCCTCCGGTGAAGGCTCCCATAAGTCGGACGCCGGCTCCTCCGGCGCCCACCGGGAGCTCACTGTAAAACTGCACGTCAGTTCGTCCGTCCAATCGGCGAAAGAACCGATGACGAACCTACCCACGTCTGTCGTCCCCAGGCATCCGGGCACCCTGAGTCCCCCCCCCAGCCCGACCCGGGGGATTTTTCCCCTCCATCCCCGGGCGACGCTGGGGTTCCTGCTCTGTTGGACTGTCCTCCTATAGGTGCGCCGGATCTGATGTCGGCTCCCTGGACGCTGGCTCCGATGCCAGCACCTCCAATGCCGGGGCCTCCGACTGCAGCCCCGACGCTGGTTTTACCGACTCCGGTCGACATCCTGCTTCCGGATGTCGCCCGGCCGCTGTGCCCTCCACCCTTCGGGCCCTCCAACCTGGACCCGCCAGTGAGGCTGCCGGCCAGGCCGTCTGTTCCGGCAGCTCCTCCAGCTCCCGGATACCCTCCTTCCTATCTGACGCCGGCGTATCTAGGACGACAGTATCCGGCGCTAGAGTACCTGACGCCAGTCTTTCCGATGCCGCAGTACCCGACGTCGGGTTTCCCGCTGCCGGGTTTTGAATACTCTCCATATGGGTACAGCCCATATCCTTATCCCCCTCCTCCACCGCCCCCACAGCGGCCGGTGGATGTGCAGGAGTCTCTGGCCTCCCGGTGGGCTGAGGCCAAGGCTCAGCTCACCAGGGAGGTGGAGAGCCGCCTACCGACAACGGTGCCGTCTCAGGTTCCCGTACGTCCGCAGCGGCACACTCCCTCACCACCTCCGGTCTCCAGGGCTCTCCCATCTGGGGCCAGAGAGAGGCAGGATACGCTTCCTCGGGTGTTTTCCAAGGGGTCCGTTCCTCCCCCGGGTCGGGAAAGGGAGTCTTTTTCCTCTTCCTCTTCACCCTCGGACTCCTCAGATTCCTTCGACGGTTTCTCCGAAAGGGACGACGAGCTACGCTCTCCGTCGAAGCGCAGGCCAAGGACTCCTCCGAAGTCTCCTCCGGAAGATCCTTCTTTTACGGAGTTGCTACGAAAAATCCAGGAGGTTCATCAGTGGCACTCTTTGGAACCAGACCCTTAGCGGTTGAAACTCGCCGAGCATCTGGATCTGCCCATAACAGCTTCTACTTTGGTGCCACCCTGGATGGAGCCTCACGACGACCTTGTTACCACCATCTGGAAGCAGCCGTCGGCTCTAGTCCCACTTCCGCGGAAGTCGAATAGGCTCTACCAGGCTCCCGAGGGTGCTGACTTTTTAGATTCTCACCCTCATGCTGACTCGGTCGTGATTAGCGCCGCTCTTGGCTGGTCGGCTAACCCAAAACATCTCAGCTCGTCGCCACCTGACAAAGAATCCCACGTACTGGACCAGTATGGAAAGAAGATCTTTGCTTCCTCCACGCTGGGGATTAGGGCCCTGAACTATGTCGGCCATATGGGGGACTACCAGAAGGCCATTCTTACTCAGGTGGAAACCAAACTGGACTCCCTGCTGGACTCTCAGGAGTTGGCTGATCTTGTCCGCTCTGCACATTCGGCCAGTCGACACATGCCTCGTGCAACCTATGATGCAGTGGACACTGCTGGACGGAGCTCAGCTTTCCCCATAGGCCTGCGTCATCATGCTTGGCTCCGTGTGTCAGGGTTGGTCCTGGAAGTGCAGTCCGCTATCCAGGAAGCGCCCTTCCAGGGGTCGGTGGTTTTCGGTGGCGATGTCAAAGACATCATCACCGATTTGCAGGAGAAGGGTTGGCACTGCAGTCCGTTGACTCCATGTACCGCCCCCACCAGCCGCAGTGCTGTCCCTTTCACAGACTGAATCGACCCAAGGCGAAACCCCAGGGAAGGCGGAACACAAGACGTCGGGCCCCCACAGCTGCTAAGCCCCCCCTGCCCAAAAAAGCAGCGGGTGCTTCAGCTGCGGCGCTGCCCCACACCACCTGACTCCTCTCCTCTCCCACAGCCTCCGGACTCCCCGGAGGAACCAGTAGGAGGGAGGTTTTCCCTCCACCTTCCGGGATGGGAGAGGATGACATCAGATTCTTGGGTGCTCCAGCTGATCACAGAAGGACACTCGATAGAGTTTCTTCAGAAACCACCTCACCACCCCCACCACAAAGTCGTCATATTCACGGGAACATCTTCTCTTGGTCCAGGAGGAGATTTCAGCTCTACTACTGAAAGAAGCAATAGAACCCGACCCCCTTCATCTTCAAGAGACGGGTTAATATTCCCATTTCTTCCTGGTCCCAAAGAAGACAGGAGATCTCAGACCTATTCTAGATCTCAGTTCTCTGAATCTTTTTGTGGAATACAGAAGGTTGAGAATGCTCTCGCTGCAAAGCCTTCTGCCCCTCCTCCGGTCGGGTCAATGGCTATGTGCCCTGGATATGCAGGATGCTTACCTGCACATTTCCATTCGCCCGTCTCATCGCAAATATCTTCGTTTTGCGTTCCAGGGGGACCACTACCAGTTCAAGGCACTTCCGTTTGGCCTATCCTCGGCGCCCCGAGTATTTACCAAATGCCTAGCGGTGGTGGCGGCCTGCGTACCGGGAGGTGCAGGTTTCCCGTACCTGGACGATTGGCTCTGGCGGACCTCGTCCAGGAGGAACTCTCGCTGCCTCACCCTTACCCAGCAGGTTTTGCCTGCCTGGGTATTACCATCAACCATTCCAAGTCTCACCTGATCCCATCTCAGAGACTACAGTTTATCGGGGTGATTCTAGACACGACCATTGGCAGGGCCTTCCTGCCACCGGACCAGGCATCCACTCTCCAGACTTAAATAAGTCTGTTGTCCGGCCGCAGGCGGGTCAGTGCAAGGTCGGTCCTTCGCCTTCTCGGGCTCATGGCAGCTGCTATCCTGACAATTCCTCGCACTCGGCTTCACATGAGAGTCTCTCAGTGGGATCAGTTAGTGGATGACTTAGATCACCCAGTTCTAATCTCCTTGCCGATGCTTTGAGACTTGCAGTGGTGGATGGTTTGAGAGAACCTGTTTCGGGGAGTTCCTTTCTTTTGTCCTCCACCCTCCCAGACTCTAACCACAGACGCCTCGGGCGAAGGTTGGGAAGCCCATCTAGGTCCCCATTGGACCCAGGGCTCTTGGTCCAAGCTCAAACAGACACTCCACATCAATGTGCTCGAGCTTCGGGCAGTGTTGTACGCTCTCCAAACTCTTGACCCATATATCCTTCCCGGCCACCTAGCCGTTCAGACGGACAACATATGCATGGTTTGGTACATCAACAAACAAGGGGGGGACTCGGTCCTATCCTCTTTGCAGGGAAGCTATGAGGGTTTGGGATTGGGCAACAATGACCTTCACCTCACGGCAGTTCATGTTCTGGGAGTCAACAGCACCTTAGCAGACAAGCTAAGTCACTCATCTGCTCTGACTCACGAGTGGGAACTGGACCAAGGGGTCCTAGACAGTATCTTCCGACTTTGGGGAACACCACAGGTCGACCTGTTCGCATCCCCTCTAAACGCAAAGCTTCCTGTCTTCTGCTCGCTCGTTCCAGAACGAGGCGCTTTCTGGAGAGATGCTCTGTATCTAGACTGGAAGGACAGATTCGTCTGTACCTTCCCCCAATTCCACTTATCCCACGAGTCTTACAGAAACTAGCCTCAGAAGGAGCACAAATGATTTTGATTGCTCCTTTCTGGCCCAGGCAAGTTTGGTTCTCTCTTCTACAACAATTCTCAGAGGATCCTCCTCTTCCTCTATCACGAGGTTTGCTGACCCAGGATCAGGGGACCCTGGTCCATCCAGGCCTCAAATCTCTTCAACTGCATGCATGGCTCCTGCAGACTTAGTTCAATCCCGTTTTGGGGTTTCTCCCCAAGTGGCGGAGATTTTAGTGGAGGCTAGAAAACCCTCTACTAAATCTACCTACGCCATGAAGTGGAAAAGATTCACTATCTGGGCTGCTTCTAAGCACGTGGAACCCTTTTCCTGCTCAGCGGGGCTTCTGCTGGAGTACCTGCGCCATCTTTTTGACCTGGGTCTCAGTCATTCTTCTCTGAAGGTCCAGATGGCAGCCATCTCAGCCTGTCACGTCCCCTTTGCGGACAAGACATTTGCTCAACTGGAGGTCTCTAAGATCTTTCTCAGAGGGGTCCTCCATCTGAGACCGCCTATACGTACTCCTGCTCCACCTTGGGACTTGAACTTGTTCTCGAGAAACTTACTTTGCCTCCTTTTGAACCGGCGGCTTCAGCAGACTTAGAAGTTCCTTTCATGGAAGACACTCTTACTGGTGGCCATTACTTCCGCTCTGAGAATTTCCGAGCTCCAGGCCTTGATATGTAAAATTCCATACTTGATTTTTCACAAGGAACGTGTTGCTCTGCACATTAACCCTAAGTTTCTCCCTAACGTAGTAGTGGAGTCTACTCTAAATCAGTCCATAGAGTTATCCACCTTTTTTACGCAGTACTCTAATCAGGGGGAGTATTTACTCCATACTGTGGACGTTCACTGGATTCTGAGATACTACACCAACAGGATGAAGGATCTCAGAAAGACTGATCAACCGTTTGTCCCTTTTGCTCATAAAAAAGAAGGCAATGCTGTTTCTAAGCAATGCCTATCTAAATGGTTGGCTCATTGCATCACTTTCTGTTATGACAAGTACAGCAAGACTCTGCCGGGTCAAGTAAGAGGCCACTCCACCAGAGGAGTAGGTGCCTCAGCAGCTTGTTTCAAGAATGTGTCAGCGACAGATATCTGTGCTGCCGCCACCTGGACCTCTGTCCATACCTTTACTAAACACTGCAGTTTGGATATTGCCTCTCGCCGTAGAGCAGGCTTCAGGCTGACTGTTCGGCAAGGCCTCTTATCTTAAAGCTTGCACAGCTAGAGCTACTACTTGGATTAGATTTCCTCCTCCCGGTGCTTCTCCTTGTTCCAGACTGCTTGGGTTCAGTCCTATATGTAATTACCTACTGCAAGAGCCCTCTCGAAGTAAGATAGTACAGTTACATAAGAACTTACTGTAACAGTAGATCTTCGAGAAGAGAGGCTCTTGCAGTGAGTAATACCTTCCCGCCCTCCATCCCGCTAAGCTTTTTCAGCTCCTTTTCCATTGAGGGAAATATCCGCTCCTCTCTCGTCTGGCCTCTTTTGACCTGTGGCGGGAAAGAACTGGAAGGCGGGCGTCAGGGACCGCCCCTTTATTCCAACATCTCCTGATGTGGGGGCGGTCCCTCGCCAGGGACTGCTAGCTAGAAATTTTTCCGTGGGGTCCTGCCGACGTCAGTCCTATATGTAATTACCGACTACAAGAGCCTCTCTTGAAGATCTACTGTTACGGTAAGTTCATATGTAACTGTACTTTATAGATATTTAAGGGAGAAAAACAGACAGCAAGAGAAACTGAGAGACAGTGAGAGAGGCAAAG
Source organism: Neoceratodus forsteri (assembly GCA_016271365.2). NCBI lineage: Eukaryota > Metazoa > Chordata > Ceratodontiformes > Ceratodontidae > Neoceratodus > Neoceratodus forsteri. Next base: position 337,060,932 of record CM028129.1, on the reverse strand, counting down.
AATTGAGACTGTTTGGGTTGATCAAGTCTGAGGTCTCACAGGAAAATCTGGTGCGACAAACCCATAACCGTCAGAGTCACTTGGATGGTGGGATAGTATCGAGTGTCTCCGTGGATGTGGATGACACTAGTACCTGGTCCCTTTGCACAGTGTTTTACCAGCACTTTAACATGCACTAGGGTCTGTCTGCTTCCCAAATCAGTGAGTCCCTTCACAGTCAGATTCCCCACCTTCACACCTGTTAAGTACTTGCCCCAGTTTGCCAAGGACAGATCTACTCCAGTGCCACTCTCCTTACTACGACAGTTTCTGCAAAATGGCCTGGCTTATTACAGTTATAGCAGATAACATCTTTGGGCACAGATTTGCTACCCGCACCAGAGTTCTTATCAGGCTTGGAATTTAAATGGGAAGAAGAGTGCATTACTGGTGCTTGGCTGTTACCTCACTGCTGTGGTGTCTATCTGGCCATTTAGTAGTCCTCAGCCAAAGAAACAGCCTTTTCCCCACTCTCTGATCGGTGTTTCTTTACCCACAACTGCACATCTGTAGGTATGATGTTGATGAATTGCTCCATGGCAAATGTGTGTCTGATCTGTGGGACTGTTTTGCTCTCTGGTTGGATCCATTTTATCAGTAGTTCTCTGAAAGCTTCTCGAGGATTGTCGACCAAGTTGTACCTTGGAGATCGAAATCTCTGCCTGTATGTCTCTCCGGAGATGTCATAACTTTTCAGGATTTCGCTTATCACCAGATCATAGTTTTTTACTGTGTAGTGTCCATACTGCTGTAGGCAAGTTGGGCTTTCCCTATCAGTAGGGTACCAGTTTGATTGTCCATTGCTGCTTTGGCCACTGGCAGACTGTGGCATCTCTTTCAAAAGTTGTCAGGTATGCCTCAGTATCATCTGAGGGACACAGCTTTGTAAGTTTAATTGATTTAAGTTGCTTGCATTTTGTTGCTCATTTAGATCTGTGCCGGATCCTCTGCCATTGATAGCTTGCAAGGAATCCAGTCATCGCTGCTCCTGTCGCTGCATCTCTTCTCTGCTGCTCCTATTGCTGTCTCTCTTCTCTCCTCTGCACTTCTAAACGCTGAATCTCTTTCTCTCTACGTCTGTTTTTTTTTTTGTTGTATAGCCCACCATTTGAAAAAGTCCATCAGGCTTTCAGGTTCTGTCACTGCCTGCTCTTTTTCCATAACTTGTGCCGACTGTACAATCTCAGACTGGACTTCTGTCTGTGCTAGTTTGGCTGCCATTTCCCTGGTAACGGCTCCTGGACTTGCTGCTGCAGAATCCATACCTTTCTGTCTGCTTCCCTGGTACTAGGTCCAGTACCGAATGCACAAATCTCCTGTCTTAAGGTATGCATGGCTTAAATCCCACTTTTGAGACCTTCTGTTGTTGAGGCACAGGTCAGGAAGCATAGGGAAAACCCAGGAGCAAAAACTATTTATTTGCAGTTGCATGAAAAAAAAATAAACTTTTTCGGAATAACTATGTACAGATAAAATTTCAGGGACTCCATGGACCGCTTTGCTGCTAAACACGCCTTCTCAATAGTGGAATACCTTTTCTCTCTGTCACGCAACTTCGTACTTTATACAGAATAGGGTGTTCTTTCCCACCTATATTTTGACTTAGGACAGCACCTAGGCCTACCCCAAAGTGTGATGAAGCTTTTCAAGTCATAAAGGCCGCATTATGTTAAGCACCTGTTTTAAGAAGCCCAGACTTTGAGAAACCATTTCTGCTACAAACAGATGAGGTAGGCCTAGGTGCTGTCCTAAGTCAAAATATAGATGGGAAAGAACATCTTATTCTGTATATAAGTAGGAAGTTGCATGACAGAGAGAAAAGGTACTCCACTATCGAAAAGGAGTGTTTAGCAGCAAAGTGGTCCATGGAGTCCCTCAAATTTTATCTGTACTTAGTTATTCTGAACAAGTTTTTTTTTTTTTTTTTTCCATGTTACTGCAAATAATAAGTTTTGTTGAATTCTACAACTGCTCCTGGGTCTTCCCTATGATTCCTGACCTGTGCCGTGATGACACACCTCTGCTAGGAGTCTATTACATGCATCCACCACCCTTTCTGTGAAGAAATGCTTCCTCATGCTACCCCTTAGTCTACCCCCTTCCAGCCTCATGTGATGCCCCCCTTGTTCCTGGACATCTCCTTTTCTGAAACATACTACCCTCCGGTACCCTATTTATGCCTTTTACATATTTGAAGGTTTCTGTCATATCTTCCCTGTCCCTTCTCTCCTCCAGGGTATACATATTGAGGTCTCTCAGTCTCTCCTCATATGACTTTAGGTGCAGGCCCTGCACCATCTTTGTTGCCCTTCTTTGAACTGCCTCCACCCTCTCATGTCCTTTTGGAGATGCAGCCTCCAGAACTGGTCACCGTATTACAAATGAGGCCTCACCAGTGATCTGTACAGTGGCATCACCACCTCCTTCCTTCTGCTGGTGATACCTCTCCCTGTGCACGCAGCATCCCACTGGCTGTCCCAGCAGCCTTGGGACATTGTTTGGCCACATTTAGGTCTTCAGATATGAGTATCCCTAAATCCCTTTCCTGTTTGGTGACCATCAGTTTCTCCCCCTCCATTATGTAATCCTCCCCTGGGTTCTTGTGCCCAAAATGCATGATTTTGCACTTTTTTACATTAAATCTTAGCTGCCACACTCTTGACTAGTCCTCCATAGAAACCTAGAATCTGCAGATAAGGATCACATAGCCCACCTAGTCTGCCCATTTCACTACTTGGTCTGGCAATCCTTACTGTTATCTGGACTGCCTTTCCCCCACTTTGCTGTACAGCAGGGTGCCTTTGTTTATCCCATGTACTTTTGAATCCCTGTACTGTTTTCACTTCCAACACCTCTGCTGGTAGGCTGTTCCATGGATCCACCACCCTCTCTGTGAAAAAATACTTCCTAGCATTCCCTCTAAGCCTCCCTCCAGTCTCATGTTATGTCCCCTTGTCCTTGTGCATTTTCTTATGTGAAATATGCTCCCTTCCTGTACCCTGTTTATTCCTGTAAGGTATTTGAAAGTCTCTATCATGTCCCCTCGCTCCCATCTCTCTTCTAGTGAATAGATGTTTAGTTCCTTGAGTCTTTCCTCATAAGGCTTGTGGTGCAGTCCATGTATAATTTTTGTTTCTCTTCTCTGGACTGCTTCCATTCTGTCTATGTCCTTCCTGAGATGTGGCCTCCAGAATTGGACACTGTATTCCAGATGAGGCCTCACCAGTGTTCTATACAGTGGCATCACCACTTCACTCCTCCTACTGGTTATGTGCCTCCCTATGCACCCCAGCATTCTGTTTGCCTTCCCCACTGCTTTTTCGCATTGTTTGGCTGACTTCAGGTCATCGGGTATGATAACCCCCAGGTCTCTCTCCTGACTTGTGGTGGCTAGAACCTGCCTCCCATCCTGTATTTCTCTCTTGGCTTTTTGTGTCCCAGGTGCATTATCTTGCACTTTTTAGCATTGAAACCCAACTGTTGAACCCTTGACCATTCCTCAAGTAGTCTTGGGTCATTTCTCATTTTATCTAGCCCCTCTTGTGTGTCGACGCTGTTACAGATCTTAGTGTCATCTACGAACAGGCATACTTTCCCCTCCAGTCCCTCTGCAGTGTCACTTATGAAGACACTGAAATCAAATCACTCTTTATTTATATAAGACGCCTTTGTTAAACCAAGACGCTTGTACGATATAACATAAAACAATAGTTAAAACAACATTAAAATATTTAAAAATCATTATAAGCTTTAGTAAAAAGATAGGTTTTCAAAGCTCCTTTAAAACTTTGGACAGTCAGGCAGTTTGGCCCCTGACGAGGTAGAGAATTCTACAGGGTTGGGGCCATGAAACTAAAAGATCTGGCCCCTGAAGTTTTTAAGTGAACCCTGGGAATCTCTAGCAATCCCTCGTCAGTGGATTGGAGAGAGTGGGGGGGACGGTAGGGACAAAGGAGATCTTTCAGGTAAGCAGGTCCCTGATGCGTGTAGGGCCTTATAGGTCAGCAAACCAACCTTGAAGGTGATTTGCCAGCAAACTGGCAGCCAGTGCAGTCCACGGAGCACAGGCGTTGTATAACTGGACCTAGAAGAACCAGTCAAAAGCCTGGCTGCCGCACTCTGCACTAGCTGCAGTCGGCGAATCTCAACCACCGGTAGCCCAAGGTAAAGGGCATTGCAGTAGTCAAGGCGGGAGGTAACGAAAGCGTGAACCAAAGTAGAAATATCGTCTGGAGGAACCAGGTGCTTCACCCGGGTGATGTTCCTCAGATGGTAAAAAGAGGTTTTGACAACCACTGACACCTGAGATTTAAATGTCAGACAGTCATCAAACACAATGCCCAGGTTCCGCACCCGGTTTGAGGTAGTCAGCTGGACACCCCCAAGCCATAAACCCGAGGGCGATCCAGCTAACAAACCCGCCTCCCAGCGACCCTGGTCCACGACCAACACCTCATTTTTTTTCGGGTTCAACCGCAGCCAGCTCACATTTATCCAGTCTTGGATTTTGGCACGACAGTTGTTAAAGACCGAAAAGGCAGCATCTTTACTGGGCACAAAGGACATGTACAGCTGAGTATCATCTGCATAGCAGTGAAAACCCAGACCGTACCGCCTAATAATCGCTCCTAACGGCAGCATGTACACTGCAAACAACATGGGCGCCAAAATGGAACCTTACGGTACCCCACAGGATAGGGAGACTGATGCCAAGGAGAAAATCCCGGACACCACCCTCTGAGTCCTACCCTCGAGGTAAGATCGAAACCAGCTGAGGACTGTACCAGACAGTCCACTGGTAGATCGCAAACGTTCCAATAGCACACCATGGTCCACAGTGTCAAATGCTGCAGAGAGATCAAGATGGAACAGGTCATTCGATCTCTCACTATTAGGAGGTCATTTAGTACCCGAACCAGAGCTGTCTCGGTACCATGCCATTTCCTAAATCCAGACTGGAGAGAATCATAGACATTGTGGCTGGTCAAATGTTCATCCAACTGCAATGCGACCACCTTCTCAATAACTTTACCCACAAAGGGTAAGTTAGAGACAGGCCTGTAGTTTGCCAGACAGTCCGGGTCCAAGGGGGACTTTTTAAGAAGGGGCTGAACCACAGCCTCCTTAAGAGGATTTGGAAAAATTCCCCTCTCTAAGGACCTCCAGACTATCTCAGCAAGGACGGGGCCAATTTTATCCACACAACTCACTGAGACGTGTGGGGCCCGGGTCCAAACCACAGTTGGTCGGATGCAGTGATTGGATGATCATCACAGTGTCATTGATCGTGGGGAGGCTGAAGTCAGACCACACAAACTGGGTGTCCGACATCTCCTGCCGACCATCACAACTCCCACTGGAGAGGGTCAAGTGGATATCAGATCTGATTTTGGCAACCTTATCTGAAAAGAATAGAGCAAACTCCTCACACCGTTCTTAAGAAAAAGCTCTTCTGGGCTGAAGACAGATTGGATTGCACAATTTGTCCACAGTCCGAAAGAGCTGAGCTGGTCCATTCTGTGCAGCCGCAATCTCTCTGGACAGTAATTCTGCCTTCTTACAAGAGATTGCGGATTGATAGACCACATAGTGGTCCATCAAACTAAGTTTGTCACAATCCAGACCCGACCTCCGCCAGCACCTCTCCAACCTTCGTCCAACTCTCCTCAACTCCCTCAGGGTCTCATCGAAACAAGGAGAGCTGGGCCAAAGAGTAAGAGGACGAACACGAACAGGAGCAATGGAATCCAGGGCCCCTGCCACCACCTTATTATAGGCAAGTACCAGCTCTCCTGGATCCATGCAATCTCTCGGTAAGCCCGATAGGTCCAGCACCGCCATCAAGTCATCAGGGGAAACACCCCTTAAAGGGCGGTACCGGACCATTTCCATAGGGGCTGACCTACTAGGGGTGGCCTCAAAACTGAACCAAGTGGGGTGATGGTCCGACCATCCGACTGGTTCCACCACCGAGTCGGATATCTCCATCCCCAGAAGGGACACCAAATCCAATGAATGACCACCAATATGGGTTGAGGAGGAAATAACCTGTGTGAAGCCCAGTGAAATCATTAACTGGAGGAAGTCTTGTCCAAAATGCGAGAGTTCATTGTCGACCCAGGCATTGAAGTCCCCCAGAACCAACCATCTGGGGGACCCCAATGTCAGGTCGACAATGAAGTCTGCGACGTCCCGCAGGAAAACATTCTGATCACCTGGTCGACGGTTTACGAGAAGTATCCTGCGCCCCACACCTTCACCTATAATACATTCAAAGGATTTGGTAGTTCCCACTGGTACCTCCACTAGGCCCAGTTCTGATCTAAAACAGATAGCAACACCTCCACCCCTACAATCCACCCTCAGGCAGTGTATCACTGAGTACCCGGCTGGAACTGCTGCCGCCAAAACTGGTCCAGCATTCTCATCCAGCCAGGTCTCAGTGATGCACGCCAGGTCAGATGACCCAACAAAATCAGCTATAATAGCCGTCTTGTTTTTAATAGACCTGGCATTGCACAACACCGCCCGAGTAGGATGAGCCTCCGAGGATGACCGTGCTACCTGCTGACTACAATCAGAACCCTTGGGTGTGGACACCAGACAGGGAGGACCCCTTTCCTGGGCCCATTTCGCCCCAGGGCGTCTCCTTGTCTCCACTGTCCCTATCCGCCCCTCCTTTCCGTTCCCCCTCCAGACCCAGCCCTCGTCCTCCTCCTCCTCCTTCCAACAATTCCCAGAGCCCTACACTGTCTATAGACTTCTGGAGGTAGGGGGGGACAAGAAAAAGGATGAAGGTCCCTGAGCCTGGAGGGGGAATAATACCTGACTGTCCTTGTGTTATCCCAACACATAATTAACACAACAAATAAACAATCCTAATTAAAAAAATTAACCCACTTCTTAAAGCTTAAATTAATACAAAGCCCTTTATAATGATTTAACAACAAAATAAAATACAATTTAAGAAAACCAAACAAACCTCAAACTGTTGATTTAAGGGCTCTCACCCCCTAAATCCAAACAAAGAAATATAATCAAATACAACAAAACACTAATTAAATTCCCCTTCCCCACCCAGTCCTCTCACCACTGGGGAAGAGAGATAATATAATATACATTAAAGTAATTAATTCCCTCCCCACCCAGTCCTCTCACCACTGGAGAGAGAAAATACTCCCAATATCAAACAAACAATAACATAAACTATAAATCTAATAAACAAATAAATAACTGGATACAGAGTCCTCTCACCGCCCAAATATCCAAACAATAAAAAATATTACAAACCAATTTCTTTAGTCCAAACTGAATATCTATAAATTAAAAAGGGCTAAAGTCTGAAATCAGGTGTTCAAAATAGTCACAGTTTCACCAAGCTCCAGACTGGCCAGTAACCAATTCACCCCTCTCACAGGTGAAAACCAGTTCAAAGCTGTAATATGCTGCAGACCACTCTTATTAAACTCAAAATAAGTCAAAAACTTGTCTCTCCAAAAGATGGTAACAGTAGTTCAGGTTTTCAGATGAGCCCTCACTTTCATTTGAAAAGCAGCAGACCTCAAACAGAAGTCTCATATTCTAAAGTACATAGGAGCAGTCTGTAGTTAAAGTTCACTGTGCAAACCCACAGAGCAGGGAAAGATCCAAAAATCGGGTATCCAAACTAAAATTAGATTAGAAACTCACGATAAGGACCAGAAACAGTGGAGCAGAGGAAAATCAGTCCAGGATACCCAGAGGACGAAAGTTCAATTCCTTCGCACAGCCAGAAGACGAAAGTTCAATTCCTTTATACAGCCAGCTAGTTAATAACGGACAACGCTTCCAGTACCAGGTAGCTTTTGGATGTTACGCAGCTCAGGCAGATCCCACCGAACCGATCCCTCTTTCCAAATCCGCTCACCGTAACGACTGCCCACCAGCTACCGAGCGGTGAAACGGAAGAGCCGAAAATACAGCCACCCTACGGCAGCGGCACCACGGCTCACCACTGGCTCAAGGTCAGGGTCAGGGAAGGATTTCCCCCTCAGTCCTCCAAAACTCTTTCAAATTCAGTGCAGCAAAGAAACACTCCACACTCCTGGCTGCTCACCCAAATCTCTTCTAAGTTCAGTGCAGCAAAGAAAGCACTCCACATTCCTCGCTGCTCACCCAAGCAATCCAGGTTATATCGCGCTACTCCTTAGTCCGCCTCCTCAATCCGACTCTGGGGCTCCACTCTCTGCTCCAGTTCCTGGTTCAATTCCAGGTCCCTGAACACCCTCGATCCTTGAACGCGTTATTCAGAGAGGACACACATAGTTCCAAATCCCGAAAAACAAACAATAAAGTCAACCAAACAAAATAAGACAAAACAAATTAAACAAATGAATTAAACAAACAAATTAACTGAACGAAATAACAACTGAAGTAAACTTAAAAAAAAAAAACAAAGCTCTAACTCCTGCTCCTGAGGGCTAGCCCAGCGTGGCCGTCATCTTGGTGCCTCCTCGTCCAAGATGCCATGAATACATTGAATAGAACTGGACCCAGCACCAATCCCCAGTGGTCACCACCTCCTCTTCTGATTTTATGCCATTTACTACCACCCTCTGGGACCTGCCTTTTAGCCAGTTTCAAACCCATTTTGCCACTTTAGAGCCCACACCCAGATTCCCCAATTTGTTAAACAACCTTCTATGAGGAACAATGTTGAAGGCCTTACTGAAATCCAGGTAGGCCACATCCACCACTCTTCCCTGATCCATCACCCTGGTCACCTACTCAAAGAAATCAATAAGATTAGTGTGACAGGACCTACCCCCAGTGAATCCATGCTGCCTTGGATCTTTTGCACCACTTGACTCCAGGAACTTCACTGCCTTCTCCTTAAGCAGGGACTCCCATCAGTTTCCCCACCACTGAGATCAGGCGTACAGGTCTGTAATTGTCTGTTTCCTCCCTACTTCCAGTCTTGTGCCGGGGGACCACCTCTGCCATTTCCAGGTACCTCCCCCTTCTCTAGTAATTGGTTGAAGAGGATTGTCACTGGACCTGCTAGGACTTCCCTGAGTTCCTTCCAACACTCTAGGGTGAATCCTGTCTGGCCCCATTGCCTTGTCTGTCTTTACTTTTCCTAGTTCCTCCAAGACTCTATCCACCGTAAATGGGCTGGTGTCCACCTCTGCCCCCTGTACATCTTTCCTCATGAGTCTTGGCCCTTCCCCTGCCTCTTCCTTGGTAAATACTGAGCAAAAATATTCAGTATCTCAGGTTTTTCAAGGTCATCCTCCACCCACCCACCCTTTCCCTTCTTTAGCCTAACAGTACCATTTCTGGTCTTCTTCCTCTCGCTAATATAACAGAAGAAATTTGTGTCATCCTTCTTAATAGCCTGTGCTATTCCTTCCTCCATTTTTACCTTAGCCCCTCTGACAGCTTTCCCAGCTTGTCTCTTCTTCTCCAGATATTTCAGTCTGTCATCTTCTTTCTGTGTCTCTTTATATTTTCTGAGTGCTTTACTTTTTTCTTGCACTTTCTCAGCTACTGACTTGGAGAACCGTAGTGGCCACTTCTTTCTTTTGCTTTTGCTAAGCAGTCTGACACATTGACTTGTCACGCCCGCTATGGATCTCTTGAGCCTAAGCCACTGTTCTTCTACCCCTCCCCCTGTATCTTCTGCTGCCAGGGCAGTTTTGAGCTGTTCCCCATCTCTATGAAGTTGGCCTTCCAGAAATCTAGGATCTTAATCTTTGAATGGCTTTCTTCTGCCAATGTATTGACTCCAAACCATACAGTTCTGTGGTCACTGGTACCGAGGGGACTGCCCACCTCAACATCCATTATTCTGTCCCCGTTTGTCAGCACTAAGTCCAGTACAGCCCCCTCCCTGGTGGGCTCAACCACCAGCTGCCCTAGGTTTGCCCCATACATGGCAGACATGAGGTCCCTGCTCCTTGATGTACTTGCAGTCTGGGCATTCCAATCTGCATCCAGCATGTTGAAGTCACCGATTAGTAGTACTTCCCCTTTGGCTGCCATATTATGGATGGCTTCCCCTAATACTAGATCTGTATCCTCCCTCTGTGTGGGAGGCCTGTACACTACTCCAGCATGGATGGTTGTTTTGTTCCCTGACTCCAGAGTGACCCACAACTCCTCTGCTTCGTCCCATCCCTGAGCCTTCGTAGCTTTAATCCCTTCCTTTACATACATAGCAACCTCTCTTCTCCTCTTCCCCTCCCTATCCTTTCTAAAAAGTGTATACCGTGGTATGGCTGCATCCCAGTCATGGTTCCCTGCGCACCATGTCTCCGTAATAGCCACAATGTCCAGGTTTGTGTCTGCCCTCAGTGCCGTTAGATCTGGGATTTTGTTTCCCAGACTGTGGGCATTTGTGCACATTACCTTCCACGCTGTGTACCCCCTTAATGTTCCTTGTTTATTAGTCTTTGCCCTGCGCCACATTAGTGATGTACCTTCTGTTCTCTCCCCCCCATTGCAACCATGGTAGTTTTACGGTAAGATATTATGCTAGTTATTGGGTCCTTACTGCTTTCAGTTATGTCCTGTGGGGAAGGGGGGGCTATGATAATCCCCTTGACTGTCTATGCTTCCCCCCCTTGGCAAGTTTAAATGATCACTAAGGATGCACTTAAACTTCTCAGAGAGAATACCTTTGCCTCCCCTGGATAGATGCAGGCCATCTGGAGAATATAGTCTTTCATTCCTCAAGGTGAAGTTCCAGTCCCCAGTGAAGCCATACCCCACCTCTCCGCACCATTTCTTTAGCCATTTGTTGAATTCAGTGATGCGGATGTCCCTTCCTTCCCCCTTACTGTGGACAGGTAGCACCTCCGAGAAGGTGACAGAGTGTGCTACTTGCCCAAGACTCCTCCCCAGCTCCCTGAGTTCTTCCTGTACTCTTCATATATCTACCCCCCTCTCTATCCAGGTCATTAGTCCCCAAGTGAATAATGATGTCCAGCTCACCCTCTCCTTGCTACTGCTCTTGCAATCCTAAGGATTCGCTTGCCCTCCTTCTGAACAGTGCCTCCAGGTACACACATTACCTCCCTCTCACCATTGCTGCCTGATTCCAGCTCAATCCCCTGGACAATGGAGTCCCCAACCAGGATTTGCTTCCTCCTCATGTGTGTTGTTCTTGCATCTGCCCTTGGGGTTCCATCCTGGATGATACTCTCAACCCCCATGGTGTTCACTTCCAGAGATGCTGCGCAATCTCTTTGCTCTGCCAGGATGGCATATGAGTTGTGAAGTGCCACCGGCTGGGGGGATGTGCCTCAGTGCTGCCTCCCGCACCCTCCCCAAGCCCACTGTAGTCCATCTTTACCTCCTTCTTGGCAACCTCTAAGGGAGCAGTGGTGGACATTGTGGTCTCTGTACGGGGGGAAAGGTCGCCTGCATTCTTGCCAACTCTGCTTGGAGTTCAGCTACCTCCTCCCTCAACACAGAGAGGTGCCTGCAGATAGGGTAGCACCGCAGTATCCAGAAGTTCTTTCTGAACACTGCCGCCCCATGTCCACTGCAAAGCACCAAACCCATCATCTTCCTTCTGTTATCCTTTCCCTAACTGCCCCTTCTCACCCCAGGAATACTCCAGTATTCTTAACTCTTCTGCAGTGTGCCTTTAAGCCAGATCCGCCCGGAGACAGAACATTATGCAAATGATAGAATCATTAGCATGAGTCACTTTTCAAATGCTGCCACCTATCAACTGTCTACATTCTAACCCTCAGATTTCTCTCTCCACCTGTCAAGACTAGACACTCTGAGATCTTCTCCTCAACATCTCGTCACAAAAACCTAGAAAATAAAAAAAACTGATTATAATTTTCTTTTATTTTCAACTGCTGCCCTTATCTAGTGTTTATTTATTAACCGTTAGTAGTTTTAGTTACATTACGTTGTTTTCTCGGTTTCTCATGGTTCAGTATAACCAGTGAGAAACCAAGGCTTTTTTAGCCCTTGCAGGGTTTTCTTCGCCTAGTTATTGTTCTTTTACATTTAAAAAATTTAAATGTAATTTATATTAGTAACCGCTAATCCCGGTTACTGACCCGCTAATCTCTGTTCCTTTTTCTCGGTTCCCTGTTCCTCTTGGTTTTCCAATCGGTTCCTGAACCAACCGCTACCAATACATTTTGTTTAAAGACTGCTTGAAAATTGTTTCAATTACTTATTTTATTGCAGTTGCAGTTTTTCTTCCATTCAAACAACATGAAGTCTTGCTGTATTTTGACAATTGCAGTTAGGTCCTGCCTTTCAACTGCCCCGGAGAACATAGGGTTAACTTTTCTATGCATGGCATAGAATGTTCGTCTCGAGCTCGGTTGAAGCCTCTGCCTGTTGTTATTCGAACTGCAACCATCAGATTCTTTACTCTGACTCACTGAACAGTCGCTCCGGAGAATTCTCCTGCTGCTCGGTTCAAAATCGGTTGAAGTGTCTGTTTTCGGTCGGTTTCCTTCCGAATTGTTGTTTCCGCATAGTCGGTTCAAGTCTCTGTCTGTGGTACCGTGAGTACTAGATACGTTTTTGTTCTGTTTTCTGTGTGGAACTTGTAAACTGTGGATCGGTTCAGCTGAACCAATTATTTTGAGGTAAAATTTGTACTTTACATTAGTGTGTGGTTACCAGTCCGTATCGGTTCTAAAAAAAAAAAAAAAGCGGGTTTTTAATACGGTTTTTTTCCAAGACCCGTGACACGGACAGGAACCGATAGGGGAGTCTTGCCTGGCGGATTGCTGAAAAAAGGGTAAGTTTGGTTAGGTTGGCCATGTCTGAGAAACCCAAGAAAAAGACGGGCCCACTGGGTTTCAACACTGCAGTGTGTGTGGGGAGGTCTTTGCTAAGGCTGATCCCCATACCACCTGTGTTTATTGTCTGGGGTTTGACCACCTCGATTCAGACTGCCAAATTTGCAAAAAGTTTCCCACATCTACCCTGGAAAAGAGATTAGGTAGACTGAGGGAATGGGAGGCCGAGAAGTCCGCTGACCCGCATGGCCAGCCCGGTTTGGTTCCGGCCGAACCAGAAGGAGTGCCATCTGACCAGGGCGATACTTCTTCGGGCAAAAGGAGAGCTGATTCCGAGGAATCGGTTCTGACAAAAGGAAAAAGAAAAGACAAGTCGACCGTTTCGGATCCAGAATCTCATACTCCGACCGCCGATGAAATAGCCAAAGCGATTAGGATTATGGAATCGCTTCGATCAGTTCCGACTGAACAGGTACCATTTGGCAGGGGCTCGGTTCGGTCGGTTCCCTCGGTTCCGGATTATACCCTGGAAGAATTTTATGAACCGGAGTTTGAGGAGGAGGGAGAGTTTAAGGATGATTATGGTGATGGTGAAAGTCTGGATGTGCCTGTTGACCTGGACATCTCCCCAGACAGACCTTCAGGTGTTTCTCCTCCTAGGCTTTCTGAGTCCCCTTCACACTACATGTTTTACAGAAAGGTGGCTGATACCCTCCAGCTTCCTGTGGAGGAGGCAGTAGAGGATCAGGAAGAACCTGACTATGTAGAGCTGATGGACATCCCAGAGTCCAGGATACTGTCCATTCCCCTCCGCAAATCTTTTGGGAAACAGACACAAAAAATTCTTAAGTCTCCCAATTGTATACCTCCTGTGGACAGAAGAATGGACAAGAGGTATACTCTTTCAGGCTCAGATACAGAGTTCCTTTTTCAGCAATGCAGCCATGTTGGGGTTGTACAGGCTGCTGCCTGTGATAAGGCAAACATTCCCTTGGCATCACACCCCCCAGACAAGGACTCCAGGAAGATTGATGCCATGGCAAAGAAGCAGTACATGACAGCATCTTTGGGACTCAGGCAGGCTAATTATATGGCTTATGCAGCCGGGTACCAGAAGTCCAGGTGGGACACTGTACTGGCACTGGCTAAACAGGCTCCTACCCAGCTTGCCAAGGAGCTGGAGCAGGTGGCTGCAGATGGGATTGAGGCATTGAAAGTTCAGTTTCATGCTGATGTAGACTCCAATGATGTATCTTCAAGAGTCATGGCTATATCTGTGGCTCTTCGGAGAATGGCTTGGCTCAGATGTACTAGCCTCTCACAGGATACTCAGGCTAAGGCCATGGATTTTCCTGTAGTGGGTAATTCTCTGTTTGGGGAGCAGACCGAGAATTACGTGAAGAAAATGGATGAATACAGGACGACTTACAGGAGTGCTCAGGCCAAAGAAAGGCAAGCAGCTCCTCAAAGGCAGCAGTCCAGGGGCAGGGGCAGGCCTTTCCAAAGGCCTTTTTACCAAGCACAGGCCTCTTCTTCCTTTTCACAGAGGGGGTTCTTTAGAGGGAGAGGCAGAAGAGGGATGAGCAGGCCTGCATCCACCCCTCAGCCTAAAGCCCCTGCCAAGCAGACACCCTGATGGGTCTGCCTGGGTCGATTCTCCTATATCAGTAGGGGGCAGGCTGGCTTTCTTTGTCCAGGACTGGATGTCTCTTACATCAGACAAGTGGGTCCTGGAAGTAGTAAGCCAGGGTCTGGTTCTCAACTTCAATAACTTTCCCAAGCTGAGAGACAGATCTTTTCCACCTGCAAGTCTCTCAGAGAACCTTGCCCTAGAGGCAGAGGTTTCTTCTCTCCTAGCTCTCAGAGCTATAGAGAAAGTTCCTACCCTACACTGGGGCAAAGGATTGTACTCCAGGTACTTCCTAACCCCCAAAAAGACAGGAGAGTTGCGACCCATCCTGGACCTAAGATATCTGAACAAACATCTTTTAAAGCCATAGTTCAAAATGATAACTCTGGGAATTATCCTTCCCTCTCTAAGGCCAGGGGGACTGGCTAGCCTCCCTGGACCTCAAAGATGCCTACTTTCACATTCCCATCAGATGCTCCCACAGAAAGTACCTCAGGTTCAAGTTGCCCTCAGGCCACTGTCAGTTAAGAGCAATGCCCTTTGGCCTAACATCAGCCCCAAGGGTCTTCACAAAGTGCCTGGCAGTAGTTGTTGCCTTCCTAAGAAGACAAAAGATTTCCATTTTCCCATACTTGGACAACTGGCTCATAGTAGGTAAGTCTCCAGACCAAGTCAAGTCACACCTGCAAGTGACCCAGCAAGTGCTCACTTTTTTAGGATTCCTTCTCAACCTACCAAAGTCAGTTCTTGAACCAGTGCAGCTCTTCACCTTCATAGGTGCAGAACTGGATACGATAAAAGCAGGAGCCTTCCTTCCCCTGGAAAGGGCAAGGACCCTCATGGAACTGGCCTCTTCATTTCAGCCTTCAGGTGTCTCGAACAGCAAGGCATTTCCTTCAGCTACTGGGCCACATGGCAGCTTCCACAGCAGTGGTCCAGGCACAGATTCAAATGAGGGACATTCAGTTCCACTTAAGAGCTTTTTGGTCCCAAAGAAAGGATTCCCTTACCAAACTAATTCCAGTGACTCGAACTCTGATCCAAGCCCTGCAATGGTGGCAGGATCAAGACAATTTGAGGCAAGGGGTTCCATTTATCACTCAGTCTTATTCAGTCGTCCTTACCACAGATGCTTCCCTGCTGAGCTGGGGAGCCCATTTGGGGGAACTTACCACCCAGGGACTGTGGTCGCCTCAGGAATCTCTGCTTCACATCAGTCTCTTGGAACTCAGAGCAGTGTTTCTGGCACTGCAAGCTTTTTCCAAATCTGTACAGAACAAGGTGGTTCAGGTCAGAACAAACACCACCACCACCATGTGGTACATCAATAAGCAAGGAGGCACTCAGTCTACGGCCTTGTGCATAGAAGCAATGAAGTTCTGGTCCCCTGGCCTATTCCCTGCAAACCTCTCTGATAGCAGTTCATCTCCCAGGGAAGGACAGTATCCTAGCAGATGCACTGAGCAGAATATCCCAGGGCCATCACCAATGGGCCCTAGATCCCCTGGTGTTGAAAGTGAGTTTTTCAAGATGGGGCACTCCACAGATAGATCTTTTTGCAGCCCCAGACAATCACCAACTTCCTCTCTTTTGTTGCAGACCCCCAGTCTTGGGCTCAGTCCCCCTGGATGCTCTGATTCTGAACTGGGAAGAGAAATTTCTGTATGCTTTTCCCTCCTTCCCTCTCCTGTTCAGAGCGTTAGTCAAGATAAGGTCACAACCATGCAAAGTAATTCTGATTGCTCCAGACTGGGCCAGGCAGCCATGGTATCCCTTGTTGCTGTCCCTAACAGTCCATCATCCTCTGTCTCTTCCCCGGAATTACAACCTGTTAACATCCTCTCAGGGGAGGATTTGGTACCCCAATCTTCAGTCTCTCAATCTCAGGGCTTGGCTCTTGAAGAGTTCGAGTTTGCAGATTTGCATCTTTCCCAAGGGGTTCTGGATATCCTTAAGGCTTCTTGAAAGCCTTCCACCAGAAAGACTTACAACTCCAAATGGAAAAGATTCAGCATTTGGTGTTCTAAGAAGAATATTTCTCCAGGCTCTGCTGAATTGCCTATGGTTCTGGATTATGTGGTCCATCTTAATGGCCTAGGTCTCAGACCAGCTACTCTCAAGGTACACTTGGCAGCTGTTTCTGCTTTTCTGTCTGTAGGCAAGTCTTCCTCTCTGTCATCCCATCCTGTATTCTGTAAGTTTTTCAAAGGATTGCTTCACACCAGTCCCCCCTTTAGGGATCCTGCTCCTGCTTGGGATCTTAATGTTTGCATTGCTCAGCTTATGCAACCCCCCTTTGAGCCTTGTCCTCAGCAAAGCTTAAGTACTTGACTTGGAAAACTGTGTTTTTGGTAGCCATTACTTCTGCCCGATGTATCAGTGAATTGCAAGCCCTGTCAGTGGAATCTGATTTCATCAATTTTCACAGAGATAAAGTGGTCCTTAGAACTAACAGAAAGTTCTTGCCTAAAGTGGTTTCAGATTTCCACCTCGACCAGTCTATATCTCTCCCTGTTTTCTTCACTGATCATTCTTCTTCGGGAGAGAGGAGGCTACACAGTTTGGATGTTAAAAGAGCCCTTAGCTACTACATAGAGCGTACCAAGGGTCACAGGTTTGAATCCCTCCAGTTGTTCCTCACTTATGGAGAAATTGGGAAGGGAAAACCTGCTACTAATAGATCAGAATTTGTCAAGCAGCGACCTGGAAAACAGTGCATACTTTCACCAAGCATTACTCTCTGGATATCCAGGCTAGGGCTGATGCTGGATTTGACACAGCGGTACTTCAGAGCTTGTTTCCAAAGTAGGTTCTGTCCCTCCTCCATGGAGGTACTGCTTGGTAATCTGCAATTGTCAGAATACAGCAAGACTTAATGTTGTTTGAAGAAAAAATTACTCACTTTAGTAATTGTTTCTTCTAGTGGAGTCTTGCTGTATTCAGCTCCCTTCCCCTTTCAGAACCTAGTTTTTTGGATGTGGGTGGGCAGGAGCAGTGTTGGCACCCTATGGGTGCCCCTTTTACACCCTCTTTTTTCTTTGGGTGGAATGTTGTTTCATTTGATGGGTTTTTTGTTTTTGGGTTTCCTGACTCGAGTCTTCCTTTGAGAACCAAAAACATTTTTGCCAGTTGGCTAGAAAAATTTTACAGTTTCCACACACAACACCTAGTGAGTTTTTGCTCGTAAAGATCTGATGGTTGCAGTTCGAATAACAACAGGCAGAGGCTTCAACTGAGCTCGAGATGAACATTCTATGCCATGCATGGAAAAGTTAACCCTATATTCTCCGGGGCAGTTGAAAGGCAGGACCTAACTGCAATTGTCAGAATACAGCAAGACTCCACTAGAAAAAACATAATTACTAAGGTGAGTAATTTTTTTCTTATGTCAGAAAAAACAAAGAAAATGACTGGTGAACCCGGTTTCAGAAACAGCACAGAGTGTGGTGAGATCTTTGCAAAGACAGATATGCACTGTTCTTGCATCATCTGCCTTGGTTTTCACCATCTGAATGCTGATCGTGGGGTTTGCAAAACTTTTCCTGAAAAGATGCTTGAAAAACGTCTGGAAAGGTTAAAAAAGAAAGTTCCTCTTCCAAAGGGTCCCTCTGGCTCTGATCAGCTGATACCCTCTGGGGATGTGGGTGAAACCACAGTTCCCATTACTTCTACCCAGATACGGGTACATAATGAATGGCTGAACCAGCTACCTCTCCGGTTCCAGCAAAAAGATTGAAAAAGACAAAGCATACTGAACCCCCTGCTGGTCAGCCTATGGGGACTTCTGTGGTGCAGCCTGCCATGCCTTCTCCTCTGGAAATAGTACAGGTTTTTAAAATTATGCAAGCCTTGCAACGTCTGCTGCCTGCTGATTCGCAGCCCCCAGTTCAGACCCCCTACTGGCCCCATTCAGTCTTCCCTAACAGAAAGGGAAGATTATGGTGAGAAGGAGGAAGGGAAGCCTGTAGAACCTGCAGTATCCAGGGTTTTAAATAATTGATTAGCAGTTTTTTTCTTGGGACAATACTAACTGTACAGAAAGTATTTGGGTTTTCTAGAAGCGTTATGTTTGTTAAACACAGTGAGGCAAGTGCTATGCATCTTCACAATGTGTTAGCACTTTTATGAACAAAATGCTAATCAGTTTTTAGAGTTAAATAAAACCCTGGGTATCCCCTGAGCAGGAGTTTGGCTCTTCTTCCAGGTCTTCTGAAGACTTTTCTTAACATGTTTCCTTTATTAGGAAAATTGTTGATGCTTTGGACATCTCTACCACAGCAGTGACCGAAGATGACGAGGAAGCTGAGTACCTTGAAAATGATAGGGTCAACACCCACCAAGAAGTTGTTGCTCCCTATTAACAAATTCTTTAAAAGGGATGCTCTCAAGCTCCTCCAGATTGGGACTGTCCCTCCTTGAGATAAAAGGTTGGATAAAAAGTACCAGCTTGACAGGGAAGGGGCTAAATTTCTATATTCACACCCTGACCACCAGGGGGTGGTGCAAGCTGCTGCCTGTGATAAGGCAAAGGTCTCTCTGATTTCTCACCCCCCCCAGAGAAGGACTCATGCAAGAGAGACAGTATGGCCAAGAAAGGCTACTTGTCAGCCTCTTTGGCCATCAGGCAGGCTAATTTTCAAGCCTTTGCTGCACAATATCAGAAGTCTCTCTGGCAATCTGTGCTGGCTATAGCTGATAAAGTTCCTTCCTCCTTATCTGCAGATTTAGCTGAAACTGCTAGGTTTGGCATGGAAGCTGCCAAATATCAGTTTCAGATGGCAGCAGATGCCAACGACACTGTTGCTGGGTGGATGGCCAATACCATTGCTCAAAGGAGGTTTGCATGATTTAGAACCACAAACCTCATACAGGACACTCAGAAGAAGGCACTGGATTTTCCTGTGGAAGGTAACTCTCTTTTGGGAATCATACAGAGGCCTACATGAAAAAGGTTGATGAATATAAAACCACCTATAGTAGCAATTCGGCCAAAGAGAAGGTCACTTCTTCCACAAGGCTTTACAATAGGGGAGGTGGGGCAGACAGTTTTACTCAAGGCGTTTTTACCAGGCCATGGCTGTGCCCCAGGTACCTTAGTACTCCCAACAAGGGTATTTTAGAGGTAGGGGCAGGAGGGGTGCCAGGCGTGGCTCCCACTCTCAGTCCCAAGCCACGCAGGATCCCTGACTTGTTCTCCCAGGCTCCCTCCCCTCTTCCAGTAGGGGGCAGGCTGACTCATTTCCAGGCCTGGAAAAATATCGCCACAGACAAGTGGGTCCTGGAGATAGTGGGTCAGGGATTGTCCCCAAACTTCAAGTCCTGCCCTTCTCGAAGAACAAGAATTTTCAAACCAGCTTCCATCATGGAGAAAAAGCTGTTGGAAAAGGAGGTTCAGAACTTGCTACTGTTAAAGGCAGTGGAACTAGTGCCTCCACAGCACAGGGAAAATGGCTTTACTCAAGATACTTTCTTACACCAGAGAAAAATGGGGAGTTGCGGCCTATCTTAGATCTAAGGATCCTCAACAGGCATTTAACAAAACCAAAATTCAAAATGGTAACACTGTCTCTGATTCTGCCAGTGCTCCAAAAAGGGGACTGACTGGCATTCCTGGACCTAAAAGATGCTTATTTCAACATCACCATGAGGGAGTCTCACAGAAAGTATCTCAGATTCAGACTACCTTCAGGTCACTATCAGTTCTCAGACCTGCCATTCGGTCTCACCTCAGCTCCAAGGGTGTTCACAAAGTGTCTGGCAGTAGTGTTGGCACACTTGCCAAGGCAAGGTGTCACAGTGTTTCCCTATCTTGGATGACTGGCTAGTGGTGAGAAAGTCTCCACAGCAGTTAAGGGAGCACTTGCAGCTCACCCTGCAGCTCCTGGAGTCCTTAGGGTTCTTGCTAAACTTAGAAAAGTCGATTCTTACTTCCACACAAGTTCTGCAGTTCATAGGAGCAGAACTAAATACCAAAGAGGGCCGAGCTTTCTTATCCCCGGACAGGGTAAAAAGCATCTTGCAACTAGCAGGTTCTTTCAGATTGAATGTGCCAAGAACCGCAAGACAATTTCTTCAGCTACTGGGGCACATGGCAGCTGCCACAGGCACAGTCATGGGCTCCAGGTTTCAGATGAGAGACATTCAGTTCCACCTAAGGGCACATTGGTCTCAGAGGAAGGATCCTCTCTCAGAATTGGTCCCAGTAATGAAAACATTCATCCAGGCCCTCCAGTGGTGGAAGGAAGAAGCCAACTTCAGAGAAGGGGTCACTTTCCAAAAGGAGCTTTCCTCAGTAGTTCTCACAACAGATGCGTCCCTGTTAGGATGGAGAACTCATCTGGCAGAGCACACTACACAGGGCACTTGGTCAAGTGCAGGGTCTCTTCTACATATCAATCTGTTGGAGCTTAGGGCAGTGTTTCTGGCAATGCAGGTTTTCACACCACTGATACAGGGGAAGGTGGTACAAGTCAGAACAGACAATACCACCACCATGTATTACATAAACAAGCAAGGGGAACAAGGTTAAGTCTTCTTTTGCACGGAAGTATTGCAAATTTGGACCTTGGCTTACTCCCTAGGAGTCTCTCTACAGGCCATTCATCTGCCAGACAAGGACAATGTTTTGGCAGATGCCCTAAGTCGAATCAGCCAGGCCCATCACGAGTGGTCCCTGAATAGGCAGGTGGTGCAGACCATATTCAGAAGGTGGAGCACTCCAGAGATGGATCTCTCTGCCTCCCACCAGAGTCACCACCTCCCTCAATACTGTTGCAGGCCTCCAGCAGTGGGCTCAGTTCCCCTGGATGGTCTTTCTGGATTGGTCAGGAAAGTACCTGTATGCAGTCCCTCCATTTCCTCTGGTGTACAGGGTGCTACTCAAGCTCAGGCGTCAGCCAGCCATAGTGATACTGTAGCCCCAGACTAGGCCAGACAGCAGTGGTACTCCCTACTGCTCTCCGTGTCAGTAGACAAACCAATACACCTTTCCAGGAGGCTCAATCTGCTGACCTCCAATCAGGGAAGGCTCCTATACCTGAACCTCCGGTCACTCAGGCTCAAAGCTTGGTTCTTGAGGACCTAGAATATGCAGGCTTACATGTCTTTGGAGGGGTCATGGATGTTTTATGGGGGTGTAGGAAATCCTCTACTAAGAAAACCTATGCTGCAAAATGGAAAATGTTTCTATTTGGTGTTCCACCAGCACAGGCAGGAGTGCCTATTGTGCTGGACTATCTGGTTTACTTGCATTCCTTGAGATTGCAGTCCTCTACACTGAAGATCCATTTGGTTTCAGTCTCTGCTTATGCCTCAGCAGGTAAGACTACCTCTGTGGCATGGAACCCTATCTTTAAAAAGTTCTTTAAGGGTGTAGCCCACTTGCATCCACCTTTCAGAGAACCAGTCCCAGCATGGCATCTCGACATTTGTATTGCTAAACTCATGGGTCCCCCATCTGAGCCCATGTCTTCAGTACCTCTGAAATATGTTACATGTAAAACAGTATTTTTGGTAGCCATCACTTCAGCCAGACGAATCAGTGAACTTTGGGTCCTATGCATTGAGCAGGACTATATCTCCTTTCACAGGGATAAAGTGTCCTTAAAACGAATAGGAAATTCCTTCCCAAAGTGGTTTCAGACTTTCATCTGAATCAGACTATCATTCTGCCAGTGTTTTTTACTGAGCATTCTTCTTCTGGTGAACGTAGACTGCATAGTCTTGATGTCAAGAGAGCTTTGAGCTACTACTTGACAGCTACTAAATCCCACAGGCAGGACAAGACACAGCTTTTCCTCACTTATGAGGATGTGGGAAAGGGTAATCCAGTATCTAAAAGGTCCATATCTCATCTGTGTCAGTCTTCAACATTCATCACTGTTTGGTATCTGCTAGTGGCCAGGACCCCACGGGACCTTTTTTTTTTTTTGGTTTAAAGGTAGGTGGAGCCGACGCACCATCGGCGGCGCCCTCAAGGCCGACGCACTGCGTGGCACTCGCGGGTTGGCCGTTAGGCTGTGTCGACTCTTCCTGCCTGCCAGTTCTTCGTCTCCCACCATAGAGGTCGCCTCGTGGGAAGCTGTGAAGAGTCCTTGGCCTGCTCTACAGTTGTTTTTTCCGAAAAATTTTACCTTCGGTCGAAGTCCGTTGGTTTTCCTGCCGGTTCTGTTTCTGCCAACACTCGACGTCGCCTGGTAAGATCTTTCTTTAGTTTTATATTTCCATGACGTCGAGTCTATTTTTGGTGTTTTTTTTTCTCCGTAGGTCATGTCTCAGTCGGAGGGCAAGAAATCTACTAAGACAGGTCGCCCCCCCATGCGACGGTGCCCTTGTGGCAGAAAGTATTCAGTCACCGACCAGCACGACCGGTTTCTGTCGTGTCTTGGCCCACTTCACGACATGGATTCATGCAACGCCTGTTTCTCCATGGACCGCCGGGTCATCGAGCACCGTGCGTGGAAAGTGGGGTGAGCTCCCCCGACTTTCGGGGGTCGGGCTCACACTCGCGCTGAGCCACGCTCTCTCAGCCTTTCCTCTGGGTCCCCTCCCAGTTCTTTACGGACCGAGGAGGAGGGAGCCTCGGCTGCTAGTAGCCTAACCATTGCCAAGGCTTCTTCCACTCGCCGAAGCCAGTTCCGTTCCTCCAGGGAGGCGGGAAGCGCCGCCATGTCGCCCCTGAGGTGAAGGCTCCCTGGTGTTGGACCCGCGGTTTGCAAGGCCGGGTTGGCGCCATTGTGGGCCTCAGCGCCATTCACGGCGCCGTGGGCCCTGACGGAGCTGTCGTTGGCGCCGACTTGTCGAGCGGCACCATGGCTTCTGTCAGAGCCATTCGCGGTGCTGGCACTGCTAGCAGCACCGTGGGAGCTGCTACAGCGCTGTCTTTTTCAATGTCTCGCCTCGGCGCCGTCCTTGGCCCCAAGGTTGAGCATGGCATCGTGTCCTCGGGGCTCGGCGCCATGGGGCCTTCAGATTCCTCTGTTGGCGTGGTCGTCGATGCCACCTCTGTTCTCGGTGCCGTGGGGCCGGGTGGCACCATCCTCGGCCCCGAATCCGCCATCGGCACCGCCCTGCCCTCAGCGCCGTGGAACCGGGTGGCACCGATAGTGCTGTCGGGGCCGTCGTTGGTGCAGTCTTCGTCCTCAGCACCACTCGTGGTGCCGTGGGACCAGATGGCGCCATGACTGGTCCCGGTTCTGGAGCTCCTGTTCAGGCTGGGGCCGTGCCCCCTGCGGATTCCGTTCGTGGAGCTGCGGGGGGTGCTGGCACCGGCTTGGGCACTGCTTTGGTTTCTGGGCCTGTTGGCAAGGATAGCAGTGGGCACCCTTCTACGGTATGGCACAGGGCCTCGGCCTCTATCTCCTCGGAGGTGGAGTCAAGCTCTGAGTCAGACGTACAGTCTGACCCTTTGGGGTTGGCTGTTGAGGTGGGCAGCCCAATAGTCTCCTCGACAAGCCAGAGTCAGCCCCCTTCTGAGGTGGGGTCAGTGGCTACCGAGACTGGGGTCAGGGGTGCTGATCAGCAGGCAGTGGTGCAGGCCATCATAGCTCTGCAGCCTGGTCTTGGTGGTTTCACTGACCCCTCAGTAGTGGTACCACCACCTATGGTGTGCCTAGATCGCCCAACTTTGGGGCCGATCAGAACACCTGGGGGGGGAGGGTACTGTGCCCTGGCTGGCCCTCTCAAGGAGGAGGGCTCTTTCGGACTCCGAGGGGTTGAGGGGCGTGGGGTCAGGTCTGGGAGAAGCCGTAGTGTGGATCTCTGCTCTTCCTCCTCGGTCTCTTTGAGAGAGTCCCATTCTTTTGAGGTAGGGGACCATCCTTCTGGACCTATACGGCTCCGGTCACCTCACAGGGGGGATTCTTCAGGGCACAGCTAAGGCAGTACCGAAACAGTTGTTCAGCTGTCGGCTGTGGGATCTTCTGGGGCACCTTCTTCCGTGGGTGCCCACGGTCTGCTCCTTAACCCAGGCGGAGGTCAGCCGACATCTCTTCTTGGCTCTGTCCCCCATTCCTCTGCCACATTCTCCTGTGCTCCGAGGCATCCTTGGTCCTAGCGGGCCTCTCTTCTGGGAGCGGTGGCTGCTCAGTTCCCTGCTTACGTTAGGGCAATGGACAGCCAGGTTTTTCAACCTCCCCCTGTGCAACCACCCACTGAACAGACAGTGCACTCCAGCTCCTCATCCCCCTCTTCTGGGGGAGAGGAAACTTCTGTCCACATCTCTCCAGCTGCTGATCTTGCTGAGTATCAGTGATTCCTCATGAGGATGTTGGAGGACTTGCACTTTACTCCTTCCACTATTAGCAATCCTGAGCACTCGGCGCATGCCTTTCTAGGTGATTTTCTCGAGGCCACCCATGTGGTGCCACCCTGGCCTGCTCCCTTTCAGGAGGCGTCGTTGCGTTCCTGGCAGAGATCCTTCTCCGGAGTTCCTGCCCCAAGGGATCTCAGCCAGAGGTATTGCACACCCCCGGAGTCTCCAGGTTCCATGCCTCATCCGCAGTCTGGATTGATGCAGTTGGATACTCCTGATGGACTTCGCGCCCTTCACCGTGACCGGTCCCCAGATCAAGACTCCTCGGATTTTGACTTCTGGGGTAGGAGGACTTCCTACTCGGCACGGTTACTTCTTTCTATTTCTGCACATCAGGCCCACTATGCAGCCTATGACAGGTTCTTGTGGTCCAGGCTGGGTCAGCTCCTAGCCACATTGCCTGATACGGAGCAAGCCAGACAAGCCATTGCACTCTCTGTGCATGGCCTGGAGCTAGCAAGGCACCAAGCGAGGGCATCCTATGATGCCAACGAGGTAGCTACCAGGGTCGTAGGGACAGCGATCTGCACTAGGCGGACAGCATGGCTGCGTCTTTCCTGGTTGTCACTCTTGGCCCGTCGTAGGGTGATTAACTCCGCTCGCCAGGGAACCTATCTCTTCTCCCATAGAGCGAGACAGTGCTTGTTGGGGCAACTTCCTTCCCCCTGCGGGGGTACTCCGTCTCACTCTCCCCACTCTCTGGCCTCTCTAGGCCCTGAAGGTTCCCCCTCTTAGAGTGTCACTCACTGAGAGCTAAGGGATTTTATCCCTTAGGGTGTAAAAGAAAACCCCCTTCGGGGGGGCTCGGTACACACCCAACAATGATGAATGGTGAAGATTGGCACAGATAAGATATGAAAATTACGTACCTACCGTAATTATGATCTTTCTGTGTATCTTCACCATTCATCACGATCCCACCCTCCATCCCCCTGGGGCCTCAGTCTCTGGGTCTCCCTCTCTGTGCCCATCCCTCCCCCTCTCCTTTTTTAGGAGTGGGGTAAAACAGGCACACAGGGATAATGTTCCAGGGAGAGTGGGCAGCGGGGGGGGGGGCACTTCTTTTCCAGTGCCTTGGCTCCACCCCTGTGGGATGGAAGTTGACAGTTGCCCTCCTTTCTTTCTTCCTCCCTGTTCCCGTCCAACCTATTTCTCCTCATTTATTTTAAAAAAAAAAAAAAGTTCTCCCCTTTTTTCACCAATGATCTTTTCTTGAGAGGGTGTTAATTCCCTGTACCCTGTCCTTCTTCCAGAATAGCCGACTCTGCTTATCTGGAGTGTTTGCCAGTTATTCCGTGCCTTGAATTTTGGCAGAAAGCCTTTACTACTCCTTGCAGTTCCTATACAATCTGGAGACTGACCAGGGTCTGGGATGTGTTAACCTTCTTCCCTCTCTGCCTAAATTCTTTACCCACCCTACCACCCTCTTCCTTTTCCAGAGATTGGGGCCCCTCCCAAGCACTTTAGTTTCCAACTCTTCTCCCTTCCTGTCCTCTCAGTCGTTATTTCTCCTTTTGGTTCATACATCTTTTCCTTTTTCTGTCCCTTGGACTTCCTTGTCCCACCCTCCACGCCCTTCCTCTTACCTCTCCAGCGAGACAGAACTGGCAGGTAGGAGGAGCCAATGCGCAGCCTAACAGCCAACCCGCGAGCGCCACATAGTGCGTCAGCCTAGAGGGCAACGCCGATGGCGTGTCGGCTCCACCTACCTTTAAAAAAAAAAAAGCTCCCACGGGAATCCTGACCCCCGGCAGATAGCAGATACCCAACAGTGATGAATGGTGAAGAAACACAGAAAGATCATAATTACGGTAGGTATGTAATTTTCATTTCTCGCTGAATTGTTCAGTGTATTCAATTCTGTTATTCCAAAACAGGCAAAGACGCCCCAGCAGGGCTCAGAGTCCACTCCACAAGAGGGACAGCTGCCACGGATGTCCCTTTGCTGGATATCTATAAAGCAGCTACCTGGAGGACAGTTCACACATTTACTAAACATTACAGCCTGGATATGCAGGCTAGGGCTGATACCAGGTTTGGTACAGCTGTCCTGCAGAGCCCGTTTCCAAAATAGGTTGTGTTCCCACCTCCAGAGGTACTCCTTCTTAGTCTACAGAAGAGTTAGGAATATTGGAGTATTCCTGGGGTGAGAAGAAAAAGTTACTTACCTTAGTAACCTTGTTTCTCCCAGGGGATACTCCAGTATTCATAACTGTCCCACCCTGCCTCCCCTACCAGAACCAGTGGCCTCTGCATTCCATGCTGTACCTTAGGGTATGTATGCCACATTCTGGCTTTTATTGAAACTAGTTTGTGTTTTTTCTCCTCTCAGGTGATTCTGACATTGGAGATGGTGTTTATGAATATATTTAAATATTTCCTTCCTCCAGTTGGAGGGTGGTTGTGGGAATTTTAATTTTAATGGTTTATAAATGTTTTGGGCCCCATCCTTCCAGGCTTTCACGAAATCTGAGGGTTAGAATGTAGGCAGTTGATATGTGGCAGCATTTGAAAAGTGGCTCATGCCAATGATTCCATCATTTGCATAACATTCTATCTCCGGGCAGATCTGCCTTAAAGGCACACTTGCAGAAGAGTTATGAATATTGGAATATCCCCTGGGAGAAACAAGGTTACTAAGGTAAATAACTTTTTCTTATTGCCCTGTACCCTCTGCTGCTGTTTTCTTCTATACCATGTCCAGTGCCCAGCTATATATATTTGTACTGTCAATACTCTTTAATGGTATAATGTATCAAGGAATGTAGATGCATGTCAGGGTGTGGTGTGTGCCTATGTTGTGTACTGAAATAATATGGCTAACAGTGTGTGTGTGTGTATATATGCAGTCAGCTGGTAACATGTGATGTCACAGGTTCATAGTATAAAGGAAGTGATGCGCTAGGTGTTGGTGGGATGGGCCCCTCCTGACCATCAGAGACAATCAGCCACACCAGCAAACCCCCACAGAAACACTCAGATGCACCTACAAAATCCCCCAAACAGGTAAGTTTCCAAATGATTCCAGAAAGCAACCTGGTACCAACTGAAAGCAACAATAAACTGAAAAAGACACAACAGCCACAGTAAAAAAAAAAATCAGCAAAAGTCAACAGTCACGTCCCTGAGATGAACTGCTTCTTTCTTCTTATGAGAATCCAACAGGTAAGCAGCTACGCCACTGTGACTCAGCCCCACCTCCAGGTAGTAGTTTGCCTGTTTATCCAGTTTACCTAGGTCCCTCCTCATTTTTTCCACCCTGTTGCAGATCTTAGTGTCATCTGCAAAGAGGCACACCTTCTCCTCCGGCCCCTCCGCAGTGTCGTTTTTGAAGACATTAAACAGGACTGATCCCTGTGGCACCCCGCTGGTTACCCTCCTTTCCTTAGATTGAGCACCATTTACCACAACCGTCTGTCTTCTATCACTCAACCAGTTCCTATTTTCCACCTTGTGACCCACTCCCAGGTTGCCCAGCTTGTTCTTGAGTCTACTGTGTGGAACGGTATCGAAGGCCTTGCTAAAATCCAGGTAGGCTGCATCCACCACTGCCCCCTGATCCACAACCTTAGTCACTCAGTCAAAGAAATCAATTAGATTTGTTTGACATGACCTTCCTGCTGTGAATCCATGCTGTCTCAGATCCTATGCTCCTCTTGCTTCAAGATGTTCCACAATCCTTTGTTTAAGTAGTGATTCCATAATCTTCCTCCCACTATTGAGATGAGGCTGACTGGTCTGTAGTTTCCAGCATCCTCCCTACTACCACTTTCGTGAAGAGGATCCACTCCCATATCGAGTGACTCGTTGAACAGTGCTGCCATTGGTGGCGCCAGTACCTCCTGTTGTTCCCTCAATATTCTAGGATGTATCCCATCTGGTCCCACTGACTCGTCCACTTTCAGTTTTCTGAGATCTTACTTATTTTGAGCTGTTGCAGCAGGCTATAACGATCAGGACTAAGCTGGCAGGTGCTAGGACCCCATGGAAAAGTTCTAGCTAGCAGTCTTCAGTGGGGGACCGCCCCCCCCCCGATGCCAGTCCACCCCTGATGTTCGCCAGTGGTGTATAAGGGGCGGTCCCCCAGCACCACCTCAGTTCTTTTCCTGCCGTCGACCCGTGCACATTGGTTTCACGGACGCCTTCTGCTTCAGTCAACCACCTTTTTTTGTCGAGTTTTCCAGACCACTTTTTTTATGTTATTCTTTTCTTTTAATTTCAGGATCTTCTCCACTCTTCATCTCAGAAATGATAGCGGACGAAGTAGTGTGGTGGCAAGCAGACAGTCACTTCCCCCTGGTCCTGCATAGGCCCAAACTGCGATCCTGAGGCCTACCCACTCTCACAGAATTTTCCCCGGGACTTCGCTTCATCCACCAGCTGAACAGGAGAATTTTTTCTGCTTCTACAGGAATTCAAGCCAATGGACATGAAAATCTAGGGCCTTGACTTCCCTTGCTCTTCAGAGAATATGAGCCCAACTGCAAGTGCTGACTCTGGGAAATGCTTCAGACGACTCTCCAGTCTGTCTTCAGCTCTGGATCCAGGTTCCAGTCAACGGGCCCTGGCAGTCTTCATCTTTCCAGAGGCTCCTGGAGATGCACCTCCCCGCCTTCCCCCAGTCAACAGGCGGTGGTTCCCTTCTTCCCTGTCCCTTAGGCCCTCATCTACTTCCAAGTGGGGCGGTGGATCTTTGCCCGTCATTCCCCTGGCCGAGGGCGTCTGCTAGGTCAGCTCCTACATGGGGGTCTGACTACTTCCAGCGACGCTTGGGGCATGCGTCTCCTCCCCCCGTGTGTGAAGCCTCTACCCCTGTCTCGGGAGTCCACTCCCTACAACAGGTTGCCTCTCCGGGCAGATGCCTGCTGTTTCTCTTTACCAGCGTCAACCTATTCCTGTCAGGTTCACGCCAGCTCCTCCGATGTTGACCCCAGTTACGCGTTTTGGTCATCCTCAGACCCTACTCAGTTGTCTGCTGGCCTTGTCGCCACTTAGCCGATGCCTGGGAGACCGACGTCACTTAAGCCAATGTTCGCAGTCCTAACGTCTCCAAGGCTGATGTCAGTGCCCCAGGGCTTTTATTACTGATGTCCAGTTTTTCTGCTATCCCAGTGACACCTTCAGGTTGTCCCCAGTCCCTCCTCAGCCATCAACTGGCCTTATCGCCACTCAGCCGATGCCTGGGGGGCTGACATCTTTCTAGCCGACGTCCGCGGTCCTAGTGACTCTGAGGCAGATTTCAGTGCCCCAGGGCTGCTCTACTGACGTCCATTTTTCTACGACCCCGCGACACCTTCCAACCCTCCTAAGCTGTCAGCTGGTCTTATTGCCACTCAGTCAACACCTGGGAGACCGATGTCACTTTAGCCAACATCCGCAGTCCTAGTGTTTCTAAGGGCAACGTCCGTGTACTAAGGCTTCACTAATGACGTCCAGGTTTCCATTACTGCGACTATCCCTCAGGTCATCACGAGCGCCTCAGTCGTCGACCAACCTTGTTGCCACTCAGCTTATATCGGGGTGACCACCACTTCAGTCGATGCTCACAGTCCTTGGGAGGGCCAACATCAGTACACTCTGACCTCCGACACCGACATCCAGGTTTCCTCTATCCCAAGGGCGTCTCCCTCGTTGCCCCCCTATGCTCCTTAATCGCCAGCTGGCCTTATCACCACTTTAGCCAGCGCTCGTGGTCCTTGTGCCTCAGTGGCCACTGTCAGTGCAAGCGGCCCTCCACCACTGATGGCCCGGGTTAGTACTTCCCCTGTGGCGCCTCTTCGGCTGTCATTGGATGACCATGTCACCAGCTAACCAACGCCCGTGGGAACAGCATCGCTTCTGATGACGTTCGCTGTCCCTGCGCCTCCAGGGCCCACGCCTGTACACGCAGACCTATACTACTGATGTCTGGGTTACTTCTGCCACAGTGAGACCTCCACAGTCATCTCAGGGTGCTCCTCAGTCGTAGGCCAGACCTGTGGCCACTGACGCCAGGTTTGCCATTGTCGCCTCAGCCGGCACTTGCTACCCTGCGGCTTAATGGCCGACGTCAGTGTACCAGGGCTCTGGCCACTGCGGTCCAGGTCTCCCACCTTTTAGAGATTCTTGCTCTCTTTCCTTCTTAGTTGGTTCATTTCATGAATAAGGAGGTCGTCCCCCCCCTTTTTTTCTTCCTCCTCCTCAGTGTCGGGGAAATGGGGTCAGGGTTCTGGAGACTTCTAAAAGGTCACCTCCACCTCCTCTGAGGGTGCCTTCTCCTCAGCCAGTATACTTGACTCAGGCCATTGCAAGTCTCCCTGAAGGTAGCACTGCTCTCTCCATTGGGCTGTGCTGTCCCGCATTCCAGTTCAGGAGGGGTCTCTGATTACCACCAGGTCCTCTCCAGATGATCCCTCCACCTCCACTATGGCCTCGATTCAGCATTTCCTTAGCTTGCAGAGGTGAGATACAAAGAATGTTGACCTTATGGGGGCGTCTTCTGGCTGCATACTCCCACTTGAAGGCACTGCTCTTAGCCTCTTCCAGGTCTATCAATAATTTTGAAAGAGGGATATCTTCTACCGCCTTGACAGCATAGAGGGGACTGTTTGCTCTGTCTGGATACTTAGAGGTGAGCCCTTCTTTTCTGGTCACACAGAGGAGGTCTCCAAAGCCATTGTTTTCTGCCTGAGGTCTGTTCTGGCACTCTAAGCCTCCTTATGCCCTTCCACCACCCACATGGCCCAATTCCAGATTTCCTTATGGGATAAGAATACCATGAAATGGTGCCCTTCGAGAGGAAACCTCTTTTGAGTTCCTGACAAGGGCATGGTTCTGAGCGCCTTGGTCCTCGTGTCCTTCCTCTGTGCAGCACTGTGCTGGAAGGGCAACACCCTCATCTCTCTGTTCCAGGTGATCCTCCTGGTTGGGAATCTTAGGATCTGTCCCTGACATTGTCACCATCCTAGATATCCCCCCTTTCCAAGGGTTATTCCTTTAGGCAGGGACTGTGAGCATCCCTTTCTAGTCATCAATAATGGGGCATTGCTACTGGCATCCATTCCCTCTGTCACTCCAGTCCCTATCCAGCATCCATTCAATAGCCACTCTCAGGCCTCTGTGGGTTCGGCCCTTAGGCCTGGCCCCTTTCCGTATCCTACCCTCAATACAGCCATGATTCAGGCACTACTGCAGAAGCAGGCCATAGCACCTGTTCCTCCATGGTAGAGGATCAGGGATGGTTGTCCCATTTCATCCCTACTATTCAGGGTCCTATGTCCCATCCTGGATCTTAGCCAGCTTTCTTCCCTGATCACTCCTAGGGAACCAGCTTTGGTTGCGGGACATAGAGGCTGTCTTTCTTCCTTTTCCAGCCCCACAGAAGGTTTCTCTTCTTCCGCCACTACAGAAATCTTCAACAGTTTATGGATGCTGCCAGTTGGCCTGTGTTCAGCTTCACATATCTTCACGTGTGTTTGCCGTGCTGGCTGTGGCCTTAAGCTAACTGAATTTTTACTTTTTTCTGATTCCGCATGAGGGTGCTCCATTGGGACTCCATCCTGTAGACTATTGGATTCACTTCCATTAAGGGGATAGGTGATGGCTGCCTGCTCGCTTCAATATGTTGAAAGAGCAGCACTGCACTATTACACTTAATGGAGCCCTTAGTGTCCGCCTATACTTCCGGTTCACGGACTTTTACAAAATAAAATAAACTCCTTAGCGGTGCAAGAAAAATGATGCTTTCGTGGGCTAGAGCTAAACCGAAGGGTACACCTTACGGGGGTAGG
Organism: Neoceratodus forsteri; assembly: GCA_016271365.2. NCBI lineage: Eukaryota > Metazoa > Chordata > Ceratodontiformes > Ceratodontidae > Neoceratodus > Neoceratodus forsteri. Next base: position 337,028,421 of record CM028129.1, on the reverse strand, counting down.
AGCTGCCCGATTTCTACAGTTCCTCTTTAAGAAAAGCACCTAGGAGTAAACATCCTGATTCCTCATATAAAGTGCAGTGATGTACCGACCTGGGTAAAAAGGTAATAAACCGTAAGATACTATGATAAGTGGTTTTCAATTTATTCAACATTTTCTCAAAAGAGAATGAATGGAAGGCAGAACCATATATCAGTAAAGAAAACAAAAAACTATTAGCCAATAAAGTCCTTGTTTCTTGAGTATGATATTTTTTAATACGGAATAACGTGCCCAAACGTTGGTGCGATTTGCCAGTTAGAGAAGCAATGTGCTGATCAAAGGTTAAATGCTGATCTAAAGCTATGCCCAAATACTTAACACTAGGGACCATTTCAATTAAATTGCCAGAATTATCAATTAATTTGAAATCCCAGTTACTTTGATTCCTAATACCTGAAAAAATCAAAAACTTACTTTTAACCGAATTAAACAGAAGTTTATGCAAATTAAACCACGAGTGTAAAGCCTCAGAATCTCTTTGAAGATCAGTTTGAAGTTTCTGTTCATCAGAACCAGAACAAAATAATATGCCATCATCCGCATATAAAATAATTTCTGTATTTAAACAAATATCCGGCAATGAATTTATAAATAAAGAGAACAGGGGTCCTAAAATGGACCCCTGTGGAACCCCATAGCTTAAAAAATTTTCCTGAGAAAGGGACCCATTAATTAACATTTTCTGTGTTCTATTACATAGATAACGACCAAGCTATCCAATCACCTCTTCCAAGAAATTAACCTTACCCATCAGTTTTTTCAAGACCCCACAATTAACCAAATCAAATGCCTTGATGAGGTCCACGAAAGCCACTGCCACGAAACCGCCCTCATCGAGAACAGCTTGGGTGCGGCTGGTGAACCTCACCAAGGCAGTCTCAGTATTATGACCCTCTCTGCATCCATGCTGAGAGGGAGTCCAAAGGTCATATTTACCAAGATGCTCATTAACTTGATCATACACAATATTTTCCAGTATCTTGGACAAAGGAGCTAAAAGTGACATTGAGTGATTGTTATTAAGATCCGTCCTAACCCCAGCCTTATAAATGGGCCCAGCTGTGGCACATTTCCATATAAGTGGAAAAACCCCATGAGAAAGGGAATAATTAAACTCTTTTGTAAGGGGAAAAACAGTAGCACTACCAACCTTTTTAAGTATTCGGAAATCTATGTTATCAAGGCCAATATGAGGCTGTGGATCCATTTGACTTAAATAATTAAAAACATTTTCAGGTGTTAAAGCTCGAAAATAAAATTTTGGAACACTATGCCCACATTTTTGTACTAATCTATCAGGACCATTGCAGGGGCCATTATTCAAATTAAGATCCAATTGACTGAATGAGTTAAATTTGTCCAGGCAGGAAAAATGTGAATTGAACAACTGAGCTACTTGTAAAGGATCACTAGTTAAACAACCATTAGACATTTGTTTCTTCCAAAGGGAATCCCTCACTATGCTTGACAGTCTCTTCCCACTTAACCTTCCAGAATCTGGAAAAGGTTAACACAACAGCCTACTCTTAGTGTAGTTGAGCATTTTTTGTTGCTTTGGCTCACAACTGAAATTCTTGCAAGTTTCCTTCTTATTTATTTTCTTTTTGTTTAGAAAAAAATTATTTTTGAGTTTGAATTTTTTGATGGTCATTGCTCTCCCGCAGTTTGAGAAACAAATCTGTCATCAGAGGGTAGGGTAGAGCGTGACCACAGCAGTGTTTCTAATTTCATTTTAAAGTTCACTAATTAACATAAAATTCTAGGCTTTGGGGCAGCTCATCCCAGGGGAATGATTGCAGTTGTTGAGCATAGTGTGAGACCCCTTTGGAAGAAACAGCATTTCTATGGTGAGTAATTTTTATGGCTGCAGTGGGCAGAGCCTGCAGCCGTTTTGCTGTAGCTTAGAAAACGGGATACCAAAGCAGACATTTGGAGTTGCAGTAGTTGCTTGCACAACTCCAGATCAATGCGTTCAGTCCCCTATCGTAGAGCTCAGTGGTCCCCTCCTCCCCATGGGCACACTACTTTTCATATCATCATGCACCATGGGCAACTTCACTGTACCAGATGCCTGGATTACTTGCCACTGCTGTACCCCACACTCGAGCACCACTCGCTCAGTGTGCACCAATGAAACAAGAGCATGAAACTAATCACTGCCCAAAGAAATGGAAAATACCAACAACTACCTATATATGGATACACGGCAGTGAAGGGATGCAAAACAGAATTGGAAAAACATGTTTGATAAAGATGCAAAATAAGTTTTTATTACAGAATAGCTTCAGCATTCCCCCTCACCTTACAGTTTCCACGCTTCTGTTTCTATGTAGCGCTGACAGTTTCAACAACCTCCACGTGTTTCGGCAGCAATGACTCAAAGCCCCGCCCCGCCCAGCCACTGTCATTGATGAGCTGTTTAGTTTGTCCAAACCACATAAGAGAAGAACACTGTCAGTCAAAGATGAGGGCGGGACGCAGTATGTGTTGGTGCAAAGGTAGTGTTGATATCTGGGAGTTGAAGTTTTTTTTAGTTTTTAATATGACCTTAACTAGGCATGAGAACAGACAAGTGAAGAGTCATGGAACCAAGTTTTGTTTCCTCACTGCTGTCTCCGGACCTTTTTAACAGCTGCAGTGTATTCAGTGGGGGGACCACAGAGATTGGGACATATATTCCCTACTGAAGTATCATTACGCAGCAGATACTGTAGGACTGTTACAAAAGGGGGTGCATGGGCGCAGAGATGCTGGATTACCGGAGGCTTTTATTCACAAGGTTCTAAAACATCGTTCTTGCTCCTTGAGATGACTTGCATCAGGTTTGCATGCAGTCTGGATTTAGGATGGTCTTTGTTTCTGAATCGCAGGTTTACTGTTGCTGTTGGTTTCTGAATTGCAGGTTTACTGTTGCTATTGTTTCTAATATTTATTTAATTCATACATATGAATCCTGTTCAATGAATATCACATTTTGCTAGCTGCTCAGACATAGTACTGACGTTTAAGAATGCATTACTTCACAGTTCATGAATTTATTTATTGTCTCTGTATGTTGACCTTGACTCGCTGGTCAACTGTTTTCATCCACATTGAAGCTTCCTTGAGGCAGGAGAAGGGATGTTATAAAAATCACCATTGGTACAAAAAATGCCATATAATCAGTGTAACAGATTATTCTGATTCCTCGTACTGCCTTTCTTAAAGGAGAAGACTCATGTATATTTCTGATTTGGATATGTCTGATGTATTTATTATACATCAATTACTATACATATGTCAATAAGAGATCAGTCATTTCTTCTGTTGCAGCACATATCTAGAGTCTGAGGCTCTGACGCAAGTTAGTAAAGTGAAAGCAAGCCTCCATTTACATGCAAATGAGTCACTTGTAATACAGCCTCTCCCATTCCCTGATATCACTGCAGCAACAGTGCAGAAGAAAACATAAGGGTAGCAGTGCTGTCTATCCTGATTTTAGTTTAAGTTCGCAATGGCTTAAGACAGTTCTGTCATGCAAATCACACAGAGAGTAGTACTTGTAGCCTTAATACTGTATGTGTAGAGCAAATAATACATCTAATAGTATTTCATTCACAGGAAACAAAATCTGTTTCTTTGTACTGCTCATTTCTCTCTGTGAGACAGTTGCAACATGTTGTGGAGAGCAGTAGACTGAATCAGTCAATCAGGCAGTCAATCTGTATTGAACCAGGTAAACACCCTTGAGAAGATTCATTTATAAGGTAGGCCTAGGCAAGTTTCCCAAATGATCACATAAGACTGAATTCCTCCTTTGCACAAATGATACAACCCCCTTCAGCAGCTTGAAAGTGGAGAGGTAGATCACTTACTTTATGAAATGCATTGTTTTACATTTCAAATGCTCCTTAAATCTGAGTTTCTGACTAGAATTGGAAATACCAAGACACAGAATGCATATGACATGGGAGGAATGAGCTAAGTAAATACAGAGCACTACAAATATTGAGACTTAATAGTTTCTTTGCCTACAACAGCTGAAGTGTAGCATCTCATTTGTGAGGGACATCCTACTTCAAATGCTGGCATTACAAAGCGAGGGGGGGGGCTGCCACAGCTTGTCCTCAGTACCTTCAAAGTGAAGTGCTGTAGCTCTCACATCACTGCTAATGATTTATAATGGGAATGGGGGCACTTTTAAAGTCATGGACCTGAGGGGCCATCACAATTCCCAAGAAGGTTAGAGGACCTTGTTAAGGGTTTGAGTAAGGGACTTTAGTAGGATATGGACCAGAGTCTCTCAGTTCTTGTGCCTGTGATTTATCCACTAGATTACCCTTCTTCCATATGCTGCAGCTGATGCTGTTCTGGTAACCTATTCTTTGTTATAGCTGAACATTTTATTGCCTTACAGCAGCCATCCAATCACTGACTGCCTAGTTACACAGGGAAATGGGAATATTTGCAAGATTGTTTCTCACTGCTGGTGTCAATCAAAATAGAGAATGCTAACACACACAGAACATAATACAACAGCTGTATAATACCACTTAAAACTTTTTTTATACCCAGAGTCATTTATTGGGTAAACTCTTTTTGCTAACAGAAACAGTAACACAACACATACAGGCACTTCCTAATATGAATAATATATATTTATTTATTTATTTAGTTAAACATCAGTTTAGAAACCTTTGAGCCAGAGGCTCATTTATAAAGGTACCTCGTCACATAGAGGACATCAGACAGCAGTACAAGGGACAACAGATATTACAGAAACAAGATAGTTACAATTCGGGGTTACAATAAGCTTCAATACTAATGAACAACCTGGCAAGAGTGCAAAGACTTGGGGTTGGGGGGTGCAGGTAGGGAGGTAGAGGTAAGAGGAGAGGGACAGGGAGGGGTTAGTAGAAAAGGAAGAGGGGCAGCTCAGTGAGCATTGTCAAGTTTTTTTTTGTTTGTTTTTTTAGTGGCAGTTGCATTTTGTGAGATGAGCAGGTGGTTTCTGAGCCTGAGCTTAAAGCTTGCTAAGGTGGGTGAGTCTGAGATACCGACTGGGAGGGAGTTATACCAGGAAGGTGCTGGTGAGGCGCCCTCTGCCCTTGAGAAGTCCTGGCTCTTGGTATGACTAAAGTTGTTTTGGATGAGCTGCAGTGATCAGGGTCAGGAGTTCGCGAATTGAGTCGGATAGGTCTGGGGGATAGGGCCATGAAGGGCTTTAAAGGTGAGCTGGCAGGTCTGATACATGAGCCGCTCATCCAGGTTGAGTAGGGTTGCCAAGGTGTACAGCAGACATGTGTGAGTGAGTCTGGGTGCACTGGTGATAAGTCTGCAGGCCTTGTTAAGTGTAAGGCGAACCTTGCTGAGGGCTGTCTGATCAGCTGAACCATAGACTGGAAGGCCATAGTCGATGAGAGATATGACAGAGGAGGTGACGGCCAGGCGGAGGGCATCTGGAGGGAGGCATTTCTTGTGCCGGTAGAGAATGCCCAGCCGCGAGTTGGCGGCAGAATTTAGGGCAGATATATGTCCATGGAACGAAAGTGCAGGGTCAAAGGTTATTCCAAGATATTTATAGGACTGCACAGGTTCGATGGGGATATTGAGGGTGGAGTGGACGGCGAGGGGAAACTTGCTGTACTTTATTTTGGGGGTGGGAGAAGAGCATTGTTTTTGTTTTCTTTAGATTGATAACAAGTCGGTGCTCAGTGAACCAGGTCGCTGCAGAGTCAAAAGCTAGTTGGAGAGAGTTCTGAAGCAACAAGGGGTTACTATGAGAGGCAATGAGTACAGCATCATCAGCATAGAGAAGGATCTTACCCGTACAACTGCTGGGTAGGGAGTTGTGGAAGAGGGAGAACAGTAGGGGTCCAAGAATAGAGCCCTGGGGAACTCCAGAGCGAATAGGGCAGGTACCGGAGAGTGTTCCACTAACTTTCACACGTTGGGAGCGGGCTGAGAGATAGCTGGTGCACCAGGTAACCGGTCCAGTGGCAAAGCCTATTAGGTCGAGGGTGGATAACAGGAGAGGGTGCGACACGGTATCAAAAGCTTTAGACAGGTCAATGAATATTGCACCAGCCAGGGCGCCGGAGTCCAAGGAAGCGTGGAGGAAGTTGGCAAATTCCAGGAGTGCTGTATTGGTACTATGACCAGCTCTGAACCCGTGCTGTTCAGGGCAGAGAACATTGTACTTACGGAGGTAGTCAGAGACTTGGGAGGCCACAATTTTCTCCAAGGCCTTAGAGAGGGGGGAGAGGATCGAGATGGGTCGGTAGTTACCCGGAAGAGTCCTGTCGCCACCTTTGTGGACAGGGGTAACCGTGGCAACCTTCCAGACAGCAGGGAATTGTCCGAGACAGAGAGATTTGTTGAAAATGCATGTGATAGGGGAGAGGACCTGATCCAGGACCTGACGAAGGAGGCAGGGATCAAGTGAGTCATTACCGACTGTGTTACCTTTTAGGGCTTTAAGCAGGTATGGCCTGGTTTCTTGTATGGTGACACAACGCAGGTGGAAGGAGGGGTGTGCGTTGGGTGGCGTGGCAAAAAGAGGTGGCGGACTGAAGAAGTTACCAGGGAGCACTGAGCTAAGGTCGGTAAAGGAGTCATTAAGGTGAGTGGCAATGTGGGCAGGGTCAGTGGAGACAGCACCATTGATGTTAAGAAGCGAAGGAGAGGGGGACTGGGAGTGACCATTCAGTTGCTTGACGTTGTCCCAGAAGCACCTAGGGTTTCCCCAAGAGGAGGTAAGGGAGGCTTGGTAGTATTCTGCCTTTGCTTTTCGGATGGCCCAGGTGCACTGGTTGCGAGCAGCTGCATAGGACTGCCTGTCTGCTGGTCGGCCAGTAGCGACAGCAAGGTGCCAAAGGTTGTCTCGTTGCTTAAGATGCCACAGTAGGGCAGGGGTGATCCAAGGGGCATGTCTCACTTTGGACCTCCGAGCAGTTAGAGGAGCAAAGATGTCACAGGCAGAGTTGAAGGTGTTTACAAAGAAGGCCAGGGCCGAGTCAGTGTTAGTCAGTGGAGACCAATCAGTATGGGCAAGGTAGCGCTTAGATCTTTGAGTCCCCAGGTCCAAGCCGCCTCCGAGGTGGTTTTGACCGAGGATGTGGGCTGAGGGTTACCCAGTTGAAGAAGAACAGGAGTGGTCACTGAGGCAGTCAGGGAGGATTTGGATGTTATGGATGCGGCTTGGCCTGTTAGTGAGGACCACATCCAAGAGGGTGCTTGTGCCCCTTCTGGGGTTGATTCTAGTTGGCTGAGTGACCAGTTGGGTTAGGTCAATTGCATCGAAAGCCTCACGGGAGGAGGAGGACGAGGGGCAAAGCCAGTTAATGTTCAAGTCGCCCACCAGGATTTGGTCAGAGGGGTTTGGTAGTGAGGTAAGGTAGTCAATTAGTGGGCCCAGTGCCTGGGATTGGTTTTTGGGAGGTATGTAGGCTGTAGTTAGGAAGATAGGGCCTCTAGAAGGGTCAGGAAATAGCTTTAGAGTAAGGGCCTGGGCCTTATGGTCAAGGTCAGGAGGGGAAGGGGTAGACCCATGAGAGAATCCTTCAAATAGAAGGCACAACCCCCACCTCTCCTACCGACACGGTCCAACCGGTGGAGGGTGTAGCCAGGGAGAGAGACATGGGAGTTGGGAGTGGAGTCAGACAGCCAGGTTTCAACCAGAGCAACCACATCCGTTTATGAAGCATCACCCAGCAGTGTAGTGAGTCCAGTTTTTCAGGAGGCTACAGATGTTCATAGATGCAATCACGAGTCCAGAAGATTTCAGGGGAGGACCAGTGTTGCCAGGCCGGGATTGGGGTGGATGTTGCCTGACAGGAGCAGGAGGAGGAGGCTGCTCTTGGGAGTGAGTGGCTGGGGAGAGTTTCGACGGTTGGAGAAGGGGGATGAGGGGATGAGATAGTGCAGGGATAGGCAGAGTAGAACAGATAGGAGAAGCAAGCACGATGAGATGTATGAGGGGCAGCGGGGGTAAGAGAGAGGGTGACAATATGTTCGGAGATAGATAGGGGAAAATGCTGGGTGAGTGTAAGCAGCAGGGGGAGGTGGAGCAGGGGGGAAAGGGGGTGGGTTGCAGGCAGATCGTTGGGGGCATAGGAGCAGCATGCTAGCAGGGATATAGTTCCCATAGGGGAGGTAATGATTATAAGAAGGAGGGGGAGGAGAGCAAGACGTAGAGTGTTGGGCATTTTTTTTTTTTTGAGGAACTAACAGGCTAGGAGAGTAGTGGGTATTAGTGATAGTTGGAGGATAAGAGGAGACACGGTAGGAGAGAGCCTAGTTGGGATCAGGAAGGGTGATACGGCAGTAGGGTTGTTAGGTGGGGAACTGTGCCCCCTGGTGGTCAGCAGGTATAACCTGCTAATGGGAAAGTGGGGACTTAGGTTCTGGCACAACAGGACGTGAGGTCACAGGAAGTGACGTGAGCAACCTGAGCCAAGAAAGCTACAGCCGCCCCTGGGTGGGTGGGTGGCTGGGGCGGGCAGGCGGGCATGAGGCGTCGTCGAGGCTAGCACCCCAGCAGCTATCCGCTGAAACAATCAGTGGGCTGTGGCAGAAGCAAGCCAAGAGTCCTTCTGTTTGCACGATCGTCTATGGCAGGTGTTATGCTGAAATTCGGCTTTTTTCTTTACCTTCGTCCTTCCCTGCCGCAGTCGGCAGCGTTCTGAGCGTGGGGGGGGGGGGTCCACCTGAAAAAGGTAGGAGGCAGGGAAAATTAGTATGCAGCGGGAGGATTTGAACCACAGCACTCAGGTTACACACTGCGCATGACGCAGATACGGTGCAACGCCAGTCATACACACAATAACGCCCCGTTAAACATTTTTGCTAAGCTATATTCAGTAAGCATCTAATTCATCTGCCCTGTATAGCTGAGTGCCTACTGCTTAAATTAATCAGAGCAGTATAACTGGAGTCCACAGAATAAAAATAAAACTGCCAGCACTGCTGACGTCCTTCTGTGTTACATAGGTCAGTACAGTTAAACTGCAAACATTCTGCTTCAAAATAACCCAGCAGTGGACAGGGAAAGGCTGATTTGTAGGAAACACCTAGCGTTAGCTGAACTAGATGCTTTGTTTGACTCAAAGTCGGTCACATAGGTCTATAGCCAGCACTAGCAGGCAATACTCCAGCTACTAACATGCCTTTCCAGCCGCGCTGTTACCAGGGGCTTTACTAACGTAATACATCAATATAAAATACAAGCGCTTACAAGACTAAGAGGTGAATGAAATCTAGCACAACAGACGACTTTTCACAGTTACAATCACTACACTCCCATTAACATGTCTTATGCCCAACCGACCGAGTCCAAGACCAGCTACACAGGTAGCACCCACAGCAACTGTCCGCTGAAACAATCAGTGGGCTGTGGGCAGAGAAGCAAGCCAAGAGTCCTTCTGTTGCACAATCGTCTATGGCAGGTGTTATGCTGAAATTGGTCTTTTTTCTTTACCTGGAATGCAGCGATTCAAGCCAGTGAGGGCTCCTGATAGGAGCAACTTTCGTCCTTCCCTGCCGCGGTCGGCAGCGTTTTCATATATACATGTCAGTGCTGCATCACACTCAGATGGTTTTAGTCCCTATTGGACCTTCACTTCAGGATGTGCACAACACTTAAAGGGTTCCTCCATTACTCAAATGGGGAACCAAACATTGTGGGTTTGGTTTACTGGTGGAACTGCATTTAGTGCAGCACCATTATCTGTTGCTCCGATGACATCATCCTCCATCAGCAATGATGGTAAAATGGAGGACAAACACACTGATAGCTTCTGGGGGCTGTATATTTTTATTTATAATCTAGATTTGGACAGCAGTAGGACTGCTGGCAATTGGAGGAGGCGCACAACAGTTACACATAAGGAGTTGGGAAAATATTGGTGTGAAACTATGGGAGACTTCCCCTTTAATCATTGATATAGGATAGCAGTCAGCTAATATGCTTGAAACTGAGGCTTAGTGTAGTAAGCACAATAAATTCAGCACAGTTGGCCCATGTGTAAAGAGCTAGTTATACATTCTAGGATATAGGGCATCTGCCATGTGATTTTTAACTTTATATATTATTGTTTCTTATATATAGTTCAGTACAGGGATTTATTTAACTCTAAAAATTGATTAGCGTTTTGCTCATAAAAGTGCTAAATCTTTGTGAAAATGCATAGCTCTTGCCTCACTGTGTTTAACAAACACAGCACTTCTAGAAAATATATATAAATACTTTCTGTACAGTTAGTATAGTCCCAAGAAAAAAACTGCTAATCAATTATTTAAAACCCTGCAGTAGCAATAAACATGTATTACACAACAACCAAGACAGTAGATAAAAGATAATTACTGCTGTGGTTTTGAACTAAAAATTTCCAAGAGAACTTTATATCTTAGTATTTGTAGATTGCTGGTATTTTTCTGCCTAACAGACTGGAAGATGTATTATGGTGAAAGGTAAACTTTTTCTTATGTACACTAGTACTGGGAATTGGATAAAAACTGAGAAAATGATAGCAGATAAAGACTGAAGGTCTGTCTAGTCTGCACAGAAACCCTACCTACATACATACCTCTCAGCTGTCCATGATTTTGCCTCAAAATGTTCCTCTGTAAGCAGAAAGTAATGTGAAACATTAAAGTTACAGGCTTGTTCTTCAGACAATGCATCTTAACACTAATCTCATACTATCAACTTTCTGAGTGAATATTACCAATTTTTAAGATGTGTCCATGATTTTAGGTCTTGATCCCTAATTTTTTTTAAGCCTTTTCCCTGATTTATGAGGCAGGAGGTTGAGAGGGATGCCTACAGCTGACTGACCTATTGCTGGATTGGGTGATTATCTCATGTTCTCATCCCCCTCCACTGTCTGCCTCATGTTCCCATCCCCATTCCCCCTGGAACTACCCATAGAGATGATTTAAAGCTATAGGGCGGAGTCACGCTGTTAGCCACTTAGCATGGCTTAAAACCAAGCTATGTATTACCTAACTGGAATTCCCTTGATGCATACAGGTTTCTTCTGTCTACTGACAGTAAAACGTGTAATCTTTCCTTTTTTCCTCAGTCATCTGATTTTCATTTAACTGTTGGCCCATAGTCGATACCATCATTCCGTCCTTGCCATTGTTCCACACAAACACACTTGTTTCCTGCCTGCTTGAAAGCTCTGTCGTAGCCAGAGAGTACACATATGCTCGTTTCCTACCTGCTGTGGTGCCACTTGCCCACATACTTGTTTCCAACCTGCCAATAAAACTCCCTGAGACCACACCTACTCATCCCCTACCTGCCCACCCATGTGGGCATTTGTCTACCAGCTACTCCCATACTCATCCTCTACCTGCCCGTGTACATAGCAAATCCAATATTAACTGCTCACCCTTGCTCATTCACAAACTATAAATGGGATTTTAAACAAGGGGTGCTACTGTGTATGGCATACATCAACAAAACCAAGTCAGAGCACCCCCCCCCCCAACCTAGCAGTGTAACAATAAACATACATTTTTTTTCAGTCTGGATTGGTAACTTACTGTTTTGATTTCAAAAGGAGTGTGGGGGGTCTCTTAGTATTCACCTCAGGGCCCTGCTGTGAAGTCACCCAGCTACCAATGTTCAGGTAGACCACCCATCAGCTGGGTCCCTACTCTAAACTATATCTGCTTCAAATGGCTTACCTTTATAGGGTGCATCAGCCAAAAATTGGCTTAATTAAGGTGTGGGCCCAGCCAATGTGCAGGTAGCTGATGGGGAGCTAGTTAAATGAGAAAGCCATACTTCTCCATTTACAAACCAAATCCAATATTAACTGCTCACCCTTGCTCATTCACAAACTATAAATGGGATATTTTAAATGAGGGGTGCTACTGTGTGTGGCATACATCAACAAAACCAAGTCAGAGCACACCCTCCCCCCTTTGCAATGTAACAATAAACATATATTTTTTTCAGTCTGGATTGGCAACTTACTATTTTGATTTCAAAAGGATTGGGGGTCTCTTATTATTCACTTCAGGGCCCTGCTGTGAAGTCACCCAGCTACCAACGTTGAGGTAGACCACCCATCAGCTGGGTCTCTATTCTGAACTACATCTGTCTCAAATGGCTTATCTTTCTAGGGTGCATCAGCCCAAAATTGGCTTATTAAGGTGAGGGCCCAGCCAATGTGCAGGTAGCTGATGGGGAGCTAGTGCACGTACCACCCTGTTCTGGCTACCAACACTGTTTTTCCTTGCCTGCATGCCGCAGCACACATTAACTTGCTGGACCACCTACTGACAGCTTCTCGCTCACCTAGTAGCTTACCGATCTAGCTTTAAACTCTGCTAAATTAATAACAAAAGCCTGCTCTGCATCTCAATCTCTTCTGGACTTCCCCACCACCCATCCACTGCCTGTCACTCATGCCTCTAACTGAGCTCCTGAAAGATAAGAGGAGCACAGTTAATTGAATTTTCTGTAAATAAAATGTGCTCCTGTAATCACTGACCATGCACAGTGTACACCCTTAATGCTACCCATGGGTGGGACATTAACAGTGTGTTTTTGTTTGTTTGTTTTTTATTATCTTTACGGTAATGAGCAGTGCATCATAAGTGTATCAAGACATGCATGTTGCTGCAGTTCACATCAGGATGAAACAACGTGGGTGCCTTCCATTACTGTGCTATGCAAGATTGTAAAGCATGGATGTGGGTATCTGCAGCGAGTACCACTCCTCTCACAGTACTGTGGACAGGTGGCCTCAGCTGACAGCATGTGTCCACCCTCTAGTCCTGTTCTAGAACTCTGCTAAAAAAAAAAAAAAACACTCTACACACCAGTATCTGTGACTAATGTTACAACTACGCATACTCAGATGCCATGGTATGCTGAAAAATATACTCTTTTATTTAGTCACAGGTAAAAACTCCTGCCTGCAGAGGGCAGAGCCTGCAGCCGTCTTGCTGTAGCTCAGAAAGCAGGATACTGAAGCACAGATTTGGAGTTGTAGCACTTGTCTTCCGCAACTTCAGATAACTATGTTCAGTTTTGTATTGTAGAGCTCAGTGGATCTCCCCCCCAGCGCACTACTTTTCCAGTTGTTGCCCACAGTACGCATGTGCAAGTCGACGCACATGTGTGACTTCACTTGCACGGTGCAGGGAAGTCAGGCATGTGCACTGAGCTCACAGGGGAACGTTCCGCCATGCCCAAGATGGCCACCGGATCTCAGGGTACATGCAAGTGTAACCCCTAGATGGCGTTATCCCAGGGGCTACTACCCCTGCCTGATTTGCCACTAACAGGTTGAGGGGCCTGGATCCAATGGCGGGTGCCTCCACCCAGAGGTCAGGGTTTGCAATAGTTAAACTAACTTGGTCACAGCCCTCTGGGACACTGCAACCCCCCTTTCTTCCCACTAGTGGCCCACACAATATATCAGAATCACCTTCACAGTATACACTTACCCCCAGGTCTGGTTCGGCACTGGGACCTCCTGTGAAATAAGATACAGTGCAACAATCACAGTACAGTACTTTAACATAGACAAATACCTCAGGCAGTATAACTTTGCTGAAACAAGCAGCTCTGATTTATTTGGGGATATAACAAGGACAGGGAAATCAGGTTAATTAACTTATCACTTTACTATCTACCTATGGCTCTGTGCACAGGCCTATCCCTACCAGTTACTGTCCCTGGGTACCCAAGCCCTAGTGGCTAGTCAAACCGTGGCAGCTGGTAGGGGCCCTTCAACAGTGAAAGAAAAATTAGTTTAAACAGTCAGCAGTACAGTGATTCCATTTGGATTTAATGTTGCAATTCAACAGGAGGCGACCCTGAATTAGTACTCACGACCTCCAAACAAGATAGGGTCCTTCAACGTCAGCAGGGCTACTTTTGAGCTCACGGGACTCTTCACACATTTATATGGTAAAAAAGAAAGTACTATACCAGGCAGGCTGCTTCTTCATCCCGATCGCACTACTGCACAATACCGGGAGAACACACAGCAGATTCAGTTCCTGACAGAGTGCAATTCAACAATTTCTCCAGTCTTCTACAGGGTGAGCCTGGTTTCTACTCTTCAGAGATCCTTTGATTCTTTTCACAGGACTGATTCAGTCCTAACAAGCAGTTACACAAGCTGCAGACCGGAACTCTGGGCCTTACACACGTTTTTTTGACTGAAACTGTGCACTGAAGGAGCACAGGGTTTCTTTCCCCTTCACTTCCAGATCTAAACTGAAACTCCAACAGACAAAACCGGGCACTTCCTTTGAGTTCCTCCCAGTTCTTGACTGGATTGGCTGTCACTCACACTAGACTGCTGCTGTTGGTCCAAAAAGGCGCCGAAGTCTAAACTACATCTCCCAGAGTCACTGCCCATACAATCCTCTTGTGTCTGGCTCAGATTATGAGTCCAAGTTCTGATTCGTCCAAGGCACCATTTTAGAGCTAGCTTACCCCACACTGATTGGTCCAGTTCAGCAGTTCAAAACCAGAATGGGGAACTAGGCAGACACTGTTCTGACTGCAAAGAAAGCAGGTTAGACAAACTGTAATTTAATTATTACTCTAAATGGTTTCTGGCAAACAGTTACATCTTTCAGATAGGTTCCCTTTGCACTCTAGTGACTGCAAAATGGAGTGAATTGGCAGCAGCAGTGGTACTCAATCAAAGAAACACACAGTCCCCCATGCAAACTAATTATGTCTGCAAGCAGACAGCTCTTAAGAGACAGTACCAGAGGTTCTGAAAACACTCACTGATAAATGGCTTAAGCATGCCAAACACCATTCAGGCTTGGAGCATTCAAGCAAGCTCCTGGAAGTCTTTGGGAACCCCCATTTGCGGGGGTTACACCCTTCCTGGCCTGGGAAAGCTTGACGTCCGCGTCAAGCAAGTACCCCCATAAGTTTCAACTGCAACCATATACATTTGCATTAGGCTCACACATGTAATCATCAGTCAATACATCATTTTACCAAGAACACATTTCTGAAACATTGCAGTACATCACTCTTTACACAGTATTACACACACATTGTACCATAGCTCAAGTTATTACCTCTTGTACATGAAACCTGAAGAGAGGGGGCCCTTCCCTATCAGTTACCTTGGGGCTGGACGGGCAAGGGCACCATACTTAGAGGGCAACACAAGTAACTTGGAGTTAGCACTGACGCTCAGTTTGGGCAATGAGCTCGGGGACACATACACTCCTTTATGGACAACATTGAGAGGCAAGTCCACAGGCCTCCCAAGTGAATCATAACTGAGGTGCACCACAGGCTTTACAGCTCGACCAGTCTTCCTAGGGGGAACTGTTACAGTCTCTGCACTCTGAGCCTCATTTTCAGCATTGTCCTCACTTGTCAGGGGGGTCTCCATGGTGGTAGAGAGGCTAGAACTTGGGGCACTTTCAGCTCCAGGAGTTACAGTTTCTGAGTCCACAACATTTGGCTCGCATGGAGAGCTTTCGGACACTGGCAGTGGACTGTCAGGGCACTCAAAATACTCTTCTTGTTGGTGTATCACCAGTCTGCCCCAATCTATCATTTTCCTCCCTGAAAGCTCAAACAGTTCAACCATGCACAATGATTCCATTTCATCTGATCTGATGCTTTGCACTTCACTTTCTGGGAGCATTGGCTCCAGGGATGAAGCTGGGGGCTTAGACAGTCCAGAAGGCCCAGCTTTGTCTCCAGTATTGACTAGGGGATTGCCCCGAAACAATTGACTCAGTTCGTAAGAAGGATAGTATTCAAAGTCACTCTCACTTTCTTCTGATATGGACTGACAGTCATGCTCAACTGGGACTTGTGCAGGGGAACACTTTAACTCTGCTTCTGTAGGTGCAGACTTCCTTGATCTTTTCTTAGCAGCAGCTCTAGTCACTGGTCCAGAGGGGCATCTTCTGGGGCTCAGACTCAATCAGGATTTGTCCAATAGGCAGTAAATGATTTCTATGCATTGTTTTACATCTTTTGAATTGTTCTCAGGCCTTACTTTGTACACTGGCAGATCATCTAGTTTGCCCACTACAATGTGAGGGAGGTGGTGCCATCTGTCAGCAATCTTGTGTTTGCCATGCAGTCCCAGATTTCTTAGCAATACCGATCTCCTCCTGGAGTTCCTGTGCTTTCACCTTTTATCATACCTTTCTTTGTTGGCCAGATTTCTTTTGGCAGCCATGGTTTGAGCCAGTTAGTACGCATGAGTTAGCTGGGCCTTTAACTTTTGCACATACTGTAAATAGTTGTCAGCTTGAACCCCATCAGGAGAGACCCAAAACACACATCTACTGGTAGTGAGCTTCTCTTCCAAACATCAGGCGTAGGGGAGAACCCAGTGGCATCACTTTGGTGCAGTTATAAGCATGTACCAGGGTGCTAATTTGTTGGCTCCATCTAGGCTTGTCCTTTGGGTGCAGTGCCTAGCATATCTAGCAAAGTGCGGTTGAAAGCGTTCAGGCTGTGGGTCCCCTGGGGTGGTAAGGAGTGGTTCTGGACTTTCGCACTCCCCACAGAGAAAGCATCTCTTTGATCAGACGAGACTCAAAGTCTCTCCCTTGATCAGAATGGATTCTTTGTGGAGCCCCATAGTGAACAAAAAAGTTTTCTACAAGTACTTTGGCCACAGTGGATGCTTTCTGGTCTTTGGTGGGGAAAGCATGGGCATATCTCGTGAAATGGTCAGTGACCACCAGCACATTACTGATATTTCTTTGATCTGACTCCAAACTCAGAAAATCAATACAGACCAGCTCCATGGGTGCACTGGTGGTGATGTTAACAAGGGGGGCAGCCCTCTGGGGCAAAGCTTTCCTCTGTAAGCAGCGACTAGAGTTCGAATGTGTTGCTCCACATCAGCCCCCATCTTAGGCCAATAGAATCTGGATCTCACCAAGTCAAGTGTTCTGTCTATACCAAGGTGCCCCATGTGGTTGTGTAAGGACCTCAGTACTGAGTCTCGAAGGCAGTAGGCAGCACTAGTTGTTGTTTGTCTACTTGTCCCCTCTGTCTACTGTTTCTCTGTATAACAGTTTATTGATCAGTTTCAACTTAGGACCTTCTTTGTATAACAGTGCAGTTCTCAAATCAGTGGGCGTAATTTGGACACATCTTTTCCTGCATAGAGGGCTTCTAAAGCTGCTTTGATCATGGGATCGCGGGATTGAGCCCGCGAATACTGTCATTGTCCAGCTGAGGCAGTGCACCAATGTCTATTGCAGAAAAGTGGCAATAGCAGGTATGCAATTCTCAGAGGGTCCCAAGCAATCCACCATGCAGTCCACTGCATCCGTGGACATTTGTTCCTCCCTGTCAAACTTCCGGCAGAGTGCCCGAATGTCAGGCTCTGCCAATCAGACCCAATCATTCTGGGGAACAGGCCTCCGGGAGAGAGCATCAGCATCTATGTGGTTCAGACCTGCTCGGTATTCGAGAGCATAGTCATATGTAGATAATGCAGAAAGCCACCTATGGCCAGTGGCATCCAACTTAGCTGAGGTCTGCACATAGGTCAAAGGATTATTGTCAGTTTTACTAGTATTTTAGCCCCATACAAGTACTCATGGAATTGGTCAACAATAGCCCACTTCAAAGCTAGGAACTCTAACTTATGTACAGGATAGTTCTTTTCGGATGGGGTCAGGCTTCTACTGGCAAGGCCACTGGTCTCAGGCCATTCTCGTGCTCTTGGTACAACATAGCCCCCAACCCTTGCAAGCTAGCATCAGTGTGCAGGGCGTAAGGTTTTCTTGGATCGGCATAGGCCAGCACTGGAGCATGGGTAAGTTGATATATGATCTCGTGAAAAGCAGTCTCACGATCAGGAGTCAGACCCCAAATACTTCACTCGGACGAAAATACACTCTTTCAGTCTTGAGGGGCTGACTTTTGGTATTTTTGTGGGTTGGGGATACCCTTGAGTAGGTTAAGTAAGGACGGATCACTCTTGAATAGTCCTTGATGAAGCGCCGATAATAACCACAGAATCCCAGGAATCTTTGCAGTTCTTTAGATTTTTGGGCTGTGGCCAGGTGGTCAAGGCCTCAACTTTACTTGGGTCGGTCTCTATTCCTCGGTGGATACTATGTGTCCCACATACTTTACTGATGTTTGAAAGAATTGACACTTATCAATGGACAGTTTAAGGCCAAAGTCCTCCAGTCGGTCCAATACCTTAAATAATCTGCTCTCATGTTCCTCCAGTGAGCTGCCAAACACAATAACATCATCTAGGTATACCAGGCACTCTAGTAAATTCATGTCCCCACTGCCGCTCCATCAATCGTTGAAAAGTGGCTGGGGCACCTGAAATCATTGAGGCATCCTCATGAATTCATAGAAGCCAAGCGGACAGATAAAGGCTGTCTTCTCACGGTCCTCTGGGGCCATCGGGATCTGGTAGTACCCCTGCGGAGATCCAGCACAGAGAACCACTTGCTCCCTTTTAGGCAGTCCAAAGCATCCTGAATGCGGGCATTGTGTACTGATCGAGGATAGTCCGCCGGGTTTAAGGTGCGATAATCCACACATCCTTACTGTTCCATTCTTTTCCTCACTACCACAATGGGGAAGCATAAGGGCTTCTGGATTCTTGTATTACACCAGCAGCTAACATTTCTTGCAGATGCCGTCTCACATCATCTATGTCAGCAGGTGCCAGGCGTCGAGACCTCTCACGAAATGGTCTTTCGTCATGCAGCGGATATTGTGCTCAGCTCCTTGCCGCATCCTACATCCCATTCCTTTAAAGAAAACACCTGGTCTCTCTGGGCAAGCTTCTCACTGATCCTCACTTTCCATTCAGCTGGCAGCGAGGAGGCGAAATCAAACAAGTCAGGTGTTACTCTGTCATTCTTCCTTGAACTCTTGCTGCTGGGCAGCACTGCAGTGTCTGCACAATGCACATTAGCCAGGATGCAACCTCTATTTACTCGAATGTCTCTTTCAGACACATTATGAACTTGGACCATTACCCTTCTGGCATAAGCATGGGCTCTAGCGGGCAAAATACTAGGCTTGACCAGCAGTCCCTCTGGCAATTTTCCATCGCCTGGTGCATCCAACATTAATATTTTATTCTTAACATCCTTTCTGATACGGACCTCTCCCTGTAAGGTACACTGGGCATTTGGCGCCAGGATCAGAGACTCAGGATCCTTCTTCATACAATTCTGACCGGTTCCTCTGGTTCTGTTTTTTCAGCATCTATCTGTGCCTCATAGGCCTTCTTAATTAAAGCCGGAACTCTTAAAGCTCTACTAGTCTTTGACCCTGTTTTCATAACACAACTGTGCCAGCCTTCCGAACATATGAGCATTTGTTCCAATCAACAAAGGGACACCATCATACAGTCCAGTGGGGGGACACACTAAGGCTAGGGTCTCTACTTGTTCGACCACTCCAGCCACGGAGGTGGGAAAGACAGCCAAATTCGGATATACCGGAATAGGGGTAGGCCTTCTCACTAACCCCCATACATGCAGTCCTTCTAATGGTTGTAGAGTGTCGTCTGACAAATGCTTCTGATACCAATCCTGGAACATAATTGTCACTTGGGAGCCACTGTCTAATACAGCTCTTGTAGACACTCCATTCACCTTTACAGTGGTCTCCATGGAGGGACCCACTATTCTGGACCAGTCTGGAGAGGCGATAGTGGGGGCCTGGGCAACTGACCTTGCCACAAAAGGGCGTGAGTTAGCATTTTGGTGCCCTCACTGGGTTCATTTACGTGCACCTCTTAACCACTGATTTGTTCTCCGAAGCTCTCCTTGTAGCCTATATGCAATTTTGTCAGTGTCTTTTGGGGACCGGCATTCCCTTTTCATGTGCCCATCCTTCCCACAGTTATAGCAAAACATACTTTCTGGAGTTTGAGCTGGCCGAGGCGCCACACTGGGAGCCAGGGCGGGGGTATTACTAACTGGAAACCTTGGTGCCATCTCTGTCTGCGGCGTGATAAGCATTTGGAGACATCTCGTCAGTTTCTCCACTTCCATGGTCAAGGAATTGAGTTTGGAGCTGTTATCAGCAGGAGATACATGGGTGGGTACCCCCACCCCCATAGCAGATGCAGTCGGATATAGGTCAGGGCCCATACCTGCAGGCGTGGCCTTCAAGGGACTGTTTTTGAATTCCCGGATCTCTCTCAACAGTTCGCCCCATTGTGGCATATCTTTTTCCTTGTCAGAGCACTCATTGACTGCCAACCTCTGCCCCTGAACTTCACTTGATGGGCCACCCTCAGTCACTCGGGTCGTAGCCGCAGCTATTGGTGCAGGTCCCTCCCGAGGTCGCCTTTTCTCAACTCCTCGAATTTCTCTCATTAACTCATCATAGGAGGGTGGGATTCAGTCGATTTGCCAGGCGTAACTGAAGCAACAGCAGTTCTGAGAAGGGGCAGACTTAAGGATCCTGTCCAGCCTGGTTCGGTCCAGTTCAATTGCTGGCAAACTACCCTTTCTGAGGCATTCTTGCAACAATTTTCCAGCCGAGATACATACACAGACAACAACTCCCTTGGTACTGTTGTGCATTTCTTACTCTCCACCATAGATCCTCATCAGAATCTGGGCTCCCATACACATTCTCCAAGGCCTCAAGGTAGGCCTGTGCAGTCATCTCAGGGTTACTGGCCCGTTTAGCCACGGATGGTAGCCAGGGCAGGACCTCGGAGGCTCTCACTAACCCTCTTTAAGCTCCCGGCTTCGAGCATTGCCATTCTAGCACTTGGGGGCAACATAGTCTATCCAGGTCTCCCAGTCATCCTCCCTTGGGGGTGGGAGGGTGCCAGAGAAGATCCTCAACCTTCGGTAAGAGTCGTGACTAATAGCAGGTGCAGAAATAGGGTCTGCATTGGTTCAGCCACCATTACGGGTACTGGAGCGTGAGAGGGTGTTGGGGGAGGAACACCCCTAGGTGGCAAGAATAGTTTCTTCAAGTCCTCCACAGTTTTCCCTTCCCCCAGCAACCATTTAGCAAATTTCTCCTCAAAAGTTTCAGACAGTGGTGGGGGCTCATTCCCCACTGGGTCTTTACTGTACTTAGTTATCACTCTCCAGGCAGTGAGGGCTCCCTCTGGGGTAATGGTCTGTGGCACTTTGGAGCTATCTATGGGATCCTTAAACTCTACTAGGGCCAGGAAAGTGTGGGTGAGCAGATTAGCATGCCGACCCACCACCACAGTGTTTTGTAAACCTTCCACCTTGGAAAGTACTCCCTGTACAGTGTCCGTATTGATACCCAGGGGGATGTCCAGGATAAGCATAGCATTTTGGGGGTCAGTCTCCTCCCCAGTACACCACTCCACCAGCCGGTGCACAGCCACTTTTGTCGGGGTACCCATTTTTTTCTTAACAGTGGTTTGTAAATATGGCCACTAGAGGACACACAATCCCAGCGGTGCCTCCAAGATGTAACCCCTAGATGGCGTTATCCCAGGGGCTACTACCCCTGCCTGATTTGCCACTAACAGGTTGAGGGGCCTGGATCCAATGGCGGGTGCCTCCACCCAGAGGTCAGGGTTTGCAATAGTTAAACTAACTTGGTCACAGCCTCTGGGACACTGCAACCCCTTTCTTCCCACTAGTGGCCCACAATATATCAGAATTACCTTCACAGTATACACTTACCCCCAGGTCTGGTTCCGGCACTGGGACCTCCTGTGAAATAAGATACAGTGCAACAATCACAGTACAGTACTTTAACATAGACAAATACCTCAGGCAGTATAACTTTGCTGAAACAAGCAGCTCTGATTTATTTAGGGGGATATAACAAGGACAGGGGAAATCAGGTTAATTAGCTTATCACTTTACTATCTACCTATGGCTCTGTGCACAGGCCTATCCCTACCAGTTACTGTCCCTGGGTACCCAAGCCCTAGTGGCTAGTCCAAACCGTGGCAGCTGGTAGGGACCCTTTCACACAGTGAAAAGAAAAATTAGTTTAAACAGTCAGCAGTACAGTGATTCCATTTGGATTTAATGTGGCAATTCAACAGGGAGCGACCCTGAATTAGTACTCACAACCTCCAAACAAGATAGGGTCCTTCAACGTCAGCAGGGCTACTTTTGAGCTCCACGAGACTCTTCACATATTTATATGGTAAAAAAAAAAAGTACTATACCAGGCAGGCTGCTTCTCTATCCCGATCGCAATTGCTGCACAATACCCGGGAGAACACACAGCAGATTCAGTTCCTGACAGACAGAGTGCAATTCAACAATTTCTCCAGTCTTCTACAGGGTGAGCCTGGTTTCTACTCTTCAGAGATCCTTTGATTCTTTTCACAGGACTGATTCAGTCCTAACAAGCAGTTACACAAGCTGCAGACCGGAACTCTGGGCCTTACACGCGTTTTTTTGACTGAAACTGTGCACTGAAGGAGCACAGGGTTTCTTTCCCCTTCACTTCCAGATCTAAACTGAAACTCCAACAGACAAAACCGGGCACTTCCTTTGAGTTCCTCCCAGTTCTTGACTGGATTGGCTGTCACTCACACTAGACTGCTGCTGTTGGTCCAAAAAGGCCAAGTCTAAACTACATCTCCCAGAGTCACTGCCATACAATCCTCTTGTGTCTGGCTCAGATTATGAGTCCAAGTTCTGATTCATCAAGGCACCATTTAGAGCTAGCTTACCCCACACTGATTGGTCCAGTTCAGCAGTTCAAAACCAGAATGGGGAACTAGGCAGACACTGTTCTGACTGCAAAGAAAGCAGGTTAGACAAACTGTAATTTAATTATTACTCTAAATGGTTTCTGGCAAACAGTTACATCTTTCAGATAGGTTCCCTTTGCACTCCTAGTGACTGCAAAAATGGAGTGAATTGGCAGCAGCTTGAGTGGTACTCAATCAAAGAAACACACAGTCCCCCATACAAACTAATTATGTCTGCAAGCAGACAGCTCTTAAAGACAGTACCAGAGGTTCTAAAACACTCACTGATAAATGGCTTAAACGCCAAACACCATTCAGGCTTGGAGCATTCAAGCAAGCTCCTGGAAGTCTTTTGGGAACCCCCATTTGCAGGGGGGTTACACAAGACTTCGCGTCCACCAGCTCTACTGCAGCCGAATCAGCTCTGGCCAGAGTGTGTCTCTTATTGCCTGATCAGCTTCACTAACATCGCTGCTACGTTTTCATTCATTTACAGAAGAAAATTAGAATGGTCATTCAACCAGCAATTAAAACAAAAAAATCTTGTAGCAGTTAATGTTCACACAGGGCTAGAAATTAATAGTATTCTGCCCCCGTTATGCCTACTAGTTTTCAGGTGAAATACTGTATCTTCCTGGACATAAGTCTCCACCACTCATTCACACTAGTGGGATTAGCGCCGGAGGCACTAAGACCCATCGGGGAACAAACTTTGCTGGAGGGTGGTGAGGCAGGCGCCCAGCGAGATACCTGGCGCCACGAGCAGCGGCTCGGCCGGTAATGACCATCTCGGCGACCACCCTCCAACCGCCTCAGTTCTTTTTCCCACCATCAAGTGCGCTTCAGTGACGACGTCACTGCTCCTGTCCGGGAGTCAAACTTCAAACTAGCTCATAGTTTTCAGTTTGTTTTTGTAACTTTATCACGATAAGTAGTATAAGCAATTTTATTCTTTTCATTAAATTTTTCTAATATTAAATTTTACTTGAAGAAGTCTCGGCCTACTGGACGGAGTCGACCATGAGCAGGTCAGGTGACGGTAGGGAGACTTCGTATGAAAGCTGTTCAGTCAGCCGGGCTGGGTCCGGTCAGCCTCCTTCTCCTTAGCGGGGTTCCGACAACGGTCAGTCCGATGCCCGGGGGGATGGGCGGTCCCCCCGTCGGCATAAAAATAAACGGTCGCATTCTCGGCACCGTTCGGCCTCGAGCTCTTCTTCGGCCCACAGGTCAAAAAAGAGAAGGCATCACTCGAGGTCGCCCTCTGGTATGTCTGCGCCACGACGCCGTTATCAGTGTTAGTTGCCGGTCTCCTTCTTCGAGTCGCCAACTTCCGTAATCGTCGTCCCCGACATCGGAGTCCTCCGCTATAGGTAGGACTCCAGATGAGCAGTTTCATCAGTGGGCGCTGTTATGGAGCAATGGGCTCGGAGGTTGGTTCTTCTGCCTGGCTCGGTTGCCTCGGAGCCCTCGGGCCCCTCCGGCGATCAGGTAGGGCGGTTGGACCTTCCTAGTCGCGTGGCGCCTTCTTCAGTGCCAGCGACTCCGTGCTTAGGTGTTTCCCCCTCACATGGCTGCGGCACAGGGGCCTCACCGATGCCCTTATCTCTCTTTTTTCCTTCTCTAGCTTTCCAGGTTCCTGGGTCTTTCCGGCGCCTTCCGCATGAGTCTGTTGGCTTCAGCGGCGCCATTTTCGGTGCCGCTGGGTCGTGCAGGCGCGCGGGGAGTCTGGCGCCGCCCCGGTGGTGCCGTTGGATAGGGTGGCGCCGTTTGCGTGGCGTCGTCGGCCGCGCCCGTCGCGTTGTCGTCCTGGCGCCGCCGGGCGCGCTGGCGGGCACAGTGCCTCTTCGGCGCCAGGCGCCTCGGTGCCGCTTCTTCAGCCCGCTTTGCCGTCTCGGCGCCCGGCAACCCTTGGGGACTCTCTTGTTTTCTGCTATTTCCTCCTCTCCTAATTTTCCTCCTTTCCTGTCCAAACAGTCCTTTCTGGACCATCAGGAGATGATGTTGAGCCTGACCCAGACCTTCGGTTGGGTGATGAAGTGGAGGAAACAGGATCTTTCTTTTGCTACAGAGCCTGTGGTCAAGGACCTGTCCTTTAAGTCTCTGTTGAAGAACCTGGGATCCACTCTTTCTCTCCAGACTACAGACATCGATCCTGGGAAGATATTAAGACTCCAGTATCTTCATGCTTGAGAGATCCCTGATTTGACTCCTCCGATCCAGCCTTCCTTGAGGCAGCTGTCTCAAATGGTGTGGAATAATCCTGCTCTTATTCCCTCAGTGGCTAAATCCATTGATAAGTATTCAGCTCCCAAGGATCGTCCCATTTTGGCATCCCAAGCCTTTGCGGATCCTATTGTAGTCCTGGCAGAGAATGACAAGGTCGTTCTTCCTCAAACTACTACAGCTCGACCTATTAATAAAGAGTCTCGTAAGATTGATACATTAGGTAAGAGAGTCTTTGCTGCCTCCACTCTAAGTATGCGTATTGCCAGTTATCAAGGCTATTTTTCTCAGTATGAGTATATCCTGTGGCACTCTATGAAAAGAATGGTTGAAGCTCTTCCAGATTCGGTTCCAAGTCAGAGCTTCTTCTGACCGTTATTAAGGTATTGAGTCCAATAACCAACAGGTCAAAGCCGCCATGGGCGCTCTCGACACTGCTTCTCGATTAGCAGCGAGGAGTTTGTACTCGGCGCCATTCCTGGCTGCGTACTTCTGGCTTCACGAATGATGCTCAGCAGCAGGTGATGGCGCTGCCTTTGATGCTCCTTTCTTTTGGCCCTCAGGTGGAGCAAGCCTTAGAGGCCACTCAGAAGACTAGATCGGCCATTAAGTTGGCCAGACCTCCGCCTGCCCCCTCTCGGGGGCATGTGAACAGACGTCAGTTTCATAGTCGTCAGTCCTTTCGAGGCAGAGGCAGGGGAAGCTTCCATAAAAGCCAACCTGCCCAACCTCAAAAGAAGAAGCAGCAGAAAGCGCAGGGGCCTAAAGCTCCCAGCGCTACCTTATGAGTCGTTGGCCCAAGTTCCATCCACTCTGCCCGAGGTGGAACTTTCTCCTCCGGTGGGAGGTCGTCTGATGTACTTCTACAACCAGTGGAAGTCCATAACCTGGACAAATGGGTCCTTCAGATAATTAGCGAGGGTTATTCTCTCAATTTCTTGAAACCCCGAATTGTCCTCCCGAGACGACAACCCAGGTTGTCGGCCTCTCAATCAGACCTCCTCACCGCGGAGATCCAGGGCCTCTCTGAACAACAGGGCAATAGAACTGGTGCCCCGCATCTGCGAAAACAGGGTTCTACTCCCATTACTTTCTGGTTCCAAAGAAATCTGGGGGGATGCGCCCCATTCTAGACCTCAGAAAGTTAAACAAATTCCTCCCCAGGGAGAAATTCAAGATGATTTCCCTAGGTACCCTGTTACCCTTGCTGCATCAGCACGACTGGCTGGCCTCTCTGGATATGCAGGATGCTTACCAGCATATCCCCGTCCACCCGACCCACCGCAAGTTCCTCAGGTTTGTAGCTTTGGGTCAGCATTATCAGTTCAGAGTCCTGCCCTCTGGGCTATCCTCAGCGC
Source organism: Neoceratodus forsteri (assembly GCA_016271365.2). Lineage (NCBI taxonomy): Eukaryota > Metazoa > Chordata > Ceratodontiformes > Ceratodontidae > Neoceratodus > Neoceratodus forsteri. The sequence goes on along the minus strand of CM028129.1, from coordinate 337,002,140 downwards.
CGCGAGTTTTTAGAAAGTGTTGTGCAGTTCTCTCGGCGCATCTCAGGAAAGTCGGACTCCGAGTGTTTCCCTACCTGGACGATTGGCTTCTAGCAAGCCCTTCCGGCCAAGGCACTTTGGAAGCCGTGCAAACGACTTCTCGTCTTCTTACGTCCATGGGAGTTCTGCTGAATTTGAAAAAATCTCAACTGCAACCCTCCCAGAGCTCCTTTCATAGGGGCGGCTTCTAGACACCTCTTCAACGAAGGCTTTCCTTCCAGAGGACAGAAGACTAGACATCCTTGAATGGCCCGTTACATCAGGGAGAACCAATCGGTTACAGCTCTCTCGATGCAACGCATGTTGGGTCTCATGGCGTCCTCGGTCTTCACTGTCCCTCTGGCCCGACTGCACATGAGAACCACCCAATGGATGCTCTCCACTCAGTGGTCCCCGACCTCTCACCCCCAGTCTTATCCCATCAAGGTGGCGGAGCCCTTGAAGGTCTCTCACCTGGTGGTCTCAAGAACAATCTCCTGGAAGGATTCCCTTTGCTCCCCGGATCATCAGATCTCCATCACCACAGGCGCGCCGCTAATGGGATGGGGAGCTCACTGTCTCTCCCTCCACACTCAAGGTGTATGGACTCAGTTGAAACTCATCTCCACATAAATGTCCTGGAGATGAAGCGGTCCCTCTATGCAATCCGAGCTCTGAAGGATGTCCTTTGTCACAAGAACATTCTCCTTCAAGCGGACAACAAAGCAGTGATGTATTACATCAATAAGCAAAGCGGTGCTCATTCTTATCCCTTTGCGGGAAGCAATGAGGGTGTGGGAGTGGTGCTTGGAGCACAAGTCTCTGATTCAAGCGGTTTATCTGCCAGGTATACAAAACGACCTAGCAGATCACCTCAGCAGAACAGAGGCAGACCCTCACGAGTGGTCTCTCGATCTAGCCGTAGCTCGGTTCCTGTTCAAAGAGTGGGGGACTCCAGACCTGGACCTTTTTGCATCCCCACTCAACGCAAAACTGCCTCTCTTCTGCTCCAGAAATCCAGGGCCTGGCATTTTCTGTCAGGATGCGTTCAGGCTGCGGTGGACAAAACGCTTTCTTTACGCCTTTCCACCGCTTCCTCTAATCCAGAGAGTACTCCTCAAGTTCGAGTCTCAGGGGACCAAGATTGCTCCTTCCTGGCCTCGGCAACTATGGTTTCCTCTACTCAACAGTATGTTGGCAGCCTCTCCGAGACCACTTCCTTTGCAAATCAGTCTTTTGACTCAGGGTTCGTTGATCCATCCCAATCTGAAATCACTTCACCTTCATGCTTGGCTCCTGAAGAGATAGAAGTGAGTCGGTTCAACGTCTCTCGTAGAGTCTCAGACATTCTTCTGGCTGCTCGGAAGCCAGCCACCCGAAAAACGTACGCTTCCAAATGGAAACGTTTTTCTCTCTGGTGTGCAAAATCCTCTTGGAATCCCTTTTCCTGTCCTCCTGGCAAGGTTCTGGAGTATCTTTTGGACCTGTCAAACTTAGGTCTTCAGTACTCCACAGTTAAAGTTCACCTTAGTGCCATCTCAGCGTTCCATGAGCGGTTTCTTCCTTAACTCTGGCTCAGTTACCTATGGTGAAGAGATTTCTTAAGGATTCTCCATACCAGACCCCTGTTAAGCGTCCAGTTGCAGCCTGGGACATTAACCTGGTGCTGGACATGCTCACTCGGAAGCCTTTCGAACCCTTAGCTACCTGTGAGCTAAAATTTCTTACCTGGAAGACTGCCTTCCTGGTGGCCATTACCTCAGCCATGAGGTCTCTGAGATACATGCCCTGAGTTACGGACCCTCCGTATACTGTATTCCATAAAGACAAGGTAGTTCTCCGTACTCATCCTAAATTTCTTCCCAAGGTTGTGTCAGAATTCCATCTAAACCAACCTCTGGTACTTCCAGCTTACTTAGCTAATTTCCAAAATGAAGGGAGCAGGCTCTTCATTCCTTGGATGTTAAGAGAGCCTTGCGGTTCTATTTAGATAGAACCAAGGATGTTCTGAAGACTCAGCAACTGTTCGTTTCTTTCAGCGACACCGGCTGGGTCAACCTGTCGCTATTAGATGCATCTCTTCATGGTTAGTGGCATGCCTTCGTCATTGCTATTCCATGGCTCAAGTTAAATTAGAAGGTAGAGTGTACGCTCACTCTACTAGGGCAGTCGCAGCATCCCTAGCGGAAATTCGCAATGTTCCAATTGCAGATATATGCAACGCCGCCACCTGGAGCTCAGTGCATACCTTCATTAAGCACTATGCACTGGATGTTCATGCTAGGCGACATTCCGCATTCGGCAGAACTATCCTTAATGGGCTTCTATCTTAGACGCGTGAGCTCTGGCTCTCCTGCCACCCTTTTGGGGGATTATCAGCTTGGTACTCTCCCACTAGTGTGAATGAGTGGTGGAGACTTATGTCCAGGAAGATAGGAAAATTCGTACCTACACAATTCTTGATCTTCTTGGGCAGTCTCCTACACTCATTCTACCTCCCTCCATCCCCGAGCTCACGCTGTATTGGTCTTCACTCCCTCAAATCTTTAGGCCGTGAGGACTTCTTTGCTGACCCTTCTTACACGGGTCATACGGACATCTTATGTCCGTTTTTAATGTGAGTTTACTCTTTCACGATGAGTTCGCTGCACCTCCTTGGTAAAAAGGTACTGAAAAGGCGGTTGGAGGTCGTGGCCGGATGGTCATTACCGCTCGAGCCGCTGCTCATGGGCACAGAGTCTCAAGGCCACCTCGCGCCGACCCTCCAGCAAAAAGTTTGCTCCCGATGGGTCTTAGTGCCTCCGGCGCTAATCCCACTAGTGTGAATGAGTGGTGGAGACTCGTCCAAGAAGATCAAGAATTACGGTAGGTACGTAATTTTCCTTTTTATCACATGGTATTCTGATTGGAATACCACTTCTCCGTGCAACCACTCTGCAGTTTAATGTAGAGCTCTGCTGTTTTGGATAGGTGGCATACCGAATGTGGGGTTTTAGTATTCTCTCTCACCACACCAGATTGTTTTCTTGATTATTATCTCTATCACAGATGCCTTTTCTGGGATTAAATTCAGACATATGATTTGCTTAATCATCAGAATTTATATAACTTGAAACTGAAGAACACGGCTTCCGGTTTCGCCCCAGGAAAGATGGCAGCTTAGATAGATTGCTCATACCCATCCCGACTAAAAACCTGCCCTAGTGGTAGCAGAAAATGGCACTACAGGATTAATTTTCTATTTATCTTACCGTTGGGAGTCCTAGAAGAGATGATATTAGGCTGCGACTGTCCGTGTATAGCTTACGATGGAAAAGATGGGAGACAGATCGGATTTGGAGGCCACCGAGAATATGCCATGGCGGGGCTCTGCTGTTCAGGAGTTTAAGTACTCCTCTACAAAACCCCCAGCTAAAATCACTAAAGCAAAAACCAAAAAAGCAAAGCTGGATGTCATTTACCAGGAAATTCTCTCCTTTCGTGCCGAAATTAAATAAATGTACGGTGAACTCCACCGTGATGTCATACAGTTGGAACAGTGGATGGATGATCCGGAGTGTCAGGGCACAGTATTAGAGAACAGAGTGAGTGATTTGGAACTGGAGATCCAGCAGCTGAAAGATCTGCAGGCACAAATGGAGGCACGCCGGGAGGACTCCAAAAATGGAGCCAGGAGGAAGAACATCAGACTTTACTGTATACCAGAAGGCTCTGAGGGGTCCGATAATAAGGAATTTGTTGAGGCCCTGCTGCGCACAGCTTTGGAACTGTCTTCTGACTTAGACCTGCATCTTGAGCGTGTACATCGAGCTCTCGCCACAAACCTACAGCACAGAAGGCCCCTCCTCAATCCATCATGGTCAGGTTCAACAGTTATGCCATAAAAGAGCAGATTCTGCTCACTGCGTGGAGGAGACCTAAGGTTTTTTATGGCCAAACGCGTGTCTACCTTGACCACGACTATGCCCCAAAGACAATGAGATTGAGAAGGGCTTATTTACCCTTATTGCCAGTGATTAAGAGAGCAGGGTACAAATTCTCTACTCCATACCCTGCACATTTAGTGGTACAGCTACCAGAAAGAAAGAATACACTACGGCACAGGAAGCTCGAGCAGATTTAGGCAAACTTGGGCTGCAATTTCCAGAGAGGCCCTCTGAAGGAAGAGTGACAGTACAACGACCTACGAGCTGGCAGACGATTCCCAAAAACCAACGAGGGAAATGGAGTGATTTGGGAGCTGTAAGAAAAGCCCTAGCAGCATATAGGAGAGATGCAGAAGTGGCAGCAACCTGAAGATACTGTTTGCAATCATCTTCCTTTTTCTTGCTACTGAAAGGTGAGTGGATTTGGGGAGATATCCCTGAAGGGATAGATGGGCATGTTCATACTTGGTATGGCTCCTGATTTGGAGTAGACTCTCTATTCTTTGGCTAACTCTGGACGGGGGTCCGGCTGGTTTTGAGCGGGATTCCTGATGCCCTCCCTTCCCCCCATTCATTTATGCTCGAGTGGGGCATTTACAGATCCTTGCTCACCTACATGAGTATTCTCCTGACTGGGACGCTGATTTTTATAGAGTCGTTTGCTTTTCCATTAGTTTACTAGCCTTATAGGATGGACCAGCATTATAAATATGAAGTATAATGTTAATAAGGTTCCTTGGGCATTAGTCAGTTAAAAGAGCAGCCCATAGCCAGATGCAAAAGATCAGACAGTCTGGGGGCGGGAAATATGAGCTGTCATCTACCGATGTAGGTTATTACCTATTCTTTGTTTTCTTTTACCTCTTCTGTTTCTTTTACTTTTTGGGGAATGAATGTTTGGTTTCCTGGAGGCCCTGGCCTTGCGAAGGCTAGGATTACCTCCATCGTCAGGGAGAACAGGGATTATTGACTGGGTTCTCCTGGAAGATACAGGGAGGAGTGCAATTCACTCCCCATCAATGGAAGTGTTTTTGAATTGGCTGGGAACAAAATATATTTTAAATGTACATAGTTTTGAAATGGTTATGGTATTACACTGTTTCAAGTTTGAGATGGTTATGGTTTTTAGTAATTTGACAGAATACGATGAGACATGGTTGTTTGTATTTGGGTATAACTGTTTTATAATCCAGAAGTCTGGGAGCTATGACAGATTTAGGTTTTTAGACAGGGGTTCTTGGAGGAATGGTCCTCCATGGCTGGTTGGCCCTTCCTGGGCACAATACGGGGGTCCCAAGAGAGTTGTGCAGCTCTGCATCAGACAAACGGGACTTAGAGGCTCTTCACATCATGCAGAGGTTTAGGAATAAGGGTAATTACCTGGTGGATTTAGATTTAAACAGATAATTATGGCAGCTGGAGAGATTAAAATTAAAATACTGTCCCTGAATATAAATGGGATCAATAGACCCATTAAGAGGCCGAGAAGTCAGCAATATCCGTGCAAGCAGGTTGTAGTTTTAATATATTTACAGGAGACTCATTTGTCCCCAGCTGAACATGAGAAATAATCAGCAGGCGGTAGATATTCTGTATATTCCTCCTCTAGAAAAACAGGGAAATGCAGAGGGGATGCAGTTTTGATACTCTCAGTCACTGGTTTTGCAGAGGAACGTGTATGGTCTGACCCGGATGGGCACTTTGTGATTGTGTAGAGCCACCTAAATGGAGAGGGGGGGGTCACATTGGCCAATGTATATCTCCCACCGCATGCCCCTCCAAATTTATTGAGACTTTTTTTAATAAACTGCTAGATTTACGGAAGGGGACTATGATAATTGGAGGGGATTTTAATGCAACTCCGAATCCTCAGAAAGATACCTCACATCCTCAAACCCATAGAAATTCTCCTACCCAGAAGCTGCTTAAAGCACAATTGCCATGGCTCAGGCTTATTGATGTTTGGCACCATTTTTTCCCCTCAAAGGGTGGCTTCACTTATTTCTTCCCCAGGTACCATACCTTCGGTAGAATCAATTATTCTAGGGACATGGATATGTTGTTCATCCACACTCCTTGGCAGGTATCCTTGCCGCTTTAAATCTTGCCGGAAGGTCTTCAAGCTTGCTCCTCCCACCCACCCGGGTGGTATAACTCTCGGCTCCGCCCCATGACGCCAGATCTTCCTTACCGCTTGGAAGCTCAGGTTCCCTCCTTAACGCTCTGCGTTTGAGACTGGTTCCTATTTCTCCGTTTTGCGGATTTAAAAATAAATTTTGCGAAAAGACTTAGTCTTGATCCCTCAGCGACTGCGATGGACAAATCGACTCCAGTTTCGGAGATGCCCGTGCGACGAAGATGTCTCAGGCGGATCCCCACACTTACGTGTGTCTACTGCTTAGGCCTTGAGCACGACCCGCAGGCTTGCGACCTGTGCTCATCTGCAAGCCTCGTCCTCGAGCCGTGCTGCCCGATTGCAACTGGGCCGTCCCGAAGCGTTTCCCTCCGGTGAAGTCCAAGGAGGCCCGGTTGGCGGTGTCCGCGGCGGCGGGCTCGGCGGATCAGCTCGAGCGGATGGTCGCCCTCGAAGAGGAGGCGGCGCGGGCCGTATCTTCCTCGGCTGCGGCATTTATCCCGCTCTCTCTGGGTTCTTCCTACACGGCTTCTTTTAAGGAGCTTTGTCTGTCCCTCTCCACTAAGGGAGAAGGGCCTACGTCTGCTGGACCTTATTCTCGGTCCAAAAAGAAGGACAGGGGTAAGTCCCTCCGTCGGCGCTCTTGGGGCGGGAAAGGTCCCTCTCCTCGAGGTAAATCGGCCGTCGGCCGATCGACCGCTCGACCCGACGGCCTCCACGGTGTCCCCGTCAGGTCAGTTGACCGAGACTCCCACCGGCAAGTCGAGATTTTCTCGACCCGTTGGATGGGCTGTCGCTTTAAGCAGCCGAGATTCCCTCTCCCGGTTCCCCGGGAGGAGTTGGGGATCCCGTGGGCTCGCCTGTGCCTCGGTTCCGGAGCCCTCGGATGGACCATCCGAGCGAAGGAGTGCGGTTCGCCGACACCTCCCGCGCGACCTCGGAAATTCCGGGACTCTCGGTCTCGGTCTCTGACTTCTTCGGCGGTCCAGCCGATCCCACCCGTGCTAGGCGGTCTCGGTCTCGGCACCGCAGTGGCAGCGTCACCGCTTCGTCCTCGTCCTCCTCTCGGGCGAGGCTTCGGCGTAAATTACGTCGACGGTACGAGGACCTCATGTTGTAACAGCTCCTCCTGGCCGGGAGTAAGCCGACCCCGTCGCCTTCCCCGGCCATTAAGTGGCTGTCACCGGAGCGGCCGACACAACCCCTCGACTTATCCGAGGAGCCTATACCCAGGCCGGTTGTTCGGCCAAAACCAGCTGCTCCACCGATTCCGGTGGAACCTCCGCCTCCACAGCCACCTATTGGGGCTCCGACCAAGGATTCTCAGTCGGCTAAGGGTCTACCCCATCGGCTGTCAGTTACCCTCACTCCCGACCGACCTCGGCAGGTGAAGGGTGGCTCAAGCCAGAGGCAGCTCTTGAGGACTCTTCCGAGGTCGAAGATGATTCCTCCTTTTCTCAAGCGACTGGACTTGGGTCTTCAGGAGAATCAGTCAATGGGCGATAGCCCGTCGTCCTTCCTAGGACTGCTTGGCTCATCTCGGAGTCCACCAGGATGGAGCTCGAACCCGCTTCCAAACGGGCCAGGTATCCTCACGGAGATTCTGGACCGAGGGATTCTCGAGCGGAGGCCTTTCGGTGGCGAGGCCATAGTGGGTCGGCACTGGAGCTTGGCAGCGCCTGCTTCCTGCCCTGCGCCTTGACCAGGATGGCCAGGAAGTATCACGGTCCCTACCGGTTCCTTGTCGGTTTTGGAACACCCCTCTGCTGAAGGGTTGGTTACCCGAACAGCGTTTTCGGCGTGCCCGGCTAGCGCCAGGGATGTGGACAAACCTCCTGACAAGGAGTCAAGGAATGGACTATGTCGGGCGAAAAGTCTACGTTGCGTCCTCTCTCGGCCTTCGTCAGGCCAGTTCGGCCGTCCTCATGGCACATTTTTCTCATGCCCTGTTGGGCTCCCTGGATGAGGTCATCCCTCATCTTCCCGCCAATCTGCAGACTACGGTTAAGCAGGTGCGGGACCAGGGCAGGGCAGTGGCCAAACAGCAGCTCCAGACTGCTTTGGATATAGGGGACTCATGTGCCAGATCGGTGGCGGCCGCAGTGGCTATGCGTCGGCGGGCTTGGCTGAGGATATCCACCTTTACTTCGGATACCCAGCACAAGTTGGCGGATGTTCCCTTTTTGGGGACTGACCTCTTCGGCCCTGGGGTGGAAGGTCACCTGCAGAGGATCGAGAAGTCAATGCTACCTGGACTCGGTCTCTTCCGCTCAGAAGGACAAGGCCATAAGCCACAGCCTAAGCCTTTACGTCCTTCTGTGCCCCAGCCTTGACCCCGCTAGCAACGTCAGGGCCCAGCAGGCTCGACCTTGGCATCCCAAACCCAAGCCGCCGGCTTCCTCTAACAGGAGGCAGGAGGAAAATGCCCAGGAGGTCCTCGGCAGTCCCTCCTCCAAGCCTGCCCAGTGACGGGCTGATGGGTGTCGCCCCATTTCCGTCACCCCTGGGTCCCCGTGGGGAGCGGCTCAGCTTCCGTTCGCCTGGTCCGCTGTTACCACGGACAGGTGGGTCTTGGAGGTGGTGGGAAGAGGCCTGCCTCTGGAATCGAGCAGGCACCACCCTTCAGAGCCGTCGCCCTCGGGGCAGGAGTCCCCAGCCTCACTGGCGGCTCGTCGAGCCGACATCGCTCTCCTCCTCCAGAAGGAGGTGATAAGAGAGGTGGCGGACCCTCTTCAGACCCAGGGTTTGTGTCCAGGTACTTCCTGGTTCGAACGGACGGGGGCTGGCGCCCATTTCAATCCTACGACCTAAACAAGTTCCTAAGGTCTCGAACCTTCAGGATGGTCACTCTGGCTCAGATAATACCATCCTTGGAGAAGCGGCGTGTGGTTCTGCTCTCTGGACTTGCAGGGCGTGTTTTTCCACGTCCCTATCCGTCCGTCTCACCTGAGATTCCTTCGCTTCGAGCGGAAGGATCCCTTTAGGATTCAAGCCATGCCCTTGACTTGTCTCCAGCTCCCAGGGTCTTCACCAAATGCATGGCAGTGGTGACAGCATTCTCTTGGTGCTGAAGGGTCGGGTGTACCTTACCTGGGCGACTGGCTGATAGCAGCTCCCTCAGGAAGGAGGCGGAGTGGTCCAGAGATCTGGCCCTCCAGGTCTGCTCTCAACTGGGCCTCCTTATCAACGAGGCCAAGTGGAACTCGAGCGAAGCAGGTGATTCTATTCATGCGGCTCAGCTCGACTCTCTTGAGCCAGAGCGCGGCTCCCGGCGGACAGGGCCGAGGTTCTTTCCTCCTTTGCCCGATCATTGCTGGTTGGGCAATTGCGCCCTGCCCGGGACTTCCTGCGCCTCCTGGGTCTCAAGGCGGCCTGCACCAGCGTGGTCCATTGGGCCCGCTGGAACATGCGTCCCCTTCAGTGGGGACTGGCCAGCCAGTGGTCACAACGCTGCGATCCTTTGGACCAGCTTGTATCGGTGACACAAGGGATGTGGAAAGCTCTCCAGTGGTGGACCGTTCCAGATCATTTGCAGGAGGGCATCCCGTTTGTCCGCCCCGAGCCGACGGTCTCTCTATCGACGATGCTCTCTCTGATGGGTTGGGGTGCCCATCTGGGGAACACGGGCTCATGGCCTCTGGTCCCAGGAGTCCCGATGCCACATCAACCTGCTGGAGCTCCGAGCGGTCCGCCTAGCTCTCACCGCCTTTGCTCCGTTCCTCCGGGGTCAAGTGGTCCGAGGTCCAGACGGACAATACCACGACCATGTACTATCTAAACCGTCAGGGGCGGAGGCGCTCCATGCTTCTATGCAGGAAGCTCTCCGCATTTGGTCACTCGTGCGCAGCCTGGGCGGATCTCCTAGCCATTCACGTGGCAGGAGCCTCCAACACCCTGGCCGATGCCCTGAGCTGGATGAGGGCTGCATCCCACGGTAGTCTCTCCTGCGGAGGTAGTACAGCATCTGTTCTCCCATTGGGGCACACCTCAGGTGGACCTGTTTGCCTCCAGGAGAGCGAGCTGAGTCTGTTCCATGCCCGCCCCCTCAGCAGGGCTCGCTGCAGGGGATGCCTTCTCGAGGCAGTGGACCCCGGGCCTCTTTTCGCCTTTCCCCATTTCCCTTGATCCACAAGGTGCTTCTCAAGGCGAGGAGGGACAAGGCGCAGGTGATTCTGATAGCCCCAGACTGGCCTCGCCAGTTCTGGTACCAGATCTCCTCAGTCTCAGCTCCAGGACTCCATGGCAGCTTCCAGCTCGCCGGACCTGCTCAGATCAATCAGGGAAGGTGTTCCATCCGGACCTTCAATCCCTGCACCTGACGCCTGGTTCCTGAGCTGCTAGAGTTCCAGGCCTTGGGTCTTTCCAACGAGGTCCTCAATGTAGTTGAGGCGTCCCGTAAGAGTCGACCAGAAAATGCTATGCCTTCAAATGGAAAAGGTTTTCTATTTGGTGTCAGGGCAGGGCTTGGACCCTTCCTCCTGTTCCTTGGCAAGCATCTTGGACTATTTATGGTCCCTTTCTAGTCAAGGGCTTAGGTCGACGACCCTAAGGGTGCACCTGGCAGCCATCTCTGCTTACCGGCGCGGGCCGAAGCAGTCAGTGGCGGAGGAAAGAGGTGGTCTGGCGCTTTTCAAAGGCCTTGATCACATTTCCTCCAGTGCGGGAACCCCCACCTCCGTGGGATCTACTGCTGGTACTGGCAAAGCTCATGGGCAAGCTCATTCGAACCTATGCACAGGTGTGCTCTCTCTCACCTGTCGTGGAAGACCGCCTTCTTGGTGGCTATCCAGTCAGCCAGAAGGATGGGAGAGCTCCAGGCGCTTCGAGTCTCCTTACCTGGTCTTCCACAGGGACAAGGTTGTCCCTCGCCCCCACCGAAATTCCTTCCGAAGGTGGTGTCGGAGTTTCACCTTAACCAGGTGTTGACTCTGCGGTGTTCTACCCCAATCACACCTCGGAGGTCGAATATAGGCTCCATACTTTGGACCCTAGAAGGCCAAGCTTATTATAAGGAGCGACGGCTTGAAATTGGGAGAGGTTCGGCCAGCTGTTTGACACACCTACGCTGAAGCGCACCTGGCAGACCTGCAGCCAGCGGACGATAAGCAGGTGGGTCACTTCCTGCATAGATCTCTGCTATAAGTTGGCGGGCATGGAGCCTCCCAGAGGATAAGAGCTCATTCTACCCGCCATACTGCTGCAAGGTGGCTGCTTCCAGGGACGCCCCTATCCAGGAAATCTGCAGGGCTGCTACCTGGAAGTCAGCAAACACCTTTATTACCCATTACCATATCGACCTTGAGTCGCCGGGATGCTGGTTTGGGGGCCTCGGTTCTCCAGTCTCTCTTTCCCAAGTAAGTATTGGGGTGTCGTCTTGCCTCCTCCCCGGAGAACTGCTAGGAGTCTGCCAATGAGTGTGGATGAACAACATATCCATGTCCCTAGAAATACAGGTTTCACCTGTAACAGGAGTTCTAGGAATGGTATATGTTGTTCATCCTACGACTCCCACCCGACCTCGGCAGCGACGCACAACCTGAGCTTCCAGCGGGCCAGATCTGGCATCATGGGGCGGAGCCGAGAGTTATACCACCCGGGTGGGTGGGAGGAGCAAGCTTGAAGACCTTCCGGCAAGATTTAAAGCGGCAAGGATACCTGCCAATGAGTGTGGATGAACAACATATACCATTCCTAGAACTCCTGTTACAGGTGAGTAACCTGTATTTCTTTTGCGTCCTCTGAGAAGGCTGACATCATATTGGACATCAATCTGAAGGCTCGGATTATCTCTGACCATATCCCCCCTCTTGCTGATAATTGCCTTAGGTAAGCCTAAAAAAACATGGCTGTGGAGACTGAATCTATCCCTTTTAAAAGATGAGGCATTTAAATCATGGATTGAAGAACATATCCCACAAATTTGCCGTGAAAATTCTTCAGAAGAGGTCGCCTCTAGTTTATTATGGGATACAATTAAAGCAGTAATTAGGGGTTGATCATAGCCTATTTGTCAACGTTAAATAAAAAAAAAGGGATGCCAGATATAAACAGTTACAGACTACTCTTCTGGATTTGCAGGGCACGGGGAAGGGAGGTGGCAGAACATCAGAGGAGGAGATCCGAAAGGTCCAGTCTGAAAGTCAGAAAATCCTGGACTCTAAAGTCCAGGCAAATCTTTTGTACACCAAGAAATTTTTGTATGAGGGTGGCCAGAAAGGGACCAGGAATTTAGCCAGACGGGTCAGAGCCTTTAGGCATTCGGCCACGATTTTACGGATTAAAGATGCAGCCTCAGGAATTGTGCATTGAAAGGGCGCAGACATTATGCTCGCTTTTCAACATTTTTATAAGAACTTTTATGCAGAGCATAATCACCCATCAGAAGAAAGTATTCGGTCTTTTCTAACACCTCTCCATTTCCCTACACTTACACAACCACAACAGGCCCTCCTGCAGAGCCCTGTATCTACTAGGGAACTACAAGTGGCTATAAAGAGGTCTAAAACATGTAAATGTCCGGGACCGGATGGGTACCTGTCTGAGTGGTATAAAACATTTGCCCCAGTGTTATTACCGCATATGTGCCAGACATTTGTGGAAATTTGGGGTGGCTCACCATCTTCATGGGAGTATGCTGTTATTTCTGCTATTCCAAAGCCAGAAAAGGATCCAGCACTCATGGAATCTTACAGACCTATATCGGTCTTAAACTGTGACTATAAGATTTACATGAGTGTTTGGGCCCAGAGGTTGGAAGATATTTTACCAAACCTGATTCATATTGATCAGGCAGTTTTTTTGTGGATGAGAAACCGCAGATAATGTACAAAGGACAGTTCACCTGATGAACCATATGACTCAGAGGGCAAGGTAATCTCTCCTGGTTAGTTTGGATGCCTATAAGGCCTTCGACAGGGTCTCCTGGAGATTCCTGTGGGAGGTCTTAGATTTTTTTGGATTCCCTGTGGAGTTCATTAAATGGGTTTCCTAGATTTACTCTTCCCCGGAGGCATAGATCTGGGTAAATGGACCTCACATCTGTGCCTAGCAAAGCTATCTCTCCCAGTGTGTATCCCTAAGATGGGTGAACCTGCACTTGTTATACTGTTTTACTGTTATGTTTTACTTATTATCTATTGTTGACTTGTATGTACTGCAAACTTGTTTGATACTGTACTGACTTGTAGCCATTGTTTTTCCACCCATTTGTTGTTCTCCACAAACTGTTCTATCTCTGTAACCCTGTATCCTCCTGGGTCATGCCTAAAAATATGCATTGCTATGCGTAGTGCACTTACCCGGATTACCGAAAGCAAATACATAAATAAATATTTCTGCTCCTATACCCTTAAAGAGAAGTACACGTCAGAGGTGTCCCCTGTCCCCCTTGCTCTTTGCTATTTATATTGAGCCATTAGCAATGGCAAGAAAAAATTACTCACCTTAGTAATGTTGTTTCTTCTAATGGAGTCTTGCTGTATTCTGACAACTTGCAGTGAGGTCCAACCTTCGAACTGCCCTGGAGATGAAAGAGTTATCTGTCCATGCCAGGCATGGAACGCTTAGCTCGAGCTCGGTTGAGACTCTTTCTGTTGCTGTTTGAACTCAAACAGTCAGCTCTTTACGAGCTAAACTCACAGAGTGTCCTGTGTGGAAGCTGTAAACATACACTAGCCAACTGGCTACTAAATATAATAAACAGATTTTTTGGTCCCAAAACAAAGACTCAAGTCAGGAAACCCAAAAAATGAAATAAACACAACACCACTCACCCAAAGAAAAAGGGGGTGATAATAAAAAGGTGGGACACCTCCAGAGTGCCAACACTGCTACTGCCCACCCACATACCAAAAACAAAGGTTCTGAGAGGGGAAGGGGGGGGTCAGAATACAGCAAGACTCCATTAGAAGAAACAACATTACTAAGGTGAGTAATTTTTTCTTCAAACAACATGAAGTCTTCTTGTATTCTGACAATTTGCAGACTACCAAGCAGTACCTCCATGGAGGAGGGACAGAACCTACTTAGGAAATAGGCTCTGAAGCACTGCTGTGCCAAACCGAGCATCACTCCTAGCCTGGATATCAAGAGAGTAATGCTTGGTAAAAGTGTGAACTGTTTTCCAGGTAGTTGCTTGACATATCTCTAAGATAGGAATATCTCTGGCAGCAGCCAGGGAAGCAGCTGTACCTCTGGTAGAGTGAGCCCTCAGGCCTGAGGGTGGAATCCTACCTAGTTTTTCATAGCAAAATTGAATGCAAGAGACAATCCACCTGGCAATGGATCTTTTAGTGGCAGGTTTTCCCTTACCAACCTCACCATAAGTGAGGAACAGTTGGAGGGAGTCAAACCTGTGACCCTTGGTACGCTCTATGTAGTAGCTAAGGGCTCTTTTCACATCCATACTGTGCAGCCTCCTCTCACCAGAGGAGGAGGAATGGTCAGTGAAGAAAACAGGAAGAGACATAGACTGGTTAAGGTGGAAGTCTGAAACCACCTTAGGTAAAAAAACTTCCTGTTAGTCCTGAGAACCACCTTATCTCTATGGAAAGAGATAAAATCAGGTTCCACTGACAAGGCTTGTAACTCACTTTTGCGCCTGGCAGAAGTGATGGCCACCAAGAAAACAGTTTTTAAGTCAAGTACTTAAGCTCTGCTGAGGACAAGGGCTCAAAAGGGGGTTGCATAAGCTGAGCAATGCAAACATTAAGGTCCCAAGCAGGGGCAGGGTCCCTGAATGGCGGATTGGTATGAAGCAATCCCTTGAAAAACTTGGAGAATACAGGATGAGCTGAAAGGGAATAAGGCTTACCTGCTGAAAGAAAAGCAGAGACAGCTGCCAGATGCACTCTTAGTGTAGCTGGTCTGAGTCCCAAGCTATTCAGATGAACCATATAGTCAAGTACTGTGGGCAGGCCAGCAGACTCTGGAGAAATATGCTTCCCAGAGCACCATATGGAGAATCTTTTCCATTTGGAATTATAAGTAGCCCTGGTGGAAGGTTTTCTAGAAGCCTTCAGGATATCCATAACACCTAGAGAGAGGTGTAAATCAGCAAACTCTAACTCTTCAAGAGCCAGGCCTTGAGATTGAGAGATTTGAGATTCGGATACCAAACCCTCCCCTGAGCACAGGTTAACAGGTTGTAATTCCTGGGAAGAAACAGGGGAAGGTGGACTGCTAAGGACAACAGGAGAGGGTACCAGGGCTGTCTGGCCCAGTCTGGAGCAATCAGAATCACCTTGCAGGGTTGAGACCTGATTTTGACTAGCACCTTGAACAGGAGAGGGAAGGGGGGGAAAAGCATACAGGAACTTCCCTTCCCAATTGAGAACCAGGGCATCCAGGGGGACTGAGCCCAACACTGGGGGCCTGCAGCAAAAGAGTGAAAGTTGGTGATTGTCTGGGGCTGCAAAAAGATCTATCTGTGGGGTGCCCCATCTGGAGAAGATCACCTTCAAAACCAGGGGATCTAGTGACCATTCGTGATGGCCCTGAGATATCCTGCTGAGAGCATCTACCAGGACATCGTCCTTGCCTGGGAGGTGTACTGCTGTAAGAGAGGTGTTCAGGGAATAGGCCAGAGACCATAACTTCATTGCTTCTGTGCACAAGGCCGTAGACCGAGTGCCCCCTTGCTTGTTGATATACCACATTACTAACATACTAAAATGCCAGCAGAATAGGCCTAACGGTCTTTCGTGTCTGCTCGTTTGGTCAGCCCCCACCCTGGGTGCTGACCTTGCTGTCCCCCTCGCCTTCTCTGGCTTCTCCCTTCCCAGTTCTGGATATTCTTGCTGCATTGGATTTTGCTTCCAGAACCCTTCCCTGTACCTGTCCCACCCTCTTGAACCCCTCCACTGTCTCTGCCTCCACCAGCCCCTAGGCAGTGCATTCCATGGCTCCACCACCCTCTCAGTGAAGTAGCACCTCCTCCTTTCTCCCTGAATCTCCCCCAGCTTCCACCCATGCCCTCTAGTGGCCCTCCTCCTTCTTTCAAGCACCCTGACTGTTCCTCCCCTATTTACCCTCTTTCATGTACCTGAAGACCTCTATCATGTCCCCAGTCCCTTTCTCTCTCTCTCTTCAATGTGTACATATTTAGCTCTTGACCTCTCCTCATAGGTCCTGTCCCCCAAGCCCCAAATCATTTGGTTGCCTCCTCTGGACCCTCTCCAGGAGGTTAATGTCCCTCTTTAAGTGTGGCCTCCAAAACTGCACGCAGTACTCAAGGTGCGGCCTCACCAAGCAGTTATACAGAGGGAGTATCACTTCCCTCCTTCTGGAGGTGATCCCCCTAGCGATGCATCCCAGCATCCTGTTGGCCTTGGCTGCTGCCCTCCTACAAGTCTCAGAGTTGTTCATCTTGACATCCCCCACCACCCCCAGGTCCCTCTCAGCCATCGAGGCTTGTAGCATTCCCCAGGGTGTACACTTGGCCCGGTTTCTGGCCCCAGGTGGAGTACTTGCATTTCCCTGCATTGAACCTCAGCTTCCACTTTCTAGACCATCTTTCCAGAGCCTCCAGGTCCCCTGTAGGGCCACCTCCCTCCTCCCCATCCACCACCGCCCCCAGTTTCGAGTCATCCGCAGAGAGACTCATCTCACTCCTGATTCCTGTCCTTATGTCAGAGACGTAGGCGTTGAACAGAAGGGGCCAAAGGACTGATCCCTGTGGGACCCCACTAATGACCCTCCTTGGGGATGAGACTATCCCGCCAACTACGACCCTCTGGGTCCGGTCCTGGAGCCAATTGCCTATCCATCTGATCATCTGGTTCCCCACCCCCATTTCTCCCAGCTTATCCAACAGGCCCATGTGAGGAACAGAGTCAAATGCCCTATTGAAGTCTAGAAAGAGGACGCCCACTGGTCTACCCAGGTCCAAGGCACTAGTCACCCAGTCATAGAACTCCACCAGGTTTGTCTGACACGATTTCCCTGGGATGAATCCATGCTGTCTATCATCCAGGCACCTGACTTATCCAGGTCCCCCTAGCCTCTCCTTGACAATGCCCTCCATCACCTTGCCCACCACTGATGTCAGGCTGACACAGGCCTGTAGTTCCCTGCCACCTCCCTTGATCCCCCCTTGTGGATAGGCACTATATGCGCCACCTTCCAGTCTTGGGGCACCCACCCTGTCCTCAGAGAGATGGTGAAAAGCTCCGCCAGGGGTTTCGCCAGGACATCCACAAGTTCCTTCAGCACTCTGGGATGTAATTTATCCGGCCCCTGTGCTTTCTCCGTCTTAAGGGAGCTGAGGGCTTCCCTCACTCTCTCTGCTGTGATTTCCACTTCGGTACCTCTTCTCCCTGCTTAGCCTCCCCCACCTGCCAGTGATGCCTCCCCCTCTCCCCAGACCCGCCGATCGGTAAGGGTCCCCCCTCCTCAGTATCTCTGTCTCCTCCCATGTATGATGCAGCACCCCCATTTTCCTTGGTGAAAACTGAGGTGAAGTACTCATTTAGTACCTCAGCCTGCTCCCCGGGGTCTTGTGCCCATCTCTCCCCTGATTTAATCCTGCTAATCTGCCCCTTCACCCTTCGTTTTTCCCCAGTGTATCTAAAGAACCCCTTGTTCCCTCTCCTAATTTCCCTGGCCAGGTTCTGCTCCTTCCTTGCCTTAGCCGCCCTCACCACTCTAGTGGCCCTTCTAGCCATTGTGGTGGTATTGTCTGTCCTGATCTGAACTACTTTGTTCTGAACAGACTTGGAAAAAGCTTGAAGTGCTAGGAACACTGCTCTGAGTTCTAATAGATTGATGTGAAGCAGAGATTCCTGAGGGGACCACAACCCTTGGGTGGTCAGGTCTCCCAAGTGGGCTCCCCACCCCAAGAGGGAGGCATCTGTAGTAAGGATTAGAGAGTGAGACTGAGTGACAGAAGGAACTCCTTGTCTTAGATTGTCCTGATCCTGCCACCACTGCAATGCTTGGATCAGGGTTCGAGTCACTGGGATCAGTTTGGTCAGAGGATCATTTTTCTGAGACCAAAAGGCCCTCAAGTGGAACTGAATGTCCCTCATCTGAAATCTTCCTCCCTGCACTACTGCTGTAGAAGCAGCCATGTGCCCCAGGAGCTGCAGAAAATGCCTTGCTGGTCGAGACACCTGTAGGGTGAATGAAGAGGCCAGTGTAATAAGGGTCCTTGCCCTGTCCAGGGGAAGGAAGGCTCTTGCCTTTACTGTATCTAGCTCTGCTCCTGTGAAGGTGAGGAGCTGTACAGGCTGTAGAACTGACTTTGAAAGATTCAGAAGGAAACCTAGAGAAGTGATCAGTTGCTGAGTTACCTGTAGGTGTAACTTGACTTGGTCTGGGGACTGGACTACTATGAGCCAGTCGTCCAGGTATGGGAAGATGGAAATTCTTTTCCTTCTTAGGAAGGCAACTACCACTGCCAGGCATTTTGTGAACACCCTTGGAGCAGAGGTTAGGCCGAAGGGCATTGCTGTGAATTGGTAATGGCCTGAGGGCAGCTCGAACCTGAGGTATTTTCGATGGGAGCTTCTGATGAGAATATGGAAATAGGCATCCTTGAGGTCCAGGGAGACTAGCCAGTCCCTGGCCTTAGAGAGGGTAAATTATTCCCAGAGTCACCATTTTGAACTTTGGCTTTAAAAGGTGCTTGTTTAAATATCTGAGATCCGGGATGGGCCACCATTCTCCTGTCTTTTTTGGGGTGAGGAAGTACCTGGAGTACAATTCTTTCCCTTTGTGTAGGGGTGGAACCCTTTCTACAGCTCTGAGAGCCAAGAGGGAAGAGACCTCTGCCTCTAGGGCAAGTGTCTCTGAAGGATTTGCAGGTGGAAATGATCTGGTTCTCATCTTTGGAAATTTTTTGAAGCTGAGAACCAGTCCCTGCTTACTACTTCCAGGACCCATTTGTCTGATGTTAAAGACATCCAGTCCTGGACAAAGTAAGCCAGCCTGCCCTACAGGTGGTGGAGAATCGGCCTGGCAACCCCATCAGGGTGCCTGTTTGGCAGGGCTTTAGGCTGAGGGGTGGAAGCAGGCCTGCTTGTACCCCATCTGCCTCTCCCTCTAAAGAACCCCCTTTGAGCATAAGCAGAAGAGGAGGCCTGGGCTTGGTAGAAAGGCCTGTGAAAAGGACTGCCCCTGCCCCTGGGATGCTGCCTCTGAGGAGTGGCTTGCCTTTCCTTGGCCTGAGCACTCCTATAGGTGGTCCTGTATTCATCCATTCTCTTCATGTAGTTCTCTGTTTGCTCCCCAAATAGAGAATTACCCACTACAGGAAGATCCATGGCCTTAGTCTGGGTATCCTGAGACAGGCTAGTACATCTGAGCCAAGCCATCCTACGAAGGACCACAGATGTAGCCATGACTCTAGATGAAACATCATTGGAGTCCACTGCAGCATGGAATTGCACCTTGGATGCCTCAGTACCATCCGCAGCTAGCTGGCCAGGGACCTGTTTAGCTAAAGCCATTACAGTGTCCCATCTAGATTTCTGATATCTAGCTGTGTAGGCCATATAATTGGCCTGCCTGAGTCCCAAGGATGCTGCCATGTACTGTTTCTTTGCCACGGCATCAATCCTCCTAGAGTCCTTATATGGGGGTGTGTGAAGCCAAGGGTATATTTGCCTTATCACAGGCAGCAGCGTGCACTACCCCAACATGGCTGCATTGCTGGGTAAGGAACTCTGTATCCGAGCCTGAAAGAGTATACCTCTTGTCCATTCTCTTATCCACAGGAGGTATAGAATTAGGAATCTTTAAAATTTTCATTGTCTGTTTCCCAAAAGATTTGTGAAGGGGAATAGACAGCCTCCTGGACTCTGGGATATCCATCATTTCGACATAGTCAGGCTCCTCCTGGTCATCCACAGTTTCTTCCATAGGAAGCTGAAGGGTTTCAGCCACTTTCTTGTAAAACATGAAATGGAAGGGGGACTCGGAAAGCCTAGGAGGAGATACTCCTGAAGGTCTGTCTGGGGAGATGTCCGGGTCAATGGGCACATCCAGACTTTCATGATCACATTCACTTTTCCGGAACTGGTGGAACCGGCCGAACCGAGTGCCTTCCTGATGGTGCCGGTTCGGTCAGAACCGGGGATAGCGACTGAACAATTTTTATCGCTTTGGCTATTTCATCAGCAGTTGGAGAAGAAACTTTTGGATCCACACTGGCTGATTTTTCCCTTCTTGTTCTCTTAACCGGAACCGACTCCTCGGAATCGGTTCTCCTTTTGCCCGAAGAAGTTTCGCCCTGGTCAGAGGGCACTCCTTCTGGTTCGGTTGGAACCAAACCGGGCTGGCCATCTGGTTCAGCGGACTTTTTGGCCTCCCTTTCCCTGAGCCTACCAACTCTTTTTTCTAGGGTAGCTGCAGGAAAATGTTTACAAATCTGGCAGTCTGAATCGGTGGGTCAAACCCCAGACAACAAACACAGGTGGTGTGGGGGGTCAGCCTTAGCGAAACTTCCCCACACACACTACAGTGTTGAAACCCAGTGGGCCCGGTTTTTCTTTTGGGTTTCTCAGACGTGGCCAGTCCTAAACCAAACTTACCCTTTTTTCGGCAATCCGCCAGGCAAGACACTGTTATCGGTTCCTGACCATTTTAACGGGTCGTGGAAAAAACCATAATAAAATCCGTTTTTTTAAGAACCGGTAACCACACTCTAAAAGTAGAAGTAAAAGTTTTTAAACAACCTGATCGGTTCAAACCGAACCGATGACACATTTACAAGTTCCACACAGAATAGAAAAACAATATAAACCTATCTAGTACTCACGAATACCACAGACAGAGACTGAACCGATAGGTTGCGGTTTAAATTTGGTCGAAAACTGAGAAAAACGGTACTTTAACCGACAAATTGAACCGAGCAAAGGAGAAATCTCCGGAGCGACTGTTCAGTGAGGCGGAGTAAAGGATCTGACGGTTTGAATTCAAACAGCAACAGACAGAGTCTCAACCGAGCTCGAGCTCAGCATTCCATGCCTGGCATGGAAAGTTAACTCTTTCATCTCCGGGGCAGTTCGAAGGTAGGACCTCACTGCAAATTGTCAGAATACAGCAAGACTTCATGTTGTTTGAATACAGCAATCTCTGGGTGTTGCTGGGGTACGGGTAGGCCACTAGGAGTGGAGACTGGCCCTATATGCTGACGATATCCTGCTTACACTGGAGAACCCAGAGGAGACCCTTCCAGTGCTTTGGGAAATATTGGAGTGGTTTGGTCAGGTATCCGGATATAAAATAAATTCCACAAAGATGGAGGCCCTGATGGTCAACTATGCACCGTCAGTCACACTTAAGAAAAAGCTACCATTTCGTTGGTGTAGTACTAAAATAAAATATTTGTGGGTACACCTACCTCAAAATATCCAAAATATTATTCTTGTTAATTATGAACCCCAACCCAAAAAAATAGAAACGGACCTACATGACTGGTCTTAACTTCATCTCTCCTTCTACACAAGAGTAGAGTTACTTAAAATGAATATTTTTCTAAGGTTGCTGTACGTATTTCAAACTAGACCGATTTTCTTACCTTCTGTGTATTTTGTTTCTTGGAATCGATCCATGGCCAGATTTGTATGGGCGGGTGAGAAACCTAAGATCAGACAGTCCATTTTACAGCTTTCGGGGGGGGGGGGGCACTGGGCCTGCCAAATCTTCAGAAATATGCCCAGGCCACAGTGCTCACTAGAGTCCTGCATTGGAGTAATCCTAACTATTGTATTCTCTGGAAAACATTAGAATTATCCCTTATTCAAATACCTGATGTTATCCCAGTGGTCTTCCCCGCTAGGGTCTCAACTTTTAGAGGAAGAAATTTCTATATGGAAGCGAAGTCCAACATTCTGGAATGGTCTTGTCTTAGGGCTTCTCTGGACCTGACGTAGCTCAGTTATTGTTTTTGGAACTCTGGGGGAGGAGGCAAGGAAATGCTCTCCACAAATATTACAAACTCTATAGAGCTGGCATAGAGTAGGACTCTCCTTCATATTTCAGATATTAGACACCCAGAGGTTGATTCCATTTAGCATTTTGCAGGAAAAATATAGCCTACAGCAGAATGACCATCATACCCATTCACAGATTAAGAACCTCATCTTGCAATGATCCCCAGATAAACAGGTGTTGCCTAACCCTTTACCCATACTGTTAAATATCATCATAGCCACTTTGAGGGGTCAAGTCTTTCCTCACATTATTGGGCAGCTGTAAAAGAGATTACAGGAGTTAATTAGGGAATCCACTAGGGGGATCGTGGAGGCATGTAACAAAGAACTCTTTTGATTCCAGTCTCAGAGGAGGACTGGCTAAAATACGAGAGACCTTCCTTAGGCATCTCTGGATCCCCGTATTGGCAGGAGTTTGCCTGGAAGGCAAGAAGCAGATATTTTAATACCCTGGCCAAACTGGCGCACTTCTTAGGCAGCTCCATGGGGAGATGTTGGAGAGACTGCGGGGAGATTATGGCTGGACATGTCCATATTATGTGTTCCTGTACATGACTGAAACAATATTGGCAGGTGATCTCTGTAGCTATGAGGGAGTTGCTGGGGGAAGAGGCAGTGTTTACTCCTGAGCTGGTACTCCTGGCGGTCCCCCCCCCCCCCAAAGGATCTGCACATCCCAAGGGGCTCCCTTCAGTTCACTTACTTACTTGCAGCCAAAAAGGCAATCACACACCTTTGGGGTCAGTAATCCTAACCCTCCCTTCAAGACTGGTTTAAGATAATGGGGAACTTTATATTATGGAAAGAATGATTGCCAGAGGGGAGAACAGGGAAGGACCCTTTGAAATTAGATGTCGTAAATGGGTGATAGACATTTCAGTGCAAGGCCCAACGTTTGTACCATGAAGGATCCCCCAACAGATCAGATGGTTAAGATAAAGTCATACCCAGGATGTGGTACTGAAACCCATTTTGATATTCATTGTTATTTAATTTTTGTTGCGATTATCAAGCTGCTGTTTACGACATTGGAAAGTCATGCTGGCTCTCCCCATGGAGTTTCTAATGCTAGATCTGCATTTATTTAGACTATAAGCTGGACTGTGGTTGTATACCTAATGACATTATAAAGTTGTGAATGGCATGTAATGTGTCTCATGATGCTATATTTTTCTTTTACAAAAATTAATAAAAATTGCAGTTTAAAAAAAAAAAAGGAAACTGAAGAACACGGCAGGTTTCAACACAGCAATTAAGTTCTGAATTCTTGTTTCCCCCTCCAGGTATTGCCCTGGCTGTAAGAAGCATCAACAAGCCACTAAAAAATTTGACCTGTGGCATCTGCCGAAGATCTTAGTGGTACATTTAAAACGTTTTTCTTATAACAGATACTGGAGGGATAAGCTTGACACAGTGGTAGAATTCCCTATACGGTAAGAGCTTAAGTAACGCTTACATTTATACAGACTCTTTCCCCTTTCTGTGCAAGGGCAGGGAGGGCACTGATGTAAACCAAAACTGTAAAAGTTGTAACCTACCCTGAAATGACCCCTCCTCCTTTCCCTTGTCAATGAGTGCAGAGCGATGCACTTGATCTACAACAGTATGTAAAGAAAAACCGACCCAGTGGCCCAGCACTGCTGTGCAGACAACCCAGGTTTGGGAGCAAACCTGTGCTTTGCTTCGGGAGAAGGGCCAGGCTTAAGCAGCTGCTGTCCAGCAGTGTGTCTCGGCTGGGGAACATTGACAGTGGCAGCTTCCTCTTCCCACAGAGGGAAGCAGTGCTTATGTGCTGCTGACTGAGGCATTACCCAAGCCAGAGTAGGGAGGGTGAACTGGAGGAAACATAGGAGAAAAATTCTGTAGCAATATAAATGTCGGCCGGGACCCATCCTGATCAGGGTACATCCCTACAAACTACGTATGTCTCTGAAGACTGGCTGCTGGCTGAGGAATATAAATGTATATGGAGAGAAAAAGCAATGTGAGAAGGCAGAGGAACAGATAAGCAGAGTAATGGAATATTTTACTACCATATTTGCATGATTTACATCCAGATTCAGATTTTAGGAATTTATTTCCTACCTGGTACTTCAAACAACAAGTCGTTCTAATGTATTCTGACATACGCAGTAAGACCTTGCTGTTGTACTGTCCTGAAGAGGAAAAAGTTAAAGCCTGCATTCTAGGTAGACACGCGCTCGGTTTCAAATCACTATCCCCTGGTACATTCTATTCAACCGTCAGATTCTTTACTCTGCTTTACTGTGAAGACGCCTCAGAGATTCTCCTCAGCATCTCACCGGTAAAGTTTTGTTTTTTTTTCGCTTTGGTTATTTCACCGATTTGATTAGTAAAACATTTAGTGTTTTTGTTTCTTTTCACTGTCCCTCAGTACAGTTGCAATTGTCGTTAGTTTTGCCTACTTGGTGGGTAAGTCTCAGTCCTTAGTTGCTGTCAGCTGTTCGGGATCCAAGTTTTTGTTCCTTTTGTCTATTTCTCTACTCTTTTCTGTCTGATTTAACTGTGATCAGCTCTGGTTAATAAAAAAACGAGTTTGTCGTTTTTTTTCCAGACCGCTAATACCAGTCTGTTAACCTGAACTGTTGGATCTTATCCGGCCTAACCGCCTTTGGGATAAGTTAGATGGAGTTACAAAAATCTAACAAGAAAACCAGTCCCACCGGTTTTCAACAGTGTGTTGAGTGAGGGGAAACTTTTTACCAAGGCTGATCCCCATACTACTTGTGTTTTCTGCCTGTGGTTGGAACACTTGCAGGCAGAATGTGACATATGTAAAAATTTCCCTCGGTCGACGCTTGACAGGCGCCTTAACTGACTGAATGAAAAATTGGCCGAAAAATCCGTTAATCCGGATGGCCGAACTGGTTCAGGTTCTAACGAACCGGAGGGGGGCCCTTCTAACAAAGGAAATACTCCTCCTCCTCCTAAATGGTCAGCGGATTCAGCTCTTGAATTGGCTTCCGCCAAGAGAAAAAAGAAAAGCATACTGAACTGGCGCCTAAGTTGCGTGCGGTTGTTCTGACTGCAGAGGAGATTGCTAATGCTATATGCATTATTCAGTCACTACAGACAACCGAACTGGTGACTCCTCCGGTTGTTCCCCAACTGGTTCCAGTTCCTCCGAACCCTTCGGAATGTGGTTATTCCTGGGACCCGGAATGTGAGCAGGATGATGATGAAGAGGACCTTTTATGGTCCAGTTGAACCGGAGGTCTCGCCTGAGCATGAGGGAAGCATCTCTCCCCCTAAACAGTTGGAGGACGCTCTCACTCATTTTTCATTTATGAGGAAGGTGGCTGAAACTCTCCAGCTACTGGTTCATGAATCTTCAGAAGAAGAGGATGAACCGGATTATGTGGAGATGATGGATGTCCCTGCCTCAAAGAGGATGGTGATACTCGTCCATAAGTCTCTGCATAGACCATCTTTAAACATGTTGAGTACCCCCACTTCTGTTTCTTCTGTAGATAAGAAAGCAGAGAGGAAGCAGCCAGAGAGGGCACAGATTTTCCATCAGGACACCCCAGCCATGAAAGGGGTGGTTCAGGCTGCTGCCTGCAAGAAGGCAGGCATCCCACTAGCTTCCCATCCTTCTGAAAAAGATTTTTGGAGGATTGACTCCATGGCTAGAAAGTCTTATCTGGGGTCTTATCTCATTGCCAGGCAGGCCTTTTACTTGGCCTATGTGGCAAGATATTAAAAGAAGCTGCGGGAAGCAGTTTCCTCTCTGACTGCCAAACTTCCAGCCGAGGCAGCTGCTGATCTGGGTGAAATGGCAAAGAGTGGTGTTGAGGCTTCCAAGCAGCAATTCCACATGGCAGTGGATGCCAGTGATTCGGCATCCAGAATTCTGGCTACCTCAGTTTTCCTAAGGAGGTTTTCCTGGCTTAGAACCACTAACCTCTCTCAGGACACACAACCCAACGCCTTGGATTTTCCTCTGGTCCTGAACACTCTATTTGGAGAGCAGACTGAGGCCTGTATGAGGAAAGTGGATGAGTCTAGAACCTCATAAAGGAGAGCTGCAGCTAAAGAAAAAGCAGCCACCCCTCAGAAACAGCAGAGTAAGGAAGGCGGGGCAGGCCTTACCAGAGACCTTTTTACCAGGCCCAGGCCTTCCCTGCTTATCAGCAACAGCGTGGCTATTTTAGAGGAAGGGGCAGGAGAGGTGCCACTCATTCCGGCCCAGAACACCAGCTAAACAGACTCCCTGAGGAGTCTCGGGTTACCTCCTCACTTACAGTAGGGGGCAGGCTTGCCCACTACCTCCAGAACTGGCAGTCTATAACGTCAGACAAATGGGTTCTGGAGGTGGTAAGCAAAGGCCTTGCCCTACACTTCAAACAGCTTCCCAGATTGAGAGCAAGGCTGTTCAAACCTGCCTCCACAGCAGAAATATCCTTGCTGGAAACAGAAGATAAAACCCTCTTTCAGGACAAGGCAGTGGAACCTGTGCCTTTGTCCCAAAGAGAAAAGGGTTTGTATTCAAGGTACTTCCTGACCTTGAAGGAAAACAGGGATTGGCAACCCATTCTGGATTTAAGGTTCCTGAACAAACACTTAACAAAACCAAAATTCAAGATGGTCACTTTGGCAATGATACTGCCCACTCTCAGGCAAGGAGACTGGCTAGTATCCATAGACCTCAAGGATGCATACTTCCATATTCATATCAGGCAGTCACACAGGAAATATCTAAGGTTCAGACTGCCATCAGGTCATTACCAATTCAAGGCCCTTCCCTTTGGCCTGACCGCAGCTCCCAGAGTGTTTACAAAATGCCTGTCAGTGGTAGTGGCACACTTAAGGCGTTTAGGAGTTTCAGTTTTTCCTTACCTGGATGACTGGCTGCTGGTGGGTCAGTCTCAACGACAAGTAGTAGAGGCCGTAGCAGTCACTCAGACTGCTCTTCACTCATTGGGATTCTTAATAAATACAAAGAAATCAGTCCTGGAGCCAGTCCAACTCCTGCAGTTCATAGGAGCAGAGCTGGACACAATTCTTGGAAAAGCAAGACTTCCACCAGACAGGGTGGAAAGCTCGATGCAGATAGTAGAATCTTTCAGACTCCACTCTCCAAAGCCAACAAGGTATTTTATGCGGTTGCTGGGGCACATGGCAGCTACAACAGCAGTGGTACAAGGGGCAAGGTTCCAGATGAGAGACATTCTGTTCCATCTGAAGTCCTTTTGGTCCCAGAACAGAGGTTGTTTGTCCAAACTGATTCCAGTAACCTCCACACTTCTCCTAGCCCTGCAGTGGTGGCAGGACGGACAGCCTAAGAGTGGGCATTCCCTTTCTTCAGGAAATCCCACAGTGGTGTGCACCACAGACTCATCTCTGTTGGGGTGGGGGGCCCATCTGGAGGAGCATACAGCTCAGGGCACTTGGTCTCCTCAAGAGTCTGTCCTGCATATAAATGTCTTGGAACTCAGAGCACTGTTGCTGGCTCTCTGGTCATTTTCTTCCATGATTTGGGGAAAGGTGTTGCAGGTCAGGACAGACAACACCACAACAATTTTCTACATCAACAAACAGGGTGGCACGAGGTCCACACCAATGTGCACAAAAGCCATGAAGATATGAAAATTGGCCTACTCCCTGGAGGGGACACTGACATCAGTTCACCTTCCAGGGAAGGACAATGTTCTGGCAGACTTTCTCAGCAGGATCAGTCATAACCAGCACGAGTGGCCCACTGAATCACTTAGTTCTCAAGAGCATCTTCAAGCTTTGGGGCACTCCAGAGATAGACCTCTTTGCAGCCCCAGACAACCACCAGGCACCCCAGTATTGCTGCAGGCCTCCAGTTCTGGGGACAGTCCCAGTGGCTGCATTCCTGCTGGACTGGTCAGGGAAATTCCTGTATACCTTCCGTCTTGTTTCCTCTGTTGCTCAAGATACTGACCAAACTCAGGGCTCAGTCTGCAACGATGATCCTGATGGCCCCAGACTGGGCCAGATAGCCTTAATACTTGATTCTGGTGAACATGGTGTCGACAAATCCGATCCACCTTCCCATGAGGTACGACCTGCTGACCTCATCCCAAGGGAGAATCGTACCTCAGCTTGGGGACCCTCAGACTGAAGTCTTGGCTCTTACAGAGTTAAGAGTATGCTGGGTTGCATCTCTCAGACTCTGTCATGGATATCCTAAAGGTTTCCAGGAAACCAGCTATTAGGAAAACATATTCATCCAAATGGAAGAGGTTCACTATTTGGTGCAATCAACTAGGTGTAGAACCACAGCAGGGAGGGCATTCCACTGTTGTTGGATTATTTAGCTTATTTGCATTCTCTGTGCCTTAGGCCCTCCAGCCTAAGAGTGCATTTGGCTGCAGTTTCTGCTTACCTGTCAGCAGGAAAATCCTTTTCCTTGGCTTCTGACCCTATATTTAAAAGATTCTTTAAAGGGTTATTGCATTTACACCCTCCTCTCAGAGAGCCTACCCCTTCATGGGATCTAAATATTTGTACAGCTCAATTGATGCAACTCCCCTTCGAACCTATGTTCTCAGCAGAGTTAAAGTATGTAACTTGGAAAATGGTCTTTCTGGTAGCCATTACTTCAGCAAGGCGTATCAGTGAGCTACAGGCTTTATTAGTATAACCCAACTATATCTCCTTTCACAATGATAAAGTGGTCCTTAGAACAAATAGGAAGTTTTTTCCCAAGGTGGTCTCAGAATTCCACCTTAACCAGTCTATGAACTTGACTGTCTTTTTCACTGAACATTCCAGTTCAGGGGAACGTAGGCTGCATAGCTTGGATGTTAAAAGGGCTATCTGCTACTATCTGAATCTCACCAGGGGTCATAGGGGTCACTGTAGCCAGTTCTTTCTTACCTATGAAGAAGTGGGCAGGGGTAAGCCTGCCACTAAAAGGACCGTTGCAAGATGGATAGTGTCTTGCATTCAGTTTTGTTATCCGTAACTAGGGCAAGATCCCTCTGTGGGCCTCAGGGCTCATTCTACTAGGGGTGCAGCTGCAAGAGACATTTCCTTGTCAGAAATTTGTAAAGCAGCTACCTTGAAAACTGTACATACATTTACCAAGCATTACAACCTGGATGTGCAGGTAAGAAGTGATGCCAGGTTTGGAACAGTACTGCAGAGCCTTTTTCCCAAGTAGGTTCTGTGCCCTTCTCCAAGGGAGCTGCTTGGTAGTCTGCATATGTCAGAATGCATTAGGACTTCTTGTTTGAAGAAAAAATTACTTACCATAGTAATATTGTTTCTTCTAAAGGAGTCCTAATGTATTCTGACCTCCCACCCTGCCTCCCCTGCCAGAGCCTGGGATCTCTGCACTCTAGCTTGGTGGTGGTGTTAATCTACCACAAGGTAGTTTTCTTAAGAGGGCATCTGTGACTTGAGTCTTTTAGCCCATTTTTGGGGTTGGTAGGGTTTTGGATAAGTTCCAATTTTAAATGCTGTTAGCTTTTCTAAATTATTTCTGTCTATATGCATCTTTTTTTGAATTGCTCGTAAGAATCTGACGGTTGAATAGAATGTACCAGAGGATGGTGATTTGAAATGCAGCGCGTGCCTACCTAGAATGTAGGCTTTAACTGTTTACTGTCTGGGTCAGTACAACAGCAAGGTCTTACGGCATATGTCAGAATACATTAGGACTCCTTTAGAAGAAGCAACATTACTATGGTAAGTATTTTTTTCATTTACAGTATGGTAGTACACATACACAAAATAGGCAGTACCATGTGATGCTAGCAGCTGTGGTACCACATACTGAAAGTAGAAGCTGTGGAGGCGGGGCGGAAATGAGCACCAGTATCAGTTGTGTATAATACAGGAGAGAGTTTCTGGAGTTGCTTACTGACTGACCAAAAGGGCTGTTGCAACCTGGCAAAATGTAAAAAAAAAAAAATAAATAAATAAAATAAGGTCATAGGAAAAAAGTGGGATGCATCTTAAGACTACACATACAGCAGTATAATGCAAAGCGAGTCCATACCTACTGGCACCTACTGGGGTTGAGATTTGGTTTAGAGGTGCTGGGTTTTTAAG
Source organism: Neoceratodus forsteri (assembly GCA_016271365.2). Taxonomy (NCBI): domain Eukaryota; kingdom Metazoa; phylum Chordata; order Ceratodontiformes; family Ceratodontidae; genus Neoceratodus; species Neoceratodus forsteri. The sequence goes on along the minus strand of CM028129.1, from coordinate 336,972,078 downwards.
ACCATTCTGCAGATGGCATTACTACCAATTAAATGAAAATTCAAGCAGGTTAAAGAAACTATCAGTAAATAAAGGAATAATGCCCTACAGGGTGGGTGTTATGCTGAGATAACATCCTGCCTTGGGTGGTTGGACCCAAGGCCGCAGGTCGAGGGCACCCAACACCCGAGAAGGGATGATCTTCCTCGACATAGTCTCCACCACTCATTCAAACTAATGGAACTACACCGGAGGCGCTAGGTCCCAGCGGGAGCAAACTTTTTGAGAGGGTCGGTGCCAGAGATGGAGCCGCGAGGAAGCAGCACCGCGAGCCATGGCTCGTGCCGTAAAGACTACCTTGACATTGACCCTCCAACTGCCTCAGTTCGTTTTTTCCCTGCTGTCGAGTGCGCTTTAGTGACTACATCACTCGTCCTCCGGGAGTCAAACTTCAAACTAGCAGCATAGTTTTCAGTTTATTGTTTTGTAATTTATCTTCAAAAGTGCTGAGTAGATTTTAAATTTATTGATTAATAAAGAAAGTCTTCAGCCCTCCATTGTCTGAGTCAACCATGAGGGGATCAGGTGACAGTAGGGAGACTTCATATGAAAGCTGTTAAGTCAGCTGGGCTGGGTCTGGTCCGCCGCCCGGGGTCTGACAATGGATGGTCCAGTGCTCAGGGAGATGGGCGGTCCCCCCAAAAGCATAAAAGGAAATGGTCCCATTCGTGGCACCGTTCAGCCTCAAGTTCTTCTTTGGCGCACAAGTTGAGAAAGAGAAGGCATTACTCAAGGTCGCCTTCTGGTATGTCAGCATGTCGACGATCGGTCATTGGGGCTAGACACCGGTCTTCTCTCCTCTCGGAGTCACCGGTTTCTGGCTCCGGTGCCTGGCCTCTACGACATCAGAGCCCGTCCCCGCCTATTGGACGGGCCTCCAATGAGCAGTTTCACTAGTGGGCTACTCATATGGAGCAGTGGGCTCAGAGGTTGGTCCAGCTGCCTGACCCGGTCACTCCAGTGCCTTCGGGCTGCTCGAGAGACTAAGTAGGGCAGTTGGACTTTCCTAGTTGCGCGGCACCTTCTTCGGTGCTGTCGACTCTGTGCTCAGGTGTTTTCCACTCTCACATGGCTGTGGTGCAGGGGCCCACACTGATACCTCTATCTCCTGTTAATTTTCCTCCTTTTCCTTCAAATCACAGTTTTCAGAACCTTGGGACACTCTTGGAGCCATCTGCAGCACCGAGGGCTCTATCGACACCGTCTGCAGCACCGAGGGCTCTGTTGGCGCCGTGGCCTTTGTTGGCACTGTGTGCTGGGCTGTTTCTGATGGCGCTGACTTCCTTGGGTTCGGCGCCGTGTTCTTCATCGGCGCTGATGCTCGGTGCGGTGCTGTCCAGCCTCCAGGACTTTTCAACTCTGATTCTTTTCTCTTCTAATTTCCATTATGATTTTCATTCCTTTTCTGTCCGTACAGTCCCCCTTGGGCTGTCAGGAGATGATTTTGAGCCTGAGCCAGATCTTCATCTGGGTGATGATGTTGATGATACTGCCCTTGAAGCAGGAATCGATCCTTCTGCAGAGCCTGTGGTGGAAGACCTATCCTTTAAGTCTCTGCTCAAAAATTTAAACTCTACCCTTTCTCTCCAAGCTCCAGAGAGTGATCCTGGGAAGCTTTTACGACTCCAATATCTTCATGTCCTGGAGATCCTTATGGATTTAACCCCTCTGGTACAGTCCTCTTTCGAGACTCTCTCTCTCAGATGGTGTGGCAGAATCCGGCTCATATTCCTTCTGTGGCTAAGTCCATCTATAGGAAGTATGCCCCTCCCAAGGATCGTCCTATTTTGACCTCACAAGTCTTTGCTGATGCCATTGTGATCTTGACAGAGAATGATAAGGCCATCCTTCCTCAAGGATCTACGGCCCAACCAATAAACAAAGAATCTCGTAAGTCTTTGCTGCCTTAACCCTGGGCATGCGCATTGCCAGCTACCAGGGCTGTTTTCTTAATATAGGAATATGTACTTTGTCATTCCTTCAAAGAAATGGTGGAAGCTTTACCTGAATTGGAAGCTAGCTGGGTCTGTTCATGAAAAGGGGTTACCAATACCCACCATACAGTGCATACCACATTTTTAAAAATCAAGAACTGTCAGGCATACCTTTTTGACTAAATCTGAATGCTGGCTATATGTACAGATAAATAACGTAACTACAGAATTCTAGGATATCCATATTTTTTTTGATGGGTTGTCCCGCTCCATTTTGCTGCTTTTTTTACCTGAAAAAGTGACTAGCAAAAATACGTTTTACTAATTGTTTTTGCAAACTTTATTTACTGTTTTCCATTATTAAAGTAAGTCCGCTTACTTATATGGAATTGAGTTTTTTATTATCTGTACTCTTCAGCCCATTGTAATGCTCCATTTTTAATTTATGCCGTTTTGTATTTAGTGTGGTGAATGTAACAGTTGGTGTCACAGCACGTTGCATTCAACCGCATGGCCCTCAAATCTGTAATTGTGCTATTAGCACTTTAAAATGTTTTCTGGCTTCTCTCCCAGTTTGCCTCCTTGTGATAACTGACTGTTATTGCCAGTAGCGGCTCTAGCCACAAATGGCTACCAGGGCACAGCTGGGGCTCAACAGATGACAGCCAGGGCACTGATATATTGTTACTATGGGGGAAGTTCTGCACCATATGGGGCACCAACTGGGGCACAGCATTTTTTTACCAGGGCATGTGCCCTGGCAGGCCCTGGTGTAGAGCCGCCCATGGTTATTGCCTGATCTATCTTTCCCACAGAAGGGACAGCAACCTTTGATCCTCACTCTGCTTAGAGTCACATCATGCCCAATGTTTACCCGTCAGTCTGTGACAGTTGCAAAGTCATAACCTGCCTATCAGAACCAAGGAGCAACCATAGAAGGAGAAGGAGGAGGAGGAGGAGCTGAGTTGTGGTTTAAAATACCATTGTTTGCATGTAGCTCCTCCATTTGTAGGGCTACATTCCATGATGATAAGCACTGCATGCAACAACGAGGGTTGCAGTTACATTCACAACAGGCAGACTTTGGTTACCATCATTCACTGATTGTTGGGCAAATTTTCAGAGAGCATATTTCAGTGACAACTGCATGTGTAGGGCAAGTGCTGGGCATCAAATGTAATAGGGATTATTCAGTGTATATGGGGTGGAGAGTTATACTGAATTTTCTTTGGTGTCACTCATTACATTGACCACGATATTTGGTGTCAGCCATCACACTTGCCAGTACTGTTGTTATTGTCAGATTCCTCCAGATTTTGTAACACTATGTCAGTTATTAGTAGTGGTGTGATAGCCATCAGGCATGTTAAGTAAACTTTTAAAAACTGAAACAAATGTGTGATGTCACTTGTTACATTCACCACGTTATATGGTGTTAAGCATCACACTTGCCAGTAATGTAATTGTTGATTTTTTTTCATGTTTTATAGCAGTATGTCAGTCAGTAATAGTAGTATGTTAGTTGTTAGGCAAGTTTAGTACAGTTTTAGTAAGTCAACCATAAGTGTGGTGTCACTTGTTACATTCACCATGGTATGTGGAGTCAGACAACACACCTATCAGTAACATTAATTTTGTCAAATTTCTCCAGGCTTTGTAGCACTATGTCAGTCATTAGCAGTAGCATGTTAGCCATTAGACATGTTCAGTAAACTTTTTTCTACTGAAACAAATGTGTAGTGTCACGTGTTACATTCACCACGGTAGGCAGTATCCCACATCACACCTGTCACTACTGTTATTGTCAGATTTCTCCAGGTTTTGTAGCACTGTCAATTATTAGTAGCATGTTAACCAATAGACTTGTTCACTAAACTTTGTAAAACTGAAACAAATGTGTGGTGTCACTCGTTACATTTCACCACGGTATGTGGTGTTAAGCATCACACTTGCCAGTAATGTAATTGTCAGATCTGTTAATGTTTTATAGCAATATGTCAGTCAGTAGCAGTAGTACGTTAATTGTTAGGCATGTTTAGTACAGTTTTAGTAAGTGAAATGTAAGTGTGGTGTCACTTGTTACGCTCACCACGGTACGTGGTGCAAAACATCAGATTTGCAATTAATGTAATATCATTCTTATAAATATTTCTCATGTTTTAATATAACTCATTACATGTTTATTAATGTTTTTACTACTAAAACAAATGTTTTGTATCAGGTGTCACATTCACCACGGTGTGTGGTGTCACTTGTTACACTCACCACAGTACAGATCTTCCCTTGTCAATCTTCAACATTCATTACTGCTTGGAAAAAGCGGAAGCGCTACCCTGCAAGGGGGTCCCAGAGGAGTTGTGCATCATGTTTTAACAGCCTCGAGTGGCCTTGTCGCATGATGTAAGAGGGTGGCCATTAGGCACCGCAGTCTCCTCCTCCATGCCAGTTCTCTTTCTCCCGCCGTTGAGGCTGCACCTGCTGCGCGAGTTAGAACAATTATGAAGTACACCACTAGGCCTTTTTTGACGCCGTCTTTTCTACAATGACTGCTCATCCCGGTTTTCTCCCGACGCCGGTAAGTTCATTCCATTTAATTGTTTAACAGTGCCGGTAGCTTTTTCTGTGTTATATTTTATTTCACATCATGTCAGGTTTGGGAGCTAAGCGAAAGTCTAAAGCGGGCCGCGCCCATATGCGTCAGTGCTCCTGTGGCTGTCATTTTTTCTGTTACGGACCGGCATTATGTCTGCCTTTGGTGCCTGGGATCTAACCATGATATGGATAGATGTGATGCCTGTTTCTCGATGAACCGCTGTGTTCTCGAAGTCCGCGCATTCAAAATTGGCAAGGCCCAGTCGACTTTTGGAGGACGGCGTCTCTTTCGGGCCTCCCAGGCCAGATCTTTAGACCCTTCCTCTGGGTCCCCTCCCAGGCCTATGCGAGCTGGGGAGGAGGAGGCCTCCTCATCTTCTAGTCCTGCCGATGAGGAGGCCTCTTTCGCGGTGTTGGAGAAAAGCTGTGGTCCCTCCTGGGGCCACGGTGGGGACATCGCCTCGGCAGTCACCTCTCTTTGGAGGTGCAGGCTCCCCCAGTGTTGCCCGGTGTGTGTGGATCCTTGACGCCGCTTTCCGGCGCCATTTCAGATCCCGGCACCACTCGCAGTGCCGGTGATCGGGACGGTGCCACTTGTGGCTCTGTTTTGGCTCTCTGTGCCGTGGACACGGTCGACTTCGCTGGCAGTGCCATGTCAGGTCCCAGCACTGGACTCTGCTGGAGCTGTGGGCAGGTTGGTGCCGGGTTCCGGTATTGTCTGAAGTGTGCCGATGCCGAGCAACACCATGAGTGACACCGGCACCATTTCTCAGGAGACTCCTGGGGTGGCCAGTATCGAGGTCCTTCTAGTCAGCTCTTCCTCGGAAGCAGACAACTCAGACGCGGACCCATCCTGGCTCCCCGATTCCTCGGGATTGGAATCTTCTGTGGGACACGGTGTCAGGCGGCCCAGCGTGCCCATTCCTCAGTCTCCACAGTAGTCTCCTTCTGAGGACTCCCAGGCTGGGGGTGGTGTGGGTCCTTTGGGGGGGGGAGAAATGGTGTGGGAATTGGGGGGAGGGTCTGTTCTCCCTGAGAGGGCTGTGGCAGCTGCCATCTCCGGTGCTGCTGCACCTTCTCAGGGTGGACTAGGGGCCCTGTCTTTGAGGGGCTTGTAAAAGCACAAGGTTCTTGGCTAGTGGTCCCTGGTGATCCAACAAAGCCACCTGACACCAAATGTTGTTTTAAATCAGTTGCAATTTATTAATACCAAATAAGCCCTGACAGTTTTACCTCTAACATGATCAAATCTAAACAGCTGATGGCTTTTTACCACCAGGGCTACAAGTACAGAAAAGTGGAGTGAACCGCTCCCTTTTCTGGGTGTTTTAGCATCTATAGCAGCCGTAGCTATTTCTCTAAAAACACACTGGCCATGACATTTAGGTCCTGCATTTATACCCCAAAAATTTATGGTGGAAATTTCCAAAGCCTACTACTATTTTAGCCTAGACACTAGGTCATCTGATGCATCCTGAGGTTTGGGTTCAAAAAATAGAGTGGCCATGAGATACCTCGGTCATAAGATACATTTGACACTTTGCCGAGACGTGGTCATTCTTGGATGGAAAAACAAGTGATCAGGGGATTTTACATTTATCAAAAATAACTCACTTTAGGTTACAGAAAACATATGGGGGACTTCACATTCACTTTAAATAACTTGCTGACTAGACAGTGGCCAACACAAGGATATAATTGTTTCTTATCAACTCTGTGTTACACTTTTTTTTTTTTTAAACACAAGAAATTAAAAAATGAGGGACTGTATCTAAGCTGCAGTGGGTTGAAGTAGCTGGACCTTATCTTTGGCTATGACCTTGGGTTGAAGGAAGGTTTTGTACAAAATATCTCTGCTGAGCAAAGCAAAGCTAATTTTCTTTAAAACATTTATTTTTTATAAACACGGTTTATGCTCTTCACTTATTTTCTACAGTTATTTAAAGGGCCCCAACACCTTTTGAACCTGGGCATCTACACAGACATCAGTTTGCACAGTGGTATCATTATTTGTATCGTTTCAACAATTACTCTCCAAACACCTCTGCACTTACAAGGCACATCAGTCTACATGTTGGTATCATGTAGTCATCTACTAGCCACCTTCACCTTTTACTAGCCCTTTGCAGTCTCTACACTAGCCATTTTACACCTTTCTATCTCCTCAACCTTTTGGTTAGCCAATTACATATTGTTGATAAAAGTGTGGTCACTGGTCACTAAACTTTGGCCACTGGCCACTTTCAACAGGCTCCCCAGAGAGACCCCATGATCGATGGGCTCTGTTGCTAGCATTGAGGAGGAGAGCATCCTCTTGAGTCCGAGGGGTTGAGGGGTCAGGGTGAGACACACCGAGTTCCCCCTGCTACCCCTCGGGGTGTAGGTAAGAGCCGTAGCGCCGAGCCCCACCTCTCCGTCTTAGGCTCGAGGGACCCCTCCAGGGGCATTGCTGTGGGCTGCCCTTCTGGATCCTTGCAGCCCCAGGTACATCACAGGGGAACATCCCCTTTCAGGCTCTTCCAAGGTTCGCATCCTCAGGGTTCCGTTCTGCAACCTGGCTTGTTATCTTCGACCCCACCTGCTCAGGCCCCATTCCCCAGATTCCAGGGCCTTAGCAGAGCAGAGAACATTTGCCTCTTCGTAGGTGCCCTACTCCCATTCCTCTGCAGCCACCCCCCTCTCTCCCAGGCCATGTCTGTCCTATGGGTCTGTTATCCTGGGAGACGTTCAGAGGCACTGTGGCGGCCTTCCTCTCATATGTTAGGTGTATGCATGAGTGGGTGTTTCGCCTATCCCCACCACCGCAGGAGTCCTCTGGATATTCGAGTTCCCCATCCTCCTCGTCTCCCTCCTCGGAGGGAGAGGAACCCTCTGCTCACCTCTCTTCCGACACTGATTTCACAGAATATCAGTGCTTCCTTTCAAGGATGGTTGGAGACCTCCGTATTTCCTTTGTTAGGCGAGACAGTACTGAACAAGAGACATGTGAATTCAGTGCCCATCTGGTGGTGCCATCCTGGCCTATTCCTTTCCAGGAGGCATCTATCCGTTCCTGGCAGTCTCCAGCCGACCCTATCCCAGCCCCGGCAGACTGCAGGAGGAGGTACTGTGCCCCATCCAAGTCCCTAGGTTCTCTTCCCAACCCGCTTTCGGGATTGGTGTCCCTAGAGACTCCTTCTGGGTGCTGCTGCCTGGCACATGACCGACCGCCGGACTTACATTCTCTACAATTTGACCGGTTGGGGCGAAGAGTGTTCTCTTCCTCTCGTACGATGCTGTGTATTGCATCACATCAGGCACTCCATGCTGCCTATAACAGACATCTATGGTTGATGCTATCTCAACTTCTAGCATCAATGCCTGACATGGAGCAATCTGGACAGGCCATTACCCTCTCTGCTATAGGTCTGGAGCTGGCAAGGTACCAGGCAAAGGCATCTTACAGTGCCAGTAAGGTGGCTTCCAGGGACAGCAATCTGCATTAGGCGGATGGCATGGCTTTGTCTATCAAGATTGTCACCCCTGGCCCCCAGCGTAGGGTGATTCGCTCCACTTTCCAAGGGACCTGCCTTTTTTCCACCAGGGCTAGGAGGCTTCTGCAGGGGCTTCCTCCATCCCCTCGTCTCCGGGGGACACCTCCTAGCTCTTCTCAGTCTTAGGTTTCTCATCTGATTAGCCCAGGGTCTCTCCCTTCTGTTTTCCACCAGCAGGAGGCTGAGGGTCTTGTTCCCTCAGGGTTTCTCTTGTTCCCCCCCTTCGGGGAGGAGCTTGGTACTCACCCAAGCAGTAATGAATGGTGAAGATTGACAAGGGAAGATTTGAAAATTACATACCTACCGTAATTCTTGATCTTCTCTTGTATCTTTACCATTCATTACTGATACCCACCCACCTTCCCCTCAAGGGCCTCCTACTTTGGTGTCTCCCCTTCCCTGCTCGTTCCTTCCCTCTTCTTTGTTGGCCTTTAAGCCAAAAAATAAAAATTAAAAATAATATCCCCTCTCTCACAACCCGCAGACAGATCCACTGCACCAGAGTCATTGCCAAGTTCTGGTCCCGATCCCTTCCCCCTTATCTCGGTTCCGCCATATTGGCTCAGCCTTCCCCTGCCTATTCTCTCAGAAGCACAGACTCCAGACTTCTCCAAATCCCATTCATGCACACCTCCAAGGGCCAAACGGCTTTCAAATATTGCATGCCCAAGCTATGGAATGACTTGCCTGCTGACATCAGACACTCCACAAATCCCAGACATCTAAACCCACTTCTCCATGCACACTTCATCGCCACATGCACCTGCTCCCAGCACCCATAAGCCCTAAGCTTTCATGTTCCTCTGCTCACGTCAACCGTTAGCCACGCTTTAATCTGCTGCCTCTTGTAGGGTCCTCTAAGATCTTACTTCGAGATACAGCTCTTGCAGCAGGTAACACCATTAGGACTGAAGTCGGCAGGCGTCAGGACCCCACGGAAATCTTCTAGCTAGCAGTCTTGAGCGGGGACTGCCTCCAACATCGGTCCCACCCCCGACGTCAGGCGTAGTACATAAGGAGGCGGTCCCGCCAGAATCTCCAGTTCTTTCCCGCCGTCGACTTGCATGTCTCGACCCTTCGGTCAGTTTCTAGCACGCAACGCCTGGCAAAGTTCTTCCATTTGGAAAAGTTTGTTTTTCTTCCAAGTCTGCCGTCTGATGTCCTCTCCAACCTCCGTGGAAGGCCATCCATCGAAGTGCACCTGTGGAGAGCAAATCCCGTTTAAAGACCCGCATTCAGCCTGCGTCCAGTGCCTAGGCCCAGATCACGACACCCGGGCCTGTACCTTCTGTCAGGGATTCAATAGCCGGACCTGGATCTGCCGCCAGAAGGCCCTGCAAGCTGTTCCTTCTCGAGGAAAAGTTAAGGCCATGGATTCAGCCTCCAAGGGGAATCATCGGAAAAGGCCCGGAGACACCTCGAAAAGCACAGGGAGAGGGTGAGATCAAAGTCCCCTTCCAGGGCCTCCGACTCCCTTAGCTCCGGCTCCCGGGCCGACCGCTCCCCCTCCCGGGCCCGCTCTCAGCCTCCCCCTGCTGCGGTGAAGACTTCTTCAGGTTCTTCTTCTCTTCCTCCGGCCAAGACCTCCAGGCCTTCCTCTTCTTTGGCTTCCAAGGCCTTGCCGAGGTCAGGGGACCGCCACCACCACAAGTCCGGATCCCGGACCCCGACGCCCGGTCAGTCTCCTTGCCCCTTCCACCCCAGCGGAAGACCAAAGAGCTGACTTCACTCAAGAGGATGTCGGATCCGACGTCGGCCAAGCACCACCGATCCAGAGAACCGACGACCGCTAGATGCCCGTCACCGGTTAGGCCTTCGCCACCACGGACACCGGCCGGGGGACCGATGCCCGTTCCTGAAGAGAAGAGAACCCCTACGCCTCCCACCGACGTCGATCAGGAGGCGCTCACGGAGGAGGAGCTGACCCAGCCCGAGGACCAGACAGGCGAACCCGGTCCTGTCGCACCCCCCAGGGAACCCTCCTCTGAACCAGAGACCCTGGGGAGCTAACGCTGAACTCGGGACGACCACCACCGGTGCCCGGTCCGTCGTTGGGCCTCAGCATTTCAGAGGTTAAGGAGCTGTTCACCTACTGGTAGGATACCATAAAGAAGGATGTGGTTCCCACACCTCCTCCTCTTCCTCCTCCTCCTCCTCCACAGACCAGACAAGAGGAGACCTCTGTCCAGATCTTCAGGGTCGCCCAGCCCCAAGAGACCCAGAAGACGCCGCCATTCGCCTTCGACGGAGGACACGGGATCGGACTTCTCGGATGGATCCAGATCCCCCTCTCCAATCAGCGTCCCTTCTCCGGACCCACGTGAGCTCCCAAGATCTCCTCCGGATGACCCATCGTTCTCTGAGATTATGAGGCATATCCAGGAGAACATGGGCTGGGATGCAGAGGAACTCGACCCCGAGAGACTACGCCTTGCCAGATATCTTCGGCAAAAAGATCTAAAGCCTGTGGTGGTGCCACCCTTGGTGGACACCTTCGTGGACGTCACCAAGGCAGCGTGGAAATGTCCACACTCGCTCCCGGCGATGCCGAAGAAGGCTGACCGCCTGTACAAGGCCCCTAGGGAGGACCAGTACTTGGCATCACATCCTCTGGCCGATTCTCTGGTCATTACAGCCTCACATGACCGGTCCCAGAGGCCGCAACATTTGAGCACCCTGCCACCGGAACCAGAGTCCAAGCAGCTGGACGCTATGGGCAGGCGCACGTACGCATCCGCTATCTGCGCCATTAGGTCCCTCAACTATTTAACCCACATGGTCCAGTTTCAGAATGCCTTGTGGGAGCAGGGACTGGATCGGGCAGAAAAGATGCCAGAAGGTGAGCAGAAGGAGGAGTTGATGCAACTCCTCCGCACGGGTTCGGACGTGGGAACCCAGGTGCTGTGAGCCGCGTACGATTCCGCGAACTCCTCGGCCAGAGCGCCAGCCTCAGGCGTATGCCTCCGGAGTCGCTTTTGGCTCCATGTCTCCGGATTTACCCCGGACGTCCAGAAGAACATTCTGGACGCCTTGTTCCACGGAGAAGTTCTTTTCGGTGAGTCCTCGGAGAAGGTCCTCACCAAACTTCATGAGGCCGGGAAGGCGGTGCGGTCTGTCCAAGCCATGTACAGACCCAAGCTCAGTTCCTTTCATAGGAACCAAAGCCGTTTTCGAGGCCGGATGCAGAGACAGCAGTCCCACACCGGCCCGCGACAGAAGGGCTCCTTCTCCCGCAGAGCCCAGGGGAAGCTGTCCGCGGGCCGAGGCCAACGCCCTGCAAAGTCGGCCCAGCCTGCAGGACCCTCAGCCACCACAGCGTGACTCCTTCCCAACCCCCGCCACTCAAGATCAACGGGACACCAAGGTCGGGGTCGTATTTCGGACCACCTGCCAGGGTGGCAGTCTGTAACCACCGACAGGTGAGTTCTTCAATTGGTCAAACAAGGCCACTTTATAGAATTCATGGACAAGCCACCCACAAGGCCTCCTCTGCTCTCCCGTTACTCGGGTCAGCACAGATCACTCATCAGGCAAGAGGTACTTACGCTCATTCAAAAGGGAGTGGTAGAGTACGTCCCGGAGAACCAGAAAGGATCCAGATACTATTCCCACTTCTTTCTGGTTCTGAAGAAAACAGGGGACCTCCGTCCAATATTGGACCTCAGCGACCTCAACATGTCGGTCGCCTACAAACGTTTTCGCATGGTGACCCTCCAAGGACTCATTCCCATGCTGAAAAAGGACGCCTTTGACATGGACATGCAAGACGCCTACCTGCACATCCCAGTAGCTCAAGCGCACAGGAGGTTCCTGCGCTTCGAGTTTCTCGGCCACCACTTTCAGTTTTGGGCTCTTTCTTTCGAACTGTCATCGGCCCCCAGGGTCTTTACCAAGTGTATGGCAGTCGTGGCAGCATCTCTAAGGAGACAGGGCCACTACGTGTTCCAGTACCTGGACGACTGGCTTCTCATGGCCGCTTCCAAAGAGGCGCTGTTGCTGGCTATGCAGAACACCCAGGATCTGTTCCAGTCTCTGGGCATTCTTATCAACTACGAGAAGTCTCTCCTCGTACCGTCCCAGAAGCTGCAGTTCATAGGCGCAGTTCTGGACACCGTCCAAGGGAAAGCCTTTCTTCTCGAGGAAAGAGCGGAACACATCAGATCCCTCATCAGGGATCTTTCAGCGAAGAAGACTGTCTCCGCCAGGTTGGTCCTTCACCTGCTCGGACACATGGCTGCAGCCATTCGAACTGTCCCTTTGGCAAGGCTCCACATGCGGGTAACTCAGTGGATGCTCAAAGTGCAGTGGGACCAAAGGCAAGACCACATGCAGCATCTGGTCAGAATCACGAACGCCGTGATTCGAGACTGGCAATGGTGGCTAGACCCAGGGACACACTCTGCGGGTGTCCCAGTTACAGTGCCGTCCCCGGAGGTAATCCTCTCCACAGATGACTCAGGGCTGGGGTGGGGAGCACACCTGAACGGGGTGAGGTGCCAGGGAACGTGGACCCCTCAGGAAGCTCACCTCCACTTCAGCGTTCTGGAGATGAGGGCGGTCCTTTATGCCCTGCAGGCCTTTCAGTCAGAAATCCCGTCGAATGCTCTTCTGCTTCAGACAGACAATACGGCGGTGGTGTATTACCTCAACAAACAAGGAGACGCACACTGGTACCCACTTTGCAGAGAAGCTATGAGAGTGTGGGATTGGGTAATCCGACACGGTGCGAGCCTGATTGCAGTTCATGTTCCCGGCGTGGACAACACAATCGCAGATGGCCTGAGTCGTTCCCAGACCAGAGTCCATGAATGGGAATTCCTTCAAGAGGTAGCGGAGGATCTGTTTCTTCGATGGGGAGCTCCAGAGTTGGACTTGTTCACGTCACCATCCAACGCAAAACTGCCCAGTTTTTGCTTGCTAGATCCAGGGCCTGGTGTTTTCTAGCGAGACACATTGTCCCTCTCCTGGACGGACAGATTCCTCTACACTTTCCCTCCCTTCCCGTTGATCCAGAGAGTTCTTTTCAAACTACGCAGGGAGCACGCAACAATGATCCTGGTAGCACCTTTCCGGCCCAGGCAGATCTGGTTCCCCATGCTGACGCAATTGTCCCAGGAGCCCCCAGTTCCGTTGCCTTTCAGCTCCCATCTACTGTCTCAAGAGGAGGGTTCACTAGTCCACCCGGACTTGCGCTTACTGAACCTGCATGCCTGGCTCCTCAAGACATAGCCATTATGCGACACGGGGTCTCGCAAGAGGTGTCGGAAGTCCTTTCTGCTGCCAGAAAGCCTGCAACGCATGCGACATACGCCATAAAATGGCGCCGATTTTGCCTGTGGTCTCAGGCATGCGGCCTCTCCCCTTTAAAATGCCCAGTGAAATCGGTTCTGGAATACCTACTTTCCCTCTTCCACTCAGGTCTCGCCTACTCCTCTATTAAAGTTCACCTCTGTGCGATTTCGGCCTACCACTTCCCGGTAGGTCAGCGCACAGTGGCACAACTCGATGCCTCTCGGGACTTCCTGAGGGTGTTACACCTTAGGCCACCCATCAAGATCCCGTCCCCTCCTGGGACCTACTCTTCGTCCTGGAACAGCTCACAACCCCCTTTGAACCAGCTGCAGATTGCAAGCTACGTTTTCTGTCGTGGAAAACATTATTTTTAGTTGCTGTCATGTCAGCAAGGAGAATTTCCGAGCTTCATGCGCTCATGTGTAAGGAACCTTATTTAATTTTCCACCAGGACAGAGTGTCTTTGAGGACGAATCCTAAATTCCTGCCTAAGGTGGTCTCTGCCCTTACTCTTAATCAGGACATCGATCTGCCTGTGTACTTTCCCAAGTACTCTAATAGAGGAGAGGCATTGCTTCACACCCTGGATGTTCACCGCTCCTTAAGGTACTACCTGAACAGGACTAAACAGCTCCGCACGTCGGAGCAGCTGTTTGTATCCTTCGTTGAGAGGATGCTGGGCCAACCAGTCTCAAAGCAGACTCTTTCTCGCTGGCTTGTCCAGTGTATTTCCTTTTGTTACAACAGTAAACAGAAACCCCTTCCGGGCACAGTCCGGGGCCACTCGACAAGGGGGGTGGCTACCTCCTTTGCAGCAATGCGCAGTGTCTCCACCTCGGCCATTTGTGCAGCGGCTACTTGGAGCTCAGTGCACACATTTATTAGGCACTGTAGCCTGGATATTACATCACGGTGGAGAGCCGGTTTCGGCCTTGCCGTTCTACAGGGTCTCCTGTCCTAGAGTCAGGACTTGCTCAAGATCTCTCCTATTTGCCTCCTCCCAGAATGCTTAGAGGCGCTATTGCTTGGGAATCAGTCCTAATGATGTTACCTGCTGCAAGAGCTGTATCTTATCTGTGTCAGTGTTCACCATTCATCACAGATGGGTACTGGCCAGAGATCAGGACCCCGCGGGACCTTTTTTTTTTTTTTAAAGATAGGCGAACCCGATGCAGCATCGGCGCGCGTCCTCGAGGCCGGCGTGCTCGTGTGGCGCTCGAGGATTGGCGATTAGAGCTGCATCGACTCACCTGCCTACCAGTTCTTGATCTCCCGCCGTCGAGTCGCCTCGTGGGAAGCCTGAAGAAGCCTTATTCAAAATTTTAGGCCTTGAAGCCTGCGTCTTTAGTCGTCAGTCTACTAGTTCTGTGTTTGCCTCCACTCGACGTCGCCGGTAAGATCTTTCCTTTTTATTACATTTAAAGCGACGTCGAGTCTGTTTTTTGGTGTTTTTTTCTCTGTAGGTCATGTCGCGGTCGGAGGCAAAAAATCGCAGAAGACGGGGCGGCCCCCTATGCGTCGGTGCCCGTGCGGCCACAAGTACTCCGTCACCGACCAACATGTCCGGTGCCTTTCGTGCCTTGGCCGCTACCACGACATGGATTGGTCACGGCCTGCTTCTCGATGGACCGCCGAGTTTGGAACAGCGCCTGCGTTTAAGGTCGGGCGAGCTCCGCCGACTTTCGGGGGTAGGCCGCGCACTCGTCGGGCCAAGCCGCTTTCTCTCGGCCCCTCCTCCGGGTCCCCTCCCGGTTCTATACGGACCGCGGAGGAGGGAGCCTTGGCCTCTTCTAGCCTAGCCGTGGCGAGGCTCCTTCCACAGCGCAGGAGGCCCGTCGCTTCCCCCAGGAGTGGGCGGGGCGCCCGCTCCGGCAATCACTCCTTGGGGGTGAAGGCTCCCGGTGTCGCTCCCTGATCCGCTAGGCCGAGTCGGCGCCGTCCTCGCTTGCCGTCGTTCGGTGCCGTCGGGGCCTTGGTGCCGTTCGCAGTGCCGAGGTCCTGTCGATGTCGGCGCCGACCTGACTGTCGGCGTCGTGGGAAACTTCGGCTTCCGTCCACAGTGCCGACACTGCCAGTGCTGTGAAACCGCCTTGACGTCGTCCTTCGCCATGTCTCACCTCGGCGCCCGAGGTTGAGCATGGCGCCCGTGAAACGCCTGTCGTGTCGTCCGTGGCGCCCGTTGGGACTCAGCGCGACTTTCGGCGCCGAGCGGTCTCAGCGCCCGATGTCGCGCCGTGGTACGAGCCGAGTCGCCGAGTCGTCGGCGCTGCCTTGGTCTCTTGCTGCCGCAGCGGCGTCGAGCGGCCTGGCGGTGGCGTCGGCTCCGAGACTGGGGTTGCTGATGGCGCCGTCTCCGTCCCGGGTGCCTCCCCTGGCACCGGTGGACCTGATGGTGCCGCAGCTGGCCCTGGCCTAGGACTTCTGGCCCAAGCTGCCCTGCCACCTTCTGCTGGCACCGCTCGCGGTGCTGTGGACCGGGCGGGGATTGCCTTGGCTCCTGGGCCCCTCAGGAAGGTGTCCCTTCCTCGACCCCGTACTGTTTGGCTTAGGGCCTCGGACTCTTCCTCTTCGGAGTCGGAGTCCAGCTCAGAGTCGAATGGGCAGTCACACCCTTTGGGGTTGTCTGCAAGGGAGGACGAGCTGGTGGTTTCCTCTTCGGGTCGCGGCCAGTCCCCCTCCGAGGTGAGTCGGGTTTCCTCTAAGGCTAGGGTCAGTGATGCTGACCAGCGGGCTGTGGTGCGTGCCACCATCGCCTTGCAGCCCTAGCCTTGGGGGTTCCTTGACCCCTCTGCGGTGGTACCCCTACTGTGGCATCTCTCGGTGCCCAACTTTGGGGCCCTATCGGAGGGCCCAGGAAGAAGGTGCTCCTTCCGGGATTGCCCCTTCAGGAGCGGCCCTGGGTGCGGAGCTGCCTAGACTGGCCACTTCGAGGGCTAGGACCCTTTCGGACTCCGAAGGGTCGAGGGGTATAGGTTCGGCGCGCCGGCCCTTCTCTGGGACCTACCTGGGTCCTGGACGGAGCCGGAGTGCGGACTTCCGCCCTTCCCTTTGGGTTCCTTGAGAGGGTCCCATTCTTTCGAGGCAGGGGACCGTCCTTCTGGACCTTCACGGCCCCGGTCGCCTCACTTGGGGGATTCTTTTGAGGCGCAGTCTAGGCAGTGCAGGCGGTTGTACAGCTGTCGACTGCGAGGTCTTCAGGACCCCTGGTCCGCTCCTTAGCCCTGGCAGAGGTCAGCCGACTTCTTCTCTCGGCTCTGTCCACTCCCCTCTGCCACCTTCTCCTGCGTTCCCAGATATTTTTGGTCCTAGCGGGCCTCTCACCTGGGAACAGTTCAGAGCGGTGGCTGCTCGGTTCCCTGCTTACGTTAGGGCTTTGGACAGCCAGGTTTTTCAACCTCCCCCCGAGCAGCCACCCTCCGAGCCAATGGTGACCTCCAGCTCCTCATCCCCCTCTTCTGGGGGAGAGGAACCTTCTGTCCACATCTCTCCTGCTGCTGATCTCTCTGAGTATCAACGTTTCCTCGTGAGGATGATGGAGGACCTTCACCTTTCTCCTTCTTCTGTGAGCAATCCGGAGCATGCGGCGCACGCCTTTCTAGGCAATTTTGGGACAGCCACCCTCGTGGTGCCGCCTTGGCCCGCTCCCTTTCGGGAGGCGTCCATGCGTTTCTGGCAGAGGCCCTTCTCCAGAGTTCCTGCCCCTAGGGACCTCTGCCAGAGGTATTGCGCTCCCCCTGAGTCTCCAGGCTCCTTGCCTCATCCGCAGTCCGGATTGACGCACCTGGACACTCCTGATGGGCTTCGCGCCCTCCACCGTGACCGGCCCCCAGATCAGGACTCCTCGGATTTTGATTTCTGGGGGAGGAGGACTTTCTACTCGGCACGGCTGCTTCTCTCCATCTCTGCGCATCAGGCCCACTACGCTGCCTATAACAGGTACTTGTGGTCAGCGCTAGGTCAGTTCCTAGCCGCTCTGCCTGACTCTGAGCAAACCAGGCAAGCCATTGCTCTCTCTGCACGTGGCCTGGAGCTAGCAAGGCACCAAACAAGGGCATCTTACGACGCCAGTGAGGTAGCTACCAGGGTCGTAGGGACAGCGATCTGCACCAGAAGATCGGCATGGCTTCACCTTTCCCGGTTGTCACCCTTGGCCTGGCGTAGGGTGATTTGCTCCGCTCACCAGGGAACCTACCTCTTTTCCCGTAGGGCGAGACGGTGTTTGTCGGGGCAAATTCCTTCCCCCTCCGGGGGGACCCCGTCTCGCTTTCCCCTCTCTAGGGCCTCCTCAGGCCCAGAAGGTTCCCCTTAGTGTGTCACCCACTGAGGGCTAAGGGACACTGTCCCTTAGGGTGCAATCAGTCAGCCCCCTTCGGGGGGCTTGGTACTCACCCATCTGTGATGAATGGTGAAGATTGACACAGATAAGATATTCAAATTACGTACTTACCGTAATTATGATCTTTCTGTGTATCTTCACCATTCATCACAATCCTTCCCACCTTCCCCCTTGGGGCTTCAGTCTCTGGAATCCTCCTCCCTCTGTGCCTTCCCTATCTTCACTGCATAGGTGCCGGAACCTCTGGGGCGAAAGGGGCGGTAGCCCCTCCACTTGTTGTTCCTGTATGGTTAAAACCAGTATTGGGAAAGTGCCCTTTCTTCCTTAGCCCCCCTCAACTGTTGCCATCTTCCGGCACCCTTGCTTGAGTGAGATTAGTTGGGACACACAGGGGGGGACAGTCTTCCCTAAGGGGTATAGTTTGAGTGGCACTCCTCTCTTCTACATATCTTCTTCCCTATGGGGTAGGAGCTGGTGGTTGCCCTCCTTCTGTTATCCATCTGGAAAAAAAAAAATTTTTCCTTTTTCTTTTTTTCACCAAATATCTCTTTAGAGAGAGAGTACTGAATCCCTGTACCCTATCCTTCTCCAGAATAGCCGACTCTGCTTTGGGGTATTGCCAGTCATTCCGTGCCTTGAATTCTGGCAAACAGCTTTGCTAACTCCTTGCAGTTCCTATACAATCTGGTGACGGACAAGGGTCCTGGATCCCTGTTACCTCTCACTCTCTCTCCTGAAATTCTCTCCCCCTTCCTCCCTTCTTCCGCTTCCAGAGATTGGGGCCCCTACCCAATCCCCCTTAGTCTTATTTCTTATATGCTGTCCTCTCAGTCGTTATTTCTCCTTTTAGTTCAGTTTTCTCTCCTTTTTCTGTCCCTTGGACTCTCTTGTCCCACCCTCCATCCCTTCCTCTTACCTCTCCGGGACTCAGAACTGGTAGGCAGGCGGGGTTGATGCAACTCATCGGCTAATCCTCGGGCGCCCGTGAGTCGTCGGCCTCGAGGATGACCATGATATCTGCATCGGCTCTGCCTATCTTTAAAAAAAAAAAAAGGTCTCGCAGGTCCTGATCTCTGGCCAGTACCCATCTGTGATGAATGGTGAAGATACACAGAAAGATCATAATTACGGTAAGTACGTAATCTGAATATCTCGAAGTAAGATAGTACAGTTACGTAAGAACTTACCGTAACAGTAGATCTTCGAGAACAGCTTTTGCAGCAGGTACCTTCCCGCCCACCATTCCCCCTTGGAGGAGGTATGGCCTACCAGGCCTTAGCAGGAGCTAACGCTCTTTCTTCTTTTTCTTCTGATGGCGGATCCTCGGTCTCCCCTTCTGATGTCATCCAGCAGCCAAGAGTCTCCGGCGGGAGAACTGGGGAGTCTGGCGGGACCGCCTCCTTATGTACTCACGCCTGACCTCGGGGGCGGGACCGACGTCGGAGGCGGTCCTCGCTGAAGACTGCTAGCTAGAAGATTTCCGTGGGGTCCTGACGCCTGCCGGCTTCAGTCCTAATGGTGTTACCTGCTGCAAGAGCTGTTCTCGAAGATCTACTGTTACGGTAAGTTCTTACGTAACTGTACTTTATTAAAGCTTGAATCCCTTTTGTTGTTTATTCAATACGTAAAGGAAACATTTAAGGCACTCAATGTCATTGTTGTTGTGTTTCAAACAACATGAAGTCTTGCTATATTCTGACATATGCAGTGAGTCCCAACCTTCGAACTGTCCCGGAGATGAGAGTTAAACTTTCCATGCCAGGCATGGAACGCTGAGCTCGAGCTCAGTTGAGACTCTGTCTGTTCGTCTTCAAACTCAAACCGTCAGATTTTTTACTCCGCCTCACTGAACAGTTGCTCCGGAGATTTCTCCTTCTGCCCAGTTCATTTTTCGGTTAAAGTACCGTTTTCTCGGTTTTTGACCGAAATTAAACCGTAACCTCTAGGTTCAGTCTCTGTCTGTGGTATTTGTGAGTACTAGATAGGTTATATTTTACTCTATTCTGTGTGGAACTTATAGGTTCATAGGAAACATACAAAGTCGAGGGAACGAGCCCATTATGACTTTGCCATCCATTATCCAGGATGGAAATAGTATTTTTTTATCTCCCATGTAATTGTCCAGATTAATTTTGAAAACACTAAAACTGGGGCTATTTACTACATTTGATGGCAGGGAGTTCCAAACTGGAACAGCTCTCTGGGTTATAAAATTTTTCCTTTTGGTAGTCTGTATATTAAATGTCTTAATTTTAACATTATGGGATCTGGTGACTTGTAAACGGTTCATCGGTTCGGTTTGAACAGATCAAGTTGTTAAAAATCTTAAATTGTACTTTTAGAGTGTGGTTACGGTTCTTATCGGTTCTGAAAAAACAGATTTTATTACGTTTTCCACGACCCGTAAACACGGTTAGGAACCGATAAGAGGGTCTTGCCTGGCGGATTGCCATAAAAGGGTAAGTTTGGATAGGACTGGCACTATGTCTGAGAAACCCAAAGGAAAAACCGGGCCCACTGGGTTTCAACACTGTAGTGTGTGTGGGGAAGTCTTTGCCAAGGCTGATCCCCACACCACCTGTGTTCATTGTCTAGGGTTTGACCACCTCAATGCAGACTGCCAGATTTGTAAAATTTTCCTGCAGCTACCCTGGAAAGAGAGTTGGTAGGCTCAGGGAAGGGAAGCCAAAGTCCGCTGAACGGATGGCCAGCCGGTTCGGTTCCGACCGAACCAGAAGGGAGTGCCCTCTGACCAGGCGAGACTTCCTCGGGCAAAGGAGATCCGACTCTGAGGAGTTGGTTCCAGCAAAAAGGACTAGAAAATCAGCTGGTGTGGAGCCAAAACTTTCCTCTCCAACTGCTGAAGAAATAGCCAAAGCGATCAAAATTGTCCAGTCGCTTTCCTCGGTTCCGACCGAACCGGCACCATCAGGTAGGCGCTCGGTTCGGCCGGTTCCACCGGTTCAAGAGTATGATTTAGAGGAATATTATGAACCGGAGGAGGGGGAAGAGGAGTATGAGGAGAGTGAATGTGGATTTGAAAGTCTGGATGTGCCCATTGACCCGGACATCTCCCCAGACAGACCTTCACGAGTGTCTCCTCCTAGGCCTTCTGAGTCCCCTTCTCATTTTATGTTTTATAAAAAAGTGGCTGAAACCCTCCAGCTCCCTATGGAGGAAGCTGTGGACGATCAAGAGGAGCTTGACTTTGTGGAAATGATGGATATCCCATAGTCTAGGAGACTGTCTATTCCCTTGCATAAATCTTTTAGGAAACAGACATTTAAAATTCTAAAAACTCCTAACACTATACCTCCTGTGGATAAGAGAATGGACAAGAGGTACACATTGTCAGGCTCTGATACAGAGTTCCTTACACAACAATGCAGCCATGTTGGGGTAGTGCAGGCTGCAGCCTGTGACAAGGCAAATATTGCCTTGTCTTCACACACCCCCAGACAAGGACTCCAGGAGGATTGATGCCATGGCAAAGAAACAGTACATGGCAGTATCCTTGGGACTCAGACAGGCGAATTATATGGCTAGATATCAGAAATCCAGATGGGACACTGTCATGGCTTTAGCAAAACAGGTCCCTGGCCAGCTTGCCAAGGAGCTGGAGCAGGTGGCTGCTGATGGTATTGAGGCATCCAAGGTGCAATTCCATGCTGCAGTGGACTCAAATGATGTGTCAAGAGTCATGGCTACATCTGTGGCACTTCGAAGAATGGCTTGGCTCAGATGTACTAGCCTGTCACAGGATACGAGACTAAGGCCATGGATTTTCCTGTTGTGGGTAATTCTCTGTTTGGGGAGCAGACAGAGAATTACATGAAGAAAATGGATGAGTATAGAACCACCTATAGGAGTGCACAGGCCAAGGAAAGGCAGGCCACTCCTCAAAGGCAGCTTCTAGGGGCAGGGGCAGGCCTTTTCATAGGCCTTTTACCAAGCCCAGGCCTCCTCTTCTGCTTATGCCCAGATGGGGTTCTCTTTAGAGGGAGGCAGACGGGCAAGCAGGCCTGCTTCCACCCCTCAGCCCAAAGCCCCCGCCGCATGTGTTCCTGATGGGGCTGCCAGGGCTGGATTCTCAGCCACCTGTAGGGGCAGGCTGGCTTACTTTGTCCAGGACTGGGAGTCTCTGACATCAGACAAATGGGTCCTGGAAGTAGTAAGCCAGGGACTGGTTCTCAGCTTCAAAAGTTTCCAAAGATGAGAACCAGATCCTTTCCACCTGCAAATCCATCAGAGGCACTTGCCTTAGAGGCAGAGGTCTCTTCCCTCCTAGCTCTCAGAGCTGTGGAAAGGGTTCCACCCCTACACCAGGGCAAAGGATTGTATTCCAGGTACTTCCTTACCCCAAAAAAGACAGAAGAATGGCGGCCCATCCTGGATCTCAGATACTTAAACAAGCACCTTTTAAAACCAAAATTCAAAATGGTGACTCTGGGAATTATTCTACCCTCTCTAAGGCCAGGGGACTGGCTAATGTCCCTGGACCTCAAGGATGCCTACTTCCATATTCTCATCAGAAGCACCCATCGAAAGTACCTCAGGTTCGAGCTGCCCTCAGGCCATTACCAGTTCAGAGCAATGCCCTTTGGCCTCACCTCTGCTGCAAGGGTATTCACAGAATGCCTGGCAGTAGTAGTTGCTTCTCTAAGAAGGCAGAAAATTGCCATCTTCCTTTACCTGGACGACTGGCTCATAGTAGACCAGTCCCCAGACCAAGTCAAGTTACACTTACAGATAACTCAGCAACTGCTCACTTTTTTGGGTTTCCTTCTAAATCTTCCAAAGTCAGTTCTAGAGCCTGTCCAGCTCCTCACCTTCATGGGCGCAGAGCTAGACACAGAGAAGGCCAGAGCCTTCCTTCCTCTGGACAGGGCAAGGACCCTGGTCTCTCTGGCTTCCTCATTCACCCTGCAGGTGTCTCGACCAGCAAGGCATTTTCTACAGCTCCTGGTGCTGCTTCTACAGCAGTAGTGCAAGGAGCAAGATTTCAGATGAGGGACATTCAGTTCTATTTGAGAGCCTTTTGGTCTCAAAGGAAGGACCCTCTGACCAAATTGATCCCAGTAACTCGAACCCTGATCCAGGCCCTACAGTGGTGGCAGGATCAGAACAATCTGAGACAAGGGGTTCCCTTTGTCACTCAGTCTCGCTCTTTAATCCTTACTACAGATGCCTCCCTCTTGGAGTGGGGGGCTCACATGGGCGACCTCACCACCCAGGGATTGTGGTCCCCTCAGGAATCTCTGCTCCACATCAATCTGTTGGAACTCAGAGCAGTATTTCTAGCACTTCAAGCTTTTTCCAAATCTGTTCAGAACAAAGTTGTACAGGTCAGAACAGACAACACCACCCAATGTGGTACATCAACAAGCAAGGAGGCACTTGGTCTACGGCCTTGTGCAACGAAGCAATGAAGTTGTGGTCTCTGGCTTACTCCCTGAACACCTCCCTCATGGCAGTTCACCTCCCAGGCAAGGACAGTGTCCTGGCAGATGCTCTCAGCAGGATTTCCCAGGGCCATCACGAATGGTCACTGGACCCCCTGGTCTTGGAGGTGATATTTTCCAGATGGGGCACCCCACAGATAGATCTTTTTGCAGCCCCAGATAATCACTAACTTCCCCTTTTTTGCTGCAGACCCCCAGTGTTGGGCTCAGTCCCCCTGGATGCTTTAGTTCTCAATTGGGAAGGGAAGTTTCTCTATGCCTTTCCCCCTTCCCTCTCCTGTTCAAAGTGCTAGTCAAAATCAGATCTCAACCCTGCAAGATGATCCTGATTGCTCCAGACTGGGCCAGACAGCCCTGGTATCCACTCCTGCTGCCTTAGCAGTCCATCTTCCCCTGTGTCTTCCCAGGAATTACAACCTGTTAACCTGGGGGGGTTTGGTACCCGAACCTCAAATCTCTCAATCTCAAGGCCTGGCTCTTGAAGAGTTAGTTTGCTGATTTACACCTCTCCCAAGGTGTAATGGATATCCTGAAGGCTTCTAGAAAACCTTCCACCAGGGCTACTTATAATTCCAAATGGAAAAGATTTTCCATATGGTGCTCTGGGAAGCATATGTCCCCAGAATCTGCTGATCTGCCCACAGTCCTTGATTATATGGTCCACTTAAATAACTTGGGGCTGAGACCAACTACACTGAAAGTGCATCTGGCAGCTGTGTCTGCTTTTATTTCAGCAGGTAAGCCCTCTTCTCTTTCAGCTCACCCTATATTCTCCAAGTTTTTCAAGGGATTGCTTCACACCAACCCTCCATTCAGGGACCCTGCCCCTGCCTGGGACCTTAATGTTTGCATTGCTCAGCTTATGCAACCCTCTTTTGAGCCTTTGTCTTCAGCAGAGCTTACGTACTTGACTTGGAAGACTGTGTTTCTGGTAGCTATCACTTCTGCCAGACGCATAAGTGAATTACAAGCTTTGTCAGTGGAGCCTGATTTTATCTCCTTTCATAGAGATAAGGTGGTCCTCAGGACTAACAGGAAGTTCTTGCCTAAGGTGGTATCAGATTTCCACCTTAATCAATCTCTGTCTCTTCCAGTGTACTTCACTGACCATTCCTCCTCTGGCGAGAGGAGGCTGCACAGTTTAGATGTGAAAAGAACCCTTAGTTACTACATAGAGCATACCAAGGGTCACAGGTTTGACTCCCTCCAACTGTTCCTCACTTATGGTGAGGTTGGTAAAGGGAAACATGCCACTAAAAGATCCATTGCCAGGTGGATTGTCTCTTGTATCCCATTTTGCTATGAAAAACTGGGTAAGGTTCCTCCCTCAGGCCTGAGGGCTCACTCTACCAGAGGTACAGCTGCTTCCCTGGCTGCTGCCAGGGACATCCCTATTCTAGAGATATGTCAAGCAGCTACCTGGAAAACAGTTCACACTTTTACCAAGCATTACTCCCTGGACATCCAGGCTAGGAGTGATGCTCGGTTTAGCACAGCTTTGCTTCAGAGCCTCTTTCCTAAGTAGGTTCTGTCCCTCCTCCATGGAAGTACTGCTTTGTAGTCTGCATATGTCAGAATATAGCAAGACTTCATGTTGTTTGAAGAAAAAATTACTCACCTTAGTAATGTTGTTTCTTCTAATGGAGTCTTGCTATATTCTGACCTCCCCCCCCGCCTGCCCCTCTCAGAACCTCTGTTTTTGGGATGTGGGTGGGCAGTGCAGTGTTGGCACTTAGTAGGTGCCCACCTTGTTGTTTTCACCCCTTCTTTTCTTGGGGTGATTTGGTGTTGTGTTTTTCATTTTTTGGGTCTCCTGACTTGAGTCTTTGTTTTGTGACCAAAAAATGTGTTTTATGTTTGATAGCCAGTTGGCTAGTGTAGGTTTACAGCTTCCACACAGGACCTTAGTGAGTTTAGCTCATAAAGATCTGACGGTTTGAGTTTGAAGAACAACAGACAAAGTCTCAACTGAGCTCGAGCTCAGCGTTCCATGCCTGGCATGGAAAGTTTAACTCTTTCATCTCCGGGGCAGTTCTAAGGTTGGGAATCACTGCATATGTCAGAATATAGCAAGACTCCGTTAGAAGAAACAACATTACTAAGGTGAGTAATTTTTTCTTCTGCTCTCTTGTTGTATATTCTGAACTTATGTAAAACCTGTACTTTATGTAATGTCATCCTATGATACCCTGTACCCCAGTTTTCCCTAGGTCGCATCTGGAAACGAGTGGTTATCCACTCAGTATGCCTGTCTGGTTAACTCTTAAATAAATAAATAAAATTTTTCCGTTCTTCTCTGGACTGTTCCTATTTCCTGAGGGTAAAGGGGAATGAGTAGGATTTATCTCTATCCTGAGGGAACTCTTTCTGATTGCTCCTAGGGGTGACCTGTTGGCTCATTCTTAGCCATGTTGTTCAATTCACAGTTAAAGAGACCATCCCTTTAATAGTTTGTTCCCCTTTTTCCAGGTCCTCTCTGGCAGGTCTCAGTCTCCTATTGTGTCAGCTTCTGCTGGTTTGGCACTGTTCTGACACTACAATAACCTTGAGCTGGTGTTCTTTGTCTGGCCTTCAGGGAGTCCGATTGAGTTCCCACTCTATCCTTTATGTAAAGGGGTGCCCTCTGTAGGGCTTCACCCCTTCCCCACACACATCTGTGTTAGCACTTAACAAGGTGTTAGTGGGCTTCTTTTCCCTTCCTAGTTGGGCGCTGTCCTTTCGGAACAGAATTTCTGCCTTGGCAGTCGGTGAGCTCTCAGCTAGAGTTTGAGGGGTTGGGATGGCGGGAGGTATAGAGAATCTGCCTTTTGTGTCCAAGCAGTATAAGCGGTTCGGTTGCACCTTCTCTTCAGTTTTATCAAGTGAGAT
This sequence comes from Neoceratodus forsteri, assembly GCA_016271365.2. NCBI lineage: Eukaryota > Metazoa > Chordata > Ceratodontiformes > Ceratodontidae > Neoceratodus > Neoceratodus forsteri. The sequence goes on along the minus strand of CM028129.1, from coordinate 336,946,022 downwards.
CCTTGTTCCCTTGTTTTTGGTTCCAAGCTTATAAGCCTTTAAACCAATCTCTCAATTGGCAGAGTTCTCCCCTCCCAACATCCCTCTTTCTCTTTTCCTCTCTTCTTTCTCTCCTTTATCTGTTCCTCGCTTGGAGCCGCCCCAGAAGTTAGGCCCTGCGGTCCCTTAGGGTAGGCATTTCCTTCTTTTTTTAAGTCCTCTACTGGCTTATTCCTTTTTCAGTTTATATCCTTTCCTTTTTCTATCCCTGTGCTCTGTTGCCTTACTCTCTTTTTCTTATCCTTACTTGGTCTCTCCGGCTAACAGAACTGGGATGGAGGAGGAGTCTTCGGCACCTAACGGCCACCCCTCACACATCACGTGATGCGTCACTCTCGGCTTCGGCGCTGACTCCTCTGGGCGGGGGGAAAGAAACTCCCGTGGTGGGTGCGTGCGTGCCACTGTTGCTTACACCCAAGCAGTAATGAATGGTGAAGATACAAGAAAAGATCAAGAATTACGGTAGGTACATAATTTTCATTTCTTTTATCTCAGGAACCTGTGAGGCTTTTATCTCCCAATATGTTTCTTGTTTCATACTTGGGTCATAATATCTTGAAATGCATCACAAATGTAATCTAGAAATAATTTGAAAATGTGACCCTCATGTCACACTTTGGTAACCCCTTTTCATGAACAGATCCAGCTCAGAGTTGCTTCATACCATAACTAGGGGTATCGAATCCAATAGCCAACAGGTTAAAGCTGCAATGGATGCCTTCAATACCGCCTCCCATGCAACAGCGGCTGGCATCTGCACCCGCCGGCACTCTTGGCTACGTACTTTGGGTTTCATGAATGACGTCCAGCAGCAAATTATGGCTTTACCTTTTGAAGGTATGTATCTGTTCAGGCCTCAGGTGGAGCAAGCGCTGGAGGCCACACAGACTAGGTCGGCCATTAAGATGGCCAGACCTACACCCATTCCCTCCAGAGGAGGTGTGAACAGGCACCAGTTTCACAATTGTCGGTCCTTTCATGGCAAAGGCAGGGGAGGTTTTAATAAAAACCTCAACCGTCAACTGCAGAAGAAAGCGCAACAGGAGGCACAAGGCCCCAAAGCGCCCAGTGCCACCTTCTGAGTTTCTGGCCCAAGTCCCACCTCATTTGTCCGAGGGTGACTCCTCCTCAGTGGTGGGAGGACGTCTGACTCAGTTGTACAATCAGTGGAAATCTATAACATCAGACAAATGGGTCCTTCGGATAATGCGCGAGGGGTACTCTCTCAGTCTTTCAGAAACCCCTCTGGATCATCCTCCCAAACGACAGCCCAGGCTGTCGGCAGTTCAGTCAGACCTTCTTGCTTCCAAGATACAAGGCTTTCTGAAAAACAGGGCAGTAGAAATAGTTCCACTGGATCAACAAAACACAGGTTTCTACTACCATTATTTTCTGGTTCCAAAGAAAACTGGCAGCATGCGCCCAATTCTGGATCTCAGAAAACTAAACAAGTTCCTTCACAAGGAAAAGTTCAAGATGATTTCACTAGGTACCCTGCTGCCTGTGCTTCATCAGCATGATTGGTTAGCCTCCCTGGACATGCAGGATGCCTACCAACATATTCTGATACACCCAAACCACCACGAATACCAAAGGATAATGGCATTGGGTCAACACTATCAGTTCAGAGTCCTGCCTTTTGGGCTATCCTTGGTGCCTCGAGTTTTTACAAAGTGTTGTGCAGTTCTCGTGGCGCACCTCAGGAAAATCGGAATACAGGTGTTTCCATATCTGGATGACTGGCTCCTAGCAAGTCCCTCCAGGCAACAGACTCTAGAGGCCATGGCCACGGTCTCAGACCTCCTCACGTCCATGGCAGTCCTGCTGAATCTCAACAAGTCGCAGTTGCAGCCCTCCCAGAAGCTACTCTTCATAAAAACTCTTTTGGACACCTCCTGTGCAAAGACTTTTCTTCCAGAGGACAGAAGGAGCAGTATCCTACAGATGGCTTGATACATCAGAGAACTCAGCTCGGTTTGAGCCATCTCGATGCAATGGATGCTGGGCCTCATGGCATCCTCGGTATTCACTGTACCCTTAGCTCATCTCCACATGAGAACCTCCCAGTGGATGCTCGGTATTCAGTGGCCCCCAACCACTCACCCTCTGTCCTTTCTCATCAAGGTGACAGAACCTCTGAAGAGGTCACTCATCTGGTGGTCCCAGGAGGACAATCTTCTGGTAGGATATCCCTTTGCCTCTCTGGATCATCAGATCTCAGTTACCACGGATGCATCCCTGATGGGTTGGGGAGCCCACTGCCAGGATCTCCACACTCAGGGTACGTGGAATCAAGACGAGTCTCAACTCCACATAAATGTCCTGGAAATGAGGGCCGTCCTCTATGCAGTCCGAGCTTTGAAGGACATATTCTGTCACAAGAATATTCTTCTTCAAACGGACAACAAAGCAGTGATGTACTGCATCAACAAACAGGGTGGAACACACTCTTACCCTTTATGCATGGAAGTGATGAGAGTGTGGGAGTGGCGCCTGGAACACAAGGTCTTGATTAAGGTGGTTTACCTGCCAGGAGTGCAAAACAAGCTGGCAAACCATCTCAGCAGAACAGAGACGGATCCCCATGAGTGGTCTCCCGACTCAACCATCATTCAGTCACTGTTCAAAGAATGGGGAACTCCGGACCTGGACCTTTTTGCGTTCCCCACTCAACACAAAACTGCCTCTCTTCTGCTCCAGAAATCCAGAACCTGGCATTTTTTGTCAGTATGCATTCAGGCTGCGGTGGACAAGATGCTTTCTGTACGCCTTTCTGCCCCTTCCTCTAATTCAGAGGGTACTTCTCAAATTGGAGTCTCGGGGGCAGAATGATTCTCGTTGCTCCGTTCTGGCCTTGGCAAATATGGTTTCCGCTACTCAACAGTCTGTCGGAAACTCCCCTAAAGACGCTTCCCCTCCAGATGAACCTTCTGACCTAGGGTCCCGTAGTCCATCCCATCCTGAGGTCGCTTCACCTTCACGTTTGGCTCCTGAAGAGATAGAGGTGAAACGGTTCAACGTCTCTCGTAGAGTTTCTGATATCCTTTTGACTGCATGCAAGCCAGCCACTAGAAAAACCTACACAGCCAAATGGTAGCATTTCTCTATCTGGTGTGCAAAATCTTCTTGGAATCCTTTTTCCTGCTCACCGAATAAAGTCTTGGAGTACCTCTTAGATGTCTCAAATACAGGTCTGCAGTACTCTGTAGTCTGATTTCATCTTTGTGCCATTTTGGCGTATCATAAGCCAATACTTTCCATGTCACTGGCTCAGTTGCCTGTGGTTAAAAAGGTTTCTTAGGGGTATTCTGCATACTAGACCTCCTATCAGACGCCCAGTCGCAGTCTAGGACATCATTCTTATGCTAGACATGCTCACTCGTAAACCTTTCGAGCTTCTAGCTACTTGCGAATTGAAGTTCCTCACTTGGAAGTGGCCTTCCTGGTGGCCAGCACCGCAGCCCGTAGAGTTTCTGAAATACATGCATTGGTCACTGACCCCCCGTACACTGTATTTCACAGGAACAAAGGAGTTCTTAGGACTCATCCTAAGTTTCTCCCTAAGGTTATCTCAGAGTTCCATCTAAACCAACCTTTAGTCCTTCCTACCTACTTTGCAGATTTCCAGAATGAAGGGGAGAGCGTACCCTTCATTCACTGGATGTTAAGAGAGCACTGCCGTTCTATCTAGATAGAACAAAAGAAATTTGCAAAGCTCTGCAACTATTTGTTTCCTTCAGCAAGACCCGGCTGGGTCAACCTGTCGCTATCAGATGTATTTCAGCATGTCTGGTGGCTTGCCTTTGCCACTACTAATCTGTGGCACAAGTCAAGCTTGAAGGCAGAGTGTACGCTGACTCTACCAGAGCAGTCACAGCATCTCTGGCAGAAATCCGCAACGTGCCCATTGCAGATATTTGCAATGCGGGCACTTGGAGCTCAGTGCATACTTTCGTTAAGCACTATGCTTTAGATGTCCATGCCAGACAACATCTGTCATTTGGTGTGACTATTCTTAACGGACTTCTGTCCTGAATATGTGAGCTCTTAGTTTCACCTGCTGCCCGTCTCGGGTTGGGGGGGGGGTTATTAGCTCGGTACTCTCCCATTACTGTGAATGAATGGTGGAGACTTTATGTCCAGGAAAATATGGAAATTATGTACCTACTGTAATTCTTGATCTTCTTGGGCGAAGTCTCCACCACTCATTTATACGCCCACCCACCATCCCCCCAGCTCACGTCTCTGTTTTTGGTCTTCGCTCCCTCAGTGGCTGGGCTGTGAAGACTCTATTGTTGACCTTTCTTACATGGGTCATTCGGAATATCTTATGTCTGATTTTGTTAGGTTAGTCCCTCTAGGTTAGTTACACTGCACCTCCTTGGTGGGGAAAAAAGGTACTGAGGCGGTTAATAATAATATTATCTTTATTTTTAAGGCGCCTTTCAAAAACCAAGGCACTGTACAAATAAGATCAAACAAATCAAGTAAAACATTAAAACCAGACAACATCAACATACTAGTACAAATTAGCTAATCAGTCACTTCCATAGGCCTGGTACCATAAACGAGTCTTTAAGGCTGATTTAAAACTTTCCACAGTCGTGCACGCTCATTACCGACGAGGTAGAGAATTCCATAATGTGGGAGCCATGAACATAAAAGATCTGGCTCCCGAAGATTTCAGACACACCTTAGGTATCTCTAGCAACCCCTCGCTGGCTGAGCTAAGCGATCGCCCAGGGCAGTAGGGGACCAGGAGCTCTTTCAGATAGTCCGGGCCCAGTCCGTATAGGGCCTTAAAAGTCAGCAAGCCAACTTTAAAGGTGATCCGCCACTGAACAGGCAGCCAGTGCAGGTCGCGCAGCACCAGCGTAATATGACTTGACCGAGATGTTCCCATCAAAAACCGAGCTGATGCGTTCTGCACCAGCTGCAGGCAGCGGATTTCCACCCCTGAAAGCCCTACGTATAGGGAATTGCAGTAATCTAAGTGAGAGGACACAAAGGCGTGAACCAAAACTGGAAGGTCGTTGGACAGAACCAGATGTTTAATCCTGGAGATATTCCTAAGATGATAAAAGGAAGATTTGACGATAGCTGACACCTGCAATTGCAGGGTCAGCCCTTCGTCAAAAATCACCCCAGGTTACGCACCCAGGTAGAGGTTGGGAGAGGGTGTCCCCCGAGAACAAGTCCAGAGGGAGACCCACTACCCAGACCTCCTGTCCAGTGACCAGATTCAATAGCCATCACCTCAGTCTTACCAGAGTTCAACTTCAGCCGGCTCATATCCATCCACTCCTGGATTTCTTTGATACACTTGTTAAAGACCAAGAAAGCACTACCCTGGTCAGGTGCAAAAGACAGGTAGAGCTGGGTATCATCGGCATAACAGTGAAACCTCAGCCCATACCTTCTTACAATGTCTCCGAGGGGTAGTATGTACACCGCGAACAACATGGGTGACAAAACCGAACTCTGAGGAACCCCACAAGACAGAGACATGGGATCTGAAGAAAACATTTCAGATACCACTCTCTGAGTTCTTCTGGTGAGGAAAGATGTAAACCAACTAAGGACAGATATGAAAATTACGTACCTACCGTAATTCTTGATCTTCTTGGACGAGTCTCCACCACTCATTCACACTATTGGGATCTGCGCTGGAGGCACTAGGACCCATAGGAGCAAACTTTGCTGGAGGTCGGCACCAGAGGACGAGGCTAGAAGAACGGCACCGTGAGCCTCAGCTCGCAGTAGGACTATCTCAAGGCCGACCCTCCAACCGCCTCAGTAACTTTTTTACCAAGGAGGTGCATCGCAACTAACCTAGAAGGATAGCCTAACGTAAAAACCAGACATAAGATAGTCCGGGCTACCCGTATAAGAAGGGTCAACAAAGAAGTCTTCACAGCCTAATGATTTGAGGGAGTGAAGACCAACAACAGAGGTGAGCTCGGGGGCCGGAGGGTGGGTGTGTGAATGAGTGGTGGAGACTCGGCAAGAAGATCAAGAATTACTGAGGTACGTCACTTTTCATATCTTTCTGACATAAGTCTCCACCACTCATTCACACTATTGGAAGAGTACCGGGCTAATAATCCCCGAGAGGGCAGCAGGAGAGACCAAGAGCTCACGTTTCTAGGACAGAAGTCCATTAAGGATGGCTCTGCCAAAGGAAGAATGTGACATAGCATGGACATCTGGTGCATAATGTTTAAGAAGTATGCACTGAGCTCAGGTGGCAGCGTTGCAAATATCTGCAATGGGCACGTTGTGAATTTCCGCTAGGGATGCCGCGACCGCTCTAGTAGAGTGAGCGTAAACCCTGCCTTCCAACTTAACCTGTGCCATGGAATAGCAGTGGCGAAGGCATGCCACTAACCATGCTGAGGTGCATCTGATAGCGACAGGTTGACCCAGCCAGGTCTCGCTGAAGGAAACAAACAGTTGTTGGGCTTTGCAAAAATCTTTGGTTCTATCTAGATAGAAACGCAAAGCTCTCTTAACATGAGTCGAGAGATTACTCGTGAGGATCTGTCTCCGTTCTGCTGAGATGGTCCGCCAGTTCATTCTGCACACCTGGCAGGTAAACCGCATGGATTAGAGCCTTGTGCTCCAAGCACCATTCCCCACACTCTCATAGCTTCCATGCATAATGGGTAAGAGTGTGCACCGCCCTGCTTGTTGATGTAATACATCACTGCTTTGTTGTCCGTTTGAAGGAGAATGTTCTTGTGACAGAGAATGTCCTTCAATGCTCGGACCGCATAAAGGATGGCTCTCATTTCTAGGACGTTTATGTGAAGCTGGGACTCGACTTGAGTCCACGCACCTTGAGTGTGGAGAGCCCTGACAGTGGGCTCACCACCCCATTAGGGACGCGTCCGTGGTAATGGAGATTTGATGGTCCAGAGGAGCAAAGGGATATCCTTCCAGGAGATTGCTCTCTTGAGGCCACCAGGTGAGTGACCTCTTTAAAGGTTCTGTCACCTTGATGAGATAGGACTGCGGGTGAGTGGTTGGGGACCACTGAGTGCTGAGCATCCACTGAGTGGTTCTCATGTGCAGACGTGCTAGGGGTACAGTGAACACTGAGGATGCCATGAGGCCTAGCATCCGTTGCATCGAGAGAGCTGTAACTGAGCTGTTTTCCCCGATGTGACGGGCCATTTGAAGGATATCGTTCCTTCTGTCTTCTGGGAGAAAAGCCTTTGCACAGGAGGTGTCCAGAAGAGTCCCTATAAAAAGGAGCCTCTGGGAGGGCTGCAGTTGCGATTTCTTGAGGTTCAGCAGAACTCCCATGGACGTAAGGAAGCGAGAGGCCGTCTCTACGGCGTCCAGAGTCCCTTGCCTGGAAGGCTTGCCAGAAGCCAATCGTCCAGATAAGGGAACATCTGTATTCCGACCTTTCTGAAGTGTGCTGCAAGAAGTGCACAACGCTTTGTAAAAACCCGCGGTGCTGAGGATAGCCCAAAAGGCAGGACTCTGAACTGATAATGTTGTCCCAGAGCCACAAACCTCAGGAATTTGTGATGCCTCGGGTGAATAGAAATGTGCTGGTAAGCATCCTGCATGTCTAGGGAGGCTAGCCAGTCGTGTTGATGAAGCAAAGGTAACAGAGTTCCCAGAGAAATCATTTTGAATTTCTCCTTGGGGAGAAATTTGTTTAGCTTTCTGAGATCTAGAATGGGGCACATGCCCCCAGACTTCTTTGGAACCAGAAAGTAATGGGAGTAGAACCCCGTGTTCCGTTGATGCAGCAGCACTACTTCTACTGCTCTGTTGTTCAGAAGGCCCTGAATCTCGGCGGCGAGAAGGTCTGACTGAAGGATTGACAGCCTGGGCTGTCGTTTGGGAAGACGATCCGGAGGGGTCTCCGCCAAATTGAGTGAATACCCCTGGCGAATTATCCGAAGGACCCATTTGTCTGAGGTTATGGACTTTCATTGGTTGTAGAAGTGCATCAGACGACCTCCCACCGGAGAGGAAAAGTCCACCTCGGGCAGCTGAGATGGGACTTGGGCCAGCAACTCATAGGGTGGCGCTGGGCACTTTGGGCCCTTGCGCCTTCTGTTGTGTCTTCTTTTGAGGTTGGGCAGGTTGGTGTTTATGGAAACCCCCTCTGCCTCGAAAGGACTGACGGTTATGAAACTGACATTTATTGGCACTCCCTCGAGAGGGGACAGGAGGGGGTCTAGCCAATTTAATGGCTGACCTAGTCTTTTGTGTAGCTTCTAGAGCTTGTTCTACCTGAGGACCGAAAAGATATGCACCATCGAAGGGTAACGCCATCACCTGCTGCTGCGTGTCATTTGTGAAGCCCGAAGTGCGCAGCCAGGAATGACGGCAGGTACAAATACCAGCAGCCGCCGAATGGGAAGCGGTGTCGAAAGCATCCATAGCTGCTTTAACCTGCTGGTTATTAGATTTGATACCTCTGGTAATGGTTTGAAGAAGCTCTGGCTTTGTATCCGATTCCGCTAGAGCTTCAACCATCTGCTTGATAGAGTGCCACAGGATATACTCGTACTGGGAGAAATAGCCCGTAGCTGGTAACACGTATACTTAGGGTAGAAGCAGCAAGACTCTCTTACCTAAGGTGTCTGTCTTACGAGGTGCTTTGTTAATAGGTCGAGCTGTAGTAGTTTGGGGAAGAACGACCTTATCATTCTCTGCCAGGACTACAATAGATCCGCAAGGCTTGAGATGCCAAAATGGGACTCATCCTTGGGGCTGAATATTTCCTGTCTATGGATTTTGCCACAGCAAGGGTGAGAGCAGGATTATTCCATACCATTTGAGACAGCGTCTTGAAGGAAGGCTGAACCGGAGGAGTCAAATCCGTAGGGATCTCCGGGGCATGAAGGTATTGGAGTCTTAACAATTTCCCAGGATCAATGTCTGTAGTCTGGAGAGAAAGAGTGGAGATCAAATTTTTCAGCAGAGACTTAAAGGACGGGTCCTCGACCACAGGCTCTGTAGCAGTAATGGATCCTGCTTCCTCCACCTCATCACCCAGCCGAAGGTCTGGTTCAGGCTCAATGTCATCTCCTGACAGTCCAGGAGGGACTGTATGGACAGGAAAGGAATGAAAGTCAGAGGAAAGCGAAGAAGGAAAAGAGTGAAAAGAGAAGGCCCTGAGAGCCCCTGGCGCCACGGAGGGACACGGCACCGAGATCGACGCCGAGGACCCATGCAGTGCCGAAAACGGCGCCAAGGAGGGCGCCGAGCAAGCCATCGACGCCGAGAATGCCGAAAACACTCCAAGACTCCGAAAAACAGGCTTTGAAGGAAGAAGAGCACGAGATAAGGGCATCAGTGTGGCCCCCTGCGCCGTAGCCTTGTGAGGTGGGGTGGACACCTAAGCGCGGAGTCGATGGCACCGAAGAAGGTGCCGCACGACTAGGGAAGTCCAACCACCCTACCTGGTCTCCCAATAAGCCCGAAGGCCCATGAGTGACCGAGCCAGGTAGCTGAACCAACCTCCGAGCCCATTGCTCCATAAGAGCGCCCACTGATGAAACTGCTCATCTGAAGACCTACCTTGGGCGGTAGGGCTCCGGCGTCGAAGCGCTGGCTACCAGAAGCAGAGGTTGGCGACTCAAGGAGGAGACCGCAACAGCCCTGATAACTGAACGCCTATGCACAGACGCATTCAGAGGGCGCACCTGAGTGATGCCTTCTCTTTTGACCTGCGCCAAGAAGAGTTCGAGGCTCGAACGGTGCCGAGAATGTGACCGTTATTTTTATGCTTCCGCTGGGACCGCCCATCCCCTCGGGCATTGGACTGACCGTTGTCAGACCCCCCTTCCAGAGAAGGCAGCGGACCGGACCCAGCCCGACTGACTGAACAGCTTTCATACAAAGTCTCCCTACCATCACCTGATCTGCTCATGGTCGACTCCGTCAAAGTAGGCTGAGACTTCTTTTATTTTTAAAATAAGAATTAGGCGATACTTATCGAGATACTACTACAAAATAAGAAAACTGAAAACTATGCTGCTAGTTTGAAGTTTGACTCCCGTCGGGCGAGCTACGTCGTCACTGAAGCGCACTCGATGGCGGGAAAAAAGGAACTGAGTCGGGTGAGGGTCAACGCCGAGATAGTCATTGCCACGCCGAGCTGAGGCTCAGTGACTGCTCTCGTGGGTCTGCCTCTGGCGCCTGGCCCATCCTGCAAAAAGTTTGTTCTCGATGGGTCCTAGTGCCCAGCGCAGATCCCAATAGTGTGAATGAGTGGTGGAGACTTATGTCCAGGAAGATCCAGTTATTCCACATATGTACCTCAGACGGCTAAGTAACAACCCATGGTCCACGGTGTCAAATGCTGATGATAGATCCAGAAGAACCAAAATGGAGTGGTTCTTCCAATCCCTCACCATCAGGAGATCATTGAGCTCCCGAACCAGCAATGTCTCTTCCGAAAACCGGACTGAAGGGACTCATAGATGTCATGGATGGTTAAATGGTCCTCCAGTTGTGTTGCCACTACTTTCTCAATAACCTTCCCTAAAAAAGGGAGGTTCGAGATTGGCCTGTATTTGACGTAGCAGTTTGGGTCCAAAGTAGCTTTCTTCAAGAGCGGTATCACTATCACCTCTTTCAGAGAGTTAGGAAACTCCCCAGATTCCAAGTAACACCAAACAAAATCCACATTAGGACTGGACCAATAACATCAAGACATCCCAATATCAGGGAAGTCGGTCCAGGATCCAAACTACAGCATGTAGGGTGTACATCTTGGATGAGCCGCATGACATCCATAAAGTCAGGTCGGCTGAAGGTACTCCAGGAAAACCGAGGGACAGTGACCTCATGCTGATCACAAGCAACGCCCAGAGAATGTGCTGGTTGGAGCCCTGCCCTGATGTCAGCCACCTTATCAGCAAAGAAACGAGCAAGGTCATCGCACTCTGTTTGCGAAAACGCTTTCCGAACCTGGAGACAGGCTGGGTTGCACAGTCTGTCCACAGTACGGAATAACTGAGCTGATCGGTTCTGAGCTGCCACAGTCTCCTTGGACAGGAACTCTGCCTTCTTACGGGTGATTGTGGATTGATGGGCTTGATAATGGTCTATCAATCTAAGGCGGTCGGTATTAAAGGCAGATTTCTGCCAGCGACATTCTAATATTTGTCCTTATCGCCGCATCTCCCTCAAAACCCAAACAAACCATGGGGATCGAGGGTGAAGGGAAAGAGGATGAACGCGGACTGGAGCAATCACATCCAGAGCCCCTGAAATGGCCTTATTATAAGCCAACATGAGGGTCTCTGGGTCACTGCTTGCCACAGAGAGGTACAATAGGTCAAGTGCCACAGATAGGCTCTGAGAACTTATGTCTCGTAATGGGTGGTACCCGACCATCTCCACAGGGGGAGGCCTACTAAGGGGGGGTGCTAAAACTAAACCCCACTGTGTAGTGATCAGACCACACAGCAGGTTCCACCCGCAAATTGGAGGCCTCGATCCCTAGGAGGGAAACCAGGTCAAGGGAGTTACCGTGTTTGTGAGTGGCAGTGGTAACCACCTGTGTGAGGCCCAGAGATGTCATTAACTGGAGGAAGTGCTGTCCAAATTGCAAGAGTTCGTCGTCGGCCCAGGCGTTAAAGTCACCCAGAACCATCAGTCTGGGTGACTCCAACATCATGTCGACGACGAAGTCTGCCACTTCCTGAAGGAAATGCTTCTCGTCACCGGGTGGACGACAGATGAGGGCAATCCGACAACCTCCACCTACCACAACGATGCACTCGAATTACTCTGCCTCCTCAACTGGTACACTCGAGAAGTGTAGTTTGGTCTTGAAACAGACCGCAACTCTCCCCCCCCCACCCCCACCGCGGTCCAATCTCAGGTGGTGTATCACCGAATACCCAGCTGGAGTTAAAGCCTCCAAAATGGGGCCAGAATTTTCATCCAGCCAGGTCTATCATTTCAATAAGATCCGCAGTAATTGCGGTCTTGTTTTTAGTGGACCTGGCATTGCATAACACCGCCCGAGTTGGACGAACCTCTCGGGCCACCCAAACCATCTGCCTACCATATTCAGTAGTGCCCTTGGGTATGGAAACCAAACATGGAGCCCCACGCTGTAGGTTCCATTTCGCCCCAGGGCATCTCCTGGATCCTACTACCCTGATGTGATGACATCTCTCACTCGCCCTCCACTGTTAGCACCCCCCACCCCTCTCCAACTCCTACGTGCAATACCTAACGCCCTGCGCCGTAAATAAGTGTCAAACTGAAGAGGAAGAGGAGAAAAAGGATGGAGGGCATGAAGAGCAGAGGACGAATAGTGCACGACTGCAGACATCAGCATCCCAGGCATTCAGTAACCCAAAGAACACAATTAAATAAATATCAAACACAATACAAATAATTATGTTAATATTGGGATTTTATTATTATCTAAATAATAAAATATTTAACCATAAATAATATACTCCCCGTACCCAACAAATAACAATAAAATTAAAACCTAGACTTTGAGTCCTTCAGTCCTAAAATAACTTAGTCCCACTAGGAGACCAAGACAGAACACCCTTAGCCCCGAGGTCTTTCAATCCTCAGGGAGCATAAGGAGAATGTATACTCAAAGTCAGAATAATTAGGCAGACAAGCTTTAAATGAGACAAGTTTGAGTGCAAAAGTGGAGATGGTTGAAGATGTCCAAGCACTCTCACTGCTTATGAAGTTATTAGCAAAATCCAGGCCACCAGAATTTAAGAGGGAAAAAAATGTCTAACCATGTATGTAGATCTTCAGACACAGATATCCAACACCAAACCATTCCTTCCAGGCCGACATCCACCGCAGGCAAGCACAGGGGAGAGACCTATGTGCAGGGGTCGAGCCGAAAACATTCGCTCCAGCAAAAGGAACCACCACTGTGGTTCACCAAGCAGCAGACCCCCTGGGGAACCAACGAGGATCCTGAGCCCACCAGTCAGTTCCCTGGCCAGTCCACAGCTCAGGTCCCCTACACCACAGCAAAATTCGACCAGTACTCCCAGCACAAATCAAGGAACCCCCTGTACTGCAAATGTCCAATTAGTCGATTGGCGCAGTCCCACAGCTCGTTTCTACCAAATCTCCACTCCGGTCACAATCCCAGTTCCTAGGTCGAACTCCAGGTCCCTAATCAAAACGCTGTTCCTAAGAAGCCACAAGAGAGGTATCCAGCCAAGGGGAGGGGGGCAAGTTCGCCTTACTACTCCCCGACTCCACAGCCTGCCACACTGCAGTCAAGTGAACGATAAGCAGTGAGTGATGGCCATCAAAACTCCTCAACAGAAAAGAAGGGAAACAGCATTGCTGATGCAGGCAACAACTCCTCCTCGTCTCGTCCCCGAAGCCGCTCAAACTCAAGCAGCTCCCCTACTCTGCAGCTGTCTCCGCAGCCTATCACATCTCGGCCATAAAGGAGCCCGGCACTTGTACAAAATCAAAAAGAAATTGGTACATGAACAGGGACCGAGAGAAAAAACTACAGACTTAAGATAAATAAAACGTCTTGCATCCTAATCTAGCTCACTTCTTCAGCCCTAACTAGTCTACAATAAAAGCAATACACAGAAAAATGAAAAACCAGGTAAAACAAATAAAAGCAATTTGACTAGTACTCAGGCTAGCTCAGCCCAGCCACCATCTTTGGGATTAATCAAGAATGGTTGGAGGGTTGACGCCAAGATAGTCTTTACTGCACGAGCTGAGGCTCGTGGTGCCGTTTTGTCGCAGCTCCATCTCTGGCACCGGCCCTCTTGAAAAAAGTTTGCTCCCGCTGGGTCCTTGCGCCTCTGGCGAACTCCCATTAGTGTGAATGAGTGGTGGAAACTTCGTCCAAGAAGATCAAGAATCACGGTAGGTACGTAATTTCCATTTTTCTAAGCCCGGTTCACTTCTTATATATACGGTACTGGGGAAGAGCTTGCCAATCCCAATGAAGATTTCAAGGCCTTATGGATTGGAGTTAGCAGACTTTTCTGATTTGTATATTTCAATACCTCAGCACCATTTCCTTGACTGCCTCCCATGGTTATCATTGCCTAACACAGCACTTGCAATATTTGCTCTCTGCCTGTACCCTGACTGGTAGCCACCTGCCTATTCCTGTCTGTACCTTGTTGTTTGTCTGTACCTTTTTGATTGCTATTAACTAGTCTCTGAAATTGTTATAACCCGAGTTCTCTGAATGTACCTGACTGTACCTTGTTGTTTTGCTGTTACCATGCCTCTATATTGTTATTGCCTGTATCTATGTAATTCTCCCGGGTTACACCTGAAAATAGGCACTTGACTGTCTAGCATGCTTATCTGGTAAACAAAACCTAAATAAATAAATAAAATACAAGATCTGAGGAAAAGGTTTGCACCTAATAGCTGTTAAAAGTGGTCTGAGCGAATTACCCCCATACATATGATTAAATTTATTCAACCCATATGTAGTTTGAATAATCTTTGATGAAACATTATTAAAATGAGCCTTCCAGGTTAAATTTGAGGTTAACCAGGTGATTAACTTACTGGTATGATTTACTAGCCCATCTTTGGAGGCCAACTGAAGGCTCCATACCCCGGACCCGCAGAGAGTGTGCTCCTTTTAGGTAGAGCACATGGCTGCTGTTCGGGGGCAGACTCGCCAGCTGTTTGTCACTTACACTGAAACTGCACTTGGTAGACTGCAACGTCTGCTATAGGTTATCTGGTTGGGAGCCTCCTGTAGAGCTTAGGGCTCTTTCCACCAGACATACCGCTGCCTCGGTAACTGCTTCCAGGGTTATCCCTATTCGGGAAATCTGCAGGACTGCTGCCAGAAGTTAGCACACAACTTCATTTCCCAATAGCACATTGACCCTGAGTCACGCCAGGATGCTGGTTTTGGGACCTCGGTTCTACAGTCTCTGTTCACCAAGTAGGGGCACAGGCCTTGCCTCCTACTGGAGAACTGCTAGGAGTCTGCTGGAGTGTGAATAGTGAACCATATACACGCCTGTAGAAAAATAGGTTACTCGCCTGTAACTATGGATCTTCCAGAGATCAGTCTTCACTATTCATTACTGGTGGGCTCAAGCTGGAAGTGCAGGACCCCACAGGAGTATATAGCTTTAAAAGTCTTGAGGGGAGCCAATGTCAGGTCAGCGCCGCCCTCAAGCGCAACGTATAACATGGCACTCGCCAGTTTGCCGGTAACTGACGCCGACTCCCCAGCATTCTCTGTTCTGCTTTCAAACAACATGAAGTCTTGCTGTATTCTGACTATTGCAGTTAGTCCCAGCCTTTAAACTGCCCTGGAGAACAAAGGGTTAACTTTCTATGCAGAGCATAGAATGCTAAGCTTGAGCTTGGTTGAGGTCTCTGTCTGGAGTCCTTTGAAATCCAACTGTCAGATTTCTTTTTATCTACCACTGAACAGTCGCCCGAGATTTCTCCTTCAGCTCGGTTCAAAAGTCGGTTAAAGTCTCGTGTTGTTGTCGGTTTTTACCAATTTATTTCTGCATAGTCGGTTCAGTCTCTGTCTGTGGTACCGTGAGTACTAGATAGGTTTTGTTCTGTTTTCTGTGTGGAAATTGTAAAGTGTTAGATCGGTTCGACTGAACTGATCATTTGTATTGAATCCTTGTGTTTTACTTTAGAGTGTGGTTACCGTTCTTATTGGTTCTAAAAAAAAAAACGGTTTTGAATGCTTTCCAACACTCCGTGACACGCAATAGGAACCGATAAGGGAGTCTTGCTCAGTTGCCATAAAAAGGTAAGTTTGGTTAGTTGGTCAGTGTCTGAGAAACCCAAGAAAAAAATCGGGCCCACTGGGTTTCAACACTGCATTGAGTGTGGGGAGGTCTTTGCTAAGGCCGACCCCCACACCACCTGTATTTATTGTCTGGGGTTTGAACAACTCGATTCAGACTGCCAAATTTGTAAAAATGTTCCTGAATCTACCCTTGAAAAGAGACTAGGTAGACTGAGGGGAAAGGAGGCCGAGAAATCCGCTGACCCAGAAGGAGTGCCCACTGACCAGGGCGATACTTCTTCAGGCAAGAGGAGAGCCGATTCTGCAGGGTCGGTTCCTACAAAAAGAAAACGCAAATAAAAATTGACCGGTTTGGATCCAGAGGTTCATGTTCCGACTGCCTAGGAAACAGCCAGAGCGATTCAAATTGTGGAATCGCTTCGCTCAGTTCCAGCCGATCCGGCACCTTTTCGCAGGTGTTCGGTTCGGTCAGTTACCCTGGTTCAAGATTATATCACTGAAGATTTTTATGAACCAGAGTTTGTGGAGGAGGGGGAGTTTGAGGATGATGGTGATGATGATGAAAGTCTGGATGTGCCTGTGGAACCGGACATCTCCCCAGACAGACCTTCTGGTGTATCCCCTCCTAGGCTTTCTGAGTCCCCTTATCATTTTTTGTTTTGCAGAAAAGTGGCTGAAACCCTCCAGCTTCCTATGGAGGAGGCAATGGAGGATCAGGAGGAGCCTGATTATGTGGAAATGATGGACATCCCAGAGTCCAGGAGACTGACTAAGCCCCTTCACAAATCCTTTGGGAAACAGACAAAAAATTCTGAAGTCTCCCAATTCTGTACCCCCTGTTGACAGAAGGATGGACAAGAGGTACACAGTATCCGGCTCAGATATAGCGTTTTTATACCAGCAGTGCAGCCATGTTGAGGTAGTGCAGGCTGCTGCCTGTGACAAGGCAAATATTCCCTTGGCTTCACACCCCCCAGATAAAGACTCCAGGAAGATTGATGCCATGGCAAAAAAACAGTGCATGGCATCATCCTTGGGACTCAGGCAGGCGAATTATATGGCCTATACAGCCAGGTACCAGAAGTCCAGGTGGGACACTGTACTGGCACTGGCTAAAAAGGCCTCCCCCCAGCTAGCCAAGGAGCTGGAGGAGGTGGCTGCAGATGGGATTGAGGCATCAAAGTTAAGTTTCATGCTGCTGTGGACTCCAATGATGTGTCATCAAGAGTCATGGCTACATCTGTGGCTCTTCAGAGAATGGCTTGGCTCAGATGTACTAGCCTTTCGGAGGATACCCAGGCTAAGGCCATGGATTTTCCTGTAGTGGGTAATTCTCTGTTTGGGGAGCAGTAAGAGAATTACATGAAGAAAATAGATGAGTACAGGACCACTTATAGGAGTGCTCAGGCCAAAGAGAGGCAGGCAGCTCCTCAAAGGCAGCAGTCTAGGGGCATGGGCAGGCCTTTTCATAGGCCTTTCTACCAGCCACATCCCTCTTCTTCCTTTTCACAGAGGGGGTTCTTCAGAGGGAGAGGCAGAAGGGAGATGAGCAGGGCTGCATCCACTCCTCAGCCTAAGGCCCCTGCCAAGCAGACACCCTGATGGGCCTGCCCGGCTCGACTCTCCTATTCCAGTAGGGGGCAGGCTGGCTGACTTCGTCCAGGACTGGATGTCTGTTGCATCAGACAAGTGGGTCCTGGAAGTAGTAAGCCAGGGACTGGTTCTCAGCTTCAAAAAAAAGCCAGATCTTTTCCACCTGCAGGTCTCTCAGAAACCCTTGCCCCAGAAGCAGAGGTTTAATCTCTGCTGGCTTTACGAGCTGCATAGAAAGTACCTACCCTACACTGGGGCAAAGGGCTGTACTCCAGGTACTTCCTTACCCCAAAAAAGACAGGGGAGTGGCGACCCATCCTAGACCTAAGATACCTAAACAAACATCTTTTAAAACCAAAGTTCAAGATGATAACTCTAGGAATAATCCTTCCCTCTCTAAGGCCAGGGGACTAGCTTGCCTCCTTGGACCTCAAAGTTGCCTATTTTCACATTCCCATCAGGTGCTCCCACAGAAAGTACCTCAGGTTCGAGTTGCCCATAGGCCACTATCAGTTCAAAGCAATGCCCTTTGTCCTAACTTCAGCCCCAGGGGTCATCACAAAGTGCCTGACAGTAGTAGTTGCCTTTCTAAGGAGGCAAAAGATTTCCATTTTTCCGTATCTGGACGACTGGCTCATAGTGGGTGAGTCCCCAGACCAAGTCAAGTCAGACCTGCAAATGACCCAGCAAATGCTTACTTCTCTAGGATTTCTTCCCAACCTTCCCAAGTCAGTTCTCGAGCCAGTGCAGCTCCTTATCTTTATAGGGGCAGAGCTGGATACTGTCAAAGCAAGAGCCTTTCTTCCCCTGGAAAGGGCAAGAGAACTGGCTTATTCCTTCAGCCTTCAAGTGTCTCGACCAGCAAGGCATTTCCTCCAGATCTTGGGCCACATGGCAGCCTTTACAGCAGTGGTCCAAGGGGCAAGATTCCAGATGAGGGACATTCAGTTCCATCTGAGAGCCTTTTGGTCTCAAAAGAAGGATTCCCTTACCAAACTGATCCCAGTGACCCGGACCCTGATCCAAGCCCTTCAGTGGTGGCATGATCAGGACAATTTAAGGCAAGGAGTCCCATTTGCCACTCAGTCTCATTCAGTGGTCCTTACCACGGATGCTTCCCTCCTGGGCTGGGGAGCCCATCTGGGGGCCCACACTGCCCAGGGACTGTGGTCCCCCAGGAATGTCTTCTCCAGATCAATCTCCTGGAACTCAGGGCAGTTTTTCTGGCCCTGCAAGCTTACTATCAGTCAGTGCAGAACAAGGTGGTTCAAGTCAGAACAGAAAACACCGCCACCATGTGGTACACCAACAAGCAGGGAGGCATGCAGTCTACAGCCTTGTGCACAGAAGCCATGAAGTTGTGGTCCCTGGCTTATTCCCTGCAAACCTCTCTGATAGCAGTCCACCTTCCAGGGAAGGACAATGTGCTAGCAGATGCACTGAGCAGGATTTCACAGGGCCATCACGAATGGTCCCTGGACCCTCTCGTCTTGAAGGTGATTTTTTTCAAGGTGGGGCACTCCAGAGATAGATCTCTTTGCAGCCCCAGACAGTCACCAACTTCCTCTCTTTTGTTGCAGACCCCCAGTCTTGGGCACAGTCCCTCTGGATGCTCTGATTCTGAACTGGGAAGGAACATTTCTGTATGCTTTCCCTCCCTTTCCTCTGCTGTTCAAAGTTTTAGTCAAGATAAAGTCACAACCTTGCAAAATGATTCTGATTGCTCCAGATTGGGCCAGACAGCCTTGGTACCCCCTGTTACTGTCCCTAGCAGTTCATCTTCCCCTGTCTCTTCCCAGGAATTACAACCTGGTAACCTCCTCTCAGGGGAGGATTTGGTACCCCAGTCTTCAGTCTCTAAATCTCAAGGCATGGCTCTTGAAGAGTTAGAGTATGCAGATTTGCATCTGTCTCAGGGGGTTCTGGACATCTTAAAAGCCTCTCGAAAGCCCGCCACTAGAAAGACCTATAACTCCAAATGGAAGAGATTCAGCATTTGGTGTTCTAAGCAGCATATTTCCCCAGACACTGCTGAATTGCCTACAGTTCTGGATTATATGGTCCGTCTTAATGGCCTAGGCCTCAGACCAGCTACCCTCAAAGTTCACTTGTCAGCTGTCTCTGCTTTTCTGTCAGTGGGGAAATCTTCCTCACTGTCATCTCATCCTGTGTTCTGTAAATTTTTCAAAGGATTGCTTCATACCAATCCTCCGTTCAGAGACCCTGCCCTGCCTGGGATTTAAAATGTTTGTATTGCTCAATTGATGCAACTCCTTTGAGCCTATGTCCTTAGTAGAGCTTAAGTACTTGACTTGGAAAACGGTGTTTTTAGTAGCCATTACCTCTGCCAGATGTATCAGTGAACTGCAAGCCCTGTCGGGGAACCTGATTTTATCTCCTTTCATAGGGATAAAGTGCTGCTTAGAACCAATAGAAGGTTCTTGTCCAAGGTGGTTTCAGATTTTCACCTGAACCAGTCTATGTCTCTTCCTGTTTTCTTCATTGATCATTCCTCTTCAGGAGAGAGGAGAGTACACAGTTTAGATGTTAAAAGGGCCCTTAGCTACTATATAAACCGTATCAAGGGTCACAGGTTTGATTCCCTCCAGATGTTCCTCACTTATGGAGAAGTGGGGAAGGGCAAACCTGCCACCAAGAGAACTGTTGCCAGGTAGATTGTATCTTGTATACAGTTCTTATATGAGAAACTAGGAAAAAAAAATTCCACCCTCAGGCCTGAGGACTCACTCCACCAGAGGTACAGCTGCTTCCCTGGCTACTGCCAGGGATATTTCTCTCTTAGAAATTTTTTTTTTTTCCAATTTAAAGTTTATTGGTACATTTTCCGCAATGAAAGGCAGTTCAAGTGACAGTGACATTGACATTCCGATACAATGTAGAGGGATAACTGCCTGACCCACCCCCCCTTCCCTCCCCTTACTGCAGTAACCCAACCTAATGCCCCTCAAATGCCAAGCACTTTACTTAAGGTCTTACATGACAGTGTAGCCTGAGATATACTTAGACCTGAGCCAGAGAAATTAGAGAGTGAAGGGGATCCCAGATTTTGGTATAAACTGCCAGACTATTGTGAAGACTGGCAATTGCTTTTTCTGTACGCAGACTGGACAAAATTTATTTTACCCATTCCTTGACAGATGGAGAGGACTTATCTTTCCAGTGGCGTAAAATGAGCTTCTTAGCTGACAAGGCAATCATAGAAATGTGAAACTTTCTTACTTTAACTCTAATAGAGGATAAGTCCCCAACAGACAAATCTCGGGAGTAGTACTCTGAAGGCCCAGCAGAGGAACCAGGGAAATCTTAATTGAATCCATAAGGGGATTTTAGGACAGACCAAAACATGTGAGAAGTGTTCCTTTTCCTGCAAACATTTATTGCATATATTAGAATTCAGATAACCCACTTCTGTAATTTAAACGGGGTGTAATACAAGTTATGTAAAATATGATATTGCATGAGAGGCAGTCTGTCTTGAGAAATATGTTTGACATGATCTCCACAGAGATTGCCAATCCAAACAGTGCTGAGGGAAGAAATTATTTCAGAATCTTGTAGGTCCAAAGGGACCCCCATATTTTTTGTGAAACAAAACCTGATATAATTTAGATATTACACCTGAAGATCTGGAAAGTGAGGAAACCTCAGGTATCAGGGAAGTGATGGTCTGGGAGGGGGGGAGTATTACCGAAATTAATTACAAGTAAATGCCTTAATTGTATAACTTTGAAATGAGAGGAAACCGGAATGAGAAATTTCTTAATAATATCTCCCACTGATAACCAATGCCCCTCTTCATCTGTAAGACAAAGAAGCTTCCCATCTCCCAGTTGGGACAACCATTGACGGGAAATCTGGTTCTTGTTAATAGTGAAAGAAGGGGAATTCCAGATAGACTGGGCCAGGTCCCGGTGAGGAGAATATTGCAAAAATGAACTCATTTGTAAGTAAACCTTTAAAGAAGTCGATATTATGGGCACCTCAGTCATACGCACTTGGGGAATTTAAGAAAAATAATAAGGGGTCCAGATTCTTGACTTGATTGCATCCAGTTCAATTCTAAGCCAGACCGGTTGCTCTTTTTCCTGGGCCGGGGGATACCCATCTCAGACATTTTGCTAAGTGACTAGCCCAGTAATATATAGCCAGATGGGGAATTGGTAAACCCCCTTCCAGTTTTGGGGCTGCCAGCTTATGGTAAGCCAACCGAGGATATCTGTCGGCCCAGATAAATCTGGTGAATATGCCATGTATCTTTTTAAACCAGAGTAAAGGAATAAAAGTGTTGAGAAGAGATAATGGGTAGAAAATTCTAGGAAATATGTTCATCTTAATTATGTTGATCCGGCCCCATAATGAAATGGGAAGTTTGGACCACCTCTCGAGGTCATGAGCTATCAACTGCGAGAGGGAATCCAGATTTTCCTTAAACCATGTTATAAGGTTATGAGAAAGCTTAATACCCAAATATTTAAATGACCTGGAAGTCCAGCATAAACCTAAGGGACTAGTGTCATTTTTGAAAACTTTATGGTTTAATGGGAAAAGTAAGGATTTGCTAGCGTTCAGTTTGTAATTTGACAGGTCGCTAAATCTTGCTATTTCCCTTAGCAAAGCCGGAACAGAGGATACAGGGTGAGATAAATGTATCAGCAAGTCATCCGCGTATGCAGTGACTTTGATTTCATGTCGCCCAACTCTAATACCCTGTATAGAAACATTATTAAAAATATTTTGAATGAGAGGTTCCAAATATAAGTTAAATAACAAATGAGATAAGGGACAACCCTGCCTAGTTCCTGAATGGAGTGAAAAGGGCTTAGAGAAAGCCCCATTCCCAGAGATTCTTGCGGTAGGGTTTTTATAGTGTGTGGCAATCCAGGAAATAAACAGAGAAGGAAATTGAAAAGCTTCCAGAACTCGGAACAGAAAGTTCCAGTTCAGTCGATCAAATGCCTTCTCGGCATCCAGGGAGACCAGTCCTGCGGGGAACTCGGCATCCCTGGTAGCCGAGAAGACGTGATAAGGTACGCAAGTGGTCAGAAGATGAACGCCCTTTCATAAATCCTACCTGGTTTGTACCTGTCAACTCAGGAAGAACTACTGTTAACCTATTAACTAATATCTTTGAGAGAATTTTAATGTCCTGATTTAAAAGTGAGATAGGTCTGTAACTCTGAACAAGCTCAGGGTCTTTATCTGGTTTGGGGAGAAGAACAATCAAGGCCTCAAAGGTGAGAATCTGCCTCCGCCCCAGCTAAAATATGTTGAAATAAACGGCAAAGTACTGGTAATAAAAGGTCCCGAAAAACTTTGTAAAATAAGGAGGAAAATCCATCGGGGCCTGGGACCTTGTCTGCCGGCAATTCGCTAATAACTTCGGCAATTTCTTCCTTAGAAATAGGAGTAACCAGAAAATCCTTGTGTCGGTCAGAGAGAGAGGGCAAGTGGGAGTCCTTCAGATAGCTCTCCATACTCCCTGGGTAAGGGGGATGGTCCATGTCACTGTACAAATTTGTATAGTAACGGGCGAATTCTTGGACTATTTCAGTGGGAGATACTTTTAAGGATCCATCAGCCATTGCCCTGATAGGAGGGATAAATCTCACTGATTCTTGTTGCTTAATACGCAGTGTCAGTAGGCCTTCCACCTTTTCTCCTTGGTCAGTGTAGCTAGCTCTTGTACGAATAATAGCTAATTCTGCTTTGTCTCGGAGTAACTCCAAATATCTATCTTTCAACACCAAAAGTTTCCTCCTATCCTCGTCAGGAGGATTAATTGAGAAAGTATTTTCAAGTGATCTGATTTGAGATAGTAAAGATATTAATTCCTTCTCCTGTGCCCTTTTCCTGCCCACCGCCATGCTGATAAGGATCCCTCTCATGAAGGCCTTAAAAGCCCCCCACAAAGTATCCGCCTTTGCACTATCTAAAGGGTTAGATAAAAAAAAGGATTCAATTTGTTCCCTTACAAGTTTGCAGTATTTGACATCTTTGAGAAGTTGTTCATTAAGTTTCCATCTGGTTTCCCTGGTAAATTAAGAAATACCAATTTACATAATACTAGTGAGTGGTCGGAGATTGGGTCAGGCTGAATCAAGGAAGTCTTAACCACAGGTAATAGGAACTGAGAAATAAATATGTAATCAATGCGGGACTGCGAGCCGTGCGCCATTGACCTGAAGGTAAACTCCCTAGAATCAGGATGCAAAACGCGCCAGACATCGCAGAGCCCGCATTGGTCCAATAGGTCTTTAAAAACCTTCTGCCCTGGAGTGACCCCTCCCAGACCTCTACCTGACCTATCCAAATTAGAATCAAGTACTTGATTAAAATCCCCTCCTAAAATAATCCTGATGGGAAGCATTGGGAGAATAGCAGATATAAGTCTCATAAAAAATCCTGGATCATCTCTGTTGGGGCCATAGATACTGCTGAGTAATAATGGAACAGACCAGAGAGTACCTTTAACAAGGATAAACCTCCCCTCAGGGTCTTTAATAGCCTGTGTAGAAATGAAGGGATTACCCCTATTAATCATGAGCATGACCCCACAGCTATTTGTAGATCCCTGGGCATTGTAAACCAGACCCACCTGTTGTCTCCTTAACTGTGGAGTTTCCGCTTCTAGTAAATGGGTTTCCTGTAAAAAAAAGTTATCTGAGAACGTAGTAAGCTTAAATGTTTAAGAGCCTGATATTGTTTGTGCTTTTTCCTGATCCCCTTAACATTCCAAGTCGCAAAAGTTATTTCTTTAGCCATCCAGTAGTGGTAGTTAGACTTAATGTATTCAGCTCAGCACACGGGATACATGATACCTGCAACCTTACACCCATGATTACTGCAGTAAAACCCTCCTTCCTCCCTAACCCCCCCCACAGTTAAGTCCTTCCCTTCCTCCCACCCATCCTCCCTACCCACCAGCGATACCCCAAAACCAGCCCCCAACCCGCTAAACTGTCACAAGCAACGTTCAGCACAGTACTGGCGCTTTTCCTTCATCTCCCGCCTCCCGATGATGCACCTCTGCTAATGACAAATCCTACATCCCACTATACTCATATGAGAAAACAAAACAGTGCTGATTACCCCCAGAAAATGAGAGAATGGTCTTGGGCTTTCAATACCACCACGCCAAGGTATTAATATGATGAGAACCTGTTAGAAAAGGGTCGCAGCGAAAACCATATATATCCCAGGTAGCCATGAAATCCCAAATATAATTGAGAGTGAGAATTGAGATCAGTCTTGCCTTGTGAGGCAGTTATGATGGAACTAAAGCCAAATCGGGGACCCAGTGAGGGGGAGTGACCTCTGCCACAGACTGAAAGCAAGAATCGGGAAAGAGGTAGTAAGCAGAACTCAGGAAAGGAAGACTGAAAAAATGCATCTTCCCAGAGGTAACCAACCTCCAGTTGCAAGGGCTCTCCTTGCAAGAATTAATTGTCCTGCACTCGAGTCAAATGAGAAGATTAAGAGAGATCTCCCTCGAATTGAAGGCTGCAACCCTACGAGTTACTGATGCCTGGTGCACCCTCTAGTGGCCAGTTCCAGGTCATAGTACAGTGAAAGCGAACTGCAGAGAAAGCCCAAGACCGCTCTAATTTCCAATCCAGAAGAAATAAACATAAATCTAAATCTCAGCAAAACCAATTCCCCTTTCTGTTGTGTTTACAATGTGGAGAATGCTGAAACTTGAGACATTGTCCCCCCCCCCCCGTAAACAAACCCCTGAGACCCTAAGTGTCCTTTGCCCTTAACCGGCATAGGCCCTCTAGAATTGGGGCCAAGGAAACTAATAGAAAGCGCGCCTTTCGCTGATTCCCCCCAGTCCAAGCAAAACAGGAGAAGTTTCCCATCTAACTCGCACTGATCGGCTCCTCAAAGAAGGAAAAAAACTAAAGTTCTAATTCTCAGCTTCAAGCAGCTCTTCATCCTGCAAACAGCATCTCAGGGTTCCCGAAACAGATCTGGTACCGTAGATTTAAGGCTCATCAGGGCAGCTGCAGGATCATCATAATTGGACCAGGATCCATTTACTAGAACTTGTAACCTGGCCGGGTATCCCATCCTAAATTTCAGGCCTGCCGCAATTATCTTAGAGACAATGGGATGGAACGCTTTCCGCTTCAGACGAACCGAGCCGGGCAAAACTTGTGAAATTCTCAGTTTCACGTTCTCCCACCGAACCTCTTGTAAAGCTCTCACTTTCTGCAGAAAATGTTGTTTCTGTAGGTAGTTCAAAACCGACAGATGATGGGACGGGGGTCCTCCGAGAGAAGGCTTAGGTCGCAGGGACCTGTGAGCTTGCTCTATAATATAGAAAGGGCCAAAGGGAGAGGGGCCAGCGACCCGCTCCACCAACTTCTGTACAAATGCCCCAACATGTTGGCCTTCTTCTCCCTCCGGTAACCCAAGTGTCACAACGTTGTTTCTGCGGCCCTCTAAATCTTCGAGCTTGGCTTCGAGACAAGATAACCTCTGACTCATAGACACCAGATCGGGATCGAGATTTTCTAACTTTTTCTATATTGAGACTATTCGAGCTGTATTATCGGAGACAGTTAGCAAAACTTCATCCAGCTTTCTGGAAAAAGTCTTCAGAGCCATCGCCATTTCTTTCATTTCCTCACAAAAGGGCTTAAACTCTTCGAGGAACCTAATAAGCGTTAAAGGTTCTTGCTCTCCGAATTGGCTCGGAGGATCAGACCACTCAGGCCCACCCGAGGCCCTGGATTTCTTGGAGGCCTTTTCGGGAGTAGCAGGGGGAGTGTGCTTCTGCGGGGCTTTCTTAATGTAAGCCTCCATCTGCTGATCTAACACTCAAACCAGGTTTCCAAAGTGTTCAGACAGCACTGAATCTCAAAAGCAGAGGAAATGGGGAAATTCAGACGTCCAAAAAAGACGATTTAGTGATCGGGAGGCAGGAGATTCTTGAAGGAGCTTCTACTCGGCACTCTGCATCACGTGATCTCTCCCCTCTTAGAAATTTGTCAAGCAGCCACCTGGAAAACAGTCCATACCTTTACCAAGCATTACTTTCTGGATATCCAGGCTAGGAGTGATGCTTTGTTCGGCACAGCAGTACTACTTCAGAGCCTATTCCCAAAGTAGGTTCTGTCCCTCCTCCATGGAGGTACTGCTTGGTAGTCTGCAATAGTCAGAATACAGCAAGACTTCATGTTGTTTGAAGAAAAAATTACTCACCTTAGTAATTATGTTTCTTCTAATGGCGTCTTGCTGTATTCTGACCTCCCTCCCTGCCTCCCCTCTCAGAACCTGTTTTTGGGAAGTGGGTGAGCAGGTGCAGTGTTGCATCTCAGGGGTGCTCCTCTTACACCCTTTTCTTTTGGGTTGGGTGTATGTTTTATCTTTATTCTTAATTGGATTGGTTTTTTGTTTTGGGTTTCCTGACTTGAGTCTTCCTTTTGGGATCCAAAGCTTTTTATTGCCAGTTGGCTAGTAAAAATTTTACAATTTCCACATAGAATAGTTAGTGGGTTTTTGCTCGTAAGAATCTGACGGTTGGATTTCAAAGGGCTCCAGACAGAGACCTCAACCAAGCTCGCGCTCAGCATTCCATGCTCTACATAGAAAGTTAACCCTTTGTTCTCCAGGGCAGTTTAAAGGCTGGGGCTAACTGCAATAGTCAGAATAAGCAAGACTCCATTAGAAGAAACATAATTACTAAGGTGAGTAATTTTTTCTTTCCCACCATTGAGGATGCATGACTTTGTGGGAGCACCTGTAGCACAGAAGATTCTCAAAGTTCTTTTGGTTCTGTTTGTCTGCTTCTCATTACTCAATGCTGTCAGTCCTCTGTCGCCGTTTTTCTAGCAGCTCTGGTTTGTTTTGTTTACTTTTTACTATCTGGTGTGGAGTACTTTCCACTTTATTTTTATTTTATGTGACCAGTCATGTCCGGTTCAGTGCCTAAGAAACAATTTCATAAGGCAAGGATTGCCCTGATGCATCAGTGCCCCTGTGGCAATCCCATGACGGACGCCCATGATTGGTGTTTTATCTGCCTGGATCCATGCCATGACATGGACATGTGCGACGCCTGTTTTTCTGTGGACTACCGCTCTCTCGTTATCCATGCAGCGAACCTTGGGAGAGATCCCCCCAACTTTTAGAGGTCGGCATTGAACGCGTGACGCCAAGGTCAGGTGCTTGGGTCCTTCCCCTGGGCCTCTCCCCGGTACTATACATACCGAGGGAGAACAGATCTCTGCTGTTTCGGGCCACGCTGAGACCAGAGGCCTGCACAAGTTGTCTGGTGGACAGTCAGCCTCTTCTGGGGGGGCCAGCTGAACACCCCTCGCAGTCCGGCACCCCTTCAGGTGACCGAACATCCTCAGTGTCGAGGTCTCAGCTATACACTGGGCCTGCACTGGTGGCTTCCTCTGCAGCAGCGACTGGTGCCACCGCAGCTCCCAACACCGCCTCCGGTGTCTGGAGCAGAGCGGCACCATTGGTGCCTCTGGGTCTCCTTCTGACACCACTTTCAGTGCTGGGAGAGGTAGACTATCTGGCATTGCTTCTCTGCAGATCTCCTTGATCTCATTGGCCGAGTCCGAGGATCGGGATAATCCCAACTGTGATGGAGTTCTCTGGAGCTCCAGATGCTTTCCAGACCCTCTTCCCTGGCCAGGCCCGATGATGGTGCCACCCCTCCTGCATCCATTGACGCTGCTTGCGGTGCCGAGTGTGGTCCAG
The DNA here is from genome assembly GCA_016271365.2 of Neoceratodus forsteri. Lineage (NCBI taxonomy): Eukaryota > Metazoa > Chordata > Ceratodontiformes > Ceratodontidae > Neoceratodus > Neoceratodus forsteri. The sequence goes on along the minus strand of CM028129.1, from coordinate 336,917,893 downwards.
GCATAGATCATGACGCTGGGTCAGAGGGCAGCACGCAGCTGTTTCTGATGCCGGCTCCGGTGTCTCTTTTGGCTGTTGATGCCGGGTCCTGTTCTGAAGGGGACTCCAGTGCCGATCCCACTGCTGGATTCTCTCTTCCTCCTACTTTTAGGACTGCCTTCCTCCTACCCTTATGACTGCTGAAAAGAGAGGGCCTGTATCAAGGGGCAGGTCCTCGTCTGCAGGGTCGGGGATGGCGAAGGCTCATCTGGCATCCCAGCCTGTCCCCATGGCGTCTGGTGCCTTGTGATGGAGCCGGAATGCCGGCTTGGGCCTCCTTTCTCCTCCTGGTGGATGGGGATCTGCAGTCTGGGGGGCAGAGGCCACCCTTGTGGACCGGAATGGCTCTGGTCTCCTCACCAAGAGGTCTCCCCGGGCACCACTCTGTTCGCTCCACACAGGTTGAGTGTACTACAGTGAGTGGGCAGCGCAGCACCCTCCCATGGGAGGCGAGCCCCTGCACGCTCCAGCAGCCTTGACAGAGGGCCAGCAGTCTCCCATGACCCTTCTCCCCCTTCTTCTCCCCTGCCTCCTCCTCCCCTTTCTCCCAGTACTTTCAGGTAACCTGGGACCCATGACATGGGAGCAGTACAGGGTGATGGCGGCAGCATCCCTGTCTACCTTAGATCCATTGGTGAAGTTTTTGCACCTCCACCTTGTGCACCACCTCCTGCTGCACAAAGCTCCTCCACACCCTCAACTTCCTCCTCTGAGGAAGAGGACGTTTCCATTCGCATTTCGTTTGATGCTGATTATTCTAATTATCTGCTGTTCCTCTTGACGATGCTGAAGATCTTCATCTTCCCCATTTTGTAGGTCACAATCCTGCATGTGTGACACTGTCCTTACTTGGGGAGTACAGCTTGGAATCCACGGTGGTAGTCTGAGAGCCACAGCCGTGGTTCTCTGACAAACCCAACCTGCCAGACTTCCACCCACAGTCCAGGTCTGAAGCCACCAGCCCCTCACAGAAACGCAGGTAGTCTGAGAGCCACAGCCGTGGTTCTCTGATGAACCCAACCTGCCAGACTGCCACCCGCAGTCCAGGTCTGAAGCCACCAGCCCTTCACAGAAACGTAGGTAGTCTGAGAGCCACAACCATGGTTCTCTGACTAACCCGACCTGTCAGACTACTACCCGCAGTCCAGATCTGAAGCTACCAGCCCCTCACAGAAATGCAGGTAGTCTGAGAGCCACAGCTGCGATTCTCTGACGAACCCAACCTGCCAGACTGCCACCCGCAGTCCAGGAAAACGCAGGTACGGACTTGCCCTCAGGGACTGATTACCTCCAGGAAGGGAGCCCTAGCTGCCAGTTTTTTCGTCCCGTCTCTCCCCCGTCCTGATTAATACACATGAACCTCTCGCTGCTTTCTAGCCTACTCTCTAGCCCCCATCCTTATTCCCCTATGTGTGTCAAATTGTGGATCCTGTTCTTGTCCTTCTTCTTCTATCTCATATTGCATGCCCAATATATGCCACCTCAAGCCTTTATTACTGTGGATACTAATCTGATCTGCTCTGTAACTAGTTCCTGTCCCTACGTGGATATATGCCTTTTCAACTCCCCAGTTCTTCAACACTGTTTTCATATTACCTTTACGCTGGTACACGAAATGAATTACCACCTCAGCTTATGACTTCCGCCGGAAAACTTCTACTCCTTCTTCTCCTGTGCTCAGGAAATGTGGAGCTCAATCCGGGGCCACCAGCTGCAATCACATCACCCTCTGACTTTGCCACACTGAAAGGTATGAGTTTCCTCCACATTAATGTATGCAGTCTGTTAAAAAAGTTCTCCATGATCCAGGCCTGGGTCCTCCATACTCGACCAGACATCCTAGTGGTTTCGGAAACCTGGCTTAGACCGGCCACTTCCGACAGGGAAGTCAGTATCCCTAACTATTTACTATTTAGAGCAGACAGACACTCCAGGGGTGGAGGGTTTGCCGTCTATGTCAAGGACAGGTATACGGCATCCTGTCTGAGTGCTTTATGTGTTGCAAATGCTTATGAATGTCTGTCTCTTCAAGTCACCATCTCGCACACTTCCAACATTATGTATCATAGCGTGCTATAGACCTCTTTCTGCCAATCTACAATTGTTACCTCATCTGAGTAATATCATTGAACAACAATCCTCAGAAATAATTGTTCTTAGGGATCCTAATTTAGACTGGCCTTCTAAAACTGCCACTCCTCTCGTAGCTTTGTGTGACACCCGTGGATTATCGCAACTCATTGTCGAACCAACACGAGTAAATAAAAAGAACGTGGATAACAGCTCCCTGCTAGATGTTATCCTAGTGAATAAACCACATCTCTTCTCCTTTGCCGGCACCTTCTTCAGTGATATCAGTGATCACTCATTTATTACTTGCATAAGATCAAGCAGCAAACCTACTACTTCGCCGAAGTTTGCTGCCAAGAGATCAAGACGTAACCTTGATCTCACTGCCTACATAGACGAACTGAAACACTCCTTGTATTGGCAAGAGTTCTACTTGGCAAAAAACACGCTATCAGCTTTCGACATATTCAGCAAAATTATCCTAGACGCCCTAAATAAATATGCCCCTATAGTTAAGGTGTGAATAGGAAAAAATGCATATAGATGGTTCACACCATTATTAAAATCTGCATTGACTGAAAGAGATAATCTATGGAAAAAAGCAAGCAAAACCCAGTCTGCTGCGGACTGGTGCAAGTTCAAAAGGGCACGAAACTCATGTACTAGAATGGTTAGAGATACAAAAGCTGCATACTGTCATTCTGAATTTCTCTCTGCCTCCAAAAATCCTACAAAATTTTGGAAAACCGTCAAGGACTTGTCTGGTCACATGTTCGGTGGTTCACTGCCTGATGAAATCTCCTTAAACAATAACACCATTAGTGACAGACTGGAAGTTCTGGATGCCTTCAGTAATCACTTTGCGATTGCAGGCTTAGCCTTCGACAGTTCCCCTGTGAATTTGATACGCGCTCAGGTGGATAATCAAGGTGCAGATCCTAGCATCACCGATTCAGTCTTCTCCTTGCATCCTACTACTCTGCAAGAAGTTGAAGACCTATTGCTGAAACTGGATGTAAAAAAAGTGCTGGTGCGGATACCCTCGACCCATATTTTTTGAAGGTGGCCATCCATGTGTTAGCTGTGCCCATAACACATTTATTTAACCTATCATTAACTCAAGGATCCATTCCTTCAATATGGAAAACAGCGCACACCATACCCCTGTTCAAGTCCAGAAATCCCTGTGATCTAAATAATTACAGACCAATTTTGATTCTCCCGGTCTTATTTATTTATTTATTAAATTTTGGTGACCGGGTAGGCACACTGAGCCCCGAAGGTCCCTTTTTCAAGGGCGACCCGGGATATCAATACTTGATATGGTACAGAGGAGCACAACTTTTGATTACATTGGTTTTGCAGGCATAAGGTAGTTACAGACAGTGGTTTTCAGACATGGAAAAAGTCATAAGTTACCAGCTGAGGCAGTATCTAGAAGCTAATAACTTGCTTAATCCAGTTCAACCAGGGTTTAGAGCTAAACATAGCACCATCACAGTGCTTGCCAAAGTGACTAATGACTGGCAAAGAGAGCTAGACAACAGGAATTACACCTGCGCCGTATTCTTGGACCTGAGCATGGCCTTCGACACTGTCAGCCATTCTCTGCTACTCTCTTCCTTGACCTCACTAGGTGCTGACCCATTATCTTTACAGTGGTTCAACAACTACCTCTATGATCATTTCCAGCAGGTGAAAGTAGAAGATGTCTCAACTCTCAAACCTCTCCTAAGAGGTGTTCCCCAGGGTTCTGTCTTAGGACCGATCTTATTTGCAATATACATCAACAATATTGATGAAAGCATAATTAAGGCCAACATTCATCTGTTTGCAGATGACACAGTTCTTTACGTAAGCCGCCCGTCATTACAATCTGCGTGTAATGACCTTCAATCTGAGTTCAACCTCCTGCAGCACCAACTCCTAAACAAAAAACTATTACTTAACGCCAAGAAAACAAAAGCAATGCTCTTTTCTCCCTCTGCCCAAATGGTAAATTCAGCCCCATCAGATACTGTGCCGCAGATTACTACAATTCTTGGCGAGAAGTTGGAATTTGTCCCTAAATTCAAATACCTGGGAGTATGGCTGGACCATAGGCTCTCCTTTATAGAGCACGTTGAAGAATTACTCAAAAAAATTATGACAGAGATGTGGCCTGTTCTTTAGGATAGCCCGCTTCTTAACAAGAGATGCCAAACTACTGTACAGCTGGTACAATCAGCCTTTCTATCCTTGATAGATTACGCTGACATCCTCTACAGTCTCTGTCCCATTTCCTACCTCACCAAACTTGACACATTATATCATAGAGCTTTGAGGTTCATCACAGGCCTGCCTTATTCCACTCACCACTGCTCCCTATATCATTCAGTGGGGTGGAGTTCTCTTCAATTCAGGCGTGATAAAAATGCAGCATTATGGACCCTGAGAGCCATCTCCAGAAAACTGCCCCCCCAATACATTACAGACTGTCTTCCTATAAAACCAGTAGGCAATTACGCCCTGAGAAGTTGCAGATCTCTCCTACTGATGGTTCCCAAAGTTAACTCTCGCTTTGGCAGGGCTGCTATAAGCTTTACACTGTCCTCCTTATGGAATAAATTGCAAAAAAAAAAACTGAAACTGAGGCCACCCATCGGCATCTCATCTTTTAAGCTCTTATATTCATGTCTCAGAAATGATCAGTGCAATTGTTTCCCATGACCATGAATTGTCGTCATGCTAACCTGTACCATTTAACCATGAACAAATTACTTGTAGTGCTTGTCTCCTCCTTGGCCCTGGTCTGTCATCATGCTTTCATGTAACACCTTGATGCCTCTGTCCTCCCTTTGATACTGGTCTATCTTCCAGTTTTCTCCAGCCTTCTTTTCACAACTCTATACTGCACTCATCCACAATCTTCACGCAATCATACTATGAAAGTCCTAACTCCCCTTTCCCTCTCCCCGTAGGCCCCCACCACCGCATCAGTTCTGCCGACCTATCCTTGGGACTTCACTTCTCACAATGTATATCCTTCGCTTACATATTGCATACCCCTCCTGGTACCCCATCTGCCATTAGTTGGTGGTTCTCCAAGCCATTTTCATGGCTAGTACTAGTGACTGCCCCTGGTAAAGGAACTAACTGGTACTTCTATACAGAGAACATGGTTTATATACAGTTGCATGGTTCAATGGTGGACCTGCTGCCTTGTATTTGAATCCTCCTCTGTTATGGCTTGCCTTGTCTTCCTTTTATTATTTGACTCCCCTGTTACTGCACCATTGTGGTTGTGTTTATATACTTACCTACATGTATTTATATGTTTTTATGATGGATGTTACCCGACTCTGTTCTAACCAGGTCCTTCTTGTAAAAGAGCTCTGCTCAATGATGTTTGCCTGGATAAATAAAGATTTTGATTGATTGATTGATCCCTCCATGGCCTCGGCCTTTCTTGGAAGAGTCGCATGGTGTTTGGCAGTTTTCCTCCTCTGTTCCAGCCCAACAGGACTGCCAGTACAGGTACTGCGCCTCCACCCCCCGGGTCTCCAGGAGCTATGTCCCATCCCCCTTCAGGGTTGGAGTGGCTGGATACCCCCTCTGGGTGTTGTCTCCCTCTGTGAGACCACCCCCCAGAGTCCAACTCTGCAGAGTTTGCTCGCTGGGGAAGCAGAGATCTTCCTGGACATAAAGTCTCCACCACTCATTCACAGAAATGGGATCTACGCCAGAGGCGCTAGGACGCAGCGGGAGCAAACTTTTCGAGAGGGTCGGCACCAGAGATGGAGCCGCGAGGAAGTGGCACCTCGAGCCATGGCTTGTGCAGTAAAGACTACCTTGGCATCAACCCTCCAACCATCTCAGTTCCTTTTTTCCTTTTTCCTTTTTGGATCTCATGGCATCCTCGGTGTTCGCTGAACCCCTAGCACGTCTCCACATGGGAACCTCTCAGTGGATGCTCAGTACTCAGTGGTCTGCAACCACTCGCCCTCAGTCCTTTCCCATCAAGGTGACAGAACCTCTAAAGAGGTCACTCACCTGGTGGTTGTAGGAGGACAACCTTCTTGAAGGATATCCCTTTGCTCCTCTGGATCATCAGATCTCCATTACCACCGACGTGTCCCTGATGGGGTGGGGAGCTCACTGCCAGAATCACCACACCCAAGGTACGTGGACTCGGGACGAATCCCAGCTTCACATAAACGTCCTGGAAATGAGAGCCATCCTCTATGCAGTCCGGGCCTTGAAGGACATACTGTGTCACAAGAACATTCTCCTTCAAATGGACAACAAAGCAGTGATGTATTACATCAACAAGCAGGGCGGTGCACACTCTTACCCATTATGCATGGAAGCTATGAGAGTGTGGGAATGGTGCTTGGAGCACAAGGCTCTAATCCATGCGGTTTACCTGCCAGGTGTGCAGAATGAACTGGCTGACCATCTCAGCAGAACGGAGACAGATCCTCACGAGTAATCTCTCGACTCAACCATCGCTCAGTCACTCTTCTAAGAGTGGGGAACTCCAGACCCGGACTTTTTTGCATCCCCACTCAACACAAAACTGCCTCTCTTTTGCTCCAGAAATCCAGGACCTGGCATATCTTCCTGGACTAAGTCTCCATCATTCATTCACACTATTGGGATAGCACCAGAGGTGCTAGGACCAAGAGGGAGCCAACATTTTTCAGAAGGGTCAGCGCCGAGACTGGACCACACATGCATGGCGCCATGAGACTAGCTCGCGCCTGTATAGGCTATCTCTGCATCAACCCTCCAACCGCTTCAGTTCCTTTTCTCTCGCGGGGCTTGGATGTCGATGTCGCTTGTCTGCCGGAGTCAAAGTTTTCGTCTATACGACAGCAGCTTTTAGCATTTAATTGAACATTTTAGTAGTAGTTTTTTATTTTACGAACAAGAAAAAAAGATTATGAAGAAGAAAAAGAAATACTCACCTGCCATCAACATAGTCGTCCTTAGACAGTTGCGGTGACTGTGGGAGGACTTCATTTGAAAGTTGTTATGGCAGAGGGTCTGTGTCCGGTCCGCCGCCCTTTGATAAACGGTTGGAGGGAGTGTCCAACTACAGACAGTCTTGTGCTTGGGGGGAGGACAGTCCACTGAAGCACTAATCTAACGGTTCTGGGGATCTGGCTCCGCTTAACCTCAAGCTCTTCTTCCTTGTTGGGGGAAGAAGAATTGGTGCCACTCGAGGTTGCCCTCTGGTACGTCTGCACAAGGATTGTTCATCGAGAGGGGCGATGAGCCTGAACCAGTTTTGGTGGATTCCCCTTGGCCCCGCTCCTAACGGCTGCTTTTTCGACTCCGGACTCTTTATCTGTCCTCGATGGAGCTCTGGTGAGCAGTTTCACCTCTGGGCCGCTCCTGTGGAGCAGGGGGTTTGACTTCTGTCCAATTTTCCTGGCCAGTGTCTTGATTTTGGGGCCTCTGAGCCTCGGAACCGTTGGACTGGAGCCAGGTCGACTGATTCAGGATGAGCGGGGTGCCCTCTTGATGCCTTCGCCATTGTATCGACCCCTCGTGCCTACCCCCCTCTCTTCCATGTAGGAGCCAGCACGGGCACCACCTTTTTCCTTCTCCCCTTCTCCTCAGGATTCTCTATTGGCATTTTCCACAGTGGTGTTTGTCCTGGCACCGTGCCAGATGCCTTGGGTGACACCGCAGGTCTGGCGCTGTGGAGCGGCACCGTGGTGGGTACTGGTTTTGGCACTGGGTGTTGCCACCGTGGATCTGTGCCATGGTCAGTGCGGCGCCATCGCTCTGTGCGACACCGCGGGTGCCGTTGGTTGCTGGTGCCGCTAGCAGTGCCGCGGGTGGTGTTGAGCATCTGTGGTGGCATCTAGCACCCGCGGGTAACGCTAAGCACCCACGGGAAATGCTAAGCACCCGCTGATGCTGTGAGCAGCGCTGGGCTCTCGCAGGTAGTGTCTAGTGCCCGTAGGTGTTCCAGTGGGCCCCCATGGGTGCCATGAGTTTCATGGGTGCCACGGGTACCCTCGATGCCATTGCTGCCATGGGTGCCATGGTACCATGGGTGTCGGGGTGACCTCAGATGCCATTGCTGCCATGGGTGCCAGAGATGCCTGCGGGTAACCTCAGGTGTCACCCAGGTTGGCATAGGTTCTGCTTCATGCCCTCTTGCGCCTCGAGTGATGCTGGTGCCGCAGGGGTGCCAGTTGGTGCTGTCCAGCAGAACTAGTTACGGACTTACTTCTGCAGACCTCTTCTTCCATGGAACTTGTGGCAGGATGTTTTCCACAGAATGAAGTCCTGTTCTGTGGAGTATTTTTCCTCACATCTTAGTGAGTGGCGGTCTGCGTGGAATCCTGTGACATCCAGCGTTTTTCCACTGATGGAACTCTTCTGTGCTGTTCTGCCAGTGGAATCCCTCATTTCGCTCAACACTTTCTCGGCTCCCTACATGTGCCAAGCTCCTCGACATCCTGGTGGCGGAGTCTCTAGAGGCTCTGACCTAGACCTCGCTTATGGGTCCTTCTGGGGTAGATGTGCATCTAGATGAATCTCTCCCTGTCCTTCTAGTCAGTAATACAGCTGATGACTCATTTTATATACTGAAGGGCACGCCCTCTGTATCATTAGAGTCCGTGATGGAGGATCTTTTCAGTAGTTCCTCAGTGATGGGGTCCACCATAGTATTCAGATTGCATCCGTGGACCATACACCTCTGCGTCTAGACTCTTCAGTTGTCAAGACAATTACACTCTGTGGAACAGTCTAATTTAATGGTCGGGAGCCACACAGACTCTTCTGCTCCTTGGATAGGGGTATATAGCCCTCTTCTGATAATGCCCCTTCGGTGTCTTCCTCAGCACAGGTGGTTAACATCCCTTCAGCTGCAATTATTAGTCTGGTCACAATTTCACTTACAGACGCTCGGGCTCCTCCTGCCCCTCAGAGGGATGACATCTTCTTTATTTTTGTATTAGGCAATCCTTGTGAGATAGCAGCCTGAAACCTTGTCTGGCTCAGACTAATGGTGTAAAACCAAAAAAAAATTTAAATTATCACAGCACAGGACCTAGCTGAAATTACCCGATACCACACTTTTGGATCTGTTCAGGTTCCGCTTCAGCCCCTGAGGTGGTCGTTTCTAAACTATGGTAAAGAGTACCTGACCTGTCTTCTACCCCTAGGAGGAGTCTGATTCAGCGTAGGTATGGGTCATCTCTCTTCTCCAAGAGAGATTTCTCTTATTCAGAGATGTCTTCTAAACCTGGGAGACTGCCCAGTCAGTTGGTCCTCCTTTTTTATCAGGCTTTCTTCCCTTGATCAGAGTCTCACAGCAACAGAAGTGACTCTTCAGCGAGTCAGAACTTAGGTTCCTACTTCCTCGCTTGCTTCAACTTAACAGTCGACATGCTACTTCTTGACTGTAGGTCAAGTAGGTCTTTTTCTGAGATGGCTTCTCAAATATTCACACCTCCAGTTCTTGCGCACTGGTTCCGTGCCAGTCACACACAAAGCTATCCTCTCCGAGTGCGTGACAGAGCTGTGATGTTTATTTTTCAGCAAAGCAAACTAGAGTCCTTCCTACTCCCTTCAGGGAGGCTGGAGTGAGTAGTGCCTCACCGCACTGAGTCACTTCTGCCGCTATTCAGTCACTTCAATGAATGGGTTAGCCCTAACTTGGTCCTGCTGTGTTCCTCCTCGATGCAAATATTCCTCTATTTGCCTTAGAAATCTAGCCCGTTTTTTTCTGTTGGAATGGGTTTTTTTTCCGCAGTGGACACGTCCTCCTGTACACTTTTCTTTTCTTCCCCGAGTTCAGAGACTGCTACTGCAGTTGTACACACAGGGTCAGGGTGATTCCTTTTTGGAATATGCAGTGGGTAGGATCTGGTTCTACTAGACCACCACAAGAGACTCTAAGTTGTGCTTGGCCTTCCCTCAGGAAGATTTCAGTGACTAAGTGGAAACCATTCTCCTTGTTGGGCTAACCCCACCTGACCACCTTTTGCTCACCAAGTAAGGGGTCCAAGTGCTCCTGGACCCGTTGTTTGCAGGTCAGCAATACTTGGTAACGGGGGTTCCATTTCTGCTTTTCGGTCTACCCTGAACCAGTAGAATTTACCTCTGGCTCTTTCAGTTCCTGAGGTCCTTTTACATTAGATTAGTCTGTCGACACTATTAGTTCTGGTCCTATACCAAATTGTGAGGCCGGGCTCTTATCTGTGTCAGTCTTCACCATTCATCACATATGGGTTCATAGCCAGAGGTCATGACCCTGCGGGAGCGCTCTTTTTTTTTTTTTGTTGTAGGCAGAGTCAGCGCATCATCGGCGCCGCCCTCGAGGCCGACGCATTGCGTGGCACTCGCGGGTTGGCCGTTAGGCTCTGTCGACTCCGCCTGCCTGCCAGTTTTTTGTCTCCCGCTGTAGAGGTCACCTCATGGGAAGCCAGATGCAAATTGAAGCCTACCGCCTACGCAGTTCGTTCTCCAGCTATTTCTCATGCCGCAGTCTGTTGGTGCCGTGTCCTGACGGTTCTAATTGCCTTACTTGACGTCCCCGGTAAGATTTTTCTATATATTTTATTCTTGGCGACGTAGAGTCTGTTTTTGGTGTTTTTTTCTTCGTAGGTCGTGTCTGAGTCGGCGGGCAAGAAGACTTTGAAGACAGGACGGCCCCTCATACGACAGTGCCCTTGTGGCCGTAAATTTTCTGTCACCGACCAGCACGACCATTGCCTTACATGTCTTGGCCCGCTTCACGACATGGATTCGTGCGACACCTGTTTCTCCATGGACCACCGGGTCATCGAATGACGCAGGTAGAAAGTGGGACGAGCTCTGCCAACTTTGGGGGTCGGGTGCGCACTCGTTGGGCCAAGCCAAATACTCTCGGCCTTTCCTCTGGGTCCCCTCCCAGTTCTACACGGACTGAGGAGGAGGAGGGAGCCTCGGCTACTAGTAGCCTGGCCATTGCCAAGGCTCCCTCTGTGGTGCAGGAGGCCCATCCCGCTACTTTCGGCGGGCGGACGGGAGGCACCGCCACGGCAATCTCCCCTTTGGGGGTGAAGGCTCCCCCGGTGTCGGATCCGCGGTTGCAAGGCCCAGGTTGGTGCTCGGTCTCTGATCGAGCCGCCACCGTGCAGATTTGTCGTTCGGCGATACTGCTAGCAGTGCCGTCTTTGTCTGCATCTTGCCTCGGCGCCATCGGCGGCACCGATTTTGAGCACGGTGCCGTGTCCTCGGGACTCTGTGCCGTGGGGCGTTGTATTCCGCTGTCGGCACCGTCGGCAGCGCCAACTCTGCCCTCTGCACTATTCGCGGCACCGTCTGGGCCGTCGGTGCCGTCTCTGCCCTTGGCCTGGCTGGTCCTGACTCTGGAGCTGCTGTTCGGGCTGGGGCCGTGCCCTCTGTGGACTCTGCTCGCGGTGCTGTAGTGGGCACGGCTCGGGCATGGTTTCGGTTTCTGACACCCCCTTTGGCAAGGATGGCACTGGGTGCCTTCCTACGGTCTGGAGGCGGTCTCTGAGTCAGACGAACAGTCTGACTTCTTGGGGTTGACTGTTGGGGTGGGCAGCCCTGTAGTATCCTCAACAAGCCGGAGTCAGCCCCCCTTCTGAGGTGGCGTCCGTGGCTGCCAAGACTGGGGTCAGGGGTGCTGACCAGCGGGCAGTGGTGCAGGCCACCATTGGTTTGCAGCCCATTCTTGGTGGGTTCACTGACCCCTCAGCAGTGGTACCCCTGCCTGTGGTGTGCCTGAATCACCCAACTTTGGGGACAATCAGAGCACCTATGGGAGGGGAGGGTATTATACCCTGGATAGCTCCTTCGGGTGCTAGCCAGGGCTATCAGCTACCTACGCTGGCCCTCTCAAGGAGGAGGGCTCTTTCAGATTCTGAGGGTTCGAGGGGCATGGGGTCTGCATGGCGACCTTTTTCGGGGCCCACCCGGGCTCTGGAAGAAACCGTAATGCGGATCTCTGCTCTTCCTCCTCGGTCTCTTTGAGGGAGTCCCATTCTTTAGAGGTGGGGGACCATCCTTCTGGACCTATACGGCCCCAGTCACCTCACAGGGGGGATTCTTCCGGGCACAGCCAAGGCAGTACCGAAATGGCTGTTCAGCTGTCGGCTGTGGAGTCTTCTGGGGCACCTTCTTCCTCAGGTGCTCCCGGTCCACGCCTCAGCTCTGTCCCCATCCCTCTGCCACATTCTCCTGCGCTCCCAGGCATCCTTGGTCCTAGCGGGCCTCTCTCCTGTGAGTAGTTTTAGGGCTGTGCTGCTCAATTCCCAGCTTACGTTAGGGCAATAGACAGTCAGGTTTTTCAAGCCCCACCCCCGGAGCAGCTGCACTCTGAACAGTCGGTACCCTCCAGCTCATCATCCCCCTCTTCTGGGGGAGAGGAACCATCTGTCCATATCTCTCCAGCTGCTGAGCTTGCTGAGTATCAGTGTTTCCTCGTGAGGATGTTGAAGGACTTGCACCTCACCCCTGCCACTGTTAGCAATCCAGAGCACTCAGCGCACACCTTTCTAGGCGATTTCAGCGATGCCACCCTGGCGGTGCCCCCCCCCCCGGCCTCTCCCTTACGGGAGGCATCGTTGCTTTTCTGGCAGAGGCCCTTCTGGAGTTCCTGCCCCTAGGGATCTCTGCCAGCAGTATTGCGCCTCCGGAGTCTCCAGGTTCCATGCCTCATCCGCAGTCCAGATTGATGCAGTTGGACACTCCTCATGGGCTTCACGCCCTTCACCGTGACCAGCCCTCAGATCAAGATTCCTCGGATTTTGACTTCTATGGTAGGACAGCTTTCTACTCGTCACGGTTGTTGCTTGCCATTTCTGCACATCAGTCCCACTATGCAGCCTATGACAGGTTCTTGTGGTCCAGGCTAGGTGAACTCCTAGCCTCATTGCCTGATATGGAGCAAACCAGACAAGCCATTGCACACTCTGCGCGTGGTCTGGGAGCTAGCAGGGCACCAAGTGAGGGCATCCTATGATGTGAACAGGGTACAGTAGCTACCAGGGTCGTAGGCACAGCGATCTGCACTAGGCGGACAGCATGGCTACGTCTTTCCTGGTTGTCACCTTTGGCCAGGCATAGGGTGATTAACTCCGCTCACCAGAGAACCTATCTCTTCTCCTGTAGAGCGAGACAGCGTTTATCGGGGCAACTTTCTTCCCTCTCTGAGGGGTTACCGTCTCACTCTCCCCACTCTTGGGCCTCTCCAGGCCCTGAAGGTTCTCCCTCTTAGTGTGTCACCCACTGAGAGCTAAGGGACTTTGTCCCTTAGGGTGTAAAAGAAAACCCCCCTTCGGGGGGTCTCGACACTCACCCGTAGGTGATGAATGGTGAAGATTGACACAGATAAGATATGAAAATTACATACCTACCATAATTATGGTCTTCCTGTGTATTTTCACCATTCATCACCACCCCACCCTCCATCCCCCTGGGGCCTCAGTCTCTGGGTCCACCTCCCTCTCTGTGTCCAACCTTGCCCCCCCTCCTTACTTTCAGGAGTGGGGTAAACAGGGGCACATAGGGGGATAATGTGCTGGGTAGAGTGGTCAGCATAGGGGGCACTCCATCTCTAGTGCATTAGCTTCACCCCTGTGGGGTGGGAGTTGGCAGTTACCCTTTATTCTTTCCTCCTCCCTGTTTCCGACCTTATTTCCTTGTCCTTTGGACTATCTTTAAAAAAAAAAAAAAAAAGAAAAACTCCTTCTTCCTTTTCACCAAAAATCTTTCCTTCAGAGGGCGTTGATTCTCTGTGCCCTGTCCTTCTTCCAGAATATGCCAGTTCTGCTTAGGTGGAGTTTTTGTCAGCCATTCTGTGCCTTGAATTCTGGCAAGAGGCCTTAGGCTACTCCTTGCAGTTCCTATACAATCTGGAGATGGACCAGGGTCTGAGATGTATTTAACTCTCTCCCCTCTTGTCCTAACTTCTTTTGTTCCTCCCTACCTCCCTCCTCTATTTCCAGAGATTGGGGCCCCTCCCAGTCCCTTTAGTTTTCTGACTTTCTCTTTCTGTCCTCTCAGTCATTATTTCTCCTTTTAGTTTTATATATTTTCCTTTTTCTGTCCCTTGGACTTCCTTGTCCCACCCTCCACTCCCTTCCTCTTACCTCTCCAGCAACTCAGAACTGGCAGGCAGGCGGAGTCGACAGAGCTTAACGGCCAACCCGCAAGCACCGCCCAATGCCGGCTCTCGAGGGCGGCACCGATGATACGTTGACTCCGCCTACCAAAAAAAAAAGAGCTCCCGTGGGATCATGACCTCGCTATGAACCCATAGGTAATGAATGGTGAAGATACACAGAAAGATCATAATTACAGTAGGTACATAATTTTCATTTCTCGCCGCTTTTCTAGAGTGGTTGCGGCATCCTGGCAGAGTCTGTGTCCATTGCAGTTGTCTGCAAAGTGGTGAGTTGCAACTCAAGCGCTTATCTTGTAAGCACTATATTCTAGATGCTCTTCCCAAGACAGCTCTTTTTATTTGCAGGACGGTCCTCGACCATCCTTTCTGAGTGAACCCTTTCAAACAACATGAAGTCTTGCTATATTATGACTATTGCAGTTTGCCCCAGCCTTAGAACTGCTCCGGAGGTGAAAGAGTTAACTTCCATGCAGAGCATGGAGCTTAGAGCGCGAGCTCGGTTCAGAAGCTCTGTTTGGCTGGTTTCAAACCGAAACTGTCAGATTCTTTACTCCGCCTCACTGAACAGTCGCTCCGGAGATTCCTCCTGTTGCTCAGTTCATTTCTTCGGTTTAAAGCGCTATTTCTCGGTTTAATTTAACCGCGATTTCATTATTTTAACCCAAAACCGATCGGTTCAGGCTCTGTCTATGGTAATCGTAAGTAATAGATAGGGTTTTTTCTGTGTGGAACTTGTAAAAGTATTATCGGTTCGGTTGAACCGATCGAGTTGTATTTAAATATAAGTTTAAAGCCTTTTAAGGCTTTTTAGAGTCTTGTTCGGTTCTTATCGGTATTTAAAAAACGGATTTCATTACGGTTTTTCCACAACTCGGACACGGTTGGAACCGATAAGGGTGTCTTGCCTGGCACTGCCAACAAAAGGGCAAGTTTTTGGTTAGGCTGGCATCATGTCTGAGAAACCCAAAAGAAAAACCGGCCCACTGGGTTTCAACACTAGTGTCTGTGGAGTAGCCTTGCCAAGGCTGACCCACACACTACATGTGTTCATTGTCTGGGGTTTGACCCACCAATTCAGACTGCCAGATTTAAAATTTCTGCAGCCACCCTGGACAAGAGAGTGGGCAGGCTCAGGGAACGAGAGGCCAAGAAGTCCGCTGACCCGGATGGCCAGCCCGGTTTGGTGCCAACCGAACCGGAGGGAGTGCCCTCTGACCAGGGCGAGACTTCCTCGGGCAAACGAAAAGCTGTCTCTGAGGAGCCAGTTCCAGGGTAGGCCTTTTCACAGGCCTTTTTACCAGACTCAGGCCCCCTCCTCTTCAGCCTATGTACAGAGGGGGTTCTTCAGAGGGAGAGGCAGATGGGGTTCGAGCAGGCCTGCTCCCACCCGTCAGCCTAAAGCCCCTGCCAAACAGGCACCCTGATGGGATGCCCAGGGTCGGCTCTCCACTACCTGTAGGGGGCAGGTTGGCTCACTTCGCCCAGGACTGGCAGTCTTTAACTTCAGACAGGTGGGTCCTGGAAGTAGTGAGCCAGGGTCTGGTTCTCAGCTTCAAGAAATTTCCAAAATGAGAGCCAGATCTTTCCACCTACAAACCCTTTAGAAACTCTTGCTTTGGAAACAGAAGTCTCAACCCTCCTGGCTCTCAGAGCTGTAGAAAGGTTTCTCCCTTCACCAGGGCAAGGGTCTGTACTCCAGGTACTTCCTTACCCCAAAAAAGACAGGAGAGTGGCGGCCTATCCTGGATTTAAGATATCTAAACAAGCACCTTTTAAAGCCAAAGTTCAAAATGGTGACACTGGGAATGATTTTACCCTCCCTAAGGCCAGGGGACTGGCTAGCCTCCCTGGACCTCAAAGATGCCTACTTCCATGTTCTTATCAGAAGCTCCCATCGAAGTACCTCAGATTTGAACTGCCCTCAGGCCATTATCAGTTCAGAGCAATGCCTTGGCCTTACTTCTGCCCCAAGGGTATTCACAAATGTCTGGCAGTAGCAGTTGCTCACCCTAAGAAGGCAAAAGATTGCCATTTTTCCCTACCTGGACGACTGGCTCATTGTGGGTCAGTCTCCAGACCAGGTCAAATCATACTCTAGTTACCCAGCAGCTGCTTACCTCTCTGGGATTTCTTCTCATCTTCCAAAGTCAGTTTTGGAACCTGTCCAGGTACTCACCTTTATAGGCGCAGAACTGGATACAAAGCAGGCCAGAGCCTTCCTTCCCTTGGAAAGGTAAGAACCTTAGTGGCCTGGCCACCTCCTTCACTCTGCAGGTCTCTCGACCAGCAAGGCATTCCTGCAGCTCCTAGGGCACATGGCTGCCTCCACAGCTGTGGTGCAAGGAGCAAGATTTCAGATGAGGGACATTCAGTTCCATTTGAGAGCCTTCTGGTCTCAAAGAAGAGATCCCCTATCCAAGTTAATCCCAGTGACTTGAACCCTGATCCAGGCCCTTCAGTGGTGGCAGGATCAGAGCAATCTGAGACAGGGGTGCCTTCATCCCTCTGTCCCATTCCTTGACCCTTACTACAGATGCATCCTCTTGGGATGGGAGCTCACATGGGCGACCTCTCCACCCAGGGATTGTGGTCCCTCAGGAATCTCTGCTCCACATCAATCTGTTGGAACTCAGAGCTGTTTTCTAGCACTTCAGGTTTTCTCTGCATCTGTTCAGAACAAGGTGGTACAGGTCAGAACAGACAACACCACTACAATGTGGTACATCAACAAACAAGGGGGCACTCGGTCTTCGGCCCTGTGCACCGAGGCGATTAAGTTGTGGTCTCTGGCTTACTCCCTGAACACTTCCCTCATAGCAGTTCACCTCCCAGGCAAGGACAATGTCCTGGCAGATGCCCTCAACAGGATTTCCCAGGGCCATCACGAATGGGCACTGGATCCCCTAGTACTGGGGATAGTGTTTGCCAGATGGGGCACTCCTCAGATAGATCTTTTCGCAGCCCCAGACAATTAATCAACTTCCACTGTTTTGTTGCAGGCCCCCAGTGTTGGGCTCAGTTCCCTGGATGCCTTTTTTCTCGATTGGAAGGAAGTTTCTTTATGCCTTCCCCTTCCTCTCCTGTTCAAAGTACTAGTCAAAATCAGGTCTCAGCCCTGCAAAATGATCCTGATTGCTCCAGACTGGGCCAGGCAGCCCTGGTACCCACTCCTTCTGTCCTTAGCAGTCCGTCTTCCCTGTGTCTCCCCAGGAACCACAATCTGTTAACCTGTGCTCAGGGGAGAGTTTGGTATCCGAATCTCAAATCCCTCAACCTCAAGGCTTGGCTCTTGAGCAGTTAGAGTTTGCTGATTTGCAACTTTCTCAAAGTGTTCTCGAAATCCTGAAGGCTGCTAGGAAGCCTTCCACCAGGGCTACCTATAATTCCAAGTGGAAAAGGTTTTCCATATGGTGTTCTGGGAAGCATGTTTCCCCAGAATCTGCTGATCTACCCACTGTATTGGACTACATGGTCCATCTTAATTCTTTGGGACTGAGACCAGCCACCCTGAAAGTGCACTTGGCTGCTGTCTCTGCCTTCATTTCAGCAGGGAAGCCCTCTTCTCTTTCTGCTCATCCTGTATTTTCCAAGTTTTTTAAAGGATTGTTTCACACCAATCCTCCATTCAGGGACCCTGCCCCGGCTTGGGATCTTAATGTATGCATTGCTCAGGTAATGCAACCCCCCTTTGAGCCTCTGTCTTCAGCAGAGCTTAAGTATTTGACTTGGAAAACTGTATTTCTGGTAGCCATCACTTCTGCCAGGCGTATAAGTGAGTTACAGGCTTTATCAGTAGAAACTGACTTTATTTCCTTTCACAGGGATAAAGTGGTCCTCCAGGACTAACAGGAAGTTTTTGCCTAAGGTGGTTTCAGATTTCCACCTTAACCAATCTATTTCACTTCCAGTGTTCTTCACTGACCATTCATCCTCTGGTGAGAGGAGGCTGCACACTTAGATGTTAAGAGGGCCCTAAGTTACTACATAGAGTGTACCAAGGGTCACAGGTTTGACTCCCTCCAACTGTTTCTCACTTATGGTGAGGTTGGGAAAGGAGACCTGCCACTAAGAGATCCATTGCCAGGTGGATTGTTTCTTGTATCCATTTTGCTATCAAAGCTGGGTAGGTTCCCCCTCAGGCCTGAGGGCTCACTCTACCAGAGGTACAGCTGCTTCTCTAGCTGCTGCTAGAGACATCCCTATCTTGGAGATATGTCAGGCAGCTACTTGGAAGACAGTACACACTTTCACCAAGCATTACTCCTGGATATTCAGGCCAGGAGGGATGCTCGGTTTAACACAACCGTGCTTCAGACTATTCTAAGTGGGTTCTGTCCCTCCTCCATGGAGGTACTGCTGTGTAGTCTGCAATAGTCATAATATAGCAAGACTTCATGTTGTTTGAAGAAAAAATTACTCACCTTAGTAATGTTGTTTCTTCTAATGGAGTCTTGCTATATTATGACCTCCCCCCCAGCCTGCCCCTCTCAGAACTCCTACTTTGGGGTATGGGGTGGGTAGTCCTCTGTTGGCATTTATTGATGCCCTCTTTCATGTTTGGGTGTTGTGTTTATTTAGTTATTCTATCTTAATTTTCTGGTCCACTGACTTGAGTCTTTGTGTTGGGACCAGCAAAAATGTGTTAATATATTAGTGGCCAGTTGGCTAGTGTAGGTTACAGCTTCCACACAGAACCTTAGTGAGTTTTTGCTCGTAAAGATCTGACGGTTTGGTTTGAAACCAGCCAAACAGAGCTTCTGAAACAGCTTCTAAGCTCCATGCTCTGCATGGAAGTTAACTCTTTCACCTCCGGAGCAGTTCTAAGGCTGGGGCAAACTGCAATAGTCATAATATAGCAAGACTCCATTAGAAGAAACAACATTACTAAGGTGAGTAATTTTTTTCATCTCCTCCACCCTACTCAGGGTTGTTGATTTTAGCTCTGTACTCTCCCAATAGTATGAATGAGTGATGGAGACTTAGTCCAGGAAGATATGGAAATTACATACTTACCGTAATTGTTGGTCTTCTTGGACAGTCTCCATCACTCATTCACACGCCCACCCGCCATCCGCTGGGTTCACTCATTTTCTTTCCTAGTCTTCATAGTCCTATGGTTCAGGCTGTGAAGACATTGCTCTTTGACCCTTCTTGCAAGGGCCTTCTGGACCCTCTCAGGCCCAGTAACTCAGGATAAGTTATTTTCATTAGTTATGCTGCACCTCCTCAGTCGAAAAGGTACTGAGGTGGTTGGAGGGTTGATGCTGAGATAGCCTACACAGGCACGAGCTAGTCTCGTGGTGCCACGCATGCGTGGTCCTGTCTCGGCACCAACCCTTCTGAAAAGTTTTGGCTCCCGTTTGGTCCTAGCGCCTCCGGCACTACCCCCCAATAGTGTGAATGAGTGATGGAGACTGTCCAAGAAGATCAACTGTTACGGTAAGTACGTAATTTCCATTTTCTGTCAGGATGCTTTCAGGCTACAGTGGACAAAACACTTTCTGTACGCCTTTCCTCCTCTTCCACTAATTCAGAGGGTACTTCTCAAATTTGAGTCTCAGGGAGACAAAATTATTTTCATTGCTCCCTTCTGGCCTCGACAAATATGGTTCCCGCTGCTCAACAGTCTGTCTGCAACTCTCCCGAAGGCACTTCCCCTTCAGACGAACCTTCCGACCCAGGGGCCTGTGGTCCATCCCAGGCTGAATGCGCTTCACCTTCACGCTTGGCTCCTGAAGAGAGAGAGGTGAATAGGTTCAATGTTTCCCATAGGGTTTCAGATATTCTCTTGGCTGCATGTAAGCCAGCCACTAGAAAAACCTACACAACCAAATGGAAGCATTTCTCTCTCTGGTGTGCAAAGTCCTCTTTGAAACATTTTTCCTGCTCACCAAATAAAGTCTTGGAGTACCTTTTAGACCTCTCAAATTCAGGTCTGCAGTACTTTACTGTCAAAGTTCATCTCTGTGCCATTTCGGCTTATCATGAGCTGGTACATTCCTTGTCTCTGGCTCAGTTACCTGTAGTTAAGAGGTTTCTTAAGGGTATTCTGCATACCAGACCTCCTGTCAGACGTCCGGTTGCAGCCTGGGGCATTAACCTTGTGCTAGACTTGCTCACTCGTAAACCTTTCGAGCCTCTAGCTACCTGTGAGTTGAAGTTCCTCTCTTGGAAAACAGCCTTCCTGGTGGCCATCACTTCGGCCCGTAGAGTTTCTGAAATACATGCCCTGGTCACAGTACACTGTATTTTACAAGGACAAAGGAGTTCTTAGGACTCAACCTAAGTTTCTCCCTAAGGTTGTCTCAGAATTTCATCTAAACCAACCTTTAGTCCTACCTACCTACTTTGCTAACTTTCAGAATGAAGAAGAATGTTCCCTTCATTCTTTGGATGTTAAGAGAGCACTGCAATTCTGTCTGTACAGAACAAAAGAAAGTTGCATGACTCAACAGCTGTTTGTCTCCTTCAGCGAGACCCAGCTGGGTCAACCTGTCGCAATTAGGTGCATTTCAGCGTGGCTGGTAGCATGTCTCCGTCACTGCTATTCTATGGCACAGGTTAAGCTGGAAGGCAGAGTGTACGCTCAGTCTACTAGAGCAGTTGCAGTATCTCTGGCGGAAATCCGCAATGTGCCCATTGCACATATTTGCAATGCGGCTACATGGAGCTCAGTGCATACTTTCGTTAAGCACTATGCTTTGGAAGTCCATGCCAGGCGACATCTGTCGTTTGTTATGACTATTCTTAATGGACTTCTGTCCTGAGTATGTGAACTCTTAGTTTCTCCTGCCCCTGTGTCGGAGTTATTATTCTCGGTACTCTCCCATTAGTGTGAATGAATTGTGGAGACTTTATATCGAGGAAGATATGTAAATTACGTAACTACCGTAATTATTGATCTTCTTGGACGAAGTCTCCACCACTCATTTACATGCCCACACACCGTCCCCCGAGCTCACGTCTCTGTTTTTGGTCTTCAGTCTCTCAATGGCTGGGCTGTGAAGACTTTATTGTTGACCCTTCTTACCTGGGTCATTCGGACTATTTTATGTCTGATTTTTAGTCCCTCTAGGTTAGTTACACTGCAGCTCCTCGGAAAAAAAGGTACTGAGGCGGTTGGAGGATCGACACCGAGGTAGTCTTTACTGCACAAGCCACGGCTCGCGGTGCCGCTTCCTCATAGCTCCATCTCTGGTGCCGATCCTCTCGAAAAGTTTGCTCCAACTAGGTCCTAGCTTCTCTGGTGTAGATTCCATTAGTGTGAATGAGTGGTGGAGACTTCATCCAAGATCAAGAATTACGGTAGGTACGTAATTTCCATTTTTCTACTCGGTTGCTCCTCATGTCAATTTCCACACACCAGGCACATCATGTAGCTTATGCAAGGCACCTGTGGTCTACACTGGGACAGATCCTCATGGCCATGCTAGATTGCGAGGCAACCCGACTAACCATCTCTATGCAAAGCCTGGAACTAGCGAGACATCAGGCAAAGGCATCTTAAGATGTCAGCACATTAGCCTCCAGGTTAGTAGGAACAGCAGGCTGCACTACGTGGAAGGCGTGGGTTTGTCTATCCCAGTCATTACCCTTGAGCCGGTGTCTGGGGGGGCCATTTCTTCTACCGCAGGGCCAGGTGAGAGCTGTAGGGCACCCTTCCCCTCCTAGGCTACAGGAGTCTCAGCCTGCCCATGATCAGTCTTGGGTCTCACCAGACCTGTGAAGGCCCCCTCCTCTTGTGTTTCTCTCCCCCCCCCAAGAGGCAGGAGGTGCCAGCACCACCTGCGTGGTGCTTGGTACTCACCCACCAGTAATGAATGGTGAAGATTGATCTCTGGAAGATATGAAAATAATGTACTTACCATAATTCTTGATCTTCCAAGATATCTTCACCATTCATTTCTGCTTCCAACCCACCTTCCCCTCATGGCCAGACCTCTGGGTAGTGCTGCCTTCCTGTTGGCCTTCTCCCTTCTCTGGGGCCATTCTTGCTGGCATCTCCTAAGCACCCCGAGTCCTTCTCCAGGAAGGCCTTATTGTTTCCCCTTAGGGAGAAGGCGAGCAGGGGCCCATTGCCTTCTCAAGTGTAGGCCCCCAGGGCTCGAGTTGCCTATGAAGCAGAGGACTCCTACCATCCTTTTGGTTCACAGCATGTGGCTGTTTTTTCCCCAGTGCCTCAGTTTTGGATCAGCATTCTGCTGTTACCATTGCTCCAGCCTTCAGCATGCACCTTATTTTGGGCAGCTCTCAAAGGCTTGCCTCTCGGCAGGCCTTGAGTTCCTCTTCTTCAACTTCTCAAGCCCTGCGGACCTTCACATCTTCACCACTTCCAGTGGTGCCTTCTAGAGCCCTTTCTTACATTTTTCCTCCTCCTTTGGTATCCCAGGTACCTTGGGTTATCGACACAGGCAAAGTCTCCATGGACCTCCTTCGTCCAGATGTTCCCTACATAATATTGGAGGGCTTAGACTTCTCCCTTACCCCCCTCCCGCCAGTTTTACATAGTGATGATGAGGCTTCCCAATGAGATGCGCCCTTCTGGTTAGAAGGCGTACTTGTTCAAACAACATGAAGTCTTGCTGTAGTCTGACAATTGCAGTGATTCCCAACCTTTGAACTGCCCCAGAGAACAAAGAGTTAACTTTCTATGCAGGGCATAGAATGTTGAGCTCGAACTCGGTTGAAGTCTCTTTCTGGAGTATTTCAAACCTAAACCATCAGATTCTTTACTCCGCCTCACTGAACGGTCGCTCCGGAGATTTCTCCTTCAGTTCGGTTCGAAAGTCAGTTAAAGTTTCAGTTTTCGTCAGTTTTTAAACCGAAAAAGTATCCGCATAGTCGGTTCAGTCTCTGTCTGTGGTGCCGTGAGTACTAGATAAGAATTGTTCTGTTTTTTCTGTGTGGAACTTGTAAAAGTGCGGCTCGGTTAGGCTGAACTGGCCATTTGATAGTGAAATATTGTGTTTTGTGTGTTTTACTTAGTGTGTGGTTACCGGTTCTTGTCGGTTATAAAAAAAAAGTGTTTTATTGCGTTTTTTCCAATACCTGGGACATGGTTAGGAACCGATAAGGGAGTCTTGGCCTGGCAGTTATCATAAAAAGGGTAAGTTGGTTAGGTTGGCCATGTCTGAGAAACCCAAGAAAAAAACTGGGTCCACTGGGTTTCAATACTGCAGTGAATGTGGGGAGGTATTTGCTAAGGCCGATCCCCACACCACCTGTGTTTATTGTCTGGGGTTTGACCACCTCGATTCAGACTGCCAAATATGTAAAAACTTTCCCAAAACTACCCTTGAGAAGAGATTAGGTAGACTGAGGGAAAAGGAGGCCGAGAAGTCCGCTGACCCGGATGGCCAGCCCGGTTTGGTTCTGACCGAACCAGAAGGAGTGCCCTCTGACCAGGGTGATACTTCTTCAGGCAAAAGGAGAGCTGATTCCGAGGGATCAGTTCTGACAAAAAGAAACCACAAAGATAAATCGACCGGTTCGGATCCAGAGGTTCATGTTCCGACTGCCGAAGAGATAGCCAGAGTGATTCAGATTGTGGAATCGCTCCGTCCAGTTCCTACTGATCCGGCTCCTTCTGGCAGGGGTTCGGTTCGGTTGGTTCCCCCGGTTCAAGATTATACCCTTGAAGATTTTTATGATCCGGAATTTGAAGAGGAAGGGGAATTTGAGGATGATGATGTAAGTGAGAGTCTGGATGTGCCTGTGGAACCGGACAGCTCCCCAGACAGACCTTCGGGTGTTTCCCCTCCTAGGCTTTGAGTCGACTTCTCACTTTATGTTCCACAGAAAGGTGGCTGAAGCTTCCTGTGGAGGAGGCTGTGGAAGATCAAGAGGAGCCTGATTATGTAGAGATGATGGACATCCCAGAGTCCAGGAGACTGTCTTTTCCCCTCCACGAATCTTTTGGGAAACAGACACAAAAAATCCTAAAGTCTCCTAACTCTATACCTCCTGTGGATGGAAGAATGGACAAGAGGTATACACTTTCAGGCTCAGACACGGAGTTCTTATATCAGCAATGCAGCCATGTTGGGGTAGTTCAGGCTGCTGCCTGTGACAAGCAAATATTCCCTTGGCCTCACCCCAGAAAAGGACTCCAGGAAGATTGATGCTATGGCAAAGAAGCAGTACATGGCATCTTCTTTGGGACTCAGGCAGGCAAATTACATGGCCTATACAGCCAGGTACCAGAAGTCCAGGTGGGACACTGTACTGGCACTGGCTAAACAGGCTTCCCCCCCAGCTAGCCAAGGAGCTGGAGGCGGTGGCTGCAGATGGGATTGAGGCATCTAAGGTTCAGTTTCATGCTGCTGTGGACTCTAATGATGTGTCATTAAGAGTCATGGCTACATCGGTGGCTCTTTGGAGGATGGCTTGGCTCAGATGTACTAGCCTCTCGCAGGACACTCAGGCTAAGGCCATGGATTTTCCTGTAGTGGGTAATTCTCTGTTTGGGGAGTAGACAGAGAATTACATGAAGAAAATGGATGAGTACAGGACCACTTACAGGAGTGCTCAGGCCAAGGAAAGGCAGGCAACTCCTCAAAGGCAGCAGTCTAGGGGCAGGCCTTTTCACCAAGCACAGGCCTCTTCTTCCTTTTCTCAGAAGGGGTTCTTCAGAGGGAAAGGCAGAAGGGGGATGAGCAGGGCTGCATCCATTCCTTGGCCTAAAGCCCCTGACAAGCAGACACCCTGATGGGCCTGCCCGGGTCGACTCTCCTATTCCAGTAGGGGGCAGGCTGGCTTACTTTTTCCAGGACTGGATGTCTGTTATATCAGACAAGTGGGTCCTGGAAGTAGTAAGCCAGGGACTGGTTCTCAGCTTCAAAAAATTTCCAAAGATGAGAGCCAGATCTTTTCCACTTGCAAATCTCTCGGAAACCCTTGCCCTATAGGCAGAAGTTTCTTCTCTCCTAGCTTTAAAGAGCCATAGAGAGATTACCTACCCTACACTGGGGCAAAGGACTGTATGCCAGGTACTTCCTGACCCCCCAAAAGACAGGGGAGTGGCGACCCATCCTAGACCTAAGATATCTGAACAAACATCTCTTAAAACCAAAGTTCAAGATGGTAACTCTGAGAATAATCCTTCCCTCTCTAAGGCCAGGGGACTGGCTAGCCTCCCTGGACCTCAAAGACGCCTACTTTCACATTCCCATCAGGTGCTCCCACAGAAAGTACCTCAGGTTCGAGTTGCCCTCCGGCCATTATAAGTTCAGAGCAATGCCCTTTGGCCTAACCTCAGCCCCAAGGGTTTTCACAAAGTGCCTGGCAGTAGTAGTTGCCTTTCTAAGAAGGCCAAAGATTTCCAATTTTCCATATCTGGACGATTGGCTAATAGTGGGTCAGTCTCCAGACCAAGTCAAGTCTCACCTGCAAGTGACCCAGCAAGTACTCACTTCTCTAGGATTTCTTCTCAACCTTCTCAAGTCAGTTCTTGAACCAGTCCAGCTTCTTACCTTTATAGGGGCAGAACTGGACACACTCGGAGCAAGAGCCTTTCTTCCTCTAGAAAGGGCAAGGGTTCTTAAAATAGAACTAGCTTCTTCTTTCAGCCTTCAGGTATCTCGGCCAGCAAGGTATTTCCTCCAGCTCTTGGGCCACATGGCAGCTTCAACAGCAGTGGTCCAAGGGGCAGGATTCCAGATGAGGGCTAGTCAGTTCCACCTGAGAGCTTTTTGGACTCAGAGAAAGGATTCCCTTACCAAACTGATCCCAGTGACTCTGACCTTGATCCAAGCCCTCCAATGGTGGCAGGATCAGGGCAGTTTAAGAGAAATTATTCATTTTGTTACTCAGCCTTGTTCAGTGGTCCTTACCATGGATGCTTCTCTTCTGGGCTGGGGAGCCCATCTGGGGTCCCTCACTGCTCAGGGGTTGTGGTTCCCCCCTCAAGAATCCCTTCTCCACATCAATCTCCTAGAGCTCAGGGCAGTGTTTCTGGCCCTAAAAGCTTTCTCTCCCTCAGTACAGAACAAGGTGGTTCAAGTCAGAACAGACAACACCACCACCATGTGGTACATCAACAAGCAGGGAGGCATTCGGTCCACAGCCTTGTGCACAGAAGCCATGAAGTTGTGGTCCCTGGCTTATTCCCTGCAAACCTCTCTTGTAGCAGTTCACCTTCTAGGCAAAGACAATGTGCTAGCAGATGCACTGAGCAGGATCTCTCAGGGCCATCACGAATGGTCCCTGGACCCTCAGGTGTTGAAAGTGTTTTTTCCAAGGTGGGGCACTCCAGAGATAGATCTCTTTGCAGCCCCAGACAATCACCAACTCCCTCTTTTGTTGCAGACCTCCAGTCTTAGGCTCAGTCTCCCTGGACGCCTTGATTTTGAATTAGGAAGGGAAGTTTCTGTATGCCTTCCCCCCCTTCCCACTCCTGTTCAAAGTTTTGGTCAAAATAAGGTCTCAACCTTGCAAGGTGATTCTGATTGCTCCAGATTGGGCCAGACAGCCCTGGTACCCCCGTTGCTGTCCCTAGCTGTCCCTCTTCCCCTGTCTCTTCCCAGGAATTACAACCTGTTAACATCTTCTCAGGGAAGGATTTGGTACCCCAGTCTTCAGTCTCTCAATCTCAAGGCATGGCTCTTGAAGAGTTAGAGTTTGCAGATCTGCATCTTTCCCAAGGGGTTCTGGATATCCTCAAGGCTTCTCAAAAGCCCTGCACCAGAAAGTCTTATAGCTCCAAATGGAAAAGATTCAGCATTTGGTGTTCTAAGAAGCATATTTCTCCAGACACTGCTGGATTGCCTACAGTTCTGGATTATATGGTCCATCTTAAAGGCCTAGGCCTCAGACCAGCTACTCTCAAGGCACACTTGTCAGCTGTTTCTGCGTTTTTGTCTGTGGGGAAGTCTTCCTCGCTATCTTCCCATCCTGTGTTCCATAAATTTTTTAAAGGATTGCTTCACACCAGTCCTCTTTTTAAAGACCCTTCCCCTGCCTGGGATTTGAATGTTTGCATTGCTCAACTTATGCAACCCCCCTTTGAGCCTATGTCTTCAGCAGAGCTTAAGTACTTGACTTGGAAAACTGTGTTCCTGGTAGCCATTACCTGTGCCAGGTGTATCAGTGAATTGCAAGCCATAGAAACATAGAAACATAGAATTTGACGGCAGATAAGGACCGCTTGGCCCACCCAGTCTGCCCATTTCCCTACCTACTGGATAAGCTGCAGATCCTAGTTAACCAGCAGCCTACTTCTTTCTACCCCCACCCCCCAGAATTGCCTTATGACTATCCCATGCATGCTTGAATTCCACCACTGATTTTGACTCCACAACCTCCTCTGGAAGGCCATTCCATGCATCCACAACCCTCTCTGTGAAAAAATACTTCCTTAAATTACCTCTGAGCCGCCCTCTATCTTCAAATTGTGCCTCTTGTTCTTGCACCTCTTTTTTGAAAGATGCTACCCTCTTGGACTTTGTTGATTCCCTTGAGGTACTTGAAAGTTTCTATCATGTCCCCCTCCCTCCTTTCCTCGAGGCTATACATATTAAGCTCCTTAAGTCTCTCTTCATTGTCCTCCGGTGCAGACCCTGCACATTTGATTGCCCTCCTCTGGACAGCTTCCATCCTGTCTATGTCTTTCTTGGAGATTGGGTCTCCAGAACTGCACACAGTACTCCAGATGGGGTCTCACCAGCTGTCTGTACAGAGGGATAATAACTTCCTGTTTTCTACTGGTGATGCCTCTCCCTATGCATCCCAGTATCCTCCCAGCCCTCCTTGCTGCCTTCTCACATTGCTTGCCCACCTTTAGGTCATCTGATATGACTACCCCCAGGTCCCTTTCCATTTTTGTTGTTGTTAGTATCTCACCCCCCATTGTGTACTCTTCCCCTGGGTTTTTGTTTCCCAGGTGCATTACCTTGCACTTCTTAGCATTGAATCTAAGCTGCCATACATTTGACCATTCCTCTAACCTTGCAAGTCCTTCTCATCCTTTCCACCCACCCTGTGTATCAACTCTGTTGCAGATCTTAGTGTCATCTGCAAAGACATACTTTTTCTTCCAGTCCTTCAGAATGTCATTATAAGACATTGAAGAGGACTGGTCTAATACTGAACCCTGCGTACCCCGCTAGTAACCCTCCTTTCTTCTGAGTGGACTCCATTTACTATTACTCTCTGTGTCCTATTCTTCAGCCAATTCTTTACCCAGGCTGTCATCTTGGGACCCACTCCAGGCTGGCTAACTTATATTTTAATCTTTTGTGTGGACTGTGTCAAATGCCTTGCTAAAGTCTAGGTAGGCCATGTCCACAGCCCTCCTGATCTACTACTTTGGTCACCCAGTCAAAGAAATCTATCAGATTAGTCTGGCATGACCTTCCGCTGTGAATCCATGCTGCCTAGGGTCTTGTGCCCCTCTGGCCTCTAGATACTCGACAGTTCTTTCCTTTAGAAGTGATTCCATCATTTTCCCTATCACTGAGGTTAAACTAACAGGTCTATAGTTTCCTGCTTCTGCCTTGCTCCCACTTTTGTGAAGGGGAATCACATCTGCCCTCCTCCAGTCCTCGGATACCACCCCATCCTCCCATGATTTGTTAAAGAGGGTAGTCAGTGGTGTCACTAGTTCTACCTTAGTTCTTTAGAATTCTGGGATGAATCCCATCAGGCCCCATTGCTTTGTCCACCTTCAGTTTTAAGGTTCTTTCAGAAGCCTTTCTTCTGTAAATGGGCTAGTATCAACTTCTGTATCCAGAGTGTTACTACTGTTTGTTTTATGTACCTCCCTCTTCCTTTGTAAATACTGAGCAAAATATTTGTTTAGTATCTCTGCCTTTTCACATTCTCCTCTGCCCACCCTCCTCCCTTTATTAAGCCTCACTATCCTCCTTGGTCTTCCTTTGTCTCCTGATGTACCTATAAAGGTTTTTTCCTTCTTAACTGGGTTGGCTATCTTTCCTCAGTTTGGGCCTTTGCTGTTCTGACTGCCTTCCAGCCTCCTTTGCTTTAACTGATACAGTTCTCTGTCCTGCTCCTGCTGCAGTTCCTTGTACTTCCTGAATGCTTTCTTTTCTCTTGAACCTTCACTGCCACTTCCTTTGAGAACCATAGTGGTTTCTTACATCGTCTTGTTTTGTTTATTTGCTTCACACAAGGCTCGTTACCTCTGTGATGGCAGTTTTATTATTCCCCATTGTTCTTCCATCCCTCCTTCCCACCCATTTGCTAGTGCATTCCTTGAGCACTCACCCATTTTGGCAAAGTCAGCCCTCCTAAAGTCCAGTACTTTTGTCTTTGTATGGCTTGACTCTATCGCTGTGTTTATTGTGAACCATACTGTTCGATGGTCGCTAGTTCCCAGATGGCTACCCACTTCTACATCTGTGATCTCTCTCCATCTCCATTTGAGAGTATCAAGTCTAATATTGCTCCCTCTCAGTGGGCTCCAGTACTAGTTGTCTAAGGCATGCCCCTGTAGGGCATCTAGAATAACTGCACTCTTGAGTGGCAGCTGCAACCTCGCTCCAGTTAACATCTGGCATATTCAGATCACCCATCAGCAATATCTCCCTTTTTCTGCCATTCTAAGTATACTTTCTATCATTTCCTTGTCCATTTCCTCCCCTGAGAAGGTCTGTATACAACCCCTGTGCGGATTGTGGTGCCATTGCCTGTCTCCAAATTTACCCACAGTGCTTCTTCTCCTCCTGTTTACCCTTTTGTTCTGTTGCTTTTATTCCTTCCCTTATGTAAGAACTACTCCTCCCCTCTTTTACCCTCCCTGTCCTCCTGTAGATAGTGTATCCTGGTATGTTTACGTCCCAGTCATGGTTTTATTTGTACCATGTTTCTGTGACTGCCACGATATCCAGATGTTCCTCCTCCATCAAGGCCACTAATTCAGGAGCTTGTTACCTGACTACGGGCATTGGTACTCATTGCTCTCCATTTTTGATGGCCTTACCTTCTGTTGCAGCATCCCCCACTGACCGTTCTACCTTGGTCTTTTCCTCATTTAGTACCCTGTTTTGTAGGGAGAGGCTGGGATTTTTCTGCTGCTTGTCAGTGCCTCCCCCATTGACTAGTTTAAACCTGATTTGATCTCATTTCAAAGGGATAAAGTGGTCCTTAGAACCAATAGAAGGTTCTTGCCCAAAGTGGTTTCAGACTTCCATTTAAACCAGTCTGTGTCTCTTCCTATTTTCTTCACTGATCATTCTTCCTCAGGAGAGAGGAGGTTACACAGTTTAGATGTCAAAAGAGCCCTTAGTTACTACATAGAGTGTACTGAGGGTCACAGGTTTGAATCCCTCCAGTTGTTCCTCACTTATGGAGAAGTGGGAAAGGGCAAACCTGCCACCTAATCTATTGCCAGGTGGATTGTGTCTTGTATACAATTCTGCTATGAAAAACTGGGAAAAACTCCACTCTCAGGCCTGAGGGCTCATTCCACAAGAGGTACAGCTGCTTCTCTGGCTGCTGCCAGGGATATCTCTCTCTTAGAAGTTTGTCAAGCAGCCACCTGGAAAATACTCCATACCTTTACCAAGCATTACTCTCTGGATATCCTGGCTAGGAGTGATGCCCGGTTGTCACAGCAGTACTTCAGAGCCTATTCCCAAAGTAGGTTCTGTCCCTCCTCCTTGGAGGTACTGCTTGGTAGTCTGCAGTTGTCAGAATACAGCAAGACTTCATGTTGTTTGAAGAAAAAATTACTCGCCTTAGTAATTATGTTTCTTCTAATGGAGTCTTGCTGTAGTCTGACCTCCCTCCCTGCCTCACCTCTCAGAACCTGTTTTTGGGAAGTGGGAGGGCAGGTGCAGTTTTGCACCCCAGGGGTGTTTTTTGCTTGCACCCTCATCCTTTTTGTTTAGGTGCTGATTTATTATTGTTATTTGTAGTAGATTGGTTTTTGGTTTTGGGGTTTCCTGACTTGAGTCTTCCTTGGGAATCCAAAACTTTTTTCAGCCAGTTGGCTAGTAGGAATTTTTACAATTTCCACATAGAATTTTTAGTTAGTTGGGCTCGTAAGAATCTGACAGTTTAGGTTTTAAACACTCTAGACAGGGACTTCAGCCGAGCTCAAGCTCAGCATTCTATGCCCTGCATTGAAAGTTAACTCTTTGTTCTCTGGGGCAGTTCAAAGGTTGGGAATCACTGCAGTTGTCAGAATACAGCAAGACTCCATTAGAAGAAACATAATTACTAAGGTGAGTAATTTTTTCTTACCTGCTAGGCTAGGTGCAATTCCATGCCCATGGGTACTGTGCCTCAAGGGATCTTTCACCCCTCAAGAGGGAAACAGAGAGAGAGAGGAACTTCCTCAGTGAAATGCTTTTCTCCAGTTTCAGGCTGAGTCTTAACCCCCCCACCCCAGAAAAAGGACGGTGAAGGGGGGGACAGAGAACACGTGTTCTACTTCTCCATGGCAGATAGCCAGCTCTATGTCTTATAACTCCGTATTAGCACCCTGTCTATAAAGGGGCTCTTGGGACAGTTCTTCTCTCTGCCACTCCTTGAAGTCCTTCCTGTATGTAGCTTAGGACCTAGCTTCTGTTCTACACTCTGTAAGCAGAACATGTCTTCTCTCTACATTCTGTAGGAAAGCCTGGGATGTTACATGCTTATCGTTGTTTGGGGTTACAAAACTCGGTTCCCCTCTCGCTCTTCTTTTTTTTTTTTCCTCTTTCTTTGGCCTGCCCAGTGGTTTGGGTCACCCCTGCCCAGAACCAGCCTAGAGTCCTTGTCTCTCCCTTCTGTGGTCAGCCTTAGAGATTTTAGTTTATATAGTATCTTTTCCTGTCCCTTGGGCCCCTTGCCCCACCCTTTCCCTTTCTGTTGTCTGTTTCTCCCTTTTCAGCGAGCAGAACCTTGCAGACTGGGGAGTCAGCGTCAGTTACTGGCCAACCCGCAAGCACCACATTCTGCTTCGCACTTGATGGCAGCACTGACCCGATATCGGCTCCCCTCCTCAAGATTTTTAGAGCTATACGCTTCCATGGGGTCCTGCGCCTTCGGCTTGAACCCACTAGTATGGAAGCTCAAGACTTACGGTGAGTACGTAATTTTCATTTCTAGGAGTGTTATATGGTTCGCATCCACACAACCTATCCGACCTCCGCTGGCAAGTGGCACACAGATTCCTGCTTCCAGCTTGCCAGATCTGATGTCACAGGAAAGAATCGAGGGGGATATACTGCCCGAGTGGTGGGAGGAGCTTAGCTTACAAACATCTGGCCAATCAGTCAGTTCCTGTGGAGTTGCCAGAGTGTGGATGTGAACCATATATCACTACTAGAACTATGGTTCAAACAACATGAAGTCTTGCTGTATTCTGACAATAGCAGTAAGTCCCAACCTCTGAACTGCCCCGGAGATGAGAGTTAACTTTCCATGTCAGGCATGGAACGCTGAGCTGGAGTTGGGTTGAGACTCTGTCTGTTGCTGTTTAAACTCAAACTGTCAGATTCTTTTCTCCGCCTCACTGAACAGTCGCTCCAGAGATTTCTCCTTCTGCTCGGTTCAATTTGTCGGTTAAAGTACCGCTTTTCTCGATTTTCGACCGAATTTAAACTGTAACCTGTCGGTTCAGTCTCTGTCTGTGGTATTTGTGAGTACTAGATAGGTTATATATTAATTCTATTCTGTGTGGAAGTTGTAAACGGTTCATCGGTTCGGTTTGAACTGATCAAGTTGTTTTAAAAATCTTAAATTGCACTTTTAGAGTGTGGTTACCGGTTCTTATTGGTTCTAAACAAAAGGATTTTATTACGTTTTTTTTTCCACGACCCGTGACACGGTCAGGAACTGATAAGAGGGTCTTGCCTGGCGGATTGCCATTAAAAGGGTAAGTTTGGTTAGGACTGGTACAATGTCTGAGAAACTCAAAAGAAAAACTGGGCCCACTGGGTTTCAACACTGTAGTGTGTGTGGGGAAGTCTTTGCTAAGGCTGACCCCCACACCACCTGTGTTTATTGTCTGGGGTTTGACCACCTCAATGCAGATTGCCAGATTTGTAAAAATTTTCCTGCAGCTACCCTAGAAAAGAGAGTTGGTAGGCTCAGGGAAAGGGAGGCCAAAAAGTCCGCTGACCCGGATGGCCAGCCCGGTTCGGTTCAATCGAACCAGAAGGAGTGCCCTCTGACCAGGGCGAGACTTCCTCGGGCAAAAGGAGATCCGACTCTGAGGAGTCGGTTCCAGCAAAAAGGACTAGGAAATCAGCTGGTGTGGAGCCAAAACTTTCCTCTCCAACCACTGAAGAAATAGCCAAAGCGATTAAAATTGTCCAGTCGCTTTCCCCGGTTCCAACCGAACCGGCACCATCAGGTAAGCGCACGGTTCGGCCGGTTCCACCAGTTCAAGAGTATGATTTAGAGGAATATTATGAACTGGAGGAGGGGGAAGAGGAGTATGAGGAGAGTGAATGTGGATTTGAAAGTCTGGATGTGCCCATTAACCAGGACATCTCCCCAGACAGACCTTCAGGAGTGTCTCCTCCTAGGCTTTCTGAGTCCCCTTCTCATTTTATGTTTTATAAAAAGTGGCTGAAACCCTTCAGCTCCCTATGGAGGAAGCTGTGGATGATCAAGAGGAGCCTGACTGTGTGGAAATGATGGATATCCCAGAGTCTAGGAGACTGTCTATTCCTTTGCATAAATCTTTTGGGAAACGGACTGCAGCCTGTGACAAGGCAAATATTCCCTTGGCTTCACCCCCCCCCCCTCCGACAAGGACTCCAGGAGGATTGATGCTATGGCAAAGAAACAGCACATGGCAGCATCCTTGGGACTCAAACAGGCAAATTATATGGCTTATGTTACTAGATATCAGAAATCCAGATGGGATACTGTTATGGCTCTCGCAAAACAGGTCCCTGGCCAGCTTGCCAAGGAGCTGGAGCAGGTGGCTGCTGATGGTATTGAGGCATCCAAGGTGCAATTCCATGCTGCAGTGGACTCTAATGATGTGTCATCAAGAGTCATGGCTACATCTGTGGCACTTTGCAGAATGGCTTGGCTCAGATGTACTAGCCTGTCACAGGATACCCAGACTAAGGCCATGGATTTTCCTGTTGTGGTAATTCTCTGTTTGGGAGCAGACTGAGAATTACATGAAGAAAATGGATGAGTATAGGACCACCTATAGGAGTGCACAGGCCAGGAAAGGCAGGCCACTCCTCAAAGGCAGATTCCTGGGGGCAGGGTAGGCCTTTTCATAGGCCTTTACCAAGCCCAGGCCTCCTCTTCTGCTTACGCCCAGAGGGGTTCTTTAGAGGGTGAGGGAGACGGGGTACAAGCAGGCCTGCGTCCACCCCTCAGCCTAAAGCCCCTGCCAAGCAGGCACCCTGATGGGGTTGCCAGGACCAATTCTCAGCTACCTATAGGGGGCAGGCTGGCTTACTTTGTCCAGGACTGGAAGTCTCTGACATTAGTCAAGTGGGTCCTGGAAGTAGTAAGCCAGGGACTGGTTCTCAGCTTCAAACAATTTGCAAAGATGAGAACCAGATCCTTTCCACCTGCAAATCCACCAGAGGCACTTGCCCTAGAGTTAGAGGTCTCTTCCCTCCTGGCTCTCAGAGCTGTGGAAAGGGTTCCACCCCTACACCAGGGCAAAGGATTGTACTCCAGGTACTTCCTTACCCCAAAAAAGACAGGAGAATGGTGGCCCATCCTGGATCTCAGATATTTAAACAAGCACCTTTTAAAACCAGAATTCAAAATGGTGACTCTGGGAATTATTCTACCCTCTCTAAGGCCAGGGGACTGGCTAGCGTCCCTGGACCTCAAGGATGCCTTCTTCCATATTCTCATCAGAAGCTCCCATCGAAAGTACCTCAGGTTCGAGCTGCCCTCAGGCCATTACCAGTTCAGAGCAATGCCCTTTGGCCTCACCTCTGCTCCAAGGGTATTCACAAAATGCCTAGCAGTAGCAGTTGCTTCCCTGAGAAGGCAAAAAATTGCCATCTTCCCTTACCTGGACGTCTGGCTCATAGTAGGCCAGTCTCCAGACCAAGTCAAGTTACATCTACAGATAACTCAGCAACTGCTCACCTCTCTAGATTTCCTTCTGAATCTTTCAAAGTCAGTACTAGAGCCTGTCCAGCTCCTCACCTTCATTGGCGCTGAGCTGAACACAGAGAAAGCCAGAGCCTTCCTTCCTTTGGACAGGGCAAGGACCCTGGTCTCTCTGGCCTCCTCATTCACCCTGCAGGTCTCTCGACCAGCAAGGCATTTTCTGCAGCTCCTGGGGCACATGGCTGCTTCTACAGCAGTAGTACAGGGAGCAAGATTTCAAATGAGGGACATCCAGTTCCATTTGAGAGCCTTTTGGTCTCAAAGGAAAGACCCTCTAACCAAATTGATTCCAGTAACTCGAACCCTGATCCAAGCCCTACAGTGGTGGCAGGATCAGAGCAATTTGAGACAAGGGGTTCCCTTTGTCACTCAGTCTCACTCCTTAATCCTCACTACAGATGCATCCCGCTTGGGGTGGGGAGCTCACATGGGCGACCTCACTACACAGGGATTGTGGTCCCCTCAGGAATCTCTGCTCCACATCAAGCTATTGGAACTCAGAGCAGTTTTTCTAGCACTTAAAGTTTTTCCAAATCTGTTCAGAACAAAGTTGTACAGGTCAGAACAGACAACACCACCACAATGTGGTACATCAACAAGCAAGGAGGCACTTGGGTCTGGCCTTGTGCACAAGCAATGAAGTTGTGGTCTCTGGCACTCCCTGAACACCTCCCTCACGGCGGTTCACCTCCCAGGCAAGGACAATGTCCTGGCAGATGCTCTCAGCAGAATTTCCCAGGGCCATCATGAATGGTCACTGGATCCCCTGGTCCTGGAGGTAATATTTGCCAGATGGGCACCCGCAGATAGATCTTTTGCAGCCCCAATCACCAACTTCCCTTTTTGCTGCAGGCCCCAGTGTTGGGCTCAGTCCCTCTGGATGCCTTAGTTCTCAATTGGGAAGGGAAGTTTCTCTATGCTTTTCCCCTTTCCTCTCCTGTTCAAAGTGTTAGTCAAAATCAGATCTCAATCCTGCAAGATGATCCTGATTGCTCCAGATTGGGCCAGACAACCCTGGTATCCACTCCTACTGTCCTTAGCAGTCCATCTTCCCCTGTGTCTTCCCAGGAATCACAAGCTGTTAACCTGTGCTCAGGGGAGGGTTTGGTACCCGAACCTCAAATCTCTCAATCTCAAGGCCTGGCTCTTGAAGAGTTAGAGTTTGCTGATCTACACCTCTCTCAAGGTGTAATGGATATATTAAAGGCTTCTAGGAAACCTTCCACCAGGGCTACCTATAATTCCAAATGGAAGAGGTTTTCCATATGGTGCTCTGGGAAGCATATTTCCCCAGAATCTACTGATTTACTCACAGTCCTGGATTATATGGTCCATTTAAATACCTTGGGGCTGAGACCAGTTACCCTAAAAGTACATTTGGCAGCTGTGTCTGCTTTTATTTTAGCAGGTAAGCCCTCTTCTCTTTCAGCTCACCCTGTATTCTCCAAGTTTTTCAAGGGATTGCTTCATACCAACCCTCCATTCAGGGACCCTGCCCCTGCTTGGGACCTTAATGTTTGCATTGCTCAGCTTATGCAACCCCCTTTTGAGCCTTTGTCTATAGCAGAGCTTAAGTACTTGACTTGGAAAACTGTGTTTCTGGTAGCCATCACTTCTGCCAGATGCATAAGTGAGTTACAAGCCTTGACAGTAGAGCCTGATTTTATCTCATTTAATAGAGATAAGGCAGCCCTTAGGACTAACAGGAAGTTTTTGCCTAAGGTGGTTTCAGATTTCCACCTTAATCAATCTATGTCTCTTCCTGTGTACTTCACTGACCATTCCTCCTCTGGCGAGAGGAGGTTGCACAGTTTAGATGTGAAAAGAGCCTTTAGCTACTATTTAGAACATACCAAGGGTCACAGGTTTGACTCCCTCCAACTGTTCCTCACTTATGGTGAGGTTGGTAAAGGGAAACCCGCCACTAAAAGATCCATTGCCAGGTGGATTGTCTCTTGTATCCAATTCTGTTATGAAAAACTGGGTAAGGTTCCACCCTCAGGCCTGAGGGCTCACTCTACCAGAAGTACAGCTGCTTCCTGGCTGCTGCCAGGATATCCTATTATGTAGAGATATGTCAAGCAGCTAGCTGAGAGAAACAGTTCACACTTTTACCAAGCATTACTCCCTGGATATCCAGGCTAGGAGTGATGCTCGGTTTGGCACAGCTGTGCTTCAGAGCCTCTTTCCTAAGTAGGTTCTGTCCCTCCTCCATGGAGCTACTGCTTGGTAGTCTGCTATTGTCAGAATACAGCAAGACTTCATGTTGTTTGAAGAAAATATTACCTTAGTAATGTTGTTTCTTCTAATGGAGTCTTGCTGTATTCTGACCTCCCCCCCTGCCTGCCTCTCTCAGAGCCTCTGTTTTTGGGATGTGGGTGGGCAGTGGCATTGTTGGCACTCAGTAGGTGCCCACCTTGTTGTTTTCACCCCCTTTTTCTTGGGTGAGTGGGTGTTGTGTTTTCATTTTCAGGTCTCCTGACTTGAGTCTTTGTTTGGGACCAAAAATGTGTTTTATGTTTAGTAGCCAGTTGGCTAGTGTAGGTTTACAGCTTCCACACAGGACCTTAGTGAGTTTAGCTCGCAAAGATCTGACGGTTTGAGTTTAAACAGCAACAGACAGAGTCTCAACCGAGCTTGAGCTCAGCGTTCCATGCCTGGCATGGAAAGTTAACTCTTTCATCTCCGGGGCAGTTCGAAGGTTGGGACTCACTGCTATTGCCAGAATACAGTAAGACTCCATTAGAAGAAACAACATTACTAAGGTGAGTAATTTTTTCTTACAGGTGAGTAGCCTGTTGTTTTTTCTGTTTACATTCCCTCAAGTCTCTCTCATGCAGAGGTTATCGCTTGTGTTGGTGGCGTGGGGGGAGGGGCAGGATGAGTTTGGTGGTCCCCCTCTGGCTTCAGCAGATTTGGTTTCCTCTGTTGAGCAGATTCAGTCACCAAACCAAGGACTCTACCACTCAGGATGGACTTGTTGACTGAGTCACCAGCTCCATCTCATCCTGCTCTCCCTTCATCTTCAGGCCTCGCTGCTGAAGAAATAGAAGTGAACAAGTACAAGGTGTTCAGAGGGTGTCTGAAATACTTTTGGCTCCACGTAAACCTTCTCTAGGAAGACATACATAGTCAGATGGAAAAGATTTTCCATCTGGTGCTTCAAGACCCACATGGACCTCTTTGGGTGCCCATCACACAAGGTTCTAGAATGTCTACTGAACCATTCTGATGCCAGCCTACAGTATTGCACATTAAAAGTCCACCTTTGTGCTAGTTCGGCATACCACAAGACAGTCAGTACCCTCTACGTGGCACAGCTGACACTTTTCAAGAGGTTCCTCAAGGGCATTTTACACACAAAGCCTCATATCAGGAAGCTGGTGGCTACCAGGGATATCAACGTTCTGTTAGATATGATCACTTGCAAACATTTTTGAGCTCCTTGCCCTCTGTGACTTGGAAGTTTTTAACTTGGAAAGGAGCTTTTCTAGTGGCCGTTACCTCTACTAGCAAAGTGTCTGAAGTCCATGCCCTGGTCACAGATCCCCCTTATACTGTTTTCCATAAGGACAAGGTAGATCTTCCAAAGATCAGTTTTCACCATTCATCACAAGTGGGTTTTGTCCGAAGGCACAGGACTCCGTGGAAGCATATAGCTTTAAATTTTTAGAGGAGCTGGGGTCAAGGACGGCGCTGCCCACAAGGCCAACATGCTACGTGGTGCTTGCGGACAGGCCAGTAACCGACGCAGGCTCCCCTGCCTCCTCAGGTTTGTTTTTCCCACCGTTGATGCTGCAGCTTCACTCTGTGGAAGCAGAAGAGTTTCATGTGCATCACCAGTTCTGGACTGCTTACTCGACTCTGTTTCAGTATTCATGATCCGTTTATCACTTTATTTTACTGTTGTCTTAGTGCGGTGCCGAGTCTTTTTCTGTTGTTTTTCTCATCACTGATCATTTCGGCTCTGGGGCCTAAAAAGTCGTGTAAAAGGGCAGGTCTTCTGCCTATATGCTTGTGCCCCTGCAGAAGGAATATGTTGACCATGGACCATCACTATCTGTGTTTTACCTGCCTGGGTCGATGTTTTACCTGCCTGGGTTGACACCATGACATGGATTCCTGTGATGCGTGCTTCTCCATGGACTACTGCACCTTGGAAGACCACACAATGAGGTTGGGGTGGGATCCCCTAACCTTTGGAAGGTGGCATCACACGCAGGACTCCAGGTCCAGGTCCCTGGGCTCTTCCTTCGAGCCCCTCCCCAGTGCTATACCTACCGAGGGAGCCCAGACCTCTACTGCACTTCTTCTTGCAGGGATGGGAGGCCTGAGTGAAGAGCTGGCAGAACAGCTGGCCTCTGGTTGGTTAGTTGTGCAGTCTTCACAGTTCGATGGTGGTGTCAGGGCTCCATGCCTGGCCTGTACCGGTGGCTCTCTTGGCACCGTAGTCACATGCCACCTTGACTCCTGGCCTCTTAGTTTTGGCCAGTGAGTGGGGTGACACCAGCCACAAGGCTGGGCCCCTTCTTGCTACTGCTCTCGGCACTGGAGTGAAAGGGTCTTGTGGGTGGCCACCCTGGCAATCTCCCTGGTCTCATCCTCTGGCTTGGAGTATCAGGATGCTCCTGAGTGGCACCTCGACTCCATGGAGTCGCAAGGTCCTTCTAGGCCCAGTTCTCGAGATCTTTGGTGTCAGAGGTACCTGAGAGTATCTCTCTCCGCTTGCAGTGCTGGGGATGACTCTGGTGCCATGGTCTGTGCCGAGTTGGGTGTTGGTGCTGCCTCCATTGCCGGGTTGGGCTCTAGCACTGTTCAGAGCATTGGGCCCGACTCTGGTGCCGTCGGGAGTGCTGGGGGGGACGATCAGCGTCGCCTCTATTGCCGACCCCCTCCCTTTGCACTCCTCTGGTGACTGTTGGGCCTCCTTTGAGGGTCAGGTCCTCTTCTAGTTGGGTGAGGATGATGAGGGCCAGGTCAGCACCACACTCTATGGCTAGAGTGAAGGGGGTCTCAGCCAGGAGGCATAGCGCTGATTCCGACTCTTCTTTCCTTGTTCGACCACACTGGGTCTGCAACAAGTAGAGACAGGCCACCTTTTGGACCAGCGTGGCTCCAGTCTCCCCACTAGGGGGTCCCCCCAAGGGTTCCACCCTGTCACCCTCTCTATGGTTGGGCCCTCAGGAGTGGTCGAGATGGCACCGCCTCCCTCAGGAGAGGTTCCTGCCCACTCTCAAAGCCCTGACAGAGAGCCAGCCAGATCTTCCTCCTCTCCCCCCGTATTTCTGGCCCTTTGTGCCTCTCACTTGGGAGCAGTTCAGGGCCTCGGCAAGTGCATTTCCCACATACCTTAGGCCCATGGATCAGCTCATCTTTAGACCAGAGCTTCCTGCTCCGCCTGCCTCTGAAAGCAGCTCCTCTGCATCCTCATCTCCCTCCTCTGAGAGAGAAGACTCTTCGGTCCACCTTTCTTCAGACTCTGACCTCTTTATCAGCGGTTCCTCACTGTGATGCTGCAGGAGTTACACCTAGATCATTTTGCTGTGCACAATCCAGCCCAACCAATGTTGTCTCTTCTTGGAGAATACAGCGCTGACACTACTGTCATCCCTCCATGGCATCAGCCATTTACAGAGGCATTGCAGAACATCTGGTGTTGTCTCTCTGCCTCCTCTCCAGCCCTGAGGCACATCCAGCACAGGTACTGTGCACCCCTGGTGTCTCCAGGAGCCATGCCCAACTCAACCTCTGCTGTAGCATCCATGCCAGACTACAAGGCGACCGGGCAATCCATTCGCCTTTCTGCCCGAGGCTTGGAGCTAATGAGACACCAATCGAGGGCATCGTACGATGCCATTGAGGTGGCTTCCAGGTTGGTAGGAAGAGTGGTCTGCATTTGGTGGACAGCATGGCTTTGCCTTTCCAGGCTGTCACCCCTGGCCTGACATAGGGTAACTGCCTCGCGATACCATGGGGCCCATTTTTTTTCTCCGACAGGGCCAGGCATGAGCTTGTGGGCCGCCTTCCTGCTCCAAGGCTAAGGGGAGCCTCCGCCTGTCTTGGATCAATCTCAGGTCTTGCCAGACATGTAAAGGTATCCAACTTCTCTGCGTTTTCCCCTGCAGCAGACTGAGGGAACTCCCATTTCCCTCAAGGTCTGCCAGCACTACCTCTGGTGGTGGCTTGGTACCCACCCACCTGTGATGAATGGTGAAGATTGATCTTTGGAAGATATGAAAATGACATACCATAATTCTTGATCTTCCAAGATATCTTCACCATTCATCACAACTTCCGCCACCTTCCCCACATGACCAGACTTCTGGACAGTGCTCCCCCCTTTTCTCTCAAAGGGGTGCTAGCTATAGCTACTGCCTGAGGGAAATTGGCTACTGTGAAAACAGGAAAAAGGGGGGGATCTCTCCTCCCACAGGGTGTTTCCTTATTCTGAAGGGGAAAGCAATGCGCTCTTTGCCTCATTTCTCCTTACCAAGAAGAGATCCTTTCCCTCAAAGGCTTTGAGAAGGGAGCTTTTGGTTCGAAACATGTCAGGCGTGATGTTTTTGTACGCAATAAAATGTACATTTAAAAAAAAAAATTCTGACTTGCATCCTTCTTATAGTCGTGGTGTGTGCTGGGAACTTTAGTTTATCTCCTAGTCTGGGAGGATGTTGGCATCAGGGTGGGTGAGGTAGAGAGGTTGAGAGGCCGCAGGGTTTTCAGCACAACGAGCGGGGTAGCCCGACAAAAAGAGAAGCCAGTAGTCTGGGAGGATCCGTTGGCATTGGGATGGGTGCATACTTGGAGGGTGAGGTAGCTTGAAGAGAGGATGCACAGCTGGTGAAGAAAGTGTTGAAGACAGAGGCCAGTTCAGAGACAATGGCGCTTTCTACATTTAAGGTAGGGGTGGGAGGTTGAGCAGGGTGGAAAAGAGTGACTTGATTGTTTTCCAGAAATTTGTTGGGTGATTTAGGTTTGTGTTGAAGGTTGCCTTGAAATAGCTGGCTTTGACCTGTCTGATTTGCTTAGTGCAGGAATTATGAAGTGAACGGTATAATTGGAGTGCCGCCTGGGTGCCTGTTGCCTTGTACGTTTTCCAGGCATGGTCCCTAGCATGGAATTGGTCAGTAAGTTCGGCAGAGACCCAGAGCAGGTGGGCACCCCTTACCCTCTTTCTTCTGAGGGGCACATGGGTGTTCCATACAGCTAGGAAAGTATCTTTAAAGAATTTTAGGGCTGAGTCAAGGGAGGAAGCCTGGAAGATGAAGGACCAGTCGGCTTGTGCCAGGTCCCTTAGAAGCGCATCTAGGCTGAGTGCTTTGTACGACCTAGTGAACAACATCTTTGGTGGCGGTGCTTTCAGTCTGTATATTTTTCTTACAGCGTAGATCATGTGGTGATCGCTTAGGGAGTCCGGGAGGAGTCCAGCTTCGATGATCCGATGGGGGTGAGAGGTAAGGACCCAATCCAAGAGGGAATGGTTCTGAGATTTGTGATTTAGACAAGTGGGTTCAAAAATTTGTTGGGTGAGGTTTAGGGCTATGATTTGGCTACGAAATTTGGAGTTATCGTTTGCGAGCCAGTTGAAATTGAAATCCCTTAGAATGTGTAACTCGCCCTCGGAGTAGTTAGACTTTAGGGTGCCCAGGTGATCCAGCACGTCAGGCTGGGAGGTGTCCGGGGTACAGTAGGACCCTGCAATATATGGTGGAGTGGGAAGGGGAGAGTTTGATTAGGAGGGAGTTGATGGACTGAGTGGGCATGGAGAGCCGTATCGGGGTAAACTGAAGCATCGAGGAGATGTACATTGCTATACCTCCCCCTTTTTTTCTGCCCAGGCGGTCTTGATGAATGAGTGAGTGGCTGGGTATAGATAACCTCTGTGTCCAAGGTATGGGGTTTTAACCAGGTCTTAATGATGATTATTACATTACATCTGGGCGGAGTAATAGTATGATTGGTTGCCGGGCTATGATTTTTTTCAGGATGCTACAGATGTTGAGGTGCACAAGTTTAAGACCTCTTGGTAATGTGAGGGTATGGTAGGTGCTGGGGGGTTATGGGCTGGGGTTTAGTTCTACATCCCCAGGCAGGAGGAGCAGTAACACTAACAAATGTTTATGAATGTGCGTGCTCCATTTTGGCTTGTGGGGGGTAGTAACCTGTTGAGATGTTTGCGGAGGGGTGTTTAGTGTGGAGGAGATTAAAGCTGTTGGGCCTGCGTGAAAAGATGGAGGCAGGATAGAAGCACTAGGGATCCAGATGTTCTGGGAGTAGCGATGTTGCAGCAGTATTGGGGAGAAAGTTACATGATGGGGAGTAAAGACGTTACCTAATGAGAAGGGCTTTGGAGGTAGGCAAGGATGGGAAGCAGGTGGGAGGGAAGTTAGGGGAGTGAGCTGGCACATTGTGGTGAGAAACAGAAGCAGCATGATGCGTGCAGGGTTTGACAGTGGGATAGGAGAGTGTAGCGGCCACTAGAGGGGAAAATATGTAATCTGCTAATGGGAGAGTGGGCCGATAGGTTTATACCATACAATTGATGAGGACTATAAGAGTCAGAGTCTGCCAAGGGTGGTGGTGGGGTAGCAAGTGCACACATTGTTTGAAATTCTGCGCTTGTTGCTACGCTCGGCCATACCTGGGCAGTGATTGTACCCTGAGGTTGTGTTTTGGCTTCCTCAAGTTCTGTGGAGTTCCCACCTCTTTTCTGTAGTCCAGTCAGTCCCT
Source organism: Neoceratodus forsteri (assembly GCA_016271365.2). NCBI lineage: Eukaryota > Metazoa > Chordata > Ceratodontiformes > Ceratodontidae > Neoceratodus > Neoceratodus forsteri. The sequence continues at coordinate 336,873,864 of CM028129.1, read as the reverse complement.
CTGGCCTACAGGCTGTTCTCAGCAGCCTCCAAATTGATGCCCTCTTGAGGACCTGTCTTAGGGAGAGAAAACTCCTATCCATTGTTTTGCTAATGGTATCCCAGTCCTGGTCTGGCTACATGCACTTCTCCCCGTTTGCAGCCAAATCTTTCTCCCTCTGCCCTAGCTATCCTTGTTAAATTGATAAATAATCTCCATAGTCAAGTCAGACAGGCTACTTTACCCTGACATGCTCCTCAAAGGGGCATTCTTGACAACCTGACTGTGTACAGGGCTCAAACACCTAAACTTCCATGGGTGGAGAAGTGCTCCTCCTTGCAATCATTTGTTAAGCTAAAAAAATTCACTAAAAAAAAAATACCACCAACAGCTTAATCTGGTTCAAGGTCAGTTGTCATCTGTATCCCCTTCCCCCTGGTCGTGCCTGAAAATAGGCAGGCTTTGTCTAGTGCACTTACTCGGTCAACAAAAGCTAAATAAATAAATGAAAATAAAAAGCTGTGCCCTTCGGCCTAGCTTGTTCTTTCTCAAGATTGCGAACTCCATTAAATTCTCCATTCCTAGACTGAGATGGGAGCAAACCAGTTTCTTACACACACCATGTCCGACCCAGCAGATCCTTGGGGTTGGGGGCGGTGTGTGTGTCTCTCTCTCTCTCTTTCTACTTTTCTGTCCCTTGGCCTGTCCAGGAGTTCTACAGTACTAACCCCTGGCCTATAGTTCCCTTCCCAGAATTCTTTACCTCTTTTCTGGTCAGACTTATGTATGCTTTTCATATCCTTTCCTTTTCCCTATCCCTTGGGCTATCTTGCCCCAATCTTCACTTTCACTTTTCTTGTTTCATCCTCTCATGCGGATAGAACCAAGCAGGTGGGGGAGCCGGCATTGGTTTCTGGCCATTCATTGGGTGCCACATAGTAGGTCCATCTCGTGGGCGGCACCACTGGCTTCCCTCCTCTCAAAATTTAAAGCTGTACACTTCCGTGGAGTCCTGTGTCCCCGGACAGAACCAATCTGTGATGAATGGTGATAATATCTTGGAAGATCAAGAATTACGGTGTGTACGTCATTTTCATTTCTCTGCACACACTCCAGGTTTCTACTGAAAGAGGTGTCGGAGTTCTAACATAACCAGTCACTAATGCTGCTGTCAACTTTCAGAATGAGGGGAAAGAGTTCTTTACTCGCTATATGTTAAGAGGGACCTTAAGTTTTATCTGGACAGAACTAAGAACTTAAGGAAGTCCAAACAGCTTTGTCATCTTCAGTCATAATTGAAAGCAGGAACAACCTGTTACAGTCAAGTGCATTCCTGCGTAGATTGTGAACGGCCTGCACCAGTGCTATGCCATGGCTCAGGTTAAACTGGAGGGCCAGGTACATGCCCACTCCACTACAGTGGTTGCCACATCCCTGGCAGAGATTAGCTCTGTAACTAGTGGAGATATTGTAGAGCTGCAGCTTGGAGCACAGTGCAAGCACTGTGCCCTGGATGTCTTTGTCAGGCAGCATGCCACCTTCGTTAGGACAACAGTCCTGAATGGATTACTATTCTGAGTGAGCCCTCATCTCCTACTGCCCTAGTTCTGTGGAGTTTGAGCTTGGTACTCTGACCCTCTCGTGGGTATCAGTGGTAAAGATTTATTCCTGGAAGATATGAAAGTTATGTACTCGGCCATAATTTTTGATCATCTAGGATTATTTTCACAATTGATTCACATGCCTGCTGGCCATCCCCAGGCTCACTCCAGTATAGTTGCATTGGTCTTTACCCCTATATGTTTGGTTTGGGCTGTAAAGATGCTTTGTTACTGGATTTGATGGCCCTAATTTCACAGGCCACCAGGGCTGTCTTGTGCCCTTAGGTTAGGTTAGGTGCATAGGTACTCATTAGGTTACTGTGCACCTCCTCGATTATGTATTAAAAAAAATAAGTACTGAAGTGAATGGGGCCTGGCAGTGATGTAAACAGGCGGCTGTGTGTGCTGGCTCGAAGTGCCATGTGTGCACGCTAATTACCTCGACGCCAGCCCTCTGAAAAGTTCTGGCTTCCACTGGGTCCTAGCACCTCCTGTTGGACCCCCCCAGCAGGAATCAGTGGTGAAGATATTCCTAGAAGATCAAGAATTATGGTGCGTACATCATTTTCACTTCTCCCAGAGGGACACACTTCTGGTGTATCTGTTTGCCTTGTGGGAGAACAGAAAACTTAGGATGTTCTGTACCTACCCACCCCACCCCCAGTCTGGTAAACAGCTGGAGAACGCCTTCTCAGGGCCCTGGACCTTGAGCCTTCTGCACACCCGTCCCGCCCTTCCTTTAGTTCACAGGGTCGTGATCGAGGCCCTGAAGAACAAAGCGCAGATGATCCTGAGAGCTCCAGACTGGCCCAGGCAGTTCTGGTATCTAGATCTGCTCAGCCTCGACAGCAGGCCTCATTGTAGACTGCCACTTCACCCAGATCTGATGATCAGGCAACAGGAGAAAGTCCTGCATCTGGACCTTTAGTCCCTGTACCTCTCAGCCTGGTTCTTGAGTGGCTACAGTTCCAAGCTTTGGGCCTTTTGGAAGATGTCCTAAGGGGAGGACTGTTATCCATGGTCCAGCACCCCTGATTGTACCCCTTCCTCACGGCCAGCAATCTTTATGTAGGTACGTGTACTAACCTTAGGGCGAAGACTTATATAAGTATAAGCGTCAGGATCTGTGTTCTATTAATGCATATTATGCTTTATGATGTTATACTTATAAACTTTAGTTATGAGAGATGCCTTTTACTCTATTCGTACTGTGTTCTTCATAAGTAAGGCAACAGTGCCATCTTCAGTAATTATACTGTTGTTATGACCTTGGACTTACAAAAGACCTATTGTGTTACACTATCTTATGCAAGCTAAGCAACGACTCATGTTAGTTAAGATGGTAAGATGGTTACTCAGGCCACCTGTTTTTGGCCAATTATATACCTTTTATGTATCTTCTTTAGTAGTTTCCACAGCGATTATCCGGGTATAAGACCCTTTGTAACATATAACTTCTCTAAAAAGAGAGACTGCATTTACCTAGGTAAGGTAAACTGGTATTCTCTTAGTGATTACATTGTTGGTAGTAGGGCAAGGCAAGGCAAATTTTATTTAAAAAGACGCCCATCCCAGAGGCTCTGGGCGCCGTACGTCAATCAATTAAATACAGCACAGCACAATAATAATCAATTAAATACACTGCTCCAAACAAATTAAAACAAAATTTGCTACACAATTTGCTACCCTCAGCTACAGCTACATTTAGAGTCTCTAAAACTAAAGTAAATATCAACAATTTTTTAAAAACAAATATGAACTATAAAACATAGTCTGGAAATGCCTGATCGTACAAGAATGCCTTGAGGCGGGCCTTAAATACCTCAACAGACGGGGCCTCCCTAACAACTAAAGGAAGCAAATTCCACAGGCGGGGGCAGCGACACTATATGCTCTGTCGCCAGCAGTTCTTAGCCTCGTCCTGGAAATCGCGAGGAGGCCCCTAGAGGAGGGGGAGCGGACCGAGACAGCAGGTGTAAGAAGGTCACTCAGGTAGCCAGGGCCCAGGCCGTGTAGGGCCTTAAAGATGAGCAAACCCACCTTAAAGAGGACCCTCCACCCTAACCTGCAGCCAGTGCAGTTGACGCAGCACTGGAGTAATATGACAGTATTTAGACATCCTGTCAACAACCTAAGCGCATTCTGCAGCAGCTGCAGTCGTAGCGAGGGTACCCCCAGAGACCCTGAGATAGAGTGCATTACAGTAGTCAACCCTGGACATCACGAAGGCATGCACCAAAGTGGGGAGGTCCAGTGACGGAACTAAGGGCTTGATCCTGGCAATATTCCTCAGATGATAAAAGCTAGTACGGACAACGGAAGCCACCTAAAACTTAAGTGTCAAACCGCTGTCAAGAATAACACCCAGATCACGCACCCTAGAGGAGGCCTTCAATGGTATAGAGCCAAGACAAAGTCCTGTCTCTGCACCAGAGGGCAACCTATCATACCCTCTGTTCGACTCCACCACCAGTACCTCCATTTTATTGTGGTTCAGTCGCAACCAGCTGGAGGCCATCCGGTCATTGATTTCAGCACGGCAGCTGTTAAGCACTTCTGCTGCACAAGATGTTCCAGGGCCAAAGGAAAAGTACAGCTGGGTATCATCGGCATGGCAGTGAAAACCCAAGCTGTACTTCCTGATGAGCTCTCCCAGGAGTAGTATGTACACGGCAAACAACATCGGTGACAAGACCGAACCCTGGGGAACTCTGCACAACAGGTGGTCGGGGTAGTAAGCCTGTATTATTGATCTGTAATAAATTCCATTTCTTACATAAGTACCACTTGTCTGTTGTCTCTTCCTATTGTGCTGTTCCACCAAGAATCTGAGAAGGTAATTTATTACCAAGTTACATGGTTAACCTGTGTGAACTAATGCACAGATGTGAGATTTCACATCTGTTGTGGAACACTACTTTCCTGGTAGCTGTCATGCTAGTCAGAAGGATCAGTGAGCTCCAGGTGCTCTTGGTTGGAGTTTCCTTACCTAGCCTTCTACAAAGACAAGGTCATCCTTTGCCCCCACCTGAAGTTTCTCCAGAAGGTCGTATCTGAGTTTCACCTTAACCAGGTGATCAACCTTCACTACACTTTACCAACCTGACCTTGGAGGCTGATTGCAGGCTCCATACTCTGAACATGTGAAGGGTCCTCTCATATTACAAAGAAGGCATGGCTGGAGTTCGAGGTGCAGCTCGGCAGCTATTTGTAACATTCGCTGAAGCAGCACTGATAGACTGGCAGCAAAGCGGATGATTGCCAGGTATATTTGCATCTTGCATCAACCTCTGCTGTAGGTTGGCTGGTAGAGTCGCCCAAGAGGCTTAATACTCATTACACCACACATACCACTATTTCAGTGGCTGCATTCCAAGACGTTCCCATTGCAGAGATAGAGCTGCAACCTGGAGTTAAGCATGCACCTTTAATCTGCCATTACAGCAGCGACATCAAGAGTCATCAGCATGCTGCTTTTGGGTCTTCGATCCTCCAACTTCTGTTTGCCAAATTGCCAACTTCTCCTGGAGGACTGCTAGGAGTCTGCCAGAGTGTAGAGTGAACTGTATCCATGTTTTTGAAAATGCAAGATCTTGCTTCAAGAGGGTTCCTGCAGTAGGTCTTCACAAGTTGGACTGTGCCCCCTGGCGTCAGGACCGCATGGCAAAATTGTAGCTAGCAATCATCAGCGGGGATCACCCCCGGCGTCGGGTTATGGACGTCAGCGTGACTATAAATGGGGGCACTCCCCCGCCCGCCCTCCAGTTCTTTCCCACCGTCAACATGAATTGTCGGACCTCGCGGTAGAACAGCTTACAGTTGCCTGCCATTTTCAAGTATTTTATCGTCTCTTAGCGTTTATTCCATCTAAACAACAGCAGTGTATGTCGTCTTGTCGGCCCAAGAAAAAGTGCTCCAAGTGCAGCGCACATATCCCACATGGGGGCGACCATTTCCATTACGTCCTCTACCTGGGGCTTAAGCATAAGACCATAGAGTGCTCCATCTGCCAGGCCTTCAACAAGACCAAGCGGATTCATCGCCGGAGGACCCTCAATGACCATTTATTGAAACAAAGACTGACATCAATGGAAAAAGAGCTCCAGGAGCTGAGGGAAATATCGTCGTCGCTGGGCCCCGGAAAAGAAGGAAAAGGAGAGGAGAGACTCCGGAAGCGGAGCCACTCTCCCCAGAGGAAAACTAGCCAGACAGCCAACGCCATCTCGGGTGGGGCCTCAACCCCTGTGAGTACCCCACCTTCTGGGTCTTCGTCCACTCCGGCGAACCGGACACTGATATCAGCGGGCAGTTGGGGTTCTCCTCTTTGAAGGAAACAGTTGCAGTTCCTGCTCCGAGCTTGGCCAATAAGTTGCCCCCAGGCTGTGCCACAGGGCGCCTGGCCCAGGCCGATCAGCCTGACTCCAGCCTCCCGGCTTCTGTCAGCCTGGCCACGGTCTCTAAGCCGGTTGTCGGCTCCGACGCCCGCCAGGTCATCACCTCTGAGTCAGCTGCCGACCTTTCCAGCGACTGCATGGTGACTTCTCTCCCATTGGACTCCCTTGTGGACCCTGACACCAGGCAGAGAGAGCTCACAGGTCCCACCTCATCCCACTAGGGTTCTCCCTCTAGGGATCTGCTGTCTTCTCTGACCTTTTTGGGCCTGCTGTCCAGTCAGATACACACCAGACAGACCCATCGACAGAGGCTTTTACCTCCCTCGACAGTCTCTATTCCACTGTCGGATCTTCACCCGACGCCAGATCCATCGCCGGAAATCCTTGGGGGCAGTATGGATCTGAATCCTCCTGGGCCTTTGGGGTCGTCCCCCCGCCCACTCCCGACAGACCCGTTCCCTAGTGGTCCCTCAGGGCCGCCTCCGGCCAGGCTTTATGTTCCTCCCCATTGGGTCCTACAGGGATCTCCTTTGGTGGCAGGACATCTCCAACCTTTCAGTGGGTGTACCTTTCCACTCTTTGTCTCCCTCCATGGTTCTCACATCTGATGCCTCGATCCTGGGATGGAGAGAGTAATGGGGAAACCATCGGACACAGGGCACTTGGTCGCCCATGGAGGAGAACCTTCATATCAATATTCTGGAGACAAGAGCAGTGCTCTTTGCTTTCCGGGCCTTTCAGTCCCTCTTGATTCCGGGAACACTACTTATCCAGACAGAAAATGTGGCCGCTGTCTGATACATCAACAAACAGGGAGGCACCCATTCGTACCCCCTTTGCAGGGAGGCCATGCGGGTGTGATACTGGGCTGTTCAGCACTGCCTATCCTTGACAGCAGTCCATGTGCCAGGAATTCACAACATTCTGGCATACAGTCTCAGCTGATCAGTCGCCAGGGCTCACGAGTGGGAACTAAAACAGGCAGTAGTAGAAGATCTGTTTCTTCAGTGAGGTCGGCCAGTCATAGACCTCTGCGCCTCCCCATTCAGTGCAAAACTACCCAGCTTTTTCTCGCTCGTTCCTGGGCATGGTGGTTTTTGGCGAGACACACTGTCTCTGTCCTGGACAGGGAGATTTATATACGCTTTCCCTTCCTTTCCTATCCTTCAGAAGGTTCTGCTGATGCTGCAAGCAGAGGAGGCGCACATGATCCTCATTGCCCCCCTGTGGCCTCGGTAGATTTGGTTCCTCTACTACAGCAGTTAGCACTGGAACCCCCAGTACCTCTTCCTGTCTCTCACGACCTTCTGTCCCAGGAGTAGGGCACCCTGGTACACCCGAGCCTCAGATCCCTCCACCTTCATGCGTGGCACCTGTGGACTTGGCGATTTCTTGCTATGGTATTTCTTCTAGAGTCGCTCAGGTCTTGGTGGAGGCCAGAAAATCCTCCACCAGATCCACGTATGCCATGAAGTGGAAGAGATTTTTTTTTTTTTTGCTCTGCTTCCCTGGTTTTAGAGTACCCCTTGCACCTGTCAGAGTTGGGCCTCAGTTATTCCTCCCTGAAGGTCTATCTCTCTGCAGTTTCGGCCTACCACCTTCCGGTGGAGGGCAAAACCCTAGCTCAGATGGAGGTTTCCAGAACCTTTTTGAAGGGGATCCATCATCTTAAACCTCCGGTATGGAATCCTGTTCCCCCCTGGGATCTTAATTTTATTTTAGAAAAGCTTGCTTTGCCCCCCTTTTGATCCAGCAGCAAGTAGTGATGTGTTTTTTTTTAAGTGTGGAAAACGCTCTTTTTAGTTGCTATCACTTCAGCTCAAAGAGTTTCAGAGCTTAAGGCTGTTGTTTGTAGAGAGCCATACTTAATTTTTCACAGAGACCGGGTGGCTCTGCGGACCAGTCCTTCGCTCCTTCTGAAGGTGGTTTCAGAACATACTCTAAACCAGAATGTTGAACTGCCAGTATTTTACCTTGAACACTCCACCTGGGGGAGTATCTCCTGCATACCCTTGACGTGCACAGGATTCTGAGATATTATGTCTCAAGGACTAAGGAGGTCGAACCAACTTTTTGTGGCCTTTGTTCCCCAGTGCCAGGGCAAGGCTACTTCTAAACATACTCTTTCTAGGTGGCTGGCAAATTGTATTCATTACATTTACCAGACGTACGTAAAGCCCCTTCCGGGGAAGGTTAAGGGCTACTCAACTAGGGGAGTGTCCACTTCCACTGCTTTTTTCAGGAATGTGTCCACTTCGGATATATGTGCAGTGGCCACTTGGTCCTCCGTCCACACCTTAACTAAACATTACAGTCTGGACATTGCTTCTAGGCGGAGGGCTGGCTTCAGTCTAGTAGTTCTGCAAGGTCTTCTGTTATGAGTGACCTGTAGTTGGCAGACATTTCCTTCCTCCCGGAACCTCATCTCCAACTCCTCCTTTTTAGTTAACTGCTTGGTATTCAGTCCTGCTTGTGAAGTCCTACTGCAGGAACCCTCTTGAAGTAAGATATAGCAGTTACGTAAGAACTTACCATAACAGTAGATCTTTGAGAGAGGTTCTTGCAGTAGGTCTAGATTTCCCACCCACATTCCCCCAGCTCCTGTGTTTTTTCCTCTTTATTCCCTTCCCAGGACTTTATTTCATCCAGGGGACAGGGTCCCAGGAGTTTCCACTCCTTTTTTCTGTTTCCTCTTTAGAGGTCTCCGGCGGAAGAACTGGAGGGCGGGTAGGGGACCGTCCCTATTTATAGTCACGCTGACGTCCGTCACTTGATGCTGGGGGCGGTCCCCGCTGATGATTGCTTGCTACAATTTTGCCATGCTGTTCTGATGCCAGGGGATGCAGTCCAACTTATGAAGACCTACTGCAGGAATCTCTTTCAAAGATCTACTGTTACGGTAAGTTGTTATGTAACTGCTGTATACTCGCCTGTAACCATAATTCTGCTAGTGGTATACAGTTTACATCCACACAACCCACCCAGCCTCCACTAGCAAGTGGCATCTGAATCCCTGCTTCCAGCATGTAAAGATGTGACGTCATGGGGCAGAGCCACAGGATATACCACCTGGATGGTGGGAAGAGCTTAACTGGAAGACTTTCGATGACTCTGCTGTCTCCAGGAATACAGCCAGAGTGCGAATATGAACTAATTACCACTAGAAAAACTACGGTTACAGGTGAGTAACCCATGTTTTTCTGTGTTAATCACATTGTTAAAGGTTAGTTATAACTGCTGTGTAGTTATTTCGTACAAATAGGAAGAGGCCATGAGTGATTTCCATGACAGAAAAAGCTGAAGCAAGTTTAAATTTTCTTTCTAAACAATTATTTTATTATGTGGTTTTCTACCTGTATGTTTTTTCCAGCTTTATTGATGATACTTCTATTATTTCAGGGATTTGAATATGTCAGAGTTCGTCTGTGATCCAAAGGCTGGACCTTACGTTTATGACCTCATTGCAGTGTCAAACCACTATGGAGGAATGGGAGGTGGCCACTGTATGTATTTTTTGTATTCCTTTAATGTTGAGTTATTGTACTATTGTAGTTCAGCACAGCTTCACCCTCCATGGCATCACATGGTTCTAAAAATGGTAGCAATGTAATACCAATATAGGGCAGACGTAGACATAAATACTTCCATACTGCTCCCAGCTACTGGTAAGCCCAATACCTTTTTTAAAGATGTTTTGAAGGACTTTCAAACTGTGATGGACACTGCTCATAAATGCTGTCATTTGAGGCCTGCTTGGCCTGTAAAATGCCCATGCTTACAGGTGATGGGCACAAACCAAGTCCCTGGACAATTTGTATCCAAACCACTTGTTGGTGAAGGACTGTCCTCACTACAGGGGGGTTGAGTAGAATGTCCCTAGAGTTAAGAAAGATAGCGCTATAGTCCAAATGTCCTTCTGCACCCGTTGGTATTTTGTTTATAAGCAAAAACAAAATCATTCAGGCTCACTCACTAAAGTACTTTGTCAGTGTCATTTTTATTCGAACAAGTGGAATCCAGCAATAATGCCTAATACATCTAGCATCTTTTCCGTTCTGAGTGGTGCTCTAGAGAATAGAACTTGTGCAGATTTTTGAGTTTGTAGTCTCGTTCAAATTCTGCAGTGTAGTCATGTTCCTCCTACTGGCTTAACGGTAGATTTATTCCTCTACCTGAAAAGAGCAGTCACCCCAATGACTTCTCCAGCATTCTGGTCTTCTTTAAAATGCTGTATTAACTAATTGCTTTATTATTTTTATGTTTAGTTTTTCTATAACTCTGTGTTAGGGTGTGTATTTGTTTAATCAAGAAAAAGTTGTGGTTTCTCTGGTTTCTGATAGGTTCCCAGTCTGAGCTGAAAGGCCGTGTTTTAGTTTAAAGTAAATACAACTGTAAATACCAGTTTTTGATTTTTCTCATCAGAGGAACCAAGGAAATTAAAAAATAAGTGCAGTCAGTAAAATTTACCATGACTGATGGGCCTGAAAAGAAAACCAGGCTCACAGGATTTAAAAATTGTAGGTTCTGTTTTTCAGCTCCTGGCAAAGGGAGACTGCCATAAGATGTAAGTATCTGAGCCCAGATCAGGATTTACAAAAACTGTGACTTCTGTTTAAAGATTGTCCAAGAATCAGTCTTCACCAATGATTCATGCTTATGGGTCTATGGCCAGAGGTAATAGGGTTCCGCGAGAGCTTTTTCCTGCAGGGAGGGAGCTGACACTGGCTGCTGACATTGCCCACAAGCCATGTGGCATCGTACACTAGCCAGTAGCTCTTGTCAGCTTCTTTATACGCCTCTGTTCTGTTCTTCCCACTGTTGCTTGCACACCGTGGCAGCAACAGCTCCCCAGTGCGACCGTCGAAATTTCAAACCCCAGGAAATCTTACTGTATTCTAACAGATGCAGTATGGTCTCACCCATAGGACTGCCCCGGTGCCGAAATAGTTACTAGAACCTGTGCTAATGATGGAATGCTAGGCTCAAGCTCGATTTTCAAACCACCGTCCTTGGAATACTTCCTGCAACCGTCAGATTCTTTACTCCGCTTGCCTAAGTAAGACGCTTTGAAGAACTCTTTTCATTTTTCTTGAAGATTTTATTTTCTAATTTTTTTAAAAGTACCAATTATTTATTTTAGTTTTTAAAGCCCTGTCCTTGGTATTACAGGTAGATTAGTGTAGATTTAGTGTTGTTTTGGTAAGTTTTTCGGTTCCTCGCAACTGGGAAGAAACTGAACTTTTATTTATATCTTTTAGGTAAAACTTCTTAAAAATTGACTTCTCTGGTGGCCGGTTTCTTATTTACATTTAATTTGTGCTGTTAACCGGGGTAGTTTTTGGTTCTCGCTCCGGTTGCTGGACCAACCATACAAAAAAAGAACTAGAGAAGTTTTATTTTATACGTGTGTTTCTGACTCAGTGAGACCCAGTTTATGGGATTTTTTATGTTATGTTATGTCACAACCCAAGAAAAGAACCGGCCCTACGAGTTTCCAGCACTGTACAGAGTGTGGTGAACCATTTGCTAAAGCTGATCCACACTTAATTTGTGTTTTCTGCCTAGGGTTTGACCACCTGAAAGTAGATTGTAAAATTTGTAAAAGTTTTTCCCTGTCTACGCTTGATAGGCGATTGAACCGACTGAGGGAAAAGATGTCCACTAAGGCTGCTGACCCAGTCTCCTAAATCGACTCCTTCTCACTCTAAAGAAAAACTCCAGGAACCGGACAAACAGCCCTCTGACAAGGGTGAAGGTTCTCTAGGAAGGAAGCGAACCACAGAGACTGCCGCTGAACTGGCAACATCTGCTAAAAAGAAGGAAAAGCACTCTGGGAAGGAACCGCAATCGACAAACCCATCGGTTCCTACCACTGAGGAGACTGCTAATGCCATTAGAATAATTCAGTCGCTGCAAACTGGTACCTCAGTTCCGTAACTCGTTTCACATCATCCATCGTTTCAAACTTCGGGTTCCTCCTCGGTCTCCAGTTCCTTTAAACATTACTCTGAAGTTTATGGTGGTGGAGGTGGTGATGATGATGAGGAGGAGGATGAGGAATTTGGGGGGCCCCTGAACCGGATGTTTCCCCACATCCTCAACACCCTGATTCCCCCTGATAAAGGTACCTGAGGATTTTATCTCACATTTTGCTTTCATGAAGCAAGTGGCACAGACTCTGGACCTCTCCACTCAGAAATCTACAGAGGAGGAGGAGGAGGAGGAACCAGATTACATGGAAATGATGGCTGTACTAAGAGTTTGCTACTACCAGTCCATAAGTCCCTAAAGAGACAAGCCACTAGGATTTTGCAGACCCCCACTTCTATTCCCCTAGTGGACAAGAAGATGGATAGGAAATACTGGGTGGCCAAGACAGGAGCTGAATTCCTTTTTGGGCATCCCATTCATGAAGGTGGTGGTACAGGCTATTGCATGTGATAAGGCAGGCATTCCTCTGGCATCACATTCGGCTGATAAAGATGGCCAAGAAATCTTATTTGGGTTCTTCTCTGGCCATCAGGCAGGCCACTTACATGACCTTTGTTTCCCAATACCAGAAAAGTCTCTGGAATATAGTTTTAGAGACTGCTAAGACCTGCCCTGATCCCATGGCATCTGACCTAGCTGAGGCTGCAAAAAGGGGCATAGAAGCCTCTAAATACCAGTTTCGGATGGCAGTGGATGCCAGTGACATTGCATCTATACTTCTGGAAGCTTCAGTGTCCCTGCGGAGGTTTGCTTGGCTAAGGGCCACTAATCTATCCCAGAACACCCAGACGAAGGCCTTGGATTTTCCTTGTGAGCCCACATCTCTCTTTGGTGAGCAGACAGAGACCTGCGTGAAAAAGATGGATGAATACAAGGTGGCTTACAAGAGTGCTGCTGTTAAGGAAAAAGCAGCAACACTTCAGAAGTACCAGAGTAAAGGGGGGGGGGTAGAACCCACTACAGACCTTTCTTCCATACTCAGGTTCTCCCAGCCTATCAGCCACAGAGAGGGTACTTCAGAAATAGGGGCATCTGTTGAGCTAGCCCCAGTTCCCAGCCAAGTGCACAAGCAAAGCAGACCCCCTGAGGGGTCTGCCAGGGTCACCTCCCCACTTCCAGTAGGGGGCAGGCTGGCTAATTTTCTCCAGGCTTGGAGTTCCATTCCCACAGATAAGTGGATCCTGGAGGTAGTGAGCCAGGGCCTTGCTCTCAGTTTCAAGGTCTTACCCAGGCTGAGGGCAAGAGTTTTCAGACCTGCGACCCCATCCGAAGCAGTTCTATTGGAGGTGGAAGTAGCAAAACTCCTTTAGGAGAAGGCAGTGGAGCCTGTCCCCTTGGCCCAAAAAGAAAGGATCTCCATTCAAGATACTTCCTCACTCTAAAGAAAACAGAGTAGTGGCGACTCAAACTGGATATCAAGCATTTAAACCATTTGACAAAACCAAAGTTCAAAATGGTCCCTCTGGCTACGATTCTTCCTACACTCAGGCAGGGAGATTGGTTGGCATCCCTGGACCTAAAGGATGCCTACTTCCACATTCCAGTCAGGCAATCCCACAGAAGGTACCTCAGTTTCAGATTGCCATCAGACCATTACCAGTTCAGAGACATGCCTTCCGGCTTGACTTCTGCTCCAAGAGTGTTTACAAAGTGCCTAGCAGTAGTGGTATACTTGGACGACTGGCTAGTGGTAGGCCAGTCACCCCAGCAGGTCAGAGATGCACTGACCACCACTCAGGATACTCTGCAGTCTTTAGGCTTCCTGGTAAACCAAAAAAAGTCAGTGCTGAGGCCATTTCAGCTTCTGAAATTTATAGGATCGGAATTGGGCACACTAAGGGGAAAGGCATTCCTCCCTTAGGTGAGGGTGGACAGCCTGGTACAGTCGGCCAGCTCTTGCCAGCTGCATATTCCCAAACCAGCAAGGCACTTTCTCTAACTATTAGGACACATGGCTGCGTCAACAGCAGCAGTGCAGGGTTCCAGATTAGCAACATCCCATTCCATCTCAGATCTTCACTGGTCACAGAAAAGAGATTCCCTTTCAGAAATGATGCAGGTCACAGGAACTCTTCTTCAAGCACTCCAGTGGTGGCAGGAAAATGACACCTCAGAGAAGGTGTGCCTTTCCTTCAGTAGTCATCATCAGCAGTGCTAACAATGGATGCCTCCCGCCTAGGACAGGGTACCCACCTGGGGGAGCACACCGCAGACAGTACTTGGCTTCAGCAGGAGTCTGTGCTTCACATAAACCTGCTGAAACTCAAGGCAGTTCACATTGGCATTCAGTCCTTTGCCTCATTGCTGCAGGGCAAGATGGTTCAAGTCTGAACAGACAATAAAACCACAGTGTAATACATCAACAAGCAAAGGGGCACACGGTCATTCCCCCTGTGCACAGAAGCCATGAAAATATGGAATTTGGCCTACTCTCTGGGGATCTCCCTCTCAGCAGTTCATCTCCCAGGGAAGGATAACGTCCTCGTAGATGTCCTCAGCAGGATCAACCAGAATCCCCACGAGTGGTCACTAAATGGGCAGATCTTGCAAGTTGTGTTCAGAAGGTGGGGCACCCAAGAGGTGGACCTTTTCGCAGCCCCAGACAACCACCAGCTGCCACAATTCTGCTGCAGACCTCCTGTACTGCTCACAGTACTGAACAAGCTCAAGGTTCAGCCAGTGACAGTGATCCTCATTACTCCAGACTGGGCCAGGCAGCCCTGGTATTCACTGCTCCTGACCCTGTCAGTATCCATACCAGTCTCCCCCACTAGGAGGCACAACCTGCTGACCTTCTTACAGGGCAAGATCCTTTACCTCAGTCTCCAGTCCCTCAGGCTCAAGGCGTGACTCTTAAAGACTTAGAGTATGCTGACCTACACCTCTCTGAAGGGGTTCTAAACATCTTCAAAGTTTCTAGAAAACCCCCTACTAGGAAAACTTGCACCTCTAAGTGGAAGAGGTTTCCTATTTGGTGCCAGCAAAAACATATAGGCTGTAGCCAGGCTGGCTTGCCAGTTGTTTTGGATTATCTGGCACACCTTCATTCCCTCAGCCTCAGGCCATCTACCAGTAAGGTGCACCTGGCAGCTGTCTCTGCTTACCTCTTAGCGGGTAAGGGTTCATCCCTGGCTGCGAACCAGGTATTCAGAAAGTTTTTCAAAGGTCTGTTACACTTGCATCTCCCACACAGGAAGCCAACTCCTACTTGGGACCTCAGTATATGCATTTGCCAGCGAATGCAGCCACCCTTCAAGCCCATGTCTTCAGCAAAGCTTAAATATGTACATGGAAAACAGTGTTCCTGATAGCTATCACCTCAGCTAGGAGAGTCAGTGCGCTCCAGGCCTTGTCCACAGAGCCAAATTACATTTCAGTACATAGGGACCAGGTAGTCCTCCTACGGACTACCAGGAAGTTTCTCCCCAAGGTGGTGTCAGACTTTTACCTGAATCAGTCCATCACTTTACCAGTCTTTTTCACATACCATTCCAGTTCAGGGGAACGTAGGCTGCATAGCCTTGATGTCAAGAGGGCTATCAGCTACTACTTGGACCACATTAAGAATCATAGGCTAGATAGTACTCAGCGCTTCCTGACTTACGGAGAGGTAGGCAAGGGCAAACCTGCCTCAGAGAGGACCACTGCACACTGGATTGTTGCCTGTATTCAATTCTGCTACAGCAAATTAGGCACAGAACCCCCCTGTGAGCCTTAGGGCCCACTCTACAAGGGGTACAACTGCTTCTATAGCAGCTGCAAGAGCTATTCCTTTGTTAGAAATTTGTAAAGCAGCTGCCTGGAAAACTGTTTATACATTTACCAAACACTGTAGCCTGGATACCCAAGCCAGAAGTGATGTCAGATTTGGCACAGCAGTACTGCAGTCTGTTTCCTAAATAGGATTTCTGCCCTCCTCCAAAGATACTGCTTGGGTAGTCTGCATATGTAAAAATACAGTAAGCTTTCCTGGGGTTTTGAAGAAAAAAATATTTACCGTAGTAATCTTGTTTCTTCCAAGGGAATCTTACTGTAATCTGAGCTCCCACCCTACCTCCCCTAGTAGTACTTACGGGCACTGCACTAGAGCTGTCCATGCTGTTTGAAATTTGCGAGTTGTTTCATGTTGGGGCATCTGTGACTTAAGTCTTAGTGATGCCATACTTACAAATGGAAGGGTTTGTTTTAATTTTAGGGGGTGTTAGGTTTATTAGGATAGTTTAGATAGCTCATTCTTATGCATGCTCCATAAGAATCTGACAGTTGCAAGATCTATTCCAAGGACAGTGGTTTGAAAACCGAGCTCAAGCCTATCATTAGCATAGGTTCTATTAACCATTTCAGCTCCGGGGCAGTCCTATATTCAGACCATGCTGCCTATGTCAGAATACAGTAAGACTCCCTTGGAAAAAATATGATTACTATGGCAAATTTTCTTTTACTTCATCACCACTATTTACTCTTCTGTTTAGTGGTGTCACCTTTCATTTTGTCATTTTACAGTGATGCTGAAGTCCTAGAAGAAGAAAAAAGAGCCAAAAAAAGGATCCCATGATGCGCAAGTCCCCTTGTGAAAAGCCGATCTTGATTGAGGACCAACACTAAGTCTGCTGGATTTGTCTTGGCCTGTCACATGATATAGATTTCTGCAACGCCTGCTTTTCAGTGGACCGCCACACCCACAAAGTTCACGTGCTGAAGATGGGTCTCCCAAATCCCCACCTTCAAAATCAGGAGTGAATCCGTGTCACCAAGGACAGGTATCTGGGCCCTTCCCTTGGTCCCTTACAAGTACGTCTGGTACTGTGGAAGCACAGGGTCCTCCTCAACCCTGCCTCGCTACGGCATTGGAGGCCCTGGGAAGTGGGTCTGGTGGACAGCTGGCTTCTTGGTGGCAGGCTGAGGCCCCCAACCCCCCAGTCTGTCTGCCCTGGTCAGCAGAAGACCAGAGTGGTGAGGCCGAAGCTATACGCTCAGTTTACACCTGGATGTCATGGCCTGGTGGTGTCTCGGCTCCTGACACCGTTCGCTGTGTCGCTGAGTGGGGTGCTTCTGGCCGTGACATTGGCGCCCCCCCCGCCGGTACCATTTGCAGTATGGGAAGAGGGACCAGACTCCGAGGCTTGGTGACATCTGGTAGCCAAGGTTGCATTGTTGTCCTCTCCTCTGTGTAGCCCTTGTAGCTTGGGGGAGGGGTCCACGCCGGCTCCATCGACCAGCATCACATTGGCCATGGTGTTGGTTCTGGGCCTCAGGGTGCCACCTCTGGGTCCATCCCCTGTCATGGTGTCATTTGTGAGGTAGGTCCCGAGGTAGGCATTGGAATCATGAGGCCAGGGAAATCCCTATGACTGGGTTGCTCACTGACCCTGAGTTTTTTTCCCATGGCCGCTGGCTGAACTCCTTACTGGTGAGGCCCATAACTACCCTGAGGGGACTGAACAGCTCCGCTCTCCTCGCCTGGGGATTCCCCCCGAGGGCACTTATCTGGTTGTTCCTCATCGGCAAGGCTGTGGTCTCCCCTAGGGTGAGGTACATTGAGCAGTTCCACAGCCCAGGTGTAGATCCCAGGACCTCTGGCTCTTCTGTCCCTCCCAGGTCTGTGCCACCTCTTCCTGCACTTCCAGGAATCGTGGGTCTTCTTGGGCCTTTTACCTGGAGTCAGCTTGGAAGTGCGGCTTGTGTGCCATTCCAATATCACGCTAGTGCACACCGGGTCTATTTGATCTTCAGCCCTCTGCCACCACCTGCTTCCGAGTCCAGCACGTCCTCTCCATAGACATCCTCCTCTGAGGGCACAGAATCCTACCTGCACTTGTCCATGGTCTCCAAGTACTCTGTGTACTAGAGATTCCTGATGGTCACACAGACGGCAGTGGACGTTGGCACCATGACCACACACAATACCCTGTCCACACAAATGGGCATTTAGGAGCTTTCAGAAATGACCACAGTGTCATCCCTCCTTGGCCTGTTTGTTTATTGTCAATGGGTATTCACAACAGCTGCGTAAAGTGCATCCCTACTAGGGAAATGGCACAGCCCAAAGCTTTAGAATGCTGGGCATATGAGGATTCCAAGTAGGAGCAACTCACCAGATTTAGCTGTGCCGTTGAAGGGGAAAGATCTTCTGTGAAAAAACCTTAAGCTTTGAGTTTTGGGGCTGCAATTCTGCATATCAGGTTGGGGCTACCTGGTGACAGGAAGTACAATTAAATTAAAATTGTGCCTGTTGAAGGGGGACTCCCACCAAAAGTGTTACATTGCAGAATTAAAATAAGCATACCACCAATAAATCTCATACCAAAAATTAGGTTTGTACACTGCTTTGTTTTAAAGTTATGAGCTATTTTGTAACCGTGATTGCTAGGATCGTGGATATGTTCTATCCACACTTGTTGGCATGTCCTTTCCCTTTAAGATTCTTGCCGGAAGGTCTACAAGCTGGCTCTTCCCACCCACCGGGGAGGTATATGCCTCGACTCCACCCCCTGATGCCAGATCTTCCTTTCCGCTGGAAGATTCAGGTTCCCTCCTTATCGCCTACATATTACTGTAGGCCCTGGCGCTTAAATCTACAGATTTATCCAAACTCCGATTCATTAGAGTTTCACCTAATCGCTTTGCAATCTCGACTGCAATGGAGGACAAGTCCTCGCCCAGTTTCTGTTGCTGCCGTGCGGGCAAAAAATGTCTCACATTGACCCGTATGCCTCGTGCGTTTATTGCCTGGGTCTCGGTCATGACACCCAGGCGTGCGAAATGTATCGTGCTTTCATCCAAACGTTTTGGACGATCATCTCACACGACTGCAGTTGGGCAGACTGGAAAAACTGAATCTGCCGGTCAAATCCAAGGAAGCCCATTAGGCGGTCGCTGCGGGGTCTGCTGAGCAGCTCGAACAGATCAAGACCTTCGAAGAGGAGGCGGCTCTGGCCACGAATCAATCCTCTTCTGTGTCCTTCATCCTGCCTAATCTGGGCTCCACCTTCTCAGGCTCCTTTCGGGAGTTGTGCCAGTCCCTCCCTACCAAGGGAGAGAGCCCCATCAGGCACGCATGTCTCTCAGTCCCGTAAGAAGGATCAGGAGCATCAGGAATCTTCGTCTCGCCAATGACGCTGTTGGAACTGTGAGAAATCTCAGTCCCAGGAATCTTCTGTCTCACTCGGCCGAGATTGCGTGTCTTGGCCACTGGTTTCATGGTATCCCCATCAGACCAGCCAGCTAAGACATGGGACGATGATCCAGTTGAGATTATTGCTGACAACTCCTTATTCCAACCCCAGTCCTGCTCTGCCACCAAGGAGGAGACCCAGCCCACTGGGAATCCTCCTGCAGTCCCGTCCTTGACCAGGAAGAGCTGCGATTCTCCCAGGCTCCTTCCACCAACCCCGCTAGTCCCTCGATGGTCCAAGTCGAGGTCTCAGACACTTTCAACCAACATTCTGAAGAAGACGTAAGATGCTAAAGTGGCACTGCCGCCACTCTACCTTGTTCTTCTCGAATGAGGAGAGGCTTCGATGAAAACTCCATCGACGCTACGAGGATTTAATGTGGCAGCAGCTGATTATGTCCGGCCAGAAGTCGGGCCCCGGCCTCTACCCCAGCCATTACGTGGCTGTTGCCCTCCAGGCCAACGACCTCTCCTCAGGAGCCGGTCCGTACTGTTCCTCCACTTGCAGAGTCGGTCAAGACCATTCCAGCTCAGCCGAAACTGGCCTCTCCACTGATTTGTGGTGAAGCAGCCTCCTTTGGGGGCTCCTTCTAAGGAGTCTCGGCCCATTCCAAGCCTCCCGCATAGGTTATCCATCACCCTCACACCCGACTGTCCTAGGCAGGTGCAGGGCGACTCCAGTGGCCAGCCGATCTACCCGGAGTCTGAGGACTCCGACCTATATTCTTGCCCCTAGACGAGGAATCGTTGGGGGTCTTCGATGGAGGAAGGTCCTTCCTTCATGGGCATCCTCCGCCTCATCTCCGAATCCACAGGGATGCCCTTAGGACCCATTCAGAAACAGGCTGAATACCCCTCACTGACATCCTCAAGTGAGGGATTCACTGACGGAGGCCTTCTCAGTAGCTGAAGCCATTTTGGATCTGGCCTTGGAGCTGTGGCAGCACCTGCCTCCTGCCTCGCACCTTCAGCCCGAATGGCCAGCAAGTATGCGGTGCCCATTGGATCCCATTTGGGATTCACAGAGCACCCCTCAGCTGAGGGACTGTTGACTGAGTCAGTGTTTAAGCACTCGGGAAATTCGGGAGATACAGATAGACCTCCAGACAGAGGGTTAGAAAAATTGCACCATTCGTCCCAGAAAGTCTGTGCCATCTCTTCACCTGGGCCGTCATCATGGCGCACTTTTCTCATGCCCTCTTGGGCTCTGTTGATGAAGTTCTACCTCATCTCCCCACAGACCTCCAGACCACGGTCAAGCAGGTCCACGACCAGGGTCTGGCAGTTGCAAAACAGCTCCAGACGGCCCTGGACCTCGAGGACTCTTGCACCTGCTTGGTGGCAGCCACAGTTGCCATGTACCGCAGGGCTTGGTTGTGGGTCTCCACCTTCATGGGGGACACCCAGCACAAGCAGACTGACGTCCCTTTCCTGAGTACCGACTTTTTCGGCCCAGGTGTTGACGGTCACCTCCAATGCATAGAAAAGTCCAGTGCCATCTTGGACTCTGTGACCTCTGCTCAGAAGGAATCCCAGGGTTCCAAAAAGCAGAAGAGAAAGCCTTTTTGGCCTTCTGCCCCTGCAGCCAAGCAACCCCATTTCCAATCAGGGCAGTATCAGCAGCACCTTGGCATCCTCGGCCCCAAGTCCGGGCCACTGGTGGCCCGTAAACCTGGAGGACGGGGTTCAGGTGGTTCTCAAGCTGGACCCTCTTCCTCCAGGCTTGCCCACTGATGGGATGGGGGTGGCCACCCCCATACCTGTCACATCAGCTCTAGGTCCTCCCATGGGGAGCCATCTCCCCTTTCCACCTGGTCCACTGTCACAATGGACAGGTGGGTCTTAGAAGTGGTCGGCCAGGGACTGCCTCTAGAATTCGAGCAGTACCCACCAAGCCAAGCCAGTGCCCCACAGGAGGAAATGGTGTCCGTACACATTCCGTCAGCTCTCCAGGATGACAACGACCAACTCCTTCACAAAGAGATGGTGGCCAGAGTCGCGGACCCCTCTGTCAACCCAGGGTTTGTTTCCATGTACTTCCTGGTCCCGAAACGGACAAGGAGCTGGCACCCTATTCTAGATCTGCATGACCTGAACCAATTTCTCAGGTCCCGCACATTCAGGATGGTAACTGTCGCAGATCATACCGTCTCTGGAGCAGAACATGTGGGTTTGCTCTCTGGATGTCCAGGATGCCTTCTTCACATCCCGATCCTTCCGTCTCACCAAAGGTTCCTTCACTTTTGAGCGGCGGAGCCCTCTTCGAGTTCCAAGCCATGCCGTTCGCCTGTCATTGGCCACCCTGGGCATCACCAAATGCTTTGCAGTGGCGGCGGCCCATCTTCAGCGTTGAGGGGTCAGGGTGTACCCCTGTCTCAATGACTGGCTCATAACAGGTGCCTCCAGACAGGAGGTGGAGAGGTCCAGGGATCTGGCCCTCCAGACCTGCATTGATCTTGGTCTCCTGGTCAACGAGGCCAAGTCGGAACTCGTATCTTCGCAGATGATCTGCTTCATCAGGGCAGAGCTCGACTCTTGCCGAACCAGAGCCTGGCTCTCAACGGACGGGGCAGAGGTTCTTTCCTCCTTTGCCCAGTCAGTTCTGGTTGGGCACTTGCCCCCTGCCAGGAACTTCCTACGCCTTCTGGGGTACATGGTGGCCTGCACCACATGGTCCGATGGGCCTGGTGGCATATATGCCCCCTTCAATGAGAGCTGGCCAGCCACTGGACTCAACGACATGGTCATTTCGATCATCTGGGCACGGTGACCCAGAAGATGTGGGATGCTCTCCAGTGGTGGAACGTTCTAGTACATTTGCAGGAAAGGATCCAGTTTGCCTGTCCCAAGCCGACTGTCGTTCTCATGACTGGTGCCTCTCTCAGGGGCTGGGGTGCCCACATGGGGAATCACAAAGTCCTCGGACTCTGGACTCCCGAGGAATCCCGATGTCATATCAACCTGCTGGAGCTCAGAGCAGTCTGACTGGCACTGTCAGCATTTACACAACATGAAGTCTTGCTGTATTCTGACAATATGCAGTTAGCCCCATTACTTGAACTGCTCCGGAGAGGAAAGAGTTAACTCTGTGCCAAAGCATAGAGCGTTGAGCTCGAGCTTGGTTTAGACCTCTGTCTGCTGCACTTTGAAGTGTAACCGTCAGATTCTTTACTCCGCCTAACTGAACAGTCGCACCAGAGATCTCTCCTTCCGTATTGGTTCAGTCCAGTAAAAATGTCGGTTTTAAACAGCTTTTTTCATTTATTTCTTTGGTTCAGATCCCTGTCTGCGGTACAGTAAGTACTTTACATAGTGGACTAGTGCTGAATTTGTGGAAATTGTAAAAGTTATATTTCAGTCGCTTCAGCTGAACTGGTTGCGTTATTTTATCTTGTATTTTTCTTCGATTTTAAAATTAGTGTGAGGTACCGGTCCTTATCTGTTCTAAAAAAATAAAAAAAAATAAACGTGTTTTATCGTTTTTTAACACCCGTGACACGGTTAGGAACCGATAAGGGGGTCTTGCTTGGCTGTTGCAGAAAAAAGGGTAAGTTGTAGGATGGTGTTGTCTGAGAAACCCAAGAGAAAAACCATGCCCACTGGGTTTCAACACTGCAGTGAGTGTGGGGAGGTCTTTGCTAAAGCTGATCCCCACACCACCTGCGTTTATTGTCTGGGTTTTGACCACCTGGATTCAGACTGCCAAATCTATAAAAATGTTCCTAAGGCCACTCTGGATAAAAGATTGGGCAGGCTTAGGGAAAAGGAGACCAGAAGTCTGAAGAGCTGAATCAGGTTTGTGGTGTCAGTTGCTTTGGCTTCTCAGAAGGAAGTAGAAGGACAGGATCAGATCTGTTCCAGTACAGTAGCTACTACTTGTTGTTTTTACAGGGTTTTTGTGGATTGTACTTGGTAGAAGGTTATTTTTTCTTTCTTACTACTTCTAAGGGGCTAGAGGGTATTGTTTTGGAGTTGTTGGAAGTTTGAAAATTGCTTTGGTGGCTGTAAGTGGGCTCATTTGTTGGATGTTTCACTGTGTAGCAGGCTGCGCTGGTGGAGGCCTATTTCTTCTGATTTTAAAACCTATTTGGGATTTGCTTGGGGCTGGTTATTTGAATTGGAGACCTATATCTGTTAATTTCAAGCCTATTTTGATGTGTTAGTGAAGCTGATTGAATTGGAGACCTGTTTCCTTTGGTAGCAAACATATTTTGGGGGCTTTGAATGGAATTTTGATTCCTTTTTGCTGACTTCACCAGCTGCAAAGGTTAGTGCATAGTGGGTGAAGGGTGTTAATGGTCTGGCCAGGTCTCACTCAGCTAATTAACTGAAGGCAGAGCTGAATCAGGTTTGTGGTGTCAGTTGCTTTGGCTTCTCAGAAGGAAGTAGAAGGGGACAGGATCAGATCTGTTCCAGTACAGTAGCTACTACTTGTTGTTTTTACAGGGTTTTTTGTGGATTGTACTTGGTAGAAGGTTATTTTTTTTCTTTCTTACTACTTCTAAGGGGCTAGCAGGGTATTGTTTTTGGAGTTGTTGGAAGTTTGAAAATTGCTTTGGTGGCTGTAAGTGGGCTCATTTGTTGGATGTTTCACTGTGTAGCAGGCTGCGGGTGGAGGCCTATTTCTTCTGATTTTAAAACCTATTTGGGATTTGCTTGGGGCTGGTTATTTGAATTGGAGACCTATATCTGTTAATTTCAAGCCTATTTTGATGTGTTAGTGAAGCTGATTGAATTGGAGACCTGTTTCCTTTGGTAGCAAACATATTTTGGGGGCTTTGAATGGAATTTTGATTCCTTTTTGCTGACTTCACCAGCTGCAAAGGTTAGTGCATAGTGGGTGAAGGGTGTTAATGGTCTGGCCAGGTCTCACTCAGCTAATTAACTGAAGGCAGAGCTGAATCAGGTTTGTGGTGTCAGTTGCTTTGGCTTCTCAAAAGGAACTAGAAGGGGACAGGATCAGATCTGATCCAGTACAGTAGCTGCTTCTTGTTGTTGTGACAGGTTTTCTTGTGGATTTTACTTGGTAGAAGGTTATTTATTTTCTTTCTTACTACTTCTAAGGGGCTAGCAGGGTATCGTTTAAGGGGCTGTTGGAAGTTTGAAAACTGGGTTGTTGGCTGTAAGTGGGCTCATTTGTTGGATGTTTCACTGTGTAGCAGGCTGCGCTGGTGGAGGCCTATTTCTTCTGATTTAAAACTTATTTGGTGGGATTTGCATGGGGCTGTTTCTTTGGTTGCAGGGCTTGGAGGGCAGACACAGGGCTGATGCATCTCGAGAGAGAGAGTCGGGTATAGACCCTAATCCCACCCTCCCCACCCCTTCCTACCCAGAGCCTGCTTATTTATAGGGGAACACCTGCCCTGCAATTGGAGGAAAAGGCTCAGGTGCAGCTCATGTAGTTCTAGCCACTGGGGTTGGATTTAAAGGCTGGGAGAGAGAAGCTTGGGAGTTGTTCACTTCTTATAAGTTTACTATGTTGTACTGCACCTAGTAACAGGGATACCAGTTTACTGTGGGACTGTATCTAGGATTAGTGGGTGACCTGATTAGTCGGTAGGGGTGTATCTTGACTAGTGGGGAACCTGGTGGCTCACCCAAGGAAACCTACTTGGAGGGGATGGGACCACACGTCATAGTGCCGGCATCTTTGGGAGGGTGGTGGGGTGCACAGGGTGTAGGGGCAGCCATGATACAGGACTGGGCTTGGAAGTTCGGTGGTTGCCCAGTGTGCTACCAGCTGGCACAGTTTAGGGAGGAGGTTGCGGAGATTAGGAGATAGCTGGGGAAGGGGGGAGATATGGTTGGGGAAGAGGGCAGGAGCTCTCCCACGGGGTTGCACCAAGCACTAGGGGCAGGGGCATAGGGAAAGGAGTGCAGGAGAGTACTCTGGGGTCACATAGGGACCCTGGCAGAGGGGGCCCAAAAGGAGGACACTACCAAGGAAGCAGGCAGGTAACTGGGGACCCTCACAAAGGGTGGCCAGAGGGACAACATTCTCGGGGAAGTAGGCAGATGGCTGGGGCTGGACAGAAGGAAGCAAGGTGGGGAGGTGTATCGTACCTTACTCTCAGTAGCTGCTTCAATTCTCTTCTTCTGCTTGAGGATGGGGGGGGTGATGAAGCCATGACAGGGGTGGTTAGAGATGGAAAGGTAGTGGGGGGCAGGAGGCGGGGCAGATAGCAGGAGGAATGGGGGTAACCTGGAATGCAGGAAAATAGGGGGAGCAGTGAATCAGAGCAGGAGGGGCAGGGGAAGAGGGAGGAAAGTGCAAGGAGAAGGACCAGTTGGGAGGAAAGGACAAGGAGAAGGACCAGAAGTACGAGGAGGATACAGTAAAGGGAGCTGAGGGTTTAGGCCAGGGGAGCACAACAAGCAAGGAGGGGCTGAACGGAGACAGGAAGGAAGGGAAGATGAGCCAGGCTAGTTTAGCGGATGGGGAGATGGACCTGTCGCGAGCAGTGAGGGGGGAGTTAGCGAGGTACAGAAGGATACTCGGGAGGAGGAGAGGCATAGGATTAGAGGGGAGGGGGTGGCTAGGGTAAATAAGTAGGGGGAGGCAGGTGGTACTGATAGGCGGAGGAGCAAGGACCGGCTGGGTGGAGGGGCCGGTAGAAAGGATGAGGGACATGGAAGGGGGAATGGAGGAAAAGGAGCAGTCAGAGTGCTCCTGTTGGAGATTCTATGGTCAGGGTATCAAATGGGATAGGGAGGGTGGAAGCCTGACCAGTTGAAACAAAATGCTTCCTGGACTAATGTGCACAGGGCCAAGCACGAGGTATATCACCTGGCAAAGGATTATGGGGTTCCCTGACATACTGGTCCACCTGGGTATGAATGACATTGAGGGAAATAGCGAGCTAGAGATACAGGCAAGGTTCAGGGAGCTTGCCAGGGTCTGTCTTGACATAGGATGCACGATTTCCTTCTCAGAAATCCTGATGGTGCCAAGGGCTAGTGGGGAACACAAAAGGAAGATTAGGGAGATAAACCAGTGGCTCAGGGAGTGGTGTGAGGCCAGAGGGTATGGGTTGATGGGGGATTGGGGGGAGACCTGGGAGAATAAGGGGCTGTATGGTAGAGAGATGCTCCATCTCAATTTGGAGGGGAGGGGAATCCTTAAATTGAAAATAGAGGGGTTCATTGGTGAAAAGTGGGGTTTAAACTTGTGAAGGGGGAAGGGATGGGAGAAAAGGCTGTCGGGGGGGCGATAAAGGAGGGACTCTGTCTCCACCCCACCCCCCCCGGGGAGCTGGAGGAATGTGGGACAAGGCCAACTGGTAAGCTGCAGATCAGGGGAAAACAGAATCCCCATGGGAACACTAGCAGGGAAAATGGAAGTATAGGGAAAGGGTGGAAGGTAGTTCTGCTAAATGCCAGGATCTTGGGCAATAAAATGTCTGAGCTTCAGGCGATGCTAACTGAGGAGGGGTGGATGTGGCAGTGGTCACTGAGACCCGGCCACTGCGAGAACATGACTGGGACCTGAACCTGAAGGGTTACACTATGTTCAGGAAGGACAGGGTCAGGGAAGGGGAGGAGTTGTAGCAATAATAGTCAAAAACTGCATTGGCATAGGGGAGTAGAGGAGGCGGAGGGAACCATGGAGGTGATTTGGTCACCTTGATAAAAGGGGGCCAAGAGGTAAAAATAGGAGTGGTGTATAGACCCTCTGCGCTGCTGGAGAGTCTGGTGGCAGATGTTGGGAGACACTGCAGATTGGGCAGGGAAGGATGGTGGTGTTGGGGACTCAAACATGCCAGGAACAGACTGGGAGACTATGACATCCCTCAGTGGCCAGGGAACAGAGATCTTTCCTTGTCAATCTTCACCATTCATTACTGCTTGCTAGTGCCAGAGGCGCGCGACCCGCCACGGGAGTTTTTTTTTTTTTTTTGAGTCGGTTCCAACGGCGCCACCTCGAGCGCCGACGCACCGCGCCATGCGTGAGGGGTGGCCGTTAGGGTGCCCTCAGACTCTCCTCTATCTCAGTTCTGTTTCTCCCGCCACGAGGCTGCACTCCATGCCGGTAGTTGAAGGCCTTCATGGCCACTCAAGCCAGACTCTCATATTCTCATATTTCATATTCGGTCACGCCGCTCTCCGGTAAGACCGCTTTTATTTCTGTTGATGGCGCCCAGTGCTTTGTTGCTAATTTTACTCTTATTTAGTTTGCATCATGTCGGGTTCTAGGGGCAAACGTAAGTCAAGCAGGGCCATGTCCCATGCGTCGGTGCTCCTGTGACCGCATTTCTCCATCACGGATCGGCATGATGTTTGTCTTCGCTGCCTGGGATCCAACCACCGATATGGATGCATGCGACGCCTGTTTCTCCATGGGCCGCCGTGTCCTCGAAGTCCACGTTCAAGATCGGCAAGGCCCCACCGACCTCAGGGACGGCGCCGCCCAGGGATTCCCAGGTAAGGTCTCTAGGCCTTCTTCCGGTCCCTCTCGAGCCTATACGGTCCAGAGGAGGAGGCTTCTCATCTTCTTGCCAAAGAGGAAGCTTCTTTGCGGTGTCGGAGGAACGCTGTGGTTCCTCCCGGGCCGCGCGGGGAGAAACCGCTTGGCAGTCACCTCTCGGGTGGCAGGCTCCCCAGTGTCGAGGCCCACGCCTGCTGGGCTCTGGGCACCAGTGGACCTAACGCCGCCCTGGCGCTTATTTCGATTCCACGCAGCTAGTGGACCGGTGATCGAGACAGCGCCTGCCGGGTGCCGCTCTGGCCTTCTCGTGCCGCTTGCGGCGCTGCTGAGGCCCAGTTCGCCTCCTGGTGGTTCGGGTTGGGTTCTTGCGCCGGCAGCTGTGCTGGGGTCCAGCGCAGTGCCAATGGAGAGCCGGGCTGGGCTTAGCGGCGCGGGGAGCCGAGGTCGTCCGCGCCGCATTCGGCACCGGGTGCTATTCAAGGGCGCCTATTTCTCGGGACCCTGTCTGGTAGTATTGTGGTCCAGCTTGATCTCTTCCTCTTCGAGGCTGATGATTCAGATGTGGGCCCGCCCTGGCAGCCTGATTCTTCGGAGTCAGGGTCCCTTGGCATCGAGGGTGCTAGGCGGCCCAGCGGGCCTCTTCCCATGTCCCCACTGCTGTCCTCCCTGAGGTCCCCAGGCTAGGTGGTCCTGGGGTCCCTGGAGGGTGATGGGGAGAGGGAGGGGCTTTCCTCCCTGGGGGCTCATGGCAGCTACCCACCTGGTGCTGCTGCAGTCCTCGGGTGGGAGATCGCTGGGGTCAAGGAGGAGGTGCACTGAGTCCCAGGGGCTGGGGGCAGGGTGCAGGGGCGTCTCGGTCTCTATCGGCACCCTCGGTGGCTAGAGAAACCCGTGGCGCTGGGCTCTTCCCTTTCCCTCTGGGCCCCGGTGGTCCCCTCCGCTGGCGCATTGCGTGCGCGCTCTGGATCCATGCAGTCCCAGGTTCACCAGGGGAGGATCCTTCTGGCTCTTTTCAGGGTTTTCGCATCCCCAGGGTTCCGCTTTATGTACCTGGTCTGTTGTCCGGAATCCCTCCAGCTCGGGCTCCGTTCCCTGGATTTCAGAGCCCCAGCAGAGGACAAGTTGCCTCTCAGAGGTGCCCATTCTGCCCTCTGCAGCCACCCCCCGCTCTTTCCAGGCCCTGTCAGGTCCCACGGGCCCCATTATCCTGGAAGCAGTTCAGAGGTTCTGCGGCGGCCTTCCCTCATATGTCTGGGTGCATGAATGAGCGGGTCTTTCGCCCATCCCCACCGCCACAAGAACTTCTGGACACCGAGTTTCCACCATCCTCTGCCTCCTCCCTCTGAGGGAGAGGAACTTTCTGCTATCTCTCTTCGATGCTGATTTCACTGAATATCAGCCATTCCCTTCGAGGATGGTGAGGATCTTCAATATCCTCACGTTAGGTGAGACAATACGGAACTGGAGACGCGTGAATTCCTTGGTGAATTCTGTGCCCAGCTTTGGTGGTACCTTCATGGCCTATTCCTTCCAGGAGGCCTGTCCATTCCTGGCAGTCGCCAGCCGCCTTTCTCCAGCCCCGCAGACTGCTGACGTGGTATTGTGCCCTTCAGAGTCCCTGTGGTACTCCCAACCCGCCTGGTTTGGTATACTTCAGAGACTCCTCCGGGCGCCGCTTGGCGATACCACCGCTCCACCGGACTCTGATTCCCTACAATTTGACCGTGGGGGCTAAGAGTGTTCTCTTCTTCTCGTATGACGCCTTGCATTGCATCTCATCAGGCTCATCACGCTGCCTACAGTAGGCATTTGTGGTCGATGCTTTCAGATCTTAGCATCAATGCCTGATACGGAGCAAACCAGAATGCTTATTGCCCTCTCTGCTATAGGCCTGGAGCTGGCAAGACACTGCTATGGGCATCTTATGACGCAAGTGAGGTGGGTTTCAGGCTTGCAGGGGACAGCGATCTGCATTAGACGGACAGCATGGCTTCGCCTATCAAGGTTGTCACCCCTGGCCCGTGGTAGGTGATTCGCCTGTTTTCCTGGGACCTGCCTCTTTTCTCCAGAGCTAGGAGACTACTGCAGGCTTCCTCCGCCTCCCCGTCCCGGGGCACCTCCAGCTTTTTCTCTCCCCATAGGCTTTTCTGATTAGCCCAGGGTCTTCCCTTCTGTTTCTCACCAACAGGAGGCTGGGGTCTTGTTCCTCAGGGTTTTATACCCCCTTTTTAAGGGGCTTGTATCAATCCAAGTAGTAATGAGTGGTGAAGATTGACAGGGAAGACATGAAAATTACGCACCTACCGTAATTCTTGATCTTCTCTTGTATCTTCACCATTCATTACTGATACCCACCCACCTTCCCCTCAGTGGCCTCCTACTGTATGCCGCTCTCCTCCCTGTCTCATCTCTTCCTTCCTTTGGCCTTTTATGCCAAAAAAAAATTCTGTTTTCCATTCTTAGTGAATGGTTCATTTTTCTTCAAGGTAAAGAGGAACGATATGGTCTGTACTTTTCACTTATTCTGAGGGAACTCTCTTCTGACTGCCCTTAGGGTGCGACTTTTTAAGTACCTTGATCAGGTTATGCTGTTTCACAGCTTAAGAGACCGCGCCCTGACTTGGCCTCAACAAAATTCTAGAATCCTCCTGGCAGGTATTATCTTTAAGCTCATTCCTAGCTGCTGCTTTGCACTTGTCAGCCTTGAGCTGCCTGCTATTGCCTTGCCTTAGGGAGTCTGATTGAGTTCCCACTCTATCCTTCATTCAAAGTCTGCCTTTCAGTAAGGCATATAATCTTTCCCATACACCTGCTGTGTTAGCACTTAACAGGGTGCTAAGGGACATAGTCCCTTCCTGGGTGGGCGCCTCCCGAACAGGTTCTGCCTGGCAGTCTATGAGCCCTCAGCTAGGATGTAGGACTTGGCATGTTGAGAGATCAGAGAGTCTCGCCTTGTATCTAATCTGTTCAGATGGTTTGTTGGGCCAGCCTCAGTCCTATCAACAGGGATTCTTGCTCCTTTGTGAGTCTCAAGCTTATAGCCTCTCAACCAATGCTCGATGGCACTGTTCTGCCTCCCAACATGCCTCTTTCTTCTTCTTCTTTCTTTCTCTCCTCTCTGTTCCTCCCCTAGAGCTGCCCCGGAAAGGAGGCCCGCTGTCCCTTAGGGTAGGAATTCTCTCTCCTCTGTCTATCCTCTACCGGCTTATGCCTTTTCAGTTTATATCCTTTTCCTTTTTCTCTGTCTTTGCTCCTCGCTTTTCTCCTTTTTTCTCACCCTTTATTTTCGGCTTCTCCAGCTACCAGAACTTGAGATAGAGAGGGGAGTCTGGCGGCATTTATCTACGCCCCAAGATGACACAATGCGTCAAGGCATCGAGGAAGCGTAGCTTGAGCCGACTCAAAAAAAAAAAAATCTCTCAGAAGGGAGAGCGCCGGAACTAACCCAAGCAGTAATGAATGGTGAAGATACAAGAGAAGATCAAGAATCACGTAGGTATGTAATTTTCATTTGTTGGATGTCTTTCAAGACGCAATTGTAACTCAGCAGGTGGGGAACCCACCTAGGAGGGGCTGGTATTTATGTGGTCCTGGCAGACAGTGACCAGATTGGGGGCCTGGAGGTAAGTGACCATTGGTGGGGAGCAACCATGCCACAGTCTGGTTCTGCTCTGGACCTAGGAGGGTAGAAGGCTGCACAAAGACAGAGGTAGTTGACTTCAGGGGGCTAGTATTTATGAAATGAAGGATCCTTAGGAGCATTTGATGGATTGGGGTCGGAAATGGACGCTGATTGTAGGTGGAAATCATCAGGAGAGGGGTGCAGATGCTACCAGTACCTGTGCAAGAGTAAGATGAAAATGGTAGGTCTGAAAAATCGCTGGTGGGACCAGGGAGGTCTGTGAGGTGGGTGGGGAAAGAAGGCAGCCTATAGGCAATTCAAGTGCTTCATGGAGTGAAAGGGATCAAGGGAGTACGAGCTGATGGCTAGAAGGGCTAATAGTGTGGTGAGGGTGCTAAGGCAAGGAAGGAGCAGAGCCTGGCTAGGAAATTAGAGAGGTGCGAGGAGTTCTTTAGATACATTGGAGAAAATCTAAGGGTGGTTGGCAGATTGGGTAGGATTAAAACAGGGGAGAGATGGGCACAAGATCTGGGAGCAGGCTGAAGTACTAAATGAGTACTTCACCTCAGTTTTCACCAAGAAAATGGGGGCTGCATCACATGTGGAGGAGACAGTGATACTGAGGAGGGGGGGACCCTTACCGATCGGGCAGGTCTGAGAGAGTGGGAGGTACCACTGGCAGGAGGGGGGAGGCTATGGGGAAGAGGTAGGGAGGTGGAAATCACAGCAGAGAGAGTGAGGGAAGCCCTTAGGTCCCTTAAGACTGAGAAAGCACCAGGCCAGATAAATTTACATCCCAGAGTGCTGAAGGAACTGATGGATGTCTTCTGCTAACCTCTGGCTGGAGCTTTTCACCATCTCTCTGAGGACAGGGTGGGTGCCCAGGACTGGAAGGTGGTATATAGTGCCTATTCACAGGGGGGATCAAGGAAGGTGGCAGGGAACTACAGGTCTGTCCGCCTGACATCTGTGGTGGTAAGGTGATGAAGGGCATTTTCAAGGAGAGGCCGTGGGGGACCTGGAAAAGTCAGGGTGCCTGGACAATAGACAGTATGATTCGGCCTGTGGAATTTCGGTCAGACAAACCTTGTGAGTTTATGATCAGTGACGAGTGCCTTGGACCTGCACTGAGTGGACGCCCCTTTCTAGACTTCATCAGCATTTGATGTGTTCTCACGGGGTCTGTTGATAAGCTGGGAGCCGTGGGGTGGGGAAC
This sequence comes from Neoceratodus forsteri, assembly GCA_016271365.2. Classification (NCBI taxonomy): domain Eukaryota; kingdom Metazoa; phylum Chordata; order Ceratodontiformes; family Ceratodontidae; genus Neoceratodus; species Neoceratodus forsteri. Next base: position 336,841,462 of record CM028129.1, on the reverse strand, counting down.
CAGATGATTAGATGATGGGCAATGCTTCAGACCGGAATCCAGAGGGTCGAGTTGGCGGGAAGTCTCATCCCCAAAGGGACATAGTGGTCCCGTGATTGTCATTGGGCCTCCTGTTCAACGCCCATGCCTGTGATATAAGGACAGGTATCAGGAGGAGATGAGTCTCTTATGAGACTCAAAACTAGGGGCGGTAGGGATGGGGAGGTGGGCTCACAGGGGACCTTTGGGTGTGGTTGAAAGATGGTTTAGAAAGGAAGCTGAGGTTCAGTGCAGGGGAAATGCAAGGTATTGCACCTGGGGCCAGGAAAAAACCTGGGCCAAGTGTGCACATTGGGGAGAATGCTACAAGTCTCGGCTGTTGAGAGGGACCTGGGGCTGGTGGATAACATGGACAACTGAGAATTGTTGAGTGGCAGCAGCCAAGGCCAACAGGATGTTGGAGTGCACGCTAGGGGATCACTTCCAGAAGGAGGGAAGTGATACTCCTCTATAACTGTTCTTGTGAGGCCACACCTTATACGGCGGCAGCTTTTGGAGGCCACACTTAAAGAGGACATTTAACCCTGAGAGGGTCCAGAGGAGGGCAACCAAAATGATTTGGGGTTTGGGGACAGGACTCTGAGAGAGGCTCAAGAGCTAAATATGTACACATTGAAGAGAGAAGGGACTGGGACATGATAGAGGTCTTCGAGGTGTAAATAGGGAGGAGCAGTCGGATCCTAAAGGGTGGATTGTATGAAGTAATCTTTAAAAACTTGGAAAATATAGGGTGGGCGCGGAAGAGAGGAGGGTTTCCGCTGAAACAAAAACAATAGACAGCTGCCAAATGTACTTAGGGTATGGTCTCAGGCTGAAATTAAGATGGACCATAGTCCAAATAGTTTGGGCCAAATCAGCAGATTCGAAATATGTTTTGGAACACCAGATGGTGCCTTTCCCTTAGAATTATAAGTAGCCTTGTGGAAGGCTTCCTAGAAGACTTTCTGATTTCAAGAACACCTTGAGAAAGGTGTAGGTTGCAGCTTCTAGGCCTCAAGAGCCGGCCTTGAGGTTGAGGGATTTGAGGTTCGGATACCAACTCTCCTCCTGGTCAATAGGTTAACAGGTTGTGATTCCTGGGAGACACAGGAAGATGGACTGCTAGGGACAGAAGGAGTGGGTACCAGGCTGCCTGGTTCAATCTGGGTCAATCTGAATCACCCTGCAAGGCTGGGATCTGATTTGACTAGCACCTTGAATAGGGAGAGGGAAGGGGGGAAAGGCGTAAGAAACTTCCCTTCCCAATCTAGGAGAAAGGCATCCAGGGGACTAAGCCCCAACACTGGGGCCTGAACAGCAACAGTGAAGTTGGTGATTGTCTGGGCTGTAAAGATCTATCTGAGGTGCCCCATCTATGAAACTATCCCCAGTATTTGAGGATCCAGAGACCATTCGTGATGGCCCTGGGAAATCCTGCTGAGGCATCTGCCAGGACATTGTCCTTTCCTGGCAGGTGAACTGCTTTGCGGAAGTGTTCAGAGAATAGGCCAGAGCCACAACTTCATTGCCTCGTGCATGCTACGGGCCAGTGCCCTTGCTTGTTGATGTACCATTATTGTTGTGGTGTTGTCTGTTCTGACTTGTACCACTTTGTTCTGAACAGACACAGAAAACACTTGAAGTGCTAGAAAGATTAGCTCTGAGCTCCAGCAAATTGATGTGGAGCAGAGATTCCTGAGGGACCACACTCCCTGAGTGGAGGGTCGCCCATGTGGGCTCCCACCCCAGGGAGGGATCCATCCGTAGTGAGGGCCGGGTAGTGAGACAGAGGAATGAAAGGGACCCCCAGCCTTAAATTGCTCTGATCCTGCCACCACTGGAGGGCCTGGATCAGGGTTCGAGTCACTTGGACCAACTTGGAAAGGGGTCTCTCTCTGAGACCAAAAGGCTCTCAAGTGAAACAGAATGTCCTCATCTTGAAATCTTGCTCTTTACTTACAGCTGTGGACTGAGCCATGTTGCCCCAGGAGCTGCAAGAAGTATCTTGCTGGTCGAGAGATCTCAGAGTGAAGGAGGAGGCCAGAGCCACCTGTGTCTTCTTCCTCCTCTCTAAGGGTGGGAAGGTTTCTGGCCTGCTTTGTGTCCACCCTGCACCTATGAAGGTGAGCACCTGAACAGGTTCTGAACTGACTTTGGAAGATTGGGCTATAAGCCCAGAGAGTGTAACAGGCTTTGCAACTTGCAGGTGAGATCTGACCTGTTCTGGGGACTGGGCTACAATGAGCCAGCTGTCCAGGTAGGGAAGACAGCAATCCTTTGCCTTCTTAAATGAGCAACTGCTACTGCTATACATTTTGTGAATACCCTTGAGGCAGAGGAGAGGGTTCAGGGCATTGCTCTGAACTGGTAGTGACATGAGGGCAGTTCAATCTGAGGTACTTTCGTGGAGCTTCTGATTAGGACATGAAAAATAGGCATCCTTGAGGTCCAGGGAGGCTAGCCAGTCCCCTGGCCTAGAAAGGGTAAAAATCATTGCCAGAGTTACCATTTGAACTTTGGTTTCAAAAGGTGCTTGTTCAGATATCTCAGGTCTAAAATGGCCTTCATTCTCATGTCTTTTTTGGGGTGAGGAAATATCTGGAGTACAGACCCTGCCCTGATGTAGGGAGAAACCTTCACAGCTCTGAGAGCCAGGAGGGATGAGACTTGCTCTAAAGAAAAGGTCTCTAAAGGGTTTGCAGGTGGAAAGATCTGATTCTCATCTTTGGAAATTTTTGAAGCTAAGAACCAGACCCTGACCTACTGCTTCCAGGACCCACTTGTCTGAAGTTAGAGACTCCCAGTCTGAACTAGTAAGCCAACCTGCCTCTACAGGTGTTGAGAATCAGCCCTGGGCTCCAACAGGGTGCCTGGCTTGGATGCTTAGGCTGAGGTGAGAGCAGGCCTGCTCACACCCCGTCCTGCCTCTCCTCTGAAGAACCCCCTCTAAACATAAGCAGTGAGGCCTTGTTTTGTAAAAGGCCTGTAAAAGGCCTCCCCTACCCCTGGGGTCTGGCTCGAGGAGTGGCTTGCCGCCCTTGGCCTGGAGTAATCTTTATAGGTAGTCCATATTCATCCATTTCTTCATATAATTCTCTGTCTGCCCCAAACAGAGAATTCTCTACCACAGGAAAATCCATAGTCTTAGTCTGGGTATCCTGTGACAAGCTTAGTACACCTGAGCCAGGCCAGCCTCTGCGAAAGCTACAGATGTAGCCATGACTCTAGAGGATACATCATTAAAATCCACAGGCATTGGATGCCTCAATGCCATCAGCAGCCACCTGCTCCAGCCTTATTAGCAAATCTGCGCAGAGGCCTGTTTGGCCAAAGCCATGACAGTGTCCCATCTAGATTTTTGAAACCTTGCTACATAAGTCATGTAATTTGCTTCCCTGAGTCCCAAGGACACTGCCATGTATTTTTTTTTTTGTTTGTCATGTCAATCCTCCTGGAATCTTTGTCAGGAGGATGTGAAGTAAGGAATATTAAGCTTTATCTCGGGCTGCAGCCTGAACCACACCAACATGACTGCAATGCTGTGAAAAGAATTCGTATCAGGACCTCGACAGAATGTACCTCCTGTCCATCTTTTGTCCACAGGAGGCACAGAATTAGGAGCTTTTAAAATTTTTTGTTGTTTGTTTCCTAAATGAATTATGCAAGGAATAGACAATCTCCTAGACTCTGAATATCCATCCTTTCTAAAATCAGGTTCTCTCTTGCTCATCCACAGCTTCCTCCAATAGGAGCTGGAGGACTCAGCAACCTTTTATAAAACAAAAAATGAGAAGGGACTCAGAAAGCATAGGGGAGATTCTAAGGGTCAGTCTGGGAGATGTCCAGTTCAATGGGCACATCCAGACTCTCAAAGTCACATTCACACTGTTCATAATCCTCCTCCCCTCCTCTGGTTCATAAAAATTCCAATATCATATTCTTGAACCGTGGAACCGGCGAACCAACTTTTACCAGACAGAGGCGGTTCGGATGGAACGGAGAAAGTGTTCTTGCAATTTGTATAGCTTTTGTTATTTCTGCAGCAGTTGGGAGAATGAATTTTGGACTCCTACCTGCTGATTTTTTATTTCTTAGCTGGAACTGGCTCCTCAGAGCCTTGCTTTCCGTTGCTCGAGGAAGTCTCGCCCTGGTCAGAGGCACTCCCTCCGGTCGGTTGGCACCAACCGGGCTGTCCATCCGGGTCAGCGGACTTTTTGACCTCTGTTCCCTGAGCCTGCCCACTCTTCTTATCCAGGGTGGCTGCAGGAAATTTTACCAATCTGGCAGTCTGAATTGAGGTGGCATCCTGAGACAATAAACACATGTAGTGTGTGGGTCAGCCTTTGGCAAAGGCTTCCCACAGACACTACAGTGTTGAAACCCAGTGGGCCCCGGTTTTTTCTTTGGGTTTCTCAGACATGATGCCAGCTCCATAAGAAACTTGCCCTTTTAATGGCAGCCAGGCAAGACACCCTCATTGGGTTCCCAACCGTGTCAGTGGTCATGGAAAAACCGTAATGAAATCCGGTTTTTAGAACCGATAAGAACGGGAACCGCTTAAAAGCTTTAAAATGCTTACCTTTAAAGTTTTAACCAACCTGATCGGTTCGAACTGAACGATAAACATTATAGAAGTTCCACACCCAAATAAAACCTGTCTATTACTTACAATACCACAGACAGAGCTTGAACTCGATCGGTTTGCGGTTAAAATAATAATACTAGCAGTTGAATTTAACCGAGAAAATACTGTTTAAACCGAAATGAACCGAGCAGTAGGAGAAATCTCGGGCGACTGTTCAGTGAGGCGGAGTAAAGAATCTGACAGTTTGAGTTTGAAATAACCAAGACAGAGCTTCTCTAATAGAGCTCGAGTTCTAAGTTCCATTCTTATGTAACCCCTAGATGGCGCTATCCCAGGGGCTACTACCCCTGCCTGATTTGCTACCAACAGGTTGAGGGCCTGGATCCAATGGCGGTGCCTCCACCCAGAGGTCAGGAGTTTGCAAGTTAAACTTACTTGGTCACAGCCCTCTGGGACACTGTACCCCTCTTACTAGTGGCTGCCACAACATATCAGAATTACCTTCACAGTATACACTTCTTGCCCCAGGGCTGGTTCAGGCACTGGGACCTCCTGTAAAATAAGATACAGTGCAACAATCACAGTACAATACTTTAACATAGACAAATACCTCTAGCAGTTAACTCTGCTGAAACAAGCAGCTCTGATTTATTTAGGGAGAATATAACAAGGACAGGAAATCAGGTTAATTAACATCACTTTACTCATCTACCTATGGCTCTGTGCACAGGCCTATCCCTACCAGTTACTGTCCCTGTTTAAAGCCCTAGTGGCTAGTCCAAACCGTGGCAGCTGGTAGGGGCCCTTTCCCACAGAGAAAAAATTAGTTTAAACAGTCAGCAGGTACAGTGATTCCATTTGGATTCAATGTGGCAATTCAACAGGGAGCGACCCTGAATTAGTACCACGACCTCCAAACAAGATAGGGTCCTTCAATGTCAGCAGGGCTACTCTTGAGCTCCACGAGACTCCTCACACATTTATATGGCAAACTACAGCAGGCAAAGTCCTTTAATGGCAGCAGGATTCACTTGAGCTAACCAAGCCTCCTCACATTTATATGGTGAACAGTAACAGGCAAAAAGTCGTTTAATGGCAGCAGGAGTTCACTTGAGGTACACAAGCTTCTTCACACATTTATATGGTAAAACAGAAAGTACTATACCAGGCTAGGCTGCTTCTCTATCCCGATCGTAATTACTGCACAATACCGCGGAGAACACACAGCAGATTCAGTTCCTGACAGACCGAGTACAATTCAGCAATTTCTCCAGTCTTCTACAGGGGTGAGCCTGGTTTCTACTCTTCAGAGATCATTTGATTCTGTTTACAGGGGCAGTTCAGTCCCTAGAAGCAGTTACACTAGCTGCAGACCGAACTCTGGGCCTGTACACGTTTCCCGACTAAAACTGCACACTGAAAAAGCACAGGGCTCCTTCCCTCTTCTGCCAGAGCTCAACTGAAACTCCAGCAGACAAAACCGGGCACTTCCTTTGAGTTCCTCCCAGTTCTTGGCTGGACTGGCTGTCACTCCCAATAGACTGCCCTTGTTGGTCCAAAAGGCACCAAAGTCTAAACTACATCTCCCAGAGTCACTGCCCTTACAATCCTCTTGTGGCTGGCTCAGATTACGAGTCCAAGTTCTGATTAGGTCCAAGGCACCATTTTAGAGCTACCTTATCCCACATTGATTGGTCCAGTTCAGCAGTTCAAAACTAGAATGGGGAACTAGGCAGACACAGTTCTGACTGCAAAGAAAGCAGGTTAGACAAACTGTAATTTCATTATTACTCTAAATGGTTTCTGGCAAACAGTTACATCTTTCAGATAGGTTCCTTTGCACTCCTAGTGACTGCAAAAATGGGTGAATTGGCAGCAGCTCGAAGTGGTACTCAATCAAAGAAACACAGTCCCCCCATACAAACTAATATGTCTGCAAGCAGACAGCTCTTAAAGAGACAGTACCAGAGGTTCTAAAAACACTCACTGATAAATGGCTAAGCGTAAACACCATTCAGGCTTGGAGCATTCAAGCAAGCTCCTGAAGTCTTTTGGGAACCCCCATTTGCGGGGGTTACCTTCTAGCCTGGGAAAGCTTGACGTTAGTCAAGGAAGTACTAAGTTTTAACTGCAACCATATACATTTGCAGTAGGCTCACACGTAATCAGTCAGTCAATATATCATTTTACCAAGAACACATTTCTGAAACATTGCAGTACGTCCCTCTTTACAGTTTTACACACATATTGTACCATAACTCAAGTTATTCCTCGTACATGAAACCTGAAGAGGGCCTTCCTATCAGTTACCTTGAGGGCTGGAGCGGGGCAAGGGCACCATGCTAGAGGGCAACACAAAGTAACTTGGAGTTAGCACTGACTCAGTTTGGGCAATGAGCTCGGGACACATACACTCCTTATGGACAACATTGAGAGGCAAGTCCACAGGCCTCCCAAGTGAATCATAACTGAGGTGCACCACAGGCTTTACAGCTCGACCAGTCTTTCTGGGGGAACTGTTACAGTCTCTGCACTCTGAGCCTCATTTTCAGCATTGTCCTCACTTGTCAGGAGTCTCCATGGGGTAGAGAGGCTAGAGCTTGGGCACTTTCAGCCCAGGAGTTACAGTTTCTGAGTCCACAACATTCGGCTCGCATGGAGCTTTCGGACACTGGCAGTGGACTGTCAGGCACACAAAATACTCTTCTTGTTCTGGTGTATCACCAGTCTGACCAATCCATCATTTTCCTCCTGAAAGCTCAAACAGTTCAACCATGCACAATGATTCCATTTCATCTGATCTGATGCTTTGCACTTCACTTTCTGGGAGCACTGGCTCCAGGGGACGAAACTGGGGCTTAGACAGTCAGAAGGCCACAGTCTCCAGTATTGACTAGGGATTGCCCAAACAATTGACTCAGTTCGTAAGAAGGATAGTATTCAAAGTCACTCTCCTTTCTTCTGATATGGACTGACAGTGGGTACTCAACTGGGACTTGTGGAGGGATTTAGCTCTGCTTCTGTGGGTGCAGACTTTCTTGATCTTTTCTTAGCAGCAGCTCTAGTCACTGGTCCAGAGGGGCATCTTCTAGGGCTCAGACTCAATCAAGATTTGTCCAATGGGCGGTAAATGATTTCTATGCATTGTTTTACATCTTTTGAATTATTCTCAGGCCTTACTTTGTACACTGGGAGATCTAGTTTGCCCACTACAATGTGAGGGAGATGGTGCCATCTGTCAGCAATCTTGTGTTTGCCATGCAGTCCCAGATTTCTTAGCAATACCCGATCTCCCTCCTGGAGTTCCTGTGCTTTCACCTTTTTATCATACCTTTCTTTGTTGGCCAGATTTCTTTTGGCAGCCATGGTTTGAGCCAGCTGGGTCGCATGAGTTAGCTGGGCCTTTAACTTTTGCACATACTGTAAATAGTTGTCAGCTTGAACCCCATCAGGAGAGACCCCAAAACACACATCTACCGGTAGTCGAGCTTCTCTTCTAAACATCAAGCGGTAGGGAGAACCCAGTGGCATCACTTTTGGTGCAGTTATAAGCATGTACCAGGGTGCTAATTTGTTTTGGCTCCATCTAGGCTTGTCCTTTGGGTGCAGGGTGCCTAGCATATCTAGCAAAGTGTCTGACTGAAGCGTTCAGGCTGTGGGTCCCCTGGGGGTGGTGAGTGGTTCTGGACTTTCGCACTCCCCACAGAGAAAGCATCTCTTTGATCAGACGACTCCAAAGTCTCCCTTGATCAGAATGGATTTTGTGGAGCCCATAGTGAACAAAAAGTTTTCTACAAGTACTTTGGCTACAGTGGATGCTTTCTGGTCTCTGGTGGGGAAAGCTTGGGCATATCTCGTGAAATGGTCAGTGACCACCAGCACATTACTGATATTTCTTTGATCTGACTCAAACTCAGAAAATCAATACAGACCAGCTCCATGGGTGCACTGGTGGTTATGTTAACAAGGGGCAGCCCTCTGGGGCAAAGCTTTCCTCTGTAAGCTAGCGACTACAAGTTTAGAATGTTGTCCACATCAGCCCCATCTTAGGCCAATAGAATCTGGATCTCACCAAGTCAAGTGTTCTGTCTATACCAAGGTGCCCCATGTGGTTGTGCAAGGACCTCAATACTGAGTCTCGAAGGCAGTGGGCAGCACTAGTTGTTGTTTGTCTACTTGTCCCCTCTGTCTACTGTTTCTCTGTATAACAGTTTATTGATCAGTTTCAACTTAGGACTTTCTTTGTATAACAATGCAGTTCTCAAATCAGTGGAGCGTAATTTGGACACATCTTTTCCTGCATAGAGGGCTTCTAAAGCTGCTTTGATCATGGGATCGCGGGATTGAGCCCCGTCATACTGTCATTGTCCAGCTGAGGCAGTGCACCAATGTCTATTGCAGAAAAGTGGCAATAAGCAGCAGGTATGCAATTCTCAGAGGTCCCAAGCAATCACCATGCAGTCCACTGCGTCCGTGGACATTGTTCCTCCCTGTCAAACTTCCGCAGAGTGCCCAAATGTCAGGTTCTGCCAATCGGACCTAATCATTCTGGGGAACAGGCCTCCGGAGAGAGCATCAGCATCTATGTGGTTCAGACCTGCTCGTATTCAAGAGCATAGTCATACGTAGATAATGCAGAAAGCCACCTATGGCCAGTGGCATCCAACTTAGCTGAGGTCTGCACATAGGTCAAAGGATTACTGTCAGTTTTACTAGTATTTTAGCCCCATACAAGTACTCATGGAATTGGTCAACAACAGCCCACTTCAAAGCTAGGAACTCTAACTTATATACAGGATAGTTCTTTTCGGATGGGGTCAGGCTTCTACTGGCAAGGCCACTGGTCTCAGGCCATTCTCATGCTCTTGGTACAACACAGCCCCAACCCTTGCAAGCTAGCATCAGTGTGCAGGGCGTAAGGTTTTCTTGGATCGGCATAGGCCAGCACTGGAGCATGGGTAAGTTGATACATGATCTCATGAAAAGCAGTCTCACAATCAGGGTCCAGCGGCCCTAAATACTTCACTGGACAAAATACACTCTTTCAGTCTTGAGGGACGCTGACTTTTGGTATTTTTGTTGGTTGGGGATACCCTTGAGTAAGGTTAAGTAAAGGCGGATCACTCTTGAATAGTCCTTGATGAAACGCCGATAATAACCACAGAATCCCAGAATTTTGCAGTTCTTTTAGATTTTGGGCTGTGGCCAGGTGGTCAAGGCCTCAACTCTTACTTGGTCGGTCTCTATTCCTCAATGGGATACATATGTCCCACATACTTTACTGATGTTTGAAAGAATTGACACTTATCAATGGACAGTTTAGGCCAAAGTCCTCCAGTCGGTCCAATACCTTAAATAATCTGCTCTCATGTTCCTCAGTGAGCTGCCAAACACAATAACATCATCTAGGTATACCAGGCACTCTAGTAAGTTCATGTCCCCACTGCACGCTCCATCAATCGTTGAAAAGTGGCTGGGGCACCTGAAATCCTTGAGGCATCCTCATGAATTCATAGAAACCAAGTGGACAGATAAAGGCTGTCTTCTCATGGTCCTCTGGGGCCATCGGGATCTGGTAGTACCCACTGCGGAGATCCAGCACAGAGAACCACTTGCTCCCGTTTAGGCAGTCCAAAGCATCCTGAATCTGCGGGGCATTGTGTACTGATCAGGATAGTCCGCGGTTTAAGGTGCGATAATCCACGCACATCCTTACTGTCCCATTCTTTTCCTCACTACCACAATGGGGAAGCATAAGGGCTTCTGGATTCTTGTATTACACCAGCAGCTAACATCTCTTGCAAATGCCCGTCTCATCATCTATATCAGCAGGTGCCAGGCGTCGAGACCTCTCACGAAATGGTCTTTACGTCATGCAGCCGGATATTGTGTCAGCTCCTTGCCGATCCTCGTCCCATTCCTTTAAAGAAAACACCTGGTCTCTCTGGGCAAGCTTCTCACTGATCCTCACTTTCCATTCAGCTGGCAACGGGAGTCGCCGAAATCAAACAAGTCAGGCGTTACTCTGTCATTCTTCCTCGAACTCTTGCTGCTGGGTAGTACTGCAGTGTCTGCACAATGCACATTAGCCAGGATGCAACCTCTATTTACTCGAATGTCTCTTTCAGACACATTATGAACTTGGACCATTACCCTTCTGGCATAAGCATGGGCTCTAGCGGGCAAAATACTAGGCTTGACCAGCAGTCCCTCTGGCAATTTTCCATACGCCTGGTGCATCCAACATTAATATTTTATTCTTAACATCCTTTCTGATCAGGACTCTCTCCCTGTAAGGTACACTGGGCATTTGGCGCCAGGATCAGAGACTCAGAATCCTTCTTCCATACAATTCCGACCGGTTCCTCTGGTTCTATTTTTCAGCATCTCTCTGTGCCTCATAGGCCTTCTTAATTAAAGCCGGTACTCTTAAAGCTCTACTAGTCTTTGACCCTGTTTTCATAACACAACTGTGCCAGCCTTCCGAACATATGAGCATTTGTTCCAATCAACAAAGGGACACCATCATACAGTCCAGTGGGGGGACACACTAAGGCTAGGGTCTCACTTGTTCGGCCACTCCAGCCATGGAGGTGGGGAAAGACAGCCAAATCTCGGATATACCCGGAATAGGTAGGCCTTCTACTTAACCCCATACATGCAGTCCTTCTAATGGTTGTAAGGTACGTCTGACAAATGCTTCTGATACCAATCCTGTAACATAATTGTCCTTGAGACCATGTCTAATACGCTCTTGTAGACCTCCATTCACCTTTACAGTGGTCTCTATGGAGGACCCACTATTCTGGACCAGTCTGGAGAGGCGGTAGTGGGGCCTGGGCAACTGACCTTGCCACAAAAAGCGTGAGTTAGCATTTTGGTGCCCTCACTGGGATCATTTTGTGCACCTCTTAACCACTGATTTGTTCTCTAAGCTCTCCTTGTAGCCTATATGCAACTTTGTCAGTGTCTTTTGAGGACCGGCATTCCTCTTCATGTGCCCATCCTTCCCATGAATTATAGCAAAACATACTTTCTGGAGTTTGAGCTGGCCGAGGCGCCACACTGGGAGCCAGGCGGGGTACTACTAACTGGAAACCTTGGTGCCATCTCTGTCTCGGCGTGATAAGCATTTGGAGACATCTCGTCAGTTTCTCCACTTCCATGGTCAAGGAATTGAGTTTGGAGCTGTTATCAGCAGGAGATACATGGGTGGGTACCCCACCCCATAGCAGATGCAGTCGGATATAGGTCAGGGCCCGTGCTTGCAGGCGTGGCCTTCATAAAGGACTGTTTTTGAATCTCCGGATCTCTCTCAACAGTTCGCCCCATTGTGGCATATCTTTTCCTTGTCAGAGCACTCATTGACTGTCAACCTCTGCCCCTGAACTTCACTTGATGGGTCACCCTCAGTCACTCGGTCGTAGCCGCAGCTATTGGTGCAGGTCCCTCCCAAGGTCGCCTTTTCTCAACTCCTCAATTTCTCTCATTAACTCATCATAGGAGGGTGCAAGGATTCCAGTCGATTGCCAGGCCTAACTGAAGCAACAGCAGTTCTGAGAAGGGGCAGACTTAAGGATCCTGTCCAGCCTGGTGCGGTCCAGTTCAATCGCTGGCAAACTACCCTTTCTGAGGCATTCTTGCAACAATTTTTCCAGCCGAGATACAAACACAGACAACAACTCCCTTGGTACTGTTGTGCATTTCTTCTCTCCACCATAGATCCTCATCAGAATCCGGGCTCCCATAACATTCTCCAAGGCCTCAAGATAGGCCTGTGCAGTCACTTCAGGGTTACTGGCCCATTTGGCACAGATGGTAGCCAGGGCAGGACCTCGGAGGCTCTCACTAACCCTCTTCGCTTTCAGCTTCCAGCATTGCCATTCTAGCACTTGGGGGCAACATAGTCTATCCAGGTCTCCCAGTCATCCTCCCTTGGGGGTGGGAGGGTGCCAGAGAAGATCCTCAACCTTCGGTAAGTCGTGACTAATGGCAGGTGCAGAAATAGGAGTCTGCATTGGTTCAGCCACCATTACGGGTACTGGAGCGGGAGAGGGTGTTGGGGGAGGAACACCCCCAGGTGGCAAGAATAGTTTCTTCAAGTCCTCCACAGTTTTCCCTTCCCCCAGCAACCATTTAGTAAATTTCTCCTCAAAAGTTTCAGATAGTGGTGAGGCTCATCCCCCGGGTCTTTACTGCATAGTTATCACTCTCCAGGCAGTGAGGGCTCCCTCTGGGGTAATGGTCTGTGGCACTTTGGAGCTATCTATGGGATCCTTAAACTCTACTAGGGCCAGGAAAGTGTGGGTGAGCAGATTAGCATGCTCGACCCACCACCACAGGGTTTTGTAAACCTTCCACCTTGGAAAGTACTCCCTGTACAGTGTCCGTATTGATACCAGGGGATGTCCAGGATAAGCATAGCATTTTTGGGGTCAGTCTCCTCCCAGTACACCACTCCTGCCAGCCGGTGCACAGCCACTTCTGGGTACCCATTTTTTTTCTTAACAGTGGTTCGTACATATATGGCCACAGAGGACACACAATCCCATGTGAGCCTCCAAGATGTAACCCCAGATGGCGCTATCCCAGGGGCTACTACCCTGCCTGATTTGCCACTAACAGGTTGAGGGGCCTGGATCCAATGGCGGTGCTCCACCCAGAGGTCAGGGTTTGCAATAGTTAAACTTACTTGGTCACAGCCCTCTGGGACACTGCAACCCCTTTCTTCCCACTAGTGGCCCACACAATATATCAGAATTACCTTCACAGTATACACTTACCCCAGGGCTGGTTCAGGCACTGGGACCTCCTGTAAAATAAGATACAGTGCAACAATCACAGTACAATACTTTAACATAGACAAATACCTCAGGCAGTATAACTTTGCTGAAACAAGCAGCTCTGATTTATTTAGGAGAATATAACAAGGACAGGGAAATCAGGTTAATTAGCTTATCACTTTACTCATCTACCTATGGCTCTGTGCAGGCCTATCCCTACCAGTTACTGTCCCTGGGTACCCAAGCCCTAGTGGCTAGTCCAAACCGTGGCAGCTGGTAGGGGCCCTTTCCCACAGAGAAAAGAAAAATTAGTTTAAACAGTCAGCAGTACAGTGATTCCATTTGGATTCAATGTGGCAATTCAACAGGAAGCGACCCTGAATTAGTACTCACGACCTCCAAACAAGATAGGGTCCTTCAATGTCAGCAGGGCTACTCTTGAGCTCCACGAGACTCCTCACACATTTATATGGCAAACTGCAACAGGCAAAAGTCCTTTAATGGCAGCAGGATTCACTTGAGCTAACCAAGCCTCCTCACATTTATATGGTGAACAGTAACAGGCAAAAGTCCTTTAATGGCAGCAGGATTCACTTGAGGTACACAAGCCTCTTCACACATTTATATGGTAAAACAGAAAGTACTATACCAGGCAGGCTGCTTCTCCATCCCGATCGCAATTACTGCACAATACCCGGGAGAACACACAGCAGATTCAGTTCCTGACAGACCGAGTGCAATTCAGCAATTTCTCCAGTCTTCTACAGGGTGAGCCTGGTTTCTACTCTTCAGATATCCTTTGATTCTCTTCACAGGACAGATTCAGTCCTAACAAGCAGTTACACAAGCTGCAGACCGGAACTCTGGGCCTTACACACGCTTCCGACTAAAACTGCACAGTGAAAAGCACAGGGTCCTTCCCTCTTCACTGCCAGAGCTCAACTGAAACTCCAGCAGACAAAACAGGCACTTCTTTGAGTTCCTCCCAGTTCTTGGCTGGATTGGCTGTCACTCACAATAGACTGCCCTTGTTGGTCCAAAAGGTGCCAAGTCTAAACTACATCTCCCAGAGTCACTGCCCATACAATCCTCTTGTGGCTGGCTCAGATTACGAGTCCAAGTTCTGATTCGTCCAAGGCACCATTTTAGAGCTACCTTATCCCACACTGATTGGTCCAGTTCAGCAGTTCAAAACTAGAATGGGGAACTAGGCAGACACAGTTCTGACTGCAAAGAAAGCAGGTTAGACAAACTGTAATTTCATTATTACTCTAAATGGTTTCTGGCAAACAGTTACATCTTTCAGATAGGTTCCCTTTGCACTCCTAGTGACTGCAAAAATGGAGTGAATTGGCAGCAGCTCGAGTGGTACTCAATCAAAGAAACACACAGTCCCCCATACAAACTAATTATGTCTGCAAGCAGACAGCTCTTAAAGAGACAGTACCAGAGGTTCTAAAAACACTCACTGATAAATGGCTTAAACGCCAAACACCATTCAGGCTTGGAGCATTCAAGCAAGCTCCTGGAAGTCTTTTGGGAACCCCCATTTGCAGGGGGGTTACACCTAGAATGGAGTTAACTCTTTCACCTCCGGAGCAGTTCTAATGGTGGGACAAACTGCAATAGTCATAATATAGCAAGACTTCATGTTGTTTGAAGCCGAGACTCCTTGTCAGGCGGAGACGAGTTGAGATGTTTGGGTTAGTGAAGCGGCCATGAGTGGCACTAATCACGACGGAGTCCACCTTGGGGTGTATATTCAAAGAATCTACTCCCTCAGGAGCTTGATACAGCCTATCTGCCTTCCTCGGAAGGGGGGCTAACGCGGATGGTTGTTTCCAACCAGTGAAACCGAGATTTGCGTGAGGCTCTATCCAGGGTGGAATCAATGTAGGAGCAGTCTCTGGCAGATCCAGATGGGCAGCAAGCTTTTACACTGTGGCTCTGGCTCCAGAGATTGCCACAGATGAACTTCCTGTATCTTTCTCTGTAACTCCAGAAAAGAAGGATCCTCTGGAGGAGACTTCAGAGGAGTCCTTGGCCTGGGGCGTTCTGGAGTACGGGGCTCGTCATCTGGGTCACAGCATTCCCGCCCCCGAGCAGCCTGCTTCCAACGTAGAAGAGGAAGACTCCTCCGATGCAGGAGAGGAACAGTCCTTTGGGAATCCCTCGCGAAGAGTGTCCTCCCCTCCACTGGCACCCGAGGGTTCCCCTCTGGTGTCGGGTAAGAGGGAGTCTCACGTCTCCAGTGCAGGGGATCCTGTGCTGGGTCCGGCGCTGACAGATGGCTCTCCACCTCCCTGGTGAGCTGAGCCTTGGCCTCAGCCCAACAGGCAGCCAGAGTCTCCTTCAAGTCCACCGGTGGCTGAGGTGTGGGCGTCGGAGGAGGAGGAGGGGGGGAGATATGGATACTGGGGATCTCCGTAAGGCGAGTATCCATAACCCAACGGCGAGAAACCTGGTGCCGGGTATTGAGGTGCCAGGTACTGCGGCGTCGGATACTGCAGTACCGCATAAGGCAGTACGGTTTAGCAGTGTTGGATACCCGGTGCCAGGGGCTCTGGCGGGCAGATGGACCAGTAAGGTGGCCCTGCAGGCGTCGGGCCCGGCATGGGAGCGCCCGTCCGGAGTGGGACGTCGGCTGGTGTCGGGTAGGCTGGCGTCGGAGCTGGTGTCCGAGGTTCCGGCATCAGGGTATCTAACCCAGTAGGAGGGGGCCCGGACGGCTGCGTGTCCAGGTCCTCCGTGACGACAGGGGAGGGAGGATTGGAATCCCCGGTATCCAACAGAGTGAGTGCAGCAACATTGGTTCGCAACGTCTGGTGTTGCGGAAAGCCTGGGGCGTCAGACCGGTCGAAGGGATCAGACGCAGGCTCTTTGGCTGGGCAGTCGTCGGAGGGGCTGATGTCTGACTTATCAGCTGGATCCGGGCAGACATTGGAGGAGCCAGCGTCTGACTTATCGGAACCCATGTTCGAGGAAGGCCGTGCAGGAGTGGCAGCCTTGTCGGGCGAACTAATGACTGTGCACCCCCGCCGCAGGAGGAAGTGACTTACCAGCCCTGTCCCTGTCCCCGGTATCCAACAGAGTGGATGCAGCAACCTCGGTTGGCAACATCAGGTGTTGCGGGGAGCCTGGGGCGTCAGACCGGTCGAAGGGGTCAGACGCAGGCTCCTTGGCCGGGCGGTCGTTGGAGGGGCTGATGTCTGACTTATCAGCGGATCGGGCTGGCGGGAGCTGGCGTCTGACTTATTGGAACCCTTGTTCAAGGAAGGCCGCGCTGGAGAGACGGCCTTGTCGGGCGAACTGACGACTGTGCACCCCCCGCAGGAGGAAGTGACTTCCCAGCCCTGTCCAGGCAGACGTTGGTGGAACCAGCGTCCAACTTAGCGAATCTACTCGACCCTGAGGGTCACGTGGTCACGGTCTTCATGGGAGCGGAGGCCTCCTTTCTCCCGGAGGTACCCGAAGGGCCCGAGCGCAAGCCAGATAGGAGGGGCGACACCTTCTTGGACACTGTCAAGATGGTCGTTGTGGAACAGTCCACGGAGATCAAGTCCTGGTCCCGGTGCTTCTCCTTCTTTTTGTGGCCTTCGTGGGAAGTGGAAGCCTGCCTCAACTCCTTCTCCATGGATGCCATCTTTTTCTTCAGAATATGGGCCTCCAGGGACTGCTGCCTCAGTTTTCGGGTGGCTGAACTGAAATTCTGCCAGTGCTGACACTTCTCCACAGGATGGTCGGGGCCTAGGCAGAAAAGGCACAGGGAGTGGCCGTCCTTATGCGGCAGCTGGGAACCGCACAAGTCACACTTATTTTTATTTGATTCGGAAGGCGGCGGGGACGACATACACGATTGAATATTTGAGAGAAAACTAAAATCGGTCGAAAAGTTTGAAAACTAACCGACAAAAGAGTGACTAGTGATGAAGTCCACTGCAAGGAACTTTCACAAGTCGATGGCGGGAAATAACTGGAAGGCGGGAGTGAGGGACTGCCCTTTATAGTGACATCGCATGACGTCCGGTCACCTGATGTGGTGGCGGTCCCCCGCCAGAGACTACTAGCTCAGCAAATTCTCGTCGGGTCCTGACGCCTGCCGGTCAGTCCTATATGATATTACCTAATACTACAAGAGCCCTCTCAAGTCAGATCTGTAATAATGCCACACAGATGCGTGAATTCTGCTGGCAGAACAGCATGGAATAACAGCTCCACCAATGGAAAACCCCAGGACTTTAATTGGATCCTCTGCGGATCTCCAGCTGCAAGGCCCGTGCGGAAGTATTACATTACAGAGCTCCATTCCATGGAAAACCACTCCGCAACTTCGCGGAGAAGAAGAGATCTGTGGAAAGCAAGCTGTTTCGCAGCACAGCACCCACTGGCACCACCCGTGGTGCCGCCATAACCCCCAGCAGGGGTAGTCACCAAGCAGTGTGGATGTCACCCACAGCACTGTGCGCACCCACAGGTGCCTGCAGCACTGCGCACACCAATGGCACCACTCGGTACTAACAGCAGCCACAGCGCCAAGCGGCACTGTGACAGGGAGCTCCTGCCACTTTTGAGCACCGACCTTTCCTTAAATCTGTTGCAATGTTTTTTCTATTTCTAAGCCTAATCTATCCTTTACTATTTCTAGTCCATAAGGCTGTCCACCTATGGGCATCCCGTCCACTTTCTTAACTATGCTGTGGTGTTCTCTCCTTTTCCCTCTCAGGTCCTCATACAGGGAGGTTACTGTTGTGACCTCCAGTATATTAAAACAGGTTGTGTTTATCATTGTTGGATTTAGTATGTAATAGCACTATGTCATAAAATACCTTGATGTACTGTATATGACTTATGTTTATGAAACCTATAAATGTTGGAAATACCATGGCACTAAGTGTTTTTGATAATGGTAAAAAGTACTAGGTGACTATAACAGAAATTAAGCTAGTTGTGCTATTTAAATGCATGTAAATTGCTGTAAATTGAACAAGTCTGAAATGTCATTGTGATTTGCATACATTCTATGATGCTTTGCATTAAGGAAGTATGTATGATAATGTATTTCTTTGAAACCTGATTTGTTGCCACTGCCCTTTGGGGTAACCTTTCTTTCAGTGATTCTGCATTGAGGTTCTTTGTAGCTTGTTTTTTTTTTCTTTTTGGGCCCCTACTAGCCAAACAAATGGGGCCCACATTGGGGTGGAAGGTGCATCTCAACTGGTAAGTTAGAAAAGAGATCAGTGTAGTAGGTGCTGGCTAAGTGCAGAGAAAGGACATTAACAGTCTGTTGCTGCAAATTTATGTACTGAAAAAGGAATATGCCATTGCTGAAGGTTACTTTTGCTATATTCTGAATAAACATCACACAGAGACTGTGTGTTGAATCTGAAATTTGGGGTCTGGTCCATCTGTTATCCCACAACCCCTCCACAGACTTGGTGTTAGATGTGGGATAACTTGCTGGAAGCATCTGGACTGGCCAAAGAAGGATGTTTTCTGGTGGATATCGCCCAGATATCCCAGGTGGACCAATGCACCAGGAGTTGCCGGAGAAGAAAGTCATGGAGTTCTGACCAGAATCACGGCTGACAGACTGGGAGAAAAGCTGTTGCCTGGACTGGACCTAGGAGCTCGGAGGAAGGCCAAGCCTGAAGACAACGAAGAGATGCAGGTTGAGGCAGACTGGTGGTGCAAGAGACAACACCCCGGAGGTGGAGACCCTGATGAGGATGATCCGCTGGATGAGTGGACAATGGCTAAAGGCGGACTGACTTCGCAGAGAGAGCGGAACACTGGTGCCAGGTGCTCAAGAGGATCCTGCTGGAGAGTTTGATAAAGAGTTGGAGGAGAATTTTCGTGGCTCAGTTTGAGAAGGACCCCTGACTGAGCAGGATATTCCTTTGTTTCCTGTGTTCACAGAATGTTACCTGTTGGAGGTCGGAGATGTATATATGGAACTTGAATGTGGGGTCCCAGGTTAGACTGTGCCTAGTGATATTGTGCTGGGGTTGAAGACTCTAAGCAAGCAAGAAGAAGCCTAAAGGCTGACGGGACGTTTCTTGTATTGATGCAGCTAAATCTATTAAGTATTGACTGGGGTATACTGCATGCTAAAAATGCTAATATTGCCAAACTGTTACAGTACGTTAAGGTTCAGGAGGGTAGAGATCATTTGAAGAAAAAAAAAAGTCACCCTTGGAACAAGGTAAACCTCTCACATAGGTCACAAGGTACCAGATGGAAGCACCAATGCAGGGCGACGCTAACAATGCCAACATCCCCCATAGCAACAACATGGAACTGATGCACAGGACCCTGGTGCACCCTACCGCGAACACGACAAGGCAGCCGCACAGGAGACCTGCACATTTGGACATTCCTGTGGAACTGACTCTCCTTCGGTACAACCCCTCCTTTGAGACACTCTGCAGATGGTGGGGACAATCTGGCACTTATTCCTTCTGTGGCTAAGTCCACAGACAGGAAATATGCCCTCCCAAGGACTGACCCATTCTGCCTTGCAAGTCTTTGCTGATGCCATTGTTGTTCTGGCAAAGAATGACAAAACTGATCTTCCTGGACTCAAATCTCCGCTACTCATTCACACTTGTGGACTACGCCGGAGACGTTAGGACACCGTGGGAGTCAAAAATCTTAAGGAGGGCTGGCGCCGGGATAGGACCATGCATGCGTGGCACCTTGAGGCTATCTCACGCATGAAAGGCTATCTCGGTGTCGACCCTCCAACTGCCTCAGTTCCTTTTTTCCTGCCGTTGAGTGTGCCTGGATGTTGACGTCGCTCACCTGCCGGAGTCAAGTCTTCGTCTATACGACAGCAGCTTAAGCCGCTCCGTATTCGTTTAGATAATATTTCAGTGTTCCATTTTTATTTAAAAAAAAAAAGTGAGCGAGAAGGAAAAGAAGATATGATGAAGAAGAAGAAATTATCACCTGCCATCAACAGAGTCGACCTCGGACTGTAGCAGTGACAGTAGGAAGATTGTTTGAAACTTGTGATGGCAGCCGGCCCGCCGGCGCAGCGGTTGGATTTCGCTTGCGGCGTGGCGACCCGGGTTGAGACGTCGACTCGGGTCGCCGGAGGGCCGACCAGAGGGAGGTAGGATCGGCGTCCATGGACAGCTCTCCTTCTCCTGTGGATATGGCGGTGCATGGGGACCCCTGGCGGAGGCCGGAGTTCCCATGCAGACTGCGTCTTGTCAATCCCATTGGAGGCGGGGCGGATGGTGACATCATGGCACGACCCCGCCTCCCCGAAAAGCGGAAAATGGATGGAGCCTGCCCGCTGCCGAGAGTGAAGCCCGCCACCACGGCCTCGATGTGCTCCCCAGGCGGGGCCCCCGACCTAGTCCCAGTGCCTGCGTCATATACGGGGGTATGCCGCAGGCCCCACCGTGGGGGGAAAGCCACGGGGTATCGGGGGACAGCGGCCGATCTGGGGGGCAGAGGCAGGCGGCCCGTGACCGGGCTGAAAATACGCCGGCAAGGCAGCTCGGGAGTAAAAAAAAAAGAAACTTGTGATGGCAGAAGAGCTGTGTCTGGTCCGCTGCCCTTTGTGAAGGGGGGTCCAACCATGGACAGTCCTGTGCTTGGGGAGAGTCTGTCAAGCACAAAATTGGCGGTTCTAGGGATCCTGCCCGCTTGACCTCAAACTCTTCCTCCTCCTGTGGAGTAAGAAGAATCAGTACCACTCGAAGTTGCCCTTTGGTACATCTGCACAGGGATCATCGGTGGTGGAGGGTGGTAGGCCTGAAACGACTTCGGTGGGTTCCCCACTGGCCCCGCTCTTAATGGCTGCTTCTCTGACACCGGATCCCATCTCTGTCCTCGATGGGGTGTGGTGAGCAGTTTCACCTCTGGGCCGCTCCGCTGGAACAGGAGGTTCGACGTCTGTCTGTTTTCCTGGCCAGTGGACCTGGTGCCGGCGCCGGGTCAATTGGGTCGGGATGTTCGTGGTGCCCTCTTGGTGTCAATGCCATTGTGCCAACCCCTCAAGCCTACCTCCCCCTCCCTTTTCCATGTAGGCCGACACAGGTACCGCTTTCTTTCTTCCCCATTCTTTCTTCAAAATCTGAGGTGGTGGTGCCTTCGGTGCTGTGGATGGTGCCGATGGTGCCTGTGGAGGGGTTGTGCATTAACAGATGGACCAGACACCAAACTTCAGGTTCAACATACAATCTCTGTGTGATTTTTATTCAGAATACAGGAGATAACCTTCAGCAATGGCATATTCCTTTTTCAGTACATCAGTCTGCAGCAACAGACTATGAATGTCCTTTCTCTGGACTTAGCCAGCACCTACTGACACCGATCTCTGCTCTAACTTACCAGTTGAGATGCAGCCTCCACCCCAGCAGCATGGGGAGTTGGCACGTCTGTACTGCACGGATGACATCTGTGCCATGCATCACCGCATGCTAGTGGCCCTTGCCTTCATGCCCCCTGCAGATGTGTGCGCCACGTACTAAGAGCTCCATGGCTGGGAGTACTTCACCACCCATGAGGAGGCCCTTGCCCCCGTCCTCAACTACTGTCGACTATTTTGAGGACACCAGGCTGGGCAGGCCTGTCAGCAGTGACCATCACCGCAAGCCTCTGTTCCCCATCCCAGTGTGGAACTGCCATGCCTCCATTAGGAATGGGATGCCCGCAAAAATAATGCCATCGAGGGGTGGCACCGGGCATTCAGTGCCCTGCTTGGTGCGGGGCACCCCACCCTGTGGCGGTTCCTGGATGTCCTGAAGGGGGAAACTGCAGCTGACGGAGGTGAAGCTGCAGCAGGTCCTGTCTGGCCAGGCAGTGGGGCGCTGGCAAAGATGATGGAGAGTGTGTGCACGGCATGCATCACCGACAACTGTCAGGTCGCACGGGTGATAGGGAGCGCAGGGACTACGTGGATGGGGCTGGTACTAAACATCAGCCTTCAGGTGTAGGTCCCTGGTCCAAGGGACTCTCACGGCATCGCCTCCATAGCTCTCTGCACCCCATGCTGTTGACCCTACCCATCAGTGGTGCACTGAGTGTCCCCTGTTCCCCGTGCTGCTGTCTTCGATCATCCTGTGCCCATATACGGGGTCCTTGCCCCTTGTGCTGTTTCAGTCAGCTCTGATGCGCCTCTTCTGTCCCTGGGTGTCTGTCTGTGCTGCTAGTTGGCCTATCGGCTCAGCCATCTGGGGGGCTCGGTGGTATGCGCTGCTGCATCGATGTTGTGCTGCATGCATCATGGTTTTCCAGGATCGATTTCCAAAGTCTGAGAGAGAGAGAGAGAGAGAGTAGTATTCAAATTTCTAAGCAGACACCTAAAAGAAAGGTCCTTAATCAAAGGCTCTGTTGAAAGAGGTTTGTTCACTGCTCCTAGGGAGGAATCGTCAAAGTCGTCCCCCAACAGAAGATCAGGATCAGGCTCAACATCATCTCCTACTAGTCCAGAAGGAACTGTATAGATAGGAAAAGGAGGAAAAAAACGAGGAGGAGCAGAGCGAATCGGAGTAGAAAACCCCTGTATTCCATGCAGCACCGCAGGTGCACTCAGCGCCACTATGGGAGGCGGCGCCAAAAACACAGGTGGTGCCAGCACAGGAGGCGAAACCGAGCGTGGTGCCTGCACAGGATATGGCACCAAGCGCGGTGCCGGCGCCTCTGCACCAGAAGTTCCCAACGCCCTGACTCGCTGAGGAAAAATAAAGAAATTCAGCAGGAGATAAAGGCACCAGTGTGGATCCCTGCACCACAGACATATGAGGGGGATAAACACCAGAGCATGGTGTCAACGGCACTGGGGAAGGCGCTGCATGACTAGGAAGCCCCATCCGCCCCACTCGCAGGACGAAAACTGAGAGGCCTGAAGACCCCAGTGACAGCCTTGCTGGCTTGGGCAGATGGGACAACTGCTGAACTCACTGCTCCATAAGAGTGGCCCAATGGTGAAACTGCTCACTGGAGGACCCACAGTGGTGGGAGAGGACTCGAGTCAAGGATGCCGCCACCAGGGACAGAGACTGAGGGGACCCTGGAAGAGGCGGAGTCTGGCCTCTGTCGTCAGTAACTGATGACCGATGCTCAGGCATACCGGAAGGTAACCTCGAGTGGTTCCATTTCGCCTCGACCAGGAGGCTGAAGAAGTCGTCGAGCGGTGCCAAGTCTTTGACAAGGATTAATACTGGACTGCTTTTTTGTGCTTTCGGAAGACTGCCCATCCCCCGAGCACTGAACTAGCTGTAGGAGACCCTCCGCAGAGGGCAGCAGACTAGACCCAGCCCACACCAAACAGCTTGCGCGTAAGTCTCCTATCGCCACCTGCCCCATTCATAGTCGACTCCATCAAGGATGGCTGAAGACTTCTGACGAAAATCCTACTTAATAAACTTAAGAAATTATTTTCCTTTTAAACTGGTAAGAAAAAAAATAAAACTAATTGAAACTGAAAGGCTATAGCTGCTGTCATATAGACAAGAAGTTTTGACTCCTGGCAGGCGAGCATTGTCGTCACTGAAGCGCACTTGACGGCGGGGAAAAAAGGAACTGAGGTGGTTGGAGGATCGACGCTGAGGTAGCCTATATGGCAAGAGGGAAGCCGCTTTCCTCGTGGGTCTCCTACCTAGGTGCTGACCCTGATTAAGATTTTGGCTCAAGTTGGGTCCTATGCCTCCAGTGTAGTCCCATCAGTGTGGAGGCTTTAGATTCAGGAAGATCCTTGTGTTTCATTCTGACTCTGCCACTACTTCCTCTGCTCTGTTGCTCAGAAGGCCTGCAATCTCCTGTGCCAGAATCTCAGACATATGGGGTGATAAGAGGGGCTGCCTTCTGGGCAGAGAGTTCTGAGGAATTTCTGTAAAATCCAAGGAGTGACCCTCTCAGACAATCCTGAGGATCCACTTGTCTGTTGTAATGGTCTTCCACTGACGGTGAAACTGGGTTAGGCTCCCCACTGGGGAAGAGAGGTCTACCTCGGGCAGCTGAGGCCCAGGGCTGAAGCTTTCAGATGGTGGCACTGGGGGCATTTGCTGCCTGTGCCTTGACTGCACCTTTTCTGAATGAAAAGAGCAGCATCCTTTGCCCTTCTGAGGGTTAAAAGGAGCTGTGAAGTCTTATGAGTTGTTCTAGTTTTATCAGACGCTTTAAGGGCTGTGTTACCTGCTGTCCAGAAAAGTAAGTTCTATCAAAGGAACATTCATAACCTGTTGTTGGACATCTTGTTGAAGCCAGAAGTCTGCAGTTAAGAATGTGACCTGACGCAAATGCCTGCAGCAGCAGAGCAGGATGCAGAATCAAAGGCATCCATACAGAAACACAGACTTTGACAGCAGATAAGGACCATTTGGCCCACTTAGTCTGCCCATTCCCCTACCTACTGGATAAGCTGCAGATCCTATTTAACCAACAGCCTATTTCTTCCTACCCCCATAAGAGTTGTCTTATGTCTGTCGCATGCATTCTTGAATTCCCCCACTGTTTTTGACCCCACAACCTCCTCAGGAAGGCCGTTCCATGTGTCCACCACCCTCTCTATGAAAAAATACTTCTTCACATTGCCCCTGAGCCATCCTCTCTCATCTTCAAATTGTGTCTCCTTGTTCTTGCACATCTCTTTTTCTGAAAGATGCTTCCCTCTTGGACTTGAGACCGAGTTAAGGTTTTTCATGGACTATTCAGAATCCATGAATAAGAACTTGCGATTTACTGTAAATGCGACTTTAACACACATACTGTTTTTGGATGTGGAGGTCTCAAAAGATTTAGAAAATGACCTGTGCACAACTTTCCACTGCAAGAAAACCGATAAAAACACGATTTTATTGGCCAGTTCATGTCATCCGAGGCATATGATAAAATCCATACCGAGGGGACAATTTATACGTTCTCGTAGAAATTGTTCCACTGAGGTGGGATTTGAACATTGGGCAAATAATGTGGAAAATTGGTTTAAAAAGCAGGGGTGCACCAGCCCGGTGGCGCTGAGGGTTGAGGCACTGGATGCCTTACCTCGCGGCACGCCGGTAACCCGGGTTCAGGAACGAGCCCGGGTCATCGGAGATCAGCAGCGGGGAGCTGGATTGAGCAGTCCGCAGGCAGCCAGGCTGTCCTCCGGGAGGGGATGCACCCTCGGCCGATGGTGACCCCTGTGGAGGCTAGGAGGGCACGGGCTTAGAGGGGCCGGGCGCCAGGCTGGGGTGGGGAAAGGAGCTGTAACCGGGGCCATAGGGTGCATGTGTTCCTCCACACGCATGCGCTCCTACTCCTGGGGCTCCTGGGTGAAAACTGGAGGCAGAAAAACGCAGGCGGCAGCAGGATGATGACCGACTCCCCGCAGGCTCCGCTCCCATGCCGGGCATAAGGTAGACACCGGATATTCCGAGGGACAGGGCTGGGGGGTCGGAATGGCTGCCAATTAGAGAAGCAGGAAAACATAGAAATAAAAAAAAAAGCAGCGTACAGTCAAAATAATGTACTGCAGGCTAGAACATGCTGCTGTACTTCCCAAGGCGAACATTTACTAGCAGGATAGTTTACTGAGACCTAATACTGACTGCCTAAACTTTGTTACTACTTCGCCCAATTGAATCCAAAAAGAGTGTGTGCTCAGACAACACTGGCAGATCTTATAGAATGAGCCAGAACGTATTCCATTTGTCGCAAAGTTTCCACGGATGGTATACAAAAATTGTGTAATTTTGGCGACAGACTAACTCATAGCTACCAGACAAAATTTAAAGGCATAGGACCATGTATATCATCTGTGCAAAATGCAGTAGTAATGTTGAATTAACCCACTCACTCCCTTTTACCCTACCACATACAGATAGAATAACATCAGTCTCTGGCACTACTTGGCTCCCTTCTCTACCATCAGGGTGCTTTAAATACCAGAGATGCAAATATTGCAAGTACATAGACACAGCTAAGATGTTCACAAATCCAGTGGACGGTACCCCGATAAAGATTAGGGAATTTATTAACTGTGATACCTGCCACATAACATATTTAGCAATGTGCAAGTGTGGGGCCTATTATGTGGGGAGGACAAAAAGGTAATTGCAAGAGCGAGTTAGTGAGCACGTTAGGGCTGTGGCTAATAGGAATTTGGAATATGCTATGGCCCACCAGGTTCACTCAATGGTCGACCCAGCATCACATATCTGGTCCTTCACTGGATTAGACAAAGTGAAGCTGGGACCTCGTGGAGGTGATCTAAATAAGGCCTTGGCCTGTAAAGAGAACTACTGGATTTTTAGATTACAGGCGTTGAACGCTCCAGGCTTAAATGATAAAACTGAGTTGCAACACCATCTGTAATGGAATGCTGCTAACTGAAAAGACTGCATCCGGTAGGAATAATTTAAGTAAGGCTTTTGCCTGTAAATAAAAATATTGGTTTTTAGATCACAGGTACTGAAACCCTCAGGGTTAAATGACAAAACTTGAGTTATAACATCAATTGTAATGAAATGGTGCCAATTGCAAAGACTGCATATTGTAGAATTAGTGACTGTGCAGGTTGTATTAAAATGTTATTGTAATCCATATAACAATAATGTTTTGTTGTAAGTAGTGTTATCTTCAGTACATATTAAATTTATAAACCTTTTCTCATTAGGTATGTGTGTGCAATATTAGATTCTGGATAATTGTCTGAAATTTAGCAATATAATCATTTAATGAGATGCACTTTAGTGAGCGCTGTTTAAGGAGGAGTATTGTAGGGCACTTTATTCTCTTGATAAAGGGCAGGTGCGACTTCGTGAAACGTTAATTTTTTTCTGGCTATGTGTGTTTTGCTGTGTGGGACTGCTGAATTCATCATAATTAAAAGACTTTCTGCAATTTTCAATTGCATTGTGTCTGAGCGTTAGTGTGTGCCAAAGTTTATGATTCACTTGATTGTGTTTTACTTTGTGCACTGGGCAGTGGCTCTGTTTTTATTTGCATCCTCTTGGACTTTGTTGATTCCCTTGAGGTACTTAAATGTTTCTATCATATTCCCCCTCTCCCTCCTTTCCTCAAGCGTATACATATTAAGCTCCTTTAGTCTCTCCTCGTATGGCTTCTGTTACAGTCCCTGCATCATTTTAGTTGCCCTCCTCTGGACTGCCTCCATCCTGTCTATGTCCTTACGGAGATGGGGTCTCCAGAACTGGACACAGTACTCCAGATGGGGTCTCACCAACTGTCTGTACAGAAGGATAACAACTTCTGTTTTCTACTGGTGATGCCTCTCTCTATACATCCCAGTATCCCCAGCCATCCCTACTGCCTTCCCACATTGCTTGCTAACCTTTAGGTCATCTGATATGATAACCTCCCAGGCCCCTTTCCATTTTTGTCGCTTCTACCTCCCCCACCTCACTGTGTACTCTTCCCTGGGTTTTGTTTCCCAGGTGCATTACTTTGCACTTTTGCACTGAATCCAAGCTGCCATACTTGACCATTCCTCCAACCTTGCCAAGTCCCTTGTCATCCTTTCCACCGCTTCTTGTGTATCAACCCTGTTGAAAATCTTTGTGTAGTCTGCAACGAGGCATACTTTTCCTTCCAGCCCCTCTGCAATGTCACGTGTAAAATATTAAAATGACCGACTCAGTACTGAACCCTGCAGTACCCTAATTAGTAATCCCCTTCTTCAGAATGGACTCGCTTACTATTACCTTCTGTGTCCTGTTGTCCATCCAATGTTTTACCCAGCCTACCACCTGGGACCCTCTCCCAGACTAGCTAATTTGTTGATTAATTTTTGTGTGGGACTCGCGCAAATGCCTTAAAAGTCTAGGCAAGCCATGTCCACAGCCCTCTCTGGTCTACTACTTTGGTCACTCAGTCAATGAAATCTGCTAGATTCAGCCTGACATGACTTTCCCTGGCCAGAATCCATGCTGCCTTGGGTCCCGTGCCCACTGGCCTCTAGGTACTCAACAATTCTTTCCTTCAGAAGTGATTCCATTATTTTCCCTACCACTGAGGTCAAACTGACAGGTCTGTAATTTCCTGCCTCTGTCTTGCTCCCACATTTGTGAAGGGGTATCACATCTGCCCTCCTCCAGTCCTCCGTTACCACACCATCCTCCCATAATTTGTTAAAAAGGGTAGTCAGCGGTGTCACTAGTTCTCACTTTAGTTCTTTCAGAATTCTGGGGTGAATCCCATCAGGACCCACTGCTTCATCCACCTTCAGTTTTAGGAGTTCTTGCAGGACCCTTTCTTCTGTGAAAGGACTGGAATCAACCCCCCTATCCAGAGTGCTTCTACTGATTGGATTAGGTACTCCCCTTCTCTTTTGTGAATACTGAGCAGAAGTATTCGTCCAGTATCCCTGCTTTTTCACTGTCCCTCTCTGCCCACCCAATGTCCTCTTTATTCAGCCTCACTACCCCTCTCTTTTTCTTCACTCCCTAATGTACCCATAAAAGGTTTTATCTCCCTTCTTAACCGAGTTGGCCATCTTTTCATCGGTTTGGGCCTTTGCTATTCTGACTGCCTTCCCTGCTTCCTTCTGCTTTAACTGGTACTCTGTCCTGTTCCTTCTGTGTTTCCTTATACTTCTAAATGCTATCTTTTCTCCCTAACCTTCCCTGCCATGTCTTTTGAAACCATAGTGTTTTTGCTTTCATTTTGATCTGTTTATTTGCTTCACACAACACAAAGACTTGTTGCCTCTGTGATAGCAGTTCTGATGTTTCCCCACTGTTGCTCCACCCCTCCTTCTTGCCCGTTTGCCAGTGCTTTTCTGAGGCACTCTCCCATTTTGACAAAATCAGCCCTCCTGAAGTCCAGTACCCTCACTTTTGTATGGCTCGACTCTGCAGCTGAGTTTATCGTGAACCACACTATTGGTGGTCACATGTCCCCAGATGGCTACCCACTTCTAGATCCGAGATCCTCTCTTCATCCCCATTTGAGAGTACCAGGTCTAAGACTGCTTCCTCCTGAGTGGATTCCAGCACTAGTTGTCTGAGGCATGCCCCCCTGTAGGGCATCGAAAATGGCCCCGTGATGTGGCTGCAGCAAAGATGCTCCAGTTAACATCTGGCATATTCAGGTCCCCCATCAACAATATCTCCCCTTTCGCTGCCATCCTAAGGATGCCTTCTATCATTTCCTTGTCCATTCCCTCCCTGAGATGGGGGTCTGTATACAACTGCTGTGCGGACTGTGGTGCCATTTCCAGTCTCCAGGGTGACCCACAGTGCCTCCTCTCCTCCATTTACCCTTTTGTTCTTTTACTTTGATCCCTTCCCTTACATAGCGAGCAACTCCTCCTCCTCTTCTACCCTCCCTGTCACTCCTGTAGATTGTGTACCCTGGTATGCTGACATCCCCAGTCATGGTTCTCTGCGTATCATGTTTCTGTGACTGCCACGATATCCAGGCATCCCTCTTCCATCAAGGCCACCAGTTCAGGGAGTTTGTTACCTAGACTACAGGCATTGGTACTCATTACCCTCCATTTTTTGATGGCCTTACCCCTTTTTGCCCCATCTCTGTCCTTACTGTCTTTGCCTTTTTCTCCATTTACTCCCGCTCTTCTCCCTATCGACATCTCTATTTTGGTGTTTCCCTCACTATCTATCCTGATTGTTTTTTTTTGGGGATTTCCTGCTCCTTTTGGTGCCTCCCTAGCTAGTTTAAATGCTTGCCAATGAAGCATTTAAACCTATCACCTAGGATCCTGGTTCCGTGGACCTACAGTCCCCAATGAAGCCAAAACGGAAATTACGTATACCTACATAATTCTTGATCTTCTTGGACAAAGTCTCCACCACTCATTCACACTAATGGGATCTACACCAGAGGTGCTAGGACCCAGTGAGAACAAACTTTCAAGGGCCAGCACCAGAGATGGAGCCCTGAAGCAGCACCACAGCTCCCTGGCCTCCATGCGTAAAGACTAATTTGGTGTCGACCTCCAACTGCCTCAGTACCTTTTTCTGAGGAGGTGCAGCACAACTAACCTAGAAGGACTATCCTAACAAAATTGGACATAAGCTAGTCCAAATGACCCGTTTAAGAATGGTCAACAATGAAGTCTTCACAGCCCAGCCATTGACGGAATGAAGACCAAAAACAGAGACGTGAGCTCGGGGGATGGTGGGTGGGCGTGTGAATGAGTGGTGGAGACTTCATTCAAGATCATCAAGAATTACGGTAGATATGTAATTTCCATATCTTCCTGGACATAAAGTCTCCACCACTTATTCACACTAATGAGAGAGTACCGAGCTAAATAATCCCCCGAGATGGGTGGCAGGAAAATAAGAGCTCACATACTTAGGAGAGAAGTCCATTAAGAATAGTCCTGCCAAACGACAGATGTCGTCTGGCATGGACATCCAAGGTATAGTGCTTAACGAAAGTATGCACTGAGCTCCAGGCAGCCACACTGCAAATATCTGTAATTGGCACGTTGCGGATTTCCGCCAGAGATGCCGTGCCTGCTCTAGTAGAGTGAGCGTACATTCTGCCTTCCAGCTTAACCTGTGCCATAGAATAGCAGTGGCGAACGCATGCTACCAGCCACGCTGAAATGCACCTGATAGCAACAGGTTGACCCAGCCGGGTCTTGCTGAAGGAGACAAATAGTTGTTGAGCCTTGCAAATTTCTTTTGTTCTATCTAGACAAAATCGCAGCGCTCTCTTAAGATCCAGAGAATGAAGGGTACGCTCCCCTTCATTCTGGAAGTTCACAAAGTAGGTAGGCAGGACTAAAGGTTGGTTTAGATGGAATTCTGAGACAACCTTAGGGAGAAATTTAGGATGAGTCCTAAGAACTACTTTGTCCTTGTGAAATAGTGTACCGGGGATCTGTGACCAATGCATGTACTTCAGAAACTCTAAGGGCAGTGATGGCCACCAGTATGGCAGTTTTCCAAGTGAGGAATTCTCAACTCAAAAGTACCTAGAGGCTCGAAGGTTTCCGAGTAGTAATGACTAGCACAGGTTAATGTCCCAGTCTGTGACTGGGTATCTGATAGGGGGTCTGGTATGCAGAATACCCCTAAGAAACCTCTTAACTACAGGTAACTGAGCCAGTGACGTGGAAAGTACCGGCTCATGATATGCTGAAATGGCACAAAGATGAACTTTGACTGCAGAGTACTGCAGACCTGAATTTGAGAGGTCTAAAAGGTACTCCAAGACTTTATTTGGTGGGCAGGAAAAAGGGTTTGAAGAAGATTTTGCACACCAGATACAGAAACGCTTCCATTTGGCCGTGTAGGTTTTTCTAGAGGCTGGCTTACACACAGCCAAAAGTATATCTGAAATCCTATGAGAAACACTTAAACCTATTCACCTCTATCTCTTCAGGAACCAAGCATGAAGGTGAGCGACCTCAGATTGGGATAGACCATGGGACCCTGGGTCAGAAGGTTTGTCTGGAGGGAAGTGCCTCGGGGGTTCCGACAGACTGTTGAGCAGTGGGAACCATATCTGTCAAGGTCAGAAGGGAGCAATGGCAATCATCCCCCCAAGACTCGAATTTGAGAAGTCCTCTGAATTAGGGGAAGAGGAGGAAAGGCGATAGTAGCTGCTTGTCCACTGCAGCCTGAACGCATCCTGACAGAAAATGCCAGGTCCTGGATTTCTGGAGCAGAATAGAGGCAGTATTGCATTGAGTGGGATGCAAAAGATCCAGATCTGGAGTTCCTTACTCTTTGAAGAGCAATGGTTGGTCGTGAGACCACTTGTGAGGATCTGGCTCTGTCCTGCTGAGACTGTCTGCCAGCTCATTTTGTATTCCTGACAGGTAAACTGCATGGATTAGAACCTTGTGCTCCAGGCACCATTCCCACACTCTCATAGCTTCCTGCATAATGGGTACAGTGTGCACTGCCCTGCTTGTTGATCTAATACATCACTGTTTTTTGTCAGTTTGAAGAGAATGTTCTTGTGAAAGAGTATGTCCTCAAGGCTCAGACTGCATAGTGAACGGCTGTCATTTCCAGGATGTTAACGTGAAGCTGGGACTCCGTCCTGAGTCCAAGTACCTTGGGTGTGGAGATTCTGGCAGTGAGCTCCCACCCCATCAGAGACACATCAGTGGTAATGGAGATCTGATGACCCAGAGAAGCAAAGGGATATCCTTCCAGAAAGTTGTCCTCCTGAGACCACCAGGTGAGTGAACTCATCAGAGGTTCTGTCACCTTGATGGGAAAGGACTGACAGCGAGTGGTTGGGGACCACTGAGTGCTGAGCATCCACTAAGAGGTTCCCATGTGGAGACGTGTTAGGGGCACAATGAACACCAAGGATGCCATGAGACTCAGCATCCGCTGCATCGAGATAGTTTGAACCAAGCTGTTTTCTCTGATGTATCGGGCCATCTGTAAGATATCGCTCCTTCTGTCATCTGGGAGAAAAGCCTTTGCACAGGAGGTGCCCAGAAGAGTTCCTGTAAAGAAGAGTTTCTGGGAGGGCTGCAACTGCAATTTGTTGAGATTTAGCAGGACTGCCATGGGCATGAGGAAGTCTGAAGCTGTGGCTATGGCGCCCAGAGTTTCTTGTCTGGAAGGACTTGCTAGGAAGGAGCCAGTCGTCCAGATATGGGAACACTTGAATTCGATTTTCCTGAGATATGCCATGAGAACTGCACAAAATTTTGTAAAACTCACGCCCAAGGATAGCCTAAAGGGCAGGACTCTGAACTGATAATGTTGACCCAACGCCACAAACCTTAGGTAACTGTGATGCTTTGGGTGTATAGAATGTGCTGGTAGGCATCCTGCATGTCCAGGGAGGTTAGCCAATCGTGTTGATGAAGCAAAGGTAGCAGGGTACCTAGCGATATCAACTTGAACTTTTCCTGATAAGGAACTTGTTTAACTTTCTAAGGATCAGAATGGGGTGTATGCCACCAGTTTTTTGAAGCCAGGTAGTAATGGGAGTAGAAAAGTACAGTTACATAAGAACTTAAACAGTAGATCTCGAGAGACTCTTGCAGTAGGTAATTATATATGGACTGATGCCAGCAGGCGTCAGGACCCCAGGAAAAATTTCTAGCTAGCAGTCTCTGGCCCGCTCCATCTTTTTCCCGCCAAAGGCCAAAAGGCGAGATGAGAAAACGGATATTTCCCATCCTGGAAAAAGGAGCTGAAAACCTTAGGGGGATGGAGGGCGGAAGTACACTACTGCAAGAGCTTCTCTCAAGATCTACTGTTACGGTAAGTTCTTCTGTAACTGTACTATCTTACTCGAGAGGGCTCTTGCAGTATGTAATTACATGTAGGACTGAGTCCCAAGCAGTCTGGAACAAGAAGAAGCAAATGGGAGGAGGAAAACTTCTCAGGAGTAGACCCTCGGGCTGTGAAGGCCTTAGGCAAGAAGGTCTTGCAGAACAGCTAACCCGAAGCCTGCTCTACGGCGAGAGGCAATGTCCAAACCATAATGTTTCGTAAAGGTATGGACAGAAGTCCAAGCTGCAGCTGCACAAATGTCAGCCGCTGACACATTCTTGAAACAAGCAGCAGAGGCAGCGACCCCTCTGGTGGAGAGTCCTCTGACTCGGCCTGACAGGGTCTTGTTGTACTTGTCATAACAGAAAGTGATACAATGAGCCAACCATTTAGACAGGCATTGCTTAGAAACAGCATTGCCTTCTCTTTTACGAGCAAGAGACAAACTGTTGATCAGTCTTTCTGAGATCCTTAGTCCTGTTGGTGTAGTATCTCAGAATCCGGTGAACATCCAGAGTATGCAGGAGGTACTCTTCTGATTGGAGTGCTGCATAAAGAAAGCAGGTAAATCTATGGATTGATTCAGTGTAGATTCCGCTACCACCTTGGGGAGAAACTTAGGGTTGGTAGTGTAGAGCCACACGTTCCTTGTGAAAAATCAAGTACAGGATTTTGCACGAGGGCCTAGAGCTCGGAAATCCTTCGAGCAGAAGTAATGGCTACAAGGAAGAGAGTCTTCCATGAGAGGAACTTCAGGTCTGCTGAGGCTGCCGGCTCGAAAGGAGGCAGAGTAAGCTTCTCGAGAATACAATTCAGATCCCAAGAAGGGGCAGGAACCCGGATGGGGGGCACAAATGGAGGACCCCTCTAAGAAAGGTCTTAGAGACCTCCAGCTGAGCAAATGTCCTATCTGCAAAAGGGACATGGCAGGCCAACATGGCTGCCATGTGAACCTTCAAGGATGAATGACTGAGACCCAGGTCAAAGAGCTGTCGCAGATAGTCCAGAAGCCGCACCACAGAGCACGAGAAAGGCTCAAGATCATTAGAAGCGGCCCAGATAGTGAAACATTTCCATTTCATGGCACAGGTAGACCTAGTGGAGGGTTTTCTGGCCTCCACTGGGGCCCGAACCGGGCTTGAGCTACTGCCTGCAGGAGCCACGCGGCAACTGAAGGGACTTGAGGCCTGGGTGGACCAAGGTCCCCTGATCCTGGGTCAGCAAAAAGCTGCGACAGAGGAAGATGAAGAGGAGGTTCCTCTGAGTACTGTTGCAGAAGAGAGAACCAAACTTGCCTGGGCCAGAAAGGAGTGACCAGAATCATGCGAGCTCCTTCTGAGCTGAGTTTCTGTAAGACTCTCGGAATCAAGGGAATCGGGGCGGGGAGAGGGGGGGAGCATAGACAAATCTACCCTTTCAGTCTAGAGACAGAGCGCCTCTCAAAAATGCCTTGCCCTGGGCTGAGCCAGCAGAAGTCGGGAAGTTTTTGCTTTGAGGGGATGCGAACAGGTCTACCCTGTGGTGTTCCCCAACGGGAAGATATCGGCTGCTACCACCGATCCAGTTCCCACTGTGGAACATGAGCAGACGACTGGCTGAGGCGGTCTGCCAACGTGTTCTCAACCCCAGGGACGGAATAGCTGTGAGGAGAAGGTTGTGCTGCACAGCCCAATCCCAGACTGGCACTGCCTCCCTGCAAAGAGGGTAAGAACGAGCTCCTCCCTGTTTGTTGATGTACCAGACCGTACACATGTTGTCCATCTGATCAGCCAGATGCCCGGGGAGTAGATGCAGAGCCTGAAGAGCGTACAGCACAGCCCGAAGCTTGAGCACATTGTTGTGGAGAGATTTCTCGAGCTTGGACCAGGAGCCCTGGGTCCTGTGCCGCCCAAGAGTACCCCCAACCCTCACCCGAGGTATCCGTAGTCAGCATCTGGGAGGAGGAGAGAGAGAGAGAGAGAGAGAGAGAGAGAGAGACAAAGGAACTCCCGCAAAGGTTCTCTTGAACCATCCATCATTGCAAGTCCCTAGCCATAGGGAGGAGACCAGGACAAGTTGACCTAGGTCATCCACCAGCTGATCCCACTGAGACCAAAGCGCCACTGAGAAATTCTCATGTGAAGCCGAGCACAAGGGACTGTCGGAATCGCTGCCACCATGAGCCTGAAGAGGCGAGGGACTGACCTCGCGTGACCTACGGCGGCTGGACAACAGGCTGACCTGAGCCTGGAGGTGGGCCCTGTCCATTGGCAGGAAAGCCATGCTGGAGGTCGTGTCCAGAATAGCCCCGATAAACTGGAGCCTCTAGGATGGGATCAAGTGGGACTTGGTCTGGTTGATGGTAATACCCAGGCAGGCAAAAACCTGTAGGGTAAGGGACAGGGAGCGCAGGAGTTCCTCCCTGGATGGGGCCGCCAGGTGCCAATCGTCCAGGTACGGGAAAACCTGCACCCCCTGGGTATGCAGGTAGGCTGCTACCACCGACAGACATTTGGTGAACACTTGGGGTGCCGAGGAGAGACCAAATGGGAGGGCCTTGAACTGGCAGTAGTCCCATTGGAATGCAAAACGTAGGTATTTGCGGTGGGAAGGGCAAATAGGGATATGCAGGTAAGCATCCTGCATATCCAGAGTGCACAGCCACTGTCCCGGCCAAAGGAGGGGCAGGAGACCCTGCAGAGAGAGCATCCTGAACCTTTTGTACTCCACGAACAAGTTCAGGGAGCTGAGGTCGAAAATCGGCCTCACGTCTCCTGGCTTCTTCGGGGCCAGGAAGAAATGGGAATAGTACCCCGTCCCCTAAAGAGAATGGGGGATGGGCTCTATCGCCTCCTTCAAGAGAAGGGAGGAAATCTCTTCCTGAACCAGAAGATGATGTCCTAGTGAGTACGACGACCTGGGGGAGTGGTTTTCGAGGAGGATTCCAAGAAACTCTATTGAGAGTCCTTCGCGATCAGCTGGAGCACCCAAGTGTCAAGTTATCCTCTCCCTGCCTGGAAGATGGAGGGAGCACCTCCTCCCACCAGTTCCTCTGGGAACCCCAGAAGCTGTGGGAGAGGAAAGGAGTCAGGTGGTGTGAGGCAGCGTCGCCGCTGAAGCCGTTGCTGCTTTTCTGGGTGGGGGAGGGTGGGGGTGCTTGGCAGCGGAAGGGCCCGAAGTTTATTGGCCCGCTTTCCCTGAGGTTTCGCCTTCTGCTGATTACATCTACGAAAGTGACGACGGTATGTCTGAGGCGGTTTATACATGGAGTCCACAGACTTCAGTGCAGTCCCCTTCTCCTGCAGATCAGTAATGATATCCTTGACATCACCACCGAACAGCACCAAACCCCTGAAAGGTGCCTCCTGGATAGTGGGCTGCACTTCCGGGACCAATCCTGACACACGGAACCAGGCATGACGCCGTACACCCACGGCGAAAGCTGAGCTCCTACCAGCAGCATCCACTGCATCGCATGTGGCACAAAGAATGTGCCGACTGGCCGAACGTGCAGAGCGGACAAGACCAGCCACTTCCTGCTTCACCTGAGATTCAGGAAGGGAGTCCAGCTTGGATTCCACCTCACTAAGAATTGCCTTCTGGTAATCCCCCATATTACCGACATAATTTAGGACCCTGATACCCAGAGTGGAAGAAGCACTGACCTTCTTCCCATACTAGTTCAGAAGGCGGGATTCCTTGTCAGGTGGCGACGAGCTCAAGTGTTTAGGGTTAGCTGACCGGCCGTGAGCGGCGCTAATCACGACCAAATCAGCTCAAGGGTGAGAATTAAGAGTCAACACTCTTGGGAGCCTGGTATAGCCTGTCAGACTTCCTAGGAAGAGGGGCTATCACCGACGGTTGCTTCCAAATAGTGGAAACAAGGTCAGCGTGAGGCTCAATCCAGGGTGGCACCAAGGTCGGAGCGATCTTGTGCAGATCCAGGTGCGCAGAGTGTTTTTACGCTGGATCTGGCTCCAAGGAGCAACACGATGAACCTCTTGGATTTTGTGCAGCAACTTGTGAAAGAAGGATCCTCGGGAGACTGAGGAGTCCTCAGCCTGGGCTTATCCGGACAGTGAGGCTTGTCGTCCAGGTCGGAACAACCATCAGAGTCGTCCGAGGAGGGAGAAGAGGAGGAAGAAGACTCCACCTCCCGGTGCGGGGGAGGAACGGACCCCTTAGGAAGCCCTCAGGGAAGCGTGTCCTGGAACCGGAGGGCTCACCCCTGGAATCCAGAGTCGTGGAGGGAGTCTCATGTCTCGGACGTACGGGCACTGGAACCGCTACCGTCGTCGGCAGATGACACTCCACCTCCCTGGTGAGCTGAGCCTTGGCCTCAGCCCACCAGGAGGCTAAAGTCTCCTTCAAATCCACCGGTGGCTGAGGGGGCGGTGGAGGAGGAGGGGGCTACTGATATTGGGCATATCCGTACTGTGCGTATCCATAACCCAACAGTGGGAACCCCGGCGTCGGGTAAGGAGGCACTGTGTACTGCTGCATCAGACAGGGTGGTGTCGGGTACTGGGGCGCTGGATACTGCAGACCTGGGTACGATGGTGTCAGATACCCAGGAACCGGGGGGGTCTGCTGGGGCAGACAGCCTGGGAGGGCGCCCAGCAGGCGGGCTGGGAAGCGGAGGCCTGGTGGGCGGCAGACCCAGTGTGGGGGCGGCATCCAGGAGAGGAAGAGGGATGTCGCCCCGCGACAGGAGGACCAGCGTCGGAGCCGGCGTCCGGGGAACCGACGTCAGGTCGTCTGGCCCAGTGGGAGGGAGACCCGACAGTAGCGTGGTAAGATCCCGGCACGCCTGGGAAAGGAGGGGGAAAAATCCCGCGCCAGGCTGAGGAGACGCTGGCCCCGGAAGGCAGCGGCGCTGTGGGGAGCTGGGAATGGCGGACAGCTTGGGGTCTGTCGTCAGCCTGACGCTTAGCGAAAGTCAGAAGGTCCGACGTCCGCATACCGCGGAGTCTGGGCGGAGCCGGAGAAGGTGATGTCCGCGAACCATCACCTGAGGCAAGCTGCGATGGGGGGATCGGTCTGGTCGGGCAGAACAGGGGTCAGGCGCTGCCCCAAAGCGTTGGGTTTACTTAGCTGGCTTTTCCGGTCGGACGTCAGAGGAGCTGACGTCCGTCTTACCGCAGCCACTTGCACCAGTAGGCCGCGCGGGCAGTGGTCTTACTGAGAGCGGAGGCCTCCTTTAGCCTGGAGGCACCAAGAGCCCGAGCCAGACAGGTGGGTGGAGGCCGCCTTGAAGCTTCCAAGATGGTCACACGAGCGGCTTCGGGGCATTACCTTCAAACCGCATCTCCAGCCAAAGTTGTGGTGGACAAGGAGTCCCAGTGCTTCTTTTATCTTTCTTCTTACAATGGCACTCAGGGGAAGCTGAAGCATGACGGAGCTTTTTAACTCCTCCTCCATGGAGGTCATTTTTGAAGATATGGGCTCTAGGGACAGCTGCCTCTGTCTGTGGGTGGCGGCATGGAACTTCAGGCAATGCTGGTACTTCTCATGGAAGATCCGGCCCAGACAGAAGAGGCACTGGGAGGACCGCCCTTGAGCGGGAGTTAGCGCCGCACGAAGTCGCACGTATTTTTGTGCTTGGAGGGTGTAAGGGATGACATACACCACCGAAAACTGACTCAAATGTCGAATTAAAAGGAGAAAAACGACAGTAGAAGTTATCATGACAGACTGACAAGCAGTGAACTTTACCTGAGGTGCTTCCATGAGCAACCATGGAAAGAACTGGAAGGCATGCGGGGGACCACCCTTTATACCGACTCCACATGTCAGTCACCTGATATGGGGCAGTCCCCGCCAGAGACTGATAGCTAGAAATTTTTCTCATGGAGGTCCTGATGCCTGCCTGCATCAGTCCTATATGTAATTACCTGCTGCAAGAGCCCTCTCAAGTAAGATCCTGTGTTTCGCTGATCCAGCAGAACTACTTCTATTGCCCTGTTGTTCAGAAGGTCTTATACCTCGGAAGCAAGGTCTGGCTGTACTACTGACAGCCTGGGCTGTCGTCCGGGGGAATGATCTGGAGGGGCTTCCGAAAGATTTTATTTATTTATTTACGAGATTTACCAGGAAAGCATACTGAGCTAAAAGCTCGATTCCAGATGTGACCTGGGGGCCGAGACCCAATAACAATACATGAATATATACAATAGCAGAGCAGTTAGGGAAGCCAAGACTCGTAAACATTTGATTTAGAGGACAGACAGAGGTTCAATAGCATTTTACAGATTAACAATACATGGAATATATACAATAGCAGAGCAGTTAGGGATGCCAAGACTTGTAAACATTTGATTTAGAGGACAGACAAAGGTACAATAGCATTTTATAGAGTGTCAAGGTCAATATACATTTCTTATACACTTGTATTGCAACAAGCAAAAATAATTTGGGAAGTTAGTCCTAACAGGAGCAGCTGGAAGCGAAGTGGGTACTAAGAAGAGGGTTTCATTGGTAAGTGTTTTGTGCATGTCTTATGGAGGCAGGCAGTGTATTCCAAATCTGTGGGATTCGGTAACTAAAGGCCACCTGGCCTTTGGCAGATCTCATAAACGGGACATGCAGCAGTCTGGGGTCCCTATTCCTGAGGGAGTAAGCTGGAGGGGATTGTTTGGAGAGTGTGGAGGCCAGATATGAGGGGAGAGAGTGGGACCAGAATTTGGCAGCGAACCTGGCGCAGTTTATTTGTCTACGTTCATGTAGGGATGGCAGGGAAGTGGAACCTGTATAGGTAGCAATGGTGTGGATTGTGGACAGTCTAGAATGAACCGCAGAAAGAGGGAACATGGTGTCTAGGCTGGCTAGAGCGGACACGGGTCTGTGGAATAGACTATGTCACCGTAGTCAAAAACAGGAAGAATCATTTGTTGGATAAATGCGTCCTAGTCTATGAGGGAGGCATTTTTTGTTGAGGAATAGAGCACCCAGTTTGGGTAGGAGTCTCTTTTGCAGTGAGTCAATATGAATTGTAAAATCTAGGTGCTGGTCTAACCAGATGCCTAGATATCTGAAGGAGGTACAGTTGTCCAGGGGGGTCCCATCCAAGGTTATGAAGGGGGGACCGGTGGATTGGCGAGAGAGTCTTTGTTGGGTTCCGAATGTTAGTGATACTGTTTTTTGGGGTTTAGGAATAGCTGGTTTGTCTGCAACCAGCACTGGATAGCATAGAAATCCTCCTGTAGAAGGGTTGCGACACTTTGCGTGGAGGGACCGGAGGCATACAGGACAGTGTCGTCTGCATACATTTGGATAGATGAGTGGGAACAGGCAGAGGGGAGGTGGTTTAAAAAAAAGGAAAAAAGTAGTGGGCCTAGGACTGATCCTTGGGGGAGCGCCGGTAGTGACTGGTAGAGAGTTTGAGATATACGAGGCCAATTTGACGGATTGCATCCTGTCTGCTAGATAGTCATGGAACCAACCAGTGGCTGACTCAGAGATCCCCACTCTGGAGAGTTTTGAAAGGAGTAGTGAATGAGAGATGGTGTCAAAAGCTTTTGCTAGGTCTATGAAGATGGCTGAGGTGACATGTTCCTTATCCATGCCCGTGAGAATGTCCCCAGTGACACGCAGGAGGGATGTGGTGGTGGAGTGGGATTTATGGAATCCTGATTGGAACAGGGTGAAGAAGGAGGAGGATTCTAGATAGGGGGTGAGCTGTGATATGACTAGCCTTTCCTGTAATTTAGCCAAAATTGGGAGCAGGGAGATGGGTCTATAGTTTTCTGGGGAGGAAGGGTCACCACCTTTTGGTAGGGGTATGACAGTAGCCATTTTCCAGGCCAAGGGTACTTTGCCCAAGGAGAATGAGAGGTTAAAAACGGCAGTGAGAGGGGCAGCTATGGCTGGTGCAGACAGGAATAGCATTTTCGCGTCCAGGGAGGTAGGGCACTTCCTTTGTTTGGGTTTAGGGCCGTCGATGACGAGAACTCGCTCCTGAGTTACTGGCCGGAAAGAGAATGGTAGGACTGGGGGAGTAGGTTTTGGGGGGCATGAGCTAAGGGAGGAGGCCGAGGGGAGAAGGACTGAGGGGGTAGGTTTAAGGGGAGATGAGCTATGGGAGAGGGCTGGGGGTAGTGGGTTTGGGAGGGAGGATAGGAGTTTGGCTGCACAGCTGGAGAAATATATATTAAAGGCTTCAGCTACACAGATGGGGTCGGAGATGTGGG
The DNA here is from genome assembly GCA_016271365.2 of Neoceratodus forsteri. Taxonomy (NCBI): domain Eukaryota; kingdom Metazoa; phylum Chordata; order Ceratodontiformes; family Ceratodontidae; genus Neoceratodus; species Neoceratodus forsteri. The sequence goes on along the minus strand of CM028129.1, from coordinate 336,799,731 downwards.
AGCCCTGGTCTGATAGTACGGGGATGGGGGGTGGTGGGGGTGAGAGCAGGGATTTGAGTGATTTCCAGAAACCAGTTGGATAGTTAATGTTCTTACTAAAAGCCGCAGAAAGTATGCCTTTTTGCTTGCCGGATGGAGTTTGTAAGCATTTTGAGTTTTCTAAATGTGGTAAGGCTGTCTGAGTCCCTGTTCTCTTATAATTTTTCCAGGCACAATCTCTGGTGTGGCAATCCCTGATTATGTCGGCTGAAATCCAGGGGAGATGCGCTCCTCTAACTCTGTTTGTCAGTAGTGGGGCGTATCTGTCCCAGATTTTAGGAAGCTGGGATTTGAAACCTGCATAAGCTGCGTCAATGGAGGGAGACTCAGGTATGAAGGACCAGTTTTCGTGGCCTAAGTCTGACAACAGAGATGTTAAGTTGAGTGAGTTGTAGGACCTGGCACGCAGAGTCTTTGGGGGCTGGAGGGCTGTGCACCTTCCTAACCAGGAAGATCATGTGGTGGTCGCTATAGAGTCTGTGGAGTAGGCCTGCACTTAGATCCTGTGGGGTGGAGGTGAGAGCCCAGTCTAGAAGAGAATGGTTCTGGGTCTTATGGTTTAGTCTTGTGGGATCAGTAATGAGTTGAGTTAGGTTCAGAGCCTTTATTTTGGACTTCAGATGGGCTTTGTCCGTGCTTCAACCAGTTTGTGTTAAACGCCGTGGCGTATATACTCTCCAGTAGCTAAGGTTTGAAGGGAGATTAGGTGGGAGAGGATGTCCTCTGGGATGTGTGGGGGCAGTAGGAACCTGCTATGTAGATGGGGGAGGAGCAGGGGAGGGATAACTTAATGAGAATAGCATTTATATTTGCAGGGGTTGAGGGGATGCCCACTATGGAGAAGTGGAGACTGTTTTTGATATAAATTGCAGTGCCACCGCCGCGCTTTTTACCTGGACGATCCTGTCTGATGAATAGTGTAGTCTGGTATGGAGACTTCCGTGTCTGAGTGATGAGGTTTTAGCCAGGTTTCTGAGACCACCAGGATGGCAGGATGTTATGTTAGTGCAAGAGGTTGTAGAATAGAGACTTTGGATAAAAGGCTGCAGGTGTTTAAGTGTAAGATTCTGAGACCTTTGGGAAAGGAGAAAGGAGAGTGGGAAGTTGTGCGGTTTGGGCCAGGGTTTAATTCAACGTCCCCTGATAAGAGAAGAAGTGTGTAGATGAGATGTTTAATTTTGTCCAAGGGAGGTAAGGATAGGATGTGGAGAACCGTTTGAGAAAGGAAGGGCAGCGACAGGTTATGGTGTGCAAAACATCGTGCCTCATGAGAAAGGATGGTGGAGTGATGTTGGCACTAATAGTTGCGTGAGTGGTTTTGGGCCAGGACGTGAACAGGAGTGTGTGATAATTCAGGTGGCATAGCTGGGGGTAACCCGAGGTAGGGGCACTGGGGTTCAGTGATTGGGAGGGTGGGGGGGTAGGGAGGAGAGAGTGGCCAGGGAGAGAAGAAATAAGGATGAGTACAGCAACATCCTTGCCTAAAATTCCCTATTTGAAGCTACAGTATTTAGTGTTGCGCCCTCTGGAGGTTGCAGCTGATAAGCTGCAAATGGAGAAGTAGGCTGATAGGTTCTGGCAATCATGTGACCTTCGCCTATAATCATGTGACCTTAGCCTATAAGGAAAAAATTACTCACCTTAGTAATGTTGTTTCTTCTAATGGAGTCTTGCTATATTATAGACATTAGCAGTTTGATCCAGCTCTAGAACTGCCCCGGAGTGAAATGGTTAAAACCATTCCAAAATAGAATTTTGGCACGAGAGCAGCTCTATCTGTGTCATTTCAAACTTGAACTGTCAGATATTTACGAGCCAAACTCACTAAGGTCTGTGTGGAAGCTGTAACCTCACACTAGCCAAATGGCTACCTAAATAATAACAACCATTGATGGTCCCAACACCCAAGACTCAAGTCAGGGGACCAGAAATACTAACACCATTCTAATAATATGAAAATGGAACATAAGTATAATAAAACACACATACGCTAGTATATACATACACCCCAAAGTCCCAAAGGGACAAAATGCTAACAGGACATAAGTAGTGCTCACACTAAGTTGCCCGCACCCCACCAAGTAGAGGTTCTGAGAGGGCAGGTTGGGGAGAGGTCTATAATATAGCAAGACTCCATTAGAAGAAACAACATTACTAAGGTGAGTAATTTTTCTTCAAACAACATGAAGTCTTGCTATATTATAGACATTAGCAGAATACACAGCAGTACCTCCATGGAGGAGGGCAGAACCTACTTAGGAATAGGCTCTGAAGAACAGCTGTGCCAAACCGAGCATCTCCTGGCCTGGACATCCAGGGAGTAATGCTTGGTAAAGTGTGTACTGTTTTCCAAGTAGCAGCCTGGCAAATCTCTAATAAAGGATATATCTGGCAGCAGCTAGAGACGAGCTGTACCCCTGGTAGATTGAGCCTCAAACTGGGGCCTGACCACTTTCTGATAACAAAATTGGATACAAGAGGCAATCCACCTGGCTATTGATCTCTTAGTGGCAGGTTTGTCTTTCCCAACTTCACCATAGGTAAGGAAAAGTTGGAGGATTCAACTCAGATCTTTGGTACGCCTATATAATAACTAAGAGCTCTCTTAACATCCAGGTTGTGCAACCTCCTCTCACCCAAGAGGAGTGATCAGTGAAAATACTGGAAGGGAGATAGATTGATTAAGATGGAAACTGAAACCACCTTAGGCAAAACTTCCTATTAGTCCTAAGGACTACCTTATCCCTGTGGAAAGAAATAAAGTCAGTCTCCACTGACAAGGCTTGCAATTCCACTTATGCGCCTGGCAGAAGTGATAGCCACTAGAAAACAGTTTTCCAAGTTAGGTACTTAAGCTCTGCAGAAGACAGAGGTTCAAAAGGGTTGCATTAACTGGGCAATGCAAACATTAAGGTCCCAAGCAGGGCCGGTTCTCAAAGGGAGGATTAGTATGGGTAATCCTTTAAAAACTTGGAAAACACAGGATGAGAGGAAAGAGGGGATGACTTTCCTGTTGACACAAAAGCAGACACAGCTGCCAAATGAACTCTCAGGGTAGCTGGTCTGAGACCCAAGGAATTAAGATGTACCATGTAATCTAACAAAATGGGCAATCTAGCAGATTCTGGGAAATATTTTCCAGCACACCAAATGGAAAACCTTTCCATTTAGAACTATAAGTAGCCCCAGTGGAAGGCTTTCTGGAAGCCTTTAGGATCTCAAGAACACCCTGAGAGAGGTGTAAATCAGCAAACTCTAACTCCTCAAGAGCCAGGCCTTATGGTTGAGGGATTTGAGGTCCGATACCAAACCCTTCCTGGGCACAAGTCAACAGATTGTGATTCCTGGGGAGGCAAAGGGAAGATGGACTGTTAGAGACAGAAGGAGGGGTACCAGGGCTGCCTGGCTCCATCCGGGGCAATCAGAATCACCCTGCAAGGCTGAGATCTGATTTTGACTAGTACTTTGAATAGGAGAGGAAAGGGGGAAAGCATAGAGGAACTTCCCTCCCAATCCAGAAGAAGGGCATCCAGGGAACTGAGCCCAGCACTGGAGGCCTGCAACAGAACAGAGGAAGTCTGTGATTGTCTGGGGCTGCAAAAGATCTATCTGAGGATGCCCACCTGGCAAAAACTATCCCCAGCACTTGAGGATCCAGGGACCATTCGTGATGGCCCTGGAAATCCTGCTGAGGCATCCGCTAGGACATTATCCTTCCCTGGAAGATGAACTGCTAGAGGAAGTGTTCAGGAATAGGCCAGAGACCACAACTTCATTGCCTCGTGCACAAGGTCAAGACCGAGTGCCCCCCGTTTGTTGATGTACCACATTGTTGTGGTGTTGTCTGTTCTGACTTGTATCACCTTGTCGTGGACAGATGCAGAAAAGCTTGAAGAGCTAAAAAGACAGCTCTGAGTTCCAGCGAATTGATGTGGAGCAGAGATTCCTGGGGACCAAACTCCCTGAGTGGGAAAGGTCGCTCATGTGGGCTCCCCACCCAGAAGGGAAGCATCTGTAGTGAGAGTCAAGTCGTGAGAAGGGGAAATGAAAGGGACCCCCGCTCTTAAATTGCTCTGATCCTGCCACCACTGGAGAGCTAGGATCAAGGTTCGAGTCACTGGGACCAACTTGGAAAGGGGGTCTCTTCTCTGAGACCAAAAGGTTCTCAAGTGAAACTGAATGTCTCTCATCTCAAATCTGGCTCCCTGCACAACAGCTGTGGATGCAGCCATGTGCCCCAGGAGCTGCAGAAAGTGTCTTGCTGGTCGAGACCTGCAGAGTGAAGGAAGAGGCCAGAGCCACTAAATTCCTTACCCTTTCTGGGGAAGAAAGGCTCTGGCTAGCTTTATGTCCATTCTGCCCCTATAAAGGTGAGTACCTGGACTGGTTCCAGAACCGACTTTGGTAGGTTTAGCAGAAAACCCAGGGAGGTGAGAAGCTGCTGGGTGACCTGCAAGTGAGATTTTACCTGTTCTGGGGACTGGCTACAATGAGCCAGTCGTCCTAGATAGGGAAAACAGCAATCCTCTGCCTCCTTATGGGCCACTGCCCTGCTAGACACTTTGAATACCCTTGGAGCAGAGGTAAGGCCGAAGGGCATTGCTCTGAACTGGTAATGACCTGAGGGCAGTTCTCAATCTGAGGTACTTTCGATGAGATCTTCTGATTAGACATGGAAATAGGCATCCTTGAGGTCCAGGGAGGCTAGCCAGTCCCCTGGCCTTAGGGAAGGTAAAATCATTGCCAGAGTTACCAATTTGAACTTTGGTTTCAAAAGATGCTTGTTCAGATATCTGAGATCTAAAATGGGCCGCCATTCTCCTGTCTTTTTTGGGGTAAGGAAGTATCTGGAATACAGACCCCTGCCCTGATGCAGGGGAGGAACCCTTTCTACTGCTCTGAGAGCTAACAGGGATGAGACCTCTGTTTCCAGAGCGAGGGTCTCTGAAGCACTTGCAGGTAGAAAAGATCTGCTTCTCAACTTGGGAAACTTTTTGAAGCTGAGAACCAGACCCTGGCTTACTACTTCCAGAACCCACTTGTCTGAGGTTAAAGAAGTCCAATTCTGACTGAAGTAAGCCAGCCTGCCCCCCACTGGTACAGGAGAATAGGCCCTGGGCACCCCATCAGGGTGCCTGTTTCGCAGGAGCTTTAGGCTGGGGGGTGGGAGCAGGTCTGCCCACCCCTCGCCTGCCCCTGCTCTCTGAAGAAGCCCCTCTGAGCATAGGCAGAGGGAGGCCTGAGTCTGGTAGAAAGGCCTGTGAAAAGGCCTCCCTACCCCTGGGGCATGCCCTTGAGGAGTGCTTTACGCCCTTAGCCTGGGCACTCTTGTAAGTAGTCCCATATTCATCCATCTTCTTCATGTACCTCTGTCTGTTTCCAAACAGAGAATTTCCCACTACAGGAAAATCCATAGCCTTAGTCTGGGTATCCTGTGACAAACTAGTACACCTGAGCCAGGCCAACCTACAAAAGCTACAGATGTGGCCATGACCCTAGAGGAAACATCATTAACATCCACAGCAGCATGAAACTGAACCTTAGAGGCTTCAATGCCATCAGCAGCCACCTGTTCTAGTTCACTAGCCAGCTGGCCATGGGCCTGCTTGGCCAATTGCATAACAGTATCCCATCTAGATTTCTGATACCTAGCTACATAAGCCATATAATTTGCTTGCCTGAGTCCCAGAGAGGCTGTCATATACTGTTTTTTTTTGCCATGGCATCAATCTTCCTGGAATCCTTGTCAGGAGGATGTGAAGCCAAGGGAATATTAGCTTTATCACAGGCAGCAGCCTGAACTACCCCAACATGACTGCATTGCTGAGAAAGGAATTCTGTATCAGGGCCTGACAATGTATACCTTCTGTCCATCTTTTTATCTACAGGAGGCACAGAATTAGGAGCTTTTAAAATTTTAATTGTTTGTTTCCTAAAAGACTTATGTAAAGGAATGGACAATGTTAATTTCTACAAAATCAGGCTCCTCTTGCTCATCCACAGCCTCTTCTAAAGGAAGCTGGAGGTTTCAGCAACTTTGTTATAAAACATAAAATGAGATGGGGACTCAGACAGCATAGGGGAGATTCTAAAGGTCTGTCTGGGGAGATGTCCGTTCAATGGGCACACCCAGACCTTCCCAGCCACATTCATACTGTTCATAATCCTCCTCCCCTCCTCTGGTCATAAAATTCCTCAATATCATAATCCTGAACGACTGGGACTGGACGAACCGATCTTTTACCAGACAGTGGTGGTTCGGACGGACCCTGAGACAGTGACTGGACAATCTGTATGGCTTTTGTTATCTCTGCAGCAGTTGGAGAAGGAATTTGGACTCAGACCTGCTGATTTTTCTTGTTTTCTTTACTGGAATTGGTTCCTCAGAACCAGCTTTTCTTTGCCGAGGAAGTCTGGCCCTGGTCAGAGGGCACTCCCTCTGGTTCGGTTGGCACCGAACCGGCTGGCTATCCGGTCAGTGAACTTTTGGCCCTCGCTCCTGAGCCTGCCCAATCTTTTTCCAGGGTGGCTGCAGGGAAATTTTACATACCTGGCAGTCTGACTGGAGGTGGTCAAACCCCAGACAATAAATACATGTGGTGTGGTCAGCCTTGGCAAAGACTTCCCCACAACATCACAGTGTTGAAACCCAGTGGCCCAGTTTTCTTTTGGGTTTCTCAGACATAATGCCAGCTCTAACCAAAAACTTGCCCTTTTAACGGCAGTGCCAGGCAAGACACCCTTATCGGTTCCTAACCGTGTCACGGTATTGGAAAAAAACGTAAATAAATCCGTTTTTTTTAGAACTGATAAGAACCGGGAACCGCAATCTAAAATAGTAACTTTTAGTTTTAAATGAGTTTTAAACCCACTGATCGGTTCAAAACCGAACCGATAACTTACAAGTTCCACACAGACAAAACCTTCATTTACTTACGGTTACTTCAGATAGAGCTTGAACCAACGTTTTATGTTAAAATAAAACTATTCTCGGTTAAATCCAACCGAGAAAACACTTTTTAAACCGAGAAATGAACCGAGCAGAAGGAGAAATCTCCGGGCGACTGTTCACTGAGGCGGAGTAAAGAATCTGACAGTTCAAGTTTGAAATGACACAGATAGAGCTGCTCTTGTGCCAAAATTCTATTTTGGAATGGTTTTAACCATTTCACTCCGGGGCAGTTCTAGAGCTGGATCATACTGCTAATGTCTATAATATAGCAAGACTTCAAGTTGTTTGAAGAGGAGAAGCTCACCAAGGGCGGTGGTGGGGAGCCGGCACTTGCACCGGAGGAGCAGAACCTCAGCTCCACAGAGAAACACAGATGGCATTATCTATGGCAGGACTTGTGTTATTAGAAATGGCGCCAGAAAAAAAAACGCTTTCTTTTCCCTCCGTTTTTCTTCCAAAATTACCTGGGAGCTTCAGAAGGGTCGGGACAGAAGGAGCATCCAGGGAGGGCTGGGCAACCTCACGACCCATTTGGTGGTGCAAACGACTATCTGCGGAGAAAGAGAAGAAGAGCACTTTTATAGACAGGTAAGTGGGAGGAGTGGCATTACAAAAACCCAGCCGCGTAGATGTGAATGGTGAGTCATCTGTTTCACTATGTTCAGCCCGGGATATGGTTTGTGTTTCAAAATTTCGTGGGAGTCAGTTGCAGAGCCTAAGAAATCAATTTGCCAGCCAGTGTGGGAAAAAAACGCTCCAGCGTTTGCATGAGCACACTACCTGTTACAGCAGTGGCTTCGCGCAGCCTCGGGGGAAGGGGATTCTCTTTTTAAAAAGTTGTGGGTCCCTGAGGCTGTAAAAATGGCGCGTGGCTACTGAATTTAGCGTGGGGAGGCACAGAGAAATGCAACCGAGCATGCGGTTGCTGTAGAAGGGATTGAGCCCAGGGGCACGCTACACTACTACTAAAATACAGGGCAGAAAGTGGCACAAATCAATTTACTTAGCTTAGCTGTAACAGACAAACAATATAGCATTCTTCTGACAAAAGCATTTCAGGGTCCTGCACAGAATCAAGGGTAACAGGCTGGTTTTGCATGTATCTATTAACTTTTCTAAAATAATGATGTGCTCACAATGACCTCACATAAGTTCAGCAATGTTAGCTATCTCCCTATTAAGGCAACTATTCTAGTGGCCATTTCATGAAGGAACTACAGTGTAAATTGTTCTAGGTTTAAACAGAATAGGAGACCCTGCAGTGATTAAGCACAGCTTATCTTACTTGTTAAAGCACTACTACAGAGAGCTATTTTGCAGGATATTAAGAAAAGCCCTTAATATAAAACAGTCTCCAGTCGATGCCGACAGAAAAAAGGAACCTCAGCGCCACAGAGAAACACTGATGGCCTTATCTATGGCAGGACTTGTGTTATTAGAAATGGCGCCAGAAAAAGCGCTTTCCCTCTGTTTTTCTTCAAAATTACCTGGGAGCTTGAGGTGGGGTCGGTCAGTGAGGAGGGTGGCCAGGGCTGGCTGGGCAACTCTGTTAATTCGCTTGGGGCCAAAACACTATCTGGGAGCTTCGGGGTGGGGGTCAGTCGGGCGCAGAAGGAGCGTCTAGGGAGGGCTGGGCAACCCTTACGACCATCTGGTGGCCCAAACGACTTTTTTTTTTTTTTTTTTAGATTGAGCCAGTACCCCACACGGATTATTCAGAGGGCCAATTTATCTGATGTTATGGATCTCCACTGGTTGTAGAACTAAGTTAGATGTCCTCCCACTGCTCAGGAAGAGTCCCCCTCGGATGTTGAGGCGGGACCTGGGCCAGAAACTCAGAAGGTGGCACTGGGCGCTCTGGGGCCTTGTGCCTTTTGCTGCATTTTTTCTTTGTGGCTGAGGGATGTGGTTTTTGTTAAAACCTCCTCTGCCTTTGCCCTGAAAGGACTGGCGGTTGTGAAATTGACGCTTGTTGGCACCCCCAGAAGAAGCCGGGTGCAGGTCGAGCTGCCTTAATGGCAGACCTAGTCTTCTGTGTGGCCTCCAGAGCTTGCTCTATCTGGGGCCCGAACGGATACATACCGGCCGGCGGGTAAAGCCATGACCTGATGCTGGGTATCATCTCGTGAAGCCCAAGCACGAGCCAAGAGTGGTGATGGGTGCAAAGAAAAATTACTCACCTTAGTAATGTTGTTTTCTAATGGAGTCTTGCTATATTATGACATATGCAGTGAGTCCCAACCTCGAACTGCTCCGGAGGTGAAAGAGTTAACTTTCCATGCCAGGCATGGAACGGCTCGAGCTCGCTTGAAACTCTGTCTGTTGTTCTTCAAACTCAAACCGTCAGATCTTCTTAGCAAACTCACTGAGGTCCTGTGTGGAAGCTGTAAACCTACACTAGCCAACTGGCTACTAAATAAAGAACACATTTTGGTCCCAAAACAAAGACTCAAGTCAGGAGACCCAAAAATGGAAAACTAACACCAAGTCACCCCAAAAAGAGGGTGAAACAACAAGGTGGGCATCTACTAAGTGCCAACACTGCACTGCCCACCCACATCCCAAAACAGAGGTTCTGATAGGGCAGAGGCGGAGGTCATAACATAGCAAGACTCCATTAGAAGAAACAACATTACTAAGGTGAGTAATTTTTTCTTCAAACAACATGAAGTCTTGCTATATTCTGACAGTAGCAGACTACAAAGCAGTACCTCCATGGAGGAGGGACAGAACCTACTTAGGAAAGAGGCTCTGAAGCACAGCTGTGCCAAACTGAGCATCACTCCTAGCCTGGATGTCCAGGGAGTAATGCTTGGTAAAAGTGTGAACTGTTTTCCAGGTAGCTGCTTGACATATCTCTAGAATAGGGATGTCCCTGGTAGCAGCCAGGGAAGCAGCTGTACCTCTGGTAGAGTGAGCCCTCAGGCCTGAGGGAGGAACCTTACCCAGTTTTTCATAACAAAATTGGATACAAGAGACAATCCACCTGGCAAAGGATCTTTTAGTGGCAGGTTTCCCTTTGCCGACTTCACCATAAGTGAGGAACAGTTGGAGGGAGTCAAACCTGTGACCCCTGGTACATTCTATATAGTAGCTAAGGGCTCTCTTCACATCTAAGCTGTGCAGCCTCCTCTCTCCAGAGGAGGAATGGTCAGTGAAGTACACTGGAAGAGACATAGATTGATTAAGGTGGAAATCTGAAACCACCTTAGGCAAGAACTTCCTGTTAGTCCTGATGACCACCTTATCCCTATGAAAGGAGATAAAATCAGGCTCCACTGACAAAGCTTGTAATTCACTTATGCGTCTGGCAGAAGTGATGGCTATCAGAAACACAGTCTTCCAAGTCAAGTACTTAAGCTCTGCTGAAGACAAAGGCTCAAAGTGGGGTTGCATAAGCTGAGCAATGCAAATATTAAGATCCCAGGAAGGGGCAGGGTCCCTGAATGGAGGGTTGGTGTGAAGCAATCCCCTTAAAAAACTTTGAGAATACAGGATGAGCTGAAAGAGAAGAGGGTTTACCTGCTGAAATAAAAGCAGACACAGCTGCCAAATGCACTTTCAGGGTAGCTGGTCTCAGCCCCAAGGTATTTAAATGGACCATATAATCCAGGACTGTGGGTAAATCAGCAGATTCTGGGGAAATATGCTTCCCAGAGCACCATATGGAAAACCTCTTCCATTTGGAATTATAAGTAGCCCTGGTGGAAGGCTTCCTAGAAGCCTTCAGGATATCCATTACACCTTGGGAGAGGTGTAGGTCAGCAAACTCTAACTCTTCAAGAGCCAGGCCTTGAGATTGAAAGATTTGAGGTTTGGGTACCAAACTCTCCCCTGAGCACAGGTTAACAGGTTGTGATTCCTGGGAAGACGCAGGGGAAGGTGGACTGCTAAGGACAGTAGGAGTGGGTACCAAGGCTGTCTGGCCCAGTCTGGAGCAATCAGGATCACCTTGCAGGGTTGAGATCTGATTTTGACTAGCACTTTGAATACGAGAGGGAAAGGGGGAAAGCATAGAGAAACTTCCCTTCCCAACTGAGAAGGAAGGCATCCAGAGGGATTGAGCCCAACACTGGGGGCCTGCAGCAAAAAAGGGGAAGTTGGTGATTGTCTGGGGCTGCAAAAAGATCTATCTGCGGGGTGCCCCATCTGGCAAATACCACCTCCAGGACCAGGGGGTCCAGTGACCATTTGTGATGGCCCTGAGAAATCCTGCTGAGAGCATCTGCCAGGACACTGTCCTTGCCTGGGAGGTGAACTGCCATAAGGGAGGTGTTCAGTGAGTAAGACAGAGACCACAACTTCACTGCTTCGGTGCACAACGCCGTAGACCGAGTGCCCCCTTGCTTGTTGATGTACCACATTGTGGTGGTGTTGTCTGTTCTGACCTGAATAACTTTGTTCTGAACAGATTTGGAAAAAGATTGAAGTGCTAGAAAAACTGCTCTGAGTTCCAACAGATTGATGTGGAGCAGAGATTCCTGAGGAGACCACAATCCCTGGGTAGTGAGGTCGCCCATGTGAGCTCCCCACCCCAAGAGGGATGCATCTGTAGTAAGGATTAAGGAGTGAGACTGAGGGGCAAAAGGAACCCCCTGTCTCAGATTGCTCTGGTCCTGCCACCATTGTAGGGCCTGGATCAGGGTTCGAGTCACTGGGATCAATTTGGTTAGAGGGTCTTTCCTTTGAGACCAGAAGGCTCTCAAATGGAACTGGATGTCCCTCATCTGAAATCTTGCTCCTTGCACTACTGCTATAGAAGCAGCCATGTGCCCCAGGAGCTGTAGAAAGTGCCTTGCTGGTTGAGAGACCTGCAGGGTGAATGAGGAGGCCAGAGAGACCAGGGTCCTTGCTCTGTCCAGAGGAAGGAAGGCTCTGGCCTTCTCTGTGTTCAACTCCGCGCCTATGAAGGTGAGGAGCTGGACAGGCTCTAGAACTGACTTTGGAAGATTCAGAAGGAAACCTAGAGAAGTGAGCAGTTGCTGAGTTATCTGTAGATGTAACCTGACTTGGTCTGGAGACTGGCCTACTATGAGCCAGTCGTCCAGGTAAGTGAAGATGGCAATCTTTTGTCTTCTTAGGTGGGCAACTGCTACTGCCAGGCATTTTGTGAATACCCTTGGAGCAGAGGCGATGCGAAAGGGCATTGCTCTGAATTGGTAATGGCCTGAAGGCAGCTCGAACCTGAGGTACTTTCGATGGGAGCTTCAGATGAGAATATGGAAATAGGCATCCTTGAGGTCCAGGGACACTAGCCAGTCCCCTGGCCTTAGAGAGGGTAGAATAATTCCCAGAGTCACCATTTTGAATTTTGGTTTTAAAAGGTGCTTGTTTAAGTATCTGAGATCCAGGATGGGCCATTCTCCTGTCTTTTGGGGTAAGGAAGTACCTGAGTATAAGCTTTGCCCTGGTGTCGGGGTGGAACCTTTCCACAGCTCTGAGAGCTAGGAGGAAGAGACCTCTGCTCTAAGGCAAGAGCTTCTGGAGGATTTGCAGGTGGAAAGGATCTGGTTCTCATCTTTGGAAATTTTTTGAAGTGGAGAACCAGTCCCTGGCTTACTACTTCCAGGACCCACTTGTCTGATGTAAGAGACTTCCAGTCCTGGACAAAGTAAGCCAGCCTGCCCCCTACAGGTAGCTGAGAATCGGCCCTGGCAACCCCATCAGGGTGCCTGTTTGGCAGGGGCTTTGGGCTGAGGGGTGGAAGCAGGCCTGCTTGTACCCCGTCTGCCTCTCCCTCTAAAGAACCCCCTCTGGGCATAGGCAGAAGAGGAGGCCTGGGCTTGGTAAAAAGGCCTATGAAAAGGCCTGCCCCTGCCCCTGGGAAGCTGCCTTTGAGGAGTGGCCTGCCTTTCTTTGGCCTGTGCACTCCTATAGGTGGTCCTATACTCATCCATTTTTTCATGTAATTCTCTGTCTGCTCCCCAAACAGAGAATTACCCACAACAGGAAAATCCATGGCCTTAGTCTGGGTATCCTGTGACAGGCTAGTACATCTGAGCCAAGCCATTCTGCGAAGTGCCACAGATGTAGCCATGACTCTTGATGACACATCATTAAGAGTCCACTGCAGCATGGAGTTGCACCTTGGCTGCCTCGATACCATCAGCAGCCACCTGCTCCAGCTCCTTGGCAAGCTGGCCAGGGACATGCTTTGCTAGAGCCATAACAGTATCCCATCTGGATTTCTGGTATCTGGCAACATAAGCCATATAATTTGCCTGTCTGAGTCCCAAGGATGCTGCCATGTACTGTTTCTTTGCCATGGCATCAATCCTCCTGGAGTCCTTATCCGGGGTATGGAAGCCAAGGGAATATTAGCCTGTCATAGGCTGCAGCCTGAACTACCCCAACATGGCTGCATTGTTGTGTGAGGAACTCCGTATCAGAGCCTGACAATGTGTACCTCTTGTCCATTCTCTTATCCACAGGAGGCATAGCGTGAGGAGCTTTTAAAATTTTAAAAGTCTGTTTCCTAAACGATTTATGCAAGGGAACAGACAGTCTCCTAGACTCTGGGATATCCATCATTTCCACATAGTCAGGCTCCTCTTGATCATCCACAGCTTCCTCCATAGGGAGCTGGAGGGTTTCAGCCACTTTTTTATAAAACATAAAATGAGAAGGGGACTCAGAAAGCCTAGGAGGAGACACTCCTGAAGGTCTGTCTGGGGAGATGTCCGGGTCAATGGGCACATCCAGACTTTCAAATCCATATTTACTCTCCTCATACTCCTCTTCCTCCTCCTCCGGTTCATAAAACTCCTCTAACTCATACTCTTGAACCGGTGGAACCGGCCGAACCTGGCGCTTACCCGATGGTGCCGGTTCGGTCGGAAACGAGTAAAGCGACTGAACAATTTTTATCGCTTTGGCTATCTCTCTCAGTGGTTGAGAGAGGAAAGTTTGGCTCCACACCAGCTGATTTTCTAGTCCTTTGCTGGACCTCGCCTCAGAGTCAGATTTCCTTTGCCCGAGGAAGTCTCGCCCTGGTCAGAGGGCACTCCCTCCGGTTCGGTTGGAACCGAACCGGGCTGGCCATCCGGTTCAGCGGACTTTTTGGCCTCCCTTTCCCTGAGCCTACCAACTCTCTTTTCCAGGGTAGCTGCAGGAAAACTTTTACAAATCTGGCAGTCTGCATTGAGGTGGTCAAACCCCAGACAATAAACACAGGTGGTGTGGGGATCAGCCTTGGCAAAGACTTCCCCACACGCACTGCAGTGTTGAAACCCAATGGGCCCAGTTTTCTTTTGGGTTTTCTCAGACATAGTGCCAGTCCTAACCAAACTTACCCGTTTATGGCAATCCATGAGATAAGACCTCTTATCGGTTCCCAACCGTGTCATGGGTCGGAAAACATAATAAAATCCATTTTTTTTAGAACTGTAACTACACACTAAAAGATAGATTAAGATATTTTAAGCAACGATCGGTTCAAACCGAACCGATAAACCGTTTACAAGTTCCACACAGAATAGAAATAAGTGTAAAACCTATCTAGTACTCACAATAACACAGACAGAGTTTGAACCGACCGGTTCCGGTTTAAATTCGGCTGAAAACTGAGAAAAATAATACTTTAACCGACAAAATGAACCGAGCAGAAGGAGAAATCTCCGGAGCGACTGTTCAGTGAGGCGGAGTAAAGAATCTGACGGTTTGAGTTTGAAGAACAACAGACAGAGTTTCAACCGAGCTCAAGCACAGCATTCCATGCCTGGCATGGAAAGTAAACTCATTCACCTCTGGAGCAGTTCAAAGGTTGGGACTCACTGCATATGTCATAATATAGCAAGACTTCATGTTGTTTGAATGCCTGCCGACGCCACTTGGGAAGCAGTATTGAAAGCGTCCATTGCCACTTTAACCTGCTGGTTATTGGACTCAATACCCCTGGTTATGGTCTGAAGTAGCTCTGAATTAGTTTCCGACTCAGGCAGAGCTTCTACCATCTGTTTGAGCGAATGCCAAAGTACATACTCATACTGAGAAAAATAGCCCTGGTAGCTGGCAATATGCATACCCAAGGTGGAGGCAGCAAACTCTCTTACCTAAGGTGTCTATCTTGCAAGATTATTTATAGGCCAGGCTGTAGATGCCTGAGGGAGGACAGCCTTATCATTCTCTGCTAAGACTACAATGGGATCAGCAAACGCTTGTGAGGCCAATATGGGTCGAACCTTGGGAAGAGCAGACTTCCTATCTATGGACTTAGCCACGGAAGGGATGAGAGCAGGATTGTTCCATACCATCTGAGAGAGGGTCTGAAAAGATGGTTGTACTGCAGGATGTAAATCTATAGGGATCTCCGGGACATGCATTGGTATTGGAGTCTTAAAAGCTTCCCAGGATCGATTTTTGTAGTCTGGAGAGAAAGAGAAGAATTAAAATTTTTAAGCAGAGACTTAAAGGAAAGGTCTTCGACCACAGGCTCTGCAGCAGGATTGATCCCTGCTCCTTCAACATCATCACCCAGTCGAAGATCTGGGTCAGGCTCAAAATCATCTCCTGACAGTCCAGGAGGGACTGTATGGACAGGAAAGGAGTGAAAATCAGTAGGAAAAGTAGATGAGGAAAGAATCAGAGTCGAAGGCCCTTGGAGATGACGGCACTGTACCAAGCCTGGCGCCCGATTAAGAAAAGCACGAAACAAGGAAATCGAAGCCATTGGAAATAGCCCGGTACAAGCGTCGAAAAGAGCCAGCAGGCGTGCAGATAGCTGCGAGTGTTCCTGTGTCATGGACGGCCCAAGGGTCTGAAAATCATGCGATTGAGGGAAAAGATGAAATTTGGCAGATAGGGCATTAGTGCGGACCCTGTGCTGCAGCATGTGGGGGAGAGACGCAAGCGTGGGTCGGCGGCAGCGAAGAAGGCGCCAGCGACTAGGAAGGTCCAACCACATACCCATTCCTCTAACAGCCGGAAGACCTGGCGTGACCAGATCAGGCAGCTGGACCAACCACCGAGCCCACTGCTCCATAAGAGCAGCTCACTGGTGAAATTGCTCATCAGAGGCCCTCCAATAGGCAGGGACAGGCTCCGATGTCGAGGAGGTCAGCCACTGGAGACAGAAACCGGCAACTCCGACAGAGGTGGAGACTGGTTGCTGGTCCCAATAACAGACCGTCGACGCGCAGACATACCAGAAGGCGACCTCGAGTGATGCCTTCTCTTTTTCGACTTGTGTGCCAAGGAAGAGCTCGAGGCTGAACGGTGCCAAGAGTGGGACCATTTCCTTTTATACTTCCGGGGGGACCACCCATCTCCACCAGCATCGAACTGTCCATTGTCAGACCCTCCCTCCGGAGAGGGCGGCAGACCGGACCCAGTCCGGCTGACTAATCAGCTTTCATTCAAAGTCTCCCTACCGTCATCTGACCCACTCGTGCTCGACTCCGTCAATTAAGGGCTGAAGACTTCTTTCTTATAATAAGTAAAATTAAATATATTCGGTACTCATTTCGAAGATAAATTACAAAACAATAAACTGTAAAATATGTGTTAGTTTGAAGTTTGACTCCTGGCGGGTGAGCGACATTGTCACTGAAGTGCATTCGACAGGCAGAAAAAGGGAACTGAGGCGGTTGGAGGGTCGCCGCCGAAATAGTCTTTACCACATGAGCCGGGGCTCTCAGTGCCGCTTCCTCACGGCACCATCTCTGGTGCCGGCCGTCTTGAAAAGTTTGTTCCCTCTGGGTCCTAGCACCTCTGGTGTAGATCCCATTAGTGTGAATTAGTGGTGGAGACTTTATGTCCAGGAAGATCCCTGAGCTCTGCACCAGTTCTTCAATCACTGATTGAATCCCATGGTGCGGAGCACAATAGCCTCACCCATGCCACAGACCGGCAGCACCTCAGAGGTGGTTACTGTGCGTGCTACCAATTTAAGGCCCTCCCAACTCCATATACTCCTCCTCCTCCACTGTTCTGAGCCCTTTCCCAGCCAGGTCATTTGTCCCTAGGTGGCCAATGACATCCAGCTCCCTACCCCTGCAGCTACTCCTGCAATCCTGAGGATTTGCTCCTGTGGCGCCAGGCAGGCACCTTACCTCCTCCCTCCCTCCCCCAGTTCTACCCTCCTAACATTGGAGTCCTCTACCAGGAGTTGCTCTTCCGTGGGGTCCCTTGCCACCCTCCTAGGGGTCTCCTTTGTGGAGGTTCCCAGCATCATCCTTGGTCTCCACTGCAGGTGCCTCCAGAGGAACCACATTCTGACAATATGAATTGTTGAGAGGTACAACTGGAGGGATGCACCTCTGTTCTCACCCTCACTCTCCCGGAGCCCACTGTGGTCCAACTGCTCTTCTTTCTGGCAACCGAGGCCCAGAACCAGGCCCAGAAAGGTCTCCATCACTGGAGTCCTGTAAGAGGCCCAGGCCCCTCCCAAACCTTGATCCCTGGGCCATCCAACTGCTCAGGGAACAGGTCCAGAAGATCTCAACATGACACCTAGAAGGTCTGGCCCGGAGACCTTCCTCTTCTAACACCATAAGCCCTGTCAGGAGGGGACCTGGTCTTGCGGCTGGCATCACCTCCCTCATTGGCACCAGCTTTAGTGCCAGGAGTGAAGGCATTGCCAGGATGCAACACCAAGGTGCCCGCTGGTGTAGGCCCAGCATATAGCTCCAACCTCACAATCAGGGGCGTCCACTGCCCCCAAGGGACGACGTATTAAGAGGGGTGCATGGCCGGCCCTCCAGAGGAGGCCAACTATCCACCCAATCCCTCCCCCCAGATTCTATATCTCAGACAGCCAAGGACTAGGAGAGACGCTGGTCTCCCTCAGTACGCACAGTACTGGAGAAGGCTCAGAGGAAGAAACTTGGGACCTAACTCTGGAGTCCCATTGTGGCCTGCCTCCAAAAGCAGGGGAGTGCATAGATATCAGGGTGCGGAAGTCCATTTAAAAGTAGGTGTCACATTGGTCCATATCATGGTCAGCTCCAAGGCAGGTGCAGCATCAGTCATGTCAATCCTGGATGGAAATGTATACACCACAGGAGCACCAATGCATTTTGGGGGTGGGGTGTATTAAGACGACTTCTTGGTCTTATTTTGCTCCTGGGAGTTTGATATGACGAGCAAATGGAAAATAAGAAAAGCTACCTAGAAAAGGGCTTGGAAAAAGAGTGAGAGCGGTACAGAAAATGGTCCAAGAATACAGTGTCGAGCCAGCTGCACCAATGAACTAAAATGTGACGCAGTTAGACAAAGCAAGAGCAGTCCCACAGTGTTACCTCGACAATGGGAAAAACAAAACTGAGGTAAGCATGGGGCCAGCATGTTACTGGCCAGTCAAATGCCACATTATACATGGGTCTTGTGGGCTGCGCCATCACTGACACTGGCCCCCTTGCTGTAGGCAGAAAGAAAAAATTACTCACCTTAGTAATGTTGTCTCTTCTAATGGAGTCTTGCTGTATTCTGACTATTGCAGTGATATCCAACCTTTGAACTGCCCCGGACAGGAAAGAGTCAACTTTCCATGCAAGGCATGGAACGCTGAGTTCGAGCTCGGTTGAGACTCTGTCTGTTGTTGTTTGAACCCAAACCGCCAGATCTTTATGAGCTAAACTCACTGGGCATCCTGTGTGGAAACTGTAAACTTACACTAGCCAACTGGCAACTAAATCTAATAAAAAGGTTTTTTGGTTCCAAGGCAAAGACTCAAGTCAGGAAACCCAAAAAACAAAACACAACACATACCCAAAAATAAGAGGGTGAGAAAAGGGGGGGCACCTCTAGGGTGCCAACACTGTTCCTGCCCACCCACATCCCAAAACCCAGGTTCTGAGAGGGGAGGCGGGGGGGGGAGGTCAGAATACAGCAAGACTCCATTAGAAGAAACAACATTACTAAGGTGAGTAATTTTTTCTTCAAACAACATGAAGTCTTGCTGTATTCTGACTGTTGCAGACTACCAAGCAGTACCTCCATGGAGGAGGGACAGAACCTACTTGGAAAAGGCTCTGAAGCACTGTTGTGCCAAACCGAGCATCACTCCTAGCCTGGATATCCAGAGAGTAATGCTTGGTGAAAGTATGTACTTTTTCCAGGTGGCTGCTTGACAAACTCTAAGATAGGAATATCCCTGGCAGCAGCCAGTGAAGCAGCTGTACCTCTAGTAGAGTGAGCCCTCAGGCCTGAGGGTGGATCCTACCTAATTTTTCATAGCAAAATTGTATACAAAAGACAATCCACCTGGCAATAGATCTCTTAGTGGCAGGTTTTCCTCAACAACCTCATCATAAATGAGGAACAGTTGGAGGAGTCAAACCTGTGACCCTTGGTGCGCCTATGTAGTAGCTAAGGGCCCTTTTCACATCCAGGCTGTAGCTCCTCTCCCCAGAGGAGGAATGGTCAGTGAAGAAACAGGAAGAGACATAGACTGGTTAAGGTGGAAATCTGAAACCACCTTAGGCAAAAACTTCCTATTAGTCCTGAGGACCACCTTATCTCTATGGAAAGAGATACAATCAGGCTGCACTGACAGGGCCTGTAACTCACTTATGCGTCTGGCAGAAGTAATGGCTACCAAGAACACAGTTTTCCAAGTCAAGTACTTAAGCTCTGCTGAGGACAAAGGCTCAAAAGGGGGTTGCATAAGCTGAGCAATGCAAACATTAAGGTCCCAGGCAAGGCAGGGTCCCTGAAGGGAGGATTGGTATGCAGCAATCCCTTGAAGAATTTACAGAATACAGGATGAGCTGAAAGGAAGAGTGCTTGCCTGCTGACAAGAAGGCAGAGACAGCTGCCAGATGCACTCTAGTGTAGCTGGTCTGAGTCCCAAGCTATTGAGATGAACCATATAGTCAAGGACTGTAGGCAACCCAGCAGACTCTGGAGAAATATGCTTCCCAGAGCACCAAATAGTAAACCTTTTCCATTTGGAGTTGTAAGTCTTTCTGGTGGAAGGCTTTTGGGAAGCCTTTAAAATATCCAGAACACCTTGAGAGAGATGCAGATCAGCAAACTCTAACTCTTCAAGAGCCAGGCCTTGAGATTGAGAGATTTGAGATTCGGATACCAAACCCTCCCCTGAGAACATGTTAACAGGCTGTAATTCCTGGGAAGAGACAGGGGAGGTGGACTGCTAAGGACAGCAAGAGAGGTACCAGGGCTGTCTGGCCCAGTCTGGAGCAATCAGAATCACTTTGCAGGGTTGAGACCTGATTTTGACTAGCACCTTGAACAGGAGAGGAAGGGGAAGCATACAGGAACTTCCGTTCCCAATTGAGAACTAGGGCATCCAGGGACTGAGCCCAACACTGGGGGTCTGCAGCAAAAAAGAGGAAGTTGGTGATTGTCTGGGGCTAAAAAAAGATCTATCTGCAGGGTGCCCCATCTGGAGATCACCTTCAAAATCAGGGGATCTAGGGACCATTTGTGATGGCCCTGAGATATCCTGCTAAGAGCATCTGCCAGGACATTGTCCTTTCCTGGGAGGTGCACTGCTATCAGAGAGGTATTCAGGGAATAGGCCAGAGACCACAACTTCATTGCCTCTGTGCACAAGGCCGTAGACCGAGTGCCCCTTGCTTGTTGATGTACCACATTGTGGTGGTATTGTCTGTCCTGATCTGAACTACTTTGTTCTGAACAGACTTGGAAAAAACTTGAAGTGCTAGAAACACTGCTCTGAGTTCTAAGAGATTGATGTGAAGCAGAGATTCTTGAGGTGACCACAACCCTTGGGTGGTCAACACCCCAAGTGGGCTCCCCAGCCCAAGAGAGAGCATCTGTGGTAAGGATTAGAGAATGAGATTGAGTGACAAAGGAACTCCTTGCCTTAGGTTGTCCTGATCCTGCCACCACTGCAAAGCCTGGATCAGGGTTCGAGTCACTGGGATTAGCTTGGTCAGAGAATCCTTTGTAACCCCTAGATGGCGCTATCCCAGGGGCTACTACCCTGCCTGATTTGCCACTAACAGGCTGAGGGCCTGGATCCAATGGCGGGTGCCTCCACCCAGAGGTCAGGGTTTGCAACAGTTAAACTAACTTGGTCACAGCCTCTGGGACACTGCAACCCCTTTCTTCCCACTAGTGGCCCACACAATATATCAGAATTACCTTCACAGTATACACTTACCCCCAGGTCTGGTTCGGCACTGGGACCCCTGTGAAATGAGATACAGTGCAACAATCACAGTACAGTACTTTAACATAGACAAA
Organism: Neoceratodus forsteri; assembly: GCA_016271365.2. Classification (NCBI taxonomy): domain Eukaryota; kingdom Metazoa; phylum Chordata; order Ceratodontiformes; family Ceratodontidae; genus Neoceratodus; species Neoceratodus forsteri. The sequence continues at coordinate 336,778,568 of CM028129.1, read as the reverse complement.
TACCTCAGGCAGTATAACTTTGCTGAAACAAGCAGCTCTGATTTATTTAGGGATATAACAAGGACAGGGAAATCAGGTTAATTAGCTTATCACTCTAATAATCTACCTAGGCTCTGTGCACAGGCTATCCCTATCAGTTACTGTCCCTGGGTACCCAAGCCCTAGTGGCTAGTCAAACCGTGGCAGCTGATAGGGGCCTTTCACACAGAGAAAAGGAGAATTAAACAGTCAACAGTACAGTAATTCCATTTGGATTTAATGTGGCAATTCAACAGGGAGCGACCCTGAATTAGTACTCACGACCTCCAAATAAGATAGGGTCCTTCAATGTCAGCAGGGCTCACTTGAGGTACACAAACCTCTTCACATCCATATAAAAGAAAGCACTATACCAGGCAGGCTGCATCTGTATCCCGATCGCATTACTGCACAATACCGGGAGAACACACAGCAGATTCAGTTCCTGACAGACCGAGTGCAATTTTCAGCAATTCCTCCAGTCTTCTACAGGGTGAGCCTGGTTTCTACTCTTCAGAGATCCTTGATTCTTTTCACAGGACAGATTCAGTCCTAACAAGCTGTTACACAAGCTGCAGACCGGAACTCTGGGCCTTACACACGTTTTTGACTAAAACTGCACACTGAAAAAGCACAGGGCTCCTTCCTTCTTCACTGCCAAAGCTCAACTGAAACTCCAACCGACAAAACCGGCACTTCCTTTGAGTTCCTCCCAGTTCTTGACTGGATTGGCTGTCACTCACAATAGACTGCTGCTGTTGGTCCAAAAGGCACTGAAGTCTAACTACATCTCCCAGAGTCACTGTCCATACAATCCTCTTGTGGCTGGCTCAGATTATGAGTCCAAGTTCTGATTCGTCCAAGGCACCATTTTAGAGCTAGCTTACCCCACACTGATTGGTCCAGTTCAGCAGTTCAAAACTAGAATGGGAACTAGCAGACACAGTTCTGACTGCAAAGAAAGCAGGTTAGACAAACTGTAATTTCATTATTACTCTAAATAATTTCTGGCAAACAGTTACATCTTTCAGATAGGTTCCTTTGCACTCCTAGTGACTGCAAAATGAAGTGAATTGGCAGCAGCTCGAGTGGTACTCAGAGAAGCACACAGTCCCCCATACAAACTAATTATGTCTGCAAGCAGACAGCTCTTAAAGAGACAGTACCAGAGGCTCTAAAAACACTCACTGATAAATGGCTTAAATGCCAAACACCATTCAGGCTTGGAGCATTCAAGCAAGCTCCTGGAAGTCTTTTGGGAACCCCCATTTGCAGGGGGGTTACACCTTCTCTGGGACCAGAAGGCTCTTAAGTGGAACTGAATGTCCCTCATCTGAAATCTTGCTTCTTGGACCACTGCTGTAGAGGCAGTCATGTGGCCCAGGAGCTGCAGAAAGAAAAAATTACTCACCTTAGTAATGTTGTTTCTTCTAATGGAGTCTTGCTGTATTCTGACAAATTGCAGTGAGGTCCAACCTTCGAACTGCCCCGGAGATGAAAGAGTTAACTTTCCATGCCAGGCATGGAACGCTGAGCTCGAGCTCGGTTGAGACTCTGTCTGTTGCTGTTTGAACTCAAACCGTCAGATCTTTATGAGCTAAACTCACTGAGTGTCCTGTGTGGAAGCTGTAAACCTACACTAGCCAACTGGCTACTAAGTATAATAAACAGATTTTTTGGTCCCAAAACAAAGACTCAAGTCGGGAAACCCAAAAAATGAAATACACACAACACCCACTCACCCAAAGAAAAGGGGGTGATAATAAAACGGTGGGGCACCTCTTGAGTGCCAACACTGCTACTGCCCACCCACATCCCAAAAACAAAGGTTCTGAGAGGGACGGGGTGGAGACAGAATACAGCAAGACTCCATTAGAAGAAACAACATTAATAAGGTGAATAATTTTTTCTTCAAACAACATGAAGTCTTGCTGTATTCTGACAAATTGCAGACTACCAAGCAGTACCTCCATGGAGGAGGGACAGAACCTACCTAGGAAATAGGCTCTGAAGCACTGCTGTGCCAAACCAAGCATCACTCCTATCCTGGATATCCAGGGAATAATGCTTGGTAAAAGTGTGAACTGTTTTCCAGGTAGCTGCTTGACATATCTCTAAGATAGGAATATCCCTGGCAGCAGCCAGGGAAGCAGCTGTACCTCTGGTAGAGTGAGCCCTCAAGCCTGAGGATGGAATCCTGCCTAGTTTTTCACAGCAAAATTGAATGCAAGAGACAATCCACCTGGCAATGGATCTTTTAGTGGCAGGTTTTCCCTTACCAACCTCACCATAAGTGAGGAACAGTTGGAGGGAGTCAAACCTGTGACCCTTGGTACGCTCTATTTAGTAGCTAAGGGCTCTTTTCACATCTAAACTGTACAGCCTCCTTTCACCAGAGGAGGAATGGTCAGTGAAGAACACAGGAAGAGACACAGACTGGTTTAGGTGGAAGTCTGAAACCACCTTAGGCAAAAACTTCCTATTAGTCCTGAGGACCACCTTATCTCTATGGAAAGAGAAAATCAGGCTCCACTGACAGGGCTTGTAACTCGCTTATGCGCCTGGCAGAAGTGATGGCCACCAAGAAAACAGTTTTCCAAGTCAAGTACTTAAGCTCTGCTGAGGACAAGGGCTCAAAAGGGGTTGCATAAGCTGAGCAATGCAAACATTACGGTCCCAAGCAGGGCAGGGTCCTGAATGGCGGATTGGTATGAAGCAATCCTTGAAAAACTTAGAGAATACAGGATGAGCTGAAAGGGAAGAAGGCTTACCTGCTGAAAGAAAAGCAGAGACAGCTGCCAGATGCACTCTTAGTGTAGCTGGTCTGAGTACCAAGCTATTCAGATGAACCATATAGTCAAGGACTGTGGGCAGGCCAGCAGACTCTGGAGAAATATGCTTCCCAGAGCACCATATGGAGAATCTTTTCCATTTGGAATTGTAAGTGTTTCTGGTGGAAGGGTTCCGAGAAGCCTTTAGGATATCAATAACACCTTGAGAGAGGTGTAAATCAGCAAACTAACTCTTCAAGAGCCAGGCCTTGAGATTGAGAGATTTGAGATCCGCATACCAAACTATCCCCTGAGCACAGTTAACAGATTGTAATTCCTGGGAAGAAACAGGGGAAGGTGGACTGCTAAGGACAACAGGAGAGGGTACCAGGGCTGTCTGGCCCAGTCTGGAGCAATCAGTTTCACCTTGCAGGGTTGAGACCTAGTTTTGACTAGTACCTTGAACAGGAGAGGGAAGGGGGGAAAAGCATACAGGAACTTCCCTTCCCAATTGAGAACTAGGGCATCCAGAGGGACTGAGCCCAACACTGGGGGCCTGCAGCAAAAGAGGGGAAGTTGGTGATTGTCTGGGGCTGCAAAAAGATCTATCTGTGGGGTGCCCCATGGGGAGAAGATCACCTTCAAAACCAGGGAATTCAGTGACCATTCGTGATGGCCCTGAGATATCCTGCTGAGAGCATCTGCCCAGACGTAGTCCTTGCCTGGGAGGTGTACTGCTGTAACAGAGGTGTTCAGGGAATAGGCCAGAGACCATAACTTCACTGCCTCTGTGCACAAGGCCGTAGACCGAGTGCCCCCTTGCTTGTTGATATATCACATTGTGGTGGTATTGTCCGTCCTGATCTGAACTACTTTGTTCTGAACAGACTTGGAGAAAACTTGAAGTGCTAGAAACACAGCTCTGAGATCTAATAGATTGATGTGAAGTAGAGATTCCTGAGGAGACCACACCCCTTGGGTGGTTAGGTCTCCCAAGTGGGCTCCCCACCCCAAGAGGGAGGTATCTGTAGTAAGGATTAGAGAGTGGGACTGAGTAACAAAAGGAACTCCCTGTCTTAGAGTGTCCTGATTCTGCCACCACTGCAATGCCTGGATCAGGGTTCAGTCACTGGGATCAGTTTGGTCAGAGGATCCTTTTTCTGAGACCAAAAGGCTCTCAAGTGGAACTGAATGTCCTTTATCTGAAATCTTGCTCCCTGCACCACTGCTGTAGAAGCAGCCATGTGCCCCAGGAGCTGCAGAAAATGCCTTGCTGGTCGAGACACCTGTAGGGTGAATGAAGATGCCTGTGTGCAATAAGGGTCCTTGCCCTGTCCAGGGGAAGGAAGGCTCTTGCCTTTACTGTTATCTAGCTCTGTGCCTATGAAGGTGAGGAGCTGTACAGGCTCTAGAAATGACTTTGAAAGATTCAGAAGGAAACCTAGAGAAGTGAGTAGTTGCTGAGTTATCTGTAGGTGTAACTTGACTTGGTCTGGGGACTGGCCTACTATGAGCTAGTTGTCCAGGTATGGGAAGATGGCAATCCTTTGCCTTCTTAGGAAGGCAACTACTACTGCCAGGCATTTTGTGAATACCCTTGGAGCAGAGGTTAGGCCAAAGGGCATTGCTCTGAATTGGTAATGGCCTGAGGGCAGCTCGAACCTGAGGTATTTTCGATGGGAGCTTCTGATGAGAATATAGAAATAGGCATCCTTGAGGTCCAGGGAGACTAGCCAGCCTCTGGCCGTAGAGAGGGTAGAAATATTCCCAGAGTCACCATTTTGAACTTTGGCTTTAAAAGGTGCTTGTTTAAATATCTGAGATCCAGGATGGGCCGCCATTCTCCTGTCTTTTTTGGGGTGAGGAAGTACCTGGCGTACAATCCTTTCCCTTCGTGTAGGGGTGGAACCCTTTCTATAGCTCTGAGAGCCAAGAGGGAAGAGACCTCTGCCTCTAGGGCAAGTGCCTCTGAAGGATTTGCAGGTGTAAAGGATCTGGTTCTCATCTTTGGAAATTTTTTGAAGCTGAGAACCAGACCCTGGCTTACTACTTCCAGGACCCATTTGTCTGATGTTAAAGACATCCAGTCCTGGACAAAGTAAGCCAGCCTGCCCCCTACAGGTGGTGGAGAATCGGCTCTGGCAAACCCATCAGGGTGCTTGTTTGGCAGGGGCTTTAGGCTGAGGGGTGGAAGCAGGCCTGGTTGTACCCTGTCTGCCTCTCCCTCTAAAGAACCCCCTCTGAGCATAAGCATAAGAGAAGGCCTGGGCTTGGTAGAAAGGCCTATGAAAAGGCCTGCCCCTGCCCCTGGGATGCTGCCTCTGAGGAGTGGCTTGCCTTTCCTTGGCCTGAGCACTCCTATAGGTGGTCCTGTATTCATCCATTTTTTCATGTAGTTCTCTGTTTGCTCCCCAAACAGAGAATTACCCACAACAGGAAAATCCATGGCCTTAGTCTGGGTATCCTGAGACAGGCTAGTACATCTGAGCCAAGCCATCCTACGAAAGGCCACAGATGTAGCCATGACTCCAGATGAAACATCATTTGAGTCCACTGCAGCATGGAATTGCACCTTGGATGCCTCAATACCATCCGCAGCTACCTGCTCCAGCTCCTTGGTAAGTTGGCCAGGGACCTGTTTAGCTAAAGCCATTACAGTGTCCCATCTAGATTTCTGATATCTAGCTGTATAGGCCATATAACTGGCCTGCCTGAGTCCCAAGGATGCTGCCATGTACTGTTTCTTTGCCATGACATCAATCCTCCTAGAGTCCTTATCTGGGGGGTGTGAAGCCAGGGTATATTTGCCTTATCACAGGCAGCAGCCTGCACTACCCCAACATGGCTGCATTGCTGGGTAAGGAACTCTGTATCCGAGCCTGAAAGAGTATATCTCTTGTCCATTCTCTTATCCACAGGAGGTATAGAATTAGGAGTCTTTAAAATTTTAAATGTCTGTTTCCCAAAAGACTTATGAAGGGGAATAGACAGCCTCCTGGACTCTGGGATATCCATTATTTCAACATAAACAGGGTCCTCCTGGTCGTCCACAGCTTCTTCCATAGGAAGCTGAAGGGTTTCAGCCACTTTCTTGTAAAACATGAAATGGGAGGGGGACTCAGAAAGCCTAGGAGGAGACACTCCTGAAGGTCTGTCTGGGGAGATGTCCGGCTCAATGGGCACATCCAGACTTTCATAATCACATTCACTTTCCTCACACTCTCCTTCCTCCTCCTCCGGTTCATAAAACTCCTCTAAATCATAATCCTGAACCGGTGGAACCGGCGCCTTCCTGATGGTGCGGTTCGGTGAACCGGGATAGCGACTGAACAATTTTTATCGCTTTGGCTATTTCATCAGCAGTTGGAGAGAAACTTTTGGATCCACACCGCTGATTTATCCTTCTCGTTTTCTAACCGAACCGATTCTTGAATCGGTTCTCCTTTTGCCCGAAGAAGTTTTGCCCTGGTTAGAGGGCATTCTTCTGTTCGGCTGGCACCAACCGGGCTGGCCATCCGGGTCAGCGGACATTTTGGCCTCCCTTTCCCTGAGCCTACCAACTCTTTTCTCCAGGGTAGCTGCAGGAAAAGTTTTACAAATCTGGCAGTCTGAATCGAGGTGGTCAAACCCCAGACAATAAACACAGGTAGTGTGGGGATCAGCCTTAGCAAAGACTTCCCCACACACACTACAGTGTTGAAACCCAGTGGGCCCGGTTTTTCTTTTGGGTTTCTCAGACACGGCCAGTCCTAACCAAAAACTTACCCTTTTTTCGGCAATCCGCCAGGCAAGACACCCTTATCGGTTCCTGACCGTGTTACGGGTCGTGGAAAAAACCGTAATGAAATCTGTTTTTTTTAGAACTGATAAGGACCGGTTACCACACTCTAAAAAGCAGAACAAACTTTTTTAACAAACCTGATCGGTTCAAACCGAACCTATCCGACGTTTACAAGTTCCACACAGAAGCTAACAATAATAAACCTATCTAGTACTCACGGTACCACAGACAGAGACTGAACTGACAGGTTAGATGGAATAAATTCGGTTGAAACCGAGGGAAAAAACGGCACTTTAACCGACTAAACTGAATCGAGCAAAGGAGAAATCTTTGGAGCGACTGTTCAGTGAGGCGGAGTAAAGAATCTGGCGGTTTGGGTTCAAACAACAACAGACAGAGTCTCAACCGAGCTCGAGCTCAGCGTTCCATGCCTTGCATGGAAAGTTGACTCTTTCCTCTCCGGGGCAGTTCAAAGGTTGGATATCACTGCAATAGTCAGAATACAGGAAGACTTCATGTTGTTTGAAGAGTCTGCTCCTGCGGGGTCCTAGTGTCTCCAGGACAGACTCACAAGTGGGAACAGGTGGTGAAGATTAATTTTTGGGAGATCCATGATGACAGTCCCAGTGAGAAGATCATTATCTATGGTTATTAGGAAATTGTGTGACTTTAAGCAATGCAGATATGGTAGAGTGACTCTTCTGAATCCAGACTGCATATTGATTTAGATCCTATTTTGCCCCTCCTTTGTGGCACATTTTTAGATAGTAGGCATCTAACCAGTGGCAACGGAGTTTAAAAGCCTGGTAACTGGGGCACAGATGTGATGGGTAAGGCGAGATGGGGCAAACCAACTGCAGAGTTTCATATGATGACTGGGGCTTCATATTACCCAAATGAAAGTAACTCCCTACTGCATTTCTGAGCTAAGGAAATCTGAACATTTTGCAGTAGCACATGCCTAATCCTACAGAAAGCTATGAATCCACACTTAGTGAACACTTACCACAATTTGATCTTCTGAGGCTGGCGACACACTGCTGTCATCAAAATAATACCACTTCTCATCAATTTTGTTCTTGGCATAGGCAGTATCTGTCAAGGAGATAACCAATCAGAGAAAGTTTAAGGTTCATATATTGTAAAATAAATATTTATTTTGTGTTCAGGAGGGCACACTGAGCTGAAAAAGCAAAGTTACATATTTATTTATTTAGTTTTTGTTGACCGGGTTGGTGCACTAAACAAATTCTGCCTATTTTCAGGCACGACCCAGGGGAGTGGGATACAGATGAATGCCAACTGACCTTGAACCAGATTAAGCTGTTGGTGGTATTTCTAGTGAATGGGGAGAAATCTGGTCAGGGCACTGGGGAAATTCCACTACTCTGCAGTTGGGGGACCCCTTGTCCGGCTACCAGTAGGCAAGATGGCCGACCGAGGAGCAGGGTGCGTAAGGGTTGGGTCTGGAGTTGAGGAATGGAAAACAACATTGAAGCAGTTACATAACCTTCATAAGAGAAATACAAAACTGGATATTGAAGAAGAGATGGACATTTCACAATCTGAGACAATACCTAAAATCACCAATAGTTCTATACATCCAGAAATTTTGAACTTCCAGAGGCAAACAGCTGCAGCGCTGATAAATAAATATCCTAAAGAAGAACCTTTAAGAGCTACCAGACAGCAACAGGATCCAGTTCCTGCACAAAAATATATGAAATTAAACAAAGATGGGATAAACTGAAATTAATTGTAGCCGAAGAAGCAGTTTTGCACAGCCTGGAAAACACCGACGGCAATGCTTCAAATACTCAATCGAAGCCCAACTAAATAAACTTATGCAGTGTTCATCTCCAGGACAACCCAAGTAATCTGATGAAGCAGCCCACTGTTGGTCTCAGAGCGATTTTGCAAGCTGTCGGATGGGAGAAAGTGGCTGACGGCAAAACATGGACTTCTACTTCTCTCCCACGGCAAAAGAAATTCAGGGTTTAGTAACATCATTAAAGAGTGACTAATTCCTGTCCTCTACTTGAGCAAGTGTGCTATTCTGATAATACTCCTCAGACAGCAGACAATCCGTTGCTATGTCAACCCGAATGGTGCTAAACCGGCCCGACAGCACCTGCAACTCAGCAGGATCTTCCTCAAAAGAATGTAAGTCATACTCCACTTTCTGTTCATACTGATGGGAAACAAGGCATATTAATGTTAAATATGGATAGTAAAGGTAATGCAACTAATGTTACAGGGGCAAGTTAGTTATTAAACACAATTAAATATCTCCTCCACTTGGGCTGATACAATGGAAGAGCACCCAGTACCAGACATTTCAAAAATTCGCTCCGCCCAAGTTGCGCAAAGGAGCAGCACTCAAATAAAACTACCCGAGAACTTTTAAATTATCGGATCTTTTCTCAAACCTTGGGGAGACTGCCAAAAGGAAGAATGCTGTCCGTTTAAAATATAGAGGGGATCTGAAGGAAACACCCGACAGAACTTACATAGCCAGAAGACTTTTGAAAGAAACCATGCAGCTTACAACAACGGAAGTATTTGCCCTTATCCATACCTCAGGGGACACGCAATATGATGTTAGTTTTAGATCTTCCTTTCTGCTGGACCGCTTCTGCTGGATAAAATATCACAGTCATAAACATTCCCCTGTATGGACCCCCTTTACAGTTATCCCTTTGACTAAACCCACCTGGAAAACTGTTAATATTTTGTTTAAAAATAAAAGGGTCAATATCTCTGACATACTGCACTGGATAAATCAAAGGGTGGAGGCGATCGAAGACCACAACCAATCATGGACACTGAAAACATAGGGACAGGGGATGGCATATAAAAGTGAAACTCAAGAACACTGATGCAGGTATTCAACAGCTGCCTAGCAGTTTTTACACTGGCAGAGACAAAGGGTTCTGTTTTTATCCAGGACAACCTAAAACGTGCCATAAATGTGGTTCACTTTCTCATCTTAGTAACGCATGTGACATCCAAGTTTGCGACTTCTGCCTTGAGACTGACCACTCTCACTGTTGTTGTCCTAACCCGGTATGTTGTAATTTGTGTGATGAGAAAGGACACTCTTACAAAACATGTCCCTGGGCCATTCATAATAAAGGCTCCTTTAATGACCAGGAAGAGATGGTGGTCTTAGAAGCCCAGAAACAAAGAAAAAAGACCCAATCTCTCATTCCTACTTCACAACAGGCACCCATCCCTAAACAAAAACAGGAAGAATCAGTTATGGGACAACCAGACATCCAACAACCAAATGAAACTGTGAGCTCAGCTAACATACAAATTGTGAAGGAATCTCACCAGCAAACCCACAGACATGCCTTTCCCACACAACCCCACAAGACGAGCTTACTGTGGTGGGTGAGAAGAGAAAGGACAAGCAATAACCAAAATCCAAAACATCCAGGAGAAACTCCATTAAAACATGGAACAGTTACACAGTACTTCAGACTAACACAGAGGATGATGGTGAAGATTCTGATTTATCCTCTACTACCTATTCTTTGAAAGAAGCATCAGAAGGGGAAGGGGCACCAATGGAAACAGAAAATAAAGAAAAAACTTCCAAAAGGATTCGAAAGTAAACATCTTAATTTAATTATCTGTTTTGACACTCTAAATTAAATCTATTTTCTCTAAATGTGAATAGTATTAGGAATATAAAAAGAAGGCACATACTTTCTTCTCTACATCTGGTAAATGCTCAAATTTTCTTTTTGCAGCATACTAGACTCAGAACAGAGAGTGATATCTTCAACTCGCAGAAGTCCAGGCCTTGGGGCACATCCTTATGGTCCTTGGGGGGAGGAGTCTTGTTCTGGGGTGGGCATTTTATTCAAATTTCCTAATATTAAAATTACTAGAATTATGGACATAATACTAGGGAGAATTTTACTAATTGATGTAATCTTGGGAAATATACCTATGAGGCTTGGTACTGTTTATGCACCTCAAACTAAAAGTGAACCTTATTTACATACAGCAAAATTCACCATATTAGGTGGAGATTTTAACTGTCCTCCAGACGTACAAGACAAAACAGGTACTATGAACAAACTATATCGTGACACAAATGCACTCAAAATAATTATTTAGACAGCAGACATGATTGATTCCATAGGCAGATCCATCCTCTGGAGCCATGCTTATTTTAGGAGTAGCCTTTCAACAAGAACAGATTACATCTTTCTTACTAGTCGAGGTAAAATTTTGAATGCAAAGACACAGGTTAATGCCATGGGTTAATGCCATTTCCGACCATGCAGAATTTCATGCTCTCTGAACTTAACAGACACTAGGCAGTTAGGCAAAGGATATTGGAAGTTAAACACTTCCTTACTAACTAATGACATAATAAATCGAGACTACTCAGCTTTATTGCAAGCTAGACTTTCAATAGCAGTTTTTACGACACTGTATTAGAATGGAGCGTGACACCAAACAAGAACTGAAAACCTTTTTCTACCAAAAGGACAAAAACAGTAGAACAGATTATTTACACTACTTACAACTCCGAGCTCAGCTTTTCAAACTTATATCATTACAGTCAACTTTGAAAAATCCTACAAAAGTCAAATTGACTGCATTAAGGTTAAAATGAAATACCACCTTACGATAGGGTCAAAACTTTGGCAACCAAACAGAGATTCAGAACTCAGCTTAAAAAGGGATCTATCAATATTTTTAAGTATAGTCAAGAGCAAAATAAAACAACAATTATTTAAAGGAAAGCAGCACAAAACATTGGGGGCAATCACCAGGGCTGCAAAAACGCCCGTTTAAAACAACCTTAATGGTTTAAACTAAATTCAGCTAACCTTTTTCCAGATATTTAGCTTTTTAATCTTGCTCCTTGAGGCACCATGTCAAAAGTGCTGCACACCGGAAGACGGAGTGTGCCCCTGGCATCCTGTCCTGTGCCGGAAGGCTCGTTAAAATGACGAGTGTGCACTGCAGCCGAACTGGAGCTGCAAATTTCATAATGATTTAAAGTGCATTACACGTCTCCGTTTTCATTGGAATTAGATGTAGAGGTTTAGTTAACATACCTCTACATGCCACAATGTTTTTTTCACCCGGTAGATGCGCTCACCGTCATATTTTAACGAGCTTCCGCACAGGACAGGATGCTGTGGGCACACCTGATCAAAAGGGCGGCACTTTTGACATGGCACCTCAAGGAGCAAGATTAAAAAGATAAATATCTGGAAAAGGTTAGTTAATTTAGTTTAACCAGTAAGGTTGTTTTAAACAGGTGTTTTTGCAGCCCTGGTGACTGCCCCCACTGTTTTGTGCTGCTTTCCTTTAAGGAATTAAAAACCAACAGGGTATAATGTCACAGCAAAGTAAACAAATTTTAAGCTATGTTGAAACACAATATGAAACCTTTCTTTCAACTGTCTACTCACACAACCTATACCTTTATAAGAAATTGATGAAGCCATTCGAACTCTTCCCTCACATAAAGTTCCAGGACCTGACAGAATTAGCTCAGAATTTTATAAGATGCATAAAATGGTCAGATTAATACTCGAATTATTTAATGAAATATTAGAAACCAACTGTATTTCTAATGAATGGCTTCAAGCTAGTATGATTTTTTTTATTTAAAAAGGGAGAGGCCTCAGATCTAAATAACTGGAGACCTTTACTTAATTCAGACCAGAAAATTCTGACAAAAATCTTAACAAAACATCTCAATACAGAAACACACAGAATTATTTCAGACGCCCAGACGTGCTCTATTCCCACAAGGAACATTTTAGACAATCTTATTCAAATAAGAAATTATAGATAGCTGCTACTAGGAGTTTGTGTTTCTTGCTTTCTATAGACCAGGAGAACGTCTTTGATTGTATATCACAAACATTTTATATCAAGCATTAAGACATCATGGTATACCTGAATCTTTTATCTCTTGGATTCAATTACTTTACAATAATGCCTCTTTCAGAATAATGATTAATGGTTTCCATGGTAAGGTAATAAAACAGACACAGGGGGTGAGGCAAGGGTGTCCCTCAAGTCCTATATTGTACATATACGGGACAGATATTCTTTTGAAAAAAATTATGATATCCCTGGACATCATAGGTATTTCCACAGAAGTAAACAGTCCACCTCTGAAAGTTTTGGTGTACACTGCTGATATTTGTTTATTTTTGGGTAAATTACAATCAGGTTAAAAAATTCAAAAACATTTTCCAAGAATTTTCAGTAATATTCAATGCCAAATTACATATGTAATAAAAAGAAAGGCTTTGCAGTTAGGTACCGATATGCCACAATATGACACTGTAGCAGGCATTCCCATAATTTCACTTTTACTTTAATGCTGACCCTGTTGTTTCTTTTGCTTTCCAGGGTCTGAGGGCTTGATGTTTCACAGCCCTCCCCAGCCCCTCGCTGCAAGCCGCAGAAAACTGCCATAACGGAAGGTACGGGACTTGGAGCATCAGACTGCAGACAAGACTATATTTTTAAAAAACTTGGCATCTTTTTCAAGCAGCGCTGTAATTTAAATCAGGGAGCTTCTTGTTTAAGCTCCTGCCTGCTTGATTTTTCGCCCACCCCCTTCCTTAATTAAATACTCTGTGGCTCCGCCCCTGTTCTTCTCTGACTGGCCTCTTTACTAGTAGGGGAGTATTTGAGTGGCTCTCTGCCAACTTTATTCCTTATGAACTCACATCACCCACTGACAACCATGGGCCTCTTCCCAAGACCAAATCTATCAGTCCCTCTACTGGTCCTAGCAGTCTTTGTGATTGGTTGACCATCCATGGCACTCCAGACATTACATCATGGGTTTTAGCCCACCTGATAGGCAAGTGATGCACATGACTCTAGGATCAGATTTCTTGTATATCCAGGTCCCAGAAACCTCTGTTCTCCAGTTCAAATCGTGCATCTGATCAGGCAACTGGCACACCAGGATCCCTGTTCTACTCCAGAAAGGTAGGCCTCTCTTTATAACCCTTAAGTTACTTATCTGTGAATAACCTAAAGATTCTTATGTGCTGCAGTTTTTTGTGTGGCTCCCTGAGGGGAAGTGAATACTGCAGCCTGTGTAATTTGGATTAAATGATTGAGACCAGTTTCCTTGTGGTGGTTGTTGGTATATACATATATTCTAGCTGGTTCTTGGGCTATAGGCAAAGCCAGCAAGGTTGTATTATGCTTTCCCAAGTATTATTTGAAAATTATTTCTGTTTTGGCATATCTGCCTGTTCCCAAGCTGTGGTTTTCTAGTCTGACTAACTTCAAACAAGCCAAAGCTAGTTTACAGCATTATTAAGCAAAGGGGATTATTCCTTGGTATTTTCTGTCTCTTTCTGCATCGCGATTTAGCAAAGAATGCTGTACCCACGTTTATTCGCGGGTCCTGGCGCCAGCCTGCTCCTCTCCTACCTCGCGCGATAGAGCAGCGCACAGGCAGGCTGCTTAAAAGCCCTACACTCACTCGCCAGCCCCGGCTGAAGCCAGTAGAATTGCACCGCTTGGCCAGCTCCAAAGAAAAGGGCACTTAACCTGGTAATCTCCCTCTGTGTGCCTTTCAGTCCAGGGGAGCTGTTTTGCCATTTTTTTAGGCCTCTGGCCTAATGCTATGAGGACAAGGCCAACAGAGCACCGCATGGTGCCCCTCCCCCTCCTTCTGACGCGTGGTCGGCATCTCACAACCTCCTAGTCCCGTCGGGAGAGCATTCCACCGAATATCAGCTCTCTCTGCCACTAGCTACAACTTTCTTTGACAATTTACCCCTTTCAAGGGTTTCTTAACTCCCAAATGGCCTTGTTAGTTCACCCCATGCTCTCTTTCGCCACATGGTTACCACAGCCTACTTCTGGCCAGCCCACCACCAGAGAGCATTCTCTGCCGTTTCTGAAACGAAATCACATTTCTGGGATAACTCTATTCAGCAAGAATTGGCTTCTAACCCCCACGCTATCTCGGTCACATGGCTTGTGAGGCCTGCTTCCGGCCTTTGCTGGTCTCATGCCTAGTCTGTGTGTGTGTGTGTGTGTGGGGGGGGGCAATGCCCTCTCTGCCTAAGCAAACTTCACTGCAGGACTCTGAAAACAACGAGCGCTTGCTCTCTTCACAAGCGAAGACTAATACCTCTGATTCCTCTAGAGGAATCCTGAGAGTGAGGGGTCACATATTTCCTGGGAAAATGAATAAAGTCCTGGCATATTGCACCAGAATAGGTGTTATAAAACAAAATCAGGATAGAAAGGGAGCTGCAACAGGACCCAAGCTTTTAAAACAACGCTCCTGAAGGCCAGACGAATCTTCCTGGTCCATGATTTTTTAATCTCAGCTCTCCGCTACCTCCATATGGGGTCCCTCCCTATAGCGACCCTACATTGCCAAAAATAACCAAGTGGTACCTCCCTCTAGTCATATGGGGTCCCTCTCTATAGCGACCCTATATGCCTTTCTAAGAACATGGTGGTCCCTCCCCATAGCGACCTCCTCAGTGGCTTTCTCCATGCTGGGTCCCTCACTATAGCGACCCCCCCATGCTGAACACCGCCTGTTGTTCTTTTATACAGCCCTAACACTCTCAAATGTTTTAAGACTGTATTAAACAGCTATGGGGGCATCCACTAAGTTGGAGGCCCATTGTCGCCAGTCCTACCAATACGCCTCCTTCTCTTCCTTTCTTCACCAGATGGTCAAACCCAAGAAATGCACCTCTGGCAATGCTACCCTCCTGCCCCACACCCCGGGCACCCTATGCCCCGCCTGTCTTCATGACGACGATTTATCACTGGAGCAAACTTCTATTATGGGCTCCAGTATCCCAGGGCTCAGCGGCTCTACCTGGATGGATCCTGGAGCTATCCTACTTCAGAATCAACAGGCCATGGTAACTATGATGGAGAGCCAACAGAATTTTATGCTGAAGATAATGGAAAAGCTAGAATCCTTTACCCAGCATAGGGCAACTACCGCACCACCGCTGGAGTCAGATAATGCATGAGGGCCCATGAAGAGTGTCCGGATCCTGTAGAATCAGTACCAGACAACCATAGACCGGACTCCGGAGAGGACAAGGAGATGCCAGAAGAGGAAGATGGGGTGGAGACAGATGAAGAGGACATGGAACCACAATCCGTGCCATCACTCACATCTAAACTTTGCTCCTTCGACATGGTTCCTGGCCTTATGAAAATAGTCAAGGCCACCATGGGGTTTGACGTCGAAGATGGCAAACCAGAATCAAAATTAGACCCCATGATTCAACAAAAGGTGTCTTATCAAGGAGACATTCCCAGTATGCCCAGCAATCGAGGACATCTTCAACAAGGAGTGGCAATCTACAGAGCCTAGCAGAATGTCGAACAAGAGAAACCTGGACCGCATGTATCCGGTTCAGGAGGACAAGGCCAGCAAATGGTGCACAGCTCCGACCATTGATACCCAGGTGGTGGCACTCAGTAAGAAAACCATACTACCTTGTGGAACCATATTATTAAAGGACCCAACAGACAGAGTGGAAGACATGTTAAAGGAGGCCTTCGAAACTGAGGGCACAGCCGCCAAAGCCTCTACTACAGCCATTTACATGGCACACGCCCAGATCCGATGGCTTGAGGAGCTCCTTGAGCAGGCAAACCCCAAAACTAAAGAGGCAGAACTGTTAGAATGCACTCTCGATGCTGCAGAACACCTGGTGGACATGGCAGTGGACCCCTCAGACTGAATGCCAGGGCTACAGCCATCACTAACCGTGCCAGAAGAGCACTGGGGCTAAAATTATGGGAAGCCGAATAACGAGTCCAAAACGCTACTGCAAAACCTGTGCATGAAAGGAAAACATGTTTTTGGGGACAGCCTGCAGGAATTCCTAAAACAGAAAGAGGATGGTAAAGATCTACCCAAAAATAAGAACAGGCACACCTATCTCCTTCTGCTAGCGGAGGGGGGGGAGAGAGACAAGTCACACCAAATGCGCAGACACACCCATTACCAAAACATTTCGAGGCAGAAGAACATCCAGCGGATACCACAGTTCCTTCACCCATTCCTACCAACCTTCCTCCTTCAGAACACGTGGGTCCAAGTTCGGAGGTAGAGGTAATAGGGGAAAGCAACAATGACTACATGGCCAGAACATCACACGGGCGAGAACTGTGCCCTCCTGTGGGACAAAGGTTGTCGCTTTTCAGATACCAGTGGTTCTGCACAACTTTGGACAGGTGGGTCCACGAGGTGGTGTCGAGAGGGTACTCCATAGAGCTATCTCAATCCCCGTCACACACAGGTTCATAAGCTCTCCCATTGCCAAAAAGAAGGCAACAGCTCAACAGGTCCAACATATCCTGTTGGAGTTGTTACAAAACAGAGCAATACAGGCCGTCCCCCTTCACGAACAGAAACTAGGAGTGTACTCCATTTTCTTTCTCCAACCCAAGAAAATGGGGGAACTACGCCCCATCCTGGACCTGAAGCATCTCAACCAACATGTAGTTTCTCAAAGGTTCAAAATGGAGACCCTAAAGTCAACTCTTTGCAGTATCCGGGTAGGTGACTACCTCATGTCCATAGATTTGAAGGACGCATACCTTCACATACCCATCAGACCAAAAATGTAAATTACGTACCTGCCGTAATTCTTGATCTTCTTGGACGAGTCTCCACCACTCATTCACACTAATGGGATCAGCGCTGGAGGCACTAGGACCCATCGGGAGCAAACTTTTTTGTTGTAAGGCCGGCGCCTGAGATGGCGTCGCGAGGACCGGCACCACGAGCCTCAGCTCGTGCGGTAATGAATATCTCGGCGTCGACCTTCCAACCGCCTCAGTACCTTTTTTCCCCGAGGAGGTGCAGCCTGACTTAACCTAGAAGGATAGCCTAACCAAAAAACGGACATAAGATAGTCTGAAAGACCCATATAAGAAGGGTCAAACAAAGAAATCTTCACAGCCTAAAGATTTGAGGGAGTGAAGACCAACAACAGAGGTGAGCTCGGGGGATGGAGGGTGGGTGTGTGAATGAGTGGTGGAGACTCATTCAAGAAGATCAAGAATTACGGTAGGTACGTAATTTCCATATCTTCCTGGACATGAGTCTCCACCACTCATTCACACTAATGGGAGAGTACCGAGCTAATAATCCCGAGAGGACGGCAGGAGAGACCAAGAGCTCACAGTTTTAGGACAGAAGTCCATTAAGGATGGTTCTGCTAAAGGACAGATGTCGTCTGGCATGGACATCCAGGGCACAGTGTTTAACGAAAGTATGCACTGAGCTCCAGGTAGCCGCATTGCAAATATCTGCAATGGGAACGTTGCAGATTTCTGCCAGAGATGCCGCTACCGCCCTAGTAGGGTGAGCGTACTCTCTGCCCTCCAGCTTAACCTGCGCCATGGAATAACAGTGGCGAAGGCATGCCACTAGCCATGCTGAGATACACCTGATAGCGACAGGTTGACCCAGCCGGGTCTCGCTGAAAGAAACAAACAGTTGTTGAGCTTTACGAAAGTCCTTTGTTCTATCTAGATAGAAACGTAAAGCTCTCTTGACGTCCAGGGAATGAAGAGAACGTTCTCCTTCATTTTGGAAGTCCGCAAAGTAAGAGGGAAGGACTAAAGGTTGGTTTAGATGGAACTCCGAAACAACCTTAGGAAGAAATTTAGGATGGGTTCTAAGGACTACTTTGTCTTTATGGAACACAGTATACAGAGGGTCTGTGACAAGGCATGTATCTCAGAAACCCTGCGGGCTGAGGTAATGGCCACCAGGAAGGCCGTTTTCCAGGTAAGAAATTTTAGCTCACAGGTAGCCAGAGGTTCGAAAGGCTTTCGAGTGAGCATGTCTAGCACAAGATTAATGTCCCAGGCTGCAACTGGACGTTTTATAGGAGGTCTGGTATGCAGAATTCCCTTAAGAAACCTCTTAACCACAGGTAACTGAGCTAGTGACAAGGAAAGTACCGGCTCATAATAAGCTGAAATGGCACAAAGGTGAACTTTGACTGTAGAGTACTGCAGGCCTGAATTTGAGAGGTCTAAGAGGTACTCCAAAATTTTATCTGGTGGGCAGGAAAAGGGATTTAAAGAGGATTTTGCACACCAGAGCTGAAAGCCCATTTGGCTGTGTAAGTTTTCTAGTGGCTGGCTTCCGCAGCCAAAGGAATATCTGAAACCCTCGAGAGACATTGAATCTATTCACTTCTATCTCTTCAGGGGCCAAGCATGAAGATGAAGCGACCTCAAGTTGGGATGAACAACTGGCCCTTGAGTCAAGAGGTTCATCTGAAGTGGGAGTGGTTTCGTCGGAGCTGCCGACATACTGTTGAGTAGTGGAAACCACATTTGTCGAGGCCAGAAGGGAGCAATGAGGATCATTTTGTCCCCCTGGGATTCGAACTTGAGAAGTACCCTCTGAATTAGAGGAAGAGGTGGAAAGGCATATAGAAAGCGTTTTGTCCACTGCAGCCTGAACGCATCCTGACAGAAAATGCCAGGTCCTGGGTCCAGGTCTGGAGTTCCCCACTCTGCAAATATTGACTGAACTACGGCCGAGTCAAGAGACCATTCGTGAGGATCTGTCTCTGTTCTGCTGAGGCGGTCCGCCAGTTCGTTCTGTACTCCTGGCAGGTAGACCACCTGAATTAGAGACTTGTGCTGCAAGCACCATTCTCACACTCTCATCGCTTCTCTGCGTAAGGGGTAAGAGTGAGCGCCGCCCTGTTTGTTGATGTAATACATCACTGCTTTGTTGTCCATCTGAAGGAGAATGCTCTTGTGACAGAGAATGTCCTTCAACGCCTGGACCGCATAAAGGACGGCTCTCATTTCCAAGACATTTATGTGAAGCTGGGACTCTATCTGAGTCCATGTACCTTGAGTGTGGAGAGCCTGACAGTGAGCCCCCACCCCAACAGGGACGCTCTATGGTAATGGAAATCTGATGATCCGAGGAGCAAAGGGATACCTTCTAGGAGATTGTTCTTCATGACCACCAGATGAGTGACCTCTTTAGAGGTTCAGTCACCTTGATGGGAAAGGACTGCACATGAGTGGTTGGGGACCACTGAGTACTGAGCATCCACTGAGAGGTTCTCATGTGAAGGCGTGCTAGGGGTACAGTGAACACTGAGGATGCCATGAGACCTAGCATCCATTGCAACGAGAGAGCTGGAACCGAGTTGCTCTCCCCGATGTGATGGGCCATCTGAAGGATATTGCTCCTTCTGTCCTCTGGAAGAAAAGCCTTCGCACAGGAGGTGTCCAGAAGAGTTCTTATAAAAAGGAGTTTCTGGGAGGGGTGCAGCTGCAACTTTTTGAGGTTTAGCAGGACTCCCATGGACGTGAGAAAGCTTGAAGCCGTGGCTATGGCGTCCAGAGTTCCCTGCCTGGAAGGACTTACCAGAAGCCAGTCGTCCAGATAAGGGAACACTTGAATTCCAATCTTTCTGAGATGCGCTGCGAGAACTGCACAACACTTTGTAAAAACTCATGGCGCCGAGGACAGCCCAAAGGGCAGGACTCTGAACTGATAATGCTGTCCCAGAGCCACAAACCTTAGGAATCTGTGATGCTTCGGGTGAATAGAGATGTGCTGGTAAGCATCCTGCATGTCTAGGGAGGCTAGCCAGTCATACTGATGAAGCAAAGGTAACAAGGTTCCTAGTGAAATCATCTTGAATTTCTCCTTGGGCAGAAATTTGTTTAGTTTTCCAAGGTCCAAAATGGGGCGCATGCCCCCGGTTTTCTTTGGAACCAGAAAGTAATGGGAGTAGAAACCTGTGTTCCGTTGGTGCAGCGGAACTATTTCTACTGCCCTGTTGTTCAGAAGACCCTGAATCTCGGAGGCGAGAAGGTCTGACTGAAGTGTTGACAGCCTAGGCTGTCGTTTGGGGGGACGATCCGGACGGGTCTCCACAAGATTGAGTGACTATTCCTCGCGGATTATCCTAAGGACCCATTTGTCTGAGGTTATGGACTTCCATTGATTGTAGAAGGCGCCAGACGACCTCCCACCGCTGAGGAAGAGTCCACCTCAGGCAGCTGAGGTGGGACTTGGGCCAACAACTCAGAAGGTGGCGCTGGACGCTGGTCCTTGCGCCTTCTGTTGCGCTTTCTTTTGAGGCTGGGGGCTTGGTTTTATGAAAACTTCTCTGTCTTTGCCTCAAAGGACTGACGGTTATGGAACTGGTGTTTATCAACACCCCCCGAGAGGGACAGGAGGAGGCTGAGCCAACTTAATGGTTGACCTAGTTTTTATACAGCTTCTAGAGCCTGTTCTATTTGAGGGCCAAGAGATACACACCATCAAAAGGAAATGCCATTACCTGCTGCAAGCGTCATTCGTGAAACCTTAAGTGCACAGCCAGGAATGATGGCGGTACAAATGCCGCCGCCGCTCTGAAGCAGTATCGAAAGCAACCATAGCCGCTTTAACCTGCTGGTTGCTGGATTCGATACCCAGGTAATGGTCTGAAGAAGCTCTGACTTTGTATGCGATTCCAGTAGAGCTTCAACCAACTGTTTGAGCGAATGCCAAAGAATATACTCATATTGAGAGAAATAGCCCTGGTAGCTGGCAATACGACACCAGGGTGGAAGCAGCAAAGACTGTCTTACTTAAAGTGTCTATCTTATGAGATTCTTTGTTAATTGGTAGAGCTATACTAGTTTGGGGAAGGACGACCTTATCATTCTCTGCCAAAACTACAATAGGATCCACAAAGGCTTGGGACGCCAAAATGGGTCGATCCTTGGGGGCTGAGTATTTCCCATCTATGGATTTAGCCACCGAAGGAATAAGAGCGGGATTACTCCATACCATTTGAGACAGCATCTCAAAGGATGGCTGTACCGGAGAAGTCAAATCCGTAGGGATCTCAAGAACATGGAGATATTGGAGTCTTAGCAATTTCCCAGGATTGATGTCTGTAGTTTGGAGAGAAAGGGTGGAAATCAAGTTTTTCAGCAGAGACTTAAAAGACAGGTCCTCGACCACAGGCTCTGCAGCAGGAATAGATCCTGTTTCTTCCACTTCATCACCCAGCCTAAGGTCTGGGTCAGGCTCAATGTCATCTCCTGACAGTCCAGGAGGGACTGTATGGACAGGAAAGGAGTGAAAATCAGATGGAAATGAGGAAGGAAAAGGGTTAAGGGAGGAGACCTGAGAGATGGACGATGCCCTAAGGACCTCCAGAGCCGCAGAAACATACGGCACCGAGGAGGCACATGGTGCCGCGAGGCCGGACGGCACTGCGGCGCCATATGGCACCGAGGACGTCGCCGAAGCACACGGTGCCAAGTAACCTCACGGTGCGCGATGGCGCCGACAACGCCTTGGCTCCAAGCGCACCATTGACACCGAGGGTGTCGAAAATACCCCAAGACTCTGAAAAACAGGATTTGAGGAGAAGGGAGGAAGAAGAGCAGGAGATAGAGGCATCGGTGTGGCCTCCTGCGCCGCAGCCATATGGGGAGAACACCTAAGCGCCGGGAGTCGACGGCACCAAAGACGTGCCATGACTAGGGAGGCTCTCAACTCGCCCCTACCTGGTCTCCCAAGAAGCCCGAGCCCCTGAGTGACCGGGCCAGGCAGCTGGACCAACCTCCGAGCCCATTGCTCCATAAGAGCAGCTCAGTGATGAAACTGCTCATCTGAAGACCTACCAGAGGGTAGGGTAGGGCTCCGATGTCGAAGACGTCGGCTACCAGAAACAGAAGCTGGCTCCGAAGGAGGAGACCGGCAACTAGCTCCAATAACTGACCATCTACGTGCAGACAAATCAGAGGGCTACCTCGAGTGATGCCTTCTCTTTTTGACCTATGGGCGAAGAAGAGCTTGAGGCGAGCAGTGCCGAGAATACAACCGTTTATTTTTATGCTTCGAGGACTGCCCGCCTCTCAGGCACTGGACTGACCGTTGTCAGACCCTCCGGAGAAGGTGGTGGACCGACCCAGCCCGGCTGACTGAACAGCTTTCATACGAAGTCTCCCTACTGTCACCTGACCTGCTCATGGTCGACTCTGTCAAAGTAGGCTGAGACTTATAAATGAGAATAAACTTAAGCGATACTTATTCGAGATATTACTACAAAACAATAAAACTGAAAACTATGCTGCTAGTTTGAAGTTTGACTCCCGGCGGGTGAGCGAAGTCATCACTGAAGTGCACTCGACGGCGGGAAAAAAGGAACTGAGGTGGTTGGAAGGTCAACGCCGAGATATTCATTACCGCACGAGCTGAGGCTCGCGGTGCCATCTCAGGCGCCGGCCTTCCAACAAAAAAGTTTGCTCCCGATGGGTCCTAGTGCCTCCGGCGCTGATCCTATTAGTGTGAATGAGTGGTGGAGACTCATGTCCAGAAAGATCACAGACAATACCTCAGGTTCCACATCCTAGGTCAGCATTATCAATATTAGGCCTTACCCTTCGGTCTTACCTCAGCACCAAGAGTGTTTACCAAGGTGTCAATAGTACTAGTAGCCAGACTCCGAGAACAGGGTCTGGATATCATTCCCACCTTGGACGACTGGCTGATTCGGGCACGCTCCAAGGAACGCTCACATCAAGACACTGAGATTGCTCTATGAGCACTTGAGGAGCATGACTGGGTGGTGAACTAAGCCAAGAGCCATCTGGTGCCCACGCAACAAACAGAACACCTAGGGCAAAATCGACATGTCACAGGGATGGGCAAACCATCCCATACAAGGGTACACAACCTAATAAGATTGGCTTGCCACCTGAGGGCTTGCCATCAGACAACCATGGGACGGATAGCCCAGTTACTAGGTTGCATGGCTTCTTGCATCGACCTGATCCCTTGGGCCCAGTGGCACATGCGACCCCTACAGTCTTACCTCCTCACTTGGGATCCACGAATACAACTTGCACCTCATGGCTACCTACCACCACCAGTGAGACAGTCACTAACATGGTGGACAGTGAACCCAATCTCACACGAGGGGTTCCACTAGAGACATCATACAACGCCACTATAGAACGGATGCAAGCCTATCGGGCTGGGGAGCGTGTCGGGCACCTGACGGCACAGGGTCAATGGACTACATCAGAAGCCAAGTTGTCCATCAGTGTCCTAGAGATGAGGGCAGTATATCACGCTCTAAAAGCTTTCAGATCCTCCATTTCCAGTCAGTCGATACTGATTTGTTCCGGACAACCAGGTCACAGTGGCATACATCGCCAAACAAGGGGGTACCAGGAGCAGAGCTATGCTGAGGGAGGCGGCTACGGTTCTCAACTGTGCGCAGTCCAACCTCATGCAACTTGGTGCAGTACACCTCGCAGGCAAGCTCAACGTGCGAGAAGACTGGCTAAGTCGGCAACAAGTCCACCCAGGGGAGTGGCGTCTCCACCCCACTCTGTTCCAAATAATTCAAGAGACTTGGGGACCTGTATCCATGGATCTCATGGCCACAACGAAGAATGCACAGGTCCAAAGATTCTGTTCAAGATACAGGGAAAACCGGTTCCAGGGGACCGATGCCCTGTCACAACCTTGGTCCCAGTATCATGCGTACGTCCCCCCCCCTCCAAATTCCCTTGCTACCCCAAGTACTAGCCAAGATCTGATCCTCACGATGAACCATCATTCTGGTGGCACCCTACTGGCCATGGAGAGCCTGGTTCACCACAGTGCTGGCCATGACATTGGACAGTCGCAGGTTACCTT
Source organism: Neoceratodus forsteri (assembly GCA_016271365.2). NCBI lineage: Eukaryota > Metazoa > Chordata > Ceratodontiformes > Ceratodontidae > Neoceratodus > Neoceratodus forsteri. The sequence goes on along the minus strand of CM028129.1, from coordinate 336,754,291 downwards.
ACCAGCCGGACATGCTGACACAGGGGCCGGTACTACATCTGGCTCCACAGACCCTAAAACTCACAGCCTGGCTCCTGAGAGGAAGAGACTGATGAGGGCAGGTTACCACGAATCAGTCATCTCCACAATGCTACAGTCCAGACGATCCTCGACCACCTCTACCTATGGTAGACAATGGTCAGTGTTTGTGAAGTGGTGCCGAGACCAGGATAAGGATCCTAAACTAGCAGACATACCACCATCTTCTTGTTCCTTCAACGGGAGTAGATAAGGGTTGGCCCACTATCACTCAGGGTACAACTCTCAGCCATTGAGCGCCATTGTTCCCATTGGGGATACAGTCTGGGAGCACACCTGGACGCCCTGCACTTCCTAAGAGCGGTGGAAGTACTATGACCCAGAGTCAAACCATCCATCGCCCCCTGAGATCTCCCTTTGGTATTAGACTGTCTCAGTACAGCCCCCTTCGAACCACTACATGAGGTAGACCTCTTCTGGGTGGGTAAGAAGACCTGCTTCCTCGTCACTATCTGCTCAGTGCGAAGGATTGGGGAGCTAGGGGCGCTGTCATGCAAAGAACCTTACACTGTGTTCACCCCACAGGGGATACGCCTACGCACGGTACCAGCCTTCCAACCAAAGGTCGCTTCCACCTTTCACAGGGAACAACCCATTGAGTTACCTACATTCATGGGAGACACTCAACCTGGCGATAGGCCTGTCCCACACCATCTAGATGTCGGGATCACTCTGTCCATTTACATATCTTGAACTCTGCCCTTACGTAAGACAGAGAGGTTATTCATAGTCACAAAGGGGCAAAGACAAGGCAGGGCAGCCTCTAAGTCTACCATTGCTGGCTGGCTCAGGAGAACCATCCAGGAAGCCTACATGGCTAAGCAACTGACACCCCCAGAGGGTATCAAGGCCCATTCCATGACAGCAGTAGCCACCTCTTGGGCAGAAAGGGCCAACGTGTCTTCAGAGGACATCTGCAAGGCAGCGACATGGACTTCCATCCATACGTTTGCCAGACATTACAGACTAGAGCACCTGTACAAGCTACAGCCCACTTTTGCCACCCAGTTCCTCCTATCCACCAGCTCCTCCTCACTCCTAGACCACTCTGTGTCCCTCCCTAGGGTACAGTACTGCTACTTATCTACCCATGATGTAATGTCAGGAGTGCCATGGATGGTCAACTAATCACAATGGGTGTTTACTCACCTGGTAAAGGTTATTATGTTGGTTGACATCCATGGCACTCCAAGACCCTCCTGACAGACTGCTCAGAGTGACCAGGACTAGACTAATCAAACGAATGTCTTGGAGGGGATTAAGATATATTTTGCTAAAGACATCCAAGATATCGACCATCGACCTCTTGGGGGTCAAGTTTAGATTGTATTAATAGGTAAATAAAAACCAGGGCCAATGGCCCACATGTACTTATCGCCTCAGTCTGCATTATTGTATGGAATGGTTAGTGTTTTCCTTTTTCCTCGTGCTTGTTCGTTACTAACCTTGATTTCAGCTATGGAAGATTGGAACTGGAGAACAGGGGTTTTTGGAACCTGGATATACAAGAAATCTGATCCTAGAGTCATGGTGCATCACTAGCCTATCAGGTGGGCTAAAATCCATGATGTAAATGTCTGAGTGCCATGGATGTCAACCAACACAATCACCTTTACCAGGTAAGTAAACACCCATTATTCCCCACCTTGTCCATCACCAACGTCAACTGCTAATAACCCTGAGGTTTTCCACACCTCTATCCACCCACCCACCCACTGAGGTTCTCCCTACCCCTCTATCCACGCTCCCACCCTCCCACCCTGTCCATCACCATCACCCTCCCCCCACCCATCTACATCTGTCTTCACCACAACACACCGTTGCCAATGCTTTACCATGCTGTCCCCACCATACGTGCTCTGCCCATCCCATGCGCTCTTCTTGTTAGCTCAGCTTACTACCGCCACGGCTCACACAAATGATGTATGTCCTCTCTCCTCAGGTTTGTCTCCCTCCTCCTACCCCTATCCGGCAACATTCATCCCAACCCTGGCCAGTCTCCTCCCTGCCAAACTCAGACCCTCCCTACATTGGGGCTACACATAGCCTCTATGAACATCTGTAGCCTCTTAAAAAAAAAGACACTGCCTTCCACTGCTGGATGGCACATCATCAGCCTGACATTCTGGCAATTGTGGAAACCTGGCTGTCTAAATCTACCCCAGACTCTGCAGTCGCTCTCCCTGGCTACTCCCTTTTTAGGGAAGACAGAGTCAGTAAACGTGGGGGCGGCTGTGCTATCTATATGCGTGACTGCTTAATGGGCCATGCTCTACCTATTCCCAAGCTCGACCACGGTACCAAAGCCATCTCACTTAAAATCACCCCAGACCCCCTCCAGGGCCCCTGTGAATCTCTCAGTAACCTACATTCCCTGCTGAAACAAACCCAAGAAATCCAATCCTGACTACCTGTCCAGCCTCCCGCATAAGGCAAGCAGATACTACTGGGTGACCTCAACACCAACCGGCTTGCCAGTTCATCTGCCCTGCCAAGGATGCTTTGCAGCCCTGGACCTAACACAGTTGGTAACCCAGCCTACCCATCTGAACCCATCCAACGACTCTTACACATTACTGGACATCATCCTTACCAACCGCCTGCAGAGGAATTATGGAGATCATTGTCCATCCAAACTCCCAGAGTGATCACTCGCCAGTAACTTTCACGTGGTCCTGCCGTCTATCAAAACCTGTGCCCAGCCTGGTCTCCCACAGACTTATCTGACCAGGTAACCTCGCTAGGCTTAAGCAGTACCTCACCCAGTGGGACTGGTCACCAATCAACAGGGCCCCCTGGTATTGATGAAGCACTCGACTACTTTACCCACTTCTTCAATAAGGCCTGCAACATCTTTACCCCGCTGGTCAAAACCCGGACTAAGCAACATAGTGCACCATGGATCACAACATCACTGCTCAAACAGCTCCACCACAGAGACAATCTCTGGCATAGAGCCAATTCCTCAGGCAAGCCTGGGGACAGGCAATCCTACAATGCTGAGCACAACAGATGTACATGGGCCACTCGTAAGGCTAAAGCAGAGTACTACAGATCCACACTTGCCTCCTCCTGGGGGTCTACCTGGAACTTCTGGGACAACATAAAGGAGCTAAATGGGAAGACTCATTCCCGGCCCCCGTCTCTACTCAACTTTAATGGAACCGCTATCACTGGCCCCACTAATATTGCAGACTGCCCAACACCGCTTTCTCAGATCTCGAGCCAGTTCTCCTAGTAACTTCTTCGACCCTACCCCCATCCACAACCCCTCCTCACCCACCTTTCTACCTGAGGATCATCTCACCACAAAACTCTTGGCATTATCTTAAAATCCTCGGTGTTACCAGCCTTCTCTGACCCCTGGATAACAGGATCCTACAGCAGGTCCTTGAGTAGTACTTACCCCTGACTGATTTACTCAACGCTCCCTCTGCCTGGGCCAGTTCCCTTTAGCTTGGAAAAAGGCTGTGATCACCCCATCTTCAAAAGTGGAGACACCTCCTCTCCTGAAAACTATCGGCCGATATCTCTGCTTCCTCCTCTCTCTAAAGCCCTGGAAAAAATGGTGGCAGACCAATTATCTGAATATCTTGCCTCCCACAATCTCCTATGCAGAGAGCAGCATGACTTCTGTCCAGGTCATAGTACGACCACTGCTCTCATGGAGTTCTCAAGCTTCCTTTACGAAACCCTTGACAAAGGCCACCTTGAAGGGGCTGTCTACATCGACTTCTCCAAGGCCTTTGATTCGGTCTGCCACCCACTCCTACTGGACACTCTCCTTCAACTAGGCTTTTCCCAAGGCCTGCTGGACTGGTTCTCTAGCCATCTCTCTTCAAGGTCACCGTGTGCCAAAATAAACACTTCGCTCCAGCATCCGCCCGTCTGCTCCGGAGTCCCACAGGACTCCATCCTGGGCCCTCTTCTTTTTAGTCTCTATGTAAATGCCCTACCCAACTCCTGCTCCAGCAAGGTCCTGCTATATGCAGATGATGCGGTTCTCCTCTCCTCCCACCCTGACCCCTCCTCTCTTCAGGCCTCCCTCCTTTCAGTCAAACTGGAAACTGGTTCAACGACCGCAGGCTGGTCATTAACATTAAAACAAAACAAAAGCCATTTTGTTTGCCCATCATCAAAATAAAGGAAAAAACTCACCCCCTCCATATACTATCCAGCTCACTCCACCCACTAGAACAAGTTAGCAGCTATAAATACCTGGGCATCACCTTCGACTCTGCCATCTCCTTTCACTCGCATATCGACCTGCTCACCTCAGCAATTAACATGCGCATAGGTCTTCTCTACCATCATAAGGACTGCCTCCCATCAGATGCCCTCAGATTGGCTGTCTCCTCCTCTGTCCTGTCTCTTGTAGACTACGGCCTCCCTGTCTACGCTGCTGCTGATGCCACCGCCCTCAGGAGAATCCAACTATCCCTAAATAAGGCCTGTAGGCTCCTCACTGGTGCAGACAAATGGACTCATGTATGCACTCTATACTCGCTGGCTAGCATACTCAATCTAGAAGAGCGGTTATAATATCAGACCTGCCTCCTGGTTAAAAAAATACTTCTAGGTTTCTCCCCCCTCCAGGGGTGTCCGCCTCCTTCCCCCCTACTTCCCTCTCTGCCTCTACCCGTGGCTCCACTAAGGCTGCTCTCAGAGTCCCGAGGTGTGGACATCACTCACCCAGAGATCCTTTGTTACAGGGCACCACACTGGTTCAACGCCTTCCCTCCTCAATCTCCTCACTCACTAAAACAGGTCCTTTTAAGGCAGCTCTCAAGAGCCTCATTTTCTCCACCCACTGCTGCAAATGTGCTCCACAAGCTAGCCCATAGGTGCCCTGCCTCCCGGCCCCTTTCTAGACTCTTGGCGACAATCGCCTTATCTCAGGCTGCAATTATGAATTTACTGTATTTCTCCTTGGAGCCTAACTTCACACAGTATAGACCTCTGTACTGCTATTGTAAACTGTAACTCTTCTCTGGGCACTGGATGGCTCGGAATTCTATGTTGTTTGTTCTGACACCTGCAAATATATGAATACTGTTTGTTTCGCTGTTTGGTATGCAACAAAAAAATCTGTGAACCTCCTGTCTATCATATTGCATTGGTAGTTGCTGTCTCATGTGTTGAATCCACTGGAACTGATTTTGGAAATGAGTCCTTGACTCAAAGGGTTGTAATCTCGATATGTATAATAAATAAATAATTACTGGGGGCATTCAATTATTAGGAATCACCTTTGGGGTATCTGAGGTTGAAAAAAAATAATTGGGAAAAGAAAATTAATGAATGCTTTGCCCTTACATCAAAATGGAAAAACATGCAGATTTCCAAAAAGAAGCAGGGACGCTTGATTAAAACTTTATTGCTACCTATATTTTTATATATTAGTGCAGTCTTCCCACTACCCTGGGAATTAGAAAAGTACAGTTATGCAAGAACTTACCATAACAGTAAATCTTTGAGAGAGGCTCTTGCAGTGGGTAATTACATATAGGACTGACGCTGGCAGGCAACCCAGGACCCATGGAAAAATTTCTAGCTAGCAGTCCCTGGCGAGGGCCGCCCCACGTCAGGTGACCGGTATCAGAGACGTCGGTATAAAGGCGGTCGAGCGCCCGCCTTCAGTTCTTTCCGCCACAGGCCAAAGAGGCCGGACGAGAGAGGAGTGCATATTTCCCAATGGAAAAGGAGCTGAAAAAGCCTAGGAGGATGGAGGGTGGGAGGTGTCACCTGCAAGAGCCTCTACGAAGATCTACTGTTACAGTGGTTCTTACGTAACTGTACTATCTTACGAGAGGGCTCTTGCTGTAAATATTACATATAGGAATGAATCCCAAGCAGTCTGGAACAAAGAAAGGCACGGGAGGAGGAAAACTACTCCAAAAGGTAGTTCTGGTTGTGCAAGTCTCAAGACAGGAGGCCTTGCAAACAGCCGGCCCAAAGCCTGCTCATCGAGTAGAGGCAACATCCAACTGTAGTGTTTCATAAAGGTATGGACGAAGTCCAGGTGGCAGCAACGCAGATGTCTGCTGCAGACACATTCTTGAAACAAGCCGCAGAGGCAGCTACTCCTCTTGTGGAGTGGCCTCTGACTTGACCCGGGAGGGTCTTGTTGTATTTGTCATAACAGAAAGTGATGCAATGAGCCAACCACTTAGACAGGCATTGTTTGGAAACAGCATTGCCTTCCCTTTTGTGAGCAAAAGAGACGAACAACTGATCAGTCTTTCTGAGATCCTTCATCCTGTTGGTGTAGTATCTCAGAATCCGGTGAACATCCATAGTATGGAGCAAATACTCCCCTTGATTAGAGTACTAAGTAAAAAAGGCAGGTAACTCTATGGACTGATTTAGGGTAGACTCTGCTGCTACTTCAGGTAGAAACTTAGGAATCATGCGAAGAACAGCTGGTTCTTTGTGAAAAATCAAGTAGGGAGTTTTTACATCAGGAATGGAGCTCTGAGATTCTTGAGCGAGTAATGGCCACCAAGAAAGTGTGTCTTCAGAAAGGAACTTCAAATCCACAGAAGCTGCAGGTTCAAGGGAGGAGAGTAAGTTTCTCGAGAACAAAGTTTAAGTCCCAAGGGAGCAGGAGTATGGATTGGGGGCCTCAGATGGAGACCCCTCTGAAAAGGTCTTGGAGGCCTCAGTTGAGCAAAGCCTTGTCTCAGAAGGGAACATGATAGGCGAAATGCGCCATGTGTACCTTCAGAGAGGAATGGCTGAGACCCAGGTCAAACAGATGACGTAGATACTCCAGGAGAAGCCCTGCTGAACAGGACAAAGGTTCCACGTTCTTGGAAGCGTCCCAAATAGTGAATCTTTTCCACTTCATGGCGTAAGTGGATCTAGTGGAGGGTTTTTTGGCCTCCACTAAAATCTCCACCACTTTGGGAGACACTCCAAAACGGGATTGGGCTAGGTCTGCAGGAGCCATGCATGCAGTTGAAGGGATTTGAGGGCTGGAAGGACCAGGGTCCCCTGATCCTGGGTCAACAAACCTCGGGATAGAGGAAGAGGAAGAGGAGGATCCTCTGAATATTGTTGTAGAAGGGAGAACAAGATTTGCCTGGGCCAGAAAGGAGTGATCAGAATCATTCTCGCTCCTTCTGAAGCTAGTTTCTGCAAGACTCATGGGATAAGTGGAATTGGGGGAAAGGCATAGACTAATCTGTCCTTCCAGTCTAGACACAGAGCGTAGTGCCAAAAAGCGCCTCGCTCTGGAACGAGCGAGCAGAAGATGGGAAGTTTTGTGTTTGGAGGGATGCAAACAGGCCGACCTGTGGTGTTCCCTAAAGTTGGAAGATATTGTCTAGGACCCCTTGGTCCAGTTCCCACTCGTGAGTCAGAGCAGAAGAACGACTTAGCTTGTCTGCCAGGGTGTTGTCAACTCCCGGAATGTGAATCGCCATGAGGTGAAGGTCGTGTTGCCCAATCTCAAACCCTCATTGCCTCCCTGCATAGAGGGTAGGACTGAGTCCCTCCCTGCGTGTTGATATACCACACCACACACATGTTGTCTGTCTGGACGGCTAGGTGGCCGGGAAGGATGTATTGGTGAAGGGCTTGGACAGCATACAACACTGCTCAAGCTTCAGACTATTGATGTGGAGAGCTTGTTCGAAGCTGTACCAGACCCTGGGTCCGATGCTGAGGCCTGATGGGCCTCCCAACCTTGCCTGAGGCATCTGTGGTTAGAGTCTGGGAGGGGGGAGGATGAAAGAAAGGAACTCCCCGAAACAGGTCCTGTTGAACCATCCACCATTGCAAGTCTCTCATCATTGGCGAGGAGATCAGAACTGACTGATCTAGGTCGTCCACTAGCTGATCCCTCTGGGAGCGTAAAGTCCACTGAGAGATCCTCATGTGGAGTCGAGCGCGAGGTACCGTCAGGATAGCAGCCGCCATGAGCCCGAGAAGGCAAAGGACCAACTTCACAGAGACCATCCTGCAGTTGGACAACAGACTTATTTGGGTCTGAAGGGTGGCCGCCCTGTCCGGAGGCAGGAAGGCCTTGCCCATGGTCGTATCGAGGATCGCCCCAATAAACTGTAACCTCGGGGATGGGTCCAGATGAGACTTGGAATGGTTGATGGTAATACCCAGGCAGGCAAAAACCTGCTGGGTAAGGGAAAGGAAACACAGGAGTTCCTCCCAGGGCCAGACCAGCAGGAACAGTCGTCCAGGTACAGAAACCTGCACCCTTGATACGCATGGGTGGGCCGCCACCACTGCCAGGCATTTGGTAAATACTCGGGGGGCCGAGGACAGACCAAACGGGAGTGCCTTGAACTGGTAGTGGTCCCCCTGGAATGCAAAACAAAGGTATTTGCGATGAAATGGGTGAATGGGAATGTGCATATAAGCATCCTGCACATCCAGAGCACAAAGCCATTGACCCGGCCGGAAGAGGGGCAGAAGGCTCTGCAAAAAGAGCATCCTGAACCTTTTGTACTCTACGTAAAGATTCAGGGAACTGAGATCCAAAATTGGTCTGAGATCTCCTGTCTTCTTTGGGACAAGAAAGAAATGGGAATAGTAACCCATCCCTTGTAGATGAAGGGGGACAGGCTCTATCGCTTGCTTCAGCAGAAGAGCAGAGATTTCCTCCTGGACCAAGAGAAGATGTTCCCGTGAATACGACAACTTCAGAGAGGGGTGGCGGGTGGTTTCTGAAGAAACTCTATGGAGTGTCCTTCTGCTCTGAGCTGGAGCACCCAAAAAGAAAAAATTACTCACCTTAGTAATGTTGTTTCTTCTAATGGAGTCTTGCTATATTATGACATATGCAGTGAGTCCCAACCTTCGAACTGCTCCGGAGGTGAAAGAGTTAACTTTCCATGCCAGGCATGGAACGCTGAGCTCGAGCTCGGTTGAAACTCTGTCTGTTGTTCTTCAAACTCAAACCGTCAGATCTTTACGAGCTAAACTCACTGAGGTCCTGTGTGGAAGCTGTAAACCTACACTAGCCAACTGGCTACTAAACATCAGAACACATTTTTTGGTCCCAAAACAAAGACTCAAGTCAGAGGACCCAAAAAATGAAAAACACAACACCAAGTCACCCCCAAAAAGGAGGGGTGAAACAACAAGGTGGGCACCTAGTAAGTGCCAACACTGCACTGTCCACCCACATCCCAAAAACAGAGGTTCTGAGTGGGGCAGGCAGGGGGGGGAGGTCAGAATATAGCAAGACTCTATTAGAAGAAACAACATTACTAAGGTGAGTAATTTTTTCTTCAAACAAGATGAAGTCTTGCTATATTATGACATATGCAGCCTACACAGCAGTACCTCCATGGAGGAGGAGGGACAGAACCTACTTCGGAAAAAGGCTCTGAAGCACAGCTGTGCCAAACCGAGCATCACTCCTAGCCTGGATGTCCAGGGAGTAATGCTTGGTAAAAGTGTGAACTGTTTTCTAGGTGGCTGCTTGACATATCTCTAGGATACGGATGTCCCTGGCAGCAGCCAGGGAAGCAGCTGTACCTCTGGTAGAGTGAGCCCTCAGGCATGAGGGAGGAACCTTTCCCAGTTTTTCATAGCAAAATGGGATACAAGAGACAATCCACCTGGCAATGGATCTTTTAGTGGCAGGTTTCCCTTTACCAACCTCACCATAAGTGAGGAACAGTTGGAGGGAGTCAAACCTGTGACCCTTGGTACGCTCTATGTAGTAACTAAGGGCTCTTTTCACATCTAAACTGTGCAGCCTCCTCTCGCCAGAGGAGGAATGGTCAGTGAAGTACACCGGAAGAGACATAGATTGACTAAGGTGGAAATCTGAAACCACCTTAGGCAAGAACTTCCTGTTAGTCCTGAGGACCACCTTATCTCTATGAAAGGAGATAAAATCAGGCTCCACTGACAAAGCTTGTAATTCACTTATACATCTGGCAGAAGCGATGGCTACCAGAAACACAGTCTTCCAAGTCAAGTACTTAAGCTCTGCTGAAGACAAAGGCTCAAAAGGGGGTCGCATAAGCTGAGCAATGCAAACATTGAGGTCCCAGGCAGGGGCAGGGTCCCTGAATGGAGGGTTGGTGTGAAGCAATTCTTTGAAAAACTTGGCGAATACAGGGTGAGCTGAAAGAGAAGAGGGCTTACCTGCTGAAATAAAAGCAGACACAGCTGCCAGATGCACTTTCAGTGTAGCTGGTCTCAGCCCCAAGCTATTTAAGTGGACCATATAATCAAGGACTGTGGGCAGATCAGCAGATTCTGGGGAAATATGCTTCCCAGAGCACCATATGGAAAGTCTTTTCCATTTGGAATTGTAAGTAGCCCTGGTGGAAGGTTTTCTAGAAGCCTTCAGGATATCCAGTACACCTTGGGAGAGGTGTAAAACAGTTAACTCTAACTCTTCAAGAGCCAGGCCTTGAGATTGAGAGATTTGAGGGTCGAGCACCAAACCCTCCCCTGAGCACAGGTTAACAGGTTGTAATTCCTGGGAAGACACAGGGGAAGATGGACTGCTAAGGACAGTAGGAGTGGATACCAGGGCTGTCTGGCCCAGTCTGAAGCAATCAGGATCATCTTGCAGGGTTGAGATCTGATTTTGACTAGCACTTTGAACAGGAGAGGGAAGGGGGAAAAGCATAGAGAAACTTCCCTTCCCGATTGAGAACTAAGGCATCCAGGGGGACTGAGCCCAACACTGGGGGCCTGCAGCAGGGAAGTTAGTGATTGCCTGGGGCTGCAAAAGATTCATCTGTGGGTGCCCCATCTGGAAAATATGACCTCCAAGACAGAGGTCCAGTGACCATTCGTGATGGCCCTGGAAATCCTGCTGACAGCATCTGCCAGGACATTGTCCTTGCCTGGGAGGTGTGAACTGGCGAGGGGAGGTGTCACGGAGTACAGAGACCACAACTTCATTGTTTTCGTGCACAAGGCCGAGACCGAGTGCCTCTTGTTGTTGATGTACCACATTGTGGTGGTGTTGTCTCTCCTGACCTGTACAACTTTGTTCTGAACAGATTTGGAAAAAGCCTGAAGTGCTAGAAATACTGCTCTGAGTTCCAACAGATTGATGTAAAGCAGAGATTCCTGAGGGGATCACAACCCCTGAATGGTGAGGTCGCCCATGTGAGCCCCCCACCCCAAGAGGGAGGCATCTGTAGTAAGGATTAAAGAGTGAGACTGAGTGACAAAGGGGACCCCTTGTCTCAGATTGTTCTGATCCTGCCACCACTGTAGGGCCTGGACCAGGGTTTGAGTTACTGGAATCAGTTTGGTCAGAGGGTCCTTCCTTTGAGACCAAAAGGCTCTCAAATGGAACTGAATGTCCCTCATCTGAAATCTTGCTCCCTGCACTACTGCTGTAGAAGCAGCCATGTGCCCTGGGAGCTGTAGAAAATGCCTGCTGGTCGAGACACCTGCAGGGTGAATGAGGAGGCCAGAGAGACCAGGGTCCTGCCCTGTCCAGTGGAAGGAAGCTCTGGCCTTCTCTGTGTCCAGCTCTGCACCTATGAAGGTGAGAGCTGGACAGGCTCTAGAACTGACTTTGGAAGATTTAGAAGGAAACCCAAAGAAGTGAGCAGTTGCTGAGTTATCTGTAAATGTAACCTGACTTGGTCTGGGGACTGGCCTACTATGAGCCAGTCGTCCAGGTAAGGGAAGATGGCAATCTTCTGCCTTCTTAGAGAAGCAACTACTACTGCCAGGCATTTTGTGAATACCCTCGGAACAGAGGTGAGGCCAAAGGGCATTGCTCTGAACTGGTAATGGCCTGAGGGCAGCCTAACCTGAGGTACTTTCGATGGGAGCTCTGACGAGAATATGAAGTAGGCATCCTTGAGGTCCAGGACACTAGCCAGTCCCCTGGCCTTAGAGAGGGTAGATAATTCCCAGAGTCACCATTTTGAATTTTGGTTTTAAAAGGTGCTTGTTTAAGTATCTGAGATCCAGGATGAGCCACCATTCTCCTGTCTTTTGGGTTAAGGAAGTACCTGGAGTACAACCTTTGCCCTGGTGTAGGGGTGGAACCCTTTCCACAGCTCTGAGAGCTAGGAGGAAGAGACTCTGCCTCTAAGGCAAGTGCCTCTGATGGATTTGCAGGTGGAAAGGATCTGGTTCTCATCTTTGGAAACTTTTGAAGTGAGAACCAGTCCCTGGCTTACTACTCGGGACCCATTTGTCTGATGTCAGAGACCAGTCCTGGACAAAGTAAGCCAGCCTGCCCCTACAGGTAGGAGAATCATCCTGGCAACCCCATCAGGTGCCTGTTTGGCAGGGGCTTTGGGCTGGGGTGGAAGCAGGCCTGCTTGTACCCCTGCCTGCCTCTCCTCTAAAGAACCCTGTCTGGGCAGAAGCAGAAGAGGAGGCCTGGGCTTTGTAAAAAGGCCTATGAAAAGGCCTGCCCCTGCCCTGGGAAGCTGCCTTTGAGGAGTGGCCTGCCTTTCCTTGGCCTGTGCACTCCTATAGGTGGTCCTATACTCATCCATTTCTTCATGTAATTTTCTGTTTGCTCCCCAACAGAGAATTACCCACAACAGGAAAATCCATGGCATCAGTCTGGGTATCCTGTGACAGGCTAGTACATCTGAGCCAAGCCATTCTTCGAAGTGCCACAGATGTAGCCATGACTCTAGATGACACATCATTGGAGTCTACTGCAGCATGGAATTGCACCTTGGATGCCTCAATACCATTATCAGCCACCTGCTCCAGCTCCTTGGCAAGCTGGTCAGGGACCTGGTTTGCTAGGGCCATAACAGTGTCCCATCTGGATTTTTGATACTTAGCAGTATAGGCCATATAATTGGCCTGTCTGAGTCCCAAGGATGCTGCCATGTACTGTTTCTTTGCCATGGCATCAATCCTCCTGGAGTCCTTGTCCGGGGGGTGTGAAGCCAAGGGAATGTTTGCCTTATCACAGGCTGCAGCCTGCACTACCCCAACATGCCTGCATTGTTGTGTAAGGAACTCCGTGTCTCAGCCTGACAATGTATACCTTTTGTGCATTCTTTTATCCACAGGAGGTATAGTGTTAGAGTCTTTAAAATCTTAAATGTCTGTTTCCAAAGGATTTGTGTAAGGAATAGACAGCCCCTAGACTCTGGGATATCCATCATTTCCACATAGTCAGGCTCCTCCTGGTCATCCACAAGCTTCTTCCATAGGAAGCTGGAGGTTTCAGCCACTTTTTATAAAACATGAAATGGGAGGGGACTCAGAAAGCCTAGGAGGAGACACCTTGAAGGTCTGTCTGGGGAGATGTCCGGTCAATGGGCACATCCAGACTTTCAAATCCACATTCACTTTCCTCATACTCCTCTTCCTCCTCCTCTGGTTCATAAAATTCTCTAAATCATACTCTTGAACCGGTGGAACCGCCGACCGGAGCGCCTGCTTGATGGTGCCGTTCTGGTCGGAACCGGGAAAGCGACTGAACAATTTTGATTGCTTTGGCTATTTCTTCAGCGGTTGGAGAGGAAAGTTTTGGCTCCACACCAGCTGATTTTTCTTTTCTAGTTCTTTTAGCTGGAACTGACTCCTCAGAATTGGTTCTCCTTTTGCTCGAAGAAGTCTCGCCCTGGTCAGAGGGCACTCCTTCTGGTTCGGTCTGAACCGAACCAGGCTGGCCATCCGGTTCAGCGGACTTTTTGGCCTCCCTTTCCCTGAGCCTACCAACTCCCTTTTCCAGAGTAGCTGCAGGGAAATTTTTGCAAATCTGGCAGTCTGCATTGAGGTGGTCAAACCCCAGACAATAAACACAGGTGGTGTGGGGGTCAGCCTTGGCAAAGACTTCCCCATACACACTGCAGTGCTGAAACCCAGTGGGTCCGGTTTTTCTTTTGGGTTTCTCAGACATAGTGCCAGTCCTAACCAAACTTACCCTTTTATGGCAATCCGTCAGGCAAGACCCTCTTATCGGTTCCCAACCGTGTCACGGGTAGTGGAAAAAAACATAATAAAATCTGTTTTTTTTAGAACCGATAAGAACTGGTAACCACACTCTAAAAGCCCAATTTAAGATTTTTTAAACAACTTGATCGGTTCAAACTGAACCGATAAACCGTTTACAAGTTCCACACAGAATAGAATAAAATAAAACCTATCTAGTACTCACAAACACCACGGACAGAGACCGAACCGACAGGTAATGGTTTAAATTCGGTCAAAAACCGAGAAAAGCAGTACTTTAACCGACAAACTGAACCGAGCATACTAACATACTAAAATGCCAGCAGAATAGGCCTAATGGTCTTTCGTGTCTGCTCGTTTGGTCAGTCCCCAACCTGGGTGCTGACCTTGCTGTCCCCCTCGCCTTCTCCGGCTTCTCCTTCCCAGTTCCGGATATTCTTGCTGCATTGGATTTTGCTTCCAGAACCCTTCCTGTACCTGTCCCACCCTCTTGAACCCCTCCACTGTCTCTGCCTCCACCAGCCCCTAGGCAGTGCATTCCATGGCTCCACCACCCTCTCAGTGAAGTAGCACCTCCTCCTTTCTCCCTGAATCTCCCCCAGCTTCAGCGAGCCATGCCCTCTAGTGGCCCCTTCCTCCTTCCTTCAGCACCCGACTGTTCCTGCCCTATTTACCTCTTCATGTACCTAAAGATCTCATCATGTCCCATGTCCCTCTCTTCCAATGTGTACATATTTAGCTCTTCGAGCCTCCTCCTCAGGTCCTGTCCCCAAGCCCCAATTCATTTTGGTTGCCTCCTCTGGACCCTCTCCAGGAGGTTAATGTCCGCTTTAAGTGTGGCCTCCATAACTGCACGCAGTACCCGAGGTGCGGCCTCACCAAGCAGTTATACAGAGGGAGTATCACTTCCTCCTTCTGAGGTGATCCCTAGCGATGCATCCCAGCATCCTGTTGGCCTTGGCTGCCCTCCACAAGTCTCAGAGTTGTTCATCTTGACATCCACCACCACCCCAGGTCCCTCTCAGCCATCGAGACTTGTAGCATTTCCCCAGGGTGTGCACTTGACCTGGGTTTCTGGCCCCAGGTGGAGTACCTTGCATTTCCCTGCATTGAACCTCAGCTTCCACTTTCTAGACCATCTTTCCAGAGCCTCCAGGTCCCCTGTAGGGCCACCCTCCCTCCTCCCCATCCACCACCGCCCCCAGTTTCGAGTCATCTGCAAAGAGACTCATCTCACTCCTGATTCCTGTCCTTATGTCCGTTACGTAGGCGTTGAACAGAAGGGGCCCAAGGACTGATCCCTGTGGGACCCCACTAATGACCCTCCTTGGGGATGAGACTATCCCCTCAACTACGACCCTCTGGGTCCGGTCCCGGAGCCAATTGCCTATCCATCTGATCATCTGGTTCCCCACCCCCATTTCTCCCAGCTTATCCAACAGGCCCATGTGAGGAACAGAGTCAAATGCCTTGCTGACGCCTAGAAAGAGGACATCCACTGGTCTACCCAGGTCCAAGGCACTTGTCACCAGTCATAGAACTCACCAGGTTTGTCTGACACGATTTCCCGGGATGAATCCATGCTGTCCATCGTCCAGGCACCCTGACTTATCCAGGTCCCCCCCTAGCCTCTCCTTGACAATGCCCTCCATCACCTTGCCCACCACCGAGGTCAGGCTGACAGGCCTGTAGTTCCCTGCCACCTCCCTTGATCCCCCCTTGTGGATAGGCACTATATCAGGGTCGGACTGGCCCACCTGGATACCTGGAAATTTCCAGGTGGGCCCCCCTCAGTTGGGTAAGTGGTTATCTTCTGTACTCTGAAAACTTTCGCATTTATCTTCTTTTTTCTAATTAAATGGGGTATCTGTGACACTGCTGATAAATGTAAGATGCAAACACAGAGCTAGTGTATCAGATTGAAGTGGAATATTGATACGAGTGTATCAACCTGGGCCCTCCTTTATTGATTTTCCAGGTGGGCCCTTGTATCTTCTTTCCAGGTGGGCCCTCTGTACCCCAGTCCAACCCTGCACTATATGCGCCACCTTCCAGTCTTGGGGCACCCACCCTGTCCTCAGAGAGATGGTGAAAAGCTCTGCCAGGGGTTTTGCCAGGACATCTGCAAGTTCCTTCAGCACTCTGGGATGTAATTTATCCGGCCCCGGTGCTTTCTCCATCTTAAGGGAGCTGAGGGCTTCCCTCACTCTCTCTGCTGTGATTTCCACTTCCGGTACCCTTCTCCCTGCTTAGCCCTCCCCACCTGCCAGTGATGCCTCCCTCTCCCAGACCTGCCGATCGGTAAGGGTCCCTCCTCAGTATCTCTGTCTCCTCCCATGTATGATGCAGCACCCCATTTTCCTGTGAAAACTGAGGTGAAGTACTCATTTAGTACCTCAGCCTGCTCCCCGGGTCTTGTGCCCATCTCTCCCTGATTTAATCCTGCTAATCTGCCCCTTCACCTCGTTTTTCCCCAATGTATCTAAAGAACCCTTGTTCCCTCTCCTAATTTCCCTGGCCAGGTTCTGCTCCTTCCTTGCCTTAGCTGCCCTCACCACTCTAGTGGCTCTTCTAGCCATCAGCTCGTACTCCCCTCGATCCCTTTCACTCCTGTAGCACTTGAATTGCTTATAGGCTGCTTTCTTTCCCCGCACCACCTCCTGGACCTCCCTGGTCCACCAACAGGGATTTTTGGCCCCACCGTATTTCGTCTTACTCTTGCACAGGTGCTGGTAGCATCCTGCACCCCTCTCTGATGATTTCCCACCTACTATCAGCGTCATGTCTGACCAATCCCATCCAAATGCTCCTTAGGATCCTTCCATTTCCTTAAAATCCGCCCCGAGGTGGTTACTTCCGTCTTTGTGCAGCCTTCTACCCTCCTAGGTCCAGGCAGAACCAGACCGTGGCATGGTCACTCCCGCCAATGGGTCCCTTACCTCCAGGCTCCCCAATCTGGTCACTGTCTGCCAGGACCACATCCAGTACCCGTGCCTCCCTGGTCGGTTCCCTCACCTGCTGAGTTAGTAACGATCTTGAAAGACATCCAACAACCTCTGTTCCTGGTCACAGAGGATGTCATAGTCTCCCAGTCTGTTCCTGGCATGTTTAAGTCCCCAACACCACCACCGTTCCTCTGCCCAGTCTGCAGTGTCTCCTAACATCTGCCACCAGACTGTCCTCCAGCTCCTCCGCCAGGGCAGGGGGTCTATACACCACTCCTATTTTTACCCTCTTGCCACCCCTTATTATCAAGGTGACCCAAATCGCCTCCACGGTTCCCTCCGCCTCTTCTACTCCCCCTATGCCAATGCAGTTTTTGACTATCACTGCTACCCCTCCTCCCCTTCCCTCCCCCCTGTCCTTCCTGAACATAGTGTATCCCTCCAGGTTCAGGTCCCAGTCATGTCTTGCAGTGGCCAAGTCTCAGTGACCGCTGCCACATCCACTGCTCCCTCAGTTAGCATCGCCTGAGCTCAGGCATTTTATTGCCCAAGCTCCTGGCATTTAGCAGGACTACCTTCCACCCTTTCCCTATAGTTCCATTTCCCCTGCTCGTGTTCCCATGGGGATTCTGTTTTCCCCTGGTCTGCACTTTGCCAGTTGGCCTTTTTCTGCAATCCTCCTGGTCCCCAGGGGGGTATAGACAGAGTCCCTCCTTTATCGGCACCCCCTTGACAGCCTTTTCTCCCATCCCACCCCCTTTCACAAGTTTAAACCCCACTTTTCACCAATGAACCCCTCTATTTTCAACTTAAGGATTCCCCTCCCCTCCAACTTGAGATGTAGTCTATCTCTAGCATACAGCTCCTTATCCTCCCAGGTCTCCCCCCAATCCCCCATCAACCCATACCCTCTGGCCTCACACCACCCCTGAGCCACTGGTTTATCTCCTAATTTTCCTTTTGTGTTCCCCACTAGCCCTTGGCACTGGCAAGATTTCTGAGAAGAAACTGTGCATCCTATGTCATGACAGACCCTGGCGAGCTCCCTGAATCTTGCCTGTATCTCTAGCTCGCTATTTCCTCAATGTCATTTGTACCCAGGTGGACCAGTATGTCTGGGGAACCCCATAATCCTTGCCAGCTGATATACCTCGTATTAGCCCTGTGCACCGTTAGTCCAGGGAAGCATCTTGTTCTAACTGGCCAGGCTTCTCCCTCCCTATCCCATTTGATACCCCTGATCATAGAACTCCCCAGCAGGAGCACTCTGACCACTCCTTTTCCTCCATTCCCCCCCTTCCATGTCCCTCGTCCTTTCTACAGGCCCTCCACCCAGCCGGCTCCGTGTTCCTCCCCCTTTCTGGGTGCCACATGCCACCCCCTTCTTATTTACCATGGCCACCCCTTCCCCTCCAATCCTATGCCTCTCCTCCTCCTGAGTATCTTTCTGTTCCTTGCCAATTCCCACCTCACTGCTCGCAACTGGTCCTTCTCCCCCATCTGCTAAACTAGCCTGGCTCATCCTCCCTTCCTTCCTGTCTCCATTTAGTTCCTCCTTTCTAGTCGTGCTCCCCTGGCCTAAACCCTCAGCTCCCTTTACTGAATCCTCCTTGTACTTCTGGTCCTTCCCTTACCTTCCTCCCAACTGGTCCTTCCTTGCGCTTTCCTCCCTCTTCCCCTGCCCTCCTGCTCTGATTCACTGCTCCCCATTCTCCTGCATTCCAGGTCCCCCTGTTCTTCCTGCTATCTGGCCCCTGCCTCCTGCCTCCCACTCCCACCCCTTCCATCTCTAACTACCCCGTCATGGCTACATCACCCCTCATCCTTGAGTAGAAGAAGAGAATTGAGCGTTACTGAGTGTAAGGTCTGATCCACCTCCCTGCCTTGCTTCCTTCTGTCCAGCCCTGGCCATCTGCCTACTTCCCTGAGAATGTTGTCCCTCCATCCCCTTTGTGAGGGCCCCAGTTACCTGCCTGCTTCCTTGGTAGTGTCCTTTGCACCCTCTTACAGGTTCCCTATGTGACCCTGAGTATTCTCCTGCACTCCTTTCCCTATGCCCCCACCCCCAGTGCTTGGTGCAACCCTGTGGGAGATTCCCAGCCCCCTTCCCCCAGCTTTCTCCTAATCCCCGCAACCTCCTCCCTAAGCTGTGCTAGCTGGTAGCACACTGGGCAACCACCGAACTTCCAAGCCCAGTCCAGTATCATGGCTGCTCCACACCCTGTGCACCCCACCACCCTCCCAAAGATGCCGGCCCTAATGATGTGTGGTTCCATCCCCTTCCAAATAGGTTTCCTTGGGTGAGCCACCAGGTTCCCCCCTAGTCCAAGATACCCCACTGCCTAATCAGGTCACCCACTAATCTTACAGACAGTCCCACTGTACACCAGTAACCCTGTTACTAGGTGCAGTACAACACGTTAAACTTATAAGGGAAATGAACAACTCCGAAAGCTCCTCTCTCCCAGCCTTTAAATCCTACCCCCAGTGGCTAGAACTACATGAGCTGCACCTGCAGCCTTTTCCTCCAATTGCAGGGCAGGTGTTCCCCTATAAATTTGCAGACTTTTGGGGAGGGAGGGTCTTGGGCAGACACCTGACTCGAGAGACAGTGTATCAGCCCTGTGTCTCCCCTCCAAGCCCAGCAGCCAAAGAACCAGGCCCAAGCAAATCCCACCAAATAGGTTTTAAATCAGAAGAAATAGGCCTCTACCAGCGCAGCCTGTTACACAGTGAAACCCCACAAAATGAGCCCCCCTTACAGCCACAAAATCAGTTTACAAACATCCAGCAGCACCCCAAACAATACCCTCCTAGCCCCTTAGAAGTAAGAAAGAAAAGAACCAACCTACCAAGTAAAATCCACAAGAACCCTGTGAAAACAACAGCAGCAGCTACTGTCCTGGAACACAACTGATCCTGTCCCCTTCCAGTTCTTTCTGAGCAGAAGGAGAAATCTCCGGAGCGACTGTTCAGTGAGGCGGAGTAAAGAATCTGACGTCTTGCATTTGAAGAACAACAGACAGAGTCTCAACCAAGCTCGAGCTCAGCGTTCCATGCCTGGCATGGAAAGTTAACTCTTTCATCTCCGGGGCAGTTCGAAGGTTGGGACTCACTGCATGTGTCAGAATATAGCAAGACTTCATGTTGTTTGAAAGGATGAGAAGGGACTTGGCAAGGTTGGAGAAATGGTCAAACATATGGCAACTTAGATTCAATGCAAAGAAGTGCAAAGTAATGCACCTGGGAAATAAAAATCCAGGAGAAGAGTACACAATAGCAGGGAGGTACTAAGGACAACAATAATGGAAAGGGATCTGGGTGTAGTCATATCAGATGACCTAAAGGTGGGGAAGCAATGTGAGAAGTCAGTAAGGAGAGCCAGGGGGATACTGGGATGCATAGGGAGGGGCATCACAAGTAGAAAAAGGGAAGTGGTTATCCCTCTGTACAGACAGTTGGTGAGACCCCATCTGGAGTACTGCGTGCAGTTTTGGAGACCTCATCTACGCAAGGACATAGGATGGAAGGAGTCCAGAGGAGGGCAACTAAAATGGTGCAGGGTCTACATCAGAAACCATATGAAAAAAGATTGAGAGAGCTTAATATGTATACCCTTGATGAAAGGAGGGACGGGGGGGACATGATAGAAACTTTTAAGTACCTCAAGGGAATCAACAAAGTCCAGGAGGGTAGCATCTTTCAGAAAAAGAGATGTGTAAGAACAAGGGGGCACAATAAGTTAGAGGGGGGACGGCTCAGGGGTAATGTGAGGAAATTCTTTTTCATGGAGGGAGTGGTGGACGCATGAAACCGCCTTCCTGGAGAGGTTGTGGGGTCTAAAACAGTGGGGGAATTCAAACATGCATGGGACAGACATAAGGCAATTATAGTGGGGGGTTGCAGGAAGTAGGCTGTTGGTTAACTATAATCTGAAACAGTAATTGACCCAGAAGGGAAAAGGAGCACCAGGATAAGTGCGGTGCTATTGAAAATTGTAATGAACATCAATGTAGATAAATCCAAGCACCCGCACAGCCAACTTAGAAAACGTTCAGTTGATAAAAATCATGTTTATTGTAGACCACAACTAGGCACATATAACAGACTGACGTTTCACTTGGCTCCCTGCCAAGCTTCTTCAGAGTCTTAGTACAGAGGGCCAACAACTTCCTGTTTTCTACTGGTGATGCCTCTCCCTATGCATCCCAGTATCCCCCCAGCCCTCCTTACTGCCTTCTCACATTGCTGGCCTACTTTTAGGTCGTCTGACATGACTACCCCCAGGTCCCTTTCCATTTTTGTTGTTGTCAGTATCTCACCCCCCACTATGTACTCTTCCCCTGGGCTTTTGTTTCCCAGGTGCATTACTTTGTACTTCTTTGCATTGAATATAAGCTGCCATACATTTGACCATTCCTCCAACCTTGCCAAGTCCCTTCTCATCTTTTCCACGCCACCTTGCGTATCAACCCTGTTGAAGATTTTGTGTCATCTGCAAAGAGACGAACTTTCCCTTCCAGTCCCTCTGCAATGTCACTTATAAAGCCATTAAAAAGGACCGGCCCCAGTACTGAACCCTGCGGTACCCCACTAGTAACCCTCCTTTCTTCACTGTGGACTGTTTACTATTACCTGCTATGTCCTGTTGTCCAACCAGTGTTTTACCCAGGCTACCACCCTGGGACCCACTCCCAGGCTGGCTAATTTGTTTATTAATCTTTTGTGCTGGACTGTGTCAAATGCCTTGCGAAAGTCTAGGTAGGTCATGTCCACATCCCCTCCCTGGTCTACTGCTTTGGTCACCCAGTCAAAGAAATCAATTAGATTTGTCTGACATGACCTTCCTGTTGTGACTCCATGCTGCTTTGAGTCCTGTGCCCCACTGGCCTCGAGGTACTCAACAATTCTTTCCTTCAGAAGTGATTCCATCATTTTCCCTACCACTGAAGTCAAACTGACAGGTCTGTAGAGTCCTGCCTCTGTCTTGCTCCCACTTTTGTGAAGGGGAATCACATCCGCCCTCCTCCAGTCCTCAGGTACCACACCATCCTCCCATGATTTATTAAAAAGGGTAGTCAGTGGTGTTACTAGTTCTTCCCTTAGTTCTTTCAGAATTCTGGGGTGAATCCCATCAGGCCTCATTGCTTTATCCACCTTCAGTTTTAAGAGTTCTTTCAGAACCCTTTCTTCTGAGAAAGGACTAATATCAACCCCCCTATCCAGAGTGCTTCTATTGCCTGAATTAGGTATTTCCCCCGGCTTTTCCATTGTGAATACTGAGCAGAAGTATACATTCAGTATCCCTGCTTTTCCATTGTCCCTCTCTGCCCAACCACCTTCCTCTTTGTTCAGCCTCAGTATCCCTGCCTTAGTCTTTCTTTGCTCCCTAATGTACCTGTAAAAGGTTTTATCCCCCTTCTTAACCGAGCTGGCTATCTTTTCCTCGGTTTGGGCCTTTGCTATTCTCACTGCCTTAGCCACTTCCTTCAGCTGTAACTGGCAAAAAACTCTGGAGGGCGTGGCCATGGCCTGAGACTTCCTCACGTCCATAGAGTACTGCTGAACCTCAAAAAGTCACAGCTGCAGCCCTCCCAGAAGCTCCATTTCATAGGAACCCTTCGGGACACTTCCTGTGTGAAAGCTTTCCTTCCGGAGGGCAGAAGGAGTGATATCTTACAGATGGCCCGCTTCATTAGAGAACACAGCTCAGTGCAAGCTCTCTCGATGCAACGGATACTGCGTCTCATGGCATCCTCAGTGTTCACCGCACCTTTGGCGCGTCTCCACATGAGAACCTCTCAGTGGATGCTCAGTACTCAGTGGTCCCCAGCAACTCACCCTCAGTCCTTTCTCATCAAAGTGACAGAACCTCTGAAGAGGTCATTCACCTGGTGGTCTCAGGATGACAACCTTCTGGAAGGATATCCCTTTGCCCCTCTGGATCATCAGATCTCCATTACCACGGATGCGTCCCTGATGGGTTGAGGAGCTCACTGCCGGAATCTCAACACCCAGGGTATGTGGACTCAGGACGAGTCTCAACATCACATAAACATCCTGGAAATGAAAGCCGTCCTCTATGCAGTCTGAGCTTTGAAGGACATACTCTGTCACAAGAACATTCTCCTTCAACTTCTCCCCAAAGCAATGAGGCCTGATGGGATTCATCCCAGAATTCTAAAAGAACTAAGGGTAGAAATGAAAATTACATACCTACCGTAATTCTTGATCTTCTTGGACGAGTCTCCACCACTCATTCACACTATTGGGATCTGCGCCGGAGCACCAGGGACCATCGAGAACAAATTTTTTGCTGGGAAATCGACGCCAGGGTAGTCGCGGAGCTAACTCGCTGTGACAATGACTATCTCAGCATCGACTCCCAACCGCCTCAGTACCTTTTGCCCAGGAGGTGCAGCGTAACTACCTAGAAGGGTAGCTTAACCTAAAAAACGGACATAAAATAGTCCGGACGACCCTGTAAGAAGGGTCAATAAAGAAGTCTTCAAGGCCCTAAAGATTTGAGGAGTGAAGACCAACAAGAGGTGAGCTCGGGGATGGAGGGAGGGTGTAGAATGAGTGGTGGAGACTCGTCCAAGAAGATCAAGAATTACTGTAGGTACTGCACTTTTCATATCTTCCTGGACATAAGTCTCCACCACTCATTCACACTATTGGGAGAGTACCGAGCTAATAATCCCCGAGAGGGCGGCAGGAAAACCCAAGAGCTCACGCTTGTTAAGACAGAAGTCCATTAAGGATGGCTCTGCCAAAGGAAGAATGTCTGGCATGGACATCCGAGTGCATAATGTAGAAGGCATGCACCCGAGCTCAGGTGGCTGCATTGCAGATGTCTGCAATGGGCACGTTAGCAGGATTCGCTAGGATGCTGCCACCGCCTGGTAGAGTGAGCGTGAACTCTACCCTCCAACTTAACCTGCACCATGGAATAGCAGTGACGGCACGCCACTAGCCATGCTGAGATACATCCATTAGCTACAGGTTGGACTCCAGCTGGGCCTCACTGAAGGAACAAACAGTTGCTGGGCTTACTAAAACTCTTGGTTCTATCTAAGTAGAACGCAAGGCCCTCTTAACATCCAGAGAATGAAGAGAGCTTCCTTCATTTTGAAGTCCGCAAAATAAGAGGGAAGGACCAAAGGTTGGTTAAGATGAAATTCTGACACAACCTTAGGAAGAAATTTAGGATGAGTACGAAGGACTACTTTGTCCTTACGGAACACAGTATATGGAGGGTCTGTGACCAGGGCATGTATGTCAGAGACCCTACGGGCTGAGGTAATGGCCACTAGGAAGGCAGTCTTCCAGGTGAGAAACTTTACATCACAGGTAGCTAGAGGCTCAAAAGGTTTCCGAGTGAGCATGTCTAGCACAAGATTAATGTCCCAGGCTGCAACAGGACGTCTTGTAGGGGTCTGGTGTGCAGAATGCCCTTAAGAAATCTCTTAACCATAGGTAACTGAGCTAGTGAAAGAGAAAAACGGCTCATGATACGCTGAAATGGCACTAAGGTGAACTTTAACTGTAGAGTACTGGAGACCTGAATTTGAGAGGTCCAAAAGGTACTCTAAAACTTTATCTGGAGGGCAGGAAAAGGGATTCAAAGAGGACTTTGCACACCAGAGGGAAAAATGCTTCCACTTAGCCGTGTAAGTTTTCCAAGTGGCCGGCTTCCGCGCAGCCAGAAGGATATCAGAAACTCTTCGAGAGACATTGAACTGATTTACTTCCACCTCTTCAGGAGCCAAGCGTGAAGGTGAAGAGATGTCAGATTGGGATGGACCACCGGTCCCTGAGTTAAAAGGTTCATCTGCAGGGGAAGTGGTCTCGGAGGAACTGCCAACATACTGTTGAGAAGTGGAAACCACAGTTGTCGAGGCCAAAAGGGAGCAATGAGAATTATCTTGTCTCCCTGAGACTCTAACTTGAGGAGTACCCTCTGAATTAGAGGAAGAGACGTAAAGGCGTAAAGAAAGCGTTTTGTCCACCGCAGCCTGAACGCATCCTGACAAAAAATGCCAGGCCCTGGATTTCTGGGGCAGAAGAGAGGCAATTTTGCGTTGAGTGGGGACGCAAAAAAGGTCCAGGTCTGGAGTTCCCCACTCTTCGAATAGTGACTGAACTATGGTTGAGTCGAGAGACCACTCGTGAGGATCTGTCTCTGTTCTGCTGAGACGGTCTGCCAAGTCGTTCTGTACACCTGGCAGGTAGATTGCTTGAATTAGAGCCTTGTGCTCCAAGCACCATTCCCAGACCCTCATCGCTTCTCTGCATAAGGGGTAAGAATGAGCACCTCCCTGCTTGTTGCTGTAATACATCACTGCTTTGTTGTCCGTTTGGAGGAGAATATTCTTGTGACAGAGAATGTCCTTCAAAGCTCGGACCGCATAAAGGATGGCTCTCACGTCTAGGACATTTATGTGAAGCTGGGACTCGAGTTGAGTCCACACACCCTGAGTGTGGAGAGCCTGACAGTGAGCTCCCCACCCCATTAGTGAGGCGTTTGTGGTAATGGAGATCTGATGGTCCAGAGGGGCAAAGGGTATCCCTGCAGGAGATTGTCCTCTGAGACCACCAGGTGAGAGACCCGTAGGGGTTCTGTCACCTTGATGAGATAGGACTGCGGGTGAGTGGTTGGGGACCACTGAGTACTGAGCATCCACTGAGTGGTTCTCATGTGCAGACGTGCTAGGGGAACAGTGAACACTGAGGATGCCATGAGGCCCAGCATCCGTTGCATCGAGAGCGCTGTAACTGACCTGTTCTCTCCGATGTAACGGGCCATCTGAAGGATATCGTTCCTTCTGTCCTCTGGGAGAAAAGCCTTCAGACAGGATGTGTCCAGAAGGGTCCCTATGAAAAGGAGCCTCTGGGAGGGCTGCAGCTGTGATTTCTTGAGGTTCTGCAGGACTCCCATGGACGTAAGGAGGTGAGAGGCCGTCTCTACGGCATCCAGAGTCCCTTGCCTGGAAGGACTTGCCAGAAGCCAATTGTCCAGATAAGGGAACACCTGTATTCCGAGTTTTCTGAGGTGCGCTGCGAGAACTGCACAACACTTTGTAAAAACTCGCAGCGCCGAGGATAGCCCAAAAGGCAGGACTCTGAACTGATAATGTTGTCCCAGAGCCACAAACCTCAGGAATTTGTGATGTCTCGGTGAATGGAATGCTGGTAAGCATCCTGCATGTCTAGGGAAGCTAACCAGTCGCTGATGAAGCAAGGTAACAGGGTTCCTAGAGAATTATTTTGAATTTCTCCTTGGGAGAAATTTGTTTAGCTTGAGATCTAGAATGGGGCGATTCCCCCAGACTTCTTTGGAACCAGAAAGTAATGAGAGTAGAACCCCGTGTTTCATTGATGCAGCGGCACAAGTTCTACTGCCCTGTTGTTTAGAAGGCCCTGAATCTCGGCGGTGAGAAGGCCTGACTGAAGGGCAGACAGCCTGGGCTGCAATTGGGAGGACAATCCGGAGGGGTTTCTACAAAATTGAGTGAGTACCCCTCGCGGATTATCCGAAGGACCCATTTATCTGAGGTTATGGACTTCCACTGGCTGCAGAAGTGCATCAGCCGACCTCCCACCGAGAGGAAAGTCCACCGGGCAGTTGAGGTGGGACCAGGGGCCAGCGATCATACAGGCCGCCCGCTTTGGGGCCCTGCGCTTTCTACCGCGCCTTTCTTTGAGGTTGGGCAGGTTGGTTCTTATGGAAACTTCCTCTGCCTCTGCCTCGAAAGGACTGACTGTTATGAAACTGACGCTTACTGGCATGCCCTCGAGAGGGGGCAGGAGGGGGTCTAGCCAACTTAATGGCTGACCTAGTCTTTTGTGTAGCTTCTAGAGCTTGTTCGACCTGAGGACCAAATGATATGCACCATCAAAGGGCAATGCCATTACCTGCTGTTGTGCATCATTGGTGAAGCCTGAAGTGCGCAGCCAGGAATGGCGGCGGTGCAAATACCAGCAGCTGCTGAACGGAAGCGGAGTCGAAACGCTCCATGGCTGCTTTAACCTGTTGTTTGTTAGATTCGATACCCCTGGTAATGGTTTGAGAAGCTCTGGTTTTGAATCCGACTCAGGAAGAGCTTCAACCATTTGCTTGAGAGAGTGCCACAGGATATACTGCATTGAGAAAAATAGCCCTGGTAACTGGCAATACGATACTTAGGGTAGAAGCAGCAAAGACTCTCTTTACCTAAGGTGTCTATCTTACGAGATTCCTTGTTAACAGGTCGAGCTGTAGTGGTTTGAGGAAGGACGATCTTTATCATTCTCTGCCAGGACTACAATAGGATCCAAAGGCTTGGGATGCCAAAATGGGACGATCCTTGGGGCTGAATATTTTCTATCAATGGATTTAGCCACCAATTAAGAGAGAGCAGGATTATTCCATACCATTTGAGACAGCTGCCTCAAGGAAGGCTGAATCGAGGAGTCAACCAGGGATTCCGAGGCGTGAAGGTACTGGAGTCTTAGCAATTTCCAGGATCGATGTCTGTAGTCTGGAGAGAAAGTGTGGAAATCATATTCTTCAGCAGAGACTTAAATGACAGGTCACAACCACAGGCTCTGCAGCAGTAAAAGATCTCCTTCGTCCCACTCATCGCCCAGCCGAAGGTCTGGGTCAGGCTCAACGTCATCTCCTGACAGTCCAGGAGGGACTGTATGGACAGGAAAGGGATGAATGCCAGAAGAGGAAGGAGGAAAAGAGACAAAAGGAAAGTCCACCAGAGCCCCCGGCGCCGAGAACGACGCCGAGGAACCATGCGGCGCCACAAACAGCGCTGAGAAGCCGCATGGCGCTGAGGATGGTGCAGCGGCACCGCATGGCGCGAACGGTCGATGGCAACGATGACGGCATCAAGAGAGCATGCGACCGGCAGGCGACGCCGCTGAAGCTGCAGACGATGCCGCTGGGCGACGCCCATGAGGTTACTGCTGGCTGAAGGCGCCCCAGAGACTGAAAAACAGGTTTTGAAGGAAAAAGAGCAGGAGATAAGGGCATCGGTGTGGCCCCCTGCGCCGAAGCCATCTGAAGGGGGGACACCTAAGCACGGAGTCGACTGCACCGAAGAAGGTGCCGCGCGACCAGGAAAGTCCAACTGCCCTACCTGGTTGCCCAGAGAGCCCGAAGGCCCATGAATGACCGAGCCAGGTAGCCGAACCAACCTCCGAGCCCATTGCTCCATAAGAGCGGCCCACTGATGAAACTGCTCATCTGAAGACCTACCTGCAGGCGGGGTAGGACTCCGATGTCGAAGACGTCGGCTACCAGAAGCCGCTGTTGGCGACTCCGAAGGAGGAGACCGGCAACTAGCCCCGATAACCGAATGTCTACGCGCAGACATATCAGAGGGCGACCTCGAGTGATGCCTTCTTTTAGACCTGCGGGCCGAAGAAGAGCTCGAGGCCGAATGGTGCCGAGAATGCGACCGTTTGGCTTTATGCTTCCTCGGGGACCGCCCATCCCCCCGGGCACTGGACTGACCATTGTCAGACCCCCCTTCCGGAGAAGGCGGCGGACCGGACCCAGCCCGACTGACTGAACAGCTTTCATACGAAGTCTCCCTACCGTCACTTGACCTGCTCATGGTCGACTCCGTCAGTGTAGGCTGAGACTTCTTTAATCGTTTTTATTTAAAAATAAGAATAACTTAAGCGATACTGTATCGAGATAATACTACAAAATAATAAAAACTGAAAACTATGCTGCTAGTTTGAAGTTCGACTCCCGACAGGCGAGCGACGTCGTCACTGAAGCGCATTCGACGGCGGGAAAAAAGGAACTGAGGTGGTTGGGGAGTCGATGCCGAGAAAGTCATTGCCGCGCGAGCTGGGGCTCGCAACGCCGTTCCTCACGGCGCCATCTCTGGCATCAACTGGGTCCTGGTGCCTCCGGCGCAGATCCCAATAGTGTGAATGAGTGCTGGAGACTTATGTCCAGGAAGATCTAGTGACACCACTGACTACCCTCTTTAACAAATCATGGGAGGATGGGGTGGTGCCCGAGGACTGGAGAAGGGCAGATGTGATTCCCCTTCACAAAAGTAGGAGCAAGGCAGAAGCAGAAAACTACAGACCTGTTAGTTTAACTTCAGTGGTAGGGAAAATGATAGAATCACTTCTGAAGGAAAGAATTGTTGAGTATCTAGAGGCCAGAGGGGCTCAGGACCCAAGGCAGCATGGATTCACAGCAGGAAGGTCATGCCAGACAAATCTGAGATTTCTTTGACTGGGTGACCAAAGTAGTAGATCAGGGAGGAGCTGAGGACATGGCCTACCTAGACTTTAGCAAGGCATTTGACACAGTCCCACACAAAAGATTAATATACAAGTTAGCCAGCCTGGGAGTGGGTTCCAAGATGACAGCCTGGGTAAAGAATTGGCTGGAGAATAGGACACAGAGAGTAATAGTAAATGGAGTCCACTCTGAAGAAAGGGGGATTACTAGTGGGGTACCTCAGGGTTCAGTATTAGGACCGGTCCTCTTCAATGTCTTTATAAGCAACATTGCAGAGGGACTGGAAGGAAAAGTATGTCTCTTTGCAGATGACACAAAGATCTGCAACAGAGTTGATACACAAGGTGGGGTGGAAAGGATGAGAAGGGACTTGACAAGGTTAGAAGAATGGTCAAATGTATGGCAGCTTAGATTCAATGCTAAGAAGTGCAAGGTAATGCACCTGGGAAACAAAACCCAGGGAAGAGTACACAATGGGGGGTGAGATACTAACAACAACAAAAATGGAAAGGGACCTGGGGTAGTCATATCAGATGACCTAAAGGTGGGCAAGCAATGTGAGAGGGCAGCAAGAAGGGCTGGGGATATTGGGATGCATAAGGAGAGGCATCACGGTAGAAAACAGGAAGTTGTTATCCTCTGTACAGACAGTTGGTGAGACCCCATCTGGAGTACTGCGTGCAGTTCTGGAGACCAATCTCTGCAAAGACATAGACAGGATGGAGGCTGTCCAGAGGAGGGCAACTAAAATGGTGCAGGGTCTGCACCGGAAGACATATGAAGAGAGACTTAAGGAGCTGAATATGTACAGCCTCGAGGAAAGGAGGGAGAGGGGGGACATGATAGAAACTTTCAAGTACCTCAAGGGAATTAAAGTCCAAGAGGATAGCATCTTTCAAAAAAAGAGGTGTGCAAGAACAAGGGGGCACAATTTGAAGATAGAAGGGGCAGCTCAGAGGTAATTTAAGAAGTTTTTTTTCTGAGAGGTTGTGGATGCATGGACAGGCCTTCCGAGAAGGTTGTGGAGTCAAAACAGTGGTGGAATTCAAGCATGCATGGACAGTCATAAGGTAATTCTGGTGGGGTAGGAAGAAGTAGGCTGCTGGTTAACTAGGATCTGCAGCTTATCTATTAGGTAGGGAAATGGGCAGACTGGGTGGGCCAAGTGGTCCTTATCTGCCGTCAAAATCTATGTTTCTATGTTTATGTTTCAAATGGACAACAAGGCAGTGATGTATTACATCAACAAACAGGGCAGTGCACACTCTTTCCCATTATGCAGGGAAGCAATCAGAGTGTGGGAATGGTGCCTGGAGCACAAGGCTCTGATTCAGCTGGTTTACCTGCCAGGAGTACAAAACGAGTTGGCAGACAGTCTCAGCAGAATGGAGACAGATCCTTATGAGTGGTCTCTCGACTTAACCGTCGTTCGGTCACTCTTCGGAGAGTGGGGAACTCCGGACCTGGACCTTTTCACGTCCCCACTCAATGCAAAACTGCCTCTCTTCTGCTCCAGAAATCCAGGACCTGGCATTTTTTGTCAGGATGCATTCAGGCTGCAGTGGACAAAGCACTTTCTATACGCATTTCCTCCTCTTCCCCTAATTCAGAGGGTACTGCTCAAACTGGAGGCACAAGGGGGGGGGGCAGAATGATTCTCACTGTCCCATTCTGGCCTCGTCAGGTCTGGTTTCCCCTAATCAACAGACTATCGGAAACCTCTCCGAAACCGCTTCTCCTTCAGATGAACCTTCTGACCCAGGGCCCTGTAGTCCATCCCAATCTGAGGTCCCTTCACCTCCACACTTGGCTCCAGAGGAGATAGAGGTGAATAGGTTTAATGTTTCTCATAGGGTTTCGGATATTCTTTTGGCTGCACGCAAGCCAGCCACCAGAAAAACCTACACAGCTAAATAGAAGCGTTTCTCTATCTGGTGTGCAAAATCCTCTCGGAATCCTTTTTTCTGCCCATCGAATAAAGTCCTGGAGTATCTCAGACTTCTCAAACACAGGTCTGCAATACTCCACAGTCAACGTTCATCTTTGTGCAATTTCGGCATATCATGAGCCAGTACTCTCCATGTCGCTGGCTCAACTGCCTGTAGTTAAGAGGTTTCTTGAAGTGATTCTGCGTTCCAGCCCTCCTATTAGATGTCCAGTTGCAGCCTGGGACATTAACCTTGTGCTAGACATGCTCACTTGTAAACCTTTCAAGCCTCTAGCTACTTTCGAGTTGAAATTCCTCACTTGGAAGACAGCCTTCCTGGTGGCCATTACTTCTGCTTGTAGGGTATCTGAAATACAAGCCTTGGTCACAGACCCCTCCCCCGTATACTGTATTTCACAAGGACAAAGTAGCTCTTAGGACTCATCCTAAGTTCCTGCCCACGGATGTCTCAGAATTCCATCTGAATCAACTTTTAGTCCTTCCCACCTACTTTGCAAACTTCCAGAATGAAAGAAAGCGTACTCTTCATTCCCTAGACGTAAAAAGAGCCTTGCGGTTCTATCTGGATAGAATGAAGGAAATTTGCAAGGCTCAACAAGAAAAAAATTACTCACCTTAGTAATTGTGTTTCTTCTAATGGAGTCTTGCTGTGTTCTGACATATGCAGTTAGCCCCAGCACTTGAACTGCTCCAGAGAGGAAAGAGTTAAATTCTATGTAAGGCATAGAACGTTGAGCTCGAGCTCAGTTCAAACCTTTGTCTGCTGCACTCTGAAGTGTAACCGTCATATTCTTACGAGCTAATACTAACTAACTAACCCCACTATGTGGAAATTGTAAAAGCTTTACTAGACAAATGGCAACCAAATATTTTGGACCCCCCAAAAGACTCGAGTCGAGAAATCCAAAACAAAAACTAGGTAGTTAACAACTTATGACTATCAAAACAACAAAACATAACCCACTCCCCCTTCTAAAAAGAGGGAGTACCCAAATGCACCCCTGAGGTGCAACACTGCTCCTGCCAGCCCACTTCCCAAAAACCAGGTTCTGATAGGGGAGACAGGGAGGGAGGGAGGTCAGAATACAGCAAGACTCCATTAAAAGAAACATGGAGGAGGAAATCAAACCTATTTTGGGAATAGGCTCTGCAGTACTGCTGTACCAAACCTAGCATCACTCCTAGCCTGGATATCCAGAGAGTAATGCTTGGTGACTGTATGGACTGTTTTCCAGGTGGCTGCTTTGCATATCTCTAGTAAGGGAATATCCCTGGCAGCAGCCAGGGAAGCAGCTGTACCTCTAGTCGAATGAGCACTCAGGTCTGAGGGTGGTATTTTGCCTAGCTTTTCATAGCAGAATTGTATATATGACACAATCCACCTGGCAATGGTTCTCTTACTGGCAGGTCTGCCCTTCCCCACTTCCCCATAAGTGAGGAACAACTGGAGAGTGTCAAACCTGAGTGCCTTAGTATGCTCAATGTAGTAGCTAAGGGCCCTTTTAACATCTAAACTGTATAATTTACTCTCTTAAAGAAAAAAACTGATCAGTGAAGAAAACAGGGAGAGACATGGATTGGTTCAAATGAAAATCTGAAACCACTTTAGGTTAAGAACCTTCTATTGGTTCAAAGGCCACCTTATCTCTATGGAATGAGATAAAATCAGGGTCCACTGACAGAGCTTTTAATTCAATGGTACGTTTGGCAGACGTAATAGCTACCAGGAACACAGTTTTCCAAGTCAAGTACTTAAGCTCTGCTGAGGACAAAGGCTCAAAAGGGGGTTGCATAAGCTGAGCAATGCAAATATTAAGGTCCCAAACAGGAGTAGGATCCCTAAAAGGGAGAACTGGTATGAAGCAATCCCTTGAAAAATTTACAGAAAACAGGAAGAGATGCCAGTGAGGAGGGCTTTCCCACCGACAAAAAAGCAGAAACAGCTGACAAGTGTACCTTGAGGGTAGCTGGTCTGAGGCCTAGGCTATTAAGATAAATTGTATAGTCCAGAACTGTAGACAAGTTAGCAGTATCTGGGGTTATATGCTTCTTGGAACACCAAATGCTGAATCTCTTCCATTTGGAATTGTAAGTTTTTCTGGAGGAAGGTTTTCGAGAGGCTTTGAGAATGTCCAGAACCCCCTGAGCGAGATGCAAACCTGCATATTCTAACACTTCAAGAGCCATGCCTTGAGATTGAGGGACCGCAGGTTGGGATACCAGATCATCCCCTGACAGGAGGTTAACAGGTTATGATTCCTGGGAAGAAAGAAAAAATTACTCACCTTAGTAATGTTGTTTCTTCTAATGGAGTCTTGCTGTATTCTGACTATTGCAATTAGGTCCTGCCTTTCAACTGCCCCAGAGAACAAAGAGTTAACTTTCCATGGCCAGCATGGAACGTTCAGCGCGAGCTCAGTTGAAGCCTCTGTCTGCTGTTGTTTAAACTTACAACCGTCAGATCTTTACGAGCAATACTCACTAGAAGTTCTGTGTGGAAACTGTAAGACTCACACTAGCCAACTGGCAACTAAATTTATTAAGAAAGGGTTTTTTGGTTTCAAAGCAAAGACTCAAGTCAGGAAACCCAAAAAACAAAACACAACACACCCCAAAAGAAAAAATTACTCACCTTAGTAATGCTGTTTCTTCTAATGGAGTCTTGCTGTATTCTGACTATTGCAGTTAGGTCCTGCCTTTCAACAGCCCCAGAGAACAAAGAGTTAACTTTCCATGGCCAGCATGGAACGTTCGGCGCGAGCTCGGTTGAAGCCTCTGTCTGCTGTTGTTTAAACTCCAACCGTCAGATCTTTACGAGCAATACTCACTAGAAGTTCTGTGTGGAAACTGTAAGACTCGCACTAGCCAACTGGCAACTAAATTTATTAAGAAAGTTTTTTTTGGTTTCAGAGCAAAGACTCAAGTCAGGAAACCCAAAAAACAAAACATAACCCCCCCCCAAAATAAAGGAGGGTGAAAAAGGACACCTCTGAGGTGCCAACACTGCTCTTGCCCACCCACATCCCAAAAACCAGGTTCTGAGAGGTGAGGCGAGGAGGGGGGGTCAGAATACAGCAAGAATCCATTAGAAGAAACAACATTACTAAGGTGAGTAATTTTTTCTTCAAACAACATGAAGTCTTGCTGTATTCTGACTATTGCAGACTACCAAGCAGTTCCTCCATGGAGGAGGGACAGAACCTACTTTGGGAATAGGCTCTGAAGTCCTGCTGTGCCAAACCGAGCATCACTCCTAGCCTGGATATCCAGAGAGTAATGCTTGGTGAATGTATGGACTGTTTTCCAGGTGGCTGCTTGACAAATTTCTAAGATAGGAATGTCCCTGGCATCAGCCAGGGAAGCAGCTGTACCTCTAGTAGAGTGAGCCCTCAGGCCTGAGGGTGGTGTTCTACCCAGTTTTTCATAGCAGAATTGTATACAAGAGACAATCCACCTGGCAATAGATCTTTTACTGACAAGTTTGCCCTTACCGACCTCTCCATATGTGAGAAACAACTGGAGGGACTCAAACCTGTGACCCTTGGTGCGCTCTATGTAGTAGCTGAGGGCCCTTTTAACATCCAAGCTGTGCAACCTCCTCTCTCCAGAGGAGGAATGGTCAGTGAAGAAAACAGGGAGTGACACAGACTGATTAAGGTGGAAATCTGAAACCACCGTAGGCAAAAACTTTCTGTTAGTTCTTAGGACCACTTTATCTCTATGGAAAGAGATGAAATCAGGCTCCACTGACAGGGCTTGCAATTCACTGACACATGGCAGGTAATGGCTACCAAAACACAGTTTTCAAGTCAAGTACTTAAGCTCTGTAGAGGACAAAGGCTCAAAGGGTGGTTGCATAAGCTCAGCAATGCAAACATTAAGGTCCCAAGCAGGAGCAGGGTCCCAAAAGGGGGGATTGGTGTGCAGCAACCCCTTGAAGAACTTACAGAACACAGGGTGGGCTGACAGAGGAGAGGGCTTGCCTACTGACAAGAAGGCAGAAACAGCTGCCAGATGTACTTTAAGTGTAGCTGGCCTAAGTCCCAAGCCATTAAGATGAACCATATAGTCCAGGACTGTAGGCAACCCAGCAGATTCTGTAGAAATATGCTCATTAGAGCACCAAATAGTGAACCTTTTCCATTTGGAGTTGCAAGTCTTTCTGGTGGAAGGCTTCCGAGAAGCCTTAAGGATATCCAGAACCCCTTGAGAAAGGTGTAATTCAGCAAACTCCAACTCTTCAAGAGCCATGCCTTGAGATTGAGAGATTTGAGGTTCGGATACCAAATCCTCCCCTGAGAGGATGTCAACAGGTTGTAATTCCTGGGAAGAGGCAGGGGAAGGTGAATTGTTAAGGACAGCAACAGTGGTTACCAGGGCTGTCTGGCCCAGTCTGGAGCAATCAGAATCACTTTGCATGGTTGAGACCTGATCTTGACTAGCACTTTGAACAGGAGAGGGAAGGGGGGAAAAACATACAGAAATTTCCCTTCCCAATTCAAAATCAGAGCATCCAGGGGGACTGAGACCAAGACTGGGGGTCTGCAACAAAAGAGAGGAAGTTGGTGATTGTCTGGGACTGCAAAAAGATCTATCTGTGGAGTGCCCCATCTCAAGAAAATCACTTCCAAAACTAGAGGATCTAGGGTCCATTCGTGATGGCCCTGGGATATCCTACTGAGAGCATCTGCTAGGACATTGTCCTTCCCTGGGAGGTGAACTGCTATCAGAGAGGTTTGCAGGGAATAGGCCAGAGACCACAACTTTATTGCTTCTGTGCACAAGGCCGTAGACCGAGTGCCTCCTTGCTTGTTGATGTACCACACTGTGGTGGTATTGTCTGTTCTGATCTGGACCTCCTTGTTCTGTACAGATTTGGAAAAGGCTTGCAGTGCCAGAAACACTGCTCTGAGTTCCGAGAGATTGATGTGAAGCAGAGATTCTTGAGGTGACCACAGCCCTTGGGTGGTAAGATCCCCCAAGTGGGCTCCCTAGCCCAGCAGGGAGATGTCTGTGGTGAGTATCACTGAATGAGACTGAGTGACAAAAGGAACTCCCTGTCTCAAATTGTCCTGATCCTGCCACCATTGCAAAGCCTGGATCAGGGTTCGAGTCACTGGGACTAGTTTGGTAAGGGAATCCTTTCTTTGGGACCAGAAGGCTCTTAAGTGGAACTGAATGTCCCTCATCTGGAATCTTGCCCCCTGGATCACTGCTGTAGAGGCTGCCATGTGGCTCAGGAGCTGCAGGAAATGCCTTGCTGGGAGAGACACCTGAAGGGTGAATGAAGAGGCCAGTTCTGTAAGGGTCCTTGCCCTGTCCAGGGGAAGGAAGGCTTTTGTCCTTATTGTATCCAGCTCTGCCCCTATTAAGGTGAGGAGCTGTACTGGCTCGAGAACTGACTTTGGAAGATTGAGGAGGAATCCTAAGGAAGTGAGCACTTGCTGAGTTATTTGCAGATGTGATTTGACTTGGTCTGGAGACTGACCCACTATGAGCCAGTCGTCCAAGTATGGAAAGATGGAGATCTTTTTTCTTCTTAGGAAAGCAACCACTACTGCCAGGCACTTGGTGAACACCCTTGGAGCTGATGTTAGGCCAAAGGGCATTGCTCTGAATTGACAGTGGCCTAAGGGCAACTCGAACCTGAGGTACTTTCTGTGGGAGCACCTGATGGGAATGTGAAAATAGGCATCTTTGAGGTCCAGGGAGGCTAGCCAGTCCCCTGGCCTTAGAGAGGGCAGAATTATTTCCAGAGTGACCATTTTGAATTTTGGTTTTAAAAGGTGCTTGTTCAGATATCTTAGAACCAGGATGGGCCGCCATTCTCCTGTCTTTTTGGGGGTTAGGAAGTACCTGGAGTACAATCCTTTGCCCCTGTGTAGGGGAGGAACCCTTTCTATGGCTCTGAGGGCCAGGAGGGAAGAAACCTCTGCTTCTAGGGCAAGAGTCTCTGATGGATTTGCAGGTGGAAAGGATCTGGTTCTCATCTTGGGAAATTTTTTGAAGCTGAGAACCAGTCCCTGGCTTACTAATTCCAGGACCCACTTGTCTGTGATGTCAAAGACTTCCAGTCCTGGACAAAGTAAGCCAGCCTGCCCCCACAGGTATTGGAGAATCAGCTTGGGCAGACCCATCAGGGTGTCTGCTTGGCAGGGGCTTTAGGCTGAGGGGTGGAAGCAGGCCTGCTCATTCCCCGTCTGCCTCTCCCTCTGAAGAACCCCCTCTGAGAATAAGCAGAAGAGGAGGCCTGGGCTTGGTAAAAAGGCCTTTGAAAGGGCCTGTCCCTGCCCCTGGAATGCTGTCTCTGAGAAGTGGCTTGCCTTTCTTTGGCCTGAGCACTCCTGTAGGTGGTCACTTCTCTCCATCTTCTTCATGTAGTTCTCTGTCTGCTCCCCAAACAGAGAATTACCAATGACAGGAAATCCATGGCCTTAGCCTGGGTATCCTGTGATAGGCTAGTACATCTGAGCCAAGCCATCCTCCAAAGGGCCACAGATGTAGCCATAACTCTAGATGAAACATCACTGGAGTCCACAGCAGCATGAAATTGCACCTTGGATGCCTCAATCCCATCCGCAGCCACCTGCTCCAGCTCCTTGGCAAGTTGGTCAAGGGTCTGTTTAGCCAGAGCCAGCACAGTGCCCCACCTGGACATCTGGTATCTAGCTGTGTAGGCCATATAGTTAGCCTGCCTGAGTCCCAAAGATGCTGCCATGTACTGTTTCTTTGCCATGGCATCAATCCTCCTGGAGTCCTTATCCTGGGGGGTGTGAAGCCATGGGAATATTTTGCTTTATCACAGGCAGCAGCCTGCACTACTCCAACATGGCTGCATTGCTAGGAAAGGAACTCCGTGTCTGAGCCTGAAAGGGTATACCTCTTGTCCATTCTTCTGTCCACAGGAGGTATGGAATTAGAGTCTTTAGAATTTTAAATGTCTGTTTCCCAAAAGATTTATGGAGGGGAACAGACAATCTCCTGGACTCTGGGATGTCCATCATCTCAACAAAATCAGGCTCCTCCTGATCCTCTACTGCTTCTTCCATTGGAAGCTGGAGGGTTTCAGCCACTTTCTTCTTAAACATAAAGTGTGAAGGGGACTCAGAAAGCCTAGGAGGAGAAACACCTGAAGGTCTGTCTGGGGAGATGTCCGGGTCAACAGGCACATCCAGACTTTCATAATCACCACCATCATCATTATCCTCATACTCTCCCTCCTCCTCCTCCTCTGGTTCATAAAATTCTTCTAAAGTATAATCCGGAACCGGGGGAACCGACCGAACCGAGACCCTGACAGATGGTGCCGGTTTGGCCGGAACTGAAGTTAGCGACTGAACTATCCTTATCGTTTTGGCTATTTCATCAGCGGTCGGAGAAAGAATTTGTGGATCCGAACCAGATGATTTTTCCCTTCTCTTTCTTTTAACTGGAACCAACTCCTCAGAATCGGCTCTCCTTTTGCCTGAAAAAGTTTCGCCCTAGTCAGAGGGCACTCTTTCTGGTTCGGTCAGAACCGAACGGGGCTCGCCATCCGGGTCAGCGGACTTCTCGGCCTCCCTTTCCCTCAGTCTACCTACTCTCTTATCCAGGGTAGCTTTGGGAAAACTTTTACAAATTTGGCAGTCTGAATCGAGGTGGTCAAACCCCAGACAATAAACACAGGTGGTGTGGGGATCAGCCTTAGCAAAGGCTTCCCCACACACACTACAGTGTTGAAACCCAGTGGGCCTGGTTTTTTTCTTGGGTTTCTCAGACATGGCCAATCCTATCCAAAACTCACCCTTTTTTCGGCAATCTGCCAGGCAAGACACCCCCTATTGGTTCTGGCCATTATTGGTCTTGGAAAAAGCGTAATTTAACCGCTTTTTTTTTTTTAGAACCGATACGGACCGGTTACCACACTCTAATAAATTCAAAAGTTTTTTAAAACCAAGCTGATCAGTTCAAACCGAACCGATCCAATGTTTACAAGTTCCACACAGAAACTAAATGCAAAACCTATCTAGTACTCACGCTACCACAGGCAGAGACTTAAACCGACAGGTTTCAGTAGCAGAAATTCGGTAGAAACCGAGCCAAAAAACGACACTTTAACCGACTTTTTTTTGAACCAAGCAAAAGAGAAATCTCTGGAGCGACTGTTCAGTGAGACGGAGTAAAGAATCTGACGGTTGGAGTTTAAACAACAGCAGACAAGAGGCTTCAACCGAGCTCGCACTGAACATTCCATGCTGGCCATGGAAAGTTAACTCTTTGTTCTCTGGTGCAGTTGAAAGGCAGGACCTAACTGCAATAGTCAGAACACAGTAAGACTTCATGTTGTTTGAAGAAGGTGATGTAGTTTGGGTCAGTGCAGAGGCCTTGTAGTTTGCACACTTTCTTGACAATATGATAGCCACTAGGAAGATCATCTCCCAAGTGACATACTTCAAATCTGCAGAAGACGCTGGTTCAAAGGTGCATTCCATGAGTTTAACTATGCAAATGTTCAAATCCCATTGGGGAGACTGGGTCCCTAACAAGGGGATACGTAGTCAGCAGGCCCTTCAAGAACTGCTTGAAGATGGGGGTCAAAGGCTACTGTTTTCTGCTTACCTGCCACCATATAAGCAGAGATATCTATGAGGTGCACTCTCCAGTTTGTAGGCCAGAGCCCTAAGGTCTGCAGATGCAGGAGGTATTCCAGGAATGTAGGCAGGTCAACCTGAAAGGGATTGAGATGGCTAGAGGTGCACCACAGGGAGAATCTTTTCCATTTGGACGCATATGTTTTTCTTGTAGCTGGTTTTCAGGACACTTATAGGACCTGGAGAACCTGGTCTGAGAAGTGATAGCATATTCTAGCTTAAGAACCAGGCTCTGAGGTATAAGGACTTGAGGTTTGGAAAAGTTATTCTGCCCTGAGATGTTGTCACCAGGTTGTGTCTCAGGGGAAGGTCTATGGACCTCTTGACTCACAGCCAGCAGGTGGGAGTACCAAGGCTGTCTGACCCAGTGTGGTGCTATTAGGATCATAGTTACAGGTTGGCGTCTCAGCTTCAGAAGGAGAGGAAAAAGGAGGGTATGTGTACAGGAACTTCCCTGTCCAATCCAGGAACAGTGCCCCCGTGGGGACTGTTTCCACTGTCGGAGGCCAGCAACAATATAGGGGGAGCTGAAAGTCGTCTCTGGAGGCAAACAGGTCTATTTGGGGCGTGCCCCATCTCCTGAAAATTGTGGACAGCACCTGCTTGTTTAGAGACCATTCGTGGTGGGCTTGACTGAGCCTGCTGAGGGGGTCCGCCAGGATGTTGTCCTTCCCTGGGAGGTGGATCGCTGTCAGCTGCACCTCCAATGAGTAGGCTAGACTCCAGATTTTCATGGCCTCTGTGCACAGCTTTGAGGATTGTGTGCCTCCGTTTGCTGATGTTGTACATGGTAGTGGAATTGTCTGTCCTGATCTGGACAGACCAACCATTTACCTGGGGTGCGAAAGACTGAACAGCTAGGAGGACCGCCCTTAGCTCCAACAGGTTTATATGCTCCTTGAAATCCCGCTGAGACCATACTCCATTTACTGTGAGGCCTCCCAGGTGGGGGCCTCAGCCCAGCATGGAGGTGTCTGCTGTTAGAACAGCAGTGGGGGTCTGCATCTGGAAAGGAACATCCTCTCTGAGGTTGTCCTTGTCTTTCCACCACTCCAACGCTTGAAGTAGTGCTTCTGTGACCAGTACCAGATTGGAAAGTGTCTGGCGCTTTTGAGATCAATGTGTCTGCAATTTATTTATTTATTATTTATTTTATTTGCTTTTGGTAACCAGGTAAGCACACTAGGGTTACCACCTTTTAAAAAGGCCAAAGTGGGACATTTCTTACTGAAACATGCTTTTTCACAGGACAATATGTAGTCTCGACCAATGCAACAGATTGGTTTTCTCTAAATAAACAAAATGAAGACTAAGTGTTGTAGTTTTTTAGCTGTTTTTAGTGTTCCTTATGATTTTAAGGTATTTTAATTAATGTAGTATATTGTTTTGTAGCATTTAGAGGAAAGTCAGAAAATATTTTTTTCTGCTATAATGTCAGGACATGTAGTATTTTTCATGTTTTTTTGCAGGACACAGCTGCCCAAATCAGGACTGTCCTGCGAAAATAGGGACAGGTGGTAACCCTAAAGCACACTAGACAGCCAAGTGCCTATTTTCAGGTGCGACCCGGGAGAGTTACAAGGTATCCATGAAACAAATACAGAGTCGTGGTTACAAACCGGAGCCACATGCTCCAACAGTGGGTAAAACAGCTTAAGGTACATACAGGCTCAAAGAATATCGTGGGGGGGTAGAAAAACATCAAAACATAACTTAGAAATGTAAAACAACAAGACATAGCCTAGAAATTAGAATAAAATAACAACTCTAACAGTGGCAGCCTCAGAATTGTTTGGAGCACACCTGTACACTCTGGCCATATCTGTACACCTAACGTGAAAGAGAGACTCAGTGCTGGACAGTGGGCAGTTAGTGATACTGGACAGTAATGACGCTTTGGTACTGAATGTCCCTTATCTGGAATCTTGTATCAGGAACCACATCTGTGGTGGAGGCCACATGTCCAATCAGTTGTAGGAAGTGCCTTGCTGGTCTGGGCTTGCCTATGGCAAAGTAATTTGCCAGGTCTATGAGGTTCTGCACCCTTCCCTGAGGTAGAAAGCCCTGCCTTTAAGGGAGTCCAGTTCTACTCCTATGAACTCCAGTCTTTGTACTGGTTCTGGATGAGACTTTAGCACATTTATGAGAAATCGTAATCCCTCTAAAGTGTGCTGTGTTAGGAGGAGGGAATCTTTGACTTGGTGTGACTTTCCCACGACCAACCAGTCGTCCAGGTACAGAAAAACCATCACCCCTTTTCACCTGAGGCTGACTGCTACTACAGCTAGGCACTCTGTGAATACCCTGGGGGCAGATGACAAGCCGAAGGGGAGAACCACGAACTGGTAGTGACCTGAGGGGAGCCTCTACTGCAAATACTTCCTGGGTCCGGGTCTGATAGGGATGGGAAAGTATGCATCCTGCAGGTCCAGTGATGCAAGCCAGTCTCCAAGTTGAAGGGATGGGATAACTGTAGACAGTGTGACCAGTCTGAATTTTAGTCTTGTTAAATGTTTGTTCAAAAATTAGAGGTTCAGAATGGGTCGCCACTCCCCATTTTTCTTCTGTGAGAGGAAGTATCTTGAACAGACCTTTTCCCCACTGGAGTAGGGGTACTCTTTCTGTCACATTTGCTTGTAGGAGTTTCTTTACCTCCAATACCAGCAGGATTTCTCTCTGCTGGGAGTGGGGGATGCCTGTGCAGTGACAGTTTTGGCAACTGTTTGAACTGCAAAGAGAGGCCTTGGCCCACTATTTCCAGGGCCCACTTGTCGCAGTGACATTTTCCCAGACCTGAAAAAAATTAGCCAAATTTCCTCCCACTGGCAATGGGTTAGTGGCCTGGACATGTATATCAGGGATTCTGCTTTGGCTGAGCCCCAGAAGAAGCAGCCTGGTCTGTCCTCCAAGAAGCTCTTCTGCTCCTGAAGTAACCTCGTGAATAAGAGTAAGTCATGGAGCACCGGTGTGGGGCAGTAAGGTCTTGTGTAATGACCCCTACCCCTCCTCATCCCAGCCTGTGGCCTGTAGGAGTCCCCTCTGCTTTAGTGAAGCTGACCTCACTCTGTCCTTATCCCAGATACCTCTAACTGACCCTTTTACATCCCCCTCATCTTCCTGCCACCAGCCTCCTCTTCCTACTTCCTCTTCCCCACTGCCTTCCCAACCTCAACTGCACACCTTTAATCCTGTACCCTCCCCATGGAACCTCCTCCCCTAACCACCTGTACCTATATCTTACTTTCTGGCCTCCCATCCTCACTTTACTGATACAACTGTGACAATCCCACATCTCTGGGTGCTGGCCTACGGATCTCCATACCCTCCCTTATTTTTTATAGTTTGTCTTTGTGTCATATTTTTATCTTATTGTATAGCGATGCTTGTACTTGGTTTGACTACTGACATTATGAGCTCTGTAAATTAATACTTGCTGTATACCCAATATGCTTGTCTGCTGCTGTATTGATCTCCTTGATGTGGAACCTTCGTAAATGAGCTCTGAGCTCAAAGGCTGTATCCGAACATTAAAATAAATAAATACAATATAGAGGCCTTTTCCTTTTCTATATTGCTTCTGTAGGTAGTTTTTTTATTCTTGCACCTTTTTTATGTAAGCCTCTGTTTTGGCACCAAAAAGAAAGTCTATGGCTTTTGTCTGAGCACCGTGAGACAGGTTGGTTGTTATAACCCATGCAAACCTCCCAAGGCAGACAGCATGGGCCATGGACCTGGAAGCAGTTTCGTTTGTATCCACTGCTATGTGATACTGGTAGGTCCTGTTGCTGGTCCCCTTCAGTCTGCTCACATTGTGCCAGGACCGCATTCCAAAGGGCCTTACGGTACTGGACTGAGTCGGCCATATAGGCAGCCTGTCTCAGAATTAAGGAGGCCGTTGTTTACATTTTCTTCCCAATGCTGTCCTGTCTCCTGGAATCCTTGTCTGAGGGGGCTGGGAAGAGAGAGGTATCCTGGCCTCATCAACAAGCAGCTGCCTGGACTACACCCTGGAGTATAGAGGTACCCCATGTCACGTTTGTCCAGCTGGTACTTCCTATCTATTTTCTTGTTTACTCCAGGGATGGAATTTCCTGAAACCTTCTCCCCCCTGCCCCTGCACTTTGTAATCTACTCCCTTGCCCCTACCTCCCCCATCCTGATTGGGTGGGGGCCTCTCCCTCCTCCCCACTCCCCCGTCTCTGCCCACACGCACTTCTCCTCTAGCTCCGGCCAGCCTCCTGACCCCCCGCCTTTGGCACCTCCTGCTTGCACTTACCATTGTCACTGCTA
This sequence comes from Neoceratodus forsteri, assembly GCA_016271365.2. Classification (NCBI taxonomy): domain Eukaryota; kingdom Metazoa; phylum Chordata; order Ceratodontiformes; family Ceratodontidae; genus Neoceratodus; species Neoceratodus forsteri. Next base: position 336,710,254 of record CM028129.1, on the reverse strand, counting down.
CTGTTCATGCATAGTGTTTTACTTTGTCCTTGAGCTAGCCTTGTAATGTCTGTTGTGCTAGGCTACCTTCTTGTCTCCTCAAACTGACTAATAGTGAACCTTACCAATCCATGTTTTTGAGTTATTGCCCATGTTATTATCTATATTTCTCCTGTGTACTCTCACTACTACTGTGCCACCTTCGTAATGCCTGGCTCTCCTATGGACTTTTCCCTATTTTTGTAACTGTTAATTGTATGATGTCGGACTCCGGTAATTCTCTCCCGGGTCGCACCCATTTCTGTAACTGTTATTGTACAATGTATTACACCTGTAACTCTCCCGGGTCGCACCTGAAAATAGGCACATGGCTGTCTAGTGTGCTTACCCAGTTAACAAAAGCAAATAAATAAATAAATAAATAACAGACTACAGTAGTTTGAGGGTGGCCTTCTTCAGTGCCTTGTGTACTGGTAGAAGCACCCTGCTTGTGGGGGTTATCCCTGTCATATCCAAATTTTCAGCCTCCTCCTCGTCTGTCTCATGTGAGGGCAGAGCCAAGGTATTAACTCTGCCTTACGAAGGCACAGTGTGAGATGTCCTCCTGTTCCTGAGGATGGGATTTAAAATCCTGACTAAGGCTATTCTCCAAATCTAAAGGGACTCCCCTCTTCGTTCTGTTCCTCATAGTATGTGCCATCCCTCCCTCCCTCAGCCCCGGAGCAGGAGACCTCCCGACATTGAGGGCCCCCATTAAACCTATTTTGGCTTTCATCGCTTGGAAAGCCTGGAACACTTTTAAAGCCCTTTCCATGTCCTCATACGAGGGCAGTGTGACTTCACCCACTGGCATCTCCTTTTGCGCTTCAGCAGAAGAGGCAGTGTCCATCTTGGCATTGAATATGGTCTTGTCCACTGGTGCCTCCTCTTGCCTTTTAGCAGCAGGGGCAGTGATGTTCTTGATTTTTAGTTTAAAGCTTTTCTCTGGCATCTCCTTTTGCTTCTCAGCAAGAGGGGCAGTGGTTTTCATTGTTCTTTGCTTTAAGCTGTCCACCTGACTGCATCTCCTTTTGCCTTCCGGCAGGAGGGATGGTGACAGGTTTCAATTTCTTTTTAAAAGTAACTGTGTGTCTGGACCTAGCTCTGAGGTCCTATTTTCCAAAGGGTCTCTGCATTGAGGAATGTGAGGAACCCTCTCCGGCACTGTTAGAAGTCATTCCAGCCTACCCCTTTTGGTCGGCTATTTAGGCTGGGATGTTTCATCAGTTCACCCTTTTTCCTGAAGGGGTCCTCTCTTGCTCCACCCTAGTTTCTCCAGAGTATAAAATACCACAAAATCCTTCAAACTGAGGTTTCTGTCCACCATCCTAGCCCCCCCCCCTTCTGTGGTCTAATGAGATTAGTTTTGCATATTGACCCCCTGCTGAACAAGTTTCTGGTAAAAGACATTTCTGCCCTTTGATCTCAAGGAAACCCACAACATACATTACAAAAGGACCCCAGACGTCACGTCACCATTCTCAGGGTTGTGAGGTTTGGACAGTCAAACACAAATGACATTTTAAATGATTCATTTAAGCCAGTTCATGGCTTCCAGTCCTTTGATATGTAAGCCTGTCTGAGAGCCATACCCATCACTCAGCTTTTTAAATCTCTCCCCCAGGTTTACTCATAGAATGCTTAAAGGGCCTGTGACTTCATTCTGAAACACAACCCATGTATATACATCATATCTGAACACTACAAATGCATGGGGCTATCTTGTCACATGTTTTGAGAATCCTCGTCTAACAGGACAGGGCCCCTGAAGGGGGCATCTAGAATCTTGGACTGCACAACCGGAGCAAAGCCAGATACTCGGAGCCAAGCATACTGATGAAGACAAACTCCTGTAGCCGTAGCTCAGCCTGCAGAGTATGCCAAGTTGTAGGATGCTTGGAGGACGCGAGTCCCCACATCCGAGACTGATTTAAGGAGGTGCAACAGCTCAGTCTTGCCAGGCACATTAGGTTGTGCCTGTGCTACCTCCAAAGTCTTCCCCTACAGGGTGTTCTGATATTGGAAAATGTGGGCCAGAATGTTCAGGGAACGAACAGTACAGGTGGCAGAGGAACAGACCTTTTTAGCAAATTGCTCTATCTGTCTGGAGTCTGTATTGGGAGGCTGAGTACTGAGGTGCCTGGGCTGCTTAGAGTGGTTGTGGGCAGAGTTAATAACTACTGAATCAGCCTCTTGAGTGTTCTCCATTAAAGGGTTCATCCCTTGGGGCATTATACAGGCAATCAGTCTTTTTAGAAGAAAGATGCTTCTAAGCAGCCCTATTGACATCTTTAAAGGATTCAATAACAGGTGGAATGACCAGAGGTAAGGACTCCTTTTATGGAAGAAGATGGCTAGCTGATTTTGCTCAGGGTCCACTTACCCAGTGTTCCAGCCCATGAGGGACTGGATGTGCCTCATCACCTCCATGAAAGTAGGGTCATCCGGAGAAGATCGAGGGGTGTCCTTGGGTTTATCTGGTTCAGATGGCAAGTCAGATCCTTCTAATTCATCTGAAGAAGAGGAAGAAGCGTATTCTCCTGACTCGCCAGAGTCCGGGGATGGAGAGAGCGATTGACGATGCCTTCATTGGCGAGTCCTCGAATGACTGGCACCAGCTCAGTCAGGCCGAGGGGTAGGCTCTCCAGGTGGAGGCGTAGGAGACTTCTTAGGAGGGACCAGATCCTTTGCTGGATTTGGTGGAGGATCCTTGGAAATTGTAGTAAGGAGCTCCCTCGGGGATTCTTTGTCCTTGAAGTATGCCCATCAGGCAGCAAAAAGGGTGTTAAGGTCTGTGGGCAGATTCTGAGGCACAGCTGGGGAAGCCGGCGTCAATGTGGCAGGTTTAGAGGGCCCCAGCATCGGTTTCTTGGAATCCGGTAACCCAGGCGTCGGTTCTACTGGCGTCAGATTGACTCATGTTGGTTCCTGTCGTCTACAGCCATCCGGCATCGGTCCCTGTGGCCTACAGTCCTCTGGTGTTGGTCTAATCGAAGTAGAGAGACAGGCATCAGGCCCTTGGGCATTGGCCTAGTGAGGATGGGGTCAGCCGGCAACAGTGGGGGGTTAGGGGATGACGGTTGGGGCATCGCCGGAGTCAACATCGGAGTGGCAGGTGTCGAATGGACAGGTGTGGACTGATCCCGGTCTGGTGATGCAGCCAGCGCCAGCCTCAAAGGGGAGGCCTGTCCTGGGAAGCTAGCTCCCGAGCGAGAAGAGGCGTCACTCTCACGGGGGAGGTGAGCACATGCCCTTGGTGCAGCTTGGAGGTGTCAGTCCCTGAAGTCGACTTAGCTGATGCCCAGACTGGGAGGGTGATGGGCCACTTGAGGAGGATCTGATCAAGCCACCGGGCTGAGAACCCGGCAGATTCAAGGGCTTGTGCGTCAGGGTCTGCTGGCTGGGGACGAAGTCCCAAGCCCCAAAGCACCAACACCCAAGATGGGGATAAGAGTAGGTGGTTTGGCCACTGGGAGCCCCGGAAGGAGTGAAGGCTGCCGGAGTGGAGGGAGCCGACCTTTCACGAGAGGAAGACCCAGGATCGGTCCCCGATTTGCACAAGGACCTGGAGCGGGAAGCTGACTGGGGTTTGTGCCAATGCTTCTCCCGGTGTTTGTGCTTCCCACTGGATGATTTCTCCTTGTGAGAAGAGGAGGAGGTTGAATCCCCCAAGGCTGGTGAAGAAGAGATGCTTTTATGGAGCTCCTTCTCCATCGTGGAGAGTCTCTGCTGCAGCAGGAAGGCTTCCAGGGTCTTCCAGCAGCATAGCCTGGTGCACTGGTTAAAATCCTGGCAGTGCTGGTAGGCTTCAGTGTTGTGGTCCAGGCCTAGGCACAGCAGACAAAACGCGTGGCCGTACTCGTGAGGAAGCTGCTTCCCACACGTACACTTAGTCCGCCGCTGCTCTGAAGAGGAGGATGGAGAAGAAGACATGCAAAAAATACTGGAGAAATTTCAAGAAAATTGTAAAATAATAAAGCGGGGGTAAAGCACAGAAAATGGTGGTCGACTACAGCAGAAGGCGTCCAAGATGGTCTGACTTGCGCAGGTCGACGGCGGAAAAGAACAGAGGTTGGGCTGGAGGGACCTCCCCTTTTAAACCATAGGCGGACGCTGGGGTTGGTCCATCAGGGGGTGGTCTCCCATTGAATACTGCTAGCTAGAAGTTTTCTGTGAGGTCCTGGCACCTGCAGTCTTCAGTTCAAATGGTGCTGCCTGCTGCAATAGCCCCCTCGAAGTGAGATGTGAGATCATCTGGGCCCATCTTCAGTAAAAACAAAATAACGCAGTCTTTCACCAAGGAAGGGAGACAGAGATGTGCCCGAGTACCTTCAGTGTAAGGTGCTAATTTTTTTGCCCATGGCCTCTGTTGCTTCTTTGGACAAGGCCTCTTTTACTGTTAGTCTAGTAATCTGAATAGGATCCATTTACCCTAGATATCCTTCAAAATATCATCCAAGCCAGGGCAGAGTAACAAATATCCTGCAAGGGAGAATGAACAGCTTGGACTTCGAAGCTTGTTCAGCTGTCCAATGGGTGAGTCACACGCCTTGCATAACCAACCTATTGTGATAGGTGGAGTGGGCCGACATATGTAAGTTTCTCCCCATGTCAGCCCCCAAGATGGAGGCCAAGGATACCAGCTACAAACTGTCCCCCCCCCAATCCAGTGGCACGATGCTGCCCAGGGCTGAAACCCACCTCTTTAAGGCTCTGGCAACAATAAGGAGGTATAGGAAGCATGTAGATTTGTACCGTTAGAGGCAAGGCTCTTCTGTACACAGCAACCACTTGCAGGTCGTACGAATCCATTAAGGCCAATCACCCTGTCATAAAATAAGGAGTGACTGAATATGAGCCACCTTATCCACCAGAGGAGGATTTTTTTCTGTTGTGTGTTCTTTGGTCTACACTGGTCCATTCCTGTTCAATAATTGGTCACAAAGAATAAAGCTTGGAAAAGGAAAAAACATTTGCTTGTCACGAAAAAAGTGCAGACAGAATGGAAATGACATTCACTGCCTCCACGAATAGCATCTCCTTGAGCTGTAAGGGCCTATACACCTCAGCTATTAGGTAGAACAAACACTTGGTATCAAAACAGGGAAGGGAAAGGGAACCTCTTTGGCTCCATCCTCTGCCTCCTCAGACGCTTCGTCCTGCTCTCATGAAACAGCTCCTATGGTCAGGATTTTCCCCAAGATCCCGATATCTTTATCCTGATCCTCTAGATGGTCAGGGGTGGGGACTGCCTGCATGTCCAAAAACAAACCACAGCCCCTCTTCATGGTGCAGCACACCAGGACATGCCTGTCTGGGCGCCACCTGACCCAAGGGGCCTGGTTTGGGGTTGGGCATGTGTGATGGGATGACCTACAGGACATCAAGGTTCAACAGCTCTCCTACGAGCAACAACCTCAAAAACTGTACGCAATTCTGCTAGCCACTGCCAACTGTTAAACCAGGTGCACTGCCCCCAAGCTCAGAGAACCGACCGAGGGGGGCCTTAAGAGACACAGTAGCAACACAACATGGGCAATGGAAGGTAGTCTCATCGCCCCTTTAGGACTTACATTTCTGTATAGAAAAGGAGGTCTCTGATATACTCTGGTGCCAGTACAAAACAGCCCTGCAGTGTTAAGACTAATGGGCTGATGTTGATACAAAGAACACAGTATAGGAAAATTGTTCAACCTTCTGTAACTGAATGAGAAGTTAGCCACAGCAGTAAACAAGGCTCAAGCTGCCACCTATAAACAGTGCATCTGTAATAGCACTGCTGAGCATGTCAGAATTAGCTACCCAATTATGAGATAAAAAAGAACTCCCCCGTATAACCAAATGAGCCCGGAGACTGATTGAGGTGGAACCTGGCGCAAAAAGCTCCCCAAAAGAAGAAAACGGGAACAAGAATTGCACCCCACTGAGTTCTGAAGGCAGCCTAACAGCCACTGAAAATATACCATGGATAAAACTTTTGATCGTATTCATTGGGGGCTGTGGGATTCAAACCCAGGGCTCCTGGATCACAGGCCAGAGCTTTAGCCACTATACTACACTACCTTTTGAAAAGAACAGTTTGTCCCAAGCTACCTCGGCTGTAGCTCACTCACCACATGCTGGATTCTATGACAGAGGCACAATTCTGCGCAGTTTAAAAAGCCAAGAAGAGCTGCTGGACTTGCACTGCAGAAGTGCATGCGTGCTCTCAGGATGTGCACATATATCATGTGTGACGACAAAATGCAGAGGGAACAAACGCATGCAGCACAGGCATGCAAACAGAGCTCCTAAAAGCCGTTGGCGAAGTATGAGTTTGCGCCCAGCGGCTGCAGTGGCGTCAATGGCAGGAAAAACGGCACTGCTCAAGGAGCCCTGCAAACTGGTGAGAACCGCCCCGAGCATACTCCCCAATGTCCTGAACTGGGAGAAAGAAAAACAGAAGCAAGACCCAAGAAACTTGTTACACAATGTGCCCCAGACATAAACAATAGAATGTAAGAACAACACTATTGTCTCACTAATATCTGACATACCTTATACCAGAAAAAAAACACACTTTAGGGACACAGAAAGACACTCTTCAGCAAAAGACCAATTTTTCCTGAGGCAATAAAAAATGCTGCACTCACGGCTCAGCAGCCAAATCTTACTTGTTGCCAATAACTGTGGCTAAGGCTGCTGAGAAGAGTCTTAAAGGGGAAATGCCATTAAAAGGGCACTATTCCTAAAACTGAAACAATACCTTGAACAAAAAACCAAAAAAATCTAACAACGGGGGGGCAAGCACAAATAGCAGGAGGAGACTCCCAAGAAGCCCTAGACTACACCCTCAAAAGGAAACTGTAAACAGACTTACCTGTGGCACCTTTTTTTTTTTTTTGTTAAATTGGAGACCTCAGAGACAACACTCTGAATAAAAAGACAGCCATGGCCTTCAATCCAAGCTGAAGCAATGTAAGTGGGTAGAGCAGGTTAGTCAGTTTGAAAGCTGCTGCTTAAAGAGGGTCCGAGGCCAACATTTTTGGCATTACTTTGTTTAAAAGTTGCAAGTCGTTCAAAAAAAGCCAGTTTCAGCGAAGAGCTTCTGATGAAGTCATCTGCTGAACTCACAACCTAGTCCTCCCTGCTAGCTATCTTACAGAACTTATTTCTTCTATGTTACTTAAATCTGCGGGTGTAGTAAACATCTGAAAAGGAAAAAATGACATTGGGGGGTCAGCACATACTTCCATAATGTGTAGATGGAAGGTACAGTACTCCAGAACATACCTGTCAACCTGCCAGGACCAAAATCAGAGATACCCACCCAGAAAAATCAGGGACAGAAGACCAAAATCAGGAACTCCAGTTCTTCATCAGCGTGGCGGCAGGCACCTCGTGTGTGAACTGCATATGACATGTTATTCAAAATACTGAATAACTGAAGGCATATGCATGTACCTGTAAAACTTCATTCAACAACACTAACAGTAAAGTCATCTTTAAAAATTCCATATATAAATTCATAGAACTGTGATCAATCTATAATCTAGCAGATAGCTATATTACATTATTGCTAACAGTATGCAAAACTACTACACCTTTATCCCCACCCCACACACCCCAATGTTAAATACCTATACCTATCCTGCTCTAAGGAGGTGTTCACTTGGAAATTACTTACTACTTGGAAATTGCCACCAAAGAATGCAGAACGCACAAAAATAATTCATCAAATCTTTTGACTGAGTTGGACTGACTGACACAAAGGAGAGCACTGATTACTAAGTACTGTCTGCGTTATTTTAAAATAAAATGAAAAGTTCCAATAACTAGAAGAATGCTACAAATACCTGCACAGTGGTGTGCATCAATAAATAAGCCAGTTACACTGCCTTTGAAGAAAAAAAAAAAAACATTGGAAACTGGAGATGCTCTAGGGAGGTGTTCACTTGGGAATTACTTATTACCTCCAAAGAATGCAAAATGCATAAAAAAATAAGTCAACATCACATCTTCTGACTGAGTTGGACTGACTGACACAAAGGAGAGCACTGACTGTCAGCATTACATTAAAATAAAATAAAAAGTACCAGTAACTAGAGGAATGCATTAAATAATTGTACAGTGCTGGTTTGTATTAATAAATAAGCCAGTCACATTTATCTTTGATAACAAACATCCAGGAAATCCGATGATTCTTTTGGGAGGTGTTCACTTGGCAAATACATCACACCAAAGAATGCAGAATGCATATGACATGCAAGATAAAAAATATAACCAGCAGCTCAAGCAGCACATCTGCAGATTGAGATGGTGGACTGACTGACACACACAAAGGAAAGAAGCACTGATGGCTGCACAGTTCACTGAACTCCACTCCACTGACTGAACTAATGAAAGCAGCAGTGCAATGAAAATAGGTTAAAATTTGACTCCACCTTTTTATCTTCCTAACTGATGCCAGATGTCTTCCAGTTTATTTTGGTGGTAAAATTTTCAGTTTTCATTATCATTTAAGAATTTTATTAAAGTTCTAAAATAATTATTTCTCAGGAAAAAAAAGATGGCAGCCTCATTTTTGCATTGAAATAATACTGAGGACCCGAGGAGGGTAGGAGTCCTAACAAAAATGCACATGTACAAGTACACAGCGTAGGAAGCATCCAGAAAACCCAAACCAACTGTTCTGCAATATTTTTCATAACCATAGCAGAAAAGAAACTGGTTACTCACCTGTAACAGTAGTTCTAGGAGTGGTATATATTGTTCATCCACACTTCATGGCAGGTACTTTGCCGCTTTAAGATGTGCCAGAAAGTCTTCAAGCTGGCTCCTCCCACCCACCTACTAGGGCGGTATAGTCCTTGGCTCCATCCCATGACGCCAGATATTAGTCCACTGGAAGCCAGGTTTGTGAGTCAAAGCCGGGGGGGGGGGGGTCAGTGTGGATGAACAACATATACCATTCCTAAAACTACTGTTACAGGTGAGTAACCTGTTTTTCTAGGATCGTGGATATGTTGTTCTATCCACACTTCATGGCAGACTCCTAGCAGTTCTCTGGGAGGAGGGAGGCGAGACGCACACTCCCTACTTAGGGAAGAGGGATTGAAGAAATGGAAATTACGTACCTACCGTAATTCTTGATCTTCTTGGATGAAGTCTCCACTACTCATTCACACTAATGGGAGTATGCCGGAGGCACTAGGACGCAGTGGGAGACAACATTTTTCAGGAGGGCCAGCGCCGAGACGGAGCGGCACTGTAAACCAGGCTAGTGCGGGATAGACTATCTCGGCGTCGACTCTCCAACTGCCTCAGTACCTTTTTTCTGAGGATGTGCAGTGTAACTAACCTAGAGAGCACTATCCTAAAAATCGGACATAAGATAGTCCGAATGACCCGTGTAAGAAGGGTCAAATAACTAAGTCTTCACAACCCAATGATTAAAGGAGTGAAGACCATAAACAGAGAAATGAGCTCAGGGGATGGCGGGCGGGTATGTGAATGAGTGGTGGAGACTTTGTCCAAGAGGATCAAGAATTACGGTAGGTACATAATTTCCGTATCTTCCTGGACATAAAGTCTCCACCACTCATTCACACTAATGGGAGAGTACCGAGCTAAAATAATCCCCTGAGACGGGTGGCAGGAGAGAGGAGCTCACTGTTTAGGACAGAAGTCCATTAAGAATTGTCCTGCCAAAGGGCTGATGCTGTCTGGCATGAATGTCCAAGGCGTAGTGCTTAACAAAAGTGAGCACAGAGCTCCAGGTAGTCGTATTGCAAATGTCTGCAATGTGGACATTGCGAATTTCTGCCAGAGATGCCGCGTCTGCTCTGGTAGATAGAGCATACACTCTGCCTTCCAGCTTGACCTGTGCCATGGAGTAACAGTGGCGAAGGCATGCTACCAACCACACTGAAATGCACCTGATAGTAACAGGCTGATCAGCCAAGTCGTGCTGAAGGAGACAAACAGTTGCTGAGCCTTGTGAATTTCTTTCATTCTGTCCAGGCAGAACCACAAAGATCTCTTTACATCCAGAGAATGAAAGGTACGGTCTACTTCATTCTGAAAGTTAGCAAAGTAGGTAGGAAGAACTAAAGGTTGATTCAGATTAAATTCTGAGACAACTTTAGGAAGGAACTTAGGATGAGTCCTAAGAACTACTCTGTCCTTGTGAAATACAGTATACGGGGGTGGGGTGGAGGTGTCTCTGACCAAGGCGTGTATTTCTGATACCCTACGAGCAGAAGTAATGACCACCAGGAAGGCAGTCTTCCAAGAGAGGAATTTCAACTTGCAAGTAGCTAGAGGCTTGAAAAGCTTACGAGTGAGCATGTCTAGCATAAGGTTAATGTACCAGGCTGCAACTGGACATCTAACAGGAGGTCTGGTATGCAGGATGCCTTTGAGAAACCTCTTAACTACAGGTAACTGAGCCAGAGACATGGAAAGTACTAGCTCATGATATGCAGAAATTGCACAAAGGTGAACTTTGATTGTAGAGTATTGCAGACTTGTGTTTGAGAGGTCTAAGAGATACTACAAGACTATTTGCATCCCGACAAAAAATGCCAGGTCCTGGACTTCCGGAGCAAAAGAGAGGCAGTTTTGCATTGTGTGGAGACGCAAAAAGGTCCAGGTCCGGAGTTCCCCATTCTTTGAAGAGTGATTGAATGATGGTTAAATCGAGAGATCACTTGTGAGGATCTGTCTCCATTCTGCTAAGACAGTCTGCCAGTTCATTTTGTACTCCTGGCAGATAGACTGCCTGAATCAGAGCCTTGTGCTCCAGGCACCATTCCCAAACTCTCATAGCTTCCCTGCATAATGGGTAAGAGTGTGCACTGCCCTGTTCGTTGATGTAATACATCACTGTCTTGTTGTTCGTTTGAAGGAGAATGGTCTTGTGACAGAGTATGCCCTTTAAAGCCTGGACTGCATAGAAGATGGCCCTCATTTCCAGGACATTTATGTGGAGTTGAGACTCGTCCTGCATCCACATGCCCGGGGTGTGGAGATCCTGGCAGAGGGCTCCCCATTCCATCAGGGACACATACATGGTAACAGAGATCTGATGATCCAGAGGGGTGAGGGGATACCCTTTCAGAAGTTTGTCCTCCTGAGTCCACCAGGTGAGGGACCTCTTCAGAGGTTCTGTCACCTTGACAAGAAAGGACTGAGGGTGAGTGGCTGGGGACCACTGAGTACTGACCATCCACCGAGTGGTTCTCATGTGGAGATGAGCCAAAGGCACAGTGAACACCGAGAATGCCATGAGACCCAGCATGTGCTGTATCGAGAGAGCTTGAACTGAGCTGTGTTCTCTGATGAAGTGGGCCATCTGTACAATATCACTCCTTCTGTCCTCCGTAAGAAATGTTTTTACGCAGGAAGTGTCCAGAAGGGTTCCTATGAAGAGGAGCTTCTGGGAGGGCTGCATCTGCGACTTTTTGAGGTTCAGCAGGACTCCCATGGAAGTGAGAAAGTCTGAGGCCATGGCCACGGGCTCCAGAGTCTCTTGTCTGGAGGGACTTGCTAGAAGCCAGTCATCCAGATATGAGAATACTTCAATTCCGATTTTCCTTAAATGCGCCATGAGAACTGCACTGCACTTTGTAAAAACTCGAGGTGCCAAGGATAGCCCAAAGGGCAGGACTATGAATCGATAGTGTTGACCCAATGCCATGAACCTTAGGTATTTGTGATGCTCTGGGTGTATGAGAATATGTTGGTAGGCATCCTGCATGTCCAGGGAGGCTTGCCAATCGTGTTGATGAATCAAAGGTAGCAGGGTACCTAGTGATATCATCTTGAACTTTTCCTTGTAGAGGAATTTGTTTAACTTTCTGAGATTGAGGACAGGGCGCATGCTGCCAGTTTTCTTTGGAACCAGAACATAATAGGAGTAGAAACCTGTGTTTCGTTGATCCAGTGAAACTACTTCTACTACCCTGTTGTTTAGAAGGCCTTGCACCTTGGAAGCAAGAAGGTCTGACTGTGCAGCAAACAGCCTGGGCTGCCGCTTGGGAGGATGATCCAGAGGGGTTTCTGACAGACTGAGAGTGTACCCCTCGCGGATTATCCTGAGGCCCCATTTGTCTGATGTTATAGACTTTCACTGGTCGTAGAACTGAGTCAGACATCCTCCTACTGCCGAGGAAGAGTCCCCCTTGGACAGCTGAGGTGGGACCTAAGCCGGAAACTCAGAAGGTGGCACTGGGTGCTTTTGGGCCCTGTGCTTTCTGCTGCATTTTCTTTTGTGGCTGAGGAGTTTGGTTTCTGGTAAAACCCCCTCTGCCTCTGTCATGGAAGGACTGACGGTTGTGAAACTGATGTTTCTTCCCACCTCCTCGAGAGGGAGCAGGCAGGGGTCTAGCTGTCTTAATAGCAGACCTAGTCTTCTGAGTAGCCTCCAGTGCTTGTTCTACCTGAGGTCCAAACGGATACATACCATCAAAGGGTAAGGCCATGACTTTTTTGTTGGGCATCATTCGTAAAGCCTGAAGTACGCAGCCAGGAGTAGCGACGGGTGCAAATGCCAGCCGCCGCTGCACTGGAAGCAGTATCGAAAGCGTCCACTGCAGCTTTAATTTGTTGATTATTGGACTCAATACCTCTAGTTATGGCCTGTAGTAGCTGAGTTACCTCCGACTCAGGCAGAGCTTCTACTTTGCTTTGAGTGAATGCCAAAGAACATATTCGTATTGAGAAAAATAACTCTGGTAGCCAGCAACACGCATGCCCAGAGTTGAGGTAACAAAGACTCGCTTTACCCAAGGTGTCGATCTAGCGACATTCTTTGTTTATAGGATGGGCTGTGCATTCCTGAGGGAGGACAGCCTTATCATTCTCTGCCAGGACCACTATGGCATCAGCAAAGGCTTGTGAGGCAAAGATGGGACGATCATTGGGAGGGGGCATATTTCCTATCTATGGACTTGGCCACAGAGGGAATAAGAGCCGGATTCTTCCACACCATCTGGGAAAGAGTCTCAAAAGAGGGCTGTAATGGAGGGGTTAAATCCAAGAGGATTTACGGAACATGTAAATACTGGAGGTGCAGAAGCTTCCCAGGATCGATTTCCATGGTCTGGAGAGAAAAAACAGAATTTAAATTCTTGAGCAGTGACTTAAAGGAAAGGTCTTCCACCACAGGCTCTGCAGGAGGATTGATCCCTGCCCCCAGGGAAGAATCGGCATCAACATCATCACCAAGCTGAAGATCAGGATCAGGCTCAAAATCATCTCCTGACAGTCCAGGGGGGACTGTATAGACAGCAAAGGAATGAAAACCAGGAGGAAGAAGAGGAGGAGGAGGAGACAGAATCTGAGTCGAAAACCTCTGGAAACTCTGTGGTGCTGTAAACATCCCCGGAACTGTCAAAGACAGTGGTGCTGAGTACAGAGACATCGCTGACACAGAAAACAGCGCCGCGCATGGCGCTGACAGGGAGTGTGGCACCACACATGGCGCCGACACCACCCCTGGTGCTGAGGACAGTGCAGACAGGGAGCGCAGCACCACACATGATGCTGACACCACAACTGGCACTGAGGATGGTGCAGACAGGGCATGCGGCGCCACAGACGGCGCCGACGCCACACGTGGCACCGAAAAGGACCTCAGCGCCGTAGAAGCCATGGTACACACAGAACCATGACTGGGATGTCAACGTACCAGGATACACAATCTACAGGAGGGACAGGGTGGGTAAAAGAGGAGGAGGAGTAGCTCTCTATATAATGGAAGAGATTAAAGCAACAGAACTAAAGAGTAAACAGGAAGTTGATGAGTCAATATGGGTCACCCTGGAGACAGGAAATGGCACCACAATCCGCAAGGGGGTTGTGTACAGACCCCATCTCAGGGGAGGAAACGGACAAGGAAATGATAGAAGGCATCCTTAAAATGGCAGAAAAAGGGGAGATATTGTTGATGGGGGACCTGAATATGCCAGATGTTAACTGTAGTACCTTTGCTGCAGGCACATCCAAGAGTAGGGTCATTCTTGATGCCCTACAGGGGGCATGCCTCAGACAGATAGTGTTGGAACTCATTTGGGAGGGAGCAATCTTAGACCTGGTACTCTCAAATGAGGACAGAGAAAGGATCTCAGATCTAGAAGTGGGTAGCCATCTGGGAACAAGTGACCACCAACCAATGTGGTTTACAAACACAGCCATAGAGTCGAGCCATACAAAAACAAAGAGTATTGGACTTTAGGAGGGTTGACTTTGGGAAAATGAGAGTGCGCCTCAGAAAAGCACTAGCAAATGGGCAAGAAGAAGGGGTGGAGGAACAATGGGGAATAATCAAAACAGCCAACACAGAGGCAACAAGCCTTTGTGTGAAGCAATTCAAAAAAACAACTATGGTTCTCAAAAGAGGTGGAATGGAAGGTTAAGGAGAAAAGGACAGCATTCAGGAAATATAAAGAAACAGAAGGAGCAGGACAGATAATTTTATCAGTTAAAGTAGAAGAAGGCAGGGAAGGCAGTCAGAATAGCAAAGGCACAAACTGAGGAAAAGACAGCCAACTCTATTAAGAAGGGGGATAAAACCTTTTATAGGTACATTAGAGAGTGAAGAAAGACCAAGGGAGGGATACAGAGACTTAATAAAGGGGATGGAATGTGGGCAGAGGGTGACAGTGAAAAAGCAGGGATACTGAACAAATATTTCTGCTCAGTATTCATAACGGAAGAGAAGGAGGAGGTAACTAAACCAAACAAGAGAAACACTTTGAATAGAGGGTCGATACCAGTCCATTCACAGAAGAAAGGGTTTTGAAACTGGGGGTGGACAAAGCAATGGGGCCGGATGGGATTCACCCAAAAATTCTAAAAGAACTAAGGGTAGAACTAGTAATGCCACTGACTACTCACTTTAACAAATCATGGGAGGATGGGGTGGGACCAGAGGACTGGAGGAGGGCAGCTGTGATTCTACTTCACAAAAGTGGGAGCAGGGCAGAGGTAGGAAACAACAGACCAGTTAGTTTGACCTCAGTGGTAGGGAAAATGATGGAATCATTTCTGACGGAAATAACTGTTGAGTACCTAGAGGCCAGTAGGGCACAGGACCCAAGGCAGCATGGTTTCACAGCAGGAAGGTCATGTCAAACGAACCTAACAAGACCAGGCAGGGGCTGTGGATATGGCCCACCTTGATTTTAGCAAGGCATTTGATACAGTCTCACACAAAAGATTAATATACAAGTTAGCCAGCCTTGGAGTGGGTCTCAAGGTGGTAGCCTGGATAAAAAAAACTGGCTGGACAACAGGATGCAAAGGGTAGTAGTAAACGGAGTCCACAGTGAAGAAAGGAGGGTAACTAGCGTGGTACAGCTGGGTTTGGTACTGGGACTGGTCCTCTTTAATGTCTTTATAAGTGACATTGGAAAGCACCTGGAAGGAAAAGTATGTCTCTTTGCAGACGACACAAAGATCTGCAACAGGGTTGATACACAAGGTGAGGTGGAAAGGATGAAAAGAGACTTGGCAAGGTTGGAGGAATGGTTAAATATATGGCAGCTCAGATTCAATGCAAAGAAGTGCAAGGTAATGCATCTGGGAAACAAAAACCCAGGGGAAGGGTACACAATGGGGGGGGTGAGAGAATAACAACAACAAAAATTTAGAGACCTAGGAGTAATTATATCAGATGACCTAAAGGTGGGCAAGAAATATGAGAAGGCAGTAAGGAGGGCTGAGGGGATACTGGGATGCATAGGAAGACGCATCAACAGTAGAAAAAAGGAAGTTGTTATCCCTCTGTACAGACAAGTGGTGAGACCTCATCCGGAGTACTGCATGCAATTCTGGAGACCCCATCTCCGCAAAGACAGACAGAGTGGAGGCTGTTCAAAGGAGGGCAACCAAAATGGTGCAAGGTCTGCACCAGAAGACATACGAGGAGAAACTAAAGCTGCTTAATATGTATACCCTTGAGGTAAGGAGGGAGAGGGGGGACATGACGGAAACTTTCAAGTATCTTAATGGAATTAAAGTACAAGAGGGCAGCATCTTTCAGAAAACGAGATGTGCAAGAACAAGGGGGCACAATTTGAAGATAGAGGGGGGACAGCTCAGAGGTAATGTTAGAAAGTATTTTTTTCACAGAGGGGGTTGTGGATGCATGGAACAGCCTTCCTGAGGAGGTTGTGGAGTCAGGAACAATGGGAGAATTCAAGAATTCATGGGACAGACCTAAGACAATTCTAGTGGGGGTAGGAGGAAGTAAGCTGTTGATTAACTAGAATCTGCAGCTTATCCATCAGGTAGGGAAATGGGCAGACTAGGTGGGCCAAGCGGTCCTTATCTGCTGTCAAATTCTATGTTTCTATGTAAACCAGTATGGCAGGCAGCGGCACTGCCGCAGAAGTCCGTGAACTGTGATTTGAGGGTAAAGAATGAAAAATGGCAGGAGATAAAGGCATCGGTTTGGACCCCTGCACCACAGCCATGTGACGGTAATAGACGGCACCGAAGAAGGCACCGCATGACCAAGAAGTCCTAACCGCCCAGCCTGCCAATCCGAAACCGACCGGTCTGAAGGCCCCGGCGACAGACTGGTCGGTTTGGACACCCGGGACAACCTCCAAGCCCACTGCTCCATCAGAGCAGCCCAATGGTGAAACTGCTCATCGGAAGCCCCTCCAGCAGGCGGAGAGGGGCTCCGGTGTTGAAGTAGCCGGCTGCCAGAGACAGAAACCGGCGACTCCAAAAGAAGCGGAGACAGGCCCCTGATCCCAACAACCGACCGTCTACATGCAGACGTACCAGAAGGCAACCTCCAGTGATGCAGTCTCTTCTTCGACCGGTGTGCTGAAGAAGAACTCAAGGCCGAACGGTGCTGTGAATGGGACTGTTTCTTTTTATGCTTCTGGGGGGGACCGCCCACCCCCCTCCCAGCACAGGACCGTCCATTGTCAGACACCTCCTCCGGAGAGGGCAGCAGACCAGATCCAGCCCGGCTGCCTGAACAGCTATGAAGACTCCCTACCGTCACCTGCCCCACTCCGTCAATGGAGGGTTCAAGACTTCTTTCTTGTACAAGTAAGTAATTTTAATAAAGTGTAATCTGTACTTTTCGTGATAAAATATAAAATAATAAAACTGAAAACTTAAGCTGCTAGTTTGATGTTTGACTCCCAGTGGGCGAGCGACGTTGTCACTGAAGCGCACTAGACCGCGGGAAAAAAGGAACTGAAGTGGTTGGAGGGTCGACGCTGAGATAGTCTATACCGCACAAGCCTGGCTTGCGGTGCCACTCCCTCGCGGCTCCATCTCGGTGCCGGCCCTCCTGATAAAGTTTGGCTCCCGCTGGGTCCTAGCACCTCCGGTGTACTCCCGTTAGTGTGAATTATTGGTGGAGACTTTATGTCCAGGAAGATCTGAGGTTCCAAAACCAGCATCCCAGCATGACTCAAGGTCGATGTCGTAATGGGAAATGAAGGTGTGTGCTGACTTCCAGCTAGCAGCCCTGCAGATTTCCTGGATAGGGATGTCCCTAGAAGCAGCCACCGATGCAGCGGTATGGTGGGTGGAATGAGCCTTAAGCCCTGCGGGAGGCTCCCTACTCGCCAACCTATAACAGAGGTCAATGCAAGATGTAATCCATCCAGCTGTTGTCAGCTTGGCTGCAGGTCTGCCAGGTGTGGCTTCAGCATAGGTGGCAAACAGCTGGCGAACCTCTCCCCAAACTTCCACCATTCGCTCTTTGCAGAAGGCGAGTGTTCATCTCAGGACCAAAGTATGGAGCCTGTACTCGGCCTCCTAGGTATGACTGCGGTAGAACACCAGCAGAGTAATCACCTGGTTAAGGTGAAACTCCAACACCACCTTCGGAAGGACTTTTGGGTGGGGATGCAGGACAACCTTGTCCCCGTGGGAGACCAGGCAAGAAGACTCAATGGAGAGCACCTGCTAACTCCCCAGTCCTTCAGACTGACATGATAGCCACCAAGAAGGTGGTCTTCCATGACAAATGTGACATGTCACACCTGTGCATAGGTTTGAATGGTTTGCCTGTGAGCTTTCCCAAGACCAGCAGTAGATCCCATGGAGGTGGAGGTTCACGATCCGGAAAGGATATGTAATCTAGGCCTTTGAAGAAGCGCCAGACCACCTTCTCCTGCCACCGACCACTGACTGGCCCGTGCCCGGTAAGCGGAGATGGCTGCCAGGTGCACCTCTAGGGTCGTCAACCGTAGCCCCTGCTAGGAGAGAGACCAAAGATAATTCAAAATGCTAGCCACTGGGCAGGATGAGGGGTCCAATCTTTTGCCCTGACACCAGATGGAAAATCTTTTCCATTTAAAGGCATAGCACTTTCTGGTCGATTCCTTAGGGGACGCCTCAACAATGTTGAGGACCTCGTTAGAGAAAGCTAAGGCCTGGAACTCTAGCCATTCAGGAACCAGGCCGTCCGGCGCAGGGATTGAACATCTGGGTGGCGTACCTTCCCCTGATTGACTAAGAGCAGGTCCGGGCATGCTGGAAGCCGCCTCGGGAGCCTGGAGCTGAGGTTGAGGAGATCTGGATACCTGAACTGGCGACGCCAGTCTGGGGCTACCAGGATCACCTGCACCTTGTCCCTCCTGACCTAGATGAGCACTTTGTGAATCAAGGGGGGGGGGGGAGGCGTAGCAGAGGCCTGGGGTCCATGGCCTTGAGAAGGTATCCCCAAGCAGCAAACCCTGCTGAGGGGGGCCGGCAAGGAAATGGAAATTACGTACCTACCGTAATTCTTGATCTTATTGGATGAAGTCTCCACCACTCATTCACATTTATGGGATCTACGCCGGAGGCGCTAGGACCCAGCGGGAGCAAACTTTTTGCAGAGGGTCGACATCAGAGATGGAGCCGTGAGGAGCGGTGCCGCAAGCAATGGCTCGAGCGGTAATGACTATCTCGGCGTCGACCCTCCAACCGCCTTAGTACCTTTTTTCCGAGGAGATGCAATGCAACTAACCTAGAAAGACTAGTCTAACACAAATCGGACATAAGATAGTCCGAATTACCCGTATAAGAAGGGTCAACAAAGAAGTCTTCACAGCCTAAACATTGAGGGGGTGAAGACCAAAACAGAGAGGTGAGCTCGGGGGATGGAGGGTGGGCGTGTGAATGAGTGGTGGAGACTTCGTTCAAGAAGATCAAGAATTACGGCAGGTACGTAATTTCCATATCTTCCTGGACATAAAGTCTCCGCCACTCATTCACACTTATGGGAGAGTACCAAGCTAAAATTCCCCCGAGAGGGCGGCAGGAAAACCAAGCGCTCACAAATTCAAGACTGAAGTCCGTTAAGGATAGTTCTGCCAAACGAAAGGTTTCGTCTAGCATGGACATCCAGCGCATAGTGCTTAATAAAAGTATGCACTGAGCTCCAAGTAGCCGCATTGCAAATGTCCACAATGGGCACGTTGCGGATTTCCACCAGGGATGCCGTGACTGCTCTAGTAGGGTTAGCATATGCTCTGCCCCTCCAGCTTGACCTGTGCCATGGAATAACAGTGGCGAAGGCATGCCACCAGCCATGCTGAAATGCATCTGATAGCGACAGGCTGACCCAGCCAGGTGTCGCTGAAGGAGACAGTTGTTGAGCTTTGAGAATTTCCTTCGTTCTATCTAAATAGAAGCGCAAAGCACTTTTAACATCTAAGGAATGAAGGGTACGTTCTCCTTCATTCTGGAAATCAGCAAAGTAAGTAGGTAGGACCAAAGGTTGGTTTAAATGGAATTCTGAGACAACCTTAGGGAGGAACTTATAATGGGTCCTAAGAAATACTTTATCCTTGTGAAATACAGTGTACGGAGGGTCTGTTACCAGTGCATTATTTCAGAAACTCTGCGGGCCGAGGTGATGGCCACCAGGAAGGCCATTTTCCAAGTGAAGAATTTCAATTCGCAGGTAGCTAGTGGATCAAAAGGTTTTCTAGTGAGCATGTCTAGCATGAGAATAATGTCCCAGGCTGCAACTGGACATCTGACAGGAGGTCTGATATGCAGAATACCCTTAAGAAACCTCTTAACTACTGGTAACTGAGCCAGAGATAAGGAAAGTAATGGCTCATGATAGGCTGAAATGGTACACAGGTGAACTTTGATTGTAGAGTATTGAATACCTGAATTTGAGAGGTCTAAGGGGTACTCTAAAACTTTGTTGGGTGGGCAGGAAAAGGGATTCAAAGAGGATCCTGCACACCAGAGGGAAAAACGCTTCCATTTTACAGTGTAACTCTTTCTGGTTGCTGGCTTTCATGCAGCCAAAAGAATGTCAGAAACTCTCCGAGAGGCATTGAACCTATTCACCTCTATCTCCTCAGGAGCCAAACGTGAAGATGAAGTGAACTCAGACTGGGATGGACCAGAGGACCTTGGATTAGAAGGTTTGTCTGAAGGAGAAGCACCTTTGGAGGGGTTTCCGCCATACTGTTGAGTAATGGAAACCATATCTGTCGAGGCCAGAAGGGAGCAATGAGAATCATCTTGTGTCCCTGAGACTCGAATTTGAGGACTACCTTCTGGATTAGGGGAAGAGGAGGAAAGGTGTATAAAAAGCATTTTGTCCACTGCAGCCTGAACGCATCCTGACAGAAAATGCCAGGCCCTGGATTTCTGGAGCAGAAAAGAGGCAGTTTTGTGTTGAGTGGGGATGCGAAAAGGTCCAGGTCTGGAGTTCCCCACTCTGCAAATAGCGAATGAACTACGGTTAAGTCGAGAGACCACTCGTGAGGGTCTGTCTCCGTTCTGCTGAGACGGTCTGCCAGTTCGTTCTGTATTCCCGGAAGGTAGACTGCCTGAATAAGAGCCTTGTGATCTAGGCACCATTCCCACACTCTCACTGCTTCCCTGCACAAGGGGCAAGAATGTGTGCCGCCCTGCTTGTTGATGTAATACATCACTGCCTTGTTGTCCGTCTGAAGGAGAATGTTCTTGTGACAAAGAATGTCCTTCAAGGCCCGGACTGCAGAGAGGACAGCTCTCATTTCCAGGATGTTTATGTGAAGCTGGGCTTAGACCCGAGTCCACGTACCCTGAGTGTGGAGATCCTGACAGTGAGCTCCCCATCCTCACGGGGATGCGTCTGTGGTGATAGAAATCTGGTGATCCAGAGGAGCAAAGGGGTATCCTTCCAGAAGATTGTCCTCTTGCGACCACCAGGTGAGTGACCTCCTGAGAGGTTCTGTCACCTTGATGAGAAAGGACTGAGGATGAGTAGTCAGGGACCACTGAGTACTGAGCATCCATTGAGAGGTTCTCATGTGGGAGGCGTGGTAGGGGTACAGTGAACACTGAGGATGCCATAAGACCCAGCATCCGTTGCACTGAGATAGCTCGTACCAAGCTGTTCTCTCTGATGTATCGGGCCATCTGTAGGATATTGTTCCTTCTGTCCTCTGGTAGAAAAGCTTTCGCACAGGAGGTGTCCAGAAGAGTTCCTATGAAAAGAAGCTTCTGGGAGGGCTGCAACTGCAATTTCTTGGGATTTAGCAGAACTCCCATGGACGTGAGGAAGTCTGAGGCCATGGCTACGGCGTCGAGATTTCCTTGCCTGGAAGGGCTTGCTAGAAGCCAGTCGTCCAGATATGGAAACACTTGTATTCCCGATCTTTCTGAGGTGTGCAGTGAGAATTGCACAACACTTTGTAAAAACTTGCGGCGCTGAGGATAGCCCAAAGGGCAGGACTCTGAACTGATAATGTTGGCCCAAAGCCACAAACCTTTGGTATTTGTGATGTTTTGGGTGAATAAGAAAATGCTGGTAAGCATCCTGCATGTCCAGGGAAGCTAACCAATTGTGTTGATGAAGCAAGGGCAACAGGGTTCCCAGTGACATCATTTTGAACTTTTCCGTGGGAAGAAATCTGTTCAGTTTTCTGAGGTCCAAAATGGGGAGCATGCCCCCAGTTTTCTTTGGAACAAGAAAGTAGTGGGTGTAGAACCCTGTGTTCCGTTGATCCAATGGAACTATTTCTGCCCTGTTTTCAGAAGGCCCTGTATCTCGAAGCAGAAGTTCTGATCTGAACTGTCGACAGTCTGGGCTGTCGTTTGGGGGCGAAGATCTGAAGGGGGTCTCTAAAAGATTGAGGGAATATCCCTCGTGGATTATCCGGAGGACCCATTTGTCTGATGTTATGGTCTTCCAACGGTTGTAGAACTGAGTTAGATGACCCCCCACCGCTGAGAGAAAGTCCTCCTCTGGCACCTGAGGAGGGATGTGGGCCAGAGAGTCAAAAGGTAGCACTGGGCGCTTTGGGTCCTTGTGCTTTCTGTTGCATTTTTCTTTTGAGGCTGGGGGTCTTGGTTTTTATTAAAACCTCCCCAGCCTTTGCCTCGAAAGGACTGACGGTTGTGAAATTGACGCTTATTAACAGCCCTACGAAAAGGGGTGGGAGCAGGTCGAGACAATTTAATGGCAGACCTAGTCTTTTGAGTGGCCTCCAGAATTTGCTCTACTTGAGGACCAAAGAGATACATACCATCGAAGGGTAACGCCATAACCGTGAAACCTGAAGTGCGCAGCCAGGAGTGGCGGCAAGTACAGATGCCTGCCCGCTGCCGCCCGAGAAACAGTATTGAAAGCGTCCATAGCTGCTTTAACCTGCTGGCTGTTGAATTTGATACCCCTGGTTATGGTTTGAAGTAGCTCCGAATTAGAGTCCGACTCTGGCAGAGCTTCTACCATTTGTTTGAGCGAATGCCAAAGAACATACTCATATTGAGAAAAACAGCCCTGGTAGCTGGCAATACGCATACCCAGGATAGAGGCAGCAAAGACCCTCTTACCTAAGGTGTCTATCCTGTGAGATTCTTTGTTTATAGGCTGGGCTGAAGATGCCTGAGGGAGGATGGCGTTATTCTCCGCAAGGGCTACAATAGGCTCCGCAAAGGCCTGGGAGGCCAAGATGGGTCGATCCTTGGGAGCAGCATACTTTCTATCGCTGGACTTAGCCACAGAAGGAATGAGAGCGGGATTATTTCATACCATTTGAGAGAAAGCGTTTCAAAGGAGGGCTGTACCGGAGGAGTCAAATCCATAGGGATCTCCGGAACAACAAGGTATTGGAGTCTTAACAGTTTCCCAGGATCGATATCTGTAGTATGGAGAGAAAGAGTGGAATTAAAATTTTTCAGCAGAGACTTAAAAGACAGGTCTTTGACCAGAGGCTCTGCTACAAGATGAGATCCTTCCACATCATCACCCAGGCAAAGGTCTGGGTCAGGCTCAGTGTCATCTCCTGACAGCCCAGGAGGGACTGTATGGATAGCAAAGGAGTGAAAATCAGAAGGAAATGAGGAAGGAAAAGGATTCAGAGAAGAGAAGCCCTGAAGACTGGATGACGCCCTAACAGGCCTTGGTGCTGAAGAAGGACATGATGGCGAAAAAATGCACGGTGTTGACGAGGCACACGGCGCCGACAACCCCAACGGCACCGAGGATTCACAGACAGTCGCATCGACGCAGAGGACAGTGCCGAACGAGCCATCAACGCCGAAGGCGCCGAAAACATCCCAAGGTTCTGAAAAACAGGATCTGAGGAGAAAGAAGGATGAATACCAGGAGATAGAGGCATCAGTTTGGCCCCCTGTGCCGCAGCCATGTGAGGTGGGGTGGGGGAACACTTAAGCACGGAGTCGACGGCACAGAGGATGGCGCAGCACGACTAGGGAGGCCCAGCCATCCTACCTGATCCCCGGAAAAGCCTGAAGGCCCCGGAGTGATCGGGCCAGACAGCTAGACCAACCTCCGAGCCCACTGCTTCATAAGAGCAGACCACTGATGAAACTGCTCATCTGAAGACCTACCAGAGGGCGGGGTAGGGCTCTGATGGCGAAGAGGTTGGCAACCGGAAACAGAAATCGGCGACTCCAAAGGAGGAGGAGACTGGCAACTAGCCCCAATAACCGACCGTCTACACACAGACATACCAGGGGGCAACCTTGAGTGATGCCTTCTCTTTTTTGACCTGTGGGCCGAAGAGGAGTTGGGGCTGAACGGTGCTGAGAGTGCGACCGTTTACTTTTATGCTTCCGAGGGGACCGCCCATCCCCTCAGGCATTGGGCTGTCTGTTGTCAGACCCCCCCCCCCCCGGAGAGGGCGGCGGACGGACCCAGCCCAGCTGACTGAACAGCTTTCATCTGAAGTCTCCTACCGTCCACCTGACCCGCTCATGGTCGACTCAGTCAATGTAGGCTGAGACTCTTTTCTTTAATAAGAATAAATAAACTAAGCGGTACTTATTAGCGATATTATTACAAAACAATAAAACTGAAAAACTATGCTGCTAGTTTGACTCCCGGTGGAGCGACCTCGTCACTGATGTGCACTCGACGGCGGGAAAAAAGGAACAGAAGCAGTTGGAGGGTCGATGCCGATACAGTCATTACCGCTTGAGCTGATACTCACGGTGCCACTCCTCGCGGCTCCATCTCTGGCGCTGACCCTCTGCAAAACGTTTGCTCCCGCTTGGTCCTAGTGCCTCCGGCATAGATCCCAAAAGGGTGAATGAGTGGTGGAGACTTTATGTCCAGGAAGATCACAGTTTTCCAAGTCAAGTACTTAAGTTCTGCTGAGGACAAAGGCTCAAAAGGGGGTTGTATAAGTTGAGCAATGCAAACATTTACATCCCAAGCAGGCATAGGATCCCTAAGGGGGGGAGGGATTGGTATGAAGCAATCCTTTGAAGAATTTACAGAAAACAATGTGAGAAGTCAGTGAGGGTGTCTTTCCCACTGACAGAAATGCAGAAACAGCTGACAAGTGTACTTTGAGGGTAGCTGGTCTGAGGCCTAAACCATTAAGATGAACCATGTAATCCAGAACTGTAGACAAATCAGTAGTATCTGAGGATATGTGCTTAATGGAACACCAAATGCTGAATCTTTTCCATTTAGAGTTATAAGTTTTTCTGGTGGCAGGTTTTCGAGAGGCTTTGAGAATGTCCAGAACCCCTCGAGACAGATGCAAATTTGCATATTCAAGCTCTTCAAGAGCCATGCCTTGAGATTGAGAGACCGAAGGCTGGAGTACCAAATCCTCCCCTGAGAAGAGGTTAGCAGGTTGTGATTCCTGGTGAGACATAGGGGAAGATGGACTGCTATGGACAGCAACAGGGGGTAACAAGGCTGTCTGGCCCAGTCTGGAGCAATCAGGATCACTTTGCAAGATTGTGACCTCATCCTGACCAGAACTTTGAACAGTAGAGGAAAAGCATACAGAAATTTCCCCTCCCAATCCAAAATTAGAGCATCCAAGGGGACTGTACCTAAGATTGGGAGTCTGCAACAAAAGAGGGAAAGTTGGTGATTGTCTGGGGCTGCAAAGAGAGCTATATTTGAAGTGCCCCACCTTGAAAAAATCACTTCTAACACTAGAGGATCTAGGGACCATTCGTGATGGCCCCTGGGAAATCCTGCTCAATGCATCTGCTAGCACATTGTCCTTCCCTGGAAGGTGGACTGCTACCAGAGAGGTCTGTAGAGAATAAGCCAGGGACCATAATTTCATGGCTTCCCTGCAGAAGGCCGTAGACCAAGTGCCTCCCTACTTGTTGATGTACCACATGGTGGTGGTGCTGTCTGTCCTGACCTCAACCACCTTATTTTGTACCGAGTCCGAGAAGGCAAGTAAAACCATGTACACTGCCCTGAGCTCCAGAAGATTAATGTGGAGAAGAAACTCCTGAGGGGACCACACTCCCTGAGCTGTGAGGGCTCCCAGGTGAGCTCCCAACCCCAGAAGAGAAGCATCCATGGTTAGAACCACAGAGTGAGATTGAGTGATGAATGGAACCCCTTGCCTGAGGTTGTCCTGATCCAACCACCATTGGAGGGCCTGTATCAGAGTCCGAGTCACTGGAATAAGTTTGGTTAGTGGATCTTTTTTCTGAGACCAAAAAGCCCTCAAATGGAACAGGGTGTCTCTCATCTGAAATCTGGCCCCTTGGACAACAGCAGTGGAAGCTGCCATGTGTCCTAGGAGTTGAAGGAATGCCCTGCTGGTCGAGACACCAGACGGTAAAAAGAAGAAGCCAGCTCTGTAATGGCCTTTACCCTTGCCAGAGGGAGAAAGGCTCTTGCTTTGACAGTATCCAACTCTACCCCTATGAAGGTCAAGAGTTGTACTGGCTCGAGAACTGATTTGGGAAGATTGAGGAGGAATCCTAGAGAAGTGAGCACTTTTTGGGTCACTTGCAAATTTGACTTGACTTGGTCTGGAGACTGACCCACAATGAGCCAGCTGTCCAGGTACAGGAATATGGAAATGTTTTATCTCCTTAGAAAGGCCACTACTACTGCTAGGCATTTTGTAAACACCCTCGGAGCTGATGTTAGGCCGAAGGGCACTGCTTTGAACTGATAATGGCCTGAAGGCAGTTTGAACCTGAGGAATTTTCTGAGGGAGCACCTGATGGGAATGTGAAAATAGGCATCCTTTAGGTCCAGTGAGGCTAGCCAGTCCCCTGGCCTTAGAGAGGGAAGAATTATTCCCAGTGTCACCATTTTGAATTTTGGCTTTACTAGGTCCTTGTTTAAGTATCTTAAATCTAGGATGGGCCACTCCCTTGTTGTTTTTCAGGGTAAGGAAATATCTGGAGTACAGACCTTTGCCCCTGTGAGTAGGAACTTTCTCTTGAAACAAGAGCCAGCAGAGATGAAACCTCTGCCTCTAGTGCAATGGTTTTGGAGATGTTTGCAGGTGGAAAAGACTGGACCCTCAGCTTTGGAAATTTTTTGAAGCTGAGGGCCAGTCCCTGGCTTACTACCTCCAGGACCCACTTGTCTGAGGTAACAGACTTCCAGTCCTGGAAGTAGTAAGCCTCCTACAAGAATTGGGGAGTCGACCCAAGCTGACACATCAGGGTGTCTGCTTGGCAGGAGCTTTAGACTGAGAGGAGGATGCAGCCCTGCTCATCCCCCTTCTGCCTCTCCCTCTGAAGAACCCCCTCTGAGGAAAAGGAGAGGAGGACTGTGCTTGATAAAAAGGCTTGTGAAAGGGCCTGTCCCTGCCCCTAGATTGCTGCTTCTGAGGATTTGCCTGCCTTTCCTTGCCCTGTGCACTCCTGTAGGTGGTTCTGTATTCGTCCATTTTCTTCACATAATTCTGTGTCTGCTCCCCAAACAGAGAATTATCCACCAAATAAAAATCCATCGCCTTAACCTGAGTGCCCTGTGAGAGGCTAGTACATCTGAGCCAAGCCAATCTCCGAAGAGCCACAGATGTAACCATGACTCGTGATGACACATCACTGGAGTCCACAGCAGCATGAAACAGGATCTTAAATGCCTCAATTCAATCAGCAGTCACCTCCTCCAGCTCCATGGCAAGCTGGGGGCAAGCCTGTTTAGCCAGTTCCAGAACACTATCCCATCTGGACATCTGGTATCTGGCTGTATAGGCCATACAGTGAGCCTGCCTGAGTCCCAAGGAAGATGCCAGGTACTGTTTTTTAGCCATGGCATCCAGCTTTCTGGAGTCTTTATCTGGAGGGTGTGAAGCCAAGGGTATGTTAGCCTTATCACAGTCTGCAGCCTGTACAACTCCAACATGGCTGCATTGCTGGTAGAAGTACTCTGTACCTGGGCCTGACAACATATACTTCTTGCCCATTCGCCTGTCCACAGGAAGTAAAGAATTTGGAGTCTTAAGTAACTCGTGTGTCTGTTTCCCAATGGATTTGTGAAGGGGAATAGACAACCTCTTGGACTCTGGTATGTCCATCATCTCCACATAATCAGGCTCCTCAACAGCTTCATCCAGAGGAAGCTGGAGGGTTTCTGCCACTTTTTTGTAGAACATAAAAGTATGAAGGGAACTCAGAAAGCCTAGGAGGGGAAACACCAGAGGATCTGTCTGGGGAGATGTGCGGTTCTATGGGCTCATCCAGACCTTCCACACCATCATCATCATAATCTTCATCCCCTCCAAATCCGATTCATAAAAGTCTTCAGGGGAATAATCCTGAACCGGGGGAATTGACTGAACCAAACGCCTACCGGGAGGTGTCGGATCAGCCGGAACAGAATCGAGCGATTCAACTATACTAATCGTTCTGGCAATTTCCTCGGCAGTTGGACGGTGAGGTTCTGGATCCGAACTGGATGATTTCTCCTTTTTCTTTCTTTTGGCCGGAACCAACCCCTCAGGATCGGCTCTCCGTTTGCCCAAGGGAGTCTCACTCAGGTCAGTGGGCACTCCTTCAGGTTCGGTCGGAACCGAACCAGGCTGGCCATCTGGGTCAGCGGACTTATTACCATACTAAAATGCCAGCAGAACAGGCCTAACGGTCTTTCGTGTCTGCTCATTTGGTCAGCCCCCATCCTGGGAGCTGACCTTGCTGCCCCCCTCGCCCTCTCTGGCTTCTCCCTTCCCAGTTCCTGATATTCTCGCTGCACTGGATTTTGCTTTCAGAACCCTTCCCCTGTACCTGTCCCACCCCCTCTTGAACCCCTCTACCGTCTCTGCTTCCACCAGCCCCCTGGACAACGCATTCCATGGCTCTACCACCCTCTCAGTAGTAGCACTTCCTCCTTTCTCCCTGAATATTTCCCCCCAGCTTCCACCCATGCCCTCTAGTTGCACCCCTCCTCCTTTCTTGAAAGCACGACTGCTCTCCCCTATTTACCCCCTTCATGTACCTGAAGACCTCTATCATCCCCCGTCCCTTCTCTCTTCAATGTGTACATATTTAGCTCTTGAGCCTCTCTCAGAGGTCCTGTCCCCAAACCCCAAATCATTTTGGTTGCCCTCCTCTGGACCCTCTCCAGGAGTTCAATGTCCCTCTTTAAGTGTGGCCTCCAAAACTGCACGCAGTACTCAAGGTGTGGCCTCACCGAGCAGTTATACAGAGGGAGTATCACTTCCCTCCTTCTGGAGGTGATCCCCCTAGCGATGCATCCCAACATCCTGTTGGCCTTGGCTGCTGCCCTCCAACAATTCTCCGAGTTGTTCATGTTGCATCCACCAGCCCCAGGTCCCTCTCAGCCATCGAGACTTGTAGCATTCTCCCCCCCCCCCCAATGGTGTACACTTGGCCCAGGTTTTCTGGCCCCCAGGTGCAGTACCTTGCATTTCCCCTGCACTGAACCTCAGCTTCCACTTTCTAAACCATCTTTCCAGAGCCTCCAGGTCCCCCTGTAGGGCCACCCTCCCCATCCACTACCGCCCCTAGTTTTGAGTCATCCGCAAAGAGACTCATCTCACTCCTGATACCTGTCCTTATATCACAGACGTAGGCGTTGAACAGGAGGGGCCCAATGACTGATCCCAGCGGGACCCCACTAATGTCCCTCTTTGGGGATGAGACTATCCCGCCAACTACGACCCTCTGGATTCCGGTCCTGAAGCCAATTGCCCATCCATCTAATCATCTGGTTCCCAACCCCCATTTCTCCCAGCTTATCAACAGACCCCGTGAGGAACACAGTCAAATGCCTTGCTGAAGTCTAGAAAGAGGACGTCCACTGGTCTACCCAGGTCCAAGGCACTCGTCACCCAGTCATAGAACTCCACAAGGTTTGTCTGACACGATTTCCCCAGGACGAATCCATGCTGTCTATTGTCCAGGCACCCTGACTTTTCCAGGTCCCCCCCCCCACCGGCCTCTCCTTGAAAATGCCCTTCATCACCTTACCCACCACCGATGTCAGGCTGACAGACCTGTAGTTCCCTGCCACCTTCCTTGATCCCCCTTGTGAATAGGCACTATATGCACCACCTTCCAGTCCTGGGGCACCCACCCTGTCCTCAGAGAGATGGTGAAAAGCTCCGCCAGGGGTTTCGCCAAGACATCCGCCAGTTCCTTCAGCACTCTGGGATGTAATTTATCTGGCCCTGGTGCTTTCTCAGTCTTAAGGGACCTAAGGGCTTCCCTCACTCTCTCTGCTGTGATTTCCACCTCTGCTACCTCTTCCCCTGCTTAGCCTCCCCCCTCCTGCCAGTGATGCCTCCCCCTCTCTCCAGACCTGCCCGATCGGTAAGGGTCCCCCCCTCCTCAGTATCACTGTCTCCTCCCATGTATGATGCAGCCCCCATTTTCTTGGTGAAAACTGAGGTGAAGTACTCATTTAGTACTTCAGCCTGCTCCCAGATCTTGTGCCCATCTCTCCCCTGTTTTAATCCTACTAATCTGCCCCTTCACCCTTCGTTTTTCTCCAATGTATCTAAAGAACTCCTTGTTCCCTCTCCTAATTTCCCTGGCCAGGCTCTGCTCCTTCCTTGCCTTAGCCGCCCTCACCACACTATTGGCCCTTCTAGCCATCAGCTCGTACTCCCCTTGATCCCTTTCACTCCTTGAGCACTTGAATTGCCTATAGGCTGCCTTCTTTCCCCGCACCACCTCCTGGACCTCCCTGGTCCACCAGCAGGGTTTTTGGGCCCTACCACATTTTCATCTTACTCTTGCACAGGTGCTGGTAGCATCCTGCACCCCTCTCCTGATGATTTCCCACCTACTGTCAGCGTCCATTTCTGACCCAATCACATCCAAATGCTCCTTAAGGATCCTTCCCATTTCCTTAAATACCGCCCCCCTGAAGTCAGCTACCTCTGTCTTTGTGCAGCCTTCTACCCCTCCTAGGTCCAGGCAGAACCAGACTGTGGCATGGTTGCTCCCCACCAATGGGTCACTTACCTCCAGGCCCCCAATCTGGTCACTGTCTGCCAGGACCACATAAAGTACCCGCGCCTCCCTGGTCGGTTCCCCCACCTGCTGAGTTAGAATTGCGTCTTGAAAGACATCCAACAAATGAAAATTACATACCTACCGTAATTCTTGATCTTCTCTTGTATCTTCACCATTCATTACTGCTTGGGTTAGTTCGGGCGGCGCACCACTTCTGAGAGTTTTTTTTTTTTTAGTCGGCTCCAGCTACGCCCGCCCTCGGTGTGACGCATTGTGTCATCTTGAGGGCGGCCGTTAAGTGCCGCAGACTCCTCCTCTATCTCAGTTCTGGTAGCTGGAGGCGAAAATAAGGAGTAGGAAAAAAGGAAGCGAGGCAAGACAGAAAAAAGGAAAGGATATAAACTGAAAAAGGCATAAGCCGGTAGAGGATAGACAGAGGAGAGAGAGAATTCCTACCCTAAGGGACAGCAGGGCCTCCTTTCCGGGGCGGCTCTAGGGGAGGAACAGAGAGAGGGAAAGAGAAAGAAGAAGAAGAAGAAAAGGAGGCATGTTGAGAGGCAGAACAGTGCCCATCGAGCATTGGTTGAGAGGCTTATAAGCTTGAGACTCACAAAGGAGCAAGAATCCCTGTTGATAGGACTGAGGGCTGGCCCAACCGAACCATCTGAACAGATTCGATACAAGGGCAGACTCTCTGATCTCTCAACATGCCAAGTACCTACATCCTAGCTGAGGGCTCATAGACTGCCCAGGCAGAACCTGTTCCGGGGAGAGCGCCCACCCAGGAAGGGGACTATGTCCCTTAGCACCCTGTTAAGTGCTAACACAGCAGTGTATGGGGAAAGATTATGCCTTACTGAAGGCAGCTTTGAATGAAGGATAGAGTGGGAACTCAATCAGACTCCCTAAGGCAAGGCAATAGCAGACGCTCAAGGCTGACAAGTGCAAAGCAGCAGCTAGAATGAGCTTAAAGATAATACCTGCCAGGAGGATTCTAAATTTTTGTTGAGGCCAAGTCAGGGCACGGTCTCTTAAGCTGTGAAACAGCATAACCTGATCAAGGTACTTAAAAGTCGCACCCTAAGGGCAGTCAGAAAGAGTTCCCTCAGAATAAGTGAAAAGTACAGACCATGCTCGTTCCTCTTTACCTTGAAGAAAAAATGAACCATTCACTAAGAATGGAAAACAGGAAGTTTTTTTTTTTTTTGGCATAAAGGCCAAAGGAAGGAAGAGGAATGAGACGGGAGGGGGAGACGCCACAGTAGGAGGCCACTGAGGGGAAGGTGGGTGGGTATCAGTAATGAATGGTGAAGATACAAGAGAAGATCAAGAATTACGGTAGGTACGTAATTTCATGTCTTCCCTGTCAATCTCCACCACTCATTACTAGCTTGGTGATGCAAGCCCCCTAAAAGGGGTGTAGAAACCCTGAGAACAAGACTCCCAGCCTCCTGTTGGTGAGAAACAGAAGGGAAGACCCTGGGCTAATCTAGAGAAAAGCCTATGGGGAGAAAGAGCTGAGAGGTGCCCCCGAGGGCGGGGAGGCGGAGGAAGCCTGCAGTAGTCTCCTAGCTCTGGAGGAAAAGAGACGGGTCCCACGGAAAGCAGAGCGAATCACCCTACACCGGGCCAGGGGTGACAACCTTGATAGACGAAGCCATGCTGTCCGTCTAATGCAGATCGCTGTCCCTGCAAGCCTGGAAGCCACCTCACTTGCGTCATAAGATGCCCTTGCTTGGTGTCTTGCCAGCTCCAGGCCTATAGCAGAGAGGGCAATAGCTTGTCTGGTTTGCTCCGTATCAGGCATTGATGCCAAGATCTGAGAGAGCATCGACCACAAATGCCTACTGTAGGCAGCGTGATGAGCCTGATAAGATGCAATGCAAGACGTCGCACGAGAGGAAGAGAACACTCTTCGCCCCCACAGGTCAAATTGTGGGAATCAGAGTCGTTGTGACGGTCGTGTCCAAGCGGCGCCGGAGAGTCTCTAGTTATACCAAACCGGGGCGGGTTGGGAGAGTACCAGGGACTCTGAAGGGCACAATACCTCGTCAGCAGTCTGCGGGGCTGGAGAAAGGCGGCTGGCGACTGCCAGGAATGGACAGACCCTCCTGGAAGGAATAGGCCATGAAGGTACCACCAAAAGCTGGGCACAGAATTCGCCAAGGAATTCACGCGTCTCCCGTTCGGTATTGTCTCACCTAACGTAGGATATTCGAAGATCCCTCACCATCCTCGAAAGGAATCGCTGATATTCAGTGAAATCAGCATCAGAAGAGAGATGAGCGAGGTTCCTCTCCCTCAGAGGAGGGAGACGAGGATGGTGGAAGCTCAGTGTCCAGAGAGATTCTTGTGGCGGTGAGGGATGGGCGAAAGACCAGCTCATTCCATACCCTGACATATGAGGGAAGGCCGCCGCAGAACCTCTGAACTGCTTCCAGGATAATGGGCCCGTAGGACTGACAGGGCCTGGAAGAGCGAGGGGTGGCTGCAGAGGAATCGGAGATGGGCACCTACGAAGGGGTACTTGTCCTCTGCTAGGGCTCTGAATTCCAGGGAATGGAGCCCGAGCTGGTGGGATCCCGGACAACAGACCAGGTCGCAAAACGGAACCCTGGGGATGCGAAGCCTGAAAGAGCCCAGAAGGGGATCCTCCCCTGTGACGAACCTGGGACTGCATGGATCCAGAACGGCAGCCCACGGTAACGCCACCGGAGGGGACCACGGGGTCCAAGAGGGAAAGGCGAGGGCCCAGCGCTCACGGCTTCTAGCACCCCCGGGTGGCCGTAGAAGACCGAGACGCCCTGCACCCTGCCCCTCAACCCCTGGGACTCCAAGTGCACCCTCCTCCTTGACCCCAGCGATCTCCCACCCCGAGGGACTGTAGCAGCACCAGGGTCGGTAGCTGCCATGAGCCCCCAGGAGGGAGAGCCCCTCCCTCTGCCCCATCACCCTCCAGGGACCCCGGACCACCCCTAGCCTGGGGGACCTCAGGGGAGGACAGCAGTGGGGACAGCGGAAGAGGCCCGCTGGGCCGCCTAGCACCTCGTGCAACCGGGGACCCTGACTCCGAAGAATCAGGCTGCCAGGACGGGCCCACATCTGAATCATCAGCCTCTGAAGAGGAAGAGATCAACTGGACCACAATACTAGCAACCCCGGGGGTCCCCGGTGAAATGGCGCCGCGAATAGCACCGGTGCTGAATGCGGCGCCGGACGACCTCGGCTCCCACGCGCCCGCTAAGCCCAGCCCCGGCTCTCCATTGGCACTGGCTAGGCCCACAGCGCTGCCCTCGGCGCCAGAACCCAACCCGGAGCCACCAGGAGAGCGAACTGGGCCTGCAGCACCGCAAGCGGCGCAGAAGGCCAGAACGGCACCGCCGGCGGCGCTGTCTCGATCACCGGTGCCACTAGCTGCGCCGGGATCCGAAATGGCGCCAGGAGGCGGCGTTGAGGGTCCACTGGTGCCAGGCCCAGCAGGCGTGGGCCTCGACACTGGGGGAGCCTGCACCGCCGAGGAGGTGACTGCCAAGGCGGTTTCTCCGCCCGCGGCCCAGAGGAACCACAGCGTTCCTCCGACACCGCAAAGCTTCCTCTTTGGCAAGAAGATGAGAAGCCTCCTCCTCTACGGACCGTATAGGCTCGAGAGGGAACCCGGAAGAAGGGCCTAGAGACCTTACCTGGGAATCCCTGGAGCGACGCCGTCCCCGGAAGGTCGGTGGGGCCTTGCCGATCTTGAACGCGTGGACTTCGAGGACACGACGGCCCATGGAGAAACAGGCGTCGCATGCATCCATATCGTGGTTGGATCCCAGGCAACGAAGACAAACATCATGCCGATCCGTGATGGAGAAATGCCGGTCACAGGAGCACCGACGCATAGGGACATGGCCCGCCTTTGACTTACGTTTTGCCCCTGAACCCGACATGATGCAAACTAAATAAGAGTAAAAATTAGCAACAAAGCACTCGGCGCCATCAACAGAAATAAAAGAAACGGTCTTACCGGGAGACGGCGTTGAGCGAATATGAAATATGAGAATATGAGAGTCTGGCTTGGTGGCATAGAAGGCCTTCAACTACCGCGCATGGCAGTGCAGCCTGACGTGGGAGAGAAACAGAACTGAGATAGAGGAGGGTCTGAGGGCACCCTAACGGCCACCCCTCACGCATGGCGCGGTCGTCGGCGCTCGAGGTGGCGCCGTTGGAACCGACTCAAAAAAAAAAAAAAAACTCCCGTAGCGGGTGCGCGCCTCTGGCACTAACCCAAGCAGTAATGAATGGTGAAGATTGACAAGGAAAGATCCTCTGTTCCCTGGCCACTGAGGATGTCATAGTCTCCCAGTCTGTTCCTGGCATGTTTGAGTCCCCCAACACCACCATCCTTCCCCTGCCCAATCTGCAGTGTCTCCCAACATCTGCCACCAGACTCTCCGCCAGCGCAGGGGGTCTATACACCACTCCTATTTTTACTCTCTTGGCCCCCCCCCCTTTTATCAAGGTGACCCAAATCACCTCCATGGTTCCCTCCGCCTCCTCTACTCCCCCTATGCCAATGCAGTTTTTGACTATTATTGCTACAACTCCTCCCCTTCCCTTGACCCTGTCCTTCCTGAACATAGTGTAACCCTTCAGGTTCAGGTCCCAGTCATGTTCTGCGGTGGCCCGGGTCTCAGTGACCACTGCCACATCCACCCCTCCCTCAGTTAGCATCGCCTGAAGCTCAGACATTTTATTGCCCAAGATCCTGGCATTTAGCAGAACTACCTTCCACCCTTTCCCTATACTTCCATTTTCCCTGCTAGTGTTCCCATGGGGATTCTGTTTTCCCCTGATCTGCAGCTTACCAGTTGGCCTTGTCCCACATTCCTCCAGCTCCCGAAGTGGGGTGAGACAAGTCCTCCTTATCGCCCCCGACAGCCTTTTCTCCCATCCCTTCCCCTTCACAAGTTTAAACCCACTTTTCACCAATGAACCCCTCTATTTTCAATTTAAGATTCCCTCCCTCCAAATTGAGATGGAGCATCTCTCACTACAGCCCCTTATTCTCCCAGGTCTCCCCCAATCCCCATCAACCCATACCCTCTGGCCTCACACCACTCCCTGAGCCACTGGTTTATCTCCCTAATCTTCCTTTTGTGTTCCCCACTAGCCCTTGGCACCATCAGGATTTCTGAGAAGGAAATCGTGCATCCTATGTCAAGACAGACCCTGGCAAGCTCCCTGAACCTTGCCTGTATCTCTAGCTCGCTATTTCCCTCAATGTCATTCATACCCAGGTGGACCAGTATGTCCGGGGAACCCCCATAATCCTTTGCCAGGTGATATACCTCGTGCTTGGCCCTGTGCACAGTTAGTCCAGGGAAGCATTTTGTTTCAACTGGTCAGGCTTCACCCTCCCTATCCCATTTGATACCCCTGACCATAGAATCCCCCAACAGGAGCACTCTGACTGCTCCTTTTCCTCCATTTCCCCCCCTTCCATGTCCCTCATCCTTTCTACCGGCCCCTCCACCCAGCCGGCTCCTTGCTCCTCCGCCTATCAGGGTACCACCTGCCGCCCCCTACTTATTTACCCTAGCCACCCCTTCCCCTCTAATCCTATGCCTCTCCTCCTCCCGAGTATCCTTCTGTACCGCCAGCTCCCCTCACTGCTCGCGACAGGTCCATCTCCCCATCCGCTAAACTAGCCTGGCTCATCTTCCCTTCCTTCCTGTCTCCGTTCAGCCCTCCTTGCTTGTTGTGCTCCCCTGGCCTAAACCCTCAGCTCCCTTTACTGTATCCTCCCTCGTACTTCTGGTCCTTCTCCTTGTCCTTTCCTCCCAACTGGTCCTTCTCCTTGCACTTTCCTCCCTCTTCCCCCTGCCCCTCCTGCTCTGATTCACTGCTCCCCTATTTTCCTGCATTCCAGGTTACCCCCATTCCTCCTGCTATCTGCCCCGCCTCCTGCCCCCACTACCTTTCCATCTCTAACCACCCCTGTCATGGCTTCATCACCCCCATCCTCAAGCAGAAGAAGAGAATTAAGCAGCTACTGAGAGTAAGGTACGATACACCTCCCACCTTGCTTCCTTCTGTCCAGCCCCAGCCATCTGCCTACTTCCCCGAGAATGTTGTCCCTCTGGCCACCCTTTGTGAGGGTCCCCAGTTACCTGCCTGCTTCCTTGGTAGTGTCCTCCTTTTGGGCCCCCTCTGCCAGGGTCCCTATGTGACCCCAGAGTACTCTCCTGCACTCCTTTCCCTATGCCCCTGCCCTAGTGCTTGGTGCAACCCCGTGGGAGAGCTCCTGCCCTCTTCCCCAACCATATCTCCCCTTCCCAGCTATCTCCCTAATTCCATAGCCTCCTCCTAAACTGTGCCAGCTGGTAGCACACTGGGCAACCACCGAACTTCCAAGCCCAGTCCTGTATCATGGCTGCCCCACACCCTGTGCACCCCACCACCCTCCCAAAGATGCCGGCACTAATGACGTGTGGTCCCATCCCCCTCCAAGTAGGTTTCCTTGGGTGAGCCACCAGGTTCCCCACTAGTCCAAGATACACCCCTACCGACTAATCAGGTCACCCACTAATCCTAGATACAGTCCCACAGTAAACTGGTATCCCTGTTACTAGGTGCAGTACAACATAGTAAACTTATAAGGGAAGTGAACAACTCCCCAAGCTTCTCTCTCCCAGCCTTTAAATCCAACCCCCAGTGGCTAGAACTACATGAGCTGCACCTGAAGCCTTTTCCTCCAATTGCAGGGCAGGTGTTCCCCTATAAATAAGCAGAGCTCTGGGTAGGAAGGGGTGGGGAGGGTGGGATTAGGGTCTATACCCGACTCTCTCTCTCGAGAGTGCATCAGCCCTGTGTCTGCCCTCCAAGCCCTGCAACCAAAGAAACAGCCCCATGCAAATCCCACCAAATAAGTTTTAAATCAGAAGAAATAGGCCTCCACCAGCGCAGCCTGCTACACAGTGAAACATCCAACAAATGAGCCCACTTACAGCCAACAACCCAGTTTTCAAACTTCCAACAGCCCTAAACGATACCCTGCTAGCCCCTTAAAGTAAGAAAGAAAATAAATAACCTTCTACCAAGTAAAATCCACAAGAAAACCTGTCACAACAACAAGAAGCAGCTACTGTACTGGATCAGATCTGATCCTGTCCCTTCTAGTTCCTTTTGAGAAGCCAAAGCAACTGACACCACAAACCTGATTCAGCTCTGCCTTCAGTTAATTAGCTGAGTGAGACCTGGCCAGACCATTAACAACTTCCACCCACTATGCACTAACCTTTGCAGCTGGTGAAGTCAGCAAAAAGGAATCAAATTCCATTCAAAGCCCCAAAATATGTTTGCTACCAAAACAGGTCTCCAATTCAATCAGCTTCACTAACACATCAAAATAGGCTTGAAATTAACAGATATAGGTCTCCAATTCAAATAACCAGCCCCAAGCAAATCCCAAATAGGTTTTAAAATCAGAAGAAATAGGCCTCCACCAAGCGCAGCCTGCTACACAGTGAAACATCCAACAAATGAGCCCACTTACAGCCACCAAAGCAATTTTCAAACTTCCAACAACTCCAAAACAATACCTGCTAGCCCTTAGAAGTAGTAAGAAAGAAAAAAATAACCTTCTACCAAGTACAATCCACAAAAACCCTGTAAAACAACAAGTAGTAGCTACTGTACTGGAACAGATCTGATCCTGTCCCTCTACTTTCTGAGAAGCCAAAGCAACTGACACCACAAACCTGATTCAGCTCTGCCTTCAGTTAATTAGCTGAGTGAGACCTGGCCAGACCATTAACACCCTTCACCCACTATGCACTAACCTTTGCAGCTGGTGAAGTCAGCAAAAAGGAATCAAAATTCCATTCAAAGCCCCCAAAATATGTTTGCTACCAAAGGAAACAGGTCTCCAATTCAATCAGCTTCACTAACACATCAAAATAGGCTTGAAATTAACAGATATAGGTCTCCAATTCAAATAACCAGCCCCAAGCAAATCCCAAATAGGTTTTAAAATCAGAAGAAATAGGCCTCCACCAGCGCAGCCTGCTACACAGTGAAACATCCAACAAATGAGCCCACTTACAGCCACCAAAGCAATTTTCAAACTTCCAACAACTCCAAAAACAATACCCTGCTAGCCCCTTAGAAGTAGTAAGAAAGAAAAAAAATAACCTTCTACCAAGTACAATCCACAAAAAACCCTGTAAAAACAACAAGTAGTAGCTACTGTACTGGAACAGATCTGATCCTGTCCCCTTCTACTTCCTTCTGAGAAGCCAAAGCAACTGACACCACAAACCTGATTCAGCTCTTCAGACTTCTCGGTCTCCTTTTCCCTAAGCCTGCCCAATCTTTTATCCAGAGTGGCCTTAGGAACATTTTTATAGATTTGGCAGTCTGAATCCAGGTGGTCAAAACCCAGACAATAAACGCAGGTGGTGTGGGGATCAGCTTTAGCAAAGACCTCCCCACACTCACTGCAGTGTTGAAACCCAGTGGGCATGGTTTTTCTCTTGGGTTTCTCAGACAACACCATCCTACAACTTACCCTTTTTCTGCAACAATAAAGCAAGACCCATATCGGTTCCTAACCGTGTCACAGGTGTTAAAAAACGATAAAACACGTTTATTTTTTTTTATTTTTTTAGAACAGATAAGGACCGGTACCTCACACTAATTTTAAAATCGAAGAAAAATACAAGATAAAATAACGCAACCAGTTCAGCTGAAGCGACTGAAATATAACTTTTACAATTTCCACAAATTCAGCACTAGTCCACTATGTAAAGTACTTACTGTACCGCAGACAGGGATCTGAACCAAAGAAATAAATGAAAAAAGCTGTTTAAAACCGACATTTTTACTGGACTGAACCAATACGGAAGGAGAGATCTCTGGTGCGACTGTTCAGTTAGGCGGAGTAAAGAATCTGACGGTTACACTTCAAAGTGCAGCAGACAGAGGTCTAAACCAAGCTCGAGCTCAACGCTCTATGCTTTGGCACAGAGTTAACTCTTTCCTCTCGGAGCAGTTCAAGTAATGGGGCTAACTGCATTGTCAGAATACAGCAAGACTTCATGTTGTGTAAATGCTGACAGTGCCAGTCAGACTGCTCTGAGCTCCAGCAGGTTGATATGACATCGATCCTCGGAGTCCAGAGTCCGAGGACTTTGTGATTCCCCATGTGGGCACCCAGCCCTGAGAGAGGCACCAGTCATGAGAACGACAGTCGGCTTGGGACAGGCAAACTGGATCCTTTCCTGCAAATGTACTAGAACGTTCCACCACTGGAGAGCATCCCACATCTTCTGGGTCACCGTGCCCAGATGATCGAAATGACCATGTCGTTGAGTCCAGTGGCTGGCCAGCTCTCATTGAAGGGGGCATATATGCCACCAGGCCCATCGGACCATGTGGTGCAGGCCACCATGTACCCCAGAAGGCGTAGGAAGTTCCTGGCAGGGGCAAGTGCCCAACCAGAACTGACTGGGCAAGGAGGAAAGAACCTCTGCCCCGTCCGTTGAGAGCCAGGCTCTGGTTCGGCAAGAGTCGGTCTGCCCTGATGAAGCAGATCATTCATGGGACGTAGTTCCGACTTGGCCTCGTTGACCAGGAGACCAAGATCAATGCAGGTCTGGAGGGCCAGATCCCTGGACCTCTCCACCTCCTGTCTGAGGCACCTGTTATGAGCCAGTCATTGAGACAGGGGTACACCCTGACCCCTCAACGCTGAAGATGGGCCGCCGCCACTGCAAAGCATTTGGTGAGTACCCAGGGGGTGGCCAATGACAGGCCGAACGGCATGGCTTGGAACTCGAAGAGGGCTCCCGCCGCTCAAAAGTGAAGGAACCTTTGGTGAGACGGAAGGATCGGGATGTGAAAGAAGGCATCCTGGACATCCAGAGAGCAAACCCACATGTTCTGCTCCAGAGACGGTATGATCTGCGACAGTTACCATCCTGAATGTGCGGGACCTGAGAAATTGGTTCAGGTCATGCAGATCTAGAATAGGGTGCCAGCTCCTTGTCCGTTTCGGGACCAGGAAGTACATGGAAACAAACCCTGGGTTGACAGAGGGGTCCGCGACTCTGGCCACCATCTCTTTGTGAAGGAGTTGGTCGTTGTCATCCTGGAGAGCTGACGGAATGTGTACGGACACCATTTCCTCCTGTGGGGCACTGGCTTGGCTTGGTGGGTACTGCTCGAATTCTAGAGGCAGTCCCTGGCCGACCACTTCTAAGACCCACCTGTCCATTGTGACAGTGGACCAGGTGGAAAGGGGAGATGGCTCCCCATGGGAGGACCTAGAGCTGATGTGACAGGTATGGGGGTGGCCACCCCCATCCCATCAGTGGGCAAGCCTGGAGGAAGAGGGTCCAGCTTGAGAACCACCTGAACCCCGTCCTCCAGGCTTCACGGGCCACCAGTGGCCCGGACTTGGGCCGAGGATGCCAAGGTGCTGCTGATACTGCCCTGATTGGAAATGGGGTTGCTTGGCTGCAGGGGCAGAAGGCCAAAAAGGCTTTCTCTTCTGCTTTTTGGAACCCTGGGATTCCTTCTGAGCAGAGGTCACAGAGTCCAAGATGGCACTGGACTTTTCTATGCATTGGAGGTGACCGTCAACACCTGGGCCGAAAAAGTCGGTACTCAGGAAAGGGACGTCAGTCTGCTTGTGCTGGGTGTCCCCCATGAAGGTGGAGACCCACAACCAAGCCCTGCGGTACATGGCAACTGTGGCTGCCACCAAGCAGGTGCAAGAGTCCTCGAGGTCCAGGGCCGTCTGGAGCTGTTTTGCAACTGCCAGACCCTGGTCGTGGACCTGCTTGACCGTGGTCTGGAGGTCTGTGGGGAGATGAGGTAGAACTTCATCAACAGAGCCCAAGAGGGCATGAGAAAAGTCTGCCATGATGACGGCCCAGGTGAAGAGATGGCACAGACTTTCTGGGACGAATGGTGCAATTTTTCTAACCCTCTGTCTGGAGGTCTATCTGTATCTCCCGAAGTACCCGAGTGCTTAAACACTGACTCAGTCAACAGTCCCTCAGCTGAGGGGTGCTCTGTGAATCCCAAATGGGATCCAATGGGCACCGCATACTTGCTGGCCATTCGGGCTGAAGGTGCGAGGCAGGAGGCAGGGTGCTGCCACAGCTCCAAGGCCAGATCCAAAATGGCTTCAGCTACTGAGAAGGCCTCCGTCAGTGAATCCCCTCACTTGAGGATGTCAGTGAGGGGGTATTCAGCCTGTTTCTGAATGGGTCCTAAGGGCATCCCTGTGGATTCGGAGATGAGGCGGAGGATGCCCATGAAGGAAGGACCTTCCTCCATCGAAAGACCCCCAACCGATTCCTCGTCTAAGGGGCAAGAATATAGGTCGGAGTCCTCAGACTCCGGGTAGATCGGCTGGCCACTGGAGTCGCCCTGCACCTGCCTAGGACAGTCGGGTGTGAGGGTGATGGATAACCTATGCGGGAGGCTTGGAATGGGCCGAGACTCCTTAGAAGGAGCCCCCAAAGGAGGCTGCTTCACCACAAATCAGTGGAGAGGCCAGTTTCGGCTGAGCTGGAATGGTCTTGACCGACTCTGCAAGTGGAGGAACAGTACGGACCGGCTCCTGAGGAGAGGTCGTTGGCCTGGAGGGCAACAGCCACGTAATGGCTGAGGTAGAGGCCGGGGCCGACTTCTGGCGGACATAATCAGCTGCTGCCACATTAAATCCTCGTGGCGTCGATGGGTTTTCATGAAGCCTCTCCTCGATCGAGAAAGAACAAGGTAGAGTGGCGGCAGTGCCACTTCTTAGCATGCTTATGCGTCTTCTTCAGAATGTTGGTTGAAAGTGTCTGAGACCTCGACTTGGACCATCGGGGACTAGCGGGGTTGGTCGGAAGGAGCCTGGGAGAATCGCAGCTCTTCCTGGTCAAGGACCGGGACTGCAGGAGGATTCCCAGTGGGCTGGGTCTCCTCCTTGGTGGCAGGCAGGACTGGGGGTTGGAATAAGGGAGTTGTCAGCAATAATCTCAACTGGATCATCGTCCCATGTCTTAGCTGGCTGGTCTGATGGGGATACCATGAAACCAGTGGCCAAGACCGCAATCTCGACCGAAGTCGAGACAGAAGATTCCTGGGACTGAGATTTCTCACAGTTCCAACAGCGTCATTGGCGAGACGAAGATTCCTGATGCTCCTGATCCTTCTTACGGGACTGAGAGACATGCGTGCCTGATGGGGCTCTCTCCCTTGGTAGGGAGGGACTGGCACAACTCCCGAAAGGAGCCTGAGAAGGTGGAGCCCAGATTAGGCAGGATGAAGGACACAGAAGAGGATTGATTCGTGTGCAGAGCCTCCTCTTAAGGTCTTGATCTGTTCGAGCTGCTCAGCAGACCCATGGCGACCGCCTAATGGGCTTCCTTGGATTTGACCGGCAGATTCAGTTTTCCAGTCTGCCCAACTGCAGTCGTGTGAGATGATCGTCAAAAGCGTTT
Organism: Neoceratodus forsteri; assembly: GCA_016271365.2. NCBI lineage: Eukaryota > Metazoa > Chordata > Ceratodontiformes > Ceratodontidae > Neoceratodus > Neoceratodus forsteri. The sequence continues at coordinate 336,667,127 of CM028129.1, read as the reverse complement.
GGATGAAAGCACGATACATTATGCCTGGGTATCATGACCGAGACCACAGGCAATAAGCCCTTAAACATACGGGTCAATGTGAGACATTTTTGCCCGCACGGCAGCAACAGAAACTGGGCGAGGACTTGTCCTCCATTGCAGTCGAGATTGCAAAGCGATTAGGTGAAACTCTAATGAATCGGAGTTTGGATAAATCTGTAGATTTAAGCGCCAGGGCCTACAGTAATATGTAAGCGATAAGGAGGGAACCTGAATCTTCCAGCGGAAAGGAAGATCTGGCATCAGGGGGTGGAGTCGAGGCATATACCTCCCCGGTGGGTGGGAAGAGCCAGCTTGTAGACCTTCCGGCAAGAATCTTAAAGGGAAAGGACATGCCAACAAGTGTGGATAGAACATATCCACGATCCTAGCAATCACGGTTACAAAATAGCTCATAACTTTAAAACAAAGCAGTGTACAAACCTAATTTTGGTATGAGATTTATTGGTGGTATGCTTATTTTAATTCTGCAATGTAACACTTTTGGTGGAGTCCCCTTCAACAGGCACAATTTTAATTTAATTGTACTTCCTGTCACCAGGTAGCCCCAACATGAATGAATTGCAGCCCCAAAACTCAAAGCTTAAGGTTTTTCAGAGAAGATCTTTCCCTTCAACGGCACAGCTAAATCTGGTGAGTTGCTCCTACTTGAATCCTCCTTATGCCCAGCATTCTAAAGCTTTGGGCTGTGCCATTTCCCTAGTAGGGATGCACTTTACGCAGCTGTTGTGAATACCATTGACAATAAACACAAGATGAACAACTCTAGGACTTGTGGGAGGGCGCCAAGGCCAACAGGATGCTGGGATGCATCGCTAGGATCACCTCAGAAGGAGGAAGTGATACTCCCTCATAACTGCTTGGTGAGGCCGCACCTCGGGTCTGCGTGCAGTTATGGAGCCACACTTAAGGGGACATTAACCTCCTGGAGAGGGTCGAGAGAGGCAGCAAAATGATTTGGGGCTTGGGGACAGGACCTGAGGAGGAGGCTCGAAGAGCTAAATATGTACATTGGAAGAGAGAGGACGTGGGGACTATGAAGGTCTTTAGGTACATGAAGAGGGTAATCAGGCAGAACAGTCGGGTGTTTCAAGGAAGGGAGGAAGGGGCCAATTAGAGGGCATGGCTCAAGCTGAGGGGGGAGATTCAGGGAGAAAGGAGGAGGTGCTACTTCACTGAGAGGGTGGTGGAGCCATGGAATGCACTGCCTAGGGGGCTGGTGGAGGCAGAGACAGTGGAGGGGTTCAAGAGAGTGGGACAGGTACAGGGAAGGGTTCTGGAAGCAAAATCCAATGCAGCAAGAATATCCGAACTGGGAAGGGAGAAGCGGAGAAGGCGAGAGGCAGCAAGGTCAGCAATCTAGGTTGGGGACTGACCAAACGTAGCAGACACGTAAAAGACCATTAGGCCTATTCCTGCTGGCATTTTAGTATGTTAGTATGCTCGGTTCAGTTTGTCGGTTAAAATGCTTTTCCTGTTTTTGACCGAATTTAAACCGATTACCTGTGATTTCGGTCTCTGTCCGTGGTGTTTGTGAGTACTAGATAGGTTTTATTTTATTCTATTCTGTGTGGAACATGGCGGGTTTATCAGTTCGGTTTGAACCGATCAGGTGTTTAAAAATCTTAAATTGGGCTTTTAGAATTGGTTACCAGTTCTTATAGGTTCTAAAAAACAGATTTATTATGTTTTTTCCACTATCGTGTGACACGGTTGGGAACCGATAAGAGGGTCTTGCCTGGTGGATTGCCATAAAAGGGTAAGTTTGGTTAGGACTGGCACTATGTCTGAGACCCAAAAGAAAACCGGACCCACTGGGTTTCAGCACTGCAGTGTGTATGGGAAGTCTTTGCCAAGGCTGGACCCCCACACCACCTGTGTTGTTGTCTGGGGTTTGACCACCTCAATGCAGACTGCCAGATTGCAAAAATTTCCTGCAGCTACTCTGGAAAGGGGAGTTGGTAGGCTCAGGAAAGGGAGGCCAAAAGTCCGCTGAACGGATGGCCAGCCTGGTTGGGTTCGGGCCGAACCAGAAGGTGCTCCTCTGACCAGGGGCGAGACTTCTTGAGCAAAGGAGAACCAATTCTGAGGTCAGTTCCAGCTAAAAAGAGCTAGAAAGAAAATCAGCTGGTGTGGGCCAAAACTTTCCTCTCAACCGCTGAAGAAATATTAAAAGCAATCAAAATTGTTCAGTCGCTTTCCCCGGTTCCGACCAGACCGGCTGCCATCAAACAGGCGCTCCGGTTCGGCGGTTCCACAGTTCAAGAGTATGATTTAGGGAATTTTATGAACCAGAGGAGGAGGAAGAGGTATGAGGAAAGTGAATGTGGTTGAAGAGTCTGGATGTTGCCCATTGACGGACATCTCCCAGACAGACCTTCAGGGTGTCTCCTCTAGGCTTTCTGAGTCCCCTCCCATTTCATGTTTTATAAAAAAAGTGCTGAAACCTCCAGCTTCCTGAAGGAAGAAGCTGTGGATGACCAGGAGGAGCCTGACTATGTGGAAATGATGGATATCCCAGAGTCTAGGAGGCTGTCTATTCCCTTGCACAAATCCTTTGGGAAACAGACATTTAAGATTTTAAAGACTCTAACACTATACCCTGTGGATAAAAGAATGCCCAAAAGGTATACATTGTCAGGCTGAGACAGGAGTTCCTCTACACAACAATGCAGGCATGTTGGGGTGAGTGCAGGCTGCAGCCTGTGATAAGACAAAATATTCTCTAGCTTCACCCCGGACAAGGACTCCAGGAGGATTGATGCCATGCTGAGAAACAGTACATGGCAGCATCCTTGGGACTCAGACAGGCCAATTATATGGCCTATACTGCTAAGTATCAAAAATCCAGATGGGACACTGTTGGTCTCTAGTAAACCGGGTCCCTGACCAGCTTACCCAGGAGCTGGAGCAGGTGGCTGATAATGTATTGAGGCATCCAGGGGTGCAATTCCATGCTGCAGTAGACTCCAATGATGTGTCATCTAGGTCATGTGGCTACATCTGTGGCACTTGAGAAGAATGGCTTGGCTCAGATGTACTAGCCTGTCTGGGATACCCAGACTGATGCCATGGATTTTCACTGTTGTGGGTAATTCTCTGTTTGGGGCGAACAGAAAATTACATGAAGAAAATGGATGAGTATAGGATCACCTATAGGAGTGCACAGGCCAAGGAAAGCAGGCCACTCCTCAAAGGCAGCTTCCCAGGGCAGGGGCAGGCCTTTCATGAGGCCTTTACTGCCCAGGCCTCCTCTTCTGCTTCTGCCCAGACAGGGTTCTTTAGAGAGGAGGCAGGCGGGTACAAACAGGCCTGCTTCCACCCCTGAGCCAAAGCCCCTGCCAAACAGGCACCTGGTGGGGTTGCAGGGCTGATTCTCAGCTTCCTGTGAGGGGCAGGCATGGCTTACTTTGTCCAGGACTGGGAGTCTCTGACATCAGACAAATGGGTCCCGGAGTAGTAAGCCAGGGACTGGTTCTCAACTTCAAAAGTTTCAAAGATGAGAACCAGATCCTTTCACCTGCAAATCCATCAGAGGCACTTGACTTGGGGAGAGGTCTCTTCCACTCCTAGCTCTCAGAGCTGTGGAAAGGTTCCTCCCCTACACCAGAGGCAAGGGTTGTACTCAGGTACTTCCTTAACCCAAAAAAGACAGAGAATGGTGGCTCATCCTGGATCTCAGATACTTAAACAAGCACCTTTTAAAACAAAATTCAAAATGGTGACTCTGGGGAATTGTCTACCCTCTCTAAGGCCAGGGGACTGGCTTGGTGTCCTGGACCTCCAAGGATGCCTACTTCCATATTCTCGTCAGAGCTCCCATCGAAAGTACCTCCAGGTTCGAGGCTGCCCTCAGGCCTTACCAGTTGAGAGCAATGCCCTTGGCCTCACCTCTTTCCGAGGGTATTCACAAAATGCCTGGCAGTAGTTAGTTGCTTCTCTAAGAGGCAGAAGATTGCCATCTTCCCTTACCTGGACGACTGGCTCATAGTAGGCCAGTCCCCAGACCAAGTCAGGTTACATTTACAGATAACTCCTTAACTGCTCACTTCTTTGGGTTTCTTCTAAATCTTCCAAGTCAGTTCTAGAGCCTGTCGGCTACTCACCTTCATAGGTGCAGGAGCTTGGTACAGAGAAGGCCAGGCGCTTCCTTCCACTGGACAGGGCAAGGACCTGGTCTCTCTGGCCTCCTCATTCACCCTGCAGGTGTCTCGACCAGCAGGCATTTCTACAGCTCCTGGGGCACATGGCTGCTTCTACAGCAGTAGTGCAAGGGGCAAGATTTCAGATGAGGGACATTCAGTTCCATTTGAGAGCCTTTTGATCTCAAAGGAAGGACCCTCTGACCAAACTGATTCCAGTGACTCAAACCTGGTCCAGGCCCTACAGTGGTGGCAGGATCAGAACAATCTGAGACAAGGTCCCTTGTCACTCAGTCTCACTCTTAATCCTTACTACAGATGCCTCCCTCTTGGGGTGGGGGCTCACATGGGCGACCCTCACCATTTCAGGGGTTGTGATCCCTCAGGAATCTCTGCTTACATCAATCTGTTTGGAACTCAGGCAGTATTCTAGCACTTCAGGCTTTTCCAAATCTGTTCAGAACAAAGTTGTACAGGTGGGGTGAACAACACCACCACAATGTGGTACATCAACAAGCAAGGAGGGCACTCGGTCTCGGCCTTGTGTACGAAAACAATGAAGTTGTGGTCTCGGCACTCCGTGACACCTCCCCTCACAGCAGTTCAACCTCCCAGGCAAGGACAATGTCCTGGCAGATGCTGTCAGCAGGATTTCAGGGCCATCACGAATGGTCACTGGACCCTCTGGTCTTAGGTCATATTTTTCCAGATGGGGCACCCACAGATGAATCTTTTTGCAGCCCAGGCAATCACTGCTTCCACGCTGCAGGCCCCAGTGTTGGGCTCAGTCCCCCTGGATGCCTTGGTTCTCAATCGGGAAGGAAGTTTCTCATGCTTTTCCCCTTCTCCTCCTGTTCAAAGTGTTAGTCAAAATCAGATCTCAACCCTGCAAGATGATCCTGATTGCTTCAGACTGGGCCAGACAGCCCTGGTATCCTCCTACTGTCCTTAGCAGTCCATCTTCCCTGTGTCTTCCAGGAATTACAACCTGTTAACCTGTGCTCAGGGGAGGGTTTGGTGCTCGACCTCAAATCTCTCAATCTCAGGCCTGGCTCTTGAAGAGTTAGAGAGTTAACTGTTTTACACCTCTCCCAAGAGTGTACTGGATATCCTGAAACTACAGAAACCTTTCACCAGGGCTACTTTACATTCCAAATGAAAGACTTTCCATATGGTGCTCTGGGAAGTATATTTCCCCGAATCTGCTGATCTGCCCACAGTCCTTGATTATATGGTCCCTTAACCGTAGCTTGGGGCTGAGACCAGCTACACTGAAGATGCATCTGGCAGCTGTGTCTGCTTTTATTTCCTCAGGTAAGCCTCTTCTTTCAGCTCTCCTGTATTCGCCAAGTTTTTCAAAATTGCTTCACTTAACCCTCCATTCAGGGACCCTGCCTGCCTGGGACCTCAATGTTTGCATGTGCTCAGCTTGTCGACCCCCTTTTGAGCCTATTTAGTCTTCAGCAGAGCTTAAGTACTTGACTTGGAAGACTGTGTTTCTGGTAGCCATCGCTTCTGCCAGATGTATAAGTGAATTGACAAGCTTGTCAGTGGAGCCTGATTTTATCTCCTTTCATAGAGATAAGGTGGTCCTCAGGACTAACAGGAGGTTCTTGCCTGGTGGGTTCAGATTTCCACCTTAGTCAATCTATGTCTCTTCGATTGTACTTCACTGACCTAATTCCTCCTCTGGCGAGGAGCTGCACAGTTTAGATGTGAAAAGAGCCTTGGTTACTACATAAGTCTTACCAAGGGTCTGGGTTTGATTCCTCAACTGTTCCTCACTTATGGTGAGGTTGGTAAAGAAACCTGCCGCTAAAGATCCATTGCCAGGTGGATTGTCTCTTGTATCCCATTTGCTATGAAAAAGCTGGAAAGGTTCCTCCCTCATGCCTGAGGCTCACTCTACCAGAGGGCTGGCTGCTTCCTGGCTGCTGCAGGGACATCCGTATCCTAGAGGTATGTCAAGCAGCCACCTGAAAACAGTTCACTTTTACCAAGCATTGCTCCCTGGACATCCAGGCTGGGGTGATGCTCGGTTTCTAACACAGCTGTGCTTCAGAGCCTTTTTCGAAGTAGGTTCTGTCCCTCCTCCTCCATGGAGTACTGCTGTGTAGGCTGCATATGTCATAATATAACAAGACTTCATCTTGTTTGAAGAAAAAATTACTCACCTTAGTATGTTGTTTCTTCTAATAAGTCTTCTTTATATTCTGACCTCCCCTGCCCCACTCAGAACCTCTGTTTTTGGGATGTGGGTGGACAGTGCAGTGTTGGCACTTACTAGGTGCCCACCTTGTTGTTTCACCCCTCCTTTTTGGGGGTGACTTGGTGTTGTGTTTTTCATTTTGGGTCCTCTGACTTGAGTCTTTGTTTTGGGACCAAAAAATGTGTTCTAATTTAGTTAGCCAGTTGGCTAGGTGTAGGTTTACAGCTTCCACACAGGACCTCAGTGAGTTTAGCTCGTAAAGATCTGGCGGTTTGAGTTTAGAACAACAGACAGAGTTTCAGCGAGCTTCGAGCTCAGCGTTCCATGCCTGGCATGGAAGGTTAACTCTTTCACCTCGGGCAGTTTGAAGGTTGGGACTCCTGCATATGTCATAATATAACAAGACTCCATTAGAAGAAACAACATATTACGGGTGAGTAATTTTTTCTTTTTGGGTGCTCCAGCTCAGAGCAGAGGACACTCCATAGGTTTCTTCAGAAACCACCCGCCACCCTCTCTGAAGTTGGGTCATTCAGGGAACATCTTCTCTTGGTCAGGAGGAAATTGCTCTTCTGCTGAAGCAGTTGTATAGAGCCTCCCCCTTCATCTACAAGGGATGGGTTACTATTCCCATTTCTTTCTTGTCCCAAAGAAGACAGGAGATCTCAGACCAATTTTGGATCTCAGTTCCCTGAATCTTTACGTAGAGTACAAAAGGTTCAGGATGCTCTTTGCAGAGCCTTCTGCCCCTCTTCGGCGGGTCAATGGCTTGTGCTCTGGATGTGCAGGATGCTTATATGCATTCCCATTCACCCATTTCATCATGAAATACCTTTGTTTTGCATTCCAGGGGGCCCACTACCAGTTCAAGGCACTCCGCTTGGTCTGTCCTCGCCCCCGAGTATTTACAAATGCCTGGCAGTGGTGGTGCCCACCCTGCGCATCAAGGAGTGCAGGTTTCTGTACCTGGACGACTGTTCCTGCTGCTCTGGCCCTGGGAGGAACTCCTGTGTTTTTTCCTTACCCAGCAGGTTTTGCCTGCCTGGGTATTACCATCAACCATTCCAAGTCTCATCTGGACCCATCCCGAGGTTACAGTTTATTGGGGCGATCCTCGACATGACCATGGGCAAGGCCTTCCTGCCTCGGACAGGGCGGCCACCCTTCAGACAAATAAGTCTGTTGTCCAACTGCAGGATGGTCTCTGTGAAGTTGGTCCTTTGCCTTCTCGGCTCATGTGCTGCTATCCGACGGTCCTCGACTGACTCCACATGAGGATCTCTCAGTGGACTTTACGCTCCCAGAGGGATCAGCTAGTGGACGACCTAGATCAGTCAGTTCTGATCTCCTCGCCAATGATGAGAGACTTGCAATGGTGGATGGTTCGACAGGACCTGTTTCGGGGAGTTCCTTTCTTTCATCCTCCCCCCTCCCAGACTCTAACCACAGATGCCTCAGGCAAAGGTTGGGGAGCCCATCTAGGCCCTCATCGGACCCAGGGTCCTGGTACAGCTTCGAACAAGCTCTCCACATCATGTAGTAAAAGCTTGAGCAGTGTTGTATGCTGTCCAAGCCCTTCACCAATACATCCTTCCCGCCACCTAGCCGTCCAGACAGACAACATGTGTGTGTGTGGTATCAACACGCGAGGAGGGACTCAGTCCCCCCTCTATGCAGGGAGGCAATGAGGGTTTGAGATTGGGCAACACGACCTTCACCTCATGGCGATTCACATTCCGGGAGTTGACAACACCCTGGCAGACAAGCTAAGTCGTTCTTCTGCTCTGACTCACGAGTGGGAACTGGACCAAGGGGTCCTAGACAATATCTTCCAACTTTAGGGAACACCACAGGTCGGCCTGTTTGCATCCCTCCAAACACAAAACTTCCCATCTTCTGCTCGCTCGTTCCAGAGCGAGGCGCTTTTTGGCACTACGCTCTGTGTCTAGACTGGAAGGACAGATTAGTCTATGCCTTTCCCCCAATTCCACTTATCCCATGAGTCTTGCAGAAACTAGCTTCAGAAGGAGCGAGAATGATTCTGATCACTCCTTTCTGGCCCAGGCAAATCTTGTTCTCCCTTCTACAACAATATTCAGAGGATCCTCCTCTTCCTCTTCCTCTATCCCGAGGTTTGTTGACCCAGGATCAGGGGACCCTGGTCCTTCCAGCCCTCAAATCCCTTCAACTGCATGCATGGCTCCTGCAGACCTAGCCCAATCCCGTTTTGGAGTGTCTCCCAAAGTGGTGGAGATTTTAGTGGAGGCCAAAAAACCCTCCACTAGATCCACTTACGCCATGAAGTGGAAAAGATTCACTATTTGGGACGCTTCCAAGAACGTGGAACCTTTGTCCTGTTCAGCAGGGCTTCTCCTGGAGTATCTACGTCATCTGTTTGACCTGGGTCTCAGCCATTCCTCTCTGAAGGTACACATGGCGGCCATTTCGGCCTATCATGTTCCCTTCGCAGACAAGGCTTTTGCTCAACTGGAGGCCTCCAAGATCTTTTCAGAGGGGTCCTCATCTGAGGCCCTCAATCCATACTCCTGCTCCCTTGGGACTTAAACTTTGTTCTCGAGAAACTTACTCTTCCTCCCTTCAACCTGCAGCTTCTGTGGATTTGAAGTTCCTTTCGTGGAAGACACTCTTCTTGGTGGCCATTACTTGGGCTCGAAGAATCTCCGAGCTCCAGGCCCTGATGTGTAAAATCCCCTACTTGATTTTTCACAAAGAACGAGTTGCTCTTCGCATGATTCCTAAGTTTCTACCTAAAGTAGCAGCAGAGTCTACCCTAAATCAGTCCATAGAGTTACCTGCCTTTTTTACTCAGTACTCTAATCAAGGGGAGTATTTGCTCCATACTATGGATGTTCACCGGATTCTGAGATACTACACCAACAGGATGAAGGATCTCAGAAAGACTGATCAGTTGTTCGTCTCTTTTGCTCACAAAAGGGAAGGCAATGCTGTTTCCAAACAATGCCTGTCTAAGTGGTTGGCTCATTGCATCACTTTCTGTTATGACAAATACAACAAGACCCTCCCGGGTCAAGTCAGAGGCCACTCCACAAGAGGAGTAGCTGCCTCTGCGGCTTGTTTCAAGAATGTGTCTGCAGCAGACATCTGCGCTGCTGCCACCTGGACTTCCGTCCATACCTTTATGAAACACTACAGTTTGATGTTGCCTCTCTTGATAGAGCAGGCTTTGGGTCATGGCTGTTTTGCAAGGCCTCCTGTCTTGAGACTTGCACAACCAGAACTACCTTTTGGAGTAGTTTTCCTCCTCCCGTGCCTTTCTTTGTTCCAGACTGCTTGGGATTCATTCCTTATATGTAATATTTACAGCAAGAGCCCTCTCGTAAGATAGTACAGTTACGTAAGAACCACTGTGAACAGTAGATCTTCGTAGAGGCTCTTGCAGGTGGCCACCTCCCACCCTCCATCCTCCTAGGCTTTTTCAGCTCCTTTTCCATTGGAAATATGCACTCCTCTCTCGTCCGGCCTCTTTGGCCTGTGGCGGAAGAACTGGAAGGCGGGCGTCTTGGACCGCCCCTTTATACCGACGTCTCCTGATACCGGTCACCTGACGTGGGGGCGGTCCCTCGCCAGGGACTGCTAGCTAGAAATTTTTCCATGGGGTCCTGCCGCCTGCCAGCGTCAGTCCTATATGTAATTACCCACTGCAAGAGCCTCTCTCAAAGATTTACTGTTATGTAAGTTCTGCATAACTGTACTTTTCTAATTCCCAGGGTAGTGGGAAGACTGCACTAATATATAAAAATATAGGTAGCAATAAAGTTTTAATCAAGCGTCCCTGCTTCTTTTTGGAAATCTGCATGTTTTTCCATTTTGATGTAAGGGCAAAGCATTCATTAATTTTCTTTTCCCAATTATTTTTTTTCAACCTCAGATACCCCAAAGGTGATTCCTAATAATTGAATGCCCCCAGTAATTATTTATTTATTATACATATCGGAATTACAACCCTTTGAGTCAAGGACTCATTTCCAAAGTCAGTTCCAGTGGATTCAACACATAGACAGCAACACCAATGCAATATGATAGACAGGAGGTTACAGAAGTTTTTTTGTTGCATACCAAACAGCGAATAGCAAACAGTATTCATATATTTGCAGGTGTCAGAACAAACAACATAGAATTCCGAGCCATCCAGTGCCCAGAGAAGAGTTACAGTTTACAATAGCAGTACAGAGGTCTATACTGTGTGAAAGTTAGGCTCCAAGGAGAAATACAGTAAATTCATAATTGCAGCCTGAGATAAGGCGATTGTCGTCAAGAGTCTAGAAAAGGGGCCGGGGAGGGAGCAGGGCACCTATGGGCTAGGATCCGGCTTGTGGAGCACATTTGCAGCTGCGGGTGGAGAAAATGAGGCTCTTGAGAGCTGCCTTAAAAGGACCTGTTTTAGTGAGTGAGGAGATTGAGGAGGGGAAGGCGTTGAACCAGTGTGGTGCCCTGTAACAAAAGGATCTCTGGGTGAGTGATGTCCACACCCTCGGGACTCTGAGAGCAGCCTTAGTGGAGCCACGGGTAGAGGCAGAGAGGGAAGTAGGGGGAAGGGAGGCGGACACCCCTGGAGGGGGGAGAAACCTAGAAGTATTTTTTTAACCAGGAGGCAGGTCTGATATTATAACCGCTCTTCTAGATTGAGTATGCTAGCCAGCGAGTATAGAGTGCATACATGAGTCCATTTGTCTGCACCAGTGAGGAGCCTACAGGCCTTATTTAGGGATAGTTGGATTCTCCTGAGGGCGGTGGCATCAGCAGCAGCGTAGACAGGGAGGCCGTAGTCTACAAGAGACAGGACAGAGGAGGAGACAGCCAATCTGAGGGCATCTGATGGGAGGCAGTCCTTGTGGATGGTAGAGAAGACCCATGCATGTTAATTGCTGAGGTGAGCAGGTCATATGCAGTGAAAGGAGATGGCAGAGTCGAGGTGATGCCCAGGTATTTATAGCTGCTAACTTGTTCTAGTGGGTGAGTGAGCTGGATAGATATGGAGGGGTGAGTTTTTCCTTTATTTTGATGATGGGCAAACAAAATGGCTTTGTTTTGTTTTAATTTATGACCAGCCCGCGGTCGTTGAACCAGTTTCCAGTTTGACTGAAAGGAGGGAGGCCTGAAGAGAGGAGGGGTCAGGGTGGGAGGAGAGGAGAACCGCATCATCTGCATATAGCAGGACCTTGCTGGAGCAGGAGTTGGGTAGGGCATTTACATAGAGACTAAAAAGAAGAGGGCCCAGGATGGAGCCCTGTGGGACTCCGGAGCAGACGGGGCGGATGCTGGAGCGGGTACTGTTTATTTTGGCACACGGTGACCTTGAAGAGAGATGGCTAGAGAACCAGTCCAGCAGGCCTTGGGAAAAGCCTAGTTGAAGGAGAGTGTCCAGTAGGGTGGGTGGCAGACCTGATCAAAGGCCTTGGAGAAGTCGTTGTAGACAGCCCCTTCAAGGTGGCCTTGTCAAGGGTTTCGTAAAGGAAGCTTGAGAACTCCATGAGAGCAGTGGTCGTACTATGACCTGGACAGAAGTCATGCTGCTCTCTGCATAGGAGATTGTGGGAGGCAAGATATTCAGATAATTGGTCTGCCACCATTTTTTCCAGGGCTTTAGAGAGAGGAGGAAGCAGAGATATCGGCCGATAGTTTTCAGGAGAGGAGGTGTCTCCACTTTTGAAGATGGGGGTGATCACAGCCTTTTTTCCAAGCTAAAGGGAACTGGCCCAGGCAGAGGGAGCGGTTGAGTAAATCAGTCAGGGGGTTAAGTACTACGTCAAGGACCTGCTGTAGGATCCTGTTATCCAGGGGGTCAGAGGAAAGGCTGGTAACACCGAGGGATTTTGTTAGATAATGCCAAGAGTTTTGTGGTGAGATGATCCTCAGGTAGAAAGGTGGGTGAGGAGGGGTTGTGGATGGGGGGGGGTAGGGTCGAAGAAGTTACTAGGGAGAACTGCGCTGAGATCTGAGAAGGCGGTGTTTAGGCAGTCTGCAATATTAGTGGGGTCAGTGATAGCGGTTCCATTAAAGTTGAGTAGAGACGGGGGCGGGGAATGAGTCTTCCCATTTAGCTCCTTTATGTTGTCCCAGAAGTTCCAGGTAGACCCCCAGGAGGAGGCAAGTGTGGATCTGTAGTACTCTGCTTTAGCCTTACGAGTGGCCCATGTACATCTGTTGTGCTCAGCATTGTAGGATTGCCTGTCCCCAGGCTTGCCTGAGGAATTGGCTCTATGCCAGAGATTGTCTCTGTGGTGGAGCTGTTTGAGCAGTGATGTTGTGATCCATGGTGCACTATGTTGCTTAGTCCGGGTTTTGACCAGCGGGCTAAAGATGTTGCAGGCCTTATTGAAGAAGTGGGTAAAGTAGTCGAGTGCTTCATCAATACCAGGGGGCCCTGTTGATTGGTGACCAGTCCCACTGGGTGAGGTACTGCTTAAGCCTAGCGAGGTTACCTGGTCAGATAAGTCTGTGGGAGACCAGGCTGGGCACAGGTTTTGATAGACGGCAGGACCACGTGAAAGTTACTGGCGAGTGATCACTCTGGGAGTTTGGATGGACAATGATCTCCATAATTCTCTGCAGGCGGTTGGTAAGGATGATGTCCAGTAATGTGTAAGAGTCGTTGGATGGGTTCAGATGGGTAGGCTGGGTTACCAACTGTGTTAGGTCCAGGGCTGCAAAAGCATCCTTGGCAAGGGCAGATGAACTGGCAAGCCGGTTGGTGTTGAGGTCACCCAGTAGTATCTGCTTGCCCTTATGCGGGAGGCTGGACAGGTAGTCAGGGATTGGATTTCTTGGGTTTGTTTCAGCAGGGGAATGTAGGTTACTGAGAGATTCACAGGGGCCCTGGAGGGGGTCTGGGGTGATTTTAAGTGAGATGGCTTTGGTACCGTGGTCGAGCTTGGGAATAGGTAGAGCATGGCCCATTAAGCAGTCACGCATATAGATAGCACAGCCGCCCCCACGTTTACTGACTCTGTCTTCCCTAAAAAGGGAGTAGCCAGGGAGAGCGACTGCAGAGTCTGGGGTAGATTTAGACAGCCAGGTTTCCACAATTGCCAGAATGTCAGGCTTGATGATGTGCCATCCAGCAGTGGAAGGCAGTGTCTTTTTTTAAGAGGCTACAGATGTTCATAGAGGCTATGTAGCCCCAATGTAGGGAGGGTCTGAGTTTGCAGGGAGGAGACTGGCCAGGGTTGGGATGAATGTTGCGGATAGGGGTAGGAGGAGGAGACAAACCTGAGGAGAGAGGACATACATCATTTGTGTGAGCTGTGGTGTAGTAAGCTGAGCTAACAAGAAGAGCGCATGGGATGGGCAGAGCACGTATGGTGGGACAGCATGGTAAAGCATTGGCAACGGTGTGTTGTGGTAGACCAGATGTAGATGGGTGGGGGAGGGTGATGGTGATGGACAGGGTGGGAGGGTGGGAGCGTGATAGAGGGGTAGGGAGAACCTCAGTGGGTGGGTGGGTGGATAGAGGTGTGGAAAACCTCAGGGTTATTAGCAGTTGACGTTGGTGATGGACAAAGGTGGGGAATAATGGGTGTTTACTTACCTGGTAAAGGTGATTGTGTTGTTGACATCCATGGCACTCCAGACATTTACATCATGGATTTTAGCCCACCTGATAGGCTAGTGATGCACCATGACTCTAGGATCAGATTTCTTGTATATCCAGGTTCCAAAAACCCCTGTTCTCCAGTTCCAATCTTCCATAGCTGAAATCAAGGTTAGTAACGAACAAGCACGAGGAAAAAGGAAAACACTAACCATTCCATACAATAATGCAGACTGAGGCGATAAGTACATGTGGGCCATTGGCCCTGGTTTTTATTTACCTATTAATACAATCTAAACTTGACCCCCAAGAGGTCGATGGTCGATATCTTGGATGTCTTTAGCAAAATATATCTTAATCCCCTCCAAGACATTCGTTTGATTAGTCTAGTCCTGGTCACTCTGAGCAGTCTGTCAGGAGGGTCTTGGAGTGCCATGGATGTCAACCAACATAATAACCTTTACCAGGTGAGTAAACACCCATTGTGATTAGTTGACCATCCATGGCACTCCTGACATTACATCATGGGTAGATAAGTAGCAGTACTGTACCCTAGGGAGGGACACAGAGTGGTCTAGGAGTGAGAGGAGGAGCTGGTGGATAGGAGGAACTGGGTGGCAAAAGTGGGCTGTAGCTTGTACAGGTGCTCTAGTCTGTAATGTCTGGCAAACGTATGGATGGAAGTCCATGTCGCTGCCTTGCAGATGTCCTCTGAAGACACGTTGGCCCTTTCTGCCCAAGAGGTGGCTACTGCTGTCATGGAATGGGCCTTGATACCCTCTGGGGGTGTCAGTTGCTTAGCCATGTAGGCTTCCTGGATGGTTCTCCTGAGCCAGCCAGCAATGGTAGACTTAGAGGCTGCCCTGCCTTGTCTTTGCCCCTTTGTGACTATGAATAACCTCTCTGTCTTACGTAAGGGCAGAGTTCAAGATATGTAAATGGACAGAGTGATCCCGACATCTAGATGGTGGGACAGGCCTATCGCCAGGTTGAGTGTCTCCATGAATGTAGGTAACTCAATGGGTTGTTCCTGTGAAAGGTGGAAGCGACCTTTGGTTGGAAGGCTGGTACCGTGCGTAGGCGTATCCCTTGGGGGGTGAACACAGTGTAAGGTTCTTTGCATGACAGCGCCCCTAGCTCCCCAATCCTTCGCACTGAGCAGATAGTGACGAGGAAGCAGGTCTTCTTACCCACCCAGAAGAGGTCTACCTCATGTAGTGGTTCGAAGGGGGCTGTACTGAGACAGTCTAATACCAAAGGGAGATCTCAGGGGGCGATGGATGGTTTGACTCTGGGTCATAGTACTTCCACCGCTCTTAGGAAGTGCAGGGCGTCCAGGTGTGCTCCCAGACTGTATCCCCCAATGGGAACAATGGCCGCTCCAATGGCTGAGAGTTGTACCCTGAGTGATGAGTGGGCCAACCCCTTATCTACTCCCCGTTGAAGGAACAAGAAGATGGTGGTATGTCTGCTAGTTTAGGATCCTTATCCTGGTCTCGGCACCACTTCACAAACACTGACCATTGTCTACCATAGGTAGAGGTGGTCGAGGATCGTCTGGACTGTAGCATTGTGGAGATGACTGATTCGTGGTAACCTGCCCTCATCAGTCTCTTCCTCTCAGGAGCCAGGCTGTGAGTTTTAGGGTCTGTGGAGCCAGATGTAGTACCGGCCCCTGTGTCAGCATGTCCGGCTGGTAAGGTAACCTGCGACTGTCCAATGTCATGGCCAGCACTGTGGTGAACCAGGCTCTCCATGGCCAGTAGGGTGCCACCAGAATGATGGTTCATCGTGAGGATCAGATCTTGGCTAGTACTTGGGGTAGCAAGGGAATTTGGAGGGGGGGGACGTACGCATGATACTGGGACCAAGGTTGTGACAGGGCATCGGTCCCCTGGAACCGGTTTTCCCTGTATCTTGAACAGAATCTTTGGACCTGTGCATTCTTCGTTGTGGCCATGAGATCCATGGATACAGGTCCCCAAGTCTCTTGAATTATTTGGAACAGAGTGGGGTGGAGACGCCACTCCCCTGGGTGGACTTGTTGCCGACTTAGCCAGTCTTCTCGCACGTTGAGCTTGCCTGCGAGGTGTACTGCACCAAGTTGCATGAGGTTGGACTGCGCATTGCTGAGAACCGTAGCCGCCTCCCCTCAGCATAGCTCTGCTCCTGGTACCCCCTTGTTTGGCGATGTATGCCACTGTGACCTGGTTGTCGGAACAAATCAGTATCGACTGACTGGAAATGGAGGATCTGAAAGCTTTTAGAGCGTGATATACTGCCCTCATCTCTAGGACACTGATGGACAACTTGGCTTCTGATGTAGTCCATTGACCCTGTGCCGTCAGGTCGCCCGAGCACGCTCCCCAGCCCGATAGGCTTGCATCCGTTTCTATAGTGGCGTTGTATGATGTCTCTAGTGGAACCCCTCGTGTGAGATTGGAGTTCACTGTCCACCATGTTAGTGACTGTCTCACTGGTGGTGGTAGTGGTACTATGAGGTGCAAGTTGTATTCGTTCGGTGATCCCCAAGTGAGGAGGTAAGACTGTAGGGGTCGCATGTGCCACTGGGCCCAAGGGATCAGGTCGATGCAAGAAGCCATGCAACCTAGTAACTGGGCTATCCGTCCCATGGTTGTCTGATGGCAAGCCCTCAGGTGGCAAGCCAATCTTATTAGGTTGTGTACCCTTGTATGGGATGGTTTTGCCCATCCCTGTGACATGTCGATTTTTGCCCCTAGGTGTTCTGTTTGTTGCGTGGGCACCAGATGGCTCTTGGCTTAGTTCACCACCCAGTCATGCTCCTCAAGTGCTCATAGAGCAATCTCAGTGTCTTGATGTGAGCGTTCCTTGGAGCGTGCCCGAATCAGCCAGTCGTCCAAGGTGGGAATGATATCCAGACCCCTGTTCTCGAGTCTGGCTACTAGTACTATTGACACCTTGGTAAACACTCTTGGTGCTGAGGTAAGACCAAGGGTAAGGCCTAATATTGATAATGCTGACCTAGGATGTGGAACCTGAGGTATTGTCTGTGATCTTTCTGGACATGAGTCTCCACCACTCATTCACACTAATAGGATCAGCGCCGGAGCACTAGGACCCATCGGAGCAAACTTTTTGTTGGAAGGCCGGGCGCCTGAGATGGCACCGCGAGCCTCAGCTGGTGCGGTAATGAATATCTCGCGTTGACCTTCCAACCACCAGTTCCGTTTCTCACTGTCGAGTGCACTTCAGTGATGACTTCGCCACCGCTGAGTCAAACTTCAAACTAGCAGCATAGTTTTCAGTTTTATTGTTTTGTAGTAATATCTCGAATAAGTATCGCTTAAGTTTATTCTCATTTATAAGTCTCAGCCTACTTTGACAGAGTCGACCATGAGCAGGTCAGGTGACAGTAGGGAGACTTCGTATGAAAGCTGTTCAGTCAGCCGGGCTGGGTCCGGTCCACCACCTTCTCCGGAGGGGGGGTCTGACAACGGTCAGTCCAGTGCCTGAGGGGCCGGGCAGTCCTCAAAGCATAAAAATAAACGGTTGCATTCTCGGCACCGTTCGGCCTCAAGCTCTTCTTCGGCCCATAGGTCAAAAAGAGAAGGCATCACTCGAGGTCGCCCTCTGATTTGTCTGCACGTAGATGGTCAGTTATTGGAGCTAGTTGCCGGTCTCCTCCTTCGGAGCCAGCTTCTGTTTCTGGTAGCCGACGTCTTCGACATCGAAGCCCTACCCTACCCTCTGGTAGGTCTTCAGATGAGCAGTTTCATCACTGAGCTGCTCTTATGGAGCAATGGGCTCGGAGGTTGGTCCAGCTGCCTGGCCCGGTCACTCAGGGGCCTTCGGGCTTCTTGGGAGACCAGGTAGGGCGGTTGAGCCTCCCTAGTCGCGCGGCACCGTCTTTGGTGCCGTCGACTCCGCGCTTAGGTGTTCTCCCCCATATGGCTGCGGCGCAGGAGGCCACACCGATGCCTCTATCTCCTGCTCTTCTTCCTCCCTTCTCAAATCCTGTTTTTCAGAGTCTTGGGGTATTTTCGACACCCTCGGGTCAATGTGTGCGCTTAGCGGCGTTGTCGGCGCCCTTGGCACCGTAGGTTACTTGGCACCGTGTGCTTGGCGGCGTCCTCGGTGCCATATGGCTCACAGTGTCGTCTCGCCTCAAGGCACCATGTGCCTCCTCGTGCCGATGTTTCTGCGGCTCTGGAGGTCCTTAGGGCATCGTCCATCTCTCAGGACTCCTCCCTTAACCCTTTTCCTTCCTCATTTCCATCTGATTTTCACTCCTTTCCTGTCCATACAGTCCCTCCTGGACTGTCAGGAGATGACATTGAGCCTGACCCAGACCTTAGGCTGGGTGATGAAGTGGAAGAAACAGGGTCTATTCCTGCTGCAGAGCCTGTGGTCGAGGACCTGTCTTTTAAGTCTCTGCTGAAAAACTTGATTTCCACCCTTTCTCTCCAAACTACAGACATCAATCCTGGGAAATTGCTAAGACTCAATATCTCCATGTTCTTGAGATCCCCACGGATTTGACTTCTCCGTACAGCCATCCTTTGAGATGCTGTCTCAAATGGTATGGAGTAATCCCGCTCTTATTCCTTCGGTGGCTAAATCCATAGATGGAAATACTCAGCCCCAAGGATCGACCCATTTTGGCGCCCCAAGCCTTTGTGGATCCTATTGTAGTTTTGGCAGAGAATGATAAGGTCGTCCTTCCCCAAACTAGTATAGCTCTACCAATTAACAAAGAATCTCATAAGATAGACACTTTAAGTAAGAGAGTCTTTGCTGCTTCCACCCTGGGTATGCGTATTGCCAGCTACCAGGGCTATTTCTCTCAATATGAGTATATTCTTTGGCATTCGCTCAAACAGTTGGTTGAAGCTCTACTGGAATCGCATACAAAGTCAGAGCTTCTTCAGACCATTACCTGGGGTATCGAATCCAGCAACCAGCAGGTTAAAGCGGCTATGGTTGCTTTCGATACTGCTTCCAGAGCGGCGGCGGCCGGCATTTGTACCCGCCATCATTCCTGGCTGTGCACTTAAGGTTTTACGAATGACGCACAGCAGCAGGTAATGGCATTTCCTTTTGATGGTGTGTATCTCTTCGGCCCTCAAATAGAACAGGCTCTAGAAGCTGTATAAAAAACTAGGTCAACCATTAAGTTGGCTCAGCCTCCTCCTGTCCCCTCTCGAGGGGGTGTTGATAAACACCAGTTCCATAACCGTCAGTCCTTTCGAGGCAAAGACAGAGGAAGTTTTCATAAAAACCAAGCCCCCCAGCCTCAAAAGAAACGCAACAGAAGGCGCAAGGACCCAAAGCGCCCAGCGCCACCTTCTGAGTTGTTGGCCCAAGTCCCACCTCAGCTGCCTGAGGTGGACTCTTCCTCAGCGGTGGGAGGTCGTCTGACGCACTTCTACAATCAATGGAAGTCCATAACCTCAGACAAATGGGTCCTTAGGATAATCCGCGAGGAATAGTCACTCAATCTTGTGGAGACCCGTCCGGATCGTCCCCCCAAACGACAGCCTAGGCTGTCAACACTTCAGTCAGACCTTCTCGCCTCCGAGATTCAGGGTCTTCTGAACAACAGGGCAGTAGAAATAGTTCCGCTGCACCAACGGAACACAGGTTTCTACTCCCATTACTTTCTGGTTCCAAAGAAAACCGGGGGCATGCGCCCCATTTTGGACCTTGGAAAACTAAACAAATTTCTGCCCAAGGAGAAATTCAAGATGATTTCACTAGGAACCTTGTTACCTTTGTTTCATCAGTATGACTGGCTAGCCTCCCTAGACATGCAGGATGCTTACCAGCACATCTCTATTCACCCAAGCATCACAGATTCCTAAGGTTTGTGGCTCTGGGACAGCATTATCAGTTCAGAGTCCTGCCCTTTGGGCTGTCCTCGGCCTAGAGTTTTACAAAGTGTTGTGCAGTTCTGCTAGCGCATCTCAGAAAGATTGGAATTCAAGTGTTCCCTTATCTGGACGACTGGCTTCTGGTAAGTCCTTCCAGGCAGGGAACTCTGGACGCCATAGCCACGGCTTCAAGCTTTCTCACGTCCATGGGAGTCCTGCTAAACCTCAAAAAGTTGCAGCTGCACCCCTCCCAGAAACTCCTTTTTATAAGAACTCTTCTGGACACCTCCTGTGCGAAGGCTTTTCTTCCAGAGGACAGAAGGAGCAATATCCTTCAGATGGCCCATCACATCGGGGAGAGCAACTCGGTTCCAGCTCTCTCGTTGCAATGGATGCTAGGTCTCATGGCATCCTCAGTGTTCACTGTACCCCTAGCACGCCTTCACATGAGAACCTCTCAGTGGATGCTCAGTACTCAGTGGTCCCCAACCACTCATGTGCAGTCCTTTCCCATCAAGGTGACTGAACCTCTAAAGAGGTCACTCATCTGGTGGTCGCAAGAGAACAATCTCCTAGAAGGGTATCCCTTTGCTCCTCCGGATCATCAGATTTCCATTACCATAGACGCGTCCCTGTTGGGGTGGGGGGCTCACTGTCAGGCTCTCCACACTCAAGGTACATGGACTCAGATAGAGTCCCAGCTTCACATAAATGTCTTGGAAATGAGAGCCGTCCTTTATGCGGTCCAGGCGTTGAAGGACATTCTCTGTCACAAGAGCATTCTCCTTCAGATGGACAACAAAGCAGTGATGTATTACATCAACAAACAGGGCGGCGCTCACTCTTACCCCTTACGCAGAGAAGCGATGAGAGTGTGGGAATGGTGCTTGCAGCACAAGTCTCTAATTCAGGTGGTCTACCTGCCAGGAGTACAGAACGAACTGGCGGACCGCCTCAGCAGAACAGAGACAGATCCTCACGAATGGTCTCTTGACTCGGCCGTAGTTCAGTCAATATTTGCAGAGTGGGGAACTCCAGACCTGGACCCAGGACCTGGCATTTTCTGTCAGGATGCGTTCAGGCTGCAGTGGACAAAACGCTTCTATATGCCTTTCCACCTCTTCCTCTAATTCAGAGGGTACTTCTCAAGTTCAATCCAGGGGACAAATGATCCTCATTGCTCCCTTCTGGCCTCGACAAATGTGGTTTCACTACTCAACAGTATGTCGGCAGCTCCGCCGAAACCACTCCCACTTCAGATGAACCTCTTGACTCAAGGGCCAGTTGTTCATCCCAACTTGAGGTCGCTTCATCTTCATGCTTGGCCCCTGAAGAGATAGAAGTGAATAGATTCAATGTCTCTCGCAGGGTTTCAGATATTCCTTTGGCTGCACGGAAGCCAGCCACTAGAAAAACTTACACAGCCAAATGGAAGCGTTTTTCGCTCTGGTGTGCAAAATCCTCTTTAAATCCCTTTTCCTGCCCACCAGATAAAATTTTGGAGTACCTCTTAGACCTCTCAAATTCAGGCCTGCAGTACTCTACAGTCAAAGTTCACCTTTGTGCCATTTCAGCTTATTATGAGCCGGTACTTTCCTTGTCACTAGCTCAGTTACCTGTGGTTAAGAGGTTTCTTAAGGGAATTCTGCATACCAGACCTCCTATAAAACGTCCAGTTGCAGCCTGGGACATTAATCTTGTGCTAGACATGCTCACTCGAAAGCCTTTCGAACCTCTGGCTACCTGTGAGCTAAAATTTCTTACCTGGAAAACGGCCTTCCTGGTGGCCATTACCTCAGCCCGCAGGGTTTCTGAGATACATGCCTTGTCACAGACCCTCTGTATACTGTGTTCCATAAAGACAAAGTAGTCCTTAGAACCCATCCTAAATTTCTTCCTAAGGTTGTTTCGGAGTTCCATCTAAACCAACCTTTAGTCCTTCCTCTTACTTTGCGGACTTCCAAATGAAGGAGAACGTTCTCTTCATTCCTGACGCCAAGAGAGCTTTACGCTTCTATCTAGATAGAACAAAGGACTTTCGAAAGCTCAACAACTGTTTGTTTCTTTCAGCGAGACCGGCTGGGTCAACCTGTCGCTATCAGGTGTATCTCAGCATGGCTAGTGGCATGCCTTCGCCACTGTTATTCCATGGCGCAGGTTAAGCTGGAGGGCAGAGGGTACGCTCACCCTACTAGGGCGGTAGCGGCATCTCTGGCAGAAATCTGCAACGTTCCCATTGCAGATATTTGCAATGCGGCTACCTGGAGCTCAGTGCATACTTTCGTTAAACACTGTGCCCTGGATGTCCATGCCAGACGACATCTGTCCTTTAGCAGAACCATCCTTAATGGACTTCTGTCCTAAAACTGTGAGCTCTTGGTCTCTCCTGCCGTCCTTCGGGATTATTAGCTCGGTATTCTCCCATTAGTGTGAATGAGTGGTGGAGACTCATGTCCAGGAAGATATGGAAATTACGCATCTACGTAATTCTGATCTTCTTGAATGAGTCTCCACCACTCATTCACACACCCACCCTCCATCCCCCGAGCTCACCTCCGTTGTTGGTCTTCACCCCTCAAATCTTTAGGCTGTGAAGATTTCTTTGTTTGACCCTTCTTATATGGGTCTTTCAGACTATCTTATGTCCGTTTTTGGTTAGGCTATCCTTCTAGGTTAAGTCAGGCTGCACCTCCTCGGGGAAAAAAAGGTACTGAGGCGGTTGGAAGGCCCACGAGATATTCATTACCGCACGAGCTGAGGCTCGTGGTGTCAGCCTCGCGACGCCATCTCAGGCGCCGGCCTTACAACAAAAAAGTTTGCTCCCGATGGGTCCTAGTGCCTCCAGCGCTGATCCCATTAGTGTGAATGAGTGGTGGAGACTCGTCCAAGAAGATCAAGAATTACGGCAGGTATGTAATTTACATTTTGGTCTGATGGGTATGTGAAGGTATGCGTCCTTCAAATCTATGGACATGAGGTAGTCACCTACCCGGATACTGCAAAGAGTTGACTTAGGGTCTCCATTTTGAACCTTTGAGAAACTACATGTTGGTTGAGATGCTTCAGGTCCAGGATGGAGCTAGTTCCCCATTTTCTTGGGTTGGAGAAAGAAAATGGAGTACACTCTAGTTTCTGTTCGTGAAGGGGGACGGCCTGTATTGCTCTTGTTTTGTAACAACTCCAACAGGATATGTTGGACCTGTTGAGCTGTTGCCTTCTTTTGGCAATGGGAGAGCTTATGAACCTGTGTGTGACGGGATTGAGATAGCTCTATGGAGTACCCTCTCGACACCACTCGTGGACCCACCTGTCCAAAGTTGTGCAGAACCACTGGTATCTGAAAGCGACAACCTTTGTCCCACAGGAGGGCACAGTTCTCCGTGTGATGTTCTGGCCATGTAGTCATTGTTGCTTTCCCTATTACCTCTACCTCCGAACTTGGACCCACGTGTTCTGAAGGAGGAAGGTTGGTAGGAATGGGTGAAGGAACTGTGGTATCCGCTGGATGTTCTTCTGCCTCGAAATGTTTTGGTAATGGGTGTCTCTAGCATTTGGTGTGACTTGTCTCTCCCCCGAACCCTCCGCCTAGCAGAAGGGAGATAGGTGTGCCTGTTCTTATTTTTGGGTAGATCTTTACCATCCTCTTTCTGTTTTAGGAATTCCTGCAGGCTGTCCCCAAAAACATGTTTTCCTTTCATGCACAGGTTTTGCAGTAGCGTTTTGGACTCGTTGTCGGCTTCCCATAATTTTAGCCCCAGTGCTCTTCTGGCACGGTTAGTGATGGCTGTAGCCCTGGCATTCAGTCTGAGGGAGTCCACTGCCATGTCCACCAGGTGTTCTGCAGCATCGAGAGTGCATTCTAACAGTTCTGCCTCTTTAGTTTTGGGGTTTGCCTGCTCAAGGAGCTCCTCAAGCCATCGGATCTGGGCGTGTGCCATGTAAATGGCTGTAGTAGAGGCTTTGCCGGCTGTGCCCTCAGTTTCGAAGGCCTCCTTTAACATGTCTTCCACTCTGTCTGTTGGGTCCTTTAATAATATGGTTCCACAAGGTAGTATGGTTTTCTTACTGAGTGCCACCACCTGGGTATCAATGGTCGGAGCTGTGCACCATTTGCTGGCCTTGTCCTCCTGAACCGGATACATGCGGTCCAGGTTTCTCTTGTTCGACATTCTGCTAGGCTCTGTAGATTGCCACTCCTTGTTGAAGATGTCCTCGATTGCTGGGCATACTGGGAATGTCTCCTTGATAAGACACCTTTTGTTGAATCATGGGGTCTAATTTTGATTCTGGTTTGCCATCTTGACGTCAAACCCCATGGTGCCTTGACTATTTTCATAAGGCCAGGAACCATGTCGAAGGAGCAAAGTTTAGATGTGAGTGATGGCACGGATTGTGGTTCCATGTCCTCTTCATCTGTCTCCACCCCATCTTCCTCTTCTGGCATCTCCTTGTCCTCTCCGGAGTCCGGTCTATGGTTGTCTGGTACTGATTCTACAGGATCCGGACACTCTTCATGGGCCCTCATGCATTATCTGACTCCAGCGGTGGTGCGGTAGTTGCCCTATGCTGGGTAAAGGATTCTAGCTTTTCCATTATCTTCAGCATAAAATTCTGTTGGCTCTCCATCATAGTTACCATGGCCTGTTGATTCTGAAGTAGGATAGCTCCAGGATCCATCCAGGTAGAGCCGCTGAGCCCTGGGATACTGGAGCCCATAATAGAAGTTTGCTCCAGTGATAAATCGTGGTCATGAAGACAGGTAGGGCATAGGGTGCCGGGTGTGGGGCAGGAGGGTAGCATTGCCAGAGGTGCATTTCTTGGGTTTGACCATCTGGTGAAGAAAGGAAGAGAAGGAGGCGATAGTAGGACTGGCGACAATGGGCTCCAACTTAGTGGATGCCCATAGCTGTTTAATACAGTCTTAAAACATTTGAGAGTGTTAGGGCTGTATAAAAGAACAACAGGCGGTGTTCAGCATGGGGGGGTCGCTATAGTGAGGGACCCAGCATGGAGAAAGCCACTGAGGAGGTCGCTATGGGGAGGGACCACCATGTTCTTAGAAAGGCATATAGGGTCGCTATAGAGAGGGACCCCATATGACTAGAGGGAGGTACCACTTGGTTATTTTTGGCAATGTAGGGTCGCTATAGGGAGGGACCCCATATGGAGGTAGCGGAGAGCTGAGATTAAAAATCATGGACCAGGAAGATCTGCCTGGCCTTCAGGAGCGTTGTTTTAAAAGCTTGGGTCCTGTTGCAGCTCCTTTCTATCCTGATTTTGTTTTATAACACCTATTCTGGTGCAATATGCCAGGACTTTATTCATTTTCCCAGGAAATATGTGACCCCTCACTCTCAGGATTCCTCTAGAGGAATCAGAGGTATTAGTTCGCTGTGAAGAGAGCAAGCGCGTTGTTTTCAGAGTCCTGCAGTGAAGTTTGCTTAGGCAGAGGGCATTGCCCCCCCACACACACACACACACACAGACTAGGCATGAGACCAGCAAAGGCCGGAAGCAGGCCTCACAAGCCATGTGACCGAGATAGCGTGGGGGTTAGAAGCCAATTCTTGCTGAATAGAGTTATCCCAGAAATGTGATTTCGTTTCAGAAACGGCAGAGAATGCTCTCTGGTGGTGGGCTGGCCAGAAGTAGGCTGTGGTAACCATGTGGCCGAAAGAGAGCATGGGGTGAACGAACAAGGCCATTTGGGAGTTAAGAAACCCTTGAAAGGGGTAAATTGTCAAAGAAAGTTGTAGCTAGTGGCAGAGAGAGCTGATATTCGGTGGAATGCTCTCCCGACGGGACTAGGAGGTTGTGAGATGCCGACCACGCGTCAGAAGGAGGGGGAGGGGCACCATGCGGTGCTCTGTTGGCCTTGTCCTCATAGCATTAGGCCAGAGGCCTAAAAAAATGGCAAAACAGCTCCCCTGGACTGAAAGGCACACAGAGGGAGATTACCAGGTTAAAGTACCCTTTTTCTTTGCGACTGGCCAAGCGATTGCAATTCTACTCGCTCGCGGGGCTGACGAGTGAGTGTAGGGCTTTTTGCGGCAGCCTGCCTGTGCGCTGCTCTATCGCGCGAGGTAGGAGAGGAGCAGGCTGGCGCCAGGACCCGCGAATAAACGTGGGTACAGCATTCTTTGCTAAATCGCGATGCAGAAAGAGACAGAAAATACCAAGGAATAATCCCCTTTGCTTAATAATGCTGTAAACTAGCTTTGGCTTGTTTGAAGTTAGTCAGACTAGAAAACCACAGCTTGGGAACAGGCAGATATGCCAAAACAGAAATAATTTTCAAATAATACTTGGGAAAGCATAATACAACCTTGCTGGCTTTGCCTATAGCCCAAGAACCAGCTAGAATATATATGTATATACCAACAACCACCACAAGGAAACTGGTCTCAATCATTTAATCCAAATTACACAGGCTGCAGTATTCACTTCCCCTCAGGGAGCCACACAAAAAACTGCAGCACATAAGAATCTTTAGGTTATTCACAGATAAGTAACTTAAGGGTTATAAAGAGAGGCCTACCTTTCTGGAGTAGAACAGGGATCCTGGTGTGCCAGTTGCCTGATCAGATGCACGATTTGAACTGGAGAACAGAGGTTTCTGGGACCTGGATATACAAGAAATCTGATCCTAGAGTCATGTGCATCACTTGCCTATCAGGTGGGCTAAAACCCATGATGTAATGTCTGGAGTGCCATGGATGGTCAACCAATCACAAAGACTGCTAGGACCAGTAGAGGGACTGATAGATTTGGTCTTGGGAAGAGGCCCATGGTTGTCAGTGGGTGATGTGAGTTCATAAGGAATAAAGTTGGCAGAGAGCCACTCAAATACTCCCCTACTAGTAAAGAGGCCAGTCAGAGAAGAACAGGGCGGAGCCACAGAGTATTTAATTAAGGAAGGGGGGCTAAAATCACAGGCAGGAGCTTAAACAAGAAGCTCCCTGATTTAAAATTACAGCTGCTTGAAAAAGATGCCAAGTTTTTAAAAATATAGTCTTGTCTGCAGTCTGATGCTCCAAGTCCCGTGACTTCCGTTATGGCAGTTTTCATGGTTTGCAGCGTAGGCTGGGGAGGGCTGTGAAACATCAAGCCCTCAGACCCTGGAAAGCAAAAGAAACAACAGGGTCAGCATTAAAGTAAAAGTGAAATTATGGGAATGCCTGCTACAGTGTCATATTGTGGCATATCGGTACCTAACTGCAAAGCCTTTCTTTTATTACATATGTAATTTGGCATTGAATATTACTGAAAATTCTTGGAAAATGTTTTTGAATTTTTAACCTGATTGTAATTTACCCAAAATAAACAAATATCAGCAGTGTACACCAAAACTTTCAGAGGTGGACTGTTTACTTTGTGGAAATACCTATGATGTCCAGGGATATCATAATTTTTTCAAAAGAATATCTGTCCATGATATGTACAATATAGGACTTGAGGGACACCCTTGCCTCACCCCTGTGTCTGTTTTATTACCTTACCATGGAAACCATTAATCATTATTCTGAAAGAGGCATTATTGTAAAGTAATTGAATCCAAGAGATAAAAGATTCAGGTATACCATGATGTCTTAATGCTTGATATAAAATGTTTGTGATATACAATCAAAGACGTTCTCCTGGTCTATAGAAAGCAAGAAACACAAACTCCTAGTAGCAGCTATCTATAATTTCTTATTTGAATAAGATTGTCTAAAATGTTCCTTGTGGGAATAGAGCACGTCTGGTCGTCTGAAATAATTCTGTGTGTTTCTGTATTGAGATGTTTTGTTAAGATTTTTGTCAGAATTTTCTGGTCTGAATTAAGTAAAGGTCTCCAGTTATTTAGATCTGAGGCCTCTCCCTTTTTAAATAAAAAAAATCATACTAGCTTGAAGCCATTCATTAGAAATACAGTTGGTTTCTAATATTTCATTAAATAATTCACAGAGTATTAATCTGACCATTTTTTATGCATCTTATAAAATTCTGAGCTAATTCTGTCAGGTCCTGGAACTTTATGTGAGGGAAGAGTTCGAATGGCTTCATCAATTTCTTATAAAGGTATAGGTTGTGTGAGTAGACAGTTGAAAGAAAGGTTTCATATTGTGTTTCAACATAGCTTAAAATTTGTTTACTTTGCTGTGACATTATACCCTGTTGGTTTTTAATTCCTTAAAGGAAAGCAGCACAAAACAGTGGGGGCAGTCACCAGGGCTGCAAAAACACCTGTTTAAAACAACCTTACTGGTTAAACTAAATTCGGCTAACCTTTTTCCAGATATTTATCTTTTTAATCTTGCTCCTTGAGGTGCCATGTCAAAAGTGCCGCCGCACCGGAAGTCGGAGTGTGCCCCAGCATCCTGTCCTGTGCCGGAAGGCTCGTTAAAATGACGAGTGAGGCGCATCTACCCGGGTGAAAAAGAAACATTGTGGCATGTAGAGGTATGTTAACTAAACCTCTACATCTAATTCCCAATGAAAACGGAGCCGTGTAATGCACTTTAAATCATTATGAAATTTGCAGCTCCGAGTTCGGTCATGCACACTCGCTCATTTTAACGAGCCTTCCGGCACAGGACAGGATGCCAGGGGCACACTCCGTCTTCCGGTGTGCAGCACTTTGACATGGTGCCTCAAGGAGCAAGATTAAAAAGCTAAATATCTGGAAAAAGGTTAGCTGAATTTAGTTTAAACCATTAAGGTTGTTTTAAACGGGCGTTTTTGCAGCCCTGGTGATTGCCCCCAATGTTTTGTGCTGCTTTCCTTTAAATAATTGTTGTTTTATTTTGCTCTTGACTATACTTAAAAATATTGATAGATCCCTTTTTAAGCTGAGTTCTGAATCTCTGTTTGGTTGCCAAAGTTTTGACCCTATCGTAAAGGTGGTATTTCATTTTAACCTTAATGCAGTCAATTTGACTTTTGTAGGATTTTTTCAAAGTTGACTGTAATGATATAAGTTTGAAAAGCTGAGCTCGGAGTTGTAAGTAGTGTAAATAATCTGTTCTACTGTTTTTTTGTCCTTTTTGGTAGAAAAAGGTTTTCAGTTCTTGTTTGGTGTCACGCCTCCATTCTAATACAGTGTCGTAAAAAAACTGCTATTGAAAGTCTAGCTTGCAATAACGTTGAGTAGTCTCGATTTATTGTGTCATTAGTTAGTAAAGAAGTGTTTAACTTCCAATATCTTTTGCCTAACTGCCTAGTGTCTGTTAAGTTCAGAGACGCATGAAATTCTGCATGGTCGGAAATGGCATTAACCCATGGCATTAACCTGTGTCTTTGCATTCAAAATTTTACCTCGACTAGTAAGAAAGATGTAATCTGTTCTTGTTGAAAGGCTACTCCTAAAATAAGCATGGCCCCCAGAGGGATGGATCTGCCTATAGGAATCAATCATGTCTGCTGTCTAAATAATTATTTTGAGTGCATTTGTGTCACGATATAGTTTGTTCATAGTACCTGTTTTGTCTTGTACGTCTGGAGGACAGTTAAAATCTCCACCTAATATGGTGAATTTTGCTGTATGTAAATAAGGTTCACTTTTAGTTTGAGGTGCATAAACAGTACCAAGCCTCATAGGTATATTTCCCAAGATTACATCAATTAGTAAAATTCTCCCTAGTATTATGTCCATAATTCTAGTAATTTTAATATTAGGAAATTTGAATAAAATGCCCACCCCAGAACAAGACTCCTCCCCCCAAGGACCATAAGGATGTGCCCCAAGGCCTGGACTTCTGGGAGTTGAAGATATCACTCTCGTTCTGAGTCTAGTATGCTGCAAAAGAAAATTTGAGCATTTACCAGATGTAGAGAAGAAAGTATGTGCCTTCTTTTATATTCCTAATACTATTCACATTTAGAGAAAATAGATTTAATTTAGAGTGTCAAAACAGATAATTAAATTAAGATGTTTACTTTCGAATCCTTTTGGAAGTTTTTTCTTTATTTTCTGTTTCCATTGGTGCCCCTTCCCCTTCTGATGCTTCTTTCAAAGAATAGGTAGTAGAGGATAAATCAGAATCTTCACCATCATCCTCTGTGTTAGTCTGAAGTACTGTGTAACTGTTCCATGTTTTAATGGAGTTTCTCCTGGATGTTTTGGATTTTGGTTATTGCTTGTCCTTTCTCTTCTCACCCACCACAGTAAACTCGTCTTGTGGGGTTGTGTGGGAAGGCATGTCCTGTGGGTTTGCTGGTGGAGATTCCTTCACAATTTGTATGTTAGCTGAGCTCACAGTTTCATTTGGTTGTTGGATGTCTGGTTGTCCCATAACTGATTCTTCCTGTTTTTGTTTAGGGATGGGTGCCTGTTGTGAAGTAGGAATGAGAGATTGGGTCTTTTTTCTTTGTTTCTGGGCTTCTAAGACCACCATCTCTTCCTGGTCATTAAAGGAGCCTTTATTATGAATGGCCAGGGACATGTTTTGTAAGAGTGTCCTTTCTCATCACACAAATTACAACATACCGGGTTAGGACAACAACAGTGAGAGTGGTCAGTCTCAAGGCAGAAGTCGCAAACTTGGATGTCACATACGTTACTAAGATGAGAAAGTGAACCACATTTATGGCACGTTTTAGGTTGTCCTGGATAAAAACAGAACCCTTTGTCTCTGCCAGTGTAAAAACTGCTAGGCAGCTGTTGAATACCTGCATCAGTGTTCTTGAGTTTCACTTTTATATGCCATCCCCCTGTCCCTATGTTTTCAGTGTCCATGATTGGTTGTGGTCTTTCGATCGCCTCCACCCTTTGATTTATCCAGTGCAGTATGTCAGAGATATTGACCCTTTTATTTTTAAACAAAATATTAACAGTTTTCCAGGTGGGTTTAGTCAAAGGGATAACTGTAAAGGGGGTCCATACAGGGGAATGTTTATGACTGTGATATTTTATCCAGCAGAAGCGGTCCAGCAGAAAGGAAGATCTAAAACTAACATCATATTGCGTGTCCCCTGAGGTATGGATAAGGGCAAATACTTCCGTTGTTGTAAGCTGCATGGTTTCTTTCAAAGTCTTCTGGCTATGTAAGTTCTGTCGGATGTTTCCTTCAGATCCTCTATATTTTAAACGGACAGCATTCTTCCTTTTGGCAGTCTCCCAAGGTTTGAGAAAAGATCCGATAATTTAAAAGTTCTCGGGGTAGTTTTATTTGAGTGCTGCTCCTTTTGCGCAACTTGGGGGGGGGCGGGGTGCGAATTTTTGAAATGTCTGGTACTGGGTGCTCTTCCATTGTATCCGCCCACGAAGTGGAGGAGAGTATTTAATTGTGTTTAATAACTTAACTTGCCCCTGTAACATTAGTTGCATTACCTTTACTATCCATATTTAACATTAATATGCCTTGTTTCCCATCAGTATGAACAGAAAGTGGAGTATGACTTACATTCTTTTGAGGAAGATCCTGCTGAGTTGCAGGTGCTGTCGGGCGCGGTTTAGCACCATTCGGGGTTGACATAGCAACCGGATTGTCTGTTGTCTGAGGAGTATTATCAGAATAGCACACTTGCTCAAGTAGAGGACAGGAATTAGTCACTCTTTAATGATGTTACTAAACCCTGAATTTCTTTTGCCGTGGGGAGAGAAGTAGAAGTCCATGTTTTGCCGTCAGCCACTTTCTCCCATCCGGCAGCTTGCAAAGTGCGCTCTGGAGACCAACAGTGGGCTGCTTCATCAGATTACTTGGGTTGTCCTGGAGATGAACACTGCATAAGTTTATTTAGTTGGGCTTCCGATTGAGTATTTGAAGCATTGCCGTCGGTGTTTTCCAGGCTGTGCAAAACTGCTTCTTCGGCTACAATTAATTTCAGTTTATCCCATCTTTGTTTAATTTCATATATTTTTTTGTGCAGGAACTGGATCCTGTTGCTGTCTGGTAGCTCTTAAAGGTTCTTCTTTAGGATATTTATTTATCAGCGCTGCAGCTGTTTGCCTCTGGAAGTTCAAAATTTCTGGATGTATAGAACTATTGGTGATTTTAGGTATTGTCTCAGATTGTGAAATGTCCATCTCTTCTTCAATATCCAGTTTTGTATTTCTCTTATGAAGGTTCGTAACTGCTTCAATGTTGTTTTCCACATTCCTCAACTCCAGACCCAACCCTTACGCACCCTGCTCCTCGGTCGGCCATCTTGCCTACTGGTAGCCGGACAAGGGGTCCCCCAACTGCAGAGTAGTGGAATTTCCCCAGTGCCCTGACCAGATTTCTCCCCATTCACTAGAAATACCACCAACAGCTTAATCTGGTTCAAGGTCAGTTGGCATTCATCTGTATCCCACTCCCCTGGGTCGTGCCTGAAAATAGGCAGAATTTGTTTAGTGCACCAACCCGGTCAACAAAAACTAAATAAATAAATATGTAACTTTGCTTTTTCAGCTCAGTGTGCCCTCCTGAACACAAAATAAATATTTATTTTACAATATATGAACCTTAAACTTTCTCTGATTGGTTATCTCCTTGACAGATACTGCCTATGCCAAGAACAAAATTGATGAGAAGTGGTATTATTTTGATGACAGCAGTGTGTCGCCAGCCTCAGAAGATCAAATTGTGGTAAGTGTTCACTAAGTGTGGATTCATAGCTTTCTGTAGGATTAGGCAAGTGCTACTGCAAATGTTCAGATTTCCTTAGCTCAGAAATGCAGTAGGGAGTTACTTTCATTTGGGTAATATGCCCCAGTCATCATATGAAACTCTGCAGTTGGTTTGCCCCATCTCGCCTTACCCATCACATCTGTGCCCCAGTTACCAGGCTTTTAAACTCCGTGCCACTGGTTAGATGCCTACTATCTAAAAATGTGCCACAAAGGAGGGGCAAAATAGGATCTAAATCAATATGCAGTCTGGATTCAGAAGAGTCACTCTACCATATCTGCATTGCTTAAAGTCACACAATTTCCTAATAACCATAGATAATGATCTTCTCACTGGGACTGTCATCATGGATCTCCCAAAAATTAATCTTCACCACCTGTTCCCACTTGTGAGTCTGTCCTGGAGACACTAGGACCCTGCAGGAGCAGACTCTTCAAACAACATGAAGTCTTCCTGTATTCTGACTATTGCAGTGATATCCAACCTTTGAACTGCCCCGGAGAGGAAAGAGTCAACTTTCCATGCAAGGCATGGAACGCTGAGCTCGAGTTCCGGTTGAGACTCCTCTGTTGTTGTTTGAACCAAACCGCAGATTTTTACTCCGCCTCACTGAACAGTCGCCCAAAGATTTCTCCTTGCTCGATTCAGTTTAGTCGGTTAAAGTGCCGTTTTTCCTCGGTTTCAACCGAATTTATTCCATCTAACCTGTCAGTTCAGTCTCTGTCTGTGGTACCGTGAGTACTAGATAGGTTTATTATTGTTAGCTTCTGTGTGGAACTTGTAAACGTCGGATAGGTTCGGTTTGAACCGATCAGGTTTGTTAAAAAAGTTTGTTCTGCTTTTTAGAGTGTGGTAACCGGTCCTTATCAGTTCTAAAAAAAACAGATTTCATTACGGTTTTTTCCACGACCCGTAACACGGTCAGGAACCGATAAGGGTGTCTTGCCTGGCGGATTGCCGAAAAAAGGTAAGTTTTTGGTTAGGACTGGCCGTGTCTGAGAAACCCAAAAGAAAAACCGGGCCCACTGGGTTTCAACACTGTAGTGTGTGGGGGGAAGTCTTTGCTAAGGCTGATCCCCACACTACCTGTGTTTATTGTCTGGGGTTTGACCACCTCGATTCAGACTGCCAGATTTGTAAAACTTTTCCTGCAGCTACCCTGGAGAAAAGAGTTGGTAGGCTCAGGGAAAGGGAGGCCAAAATGTCCGCTGACCCGGATGGCCAGCCCGGTTCGGTGCCAGCCGAACCAGAAGGAGTGCCCTCTAACCAGGGCAAAACTTCTTCGGTCAAAAGGAGAACCGATTCCGAAGAATCGGTTCCGGTTAAGAAAACGAGAAGGGATAAATCAGCCGGTGTGGATCCAAAAGTTTCTTCTCCAACTGCTGATGAAATAGCCAAAGCGATAAAAATTGTTCAGTCGCTATCCCCGGTTCCGACCGAACCGGCACCATCAGGAAGGCGCTCGGTTCCACCGGTTCAGGATTATGATTTAGAGGAGTTTTATGAACCGGAGGAGGAGGAAGGAGAGTGTGAGGAAAGTGAATGTGATTATGAAAGTCTGGATGTGCCCATTGAGCCGGACATCTCCCCAGACAGACCTTCAGGAGTGTCTCCTCCTAGGCTTTCTGAGTCCCCTCCCATTTCATGTTTTACAAGAAAGTGGTGAAACCCTTCAGCTTCCTATGGGAAGCTGTGGACGACCAGGAGGACCCTGTTTATGTTGAAATAATGGATATCCCAGAGTCCAGGAGGCTGTCTATTCCCCTTCATAAGTCTTTTGGAAACAGACATTTAAAATTTTAAAGACTCCTAATTCTATACCTCCTGTGGATAAGAGAATGGACAAGAGATATACTCTTTCAGGCTCGGATACAGAGTTCCTTACCCAGCAATGCAGCCATGTTGGGGTAGTGCAGGCTGCTGCCTGTGATAAGGCAAATATACCCTGGCTTCACACCCCCCAGATAAGGACTCTAGGAGGATTGATGTCATGGCAAAGAAACAGTACATGGCAGCATCCTTGGGACTCAGGCAGGCCAGTTATATGGCCTATACAGCTAGATATCAGAAATCTAGATGGGACACTGTAATGGCTTTAGCTAAACAGGTCCCTGGCCAACTTACCAAGGAGCTGGAGCAGGTAGCTGCGGATGGTATTGAGGCATCCAAGGTGCAATTCCATGCTGCAGTGGACTCAAATGATGTTTCATCTGGAGTCATGGCTACATCTGTGGCCTTTCGTAGGATGGCTTGGCTCAGATGTACTAGCCTGTCTCAGGATACCCAGACTAAGGCCATGGATTTTCCTGTTGTTGGTAATTCTCTGTTTGGGGAGCAAACAGAGAACTACATGAAGAAAATGGATGAATACAGGACCACCTATAGGAGTGCTCAGGCTAAGGAAGGCAGCTACCCTCAGAGGCAGCATCCCAGGGGCAGGGGCAGGCCTTTTCATAGGCCTTTCTACCAAGCCCAGGCCTTCTTTGTCGCTTATGCTCAGAGGGGGTTCTTTAGAGGGAGAGGCAGACAGGGTACAACCAGGCCTGCTTCCACCCCTCAGCCTAAAGCCCCTGCCAAACAAGCACCCTGATGGGTTTGCCAGAGCCGATTCTCCACCACCTGTAGGGGGCAGGCTGGCTTACTTTGTCCAGGACTGGATGTCTTTAACATCAGACAAATGGGTCCTGGAAGTAGTAAGCCAGGGTCTGGTTCTCAGCTTCAAAAAATTTCCAAAGATGAGAACCAGATCCTTTACACCTGCAAATCCTTCAGAGGCACTTGCCCTAGAGGCAGAGGTCTCTTCCTCTGGCTCTCAGAGCTTATAGAAAGGGTTCCACCCCACACGAAGGGAAAGGATTGTCGCCAGGTACTTCCTCACCCCAAAAGACAGGAGAATGGCGCCCATCCTGGATCTCAGATATTTAAACAAGCACCTTTTAAAGCCAAAGTTCAAAATGGTGACTCTGGGAATATTTCTACCCTCTCTACGGCCAGAGGCTGGCTAGTCTCCCTGGACCTCAAGGATGCCTATTTCTATATTCTCATCAGAAGCTCCCATCGAAAATACCTCAGGTTCGAGCTGCCCTCAGGCCATTACCATCCAGAGCAATGCCTTGGCCTAACCTCTGCTCCAAGGGTATTCACAAAATGCCTGGCAGTAGTAGTTCTTCCTAAGAAGGCAAAGGATTGCCATCTTCCCATACCTGGACAACTAGCTCATAGTAGGCCAGTCCCCAGACCAAGTCAAGTTACACCTACAGATAACTCAGCAACTACTCACTTCTCTAGGTTTCCTTCTGAATCTTTCAAAGTCATTTCTAGAGCCTGTACAGCTCCTCACCTTCATAGGCACAGAGCTAGATAACAGTAAAGGCAAGAGCCTTCCTTCCCCTGGACAGGGCAAGGACCCTTATTGCACAGGCATCTTCATTCACCCTACAGGTGTCTCGACCAGCAAGGCATTTTCTGCAGCTCCTGGGGCACATGGCTGCTTCTACAGCAGTGGTGCAGGGAGCAAGATTTCAGATAAAGGACATTCAGTTCCACTTGAGAGCCTTTTGGTCTCAGAAAAAGGATCCTCTGACCAAACTGATCCCAGTGACTCGAACCCTGATCCAGGCATTGCAGTGGTGGCAGAATCAGGACACTCTAAGACAGGGAGTTCCTTTTGTTACTCAGTCCCACTCTCTAATCCTTACTACAGATACCTCCCTCTTGGGGTGGGGAGCCCACTTGGGAGACCTAACCACCCAAGGGGTGTGGTCTCCTAGGAATCTCTACTTCACATCAATCTATTAGATCTCAGAGCTGTGTTTCTAGCACTTCAAGTTTTCTCCAAGTCTGTTCAGAACAAAGTAGTTCAGATCAGGACGGACAATACCACCACAATGTGATATATCAACAAGCAAGGGGGCACTCGGTCTACGGCCTTGTGCACAGAGGCAGTGAAGTTATGGTCTCTGGCCTATTCCCTGAACACCTCTGTTACAGCAGTACACCTCCCAGGCAAGGACTACGTCTGGGCAGATGCTCTCAGCAGGATATCTCAGGGCCATCACGAATGGTCACTGAATTCCCTGGTTTTGAAGGTGATCTTCTCCCATGGGGCACCCACAGATAGATCTTTTGCAGCCCCAGACAATCACCAACTTCCCTCTTTGCTGCAGGCCCCAGTGTTGGGCTCAGTCCCTCTGGATGCCCTAGTTCTCAATTGGGAAGGAAGTTCTCAGCATGCTTTCCCCCTTCCCTCTCCTGTTCAAGGTACTAGTCAAAACTAGGTCTCAACCCTGCAAGTGAAACTGATTGCTCCAGACTCGGCCAGACAGCCCTGGTACCCTCTCCTGTTGTCCTTAGCAGTCCACCTTCCCTGTTTCTTCCCAGGAATTACAATCTGTTAACTGTGCTCAGGGGATAGTTTGGTATGCGGATCTCAAATCTCTCAATCTCAAGGCCTGGCTCTTGAAGAGTTAGTTTGCTGATTTACACCTCTCTCAAGGTGTTATTGATATCCTAAAGGCTTCTCGGAACCCTTCCACCAGAAACACTTACAATTCCAAATGGAAAAGATTCTCCATATGGTGCTCTGGGAAGCATATTTCTCCAGAGTCTGCTGGCCTGCCCACAGTCCTTGACTATATGGTTCATCTGAATAGCTTGGTACTCAGACCAGCTACACTAAGAGTGCATCTGGCAGCTGTCTCTGCTTTTCTTTCAGCAGGTAAGCCTTCTTCCTTTCAGCTCATCCTGTATTTCTAAGTTTTCAAGGGATTGCTTCATACCAATCCGCCATTCAGGACCCTGCCCTGCTTGGGAACCGTAATGTTTGCATTGCTCAGCTTATGCAACCCCTTTTGAGCCCTTGTCCTCAGCAGAGCTTAAGTACTTGACTTGGAAAACTGTTTTCTTGGTGGCCATCACTTCTGCCAGGCGATAGCAGTTACAAGCCCTGTCAGTGGAGCCTGATTTTCTCTTTCCATAGAGATAAGGTGGTCCTCAGGACTAATAGGAAGTTTTTGCTAAGGTGGTTTCAGACTTCCACCTAAACCAGTCTGTGTCTTTCCTGTGTTCTTCACTGACCATTCCTCCTCTGGTGAAAGGAGGCTGTACAGTTTAGATGTGAAAGAGCCCTTAGCTACTAAATAGAGCGTACTCAAGGGTCAAGGTTTGACTCCTCCAACTGTTCCTCACTTATGGTGAGGTTGGTAAGGGAAAATCCTGCCACTAAAAGATCCATTGCCAGGTGGATTGTCTCTTGCATTCAATTTTGCTGTGAAAAACTAGGCAGGATTCCATCCTCAGGCTTGAGGCTCACTCTACCAGAGGTACTGCTGCTTCCTGGCTGCTGCCAGGGATATTCCTATCTTAGAGATATGTCAAGCAGCTACCTGGAAAACAGTTCACACTTTTACTACATTATTCCCTGGATATCCAGGATAGGAGTGATGCTTGGTTTGGCAAGCAGTGCTTCAGAGCCTATTTCTAGGTAGGTTCTGTCCTCCTCCATGGAGGTACTGCTTGGTAGTCTGCAATTTGTCAGAATACAGCAAGACTTCATGTTGTTTGAAGAAAAAATTATTCACCTTATTAATGTTGTTTCTTCTAATGGAGTCTTGCTGTATTCTGATCTCCCACCCGCCGCCCCTCTCAGAACCTTTGTTTTTGGGATGTGGGTGGGCAGTAGAGTGTTGGCACTCAAGAGGTGCCCCACTGTTTTATTATCACCCCTTTTCTTTGGGTGAGTGGGTGTTGTGTATTTCATTTTTG
The DNA here is from genome assembly GCA_016271365.2 of Neoceratodus forsteri. Lineage (NCBI taxonomy): Eukaryota > Metazoa > Chordata > Ceratodontiformes > Ceratodontidae > Neoceratodus > Neoceratodus forsteri. Next base: position 336,628,956 of record CM028129.1, on the reverse strand, counting down.
GGTTTCCCGACTTGAGTCTTTGTTTTGGGACCAAAAATCTGTTTATTATACTTAGTAGCCAGTTGGCTAGTGTAGGTTTACAGCTTCCACACAGGACACTCAGTGAGTTTAGCTCATAAAGATCTGACGGTTTGAGTTCAAACAGCAACAGACAGAGTCTCAACCGAGTTCGAGCTCAGCGCTCATGCCTGGCATGGAAAGTTAACTCTTTCATCTCCGGGCAGTTCAAGGTTGGACCTCCTGCAATTTGTCAGAATACAGCAAGACTCCATTAGAAGAAACAACATTACTAAGGTGAGTAATTTTTTCTTCTGCAGCTCCTGGGCCACATGACTGCCTCAGCAGTGGTCCAAGAAGCAAGATTTCAGATGAGGGACATTCAGTTCCACTTAAGAGCCTTCTGGTCCCAGAGAAGGTGTAACCCCCTGCAAATGGGGTTCCCAAAAGACTTCCAGGAGCTTGCTTGAATGCTCCAAGCCTGAATGGTGTTTGGCATTTAAGCCATTTATCAGTGAGTGTTTTTGAGCCTCTGTACTGTCTCTTTAAGAGCTGTCTGCTTGCAGACATAATTAGTTTGTATGGGGGGACTGTGTGCTTCTCTGAGTACCACTCGAGCTGCTGCCAATTCACTTCATTTTGCAGTCACTAGGAGTGCAAAGGAACCTATCTGAAAGATGTAACTGTTTGCCAGAAATTATTTAGAGTAATAATGAAATTACAGTTTGTCTAACCTGCTTTTTTGCAGTCAGAACTGTGTCTGCTAGTTCCCTTCTAGTTTTGAACTGCTGAACTGGACCAATCAGTGTGGGTAAGCTAGCTAAAATGGTGCCTTGGACGAATCAGAACTTGGACTCATAATCTGAGCCAGCCACAAGAGGATTGTATGGACAGTGACTCTGGGAGATGTAGTTAGACTTCAGTGCCTTTTGGACCAACAGCAGCAGTCTATGAGTGACAGCCAATCCAGTCAAGAACTGGGAGGAACTCAAAGGAAGTGCCCGGTTTTGTCGGTTGGAGTTTCAGTTGAGCTTTGGCAGTGAAGAAGGAAGGAGCCCTGTGCTTTTTCAGTGTGCAGTTTTAGTCAAAAACGTGTGTAAGGCCCAGAGTTCCGGTCTGCAGCTTGTGTAACAGCTTGTTAGGACTGAACTGGCCCTGTGAAAAGAATCAAAGATCTCTGAAGAGTAGAAACCAGGCTCACCCTGTAGAAGACTGGAGGAATTGCTGAAAATTGCACTGGTCTGTCAGGAACTGAATCTGCTGTGTGTTCTCCGGTATTGTGCAGTATTGCGATCGGGATACAGATGCAGCCTGCCTGGTATAGTGCTTTCTTTTATATGGATGTGAAGAGGTTTGTGTACCTCAAGTGAGCCCTGCTGATTGAAGGACCCTATCTTATTTGGAGGTCGTGAGTACTAATTCAGGGTCGCTTCCTGTTGAATTGCCACATTAAATCCAAATGGAATTACTGTACTGCTGACTGTTTAATTCTCCTTTTCTGTGTGAAAGGCCCCTATCAGCTGCCACGGTTTGACTAGCCACTAGGGCTTGGGTACCCAGGGACAGTAACTGATAGGGATAGCCTGTGCACAGAGCCAGGTAGATTATTAGAGTGATAAGCTAATTAACCTGATTTCCCTCGTCCTTGTTATATCCCCAAATAAATCAGAGCTGCTTGTTTCAGCAAAGTTATACTGCCTGAGGTATTTGTCTATGTTAAAGTACTGTACTGTGATTGTTGCACTGTATCTCATTTCACAGGAGGTCCCAGTGCCGGAACCAGACCTGGGGTAAGTGTATACTGTGAAGGTAATTCTGATATATTGTGTGGGCCACTAGTGGGAGAAAGGGGTTGCAGTGTCCCAGAGGGCTGTGACCAAGTTAGTTTAACTGTTGCAAACCCTGACCTCTGGGTGGAGGCACCGCCATTGGATCCAGGCCCCTCAGCCTGTTAGTGGCAAATCAGGCAGGGGTAGTAGCCCCTGGGATAGCGCCATCTAGGGGTTACAAAAGGATTCTCTGACCAAGCTAATCCCAGTGACTCGAACCCTGATCCAGGCTTTGCAGTGGTGGCAGGATCAGGACAACCTAAGGCAAGGAGTTCCCTTTGTCACTCAATCTCATTCTCTAATCCTTACCACAGATGCCTCTCTCTTGGGCTGGGGAGCCCACTTGGGGGATGTGACCACCCAAGGGTTGTGGTCACCTCAAGAATCTCTGCTTCACATCAATCTCTTAGAACTCAGAGCAGTGTTTCTAGCACTTCAAGTTTTTTTCCAAGTCTGTTCAGAACAAAGTAGTTCAGATCAGGACAGACAATACCACCACAATGTGGTACATCAACAAGCAAGGGGCACTCGGTTCACTGCCTTGTGCACAGAGGCAATGAAGTTGTGGTCTCTGGCCTATTCCTGAATACCTCTCTGATAGCAGTGCACCTCCCAGGAAAGGACAATGTCCTGGCAGATGCTCTAGCAGGATATCTCAGGGCCATCACAAATGGTCCTAGATCCCTGATTTTGAAGGTGATTCCAGATGGGGCACCCTGCAGATAGATCTTTTTTTAGCCCCAGACAATCACCAACTTCCTCTTTTTTGCTGCAGACCCCCAGTGTTGGGCTCAGTCCCCCTGGATGCCCTAGTTCTCAATTGGGAACGGAAGTTCCTGTATGCTTCCCCCTTCCCTCTCCTGTTCAAGGTGCTAGTCAAAATCAGGTCTCAACCCTGCAAAGTGATTCTGATTGCTCCAGACTGGGCCAGACAGCCCTGGTACCCTCTCTTGCTGTCCTTAGCAGTCCACCTTCCCCTGTCTCTTCCCAGGAATTACAGCCTGTTAACATGTTCTCAGGGGAGGGTTTGGTATCCGAATCTCAAATCTCTCAATCTCAAGGCCTGGCTCTTGAAGAGTTAGAGTTTGCTGATCTGCATCTCTCTCAAGGTGTTCTGGATATTTTAAAGGCTTCCCAAAAGCCTTCCACCAGAAAGACTTACAACTCCAAATGGAAAAGGTTTACTATTTGGTGCTCTGGGAAGCATATTTCTCCAGAGTCTGCTGGGTTGCCTACAGTCCTTGACTATATGGTTCATCTCAATAGCTTGGGACTCAGACCAGCTACACTTAGAGTGCATCTGGCAGCTGTCTCTGCCTTCTTGTCAGCAGGCAAGCACTCTTCCTTTCAGCTCATCCTGTATTCTGTAAATTCTTCAAGGATTGCTGCATACCAATCCTCCCTTCAGGGACCCTGCCCCTGCCTGGGACCTTAATGTTTGCATTGCTCAGCTTATGCAACCCCCTTTTGAGCCTTTGTCCTCAGCAGAGCTTAAGTACTTGACTTGGAAAACTGTGTTCTTGGTAGCCATTACTTCTGCCAGACGCCATAAGTGAGTTACAGGCCCTGTCAGTGCAGCCTGATTGTATCTCTTTCCATAGAGATAAGGTGGTCCTCAGGACTAATAGGAAGTTTTTGCCTAAGGTGGTTTCAGATTTCCACCTTAACCAGTCTATGTCTCTTCCTGTTTTCTTCACTGACCATTCCTCCTCTGGGGAGAGGAGCTACACAGCCTGGATGTGAAAAGGGCCCTTAGCTACTACATAGAGCGCACCAAGGGTCACAGGTTTGACTCCCTCCAACTGTTCCTCATTTATGATGAGGTTGTTAAGGGAAAACCTGCCACTAAGAGATCTATTGCCAGGTGGATTGTCTTTTGTATACAATTTTGCTATGAAAAATTAGGTAGGATCCCACCCCTCAGGCCTGAGGGCTCACTCTACTAGAGGTACAGCTGCTTCACTGGCTGCTGCCAGGGATATTCCTATCTTAGAGATTTGTCAAGCAGCCACCTGGAAAAAAGTACATACTTTCACCAAGCATTACTCTCTGGATATCCAGGCTAGGAGTGATGCTCGGTTTGGCACAGCAGTGCTTCAGAGCCTTTTCCCGAAGTAGGTTCTGTCCCTCCTCCATGGAGGTGCTGCTTGGTAGTCTGCAATAGTCAGAATACAGCAAGACTTCATGTTGTTTGAAGAAAAGATTACTCACTTTAGTAATGTTGTTTCTTCTAATGGAGTCTTGCTGTATTCTGACCTCCCTCCCCCCCGCCTCCCCTCTCAGAACCTGGGTTTTGGGATGTGGGTGGGCAGGAACAGTGTTGGCACCCTAGAGGTGCCCCCCCCTTTCTCACCCTCTTATTTTTGGGTATGTGTTGTGTTTTGTTTTTTGGGTTTCCTGACTTGAGTCTTTGCCTTAGAACCAAAAAACCTTTTTATTAGATTTAGTTGCCAGTTGGCTAGTGTAAGTTTACAGTTTCCACACAGGATGCCCAGTGAGTTTAGCTCATAAAGATCTGGCGGTTTGGGTTCAAACAACAACAGACAGAGTCTCAACCGAGCGCTAACTCAGCGTTCCATGCCTTGCATGGAAAGTTGACTCTTTCCTGTCCGGGGCAGTTCAAAGGTTGGATATCACTGCAATAGTCAGAATACAGCAAGACTCCATTAGAAGAGACAACATTACTAAGGTGAGTAATTTTTTCTTTCTGCCTACAGCAAGGGGGCCAGTGTCAGTGATGGCGCAGCCCACAAGACCCATGTATAATGTGGCATTTGACTGGCCAGTAACATGCTGGCCCCATGCTTACCTCAGTTTTGTTTTTCCCATTGTCGAGGTAACACTGTGGGACTGCTCTTGCTTTGTCTAACTGCGTCACATTTTAGTTCATTGGTGCAGCTGGCTCGACACTGTATTCTTGGACCATTTTCTGTACCGCCTCACTCTTTTCCAAGCCCTTTTCTAGGTAGCTTTTCTTATTTCCATTTGCTCGTCATATCAAACTCCCAGGAGCAAAATAAGACCAAGAAGTCGTCTTACACACCCCCACCCCCAAAATGCATTGGTGCTCCTGTGGTGTATACATTTCCATCCAGGATTGACATGACTGATGCTGCACCTGCCTTGGAGCTGACCATGATATGGACCAATGTGACACCTACTTTTAAATGGACTTCCGCACCCTGATATCTATGCACTCCCCCCTGCTTTTGGAGGCAGGCCACGCACATGGGACTCCAGAGTTAGGTCCCAAGTTTCTTCCTCTGAGCCCTTCTCCAGTACTGTACGTACTGAGGGAGACCAGGCGTCTCCTAGTCCTTGGCTGTCTGAGATATAGAATCTGGGGGGAGGGATTGGGTGGATAGTTGGCCTCCTCTGGAGGGCCGGCCATGCACCCCTCTTAATACGTCGTCCCTTGGGGGCAGTGGACGCCCCTGATTGTGAGGTTGGAGCTATATGCTGGGCCTACACCAGCGGGCACCTTGGTGTTGCATCCTGGCAATGCCTTCACTCCTGGCACTAAAGCTGGTGCCAATGAGGGAGGTGATGCCAGCCGCAAGACCAGGTCCCCTCCTGACAGGGCTTATGGTGCTAGAAGAGGGAAGGTCTCCGGGGCCAGACCTTCTAGGTGTCATGTTGAGATCTTCTGGACCTGTTCCCTTGAGCAGTTGGATGGCCCAGGGATCAAGGTTTGGGGAGGGGGGCCTGGGCCTCTTACAGGACTCCAGTGATGGAGACCTTTCTGGGCCTGGTTCTAGGCCTCGGTTGCCAAGAAAGAAGAGCAGTTGGACCACAGTGGGCTCCGGGAGAGTGAGGGTGGTGAAACAGAGGTGCATCCCTCCAGTTGTACCTCTCAACAATTCATATTGTCAGAATGTGGTTCCTCTGGAGGCACCTGCAGTGGAGACCAAGGATGATGCTGGGAACCTCCACAAAGGAGACCCACAGGAGGGTGGCAAGGGACCCCACGGGGGGAAGGAAACAACTCCTGGTAGAGGACTCCAATGTTAGGAGGGTAGAACTGGGGGAGGGAGGGGAGAGGGAGGTAAGGTGCCTGCCTGGCGCCACAGGGAGCAAATCCTCAGGATTGCAGGAGTAGCTGCACGGGGGTAGGGAGCTGGATGTCATTGGCCACCTAGGGACAAATGACCTGGCTGGGAAAGGGCTCAGAACAGTGGAGGAGGAGGAGTATATGGAGTTGGGGAGGGGCCTTAAATTGGTAGCACGCACAGTAACCACCTCTGAGGTGCTGCCGGTCTGTGGCATGGGTGAGGCTATTGTGCTCCGCACCATGGGATTCAATCAGTGATTGAAGAACTGGTGCAGAGCTCAGGGATCTTCCTGGACATAAAGTCTCCACCACTAATTCACACTAATGGGATCTACACCAGAGGTGCTAGGACCCAGAGGAAGCAAACTTTTCAAGACGGCCGGCACCAGAGATGGTGCCGTGAGGAAGCGGCACTGCGAGCCCCGCCTCATGTGGTAAAGACTATTTCGGCGGCGACCCTCCAACCGCCTCAGTTCCCTTTTTCTGCCTGTCGAATGCACTTCAGTGACAATGTCGCTTACCCGCCAGGAGTCAAACTTCAAACTAACACATATTTTACAGTTTATTGTTTTGTAATTTATCTTCGAAATGAGTACCGAATATATTTAATTTTACTTATTATAAGAAAGAAGTCTTCAGCCCTTAATTGACGGAGTCGAGCACGAGTGGGTCAGATGACGGTAGGGAGACTTTGTATGAAAGCTGATTAGTCAGCCGGACTGGGTCCGGTCTGCCGCCCTCTCCGGAGGGAGGGTCTGACAATGGACAGTTCGATGCTGGTGGAGATGGGTGGTCCCCCCGAAAGTATAAAGGAAATGGTCCCACTCTTGGCAACTGCTCAGCCTCGAGCTCTTCCTTGGCACACAAGTCGAAAAAGAGAAGGCATCACTCGAGGTCGCCTTCTGGTATGTCTGCGCGTCGACGGTCTGTTATTGGGACCAGCAACCAGTCTCCACCTCTGTCGGAGTTGCCGGTTTCTGTCTCCAGTGGCTGACCTCCTCGACATCGGAGCCTGTCCCTGCCTATTGGAGGGGCCTCTGATGAGCAATTTCACCAGTGAGCTGCTCTTATGGAGCAGTGGGCTCGGTGGTTGGTCCAGCTGCCTGATCTGGTCACGCCAAGGTCTTCCGGCTGTTAGAGGGAATGGGTATGGCGGTTGGACCTTCCTAGTCGCTGCGGCGCCTTCTTCGCTGCCGCCGACCACGCTTGGGTGTCTCCCCCACATAGCTGCAGCACAGGGTCCGCACTAATGCCCTATCTGCCAAATTTCCTTCTTTTCCCTCAAACCGCAGTTTTCAGACCCTTGGGCCGTCCGCGACACCGGGAACACTCGCAGCTATATCTGCAGCGCCGCGGGCTCTTTTTCGACGCCAGGTACTGGGCTATTTCCAATGGCTTCGATTTCCTTGTTTCCGGTGCCGTTTTCTTAATCGGCGCCGAGGCTTGGTACAGTGCCGTCCTTCCTCCAAGGGTTCTCGACTCTGATTCTTTCCTCATCTACTTTTCCTACTGATTTTCACTCCTTTCCTGTCCATACAGTCCCTCCTGGACTGTCAGGAGATGATTTTGAGCCTGACCCAGATCTTCGACTGGGTGATGATGTTGAAGGAGCAGGGATCAATCCTGCTGCAGAGCCTGTGGTCGAAGACCTTTCCTTTAAGTCTCTGCTTAAAAATTTTAATTCTTCTCTTTCTCTCCAGACTACAAAAATCGATCCTGGGAAGCTTTTAAGACTCCAATACCAATGCATGTCCCGGAGATCCCTATAGATTTACATCCTGCAGTACAACCATCTTTTCAGACCCTCTCTCAGATGGTATGGAACAATCCTGCTCTCATCCCTTCCGTGGCTAAGTCCATAGATAGGAAGTCTGCTCTTCCCAAGGTTCGACCCATATTGGCCTCACAAGCGTTTGCTGATCCCATTGTAGTCTTAGCAGAGAATGATAAGGCTGTCCTCCCTCAGGCATCTACAGCCTGGCCTATAAATAATCTTGCAAGATAGACACCTTAGGTAAGAGAGTATTTGCTGCCTCCACCTTGGGTATGCATATTGCCAGCTACCAGGGCTATTTTTCTCAGTATGAGTATGTACTTTGGCATTCGCTCAAACAGATGGTAGAAGCTCTGCCTGAGTCGGAAACTAATTCAGAGCTACTTCAGACCATAACCAGGAGTATTGAGTCCAATAACCAGCAGGTTAAAGTGGCAATGGACGCTTTCAATACTGCTTCCCAAGTGGCGTCGGCAGGCATTCAAACAACATGAAGTCTTGCTATATTATGACATATGCAGTGAGTCCCAACCTTTGAACTGCTCCAGAGGTGAATGAGTTTACTTTCCATGCCAGGCATGGAATGCTGTTGAGCTTTCGGTTGAAACTCTGTCTGTTGTTCTTCAAACTCAAACCGTCAGATTCTTTACTCCGCCTCACTGAACAGTCGCTCGAGATTTCTCCTTCTGCTCGGTTCATTTTGTCGGTTAAAGTATTATTTTTCTCAGTTTTCAGCCGAATTTAAACCGGAACCGGTCGGTTCAAACTCTGTCTGTGTTATTGTGAGTACTAGATAGGTTTTACACTTATTTCTATTCTGTGTGGAACTTGTAAACGGTTTATCGGTTCGGTTTGAACCGATCAAGTTGCTTAAAATATCTTAATCTATCTTTTAGTGTGTGGTTACCGGTTCTAAAAAAAAATGGATTTTATTATGTTTTTTTCCACGACCCATGACACGGTTGGGAACCGATAAGAGGGTCTTACCTGGCGGATTGCCATAAACGGGTAAGTTTGGTTAGGACTGGCACTATGTCTGAGAAACCCAAAAGAAAAACTGGGCCCATTGGGTTTCAACACTGCAGTGCGTGTGAGGAAGTCTTTGCCAAGGCTGATCCCCACACCACCTGTGTTTATTCTCTGGGGTTTGACCACCTCAATGCAGACTGCCAGATTTGTAAAAGTTTTCCTGCAGCTACCCTGGAAAAGAGAGTTGGTAGGCTCAGGGAAAGGGAGGCCAAAAAGTCCGCTGAACCGGATGGCCAGCCCGGTTCGGTTCCAACCGAACCGGAGGGAGTGCCCTCTGACCAGGGCGAGACTTCCTCGGGCAAAAGGAAATCTGACTCTGAGGAGCCGAGTCCAGCAAAAAGGACTAGAAAATCAGCTGGTGTGGAGCCAAAACTTTCCTCTCCAACCACTGAAGAGATAGCCAAAGCGATAAAAATTGTTCAGTCGCTTTACTCGTTTCCTCCGAACCGCACCATCGGGTAAGCGCCAGGTCGGCCGGTTCCACCGGTTCAAGAGTATGAGTTAGAGGAGTTTTATGAACCGGAGGAGGAGGAAGAGGAGTATGAGGAGAGTAAATATGGATTTGAAAGTCTGGATGTGCCCATTGACCCGGACATCTCCCCAGACAGACCTTCAGGAGTGTCTCCTCCTAGGCTTTCTGAGTCCCCTTCTCATTTTATGTTTTATAAAAAAGTGGCTGAAACCCTCCAGCTCCCTATGGAGGAAGCTGTGGATGATCAAGAGGAGCCTGACTATGTGGAAATGATGGATATCCCAGAGTCTAGGAGACTGTCTGTTCCCTTGCATAAATCGTTTAGGAAACAGACTTTTAAAATTTTAAAAGCTCCTCACGCTATGCCTCCTGTGGATAAGAGAATGGACAAGAGGTACACATTGTCAGGCTCTGATACGGAGTTCCTCACACAACAATGCAGCCATGTTGGGGTAGTTCAGGCTGCAGCCTATGACAAGGCTAATATTCCCTTGGCTTCATACCCCCCGGATAAGGACTCCAGGAGGATTGATGCCATGGCAAAGAAACAGTACATGGCAGCATCCTTGGGACTCAGACAGGCAAATTATATGGCTTATGTTGCCAGATACCAGAAATCCAGATGGGATACTGTTATGGCTCTAGCAAGCATGTCCCTGGCCAGCTTGCCAAGGAGTTGGAGCAGGTGGCTGCTGATGGTATCGAGCAGCCAGGTGCAACTCCATGCTGCAGTGGACTCTTAATGATGTGTCATCAAGAGTCATGGCTACATCTGTGGCACTTCGAGAATGGCGGCTCAGATGTACTAGCCTGTCACAGGATACCCAGACTAAGGCCATGGATTTTCCTGTTGTGGGTAATTCTCTGTTTGGGGAGCAGACAGAGAATTACATGAAGAAAATGGATGAGTATAGGACCACCTATAGGAGTGCACAGGCCAAAGAAAGGCAGGCCACTCCTCAAAGGCAGCTTCCCAGGGGCAGGGGCAGGCCTTTTCATAGGCCTTTTTACCAAGCCCAGGCCTCCTCTTCTGCCTGTGCCCAGAGGGGGTTCTTTAGAGGGAGAGGCAGACGGAGTACAAGCAGGCCTGCTTCCACCCCTCAGCCCAAAGCCCCTGCCAAACAGGCACCCTGATGGGGTTGCCAGGGCCGATTCTCAGCTACCTGTAGGGGGCAGGCTGGCTTACTTTGTCCAGGACTGGAAGTCTCTTACATCAGACAAGTGGGTCCTGGAAGTAGTAAGCCAGGGACTGGTTCTCCACTTCAAAAAATTTCCAAAGATGAGAACCAGATCCTTTCCACCTGCAAATCCTCCAGAAGCTCTTGCCTTAGAGCAGAGGTCTCTTCCCTCCTAGCTCTCAGAGCTGTGGAAAGGGTTCCACCCCGACACCAGGGCAAAGGCTTATACTCCAGGTACTTCCTTACCCCAAAAAAGACAGGAGAATGGCGGCCCATCCTGGATCTCAGATACTTAAACAAGCACCTTTTAAAACCAAAATTCAAAATGGTGACTCTGGGAATTATTCTACTCCTCTCTAAGGCCAGGGACTGGCTAGTGTCCCTGGACCTCAAGGATGCCTATTTCCATATTCTCATCTGAAGCTCCCATCGAAAGTACCTCAGGTTCGAGCTGCCTTCAGGCCATTACCAATTCAGAGCAATGCCCTTTCGCATCGCCTCTGCTCCAAGGGTATTCACAAAATGCCTGGCAGTAGCAGTTGCCCACCTAAGAAGACAAAAGATTGCCATCTTCACTTACCTGGACGACTGGCTCATAGTAGGCCAGTCTCCAGACCAAGTCAGGTTACATCTACAGATAACTCAGCAACTGCTCACTTCTCTAGGTTTCCTTCTGAATCTTCCAAAGTCAGTTCTAGAGCCTGTCCAGCTCCTCACCTTCATAGGCGCGGAGTTGAACACAGAGAAGGCCAGAGCCTTCCTTCCTCTGGACAGAGCAAGGACCCTGGTCTCTCTGGCCTCCTCATTCACCCTGCAGGTCTCTCAACCAGCAAGGCACTTTCTACAGCTCCTGGGGCACATGGCTTCTATAGCAGTAGTGCAAGGAGCAAGATTTCAGATGAGGGACATCCAGTTCCATTTGAGAGCCTTCTGGTCTCAAGGAAAGACCTCTAACCAAATTGATCCCAGTGACTGAACCCTGATCCAGGCCCCTACAATGGTGGCAGGACCAGAGCAATCTGAGACAGGGTTCCTTTTGCCCTCAGTCTCACTCCTTAATCCTTACTACAGATGCATCCCTCTTGGGGTGGGGAGCTCACATGGGCGACCTCACTACCCAGGGATTGTGGTCTCCTCGGGAATCTCTGCTCCACATCAATCTGTTGGAACTCAGAGCAGTTTTTCTAGCACTTCAATCTTTTTCCAAATCTGTTCAGAACAAAGTTATTCAGGTCAGAACAGACAACACCACCACAATGTGGTACATCAACAAGCAAGGGGGCACTCGGTCTCCGGCGTTGTGCACCGAAGCAGTGAAGTTGTGGTCTCTGTCTTACTCACTGAACACCTCCCTTATGGCAGTTCACCTCCCAGGCAAGGACAGTGTCCTGGCAGATGCTCTCAGCAGGATTTCTCAGGGCCATCACAAATGGTCACTGGACCCCCTGGTCCTGGAGGTGGTATTTGCCAGATGGGGCACCCCGCAGATAGATCTTTTTGCAGCCCCAGACAATCACCAACTTCCCCTTTTTTGCTGCAGGCCCCCAGTGTTGGGCTCAATCCCTCTGGATGCCTTCCTTCTCAGTTGGGAAGGGAAGTTTCTCTATGCTTTTCCCCCCCTTTCCCTCTCGTATTCAAAGTGCTAGTCAAAATCAGATCTCAACCCTGCAAGGTGATCCTGATTGCTCCAGACTGGGCCAGACAGCCTTGGTACCCACTCCTACTGTCCTTAGCAGTCCACCTTCCCCTGCGTCTTCCCAGGAATCACAACCTGTTAACCTGTGCTCAGGGGAGAGTTTGGTACAAACCCAAATTTCAATCTCAAGGCCTGGCTCTTGAAGAGTTAGAGTTTGCTGACCTACACCTCTCCCAAGGTGTAATGGATATCCTGAAGGCTTCTAGGAAGCCTTCCACCAGGGCTACTTATAATTCCAAATGGAAGAGGTTTTCCATATGGTGCTCTGGGAAGCATATTTCCCCAGAATCTGCTGATTTACCCACAGTCCTGGATTATATGGTCCATTTAAATACCTTGGGGCTGAGACCAGCTACCCTGAAAGTGCATTTGGCAGCTGTGTCTGCTTTTATTTCAGCAGGTAAACCTCTTCTCTTTCAGCTCATCCTGTATTCTCAAAGTTTTTTAAGGGATTGCTTCACACCAACCCTCCATTCAGGGACCCTGCCCCTTCCTGGGATCTTAATATTTGCATTGCTCAGCTTATGCAACCCACTTTGAGCCTTTGTCTTCAGCAGAGCTTAAGTACTTGACTTGGAAGACTGTGTTTCTGATAGCCATCACTTCTGCCAGACGCCATAAGTGAATTACAAGCTTTGTCAGTGGAGCCTGATTTTATCTCCTTTCATAGGGATAAGGTGGTCATCAGGACTAACAGGAAGTTCTTGCCTAAGGTGGTTTCAGATTTCCACCTTAATCAATCTATGTCTCTTCCAGTGTACTTCACTGACCATTCCTCCTCTGGAGAGAGGAGGCTGCACAGCTTAGATGTGAAGAGAGCCCTTAGCTACTATATAGAATGTACCAGGGGTCACAGGTTTGACTCCCTCCAACTGTTCCTCACTTATGGTGAAGTCGGCAAAGGGAAACCTGCCACTAAAAGATCCTTTGCCAGGTGGATTGTCTCTTGTATCCAATTTTGTTATGAAAAACTGGGTAAGGTTCCTCCCTCAGGCCTGAGGGCTCACTCTACCAGAGGTACAGCTGCTTCCCTGGCTGCTACCAGGGACATCCCTATTCTAGAGATATGTCAAGCAGCTACCTGGAAAACAGTTCACACTTTTTACCAAGCATTACTCCCTGGACATCCAGGCTAGGAGTGATGCTCAGTTTGGCACAGCTGTGCTTCAGAGCCTCTTTCCTAAGTAGGTTCTGTCCCTCCTCCATGGAGGTACTGCTTTGTAGTCTGCTACTGTCAGAATATAGCAAGACTTCATGTTGTTTGAAGAAAAAATTACTCACCTTAGTAATGTTGTTTCTTCTAATGGAGTCTTGATATGTTATGACCTCCCCGCCTGCCCCTATCAGAACCTCTGTTTTTGGGATGTGGGTGGGCAGTGCAGTGTTGGCACTTAGTAGATGCCCACCTTGTTGTTTCACCCTCTTTTTGGGGTGACTTGGTGTTGGTTTTCCATTTTTGGGTCTCCTGACTTGAGTCTTTGTTTTGGGACCAAAAAATGTGTTCTTGTATTTAGTAGCCAGTTGGCTAGTGTAGGTTTACAGCTTCCACACAGGACCTCAGTGAGTTTAGCTCGTAAAGATCTGACGGTTTGAGTTTGAAGAACAACAGACAGAGTTTCAACCGAGCTCGAGCTCAGCGTTCCATGCCTGGCATGGAAAGTTAACTCTTTCACCTCCGGAGCAGTTCGAAGGTTGGGACTCACTGCATATGTCATAATATAGCAAGACTCCATTAGAAGAAACAACATTACTAAGGTGAGTAATTTTTTCTTTGCACCCATCACCACTCTTGGCTACGTACTTCGGGCTTCACGAATGATACCCAGCATCAGGTCATGGCTTTACCCTTCGACGGTATGTATCCGTTCGGGCCCCAGATAGAGCAAGCTCTGGAGGCCACACAGAAGACTAGGTCTGCCATTAAGGCAGCTCGACCTGCACCCGGCTTCTTCTGGGGGTGCCAACAAGCGTCAATTTCACAACCGCCAGTCCTTTCAGGGCAAAGGCAGAGGAGGTTTTAACAAAAACCACATCCCTCAGCCACAAAGAAAAAATGCAGCAAAAGGCACAAGGCCCCAGAGCGCCCAGTGCCACCTTCTGAGTTTCTGGCCCAGGTCCCGCCTCAACATCCGAGGGGGACTCTTCCTGAGCAGTGGGAGGACATCTAACTTAGTTCTACAACCAGTGGAGATCCATAACATCAGATAAATTGGCCCTCTGAATAATCCGTTAGGGGTACTGGCTCAATCTAAAAAAAAAAAAAAAAAAGTCGTTTGGGCCACCAGATGGTCGTAAGGGTTGCCCAGCCCTCCCCTGGACGCTCCTTCTCGCCGACCGACCCCCACCCCCGAAGCTCCCAGATAGTCGTTTTGGGCCACCAACGGGTCGTCAGAGTTGCCCAGCCCCCTGGCCACCCTCCTCACTGACCGACCCCACCTCAAGCTCCCAGGTAATTTTGGAAGAAAAACAGAGGGAAAGGAAAGCGTTTTTTTCTGGCGCCATTTCTAATAACACAAGTCCTGCCATAGATAAGGCCATCAGTGTTTCTCTGTGGCGCTGAGGTTCCTTTTTTCTGTCGGCATACGACTGGAGACTGTTTTTATATTAAGGGCTTTTTCTTAATATCCTGCAAAAATAGCTCTCTGTAGTAGTGCTTTAACAAGTAAGATAAGCTGTGCTTAATCACTGCAGGGTCTCGCTATTCTGTTTAAACCTAGAACAATTTACACTGTAGTTCCTTCATGAAATGGCCACTGAAGTAGTTGCCTTAATAGGGAGATAGCTAACATTGCTGAACTTATGTGAGGTCATTGTGAGCACATCATTATTTTAGAAAAGTTAATAGATACATGCAAAACCAGCCTGTTACCCTTGATTCTGTGCAGGACCCTGAAATGCTTTTGTCAGAAGAATGCTATATTGTTTGTCTGTTACAGCTAAGCTAAGTAAATTGATTTGTGCCACTTTCTGCCCTGTATTTTAGTAGTAGTGTAGCGTGCCCCTGGGCTCAATCCTTCTACAGCAACGATGCTGGGTTGCATTTCTCTATGCCTCCCCACGCTAAATTCAGTAGCCACGCGCCATTTTTACAGCCTCAGGGACCCACAACTTTTTAAAAGAGAATCCCCTTCCACGCCGCGCAAGCCACTGCTGTAACAGGTAGTGTGCTCATGCAAGCGGCTGGGCGTTTTTCCCACACTGGCTGGCAAATTGATTTCTTAGGCTCTGCAACTGACTCTCACGAAATTTTGAAACACAAACCATATCCCGGGCTGAACATAGTGAAACAGATGACTCACCATTCACATCTACGCGGCTGGGTTTTTGTAATGCCACTCCTCCCACTTACCTGTCTATAAAAGTGCTCTTCTTCTCTTTCTCCGCAGATAGTCGTTTGCACCACCAAATGGGTCGTGAGGGTTGCCCAGCCCTCCCCTGGATGCTCCTTCTCGCCGACCAACCCCCACCCCCGAAGCTCCCAGGTAATTTTGGAAGAAAAACGGAGGGAAAAGAAAGCGTTTTTTTTTTTTCTGGCGCCATTTCTAATAACACAAGTCCTGCCATAGATAATGCCATCTGTGTTTCTCTGTGGAGCTGAGGTTCTGCTTCCTCTGCAGTGCCGCTCCCCACCACCGCCTTTGTGAGCTTCTCTCTTCAAACAACTTGAGTCTTTGCTATTATAGACATTAGCAGTATGATCCAGCTCTAGAACTGCCCCGGAGTGAAATGGTTAAAACCATTCCAAAATAGAATTTTGGCACAAGAGCAGCTCTATCTGTGTCATTTCAAACTTGAACTGTCAGATTCTTTACTCCGCCTCAGTGAACAGTAGCCCGGAGATTTCTCCTTCTGCTCGGTTCATTTCTCGGTTTAAAAGTGTTTTCTCGTTTGATTTAACCGAGAATAGTTTTATTTTAACATGCAAAACCTGTTCGTTCAAGCTCTATCTGTGGTAACCGTAAGTAAATGAAGGTTTTGTCTGTGTGGAACTTGTAAGTTATCGGTTCGGTTTTGAACCGATCAGTGGGTTAAAACTCATTTAAAACTAAAGTTACTATTTTAGATTGGTTCCCGGTTCTTATCAGTTCTAAAAAGCGGATTTATTTAGTTTTTCCAATACCATGACACGGTTAGGAACCGATAAGGGTGTCTTGCCTGGCACTGCCGATAAAGGGCAAGTTTTTGGTTAGGCTGGCATTATGTCTGAGAAACCCAAAAGAAAACTGGGCCACTGGGTTTCAACACTGTGATGTTGTGGGGAAGTCTTTGCCAAGGCTGACCACACCACATGTATTTATTGTCTGGGGTTTGACCACCTCCAGTCAGACTGCCAGGTATGTAAAATTTCCCTGCAGCCACCCTGGAAAAAGATTGGGCAGGCTCAGGGCGAGAGGCCAAAAGTTCACTGACCGGATGGCCAGCCCGGTTCGGTGCCAACCGAACCAGAGGGAGTGCCCTCTGACCAGGGCCAGACTTCCTCGGCAAAGAAAAGCTGGTTCTGAGGAACCAATTCCAGTAAAGAAAACAAGAAAAATCAGCAGGTCTGGGTCCAAATTCCTTCTCCAACTGCTGCAGAGATAACAAAAGCCATACAGATTGTCCAGTCACTGTCTCAGGGTCCGTCGAACCACCACTGTCTGGTAAAAGATCGGTTCGTCCAGTCCCAGTCGTTCAGGATTATGATATTGAGGAATTTTATGAACCAGAGGAGGGGGAGGAGGATTATGAACAGTATGAATGTGGCTGGGAAGGTCTGGGTGTGCCCATTGAACCGGACATCTCCCCAGACAGACCTTTAGAATCTCCCCCTATGCTGTCTGAGTCCCCATCTCATTTTATGTTTTATAACAAAGTTGCTGAAACCCTCCAGCTTCCTTTAGAAGAGGCTGTGGATGAGCAAGAGGAGCCTGATTTTGTAGAAATTAACATTGTCCATTCCTTTACATAAGTCTTTTAGGAAACAAACAATTAAAATTTTAAAAGCTCCTAATTCTGTGCCTCCTGAGATAAAAGATGGACAGAAGGTATACATTGTCAGGCCCTGATACAGAATTCCTTTCTCAGCAATGCAGTCATGTTAGGTAGTTCAGGCTGCTGCCTGTGATAGCTAATATTCCTTGGCTTCACATCCTCCTGACAAGGATTCCAGGAAGATTGATGCCATGGCAAAAAAACAGTATATGACAGCCTCTCTGGGACTCAGGCAAGCAAATTATATGGCTTATGTAGCTAGGTATCAGAAATCTAGATGGGATACTGTTATGCAATTGGCCAAGCAGGCCCATGGCCAGCTGGCTAGTGAACTAGAACAGGTGGTGCTGATGGCATTGAAGCCTCTAAGGTTCAGTTTCATGCTGCTGTGGATTTAATGATGTTTCCTCTAGGGTCATGGCCACATCTGTACTTTCAGTAGGTTGGCCTGGCTCAGGTGTACTAGTTTGTCACAGGATACCCAGACTAAGGCTATGGATTTTCCTGTAGTGGGAAATTCTCTGTTTGGAGAGCAGACAGAGAATTACATGAAGAAGATGGATGAATATGGGACTACTTACAAGAGTGCCCAGGCTAAGGAGCTGAAGCCACTCCTCAAGGCATGCCCCAGGGGTAGGGGTAGGCCTTTTCACAGGCCTTTCTGCAGACTCAGGCCTCCTCTGCCTATGCTCAGAGGGGCTTCTTCAGAGAGCAGGGGCAGGCGAGGGGTGGGCAGACCTGCTCCCACCCCCAGCCTAAAGCTCCTCATAAACAGGCACCTGATGGGGTGCCCAGGGCCCATTCTCCTGTACCAGTGGGGGCAGGCTGGCTTACTTCCAGTCAGAATTGGCTTCTTTAACCTCAGACAAGTGGGTTCTGGAAGTAGTAAGCCAGGGTCTGGTTCTCAGCTTCAAAAGTTTCCCAAGTTGAGAAGCAGACTTTTTCTACCTGCAAGTGCTTCAGAGACCCTCGCTCTGGAAACAGAGGTCTCATCCCTGTTAGCTCTCAGAGCAGTAGAAGGTTCCTCCCTGCATCAGGGCAGGGGTCTGTATTCCAGATACTTCCTTACCCAAAAAAAGACAGGAGAATGGCGGCCCATTTTAGATCTCAGATATCTGAACAAGCATCTTTTGAAACCAAAGTTCAAAATGGTAACTCTGGCAATGATTTTACCTTCCCTAAGGCCAGGGGACTGGCTAGCCTCCCTGGACCTCAAGGATGCCTATTTCCATGTCCTAATCAGAAGATCTCATCGAAAGTACCTCAGATTCGAACTGCCCTCAGGTCATTACCAGTTCAGAGCAATGCCCTTCGGCCTTACCTCTGCTCCAAGGGTATTCACAAAGTGTCTAGCAGTGGCAGTGGCCCACTTAAGGAGGCAGAGGATTGCTGTTTTCCCTATCTAGACGACTGGCTCATTGTAGCCAGTCCCCAGAACAGGTAAAATCTCACTTGCAGGTCACCCAGCAGCTTCTCACCTCCCTGGGTTTTCTGCTAAACCTACACAAAGTCGGTTCTGGAACCAGTCCAGGTACTCACCTTTATAGGGGCAGAATTGACATAAAGCTAGCCAGAGCCTTTCTTCCCCAGAAAGGGTAAGGAATTTAGTGGCTCTGGCCTCTCCTTCACTCTGCAGGTCTCTGACCAGCAAGACACTTTCTGCAGCTCCTGGGGCACATGGCTGCATCCACAGCTGTTGTGCAGGGAGCCAGATTTGAGATGAGAGACATTCAGTTTCACTTGAGAACCTTTTGGTCTCAGAGAAGAGACCCCCTTTCCAAGTTGGTCCCAGTGACTCGAACCTTGATCCTAGCTCTCCAGTGGTGGCAGGATCAGAGCAATTAAGAAGCGGGGTCCCTTTCATTTCCCCTTCTCACGACTTGACTCTCACTACAGATGCTTCCCTTCTGGGTGGGGGAGCCCACATGGCGACCTTTCCCACTCAGGGAGTTTGGTCCCCAGGAATCTCTGCTCCACATCAATTCGCTGGAACTCAGAGCTGTCTTTTTAGCTCTTCAAGCTTTTCTGCATCTGTCCACGACAAGGTGATACAAGTCAGAACAGACAACACCACAACAATGTGGTACATCAACAAACAGGGGGCACTCGGTCTTGCCTTGTGCACGAGGCAATGAAGTTGTGGTCTCTGGCCTATTCCTGAACACTTCCTCATAGCAGTTCATCTTCCAGGGAAGGATAATGTCCTAGCGGATGCCTCAGCAGGATTTCCAGGGCCATCACGAATGGTCCCTGGATCCTCAAGTGCTGGGGATAGTTTTTGCCAGGTGGGCATCCTCAGATAGATCTTTTGCAGCCCCAGACAATCACAGACTTCTCTGTTCTGTTGCAGGCCTCCAGTGCTGGGCTCAGTTCCCTGGATGCCTTCTTCTGGATTGGGAGGGAAGTCTTCTATGCTTTCCCCCCCTTTCCTCTCCTATTCAAAGTACTAGTCAAAATCAGATCTCAGCCTTGCAGGGTGATTCTGATTGCCCCGGATTGGGCCAGGCAGCCCTGGTACCCACTCCTTCTGTCTCTAACAGTCCATCTTCCCCTTTGCCTCCCCAGGAATCACAATCTGTTGACTTGTGCCCAGGGAAGGGTTTGGTATCCGGACCTCAAATCCCTCAACCGCAAGGCCTGGCTCTTGAGGAGTTAGAGTTTGCTGATTTACACCTCTCTCAGGGTGTTCTTGAGATCCTAAAGGCTTCCAGAAAGCCTTCCACTGGGGCTACTTATAGTTCTAAATGGAAAAGGTTTTCCATTTGGTGTGCTGGGAAAAATATTTCCCCAGAATCTGCTGAATTGCCCATTTTGTTAGATTACATGGTACATCTTAATTCCTTGGGTCTCAGACCAGCTACCCTGAGAGTTCATTTGGCAGCTGTGTCTGCTTTTGTGTCAACAGGAAAGTCATCCCTCTTTCCTCTCATCCTGTGTTTTCCAAGTTTTTAAAGGATTACCCATACTAATCCTCCCTTTGAGAACCGCCCTGCTTGGGACCTTAATGTTTGCATTGCCCAGTTAATGCAACCTCTTTGAACCTCTGTCTTCTGCAGAGCTTAAGTACCTAACTTGGAAAACTGTTTTCTAGTGGCTATCACTTCTGCCAGGCGCATAAGTGAATTGCAAGCCTTGTCAGTGGAGACTGACTTTATTTCTTTCCACAGGGATAAGGTAGTCCTTAGGACTAATAGGAAGTTTTGCCTAAGGTGGTTTCAGATTTCCATCTTAATCAATCTATCTCCTTCCAGTATTTTCACTGATCACTCCTCTTGGGTGAGAGGAGGTTGCACAGCCTGGATGTTAGAGAGCTCTTAGTTATTATATAGGCGTACCAAAGATCTGAGTTGAATCCTCCAACTTTTCCTTACCTATGGTGAAGTTGGGAAAGACAAACCTGCCACTAAGAGATCAATAGCCAGGTGGATTGCCTCTTGTATCCAATTTTGTTATCAGAAAGTGGGCAGAGCCCCCGGTTTGAGGGCTCAATCTACCAGGGGTACAGCCGTCTCTAGCTGCTGCCAGATATATCCCTTTATTAGAGATTTGCCAGGCTGCTACTTGGAAACAGTACACACTTTACCAAGCATTACTCCTGGATGTCCAGGCCAGGAGAGATGCTCGGTTTGGCACAGCTGTTCTTCAGAGCCTATTCCTAAGTAGGTTCTGCCCTCCTCCATGGAGGTACTGCTGTGTATTCTGCTAATGTCTATAATATAGCAAGACTTCATGTTGTTTGAAGAAAAATTACTCACCTTAGTAATGTTGTTTCTTCTAATGGAGTCTTGCTATATTATAGACCTCTCCCCAACCTGCCCTCTCAGAACCTCTACTTGGTGGGGTGCGGCAACTTAGTGTGGCACTACTTATGTCCTGTTAGCATTTTGTCCCTTTGGGACTTTGGGGTGTATGTGTACGCCATGTGTGTTTTATTATACTTATGTTCCATTTTCATATTATTAGAATGGTGTTAGTATTTCTGGTCCCCTGACTTGAGTCTTGGGTGTTGGGACCATCAATGGTTGTTATTATTTAGGTAGCCATTTGGCTAGTGTGATTACAGCTTCACAGACCTTAGTGAGTTTGGCTCGTAAATATCTGACAGTTCAAGTTTGAAATGACACAGATAGAGCTGCTCTCGTGCCAAAATTCTATTTTGGAATGGTTTTAACCATTTCACTCCGGGGCAGTTCTAGAGCTGGATCAAACTGCTAATGTCTATAATATAGCAAGACTCCATTAGAAGAAACAACATTACTAAGGTGAGTAATTTTTTCCTTATAGGCTAAGGTCACATGATTATAGGCGAAGGTCACATGATTGCCAGAACCTATCAGCCTACTTCTCCATTTGCAGCTTATCAGCTGCAACCTCCAGAGGGCGCAACACTAAATACTGTAGCTTCAAATAGGGATTTTTAGGCAAGGATGTTGCTGTACTCATCCTTATTTCTTCTCTCCTGGCCACTCTCTCCTCCCTACCCCCTCCCCTCCCAATCACTGAACCCCCAGTGCCCCTACCCCCTCGGGTTACCCCCCAGCTATGCCACCCTGAATTATCACACACTCCTGTTCACGTCCTGGCCCAAAACCACTACGCAACTATTAGTGCCAACATCACTCCACCATCCTTTCTCATGAGGCACGCAGTTTTGCACACCATAACCTGTCGCTGCCCCCTTCCTTTCTCAAACGGTTCTCCACATCCTATCCTTACCTCCCTTGGACAAAATTAAACATCTCATCTACACACTTCTTCTCTTATCAGGGGACGTTGAATTAAACCCTGGCCCAAACCGCACAACTTCCCACTCTCCTTTCTCCTTTCCCAAAGGTCTCAGAATCTTACACTTAAACACCTGCAGCCTTTTATCCAAAGTCTCTATTCTACAACCTCTTGCACTAACATAACATCCTGCCATCCTGGTGGTCTCAGAAACCTGGCTAAAACCTCATCACTCAGACACGGAAGTCTCCATACCAGACTACACTATTCATCAGACAGGATCGTCCAGGTAAAAAGCGCGGCGGTGGCACTGCAATTTATATCAAAAACAGTCTCCACTTCTCCATAGTGGGCATCCCCTCAACCCCTGCAAATATAAATGCTATTCTCATTAAGTTATCCCTCCCCTGCTCCTCCCCCATCTACATAGCAGGTTCCTACTGCCCCCCCCCCCCACACATCCCCAGAGGACATCCTCTCCCACCTAATCTCCCTTCAAACCTTAGCTACTGGAGGAGAATTATACGCCACCGGCGATTTTAACACAAACTGGTTAGGCACGGACAAAGCCCATCTGAAGTCCAAAATAAAGGCTCTGAACCTAACTCAACTCATTACTGATCCCACAAGACTAAACCATAAGACCCAGAACCATTCTCTTCTAGACTGGGCTCTCACCTCCCACCCCCACAGGATCCTAAGTGCAGGCCTACTACCTGACTCTATAAGCGACCACCACATGATCTTCCTGGTTAGGAAGGTGCATAGCCCTCCAGCCCCCCCAAAGACTCTGCGTACCAGGTCCTACAACTCACTCAACTTAACATCTCTGTTGTCAGACTTAGGCCACGAAAACTGGTCCTTCATACCTGAGTCTCCCTCCATTGACGCAGCTTATGCAGGTTTCAAATCCCGCTTCTTAAAAATCTGGGACAGATACGCCCCACTACTGACAAACAGAGTTAGAGGAGCGCATCTCCCCTGGATTTCAGCCGACATAATCAGGGATTGCCACACCAGAGATTGTGCCTGGAAAAATTATAAGAGAACAGGGACTCAGACAGCCCTTACCACATTTAGAAAACTCCAAAATGCTTGTACAAACTCCATCCGGCAAGCAAAAAAGGCATACTTTCTGACGGCTTTTAGTAAGAACATTAACTATCCAACTGGTTTCTGGAAATCACTCAAATCCCTGCTCTCACCCCCCACCACGCCCCCATCCCCCGTACTATCAGACCAGGGCTCCCACATCTCCGACCCCATCTGTGTAGCTGAAGCCTTTAATATATATTTCTCCAGCTGTGCAGCCAAACTCCTATCCTCCCTCCCAAACCCACTACCCCCAGCCCTCTCCCATAGCTCATCTCCCCTTAAACCTACCCCCTCAGTCCTTCTCCCCTCGGCCTCCTCCTTAGCTCATGCCCCCAGAACCTACTCCCCAGTCCTGTTCTCTTTCCGGCCAGTAACTCCAGAAGCGAGATTCTCCGCTCATCACGGGCCCTAAACCCAAACAAAGGAAGTGCCCTACCTCCCTGGGCGCAAATGCTATTCCTGTCTGCACCAGCCATAGCTGCCCCTCTCACTGCCGTTTTAACCTCTCATTCTCCTTGGGCAAAGTACCTTGGCCTGGAAAATGGCTACTGTCATACCCCTACCAAAGGTGGTGACCCTTCCTCCCCAGAAACTATAGACCCATCTCCCTGCTCCCAATTTTGGCTAAATTACAGGAAAGGCTAGTCATATCACAGCTCACCCCCTATCTAGAATCCTCCTCCTTCTTCACCCTGTTCCAATCAGGATTCCATAAATCCCACTCCACCACCACATCCCTCCTGCGTGTCACTGGGGACATTCTCACGGGCATGGATAAGGAACATGTCACCTCAGCCATCTTCATAGACCTAGCAAAAGCTTTTGACACCATCTCTCATTCACTACTCCTTTCAAAACTCTCCAGAGTGGGGATCTCTGAGTCAGCCACTGGTTGGTTCCATGACTATCTAGCAGACAGGATGCAATCCGTCAAATTGGCCTCGTATATCTCAAACTCTCTACCAGTCACTACAGGCTCCCCAAGGATCAGTCCTAGGCCACTACTTTTTTCCTTTTTTTTAAACCACCTCCCCTCTGCCTGTTCCCACTCATCTATCCAAATGTATGCAGACGACACTGTCCTGTATGCCTCCGGTCCCTCCACGCAAAGTGTCGCAACCCTTCTACAGGAGGATTTCTATGCTATCCAGTGCTGGTTGCAGACAAACCAGCTATTCCTAAACCCCAAAAAAACAGTATCACTAACATTCGGAACCCAACAAAGACTCTCTCGCCAATCCACCGGTCCCCCCTTCATAACCTTGGATGGGACCCCCCTGGACAACTGTACCTCCTTCAGATATCTAGGCATCTGGTTAGACCAGCACCTAGATTTTACAATTCATATTGACTCACTGCAAAAGAGACTCCTACCCAAACTGGGTGCTCTATTCCTCAACAAAAAATGCCTCCCTACGCAAGCTAGGCACGCCATTGTCCAACAAATGATTCTTCCTGTTTTTGACTACGGTGACATAGTCTATTCCACAGACCCCGTGTCCGCTCTAGCCAGCCTAGACACCATGTTCCACTCTTTCTGCCGGTTCATTCTAGACTGTCCACAATCCACACCATTGCTACCTATACAGTTCCACTTCCTGCCATCCCTACATGAGCGTAGACAAATAAACTCGCCAGGTTCGCTGCCAAATTCTGGTCCCACTCTCCCTCATATCTGGCCTCCACTCTCCAAACAATCCCCCAGCTTACTCCCTCAGGAATAGGGACCCCAGACTGCTGCATGTCCGTTTATGAGATCTGCCAAGGCCAGGTGGCCTTTAGTTACGAATCCCACAGATTTGAATACACTGCCTGCCTCCATAAGACATGCACAAAACACTTACCAATGAAACCCTCTTCTTAGTACCCACTTCGCTTCCAGCTGCTCCTGTTAGGACTAACTTCCCAAATTATTTTTGCTTGTTGCAATACAAGTGTATAAGAAATGTATATTGACCTTGACACTCTATAAAATGCTATTGTACCTTTGTCTGTCCTCTAAATCAAATGTTTACAAGTCTTGGCATCCCTAACTGCTCTGCTATTGTATATATTCCATGTATTGTTAATCTGTAAAATGCTATTGAACCTCTGTCTGTCCTCTAAATCAAATGTTTACAGTCTTGGCTTCCCTAACTGCTCTGCTATTGTATATATTCATGTATTGTTATTGGGTCTCGGCCCCCAGGTCACATCTGGAATCGAGCTTTTAGCTCAGTATGCTTTCCTGGTAAATCTCGTAAATAAATAAATAAAATCTTTCGGAAGCCCCTCCAGATCATTCCCCGGAACGACAGCCCAGGCTGTCAGTAGTACAGCCAGACCTTGCTTCCGAGGTATAAGACCTTCTGAACAACAGGGCAATAGAAGTAGTTCTGCTGGATCAACGAAACACAGGATCTTACTTCGAGAGGGCTCTTGCAGCAGGTAATTACATATAGGACTGATGCAGGCAGGCATCAGGACCTCACGGAAAAATTTCTAGCTATCAGTCTCTGGCAGGGGACTGCCCCCATATCAGGTGACTGACATGTGGAGTCGGTATAAAGGGGTGGTCCCCCACGCCTGCCTTCCAGTTCTTTCCCGGCGTTAGCTCATGGAAGCACCTCGCGGTAAAGTTCACTGCTTGTCAGTCTGTCATCGGTACTTCTACTGTCGTTTTTTTCTCCTTTTAATTCGACATTTAGTCAGTTTTTCGGTGGTGTATGTCATCCCTTACACCCTCCAAGCACAAAAATACGTGCGACTCGTGCGGCGCTCAACTCCCGCTCAAGGACGGTCACTCCCAGTGCCTCTTCTGTCTGGGCCCGGATCTTCCCATGGAGAAGTACCAGCATTGCCTGAAGTTCCATGCCGCCACCCACAGACAGAGGCAGCTGTCCCTGGAGGCCCATATCTTCAAAAAGAAAATGACCTCCATGGAGGAGGAGTTAAAAAAGCTCCGTCATGCTTCAGCTTCCCCTGAGTGCCATTGTAAGAAGAAAGATAAAGAGAAGCACTGGGACTCCTTGTCCACCACAACTTTGGCTGGAGATGCCGGTTTGAAGGTAATGCCCCGAAGCCGCTCCGTGTCGGCCATCTTGGAGGCTTCAAGGCGGCCTCCACCCACCTGTCTGGCTCGGGCTCTTGGTGCCTCCAGGCTAAAGGAGGCCTCCGCTCTCAGTAAGACCACTGCCGCGCGGCCTACTGGTGCAAGTGGCTGCGGTAAACGGACGTCAGCTCCTCTGACGTCCGACCGGAGAAGGCCGCTAAGTCGCTTAACCCTTTGGGGCAGCGCACGGCCCCTGTTCTGCCCGACCAGACCGATCCCCATCGCAGCTTGCCTCGGGTGATGGTTCCGCGGACATCACCTTCTCCGGCCTCCGCCCAGACTCCGCGGTATGCGGACGTCGGACCTTCTGACCTCTTCGCGTGGCGTCAGGCTGACGACAGACCCCAAGCTGTCCGCCATTCGCTCCCCAGCCTTCTGCCTTCCGGGGACCAGTCTCTCCTCAGCCTGGCCGCAGGGATTTTTCCCCTCCTTTCCCGGGCGATGCGGGGATCTTACCACTTACTGTCGGGTCTCCCTCCCACTGGGCCAGGCGACCTGGCGTCGGTTCCCCGACGCCCGGCTCCGGCGCTGGTCCTCCTGTCGCGGGCGACATCCTCTTCCTCTCCTGGATGCCGCCCCACACTGGGTCTGCCGCCCACCAGGCCTCCGCTTCCAGCCCGCCTGCTGGGCGCCCTCCCAGGCTGTCTGCCCAGCAGACCCCCGGTTCCTGGGTATCCCCAGCACCATGGTACCCAGGTCTGCAGTATCCAGCGCCCCAGTACCCGACACCACCCTGTCTGATGCAGCAGTACTGAGTGCCTCCTTACCCGGCCGGGGTTCCCACTGTTGGGTTATGGATACGCACAGTGCGGATATGCCCAATATCAGTACCTCCCTCCTCCTCCACCGCCCCCTCAGCCACCGGTGGATTTGAAGGAGACTTTAGCCTCCTGGTGGGCTGAGGCCAAGGCTCAGCTCACCAGGGAGGTGGAGTGTCATCTGCCGACGACGGTACCGGTTCCAGTGCCCGTACGTCCGAGACATGAGACTCCCTCCACGACTCTGGATTCCAGGGGTGAGCCCTCCGGTTCCAGGACACGCTTCCCTGAGGGCTTCCTAAGGGGTCCGTTCCTCCCCCGCACCGGGAGGTGGAGTCTTCTTCCTCCTCTTCTCCCTCCTCGGACGACTCTGATGGTTGTTCCGACCTGGACGACAAGCCTCACTGTCCGGATAAGCCCAGGCTGAGGACTCCTCCGAGTCTCCTTCGGAGGATCCTTCTTTCACAGAGTTGCTGCACAAAATCCAAGAGGTTCATCCGTGTTGCTCCTTGGAGCCAGATCCACAGCGTAAAAAACACTCTGCGCACCTGGATCTGCACAAGATCGCTCCGACCTTGGTGCCACCCTGGATTGAGCCTCACGCTGACCTTGTTTCCACTATTTGGAAGCAACCGTCGGTGATGGCCCCCTCTTCCTAGGAAGTCTGACAGGCTATACCAGGCTCCCAAGAGTGTTGACTCCCTTAATTCTCACCCTTGAGCTGATTTGGTCGTGATTAGCGCCACTCACGGCCGGTCAGCTAACCCTAAACACTTGAGCTCGTCGCCACCTGACAAGGAATCCCGCCTTCTGAACTAGTATGGGAAGAAGGTCCGTGCTTCTTCCACTCTGGGTATCAGGGTCCTAAATTATGTCGGTAATATGGGGGATTACCAGAAGGCAATTCTTAGTGAGGTGGAATCCAAGCTGGACTCCCTTCCTGAATCTCAGGTGAAGCAGGAAGTGGCTGGTCTTGTCCGCTCTGCACGTTCGGCCAGTCGGCACATTCTTTGTGCCACATGCGATGCAGTGGATGCTGCTGGTAGGAGCTCAGCTTTCGCCGTGGGTGTGCGGCGTCATGCCTGGTTCCGTGTGTCAGGATTGGTCCCGGAAGTGCAGCCCACTATCCAGGAGGCACCTTTCAGGGGTTTGGTGCTGTTCGGTGGTGATGTCAAGGATATCATTACTGATCTGCAGGAGAAGGGGACTGCACTGAAGTCTGTGGACTCCATGTATAAACCGCCTCAGACATGCCGTCGTCACTTTCGTAGATGTAATCAGCAGAGGCGAAACCTCAGGAAGCGGGCCAATAAACTTGGGCCCTTCGCTGCATGCACCCACCCCCCACCCAGAAAAGCAGCAACGGCTTCAGCGGCCGCTGCCTCACACCACCTGACTCCTTTCCTCTCCCACAGCTTCTGGGGTTCCCAGAGGAACTGGTGGGAGGGAGGTGCTCCCTCCATCTTCCAGGCAGGGAGAGGATAACTTCAGACACTTGGGTGCTCCAGCTGATCGCAGAAGGACTCTCAATAGAGTTTCTTCGGAATCCTCCTCGAAAACCACTCCCCCAGGTCGTCGTACTCACTAGGACATCATCTTCTGGTTCAGGAAGAGATTTCCTCCCTTCTCTTGAAGGAGTCGATAGAGCCCATCCCCCATTCTCTTTAGGGGACGGGGTACTATTCCCATTTCTTCCTGGCCCCGAAGAAGCCAGGAGACGTGAGGCCGATTTTCGACCTCAGCTCCCTGAACTTGTTCGTGGAGTACAAAAGGTTCAGGATGCTCTCTCTGCAGGGTCTCCTGCCCCTCCTTTGGCCGGGACAGTGGCTGTGCACTCTGGATATGCAGGATGCTTACCTGCATATCCCTATTTGCCCTTCCCACCGCAAATACCTACGTTTTGCATTCCAATGGGACTACTGCCAGTTCAAGGCCCTCCCATTTGGTCTCTCCTCGGCACCCCAAGTGTTCACCAAATGTCTGTCGGTGGTAGCAGCCTACCTGCATACCCAGGGGGTGCAGGTTTTCCCGTACCTGGACGATTGGCACCTGGCGGCCCCATCCAGGGAGGAACTCCTGCGCTCCCTGTCCCTTACCCTACAGGTTTTTGCCTGCCTGGGTATTACCATCAACCAGACCAAGTCCCACTTGATCCCATCCTAGAGGCTCCAGTTTATCGGGGCTATTCTGGACACGACCTCCAGCATGGCTTTCCTGCCAATGGACAGGGCGGCCACACTCCAGGCTCAGGTCAGCCTGTTGTCCAGCCGCCGGTAGGTCACCGCAAGGTCAGTCCTTCGCCTCTTCAGGCTCATGGTGGCAGCGATTCCGACAGTCCCTTGTGCTCGGCTTCACATGAGAATTTCTCAGTGGACGCTTTGGTCTCAGTGGGATCAGCTGGTGGATGACCTAGGTCAACTTGTCCTGGTCTCCACTCCTATGGCTAGGGACTTGCAATGATGGATGGTTCAAGAGAACCTTTGCCGGGGAGTTCCCTTTTGTCTCTCTCTCTCTCTCTCTCTCTCTCTCTCTCTCTCTCCTCCCAGATGCTGACTACGGATACCTCGGGTGAGGGTTGGGGAGCCCATCTTGGGCGGCACAGGACCCAGGGCTCCTGGTCCAAGCTCGAGAAATCTCTCCACAACAATGTGCTCAAGCTTCGGGCTGTGCTGTACGCTCTTCAGGCTCTGCATCTACTCCCCGGGCATCTGGCTGATCAGATGGACAACATGTGTACGGTCTGGTACATCAACAAACAGGGAGGAGCTCGTTCTTACCCTCTTTGCAGGGAGGCAGTGCCAGTCTGGGATTGGGCTGTGCAGCACAACCTTCTCCTCACAGCTATTCACGTCCCTGGGGTTGAGAACACGTTGGCAGACCGCCTCAGCCAGTCGTCTGCTCATGTTCACGAGTGGGAACTGGATCGGTGGTAGCAGCCGATATCTTCCTACGTTGGGGAACACCACAGGTAGACCTGTTCGCATCCCCTCAAAACGCAAAACTTCCCGACTTCTGCTGGCTCGCTCCAGGGCAAGGCATTTTTTGGAGAGACGCTCTGTCTCTAGACTGAAAGGGTAGATTTGTCTATGCTCCCCCCCTCTCCCCCCGCCCCCGATTCCCTTGATTCCGAGAGTCTTACAGAAACTCAGCTCAGAAGGAGCTCGCATGATTCTGGTCACTCCTTTCTGGCCCAGGCAAGTTTGGTTCTCTCTTCTGCAACAGTACTCAGAGGAACCTCCTCTTCATCTTCCTCTGTCGCAGCTTTTGCTGACCCAGGATCAGGGGACCTTGGTCCACCCAGGCCTCAAGTCCCTTCAGTTGCACGCGTGGCTCCTGCAGACGTAGCTCAAGCCCGGTTCGGGCCCCCCCCCCGAGTGGAGGCCAGAAAACCCTCCACTAGGTCTACCTGTGCCATGAAATGGAAATGTTTCACTATCTGGGCCGCTTCTAATGATCTTGAGCCTTTCTCGTGCTCTGTGGTGCGGCTTCTGGACTACTTGCGACAGCTCTTTGACCTGGGTCTCAGTCATTCATCCTTGAAGGTTCACATGGCAGCCATGTTGGCCTGCCATGTCCCTTTAGCAGATAGGACATTTGCTCAGCTGGAGGTCTCTAAGACCTTTCTTAGAGGGGTCCTCCATTTGTGCCCCCCATCCGGGTTCCTGCCCTTCTTGGGATCTGATTGTATTCTCGAAGCTTACTCTGCCTCCTTTCGGGCCGGCAGCCTCAGCAGACCTGAAGTTCCTCTCATGGAAGACTCTCTTCCTTGTAGCCATTACTTCTGCTCGAAGGATTTCCGAGCTCTAGGCCCTCGTGCAAAATCCTGTACTTGATTTTTCACAAGGAACGTGTGGCTCTACATACCAACCCTAAGTTTCTCCCCAAGGTGGTAGCGGAATCTACACTGAATCAATCCATAGATTTACCTGCTTTCTTTATGCAGCACTCCAATCAAGAAGAGTACCTCCTGCATACTCTGGATGTTCACCGGATTCTGAGATACTACACCAACAGGACTAAGGATCTCAGAAAGACTGATCAACAGTTTGTCTCTTGCTCGTAAAAGAGAAGGCAATGCTGTTTCTAAGCAATGCCTGTCTAAATGGTTGGCTCATTGTATCACTTTCTGTTATGACAAGTACAACAAGACCCTGTCAGGCCGAGTCAGAGGACTCTCCACCAGAGAAGTCGCTGCCTGCTGCTTGTTTCAAGAATGTGTCAGCGGCTGACATTTGTGCAGCTGCAGCTTGGACTTCTGTCCATACCTTCTGAAACATTATGGTTTGGACATTGCCTCTCGCCGTAGAGCAGGCTTCGGGTTAGCTGTTCTGCAAGACCTTCTTGCCTAAGGCCTTCACAGCCCGAGGG
The DNA here is from genome assembly GCA_016271365.2 of Neoceratodus forsteri. Lineage (NCBI taxonomy): Eukaryota > Metazoa > Chordata > Ceratodontiformes > Ceratodontidae > Neoceratodus > Neoceratodus forsteri. The sequence continues at coordinate 336,597,922 of CM028129.1, read as the reverse complement.
TCTACTCCTGAGAAGTTTTCCTCCTCCCATTTGCTTCTTCTTGTTCCAGACTGCTTGGGACTCAGTCCTACATGTAATTACATACTGCAAGAGCCCTCTCGAAGTAAGATAGTACAGTTACAGAAGAACTTACCGTAACAGTAGATCTTCGAGAGAAGCTCTTGCAGTAGGTAATACCTTCCCGCCCTCCATCCCCCTAAGGTTTTTCAGCTCCTTTTCCAGGATGGGAAATATCCGTTTTTTCTCATCTCGCCTTTTGGCCTTTGGCGGGAAAGAATTGAAAGGCGGGCCAGAGACTGCTAGCTAGAAATTTTTCCGTGGGGTCCTGACGCCTGCTGGCATCAGTCCCATATATAATTACCTACTGCAAGAGTCTCTCTCGAAGATCTACTGTTTAAGTTCTTATGTAACTGTACTTTTCTACTCCCATTACTACCTGGCTTCAAAGAAAACTGGTGGCATACACCCCATTCTGATCCTTAGAAAGTTAAACAAGTTCCTTATCAAGGAAAAGTTCAAGTTGATATCGCTAGGTACCCTGCTACCTTTGCTTCATCAACACGATTGGCTAACCTCCCTGGACATGCAGGATGCCTACCAGCACATTCCTATACACCCAAAGCATCACAGTTACCTAAGGTTTGTGGCGTTGGGTCAACATTATCAGTTCAGAGTCCTGCCCTTTAGGCTATCCTTGGCGGCGTGAGTTTTTACAAAATTTTGTGCAGTTCTCATGGCATATCTCAGGAAAATCGGAATTCAAGTGTTCCCATATCTGGACGACTGGCTCCTTCCTAGCAAGTCCTTCCAGACAAGAAACTCTGGGCGCCATAGCCACAGCTTCAGACTTCCTCATGCCCATGGCAGTCCTGCTAAATCTCAACAAATTGCAGTTGCAGCCCTCCCAGAAACTCTTCTTTACAGGAACTCTTCTGGGCACCTCCTGTGCAAAGGCTTTTCTCCCAGATGACAGAAGGGAGATATCTACAGATGGCCGATACATCAGAGAAAACAGCTTGGTTCAAACTATCTCGATGCAGCGGATGCTGAGTCTCATGGCATCCTTGGTGTTCAGTGCCCCTAACACGTCTCCACATGGGAACCTCTTAGTGGATGCTCAGCACTCAGTGGTCCCCAACCACTCGCTGTCAGTCCTTTCCCATCAAGGTGACAGAACCTCTGACGAGTTCACTCACCTGGTGGTCTCAGGAGGACAACTTTCTGGAAGGATATCCCTTTGCTTCTCTGGGTCATCAGATCTCCATTACCACTGATGTGTGTCTGATGGGGTGGGGAGCTCACTGCCAGAATCTCCACACCCAAGGTACTTGGACTCAGGACGAGTCCCAGCTTCACGTTAACATCCTGGAAATGACAGCCGTTCACTATGCAGTCTGAGCCTTGAAGGACATACTCTTTCACAAGAACATTCTCTTTCAAACTGACAAAAAAACAGTGATGTATTAGATCAACAAGCAGGGCAGTGCACACTCGTACCCATTATGCAGGGAAGCTATGAGAGTGTGGGAATGGTGCCTGGAGCACAAGGTTCTAATCCATGCAGTTTACCTGTATTCTGCTCCAGAAATCCAGGAATACAAAATGAGCTGGCAGACAGTCTCAGCAGGACAGAGCCAGATCCTCACAAGTGGTCTCACGACTCAACCATTGCTCTTCAAAGAGTAAGGAACTCCAGATCTGGATCTTTTTGCATCCCCACTCAATGCAATACTGCCTCTATTCTGCTCCAGAAATCCAGGACCTGGCATTTTCTGTCAGGATGCGTTCAGGCTGCAGTGGACAAAACGCTTACTATACGCCTTTCCTCCTCTTCCCCTAATTCAGAGGGTACTTCTCAATTCCGAGTCTTGGGGATGATTGCCATTGCTCCCTTCTGACCTTTGACAGATATGGTTCCCACTGCTCAACAGTCTGTCTGAACCCCCTCAGGCACTTCCCTCCAGACAAACCTTCTGACCCAGGGTCCCATGGTCTCATCCCAATCTGAGGTCGCTCACCTTCATGCTTGGTTCCTGAAGAGATAGAGGTGAATAGGTTTAAGTGTTTCTCATAGGATTTCAGATATACTTTTGGCTGTGTGTAAGCCAGCCTCTAGAAAAAACCTACGGCCAAATGGAAGCGTTTCTGTATCTGGTGTGCAAAATCTTCTTCAAACCCTTTTTCCTGCCCACCAAATAAAGTCTTGGAGTACCTTTTAGACCTCTCAAATTCAGGTCTGCAGTACTCTGCAGTCAAAGTTCATCTTTGTGCCATTTCAGCATATCATGAGCCGGTACTTTCCACGTCACTGGCTCAGTTACCTGTAGTTAAGAGGTTTCTTAGGGGTATTCTGCATACCAGACCCCCTATCAGATGCCCAGTCACAGACTGGGACATTAACCTTGTGCTAGTCATTACTACTCGGAAACCTTTCGAGCCTCTAGGTACTTTTGAGTTGAAATTCCTCACTTGGAAAACTGCCATACTGGTGGCCATCACTTCGGCCCTTAGAGTTTCTGAAGTACATGCATTGGTCACAGATCCCCCCGGTACACTATTTCACAAGGACAAAGTAGTTCTTAGGACTCATCCTAAATTTCTCCCTAAGGTTGTCTCAGAATTCCATCTAAACCAACCTTTAGTCCTGCCTACCTACTTTGTGAACTTCCAGAATGAAGGGGCGTACCCTTCATTCTCTGGATCTTAAGAGAGCGCTGCGATTTTGTCTAGATAGAACAAAAGAAATTTGCAAGGCTCAACAACTATTTGTCTCCTTCAGCAAGACCCGGCTGGGTCAACCTGTTGCTATCAGGTGCATTTCAGCGTGGCTGGTAGCATCGTTCGCCACTGCTATTCTATGGCACAGGTTAAGCTGGAAGGCAGAATGTACGCTCACTCTACTAGAGCAGGCACGGCATCTCTGGCGGAAATCCATAGCGTGACAGTAGAATATTTGCAGTGTGGCTGCCTGGAGCTCAGTGCATACTTCGTTAACACTATACCTTGGATGTCCATGCCAGACTTATCTGTCGTTTGGCAGGACTATTCTTAATGGACTTCTCTCCAAGTATGTGAGCTCTTATTTTCCTGCCACCCATCTCGGGGATTATTTAGCTCAGTACTCTTCATTAGTGTGAATAAGTGGTGGAGACTTTATGTCCAGGAAGATATGGAAATTACATATCTACCGTAATTCTTGATGATCTTGAATGAAGTCTCCACCACTCATTCTACACGCCCACCCACATCCCCGAGCTCATCTCTGTTTTTGGTCTTCATTCCGTCAATGGCTGGGCTGTGAAGACTTCATTGTTGACCATTCTTAAACGGGTCATTTGGACTAGCTTATGTCCAATTTTGTTAGGATAGTCCTTCTAGGTTAGTTGTGCTGCACCTCCTCAGAAAAAAGGTACTGAGGCAGTTGGAGGGTCGACACCAAATTAGTCTTTACCGCATGAGACGGGGCTCGTGGTGCTGCTTCCTCGCGGCTCCATCTCTGGTGCTGGCCCTCTTGAAAAGTTTGCTCCCACTGGGTCCTAGCACCTCTGGTGTAGATCCCATTAGTGTGAATGAGTGGTGGAGACTTTGTCCAAGAAGATCAAGAATTATGGTAGGTACGTAATTTCCGTTTTTGGCTTCATTGGGGACTGTAGGTCCACGGGAACCAGGATCCTAGGTGATAGGTTTAAATGCTTCATTGGCAAGCATTTAAACTAGCTAAGGGGGGAGGCACCAAAAAGGAGCAGGGAAATCCCCCCCCCCCCAAAAAAAAAAACAATCAGGATAGATAGTGAGGAAACACCAAAATAGAGATGTCGATAGGGAGAAGGCGGGAGTAAATGGAGAAAAGGCAAAGACAGTAAGGACAGAGATGGGGCAAAAGGGTAGGCCATCAAAATGGAGGGTAATGAGTACCAATGCCTGTAGTCTAGGTAACAAACTCCTGAACTGGTGGCCTTGATGGAAGAGGATGCCTGGATATCGTGGCAGTCACAGAAACATGATACGCGAGAGAACCATGACTGGGGATGTCAGCATACCAGGGTACACAATCTACAGGGAGTGACAGGAGGGTAGAAGAGGAGGAGGTTGCTCGCTATGTAAGGGAAGGGATCAAAGTAAAGAACAAAGGGTAAATGGAGGAGAGGCACTGTGGGTCACCCTGGAGACTGGAAATGGCACCACAGTCCGCCACAGCAGTTGTATACAGACCCCCATCTCAGGGAGGGAATGGACAAGGAATGATAGAAGGCATCCTTAGGATGGCAGCGAAAGGGGAGATATTGTTGATGGGGGACCTGAATATGCCAGATGTTAACTGGAGCATCTTTGCTGCAGCCACATCACGGGGCCATTTTCGATGCCCTACAGGGGGGCATGCCTCAGACAACTAGTGCTGGAATCCACTCAGGAGGAAGCAGTCTTAGACCTGGTACTCTCAAATGGGGATGAAGAGAGGATCTCGGATCTAGAAGTGGGTAGCCATCTGGGGACATGTGACCACCAATAGTGTGGTTCACGATAAACTCAGCTGCAGAGTCGAGCCATACAAAAGTGAGGGTACTGGACTTCAGGAGGGCTGATTTTGTCAAAATGGGAGAGTGCCTCAGAAAAGCACTGGCAAACGGGCAAGAAGGAGGGGTGGAGCAACAGTGGGGAAACATCAGAACTGCTATCACAGAGGCAACAAGTCTTTGTGTTGTGTGAAGCAAATAAACAGATCAAAATGAAAGCAAAAACACTATGGTTTTCAAAAGACATGGCAGGGAAGGTTAGGGAGAAAAAGATAGCATTTAGGAAGTATAAGGAAACACAGAAGGAACAGGACAGAGTACCAGTTAAAGCAGAAGGAAGCAGGGAAGGCAGTCAGAATAGCAAAGGCCCAAACCGATGAAAAGATGGCCAACTCGGTTAAGAAGGGAGATAAAACCTTTTATGGGTACATTAGGGAGTGAAGAAAAAGAGAGGGGTAGTGAGGCTGAATAAAGAGGACATTGGGTGGGCAGAGAGGGACAGTGAAAAAGCAGGGATACTGACTGAATACTTCTGCTCAGTATTCACAAAAGAGAAGGGGAGTACCTAATCCAATCAGTAGAAGCACTCTGGATAGGGGGGTTGATTCCAGTCCTTTCACAGAAGAAAGGGTCCTGCAAGAACTCCTAAAACTGAAGGTGGATGAAGCAGTGGGTCCTGATGGGATTCACCCCAGAATTCTGAAAGAACTAAAGTGAGAACTAGTGACACCGCTGACTACCCTTTTTAACAAATTATGGGAGGATGGTGTGGTAACGGAGGACTGGAGGAGGGCAGATGTGATACCCCTTCACAAATGTGGGAGCAAGACAGAGGCAGGAAATTACAGACCTGTCAGTTTGACCTCAGTGGTAGGGAAAATAATGGAATCACTTCTGAAGGAAAGAATTGTTGAGTACCTAGAGGCCAGTGGGGCACAGGACCCAAGGCAGCATGGATTCACAGCGGGAAAGTCATGTCAGACGAATCTAGCAGATTTCATTGACTGAGTGACCAAAGTAGTAGACCAGAGAGGGGCTGTGGACATGGCTTGCCTAGACTTTAGCAAGGCATTTGACGCAGTCCCACACAAAAAATTAATCAACAAATTAGCTAGTCTGGGAGAGGGTCCCAGGGTGGTAGGCTGGGTAAAACATTGGATGGACAACAGGACACAGAAGGTAATAGTAAACGGAGTCCATTCTGAAGAAAGGGGGATTACTAGTGGGGTACTGCAGGGTTCAGTACTGAGTCCGGTCATTTTTAATATTTTTACACGTGACATTGCAGAGGGGCTGGAAGGAAAAGTATGCCTCGTTGCAGACTACACAAAGATTTTCAACAGGGTTGATACACAAGAGGCGGTGGAAAGGATGACAAGGGACTTGGCAAGGTTGGAGGAATGGTCAGAAGTATGGCAGCTTGGATTCAGTGCAAAGAAGTGCAAAGTAATGCACCTGGGAAACAAAAACCCAGGGGAAGAGTACACAGTGAGGTGGGGGGAGGTAGAAACGACAAAAATGGAAAGGGGCCTGGGAGGTTATCATATCAGATGACCTAAAGGTTAGCAAGCAATGTGAGAAGGCAGTAGGGATGGCTGGGGGGATACTGGGATGTATAGAGAGAGGCATCACCAGTAGAAAACAGAAGTTGTTATCCTTCTGTACAGACAGTTGGTGAGACCCCATCTGGAGTACTGTGTCCAGTTCTGGAGACCCCATCTCCGTAAGGACATAGACAGGATGGAGGCAGTCCAGAGGAGGGCAACTAAAATGATGCAGGGACTGTAACAGAAGCCATTCGAGGAGAGACTAAAGGAGCTTAATATGTATACGCTTGAGGAAAGGAGGGAGAGGGGGAATATGATAGAAACATTTAAGTACCTCAAGGAATCAACAAAGTCCAAGAGGATGCAAATAAAAACGAGCCACTGCCCAGTGCACAAAGTAAAACACAATCAAGTGAATCATAAACTTTGGCACACACTAGCTCAGACACAATGCAATTGAAAATTGCAGAAGTCTTTATTTATGATGAATTCAGCAGTCCCACACAGCAAAACACACATAGCCAGAAAAAAATTAACGTTTCACGCAGTCGCACCTGCCCTTTATCAAGAGAATAAAGTGCCCTACAATACTCCTCCTTAAACAGCGCTCACTAAAGTGCATCTCATTAAATGATTATATTGCTAAATTTCAGACAATTATCCAGAATCTAATATTGCACACACATACCTAACAATGATGAAAAGGTTTATAAATTTAATATGTACTGAAGATAACACTACTTACAACAAACATTATTGTTATATGGATTACAATAACATTTTAATGCAACCTGCACAGTCACTAATTCCTACAATATGCAGTCTTTGCAATTGGCACCATTTCATTACAATTGATGTTATAACTCAAGTTTTGTCATTTAACCCTGAGGGTTTCAGTACCTGTGATCTAAAAAACCAATATTTTTATTTACAGGCAAAAAGCCTTACTTAAATTATTCCTACCGGATGCAGTCTTTTCAGTTAGCAGCATTCCATTACAGATGGTGTTGCAACTCAGTTTTATCATTTAAGCCTGGAGCGTTCAACGCCTGTAATCTAAAAATCCAGTAGTTCTCTTTACAGGCCAAGGCCTTATTTAGATCACCTCCACAGGTCCCAGCTTCACTTTGTCTAATCCAGTGAAGGACCAGATATGTGATGCTGGGTGGCCATTGAGTGAACCTGGTGGGCCATAGCATATTCCAAATTCCTATTAGCCACAGCCCTACGTGCTCACTAACTTTCGCTCTTGCAATTACCTTTTGTCCTCCCCACATATACGCCCCACACTTGCACATTGCTAAATATGTTATGTGGCAGGTATCACAGTTAATAAATTCCCTAATCTTTATCGGGGTACCGTCCACTGGATTTGTGAACATCTTAGCTGTGTCTATGTACTTGCAATATTTGCATCTCTGGTATTTAAAGCACCCTGATGGTAGAGAAGGGAGCCAAGTAGTGCCAGAGACTGATGTTATTCTATCTGTATGTGGTAGGGTAAAAGGGAGTGAGTGGGTTAATTCAACATTACTACTGCATTTTGCACAGATGATATACATGGTCCTATGCCTTTAAATTTTGTCTGGTAGCTATGAGTTAGTCTGTCGCCCAAATTACACAATTTTTTTGTATACCATCCGTGGAAACTTTGCGACAAATGGAATACGTTCTGGCTCATTCTATAAGATCTGCCAGTGTTGTCTGAGCACACACTCTTTTTGGATTCAATTGGGCAAGTAGTAACAAAGTTTAGGCAGTCAGTATTAGGTCTCAGTAAGCTATCCCCTGCTAGTAAATGTTCGCCTTGGGAAGTACAGCAGCATGTTCTAGCCTGCAGTACATTATTTTGACTGTACGCTGCTTTTTTTTTTATTTCTATGTTTTCCTGCTTCTCTAATGTGGCAGCCCATTCGACCCCCCAGCCCTGTCCCTCGAATATCCAGTGTCTACCTTATGCCCGGCATGGGAGGCGGAGCCTGCGAGGAGTCGGTCATCATCCTGCTGCGCGCCTCGTTTTTCTGCCTCAGTTTTCACCCAGGAGCCCAGGAGTAGAGGCGCATGCGTGTGGAAACACAGCCACCCTATGGCCCTGATTACAGCTCCTTTCCCCACCCCATGGCCTGGCGCCCGGCCCTCTCTAGCCCGTGCCCTCCTTAGCCTCCACTAGGGGTCACCATCGCCGGTGGTGCATCCCTCCCGAGAGGACAGCCTGGCTGCCTGCGGACTGCTCAATCCAGCTCCCCCGCTGCTTGATCTCGATGACCCGGCCGTGCCTGAACCCGAGTTACCGGGTGCCGCGTAAGGCATCCAGTGCCTCAACCCTCAGCGCCACCGGCTGGTGCACCCCGCTTTTAAACCAATTTTCCACATTATTTGCCCAATGTTCCAAATCCCACCTCAGTGGAACAATTTCTCTGAACGTATAAATTGTCCCCTCGGTATGGTTTTATCATATGCCTCGGATGACATGAACTGGCCAATAAAATCGTGTTTTTATCGGTTTTTTGCAGTGGAAAGTTGTGCACAGGTCATTTTCTAAATCTTTTGAGACCTCCACATCCAAAAACAGTATGTGTGTTAAAGTCGCATTTACAGTAAATCAGTAAGTTCTTATTCATGGATTCTGAATAGTCCATGAAAACCTTAACTCGGTCTCAAGTCCAAGAGGAAGCATCTTTCAGAAAAGAGATGCAAGAACAAGGAGACACAATTTGAAGATGAGAGAGGATGGCTCAGGGGCAATGTGAAGAAGTATTTTTTTCATAGAGAGGGTGGTGGACATGGGAACGCCTTCCTGAGGAGGTTGTGGGGTCAAAACAGTGGGGAATTCAAGAATGCATGCGACAGACATAAGACAACTCTTATGGGGGTAGGAAGAAATAGGCTGTTGGTTAAATAGGATCTGCAGCTTATCCAGTAGGTAGGGGAATGGGCAGACTAAGTGGGCCAAATGGTCCTTATCTGCTGTCAAAGTCTGTGTTTCTGTATGGATGCCTTTGATTCTGCATCCTGCTCTGCTGCTGCAGGCATTTGCGTCAGGTCACATTCTTAACTGCAGACTTCTGGCTTCAACCAAGATGTCCAACAACAGGTTATGAATGTTCCCTTTGATAGAACTTACTTTTCTGGACAGCAGGTAACACAGCCCCTTAAAGCGTCTGATAAAACTAGAACAACTCATAAGACTTCCACACCAGCTCCTTTTAACCCTCAGAAGGGCAAAGGATGCTGCTCTTTTCATTCAGAAAAAGGTGCAGTCAAAGGCACAGGCAGCAAATGCCCCCAGTGCCACCATCTGAAGCTTCAGCCCTGGGCCTCAGCTGCCCGAGGTAGACCTCTCTTCCCCAGTGGGGGGAGCCTAACCCAGTTTCACCGTCAGTGGAAGACCATTACAACAGACAAGTGGATCCTCAGGATTGTCTGAGAGGGTCCCTCCTTGGATTTTACAGAAATTCCTCAGAACTCTCTGCCCAGAAGGCAGCCCCTCTTATCACCCCATATGTCTGAGATTCTGGCACAGGAGATTGCAGGCCTTCTGAGCAACAGAGCAGAGGAAGTAGTGGCAGAGTCAGAATGAAACACAAGGATCTTCCTGAATCTAAAGCCTCCACACTGATGGGACTACACTGGAGGCACTAGGACCCAACTTGAGCCAAAAATCTTAATCAGGGTCAGCACCTAGGTAGGGCCACGAGGAAGCGGCACCACTCTTGCCATATAGGCTACCTCAGCGTCGATCCTCCAACCACCTCAGTTCCTTTTTTCCCCGCCGTCAAGTGCGCTTCAGTGACGACAATGCTCGCCTGCCAGGAGTCAAAACTTCTTGTCTATATGACAGCAGCTATAGCCTTTCAGTTTCAATTAGTTTTATTTTTTTTCTTACCAGTTTAAAAGGAAAATAATTTCTTAAGTTTATTAAGTAGGATTTTCGTCAGAAGTCTTCAGCCATCCTTCGATGGAGTCGACTATGAATGGGGCAGGTGACGATAGGGAGACTTCGCATGAAAGCTGTTTGGTCGTAGGGCTGGGTCTAGTCTGCTGCCCTCTACGGAGGGGGGGTCTCACTACAGCTAGTTCAGTGCTCGGGGATGGGCAGTCTTCCGGAAAGCACAAAAAGAAGCAGTCCCATTATTAATCCTTGTCAAAGACTTGGCACCGCTCGACGACTTCTTCAGCCTCCTGGTCGAAGACGAAATGGAACCACTCGAGGTTACCTTCCGGTATGCCTGAGCATCGGTCATCAGTTACTGACGACAGAGGCCAGACTCCGCCTCTTCCAGGGTCCCCTCCAGTCTCTGTCCCTGGTGGCCGGCATCCTTGACTCCGGAGTCCCTCCCAACCCACTGTGGGTCCTCCAGTGAGCAGTTTCACCATTGGGCCACTCTTATGGAGCAGTGAGTTCAGCAGTTGTCCCATCTGCCCAAGCCAGCAAGGCTGTCACTGGGGTCTTCAGGCCTCTCAGTTTTCGTCCTGCGAGTGGGGCGGATGGGGCTTCCTAGTCATGCAGCGCCTTCCCCAGTGCCGTTGACACCATGCTCTGGTGTTTATCCCCTTCATATGTCTGTGGTGCAGGGATCCACACTGGTGCCTTTATCTCCTGCTGAATTTCTTTATTTTTCCTCAGCGAGTCAGGCGTTGGGAACTTCTGGTGCAGGCGCCCGGCACGGCGCTTAGTGCCATATCCTGTGCAGGCACCACGCTTCAGGTTCGCCTCCTGTGCTGGCACCACCCTGTGTTTTTTTAGGCGCCTCCCATGAGTGGCGCTGAGTGCACCACCGTGCTGCATGGAATACAGGGTTTTCTACTCCGATTCGCTCTGCTCCTCTCGCTTTTTTCCTCCTTTCCTATCTATACAGTTCCTTCTGGACTAGTAGGGAGATGATGTTGAGCCTGATCCTGATCTTCTGTTGGGGGACGACTTTGACGATTCCTCCCTAGGAGCAGTGAACAAACCTCTTTCAACAGAGCCTTTGATTAAGGACCTTTCTTTTAGGTGTCTGCTTAGAAATTTGAATACTACTCTCTCTCTCTCTCTCTCTCTCTCCAGACTTTGGAAATCGATCCTGGGAAAACCATGATGCGCACAGCACAACATCGATGCAGCAGCGCATACCACCCGAGCCCCCCCCCCCAGATGGCTGAGCCGATAGGCCAACTAGCAGCACAGACAGACACCCGAGGGACAGAAGAGGCGCATCAGAGCTGACTGAAACAGCACAAGGGGAGCAGGGACCCCCGTATATGGGCACAGGATGATCGAACAGCAGCACGGGGAACAGGGGGACACTCAGTGCACCACTGATGGGTAGGGTCAGCAGCATGGGGTGCAGAGGCTATGGAGCGATGCCCGTGAGAGTCCCTTGGACCAGGGACCTACACCTGAAGGCTGATGTTTAATGCCAGCCCCATCACGTAGTCCCTGCGCTCCTATCACCGTACGACCTGACAGTGTCGGTGATGCATGCCGTGCACACACTCTCCATCATCTTTGCCAGCGCCCCACTGCCTGGCCAGACAGGACCTGCTGCAGCTTCACCTCCGTCCAGCTGCAGTTTCCCCTGCAGGACATCCAGGAACCGCCACAGGGTGGGGTGCCCCGCACCAAGCAGGGCACTGAATGCCCGGTGCCACCCCTCGATGGCATTATTTTTGCGGGCATCCCATTCCTAATGGAGGCATGGCAGTTCCACACTGGGATGGGGAACAGAGGCTTGCGGTGATGGTCACTGCTGACAGGCCTGCCCAGCCTGGTGTCCTCAAAATAGTCGACAGTAGTTGAGGACGGGGGCAAGGGCCTCCTCATGGGTGGTGAAGTACTCCCAGCCATGGAGCTCTTAGTACGTGGCCACACATCTGCAGGGGGCATGAAGGCAGGGCACTAGCATGCGGTGATGCATGGCACAGATGTCATCCGTGCAGTACAGGCGTGCCAACTCCCCATGCTGCTGGGGTGGAGGCTGCATCTCAACTGGTAAGTTAGAGCAGAGATCGGTGTCAGTAGGTGCTGGCTAAGTCCAGAGAAAGGACATTCATAGTCTGTTGCTGCAGACTGATGTACTGAAAAAGGAATATGCCATTGCTGAAGGTTATCTCCTGTATTCTGAATAAAAATCACACAGAGATTGTATGTTGAACCTGAAGTTTGGTGTCTGGTCCATCTGTTAATGCACAACCCCTCCACAGGCACCATCGGCACCATCCACAGCACCGAAGGCACCACCACCTCAGATTTTGAAGAAAGAATGGGAAGAAAGAAAGCGTACCTGTGTCGGCCTACATGGAAAGGGAGGGAGGTAGGCTTGAGGGGTTGGCACAATGGCATTGACACCAAGAGGGCACCACAGACATCCCGACCCAATTGACCCGGCGCGGCACCAGGTCCACTGGCCAGGAAAACAGACAGGCGTCGAACCTCCTGTTCCAGCGGAGCGGCCCAGAGGTGAAACTGCTCACCACACCCCATCGAGGACAGAGATGGGATCCGGTGTCAGAGAAGCAGCCATTAAGAGCGGGGCCAGTGGGGAACCCACCGAAGTCGTTTCAGGCCTACCACCCTCCACCACCGATGATCCCTGTGCAGATGTACCAAAGGGCAACTTCGAGTGGTACTGATTCTTCTTACTCCACAGGAGGAGGAAGAGTTTGAGGTCAAGCGGAGCAGGATCCCTAGAACCGCCAATTTTGTGCTTGCAGACTCTCCCCCAAGCACAGGACTGTCCATGGTTGGACCCCCCTTCACAAAGGGCAGCGGACCAGACACAGCTCTTCTGCCATCACAAGTTTCTTTTTTTTCCCGAGCTGCCTTGCGCGTGTTTTCAGCCCGGTCCCGCGGGCCGCCTACCCTCTGCCTCCCCAGATCGGCCGCTGTCCCCCGATACCCCGTGGCTTTCCCCCCACGGTGGGGCCTGCGGCATACCCCCGTATATGCCGCAGGCACTGGGACTAGGTCGGGGCCCCGGCCTGGGGAGCACATCGAGGCCGTGGTGGCGGGCTTCACTCTCGGCAGCGGGCAGGCTCCATCCATTTTCCGCTTTTCGGGGAGGCGGGGTCGTGCCATGATGTCACCATCCGCCCCGCCTCCAATGGGATTGACAAGCCAGTCTGCATGGAACTCCGGCCTCCGCCAGGGGTCCCCATGCACCGCCATATCCACGGAGAAGAGGAGGCTGTCCAGGACGCCGATCCTACTCCCCTCTGGCGGCCCTCCGGCGACCGAAGTCCGCTCAACCCGGTCAGCCATGCCGCAAGCGAAATCCAATCACGGCGCCGCTGGCCGCTGCCATCACAAGTTTCAAACAATCTTCCTACTGTCACTGCTACAGTCCGAGGTCGACTCTGTTGATGGCAGGTGATAATTTCTTCTTCTTCATCATATCTTCTTTCCTTCTCGCTCACTTTTTTTTTTTAAATAAAAATGGAACACTGAAATATTATCTAAACGAATACGGAACGGCTTAAGCTGCTGTCGTATAGACGAAGACTTGACTCCGGCAGGTGAGCGACGTCAACATCCAGGCACACTCAACGGCAGGAAAAAAGGAACTGAGGCAGTTGGAGGGTCGACACCGAGATAGCCTTTCATGCGTGAGATAGCCTCAAGGTGCCACGCATGCATGGTCCTATCCCGGCGCCAGCCCTCCTTAAGATTTTTGACTCCCACGGTGTCCTAACGTCTCCGGCGTAGTCCACAAGTGTGAATGAGTAGCGGAGATTTGAGTCCAGGAAGATCAGTTTTGTCATTCTTTGCCAGAATAACAATGGCATCAGCAAAGACTTGCAAGGCAGAATGGGTCAGTCCTTGGGAGGGGCATATTTCCTGTCTGTGGACTTAGCCACAGAAGGAATAAGTGCCAGATTGTCCCACACCATCTGCGAGAGTGTCTCAAAGGAGGGTTGCACGAAGGAGAGTCAGTTCCACAGGAATGTCCAAAATGTGCAGGTCTCCTGTGCGGCTGCCTTGTCGTGTTCGCGGTAGGGTGCACCAGGGTCCTGTGCATCAGTTCCATGTTGTTGCTATGGGGGATGTTGGCATTATTAGCGTCGCCCTGCATTGGTGCTTCCATCTGGTACCTTGTGACCTATGTGAGAGGTTTACCTTGTTCCAAGGGTGACTTTTTTTCTTCAAATGATCTCTACCCTCCTGAACCTTAACGATACTGTAACAGTTTGGCAATATTAGCATTTTAGCATGCAGTATACCCCAGTCAATACTTAATAGTTAGCTGCATCAATACAAGAACGTCCCGTCAGCCTTTAGGCTTCTTCTTGCTTGCTTAGAGTCTTCAACCCCAGCACAATATCACTAGGCACAGTCTAACCTGGGACCCCACATTCAAGTTCCATATATACATCTCCGACCTCCAACAGGTAACATTCTGTGAACACAGGAAACAAAGGAATATCCTGCTCAGTCAGGGGGTCCTTCTCAAACTGAGCCCACGAAAAATTCTCCTCCAACTCTTTATCCAAACTCTCCAGCAGGATCCTCTTGAGCACCTGGCACCAGTGTTCCGCCTCTCTGCGAAGTCAGTCCGCCTTTAGCCATTGTCCACTCATCCAGCGGATCATCCTCATCAGGGTCTCCACCTCCGGGGTGTTGTCTCTTGCACCACCAGTCTGCCTCAACCTGCATCTCTTCGTTGTCTTCAGGCTTGGCCTTCCTCCGAGCTCCTAGGTCCAGTCCAGGCAACAGCTTTTCTCCCAGTCTGTCAGCCGTGATTCTGGTCAGAACTCCATGACTTTCTTCTCGGCAACTCCTGGTGCATTGGTCCACCCTGGGATATCTGGGCGATATCCACCAGAAAACATCCTTCTTTGGCCAGTCCAGATGCTTCCGGCAAGTTATCACATCTAACACCAAGTCTGTGGAGGGTTGTGGGATAACAGATGGACCAGACCCCAAATTTCAGATTCAACACACAGTCTCTGTGTGATGTTTATTCAGAATATAGCAAAAGTAACCTTCAGCAATGGCATATTCCTTTTTCAGTACATAAATTTGCAGCAACAGACTGTTAATGTCCTTTCTCTGCACTTAGCCAGCACCTACTACACTGATCTCTTTTCTAACTTACCAGTTGAGATGCACCTTCCACCCCAATGTGGGCCCCATTTGTTTGGCTAGTAGGGGCCCAAAAGGAAAAAAAAAACAAGCTACAAAGAACCTCAATGCAGAATCACTGAAAGAAAGGTTACCCCAAAGGGCAGTGGCAACAAATCAGGTTTCAAAGAAATACATTATCATACATACTTCCTTAATGCAAAGCATCATAGAATGTATGCAAATCACAATGACATTTCAGACTTGTTCAATTTACAGCAATTTACATGCATTTTAAATAGCACAACTAGCTTAATTTCTGTTATAGTCACCTAGTACTTTTTACCATTATCAAAAACACTTAGTGCCATGGTATTTCCAACATTTATAGGTTTCATAAACATAAGTCATATACAGTACATCAAGGTATTTTATGACATAGTGCTATTACATACTAAATCCAACAATGATAAACACAACCTGTTTTACATATACTTGGAGGTCACAACAGTAACCTCCCTGTATGAGGACCTGAGAGGGAAAAGGAGAGAACACCACAGCATAGTTAAGAAAGTGGACGGGATGCCCATAGGTGGACAGCCTTATGGACTAGAAATAGTAAAGGATAGATTAGGCTTAGAAATAGAAAAAACATTGCAACAGATTTAAGGAAAGGTCGGTGCTCAAAAGTGGCAGGAGCTCCCTGTCACAGTGCCGCTTGGCGCTGTGGCTGCTGTTAGTACCGAGTGGTGCCATTGGTGTGCGCAGTGCTGCAGGCACCTGTGGGTGCGCACAGTGCTGTGGGTGACATCCACACTGCTTGGTGACTACCCCTGCTGGGGGTTATGGCGGCACCACGGATGGTGCCAGTGGGTGCTGTGCTGCGAAACAGCTCGTTTTCCACAGATCTCTTCTTCTCCGCGGAAGTTGCGGAGTGGTTTTCCATGGAATGGAGCTCTGTAATGTGTAATACTTCCGTACGGGCCTTGCAGCTGGAGATCCGCAGAGGATCCAATTAAAGTCCTGGGGTTTTCCATTGGTGGAGCTGTTATTCCATGCTGTTCTGCCAGCAGAATTCCGCATCTGTGTGGCATTATTACCAGATCTGACTTCGAGAGGGCTCTTGTAGTAGGTAATATCATATAGGACTGACCCGGCAGGCGTCAGGACCCCACAGAAAAATTTCTAGCTAGTAGTCTCTGGCGGGGGACCGCCACCACATCAGGTGACCGACGTCATGCGATGTCACTATAAAGGGGCAGTCCCTCACTCCCGCCTTCCAGTTATTTCCCGCCATCGACTTGTGAAAGTTCCTTGCAGTGGACTTCATCACTAGTCACTCTTTTGTCGGTTAGTTTTCAAACTTTTCGACCGATTTTAGTTTTCTCTCAAATATTCAATCGTGTATGTCGTCCCCGGCGCCTCCGAATCAAATAAAAATAAGTGTGACTTGTGCGGTTCCCAGCTGCCGCGTCAAGGACGGCCTCCTGTGCCTTTTCTGCCCTAGGCCCTACCATCCTGTGGAGAAGTGTCAGCACTGGCAGAATTTCAGTTCAGCCACCCGAAAACTGAGGCAGCAGTCCCTGGAGGCCCATATTCTGAAGAAAAAGATGGCATCCATGGAGAAGGAGTTGAGGCAGGCTTCCACTTCCCACGAAGGCCACAAAAAGAAGGAGAAGCACCGGGACCAGGACTTGATCTCCGTGGACTGTTCCACAACGACCATCTTGACAGTGTCCAAGAAGGTGTCGCCCCTCCTATCTGGCTTGCGCTCGGGCCCTTCGGGTACCTCCGGGAGAAAGGAGGCCTCCGCCCCATGAAGACTGTGATCACGTGACCTCAGGGTCGAGTAGATTCGCTAAGTTGGACGCTGGTTCCACCAACGCCTGCCTGGACAGGGCTGGGAAGTCACTTCCTCCGCGGGGTGCTACAGTCGCGTGCCCGCCCGACAAGGCCGCCTCCAGCTGCCGCCTTCCTTGGAACAAGGGTTCCAATAAGTCAGACGCCAGCTCCGCCAGCCTGATCCGCTGATAAGTCAGACATCAGCCCCTCCAACGCATCGCCTCGCCATGAGCCTGCTGCCTGACCCTTCGACCGGTCTGACGCCCCAGGCTCCCGCAACACCTGATGTTGCCAATCGAGGTTGCTGCATCCACTCTGTTGATACCGGGACAGGGACAGGGCTGGTAAGTCACTTCTCCCGCGGGGTGTACAGTCGGGCTAGTTCGCCCGACAAGGCTGCCACTCCTGCACGGCCTTCCTCGAACATGGGTTCCGATAAGTCAGGCGCTGGCTCCTCCAATGTCTGCCCGGATCCAGCTGATAAGTCAGACATCAGCCCTCCGACGACTGCCCAGCCAAAGAGCCCTGCCTGATCCTCGACCGGTCTGACGCCCCAGGCTTCTCCGCACCAGACGCTATGTAACCAAATGTTGCTGCACTCACCTGTTGGATACCGGGATTCCAATCCTCCCTCCCTGTCGCCACGGAGGACCTGGACACGCAGCCGTCCGGGCCCCCTCCTACTGGGTTAGATACCCTGATGCCGGAACCTCGGACACCAGCTCCGACGCCAGCCTACCCGACACCAGCCGACGTCCCACTTCCGGACGGCGCTCCCATGCCGGGCCCGACGTCTGCAGGGCCACCTTTACCTGGTCCATCTGCCCCGTCAGAGCCCCTGGCACCCGGGTATCCAATACTGCTAAACCCGGTACTGCCTTATGCGGTACTGCAGTATCCGACGCCGCAGTACCTGGCACCTCAATACCCGGCACCAGGTTTCTCGCCGATGGGTTATGGATACTCGCCTTACGGAGATCCCCAGTATCCATATCTCCCCCCCTCCTCCTCCTCCGACGCCCACACCTCAGCCACCGGTGGACTTGAAGGAGACTCTGGCTGCCTGTTGGGCTGAGGCCAAGGCTCAGCTCACCAGGAGGTGGAGAGCCATCTGTCAGCGCCGGACCCAGCACAGGATCCCTGCACTGGAGCGTGAGACTCCCTCTTACCCGACACCAGAGGGAACCTCGGGTGCCAGTGGAGGAGGACACTCTTCGCAGAGGGATTCCCAAGGGACTGTTCCTCTCCTGCATCGGGAGGAGTCTTCCTCTTCTACGTTGGAAGCAGCGACTCGGGGGCGGGAATGCTGTGACCCAGATGACGAGCCCCGTACTCCAGAACGTCCCAGGCCAAGGACTCCTCTGAAGTCTCCTCCAGAGGATCCTTCTTTTCTGGAGTTACAGAGAAAGATACAGGAAGTTCATCTGTGGCAATCTCTGGAGCCAGAGCCACAGTGTAAAAAGCTTGCTGCCCATCTGGATCTGCCAGAGACTGCTCCTACATTGATTCCACCCTGGATAGAGCCTCACGCAAATCTCGTTTTCACTGGTTGGAAACAACCATCCGCGTTAGCCCCCCTTCCGAGGAAGGCAGATAGGCTGTATCAAGCTCCTGAGGGAGTAGATTCTTTGAATATACACCCCAAGGTGGACTCCGTCTGATTAGTGCCACCATGGCCGCTTCACTAACCCAAACATCTCAACTCGCCTCCGCCTGACAAGGAGTCTCGGCCTCAAACAACATGAAGTCTTGCTATATTATGACTATTGCAGTTTGTCCCACCATTAGAACTGCTCGAGGTGAAAGAGTTAACTCCATTCTAGGTGTAACCCCCTGCAAATGGGGTTCCTCAAAGACTTCAGGAGCTTGCTTGAATGCTCCAAGCCTGAATGGTGTTTGGCATGCTAGCCATTTATCAGTGAGTGTTTTAGAACCTCTGGTACTGTCTCTTTAAGAGCTGTCTGCTTGCAGACATAATTAGTTTGTATGGGGACTGTGTGTTTCTTTGATTGAGTACCACTCGAGCTGCTGCCAATTCACTCCATTTTGCAGTCACTAGGGTGCAAAGGAACCTATCTGAAAGATGTAACTGTTTGCCAGAAACCATTTAGAGTAATAATGAAATTACAGTTTGTCTAACCTGCTTTCTTTGCAGTCAGAACTGTGTCTGCCTAGTTCCCCATTCTAGTTTTGAACTGCTGAACTGGACCAATCAGTGTGGGATAAGGTAGCTCTAAAATGGTGCCTTGGACGAATCAGAACTTGGACTCGTAATCTGAGCCAGCCACAAGAGGATTGTATGGGCAGTGACTCTGGGAGATGTAGTTTAGACTTCGGCACCTTTTTGGACCAACAAGGGCAGTCTATTGTGAGTGACAGCCAATCCAGCCAAGAACTGGGAGGAACTCAAAGGAAGTGCCCGGTTTTGTCTGCTGGAGTTTCAGTTGAGCTCTGGCAGTGAAGAGGGAAGGAGCCCTGTGCTTTTTCACTGTGCAGTTTTAGTCGGGAAGCGTGTGTAAGGCCCAGAGTTCCGGTCTGCAGCTTGTGTAACTGCTTGTTAGGACTGAATCTGTCCTGTGAAGAGAATCAAAGGATATCTGAAGAGTAGAAACCAGGCTCACCCTGTAGAAGACTGGAGAAATTGCTGAATTGCACTCGGTCTGTCAGGAACTGAATCTGCTGTGTGTTCTCCCGGGTATTGTGCAGTAATTGCGATCGGGATGGAGAAGCAGCCTGCCTGGTATAGTACTTTCTGTTTTACCATATAAATGTGTGAAGAGGCTTGTGTACCTCAAGTGAATCCTGCTGCCATTAAAGGACTTTTGCCTGTTACTGTTCACCATATAAATGTGTGAGGAGGCTTGGTTAGCTCAAGTGAATCCTGCTGCCATTAAAGGACTTTTGCCTGTTGCAGTTTGCCATATAAATGTGTGAGGAGTCTCGTGGAGCTCAAGAGTAGCCCTGCTGACATTGAAGGACCCTATCTTGTTTGGAGGTCGTGAGTACTAATTCAGGGTCGCTTCCTGTTGAATTGCCACATTGAATCCAAATGGAATCACTGTACTGCTGACTGTTTAAACTAATTTTTCTTTTCTCTGTGGGAAGGGCCCCTACCAGCTGCCACGGTTTGGACTAGCCACTAGGGCTTGGGTACCCAGGACAGTAACTGGTAGGGATAGGCTCTGCACAGAGCCATAGGTAGATGAGTAAAGTGATAAGCTAATTAACCTGATTTCCCTGTCCTGTTATATTCTCCTAAATAAATCAGAGCTGCTTGTTTCAGCAAAGTTATACTGCCTGAGGTATTTGTCTATGTTAAAGTATTGTACTGTGATTGTTGCACTGTATCTTATTTTACAGGAGGTCCCAGTGCCTGAACCAGCCCTGGGGTAAGTGTATACTGTGAAGGTAATTCTGATATATTGTGTGGGCCACTAGTGGAAGAAAGGGGTTGCAGTGTCCCAGAGGGCTGTGACCAAGTAAGTTTAACTATTGCAAACCCTGACCTCTGGGTGGAGCACCGCCATTGGATCCAGGCCCCCAACCTGTTAGTGGCAAATCAGGCAGGGTAGTAGCCCCTGGGATAGCATCTAGGGGTTACATCTTGGAGGCTCACCATGGGATTGTGTGTCCTCTAGTGGCCATATATGTACTAACCACTGTTAAGAAAAAAAATGGGTACCCAGAAGTGGCTGTGCACCGGCTGGTGGAGTGGTGTACTGGGGAGGAGATTGACCCCCAAAATGCTATGCTTATCCTGGACATCCCCCTGGGTATCAATACGGACACTGTACAGGGAGTACTTTCCAAGGTGGAAGGTTTACAAAACCCTGTGGTGGTGGGTCGACATGCTAATCTGCTCACCCACACTTTCCTGGCCCTAGTAGAGTTTAAGGATCCCATAGATAGCTCCAAAGTGCCACAGACCATTACCCCAGAGGGAGCCCTCACTGCCTGGAGAGTGATAACTAAGTGCAGTAAAGACCCGGGGGATGAGCCCTCACCACTATCTGAAACTTTTGAGGAGAAATTTGCTAAATGGTTGCTGGGGGAAGGGAAAACTGTGGAGGACTTGAAGAAACTATTCTTGCCACCTGGGGGTGTTCCTCCCCCAACACCCTCTCCCGCTCCAGTACCCGTAATGGTGGCTGAACCAATGCAGACTCCTATTTCTGCACCTGCCATTAGTCACGACTTCACAAGGTTGAGGATCTTCTCTGGCACCCTCCCACCCCCAAGGAGGATGACTGGGAGACCTGGATAGACTATGTTGCCCCCCAAGTGCTAGAATGGCAATGCTCGGAAGCTGAAAAGCGAAAGAGGGTTAGTGAGAGCCTCCGAGGTCCTGCCCTGGCTACCATCTGTGCTAAATGGGCCAGTAACCCTGAAGTGACTGCACAGGCCTATCTTGAGGCCTTGGAGAATGTGTATGGGAGCCCGGATTCTGATGAGGATCTATGGTGGAGAGTAAGAAATGCACAACAGTACCAAGGGGAGTTGTTGTCTGTGTTTGTATCTCGGCTGGAAAAATTGTTGCAAGAATGCCTCAGAAAGGGTAGTTTGCCAGCGATTGAACTGGACCTGCACCAGGCTGACAGGATCCTTAAGTCTGCCCCTTCTCAGAACTGCTGTTGCTTCAGTTAGGCCTGGCAACCGACTTGGAATCCTGCACCTCCCGTGATGAGTTAATGAGAGAAATTGAGGAGTTGAGAAAAGGCGACCTTGGGAGGGACCTGGCACCAATAGCTGCGGCTCACGACCGAGTGACTGAGGGTGACCATCAAGTGAAGTTCAGGGCAGAGGTTGACAGTCAATGAGTGCTCTGACAAGGAAAAGATATGCCACAATGGGGCGTAACTGTTGAGAGAGATCCGGGAATTCAAAACAGTCCTTTATGAAGGCCACGCCTGCAAGCACGGCCCTGACCTATATCCGACTGCATCTGTATGGGGTGGGGGTACCTCCACCATGTATCTCCTGCTGATAACAGCTCCAAACTCAATTCCTTGACCATGGAAGTGGAGAAACTGACGAGATGTCTCCAAATGCTTATCACAGACAGAGATGGCACCAAGGTTTCCAGTTAGTAGTACCCCGCCTGGCTCCCAGTGTGGGCGCCGGCCAGCTCAAACTCCAGAAAGTATGTTTTGCTATAATTATGGAAGGATGGGCACATGAAGAGGAATGCCGGTCCTCAAAAGACACTGACAAAGTTGCATATAGGCTACAAGGAGAGCTCAGAGAACAAATCAGTGGTTAAGAGGTGCACAAAATGATCCCAGTGAGGGCACCAAAAATGCTAACTCACGCCTTTTTGTGGCAAGGTCAGTTGCCCAGGCCTCACTACCGCCTCTCCAGACTGGTCCAGAATAGTGGGTCCTCCATAGAGACCACTGTAAAGGTGAATGGAGTGTCTACAAGAGCTGTATTAGACAGTGGCTCCTAAGGACAATTATGTTACAGGATTGGTATCAGAAGCATTTGTCAGACGTACCTTACAACCATTAGAAGGACTGCATGTATGGGGTTAAGGTAGAAGGCCTACTATTCCGGTATATCCGAATTTGGCTGTCTTTCCCCACCTCCATGGCTGGAGTGGCGAACAAGTAGAGACCCTAGCCTTAGTGTGTCCCCCCACTGGACTGTATGATGGTGTCCCTTTGTTGATTGGAACAAATGCTCATATGTTCGGAAGGCTGGCACAGTTGTGTTATGAAAACAGGGTCAAAGACTAGTAGAGCTTTAAGAGTACCGGCTTTAATTAAGAAGGCCTATGAGGCACAGAGAGATGCTGAAAAATAGAACCAGAGGAACCGGTCGGAATTGTATGGAAGAAGGATTCTGAGTCTCTGATCCTGGCGCCAAATGCCCAGTGTACCTTACAGGGAGAGGTCCAGTATCAGAAAGGATGTTAAGAATAAAATATTAATGTTGATGCACCAGGCGATGGAAAATTGCCAGAGGGACTGCTGGTCAAGCCTAGTATTTTGCCCGCTAGAGCCCATGCTTATGCCAGAAGGGTAATGGTCCAAGTTCATAATGTGTCTGAAAGAGACATTCGAGTAAATAGAGGTTGCATCCTGGCTAATGTGCATTGTGCAGACACTGCAGTACTACCCAGCAGCAAGAGTTCGAGGAAGAATGACAGAGTAACGCCTGACTTGTTTGATTTCGGCGACTCCCCGTTGCCAGCTGAATGGAAAGTGAGGATCAGTGAGAAGCTTGCCCAGAGAGACCAGGTGTTTCTTTAAAGGAATGGGACGAGGATGCAAGGAGCTGAGCACAATATCCGCTGCATGACGTAAAGACCATTTCGTGAGAGGTCTCGACGCCTGGCACCTGCTGATATAGATGATGAGGACGGCATTTGCAAGAGATGTTAGCTGCTGGTGTAATACAAGAATCCAGAAGCCCTTATGCTTCCCCATTGTGGTAGTGAGGAAAAGAATGGGACAGTAAGGATGTGCGTGATTATCGCACTTAAACCGCGGACTATCCTGATCAGTACACAATGCCCCGCATTCAGGATGCTTTGGACTGCCTAAACGGGAGCAAGTGGTTCTCTGTGCTGGATCTCCGCAGTGGGTACTACTAGATCCCGGTGGCCCCAGAGGACCATGAGAAGACAGCCTTATCTGTCCACTTGGTTTCTATGAATTCATGAGGATGCCTTCAAGGATTTCAGGTGCCCCAGCCACTTTTCAACGATTGATGGAGCGTGCAGTGGGGGACATGAACTTACTAGAGTGCCTGGTATACCTAGATGATGTTATTGTGTTTGGCAGCTCACTGGAGGAACATGAGAGCAGATTATTTAAGGTATTGGACCGACTGGAGGACTTTGTCTTAAACTGTCCATTGATAAGTGTCAATTTTTTCAAACATCAGTAAAGTATGTGGACATATAGTATCCACCGAGGAATAGAGACCGACCCAAGTAAAGTTGAGGCCTTGACCACCTGGCCACAGCCCAAAATCTAAAAGAACTGCAAAATTCCTGGGATTCTGTGGTTATTATCGGCGTTTCATCAAGGACTATTCAAGAGTGATCCGCCTTTACTTAACCTTACTCAAGGGTATCCCCAACCAACAAAAATACCAAAAGTCAGCGTCCTCAAGACTGAAAGAGTGTATTTTGTCCGAGTGAAGTATTTGGGCCGCTGACTCCTGATTGTGAGACTGCTTTTCATGAGATCATGTATCAACTTACCCATGCTCCAGTGCTGGCCTATGCCGATCCAAGAAAACCTTACGCCCTGCACACTGATGCTAGCTTGCAAGGGTTGGGGGCTGTGTTGTACCAAGAGCATGAGAATGGCCTGAGACCAGTGGCCTTGCCAGTAGAAGCCTGACCCCATCCGAAAAGAACTATCCTGTATATAAGTTAGAGTTCCTAGCTTTGAAGTGGGCTGTTGTTGACCAATTCCATGAGTACTTGTATGGGGCTAAAATACTAGTAAAACTGACAGTAATCCTTTGACCTATGTGCAGACCTCAGCTAAGTTGGATGCCACTGGCCATAGGTGGCTTTCTGCATTATCTACGTATGACTATGCTCTTGAATACCGAGCAGGTCTGAACCACATAGATGCTGATGCTCTCTCCGGAGGCCTGTTCCCCAGAATGATTGGGTCCGATTGGCAGAACCTGACATTTGGGCACTCTGCCGGAAGTTTGACAGGGAGGAACAATGTCCACGGACGCAGTGGACTGCATGGTGATTGTTTGGGACCTCTGAGAATTGCATACCTGTTGCTTATTGCCACTTTTCTGCAATAGACATTGGTGCACTGCCTCAGCTGGACAATGACAGTATTCAGCGGCTCAATCCCGCGATCCCATGATCAAAGCAGCTTTAGAAGCCCTCTATGCAGGAAAAGATGTGTCCAAATTACGCCCACTGATTTGAGAACTGCATTGTTATACAAAGAAAGTCCTAAGTTGAAACTGATCAATAAACTGTTATACAGAGAAACAGTAGACAGAGGGGACAAGTAGACAAACAACAACTAGTGCTGCCCACTGCCTTCGAGACTCAGTATTGAGGTCCTTGCACAACCACATGGGGCACCTTGGTATAGACAGAACACTTGACTTGGTGAGATCCAGATTCTATTGGCCTAAGATGGGGCTGATGTGGCACATTCTAACTTGTAGTCGCCAGCTTACAGAGGAAAGCTTTGCCCCAGAGGGCTGCCCCTTGTTAACATAACCACCAGTGCACCCATGGAGCTGGTCTGTATTGATTTTCTGAGTTTGGAGTCAGATCAAAGAAATATCAGTAATGCTGGTGGTCACTGACCATTTCACGAGATATGCCCAAGCTTTCCCCACCAGAGACCAGAAAGCATCCACTGTAGCCAAAGTACTTGTAGAAAACTTTTTGTTCACTATGGGGCTCCAAAGAATCCATTCTGATCAAGGGAGAGACTTTGAGAGTCGCCTGATCAAAGAGATGCTTTCTCTGTGGGGAGTGCGAAAGTCCAGAACCACTCACCACCCCCAGGGGACCCACAGCTGAACGCTTCAGCCAGCACTTTGCTAGATATGCTAGGCACCTGCACCCAAAGGACAAGCCTAGATGGAGCCAACAAATTAGCACCCTGGTACATGCTTATAACTGCACCAAAAGTGATGCCACTGGTTCTCCCCTACCGCTTGATGTTTAGAAGAGAAGCTGACTACGGTAGATGTGTGTTTGGGGTCTCTCTGATGGGGTTCAAGCTGACAACTATTTACAGTATGTGCAAAGTTAAAGGCCCAGCTAACTCATGCGTACTCAGCTGGCTCAAACCATGGCTGCCAAAAGAAATCTGGCCAACAAAGAAAGGTATGATAAAAGGTGAAAGCACAGGAACTCCAGGAGGAGATCGGGTATTGCTAAGAAATCTGGGACTGCATGGCAAACACAAGATTGCTGATAGATGGCACCATCTCCCTCATTGTAGTGGGCAAACTAGATGATCTCCCAGTGTACAAAGTAAGGCCTGAGAATAATTCAAAAGATGTAAAACAATGCATAGAAATCATTTACCGCCCATTGGACAAATCTTGATTGAGTCTGAGCCCTAGAAGATGCCCCTCTGGACCAGTGACTAGAGCTGCTGCTAAGAAAAGATCAAGAAAGTCTGCACCTACAGAAGCAGAGTTAAAGTTTCCTCCACAAGTCCCAGTTGAGTACCCACTGTCAGTCCATATCAGAAGAAAGTAGAGTGACTTTGAATACTATCCTTCTTACGAACTGAGTCAATTGTTTAGGGCAATCCCAGTCAATACTGGAGACGGTTGGCCTTCTGGACTGTCTAAGCCCCCAGTTTCGTCCCTGGAGCCAGTGCTCCCAGAAAGTGAAGTGCAAAGCATCAGATCAGATGAAATGGAATCATTGTGCATGGTTGAACTGTTTGAGCTTCAGGAGGAAAATGATGGATTGGGTCAGACTGGTGATACACCAGAACAAGAAGAGTATTTTGTGTGCCCTGACAGTCCACTGCCAGTGTCCGAAAGCTCCATGCGAGCCGAATGTTGTGGACTCAGAAACTGTAACTCCTGGGCTGAAAGTGCCCCAATGCTCTAGCCTCTCTACCCCATGGAGACTCCCTGACAAGTGAGGACAATGCTGAAAATGAGGCTCAGAGTGCAGAGACTGTAACAGTTCCCCTAGAAAGACTGGTCGAGCTGTAAAGCCTGTGGTGCACCTCAGTTATGATTCACTTGGGAGGCCTGTGGACTTGCCTCTCAATGTTGTCCATAAAGGAGTGTATGTGTCCCGAGCTCATTGCCCAAACTGAGTCAGTGCTAACTCCAAGTTACTTGTGTTGCTCTCTAAGCATGGTGCCCTGCCCCGTCCAGCCCTCAAGGTAACTGATAGAAGGGCCCTCTTCAGGTTTCATGTACAAGAGGTAATAACTTGAGTTATGGTACAATGTGTGTGTAAAACTGTAAAGAGGACGAATGCAATGTTTCAGAAATGTGTTCTTGTAAAATGATATATTGACTGATGATTACGTGTGAGCCTAATGCAAATGTATATGGTTGCAGTTAAAACTTATGGTACTTCCTTGACTAACGTCAAGCTTTCCCAGGCTAGGAAGGTAACCCCTGCAAATGGGGGTTCCCAAAAGATTTCAGGAGCTTGCTTGAATGCTCCAAGCCTGAATGGTGTTTGATGCTTAGCCATTTATCAGTGAGTGTTTTAGAACCTCTGGTACTGTCTCTTTAAGAGCTGTCTGCTTGCAGACATAATTAGTTTGTATGGGGGACTGTGTGTTTCTTTGATTGAGTACCACTCGAGCTGCTGCCAATTCACCCATTTTTGCAGTCACTAGGAGTGCAAAGGAACCTATCTGAAAGATGTAACTGTTTGCCAGAAACCATTTAGAGTAATAATGAAATTACAGTTTGTCTAACCTGCTTTCTTTGCAGTCAGAACTGTGTCTGCCTAGTTCCCCATTCTAGTTTTGAACTGCTGAACTGGACCAATCATGTGGGATAAGGTAGCTCTAAAATGGTGCCTTGGACGAATCAGAACTTGGACTCGTAATCTGAGCCAGCCACAAGAGGATTGTATGGGCAGTGACTCTGGGAGATGTAGTTTAGACTTTGGTGCCTTTTTGGACCAACAAGGGCAGTCTATTGTGAGTGACAGCCAGTCCAGCCAAGAACTGGGAGGAACTCAAAGGAAGTGCCCGGTTTTGTCTGCTGGAGTTTCAGTTGAGCTCTGGCAGTGAAGAGGGAAGGAGCCCTGTGCTTTTTCAGTGTGCAGTTTTAGTCGGGAAACGTGTGTAAGGCCCAGAGTTCGGTCTGCAGCTTGTAGTAACTGCTTTTAGGACTGAACTGGCCCCTGTGAAAAGAATAAACGTGATCTCTGAAGAGTAGAAACCAGGCTCACCCTGTAGAAGACTGGAGAAATTGCTGAATTGCACTCGGTCTGTCAGAACTGAATCTGCTGTGTGTTCTCCCGGTATTGTGCAATTAGCATCGGGATAGAGAAGCAGCCTGCCTGGTATAGTACTTTCTGTTTTACCATATAAATGTGTGAAGAGGCTTGTGTACCTCAAGTGAATCCTGCTGCCATTAAACGACTTTTTGCCTGTTACTGTTCACCATATAAATGTGGAGGAGGCTGGTTAGCTCAAGTGAATCCTGCTGCCATTAAAGGACTTTGCCTGCTGTAGTTTGCCATATAAATGTGTGAGGAGTCTCGTGGAGCTCAAGAGAGCCCTGCTGACATTGAAGGACCCTATCTTGTTTGGAGGTCGTGAGTACTAATTCAGGGTCGCTCCCTGTTGAATTGCCACATTGAATCCAAATGGAATCACTGTACTGCTGACTGTTTAAACTAATTTTTTCTCTGTGGGAAAGGGCCCCACCAGCTGCCACGGTTTGACTAGCCACTAGGGCTTTCAGGGACAGTAACTGGTAGGGATAGGCCTGTGCACAGAGCCATAGGTAGATGAGTAAAGTGATAAGCTAATTAACCTGATTTCCTGTCCTTGTATATTCTCCTAAATAAATCAGAGCTGCTTGTTTCAGCAGAGTTATACTGCCTGAGGTATTTGTCTATGTTAAAGTATTGTACTGTGATTGTTGCACTGTATCTTATTTTACAGGAGGTCCCAGTGCCTGAACCAGCCCTGGGGCGAAGTGTATACTGTGAAGGTAATTCTGATATGTTGTGTGGGCCACTAGTGGAAGAAGGGTGCAGTGTCCCAGAGGGCTGTGACCAAGTAAGTTTAACATTGCAAACCCTGACCTCTGGGTGGAGGCACCCCCATTGGATCCAGGCCCTCAACCTGTTAGGTGGCAAATCAGGCAGGGAGTAGCCCTGGGATAGCGCCATCTAGGGGTTATATAAGAATGGAACTTAGAACTCTAGTCTCTATTAGAGAAGCTCTGTCTTGGTTATTTCAAACTCAAACTGTCAGATTCTTTTCATCTACTCACTGAACAGTCGCCCGGAGATTTCTCCTACTGCTCGGTTCATTTCTGTTTAAACAGTATTTTCTCGGTTAAATTCAACTGCTAGTATTATTATTTTAACCGCAAACCGATCGGTTCAAGCTCTGTCTGTGGTATTGTAAGTAATAGACAGGTTTTATTTCGTGTGGAACTTTAAATGTTTATCGTTCAGTTCGAACCCGATCAGGTTTGGTTAAAACTTTAAAGAGTAAGCATTTTAAAGCTTTTAGAGTGCGGTTCCCGGTTCTTATCGGTTCTAAAAAAACCGGATTTCATTACGGTTTTTTCCATGACCTGTGACACGGTTGGGAACCGATGAGGGTGTCTTGCCTGGCACTGCCGTTAAAAGGGCAAGTTTCTTGGTTAGGCTGGCATCATGTCTGAGAAACCCAAAAGAAAAACCGGGCCCACTGGGTTTCAACACTGTAGTGTCTGTGGGAAGCCTTGCTAGAGGCTGACCCACACACTACATGTGTTTATTTGTCCTCGGCTGACCACCCCAATCTAGACTGCCAGATTGGTAAAATTTCCTGCAGCCACCCTGGATAAGAGAGTGGGCAGGCTCAGGGAACGAGAGGTCAAAAAGTCCGCTGACCGGATGGCCAGCCCGGTTCGGTGCCAACCGACCGAGGGAGTGCCTCTGACCGAGGGCGAGACTTCCTCGGCAAGCGTAAAGCAGGCCCTGAGGAGCCAGTTCCAGCTAAGAAAATAAAAAATCAGCAGGTAGGGAGTCCAAAATTCATTCCCCAACTGCTGCAGAAATAGCAAAGCTATACAAATTGTACAGTCACTTTCTCCGGTTCCATCCGAACCGCCTGTCTGGTAAAAGGTTGGTTCGCCGGTTCCACCGTTCAAGAATATGATATTGGAATTTTTATGAACCAGAGGAGGGAGGAGGATTGTGAACAGTGTGAATGTGACTTTGAGAGTCTGGATGTGCCCATTGAACTGACATCTCCCAGACTGACCCTTAGAATCTCCCCTATGCTTCTGAGTCCCTTCTCATTTTTGTTTTATAAAAGGTTGCTAGATCCTCCAGCTCCTATTGGAAGCTGTGGATGAGCAAGAGGAACCTAGTTTTGTAGAAAGGATGGATATTCCAGAGTCTAGAGATTGTCTATTCCTTGCATAATTCATTTAGGAAACAAACAATAAAAAATTTTAAAAGCTCCTAATTCTGTGCCTCCTGTGGACAAAAGATGGACAGGAGGTACATTCTGTCAGGTCCTGATACAATTCTTTTTCACAGCATTGCAGTCATGTTGGTGTGGTTCAGGCTGCAGCCTGTGATAAAGCTTAATATTCCTTATTTCACATCCTCCTGACAAGGATTCCAGGAGGATTGATGCCATGACAAAAAAAAAATACATGGCAGTGTCCTTGGGACTCAGGGAAGCAAATTACATGGCTTATGTAGCAAGGTTTCAAAAATCTAGATGGACACTGTCATGGCTTTGGCCAAACAGGCTTCTGGCCAGTTTCTAATGAGCTGGAGCAGGTGGCTGCTGATGGCATTGAGGCATCCAATGCTGCTGTGGATTTTAATGATGTATCCTCTAGAGTCATGGCTACATCTGTAGCTTTTCCGCAGGCTGGCCTGGCTCAGGTGTGCTAGCTTGTCACAGGATACCCAGACTAAGACTATGGATTTTCCTGTGGTAGAGGAATTCTCTGTTTGAGGGAGGACAGAGAATTATATGAAGGAAATGGATGAATATGGACTACCTATAAAGAGTGCTCTTGCAAGGGCGGCAAGCCACTCCTGAGGCAGACCCCAGGGGTAGGGGTAGGCCTTTTCACAGGCCTTTTACCAAACCCAGGCCTCCTCTGCTTATGTTTAGAGGGGTTCTTCAGAGGAGAGGCAGACGGGTGTGAGCAGGCCTGCTCTCACCCACTCAGCCTAAAGCACTCCAAACAGGCACCCTGTTGGGTGCCCAGGGCTGATTCTCCTTACCTGTAGAGGCAGGTGGCTTACTCGTTCGAACTGGGAGTCTCTAACTTCAGACAAGTGGGTCCCTGGAAGCAGTAGGTCGGGTCTGGTTCTTAGCTCAAAAATTTCCAAAGATGAGAATCAGATCTTTCCACCTGCAAACCCTTTAGAGACCTTTTCTTTAGAAACAGAAGTCTCATCCTCCTGGCTCTCAGAGCTGTGAAAGGTTTCTCCCTACATCAGGGCAAGGGTCTGTACTCCAGATATTTCCTCCCCCAAAAAGACATGAGAATGGCGGCCCATTTTAGACCTGAGATATCTGAACAAGCACTTTTGAAACCAAAGTTCAAAATGGTAACTCTGGCAATGATTTTACCCTTTCTAGGCCAGGGACTGGCTAGCCTCCCTGGACCTCAAGGATGCCTATTTTTCATGTCCTAATCAGAAGCTCCCACCGAAAGTACCTCAGATTCGAACTGCCCTCATGTCACTACCAGTTCAGAGCAATGCCCTTCGGCCTCTCCTCTGCCTCAAGGGTATTCACAAAATGTATGGCAGTAGCAGTTGCTCATTTAAGAAGGCAAAGGATTGCTGTCTTTCCCTACCTGGACAGCTGGCTCATTGTAGGCCAGTCCCCAGAACAGGTCAGATCTCACCTGCAAGTTACCCAGCAGCTGTTCACCTCTCTGGGCTTATTGCTCAATCTTCCAAAGTCAGTTCTGGAACCTGTTCAGGTGCTCACCTTCATAGGTGCAGGGTGGACACAAAGCAGGCCAGAGCCTTCCTCACCCTTAGAGAGGTAAGGAACCTGGTGGCTCTGGCCTCCTCCTTCACTCTGCAGGTCTCTCGACCAGCAAGATACTTCTTGCAGCTCTGGGGCACATGGCTGCGTCCACAGCTGTAGTGAAGCAAGATTTCAGATGAGGGACATTCTGTTTCACTTGAGAGCCTTTTGGTCTCAGAGAGAGACCCTCTTCCAAGTTGGTCCCAGTGACTGAACCCTGATCCCAGGCCCCCAGTGGTGGCAGGATCAGAGCAATTTAAGGCTGGGGTCCCTTTCATTCCTCTGTCTCACTTCTTGACCCTCCCTACGGATGGATCCCTCTCCTGGGGTGGGAGCTCATGGCGCACCTCCACTCAGGGAGTGTGGTCCCTCAGGAATCTCTGCCCACATCAATTTGCTGGAGCTCAGAGCTGTCTTTCTAGCACTTCATAGTTTTCTGTGTCTGTTCAGAACAAAGTGGTACAAGTCAGAACAGACAACACCACAACAATGTGGTACATCATAAAGGGGCACTGTCTCCGCCTTGTGCACGAGGCAATGAAGTTGTGGTCTCTGGCCTATTCTCTGAACACTTCCCAGATAGCAGTTCACCTGCCAGGAAAGGACAATGTCCTGGCAGATGCTCTCAGCAGGATTTCCCAGGGCCATCACGAATGGTCTCTGGATCCTCAAATACTGGGGATAGTTTCTGCCAGATGGGGCACCCCTCAGATAGATCTTTTTGCAGCCCCAGACAATCACCAACTTCCACTGTTCTGTTGCAGGCCCCCAGTGTTGGGCTTAGTCCCCCTGGATGCCTTTCTCCTAGATTGGGAAGGGAAGTTTCTTTACGCCTTTCCCCCCTTCCCTCTCCTATTCAAGGTGCTAGTCAAAATCAGATCCCAGCCTTGCAGGGTGATTCTGATTGCCCCAGATTGGGCCAGGCAGCCCTGGTACCCACTCCTTCTGTCCCTAGCAGTCCATCTTCCCCTGTGTCTCCCCAGGAATCACAACCTGTTAACCTGTGCCCAGGGGAGAGTTTGGTATCCGAACCTCAAATCCCTCAACCTCAAGGCCCGGCTCTTGAGGAGCTAGAATTTTGACCTACACCTTTCTCAAGGTGTTCTTGAAATCGTAAAGTCTTCTAGGAAGCCTTCCACTAGGCTACTTATAATTCTAAGTGGAAAAGTTTTCCATCTGGTGTTCTGGGAAACATATATTCTCGGAATCTGCTGATTTGCCCATTGTTTTGGACTATATGGTCCATCTTAATTCTTTGGGCCTGAGACCAGCTACCCTGAAAGTACATTTGGCAGCTGTCTCTGTTTTGTTTCAGCAGGAAAGCCTCCTCTCTTCCGTCCACCCTGTATTTTCCAAGTTTTTAAAGGATTACTTCATACTAATCCACCTTTTAGGGATCCGCCCCTGCCTGGATCTTAATGTTTGCATTGCTCAGTTAATGCAACCCCTTTGAACCTCTGTCTTATGCAGAGCTTAAGTACTTAACTTGGAAACTGTTTTCCTAGTGGCTATCACTTCTGCCAGGCGCATAAGTGAGTTACAAGCCTTGTCAGTAGAAACTGACTTTATCTTTCCACAAGGATAAGGTAGTCCTCAGGACTAACAGGAAGTTTTTGCCTAAGGTGGTTTCAGATTTCCATCTTAACCAATCTATCTCCTTCCAGTGTTTTTCATCGATCATTTCTCCTCTGGCTAGAGGAGATGCACAGTTTAGATGTTATGGGCCCTAGTTACTATATAGAGCGTACCAAGGGTCACAGGTTCAATCCTCCAACTTTTTCTCACTTATGGTGAGGTCGGAAAGGAGACCTGCCACTAAGAGATCAATTGCCAGGTGGATTGTCTCTTGTATCCATTTTGTTATCAAAACTGGGAAGGTTCCCCTTCCAGGCCGAGGGCTCACTCTAGCAGAGGTACAGCGGCATCTATAGCTGCTGCTAGAGACATCCCTATTTTAGAAATATGCCAACAGCTACCTGGAAAAGCGGTGACACTTTCACCAAGCATTACTCCCTGGATGTCCAGGCCAGGAGAAATGCTCGGTTTTAACAGCTGTGCTTTGGAGCCTATTCCTAAGTAGGTTCTGTCCCTCCTCCATGGAGGTACTGCTGTAGTCTCAATAGTCATAATA
The DNA here is from genome assembly GCA_016271365.2 of Neoceratodus forsteri. Classification (NCBI taxonomy): domain Eukaryota; kingdom Metazoa; phylum Chordata; order Ceratodontiformes; family Ceratodontidae; genus Neoceratodus; species Neoceratodus forsteri. The sequence goes on along the minus strand of CM028129.1, from coordinate 336,564,173 downwards.
TATGCAAGACTTCATGTTGTTTGAAGAAAATTACTCACCTTAGTATGTTGTTTCTTCTAATGAGTCTTGCTATATGTATACCTCCCCAGCCTGCCCCCTCAGAACTTCTACTTGGGTATGGGGTGGGCATTCTAGTGTGGGCACTAGTTATGCCTATTATATATTTTCCACCCCTTCTTGGGGTTTTGGGTGTGTGGTGTTTTTATTTTATCTTATATTACTTCTCATATTATTATATTATACTATTACTTTTGGCCCTTGACTTGAGTCTTTGTGTTGGGACCAGCATTGGAAGATTAATATTTAGGTAGCCAGTTGGCTGAGTGTGAGTTACAGCTTCACACAGACCTTAGTGAGTTTTTGCTCATAAAGATCTGACAGTTTGAGTTTGAAATAACCAAGACAGAGCTTCTCTAATAGAGCTCGAGTTCTAAGTTCCATTCTTAGAATGGAGTTAACTCTTTCACCTCCGGAGCAGTTCTAATGGTGGGACAAACTGCAATGGTCATAATATAGCAAGACTCCATTAGAAGAAACAACATTACTAAGGTGAGTAATTTTTTCTTCTGGACCAGTGTGGGAAGAAGGTTTATGCGTCTTTTACCCTGGGTATTAGCGCCCTAAATTATGTAGCTCATATGGGGGACTACCAGAAGCCCATCCTGAGTTAGGTGGAATCTAAACTGGACTCCCTTCCTGAGTCTCAGACAAAACAGGAAGTGCCTGACCTTGTTTGTTCTGCTCGTTTGGCCAGTCGGCACATGCTTCGTGCCACTTAAGATGTAGTGGACGCAGCTGGATGGAGTTCAGCTTTCGCCGTAGGTTTTTGATGTCATGCCTGGCTCCGGGTGTCAGATTTGGTCCCTGAAGTACAATCCGCTATTCAGGATCCGCCCTTCAGGGGTTCAGTGCTGTTCGGCGGGGATGTCAAGGGCATCATAACCGATCTGCAAGAGAAGGGTACTGCACTTAAGTCCGTGGACTCTTTGTACAGACCCCCTCAGGGACAGCGGCACCCTTTTCGTTGACGTAACCGACAAAAACCTAAACCACAGGGCAAGCAGGCCAGCAAGCGCCGGGCCCCTCCAGCAACCAAGACCCTCCCCCAAAAGCCACGGGAGCCTCGGCTGCTGCACTGCCCCAGACCTTCCGACTCCTCGTCTCTCCCACGGCCTCTGGACTCACCAGAAGAACCAGTAGGAGGGAGGTTCTCCTTCCATCTTCTGGGTTGGGAGAGGATAACGTCGGATGCTTCAGTTGATTGCAGCCGGACACTCAATAGAGGTTCTACAGAAACCATCCCAAAGACCACCCCCCAAGTCGTCTTACTCCCTGGAACATCTTCCTCTGGTCCTAGAAGAAATTACCTCCCTTCTCTCGAAGGCGGTGATAGCACCAGTTCCCAACCACCTTTGGGGGATGGGTTGCTATTCCCATTTCTTTCTAGTTCCAAAGACTACAGGAGACGTGAGGCCAATTTTAGATCTCAGCTCCCTGAACATGTTCGTGGAGTACAAACGCTTCAGAATGCTCATCTTGCAGGGCCTTCTGCCTCTTCTTCAGCAGGGACTGTGGCTGTGTGCTTTGGACATGCAGGATGCTTACCTACATATCCCCATATGCCCTTCCCACCGCAGATTCCTTCGATTTTGTTTTCAGGGGGACCACTACCAATTCTAGGCCCTCCCATCTGGTCTTTCCTCAGCCCCCCTGAGTATTTGCCAAATGCCTGTCTGTGGTGGCGGCCCACCTGCATACCTAGGGAGTGCAGGTATTTCCATACCTGGAAAATTGGCTCCTGGTGGCCCCATCCAGGGAGGAACTCTTGCACTCCCTTTCCGTTACCCTGCAGGTTTTCACCAGCCTGGGTATCGCCATCAACCAGGCAAAGTCCCATTTGGTCCCTTGCCAACACCTCCAATTTATAGGGGCGATCCTGAACATGACCATCGGCAAAGCCTTTTTGCCTCCAGACAGGGTGGGCACCCTTCAGACTCAGTTCCGTCTTCTGTGCAGTTACAGAAGGGTCGGAGCCAGGTCAGTCCTTCGCCTCTTCGGGCTAAATGGCGGCTGCCATTCCCGACAGTACCACTTTTCGGCTCCATGTGTGGATTTCTCAGTCGATGCTTCGGTCTCAATGGGACCAATCACTGGACAACCTAGACCAGGAGGTACTAGTTTCCGGTCCCATGATCAGGGACTCGCAATGGTGTGTGGTACAAGAGAACCTTTGCTGTGGAGGTCACTTCATTATCGAACCCCCCCCACCCCGATATTGACAACAGATGCCTTAGGAGACAGCTGGGGAGCCCATCTCGGGTCTCACAGGACTCAGGGCGGCTGGTCCCGGTTCAAACAAAATCTGCAAATAAATGTGCTTGAACTCAGAGCAGTCCTTTATGCCCTACAGGCACTGCATTCCTCCATACTTCCCGGTCATCTCCTCATACAGACAGACAGACGTGTGTAGTCTGGTATCTCAACAAGTGGGAGGAACTCATTCCTGCCCTCTGTGCAGGGAAGCAATGAGAGTGTGGGTCTGGGCTACCTAGCACAATCTTCACCTGACGGCCATTCATGTTCCGGGAGGAGTGGAAAACACACTGGTAGACAACCTCAGTCAGTCCTCAGCCAGGGCCCACGAATGGAAACTGGATCAAGAAGTTATAGACGACATTTTCTGCAATGGGGAACCCCGCAGGTAGACCTGTTCGCGTCTTCTCAAAACACAAAACTTCCTGCCTTCTGCTCGCTCACTCCAGGGCAAGGCATTTTTTGGTGGGACGCTCTGTTTCTCGATTGGAGAGACAGATTCGTCTATACCTTCAAACAACATGAAGTCTTGCTATATTATGACTAATGCAGTTTGTTTTGTCCCACCATTAGAACTGCTCCGGGAGGTGAAAGAGTTAACTTCCATGCCAGGCATGGAACTTGGAGCGCGAGCTCGGTTAGAGAAGCTCTGTCTGGAGGATTTCAAACTGAAACTGTCAGATTCTTTACTCCGCCTCACTGAACAGTCGCTCCGGAGATTCCTCCTACTGTTCGGTTCATTTCTCGGTTTAAAACAGTTTTTCTCAGGTTAAATTCAACTGCGATTATTATTATTTTAACCGCAAACCGATCGGTTCAAGCTCTTTCTGTGGTATTGTAAGTAATAGACAGGTTTATTTCTGTGTGGAACTTGTAAATGTTTATCGGTTCGGTTCGAACCAATCAGGTTGTTTTAAAACTTTATTCTCAAGCATTTGAAAGCTTTTAGAGTGCGGTTCCCGGTTCTTATCGGTTTCTAAAAGCAGTTTCATTACGGTTTTCCGACCCGATGACACGGTTGGGGACCGATAAGGGTGTCTTCCTAGCACTGCGGAAAAGGGCAAGTTTTGGTTAGGCTGGCATTATGTCTGAGAAGCCAAAGAAAAACCGGGCTCACTGGGTTTCAGCACTGTAGTGTCTGTGGGGAAGCCTTTGCCAAGGCTGACCCACACACCACATGTGTTTGTTGTCGTTTGACCACCTCAATTCAGACTGCCAGATTTGTAAGAATTTCCTGCAGCTACCCTAGATAAGAGAGTTGGTAGGCTCAGGGAACGAGAGGTAAAAGTTCGCTGACCTGGATGGCCAGCCTGGTTCGGTGCCAACCGAGCGGAGGGAGTGCCTCTGACCAGGCGAGACTTCCTTGGGCAAAGCGTAAAAGCTGACTCTGAGAGCCAGTTCCAGCAAAGAAAACTAGAAAATCAGGCAGGTGTGAGTCAAAATTCCTTCTCCAACTGCAGAGATAGCTAAAGCAATACAAATTGTCCAGTCACTTTCTCCCGTTCCGTCCGAACCGCCACTGTCTGGCAAAAGGTCCGTTCGGCCGGTTCCACCGGTTCAAGAATATGATATAGAAGAGTTTTATGAACCAGAGGAGGGGGAGGATGATTATGAACAGTGTGAATGTGACTTTGTGAGTCTGGATGTGCCCATTGAACCGGACATCTCCCCAGACAGACCTTTAGAATCTCCCCCTATGCTTTCTGAGTCCCCTTCTCATTTTCTGTTTTATAAAACAGTTGCTGAAACCCTCCAGCTCCCATTGGAGGAAGCTGTGGATGAGCAAGAGGAACCTGACTTTGTGGAAATGATGGATATCCCAGAGTCCAGGAGATTGTCTATTCCTTACATAAATCATTTAGGAAACAAACAATAAAATTTTAAAAGCTCTAATTCTGTGCCTCCTGTGGACAAAAGATGGACAGGAGTACACTTTGTCAGGTCCTGATACAGAATTTCTTTCACAGCAATGCAGTCATGTTGGGGTAGTTCAGGCTGCAGCCTGTGATAAAGCTAATATTCCCCTGGCTTCACATCCTCCTGACAAGGACTCCAGGAAGATTGATGCCATGGCTAAAAAACAATACATGGCAGCGTCCTTGGGACTCAGACAAGCAAATTACATGGCTTATGTGGCAAGATATCAAAAATCTAGATGGGACACTGTCATGGCTTTAGCCAAACAGGCCCCTGGCCAGCTTGCCAAGGAGCTGGAGCAGATGGCTGCTGATGGTATTGAGGCATCCAAGGTGCAATTCCATGCTGCTGTGGATTCTAATGATGTATCCTCTAGAGTCATGGCTACATCTGTGGCCTTTCGTAGATTGGCTTGGCTCAGGTGTACTAGTTTGTCACAGGATACCCAGACTAAGGCTATGGATTTTCCTGTGGTGGGAAATTCTCTGTTTGGGGAGCAGACAGAGAATTATATGAAGAAAATGGATGAATATAGAACCACTTATAGGAGTGCACAAGCCAAGGAGCGGCAAGCCACTCCTCAGAGACAGCCCCCCAGGGGTAGAGGCAGGCCTTTTCACAGGCCTTTTACCAAACCAGGCCTCCTCTTCGGCTTATGCTCAGAGGGGGTTCTTCAGAGGGAGAGGCAGACGGGGTGCAAGCAGGCCTGCTCCCACCCCTCAGCCTAAAGCCCTTGTCAAACAGGCACCCTGATGGGGTGCCCAGGGCCTGGTTCTCCATTACCTGTAGGGGGCAGGCTGGCTTACTTCGTTCAGGACTGGGAGTCTTTAACTTCAGACAAGTGGGTCCTGGAAGTAGTAAGCCAGGGTCTGGTTCTCAGCTTCAAAAAATTTCCAAAGATGAGAATCAGATCTTTTCCACCTGCAAATCCTCTAGAGACTTTTGCTTTGAAACAGAAGTCTCAACCCTCCTGGCTCTCAGAGCTGTAGAAAGGTTTCTCCTACACCAGGGCAAGGGTCTGTACTCCAGGTACTTCCTTACCCCAAAAAGACAGGAGAATGGCCTATTCTGGACCTAAGATGTCTGAACAAGCACCTTTTAAAACCAAAATTCAAACTGGTGACTCTGGCAATGATTTTACCTTCCCTAAGGCCAGGGACTGGCTAGCTTCCCTGGACCTCAAGGATGCCTACTTCCATGTTCTTATCAGAAGCTCCCACCGAAAGTACCTCAGATTCGAACTGCCCTCGGGCCATTACCAGTTCAGAGCAATGCCCTTCGGCCTTACCTCTGCCCCAAGGGTATTCACAAAATGCCTGGCAGTAGCAGTTGCTCATTTAAGAAGGCAAAGGATTGCCATCTTTCCCTACCTAGACGACTGGCTCATTGTGGGTCAGTCTCCAGACCAGGTCAAATCACACCTGCAAGTTACCCAGCAGCTGCTCACCTCTCTGGGCTTTCTTCTCAGTCTTCCAAAGTCAGTTCTGGAACCTGTCCAGGTACTCACCTTTATAGGTGCAGAATTGGACACAAGGCAGGTCAGAGCCTTCCTTCCCCTGGAAAGGGTAAGGAACCTAGTGGCCCTGGCCTCCTCCTTCACTCTGCAGGTCTCTCGACCAGCAAGGCATTTTCTACAGCTCCTAGGACACATGTCTGCTTCCACAGCTGTAGTGCAAGGAGCAAGATTTCAGATGAGGGACATTCAGTTCCACTTGAGAGCCTTTTAGTCTCAAAGAAAAGATCCCCTATCCAAGTTGATCCCAGTGACTCGAACCCTGATCCAGGCCCTTCAGTGGTGGCAGGATCAGAGCAATCTGAGACAAGGGGTCCCTTCATCCCTCTATCTCACTCCTTGACCCTTACTACAGATGTGCCCTTTTGGGATGGGGAGCTCATGGCGACACCTCCACCCAGGGATTGTGGTCCCTCAGGAATCTCTGCTCCACATCAATCTGTTGGAACTCAGAGCTGTTTTTCTAGCACTTCAGGTTTTTTCTGCATCTGTTCAGAACAAAGTGGTACAGGTCAGAACAGACACCACTACAATGTGGTACATCAACAAACAAGGGGGCACTCGGTCTTCGGCCTTGTGCACCGAGGCAATGAAGTTGTGGTCTCTGGCTTATTCCCTGAACACTTCCCTCATAGCAGTTCACCTCCCAGGCAAGGACAATGTCCTGGCAGATGCTCTCAGCAGGATTTCCCAGGGCCATCACGAATGGTCACTGGATCCCCAAGTACTGGGGATAGTTTTTGCCAGATGGGGCACCCCTCAGATAGATCTTTTTGCAGCCCCAGACAATCATCAACTTCCACTTTTTGTTGCAGGCCCCCAGTGATGGGCTCAGTCTCCCTGGATGCTTTTCTCCTCGATTGGGAAGGGAAGTCTCTATGTGCCTTTCCCCCCTTCCCTCTCCTGTTCAAGGTGCTTGTCAAAATCAGATCTCAGTCCTGCAAGATGATTCTGATTGCTCCAGATTGGGCCAGGCAGCCCTGGTACCCACTCCTTCTGTCCTTAGCAGTCCATCTTCCCTTGTGTCTCCCCAGGAACCACAACCTGTTAACTTGTGCCCAGGGGAGAGTTTGGTATCCCAATTTCAAATCCCTCAACCTGAAGGCCTGGCTCTTGAGGAGTTAGAATTTGCTGACCTACACCTTTCTCAGGGTGTTCTCGAAATCCTGAAAGCTTCTAGGAAGCCCTCCACGCGGGCTACTTAGAACTCTAAATGGAAAAGGTTTTCCATATGATGTTCTGGGAAGCATATTTTCCCGGAATCTGCTGATTTGCCCATTGTTTTGGACTATATGGTCCATCTTAATTCTTTGGGACTGAGACCAGCTACCCTGAAAGTGCATTTGGCAGCTGTCTCTGCTTTTATTTCAGCAGGAAAGCCCTCTTCTTTTCCGCTCACCCTGTATTTTCCAAGTTTTTCAAAGGATTACTTCATACTAATCCACCTTTCAGGGACCCTGCTCCTGCCTGGGATCTTAATGTTTGCATTGCTCAGCTGATGCAACCCCCTTTGAACCTCTGTCTTCGGCAGAGCTTAAGTACTTGACTTGGAAAACTGTTTTTCTAGTAGCCATCACTTCTGCCAGGCGCATAAGTGAGTTACAAGCTTTGTCAGTGGAGACTGACTTGATTTCCTTTCACAGGGTTAAGGTAGTCCTCAGGACTAACAGGAAGTTTTTGCCTAAGGTGGTTTCAGATTTCCACCTTAATCAATCTATCTCCCTTCCAGTGTTCTTCACTGACCATTCCTCCTCTGGTGAGAGGAGGTTGCACTAGATGTTAAGAGGGCCCTAAGTTACTACATAGAGGCGTGCCAAGGGTCACAGGTTCGATTCCTCCAACTTTTCTCACTTATGGTGGGGTTGGGAAAGGAAAGCCTGCCACTAAGAGATCCATTGCCAGGTGGATTGTCTCTTGTATCCAATTTTGCTATCAAAAACTGGGAAAGGTTCCCCTTCAGGCCTGAGGCTCACTCTACCAGAGGTATAGCTGCGTCTCTAGCTGCCAGAGACATCCCTATCTTAGAGATATGTCAAGCAGCTACTTGGAAAGCGGTACACACTTTCACCAAGCATTACCCCTGGATATCCAGGCCAGGAGGTATGCTTTCGGTTTGGCACAACCGTGCTTCAGAGCCTATTCCCTAAGTAGGTTCTGTCCCTCCTCCATGGAGGTACTGCTGTGTATTCTGCATTAGTCATAATATAGTAAGACTTCATGTTGTTTGAAGAAAAATTACTCACCTTAGTAATGTTGTTTCTTCTAATGGAGTCTTCATATTATGACCCCCACCTGCCCCTCTCAGAACTTCTACTTGGGGTATGGGGTGGGCATTCCAGTGTTGGCACTTTTTTGATGCCCATTTTTTGTTTCCACCCCTTCTTTTTGGGGTGTTTGGGTGTTGTGTTTTATATTATCTTATCTTATTTTTCTGGTCCCCTGGCTTGAGTCTTAGTGTTGGGACCAGGAAAAATGTATTAATATTTAAGTAGCCAGTTGGCTAGTGTAGGTTACAGCTTCCACACAGAACCTTAGTGTGTTTTGCTCGTAAAGATCTGACAGTTTCAATTTGAAATCCTCCAGACAGAGCTTCTCTAACCGAGCTCACGCTGCAAGTTCCATGCCTGGCATGGAAGTTAACTCTTTCACCTCCGGAGCAGTTCTAATGGTGGGACAAACTGCATTAGTCCTAATATAGCAAGACTCCATTAGAAGAAACAACATTACTAAGGTGAGTAATTTTTTTCTTCCCTCCTATTCCCTTAATTCCAAGGGTCCTGAACAAGCTCAAATCAGAGGGGGCACGAATGATCCTCATTGCTCCATTCTGGCCCAGGCAAGTTTGGTTGTCTCTTCTACAAAAGTTGTCAGAGGAACCTCCGCTACTTCTTCCTCTGTCGCAACACTTGTTGACCCAGGATCAGGGGACTCTTGTTCATCCAGGTCTCAAATCCCTTCATTTGCATGCGTGGCTCCTGCAGACTTAGCTAAAACCTGCTTCGGGGTTTCCCGCTCATAGCAGACATATTGGTAGAAGCTAGGAAGCCTTCCACCAGATCCACCTGTGCTATGAAGTGGAAACGGTTTTGTATTTGAGCTATGTCAAAAGACTTCGACCCTTTCTCTTGCCCAGCCAGCAGAATCCTGGACTACATGCATCATCTCTTCGATCTGGGTCTCAGCCATTCCTCTTTAAAGGTCCATACGGCAGCGATTTCTGCTAACCACATCCCCTTCTGAGACAGGACTTTTGCGCAGCTGAAAATCTCTAAGACATTCCTCAGAGGGGTCCTCCATTTGAGACCCCCCATCCGTATTCCTGCTGCCCCTTGGGACTTGAATTTTATTCTTGAGAAGCTTACTCTGTCTCCCTTCGAGCCGGCAGCCTCAGCAGATTTGAAGTTCCTCTCTTGGAAGACTCTCTTATTAGTGGCCATTACTTCAGCTCAGTGAATTTCCGAGCTTCAGGCCTTGATGTGCAAATCCATATTTGATTTTTCACAAGGAACATGTGGTTCTACGCACCAACCCTAAGTTTCTTCCTAAAGTGGTGGCTGAATCTATGCTGAATCAATCCATTGAGCTACCCGCGTTCTTTACACAACACTCCAATCATGGGGAGTACCTCTTGCACACTTTGGATGTTCACAGAATACTGAGATACTACACCTCTCAGACCAAGGATCTCAGGAAATCTGATCAGCTTTTTGTCTTTTTTGCTCTCAAAAGAGAGGGCAATGCCATTTCCACGCAATGCCTATGTAAATGGTTGGCTCATTGTATTGCTTTCTGTTACCACAAGTACAACAAGACCCTGCCGGGTCAAGTCAGAGGTCACTCCACCAGAGGAGCAGCTGCCTCTGCGGCATGTTTCAAGAATGTGTCAGCGGCAGACATCTGCGCAGCTGCAACTTGGACTTCTGTCCGTACCTTTATGAAACACTACAGTTTAGATATAGCCTCTCGCTGTAGAGCAGGCTTCGGGTTGGCTGTGCTTCACGGTCTTCTTTCATAAGACCCATTCAGCTGGAGGCTCCATACCATGGATAGTTATCCTCCTACCAGTGCTTTTCCTTGTTCCAGACTGCTTGGGACTCAGTCCTATATGTAGATACCTACTGCAAGAGCCTTCTCGAAGTAAGATAGTACAGTTACATAAGAACTTACTGTAACAGTAGATCTTCTAGAGAGGCTCTTTCAGTAGGTATTGCCTTCCCGCCCTCCATCCCCCTTAGCTTTTTCAGCTCCTTTTCCTGGAAGAGAAATATTTGCTTCTCTCTCGTCTTGCTTTTTTTTTGGCCCTTAGCGGGAAAAAACTGGAAGGCAGGCGTGGGGACTGCCTATCTGACGTCGCATGGCTTCGGTCACCTGACATGGAGTGGTCCCCCGCCAGAGACAGCTAGCTAGAAATTTTTCCGTGGGGTCCTGACGCTTGGCGGGTCAGTCCTATATGTAAATACCTACTGCAAGAGTCTCTCTCGAAGATCTACTGTTACGGTAAGTTCTTACATAACTGTACTTTAACGGAGCGCCTGGCGAGGGCACTGGCCGACCTGTTCAACACCTCTCTGGACTCTGGATGTGTACCACAGGACTGGAGGGTGGCGCATGTGGTACCCATCCTCAAAACTGGCCCAAAGGATGAACCAGCGAACTATCAGCCAGTGAGCCTCGCATCGATTGTGGGGAAGCTCATGGAGACCATCCTCAAAGAGAGACTGGTGAGCTTTCTGGAGAACAGTGGTCTCTAGGATCAGAAGCAGCATGGGTTTATAGCGGGAAGATCATGCCAGACCACCTCGTGGAATACTACGACTGGGTGACACGGAAACTGGACAGAGGTCATGCAGTAGATGTTCTGCATTTGGACTTTAGCAAGGTTTTTGAGTCAATACCGTGTGGGAGGTTGTAGGGAAGCTGGAATATGTGGGGGAGGGGCCAAAATTAGCAAATTGGATCACAAACTGGCTGAGGGGGAGACAGCAGAGGGTGCTAGTGGGGGAGGACTCTCGTCACCGAGAGCGGTGACGAGTGGGGTGCCACAGGGATCTGTACTGGGACTGGTGCTGTTTGGGATATATATAGCCGATATTTTGCACAGGATCGGGAGCAAGATCAACCTATTCGCGGATGATACCAAAATGGGAGCCATGGTTGATGACAGTGAGGGGTGGAAGGGGCTGCAGGAGGAACTGACTAAACTGCAGGAGTGGGCAGAAACATATGTAACCCCTAGATGGCGCTATCCCAGGGGCTACTACCCCTGCCTGATTTGCCACTAACAGGTTGAGGGGCCTGGATCCAATGGCGGGTGCCTCCACCCAGAGGTCAGGGTTTGCAATAGTTAAACTAACTTGGTCACAGCCCTCTGGGTCACTGCAACCCCCCTTTCTTCCCACTAGTGGCCCACACAATATATCAGAATTACCTTCACAGTATACACTTACCCCAGGTCTGGTTCCGGCACTGGGACCTCCTGTGAAATGAGATACAGTGCAACAATCTGTTGGTACTTTAGCATGAATACCTCAGGCAGTATAACTTTGCTGAAACAAGCAGCTCTGATTTATTTAGGGATATAACAAGGACGGGAAATCAGGTTAATTAGCTTATCACTCTAATAATCTACCTATGGCTCTGTGCACAGGCCTATCCCTATCAGTTACTGTCCCTGGGTACCCAAGCCCTAGTGGCTAGTCCAAACCGTGGCAGCTGGTAGGGGCCCTTTCACACAGAGAAAGGAGAATTAAACAGTCAGCAGTACAGTAATTCCATTTGGATTTAATGTGGCAATTCAACAGGGAGCAACCCTGAATTAGTACTCACGACCTCCAAATAAGATAGGGTCCTTCAATGTCAGCAGGGCTCACTTGAGGTACACAAACCTCTTCACACATCCATATAAAGAAAGCACTATACCAGGCAGGCTGCATCTGTATCCGATCGTAATTACTGCACAATACCGGGAGAACACACAGCAGATTCAGTTCCTGACAGACCGAGTGCAATTTTCAGCAATTCTTCCAGTCTTCTACAGGGTGAGCCTGGTTTCTACTCTTCAGAGATCCTTTGATTCTTTCTCAGGACGGATTCAGTCCCAACAAGCTGTTACACAAGCTGCAGACCGGAACTCTGGGCCTATACACGCTTTGACTAAAACTGCACACTGAAAAGCACAGGGCTCTTCCTTCTTCACTGCCAAAGCTCAACTGAAACTCCAACCCGACAAAACCGGCACTTCCTTTGAGTTCCTCCCAGTTCTTGACTGGATTGGCTGTCACTCACAATAGACTGCTGCTGTTGGTCCAAAAGGCACTGAAGTCTAAACTACATCTCCCAGAGTCACTGCCCATACAATCCTCTTGTGGCTGGCTCAGATTATGAGTCCAAGTTCTGATTCGTCCAAGGCACCATTTTAGAGCTAGCTTACCCCACACTGATTGGTCCAGTTCAGCAGTTCAAACCAGAATGGGGAACTAGGCAGACACTGTTCTGACTGCAAAAGAAAGTAGGTTAGACAAACTGTATTTCATTATTACTCTAAATAATTTCTGGCAAACAGTTACATCTTTCAGATAGGTTCCTTTGCACTCCTAGTGACTGCAAAATGAAGTGAATTGGCAGCAGCTTGAGTGGTACTCAATCAAAGAAACACACAGTCCCCCATACAAACTAATTATGTCTGCAAGCAGACAGCTCTTAAAGAGACAGTACCAGAGGTTCTAAAAACACTCACTGATAAATGGCTTAAATGCCAAACACCATTCAGGCTTGGAGCATTCAAGCAAGCTCCTGGAAGTCTTTTGGGAACCCCCATTTGCAGGGGGGTTACACATGGCAGCTGGGTTTCAGTACCAAGAAGTGCAAGGTGTTGCACTTTGGAACAGAGAGCAAGGGGAGGGATTATCACTTGAATGGAGTGCAGTTGGGAAGTGCTGTAGAAGAAAAGGACCTAGTAGTAATCGTAACAGGGAGCATGAACAACTCAGCCTAGTGCAGGAAGGCGGCAGAACAGGCCAACAAAATGGTGGTGTGTATAGCAAGGTCAATCTCTTCCAGAAGGAGTGAGGTTATACTGCCCCTGTACAGATCATTGGTCAGGCTCCACTTGGAATGTTGCGTGCAGTTCTAGCACCCGTTCCTGAAAAGGGACATAAGGTTATTGAAGGGGTTGCAACGCAGGGCCACAAAGATGATACAGGGTTTGGGGGTCAGGCCTTATGGGGAGAGATTGAGAGAGTTGAAAATGTACTCGCTGGAAGAGAGGAGGGACAGGCGGGCTATGATAGGGACCTTTAAGTATCTGAAAGGGATTAACAAGACTAACACAGAAGGGATCTTTCAGCTGAGGAGAGGGAGGGACACAAGAGGGCATGGACTGAGATTAGAGGGAGGTAAGGAGGCACTTTTTCGCAGAAAGGGTAGTGGACAAGTGGAATACCCTACTGGAAGATCTGATGTCCTGTAAGACAGTGGGCAGTTTCAAAAGGTGGTAGGACAGAGTAAGGGGAAGTGTTATGGTGATGGGGCGGGAGGGGCAGCTGCAAGATGAACTGTTAGCTGCACACTCGGGCAGACTTGATAGACCATGTAGCCTGTTTCTGCTGGCGATTTCGTATGTGTATTAGCAACCGCCTACCTATAATATTGCACATGGAGTAACAAAAGCCCAAAGGACAAGGAAGAATAAAAGAAAACAGGGCACTAAATGATTAAAAAATATCCAATATAAGGGTTTATCTAAGTAGACTGGAAAGCCTTAGAAGAGACAGAAGATGTAGATGCTGGAGTAGACTTGTTTTTAAAAGTACTGAATGACATTGTTAACAACAGGGCCCCCTGAAAAAGAAAAGAATAAGAGGACCAAGCGATAAATGCTAAAGTAATTAAACTCATTAAAGAAAGAGATGCTGCATGGGTACACTATAAGAATTCCAAACAAGAAAGGCACTGGACCCAGTTCAGGCAATTAATGAATAAGTGTAAAAAAATTAAAAAGGTCAAAAGTTGAATTATATAAAAACGAGCAATTGGCAAACCTTCAAGATAAAAAAAAAAAAAAAAAGTTTGGGGAAGAACTGAATAATTTGGCTCCAAAAAAATAAACATCAGTTTAATTAAGGAGGATGGGGAGATAACTGGCAATAAAGAAATAGCTAATCACTTAAATGAAAACTTCACAGATTTGTCCAAATATGTGTGTGATTTTAAGAGGTATGAAAACAAACTGTAACAAACCCTAAGTTTTATTTCAAACTGATTACGAAGCAGGAAGTATATAAATACCTAAAAAAAAAAAAACTAGATGAATCAAAGGGATCAGGGCCAGATCTGTTTGAGGCAAACATTTTGAAACTGGCAGCAGAGGAACTTTCGTATCCCTTACAAATAATCTATAACAAATCCATAGCTGCTCAGACTGTGCCAGATATCTAGAAGAAAGCATATGTGATTCCCATATTTAAAGGGGGTCAGTCCAACAACACAAGTAACTATAGGCCAATATCACTCTTGTCATTGATTGGTAAGATCCAGGAGAGGTAGTTGCACTCACACATTTCAGAATATTTAGAGAAATACAATAAACTGACATTAGCACAACACAGCTTCTGGAGGGGGTGTAACAGAGCAACTATCTTGGTCAGGTTCACGAATGATCTGCAGGAAAATATGGAGGCGGGATTGTATTACGGGAGCAGCATTTGTGGACCTGACCAAGGAATTCGACCTTGTGGATCATCCCCTACTGGAAGTAAAGTTATCAGACATTAGCTTTGGGGACCCTGTGCTAAAATGGATACATAGTTGTTTAACAAACTGGAAATAACAAGTCAGAATAAATGGGACAACATCTGATTTTAAGGATTTACATTACGGGGTACCCCAGGGCTCAATATTGGGACCTATGTTGTTTTCTTTGTATGTTAACAAACTCCCAGCAATATTGTCAGGATCTCAGATGGTGTTATATGCGGATGATGCCGTGTTATACATGGCTAATAAAGATACTAAAACAAAATATTGAATACGAATTTGAAAACATGGCTAATTGTTTACTGGAAAATAAACTTGTAATGAATAAAAAAGCAAACAAAAGGATGTTTTGCTCTAACCATAAACAAAAACAGTTGAAAGAACCATTTGAGATCCTGATTGGGGAGGGAATGAAGTTGGACATGCTGTCTGTCTTCAAATATGTAGTAGTTACTTTGGACAGTCAAACTTCAATACACATGTAGAAAACTTAGCAAAGCAACTACACAGAAATATTGGAGCCCTATATGATGCAGTAAGTGATTACCCAACAATCGAAACAAGAAAAACGATAGCACAAGCTTGTCTCATTCCAACATTAGAATATATGAGTTTCGTTTTTTTTTGGGGTGGGGGGCATCGGAAAACAATATGCAACAAAGAACCTGTCTGTATAACACTATATGCATATTAACTTTAGGAGCCCAAACCAGAGAGCACCATTGCAGTTTCTATTGCAGACTGAATTGGCTAGCTGTAGAACAAAAATATTCCAAATGTGATGTTTCATGTTTAAATTGCTGCACTGTTTACCGAATAATCCCATATCAACATTCTTTGAACAGAAACCGTGCGTGAGAGTTCTAAGATCACAAGACATTAGCAATACCCATGTGTAAAACAAAAAGCATTCAGGTACACTGCCATTAAAATATGGAATGGTCTACCAGATCACTTACGAAATTTACAGAATTGTCACAACTTTAAAATCTCCTTAAAGGAGCTACTCATAAAAGAGACACAGTATACATTTATTTAAATTTGTCTGGCATTTTTGTAACATGAAATCATTTTTGATTTATTGTTGATTGTCTGTCTATACTGTTATTGCGTTTATTAGTATTATGCTGTATATAGGAACTTTAGTAACTGTGTTAGAAATGTGCTTCATTATTGTTAATACAGTCTTATGTATACATTTGTTAATTGTTAACTGATGTAGATCATGGTTATTGTAATGTACTGTCTCTTATTTCTTTTTACAGCCCAGGTCAAGCCTGTAAAAGGGTCACGTGGCCCAGTGCTATTTACGCGGTTAACAAATTTTAAATAAAATAATGATTCTCCCACGGCTTAACTGTCTAAATTTGAGTCTCTAAGCCTGAGGAGTTAACTTACAATGTTTTAAAATAGCTGCCTTGATTTTCACATAGTCCTTGCTATCATTAGGGTCCAAGCATGAAAATGCTTGCCATGCCTTCCCAGTAAGCCATGGAGTCCGAGTTGGCCAGTGCTCCTGTGCCAATTCATATTGCAAACACAGTTTCTCAAACGAATTAAGAACATTAATGTCCATATCCTCTGTTAATCTGGGAAACAATTTAGACCCAGTTGTTGAGCCTTTGCTACTCCCATCTACACCATTACTTACATGCTCTGGCATCTGCCTCTGCTGAAGTGTTGCCATTCAGAGTTCATGGTCTCTCATCTGAAGTTGATGTCTATGTTCCTTCTCCCTTTCTTGTGCTCGGGCTGCCACTGCCTCTCACTTGGCTTCCTCTCGGGCTTCCTCTGCCTCTTGCTGCTTATTCTTCTCCTCTGCATCTGCCTTGCGCTGTTTTTCTCTCTCCACTGCATCTGCCTTGTGCTGTTTTTCTCTCTCTCCACTGCATCTGCCTTGTGCTATTTTTCTCTTTCCACTGCATCTGCCTTGCACTGCTTTTCTCTCTCCATTGCATCTGCCTTGCACTGTTTTTCTCTCTACACTGCATCAGCCTTGCTGTTTTTCACTCTCCTCTGCATCTAGCTTAGCTGCTTCAGTTTTTATGGCTGTGGGCAGAACATACAGCCATTTTGCTATCTGTAGCTTAAAAATGAAGCTTCGTGGAACACATGTTTTGGACACTTCCCTTCTTTCTGTTAAGAATGTCGGAGGCATAACTCTAAGCTGCTTATCAGATGCCATTAGGAACCTGAAACAGCTTGATAAATATTTGTTAAATATTGGTTGCCTATAAAGCTGGAGATATGCACATTTAAATACTAAGCATTTAAATAGCTTCTTGATACTAGTTTAACTTGGGAATGTATTGTCTTTCAAGAAAGATTCATACCTCATAAATGTCACCCTTTCCCCATCAAATCTATAATGTACACTGTTTTTAACCTCTAGAGCCTATAGCCCTCTTGTTATCTGTAGCTGGAAAATGGAGTATCCTGGAACACTTTTTAAACTTTTCAGTGTATCCTTCCATGCCAACTGAAATAAAATATTCTCTTCTTTCTGTTAAGAATGTTGGAGACATAAAACTAGGCTGCTTATCAGATGCCATTAGAAAACTGAAACAGATTGTTAAATATTGGTAGCCTATGAAACTGGAGATTTGCACATTTAAATACTAAGCATTTAAACAGCTTCTTGGTGCTAGTTTAACTTGGGAATGTATTGTCTTGCAAGAAAGATTCATACCTCATAAATGTCACCCTTTCCCCAGCAAATCTATGATTTACACTTTTTTTTTTAACCTCTACAGACAGTATCTGATGAGCAGTCTCAGACATATGCCAGGTCTTCAGTGAACTGCTTAGACTAATTATGTATCAATAAGAAGCCATTTTTTACTATCATTTTGGGGAAAAATATATTGAGTTACAGCAACACACACACACACTCTCTCTTTTTATGTATATGTGTGTATATATATATATATATATATATATATACACATATATACTCACACACACACATCATCTTCATCTTAATGGCCACAACATTGAAAATAAATTTTGCATTCTAATATGCTATAAAAAAAAAAAACTGTCAGTGAACGCAGTGAAGTTCAGTTTAGATTAGATTTTCTTTAAATATTTATCTTATATTTAGTACATGTACATACACACATGCTACACACCATCCTCATGGCCACAGTACTGCCAGGCGGCCTGGGTTCAAGTCCCAGCTGAGGCTCTTATTCTTTCTCACCTCTGTTTGTATGTGTTCCATAAAATATGCACACCTCCTTACTGCCTTCTCACATTGCTTGCTACCGTTATGTCATCTGATATGACTACCCCAGGTCCCGTTCCATTTTTTTGTTGTTGTTAGTACCCCCCAATTGCGTACTCTTCCCCTGGGTTTTTGTTTCCCAGGTGCATTACTTTGTGCTTCTTTGCATTGAATTTAAGCTGCCGTACTTTTGACCATTCCTCCAACCTTGCCAAGTCCCTTCTCATCCTTTCCACCCCCCTCCCCTTGTGTATCAACCCTGTTGCAGATCTTTGTGTCATCTGCAAGGGCATAATTTCCTTCTAGTCCCTCTGCAATGTCTCTTATAAAGACATTAAAAGGACCAATCCTAGTATTGAACCCTGCGGTACCCGCTAGTAACCCCCCTTTCTTTGGAGTGGACTCCGTTTACTATTACCCCCGTGTCCTGTTGTCTAGCCAATTTTTTACCCATACCCTGGGACCCACTCCCAGGCTGACTAACTTATTCATTAATCTTTTGTGTGGGACTATGTCAAATGCCTTGGTGAAATGTAGGTAGGCCATGTCCACGGCCCCTCCCTGGTCATCTACTTTGGTCACCCAGTCAAGAAAATCTATTACATCCATCTGACATGACCTTCCTGCTGTGAAACCATGCTGCCTTGGGTCCTGTGCCCTGCTGGCTTCTAGGTACTCAATAGTTCTTTCTTTCAGAAGTGATTCCATCATTTTCCCTACCACTGAGGTCAAACTAAAAGGTCTGTAGTTTCCTGCATTTGCTTTGCTCCCACTTTTGTGAAGGGGAATCACATCCACCCTCCTCCAGTCCTCAGGTACCACACCATCCTCCCATGATTTGTTAAAAAGGGTAGTCAGTGGTGTCACTAGTTCTCCCCTTAGTTCTTTTAGAATCCTGGGGTGAATCCTGTCGGGTCCCATTGCTTTGTTCACTTTCAGTTCTAGGAGTTCTTTCAGAACCCTTTCTTCTGTGAATAGACTGGTCTCGACCCCCCTATCCAGAGTGCTTCTATTGATTGGATTAGGTACCTCCCCTTCTCTTCTTTTGTGAATATTGAGCAGAAGTATTCATTCAGTATCCCTGCTTTTTCACGGTCACCCTCTGCTCACCCACCCTCCCCTTTATTAATCCTCACTATCCCTCCCTTGATCTTTCTTGGCTCTCTAATGTACCTATAAAAGGTTTTATCCCCCTTCTTAACCAAGTTGGCTATCTTTTCCTCTGTTTGGGCCTTTGCTAATCTGACTGCCTTCCCCCACTTCCTTCTGCTTTAATGGATACAGATCTCACTTTGAGGGGGAACTCTTGCAAAAGGCCATACAATTAGATAAGGCTATCAGGCATTAGGACCCCACAGAAAAATGTTCTAGCTAGCAGTCTGTGGTGGTGGTGGTATAAAGGGGGCAGCCCCCGGCACCACCTCAGTTCTTATCCCGCTGTTGACCCACAAACATCGGATCTACGGATGCCATAGTTGCGGTTGGCCGCCTGTTTTCTCATGCCTCGCGCAGTTTTTTCTTGTGTATCAACCTTTCCTCGACAGTTTTTCCATCAAGTTTAATGTCTTCATCGACTTAGTGGCGAAAATCTAAGTGTGCGTGTGGGAAGCAGATCCCGGCGAAAGACGGCCATTCTGCCTGCCTGATTTGCCTAGGCCCAGGCCACTGACCAGACGACTGCCCACACTGCCTCAAATTCAACAAGATCAGGATTCACTGCACCAACACCATAAAGGCCTATCTCCTTGAGCAGCAAGTAGCCGCCATGCAGAAGGCCCCAGTGGGACACAGTTTGTCCTCTTCAACCAGGGAGTCTCCGCCCAAGGAGAAGAGATTGGCAGGGAAACACCACCACTGGGAGAAGGAGAGGGCCAGATTGGAGTCCCACCCAAAGTCGCCTCACCGGGCGTCTACTACTTTCACCTCTGGCGGGAGGTCAGAATCGTTCCCCCCAGGTACCAAAGCAGCTTCTGGGGGGACACATAGGAAGTCGACCGCCTCTACTCGGGTGAAAGGCAGGGAGTCTTCTTCTATGGGACAGCCGTCTACTCAGATCCCCTTGGCCCACTGACCCCATAAACGTGGGTCGACCCATGAGGGACAGGCTTTGGCATCAGGCAGATCCACAGAGCCCACCACCCAAAAGCCTTCTGGGACATCCGAGATGCACAAGAAGCTGGACGAACCAGCAAAACTCCGGGAGGTCATCAGGTACCGGACACCTCCCCAACCCGAACACACCAGGTGGCGTCTGCTTCCAGACGACAGGGCATTCTGACTCAGCATCGGAAAAAGAGCAAGCGCCTCCAGCAAAAGAAGGGCCATCGGCCCTCAAGGACCATAGCTGTTGGTCCAGGTGACCGATTCCCCAGATATGGGTGTACCAGATGACCAGCAGCTTCCATTTAAAGAACCGGATGTCAAGCTACCAGACACTGAGGATCTGACACCCGATGTACACGTTGACAAAGTGCCTGAAGGACCGGTCGCCACTACCTCTGGACCAGATGCCCAGACCCTCCGGCGCTTCCAACCAGATGCCCCCACCGCCAGTCTTTCCACTAGCTGAGGTGGGAGCACTTTATAATGCGTGGTGGAATACCATCAAAGGTGATCTTCTCCCCAGACCAAGGGATCCATCCACAGTACGTTCTCCACCTAGAGACCTACCCCACTCCTGAGCGGCCTTTACCGCCAAATGAGAACCCGGCCACAAGATAAAGAGACAGGTGGACACCTGGGTCGGAAAGCAGCAAAAGGCATCAGTTGTCCATTCCATCCCCCAGCGGTCGCCCACCATTGTCCTCGGGACGATGCAGGGGACTCATCTTTGGACTGTTCCTCAGAGGACAAGCTCACCAGTCCATCTCCAGATTCGAGGGACTCACCGAGGTCTCCCCTGGATGACTTGTCCTTTTTGGACATTACGCGCCATATTCAAGCACTTTACAAATGGGACACTGAGGAATTAGACTCAGAATGGTGCAGACTGGCCACATTCCTGGGAGCCACAGATCCTAAGCCATTGGTCATCCTCCCTTTGGTGGAACCATTTCAGGATGTGACCAAGTCCACATGGAGACACCCGGCCACTATGACCGCAGTTCCTTGTAAGGCAAATAGAATTTATAAGACACCAAAAAGGGAGCCTTTTCTGGGTGAAAACCCAAAGACAGACTCTATGGTCATGACAGCTGCCCATGGCAAGGCACAGCAACCACGCCACATGAGTGCCCAGCCACCGGACCCAGAATCTAAAAAACTGGACCAGATGGAACACAAGGTATACTCTTCGGCAACTTGCACCTTTGGGTCACTCAACTGCCTGGCCAACATGGTCACCTACCAAAAATCCCTGTGGGCAAAGGCAATGGACCTGGCTAAGGTACAGCCAGATTCGGAGGGTAAGGTGGAACTCCCTGCTGTGATTCAGTGTGAAATGGATGTAGATAAGCACATCCTCAGAAGTTCTTATGGCTCCGCGGATACAGCAGCAAGAGCATCGGCCACCGGCATTTGCATGTGGAGTCATGCTTGGCTCAGGGTTTCAGGCTTCCAACAGGATCTTCAGGATGCTATCCTGGATGCTCCTTTGCAAGGACCAGTCCTGTTCAATCAGGACACTGAAAAACTCAGCACCAGACTTCAAGATTAGAGTAAAGCTATATCTGAAGTCCACAGAATGTACCAGTTGGAGCTGCAGTCCACACGCCGCTGTCCCTTTCGGAAAAATCAGGAACAGCAAGGAAAGCGCCAGACACAATATATGGGAGGCTTCAAAAGCAAAGGCCACCCTGTCCCGTAAGGCACCCAGGGCCTCAGAAACCCCAAGGTGCCAAGACCTTCCCTGCCTACACCCTCCAACACAGCCTGACTCCCTACTGACCCCATCACCACCACAGCCTATGCAGGGGGAGGTGGTAGGAGGGAGATTCTCTTCTACCTATCCGGATGGTCCAGTATAACATCGGACCAATGGGTCCTCCAGATAGCCGAAAGGGAAGGGATACTCCTTAGAGTTCACCCAGTTTCCACCAGACAACCCGAGGCCCCCACTGCTCATCCTCCCATGCACTCCTCCTGAGGGCAGAGATACAGGCCTTACTGGACAAAAGAGCCATACAGGAAGTTCCTTTTGCTCAAAGGGGAAAGGGATTTTATTCCCATTTCTTCCTTGTCCCGAAAAAGACTGGAGATCTCAGTCCCATTCTGGACCCGAGTTATCTGAACACCTTTATCGAATACAAATGGTTCAGAATGGTGACCCTGGCGAGCCTGTTACCAGTGCTCCACCAAGGAGCTGACTTTGCTCACTAGACATACAGGATGCCTACATGCACATCAGTATCCTGCCATCCCACAAGAAGTATTTACGCATCGCCTTCTAAGGAGGACACTACCAGTTCAGGGCTCTGCCATTCGGCCTATCCTCAGCACCAAGGTTTTTTACCAAGTGCCTAGCAGTGGTAGTGGCGGCCCTTAGGAGAGGGGGTCACTTCATTTACCCCTGCCTGGATGATTGGCTTCTTACTGCACCAACAGAAGGCCAATTGAACAGGATCTTGGAGGGAGACATTCAGCCTATTCCAGACTCTGGGCATCACTCTAAACCTGCCCAAGTCACGACCATGGCCAGCTCAAAGGGACCTCTTTGCATCCCCACACAACGCCAAACTGCCTAATTTCTGCCCACTAAATCCAGTGCCAGGTGTTTTCTGGTGAGATGCATTGTCCCTCTCTTGGACAGGGAGGTTTTTTTGTATGCTTTCCCTCCCTTCCCTCTGCTTCAGAGGATCCTGCTCCAGTTGCAGGCAGAAAAGGCCAGGATGATACTGGTAGCGCCATTCTGGCCTCGACAGATTTGGATCTTCCCTTGTGAATCTTCACTATTCATTATTGTTGGGTGTTAGCCAGAGGCGCGCACCCTCCACGGGAGTTTTTTGTTTTGGTTTTTTTTGGAGGGAGGAGTTGGCACAGTCGTGGCAGATGCACTGCATGGTGCACGCAGGTTGGCTGTTAGGCACTGTAGACTCCTCCTCTATTCCAGTTCTCTTTCTCCCACTGTCGAGGTCACACCTGCTGGATGAATAAACCAAATTTAATCTATGTCATAGGCCTTCGCTGTTCAACGCCTCCTCTCCAGTTCTTCATCCCGGTTCTGAACTGCCCAACACCATTGGTAATCTGGTAAGCCCGTTCTGTTTATTTCTTCCGACTGTGCCAGGCTCTTTTGCTAAAGTTTGATTATATTATGAACATACGAAATTTGGCAGCAGATAAAGGCCTAGAGGTCTATCAAATCTGCTCGAATGTGCAACTAGCACCCCTTATTCTGCAGCTGCCCCTCCCTTCCACCCTTCCCCTTCATTAACCCTCCCCCTTGTCCTGTCCCATCCTCGTTTGAAGCAGTCCACTGTTCTATTGCATACCACTTCAGCAGGTAACGCATTCCACCCAGCCACCACCCTCTCTGTAAAAAAGTGTCTCCTCGTCTCTTTCCTGAACCTTCCTCGCTCCAGTCTCATATCATGGCCCCTGGTGGTCCTCCCCTCCCTTACTTTGAACAGCCCCTCTGTACCCGTCTTGTTTATTCCTTTCATGTATTTAAAGGTTTCAATCATGTCACCCCTGTCTCTCCTCTCCTCCAGTGAGTACATGTTCAACTCCTTCAACCTCCTCTTGTATAAGTCCCCCAGCCCCTTGATCATCTTTGTCGCTCTGCGCTGCACCCCCTCCAGTAACTTAATGTCCCTCTTCAGATACGGACACCAGTACTGCACGCAGTACTCCAGGTGTGGTCTAACTAATGACCTATACAGTGGCAGAATCACCTCCTCCCTCCTCAAGGATATACCCCTTGCAATACAACCCAGCATTTTGTTGGCCTTTGCAGCTGCCTTACTACATTGTGCCGAGTTGTTCTTTGACCCTGTAATGAGCACACCCAGATCCTTCTCCTCCCTGTCTGGGCTAGCTGCACTCCCCTGGCTGGTAACTCCTCCTTGGGTTTTCATCCCAAAATGCAGCACCTTGCACTTTTGGCATTAAAGCCCAGTTGCCAGGTGTCTGACCAGGTTTCAAGCTTTGCCAGATCATCCTGCAACCCCTGCCATCCCCCTAGGTCATCCACCACCGCGCCTACCTTGGTATCATCAGCAAACAGACTGATCTTGCTCTTGATGTCCCATGATATGTCTGCAATGAATATCCCAAACACTGGTCCCAACACTGAACCCTGTGGAACACCGCTCGTCACTGCCCTTGGGTGTGAGAGCTCCCCACCCACCACCACCCTCTGTTGCCTTTTTCATAACAATATTGTTTTTACATCATGTCTGGTTCGGGGGCAAAGAGAAAATCCAAAGTGGGCCATGCCTCCATGTGTCAGTGCCCCTGTGGCTGGCATTTTTCCGTTTCGGATCAGCATGATGTTTGCTTGCAATGCCTGGGACCCAATCACAATATGGATCATTGCGACACCTGCTTCTCTATGGACTGCCATGTTCTCGAAGTTCTCGCGTTTAAAGTTGGCAGGGCTCTGACGACTTTCAGAGGACAGCATCACTCGCAGATCGCCAAGGCCAGAACACTTGACTCTTCCTCCGGGTTCCCTCCCGGGTCTGTAAGGCCCGGTGAGGAGGAGGCCTCTTTTGCGGTGTCGAAGGAGCAGCTCTGTTCACTGCGGAGTCACATTGCTGGAACCGCCCCGGCAGTCACCTCCACAGAGGTGCAGACTCCCCCAGTGTTGCGGCCCACGGCTACTGGGCCTGGCACTGGTGGACCCTTGGCGCTGCCTCCTGGCGCTGTCCCAGATCCCAGTGCTGTTTGCAGCGCCGTGGGTGGTGCCATGTCCCGCAGTGGTGCCATCACCAGGAGCCCTTCCGGGGTCGCTAGCCTGGAGGTCTGCCTGGTCACTTCCTCTTCGGAGGAAGATGACTCGCAGGCCGATCCAGACTGGCACCCTGACTCCTCAGAGTCGGAGAGCCCCTTGGGATGCAGTACCAGGTGGCCCAGCAGCCCTATCCCTGAGTCCCCAAAGTCTGTAGTTCCAGCGGATCCTATGGCTGAAGCCGTCCAGTGTGGATCCATTGGGGACAGCAGCCTGGGGGCTCAGGGTGGGGTGTCCTCTCCTGGGGAGGCCGTTGCAGCTGCCCACTCCTGGTGTTGCCCTGGCCTCCCCCTAGGTGGGGACTGGGACCCCTCCTCTGCAGTCTCCCTCGGGGGCCCTGCGGGATTAGGTGGCCCAACTTCGATGGGGTCAAGGAAGAGGGCAGCTTCTGAGTCCAAGGGGTGGAGGGGCCATGACGAAGTGTGGGTACCCGCTTCCACTGCCCTGTGGGAGGGAGTCGAAATGCTGAACTCTGCCTTTCCCTGAAGGTCTCTGAGACATCCTTAGTTGGCAGCACAGAGGGTTACCATTCTGTACCCATGCAACCCCAGTTGCAACACAAGAGATTCTCCCTCAGGGCTGTTCCGGAGTTTGCCATCTCAGACACAGCCTTAGCAGCCCAGTTTGGCCCCAGGGTCCCTCCATCTGGCAGGACCGGTCTCTGGGCCTCTGAGCCCTGGCAGAGGCCGGGCAATATCAGTTTGGTACCCATCTTCCATCTTTTTTCAGACACCTCCTTCTCTCCCAGGCCATGTGTGTCCTATGGGCCCTTAACCTGGGAGATGTTCAGAGCCACCACGGTGGCTTTTCCCACTTATGTTAGGGCCATTTACGAACAGCTTTTTAGTCTGTCTCCCCCACCGCAGGAGGACTCTGAACATTCAAGCTCCTCTTCCTGCTCGTCTTCCTCTTCCGAGGGAGAGGAACCTTCCGTCCACCTGTCCTCCAACGCTGATTTCACTGAGTATTGGCGTTTCCTTTTGAGGCTGGTTCAGGAGCTTCGCATCTCTTTCATGCTGAGAAGCAATACCGAGTGGGAGATGCACTCATTCCTGAGTGAATTCAGTGCCCACCACCTGGTGGTGCCGTCCTGGCCCATCCCTTTCCAGGAAGCATATATCCGCACCTAGCCGTCTCCAACTGCCCCTTCCCCAGCCCCAGCGGACTGCGGGAGATGGTATTGTGCCCCCCAGGAGTCTCTAGGTTCCCTACCTCACCTGTCTTCAGGGCTGACATCCCTAGATACTCCTTCCAGGCTTCAGTGCCTGTTGCATGATTGACCCCCGGATCCAGATTCCACAGAATTCGATCGGTGGGGCAAAGAGTTTTCTCTTTGGCTCGTGCGTTACTGTGTATAGGTTCTCGTCAGGCTCATGA
Organism: Neoceratodus forsteri; assembly: GCA_016271365.2. Taxonomy (NCBI): domain Eukaryota; kingdom Metazoa; phylum Chordata; order Ceratodontiformes; family Ceratodontidae; genus Neoceratodus; species Neoceratodus forsteri. Next base: position 336,538,184 of record CM028129.1, on the reverse strand, counting down.
CGCTGCCTATAACAGACATCTGTGGTCGGTGCTGGTTCAAGTCCTGGCATTTTTACCTGATACGGAGCAATCTAGACAGGCCATTGCCCTCTGTGCTCAGGGTCTGGAGCTTGCAAGGCACCAAGCAAGGGTGTCTTATGACACCACTGAGGTGGCATCCAAACTTGCAGGGACAACAATCTGCATTAAGCAGACAGCATGGCTTTGTCTGTCAAGGTTGTCACCCGTTGCCCGGCATAGGGTGATCTCCGCCGCTTTCCGGGGGACCCAACTTTTTTCCCGTAGGGCAAGGAGGACCTTACAGGGATGCCTCCATTCTCCCCGGCCATGGGGACACCCCCTTGTCCTGAACAACCTTAGATTTTGCTGGCCTAATAGGGCTTTAGGGTCTCCCCTTCCTGCGCCTCACCCTCAGGGGGCTGAGGAATCTGCTCCCTCAGTGCTGTGCCAGGTCCCCTCCGGGGGGCTTAGTACTCACTCAACAGTAATAAATGGTGAAGATTGACAAGGTAAGATATGAAAATTACGTACCTACCGTAATTCTTGAGCTTCTCTTTTATCTTTGCCATTCATTACTGAATCCATCCCTCCATCCCTTCATGGGCCTCAGTTCTTGGGCATCGTCTCCACCCTGCTTACCCTCCCGCTGCTAGAGGCCAGTTGGAGGCCGAGTCCCCCTGGTACCTCAGAGCTCTGTTTCCTTCTCTAAAAAGTCAGAGTGTTCAACCTGGAGGATGGCGAGTAGGGTCTTCACCCTAACCTCTGCGGGAACTCCCTCAGATTCTCCTTGCGATGCACTAGGGTGTTCCCCTCTTGGGGCTTGCCTAATCCTCTGATTTATTTCACCCTCTTGTTGTGATTTACATCAGTGCAGTCTAGGAGAGTCCGTGGGATTTTCCTCCCTCTCTTTTTCTTATGGCACGGATGTCCTGTGGTTCTCTTCTCCTGAAGTTGTGACTACACCAGTACTCCTGTGGTAAAACTTCTACCAGATTACTTTCCCTGCACCTAAGTCAGGGCTCGCTCCTCTTCTGAGCAGGACTGATCACCCTCCAAGAGGGACAGTCTGTGAAACCTAGGCTCTAGGATTTTCATAACAATGACCGATAAAGGATGGGAGGAGAAATCTTCCTCCGCCAAGACTGACAAGACCATTAATCTCCTTCAGACCTTGGCTCTGTAACCTCTGTGACTAGCCGGATCCTTGCTCCCTTGTCTTCATTCCCGCAGGAGTTTTGAAACTCTCAAGCCAGTGGTCTTCCATTTTAGCGTAATAGAGAGCCCTCCTCCCTTCCCTCTTTATCCTGTTCTTCCACCTCTTCTGTCTTTCTTCTTTCTATCCTTTGCCTTCTCCTTCTCCCAAGACCACCCAAGAATTGAGGTCCCATGGCCACTTAAGGTAGGGTTCTCTCCTTTCTGATTTCTAATTGTCTTATGCCTTTTTCAATTTATATCCTTTCCTTTTTCTATCCCTCAGCTCTCTTGCCTCACTCTTTCTCTAAAAACTGTTTCTCTTTTCTGACTCAACAGAACTGGGATGGAGGAGGAGTCTACGGCGCCTAACAGGCAACTCACGTGTGCCGCACAGTACATCAGCCACATGGGCAGCGCCGTCAGCACCAACTTCTTCCTCCAGAAAGCAAAAAAAACACCTGTGGTGGGTGCTCGCCTCCGGCTTACACCCAACAGTAATGAATAGTGAAGATACAAGAGAAGATGAAGAATTACGGTAGGTACATCATTTTCATTTCCCGCTGTTGCAACAGCTGGCATCAGAACTGCCAGTTCCATTGCCCCTCTCCACTCACTTGCTCTCCCAAGAGTAAGAGGCATTAGTCCATCCGAACCTCCGGTCCCTGCACCTGCATGCTTGGTACCTGCGGACTTAGCTAGGGATAGGTTTGGAGTATCCCTTAGAGTGGCAGAGGTGCTCTTGGCAGCGAGAAAATCCTCTGCCATAGTGACCTACTCTATGAAATGGAAGCGTTTCTGCTTGTGGGTGATTCCCCATTCTCTGGGTCCCCTAGGTTGTCCGGTGGAATCTGTGCTGGAGTATCTTCTCCACCTGTTGGACTTGGATCTCTGTTACTCATCCATAAAGGTGTATCTCTGTGCTCTCTCAGCTTACCATGCACCAATAAATGGGAAGACTGTGGCACAGCTGAACATCTACAAGACCTTCCTGAGAGGTATCTTGCATATGAAACCCCCCAGGAGAGCCCCAGTGCCATCTTGGGATCTCCTGTTTGTTTTAGAAAAGCTCATCTTGCAACCTTTTGAACCAGCTGCAAGCTGTGAGCTCCACCTTCTCTATTGGAAGGTGTTATTTTTAGTTGCCATTACCTTAGCCCAGAGGATTTCTGAGCTGATGTGTAAAGAGTCTTGTCTTGTTTTTTTTTACAGGGACAGAGTAACCCTGCATACAAACCCAAAGTTTTTACCAAAGGTAGTGTCTGAGTTCACATTAAACCAGGACATCCAACTACCAGTCAGTCAGTCAATCAAAATCTTTATTTATCCAGGTGAACATCATTGAGCAGAACTCTTTTACAAGATGGACCTGGTTAGAACAGGGCTGGGTAACATCCATCATAAATACATATAAATAAGTATATAAACACAAACACAATGGTGCAGTAATAGGGGAGTCAAATAATAAAAGGAAGACAAGGCAAGCCATAACAGAGGAGGATTCAAATACAAGGGGCAGGTCCACTACTGAACCATGCGACTGTATATAAACCATGTTCTCTGTATAGAAGTACCAATTAGTTCATTTACCAGGGGCAGTCACTAGTACTAGCCATGAAAATGGCTTGGAGAACCACCAACTAATGGCAGATGGGGTATGAGGAGGGGTCTGTAATATGTAAGCAAAGGATAAACATTGTGAGAAGTGAAGTCCCAAGAATAGGTCGGTAGAACTGATGCGGCAGTGGGGGCCTATGGGGAGAGGGAAAGGGGAGTTAGAACTTTTATAGTATAATTGCATGAAGACTGTGGATGAGTGCAGTATAGAGTTGTGAAAAGAAGGCTGGAGAAAGCGGGAAGATAGACCAGTATCAGAGGGAGGACAGAGGCATCAAGTGTTACATGAAAGCATGATGACAGACCAGGGCCAAGGAGGAAACAAGCACTAGAAGTTTTAACTCCTCCCAGTCCAACACGCCTACTATCAACCTTGGGGTCCCCCAGGGCTCTATCCTTGGGCCCCTTCTGTTCTCAATTTTTTTCAACAATGCAGCTGAGATCCTGGAATCCTGCTCAGCTATTCTCTACGCTGATGACCCGATCATCTACACTAGTTCTTCTAGTATTGCCTGCATAAACACATCACTTACTTCAGACTTCAATAAGGTCTTAGACTGGCTACTAGACCGTAAACTTGTACTAAATGAAAAGAAAACGAAAACCATGCTCCTAGGTTCTGCACCAAAGATTAAGACCTGTTCTAGTTTGCTGGAGGTTCTTCACCCAGGAGGATTTCCACTTGAAAATGTTACTTCCTTCAAGTACCTTGGGATCCTCCTGGACCAGTTCCTGGATTTTAATCTTCACATTCAGTCCTCGTGCAAAACTGTAAACTCGAAACTAGGAGTAGCTTACAAAGCGAGCTACATGCTTACGCCCTGGCTATTATTAGCAATTGCCCGAGGTATTCTGCTCCCAACCCTTACTTATGGTGCCTCTATTCTTACCTCTGCCCATAAAACCTCCCTACTAAAATGGGACGTAACTTACAACAATATATGCCGATTTGCCTCTTCGTCGCCTCGACTCAAACATCACTGCCTTCTTTATAAGGATCTGAATTGGCTCTCAGCCTCTGCCAGTAGACAATACTACCTTGGATTACTAATGGACTCGATTATCTGGGGGAAAAAAAACCATCCCAGCTGGCGGCGTTGCTGGTCCCTCAACCATCCTCCCATGGCCTGCGATCAGCTGACAAATCCTTGCTCTATGTTCCAAGATGTCAGACGACTAAAGGCACAGGGCCTTCAATCTCTGCTCCCAGGCTATGGAATGCTCTTCCACGAACTTCCGGCTGTCTCAGTCTCACTTTGGATTTAAAAAAAAAAGTGAATCAAGCAGCTATCTATTCTTAGCTGATGCTTGTACAGTACATGCTTTGACCCAACCTGAAGCTCCTGAGATTTACCAGTAATGTCACCCCTGCTCTAATCCAGCTCCAAGACTGTCTCCTCTTCCCCTCCCCATATTTTTCCTTCTCTTTGTAAATAACTTCTTGACTACTAGCTCTCTTCCTTCTTGAACCTTGTTACTGACCATCCACTGTTGTTTTGCCAGTTACCACCCCTGATCTTCCTTCTGTCAGTCTTTCTTGTTATGTTTGAACATTCCTCACATTTCTCTCTATATAACCTTACTATCTTATTAACCCTTTCATTCCACAGGTCGGGTCCATGGTATCTGCACTTATTACATATCTTACTGCCATTATCTGTATAATGCTTGCTATTATTTTTTGTTTCTACCCATTGTATTTTTGTAGCACTGCTGTACTGTTCCTCTATTTGTATTAGTGTACCCATGTTGCTGTTGTGCAACTGTTCTCTTTTTGTTGTACTCTCCCGGCTCGTGCCTAAAAATAGTCATTTTATGGCTAGTGCACCCACCCGGTTAACAAAAACTAAATAAAAATAAATAATTTGTTCATGGTTAAATGGTACAGGTTAGCATGATGACAATTCATGGTCATGGGAAACAATTGCACTGATCATTTCTGAGACGTGAATATAAGAGCTTGAAAGATGAGATGCCGATGGGTGGCCTCAGTTTCAGCTATTGTTTGCTGTTAATTCCACAAGGAGGACAGTGTAAAGCTTATAGCAGCCCTGCCAAAGCGAGAGTTAACTTTGGGAACCATCAGTAGGAGAGATTTGCAACTTCTCAGGGCGTAATTGCCTACTAGTTTTATAGGAAGACAGACTGTAATGTATTGGGGCAGTTTTTTGGAGATGGCTCTCAGGATCCATAAGGCTGTATTTTTATCACGCCTGAATTGAAGAAAACTCCACCCCACTGACTGATATAGGGAGCAGTGGTGAGTGGAATAAGGCAGGCCTGTGATGAACCTCAGAGCTCTATGATATAATGTGTCAAGTCTGGTGAGGTAGGAAATGGGACAGTGACTGCAGAGGATGTCAGCATAATCTATCAAGGATAGAATGGTTGATTGTACCAGCTATAGTTTGGCATCTCTAGTTAAGAAGCGGGCTATCCTAAAGAACAGGCCAAGTCTCTGTCGTAATTTTTTGAGTCATTCTTCAACGTGCTCTATAAAGGAGAGCCTATGGTCCAGCCATACTCCCAGGTATTTGAATTTAGGGACAAATTCCAACTTCTCGCCAAGAATTGTAGTAATTTGTGGCATAGGATCTGATAGGGCTGAATTTACCATTTGGGCAGAGGGAGAAAAGAGCATTGCTTTTGTTTTCTTGGCATTAAGGAATAGTTTTTTGTTCAGGAGTTGGTTTTGCAGCAGGTTGAACTCAGATTGAAGGTCATTACATGCAGATTGTAATGACTGGCAACTTACATAAAGAACTGTGTCATCTGCAAACAGATGACTGTTGGCCTTAGTTGTGCTTTCATCAATATTGTTGATATATATTGCAAATAAGATCAGTTCTAAGATAGAACCCTGGGGAACTCCTCTTAGGAGGGGTTTGAGAGTTGAGAGATCTCCTTCCGCTTTCACCTTCTGGAAACGATCAGAGAGGTAGTTGTTGAACCACTGTAAAGATAATGGGTCAGCGCCTAGTGAGGTCAGGGAACATAGTAACAGAGAAGGGTCGACGGTGTCGAGGGCCTTGCTGAGGTCCAAGAATACGGCACAGGTGTAATTCCTGTTCTCTAGCTGTCTTTGCCAGTCAGTCACTTTGGCAAGTGCTGCGATGGTGCTATATTTAGTTCTAAACCTTGACTGGGCTGGATTAAGCAGGTTATTAGCTTCTAGATACTGCCTCAGCTGGTTCCTTATGACTTTTTCCAGTAATTTTGACAAGACCAGGAGAATCGAAATCGGTCTGTAATTATTTAGATCACAGGGATTTCCGGACTTGAACAGGGATATGATGTGCGCTGTTTTCCATATTGAAGGATTGGATCCTTGAGTTAATGATAGGTTAAATAAATGGGTTATGGGCACGGCTAACACATGGATGCCCACCTTCAAGAAATATGGGTCGAGGGTATCCGCACCAGCACTTTTTTTTACATCCAGTTTTAGCAACAGGTCTTCAACTTCTTTCAGAGTAGTAGGACGCAAGGAGAAGACTGAATCGGTGACGCTAGGATCTGCACCTTGATTATCCACCTGAGAGTGTATCAAATTTGCAGGGGGAATTGTCGAAGGCTAAGTCTGCAGTCTCAAAGTGATTATTGAAGGCATCCAGAACTTCCAGTCTGTCACTAATGGTGTTATTGTTAAAGGAGATTTCATCAGGTAGTGAGCCACTGGACGTGTGACCAGACAAGTCCTTGACGGTTTTCCAAAATTTTGTAGGATTTTTGGAGGCAGAGAGAAATTCAGAATAGTTGTATGCAGCTTTTGTATCTCTAACCATTCTAGTGCATGAGTTTCGTGCCCTTTTGAACTTGCATCAGTTCGCAGCAGACTGGGTTTTGCTTGCTTTTTTCCATAGGTTATCTCTTTCAGTCAATGCAGATTTTAATAATGGTGTGAACCATCTACATGCATTTTTTGCTATTCGCACCTTAACTATAGGGGCATATTTATTTATGGCGTCTAGGATAATTTTGCTGAATATGTCGAATGCTGATTGCGTGTTTTTTGCCAAATAGAACTCTTGCCAATACAAGGAGTGTTTCAATTCGTTTATGTAGGCAGTGAGATCAAAGTTCTGTCTAGATTGCTTGGCAGCAAACTTCGCCGAAGTAGTAGGTTTGTTGCTTGATCTTATGCAAGCAATAAATGAGTGATCATTGATATCACTCAAGAAGGTGCTGGCAAAGGAGAAGAGATGTGGTTTATTCACTAGGATAACATTTAGCAGGGCACATGTTATCCACGTTCTTTTTATTTACTTGTGTTGGTTCGACAATGAGTTGCGATAATCTGTGGGTGTCACAGAAAGGTACGAGAGGAGCGGTGGTTTTAGATAGTCAGTCTAAATTAAGATCCCAAGAATAATTATTTCTGAGGATTGTTGTTCGATGATATTACTCAAATGAGGTAACAATTGTAGATCGGCAGAAGGAGGTCTGTAGCACCCTATGATACATAATGTTGAAGTGTGCGAGATGGTGACTTGAAGAGACAGACATTCATAAGCATTTGCAACAGCTAAAGCACTCAGACAGGATGCCATATACCTATCCTTGACATAGATGGTGACCCCTCCACCCCTGGAGTGTCTGTCTGCTCTAAATAGTAAATAGTTAGGGATATTGACTTCCCTGTCGGAGGTGGCCGAACTAAGCCAGGTTTCTGAAACCGCTAGGATGTCTGGTCGAGTATGGAGGACCCAGGCCTGGATCATGGAGAACTTCTTTAACAGACTACATACATTAATGTGGAGGAAACTCATGCCTTTCAGTGTGGCGAGGGCAATGTGATTGCAGCTGGTGGCCCCGGATTGAACTCCACATTTCCTAAGCACAGGAGAAGGAGTAGTAAAAGTTTTCTTAGAGTGGTAATAGTAAGCTTGTACTGGTAACCCCTTTACGTTGTCGTGGGCCATCGTCCTGGAGGGTGCGCCCCAACATTTTTTTGCCCTTCCCACTAAGGGTGGCAGAGACGAGTACTCTGACTGCTATCTGTAGAGGCGATGCCTCTGTGATGTTGGCGGAGGTCATAAGCTGAGGTGGTAATTCATTTCGTGTACCAATGTTAAAGGTAATATGAAAATAGTGTTAAAGAATTGGGGAGTTAAAAAGGCATATATCCACGTGGGACAGGAACTAGTTACAGAGCAGAAAAGATTAGTATCCACAGTAATAAAGGCTTGAGGTGGCATATATTGGGCATGTGATATGAGATAGAAGAAGGACCAGAACAGGATCCACGATTTGACACACATAGTGGAATAAGGATGGGGAGGCTAGAGAGGAGTGAGCTAGAAAGCCGAGGCGGGTTTATGTGTATTTAATCAGGACCGGGGAGGGTGGGTGGATGAAAATTGGCATCTAGGGCCCCTTGCTGAGGTAATCAGTCCTGGAGGGCAAGTCTGTACCTGCATTTATGTGCAGGGCTCGTAGGTTCAGACCTGGACTGCGGGTGGCAGTCTGGAGGTTGTCTGCCAGAGAACCACGGCTGTGGCTCTCAGACTACCTGGAAGGAGAAGGCAGAGGAGAATTAAATCAGAAAGTCAGAGGGACTGGGGCTGCTCGTGGAGCTAAAAAGAAATGCAGACTGGCTTAAACGGGGAGGGTTGCAGACCAAGATGTTAGGCAAGGTACCTCCAAGTCTGCGTGAGCAATAACAGGGCTATTTAAAACACAATACTAACGTAAAAAGGTGAAGGGGTCTTATGAGGAACACAGTACAGGCATTTACATTAAATCAGAAAATTTCAGCTGTAAAATATAAACAAGACAGTTTTAGCAGAAAACATAATCTAGCACAATATAATCAAACATTAACAGTGCAGAGCTATACGGAGCCTACCAGTTTATTACCCAGAGTACTTGAACAACGGGGAGGCATTGTTACTTACTCTGGATGTACACAGAATTTTGCATTACTCTCTGGCCAGGACTAGTTCCGCCAGACAGACCAGTTGTTTGTCTCCTTTGCTCACAGGAAACTTGGAGCACCAGCCACAAAACAAACTCTTAAGTGACTAGTGCACTGCATCACTTTTTGCTACCAGCACCACAACAAACCCCTTCCGGGACCGGTGAGGGGTCACTCCACCAGAGGGGTGGTGATATCTTTCACTTCCCTTCGAAATGTATTTTCAGCAGACCTCTGTGCGGCCGCTGCTTGGAGTTCAGTGCATATCTTTTTGAAGCACTACATTCTGGACATTGCTTCCAGAAGGAGAGCAGGTTTCGGCCTAGCAGTCCTTAAGGAACTGCTCTCCTAATTTCCTACAGTTTTTTATTGTCCTCCACCCTTCCAATCTGGGTCTCTCATTGGGCATTGCTTAGGTCTCAGTCATAATTGTATTTACCTACTGCAAGAGCTCCCCCTCGAAGTGAGATAGTACAGTTACGTAAGAACTTATCGTAACAGTAGATCTTCAAGGGGAGCTCTTGCAGCAGGTGGCTTTCCCATCCACCTGCCCCCAGGGACAAACATTACATCTTCTTTCTGGAGATGGGAGATCCTTCTCGGTTCTTCATTTCTATTTTCAGCTGGGTCTCTGGCGGGAGAACTGAGGTGGCACCAGGGGATCACCCCTTTATACCATGTCTGACGTTGGGCGGAGCCGACGTCAGGGGTGGTCGCCTGCCACAGACTGCTAGCTAGAAAATTTTTCCATATGGTCCTAACGCCTGGCAGCCTTCATCCTAATTGTATTTCCTGCTGCAAGAGTGCCTCTTGAAGATCTACTGTTGTGGCAAGTTCTTACGTAACTGCACTTTCCCTGTTCTGCTCTTTCTGTTTCCTTATACTTCCTGAATGCTATCTTTTTCTCCCTAACCTTCCCCTCACCTCTTTTAAGAAACATAGTGGTTTTTTCCTTCATTTTGATTTTTTTCTTCACACACAGGCTTGTTGCCTCTGTGATGGCAGTTTTGATATTTCCCTATTGCTCCTCCACCCCCTCCTTCTTGCTTATTTGCTTGTGCTTTTCTGAGGCACTCTCCCATTTTGCCAGAGTCAGCCCTCCTAAAGTCCAGTACCCTCACATTTGTGTGGCTTGACTCTATGGCTGTGTTTATCGTGAACCATACACTTTGGTGGTCACTTGTTCCCAGATGGCTACCCACTTCTAAATCTGAAATCCTGTCTTTGTCCCCATTTGAGAGTACCAGGTCTAAGATTGCTTCCTCCCGAGTGGGTTCCAACACTAGCTGTCTGAGGCATGCGCCCCCCCGCCCGCGTGGGGCATCAAGAATAACCCTGCTCTTGGATGTGGCTGCAGCAAAGGTGCTCCAGTTAACATCTGGCATATTCAGGTCCCCCATCAACATCTCCCCTTTTTCTGCCATCCTAAGGATGCCTTCTATAATTTCCTTGTCCATTTCCTCCCCCTGAGTTGGGGGTCTGTATACAACCCCCGTACTGATTGTGGTGCCATTTCCTGTCTCCAGGATGAACCACAGTGCCTCCTCTCCTCCCTGTGTACCCTTTAGTTCCATTGATTTAATCCCTTCCCTTATGTAGAGAGCTACTCTTCTTCTACCCACCCTGTCCCTCCTGTAGATGATGTACCCTGGTATGTTAACATCCCAGTCATGGTTCTCTGTGTACCATGTTTCTGTGATGACTGCCACAATATCTAAGCTTCCCTCTTCCATCAAGGCCACAAGTTCAGGGAGCTTGTTACCCAGACGCTGGCACTCATTGCCCTCCATTTTTTGATGGCCTTAACTCTTTTAGCCCCATCCCTGTCCTTACTGCCTTTGTCTTTTTCTCCATTTACCCCTGCCCTTCTCCCTATCAGCTTCTCTATTTAGGTGTTTACCTCACTAACTACCTGTTTTGTGGGGAGGGCTGGGATTTTCCTGCTCCTTTTTGGTGCCTCCCCCTTGGCTAGTTTAAATGCTTGCCAGTGAAGCATTTAAACCTATCACCTAGGATCCTGGTTCCCCTCCTGGACAGATGCAGACCATTGCACCAGTTAGTCCTGTATCCTTCCAGGTGGCCCTCCCCAGTCCCCAATGAAACCAAATCCCTGCGCTCTACACCAGTTTTTCAACCATTGATTAAATCCTATGTTGTGGAGCACCCTAGCCTCACCTGTGCCATAGACAGGCAGAACCTCCGAGAAGGTTACCATGTGTGCTACCTTTCTAAGGCCCCTCCCCAACTCCTCAGACTCCCCCTGCACTGCTCTGATCCAATTCCCAGCCTGGTCATTTACATAGATACATAGACACTGTGTGCAGATAAGGGCCTATGGCCCACCCAGTCTGCCCATTTGAGCTTGCAAGTTCCCTTTATGTTTTTCTAGAAGTCTGTTGCCCCTTACCCCTGACCCCCAGAATTCCCTTATGTCTATCCCATGCATTCTTAAATCCCGTGATTGTTTCAGCTCCCACCACATCCTCTGGCAGGGTGTTCCACTTGTCCACCACCCTTTCTGTGAAGAAATTCTTCCTCTGAATCGTCCTTCCTCCAGCTTCATTCTGTGCTCTCTAGTGTATTCCTGCACCCTGTTCTTCCCTGTAAGGTACTTTTATGTCTCTATCATATCCCCTCTTTCCCTTCTCTTCTCCAAGGAGTACATATTCAAGTCCTTCAGCCTGTCCTCATAGAACTTGTGATTTAATCCTTGAACCATTTTTGTTGCCCTCCTCTGAACCTTCTCAACCCTTTGTCCTTACGTAGCTAAGGTCTCCAGAACTGTACACTGTACTCCAGTTGGGGCCTCACTAGTGTCTTGTGTAGTGGAATTATGACCTCTCTTTTCCTGCTGGTGATGCCCCTGCCTGTACAATCCAGCATCCTATTTGCTTTACCTGCTGCCTTGTCATACTCTTTCCCTACCTTGAGGTCATCAGAGATAATAACCCCAAGATCCCTTTCTTGCTTGGTGCATGCTATATGCTCACCCCCAAACTGATATATTCCAGGGTTTCTGTGCCCCGTATGCATTATCTTGCACTTCTTTGCATTGAATTTCAACTGCCAAACCCTTGACCATTCTTCAAGCTTCTGCAGGTCCCTCCTCATTCTGTCTACACCCTCTGGTGTGTCCACTCTGTTACAGAGCTTCATGTCATCAGCAAATGGAAATTCTGGCTTCTAAGTCCTGCACAATGTCACTGATGAAGATACTGAACAGGACCGATCCAAGCACTGATCCCTGTGGAACCCCACTGGTCACTCTTCCCTCAGTGGAGTGACAGCCATATACCATCATCCTCTGTGTTCTGCCACCCAGCCAGTTACCCACCCACCACACTACTGTCCTGTCCACTCCCATATTCTTGAGTTTGTTTAATAGCCTTCTGTGTGGCACAGTGTCAAAGGCCTTGCTGAAGTCCAGATAGGCCACGTCCACTGCCTTCCCCGATTCACCTCCCTTGTCACCCAGTTGAAAAATTAATTAAGGTAGGTCTAGCATGACCTCCCCCAGTGAAACCATGCTGCCTTGGGTCCTGTAGTCTGTTGGCAACCAGATGTTCCACCAGTCTCTCCTTCAGTAGTGCTTCCATGATCTTCCCCACTACCGAGGTCAGGCTGACTGGTCTGTAGTTCCCTGCTTCCTTTTTGTTCCCGCTTTTGTATAAGGGGACTACATCTGCTGTCCTCCAGTCTTTGGGTACCTCCCCTGTTTCCAGTGATCAGCTAAACAGGATTGCCAGAAGTTCAGCCACCACCGCCTCTCTTAGCTCTTTAGGACCCTGGGGTGCACTCAATCTGGCCCCATTGCTTTATCGACTCTTATTCCTTCCAGTTCCTTTAGGACCCTTTCCCATGTAAAGGGACCATTTTCGCGCCATTCCCACTCCTTGTACTCTCTTCAGGCCCATTACTCTCCTCTTCCTCAGTAAAGACTCTGAGCAGAAATATCTGTTCAGTATGTCAGTTTTACTGTCGTCATCCTCCACTCAGCCCCCCATCCTCCCCTTCTTTTTATTTTTATTTTTTGTTTTATTTTATTGAACTCTTGGATACACCTGTGAGCGGATGCTCATTGAGAGGTTCCACATCAAATGCATTTAACCCCAAGGCAAAAAACTGAGGACAATATACAGATAATACAACGAGAGTACAGCAAACAGATAGTGAGAGTATTAAACATAAGGGGTTCATAAAATCCAGCCAGGAACTGGTAAGCTGCAGCATTGTACACAGTATGCCTGCGTCAATAGGTGGAGCAGGAGAAAAGGAGGAGAGAGGTAGCATAAACAGGACAGCATGGGAAGATGCAGGGGTTCGACTGGGACAAGATTGGGGTACAAGAAGTTTAGAGGGGAGTGCTAAGTGCCGAGGTTAGCCTATCCTAAATTGTAGGGACTGGAAAGTGCTGGTGGTAGTCAAGTCAATGGGAGGGATGTCTCAGCGGAGGCACCTGCAGGTAGTCATGTCAAATAGATGTTGGCGCAGTCTGAGTTTGAAGGATCCAAGAGTAGTAGCGCCAAAGCTGTCAGGCAGTAGCGCATTTGTCCAGAGTGATGCCCGGTGAGAGAAAGCACGTTGTGCCATGGATGTGTGGCATTTGGGCACATGGAAGGTTTGTGTGGAGGAGCTCTGGGTTTGTCTGGTGTTTAGCAGTAGGGACACTGGGTTCTGTACTCCAGGAGGAAGCCAGTTTAGTGTAGCCTTTTTGGCGAGAAGGCAGGTTTGATATCTTATTCTGTTGATATGTTGGAGTCAGCCAACATAGATATAGAGTTCGCAGGTATGGGTTAGTTTAGGTGCATTTGTAAGTAAGAGGCAGGCTTTATTTAGGGCAAATGAAATGCGTTGGAGTGCCATGTTAGGTTGCAGGTTGCAGACCTGTATATTACCAGTCCATAATCTATAAGGGATACAAGCGAGCTGTTGATTGCCAGTTTCAGTGCTTCATGGGTGAGACAAGACGGTGCCTGTGTCTGTAGAGGATGACGATTCTGGTGTTGATGGCTTTAGCACTGTTGTCAGTGTGCTGTGTGTAGGACATGGAGAAGTCAATCGTAACCCTCATGCATTTGAAGTGTGGGACGAGTTCCGGGTTGCTGCCACTGTCGTTTCGTATTGCTAAGGGGTAGTTTAGTTTGTTTAGTGCTGTTGCGTAGAGCATGGTCGTAGTCATTTTATACTTAATAATAAACTTTATTTGTAAAGTGCCTTTCAGGCACCGGACAGTAAATAAACATAAAAACAATAAACCGCATAGTACTATAACCAAACAACAGACTAAATAGCAAGATAAAATAATTGGTCTGGGTAGGCTTTCAGCCATAGATGTGTCTTCAAGGCCTTCTTAAAGCCCTCCACGGTCGTGCACTCACATATCTGATGGAGTGGAGAATTCCATAGGGCTGGGGCCACATACATAAATGCTCGAGCCCCAGATGACTTAAGGCTCACCCTGGGAATCTCTAGCAACCTCTCATCAGCTGAGCAGAGTTGTCACCTGGGGCAGTAGAGGGACAGGAGCTCTTGCAGATAGTCCGGGCCCAGTCCATGTAGGGCCTTGTAGGTCAGAAGCCCGACCTTAAAGGTAATCTGCCACTGGATAGGCAGCCAGTGCAGTTCGCGCAGCATCAGTGTGATGTGACTAGCACAAGGAGTTCTCATCAATAACTGGGCTGCAGCAGTCTGTACTAGCTGTAAGCAGTGGATATCAACCCCAGAAGCCCTAGATAAAGGGAGTTGCAGTAGTCAAGGCGCAAGTTCACAAAGGCGTGGATCAACGTTGGAAGGTAGCCAGATGAAACAAGGTGCTTAACCCTGGTGATGTTCCTCAGATGGTAAAAGGAGGACTTGACGACTGCTGACACCTGCAAACGCAGTGTCAGACCATCATCAAGAATTACCCACAGATGTCGCACTCATTCAGAGGAAGGAAGCTGGATACCCCCTAGACAAAGTCTGATGGGTTGGTCAGCCCCCAGCCCCCTCCTGTCCAGCGACCAGGATCCATTACCATCACCTCAGTCTTTCCAGAGTTCAACTTCAACCAGCTGGAGCTCATCCAGTCCTGGATTTCAGTGAGGCAGTTGTTAAATACCAAGCACGCACTATCCTGGTCGGGTGCAAAAGATAGGTAGAGCTGGGTATAATTAGCATAGCAGTGAAACCTCAGCCCATACTGTCTTACAGTGTCTCTGAGGGGGCAGCATATACTCCGCGAACAACATGGGGGACGACACCGAGCCCTGAGAAACCCCAAATGGCAGAGAAAATGGGTCAGAGGAAAAAATCCTCAACACCACCCTCTGAGTTCTGCCAGTGAGGAAAGACTTAAACCATCTGAGAACTGTACCAGACAGGCCACAGATGAACCTCAGGCACTCGAGAAGCACCCCATGTTTCACGATGTCAAAGGCGGAGGAGAGATCAAGAAGTACCAAGACAAAATGACACTTCTGATCTCTCGTCATCAAGAGATCATTGAGCACCCGAACCAGAGTGGTTTTGGTACTATGCCTCTTATGAAAACTGGATTGGGAGAGGTTCATAGATATCATGGATGGTCAAGTGGTTCTCCAGTTGCAGCGCCACAACTTGCTCAATTACCTTCACAACAAAGGGAAGGTTTGAGATTGGTCTGCAGTTTGCAAAGCAGCTTGGGTCCAGAGCAGCTTTCTTCAGGAGAGATGTCACCACCACCTCCTTCAGGGAGCCAGGAAACTCACCAGACTCTAAGGAGCACCAAACTGTCTTTGCTAGGACCAGGGCTATGATGTCACAACAACCCACTATCAGGGAAGTTGGGCCCGGGTCCAGGCTATAGCACGTTGAGCAGCAGCAGTCTCCCTGGATAGGAACTCTGCCTTTTTACGGGTGATTGCTGATTGATAGACTTGCTAATGTTCCATCAATCTAAGGTGGCCAGCAACCAGGGCAGATTTCTGCCAGTGACGCTCTAACCTTCGGCCAAGTCGCTGCAACTCCCTCAAGGTCCCATCAAACCATGGGGACCGAGGGCTAAGGGAGAGAGAGGACGAACACAGACGAGAGCGATGGAGTCCAGGGCCATAGTAACGGCCTTGTTACAGGCCTGAACCAGGCTCTCTGGACTCCCGCTTGCCTCTGGAAATACCGATAGGTCTAATACCACCGATAGACCATCGGGGCTCACATCCCGTAAAGGGCGATATCTGACCATCTCCACAGGTGCAGGGTTATACGGGGGGCATAAAAACTGAACCCCACAGTGTGGTGATCTGACCATCCGACCGGTTCCACCACCAAGTCAAGAGAGTGACTAAACTTATGGGTAGTAGAAGCAACCACCTGTGTAAAGCCCAGTGATGTCCACTTGGGAACAGAAGCAGGAGGCTGTTAAGGACAGAGGTTTGGTTTTATCTTCTGTTTTAACTGAAATATTTGAATTAGTTTTGTACTTGACATTAGTTCTGCGTGTTAAAAATTACTACTTTGAGTTAGAACTGTTACTTGGGCTGTGATATTGTAACTATTGGGGCTTGGGAACACTTGTTTGGCAGTGATAGAGTGAAATTTAAATGTGATGTTTGCCTGGTGTTAGGGGAAGGGGAAATTAACAAGAATCATCTTGTTTTTCATTGCAAAGCATCGTGGGCTGTATATGCAGATCACCACAGAATGTTATGCTGGTTCAACTTTAAGCAGAATTGCATGGTGCCGAAAGGCCTCTCACACAGTTTGCAAAGGGTGCTAACAGATGACATAGACACGTGTTTCGTCCTACTAGGACTCATCAGTATGTCTCGTGTGTTTGACACCCCAGTGGAATGAACCAGCTACCCTAAGACGGTCTGTCTGGGTTATGTTGTGGTGAACCCATTAAAATAAAAAAAATATTTAAAAGACAAAGAACCTCTGTGCACAAACACTGAGGCAAGGGTTACCCCAAAGGGCATTTGGCTGGGAAGCCAAGTTTCAAGAAAATACAAAATCACACATGCCCACACAATGCAAAGCATCATGGGCTGCATATGCGTTGTGTTGGCATGTGTGGTTTTGTATTTTCTTGAAACTTGGCTTCCCAGCCAGTGTGGGGGAAGGGGAAACCATCAGAGCCAGGATAAATGGTTCGGATAAGAGAGGGTTAAAGAGGACACCTATTCGAGGGGGGCTGAGTTAAGTGGGCAAAATAACAAGGGAGGCAGAAAGGTGAGGGTGACAAGGGGGTCTCTAATAAGGCAGGAAGACTTCCATGGAATTGAGATCACGAATGGGGGAGGATGGGGGTTGAGAGTGCATAGTGGAGGTAACCATAAGGATGATGGCGGTGTTAAGGTTCTGTTATTGGGAGACTCTATGATTAGGGGTATCCAGTGGGAGGGACAGGGGGGTGGATGCCATAGCTAGGTGAAGGTAGTGAGCATCTCTTGGCTGACAGTGCACAGAGCAAAGTTCATGGTGTACGAACTGGTTAGGGATTGTGGAGGGAAACCGGATTTCCTGGTGCATTTGGGAACTAACTATGTAGAGGGAAATAGCATTTTGGAAATCCAAGCAAGGTTCCAAGAATTTCCAGAGTCTGTCGGGATAATGGATGCAACATTTCCTTTTCGGAGATATTGCCAGTACCAAAGGCCTCAGTGGAGAAATAAATGAAGATCACAGAGGTTAATGACTGTCTCAGGAAGTGGGGTGAAGAGAGTGGGTTGGGGGTGTTAGGGAACTGGAAAGGAGTTCGGGAGAATAAGGGACTGTATGCCAAGGACAGGCTTCATCTTGCCCCGTTAGGGAAGGAAGTGCTTAAACAGGGGATGGCTGACTACATTCAAGAAAGGCGGGTTTAAACTTGTGAGGGGAGGGATAAGGGAGGGCTGCCAGAAGCCTCCTCCAGATGAGGGAGTAGCCTTCAAACCCAAGGGGAAACAGACTGGGGTGGAGGTTTCTGGAGGAGCAGAGGGAGGATGGAAGTATAAGGAACCTGGGTGGGGTTCGACAAAGGGATCAGGGGTGGGTGGTGTTAGTAAATGCCAGGAGCTTGGGAAACAAGTTGCCAGAGTTCCAGGCCATGCTGTTCGTTGGGGGGGGGGTGTATGTGGCGGTGGTCATGGAAACATGGGCCAACAAAAATCATGACTGGGATCTAAACGTGCGGGGGCACACTTTGCTTAGGAAGGATAGAAAGGAGGGCAGAGGGGGTGGAGTGGCTGTGTTCATTAGAGATGACATAGAAATTGCTATGGTAGAAGAGGCAGAGGGAAACGTGGAGGCCTTATGGGTCACCTTACGAACCCCAGCAGGACATAAGGTCAGGCTGGGTGTAGTATATAGGCCCCCCGGGATGGGTGATGATCTTACTTCGAGAAACAGCTCTTGCAGCAGGTTACACCATTTGGACTGAAGCTGGCAGGCGTCAGGACCCCACGGAATTCTTCTAGCTAGCTATCTTCAGTGGGGACCGCCCCCGACGTCGGTCCCACCCCGATGTCGGTCCGCCCCGGCGTCAGGCGTAGTACATAAGGGGGTCCTACCAGATTCCAGTTCTTTCCCCGCCGACTTGCATGTCTCAACCCTTCGGCTCAGCTTCTAGCACGCGACGCCTCGGTTAAGTTCTTCCTTCGGGAAAGTTTGTTTTTTCGGTCTTTGCTGCCTGATGTCCTCTCCAACCTCTGTTGAAGGCCATCCTTCGAAGTGCGCCTGTGGGAAGCAAATCCTGTTTAAGGATCCGCATTCGGCCTGCGTCCGGTGCCTGGGCCCAGACCACGACACCCGGTCCTGCTAATTTTGCCAGGGGTTCAACAGCCGGACCCGGATCCGTCGCCAGAAGGCCCTTCAGCTGTTCCTGCTCGAAGAAAAAATCAGGGCCATGGACGCAGCCTCCAAGGGGGAATCCTCAGAGAAGGCCCGGAGACACCCCGAGCACAGAGAGAGAGAGATCCAAGTCCCCTGCCTAGGGACTCTGACCTGTAGAGTCTGCTCCCGGTCTGACCGCTCCCTCCTCCGGGCCCATTCTCAGCCTCCCCGCTGGTGAAGACCCCTTCGCTCTCTTCTGTCTCACAGGCCAAGACCTCCAGGCCTTCCTCATCTTCCTCTTCTAAGGCCCTGGCTAGGTCGGGGGACTGTCATCACCACCATAAGTCTGGTTCCCGCCGTTCCGAACCCGACGTCAGGTCTGCCTCCTTGCCTCCTCCTCCCCAGAGGAAGACCAAAGAGCTTACCTCCTTGAAGAAGTCATCGGACCCGGCGCCGGCCCGTCCGACGCCAGCCCTACACCATAGGTCCCAGGAACAGTCTACCGTCAGATGCCCGTCACTGGTCAGGCCTACGTCTTCTCGGTCGTCGGCCGGGGCACCGACGTCCGTACCTGTACCCATTGAGAAGAGGACCCCAACGCCTCCCACCGATGTCGGTCAGGAGACGACTACGGAGGAGGAGCTGACCCAGCCCGAGGACCAGACGGGCGAACCCGGTCCTGTCGCACCCCCCAGGGAGCCCTCTCCGGAACCCGAGACCCCTGGGGAGCCGACGCCGGAACCAGACGACTGGCCATCGGCGCCTGGTCTGTCGTCGGGCCTCTCCATATTCGAGATCAAGGAGTTGTTCACTTACTGGTGGGACTGGTGGTTCCCACCCCTCCTCCTCTTCCTCCACCTGCGACCCCACCGGCCCCTGCGCCCCCTACTCCGTCCGGGGCGGCAGGCCGAGTACCTCCCCCCAGGAGCCGGCGGATCCTCCTAGGGGGAGACCAGACAAAAGGAGACCTCCATCCAGATCTTCTTCTGGGTCACCCAGCCCTAAGAGACCCAGAAGATGCCGCCGTTCGCCTTCGACGGAGGACACGGGATCGGAATTCTCGGAAGGATCCAAATCCCCTTCTCCGATCCACATCCCTTCTCCGGACCCACGTGAACTTTCTAGATCTCCTCCGGATGACCCATCATTCTCAGAGATCATGAGGCATATCCAAGAGAACATGGGCTGGGATGCGGAAGAATTAGACCCCGAGAGACTACGCCTCGCCAGGTATCTTCGGCAGAAAGATCCTAAGCCTGTGGTGGTACCACCCTTGGTGGACACTTTCGTGGACGCCACCAAGGCAGGTGGAAGGCCCACACTCGCCTCCCGCGATGCCGAAGAAAGCTGACTCGCCTGTACAAGGCCCCTAGGGAGGACCAGTATCTGGCTTCACATCCTCTGGCCGAGACTCTGGTCATCACAGCCTCTCATGACTGGTCCCAGAGATCGCAACATTTGAGCACCCTGCCACCGGACCCGGAGTCCGAACAACTGGACGCTATGGGCAGGCGCACGTATGCTTCTGCTACTTGCGCCATCAGATCCCTAAACTACTTAACCCACATGGTACAGTTCCAAAATGCCTTGTGGGAGCAGGGACTGGACCTGGCAGACAAATTGCCAGACGGTGAGCAGAAGGAGGAGATCTTCCCTTGTCAATCTTCACCATTCATTACTGCTTGGGTTAAGCCGGAGGCGCGCACCCGCTACGGGAGGTGTTTTTTTTTTTTTTAGAGTCGCCCAACGCCGCCACCCTCGAGGACGATGTACTGCGCGCGCGTGAGGCGGCCAAGTGAAGTCGCAGACCTCCTCCATCTCAGTTCTGTTTTCTCCCGCTGCCGAGGTTGCACCTGCGCGCTGTAGCGTATAGTTTCTGTTTTTCCACAACTGAAGACTCCCTCTTTTCTCAGACCATCCACTGACGCCGATACCGGTAAGACCTGCCTTTTATTTCTATATTGCGGTGCCAGTGCTTTATTACTTTTTTTTTCTGTTTAGTTCGTGATCATGTCCAGTTCGGGAGCAAGGCGTAGTCGGCGGGCCGCGCCCCTATGTGTCGGTGCTCCTGTGGCCGGCATTTTTCCGTCTCGGACCGGCATGATGTCTGTCTCCATTGCCTGGCACCCAACCACGACGTGGACACGTGCGCCGCTTGTTTCTCCATGGACCGTCGTGTCCTCGAAGTCCGCGCGTTCAAGCTCGGTAAGGTCTCTAGGCCCTTCCCCCGGGTCCCTCCCAGGCCTCATACGGTCCGCGGAGGAGGAAACTCTCCTCTTCTTTGCCGAAGAGGAAGCTCATGTGTCGGGGAACGTCGTGGTCCCTTCCAGGGCCATGACGGGACACCGCCTGCAGTCACCTCCGAGGTGCAGGCTCCCCAGTGTTGAGGCCCACGATTTCTGGGCCTGGCACCGTGGACTCTCGGCGCGCCCACCAGCGCCATTCGGATCCGGTGCCGGTGATGGGGGCGGGCGCCAGGCGGTGCTGCCCTGGCCTTGTTTGCCGCTCGTGGTGCCGCGGGGTCTGCCTGTGCCCCGGTGGCGCCAGGTTGGGTTCCGACGCCGGGGTGGCGCGTCGGCCTCAACTGATGCGGGAGGGTCAGGACCGGGCCTGGTTGTCGCGAGTGGGCGGGGTCATCCGCGCGGCCTTGGCACCAGCGCCTGTCGTGCACTACTGTCGGGATCCCTGGGGTTGCCAGCATTGAGGTTCTGCTGGTCTCATCCTCTCGGAGGCCGATGACACAGATGTGGACCCATCCTGGCACCCTGACTCTTCGGGGTCAGGGTCCCCGGTGGCACAGGGTGCTAGGCGGCACAGCGGGCCCCTTCCACTGTCCCCACTCCCGTCCTCCCCTGAGGGTCCTCGGGCTAGTGGTGGCCCTAGGTTCCAGGGGGGTGATGTGGTGAGGACTGAGGAGGAGGCTCCCCCTCCAAGGGGGCCTGTGACAGCTGCCCTCCCAGGTGCTGTTGCCTCTCAGGGTGGGGAATGCTGCAGTCGAGGAGGAGGGCTCTCTCGGAGTCCCGAGGGTCGAGGGCAGGGACGGTGCCCCGTCTCCTGCCACCCTCGTGGGTAGCTAGGAGCCAGAGCATCGAACCCCGCCCTTTCCTCTTGGGCCCTGGTTTCCCTCCAGTGGCGTTGCTGTGGAGTGCCTCTGGACCCATGTAGTCCCGGTTCACAGGAGGTTCCCACGGGCTCTTCCAGGCATCGCATCTCTGAGGGTCTCGCCTTGCGGCCTGGTTTGTTGTCCAGGATCCCGCCAGCTCGGGCCCGCTCGGATTTCAGAGCCCTGGCAGAGGTCAGTTGCCCTTCTTCAGAGTGCCCTTCTCCAGTACTCTGCATCCACCCCCGGCTCTTCCAGGCCATGTCGGTCCTACAGGTCCGTTATCCTGGAGCAGTTCAGAGGTTCTATAGCGTCTTCCCCTCATACGCTAGATACATGCATGAGCCGGTCTTTCGACTCTCCCCACCGCCGCAGGAATCTTCTGACTCTTCGAGCCTCCATCATCCTCGCCTCCTCCTCTGAGGGAGAGGAACCCTCTCTATCTTTCTTCCCGACGCTGATTTCACTGAATATCAGCTATTCTCCTAGGATGGTGAGGGATCTGTAACTTTACGTTAGGGCGAGACAATACTGGACGGAGACGCGTGAATTCTTGGAGAATTCTAGTGCCCAGCACCTGGTGGTACCTTCCTGCTATCCCTTCCAGGAGGCTGCTCATCCGCTCTGGCAGTCACCAGCCGCCCTTTCTCCAGCCCCGGCTGACTGTCGTCGAAGGTATTGTGCCCCCTCGGAATCCCTGGGTACCCTTCCCAACCCGTCCTCGGGTTTGGTGTACCTAGAGACTCTTTCCCGGCGCCGCCTGGCGCACGACCGCCCACCAGATTCGGATTCACTACAGTTCGACCGTGGGGGCGAAGAGTGTTCTCTTCTTCTCATGCGGTGGCTTGCATTGCATCACATCAGGCTCACCACGCTGCCTACAGTCGGCATCGTGGTCGTCATGCTCCCAGCTCCCAGCATCAATGCCTGATACGACAAACCAGACAGGCTATTGCCCTCTCCGCTATAGGCCTGGAGCTGGCAAGACACCAAGCAAGGGCATCTTTATAGCGCCAGTGAGGGTGCTTCAGGCTTGCGGGACAGCGATCCGCTTAGGTGATCGGCATGGCTCCGTCATCAAGGTTGTCACCCTGGCCGGCTTGAGGGTGATGCGCCCGCCTCGGGACCCGCTTTTTTCCTCCAGAGCTAGGAGACTTTGCAGGGCTTCCTCCGCCTCCCGCCCTCGGGGGCACTTCCTAGCTCTTCTCCCACTTAGGCTTCTCTTTGTGTTAGCCAGGGTCTTCCTTCTGTTCCTCACTAACAGGAGGCTGGAGGTCTTGTTCCCTCAGGGTTCTACCCCCTTTTTTCAAGGGTGGGGGCTTTGATTTCACCTCAGTAATGAATGGTGAAGATTGACAAGGAAGATATAAAAATACGCACTCTACCGTAATTCTTGATCTTCTCTTGTATCTTCACCATTCATTATTGATACCCACCCACCTTCCCCTCAGTGGCCTCCTTCTGTATGCCTCCTCCCGCCTGCTCTCTCTCCTTGGCCTTCATGCCAAAAAAAAAAAAACTGTTTTTTCCCACATTCTTGTGAATGGATTTCTCTTTTTCCTCAAGGTAGAGAGGAACGAGTATCAAGGTAAATTTCTTTAATTCTGAGGGAACTCTTCTGACTGCCCTATGGTGCGATTCCTACCTTCTTCAGGTCATGTAGTTTCACAGCCCGGTGGCCATGCCCTGTCTTGGCCTCCTCAAAGTTTGGAACCTCTGGCAGGCATTATTTTTCAAAGCTTTTCCAGCTGCTGACTGAACTTGTCAGCTTCAAGCCTCTGTCTGCCTTGTCCTAGCAAGTCTGATTGAGTTCCTCTCATTTTCTCACAAACTGCCTTCAGAAGGCATAGTCTTTCCCATACTCTTCTGTGGTAGCACTTAACAAGGTGCTAAGGAACTTAGTCCTCTTCCTGGATGGGCGCCTTCCGGAACAGGTTCTGCTCGGACAGTCTAGAGCCTCAACTAGGATGAAGGACTTGGCATGTTGAGAGTTCAGAGAGTCTGCCTCTCTTGGTTCTGTTCAGGAGGTTCTGTGAACCTCTCTCAGTCTAACACTGGGATTCTTGTTCTTATTAGTCTTCGAGCTATAAGCCTCTCAACCAACAATGCTCGATGGGCACTGTTCTCCTCTCAACATGCCTCTTTTCTTCTTCTTCTTCTTCTCTCTCCTCCCTCTCTGTTCCTCCCTAGAGCCGCCCGGAAAGGAGGCCCTAGGTCCTTAGGTAGAATTCTCTCCCGTCTATTCTCCATCGGCTTATTCCTTTTCAGTTTATTTCCTTTCCTTTTCTATCCTCGGCTCTCTTGCCTCACTTTCTTTTTCTTACACTTTATTTTCGCCTCCGCTAACAGAACTGAGATGAGGAGGAGTCCATGACCTAACGTCGCCCCTCATGCATGCGCCGAGACGTCCGCTCCCGAGGGCGCGCCCGCTGGAGCCGACTTCAAAAAAAACTCCCGTAGCAGGTGCGCGCCCGCTTAACCTAAGCAGTAATGAATGGAAGATACAAGAGAAGATCATGAATTACTGTAGGTATGTAATTTTCATGTTGCAAATCCTCCGCACGGGTTCGGACGTGGAACCCAGGTGCTGCGAGCCATGACGATTCCTGCGGACTCCTCGGCCAGAGCGGCAGCTGGGCGATGCCTCCGAGACACTCATGGCTCCGTGTCTCCGGATTCACCCCGGACGTCCAGAAGAACATCCTGGACGCCTCTTTTGATGGAGAAGTTCTTTTTGGTGAATCCTCTGAGAAGGTCCTCAACAAACTCCCAAGAGGCCGGGAAGGTGAGGTCGGTCCAGGCAATGTATCGACTCCAGGCTTAGTTCCTTCAGAGGAACCAAAGTTGCTGTGGCTGGACGCAGAGACAGCAGTCCCGCACCAGACCACAACAGAGGGGCCCGTCTCGAGAGCCCAGGGAAAGCTGCCCACGGGTCAAGTCAGCGCCAGCTAAGCCGGGCTCAGCCTCGGCCCTCCACCGCCACAGCATGACTCCTTCCCGCCCCCGCTCTCAGGATCAACGGGACATCAAGGTCGGGGTCGACAAGTGATGCCTGCCAGGGTGGCAGTCCATAACCACCGACAGGTGGGTCCTTCAGTTGGCCTAAAGAGGCCACTTTATAGAATTCGCAGACAAGCCACCTTCGAGGCCTCCTCTGCCTCCTGCTACTCGGGTCAGCACAAATTGCTTATCAGGCAAGAAATACTCGGACTCCTCAGAAGGGAGCGGTGAGTATGTTCCAGAGAACCAGATAGGATCCAGATACTATTCCCACTTCTTTCTGGTTCCAAGAAAACAGGGGACTCGTCCAGTCTTGGACCTCAGCGACCTAAATATAGTGGGTCAGCCATAAACGATTTTGCAAGGTGACCCTTCAGGGTCTCATTCCCATGCTAAGGCAGGACTACTTAGTGTCCCTAGACATGCAGGACGCCTACCTGCATATCCCTGGACTCAAGCGCAAGAGGAGGTTCCTGCGCTCGAGTTTCTCGCCACCATTTTCAGTTCTGAGCTCCTCCGCTCGACTGTCATCGGCCCCAGGGTCTTACTAAGTGCATGGCAGTCGTGGCAGCGTCTTTAAGGAGACAGGGCCACTGTGTGTTCCCGTACTTGGACGATTGGCTTCTCATGGCCGCCTCCAGAGAGGCGTTGTTGCTGGCTATCCAGAGCACCCAGTCTCTGGGCATCCTCATCAATCACGAGAAGTCTCTCCTCGTACCATCACAGAAGCTGCAGTTCATAGGCGCAGTTCTGGACACCGTCCAAGGGAAAGCATTTCTTCCGCGAAAGAGCGCAACACATCAGATCCCTCATCAGGGACCTCTCGGCGAAGAAGACTGCTCCTGCCAGGCTGGTCCTTCGTTTGCTCAGACACATGGCTGAGGCCATTCCAACCATCCCTTTGGCAAGGCTCCACATGCGGGTAACTCAGTGGATGCTCAAGGTGCAGTGGAACCAAAGGCAAGACCACATGCAGAAGCCGGTTAGAATCACGAATGCTGTGATTCGAGACTGGCAGTGGTGGCTAGACCCAGGAACACTCTCTGCGGGTGTTCTGTTCACAGCGCCGCCCCCGGAGGTGATTCTTTCCACAGACGCCAGAGCTGGGGTGGGAGCACACCTGAACGGGTGAGGTCCCAGGAACGTGACCTCAAGAAGCTCATCTCCACATCAACATTCTGGAGATGAGGGCGGTCCTTTACGCCCTGCAGGCCTTTCAGTCAGAGATCCCGCCGAATACTCTCATGCTTCAAACAGACAATACGGCGGTGATGTAGTACCTCAACAAACAAGGAGTCGCACACTCTAACCCCCTTTGCAGGGAAGCGATGAGAGTGTGGGATTGGGTAATCCAACATGGCGCGAGCCTGATTGCAGTTCACGTTCCCGGAGTGCACAACACAATCGCAGACGGCCTGAGTCATTCCCAGGCCAAGGTCCATGAGTGGGAACTTCTTCAAGGGGTAGCAGAGGATCTGTTTCTTCGATGGGGCACTCCAGAACTGGACTTTTTCGCTTCCCCATCCAACGCAAAACTGCCCAATTTTTGCTCGCTAGATCCAAGGCCTGGTGTTTTCTGGCGAGACGCGTTGTCCCTCTCCTGGGCAGACAGATTCCTCACGCCTTCCTCCCTTCCCCGCTGATCCAGAGAGTTCTTCTCAAACTGCGCAGGGAGCATGCAACAATGATCCTGGTAGCCCCATTCTGACCCAGACAGATCTGGTTCCTTGCTAACGCAGCTGTCCCGGAACCTCCAACTCTGCGTCTTCAGCTCCCATCTCTTTTCTCAGGAGGAAAGTTCTCTAGTCCACCGGACTTACGCCACTGAACCTGCATGCATGGCTCCTAGAGACATAGCCATTTTTGCGACACGGGTCTCACAAGAGGTGGCGGAAGTTCTTCCGCATGCCAGAAAGCCGCAACGATGCGATGTACACTATGAAATGGCGCCTTTTGCTTGTGGTCGAAGCACGCGGCTTTCCTCTAGGATGCCCGTGAAAGTGGTGCTGGAATACCTGCTTTCCTATTCCATTCGGGTCTCGCTACTCCTCTATTAAGCTGCACCTCTGCGCGATTTCTGCTACTCACCTCGGTGGGACAGCGCACAGCGGCACAGCTTGATGCTTCTCGAGATTTCCTGAGAGGTGTGTTACACCTTAGGCCACCCATTAAGGATCCAGTTCCTCCATGGGACTTACTCTTTGTCCTGGAACAACTCACGCTTCCCCTTTGAACCTGCCTGATTATGCAGCCGCGTTTTCTGTCGGGAAACGTTATTTTTAGTTGCTGTCAGCAAGGAGATTTCCAGCTCCACGCCTCATGTGTAAGGAGCCTTATTTAATTTTCCACAAGGACAGAGTATCTCAAGGACTAATCCTAAGTTTTTGCTTAAGGTGGTCTCTGCCCTCACTCTCAACTAGGACATCGATTTACCTGTATATTTTCCTAAATATTCCAATAGAGGAGAGGCATTGCTTCACACCCTGGATGTTCACCGCTGTCTAAGGTATTACCTGAACAGAACTAAACAGCTTCGCAAGTTGGAGCAACTATTCGTTTCCTTTGCTGAGAGGATGCTGGGCCAATCAGTCTCAAAGCAGTCTCTTTCTCGCTGGCTTGTTCAGTGTATCTCATTTTGCTATGACAGCAAACAGAAGCCCCTCCCGGGTACAGTCTGGGGCCATTCGACAAGGGGAGTGGCTGCCTGCTTGCAGCACTTCGTAACGTCTCCCCCTCTGCCATTTGTGCCGCAGCTACTTGGAGCTCTGTGCACACATTCATTAGGCACTATAGCCTGGATATTGCATCACGGCAGAGAGCCGGTTTCAGCCTGGCCATGCTACAGGATCTCCTGTCCTAGAGTCAGGACTTGTCAAAGATCTTTCCTAGTTTCCTCCTCCCAGAATGCTTACAGGTGCTATTGCTTGGAAATCGGTCCTAATGGTGTAACCTGCTGCAAGAGCTGTTTCTCGAAGTAAGATAGTACAGTTACGTAAGAACTTACCGTAACAATAGATCTTCGAGAACAGCTCTCGCAGCAGGTACCTTCCCGCCCACCATTCCCCCTTGGAGGAGGCATGGCCTACCGAGCCTTGGGCAGGGGCTTTCGTCCTTTTTCTTTTGATGACGGATCCTCGGTCTCCCATTCTGATGTCATTCTGTGGCTGGGAGTCTCCGAGGGAGAACTGGGGAATCTAGCGGGACCGCCCCCTTATGTACTATGCCTGACATCGGGGGCGGGACCGACGTCGGGGGTGGTCCCCGCTGAAGATAGCTAGCTAGAAGAATTCCGTGGGGTCCTGACGCCTGCCGGCTTCAGTCCTAATGGTGTAACCTGCTACAAGAGCTGTTCTCAATGATCTACTGTTACGGTAAGTTCTTACGTAACTGTACTTTCTGGAGGATGGATTGCTGGACAACATCATTGCCCAGTGTGGACAAAAAGGGGAAGGAGTGGTGTTGATGGGGGACCTTAATATGCCAGGTACAAACTGGGGAACCATGTCCTCTAAGGTGGCCAAGGAGCAGAGGCTGCTGGACGGCTTCCAGGATGTGTTCTTAACACAGCATATGATGGAGCCCACAAGGGAAGGGCATGTCCTGGACGTGGTTCTGGTGGATGGGGATCTGGTAAGAGACCTGTTTGTAGAGGATCCCCTGACTGGGAGCGACCACAATACTGTCTGGTTTCAAATAAGCATGGGGGAGGGGGAGATCTAGGACACTGGCAGTGGACTTCAGTGGGGCAGACTTTGTGGGCATGGGAAATATTTTCAAGGATCACTTGAAGGGGATTACATCAGTGACAAATGTGGAAAAGAGATGGGAGGTCATAAAACAGGGACTTCATGAGGCAGTCAGGACCTGCGCTAAGGTGAAACGTAAGGGAGCAAGGTCACATAAACCATGCTGCTGGTCCAGTGAGGTTCAGGTAGCGGTCAGAGAAAAGAAGGCGGCCTACAAAAAATATAAAACAACAAGAGGGGATAGGGATAAGGAAATGTACCATCTTGCATCTAGAAAAGTCACCCAGATGGTGAGGGGGGCAAAGTCTAGTAAAGAGCAGCGTCTGTCACAGGAGATACATGGAGGGGAAAAGGATTTCTTCCGGTACATTGGGGAGCGGAGAAAAACTAAGGGCCATCTCAGCAGATTAAGATCAGAAGGAGGGTGGGTGGAAGAGGCGAGAGACCAGGCAGAGGGGGATGGGATGTCTACAAAGCAAGGCATAATGGGGATAGAAGCGGCAGGGAGTGGGATCAGGGGAGCAACAGAAATGGAGCAGGAGGGAGAGGTACCCCAGGGGTGTCGCATCAGGATAAAAGGTCCAGTAAGGTCGAGAGGACGGATGATGCTATCTCCACCGAAAGGGTGTTTTTAGCCCTCAAGGCCCTAAAGCAAGACAAATCTCCTGGGCCGGATGGCATTCATCCGAGAGTACTATGGGAATTGGTGGACATGCTGGCTGCACCCCTGGCGGAGCTCTTCAACAGGTCACTTGAGACAGGGAGGGTACCTAAGGATTGGTGAGAGGCACATGTGGTGCCAATCCATAAAGGGGGGTCGAGGGAAGTACCAGGTAACTATAGACCCATCAGTTTGACCTCGGTGGTGGGAAAATTAATGGAAAGTATACCAAAGGAATGATTGGGGATTTACTTGGAGGAGGCGGGAGGTCTGGATAGTTGGCAACATGGGTTTGTGCCAGGTAGATCATGTCAAACCAGTCTTGTGGGGTTTTATGAATGTGTAACATCAGAACTGGACAGGGGAAAGCCTGTGGATTTATTTTTCTTGGACTTCAGCAAGGCGTTTGACTCTGTCCCCCTCAATGGTCTGGTGGAGAAACTGATGGCGTTGGGAGTAGGCCCTTTGATGGTCAGATGGATTGAAAAGTGGCTAGCTGGACGCACCCAGAGAGTAGTGGTCTGTGGGGAGCTCTCAAGCCCTAGAGAGGTCAGTAGTGGGGTACCGCAGGGCTTGGTCCTGTTTAATGCATACATATCGGATATCAGGGAGGGTATACGGTGTGAAATGAGTCTCTTCGCTGATGACTCCAAGATGGGAGCAGTAGTTGAGGGGGAAGAGGGGAGGTTGGCCATGCAAGGGGACCTGGACACCCTGGAAAGCTGGGCTCACACATGGAAATTAAATTTCAATATCACGAAGTGCAAGGTGTTGCATCTTGGGCGGGGAAACCCTAAACACAGGTACACCCTGGGAGGGGAGGTGCTGGAGGCCTCAATAGGGGAAAAAGATCTAGGGGTCATGGTGGATGCACGTATGAATAACTCTGAGCAGTGCAGGAGAGCGGCTAGCAAGGCAAACAGGATGTCGGGATGCATCGTAAGGGGGATCACCTCTAGGAGCAGGGAAGTGATTCTGCCGCTGTACAATGGACTCGTTAGACCACACCTTGAGTATTGTGTACAGTACTGGAGACCACACTTGAAGAGGGACATACAGCTCCTGGAGAGGGTACAGAGGAGGGCAACTAAGATGATACGAGGACTAGGGGATTTGATGTATGAGGACAGACTTGAGGAGCTCTGCCTGTTTTCATTGGAGGAGAGGAGAGACGGGGACATGATTGAGGTCTTCAAGTACCTCAAGGGAATAAATAAGGTAAACATGGAGGGGATCTTTAGACTAAAGCAGGGAGTTATCACCAGAGGGCATGGTTTGAAGTTGGAAGGTGGAAGGGTGAGGGGAGAAAAGAGGAGGAGGTTTTTCACTGAGAGGGTGGTGGACCCTTGTAATGCACTGCCTGGCGAGCTGGTTCAGAGATCCACAGTGGAGGTCTTCAAGAGAGGGTGGAACAGACACAGAAAATGGATGTGTCAGATGATGGCCTTGCCCAGGGGGGGTGGGGATGGATGATAGGGGTTTCTGGAACACAAGTGGG
Source organism: Neoceratodus forsteri (assembly GCA_016271365.2). Classification (NCBI taxonomy): domain Eukaryota; kingdom Metazoa; phylum Chordata; order Ceratodontiformes; family Ceratodontidae; genus Neoceratodus; species Neoceratodus forsteri. Next base: position 336,507,683 of record CM028129.1, on the reverse strand, counting down.
GGGGGGCCTCGGCACCCAACTAGGGATCTGAGGTTCGAGCAGACTCGATAGACTGTAAGGCCTAATCTGCTGGCAGTTAGCATGTCATCAACTGGAGGAAGTCCCGTCCAAATCGCGAGAGTTCATCATCGACCCAGGCATTAAAGTCGCCCAGGACCATCAGCCTGGATGACTCAAATGCCATGTCGACCATGAAGTCTGCTACTTCCTGAAGGAACCGCTTTTCATCCCCGGGTGGATGGTAGATGAGAGCGATACTACAGCCTACACCTGCAACCACGGTACACTCAAATGAGTTGATCTCCTCAAGTGGCACACTTGTAAGGTCCAGTTCCATCTTAAAACAGATAGCCCCCCCCCCCCCAACGGTGCAATGTTAAGCGGTGTATCAGCAAGAACCCAGCCGGAACAGCAGCCCCCAGTATGGGGCTAGCATTATCATCCAGCCAGGTCTCGGTGATGCAGACCAGATCTGCTATCCCAACAAGATCTGCAATTATTGCAGTCTTGTTCTTAATGGATCTGGTATTGCACAACACCGCTCGAGTCAGATGGGATTCCGGGGCCGCCCAGGCTGTCTGCCCACCGAAAGTGGATCCCTTGGGTATGGAGACCGGGCATGGAGGACCAGGTTCCAGAATCCTTTTCACCCCAGGGCATCTCCTGGGTCTCACTACCCTGATTCGAGAACCCCGCCATTCACCCTCCAACGTTCGTAACCTCCCGCCCAGCCCCACCCGCCACAAACAATTCCCAATGCTCTACAGTGTTGGTATACTGTAAAGGGTGGCAGTAAATGGGTGGAGGTCACGAAGTTCGGAGGGTGATTAGCGCATGACTAGGAGAGCAGTCCACCGACACATCTAGGCACCCAAAATCTCACATCACACACCAAGACCCAGAACACTCAAAATCACAAATGCAGCAAGTAGCAATGAAATAAATAAAATTCTCAAAACCAAATAATACAATCTTTCTTTTTGGGATGGGCGGTTCGACACACCCTCGGTGCCGCCCTTAGGCACAGCACTGCAGCTTACAGGTTGGCCATTATGTGCTGTCGACTCTGCCCCTCCTGCCAAGCTTTTTCATCTCCAGCCGAGGTCACCGTGGGGACGCTTCGAGAGAAGAAAGTGAGGCTTCAACCTGCTTCGCAGCAAATTTATCCTTGCGACTCCATGTCATTCTGGTGCCGAAGTCCGCCGGCTCCTTCCTGCCAGTTCTGTTCGCCACACTCGGACGTCGACCAGTAAGATCTTTCCATTATTTTTGTTATTCTGCAACGCCGAGTCGTATTTGGTGTTTTTTCCTCGTAGGTCATGTCTCGGTCGGAGGCAAGAAAACTTCAAAGACGGTACAGCCCCCGCATGCAACCGAAAATACTCAGTCACCGACCAGCACAACTGTTGCCGTCACGTAAGCAATACCACTTCACTTACATGGATTCGCGGCGGCCTGTTTCTCCATGGACCGCCAGGTCATTGAGCAACACGCTAGGAAAGTGGGGCGAGCTCCCACTGACTATCGGGGCCAGGGCGCTCACTGCCTGGCTAAGCCGCATTTTCTCTCGGCTCTTCCTCTGGGTCCCTCCTGGTTCTATACAGACTGAGGAGGAGGGAGCCTTGGCCTCTCGTAGCCTAGCCATGGCCAAGGCTTCTCCTGCGGTGCAGGAGGCCCAGTCCGTTTCCTCCGGGAGATGGATGGGAGGCACCGCATTGGCAATTGCGCCTTCGGGGGTGAGGGCTCCCCTGGTGTCTGACCTGTGGCTCGGAAGACCCGGGTCGGCGCCATCCTTGACGCCGTCGGTCAGCGCCATTTTGGGCCTTGGCACCCTGGGCCCTGATGGAGTCAACGGCGGTGCCGGTCCATCGCTCGGTGCCGTTGCTGCTGTTGGCACCGTTCGTGGAGCCGATAGTGCTAGCGGTGCCGTGGGAGGTCCTACAGCACCATCTCTGACTTTTTCTCATCTCTGCGCTTTCCGCGGCATCAAGGTTGAGCATGGCACCGTGTCCCGTTCCGGGGCCATTCATGGTTCCGGACATGGGCACACCGCCGTGGGAATTTCAGATCTTGGTGTCGCCATATGCTGGAGAGTTCTCATCGAGCAGTCATCAGCGCCATCTCTGTCCTCTGCACCGATCGCAGTGCCTTGGGATGGGATAGCGCCGTGGGGGTCTCTGGCCTCGGTGCCGAGAGCTCTGTCGGTGCCGTCATCAGCTCCATCTTTGTTCTCAGCGCCACTTGCGGCACCGTGTCAGGGTCTGGCTCGGAGATTACTGTCTTGGTTGGAGCCATGTCCTCTTCTGCCACCATTCGCGGTGCTGTGGTGGACACTGGTACCGACTCGGGTACGGTCTCTGTTTCTGGTACCCTATTTGGTTGAGATGGCAGCAGGCGCCCGCCAACTGTTTGGCACAGGGCTTCAGTCTCCACTTCTTCAGAGGAGGAGTCAGACTCTGAGTCAGATGGGCAGTCTGGCTCCTTGGAGTTGGCTGCTGGCGTGGGCGCCCTCGTAGTGTCCTCGACAGGCTGGATTCAGCCCCCTTCTGAGGAGCAGACAGTGACTGCCGGATCTAGGGGTCAGGGGTTCTGACCAGCAGGCAGTGGTGCAGGCCACCGTTGCGCTGCAGCCCGGCCTCGGAGGGTTCTGTGACCCCCTCAGTGGTGGTACCCCCTCAGGTGGTGTGCGGCAACCTTTTTCTGTAGCCCACCTGGGCTCTGGGAGAAGCAGTGGCGTGGATCTCCGCTCTTCCCCCTCAGTTTCTTTGAGAGGGCCCCATTCTTTGGAGGTAGGGGACCGTCCTTCTGGACCTATATGGCCTCGGTCACCTCACGGGGTGGATTCTTCCGGGCGCAGCCAAGGCAGTTCCGAGATGGTTGTTCAGCTGTCAGCTGTGGAGTCTTCTGGAGCACCTTCTTCTTCTGGTGCTCCTGGTACGCTCCATAGCCCAGGCGGAGGTCAGTTGATTTCTCTTGTTGGCTCTGCCCCTATCCCTCTCCCACATTCTCCAGCGCTCCCAGGCATCCTTGGTCCTAGCAAGCCTCTCTCCTGGGAGCAGTTAAGGGCCGTGGCTGCTCGATTCCCCGCTTACGTCAGGGCAGTGGACAGATAGGTTTTTTAACCTTCCCCCCGAGCAGCCACCCTCTGAGCAGCTGAGGTCTTCTGATTCCTCATCCCCCCTCTTCTGGGGGAGAGGAGCCTTCTGTCCACATCTCCCTAGCTGCTGATCTTACGGAGTATCAGCGATTCCTCGTGAGGATGTTGGAGGACCTGCACATCACCCCTCCCACTCAACGCAATCCAGAGCACTCGGTGCACGCCTTTCTAGGCGACTTCAGCGAGGACACCCTTGTGGTGCCTCCCTGACCTGCTCCCTTTCGGGAGTCTGCCATTGCTGTTCCTGGCAGAGGCCCTTCTCTGGAGTTCCTTCCCCTAGGGTTCTCTGCAGTGGTATTGCACCCCCCCCCCCCCCGTGTCTACAGTTTCCATGCCTCATCCTCAGTCAGGATTGATGCAGCTGGAAACTCCTGATGGGCTTCGCGCCCTCCACCGTGACGGGTTCCCAGATCAAGATTCCTTGGATTTTTACTTCTTGGGGAGGAGGACGTTCTACTCGTTCTACTCGGTACCGTTGCTGCTCTCTATCGCAGCACATCAGGCCCACTATGCATCCTATGACAGGTTCTTGTTGTCCAGGCTGGGTCAGCACCTAGCCTCTTTGCCTGACACGGAGCAAACCAGACAAGCCATCACACACTCTGCACGTGGCCTGGAGCTAGCAAGGCACCAAGCGAGGACATTGTACGATGCCAACGAGGTAGCTACCAGGTTCATAGGAACAGCGATCTGCACTAGGCGGGTGGCATGGCTGCGTCTTTCCTGGTTGTCACCCTTGGCCTGGCGTAGGGTGATTAACTCCCCTCACCAGAGAACCTATCTTTTCTCCCGTAGAGCGAGACAGCGTTCATTGGGGCAACTTCCTTCCCACTCTCGGGCCTCCCCAGGCCGGGAAGGTTCTCCCTCTTAGTGTGTCGCCCACTGGAGAGCTAAGGGACTCTGTCCTTAGGGTTAAAACCCTTTGGGGGCTCGGATCACTAGCAGATGAATGGTGAAGATTGACAGATAAGATATGAAAATTATGTACCTACCATAATTATGATCTTGTGTATCTTCACCATTCATCACAATCCCGCCCCGCCATCCCCTGGGGCCTCAGTCTCTGGGTCCCGCTCCCTCTCTGTTCCCCTTGCCCTCCTTTCTTTTTGTCAGGAGGGGATAAACAGGGGCACATAGGGGGATGATATTCTAAGGGGAGAATGGTGAGCATGGGGGGGGCACTCCTTCTCCAGTGCTCTAGCTCCACCCCTGTGGGGTGAGAGTTGGCAGTTGCCCTCCATTCCCTACTCCTCCTTTGTTCCCGTCAATCCTTCATTTTCTTTGTCCGTTGGACATATCCTTTATTATTTTAGAGAAACCAAATTTTCTCACACCAAAGAATATTTTTCCCTGAGAGGGGTAGAATTCCCTGTGTCCTGTTTTTCTTCCAGAATAACTGTTTCTGCCTTTTGGAGTTATTGCCAGTAATTCTGTGCCTTGAATTCTGTCTCTGAGCCTTTGGCTACTCCTTGCAGTTCCAATACAATCTGGAGACAAGTAAAGGTCCAGGGTATGGTTGTTACCTTTCTCCCCCCCCCCCCCCAAAAGATTATCCTAATTCCTCCTCTCTCCTTTTCCTATTTCCAGAGATGGGGGCCCCTAACTAATCCCCTTAGTCTCCTTCTTCTATCCTGTCCGTTGTTTATTAATCCTTTTGTTTTATATATCTTTTCCCTTACTTGTCCCACCCTACCAACTGTTTTCCTCACCTCTCCAGCGACTCAGAACTGGTGGGAGGGCGGAGTCGACAGCACATAACGGCCAACCCTCGAGCGCCACGCAGTGCATTGGCCTCGAGGGGGCACCAAGGGTGCGCCGATCCCACCCATCCAAAAAAAAAAGAAGAAGCTTCTGCAGGGTCATGACTTATGGCCAGTAACCCAAAGGTGATGAATGGTGAAGATGCACAGAAAGATCATAATTACGGTAGGTACCTGTACGTAATTTTCATTTATATTATCCACAGTCAGCAGAGATTTATCTTTTGAATTATCCAAGTCTTTACTTTCATTAATTTGAAATGGGAAGGGGGAGCTCACACCTACCCCTCCTCCACAAAATCTGCCCAAAGTGCAGTGGCCCTCTCACTGCCATGCTATTACATTAAAGAGTTATCAAAACAATAGAAAAAAAGCACTCTCACTTCCTTTCCATACAAGTTATATGAACTCCAGTACCAACTTGTGAAAACGCTTTGATTAGAGATTGCCCCAGATCATCGTCTTCTAAGGATCTTCCTCCAAAGTTATTCCTGAAAAAATGGATCCTCTGAGTTGAAAATCAGTTCGCCCCCAGCCTCCCGCAAAGCAGACACCTGAACCTAGAGAAAACTACCCCGACTTAAACCACTAGAGCCACCCGACTTTAAACGGATGGCCCATGGTGATTCCAGGGAACAAAACTGATGCCCACCCTCTGGTCGGCACCCCAGTCCCCCACAGGGGAGGTCCCCAGAACTGGCACCCACCTAAGGGTTAGCCGACTAGGCCAGCCAGTCCTCCTACAATAACGGCAATCTTTTTAAGCCAGCTCAGCAGCAGCAGAGTACACACTCACTGGTCAGTACACTCTCAGGTCCCGGCCAAAGAATTCTCTAGCCGCTCCAAGTTACCAAATAACACTTCCGAGACCAGCCTCCTCCACGATGGTCCAACTTCAGCACGATCCAACAACAGTCCTTAGGCAGTCCCTGAAGAAACTCCACAGGTCGGTGGATTACTCCATCACAAAAAAACGCAGTGTGATGTACCCAATATTGCCGGTGCCAAAATAATGACAGTGGCAGGCAGAGGCTAATTTTTTAAAATAAACAGAAACTGTCCTTTTTAAACTTCCAAAAGCTGTCGGTTGGAAGAGAAACAAACACACAACCGCGGTTTCACAAAGAAGAATAATCACAAATCCTGCGTTTTAGCATTCAGCGTTTAACGTGGCACATTCCCGACTTGGATTTTAAACCAACACAAATACATTTTAGTTTTTTTTTTTGTTTGTTTTTTAAGGGTAACACCGAATAAATAAAAATGAAATAAAACAAGTAGTTACTGATCACTGCTCTGACGGCTGGCCCAGCATGGCCGCCATCTTGCTACAGAAGAAGCAGCTTTTGTTCTGCGAACCATTTTTCAGCTGATGCAAAGCTGCTTTGGAGATCTGTTTCGAGGCATTCCAGGTGCAGGTTGCTGGCAAAGATTACCACGTCGTCAGTGTTGAAGAGTATGCAGCATTGGCAGGCGGCTGGTAGGTTGTTTAAGAAGATGCTGAATAGCAGCGGTCCCAGTATCGACCTTTGTGATACACTGGATCTGACAGGTCAGCTGCCTGATAGGGCTTCCCCAATCCTGACTTATTGCCTCCATTCCAGCCTAGCTTAAGTAAGCTATCAGTCCTCTTTAAATGCACTTGGTACTGCCCTCCCAACCCCCAACACACACACACACCATATTTGACAAAGCCTTCTGAGCTGCTGTCCCCAGTCACAGCCCCCAATTTCACTATCCTCCCACCTCTCGCCTCTGCAGTTGGTTTCAAACCCAGTCCCCTTTGTTTTACTGTCACCCAGTCTCTCGCCATCTGGGATAGCGTTAAACCCTATGCAGTTACTCTGCCATAATCTAGTAACTGATTTGGAGGTTTCCAGAGGTGTCCTACCTAAGGCAACTGATTAGAAATAGATTAGTATTCAATTACAACTGCTGAGTTTTTTTTTCTCCTATTTGTCTAATTGTCATGTAATCGCTTTTTAATGCCTGATGATCAGGCCTCTGTAACCACTGAATATGTGTATTGTCTTATTGTCCGCCCTGATGTGGAACCTTTGTAAAAGAGCTCACGCTCAAAGGTCTTTTTGAAGTACTAATTAAACAATCAATTAAATTAAACAGTTATTGGGAGCGGAGGCTCGGTTAGCTGCTGAACCAGTCCACGGATTCTGTTGCAAATCCAATTTCAGAGAGCTGCTCAAGGAGGAGGGCATGGTAAACCATATCAAAAGCCTTTGATAGGTCAATGAAGGACGCCCCTACTAGGTGGCCTTGGTCCAAGGTGTTGTTGATGAACCCAGTGAATTCTAGAAGGGCCGTGATGGTACTGTGGCCACCCCAGAACCCATGTTGCTCTGGTCAGAGGAGCTTGTGTTGGTTAAGATACTCCACCATCTGGTCAGCCACAATATGGTCCAGTGCCTTGAAGAGTGGTGGGAGTATGGAGAGCGGTCTGTAATTGCTGTGTAATATTTGGTCTCCACTTTTATGTACAGGAGTTACTGTGGCTGACTTCCATCTTTGAGGGAATTGAGAGTGGCAGAAGGATAGGTTAATTATTTTTGTTAGTGATTCAATTATTTAGTCCAGTGTCAGGTGAATGAATTTGAGGTCCTGTGAGTCCCCACCATGCCTTGACTTTCCTAGGACCTTCTCTACATATTTTCTTCTGTCTGCCTCAGATACTGTCTTGAGGTGGAAAGGCGGTCGGTGTAGGGGTGGTGTAGGCGCCCTTGCAGTGTCTCTTGGGTCAGGGGCATTGAAGAAGTCTCCCGGGAGAACACTACTGAGGTCAGTAAATGCCTTTTTATATTGCTGAATGTTTGTTGCAGAGCCCTGTGATAGAGCCTTTAGCCAGCATTGATCTCTTTCGTCAAGCAGTACTATTAGTTCAGGGGTAATCCAGGGGTCGAGAGGTCCTTTGGCTCACCTTGTTTTGATAGGGGCGTGATGGGGCGTATTTGTCGCGGACAGCAGTAAATTTTGCAATAAAGGGTCGATGCGAGGCTGGCCTGGTGGCGCTGAGGATGAGGCGCTGGACACCTTACCACGGAACATTGGCGACCCAGGTTCGGGAATGAGCTGGTCGCGAGGTTGGCAGCGGGGGCGGAGCTGATTGAGCTGCCGGCAGGCAGGCTCTCCTCTCCGGGAGGGGATGCGGCCCTCGGCCCGATGGTGACCCCTAGTGGAGGCTAGGAGTGGCACGGGCTTAGAGGGGCAGGCGTTCAGCCATGGGGTGGGGAAAGGAGCCGTAGCTTGGGGCGTGGGGTGCACACGGCGCCTCCATGCTTGAATGCGTTTTACTCCTGCGCTCCTGGGTGATAACCGAGGTAGAAAACACCAGCAGCAACAGGGATGATGACTCACTCGCAGACTTTGCTCCCGGCCAGGTATAAGGTAGGCGCCTGCTGTTCCGGGGAAGGGCTGGGAAGCTGGTCGGAATGGGGTGGCTGACCGGAGGAGCAGAAATAGAAATAATAAAAAAAAAAAAAGAGGTCGAGCGCTGTATCCACATCATTGGATTCTACGAGGTCGGACCAGTCGAGGAGTTTGAGGTCAGCTTTTAGTTGTGGCAGGTGTCCCTTTAAGAGCAGCCGTTTTTTTATAATGCTGGTGGGGGGCTTACAGTAGTTGTTGTTCCATATACATTTGACAGGGGAGTGGTCGCTCAGGGCATCAGGGAGAATGGTAAGGTCGGAGATATGCACAGGGCGGTTTGTGAGGACCCAGGTGAGTAGTGTGCTGGTGCCAGTCTTATAGTTGAGTCTTGTCGGGGTCTCCACCATTTGGGAGAAATGGATCGTGAAAAGGATTTCTTTGATGCAGGTGAGAGCCAGTTGATATTAAAGTCTCCTAACAGTACTATTTCAGTGTTTAGGCTGAGTGCATTTATATAATCCAGCAGGTTGTTGGCACTGAACAGAGATAGTTTTGTCGGAATATAAACTGAGAGTATGGTGAGCACTCTGTTGTGGGCCCCTTGAGCCTCACCATCCCTCCCTTTGCCCTTCTTTTTTCACTTATGTATGTGTGAAAGGTTTTGTCCCCGTTACCCACTAATTTTGCAATGCGCTCTTCTATCTGAGCTTTGGCTTCCCTTATTGACCTCCCTGCCTCCCTTTGCTTCTCCTGGTACTTTTCCCTATCCCATTCTGCCTGCGTCTGTTTGTATTACCTGAATGCTATCATTTTGTCTTTTACTTTCTCTGCTACCTCCTTGGAAAACCATAATGGCTTCCTCTTCCTTTTCCCCTTGCTAACCTGCGTAATGCATAATTCTTTGCTCTTGTAATCCCTGTTTTAACTATTGTCCACTGTTCCTCCACCCTGATTCCCCTCCCCATTTCCATTAGTGCCTCTTTCAAGCATCTCTCCATTTTCCCAAAGTCTGCCCTCCTAAAATCCAGGATACGTCTTTTTGTATGGTTTGGTGCTGCTCCTTCTGTGATTTCAAACCACAGTGATCGGTGGTCACTGTTACCCCTATTACAGCATCCCCGTTTGTGAGCATGAGGTCCAGTATTGCCTTCTGCTGAGCAGGTTCCATGACCAGTTGCTTAAGGAAGACACCTTGAAGGGAGTCCAGGATAAATCTGCTCCTGGTTGATGCTGCTTCTGGGAGGCTCCAGTCTACGTCTGGAATATTGAAGTCTCCAGCCAGCACCACATCCCCAGGTGTCTGCCATTCTTTGGCTGGCTAGCATCAACTCTTTGTTTCTTCCTCCTGGGCTGGTGGTCTGTAGACCACCCCTGAGTGGATGGCTGACCCCATTTTCCTTTCCAGCTTAATCCACATTATCTCTCCCCCATTTAGTTCCTTTGGCATATCTGTGGCCTTTATGCATCTTTCACATACTGTCCCTAGGTGACATCCAGCTACCTTCCCCGTGCAGCTGCTCCCACAATCCTAAGGATTTGCTCCCTCTCTCTCCAAGCCATGGTGCTGGGCAGGCACCTTACCTCCCTCTCTTCTCCCTCCCCCTCCTCCAGTTCTACCCCCCCCCAAACAATTTAGTCCCCCACCAGGAGTGGTTTCCTTCTCCTGTAGGGTCCCATGCCACCCTCCTGTGGGTCTCCTTTGTGGGGTTCCCAGCATTCTCCTTGGTCTCCACTGCAGGTGCCTCCATAGAGGAACCTTGCTGTGCCAGAATGGCGTATGAATTTTGGAGAGGTACAGCTGGAGGGATGTGCCTCTGTTCCACCACCCTCACCCTCCCTGAGCCTACTGTGGTCCAACTGCTCCTCTTTCTTGGCAACCTCTGAGGCAGCAGCAGCCCTGGTGGTCCCTGGTTGGGAGAAGAGGTCCCCCCCCCCCCAGTCTTGACTAACTCGGCCTGGAGACAAGCAGCCTCAGCCCAGAGAGGTTCCTGCAGATGGGACAACACCACATCCTCCAGAATGTCTCATGGAAGACTGCCGCTCCATGGCCACTGGACTGCACCACTCCCATCATGTCTTATTCGTGGCCCCTCGACTTTTGTTTTATATGCTTACTCTTTCCTCTCTGTTTTCTTTTTTTTCCTTTTTTTCAGTCCAGTCAGCCTGACATCAATAGTTGATAAGCTGATGGAGACCATTCTGAAAGAGGTACTGTTTGGCATTCTGGAGGAAAATGGGCTCCAGGATGAGAGGTAGCATGGGTTTGTGTCGAGGAGATCCTGCCAAACTAACCTAATTGATTTCTTCGATTGGGTCACTAGGACAGTGGACAAGGGCCAGGTAGTTGATGTCCTGTATCTGGACTTTTGCAAGGCCTTTGACTCTGTGCTTCATAGGAGACTGGTCAGGAAACTGGAGGACTCTGGGTTGGGGGCTAAGCTCACGGAATGGGTCAGAAGCTGGTTGAAGGATAGAAGCCAAATGGTGTTAGTTGGAGGAGAATTCTCAGAAGTGAGGCCTGTGACCAGTGGGGTCCCACAGGGCTTGGTGTTGGTCTGGTGTTGTTGAACTTCTTCATAAGTGACATGACAGATGGGATCAAGGGTCAAATCTGCCTGTTAGCAGACGAAACCGAGCTCTGTGGGAATATGGACACAGAGGAGGGAACTCTGGGAGGACCTGGCTGGGCTAGAAAAGTGGTCTGGCATTTTGCAGCTGGGGTTCCATGCCGAAAAGTGGCAAGTTATGCACTTGGGGGTGAAGAATCCAGGGACCAAATGCTTGTTGGACGGAATGAAGGTGGTCAGGTCAGAGGAAGAAAAGGACCTGGGAGTAATAATCAAAGTGACCTGAAACATTGCACACAGCAGTAGAGCAGCAGCCAAAGCAAAGTGGATGCTGGGCTGTACAGCCAAGAGAATTACCGTCAGGAAGGTGGAGGTCATTCTGCCACTTTAGAGGTCACTGGTAAGACCTCACGTGGAGTACATTGTGCTGTTTTGATGCCTGTATATTAAGGATATCAACTTGCTGGAGACGGTCCAGAGAAGGGCAGCCAAAATTATCCAAGACAAGCAGAGCAGCACCTATGAGGAGAGGCTCAGGGAGCTCAACATGTAGATCTTCCTGGACATAAGTCTCCACCACTCATTCACACTATTGGGATCTGCGCCGGAGGCACTAGGACCCATCGGGAGCAAACTTTTTGCTGGAGGGTCGGCGCCAGAGATGGAGCCGTGAGGAACGGCACCGTGAGCCTCAGCTCGCATGGTAATGACTGTCTCAGCGTCGACCCTCCAACCGCCTCAGTTCCTTTTTTCCCCGCCGTCGAGTGCGCTTCAGTGATGACGTCGTTCGCCTGCTGGGAGTCAAACTTCAAACTAGCAGCATAGTTTTCAGTTTTGTTATTTTGTAGTATTATCTCGATAAAGTATTGCTTAGTTTATTATTATTTTTAAAAATAAAGAAGTCTCAGCCTACTTTGACGGAGTCGACCATGAGCAGGTCAGGTGACAGTAGGAGACTTCTTCAGATGAAAGCTGTTCAGTCAGTCGGGCTGGGTCCGTCCACGCTTCTGGGGTCTGACAATGGTCAGTCCAATGCCCGTGATGGGTGGTCCTCATGAAGCATAAAATAAACGGTCGCATTCTCGGCACTGCTCGCCTCGAGCTTTCTTCAGCCCACAGGTCTAAAAAGAGAAGGCATCACTCGAGGTTGCCCTCTGATATGTCTGCGCCAGACGTCAAGCAAGATAGCACGTCTCCTCCTTCGGAGTCGCCAACCTCTGCTTCTGGTAGCCAATCTAAGCCGACATCGAGCCCTCACCCCGCCTGCAGGTAGGGTCTTCCAGATGAGCAGTTTCATCAGTGGGACGCTCTTATGGAACAGTGGGCTCGAGGTTGGTTCAGCTACCTGGCTCGGTCACTCATGGGCTTCGGGCTCATTGGGAGATCAGGTAGGGGCGGTTGGACTTTCCTGGTCGCGGCACCTTCTTTGGTGCAGTAGGCTCAACAAGTGTTTCACTCTCCCCTCACGTGGCTACAGGCGCGGGGGCCCATCGATGCCCTTATCTCCTGCTCTTCTTCCTTCAAAACCTGTTTTCGAGTCTGGGGTGTTTTCGGCACCATCCTCGGTGCCGTGTGGCTTCTCAGCCGTGGGTCCCTCTGTGTCGTTTTCGGTGCCATGCGCCTCCTCGGTGCCGGGGGCTCTCGGGGCTCCCTCTGCTTTTCAGGACTCCTCCTTTCACTCGTTTCCTTCTTCCCTCTCTTCTGATTTTCATTCCTTTCCTATCCATACAGTCCCTCCTGGACTGTCAGGAGATGACATTGAGCCTGACCCAGACCTTCGGTTGTGTGATGAAGTGGACGAAGCAGGATCCATTACTTCTACAGAGCCTGTGGTCGAGACCTGTCATTTAAGTCTCTGCTGAAAAATCTGAGTTCCACTCTTTCTCTCCAGACTACAGACATCGATCCTGGGAAATTGTTGAGACTCCAATACCTTCATGCCCCGGAGATCCCTACGGATTTGACTCCTCCAGTTCAGCCTTCCTTTAAGACGCTGTCTCAAATGGTATGGAATAATCCTGCTCTCACCCCTTCGGTGGCTAAATCCATAGATAGGAAATATTCAGCCCCCAAGGATCATCCCATTTTGGCATCTCAAGGCTTTGCGGATCCTATTGTAGTCCTGGCAGAGAATGATAAGGTCGTTCTTCCTCAAACTACTGCAGCTCGACCTATTAACAACGAATCTCGTAAGATAGACACTTTAGGTAAGAGAGTCTTTGCTGTTTCTACCCTAAGTATGCGTATTGCCAGTTACCAGGGCTGTTTCTCCCAGTATGAGTATATCCTGTGGCACTTTATCAAGCAGATGGTTGAAGCGCTTCCAGAGTCGGATGCAAAGCCAGAGCTTCTTCAAACCATTACTAGAGGTATCTAATCTAACAACTAGCAGGTTAAAGCAGCCATGGATGCTTTCGACACTGCTTCCCGTTCAGCGGCTGCTGGTATTTGCACCACTGTCATCCCTGGCTGCGCACTTCGGCTCACTGTAATGACGCGCAGCAGCAGGTAATGGCGCTGTCTTTGATGGTGCATATCTTTTGGTCCTCAGGTAGAGCAAGCTCTAGAAGCTACACAAAAGACTAGGTCAGCTATTAAGTTGGCTCGACCCCCTCCTGCCCCCTCTCGAGGGCATGTCAATAAACGTCAGTTTCATAATCGTCAGTCCTTTCGAGGCAGAGGCAGAGGAGGTTTCCATAAAAACCAACCTGCCCAACCTCAAAAGAAGACACAACAGAAAGCGCTAGGGCCCAAAGCGCCCAGCGCTACCTTATGAATTGCTGGCCCAAGTCCCATCTCACCTGCCCGAGGTGGACTTTTCCTCCCCGGTGGGAGGTCGTCTGATGCACTTCTACAACCAAATGGAAGTCCATAACCTCAGACAAATGGGTCCTTCGGATAATTCACGAGGGGTATTCACTCAGTCTTCTGGAGACCCCTCCGGATCGTCCTCCCAAATGGCAGCCCAGGCTGTCAACCCTTCAGTCAGACCTTCTCGCCGCCGAGATTCAGGGCCTTCTGAACAACAGGGCAGTAGAATTGGTGCCTCTGCATCAACGGAACACGGGATTCTACTCCCATTACTTTCTGGTTCCAAAGAAGTCTGGGGGAATGCGCCCCATTCTAGATCTCAGAAAGCTAAACAAATGTCTTCCCTAGGGAGAAATTCAGAATGATTTCTCTGGGAACTCTGTTACCTTTGCTTCATCAACACGACTGGCTAGCCTCCCTGGACATGCAGGATGCTTACCAGCACATTCCTATTCACCCGAGGCATCACAAATTCCTGAGGTTTGTGGCTCTGGGACAGCATTATCAGTTCAGAGTCCTGCCCTTTGGGCTATCCTCGGTGCCGCAGGTTTTTACAAAGTGTTGTGCAGTTCTCGCAGCGCACCTCAGAAAGGTCGGGATACAGGTGTTCCCTTATCTGGACGATTGGCTTCTAGCAAGCCCTTCCAGGCAAGGGACCCTGGACGCCATAGAGACAGCCTCTCACCTCCTTACGTCCATGGGAGTTCTGCTGAACCTCAAGAAATCGCAACTGCAGCCCTCTCAAAGGCTCCTCTTTATAGGGACTCTTCTGGACACCTCCTGTGTGAAGGCTTTTCTTCCAGAAGACAGAAGGAACGATATCCTTCAAATGGCCCGTCACATCGGGGAGAACAGCTCAGTTACAGCTCTCTCAATGCAATGGATGCTAGGCCTCATGGCATCCTCAGTGTTCACTGTACCCCTAGCACGTCTGCACATGAGAACCACTCAGTGGATGCTCAGTACTCAGTGGTCCCCAACCACTCACCAGCAGTCCTATCTCATCAAGGTGACAGAACCTTTAAAGAGGTCACTCACCTGGTGGTCTCAGGAGACCAATCTCCTGGAAGGATATCCCTTTGCTCCTCTGGACCATCAAATCTCCATTACCACGGACGCATCCCTAATGGGGTGGGGAGCTCACTGTCAGGCTCTCCACACTCAAGGTGTGCGGACTCAACTCGAGTCTCAGCTTCACATAAACGTCCTAGAAATGAGAGCCGTCCTTTATGCAGTCCGAGCTTTAAAGGACATTCTCTGTCACAAGAACATTCTCCTTCAAACGGACAACAAAGCAGTGATGTATTACATCAACAAGCAGGGCGGTGCTCATTCTTACCACTTATGCAGGGAAGCAATGAGGGTATGGGAATGGTGTTTGGAGCACAAGGCTCTATTTCAAGCGGTCTACCTGCCAGGTGTACAGAACGAATTGGCAGACCGTCTCAGCAGAACAGAGACATATCTTCACGAGTGGTCTCTCAACTCAACCATAGTTCAGTCACTATCCGAAGAGTGGGGAACTCCAGACCTGGACCTTTTTGCATCCCCATTCAACGCAAAACTGCCTCTCTTCTGCTCCAGAAATCCAGGGCCTGGCATTTTCTGTCAGGATTCGTTCAGGCTGCGGTGGACAAAACGCTTTCTTTACGCCTTTACGCCTCTTCCTCTAATTCAGAGGGTACTCCTCAAGTTCGAATCCCAGGGGGACAAGATGATTCTCATTGCTCCCTTTTGGCCTCGACAGCTGTGGTTTCCACTACTCAACAACATGTTGGCAGTTCCTCCGAGACCACTCCCCCTGCAGATGAACCTTTTGACTCGGGGACCGTGGTCCATCCCAACTTGAGATCGCTTCACCTTCACGCTGGCTCCTGAAGAGGTAGAAGTAAACCGGTTCAATGTCTCTCGAAGGGTTTCAGATATTCTTTTGATCATGCTGAAGCCAGCCACTTGAAAACTTACACAGCCAAGTGGAAGTTGTCACTTTGGTGTGCAAAGTCTTTGAATCCCTTTTCTTGCCCACCAGATAAGGTTTTGGAGTACCTCTTGGACCTCTCAAATTCAGGTCTGCAGTACTCTACAGTCAAAGTTCACCTTAGTGCCATTTCAGCGTATCATGAACTGGTTTTTTCCCTAACACTGGCTCAGTTACCTGTGGTTAAGAGATTTCTTAAAGGAATTCTGCATACCAGACCTCCTAAAAGACGTCCAGTTGCAGCCTGGGACATTAATCTTGTGCTAGACATGCTCACTCGGAAACCTTTCGAACCTCTGGCTACCTATGAGCTAAAATTTCTCACCTGGAAGACTGCCTTCCTAGTGGCCATTACCTCAGCCCACAGGGTCTCTGAGATACATGCCCTGGTCACAGACCCTCCGTATACTGTGTTCCATAAGGACAAAGTAGTTCTTCGGACTGATCCTAAATTTCTTCCTAAGGTTGTGTCAGAATTTCATCTAAACCAACCTTTGGTCCTTCCCTCTTACTTTGCGGACTTCCAAAATGAAGGAGAATGTTCTCTTCATTCTTTGGATGTTAAGAGAGCCTTGCGTTTCTATTTAGATAGAACCAAGGATTTTCGCAAAGCCCAGCAACTGTTCGTTTCCTTCAGCGAGACCCGGCTGGGTCAACCTGTCGCTATCAGATGTATCTCAGCATGGCTAGTGGCATGCCCTCGCCACTGCTATTCTATGGCGCAGGTTAAGTTGGAGGGTAGAGTTTACGCTCACTCTACTAGAGCGGTTGCGGCATCCCTATCGGAAAATTCGCAACGTGCCCATTGCAGATATTTGCAATGCGGCCACCTGGAGCTCAGTGCATACTTTTGTTAAACATTATGCACTGGATGTCCATGCCAGACGACATTCTTCCTTTGGCAGGGTCATCCTTAATGGACTTCTGTCCTAGAAACGTGAGCGCTTGGTCTCTCCTGCTGCCCTCTCAGGGGATTATTAGCTCGGTACTTTCCCAATAGTGTGAATGAGTGGTGGAGACTTATGTCCAGGAAGATATGAAAATTACGTACCTACCGTAATTCTTGATCTTCTTGGACGAGTCTCCACCATTCATTCACATGCCCACCCTCCGTCCCCCGAGCTCACCTCTGTTGTTGGTCTTCACTCCCTCAAATCTTTAGGCTGTGAATACTTTGTTGACCCTTCTTATATGGGTCACCCGGACTATCTTATGTCCGGTTTTAGGTTAGGCTACCTTCTAGGTTAGTTACGCTGCACCTCCTTGGTAAAAAAGGTACTGAGGCGGTTGGAGGGTCGACGCCGAGATAGTCATTACCCATGCTTGAGGCTCATGGGCTGCCTCGGCCCATCTTTTGGCGCCCACCTCCAGCAAAGTTTGCTCCCGATGGGTCCTAGTGCTCCTCGCGCAGATCCCAATAGTGTGAATGAGTGGTGGAGACTTGTCCAAGAAGATCAAGAATTATGGTAGGTACGTAATTTTCATTTTCTTGAGGCAAGACGGGAGAGGGGAGACATGATTGAGACCTTCAGGCACCTGCAGGGTGTTAGCAGGGTGAGCACTCAGAACCTCTTCAGCCTTAGCAGGAACAATACCAATAGGGGCACAGCCTAAAGCTGGAAGGGGAAGGTTTAGGAGGGATATGAGGAGGCACTTTTTCACCAAGAGGGTGGTCAAGTGGAGTGAGCTGCCAGAGGAAGTGGTGTCCTTAAAAACAGTGGACAGATTCAAGAGGGGTTGGGACAGGGTAGGGGAAGTGCTGTGGGTAGAAGGGGGTGAAGTTGAGGGAGATCAGTAGGGAAATGGGGTAGGGGCAGTTCCCTTTGTATATACAGAGAGCTGCACAATCGAGTTGACTAGATAAACCATAAGGCCTTCATCTGCTAGCATGTTTGTATATGTGTATGTACATGCTGGAGGTGCTTGATATTTGGTACTATACAGCTCACGATCTAACAACCCTGCCTTTGGGACTTCTCGGAGTTCCCAGTAATGGCACTACTGTCATCCTTCCCTGACCTAGAGCCTTTGAGGAGGCATCAGCAGTAGTATGGTGGCATCTCTTCCCTTTCCCTCCAGCCCCAAGGGATCTCATGCTCTGGTATAACCTCCCCAGTGCTCCCGGGTCACCCCTGAAAACAGGCTTTGTGCCTAGTGGGCCTTACCCGTTAACAAAGAATTTATGAAAAAAAAAAAAACATGCACCCATGGGGTCTGAAGGTGTAGTACTTCACCCCTCTTCAGGGCTGGAAGGGTTGCAGACCCTGTTGGGGCCGAGACGCCCCACATGTGACTGACTTCCTGAGGCAGATTCTGCTCTGACAGATGCCTTGAGGAGGAAAGTTTTTACATTGGCGTGCATCCTTATGTGCATTGCAGTACACCAGGTGCATCAGGCAGCCTTTAATCAGCAGTTCCTAGCTGAAATTGCCTTAGAAGCCATTTGCCTTTCTGCTTGAGGTCTCGAGGTAGCAAGGCACCAATCAAGGGCATCATATGATGCCAGTGAGGTGGCCTCTAGGCTTGCAGGAACTGCAGTCTGCCTCAGGCGGATGCGTGGCTTTTCGTCCCCACACTGGCACCTTTGACCATTCATAAAGTAATGAATTTGCAGTTCCAGGGGGCTCATTTATTCTCCCACAGGGTCAGACGAGAGCTGTCGGGGTGTCCTCACACTCCATTGTCACAGGAGCCTCCTCCTGGCCCTGACCTGTCTCTGGTCTTGGCAAACCTATGAGGAGCCCCTGCCCTTAGATGTTCCCATCCATGCAGAGAGCTGATGGAACTTTTACCCTCAGGATGAGCCAGCTACTAACTCAATAAAAAGGGAAGCCTGGCACTCTGACCCATAAGTGGGGCTCAGTGGTGAAGATTGATTCCTGAACAATATGAAAATTACATACTTACTGTAATTGTTTTTTTTTAAAGCTTTATTTAATGAAGAGTTGGTGGGTATGGAAGGTAAAAATCAGTTCAGTTATTATAATACAATACACATACTTTCTTGTACATATGTATGAGAGAAAAGATATCCAGGCAATCATGTTTCATGCTATACATCACAGACTTAATTACTTTAAAACGGGTTCAAATTTCAAATTGTCAAATTGTATTCGATTTCAGAGTTAAGCATGACGGATGAAAACAATCTCCCATTCTTGTTTCCTTCCTTTTCCAGCCCTAATTGCTCAGAAAAAGGGGAACCAAGTTTCCCTCATTGCCCTCACGAGCGGGGACCATATCCGATTATATTTATCAGTCTGTCCCCATACCTTATACTGAATGTGCTCCAGTTTCATATTATCCAGCAGGGTTCTTACCCATTGGGCAATAGTGGGTGTAGCAGGGGAGGGCAGTGGACATGGCCTATCTGGACTTCAGCAAGGCCTTTGACACTGTGCCACATAGAAGACTTATTACACAAACTGGGGAATATGGGTGTGGGCAGGACAGTAGTGTGGTGGGTAGGTAACTGGCTGGGTGGCAGGACACAGAGGGTGGTGGTAAATGGCTGTCACTCCACAGAGAGAAGAGTGACCAGTGGGGTACCACAGGGATCAGTGCTGGGACCGGTCCTATTCAGCATCTTCATCAGTGACATTGCGCAGGACCTAGAAGGCAGAATTTCACTGTTCGCTGATGACACAAAGCTCTGTAACAGAGTAGACACACCAGAGGGTGTAGACAGAATGAGAAGCGACCTGCAGAAACTTGAATGGTCAGGGGTTTGGCAGTTGAAATTCAATGCAAAGAAGTGCAAGATAATGCATATGGGGCACAAAAACCCTGGCACAATATATCAGTTGGGGGGTGAGGATATAGCATGCACCAAGCAGGAAAGGGATCTTGGGGTTGTCATCTCTGATGACCTCAAGGTGAGAAACAGTGTGACAAGGCAGCAGGTAAAGCAAATAAGATGCTGGGATGTATAGGCAGGGCATCACCAGCAGGAAAAGGAGGTCATAATTCCGCTTATACAAGACACTAGTGAGGCCCCACCTGGAGTACAGTGTACAGTTCTGGAGACCTTACCTACGTAAGGACATAGACAGGGTAGAGAAGGTTCAGAGGAGGCAACAAAGATGGTGCATGGATTGCATCACAAGTCCTATGAAGACAGGTTGAAGGAACTGAACATGTACTCCTGGAGGAGAGGAGGGAGAGAGGGATATGATAGAGACATACAAGTATCTGACAGGGAGGAACAGGGTGCAGAAAACACTATTTTTAAGCTAAAAGATGTTCCAGGACTAGAGGGCATGGGATGAAGTTGGAGGGAGGATGATTCAGAGGAAACATGAGAAAGAATTTCTTCACAGAACGGGTGGTGGACAAGTGGAACACCCTGCCAGAGGAAGTGGTGGGGGCTGAAACAATCACAGGATTTAAGAATGCATGGGATAGACATAAAGGAATTCTGGAGGTCAGGGGTAAGGGGCAACAGACTTCTAGGAAAACAAACTGAACTTACAAGCTCAAATGGGCAGACTGGGTGGGCCATAGGCCCTTATCTGCCGACACTATCTGTGTATCTATGTAGCTTGAGCCATCCAGTTTTGGGCTAGGACTTGTTTGCTCACTACCAGAGACGGTCTTTTCAGAGGGTGAGAGGTTTTTGCTTGCCTTTTCCCATTCCTACCTACTCCCAGCAAAACATCTACTGGATCCAATGGAATGTCACATTCTAAAACCTTGTTTATTAAATAATTAATCTCGTTCCAGTATGCCATTATTCTGGGGTAGGCCCATATCAAATGAAAGAATGAACCCTCCTGTATAAGACATTTTGGGCATTGATTAGGGACCTGGGAGTTTATCCTGTGTGCTATAGCTGGAGTAAAGTAAGCTCTATGAAGAATATTGTAATGAATATTTCTGAGCCTATTGTTAACTGAAACGGTCTTGCATCCTTTCATAACCAAAGTCCAGTCTCCTCCTGACAGAGATTCTCCATTCAAGTCCTCTTTCCGTCTTCCCTTTAGTTTCTCTAGCTGATCTGGTCGGGTCCCCAGTAGAGCTCTAACGAGTGCACTCAGAGGTTTCCTATTAGAGTACTTCCTACAATATTGATATATCTCCTCCAGCGGTATTCTACTTATACATGGACCGTGCCCCCCCCCCCGGCTTTTCCCACTTATTTAATCTAGATTTTACTTGGAGATATATCAAATAATGTGTAGGTTGAATATTATAGGATTGTATTAGATCAGAAAAACTCAAAAAAGCATCCTTATGGAATAAGTGGGAAAGGAGATATACTCCCTTTCTTCTCCACGTCTCCAAAGCTCTCTTTACTGGGAGAGGGGCTCTACCATTCTCCCATAAACTGTGCAATATAGAACTATCGGAGGATAAGCCTTCTCTCTCTCTCTCCCATTAGCCATATAGCTATTCTCCATGCCTTAAGCATGGCTCCAGTATATGGGTTTCATGGCTTCTTCCCCTCCCATCTTCCCGCACTCAAAGGCAAAATATACTGAGCAAAAGAAGAAATTTCCAGGGAGCACGACTCCAGAGAAACTGAGGCCCATGACCTAATCCCCTCTTTCCAGGCAATCCATTATATATGTTAACTGTGCTACAAGACCATAAAGTCTCAAATTGGGGAGCATCAGTCCTCCTCTGTGGATTGGCTGCCATAATACCTCCTTCAGTATTCTAGGTCTACGATTTGCCCATAGGAGGGAAGTTATTGAGCCTCCGAGTGACCTCAAACAGGTTGACGAGATCATAACAGGTAGTGTTTGAAAAAAATAGACTCTGAGGCAATACTTGCATCTTTACCAAATTCACCCTCCCCAAAAGAGACAACGGGAGTGATTTCCGTCTGTTCAATTGTTCCTTGATTTTTATAGCCAAGGGTTTGTACTTTATATCACCTATTTCACCCAATCTCCGAGGAAGCAATATCTCCAAATATTTTATTACTAACTTTGGGGGTATGTCCACCCCGCCAATTCGGAGTGGTACTCCCACTTCTTTCATTGGAAGCCACTCACTTTTACTCCAGTTAATCTTGTGACCACAGATAGGACCATATTCCTCAAAAAGAGATGTCAAGGCAGGCATTGCAGTCACAGGATCTGCCAAAACCAAAAGAACATCATCTGCGAAAAGAGAAATAACATGTTCTAGGGACATGGATATATTGTTCATCCACACTGTCTGGCAGGTTCCTTGCCGCTTTAAATCTTGCTGGAAGGTCTTCAAGCTGGCATCTCCCACCCACCCGGGTGGTAAAACTCTCGGCTCCTCCCCATGACGCCAGATCTTCCTTACCGCTTGGAGCTCAGGTTCCCTCCTTAACGCTCTGCGTATAGACTGGATCCTAATTCTTCGGTTCGCCAAAATAATTCTAAAGTTTTCAAGACTTCAGTCTACTCACCTCGCTGCCATGGCTGGACAAATCGACTTAGATTTTCGCAGTGCCCATGCGGCAGAAATGTCCAGGACAGACCTCAGACCACGCAGCATCTACTGCCTTGGCCTGGATCACGACCCACAGGCCTGCGGTTATGTCGATCGCTTTCGGCAATGTCCCAGAAGACCGCTACGTCCGGTTACAGCTTGAGCACTCCGAGAAGCGCCACACTGGAAGTGCAAGGAGGCCTATTGGGCGTGTCCAGGGCGGCTGGCTCAGCTGAGCAACTCGAGCAGATGATCGCTCTCGAGGAGGAGGCAAGCCCAGGCCGCATCCTCATCTTCCTCAGTCGCGGCATTTATCCGGCTCTCTCTGGGAGCCTCCTACACAGCTTCTTTTAAGGAGCTTTGCCAACCGCTTTCCACGAAGGGAGAGGGGCCATCGGGACACTCTTCTCGGTCCAAAAAGAAGGACTCGAAAGGTAAGTCCTACCGTCGGCGTTCATGGGAGCGGGAGAGGTCCCCTTCCCAGGACAGTCAACACTCGACTTCGGTCGAAGTTGCGGCTAAGGCCGCTGGCTTCACGTGTCCCTGTCAGGTAAGCTGGCCGAGGCACCCATTGACACGGTCGAGATTTTTCTCGACCTGTCGGACGGGCTGTCGACTGGAGAAGCCGACAACCTTTCTTCACCAGTTCCCCAGGTGGAGACCGAGGACTTGCCTGCGCCTCCTGTGCCGGGCTCCCCATTCAAGGCTCCCGCCCTTGGAAACACAGAGGGTCTTGGTCTCGGACCTCGTCTCGGTCCAGCCGATCCCGCTGACATCAGCGGTCTCGGCACCGAGGTAAGCGACGGCGCTTCTCATCCTCGCCTTCCTCTTTGGAAGAGGAGAGGAGAGGCTTCGACGCAAATTGCGTCGACTCTACGAGGACTTAATGTGGCAGCAGTTACTTTTGTCCGGGAACAAGCTGACACCGTCGCTGTCCCCGGCCATCAAGTGGCTGTCACCCGAAAGGCCAAAACAACCCCTCGCTGTAGTCGAGGTGCCCAAGTCTGGGCCAGTTGTTCGGCCGAAACCAGCTGCCCCACTGATTGTAGTGGAACCTCCTCCTCCACAACCGAAATCAGGGGTGCTGACCAAGGACAATCGGTCGGGTCAGGGTCTTCCCTACAGGTTGTCGGTCACCCTCACTCTCGACCGTTCATGGCAGGTGGAGGGTGGCTCAGGCCCCAGGCAGCTCTTCGCGGACTCCTCGGAGTCCGACGACGACTACTCTCTGTTTTCCAGGCCCCTTGACCTGAAGTCCTCCGGGGGGGGGCAGTCGATGGACGAGAGCCCATCGTTGTTCATGGGTCCGCTTCGGCTTATCTCGGAGTCCACAGGAATGCAGCTCGAGCCCGTATCCAAGCGGGCCAAGTATCCCCTGATGGAGATACTGGACTGAGGGGATTCGCCCATGGAGGCCTTTCTGGTGACTGAAGCCATCGTTGGCCCAGCCTTGGAGCTCTGGCAGCGGCCTGCTTCCTGCCCTGCACCTTCGGCCAAGATGACCAGGAAGTATGTGGTCCCTACCAGCTCTTTGTCTGATTTTTCGGAGCACCCCTCTGCGGAGGCGTTAGTCACCAATAGCGTTTTCTGGCGTTCCAGGAGTGCTAGGGATGTGGATAAGCCCCACGATAAGGAGTCCAAAAAGCTGGACTATGCCAGGCGCAAGGTGTATGCTGCGTCCTCCTTAGGCCTCTGCCAGGCCAGCTCGACCGTGCTGATGGCACACTTCTCCCACACCCTCATCGGCTCCCTGGATGAGGTGATCCCTCATCTCCCGGCCAACCTGCAGACCACGGTCAAGCAGGTGTGGGATCAGGGAAGGGTGGTGGCGAAACAGAAGCTCCAAACGGCTCTGGACATTGGAGACTCCTGTGCCAGGTCAGTAGCGGCCACAGTGGCCATGCACCACAGAGCATGGCTGAGGATATCCACCTTCACGGCGGATACCCAGCACAAATTGGCGGACGTCCCCTTCATGGGGACTGACCTGTTCGGCCCTGGAGTGGAAGGCCACCTCCAGCGGATCGAAAAGTCCAATGCTACCCTGACCCTGTCACCTCCGCAGAAGGACAAGGGCCATGCCATCAACCACATAAGTCCTTTCGCCTTCTTCACGCCAAGTGCACATCCAGCCCAGCAACACCAGCATCAGGGCCAGCAGGCTCACGCTAGGCATTCCAAACCCAAGCCTGTGGCTTCCTCTAATAGGAAGGGAGGAAAAGGCCCAGGAGGTCCCTCAGCCATCCCCTCCTCCAAGCCTGCCCAGTGACTGGTTGAGGGGTGTCACCCCCAGCCGCGTCACGCCCCCCTGGGTTCCCCCCGTGGGAGGACGGCTCCGCTACTTCCTTTCCACTTGGTCCGCTATCACCACGGACCGCTGGGTGTTGGAGGTGGTAGGAAAGGGCCTGCCTCTGGAGTTCTGGCAGGCTCCGCCCTTCCGAGCCGTCGCCCCTCGGGGGGGCTACGGGGTCTATAACGTCTCTGTCAGCTCACCGAGCCAACATTGCCCTGTTCCTCGAAAAAGAGGTGATCAGGAAGGTGGCGGATCCTCCACCAGACCCAGGGTTTGTGTCCAGGTACTTCCTGGTCCCGAAACGGATGGGGGGCTGGCGCCCCATTCTAGACCTGCACAAGCTGAACATGTTCCTAAGGTCTCGAACCTTCAGGATGGTCACTCTGGCTCAGATCATTCCATCCTTGGAACGAGGCATGTGGTTCTGTTCTCTGGACCTCCAGGACACGTTCTTTCACGTCCCAATCCATCCATCCCACCAGAGATTCCTCTGCTTCAGGGCAGAGTGATCCCTCTACGAGTTCCAGGCCATGCCCTTCAGCCTTTCCCTAGCTCCCAGGGTCTTCACCAAATGCATGGCAGTGGTGACAGCATTCCTGCGGCGCTGAAGGGTCCAGGTGTACCCCTACCTGGATGACTGGCTGATTGCAGCCTCTTCCAGAATGGAGGTGGAGCGGTCCAGGGATCTGGCCCTCCAGGTTTGCTCTCAGGTTGGCCTCCTCATCAGCGAGTCCAAGTCGGAACTTGTGCCAAAGCAGGTGATGCAATTCATCGGGGCAGAGCTCGACTCTGTACAAGCCAGAGCACGGCTCCCGGCGGACAGGGCCGAGGTTCTTTCCTTCTTTGCAGAATCATTTCAGGTTGGGCAATTGTGCCCTGCCCAGGACTTCCTGCGCCTCCTGGGCCTCATGGTGGCCTACACCAGCGTGGTCCATTGGGCCCATTGGTACATGTGTCCCCTTCAATGGGGGCTGGCCAGCCAATGGTCACAGCACTCCGATCCCTTGGATCAGCTCGTGACAGTGACCCAGGGGGTGTGGAACACCCTCCAGTGGTGGACCGTTCCAGCACATCTGCAGGAGGGTATCCCGTTCGTCCGCCCCTAGCCGACGGTCTCTCTATCAACTGATGCCTCTCTGATGGGTTGGGGTGCCCATCTGGGGGAGCACAGAGCGCACGGCCTCTGGTCCCCTCGGGAGTCCCGATGCCACATCAACCTGCCGGAACTTCGAGCAGTTCATCTAGCCCTCACCACCTTCGCTCCATTTATACGGAGTCAAGTGGTCCAGGTCCAGACGGACAATACCACGACCATGTACTACCTAAACCGCCATGGCGGGACGCGCTTCCATGCCTCTGTGCAGGGAAGCTCTCTGCATTTGGTCCCTCATGCGCAGCCTGGAGGCGGATCTCCTTGCTATCCATGAGGCAGGAACCTCCAACATTCTGGTCGATGCCGTAAGCCGGATAGGGGCTGCGTCCCACGAGTGGTCTCTCCTGCCGGAGGTAGTACAAGATCTGTTCTCCGACTGAGGCATACCTCAGGTGGACCTGTTTGCCTCCAGGGAGAATGCGAAGCTGAGACTGTTTTATGCCCGCCCCCCTCAGCAGGGCTCGCTGCAGGGGGATGCCTTCTCAAGGCCATGGACCCCGGGCCTCTTCTACGCCTTTCCCCCATTTCCCTTGATCCACAAGGCGCTTCTCAAGGCGAGAAGGGACAAGGCGCAGGTGACTCTGGTAGCTCCAGACTTGCCCCCGCCAGTTCTGGTATCCAGATCTCCTCAGTCTCAGCTCCAGGCTTCCGAGGCGGCTTCCAGCCCACCTGGACCTGATCTCAGTCAGTCAGGGGAAGGAATTTCATCCAGACCTTCAATCCTCACACCTGACAGCCTGGTTCCTGAGTGGCTAGAGTTCCAGGCCTTGAGTCTTTCCAATGAGGTCCTCAACGTTGTTAAGGCATCTCGTAAGGAGTCGACCGGACATGCTATGCCTTTAAATGGAAGAGATTCTCCATTTGGTATCAGGGCAAGGGCCTGGACCCTTCCTCCTCTTCCTTGGCTAGCATTCTGGACTACCTGTGGTCCCTTTCTCAGCAAGGGCTTTGGTCGACGACCCTCAGGGTGCACCTGGCAGCCATCTCTGCTTAGTGGGCATGGGCCGGGAAGCAGTCGGTGGCGCAGGAGAAGGTGTTCGGGCGCTTTTTCAAAGGCCTTGATCACATATCCCCTCCGGTGCGAGAACCTCCACCTCCATGGGATCTACTGCTGGTATTGGCTAAGCTCATGGGCAAGTTTATTCAACCGATGCACAGGTGTGATATCTTCACCTGTCGTGAAGACCCCTCTTGGTGGCTATCATCATCAGCCAGAAGGATGGGAGAGCTCAGGCACTTTCCATTGAGTCTCCTTATCTGGTCTTCCACAGGGACATGGTTGTCCTGTGCCCCAACCCGAAATTCCTTCCGAAGGTGGTGTCGGAGTTTCACCTTAACCAGGTGTTAACTCTGCCGGTGTTCTACCCCAGTCACACCTTGGAGACCGAATATAGGCTCCATACTTTGGACCCTAGCAGAGCGCTCGCTTATTACAAGGAGCGGATGGCTGAAGTTCGGGGAGAGGTTCGCCAGCTGTTTGTCACCTACGCTGAAGCCACACCTGGCAAACCTGCAGCCAAGTGGACGATAGGCAGGTGGGCCACCTCCTGCATAGATCTCTCCTATAGGTTGGTGGGCATGGAGCCTCCCAGAGGGATAAGAGCTCATTCTTCCTGCCATACCGCTGCATCGGTGGCTGCTTCCAGGGACGTCCCTATCCAGGAAATCTGCAAGGCTGCTACCTGGAAGTCAGCTCACACCTTCATCACCCATTACCACATCGACCTTGAGTCATGCCGGGATGCTGATTTTGGGGCCTTGGTTCTCCAGTCATTATTCTCTAAGTAGGGGGTGTGCGCCTTGCCTCCCTCCTCGCGGAGAACTGCTAGGAGTCTGCCAGACAGTGTGGATGAACAACATATCCATGACCCTAGAAATACAGGTTCTAGGGACATGGATATGTTGTTCATCCACACTTATTGGCAGGTATCCTTGCCGCTTTAAATCTTGCCGGAAGGTCTTCAAGTTGGCTCCTCCCACCCACCCGGGTGGTAAAACTCTCGGCTCCACCCCATGACGCCAAATCTTCCTTACCGCTTGGAAGCTCAGGTTCCCTCCTTAACGGTCTGCGTATAAGACTGGTTCTATTTCTTCAGTTACCCGAAATTACTTTTAAGGTTTTCAAGACTTGTCACTTTCTTCCTCAAGGCTGCGATGGACAAATTGACTCCGGTTTCGGAGGTGCCCATGCGGGCAGAAGATGTCTCGAACGGACCCGACTCCAGCGAGGCGTCACTGCTTGGGCCTTGGCACGATCCGCAGGCTTGCGATCTGTGCTCCTTTTTCGGCTCATGCCCTGGAAGACCGTACACCCGCTTACAGCTTGGCACACCAAAACGCTTTTCCTCCGTAAAGTCAAGGAGGCCCGGTTGGCGGTTTCTCGGGCGGCGGGCTCGGTGGAACACCTTGAGCAGATGATCGCCCTCGAGGAGGAGGCGGCACAGGCCGCATCTTCGTCTTCCTCGACCGCGGCATTTATCCCGCTCTCCCTGGGATCCTCCTATTCAGCTTCTTTTAAGGAGCTCTGTCTCTCCCTCTCCACTAAGGGAGAGGGACCAACATCTTCAGGGCTTCCTCGGTCCAGAAGGACCACAAAGGTAAGTCCCTCCATCTACGCTCTTGGGAGCGGGAGAGGTCCCTCTCACCGAGTAGTCGACCATCGACTTCGGTTGATCCTTCGGCTTCGGCCACTGGCTTCACGGTGTCCCCGTCAGATCAGTTGATCGAGACTCCCGTTGACGCAGTCGAGATTTTTCTTGACCCATTGGACGGGCTGTCGACCGGTGAAGCCGAAAACCTCACTCCCGTTCCCCCGGGCGGTGGTTGAGGAGTTCTGGACTTTGTCCGTGCCTCGTTCCGAGTCCACGGTTGAGCCCTCCAGCCGAGGGAGGGCGGTTTCCTCAGACTACCCCCGCATCTCCTTGAAAAGCCGAGGTTTGAGGTCTCTGTCTCAGACTTCTTCTCGGTCCAGCCGATCCCGCCACAGGCGGTCTCAGTCTCTGCACCGCGGGCAGCGCGCCGTCGTCTCATCCTCCTCGGACGAGGGAGGCTTCATGCAGGTTGCGCCGACGATATGAGGACCTCATGTGAGCAACAGCTTCTTCTGTCGGGGAGCAAGCCGACGTCGTCGCCTTCCCCGGCTATTAAGTGGCTGTCACCGGAGCGGCCGAAGCAACCCCTCGCTTTAGCCGAGGCGCCTATTTCCAGGCCTGTTGCTCGGCCAAAACCGGCTGCCCCACCAATTCCGGTGGAACCTCCACCTCCACAGCCATTGTTTGGGACTCCGACCAAAAATTCTCGGTCGGCCCAAGGTCTGCCCCATAGGCTGTCTGTCACCCTCACTCCCGATCGCCCTCGGCAGGTGGAGGGTAGCTCAGGCCCAAGGCAGCTCTTTGCAGACTCCTCCGAGTCCGACGACGATTCCTCCCTGTTCTCCAGGCGGGTCAACTTGGAGTCCTCGGGAGGTCAGTCACTGGACGATAGCCCTTCGTCCTTCATGGGTTTGCTTAGGCTCATCTCGGAATCCACCGGGATGCAGCTTGAGCCCGTATCCAAGCGGGCCAAGTATTCCCTGACGGAGATATTGGACTGAGGGATTTCCTCACGGAGGTTTTTCCGGTGGCCGAGGCCATTGTAGGCCCGCCTTGGAGCTCTGGCAGCGTCCTGCTTCCTGCCCTGCGCCTTCGGCAAGGATGGCAAGGAAGTACACGGTCCCTACCGGTTCCCTGTCCAGTTTCTCGGAACACCCCTCAGCCGAGGGGTTAGTTACTGACAGCGTCTTCCGGCGTGCTGGAAACACCAGGGACGTGGACAAGCCTCCCGACAAGGAGTCCAAGAAGTTGGACTACGCTGGGCAAAAAGTCTACGCTGCGTCCTCCCTTGGCCTTTGTCAGGCCAGCTCGGCCGTACTGATGGCACATTTTTCTCACGCACTGTTGGGCTCCCTGGACGAGGTAGTCCCTCATCTTCTGGCTGACCTGCAGACCACGGTTAAGCAGGTGGGGGACCAGAGCAGGGCCGTGGCCAAGCAGCAACTTCAGACTGCTTTGGACATCGGTGACTCATGCACCAGGTCAGTAGCGGCTGCAGTGGCTTTGCGCCGTCGAGCATGGCTGAGGATATCCACCTTCACAGCGGATACCCAGCACAAATTAGCAGATGTCCCCTTCCTGGGGACCGACCTCTTCGGCCCTGGAGTGGAAGGCCACCTCCAGAGGATCAAAAAGTCCAATGCCACTTTGGACTCGGTCTCATCCGCCCAGAGGGACAAGGGTCGCAGACTGCAACCCAAGCCCTTTCGTCCGTCTGCGCCCGCGGCACGTCTGACCCAGCAGCATCAGGGCCAGCAGGCTCGCGCTTGGTGTCCCAAACCCAAGCCCGCGGCTTCCTCCTCCAGGAAGCAGGGAGGTAAAGGCCCAGGAGGTCCCTCGGCCGGTCCTTCCTCCAAGCCTGCACAGTGACGGGTTGAGGGGTGTCGCCCCAACCTCGTCGCCTCACCCCAGGTTCCCCCCATGGGGGGACGGCTGTGCTACTTCCTTTCCGCCTGGTCTGCTATAACCACAGACCGGTGGGTGTTGGAAGTGGTAGGAAAGGGCCTGCCTTTGGAGTTCGAGCAGGCCCCGCCCTTCCGAGCCATCGCCCCAAGGGGGGCCTCGGGGTCTGCAGCCTCGCTGTCGGCTCGCCGAGCCGACATCACTCTGCTCCTCAAGAAAGATGTGATCAGAGAGGTGGCGGACCCTCCCTTAGACCCGGGGTTTGTGTCCAGGTACTTCCTGGTCCCAAAACGGACGGGGGGTTGGTGCCCCTTTCTCGACCTGCACGACCTAAACAAGTTCCTAAGGTCTCGGACCTTCAGGATGGTCACTCTGGCTCAGATAATACCATCCTTGGAACACGTTGTGTGGTTCTGCTCTCTGGACCTGCAGGACGCGTTTTCTCACGTCCCTGTCCATCCGTCTCATCAGAGATTCCTTCGCTTTCGAGCGGAAGGATCCCTTTTCGAGTTCCGAGCCATGCCCTTCGGCCTGTCTCTTGCACCCAGGGTCTTCACCAAGTGCATGGCAGTGGTGACAGCATTCCTGCGGCGCCGAGGGGTCCGGGTGTACCCTTACCTGGACGATTGGCTGATAGCAGCCCTCTCCAGACAGGAGGTGGAGCGGTCCAGAGATCTGGCCCTCTAGGTTTGCTCTCAGGTCGGCCTCCTCATCAACGAGGCCAAGTCGGAACTCGAACCGAAGCAGGTGATTCTTCATCGAGGCAGAGCTCGACTCTCTTCGAGCCAGAGCACGGCTCCCGGCGGACAGGGCCAAGGTTCTTTCCTCCTTTGCCCAATCATTTCTGGTTGGGCAGTCGCACCCTGCCCGGACTTCCGGCGCCTCCTGGGTCTCATGGCGGCCTGCACCAGCGTGGTCCGTTGGGCCCGCTGGAACATGCACCCCCTTCAACGGGGGCTGGCCAGCCAGTGGTCTCAACGCTGCGATCCATTGGACCAGCTAGTGACAGTGACCCAGGGGATGTGGAACGCTCTCCAGTGGTGGATCGTTCCAGCTCATCTGCAGGAGGGCATCCCATTTGTCCGCCCCGAGCCGACAGTCTCTCTATCGATCGACGCCTCTCTGATGGGTTGGGGTGCCCATCTGGAGGAGCACAGAGTGCACGGCCTCTGGTCCCTGCGGGAGTCCCGATGCCATATCAACCTGCTGGAGCTCCGAGCGGTCCACCTAGCTCTCACCACCTTCGCTCCTTTTCTACGGGGTCAAGTGGTTCAGGTCCAGACGGACAATACCACGACCATGTACTACCTAAACCGCCAGGGCGGGACGCGCTCCATGCCTCTGTGCAAGGAAGCTCTCCACATTTGGTCACTCATGCGCAGCCTGGAGGCAGACCTCCTAGCCATTCATGTGGCAGGAGCCTCCAACACCCTGGCCGATGCCCTAAGCCAGATAGGGGCTGTATCCCACGAGTGGTCTCTCCTGCCGGAGGTAGTACAAGATCTGTTCTCCCATTGGGGCACACCTCAGGTGGATCTGTTTGCCTCCAGGGAGAATGCAAAGCTGAGGCTGTTCCATGCCCGCCCCCCTCAGCAGGGCTCGCTGCAGGGGGATGCCTTCTCGAGGCCGTGGACCCCGGGCCTCTTCTACGTCTTTTCCCCATTTCCCTTGATCCACAAGGTGCTTCTCAAGGTGAGGAGGGGCAAGGCGCAAGTGATTCTGGTAGCCCCAGACTGGCCCCACCAATGCTGGTATCCAGATCTCCTCAGCCTCAGCTCCAGGCTCCCGAGGCAGCTTCCAGCTCACCCGGACCTGCTTTCAGTCAATCAGGGGAAGGTGTTCCATCCGGACCTTCAATCCCTGCACCTGACAGCCTGGTTCCTGAGCGGCTAGAGTTCCAGGCCTTGGGTCTTTCCGACGAGGTCCTCAATGTAGTTGAGGCGTCCCGTAAGGAGTCGACCAGGAAATGCTATGCCTTCAAATGGAAGAGGTTTTCCATTTGGTGTCAGGGCAAGGGCCTGGACCCTTCCTCCTGTTCCTTGGCAAGCATCTTGGACTATTTATGGTCCCTTTCTCAGCAAGGGCTTAGGTCGACGACCCTAAGGGTGCACCTGGCAGCCATCTCTGCTTACCGGGCGCGGGCCGGAAAGCAGTCGGTGACGCAGGAGAAGGTGGTCTGGCGCTTTTTCAGAGGCCTTGATCACATTTCTTCACCGGTGCGAGAACCTCCACCTCCATGGGATCTACTGCTGGTACTGGCAAAGCTCATGGGCAAGCCATTCGAACCAATGCACATGTGTGATCTCTCTCACCTGTCGTGGAAGACCGCCTTCTTGGTGGCTATCACGTCAGCCAGAAGGATGGGAGAGCTCCAGGTGCTTTCCATTGAGTCTCCTTACCTGGTCTACCACAGGGACAAGGTTGTCCTGCGCCCCCACCTGAAATTCCTTCCGAAGGTGCTGTCGGAGTTTCACCTTAACCAGGTGTTGACTCTGCCGGTGTTCTACCCCAATCACACCTCGGAGGCTGAATATAGGCTCCATACTCTGGACCCTAGAAGGGCGCTCGCTTACTATAAGGAGCGAACGGCTGAAATTCGGGGAGAGGTTCGCCAGCTGTTTGTCACCTATGCTGAAGCCGCATCTGGCAGACCTGCAGCCAAGCGGACGATAAGCAGGTGGGTCACCTCCTGCATAGATCTCTGCTATAGGTTGGCGGGCATGGAGCCTCCCAGAGGGATTAGAGCTCATTCTACCCGCCATACCGTTGCATCGCTGGCTGCTTCCAGAGACGTCCCTATCCAGGAAATCTGCAGGGCTGCTACCTGGAAGTCAGCACACACCTTTATCACCCACTACCACATCGACCTTGAGTCACGCCGGGATGCTGGTTTTGGGGCCTCGGTTCTCCAGTCTCTTTTCCCTAAGTAGGGGGTGTGCGCCTTGCCTCCTCCTGGAGAACTGCTAGAGAGTCTGCTAATATGTGGATGAACAACATATCCATGTCCCTAGAAATACAGGTTACTCACCTGTAACAGGAGTTCTAGGAATGGTATATGTTGTTCATCCACCACGACCCGACCTCCCGGCTTCGGTAGCACAACCTGAGCTTCCAGCGGGCAGATCTGGCGTCATGGGGGAGCCGAGTTTACCACCCGGTGGGTGGAGGAGCCAGCTTGAAGACCTTCCGGCAAGATTTAAAGCGGCAAGGATACCTGCCAATAAGTGTGGATGAACAACATATACCATTCCTAGAACTCCTGTTACAGGTGAGTAATCTGTATTTACTCACCTGTAACAAGAGTTCAGGAATAGTATATGTTGTTCATCCACACGACCCACCCGGCCTCCCCGGCTTCGACGCACAACCTGGCTTCCAGCGGGCTAGATCTGGCGTCATGGGGCGGAGCAGAGAGTTTTACCACCCAGGTGGGTGGAAGGAGCCAGCTTGAAGACCTTCCGGCAAGATTTAAAGCGGCAAGGAACCTGCCAGACGGTGTGGATGAACAACATATACCATTCCTGGAACTCCTGTTACAGGTGAGTAACCTATATTTCCTCCCCATTTACCATATAGCCTTGTATTCCTTGGTGATCTCTAATGGCTGCTGCCAACATTTCGATAGTGAGTACATATATTACGGGCGAGAGGGGGCAACCCTGTCTAGTTCCTCGGAAAAGCCGAAAGGAGCTTGACATATTATTATTAGTGAGTATTTGGGCCCAGGGAGACTGATATATACACTCCACCCATTTTCGAAAGACCCGGTACAGGCCAAATTTTTCCAGCAATGCAAACATATGGCCATTCGACCCTGTCAAAGGCCTTCTCCGCATCTAAGGCTAAAAGGCGCCCCGGTCCCCACATACCGTTTGTCCCTTGCCACAGACTCTTCGTATTTTATGTCTGGCCTGCCTGCCCTGAACAAAACCTCCCTGATCAAGATGGATAATCTCCAGCTGGACACCTTCCAGCCTCCTTGCCAATACCTTTGTTATTATTTTATAATCTGTGTTAAGTAACGAAATAGGTCAGTAGGAGCCGCACTTTTTGGCGTCTTTACCTGGTTTAGGGAGAACAGTTATAGTGGCTAACTGCTGAGATGGTGTTTATCCTTCACCCCCCAACACCTCCTGGAGCATATTCATAAACAAAGGTGACAACTCTCCCCAGAAAATAAAATTCTAAGGGCAGACCATCAGGGCCAGGGGCCCTGCCTGATCTAGAAACCCAAACCGCCTCCTTAACCTCCTGTAAAGTGAGAGCTTGGTTGAGCAACTCATTACTTACTGTTGAAATTATTGGTACAGAAACATTATGTAGGAAGGTCTCTGGAGTTGTCTCCGGGGGGATCTCGGAAGTGTATAACTTCTCATAAAAGGATTTAAAAACTTTACTGATCTCACTAGCCGATGAGGTACTGTCACCAGCTTCATTCTCTATATACCAATAATGGACTTCTCTGCTCTTTGTTTTTTAATTAGCTATGCCATCCATCTCCCAGATTTATCTCCCTCGAAGTATTGTCCTGCTCTTGACACCATAATATCTCTCTATACGTTTGGAGCTAAGTTGGTTGTATTCCCCTTTCTTACTCTTCAATAGTGTCATGTCTCTGGGAGATTGAGTGTTAATGAGTTACTTTTCCAGCCTCACTATATGGAATTCTAATTCACTTTCTCGTCACTTTGCCTGTTTGCCCGTAAAGGCTGCATATGAAATCATTTCTCCCCTCGCAAAATCTTTAAAAGCCTCCCATGTAACTCTGGCTGATGTATCTTCCATCTTATTCTCTATATATTCCCTGATACATTTGGACATCTGCTGGATAAAAAGAGGGTCACTCAGTAAGGTAGGATCAAGCCTCCATTGTCGCATCTCACCATCTCTGTTTCAATTTTCAGTTCACAGTATAAGGGCGTATGATCCGATATTAATATAGGCCCATACCGAATTTCTTCTATATGGTTCAAAAAACCCAGGGGCGTGAGAATAAAAAGAGAACTCTGCCATGTCTGGATGCTTAAAGCGCTATATCTCTTGCATAGCCCTCTCTTCTGCCAGTTTTCTTAATGCCAGTACACTTTTGGGGTATCTGTGGAAGTGTGGGTTAGAGTGATTTAACAGGGGATCCCAGTAGGTATTAAAATCACCCCCTAATAGCAGCCTATACAGGAAAGTCACCAGTGTAGTAGCCAGGTGTTCAAAAAATTCTGGACAATCAAAAGCCGGGCCATAGATAGATCCCAGAACTATCAATAATTCTTCTACAGTGGTGTGAACTACCACATATCTTCCCTGACCATCTGCTTGGGAAGAAATTATTTGAACCCTGACCCCTGGTCGAAACCATATACAAGTACCTCTGGCCTTGGATGGAAAATGGGACGCTATCAGGTCCCCCTCCCCCCCAATTTATTCTGCAACTGTTTGGTCTCCTCACTTGTTGGATGTAACTCTTGTAACATCACAACATCTGCCCTGCTTTTTTTAATATAAGCCCATACCTGTTTCTGTTTCACTACTTTTTTAATACCGTTAAAATTCCAAGATAACAGCTTTAAACTAGCCATTAAAGCTTATCAGTATGTCATATTGTCCCAGGACTCTCTCTCCACACTGTACAAGTTTCTCATTCATCCTATCCCCTCCACACAACTCTTGTTCTTTTTTATTTTTTAATCTAACAAAACCCTTCCCATATCCCTCCCTCCACTTAATAATCCCTAAATGCCCTCTCTCTTTTCCTTCTGGGGCATATAAGCCCTTAAACTTTAAAGAAAACTGCACAGCCAGCGCTAAGCTAAATTGAAGAAAACTACCCCCCAACGAACACACCAAACAAAACAACTAACTAAACGTCTTCGCCCCAAAGTCCACTTCCCACCTTTGTAACTTTTGTAGTTACTTCCCTTTAGTTTCATGGAGTTAGCCTTCTCCCCTCTCCATCCTAGTCCCAACAGTATAACGACTTGCGCTGGCCTAAGCCCCATCCAGGAAAAGATCCCGGTTGTTTTATTTTATACTCACAGCCAATAATTCGGGACTATGTTAGGGAAAGCCATAGAGTATTCAAGTGTATGGAGAGGCACTACCGAGGCCGTTCTGCCCATGGAGAAACCCCAGCTTGGGAAACCCATATAGCAAAAACCGCCCCTGTCTAATTATCCTTCTTTCAGTCCCCATAATTGCTCAGACGTCCTTTAATTGCTCTGGTGCCCCCACCCTATTTTACTGATCCCTACCAGTATGAAGCAAAATTAACTAAGATACCTTAGATATTTTCTGCTTTTTCAGGCCACCGCTACAGACAGAAAAATAAAACTGTTCCCACCGTCCCCAACCCCAGGACCCCTCTTCTTCTCAACATATTCCATATAAAATAACATACACATTTTTTATTTTATTTTTTTTTATTAAAGCTTATCAGTGTAACAGGTCTACTATTAGCAAAGTTCAGACACTAGAGTTCACAAGCTTTGCGTATCCTATAATCATAATTCTAATATAATGTTTAGTTAACCAGAAGCATGCAAAGAGAAGCATTCTGGGAATGAGAAAAAAAAATAAACAAGAAAATTAACTTGCATCCAGATGGGGGGAAGAGAGCGGGGGAGGCCACCCAACCCAGCCCCAATGGGCCTCTTCCGAGTTACGGGTCAGACCGAGCAAAGCTCAGCCCCCCTGAGCTCTCCATGCTGGCTCTGTTACACGAGTGAGAAAAAGAAATAGACAAAATTAATAATACAAGCCCTGGAGTCTCTCAGCTCTACGTATTTTGTAACAATAGTGACTCTGGTCAGTCAGCAGCTTTGTCCTTAGATTCTTGATCAATGTACTCTGCATTGATGCATTGGGATTTGTAAAGGTCTTCGGGGCCACATCCTTTCTCTTTATAATTAAATGAGCCAGATAAACCAGTCAGGTTGGTGTAGTCACCTCTTTTCTGGCATAAAGGCATTCCGGTCCATCTGTAGCAATCGAGAAAAGTCCTGAAAAATACTTATAGGTTGAGAGTCTTCCCTGAGAGGGCCTGCTTTTCTAGAGGCTTCCAACACTAGTACTCTGTCCTGGTATCCAAGAAATTTCACAATAATATGTCGTGGCCTTTCACTTGGACCAGGGCGATGTCCAGGGGTTCTATGTGCTCGCTGGATTTCTAAAGTGCACTCCAGAGGCAAATCGAGGTGAGATTCCAGCCATGATTTACAGTATGAGATACAATCTCGTCCTTCCTTCCCTTCGGCCATCCCCAGTATACTGATATTAGTGCGTCTCTTCCTATTTTCATGATCATCCAATGTTCCCTTTAGTCTTTCAGTTTCTTCCAAAGCTGACTGCAGCTGAGGGCTCATCTGTGAATATTTATCTTCTTGAGTGCCTACTCTCTGTTCCACCTCCGTTAATCTGGTCAAGTGTTGCTCCATCGTTTCTCCCAGAGAATTCACAATAGTTTGGAGATGCGCCAGTTGAGCTGAAACATTTTCAAATCCAGAATTCATCTTACAAGTAAGATTGTATTTAAGCTCATTAAATAGCTTTGCTAAGGCCAAGAACGGTGCACTCATAGCAGGCTCTTGGCGGGCCATCAATTGCCATATTTGCCGACGCTTCAGCTCGCAGTTGTAGGTCCTCTTCACCCGAAGTTTTTGATCCGGTGCTGGAGCTTTTAAATACTAAATTACCTTGTTTTTTTTACATTTTTGGTGGCATACCAGGTTTCTATGCCAAGTTCCACTTCTTACTCAATTAAATGGGTTCCAGGGGGTACGCGGACAGAGTATAACTGACGGAGAAGGCTCAGAGCTCCAGAGTTAAGCAGCCATTATGGATGCCGGCTTGGCCATGCTCCCTCTTACCATAATTGTTGATCTTCCAGAATGTCTTTACCATTGATTACCACACCCTGCCTACCATACCCGCTCAAACAGAGGTAGGGCCTCTGGGCATCTCCCCAGTCACTCACATCCCCTCCTAGGGGATCTCCCCTTTTTCTTGTTGAGGGGAAAAATGGAGTTTGTCACACCTCGGGGTGCCCACCCTCACCAAAAATAAATACTAAGGGAGAAAAAAGGGTGAGGGTCTTTTCGGGCCCTCGCACCAACCCAATGTTAGCTCCACATCCCCTCCCTTTTTCCTTTGTTTCCTCCTTCTCCCTGTTGGGGTATATCCCCTGTGCGCGGGTATGTCTCAGTTAGTAGCTAAATGCAGCATGTGCCCCTGGGCACTATCCAGTCTGACTGTACTGGTCAGTTGCTGTACACATGTTGGGGTGGGGGTTCTGTGCACTTTTTTGGATCAAATGCACTAGATTTCACACAGGGTGGTACATCCCTGTGGGTGTAGGAAAAGCAGATCATGTTGGCATAATCCTTTATCTGTGTCAGATTTTTTTTTGGTTGGGATGCCCCTTTCTCCCTTTTGTATCTGGTCCTTTGCCCCACTATCTTTAGGGGTGTCTGGGGAGATGAACATATCTCAACTCCCTTGAACTGTCCAGTACTGCAACTCCAGGTGCACATAGGTTCCCCTTTTCTTCCGTAATGTAAGAAAAGAGGGACATGGTTAACTTGAGAGTTCAGTCACTTCCCTATCTGATAGCATGGAGTTGCCCTTTTTCCAAGAGTTTGTGCATCTTTTTTTTCTGTTTTGGCGCAGTATGCCATCTCATTTACAGTGGGGTCCTAGTGCCTCAGGCCCCAAACCCATAAGTAATAGTCAGTGATAAAGGTGTTCTGGAAGATCAACAATTGCGGCAAGTATGTAAATTTCATTTCTACTGCTGGTATTCAGTTCACATGCACATGACTCGCCTAACCTCCCTGGCAAGACTTGTTCGAATTCTTGCTTTCAGATCTGATGCCAGATGGGGAGAGCTATAAGACAACACCAAGTGGTGGGAGGAGCCAGACTTGAAGCTGTCCTAGTGACTGAACAGAGCACAGCTAACTCTGCCCAGGTATGGTTGTGAACTGAACACCAGTAGAAGAACTATGTTAGCAGGTAAGTAACCTCTGTACACCATACTACACCTGTTGGGGGCTTATCGGACAATCTTATTTCGTGAATTACTCCTCAGTTCTGGAATTATTTTGAAGCAGTGCTTGTAACTGTCCGTTAACCTTGTAGTATGCATAGAATAATATATGGGAAACCATACACAGCAAGGCTTTGTTTCCATCAATGATTGAGATGATAGCAAATGGGCCTCGAGAGCGAAGCTTGAAAGGTCCATGTTGTCATCTCAGCCTTGAGATGTAGACACATGCCGAGTTGTGTGTGGTTTCCATATTTTATTTTATATAGTATATGTCTTATACAGGAGCCACAGAACCCCCACCAGTAAAAAATAAAAATAGGAAATAGTTTTAAAATGTACAACTTTGGACATTGGGAGGTTAGTAAGCAGCTGGGTGAGGGTTAAAGGAAGAATTTAATATCTTTGAACTGTGCAGAACAGTTTGGAATGCTCACAAGGATTTTGAGCTGGCTTATTTTTATACAGAACAATGTCTAACCATATACTATACTGTAATCTTTAAGATGCTTACACAAACTTTCATTCCCTTTGTATTTTCAGACTAAAGCAGCCTACGTCCTGTTTTACCAAAGGCGAGACTGTGAGGCCCCTGATGGTCAAAAGGAAGCAGAGGTTGTCGAAGACCATATGGATACTAACTGAGTCGGCTGTGTAGGCTTGAAACATTCTTAAATAACTAGTTCTGGAGAATGCAAGAAATCAAGCCTATCTGGAAAAATTAGTGGTTTGCTTTATTTGTGCAGCAGATTTTTACAGCGTGAGAGAGACAGTATTACTGCTGACTCGCCATTACAGTGGAGGATGCCAGGACAGATTTTCCGATATAACCCTTGTGTATTTATAACTAATTTGTTATATAAATTCGACTCCCTGCTACTAAGTGGTAGTAGGGGAATCCAAAAATAAAAAGGACAATGTATTTTGATTAACTTCAGTTGATATGAACTGGAGCAGAAGCCAGCTTGCTTAAGACGTTTGATTGTACCAGCTCACAGGTGAGCTTCTCTGATGGTGAGCCAGACATCGTCTCTTCTGAACAAGTTTACTGTAAACAACTATTTTGGGACTCTGCTGCTCTATACAACATTAGCACCAGCGGCCTTTTGTAATGTAGATTTTGATTACAGGTAATGTAATCAGAAAAATAATTGATCATAAAACTTTTATCCTGGGACTAGAAATATCTGTTGTAACAGCTGCTTAGCCATTACTTTGCTCTGCTGTAATCGAGAATCAATGTCCAGAGTAAATTCATGAACTTTATTTTGTAAAGTAAGTCTTTATTATTTTTATTTTCAGTTATGCTCCAGATTGTTTGACTTTAGGGGTTTCAGGGTGATGGGGGTGTTTAAAAATCTATTTTGTTATTAATCAAATGTTTTCCCTGTCCCAAAGCTGCCAAAAATGTATCTGAGTTTTGGGACTGTCACAAATGTCGTCCACTGAGAGCATTATAAAAACAATACATTAGCACGGCAAGTGATCCAGTGAACTGGAATGAATAATGCCACACCTGACATTGGTGGGTTATTTTTCATATATATGATTGCTCTCCTTCCCTGGCAGATTTTGTTTATTCTGTGTGATATCACTCTCTGGTAACTATTGGACATTACCTGTTTCATAAGCAGTCACCAGGGATGACAGGCCTCTGCTCCCCACACAGCATGAGAGTTTACCAAAGAAGTACAACTTTTTTTTGCCTTGTGTACACATAAAGGTTGATGGCTTTCAGTTTTAATTATAAATACTGTCATGTAAGGCAGTTTTAAACAGTGATATAGCCATTCACACATTTTGTAAATGCACTGTTATGCTGCCATTTAGGGTGTCTGCAACATAGTTTTTTAAACACTGGCCTTGGAGTTATTTTTATGTTCTCTAATATTACATACATTCACATTTATTTCATTTGTGTTCTGTCTGTTATAAGCAGGTAATCTGGTTTCTGTTGTAAAGTCGCACTGCATGCACTTAGGATTTCCTTTACTGGACTGTAGTGCTGCACTGATTAATTTGAGGGGGTTGCTGACTGTGAGTAAAACATTAACAGAGTTCTAAGAACTGTAAAATAAAACACGAGTTTTTGATTAATAAGATTGTTGGAATTCCTTTAAATATGGGGTATGCTATTCCACCTTATAAAATGGTGGGGGGAGATCCTGCATTTTGATTGGTTACCTGTGCATCAGATCCATTTGATGCACAGGTATTAACAAGTGCTCAAATGCAGGATGCAGAAGAGAAATCACTGTGCCTCTTCCGGTGGCCTCACTGTTCTAATAGCTGGCTAGTTCTGTAGCTCTCCCACTGCCTACTTAAACTCCTTCAATCAACTTACCAGCTTCAGTTGGTTTTATATTGCTGCTTTCACCTCTGGAGGAGACAGAATGACCTGATTGTGTGCTCAGTGTGCTGCTAAACAAATGGATGCAAGTGGATCCAACCCCTCTACCAGTCTGCCGAGTTGGTGCCCTTCTCCTGCCAGCACGGCCGGCCCAGATGCTAACACTGATACAGAGGCGGAGCGGCTTTCGAGATCCCACTTTGGAACCCTACTCGAAATAAAGAATTTTCAGAGTGAAAATCAACAAGAATTCCAGCGGCTCAATAACAGATTGCAAGCAGTTGAAACCAGAACCCAGGCAGCGGAGGACCGCTTGGCTGTGGTAGAAGATGGTACCTTTCAATTATGTACCATTAGGGTTACCACCTTTTAAGAAGCCCAAAGTGGGATCCAAAGTGGGATCTTACTGAAACATGATTTTTCGCAGGACAGTACCTAACCTCGACCAGTGCAACAGACTTGTTTTCTCTATATAATCAGAATTAAGGCTAAGTATTGTAGTTTCTTGGTTGCTTCTACTGTTTCTTATCATTTTAAGGTATTTTAGTTAAGCTATTGTAGTTTTCTAGAACATTTAGTGGAAAGTTAGAATATATATTTCCTATTGTAAAATCAGGACATTTAGAATTGTTCATGTTTTTTTGCAGGACACAGGTGCCCAAATCAGGACTGTCCTGCGAAAATCAGGACAGGTGGTAACCCTATGTACCATTATTGAATTTCTATTACACCAGGACACGGAGCTGCAGGACAGACTGGAAGATCTAGAATCCCACTCCTGCTAAGACAATCTATGTGTGTATCAACTCCTATAAAGGCATGAGCGGCCCCGCTTCTTCTCAGTTCTTTCCCACCGTCTGCTCAATTGCATGGGTTTCTGAGGAATCTCCAAAGCAGTCTCGCACCATTTTTTCAACTACAGCTCTTTCTCTATAAATCTTCAGAATGTCTTTTATTGAACAGATTTCTTCAATCTTGCCTGTGTCAATCTTCAGCATTCATCACTTTTGGGTAGATGGCTGGAGGTCATGACCCCATGGGAGCTCTTTTTTTTTTTTTTTTGGTAGGTGGAGCTGACGCACCCTCGAGAGCAACGCGTTGCGTGGCACTCGTGGGTTGGCTGTTACGCGCTGTCGACTCTGCCTGCCTGCCAGTGCTTAGTCTCCCACTGTCGAGGCTGCCTTGTGGGAAGCTCCAGAGAACTTCATACCTACCGCCTACACAGTTACAGTTTTTCAACTCCATTGACTATTCTTTCATGCCGCAGTCCATCGGCTCCTTTCCTGCCACTTCTAGTTGCCATACTCGACGTCGCTTGGTAAGACTTTTCCATTTATTTGTATTCTTGGCGACGTCAAGTCTGTTTTTAGTGTTTTTTTTCCTCGTAGATCACGTCTGGGTCGGAGGGCAAGAAGACTTCGAAGACAGGATGGCCCCCCATGCAACGGTGCCCTTGCATCCGTAAATTTTCCATCACCGACCAGCACAACCATTGTCTTACGTGTCTTGGCCCACTTCACAACATGGATTCGTGCGACGCCTGTTTCTCCATGGACTACTGGGTCATCGAGCAACGCGTGTGGAAAATGGTAGCTCTGCCGACTTCGGGGTTGGGCTGCAACCTCGCCTGGGCCAAGCTGCATACTCGCCTTTCTTCCAGGTCCCTCCCAGTTCTGTACAGACCGAGGAGGAGGGAGCCTCAGCTTCTAGTAGCCTGGCCATCGCCGAGGCTCCTCCCTCGGTGCAGGAGGCCCGCTCCACTCCTTTCAGGGGGCGGGCAGAGGCGCAACCAAAGCAATCGCCCTTTCTGGGGTGAAGGCTCCCCTGGTGTCGGACTCGCAGTTCGCAAGGCCCGGAACGGTGCCGTCCTTGATGCCGTTGGTCGGCGCCATTTTGGGCCTTAGCAGCGTTCGCAGCGTCGTGGGCCCTGACGGAGCCGTCGTCGACGCCGGTTTGTCGCTTGGTGCCATGGCTGCTGTCGCCCCGATAGTGCTAGCAGTGCTATGGGAGTCTCTACAGTGCCGTCTTTGTCTTCTTCTCGCCTCAGCGCCGTTTGCGGTGCCGAGGTTGAGCATGGCGCTATGTCCGGCTCGGGACACTGCGCCATGGGGCCTTCGGATTCCACTGTCGGTGCCGCTCTTGCCCTTGGTGCCATTTGCGGTGCTGTGGACGATGGCGCCAGACACGGCATCGATGGTAATTGCTGCTTGCACTGTCCCTGCCCTCTGGTGCCGTGACTGCTTCTGACTCCGGGGCTGCTGTTCCCCGTGACTGGTTCTGACTCTGAGGCTGCTGTTTGGGCCGGGGCTGGGTCCTCCTCGGATACCGCTCGGTTTCTGGCACCCTATTTGGCAAGGATGGCAGCGGGCGCCCTCCGGTCTGGCACAGGGCCTCGGCCTCTACCTCTTCGGAGGCGATTGCGGACTCTGAGTCAGACGAGCAGTCTGACTCCTTGGGGTTGACTGTTGATGTGGGCAGCTCTGTAGTGTCCTCGAAAAGCCGGAGTCAGACCCGTTCTGAGGTGCGGTCGGTGGCTGCCGAGACTGGGGTCAGGGGTGCTGACCAGCGGGCAGTGGTGCAGGCCACCATTGCTCTGCAGCCCAGTCTTTGTGGGTTCACTGACCCCTTAGCAGTGGTACCCCCCCTGTGATGTGCCTGAATCGCTCAACTTTGGGGCCGATCAGAGCACCTACGGGAGAGGAGGGTACTGTGCCCTGGGTAGCTCCTTCGGGTGCTGGCCAGGGCTGTCAGCCACCTAGGCGGGCCCTCTCGAGGAAGAGGGCTCTCTCAGATTCCGAGGGGTCGAGGGGCATGGGGTCTGCATGGCGACCTTTTTCTGGGGCCCACCCAGGCTCTGGGAGAAGCCGTAGTGCATATCTCCGCTCTTCCTCCTCAGTCTCTTTGAGAGACACCCATTCTTTTGAGGTAGAGGACCGTCCTTCTGGACCTATACAGCCCTGGTCGCCTCACAGGGGGGATTCTTCTGGGCGCAGCCAAGGCAGTACCAAAATGGTTGTTCAGCTGTCGGCTGTGGGATCTTCTGGAGCAGCTTCTTCTTCGGGTGCTCCTGGTCCACTCCCTAGCCCAGGCGTCGGTCATCCGACTTCCGTTCTCGGCTCTGTCCCCATCCCTCTGCCGCATTCTTCTGTGCTCCCAGGCATCCTTGGACCTAGCGGGCCTCTGTCCTGGGAGCAGTTCAGGGCTGTGGCTGCTTGGTTCCCAGATTACGTCAGGGCAATGGACAAACAGGTTTTTCAACCTCCCCCCAAGCAGCCGCCCTCTGAGCATTCGGTGCCCTCCAACTCTTCATCCCCCTCTTCTGAGAGAGAGGAGCATTTTGTCCACATCTCTTCAGCCAGTGATCTCACTGAGTATCAGCGTTTCCTCGTGGGGATGTTG
Organism: Neoceratodus forsteri; assembly: GCA_016271365.2. Lineage (NCBI taxonomy): Eukaryota > Metazoa > Chordata > Ceratodontiformes > Ceratodontidae > Neoceratodus > Neoceratodus forsteri. The sequence continues at coordinate 336,462,896 of CM028129.1, read as the reverse complement.
GAGGACTTGCACCTCAACCCTACCACTCAGAAGAATGCTGAGCACTCAGCACACGCCTTTTTAGGCGACTTCAGTGAGGACACCTTTGTGGTGCCCCACTGGCTTGCTCCCTTTAGGGAGGCATCATTGCGTTCCTGGCAGAGACCTTTTTCCGGAGTTCCTGCCCCTAGGAATTTCTGCCAGAGGTATTGCGCACCCCCTGAGTCTCCAGGTTCTGTGCCTCAGCCTCAGTCAGGAGTGACACAGCTGGATACTCCTGATGGGCTTCGCACCCTTCACCATGACCAGCACCCAGACCAAGATTCCTTGGACTTTGATTTCTTGGGGGGGACTTCTACTCGGCACAGTTGCCGCTTTCTATTTCTGCACATCAGGCCCACTATACAACCTATGACAGGTTCTTGTGGTCCAGGCTAGGTCAGCTCCTAGCCTCGTTGCCTGATGTGGAGCAAACGAGACAAGCCATTGCACTCTCTGCACATGGCCTGGAGCTAGCAAGGCACCAAGCGAGGGCATCTTATGATGCCAGTGAGGTAGCTTCCAGGGTTGTAGGGACAGCGATCTGCACAAGGCGGATGGCATGGCTGCGTCTTTCCCGGTTGTCACCCCTGGCCCAGCATAGAGTGATTAACTCCGCTCACCAGAGAACCTACCTCTTCTCCCGTAGAGCGAGACGGCATTTGTCAGGGCAACTTCCTTCCCCCTCTGGGGGATCCCCGTCTCACTCTCCCTACTCTCTGGCCTCTCCAGGCCCTGAAGGTTCTCCCTCTTAATGTGTCACCCACTGAGAGCTAAGGGACTCTGTCCCTTAGGGTTAAAAATAAATCCCCTTTTGGAGGGCTCGGCACTACCCAAAAGTGATGAATGGTGAAGTTTGACACAGGATATGAAAATTACGTACGTACCGTAATTATGATCTTTCTGTGTATCTTCATCATTCGTCGCAACCCTGCCCTCCATCCCCCTGGGGCCTTAGTCTCTGGTCCCCCTCTCCTTTCTTTGTCAGGAGTGGGTAGAGGGGGCACATAGGATAATTTCTGTGGAGAGTGGTCAGCATGGGGGGCACTCCTCCAGTGCATTAGCTCCACCCCTGTGGGGTGGGAGTTGGCAATTGCCCTCCATTCTCTCCTCCTCCTTGTTTCCGTCTGTTTTATTTTCTTTGGACTATCCTTTATAATAAAAAAATTCTTTCTTTGAGAGTGATAATTCTCTGTGCCCTGTCCTTCTTCCAGAATAAGTCGATCCTGCTAAAATGGAGTTTTGCCAGACAGTCTTTGCCTTAGAGTCTGGCAAGAAGCCTTTGGCTACTCCTTTCAGTTCCTATACAATATGGAGATGGACCAAGGTCCAGGGTACGGTTAAACTTTTCTCCCTTTTCATCCTCATCCTAATTCTTAGAATCCTTATCCCACCCTTCCTCCCTCTTATATTTCTGGAGGTTGGGGCCCTTCCCAGTCCCTCTAGTTTATGACTTCTTCTTCTTCTGTCCTCTCAGTTGTTATTTCTCCTTTTAGTTTATACATCTTTTCCTTTTTCTGTCCCTTGGACTTCGTTGTCCCACCCGCCACTCCCTTCCTCTTACCTCTCCGGCGACTCAGAACTGGCAGGCAGGCAGGCGGAGTCGACAGCGCATAACAGCCAACCCACGAGCGCCACACAATACGTCAGCCTCGAGGGCGGTGCCGATGGTGCATTGGCTCCACCTACCAAAAAAAAAAAAAAAAGGAGCTCCCGCGGGGTCATGACCTCAGGCCATCTACCCAAAAGTGATGAATGGTGAAGATGCACAGAAATATCATAATTACGGTAGGTATGTAATTTTCATTTTTGTTTGTCGAGAGTTAATTCTTCGACTTTTGTCTTCTGTTGCTGCCACTGCAGAAAGATTGCCTCCATAGATGAACACTCTCTTTGTGTCTGCTGTCTTGGGCCTGACCAAGAATTTTCTGACTGTGAGCTCTGCCAGAAGTTTAACCAGACAACCTTCAGGTGATGCAAAAAGGCTCTTAAAATTTTTCTGATGGATCGACAGGGTCTCAGCCTCTGTCGCTGAAGGAGGTTGTCGAGCTCCCAGGTCTCCAAGGCCAGAGACAAGTCCTCGGGGGCTCATAAGAAAGACGAGATCATGACCGCTTCCCCTAGCAACAGTTTCGTTCCCTGACCGCCTCCTCTCCTACTGGGAAGTCCACGTCGGCTGTGCCGATGCACAGAGTCGTTGTCCAGGTCTCTGTTCCTTCCAGACCCATACCGACAGTTCACTCGCCTGATTTCCCGGCCGGTCGTCAGCCCCTGTATCATTGACAACAGGCTCGGCGGTGGCCCCTCCGTTGAGCCCTGATCCTTCTTCCTCCAGGGATACAGGCTCTTCAGGTATGTAGGGCCCATCATGCAGTTCGACGACCCCCCTTTTTCCATCGACTCATGACCTAAACAACATCTGAACTAAATTCACTTTGGTGATTGTACAGCAGCTGGGCACATATAGGCCCACATCACCAGAGCCATAGACGGCAGCTTCGTCATCGACCCCCTACTCGTCGGCCATGGGAGGCTCCCTGCAGGTCGGTGGTGGCACATCTGACGTCAGACCTGGATCTGAAAGAGGTCAGTGTTGAGGAGTACCATCCAGACCTCATTCTTCCTGATGATGATGAGGAAGAAGAGGAAGAGATCCTGATCTCTTGACAGGTCCACAGCTTTCTCTGTGAGTGAGGATTCAGTTAAGCATAAACCTAGATCTCCTGCTGAGGACCCCTTATTTTTCAATGTGATGAGGCAGTTGTCCTCAGCCATGGGCTTCCACACTGAGGAAGCGGATGTCACCAGGAAAGAGCTGATGGACTTCCTGAAGATCCCAGAGTCTCCCCCTAAAATCATTTCTCCAATTCTGCCTGCTTGAGGAATGCAGCCTGGCATAGGCCAGACATGGGTGCCAGCTATGCCCTTCAGGGAGGGCAGATAAACTTTACCTTGCCCCCACCAGGGATTCCTCTGTTATGCTGCCAAGCTCAGAACAGATTTGGTCATTAAGGCAGCCCACGACAGCTTTAAGGTGCCTAAGCACCTTAACTCCCTCCTCCTGGAGTCCCACAGAATTGATCTCTGGGGTAGGAGGGTTCATGCCTCCTTCACCCTTGGGTTGAGGATTGCAAACTGTCCATCTCACATGGTGAAGTACCAGAATTCTAACTGGAAGGGCAAGGCTCTGCCCAGGCCCTCCCAGATAGCACTTAGAAGCAGGAGCTTCTTAAAGTGTCTGGCAGATGGCTGAGGACATTAGCAAGCACCTCCTCAGGGCCGTCTGTGACATGGCTGACACTATTGCCAGAGCTGTTGCCACTGGCATATTCCTACATAGGGACCCCTGACTGAGGGTCTCTGGTTTCGCTGCTGATGTTCAGCAGAAGGTCCTTAAGGACTTCAGGAGGGCTGACTTTGCCAAAACGGGTGAGTGCCTAAGGAATGCACTAGCAAATGGGCAGGAAGGAGGGGTGGAAGAACAATGGGGAATAATAAAAAACTGCCATCACAGAGGTAACAAGCCTTTGTGTGAAGCAAATAAACAAAATAAAACAATGTAAGAAACCACTGTGGTTCTCAAAGGAGGTGGCAGTGAAGGTTCAAGAGAAAAAGAAAGCATTCAGGAAGTACAAGGAATCACAGAAGGAGCAGGACAGAGAATTGTATCAGTTAAAGCAAAAGGAAGCTGGGAAGGCAGTCAGAACAGCAAAGGCCCAAACCGAGGAAAAGATAGCCAACTCAGTTAAGAAGGGGAATAAATCCTTTTTTTAGGTACATCAGGGAGCGAAGGAAGACCAAGGGAGGGATAGTGAGGCTTAATAAAGGGAAGGGCAGAGGGTGACTGTGAAAAGGCAGAGATTCTAAACAAATATTCTAGGGACATGGATATGTTCATCCACACTTATTGGCAGGTATCCTTGCCACTTTAAATCTTGCCGGAAGGTCTTCAAGCTGGCTCCTCCCAACCCACCCAGGTGGTAAAACTCTCGGCTCCGCCCCATGACGCCAGATCTTCCTTACCACTTGGAAGCTCAGGTTCCCTCCTTAACACTCTGCGTATAAGACTGGTTCCTATTTCTTCGGTTACCCGAAATTACTTTTAAGGTTTTCAAAGACTTCGGTCACTTACTTCCCTCGCGGCTGCGATGGACAAATCAACTCCTGGTTTCCGGAGGTGCCCATGCAGGCAGAAGATGTCTCGGACGGACCCGCACTCCATGTGCGTCTACTGCTTGGGCCTTGGGCACGATCCGCAGGCTTGCGACCTGTGCTCTTCTTTTTCGGCCTACGTCCTGAAAGACCCGTGCCGCCCGTTTACAACTTGGGCGACCCGAAAAACGTTATCCGGTAAAGTCGAAGGAGGCCCGGTTGGCGGTTTCCACGACGGCGGGCTCGGCGGAACAGCTTGAGCAGATGATCGCCCTCGAGGAGGAGGCAGCGCAGGCCGCATCTTCGTCTTCCTCGGCCGCGGCATTTATCCCGCTCTCCCTGGGATCCTCCTATTCAGCTTCTTTTAAGGAGCTCTGTCTCTCCCTCTCCACTAAGGGAGAGGGACCAACATCTTCAGGGCCTTCCTCTCGCTCCAAGAAGAAGGACCACAAAAAGTAAGTCCCTCCGTCGATGCTCTTGGGAATGGGAGAGGTCCCTCTCACCGAGTAGTCGACCATCGACTTCAGTCGATCCTTCGGCTTCGGCCACTGGCTTTACGGTGTCCCCGTCAGGTCAGTTGACCGAGACTCCCATCGACGCAGTCGAGATTCTTCTCGACCCGTTGGACGGGCTGTCGACCGGTGAAGCCGAAAACCCTCACTCCGCGGTTCCCCCGGCGGTGGTTGAGGAGTCTGTGGACTTGTCCATACCTCCAGTTCTGGAGTCCACGGTTGAGCCCTCCGAGCCGAGGGGAGGGTGGGTTTCCCCTGCACTACCCCCGTACTCTCCTCGGAAAAGCCGAGGTTCGAGGTCTCAGTCTTGGACTTCTTCTCAGTCCAGCCGATCCGCCGCCACAGGCGGTCTTGGCACTGCAGAGCGGCGCCGCTGGCCCTCATCCTCCTCCTCGACGAGGGAGGCTTCAATGCGAGCTAAGGCCGATCGATACGAGGACCTCATGTGGCAACAGCTTCTTCTGTCCGGGAGCAGTCGACGCTGCCGCTTTTCCCGCTATTAAGTGGCCACTGAGCTGCCAAGCAACCCCTTAGCCGAGGCGCCTACTTCCAGGCCTGTTGCTTGGCCAAACCGCGCCCACCGATTCCGTGGAACCTCCCGCCTCCACAGCCGCTGTTTGTGGCTCCCACCAAAATTCTCTGTCGGCCCAAGGTCTGCCCCATAGGCTGTCTGTCACCCTCACTCCCAATCACCCTCGGCAGGTGGAGGGTGGCTCAGGCCCAAGGCAGCTCTTTTCGGACTCCTCCGAGTCAGACGACGATTCCTCCCTGTTCTCCAGGCAGGTCGACTTGGAGTCCTCGGGAGGTCAGGTCACTGGACGATAGCCCTTCGTCCTTCATGGGTTTGCTTAGGCTCATCTCGGAATCCACTGGGATGCAGCTCGAGCTTGTAACCAAGCGGGCCAAGTATCCCCTCACGGAGATATTGGACCGAGGGGATTCTCCTACGGAGGCCTTTCTGGTGACCGAGGCCATTGTAGGCCCGGCCTTGGAGCTCTGGCAGCGTCCTGCTTCCTGCCCTGCGCCTTCGGCCAGGATGGCAAGGAAGTATGTGGTCCCTACTGGTTCCCTGTCCGGTTTCTCGGAACACCCCTCAGCTGAGGGGTTAGTTACCGACAGCGTCTTCCGGCGTGCCGGAAACGCCAGGGACGTGGACAAACCTCCCGACAAGGAGTCCAAGAAGTTGGACTACGCCGGGTGAAAAGTCTACGCTGCGTCCTCCCTTGGCCTTCGTCAGGCCAGCTCGGCCGTACTGATGGCACACATTTCTCACGCCCTGTTGGGCTCCCTGGACGAGGTAGTCCCTCATCTCCCAGCTGACCTGCAGACCACGGTTAAGTAGGTGCGGGACCAGGGCAGGGAAGTGGCCAAGCAGCAACTTCAGACTGCTTTGGACATCGGTGACTCATGCGCCAGGTCAGCAGCTGCAGTGGCTATGCGCCGTCGAGCATGGCTGAGGATATCCACCTTCACAGCGGATACCCAGCACAAATTGGCGGATGTCCCCTTCCTGGGGACCGACCTCTTCGGCCCTGGAGTGGAAGGCCACCACCAGAGGATCGAAAAGTCCAATGCCACTGTGGACTCGGTCTCATCCGCCCAGAGGGACAAGGGCCGCAGACCGCAACCCAAGCCCTTTCGTCCGTCTGCGCCTATGACACATCCGGCCCAGCAGTATCGGAGCCAGCAGGCTCACGCTTGGCATCCCAAACCCAAGCCCGCGGCTTCCTCCTCCAGGAAGCAGGGAGGTAAAGGCCCAGGAGGTCCCTCGTCCGGTCCTTCCTCCAAGCCTGCACAGTGACGGGTTGAGGGGTGTCGCCCCCGACCTCGTCACCTCACCCCGGGTTCCCCCCGTGGGGGGACGGCTCCACTACTTCCTTTCCGCCTGGTCTGCTGTAACCACAGACCGGTGGGTGTTGGAAGTGGTAGGAAAGGGCCTGCCTCTGGAGTTCGAGCAGGCCCCGCCCTTTCGAGCCATCACCCCAGGGGCCTCGGGTCTGCAGCCTCGCCTCGCTCGCCGAGCCAACATCGCTCTGCTCCTCGAGAAAGAAGTGATCAGAGAGGTGGCGGACCTTCCCTCAGACCCGGGGTTTGTGTCCAGGTACTTCCTGGTCCCAAAACGGACGGGGGGTTGGTGCCCCATTCTCGACCTGCACGGCCTAAACAAGTTCCTAAGGTCTCGGACCTTCAGGATGGTCACTCTGGCTCTGTGGTTCTGCTCTCTGGACCTGCGGGACGCGTTTTTTCATGTCCCTATCCATCCGTCTCATCAGAGATTCCTTCGCTTTCAAGTGGAAGGAGCCCTTTTTGAGTTCCAAGCCATGCCCTTCGGCCTGTCTCTTGCACCCAGGGTCTTCACCAAATGCATGGCAGTGGTGACAGCATTCCTGCAGCGCCGAGGGGTCCGGGTGTACCCTTACCTGGACGATTGGCTGATGATAGCCCCCTCCAGACAGGAGGTGAAGCGGTCCAGCGATCTGGCCCTCCAGGTTTGCTCTCAGGTCAGCCTCCTCATCAATGAGGCCAAGTCGGAACTCGAACCGAAGCAGGTGATTCTCTTCTTCGGGGCAGAGCTCGACACTGTTCGAGCCAGAGCACGGCTCCCGGCGGACAGGGCTGAGGTTCTTTCCTCCTTTGCCCAGTCATTTCTGGTTGGGCAGTCGCGCTCTGCCCGGGACTTCCTGCGCCTCCTGGGTCTCATGGCGGCCTGCACCAGCGTGGTCCGTTGGGCCCGCTGGAACATGCGCCCCCTTCAATGGGGGCTGGCCAGCCAGTGGTCTCAACGCTGCGATCCATTGGACCAGCTAGTGACAGTGACCCAGGGGATGTGGAACGCTCTCCAGTGGTGGATCGTTCCAGCTCATCTGCAGGAGGGCATCCCGTTTGTCCGCCCCAAGCCGACGGTCTCTCTTATCGACCGACGCCTCTCTGATGGGTTGGGGCTCCCATCTGGGGGAGCACAGAGTGCACGGCCTCTGGTCCCCACGGGAGTCCTGTTGCCATGTCAACCTGCTGGAGTTCCGAGCGGTCCGCCTAGCTCTCACCGCCTTCGCTCCGTTTCTATGGGGTCAAGTGGTTCAGGTCCAGATGGACAATACCACGACCATGTACTGCCTAAACCGCCAGGGCGGACGTGCTCCATGCTTGTGCAAGGAAGCTCTCCGAGATTTGGTTACCTGCAAGCAGCCTGGAGGCGGATCTCCAGCTATTCATGTGGCAGGAGCCTCAACACCCTGGCCGATGCCCTGCCGGATAGGAGCTGTATCCCACGAGTGGTCTCTCCTGCCGGAGGTAGTATAAGATTTGTTCTCCCATTGGGGCACACCTCAGGTGGATCTGTTTGCCTCCAGGGAGAATGCGAAGCTGAGGCTGTTCCATGCCCGCCCCCCTCAGCAGGGCTCGCTGCAGGGGATGCCTTCTCGAGGCCGTGGACCCCGGGCCTCTTCTACGCCTTTCCATTTCCCTTGATCCACAAGGTGCTTCTCAAGACGAGGAGGGACAAGGCGCAGGTGATTCTGGTAGCACCAGACTGGCCCCGCCAATGCTGGTATCCAGATCTCCTCAGCCTCAGCTCCAGGCACCCGAGGCAGCTTCCAGCTCGCCCGGACCTGCTTTCAGTCAATCAGGGGAAGGTGTTCCATCTGGACCTTCAATCCCTGCACCTGACGGCCTGGTTCCTGAGTGGCTAGAGTTCCAGGCCTTGGGTCTTTCCGATGAGGTCCTCAATGTAGTTGAGGCGTCCCGTAAGGAGTCGACCAGGAAATGCTATGCCTTCAAATGGAAGAGGTTTTCCATTTGGTGTCAGGGCAAGGGCCTGGACCCTTCCTCCTGTTCCTTGGCAAGCATCTTGGACTATTTGTGGTCCCTTTCTCAGCAAGGGCTTAGGTCGACGACCCTAAGGGTGCACCTGGCAGCCATCTCTGCTTACCGGGCGCGGGCCGGGAAGCAGTCGGTGGCGCAGGAGAAGGTGGTCTGGTGCTTTTTCAAAGGCCTTGATCACATTTCCCCTCCGGTCGAGAACCTCCACCTCCATGGGATCTACTGCTGGTACTGGCAAAGCTCATGGGCAAGCCATTCGAGCCAATGCACAGGTGTGATCTCTCTCACCTGTCGTGGAAGACCGCCTTCTGGTGGCTATTACATCAGCCAGAAGGATGGGAGAGCTCCGATGCCCATCGAGTCTCCTTACCTGGTCTTCCACAGGGACAGAATAGTCCCGCCCCCACCTGAAATTCCTTCCAAGGTGGTGTCGGAGTTTCACCTTAACCAGGTGTTGACTTTGCCGGTGTTCTACCCCAATCACACCTCGGAGGCCGAATATCGGCTCCATACTCTGGACCCTAGAAGGGCGCTCGCTTACTATAAGGAGCGCACGGCTGAAATTCGGGGAGAGGTTCTCCAGCTGTTTGTCACCTACGCTGAAGCTGCATCTGGCAGACCTGCAGCCAAGCGGACGATAAGCAGGTGGGTCACCTCCTGCATAAATCTCTGCTATAGGTTGGGCATGGAGCCTCCCAGAGGGATAAGAGCTCATTCTACCTGCCATACCGCTGCATCGGTGGCTGCTTCCAGGGACGTCCCTATCCAGGAAATCTGCACGGCTGCTACCTGGAAGTCAGCACACACCTTTATCACCCACTACCACATTGACCTTGAGTCACGCCGGGATGCTGGTTTTGGGGCCTCGGTTCTCCAGTCTCTTTTCCCTAAATAGGGGATGTGCTTCTTGCCTCCCTCCTCCCGGAGAACTGCTAGGAGTCTGCCAGTAAGTGTGGATGAACAACATATCCATGTCCCTAAAAATACAGGTTACTCACCTGTAACAGGAGTTCTAGGAATGGTATATGTTATTCATCCACACGACCCACCCGACCTCCCCAGCTTCGACGCACAACCTGAGCTTCCAGCGGGCCAGATCTGGCGTCATGGGGCGGAGCCGAGTTTTACCACCCGGGTGGGTGGGAGGAGCCAGCTTGAAGACCTTCCGCAAGATTTAAAGGCCAAGGATACCTGCCAATAAGTGTGGATGAACAACATATACCATTCCCAGAACTCCTGTTACAGGTGAGTAACCTGTATTTTTGCTCAGAATTTACAAATGAAGAGGGGGGTATCTAAAACAAACAATAGAAACACTCTGGATACAGAAGTTGATACCAGCCCATTTACAGAAGAAAGGGTTCTGGAAGAACTCTTAAAACTGAAGGTGGACAAAGCAATGGGGCCTGATGGGATTCATCTCAGAATTCTAAAAGAACTAAGGGTAGAACTAGTGACACCACTAACTACACTCTTTAACAAATCATGGGAGGATGGGGTGGTGCCTGAGGACTGGAGGAGGGCAGATGTGATTCCCCTTCACAAAAGTGGGAGGAGGGCAGAAGCTTGAACATAAAAAGGGCCCTCAGCTACTACATAGAGCGCACCAAGGGTCACAGGTTTGAGTCCCTCCAGTTGTTCCTCACATATGGAGAGGTTGGTAAGGGCAAACCTGCCACTAAAAGATCTATTGCCAGGTGGATTGTCTCTTGTATACAATTCTGCTATGAAAAACTGGGCAGAACACCACCCTCAGGCCTGAGGGCTTACTCTTACTAGAGGATATAGCTGCTTCCTGGCTGCTGCCAGGGATATTGCTATCTTAGAAATTTGTCAAGCAGCCACCTGGAAAACAGTCCATACATTCACCAAGCATTACTCTCTGGATATCCAGGCTAGGAGTGATGCTCGGTGTGGCACAGCAGTACTTCAGAGCCTATTCCCAAAGTAGGTTCTGTCCCTCCTCCATGGAGGTACTGCTTGGTAGTCTGATATGTCAGAATACAGCAAGACTTCATGTTGTTTGAAGAAAAAATTACTCACTTTAGTAATGTTGTTTCTTCTAATGGAGTCTTGCTAGAGTTCTGACCTCCCCCACCTCCCTCTCAGAACCTGGTTTTGGGATGTGGGTGGGCAGGACTAGTGTTGGCACCCTAGAGGTGCCCCTTTTCACCCACCTTATTTTGGGTAGTTGTGTTTTGTTTTTGGGTTTCTGACCTTAGTCTTGCTTTGAAACCAAAAAACCTTTTATAAACTTAGTTGCCAGTTGGCTAGTGAGCCCACAGTTTCCACATAAAACTTCTAGTGAGTATTGCTCAGAAGATCTGACGGTTGGAGTTTAAACAACAGCAGACAGAGGCTTCAACCGAGCTCGGTATGAATGTTCCATGCTGGCCATGGAAAGTTAACTCTTTGTTCTCCGGGGCAGTTGAAAGGCAGGACCTAACTGCAATAGTCAGAATACAGCAAGACTTCATGTTGTTTGAAAGGATGAGAAGAGACTTGGCAGGGTTAAAAGAATGGTGAAATGTATGGCAGCTTAGATTCAATGCTAAGAAGTGCAAGATAATGCACCTGGGAAACAAAAACCCAGGGGAAGTGTACACAATGGGGGGTGAGATACTAACAACAAAAATGGAAAGGGACCTGGGGGTGATCATATCAGATGACTTAAAGGTGGGCAAGCAATGTGAGAGGGCAGTAAAGAGGGCTGTGGGGATACTGGGATGCATAGGGAGAGGCATCACCAGTAGAAAACAGGAAGTTGTTATCCCTCTGTACAGACAGCTGGTGAGACCCCATCTGGAGTACTATGTGCAGTTCCGGAGACCCAGTCTCCACAAGGACATAGGATGGAAGCTGTCCAGAGGAGGGCAACTAAAATGTTGCAGGGTCTGCACCGGGAGACATATGAAGAGATTGTTTGTTGGAGATTCAGAAATACCTTTGAGTCAGAGACTCCTTTACAAAGGTTCCACGTCACAAGTATTACAAACAGAGAAAGACAGGTTACATAGCAGTACAGTAGTACATAGGTAGTTACAGTAGCAGTTGTGAGGCTAACTGTAAAAAAAAAAAAAAAAACAACTGTAGGAAAAGTTAGTGCAAACACACAAAAACTAATTGCACAGTTGTGCAGAGCTAGGCTAAGGGGACACAGGTTGTGGCAGGGAGAGAAGGGGAATCTGGCCACAGCCTATGCCCGTCAGACTAGTGTAAGGTATTTCAGTGGCAATCACAGTGATTCGAGGACTGTAGGAGGTCTCTCAGGGCGGTTTTGAACGGTCCGAGTCTGCTGTCTTTTGTAAGTGGTGTGGGCAGAGTATTCATCCAGGAAGGGGCTCTGTAGCTGAAGGACCTTTGGTATTGGGATGTACGGCAGTGGGCGACAGAGAGGAGTTGCTTACCAAAGCTATGAGTCTGCTTGAGTGTCGGGGCCGGTCTTATTAGTGGTGTGAGTCCTATTGGGCAGAGGCCTAGAGCTATTTTTTTTTTGCCATGAGACAGGTGTGTAACTTAATCCTGTTGTCAAGGTTCAGCCAGTTGGTATCATTGTATGGAGAGCATGTGTTTAGAGTTAGACGGTCACAGCCCAAGGTGAGGCGACAGGCTTTATTTAGGGAGACACGTAGTCTGCTGAGGGCCGATGAGTTCACCGCCCCATAGATGACTAGGCCATAATCTAGCAGGGAGAAGACAGAGGAGGAGACAGTAAGCCTCAATGCGCTTGGGATAAAGCAGTGTTTGAGGCGATACAGGAGCCCTAGCCGCACATTGAGGGCAGTAGATAGGAGGTGGATATGTTGGTGGAATTTGAGTGCAGGGTCAAGTGTTAAGCCTAGGTATCTGAAGGAGTCCACTTGCTCCAGGGGGGTCTGATTGGCAGTTCGTACTTGAGGGCATAGTTCCTTTCTAGTATTGAGTGGGTGGGAAAAGTACATAACTTTAGTCTTGCTATAGTTCAGGATAAGACGATGAGAGGTGAACCATTTTTCTTCGGAACTAAAGGAGGACTGGAGGGAGAGGTGGAGTTGCATTGGGTCACTGTTGGAGGAATAGAGTACGGCATCGTCCGCATAGAGGAGAAGGTTCCTGGGGCAGGTACTAGGGAGGGAGTTAAGAAAGAGACTGAACAGTAATGGTCTGAGGACGGACCCCTGCGGGACACCCGAGAGGACAGGAAGCCTACTAGATACGTTGTTTCCAATTTTGACCTGCTGGGAACAGTTAGACAGGTAGTTGGAGAACCAACCAAGGGCATCTTGAGTGAATCCATTGCCGGTCAGTGCGGATAGCAGGAGCGGATGGTTCACTGTGTCGAATGCCTTAGTGAGATCGATGAAGGCGGCCCCTGAGATTTGACCTTGGTCTAAAGCGGAGTGGATATGAGAGATGAGTTCCAGGAGGGCAGTGGTGGTACTATGACCCTTCTGGAAGCCGTGTTGCTGCATACTAACCAGGTTGTATTTGTTTAAGTGGTCCGTTAGCTGGTCTGAGACTATCCTCTCAAGGGCCTTGGATAGGGGAGGGAGAATGGAGATAGGTCGGTAGTTAGTGAGGACATGTCCCCGTTTTTAAATATCGGCATGATATGGGCAGATTTCCAGCGGGAGGGGAATTTCCCTAGGCATAAGGATCTGTTTAGTATATGGGTGAGGGGGTTGAGCACCTCAGGGAGAGAGATGAAGGAGTTTCAGGTCTAAGGGGTCACTGCTATACTGAGAATGACTTAGTGCCCTTCTAAGATAAGGCTCGGCGCCCTTAGATGAGACTAAAGGAGCTTAATATGTATAGCCTCGATGAAATGAGGAAGGGGGGGGACATGATAGAAACTTTCAAGTACCTCAGGGGAATCAACAAAGACCAAGAGGGTAGTGTCTTCCAAAAAAAGGAGGTGTGCAAGAACATGGGGGCACAATTTGAAGATGGGGGTGGTTCAGAGGTAATGTAAAAAGTATTTTTTCACAGAGAGGGTTGTGGATGCATGGAACGGCCTTCCTGAGGAGGTTGTGGAGTCAAAAACAGTGGTTGTATTCAAGCATGCATGGGACAGTCATAAGGCAATTCTAGGGCGTGGAGACAGAAAGAAGTAGGCTGCTGGTTAACTAGGATCTGCAGCTTATCCATTAGGTAGGGAAATGGGCAGACTGGGTGGGCCAAGCAGTCCTTATCTGCCGTCAAATTCTGTTTCTATTTCAGTGGCACTAAGCTTTTTTTTTTTTTTTTTTTTCCCTGACGTCCAGGATATGATCAATGACATGCAGCCCTCTGGCAGGGCTCTCAAGTCTATTGACTCTCTCTACCATACTCAGCCGAGAAGTAGACAGCGCCCTTCCTTTCACAAAGCAGCTAATAGACCTGGTGCAGCCTCTTGTCCCCAGCAGAAATGCAGATCCTCTGCTGCCTTGCCCACCCCCTACAATACTGGAGCTGTGGCCAAGCATCCCACAAGTGAGGGACCATTCCCCATTGCTGGATCTGCCTCTGCTTGACTCCTTGCCAGAACCCTCCCCCAGTCCCTGACCAAGAGGTGGTGGTCGGAGGTTGGTTCTCGTTTTATCTAAATCAGTGGAGAACCATGACTTTGGATGCCTGGATTTTGCAGATCATGGAAAGGGGTCACACCCTGGAGCTCACTGAGCAACCTCCAGAAACCCGTCCCCTGCCCTCCAATTACCCCCGGCTCACTTGTCTGTCCTCCAGGAGGAGTACAGTCCCTTCTGTGCAAGCAGGCCATCAAGCCAGTACCTACGCGCCAGACAAACGAGAGGTTTTATTCCAGGTTTTTCCTGGTCCCCAGAAAGACCGGAGATTTGAGGCGCATTCTGGATCTAAAGGACCTCAGTGAGTATGTCCAGTACAAAAAGTTCCAGATAGTAACTTTGCCAGGTCTGATGCCTCTCCTCAAGACAGGAGATTGGCTCTGTTCACTGGACATGCAGGATACTTACCTGCACATATTGTTTTTTACTTTCCTCCCCACAGGAAGTTTCTCCTCTTTGTGTTCCAGGACGAGCAGTATCAGTTGAAAGTGCTGCCCTTCGGCTTGTCCTCTGCACTTCTGGTCTTTATCAATTGCTTAGCAGCAGCTCTCTGAAGGGAGGGATTGTATGTTTTCACTTATCTGGACTATTGACTTCTAAAGGCCCTATCCAGGGGAACAGCTCCTACCGATTCTGAAGAGATCTGTCCAGCTATTTCTCCCTTGGGCACCACTGTCAGTCTGCCTAAGTTGGTTCTAATGCCGTCCCAAAGGCTGCTGTATATAGGGGTGGTTCTAGACTCTGCGTGGGGAAGGCCTTCCTGGCCTTGAACAGGGCAGAGTGCCTTATAACCCAAGCTCAGGAAATCACTCAAAGCCGCTACGTTCCTGCCAGGGTATACCTGAGAATGTTGGGTCACCATACCCACTGTTCCACTGGTCAGACCCCAAATGCACATCCTCCAGTGGACCCTCAGTTGTATACAGACCCACGTTTCAGTTGGAGGAAATGGACAAGGAAATGACGGGAGGCATCCTTTGAATGTCAGAAAAAGGGGAAATATTGTTGATGGGGGACCTGAATATGCCAGATGTTAATGGGAGCACATTTTACTGTAGCCACATCCACAAGCAGGATCATTCTCAATGCCCTACAGGGGGCACGCCTCAGACAGCTAGTGTTGGAACCCACTCGGGAGGGAGCAATCTTAGATCTGGTACTCTCAAACAGGAACAGTGAGAGGACCTCGGATTTAGAAGTGGGTAGGTATCTTGGAACAAGTGACCACCGAACAGTGTGATTCACAATGAACACAGCCGTAGAGTCAAGCCATACAAAGGCAAGGGTACTGGACTTTAGGAGGACTGACTTTTGCAAAATGGGAGCGTGCCTAAGGAATGCACTGGCAAATGGGCAGGAAGGAGGGGTGGAGGAACAATGAAGAAAAATCAAAACTGCCATCGCAGAGTCAACAAGCCTTTGTGTGAAACAAATAAAAAAAAAAGAAGGAAAAAAACATTATGGTTCTCGAAAGAGGTAGCAAAGAAGATTAGGGAGAAAAAGATAGCATTCAGGAAGTATAAGGAATCAGAGAAGGAGCAGGACCGAGAACTGTATCAGTTAAAGCAGAAGGAAGCGGGGAAGACAGTCAGAATAGCAAAGGCCCAAACCAAGGAAAAGATCGCAAACTCAGTTAAGAAGGGGATAAAACCTTTTATAGGTACATTATGGAGTGAAGAAATACCTAGGGAGGGATAGTGGGCAGAGGGTGACAGTGAAAAAGCAGAGATACTGAATGAATACTTTTGTTCAGTATTCACAAAAGAAGAAGAGGAGGAGATACCTAAACCAAACAATAGAAGCTCTCTTGATTTGGGGCGGCAATACCAGTCCATTCACAGAAGAAAGGGTCCTGAAAGAACTCCTAAAACTCAAGGTGGACAAGGCAATGGGGACTGACTGGATTCACCCCAGAATTCTAAAAGAACTAAGGGAAGAATTAGTGACACCACTGACTACCCTTTTTAACAAATCATGGGAGGATGGTGTGAGGACTGGAGGAGTATGGATGTGATTCCCCTTCACAAAAGTGCGAGCAAGGCAGAGGCTGGAAACTACAGACATATTAGTTTGACTTCGGTGGTAGGGGAAAATGAAGGAATCACTTCTGAAAGAAAGAAGTGTTGAGTACCTTGAAGCCAACGGGGAACAGGACCCAAGGCAGCATGGATTCATGATGGGAAGGTCATGTCAGACGAACCTAATAGATTTCTTTGACTGGGTGACCAAAGTAGTAGACCATGGAGGGGCTGTAGACATGGCCTACCTAGACTTTAGCAAGGCATTTGACACAGCCCCACACAAAAGTTTAATAAACAAGTTGGCCAGCCTGGGAGTGGGTCCCAGGGTGGTAGCCTGTGTAAAAAAAACTGGCTGGACAACAGGATGCAGAGGGTAATAGTAAACTGAGTCCACTCAGAAGAAAGGGGTGCTACTAGCGGGGTACCACAAGGTTCAATACTGGGACCGGTCCTCTTTAATGTCTTTATAAGTGACATTGCGGAGGGAGGGACTGGAAGGAAAAGTATGCCTCTTTGCAGATGACACAAAGATCTGCAACAGGGTTGATACACAGGGGGTGGTGGAGAAAGGACTTGGCAAGGTTGGAGGTATGGTCAAAAGTAGGGCACCTGGCCAGCCTGGTGACACTGAGGGTTGAGGCACTGAATGCCACACCTCACTCCACATCAGCGACCCAGATTTGGCAATGAGCCTGGGCCGTCGGGTTGGCAGGGGAGGGAAAAGATTGAGTATCTGTAGGACTGCTTTCCTTTCCCTGTGGAGGGTCTGGGGCATCCATCATGCTGTAGCGGCTTCAGATGGAAATCGGGGGGCACTACAGAAGTGGGGATACATGTGGGGAGAAGTGCGGTGGATGTCGGCACATTGTGTCTTGACATCATTGCACATCTGCACTTCTCAGGGGAAAAATGCAGGAGGAAAATGGCAGACGACCGAGGCACCTTGATGGCCACATTTCAGTAACCAGGGGACCTGTCGTGGAATCGCACTGCAGTATTGGTTCCTGGCCCGGCTCAGGGGAGACATGGGGGGGGCCCCCCAGTGGGTACAGCGCTTTGCCAGCTGGTATGTGAGTGAGCCTGTGAGCTTATCGGGGATGGAGGCCACAGCTGGATGTAGGCAGGTTGAGCTGCAGGAGTATGAAAAGAATGATAAAAAAAAAAAAAAAAGTATGGCAGCTTAGATTCAATGCAAAGTAATGCACCTGGGAAACAGAAACCCAGGGGAAGAGTACACAGTGGAGGAGGGGTTTACTAACAACAACAAAAATGGAACGGGACCTGGGGTAGTCATATCAGATGACCTAAAGGTAGGCAAGCAATTTGAGAAGGCGGTAAGTAGGGCTGGGGGATACTGGGATGCATAGGGAGATGCATCACCAGTAGAAAACAGGAAGTTGTCATCCCTCTGTACAGACAGTTGGTGAGACCCCATCTGGAGTACTACATTCGTTTTGGAGACCCCATCTCTGCAAGAATATAGACAGGATAGAGGCAGCCAAAAGAAGGGCAACTAAAATGGTGCAGGGTCTACAGCAGAAACCATACGAGGAGAGACTAAAGGAGCTTAATATGTATACCCTTGAGGAAAGGGGGGACATGATAGAAATGTTCAGGTACCTCAAGGGAATCAACAAAGTCCAAGAGGGTAGCATCTTTCAGAAAAAGAGATGTGCAAGAACAAGTGGGCACAATTTGAAGATGGGCAGGGGGGTGGCTCATGGGCAATGTGAGGAAGTATTTTTTCACAGAGAGGGTGATGGACACATGAGACTGCCTTCCTGAGGAGGTTGTGGGGTCAGAAACAGTGGGGGAATTCAAGAATGCATGGGACAGACATAAGGCAATTATAGTAGGGGTAGGAGGAAATAGGCTGTTGGTTAACTAGGATCTGCAGCTTATCCAATAGGTAGGAAAATGAGTAGACTGGGTGGGCCAAGTGATCCCTATTTGCTGTGAAAGTCTGTTTCTATGTTTCAGTGGGTTCCGCACACAGATAATTTAGATCACCCAGTCCTGGTCTCTTCTCCAGTCCACAAGGTGTTGCAGTAGTAGATGGACCCCTTGAATCTGCTTCAAGGCATCCCATTCCATATGTCCTCCCCACAGCAGATTCTCACCACAGATGCATCCGGTCTGGGCTGAGGAGCGCACCTGGGCCCCTTTCAAACCCAGGGCTTCTATTCCCAGATGGAAGCTTCTGTACATATCAATATCCTGAAGATGAGGGTAGTGCTCTACGCAACGTAGGCCTTTCAGGAACAGCTTGCCCCAGGTCAGCTGCTGGTGCAGTCAGATGTACCAGGCATGTTAAACACTCTGGCGGACAGCCTCAGCCAGATGTAGTGCAGCATGCACGAATAGGAGCTTCTCTCATCCATCGCAGAAGAGTTGTTCGACAGATGGGGTCGTCCAGAGTTGGACCTTTTTACGTGCTCACTCGATGCAAAACTGCCAATTTTTGCTAGCTAGATCCACGGCCTGGATTTTTCTGGTGAGACACATCCCTCTCCTGGAGCGAGAGATTCCTCTGTGCCTTCCCTCCATTTCCTCTGATCAGAGGGTGCTAATCAAACTGCAGATGGAGGGAGCCAGCATGATTCTGGTAGCTCCATTCTGGCCTCAGCAGATATGGTTTCCTCTATTACAGCAGTTGGCAGAGGAATCGTTGATCCCTCTCCCCCTCTGCAGGAACCTGTTGACCCAGAATCAGGGGACCCTGGTCAGGGTCAGATTAAGGTAACCTGGGGCCCTAGGCTCAAGAGAAATCTGGGTCACCCGCTCACCGTGACCATGCTCCTTTGCCACAAAGGGACCCTGTCACACTCTGTAAGGCACCTTGGGAATCCACTTACATACAGTCTGTACCCTATGCTAGGACACAGTTTGTATGTAGAGAGATATGGGCAACAAAAAACAAATCAAAATTCCTAACCTTCTATTCCCCTTCTCTCAATTCTTAAAATCATACCAGCGATAATGCACACCATTCCATACTCTCCTTCTCTCCGTCCCCCAAGTGTCACATACTGTTTGATTTCAGTCTGAAAATCTGCAGTGCACCCTTGACTAGCTACCCTTTTTCATACGAGCAAAATTGGGTGGATAGTCAAGGGTGTGAGATAAGGGGCAATGGATTAGCTATTATTTTGTGCAGACATTTGGTGGTAATCGATGGATCCCTGTATGTGCAAGATTACTCTTGGCATACATGATTGCCATCTTTCTTACGCTACTTAACTTACGGAAAGTAAAATGTTGCTTCCTGATACAGCCCCACCCACAAAACCACATGAATTAGGGGTTGTAGTGAAGTTCTATGTAAAAATGTCAACAAACAATAGTGATCCGAAAACAGTGCAGAGCACTACAGCATGCTCCCAAATTAGTGCTGCTACATTTACTATTTTTGCAGGTGCAAGCCCCCTGCCTCCCCCATCATTAATATAACAATTACCGGGGCAATGAGGTACAAAAGAAAACTCTGAAGAGGGCTACTCCACAGGGGAACACAGGTTGGGGGGGGCAACCTGTGATTGGGGGGGAGACAATGTCAGAAGGGCTTGCAGAACAGGAGTTCAAGAAGAAAAAAAACCTTGAACAAAAAAAAAATCTCAAAGCCAGTCCTGAACCCAAGTCCACCAGCAACATAGACAGTGACTGTAACCACTACACCAGATGGCCAGCTCGGAACAGGCCAGGCAAAGAAATGCCTATCAACTTCAAGCAATAACTACTCCTTACTGAAATGAAAGCACTTAACTTACAATGTGCTTTTAAAGTAGTAGTCCACCCAGAATTTGCAAAAACATATGTTCTGCAGAGTGTTTTGATATGTATGAAAAGTCCTAGTGTGTCCTTCCCTCTGTCTGCTATTAGGAGTTTTTCCTAAATTAGCCTGCTAGCTTAATGGTAGTTTTACGACCCCTGGGGATCTCCATCTCAAATAGATTTATTGTATTTCTTGCTCCTACGATGCATCCTGTCTCATGTGACAGTGATGTAGCCGTGCCCATAGATTTAGCATATGCACTGTTTTAAAATCCATTCACAACAGCAGAACTGTGTAACTGTTCTTATCCAGTGAGCACAAATCGCTACTGTTACAGTTTAGCAGATACCTGAGAGCTAGCTGAGAGGGGTTTCTGTAAGAAAACAGCTATTAAATAGTTCTAATTCACTATTTGTGTTTTCTATGTGTCAGATCTAGCTAGCAGTAGTAAGTGTTTTCATTTTAAAATTTAATTTCATCGAACTACACACAACAATAAAAAGCACAGAAATTGCCCCAGATCATCAGTGCTATAATTAGTCAAGACAGTAGCTGTTTTCTTACAAAAAAAAAAAAACACTCAGCTAGCTGTCAAGTATTTGCTAAACTGTAAATGTAGGTACCAGTATTCTATTAGATATAACTGGCAGTTAGTGCTGATTTTGCTTTGTGACATGATTTTCAATTGTTTTTTGTTACAACTGTGAAATATCTTTTTAATAAAGTATAAAAATATGTATGTGTGAGTTATTTAGTTTGGCGACTATTGTTTTATTTGAAAAAGTGTGATACACTAAATGTATAGTGCAGTGAATCATTGAAAATGGAATCAAATGTGTAGCTGAAATAGTCACTGTCATCCTATTGCTTTCAAGCCATACCACACACAGGAATAATACTGACTTAAAAGTACTTTGTAGTTTCTAGGCTACAGATTCATACCATTTACTTCTTATATTTGTTCAGTAAAAATGTATGAAATAGGCTGGCCCTGTGGCACTGAGGGCTGAGGTGCTTGTCGCCACACCTTGTGCTGCACAGGTGACCCAGATTTGGGAACGAACCTAGGATGTTGGGAGGGGGGCTGGATTGAGCTGTCATTCAGCAGCTCCCTTCTCACCATTCAGGTGTAGAGTTTCTCACTGTCCTTTCAAACAGCAGCTTTCTCTTTTTCTCAGTAGAACTGTGACACCAGACTCCTGGAAACTTTGAGCACAACTTCTCACCAATAAAGTGTAGACTGTCACTGCCCTTTCACATATTTGCATATCTCTTCCAGCTAAAACTGCAAAACTGGATTCCTTAATCCAAATTCCTCCACAAATGGGAGACGGCAATCACAGGCCCTGGGGGGGGGGGGAGACAGGCTGCTGACAACCCACAGGCAGGCCCTTGCCCCATTTTCTGCATAGCTGCTGGAGACCCCTCTCCCTCTGATGGGGCCCCTGCTGAACAGAAACTAGAACTCTCAGTCCTTGAGCTTTTGGGAGCCCTCTGGCAGCTCCCCATTTGCTGAAATCACTCTCTCATCCAAAAATGAATATGTATGAATCTCCTTTGATGCCTGATTGGTTGTGTGAAAGAGTGTCAAGTAATTCCCCAGCTTTTTCCCCCATAAGTCCTCTGAAAGGTCCCATAGTCCTTGGCAGCAATCTTGGCCCTCTGATTGGCTGAAACTGGGGACAAAACCTGCATACATGGCTGCTGAATAACAGTTTCCATCTCAGTCCACTAATGCCCTGGTGCACACAGCATAAACACTTTTGTTTTCATTTGCCCCCAAAGTCTGTTAGCAGTCCCTGTGCTCTTCAAAGCAACTGCACGATTTAGCATTTGTATTGTACTCTTCCTGTTGCTGCTGCCATTTTAGTCTGTCAACAGGCAGCACATACATAATCCCACTGCAATTTATACACTGCCCCCCTTCCATGTCCTGCTACAGCCAATATAAACCTTTTTATTCCTTTATTGCCCCTCAGTCATATAGCTGCTTTAGTGCCCTATTAAGGAGCACCTGACACCTTCAGGAGAACTTTAACAAAACATAATATTTAGATACAGTTTGGCTTGTATTCAACGTTAGTTCTGTATTCCTCCTCCCCGTTATTTATTACTGATATGATTTGCATGAAAACAGGATGCTTGCTTCTGAAAAGTTTATCTACTCTTACTGCTTTCTTCCTATTTCAAGTCGTAATGCATTACTTGTGACATCACAGTTACTTCCATGGCAACAGACTGTGATGTCACAAAAGAGGAATATGACTTGAGATTGGGAGTAACCTACGGAGGCAGATGAACTCTGAGGTATAAGGATTGTGTATTCATGCAAATTTCCTCAGTAAAAAATAATGTTGAAGAGAAATCTATAGAATATATATGGAATGCAAGCTGAATTGTACCTAAATATTACGTTTTTCAAAGTTTTCTTTGAGGTGTCAGCAGCTCTTTAAACATTAGCAGGGCTAACATTTTTAATTTGGCCCTTTCCTTGTCACTAGTGCTGGGGGTACCTACACCATCCCCAGTATTCAGCTGGGCATCATAGTGCGCAACGCCAGGGAGTTGTTTGTGTTTTTTCTCACTACTTTCTGCCATGTGTGTAAACATAGAATTTGACAGCAGATAAGGACCACTTGGGCCACCCAGTCTGCCCATTTCCCTACCTAATGGATAAGCTGCAGATCCTAGTTAACCAGCAACCTACTTCTTTCTACCCCAACCCCCTAGAATTGCCTTATGACTGTCCCATGCATGCTTGAATTCAACCATTGTTTTGACTCCACAACCTCCTCAGGAAGGCCGCTCCATGCATCCACAACCCTCTCTGTGAAAAAATACTTCCTTACATTACCTCTGAGCTGCCCCCATCTTCAAATTGTGCCCTTGTTCTTGCACACCTCTTTTTTTTTTTTTTAAAGATGCTACCCTCTTTGACTTTGTTGATTCCCTTGAGGTACTTGAAAGTTTCTGTCATGTCCCCCCTCTCTCTCCTTTCCTCGAGGCTATACATATTAAGCTCCTTTAGTCTCTCTCCATATGTCTTCTGGTGCAGACCCTGCACCATTTTAGTTGCCCTCCTCTGGACAGCTTCCATCTTGTCTGTGTCCTTGCGGAGATTGGGTCTCCAGAACTGCACACAGTACTCCAGATGGGGTCTCATCAGCTGTCTGTACAGAGGGATAACAACTTCCTGTTTTCTACTGGTGATGCCTCTCCCTTTACATCCCAATATAAGCTGTGTCATGGTCTCCTAAGTGCCCCAGAGGGTGCCAGCACTAAGTACCAAGGTCCAAGCAAGAAGCCATGCGGGGACACAGCTGTTGCCAAGCACCCAACAGTGCCCTCATCCTACCGCCACTGCCTGCTATCCAGTGCAGTTCTAAGCCCTCCTATGGAGAGATCATCTGTCAGATGGCAGTTCAATCCAGCTCCTCCCTCCACTCCCCATTGCTGACCCCCAACATTCCAGACTCATTCCTGAATCTGGGTCATGGCACAGCACAAGATCTGGCGTCCATCACCTCAACCCTCAACGCCACTAGGCCAGCCTGTTTCATACATTTTTACTGAACAAATATATAAAGTGTATGGCATGAATCTGCAGCCTAGAAACTGCAAAATACATTGCAGTCAATTTCTCTCCTGTGTGTGCTATGGCACGAAAGCAACAGGATGCCAAATTGACAGTGACTATTTGTGCTACACACTTGATTCCATTTCACGATAGTACACTGCACTACAAATTTAGTGTGTTGCACTTTTTCAAATGATAAAACAACACTTGTTTTGTATTTTATTCACCAATCTAAATAACTCACACATACATACGTTAATACTTCATTAGAAACGTACTTCACATTTGTAAAAAAAAAAAAAAATGAAAATCATGTCACAGAGCAAAATCAGCACTGCCTGTTCTACCTAATAGATTGCTGGTGCCTACATTTACAGTTTAGCAAATACTTGAAATCTGAGTAGGTTTTCTGTAAGAAAACAGCTAGAGTAATTACTAATTACGGCATTGATGATCTGGGCATTTTCTGTGCTTTTATTGTTGTGTATAGATTGATGAAATTAAAAGTTTTAAAATTAAAACACTCCTGCTAGCTAGACCTGAGACACACAGAAAATAGAGAATAATGGATGGGGAAGTGTGTAATATGAGAATTTAATTCACACCCGAGGTTTGGGATGCTACATAAACCCCGAGGGTGAAGCCCAAGGGGTTTATCAAAGCATCCCACACCAAGGGTTTGCATTAAATTCTCATATGCACATTTCCCCATCTTTAATTTTATGTAATTTCATACTAAGGTTCATACTAAGGTTAGAAGAAAGAGCTAGTAGGCCAAAGCCCATAATGCTCCTATGCTAGGCCATAGAGTAGAATGTTAAGTCATACCCAGACATAATTAGCATGTCGAGGCGATGTTTAAAATTGTCTTTAGTATTACTTGTTACTACATCGGATGGAAGTCTATTCCAAGGTCCAATAGTTCTTACAGAAAAGAAAAACTTACGATTATTATGTTTAAAAGATTTACCAGTTAACTGGAGGACATGACCTCTAGAATTATGTATTGATGACTTAAAAGAAAATCCTAACTCAGTCATGATATAGGGGTCATGAATAATGTCATATAGGAGGAGAAGGTCACCTCTAATGCATCTGATAGTAAAAGGCATTAGTTTCAATGTATCCAACCTAAACTCACAAGATGAGGATTCGAGACCAGATATTTTTTAGTGTATTTTCGCTGAACCCTTTCAAGAGAGTAACTATCTGATTTTTTAAAAGGACACCACAACTGTGAAGCATATTCAAGATGGGGACGGACATAGGACCTGAATAGGGATAACAACACCTCCTGATCTCGAGATCTAATATTATGCAAAATAGACCAAATAATTTTATTAGATATACTAATAACCGAATGCATATATTTGGAATTATGTTAAGTCATCTGAAATGTTTATACCCAAATCCTTCTCATCATTAGTGGCACACAATGGTAAATCATCCAGAATATACTGGAAATTTAAATTATTAGAACCCAAATGCATTACTTTGCATTTTGTGGAGCTTAACTTCATGCCCCATTTATTAACCTAGGTACTAATAATATCAAGATCATGCTGAATACAATATATTTGGTCTAAATTAAAACATGGTCCTCTGATCTTCACATCATCTGCATATTTAATTGTAAATGAAAGGCAGGAATTAGTTAAATCAGATATAAAAGCCTGAAAAAGAAAGGGGCCGAGAACCGAGCCTTGTGGAACACCACTTAAAACTTTACCAGAGTTAGAAAATGCCCCATTAATCATCACCTTTTGAGTTTTGTTTGAAAGCCAATTATGAATCCATGTAATTATATGACTAGTAATACCAAGACCTGTGAGTTTTTGAATTAGAGCCCAGTGTGGCATGGTGGCAAAAGCTTTACTGAAATCAATAAAGACAATGTCACAGGCTAACCGGTTATCCAAACAAGAACTAAAATGTTCATAAAAGCAGAGCAAATTTGTCAAATAGCTTCTACCCTTCTTAAAGCCATGTTGTTCCAAATCAGATGCATCAATAATAGGGGCAATAATATCCTTTAGTAGACTTTCTAACACCTTACATGTGGATGAAGTCAAACTAATCGGCTGATAATTTTCCCATAGATGTTTTGATCCCTTCTTATGTATTGGTACCACAAACGCCTCTTTCCATTCACAAAGGATAAAATTATATTGTAAAAAAAAGGTTGAATAAAAGTTTGAATGGAAAGGCAATATGTTTAGATAATAGGTAAAGCCTTGCTATATTGTCTGGGCCTGAACAAAATGTACCTTTTAGTAAGTGTAGTTTTTTAAGAATAGACTCAACTGAGAATGTGATAAAAATGTCTGATGGCGAAATCATAGGTACAGGTGATTGAACTTCTGATGCAGAGAAAACTTTACAAAATTCATTATTAAATACATCAGCCATGGCTTTCGGCTCATGGATAAGTATGTTTTCTGTTGTGAAGGCCCCACCACATGGACTTTTCCTGAGGGAGTTTATATAAGAGTAAAATTGTTTGGAATTAGACTTACTAGCTGTTGTTGCCAATTTCATTTCCCATCTAGATTTGGCCCTACAGATGACTAATTTACACTTCCTACTTGATTTTAAATAGGATTCCCAATTACAAGCTGTCCTATTCTTTAGGTAGTTATGATGTTTTTAATTTTTTGTATTTATTAAACGTTTTATGTTTTTATTCATCCAGCTAGGAGTCTGTTTCCCATTAGAATTCTTATTTTTTGATGGAATATAAGTATCGTGAGGAGTCAAAATAAGTGATTTGAAAAGTACCCAACTTTGATATAAGGACTGGTTATCAAAAAAAGATAACCAGTTTATTTGTTCAAGGTATAGATTGATACTGTGAAGATCAGCTTTGTCGTACAGGTATATAATCGAAGAATTAGTATTAAAGACAATATGTCTCTGCAAGTTAAACAAAATAGAATTATGATCACTGCTGCCAATTGGTGATGAAATATGCACATCCCTAATATCTAAGGCGGTACTACTCAGAACAAGATCTAATATATTATTACCTCAGGTTGCAGAAGTTATCCATTGCTGTAAGTCCAATTCCGAACAAGTGGACAAAAATTTATTACTAATACTGCTAGATGTTGTGAATGACTGCCAATTTATATCTGGGAGATTGAAATCCTCTGTAATAATAACATAACCCATTTGAGTAGCTATTTCAAATTCGGAAAGAATGGCGTCCATAATTAAACTAGATGAATTTGGGGGAACATAACATGTCCCAAGGATAATAAAATCCTGTTTGGATAGGAAAATGTTAAGCCAAAGACTCTCAGTAGGGAGATTATGAATTTTTATAGAACTAGAAATATTGACTGAGTTGATTTTATTGTTAATAAATGAGGCAACACCTCCACCCTTTCTTTCACTTCGATTCAGATAATAAGAGATATATCCAGGTAGTTGCTTGATCCAGTGGGAGTTATAATCACCCCATGTTTCACAAATCTTAATAATATCAAAATCCTTATTCGAAATCACAGTTTGTAACTCATCAAATTTCTGTGTCAAACTTCTCGCATTAAAACTAAGAAACTGTCATTGTTTACTGGAGACTTTATAAGAGTGAGACGAAGAGGTGCGTACATTTGCACCCCCCCCAACTATTTAGTTTAAATTTATGTTAATTGTAGATAGGAATTGTTGACTCAGCAATGCATTCCCTAGTTTAAGATGCAAGCCGTTAGGACAGTAAAGCTCAGATCTATCAGAGAACTCTTCCCAATGGGTCATGCACTGAATATTCTGTTGTAAACACCATTGCCTAAGCCAGTTGTTAATAATTTTAATTTTATGATTAAGAAACCGGGGAGTACCGTGGTATGGGCAGAATCTCCAAAAAAATATCACACCTGAGATCAATCATTTTATCAGTCATAGAAACATAGGCTAATTTGATATTCTGAACAGAGTCCCTGTAGATGTTGTTGGCTCCAACATGGATAATACACAGTAGATTTATGTCTTGAGAGCTAATAATATTATCGACCATATATGTTAGATCTGAGATCTTAGCACCACTGAAACTAGAACAAGTTCTATTATGTTTGTCAGGCTCGCATAAAACCCTATCCAGATGTTTAACTAAGGAATCACCCAGAACAAATATTTGTCTGGTATGTGAATCATCAGTATTAGGAACACACATAGAGGGTGCCTCTTCACCAGTTTGAATAGTAGCAAAATCAATCAAAGGAATATCAGTCGTGGAATTAGGTGGTGGAGTTATAGAATTTGGCATATCAACCATGACTTGGGAAGTGTTTTTAGAGAATTTAATCCTTCATTAGGGGACTCAATAGGAATACAATTAGAATCGACGGGGCAGTGGACAATGAGTCAAAGCTATTATGTAGTGGAATGTTAAAATACTCAGCCTTTCTCCTTCTTTTTTTAGTAGCTTTAGACCCTTGCACATTATACCAAGTTGTATCTTCTATGCTGTTTACCAAACTGTGCTCATCTTCTCTAGCTCTTTTTTTTTAGAGACATCAGATGGATAAATCACTGAACTACTCATAGTAGCGTGATTATTCTCACTAGATATTATTTTGTCAGAAGGGATGCTGTAAGTAGAGGTAGAGGAAGTCTCATTTAAAGGGATATTTGTTACATGTAAAGCATCTTGAACTGTTATAGGTTCGGAATCATTTCTTGATTCGAATGCCAATATCCGTTTATAGTATAAGCTATTCTCACATTGTAATACAATGTTGTCAGTACATTTTGCACATTGAAAGGGGAGATTATCAGCAATATCAGCTGATAAGCTAAACATATAGCAAGATGTGCATTGTATACCTGTTTCCCCTTTAGTAGTGGTCACAAACACATTAATATTGCTTGGTAGATTTAAGGAGGATGCCATTACCACGGGTTAGAGGCGAAACAACAGAGCCACGTAATGTAATAGTACTCACAAGTATAAGTGAAGGTGACAACACAGCCATAATTATTCCACCTAACACCGCTTAACATGCGCTGAATGCGCATGTCTTAGCGCACGTCTTCGCGCATGGAGTTGCGCATGCCCTGCTCGCATAAGAAGTGCAATAAATGGAGAGGAGTGACCTGGAAGTACTCAAACAAGGTCACAGAGCCCCTAGAGATTTAATGTTTTTAATGCCCTTTTAAAACGCCACAAAAACCACTCATGCGTGGAGCTGGTGGAGTATAAGTGTATGCTAGTCCCCAAATTAAAAATGAAAAGTCCATTTTTGAACTGTAGTTCTTGAGTCTGGTCAAAAGAACTACAGTCCCTCTTCCTGCTTCCTGACAAAACGTCAGCAGGGCTCAGTCACACACTCGTAGTATGCACAAACAGAATCACAGTATTTTTTTAAATAGCTTGTAGTTTTAAAGCAAAGAGCCTGCAGAGAGATCCACACACTGCTTAGGTTTAAAAAAAAAAATGGCAGAACAGAACAAACAAACCAGGAGGTTTAAATAGGATGTCGTGACCTGGAAGTACTCAAACAAGGTCACAGAGCCCCTCGAGATTTAATGTTTTTAATGCCCTTTTAAAACTCCATGAAAACCACTCATACGTGGAGCTGGTGGAGTATAAGTGTATGCTAGTCCCCAAATTAAAAATGAAAAGTCCATTTTTGAACTGTAGTTCTCGAGTCTGGTCAAAAGAACTACAGTCCCTCTTTCTGCTTCCTGACAAAACGTCAGCAGGGCTCAGTCACACACTCGTAGTATGCACAAACACAAACACAGAACAGAATCACAGTGTTTTTTAAAATAGCTAGTAGTTTTAAAGCAAAGAGCCTGCAGAGAGATCCACACACTGCTTAGGTTTAAAAAAAAAAAATGGCTGGTGAGCTATTTTTTCCAACCCAAGTGCTGTGATCCCCTTCCCCCCATACACATACACAGCCTCTGTCTGTCTCTCTCTCTCTCTCTCCCCCTCTCCACACACACACACACTCTCTCTCTCTCTCTCTCTCTCCCCCCCCTTCTCAAGAAATCCCAGTGGCACCTTTACCCTAGTTCTCTAGGGCGCCAATTGCAGCAGCAGCTTCCTGCTCCCCCAGCTCCCACTCTAAATTCCCCAGCTCAGCTGTGCAGCACACCCCAGTCCCTCTGTCTCTTGCCCCACAGCACCCTCCTGCTCACTCTACCAGTTTTAAAACTTTTTTTTTTAAACTTACAACTAAAATCATGATCACGATTGCGCTCACCTGTGTCAGACAGACTTATTCCTGCCGATGGTGTGTGTTGCCCAAAGCTAGTGAACTGCAGGATCAACCAGATACTTTTAAAAAAAAAAAAAGTGATAATTAAGGTAGGGTCAACAAAAATAAATAATTATGTGAAGGTGAGAATTTAATCGTGGCGACTCCTTGCTAAGATATGGAGTCGCCATGTTTCCGGAACTGTTCAGCCTGCCCACTCACAAAACGGCAGCCAATGAAGGAGCGCTCCCTTATGATAGATGGAGCATGTGAATGCTGTAATAACCATCTGGTTATTACAGCAAATATTAACTCGGTGAGCCCATTGAAAAAAAATTGCTCACCAGTAATTATACAAAAATAGTGAATCAGGGCTATTTAGTACCTGCTTTCTTACAGAAACCCCACTCAGCTAGCTCTCAGGTATCTGCTAAACTGTACCAGTAGCCATTTGTGCTCACTGGATCAAAGAACAGTTACACAGCTCTGCTGTTGTGAACTGATTTTAAAGCAGTGCATGTGCTAAATCTATGGGCTCTGCTACATCACTGTCACATGAGACAGGATGCATTGTAGGAGCAAGAAAGGCAATAAACCTATTTGAGATGGAGATTCCCAGGGGTCGTAAAACTACCATAAAGCTAGCAGGCTAATTTAGAAAAAACTCCTAATAGCAGACAGAGGGAAGGACACACTAGGACTTTTCATACAAATCAAAATACTCTGCATAACACGTTTTTGCAAATTCTGGGTGGACTACTCCTTTAATAGCACATAGCCCATTTCCCATTTGCTATTGTTATCTTGCCAAAATTGACTTGCTGTAATTGGAGTCGCTGTATTCATAGGATACCTTGTAGTGCTATAGATAGACTTATAATGGTCTGGGTTAGTGGTAACCTTCAGATGCTATTTGTTTACTTTGCAAGCAATTGTACAAAATGGAGGGGTAGTTCCATATGTATATAGCTCCTCAACATATACAGTTGCCTGCAAATGAAACAAATATAATATAAAGGCCACTGCTGCCCCAGGGGGGATTGTAAGCCTATCTATAGCACTGTAGCCTCTTTGCTACTTTGTGACAATAAAATATGATCTTATCTGTGTCAATCTTCACCATTCACCACCTTTGGGTTCTGAATGGAGGTCATGACCCCACGGGAGCCCTTTTTTTCTTGGGATGGTCGGAGTCAACGCACCATCAGCGCCGCCCTTGAGGCCGACACACTACGTGGTGCTTTCACGGGATGGCCCTTTGGTTGTTGACTCCGCCCTCCCTCCAGTTCTTCCTCTCCTGCCATTGAGGTTGTACCTTGTGGGTAGCTCTGAAAACTTCTGAGAGGCCTGTTGTTTTTGGAAAGCCTTCGACTCCATGCGTGTCACAGTCCGTCGACTCCGTATATCTTCGTTCCTGCCGGTTCAGTTTCGCTCCACTCAACATCGCCTGGTAAGTGTGTTTCTTATTTTATTTTGCGACGTCAGGTCTTGTTTGGTGTTCTTTTATCTGTAGGTCATGTCTCGGTCAGGGGCCAAGAAAACTCTGAAGATGGGACAGCCCCCTATGCGTCGGTGCCCATGCGGCCATAAGTATTCCATCACCGACCAGCATGACCATTGCCTCTTGTCTTGGCCCGCTACATGACATGGATTTGTGCGATGCCTGCTTCTCCATGGACCATCGTGTCATCGAACAACATGTGTGGAAAGTTGAATGAGCTCCACCGACTTTCGGGGCACAGGCACGCACTTGTCAGGCAAGCCACGTTCTCTCGGCTTTTCCTCCGGGTCCCCTCTTGGTTCTACATGGACCAAGGAGGAGGGGGCTTCTGCTTCTTATAGCCTAGCTGTTGCAGGAGCCCCTTCCATGGTACAGGAGGCCCAGTCCATTCCCCTTGGGGGATGGGTGGGAGGCACCACTTTGGCAAGCACCCCTTTGGGGTGAAGGCTCCCCCAGTGTTGTACCCTTGGCTCAGAAGGCCTGGATCAGCACCGTCCTCAATGCCATCTGTTGGCGTTGTCTTGGTCCTCAGCACCGTTCATGGCGCCATGGGCCCTGATGGTGCCATAGTCTTCGCCGGTCCATTGCTCAGCACCGTTGCTACTGTCGGCTCCATGGGAGGCTCTGTGGAGCCATCCATTGCTGTTTCTTGCCACGGCGCCACAAGTGGCGCAGTGTCCGGCTCTGGAACCGCTTGCGCCACCGAGCAAGGGCACGGCACTGTGGGGGTTTCAGACCTCGGCACCGCTTGCGGTGCCATGGGCTGGGACGGCGCTGTGACAGGCCCCGACTCCAATGCTGCTGCTGTCGTCGGCATCGTGTCCTCTTCCTGCACTGTTCACGGTGTGGCTGAGGGTCTCGGCACCGATTCTGGTGCCCCTTTCAGTCGGGATGGCAGCGGGCGTCCACAAACCGTTTGGCACAGAACTTCGGTCTCCATCTCCTCTGAGGGGGAATCGGAGTCTGAGTCAGACAGGCAGTCTGAGTCTTTGGAGTTGGCTACTCACGTGGACTCCTTGGTAGTGTCCTCAACAGGCCGGATGCAGCCCCCTTTTGAGGAGAGGACAGTTGCTCCTGGGACCAGGGTCAGGGGTGCTGACCAGTAGGCAGTAGTGCAGGCCACCATTGCTCTACAGCTTGGTCTTGGTGGCTTTTCTTACCCCTCAGTAGTGGTACCCCCCTCAGGTGGTGTGCCTGGATCGCCCAACTTTGGGGCCGATCGGAGCACCTACAGGAGGGGAGGGTGCTACTCCCTGGATTGCCCCTTCAGGGGCCGACCAGGGTTGCCAGCTGCCTAGGCTGGCTCTTTTGAGGAGGAGGGCACTTTTGGATTCTGAGAGGTCGAGGGGTATGGGTTCCTTGCGGCAGCCTTTTTCTGGACCCACTCGGGCTCTGGGAGAAGTCATAGCGCGGATCTCCGCCCTTCCCTTTTGGTTTCCTTGAGAGGGCCCCATTCTTTGGAAGTGGGGGACCATCCTTCTGGACTTTCACGGCCCCGGTCACCTCACAGGAGGAATTCTTCAGGGTGCAGCCTAGGCAGTTCCAGTTTGGTTGACCAGCTGTCAGCTGTGGAGTTTTCTGGAGCTCCTTCTTTCCTTAGGGCTCTTGGTGCACTCCCTAGCCCAGATGGAGGACAGCTGATTCCTGTTGTTGGCTCTGCCCCTTCTCCTCTGCCACATTCTCCTGCACTCCCAGGTATTTTTGGTCCTATTGGTCCTCTCTCCTGGGAGCAGTTCAGAGCTGTGGCTGCTCAATTTCCTGCTTATGTCAGGGCTATGGACAGACAGGTTTTTCAACCTCCCCCTGAGCAGCCAGCTTCTGAACTCTTGAGGTCCCCTGACTCCTCATCCCCCTCTTCTGGGGGAGAGGAACCATCTGTCCACATCTGCCCAGCTGCTGATCTCACAGAGTATCAGCGATTCCTCGTGAGGATGTTGGAGGACCTGCACATCACCCCACCCACACAGAACAATCCAGAGCACTCAATGCACACCTTTCTAGGTGATTTCAGTGCGGGCACCCTATTATTGCCCCCCTGGCCTGCTCCCTTTCAGGAGGCTTGTTGCATTTCTGGCAGAGACCCTTTTCCAGAGTCCAGCCCCTAGGGATCTCTGCCAGTGGTATTGTGCTCCCCAGAGTCTCCAGGTTCCATGCCTTATCCTCAGTCAGGATTGATGCAACTGGACACTCCTGATGGGCTTCACACCCCTCGCCATGACCGGCCCCCAGATCAAGATTCTATGGATTTTTACTTCTGGGGGAGGAGGACGTTCTACTCTGCACGGGTGCTGCTCTCTATTTCAGCAGATCAGGCCTGCTATGGTAGGTTCCTGTGGTCCAGGCTAGGTCAACTCCTAGCCGCTTTGCCTGACATGGAGGTAACCAGACAAGCCATTGCACTCTCTGCATGTGGCCTGGAGCTAGCAAGGCACCAAGCGAGGGCATCTTACGACACCAAAGAGGTAGCTTCCAGGGTCGTAGGGACAGCGATCTGTACTAGGCGGATGGCATGACTGCGTCTTTCCAGGTTGTCACCCTTGGCCAAGTGTAGGATGATCCCCCCCACCACCAGAGAACCCATCTTTTCTCCCGTAGGGTGAGAAGGCATCTGTCGAGGCAACTTCCTACTCCTTCCGAGGAGTCCCCATCTCACTGTCCCCACTCTCGGGCCTCTCCAGGCCTGTGAAGGTTCTCTATCTTGGTGTGCCACCCACTGAGAGCTATGGGACTTAGTCCTTTAGGGCTAGGGCCTCCTTCAGGGGGACTCTGCACTCACCCAAAGATGATGAATGGTGAAGACTGACACAGATAAGATATGGAAATACGTACCTATGGCACAATTGCTCAGCTGGATGTCTCCCGTACCTTTTTAAGGGGCATCTTCATCTGAGACCCACAATTCATTCTCCTGTCCTAGCTGGGGGTTTGAATTTTGTTTTGGATTAGTTGATCCTGTCTCCTTTTGAGCTAATCACAACTTGCAAGTTACTCTTTCTCTCTTGGAAAGCATTACTTTTAGTTGCCATTATTTCTGCCTGAAGAATTTCAGAGCTTCAGGCCGTCTGGTGTGAGGAGCCTTATTTGATTTTTCACAAAGACAGGGTGTCTTTGCGCACAAATCCTAAGCTCTTAAACAGCTCTTGCAGCAGGTTACACCATTAGGACTGAAGCCGGCAGGCGCCAGGACCCCACAGAAATTTTTTAGCTAGCAGTATCCAGCGGGGACTGCCCCCGATGTCAACCCTGCCCCCGACGTCAGGCATCATACAAAAAGGGGCGGTCCCCCAGAATCCCTAGTTCTTTTCCCGCTGTTGACTCGCCAGCATTGGCCTCATGGTCCCGCTCCAGTGAATGACGTCTAGAACTTCCAGCATTTTTAATAAGTGTTGGCATCTCCAACTCCTTCCTCAGAAGGACACCCCTCTAAGTGTGCCTGTGGCAAACGGATACCTTTTAAGGATCTGCATTCATCCTGCCTGCGGTGCCTAGGCCCGGAACATGACATCAAGATCTGCTCCTTTTGCCAGCAGTTCAATAGTCCCACCTGGATCCGCCGCCAGAAGAAACTTCAGGGTTTCCTCTTGGAAGAAAGACTTAAGATTATGGATGAAGACCCTGCCTCCAGAGGTGAGTCTACCTCTAAGTCCCATAAACACCAGGACAAGCACCGAGAGAAGGCCAGGTCCAGATCCCCAAACTGGGCCTTGGACTCACGCACCTGCTCCGGCTGTACTCGCTCAGACTGCTTTCCCTCCAGGGCTTGCTCTCAGTCCCCTCCCGTTAAGGTTATGACTTCAGGCAGCTCTTCAGCTTCTCTGCATCCCAGCAAGACTTCCAGGACCTCGGACCCTTCTCCAGCACCCTCCCAGGCTTCTGCGAAGTCTTCTGACCATCACCAGTCCAACTCCTCTTCAAAAAATCTCTCAGGCTTCCTCGGACAGACGCTGGGACCCCGACACCAGATCGGCCTCCCAGTTTCTTAGGGGACCAGACCCCCCTCCCAGGAAGACCAAGGACCTGACATCCCTTAAGTGGACGATGGACACTAAGACGGGCTGCCAAGCCTTCTCTGGTTAAGCGCCCGTCGGACCAGACGTCGGCCAAACATTCTCAGGAGCCGATGACTGCCTCTCCATCACCGGTGGATACCAGTCCCCAGGGCTCTACGGAGGAGGATCTGACATTGCCTGATGACCAGGCAGGCGACAACAAGGATGCCGGGCTTGCACAGGATCCTTCACCTGATCCAGCGATGCCCTTGGACCCGACGCCCGATACCAGCGACAGACCAACCCCCGATGCCAGGTCCGGTGTACGGTATGAACATTCAGGAGGTTAAAGACCTCTTTACCTTTTTTTGGGACACAATTAAGAAAGACGTGTTCCCAGTGAAGCCTACTCCTCCTACTCCCCCCTCCTACTCCTCCTCCTCCACCACAGTGGCCAGTAGGATGACCTTCGACCCCCAAGGAGCCTACTCCACCTCCTAGGAGCAGATCCAAAGAAAGGAGAAGGCCCTCTTCAAGATCTCCCTCAGGGTCCCCCAGTCCCAAGCGACCCAGACATAGACGGTCCACTCCACAGGAGGATGACTCTAGACCTGACACTTCTAATGCCTCCAGGTCTCCTTCTCCAATCAACATCCCATTGCCTGACCCACGACACCTCCCCAGGTCACCTCCAGATGATCCCTCCTTTTCTGAAATCATGAGGCACATTCAGGAGAGCATGGGATGAGAAACAGAAGACCTAGACCCCGAACAACAATGTCTAGCTTGTTATCTTCAGCAGAAGGACCTTAAGCCTGTGGTGCCACCCTTCATGGACACCTTCGCGGACGTCACCAAGGCCACATGGAAACATCTGCACTCCACCCCCATGGTGCCGAAGGCTGACTGCCTATACAGGGCCCCTGCAGAGGACCTGTATTTGGCGCAACAGCCCCTAGCTGATTCACTGGTCATTACGGCCTCCCATGACAGGTCTCAATGACTGCAACTTTTGAGTACACAGCCTCCGGACCAGGAGTCCAAGCACTTGTACTCACTGGGTAGGCACATGTACGCGGCTGCTACATGCTCCATTAGGTCACTGAACTATCTGTCACACATGGTTCAGTTTCAGAATGCCCTACAGGAACAAGGTCAAGACCTAGTCAAAGTACTTCCAGATGGTGAGCAGAAGGAGGAGCTTCTGAACCTCCTTCACACTGGGTCAGACGTGGGGACCCACGTTTTGAGAGCTGCCTATGATTCAGCGGACTACGCAGCAAGGGGAGCAGCCTCAGGCGTCTATCTCCAGAGACACTCATGGCTTCATGTCTCCGGATTTACCCCGGTCATCCAGAAAAACATCCTGGACGTTCCCTACAATGGCAAAGTCCTATTTGGTGAAGATTCCAAAAAGGTGATCACCAAATTACAGGATGCCGGGAAGGCAGTAAGGAATGTACAGGCCCAAATCTGGTTCCTTTCGTAGGAACCAGAATCGTTTTCATGGCCGGCAACAATGGCGGCAGCTATGTTCTGGCCAGCAGAAAAGGGGCAACTTCAACCGTAAGGCCCAGCGTAAGTCTTTCCCAGTCCAGGGTCAGAGATACACCAAAGCGACCTAGCCTGCAGGGAGTAATGCCGCCACAGCATGACTCCTTCCCAGCCCCGCGCCTCCTGTGGATCAAGGGGAAGAAAAGGTCGGGGGTCGCATCACTCGCCACCTCTCAGGATGGCAGACGATAACCGCCGACCGGTGGGTCCTCCAACTGGTTGAGAAAGGATACTTTATAGAATTCCTCGACCACCCACTGTCAAGACCTCCCCTGCTTTCCCGTTATTTAAGTCATCATGCACTGCTCGTACAGCAGGAATTGCTTGTGCTTCTGGGAAAGGAGGCTATAGAGCACGTACCACAGAACCAGAGAGGTGCAGGTTATTATTCCTACTTCTTTCTGGTTCCCAAAAAGACGGGACCTTCATCCAATTCTGGATCTCAGTGACCTCAACGCTTCGGTCCTTTACAAACACTTCTGCATGGTGATCCTTCCGTGTTTAATTCCCATGCTCAAGCAGGGCACCTTCTTAGCATCTCTGGATATGCAGGATGCTTACCTGCACATACCTATAGCTTGAGTGCACAAGAAATTCTTGCGTTTCAAGTTTCTGGGTCACCATTATCAGTTCCGAGCCTTCCCCTTCGGACTGTCC
Source organism: Neoceratodus forsteri (assembly GCA_016271365.2). Classification (NCBI taxonomy): domain Eukaryota; kingdom Metazoa; phylum Chordata; order Ceratodontiformes; family Ceratodontidae; genus Neoceratodus; species Neoceratodus forsteri. The sequence goes on along the minus strand of CM028129.1, from coordinate 336,425,575 downwards.
TCGACACCTTGGGTATTTACGAAGTGTGTGGCAGTCGTAGCAGTGGCTCTCAGGAGACAAGGCCACTACGTGTTCCCATACCTGGACAACTGGCTCCTCATGGCTCCCTCTCAGGAGGCTGTGATGTCCGCGATCCACTGTACTCATTCCCTCTTCGGGTCGTTGGGCATCATCATCAATCAGGAGAAGTCACACCTGGTTCCGTCGCAGAGACTGCAGATCTTCCTGGACATAAAGTCTCCACCACTCATTCACACTAATGGGGATCTGCACCAGAGGCACTAGGACCCAGCAGGAGCAAACTTTTTGCTAGAGGGTTGACGCCAGAGATGGAGCCACAAGGAGTGGCACCTCGAGCCTCAGCTCATGCGGTAATGACTACCTCGGCGTCGACCCTCCAACCGCCTCAGTTCCTTTTTTCCCACTGAGTGCACTTCAGCGATGACGTCGCTCACCCGTCGGGAGTCAAACTTTAAACTAGCATAGTTTTTCAGTTTTATTGATTTGTAGTAATATCTCGAATAAGTACCACTTACTTTATTTATTTTTATTTAAAGAAGTCTCAGCCTACATTGACAGAGTCTACCATGACCAGGTCACATGACGGTAGGGAGACTTCGTATGAAAGCTGTTCCGTCAGCCAGGCTGTGTCTGGTCTGCCACCTTCTCCAGAGGGGCGATCTGACAATGGACAGTCCAGCGACCAAGGGAGGTGGGCGGTCCCCTTGAAAACATAAAAATAAACAGTCGCATTCTCGGCACCGCTCAGCCTCAAGCTCTTCTTCAGCCCACAGGTCAAAAAAGAGAAGGCATCACTCGAGGTCACCCTCTGATATGTCTGCTTGTAGACGGTCAGTTATTGGGGCTAGTTACCAGTCTCCTCCTTTGGAGTCACCAGTTTCTGTTTCTAATAGCCGACGTCTTCGACATTGGAGCCCTACCCCGCCCTCTGGTAGGTCTTCAGATGAGCAGTTTCATCAGTAGGCTGCTCTTATGGAGCAATGGGTTCGGAGGTTGGTCCAGTGCCTGGCCAGATCACTCTGGGGCCTTCGGGCTTTTTGGGAGATCAGGTAGGACAGTTAGCCTCCCTAGTCTCGCGGCGCTGTCTTCAGTGCCGTCGACTCTGCACCTAGGTGTCCCCCCCCCCACATGGCTGCGGCGCAGGAGGCCACACCGATGCCTTTTTCTCCTGATATTCATCTTTCTTTCTCCTCAAATCCTGTTTTTTGGAGTCTTGGGATGTTTTCGATGCCCTCAGCGTCGATGGCACGCTCTGCGCAGTCTTCGTCACTGATGTATTTGTCAGCGCCGTCCTCAGCACCATTGAGTAACTCGGCACTGTGCTCCGTCAGCACTGTCCTCGGCGCCATGTGGCTTCTTGGTGCCGTCATTGCCTCTCAACACCGTCTTCAGCACCGTACGGCTTCTCAGTGCCATCTTAGGCGTCGTGCGGCTCCTCGGCGCCATGCGTGTTTTCAGCGCCTTGCTCTTCTTCGGCGCCAAGACCTGCTAGGACGTCATCCTGTCTTCAGGGCTCCTTCTCTTTTAATCCTTTTCCTTCCTCATTTCCTGTTCATATAGTCTGTCCTGGACTGTCAGGAGATGACATTGAGCCTGACCAAGACCTTAGGCTGACTGATGATGTGGAAGGAAGAGGATCTACTCCTGCTGCAGAGCCTGTGGTCGAAGACCTGTCTTTTAAGTCTCTGCTGAAAAACTTGAATTCCACTCTTTCTCTCCAAACTACAGATATTGATCCTGGGAAACTGTTAAGACTCCAATACCTCCATGTTCCGGAGATCCATATGGATTTGACTCCTCCGGTACAGCCCTCTTTTGAGATGCTGTCTCAAATGGTATGGAATAATCCTGCTCTGATTCCTTCAGTGGCTAAGTCCATAGATAGGAAATATGCTGCTCCCAAGGATTGACCCATTTTGGTTTCCCAAGCCTTTACAGATCCTATTGTAGTCTTGGCAGAGAATGATAAGGTCGTCCTTCCCCAGACTACTACAGCTCAACCTATTAACAAAGAATCTCATAAGATAGACACTTTAGGCAAGAGAGTCTTTGCTGCTTCCACGCTAAGTATGCGTATAGCCAGCTACCAAGGCTATTTCTCTCAATATGAGTATATCCTTTGGCATTCTCTCAAACAAATGATTGAAGCTCTACCGGAGTCTGACACTAATTCAGAGCTTCTTCAAACCATAACCAGGATCGCGTCCAACAACCAGCAGGTTAAAGCAGCTATGGACGCTTTCGATACAGCTTCCCGAGTGGAGGCGGCAGGCATTTGTACCCACCATCATGCCTGGCTGCGCACTTCAGGTTTCACGAATGATGCACAGCAACAGGTAATGGCGTTGCCTTTTGATGGTGTGTATCTCTTCGGCCCTCAAGTTGAACAAGCTCTAGAGGCTACACAAAAGACTAGGTCCGCCATTAAATTGGCTCAACCTCTTCCTGTCCCCTCTCGAGGGGGTGTTAATAAACGCCAGTTTCTTAACCGTCAGTCCTTTCGAGGCAAAGGCAGGGGAAGTATTAATAAAAACCAAGCCCCCCAGCCTCAAAAGAAAATGCAGCAGAAGGCGCAAGGACCCAAAGCGCCCAGTGCCGCCCTCTGAGTTGTTGGCCCAAGTCCCACCTCAGCTGCCTGAAGTGGACTGTTCCTCAGTGGTGGGAGGTCATCTGACTCACCTCTACAATCAGTGGAAGTCCATAACCTCGGACAAATGGGTCCTCCGGATAATCTACGAAGGGTATTCCCTCAATCTTTTGGAGAACCCTCCGGATCGTCCCCCCAAACGACAGCCCAGGCTGTCAGCTCTTTAGTCAGATATTCTCACCTCCGAGATACAGGGCCTTGTGAAAACAGGGCAGTGGAAGTAGTTCCGCTGGATCAATGGAACACAGGGTTCTACTCCCATTACTTTCTGGTTCCAAAGAAAACCGGGGGCATGCACCCCATTTTGGACCTCAGAAAACTCAAAAATTCCTTCCCAAAGAGAAATTCAAAATGAGATCACTAGGAACCCTGTTACCTTTGCTTCATCAACACGACTGGTTAGCCTCCCTGGACATGCAGGATGCTTACCAGCACATTCCTATTCACCCAAAACATCACAAATGCCTAAGGTTTGTGGCTTTGGGACAGCATTATCAGTTCAGAGTCCTGCCCTTTGGGCTATCCTCAGCGCCGCGAGTTTTTACAAAGTGTTATGCAATTCTCACAGCGCATCTCAGAAAAATCGGAATACAGGTGTTCCCATATCTGGATGATTGGCTTCTAGCAAGTTCTTCCAGACAGGGAACTCTAGACACTGTAGCCATGGCTTCACACTTTTTCACATCCATGGGATCCTGCTAAACCTCAAAAAATCGCAGTTGCAGCCCTCCCAGAGGCTACTTTTCATAGGAACTCTTCTGGACACCTCCTGTGTGAAAGCATTTCTTCCAGAGGACAGGAGGAGCAATATCCTTCAGATGGCCCAATATATCAGAGAGAGCAGCTCGGTTTCAGCTCTCTCAATGCAACGGATGCTGGGTCTCATGGCATCCTCGGTGTTCACTGTACCCCTAGCACACCTTCACATGAGAACCTCTTAATGGGTGCTCAGTACTCAGTGGTCCCCGACCATTCACCCTCAGTCCTTGCTCATCAAGGTGACAGAACCTCTGAAGAGCTCACTCACCTGGTGGTCGCAAGAGGACAATCTTCTGGAAGGGTATCCCTTTGCTCCTCTGGATCATCAGATTTCCATTACCACAGACGCATCCCTGATGGGGTGGGGAGCTCATTGTCAGACTCTCCACACTCACGGTACGTGGACTCAGGACGAGTCCCAGCTTCACATCAATGTCTTGGAAATGAGAGCCGTCCTTTATGCAGTCCAGACTTTGAAGGACATTCTCTGTCACAAGAACATTCTCCTTCAAACGGACAACAAAGCAGTGATGTATTACATCAACAAGCAGGGCGGTGCTCACTCTTACCCCTTGTGCAGGGAAGCGATGAGGGTGTGGGAAAGGTGCTTGGAGTACAAGGCTCTAATTCATGTGGTCTATCTGCCGGGGGTGCAGAACGAGATTGCATACCATCTCAGCAGAACAGAGACAGATCCTCACGAATGGTCTCTCGACTCAGCCATAGCTCAGTCACTATTCGCAGTGGGGAACTCCAGACCTGGACCTTTTTGCATCCCCACTCAACACAAAACTGCCTCTCTTCTGCTCCAGAAATCCAGGGCCTGGCATTTTCTGTCAGGATGCATTCAGGCTGTGGTGGACAAAATTTTCTATACGCCTTTCCGCCTCTTCCTCTAATTCAGACAGTACTTCTCAAATTCGAGTCCCAGGGGATCAACATGATCCTCATTGCTCCCTTCTGGCCTCAACAGATATGGTTTCCACTACTCAACAATATGTCGGAAGCTCCTCCGAAACCGCTTCCCCTTCAGATGAACCTTCTGACTCAGGGACCTGTGGTCCATCCCAACCTGAGGTCGCTTCACCTCCACGCTTGGCTCCTGAAGAGATAGAAGTGAACAGGTTCAATGTCTCTCACAGGGTTTCAGATATTCTTCTGACTGCGCGCAAACCAGCCACTAGCAAAACTTACACAGCCAAATGGAATTGTTTTTCGCTCTGGTGTGCAAAATCCTCTTTGAATCTTTTTTCCTGCCCACCAGATAAAGTTTTAGAGTACTTCTTAGACCTCTCAAATTCAGGTCTGCAATACTCTACAGTTAAGGTTCACCTTTGTGCCATTTCAGCTTATTGTGAGCCAGTACTTTCCTTGTCACTTGCTCAGTTACCTGTGGTTAAGAGGTTTCTTAAGGGAATTCTGTATACCAGACCTCCTGTAAGACGTCCGTTCGCAGCCTGGGACATTAATCTTGTGCTAGACATGCTCACTCGAAAACCTTTCGAGCCTCTAGCTACCTGTGAGTTCAAATTTCTCACTTGGAAAACGGCCTTCCTAGTGGCCATTACCTCAGCCCGCAGGATCTCTGAGATACATGCCTTGGTCACAGACCCTCCATATACTGTGTTTCATAAAGACAAAGTAGTTCTTAGGATCCATCCTAAGTTTCTCCCTAAGGTTGTTACAGAATTCCATCTAATCCAACCTTTGGTCCTTGCTACTTACTTTGTGAACTTCCAAAAGGAAGGAGAGCATTCTCTTCATTGCTTGGACATCAAAAGAGCTTTATGTTTCTATCTAGATAGAACAAAAGACTTCCACAAAGCTCAACAACTGTTTGTTTCCTTCAGCGAGACCCAGCTAGGTCAACCTGTCTCTATCAGATGTATTTCAGCATGGCTGGTGGCATACCTTCGCCACTGTTATTCCATGGCACAGGTTAAGCTGGAGGGCAGAGTGTACGCTCACTCTACTAGAGCAGTCATGGCATCCCTAGCGGAAATCTGCAATGTGCCTATTGCAGATATTTGTAATGTGGCTACCTGGAGCTGAGTGCATACTTTCATCAAACACTATGCCCTTGATGTCCTTGCTAGATGACATCTTTCTTTTGGCAGAGCCATTCTTAATGGACTCCTGTCCTAAAACTGTGAGCTCTTGGTCTCTCCTGCTGCCCTCTCGGGGGATTATTTGCTCGGTACTCTCCCATTAGTGTGAATGAGTGGTGGAGACTTTATGTCCAGGAAGATATGGAAATTACGTACCTTCCGTAATTCTTGATCTTCTTGGACGAGTCTCCAGCACTCATTCACACGCCCACCCTCCATCCCCCGAGCTCACATCTCTTGTTGGTCTTCACTCCCTCGGTCTTCAGGCTGTGAAGACTTCTTTGTTGACCCTTTTTATATGGGTCGTCCGGACTATCTTATGTCCAGTTTTTGGTTAGGCTATCCTTCTAGGTTAGTTACGCTGCACCTCCTCGGAAAAAAATGTACTGAGACAGTTGGAGGGTCGACGCTGAGACAGTCATTACCACATGAGCTGAGGCTCATGGTGCCACTCCTCACGGCTCCATCTCTGGCACCAACCCTCTAGCAAAAAGTTTGCTCCCCGCTGGGTCCTAGTGCCTCCGGCGCAGATCCCCATTAGTGTGAATGAGTGGTGGAGACTCATCCAAGAAGATCAAGAATTATGGTAGGTACATAATTTCCATTTCATAGGTGCAGTCCTGGACACCGTTCAGGGGAAAGCTTTTCTGCCCCAGGACAGAGCGGAACACATCAGATCCCTCATAAGGAACATTTTGACAAAGAAGACAGTCCCAGCAAGACTGATCCTTTGCCTGCTCGGACACATGGCTGCAGCCATTGCGACAGTCCCTTTAGCCCGTCTCCACATGCGGGTGACCCACTGGATGTTACAGGTACAGTGGGATCAGAAGCAAGACCATTTGCAGCTTCCAATTCTGATCACAAATGCTGTTATCCAGGATTGGCAATGGTGGTTTGAACCAAAGCACCTATTGGGGGGGAGTCCCCTTTATCGCACCATCTCAGATTGTGACACTCTCCAGGGATGCTTCAGGGTCTGGTTTGGTAGCACACCTCGATGGGGTCATGGCTCGTGAACGCCCCAGAAAGCTCATCTCCACATAAATATTTTGGAGATGAGAGCAGTCCTTTACGCCTTGCAGGTCTTCCAGTCGGAGATTCCACCGGGTACTCTGCTGTTGCAAACAGACAATACCGTGGTGATGTATTACCTCAACAAACAAGGAGGCACCCATTCCTACCCGCTTTGCAGGGAGGCCATGAGTGTGTGGGACTGGGTTCTGCAACACGGCGCAAACCTTTATCGCTGTACATGTTCCAGGAGTGGACAATGTCATCGCAGACAGTCTGAGTCAGTCTCAGACCAGAGTCCACAAATGGGAACTACTCCAGGAGGTGGTAGAGGATCTGTTTCACAGATGGGGCACACTAGAGTTAGATCTTTTTGTGTCCCCATCCAATGCAAAACTGCCCAATTTCTGCTCGCTAGATCCAGGGCCTGGTGTTTTCTGGCGAGATGCGTTGTCCCTGTCCTTAACGGGCAGATTTCTCTACGCATTTCCACCTTCCCGTTGATCCAGAGGGTCCTTTTGAAACTCCACAAAGAGCAGGCAACGCTGATACTAATCATGCTCTTTTGGCCCTGGCAGATTTGGTTTCCTGTGCTGCACCAGCTATCTCATGAACTTCCAGTGCCTCTGCCAATCAGCTCTCACTTATTGTCCCTAGAGGCTGGATCCTTGGTCCATCCGGACCTTCACTCTCTGAACCTGTACACCTGGCTCCTACGGACATAGCGATCATGTGCTATAGGGTCTCGCTAGGGGGTAGCAGATGATCTTACTTCGAGAGGGCTCTTGCAGTAGGTAATTACATATAGGACTGGCGTCGGCAGGTGGCAGGACCCCACTGAAAAATTTCTAGCTAGCAGTCTCTGGCGAGGGACCACCCCCACGTCAAGTGACCGGCATCAGGAGATGTCGGTATAAAGGGGCAGTCCCCTATGGGGGAGCACCTGGGTAACAGTGACCACCAGTCATTGTGGTTTGAAATCACAGAAAGAGCAGAACCAAACCACACAAAAACATGTATCCTGGATTTTAGGGGGGGCAGACTTTGGGAAAATGGGGAGATACTTGAAAGAGGCATTAAGGGGAATGGGACAGGAATCAGGGGTTGAGGAACAGTGGGCAGTATTTAAAATGGGGATTATAAGAACAACAGAATTATGCATTAAGCAGGTTAGCAAGAGGAAAAGGAAGAGGAGACCATTATGGTTTTCCAAAGAGGTAGCAAAGAAAGAAAGCCAAAAGATTGCATTCAGGCAATACAAAAGACACAGGCAGAAGGGGATAGGAGAAGTACCAGGAGAAACAAAGGAGGCAGGGAAGTCAGTAAGGGAAGCCAAAGCTCAGACAGAAGAACACATTGCAAAATCAGTGGTTAAAGGGGACAAAACCTTTTACAGGTACATAAGTGAAAAAAGAAGGACAAAGGGAGGGATAGTGAGACTGAAGGGGGAGGATGGGAGCCGCGTGGAGGATGACAACAGTAAAGCTGACATATTGAACAGGTATTTCTGCTCAGTCTTTACTAAGGAAGAGGGGGGTAATGGGTCTGAAGGGAGTACAAGGGGTGAGAATGGTGCAGAAATGGACACAAGTCCCTTTGCACGAGAAGGGTCCTGAAGGAACTGGAAGTAATAAGAGCTGATAAAGCAATGGGGCCAGATGGGGTGCACCCCAGGGTCCTTAAAGAACTAAGAGAGGTGGTGGCTGAACCTCTGGCTATCCTGTTCAGCCAATCACTGGAAATAGGGGAGGTACCCAAAGACTGGAGGACAGCAGATGTAGTCCCCTTATACAAAAGTGGGAACAAAGAGGAAGCAGGGAACTACAGACCAGTCAGCCTCACCTCGGTAGTGGGAAAGATCATGGAAGCACTACTGAAGGAGATTGGTGGAACATCTGGTTGTCAATGGACTACAGGACCCAAGGCAGCATGGTTTCACCAGGGAGGTCATGTCAGACCAACCTCATTGAATTTTTTGACTGGGTGACTAGGGAGGTGGATCAGGGGAGGCAGTGGACATGGCCTATCTGGACTTCAGCAAGGCCTTGACACTGTGCCACAGAAGACTATTACACAAACTGGGGAATATGGGTGTGGGTAGGACAGTAGTGTGGTGGGTAGGTAACTGGCTGGGTGGCAGGACACAGAGGGTGGTGGTAAATGGCTGTCACTCCACAGAGGGAAGAGTGACCAGTGGGGTACCACAGGGATCAGTGCTGGGACCGGTCCTATTCAACATCTTCATCAGTGACATTGCACAGGATCTAGAAGGCAGAATTTCACTGTTCGCTGATGACACAAAGCTCTGTAACAGAGTAGACACACCAGAGGTGTAGACAGAATGAGAAGGGACCTGCAGAAACTTGAAGAATGGTCAAGGGTTTGGCAGTTGAAATTCAATGCAAAGAAGTGCAAGATAATGCATATGGGGCACAAAACCCTGGCACAATATATCAGTTGGGGGTGAGGATATAGCATGCACCAAGCAGGAAAGGGATCTTGGGGTTGTCATCTCTGATGACCTCAAGGTAGAAACAGTGTGACAAGGCATCAGGTAAAGCAAATAGGATGCTGGGATGTATAGGCAGGGCATCACCAGCAGGAAAAGGGAAGTCATAATTCCGCTATACAAGACACTAGTGAGGCCCCACCTGGAGTACAGTGTACAGTTCTGGAGACCATACCTACGTAAGGACATAGACAGGGTAGAGAAGGTTCAGAGGAGGGCAAGATTGTGCATGGGTTGCATCACAAGTCCTATGAAGACAGGTTGAAGGAACTGAACATGTACTCCCTGGAGGAGAGGAGGGAGAGGGATATGATGAGAGACATACAAGTATCTTACAGGGAGGAACAGGGTGCAGGAAAACACTATTTTAAGCGAAAAGATGTTTCAGGACTAGAGGGCATGGGATGAAGTTGGAGGGAGGACGATTCAGAGGAAACATGAGAAAGAATTTCTTCACAGAACGGGTGGTGGACAAGTGGAACACCCTGCCAGAGGAAGTGGTGGGAGCTGAAACAATCACGGGATTTAAGAATGCATGGGATAGACATAAAGGAATTCTAGAGGTCAGGGGTAAGGGGAAATAGACTTCTAGGAAAACAAACTGAACTTACAAGCTCAAATGGGCAGACTAGGTGGGCCATAGGCCCTTATCTGCTGACACTGTCTATGTATCTATGTATCTATGTCCCTCACGCCCACCTTCCAGTTCTTTTCCGCCGTTAGCTTATGCCAGTGCATCACAGAAAAGTTCCCTGCTCGTCAGGCTCCTTCGTTGGTAGTTTTACAGGGTTTTTTTTCGATTTTTTTCTCAGCCATCGTCAGGTATCCGTCCCCTACACCCTCCAAGCACAAAAAGAAGTGCGACTAGTGCGGCCCTAACTCCCCGCTGGGCGGCCATTCCCTGTGCCTTTTTGCCCTAGGCCCCGACCATCCGTGGAGAAGTACCAGCACTGCCTCAACTTTAACGCACCCACTCGGAGAAGGCGGCGGCAGCAGTCCCTGGAAGCCCACATTTTGAAAAAGAAAATGAGTTCCATGGAGAAGGAACTGAAAAAGCTTCGGCAGGTGTTGACTTCCCCTGAAGGCCATCACAAGAAAAAGGATAAGGAAAGGAAAGGCACCAGAACAAGGGCTCTTCTCCCACCGCATCTTCCTCTGGAGTCGCCGTGAAACAGGTAACAGTCCCCCCCCCCGGGGGAACGCTCCACGACGGCCACCTTAGAGGCTTCTAAAGCGGCATCAGCCTGCCCGTCTGGCTCGCACTCATGCCCTTCAGGCACCTCTGGGCTTGTGGAGGTCTCCGCTCCCAGTAAAGCCGTGGTTTCATGGTCTAATGGTGTGGGCGGCTCTGATAAGCCAGACGTCGGCTACTCCAATGCCCGCACAGAAAAGGTCGGTAAGTCACCCAACCCTTCGGGGCAGTGCGCGGACCCCTTTCCACCTGATCAGGCTGCCCCTCTATCACAGTCTGCCTCTGGCGAAGGGTCCGTTAAGTCAGACACCGGCCCCTCCGGCGTCCACCCAGATCCTGCTGCTAAGCCGCACGTCAGTTCGTCCAATGTCTGCAGAGCAGATGAGCCGATGCCAGACCCCCCCGTCCGTCGTTCCGGCTCCCTGCAGCCTTCGCTGCCATCCAGGGACCCCGAGTCTCCTCAGCCCGACCCCAAGGATTTCTCCCCCCCATCCTCAGATGACACTGAGGCTTCTGGTCCACCTCTGTCAGACCATCCACCTTCTGGTCCAATTGATTTGATGTCGGTTCCCCGGACACCGGCTCCGATGCCGGCTCTTTGGCCACCGGTATTGCCGACGCCGGACCCCAATGTCGTCCCGATGCCGGGCCCTCCGCCCCCTAGGTCTTCTGCTCCAGAACCACCCATGAGGCCTCCGGCTGGGCCGTCTGCTCAGGCAGCTCCTCTGGCTCCCGGGTACCCGGCCCTGTCATATCTGATGCCGCCATACCTGGGACCGCCATATCCGGTGCCTCAGTACCCGGCGCTGACATATCCGATGCTGCAGTACCCGGCTCCTCAATACCTGATGCTGGGCTTCCCACTGTCGGGTTACAGAAACGCGCCCTGTGGGTATAGTCCATACCCGTATCCTCCTCCTCCTCGACCGCCCCCTCAACCGCCGGTGGACTTGCAGGAGACTCTGGCCTCCTGGTGGGCTGAGGCCAAGGCTCAGCTCACCAGAGAGGAGGAGAGTCATCTTCCGACGATGGTGCTAGTGCCAGTTCCCATACGTCCACGATGACACACTCCCTCCCCACCTCCGGACACCAGGGCTAAATCCTCTGGGTCCAGAGAGGGGCAGGACACGCTTCCCAGAGGGATTCCCAAGTGGTTAGATTCTCCCACTCGTCGGGAGAGGGAGTCTGCCTCTTCCTCATCTTCTTCTTCCTTGGGCCCTTCCAATGGTTGTTCCCAGCAAGATGACGAGCCATGCTCTCCATCCAAGCCCCGGCCAAGGACTCCTCCGAAGTCTCCTCCGGAGGATCCTTCCTTCACGGAGTTGCTATGGAAGATCCAGGAAGTACATAAGTGGCAATCCTTGGAGTCAAACCCCCAGCATAAAAAACTCACTGAGCATCTGGATCTGCCCGTGACAGCTCCCACTTTGGTGCCACCCTGGATTGAGCCTCATGCCGACCTTATTACCACCATATGGAAACAACCGTCATTCTTGGCCCCACTTCCCAGGAAGTCGAACAGGCTGTACCAGGCTCCAGAGGGTGTTGCCTTTTTAGACTCCCACCCTTGTGCTGACTCAGTTGTGATTAGCGCCACTCATGATCAGTCAGCTCAACCCAAACATCTTAGTTCGTCTCCACCTGACAAGGAATCCCATCTTCTGGACCAGTATGGCAAGAAGATTTTTGCTTCTTCCACTCTGGGTATTAGGGCCCTGAACTACATTGGCCACATGGGGGATCACCAGAAGGTGATTCTTAGCGAGGTGGAATTGAAATTGGACTCCCTTCTGGATTCTCAGGTCAAGCAGGAAGTGGCTGACCTCGTCCACTCTGCACGTTCGGCCAGTTGGCACATTCTTCGTGCGACCTACGGTGCAGTGGACACTGCTTGTAGGAGCTCAGCTTTTGCCATAGGTCTATGGCATCACACTTGGCTCCAAGTGTCAGGGTTGGTCCCAGAAGTGCAGTCCGCTATCCAGGAAGCGCCCTTCCGGGGTTCGGTGCTGTTCAGGTGTAATGTCAAGGACATCATCACCGATCTGCAGGAGAAGGGAACGGCACTAAAGTCTGTTGACTCTATGTATCATCCCCATCAATCGTAGCACCATTCCTTTCACAGACGGAATCGGCCCAAAGTGAGACCACAGGGAAAGAGGGCCACTAAACGTCGGGGCCCCCCCAGCTGCCAAGCCTCCACGCCCAAAAAAGCATCGGGAGCTTCACCTGCGGCGCTGCCCCACATCACCTGACTCCTTCCCTCTCTCACTACCTCTGGGCTTCCCGGAGGAACTGGTAGGAGGGAGGTTTTCCCTCCACCTTCCAGGCTGGGAGAGGGTAACATCAGATTCATGGGTGCTTTAGCTAATTGCAGAAGGACACTCAATAGAGTTTCTGCAGAACCCACCTCGTCACCTTCCCCCAAAGTCGTCGTACTCTCGGGAACATCATCTTTTGGTCCAGGAAGAAATTTCAGCACTTTTGCTGAAAGAGGCAATAGAACCTGTCCCCCTTCCCTTGCAAGAAACGGTTTACTATTCCCACTTCTTCCTGGTCCCGAAGAAGACAGGAGATGTAAGACCTACTCTAGATCTCAGTTCCCTAAACCTTTTCGTGGAGTACAAGAGGTTCAGGATGCTCTCACTGCAGAGCCTTCTGCCCCTCTCTGCTTGGTCCAGTGGCTACGCGTTCTGGATATGTAGGACACTTACCTGCACATAGCTATCCGCCCATCTCACCACAAATATCTTTGTTTTGCTTTCCAGAGGGACCACCACCAGTTCAAGGCACTTCCATTTGGCCTCTCTTCTACCCCTCAAGTATTTACCAAATGCCTTGCAGTGGTGGTGGCCTACCTGCGTACCTGGGGGGGTACAGGTTTTCCCATACCTGTACGATTGGCTCCTGGCGGCCTCATCCAGGGAGGAACTCCTGCACTGCCTCTCCCTCACCCAGCAGGTCTTTGCCTGCCTGGGTATTACCATCAACCATTCCAAGTCTCACATAATCCTATCCCAGAGGCTTCAGTTTATAGGGGCGATACTGGACACGACCCTAGGCAGGGCCTTTCTGCTTCTGGACAGGGCGGCCACACTCCAGACTCAGATAAGCCTGTTGTCCAGCCACAGGCAGGTCAGTGCAAGATCAGTTCTTCACCTCCTCGGGCTTATGGTGGCTGCTATCCCGACAGTCCCTCACGCTCGGCTCCACATGAAGGTCTCTCAGTGGACACTTCACTCTCCATGGGATCAGTTAGTAGACGACTTGGACCAATTGGTCCTAGTCTCCTCTCCCATGATTCGAAACTTACAATGGTGGATGGTTAGAGAGAACCTTCGTCAAGGATTCCCATTCTTCCTTCTTCCTCCCTCCTAGACTCTGACCACAGATGCCTCAGGCAAAGGTTGGGTAGCCCATCTCAGTCCACATCGGACCCAGGGCTCTTGGTCCAAGCTCGAGCAATCATTGCATATCAATGTGATCGAGCTTCGGGCGTTGCTCTATGCTCTCCAGGCCCTTTACCTGCATCTTCTTCCAGGCCACCTAGCCGTCCAGACGGACAATATGTGTGTGGTATGGTACATCAACAAACAGGGCGGGACTCATCACTTCCCTGCAAAGAGGGTAGGACAGAGAGTCTGGGATTGGGCACCACAATATAACCTTCACCTCACGGCAATTCATGTTCCAGGGGTCGAGAACTCCTTTGCAGACAAACTAAGTCACTTGTTTGCTCAAGCTCACAAGTGGGAGCTGGATCAGAGGGTCCTAGACGATATCTTTCTACGTTGGGGAACACCTCAGGTGGACCTGTTCACTTCACCTCTAAACGCAAAGCTTCCCGACTTCTGCTCGCTCGCTCAAGAGTGAGGCATTTTCTGGAGAGACACTCTGTCTCTAGATTGGAGGGACAGATTCGTCTATGCTTTCCCCCTGATTCCTCTGATCCCGTGTGTCTTGCAGAAACTAGATTCAGAAGGAGTACGCATGATTCTGATGACTCCTTTCTGGCCCAGGCAAGTTTGGTTCTCTCTTCTGCAACAATACTCAGAGGAGCCTCCTCTTCCCTCTTTCGTTGTCACGGATTTTACTGACCCAGGATCAGGGGACCCTGGTTCATCCAGGTCTCATGTCCCTTCAACTGCATGCGTGGTTCCTGCAGACATAGCTCAAGTCCGCTTTGGGGTTTCTCCTCAGGTGGCTGAGATCTTGGTGGAGACTAGGAAGCCCTCCACTAGGTCTACTTATGCTGGGCCGCTTCAAAAGGCTTCGAGCCTTTCTCTTGCTCAGTTGGGTGACTTCTGGAGTACCTGCGTCACCTCTTCGACCTGGGTCTTAGTCACTCATCTCTGAAGGTACACATGGCGGCCATTTCGGCATACCATATTCCTTTCACAGATAGGATGTTTGCTCAACTGGAAGTCTCTAAGACTTTCCTCATAGGGGTTCTTCAATTAAGACCTCCTATCCGAGTTCCCGCCCCTCCTTGGGATTTGAACTTCGTTCTTACGAAGCTTACTTTGCCTCCTTTTGAACCGGCGGCCTCAGCAGACATGAAGTTCCTTTCATGGAAGACGCTCTTCCTAGTAGCCATTACCTCTGCTTGGAGGATCTCCGAGCTCCAGGCCTTGATGTGTAAAATCCCGTACTTGATTTTTCACAAGGAATGGGTGGCTCTGCGTACCAATCCTAAGTTTCTCCCCAAGGTGGTAGCGGAATCTACATTGAACCAGTCAATAGAATTACCCACCTTCTTTACGCAGTACTCCAATCAGGGGGAGTATCTACTCCACACTATGGACGTTCACTGTATTCTGAGATACTACACTAACAGAACAAAGGATCTCAGAAAGACGGATCAACTTTTTGTCTCTTTTGTCTCCAAAAGAGAAGGCAATGCTGTTTCCAAGCAATGCCTGTCTAAATGGTTGACTCATTGCATCACCTTCTGTTATGACAAGTACAACAAGAATCTTCCGGGTCAAATAAGAGGTCACTCCACCAGAGGGGTTGCTACCTCTGCAGCATGTTTCAAGAATGTGTCAGTGGCGGACATTTGTGCTGCCACCACTTGGACTTCTGTCCATACATTTACAAAACATTACAGTTTGGATATTGCCTCTCGCCGTAGAGCAAGCTTCGGTCTTGCTGTTCTGCAAGGCCTTCTTTCTTAAGGCCTTCACAGCTAGAGGATCTGCTTTGAGTAGCTTTCCTCCTCCTCCCATGTGCTTCTTCTTGTTCCAGACTGCTTGGGACTCAGTTCTATATGTAATTACCTACTGCAAGAGCCCTATCGAAGTAAGATAGTACAGTTACTTAAGAACTTACCGCAACAGTAGATCTTCGAGAGAGGCTCTTACAGTAGGTAATACCTTCCCGCTCTCCATCCCCCTAAGCTTTTTCAGCTCCTTTTCCAGTGAGGGAAATATCCGCTTCTCTGTCATCTGGTCTCTTGCGACCTGTGGCGAGAAAGAACTGGAAGGCGGGCATGAGGGACCGCCCCTTAATACCGACGTCTCCTGGCGCCGGTCATCTGATGTGGGGGCGGTCCCTCACCAGAGACTGCTAGCTAGAAATTTTTCCGTGGGGTCCTGCCGCCTGCCGACGTCAGTCCTATATGTAATTACCTACTGCAAGAGCCTCTCTCGAAGATCTACTGTTACGATAAGTTCTTACGTAACTGTACTTTCTAGCGGCTGCTAGAAAACCGGCCATTTATGCCACATATGCCATGAAATGGCGCAGATTTCACCTCTGGGCTCAAGCACGAGGACTTTCACCAATGAATTGTCCGGAAGGTGCGGTTCTAGACTACCTTCTGTCTCTTTTTCAGGCAGGCCTGGCCTATTCCTCAATAAAAGTACGCCTTTGTGCTATCTCGGCCTATCATTCTCCTATAGGCCTACGGTCCATAGCTCAGCTGGACACTGTACAAGCATTCCTGAGAGACATCCTGCACCTTAGGCCTCCAATTAAGGATCCCATTCCTCCATGGGATTTACCCTTCATCCTGGAGCAGCTTACGCTGCCACCTTTTGAACCAGCCGCGGATTGCGAGCTACGTCTCCTGACATGGAAGACGTTATTTTTACTTGCTGTTACTTTGGCCAGAAGGATTTCTGAGCTTCACGCACTCATGTTCAAAGAACCTTCTTTGGTTTTTCACCAGGACAAGGTGTCTCTAAGGTCAGATCCAAAGTTTATACCTAAGGTGGTCTCAGCTCTCACCCTCAATCAGGACATCGACCTGCCAGTGTATTTTCCTAAATACTCTAATAGAGGAGAGGCCCTGCTGCACACTCTAAATGTGCATAGTTGTCCAAGATACTACCTGACCAGAACCAGGCACCACCGTAAATCTGATCAGCTTTTCATCTGCTTCACCCATAGGATGCTGGAGGCTCTGGTTTCTAAACAGTCGCTGTCCAGGTGGCTTATCCATTGCATCACGTTCTATTACCAGAAACGTAAAAAATCCCTACCGGGCTCGGTTAAGGGACATTCCACAAGGGGGCTGGCTGCCTCCTTTGCGGCTATGAAGAACGTGTCCACTTCAGCCATCTGCACAGCAGCTACTTGGAGCACCGTGCACACCTTTATCAGGCATTATAGCCTGGACGTTGCATCATGGCGAAGAGCTGGTTTTGGTCTAGCAGTCCTTCAGGGACTCCTATCCTAGGCTTTGGTCCAACTCGCGATCACTACCTAGCCTCCTCCCACCTGTGAGGGATTTTCAGAATTGCTTGGGAATCAGTACTAATGGTGTAACCTGTTGCAAGAGTTGTTTCTCAAAGTAAGATAGTACAGTTACATAAGAACTTACTGTAACAGTAGCTCTTCGAGAACAGCTCTTGCAGCAAGTAGTTTCCCTCCCGCCATCCCCTCTGGAGGTAGAGTTGTTCCTTTGGTTACTTCCTAGGATTAGGTGTTTGTAACACCGCTCTGAATACCTTCTTTGAAGGTGGATTCTCAGTCTCCACTTCTGATGTCATCTAGTGGCTGGGAGTCTCTGGTGGAAGAACTGGGGATTCTG
The DNA here is from genome assembly GCA_016271365.2 of Neoceratodus forsteri. Classification (NCBI taxonomy): domain Eukaryota; kingdom Metazoa; phylum Chordata; order Ceratodontiformes; family Ceratodontidae; genus Neoceratodus; species Neoceratodus forsteri. Next base: position 336,408,292 of record CM028129.1, on the reverse strand, counting down.
GGGGACCGCCCCCTTTTGTATGATGCCTGATGTCGGGGGTGGGGCAGACGTCAGGGGTGGTCCCCGCTGGATACTGCTAGCTAGAAAATTTCTGGGGGGTCCTGGCGCCTGCCGGCTTCAGCCCTAATGGTGTAACCCACTGCAAGAGCTGTTCTCGAAGATCTTCTGTTACGGTAAGTTCTCACATAACTGTACTTTTCTCCCCTAAGGCGGTCTCCAAATTTACACTCAACCAGTCTATTCACCTTTCTGTTTAATTTCCTGAGCGTGCCAATCTAAGGGAAGCACTGCTCTGTACATTAGATGTACGCAGAACTTTGAAGTACTATCTGCTTTGCACCAAGGAATGTAGAAAGTCAAAGCAGTTGTTTTGTTTCCTTCACCCCAGGTAAAGAGAGTGCTTTAGTTTCTAAGCAGTGTTTATCCAGATGTTTGACAAATTGCATTGTGTTTTGCTACAAGTATGGCAAAGAATTGCCTGGAGCAGTTAAAGCTAATTTCACAAGAGGCATGGCTACCTCTGTGGCTTGTTTCCAAGGGGTCTCAGCTGCTGACATTTGTGCAGCTGCCACCTGGAGTACCGTCCATACTTTCACCAAGCACTACAGTCAGGACATTACCTCAAGAGTCCATGCAGGTTTTGGCAGGGCTGTGCTGCAGGGCCTCCTGTCTGAAGTTTAAGTTTCGACCTTCCTCCAGATTGTCTGTTTTTGAACCTGTAACTGCTTGGGGACCTGATGACTGAGATACCCCCGAAGAAGATAGAACAGTTACATAAGAACTTACCATAACAGTAGATCTTCGGGTGGATCTCAGTCATCAGGTCTGCTTTCCTTCTCACCGTCCCCCTTCTTGGGGCTCTTTACTGGAACTGGTTATCTGGTGTATCCAGCCTTTCATATAGGCCTGGGCACTTCTCTCTCTCTCTCTCTCTCTCTCCTCGGCCCCCCATGGCTAGGGCTATATTCCCTTTTTCTCCTGGGGAAAGAAATGAGGAGGGAGCGGGACTGCTTATGCCTTTATAGGGTTGATGATGTTGGTGAACGTTGACAGCGTGGACAGCCACAGTTGTGCTGCTGAAAATCTTCGTGTGGATCCTGCTTCACCAGTGGTGAAGTTATTACGCTGTGACCTGAGGACTGAGATCCCCTTGAAGATCTACTGTTATGGTAAGTTCTTGCGGAACTGTTCTTTCCCTGCACAGTCCCGCTACAGGTAGCTACTACCTACACAGACCGAGAGGGTAGATTGGCTCTGCTAGCAGGTTATCTGGGGATGGATCTGATGCTGGTTAGTCTTTACATACCGCCCGTCTCTGACAGTCACTGTTAGTTCATTGCTCTGTAAAATCATTGAATATCAGTGAGGAGTGTTACTTATGGGGGAGACTACAGTATGACACTGTATTGGATAACCGGGACTTTACCAACCCCAACCCTCCTTGAAAGATGGGGGCACAGCGAGTAGTACACTCCTGTTTTAAAGATATGGGTTGTGTAGACGCCCAGTGTCTGGTTCATTCTCATCAACATGGCTACACTGATTATTCAGCACCTCATAATATCTATACACATAGATTTTTGCCATGTGTCTCAAGAACACCAGCATTTATTTAAAGATGGTCAGATTTTCCCAGTTCTCCTTCAGACCATACTTCGATATTTTTGATGCTTATATGGGGCCCGAGACAGGGAAACACTTTGGTGTTTTAATAATTTCCTCCTTAATTTACATGCTTTTAAAACTTTAATCAAAGAAAGGATCCCTGAGAGAATAGCTAATAATAGAACCCCAGACATCCAACCAGGTGTCCTATAGGACACTATTAAAACTGTATTATGTGAGGACATTGTCAACTTTGTCTCTCATTATAAAAAAAAAACTGGCCGAGCAGTTGGACCATTTGCAAACTAAACTGCTAGATCCTTGATACTAAGACAGAACAGGCACTTCAATTCTTAAAGCAACGATATTATGATGGGCTCAAGGGCAGCCCGTACCTTGGCGTATCGTTTAAGACAATGTATTACCAAGTCTACTGTCTCTTGAATCCGCTGTCCTAAATCTGGTACAATTTAAAAAAAAAACCTAAAGATGTTTTAACCACTTTCAACCAATATTATCAATCTCTTTACTCATCTGACTCTACACCTAGCCCACAAACTCTTCATGAATACCTCCATGTTCCACAATTAACACAGGCTCAAATCACGTTACTAGATATTCCTATTACCTCAGCTGAACTGGAGGGACTCATAAGGCAGTCGAAGCCTGGCAAGTGCCCTGGTCCAGATGGCTGTACCAACTAATCTTTTTTTTTTTTTGTGTGATCTGCTGGTGATCCCACTGACTGATGCTTGCCATGCTGTATTCCAGGGCCAGCCTACCCCTTGTACCTGGAAATTTGCCACCATCTCGGAAATTCCAAAACTTGGCAAGGACATTATGTACTGATCTTATCTGTGTTAATCTTCACCATTCATCACTACTGGGTACTGCACCGGAGCTAGGACCCTGAGGGAAACTTTTTTTTCTATGGGCGGAGTTGATGCAGGGCCGGCGCCGCTCTCGAGGCTGATGTTCCAAGTGACGCTTGTGGGTTGGCCGTTCTCTATCGCCGACTCCACCCTAGCCTCAGTTCTTCTCCCTCCATCGAGTGCAGACCTCGTGAGGAGACTTTAAGCAAGCAAGTGCATGTTGCGGCCTAGCTATCATTCGCGGCCTAGTGTTCAAAGGTTCTCGGGTCTGTTTCACCCTGCTCGATGTCGTTTCTGGTGCCAGTAAAACCATTTTATTATTTCTAGCAATGTTGAGTACTGTTTTTGTTGATTGTTTACTGTGCGGTTCTGTCTCTTCCGGGGCGCAAAAAGTCGTTGAAGGCGGGGTGGCCACCAGTGCATCAGTGCCCCTGTGGCCGCCTTTATTCCATGACAGACCAGCATGACCGTTGTCTCTCCTGCCTCGGCCCAGCCCACAACATGGACAACTACGATGCTTGCTTCTCTATGGACCTTCGAGTTCTTGAGATCCGCGCGTTTAAAGTCTGACGTGTGTCACCGACTTTCGGGGGGTTCACAGTTGGCGGGCCAAGGCCAGGACTCTCGATCCTTCCTCCAGGTCCCCTCCCGGTCCTATATGGCCCATGGAAGAGGGGCCTACTGCCTCTCTGAGCCTTGCCATCGTGGGGGCTCCTTCTGCAGTGCAGGATGCCCAGTCTGCCCCTTTTGGGGAGCTAGCGGGAGGCACCACTATGGCAGTTGCCTCTTTGGAGGTGAAGGCTCCCTCAGTGTCATGTTCTGGGCCCTTCAGGCCTGTGCTGGCACTGTCCTCTGTGTTGACTGGCAGTGCTGCCCTTGGTTCCAGTGCCATTCGTGGCATTGGAGGCCTGGAGGGCAGCAGCGCAGTCAGTGCCAGGTCATTGCTTGGTGTCGCTGTTGCTCCTGGTGCCGTTCGCGGTGCCGGGGATGTCGGCAGCATTGGGGGAAGTGCTGTTTCAGTTTTGGATCTGTCTCTGGTTCTGGCGCTGGGGACTGGAGTTGTCGCCGTTCCTGACTCCGGTGCTGTTTGTGGTGCCGGGGATGGGGCAACACCACTGTCAGTGCCAACCTTGGCTCTGGGGCCATTTGCAGCGCCGGAGTGGAGTGTGGTGCCACACTCTGTGTTGCTTCCAATTCGGGCACCATTCGCAGCACCGAGGAGGTTTGCAGCATCTGGTGCAGTGCCGCCTGCAGTGCCAGGGCTGAAGGTGTTCCAGCTTGTGATCTGGGAACTGGTAGGGATCAAGGGGTGATCTGGCATCGGGCCTCGGGGTCTACCTCCTCGGAGGGGGACTCCGGGTCTGATCCGGATTGGATCCCGGATTCTTCAGAATCCTCCAATCCCTCTGTGTCCAGCACCTTGTCCCCCACTCAGCCTCCCTCTGGGGGTCAGCTGTTGCTAGTAGACTCTGGGGTTAGTGGTACTGACAAGCCAGCAGTAGTTCACATGGCTGCTGTTGTGCAACCCAGGGCCACTGACACGTCGGCTCCTCCGGCTGGGGCACCCCCTTCTCTGGTGTGTTTGGACAGTCCAAGTTTGGGACAGCCCGGGGCACCCTAGGAAGGGGAGGGTACTGTTCCCTGGCTGGATTCTTCGGAGTCTACCCAGAGTTGTCTGTTACCTAGGCTGGTGACTATAAGGACATGGTGACTCTCAGACTCTGAAGGGTTGAGGAGTCGACTTCCAGTGATATCACGGAACAGCAAGGAGCCTAGACCCAGATGCACAGAACCTAGCTAATCAAAAACTCCTCCAAAAAACCTAAAAGTTGATCTAAAAATGGCTACAAACCCTGGAGGAGTACATACAAGTAGACATAGAGGTAGAAATAGAAATAAAAACAAGTCTAAAACCCAGGATGGCTCGGGATTGATGGAGGAAAGCCCTAGCAGGTCGGTCTCTCCTGTGAGCTCCCATGTAGCCGACTATGATACGGATGGGGAGAACAAGCACTTGTCGTGATCCCGATTTGAAACCCTCCTGAAAGAGATCTGAGCATCCCGCAGAGAGAATAAGGTGGAATTATGAGCAGTGCAGAAATAGCTTTCGACCTTGGAGACACAAATGGGTCAGATGGAAGGCAGGGTGGTGGAAACAGAAGAAAACATGGTCCAACTCTCACAAATCATACACTCCCTGGTGGTACAGATGGGAGAGCTTCAGGCCAAGTGTCTCGACCTTGAGGGAAGATCCCGCAGAGAAAACCTACGCCTTTATGGATTGCCTGAGGGGATGGAAGTGGCACCAATGGCACCGTTACTAGAAAATCTACTTAAAGATGCATATTGAAAGAGCGCATTGCTCTCTCCAGGCTAAACCGGCAGACCCCAACATGTGTCCGCGATCGACTGTCTTCAAAGTAAGCTCTTTCAGTATTGAAGATATTCTGCGATGTGCATGGGCAAAAAAGGACATTTCCTACCTTACACATCAGCTTTACTTCGACCATGACTTCCCACAGGAGATTCAACAATAACACCTGAAATATCTCCTCATCATCAAAGCCCTGAAGGAAAAAGCAATTCATTTTCACATACCCTAACCTGCCAGGCTTTGGATTTTCTGGGAGACGGGCCCCAGGATACATACTAAGATTCATACTAAGAGCAGATAGGAGCTAGGGTGTGATGTAGCCCATCAAGTGCTCCTATAAACTAATAGTTTAATGGAAAATCTGAGAAAATCAAATTGTCCATCTGATTTTTCAGTGTTATTTGATTAGTACTGGCAATAACTTCTATAGGAAGTGCGTTCCAAGGTTTAATAATACGCAATGAATAGTAAAATGTTCGCAGAATGAACTAAAATCGTTTCACCTATAACTGTAAAGAATGACCTCTACAATTAAAAATATCATTTTTGAAAGATAATCTGAGATTAATGAGTAACTGGGGGTCTTTTATAATCTCGTACATTAAGAGATGATCCCCTTTCAGTCATCTTATGGATAAATCCATTGAATTAAGGGAAGGCAATCTAGATTTGTAAGAAACTTCCTTCAAACCTTTAACCAGTTTAGTGTATCCCCTCTGAACTCTTTTCAATTTCCATATATCTTGGTTCTTAAAAGAGGCCCAAAACTGTGACGAATAGTCCAAGTGTGATTGAACGTAGGCTCTATAAAGAGGCATAAGCACTTTTTTATCCCTTGATCTAATATTTCGCTTTATTGCCCCAAATAACCCCATTTGCTTTACGTATAACTGCATTAATCTGAGGAGTGGATGAAAAATCATTAGATATAAGAACCCCCAAATCCTTTTCTGTGTCAGTAATAGTCAGAACTCTATTATCTAAAATATATGTATGCATTGAATTGTTCCTTCCATAATGCATAATCCTACACTTTGTATGATTTAATTTCGTACCCTAAGAAGACACCCATGATGAAACTCTGTCCAGGTCATTCTGTATTGACTTGATTTGATCAGGATTTGCACAAGGTCCCCCTATCTTAATATCATCAGCATATTTAATGGTGTTCAAGTGACAATTAATAGATATATCAGCAATGAATAAGTGAAACAAACATGGACCTAGAACCTAACCCTGTGGTACACCATTGGTGACAAATCCAACACTGGAAAGCTGGCCATTAATAAGAACTCTCTCAGATCTCCCGGTTAACCAATTTGCTATCCAATTAATGAATCGGTGGTTGATGTTAAACAACGATAATTTATGCAGTAATGCCCAATGTGGGAGGAGATCAAAAGCCTTACTAAAATCTATGTAAACAATGTCATAAGGTAATCTGTTGTCCAGATGATGGCTAACATCTTCATAAAAGCACAGCAGATTTGTTAGACAGCTTCTTCCCATAGAAAAGCCATGTTGTTCGGAATCAGCGTAAATTAAAGTAGGTGTAATTAGTTCCTTAATGAAACTTTCCAAGATTTTACACAGTGATGAGTGAGGCTTGTGGGTTTATAATTATCCCAGAGAGTTTTAGGTCCTTTTTTATGGATGGGGATGACATAAGCAACTTTCCATGAATCAGGAACATAATTATTATTCAAACAATGCTCATACAGTAATTTTAGAGGTTGAGACAAACTGTCAGCCAAGAGATATAAAAAACGACCAGGAATTTGATCAGGGGATATACTGGTTTTACCTTTAAGCCCAACTAATTTGGTATGAATCACATCTTCTGAAATGGTAATATAGCAACCATTAGAATTGTTCAAAGTAACATCTGTCTGATTGTTTTGAAAGATACTACAGAACTTTTCATTAAATAAATTAGCCATGTTGAGAGGGCTGTAAATTAAGTTATAAATCTGTAAAGGACACACCTGATTAGTTGTTTTTTTAGAGAATTAATATAGTAGAAGAAAGACTTACAGTTATCCTTATTTGCATTAGAGGCAGGTTTCTGTTACCAATACATTTTGGATTTTTTAATGCCATATTTGCATTTTTTTTTTGAGATCTTTAAGTATGAATCCCAGTTAGTAGGTGTTTTTTTCCTTCAAATAAGCGCGTAACACTTATTTTTTTTCTTTTTTAATTTAGTTAAATTTCTAGTCATCCATTTTGGTTTTGGCTGTTTGGAGGTATATTTTACCCTGGTTGGTACAAATTGTATATATTCCATGGTGGAGGAGGCTACTGCAGCTCTTTTGGAAAAGCAGATCCAGATTCCTGATACTAGGAACCAAAACAAGGGGTGAAGGGGACAGCAATGGCAGTGCGCAATGGGGAGGAAACACCTTGGTAACAAACTACTGCAGCACCATGAAGCTTTAAACCAGATTCAGCAGCTTATAAATAAAATGAGCGCAGCAGAGGAACAACCAACCTGAAGGGACACTAGAAGGACTGGTCAATGTTCTATCTTTCAGTTTTTCACTCGATCTCCCGACCTGTGGTCCCCAAGATGGCAGCTAAGTAACAGTTGCGCTGACATTTACTTTTGTTGATTCTGAGACTGGATAACAATCTGTGGGGAAGGGGACAGAGGCGATGGGATGCTTTTCGAACTTCTTTGTTTAAACGGCATATACGTGCCCATTTTTCTTGAAGGTCTCTGTATGCCCTCCCCCCACATAACCTCCTTAAACAGGGGCCGGTAAATCTAAGGTATCCACTCAATAGATGTCCTGGCCGCTTCTGAGCTCAAGTTGATCTAAATAAGGGGGATGACAGTGATGAGAGAATGGCAGACCTGGGGGCAGGTCAATGTGTGGTTTCTCTACAAGAGATTTTTATTTCAGTTATTTGGTCCAAGCCTTAATTACATCCTGCCTCTAACGACTATATCTTTTAGCAATCATAGTTGAGGAGCAAGTGTGCATTTACCCTAGCTTGCTAAATAACGTTGAGTAGTACCTATTGGTGCATTATTTTCAGAGCACTGTTCCAACTAAACTCTGGAGGAGGTCTTTCAGAAATGGAAGCGCAAGCATGCCTACTCAATCTTCTCATTTTCGAGAGGACACAGAGGCTAGTTAAATATATTGGCCTCCAACCTTGGAAGCGTACTGTTTTTAAAGTTGTACACTTTGTTTTGGTGTATATAGTTGCCCTGTTGGCAAATTACCACTCAAAATGGTTATTTGGGCAGAATTACTCACATGACATGGGACTTTTCTTTCAAAATAATATTGGACATCTGGGATATGAAGTATGTAATTGCTTTGTGGTAGGAGGGTCTACCACAATAGGAGAATATTTAAAACATAAATGACTATACAAACCTACACAATATGCATGTATAACATGCATGGAATTACCAACCCAATAAAGCACAGCAAGTTGTTGCAATATTTAAAAAGAGAGGGGGCAGACGTCCTACTTCTTCAAGAAACTCATGTTTCTCAATCTGAACATAAAAAATTCGAGAAGCTCAGATTCTCCCATGTGGTGTCCTCCTCTTACAAGGGAGGCCGCCATAAGGGTATGGCAATATTGATTAGACAAGGAACCCCCTTTGAACTACAAGACTGCATTGTGGATAAAGAGGGACAGTATGTGATGATTAAGGGAACTCTGGATGGCCAGCAGGTGTCCCTGGAATCAACCTGCTCTCCCTCAGCCACAAATCTATCTTTCTACAAGTCCTTTTTTCTTCATTTGGTTCAGTGGGCAGAGGGTCAGGTGATATCAGGGGGTGACCTCAACCTTAATATTTCTGTAAGGACAAGACCCTAGAACCAGAATAGTAAAACTACCAAAACCAGTCGGGAAGTGGGCAAACTACTTAATGAGTTAGGCTACAAGGATAGCTGGCACCATCTTAATGGTCCCTCTTCTAGACACACTTTTTTCTTCCAAGCCTACGGCACCTATTTGTGCCTAGATTTCCTCCTCTCCTCTCCTCTCGGGAACATTTGGGGATCCTACAGAAAATCTGGTCTAGAAACTTTGTTCTTTCCGACCACTCACCAGTCTTCATGAAATTTCAAATAAGTCAGAGCAAAAAAAAACACTTTTTGAAGATTAAACATATCTCTCCTTCAAGATGAGGAAGTTAAAAAAGAGGTGGAGGAGGTAATAAAACAAGCCATACAAGATTAAGACACAAAACATATCACACCTTCCATCTTGTGGGACACTATTAAGGCCATTTTATGAGGGAGATTGATTCGGATCTCTGCCTTTAAGAAAAAACAGAGAGAGGCTAGGAGAACTAACCTTGAACACCAAATTAAAGACCTAGAAAATCTGCAGTGCCAAAGAGTTAGTAGAGCTAGGAATAAACAGTTTACCAAACTGAAGAAAATAACTTAATGCTATATTAGATTATACTGTTGAACAGAAATTGGTTTTCTTAAGGCACAAATATTACGATGGAGGGCCTAGATTCTTAAGGCTATTATCAGGTAGGCTACGTGCCCATCGAGCCAAAGCTATTATTCCCAGAATCAGGGACCTCCATTCCAACGAATTGAGGTGCAACCTTTCAACCATCTTGCAAGCCTTTCTATCCTATTATACCCATTATACTCTGCAGGCCCTAGAGTTCCAGAACAGGCGATTGCAGAATTTCTATCTAGACTCCACTTAACCACTCTTACAGAGCAAGAACAGACCATCCTCACTAAACATGTGTCCATCCAAGAGATTCAAACTACGATCAGGACACTAAAAACCGGGAAGTGCCCGGGATCTGACTGCCTCCCTGGAGAATTTTATAAAACATTTCCGACAGTTATAGCACCCCTACTTGAAAGGGTATTCTCCTATATTCCCACCAGTAATGGGAAAGTTCCCCCCTCCTGGAATGAGACCATCATTTCTCTTTTATCTAAGGCAGGCAAGGACTCCACCCTATGTCCATCATATAGGCCCATTTCTGTCCTAAACATGGACTATAAGATATTTACATCCATTCTGTGTAACTGATTAATACAAAATTTATTCCTAATATAATACATTTAGACCAGTGTGGTTTCATCCCTGGAAGACAAGCCCAGGACAATATTAGACAAACTATCTACCTTGTAGAACATATCAAAAACTGTTCCATCCCAACTCTTTTACTAAGTTTAGATACTGAGAAAGCATTTGATATGGTATCCTGGGACTTTTTATGTGAGGGTCTTGTCTCCTTCGGTACCCGATGCAATTCATCGGCCTGATCCTCAAATTTTATGAAACATCCAGAGGCGACATAAGGTCTAATGGACACATTTCTAGTAGTTTCCTTTTGTTTAGAGGTACAAGACAGGGGTGCCCCCTATCTCCATTACTCTTTGCCCTCTACATAGAGCCTTTGGCACAGTACATCAGGAGTTCCCCAGAGATTACAGGAGTGGATTTAGCAGATACTGAACTCAAGCTGGCATTATTTGCTGATGACAATGTTCTGGTATACTTGTCCAATCCAGAGAATTCAATGCCATATTTACTTACAAAAATTCGGGAGTTCTCTGAAATATCAGGTTATTCCCTAAATGTTAATAAATCTGAAGCCCTGGCCTTTGGCTTCACACCCTCCTCTTCTCTAAGAAACCAATTCAGGATTAAATGGGACCAACAGAAGCTAAAATATCTGGGAATTATTATACCAAAAGATTTGTCAAATCTTCTCCCCCTTAATTATTGCCCATCAGTAACACATTTAAAACAAGATATGAAGAGATGGAGCCTCCTTCCAATGACCTTTTATTCCCGTGCTCTCGCCCTAAAGAGGAATGCCTTACCCAGAATGCTGTATCTTTTTCAATGTGTCCCTTGTATTATTCCTCTTAAAGAGATTTTATCGTGGCAGAGATTTTTCCTCTCCTTTCTTTGGAATAATAAAAAACCTAGTGTTAACCAACAATGGCTGAGTCTTCCAAAGGAGCTGGGAGGGGTGGGTATTCCCTCACTGCCGAATTAACAGCTAGCAGCACAAGCAAGAATTGCATTGCTATGGGGAAATGACAATTACCAAGCCCACTGGAAAAAAATAGATCTGTCAAAATCACTCTCCTTCCCCCTACAGGCCTCTCTGTTTACCTATTCCTTATAGCCAAACAGTTGGTCCTGAAGGCCACTGCATCTGTATTAGAGAGGTGGCAGAGGAGTTTAAATGGTAAAGCTGTTCAGTTCCATTTATGGAAAAACCAGTGGTTCCTATACTCTCCAATGCTATCCTCAAACCAGCACAAAAGCTGGTATACCAGACAGGCAACCTTGGGTCTGTTTGCTCCATGGCAACTCCTGGGGGTAATACAGTCATAAGTTTTGAGGAAGGGTAGAAAGGATATGGTTGGACAAATGGGGAAAAGTTATATTATTATCAGATGAAAAGTTATATCAATGTGCATCTTAAAAAAACAGGAGTCAAACACTGTAATTTGGGAGGATCCAACACCTTACATCCAAATATGGAGATCCTTACAGGGTGAACAGACCATCTCTAAATTATACAAATTCCTGACCTTCCTCCTTGCTCACCATGCAGGCAAGTTGGGAAAAAGAACGCAATATAGCAATAAATACAAAAGACTGGCCTAAGATATGGAGAGGAGTTTGGTCTACCTCTTCATCCCCAAACTGGAGGGACTTTGTATGGAGGATTCACATTAGGTTTTTCCTAGTCCCAGTGGTGGTGGCTCGTACACCCCTGGGAGCCCCATCAAGCTGTTGGAGAGGGTGCATAGAACATGTGGCCACACATAGTCACATATTTTTCCTGTGTCCTAAGCTACACAATTTTTGGTCCACACTGATCCAGCATATCACATGCCTATTAGATACTGAAACCCCTTTAACGGGCAAATTGCCTCCTGGGTATACCCCAGAGGGGAGTGAAGGGAAAAGACACTCTGTACCTCTGGTCTATCTTATGTGCTGCCTATAAAGTAATTACTAAGAGATAGCTCCAACCTGACCCTCCAGAACTATTAGACTGGAAAACTTTACCATTAAACATTCAGCATAATGAAGTTATCTTTTTCATTATACAACAGAATGGAGGTATTTGTCTCTTGATGGACCAGGTGGGAACAATACCTAGACCAGATCTAGCACCAAGAGATATATTGTCCTTTTGATTGTCAGATGAGTAACTTAAAGGACACATCAGTATAAAAGACCTTGTAGTCCTCCAAAAGAATTGAGTTTCCCGCACCCTCTTGTTAAAAAGATCCCTTTACCCCACCCCCTTTTTTTCTTTTCCCCTATTCTCTTTCCTTCCCTTCCCTTCTCCTCTCCTAATGTCCAAGAAATAGATTTATAATACCGGTATTATCATGCCCGTGTTCTTAATTATAATAAGTTTTTCAGATATATCATCTTTATGTCTTTGACATATGAAATGCCCAATGTTATTGAGATTTTTATTATTTTTTTAGAGATTCCATGTGAGGTTGAACTTCTTTTCAGCTTGTGAGTTTTTTAATAGTGCTAGTATTCAGTTCTTATTCCTGTACACTTGATCTCTGAATATGTACAATGTTGTACTTAACAATTGTGGAAATAAAATCTGAAGTATAAAAAATGAAGGGTTAAGGAGTAGGGTTGTGGTGCAGCATGCCCTCACCAGGGCCCGGACGGGTTCTGGGAGGAGCCGCAGTGCAGACCCTCGCTCTTTCCTGGAACGTTCCTTGAAAAAGACTTACAACTTCAGAGGTCAGTGGCCGTCCATCTGGACTCGCATGATCCCAGTCACCTCACAGGGGTATTTCTTGCCATAGACACAGCTCTGACCATTCTTATCCGGTTGAACAGCTGCTAGCTGCTGGGACCTACGGGTCTCCCTCCTTGCAGGGAGATCTTATTTGTGTAAATCTTCACCATTCATCACCTTTGAGTATATGGCCAGAGGTCATGACCCCATGGGAGCTTTTTTTTTGGATGGGTGGAGCCGACGCACCATCGGTGCTGCCCTCGAGGCCGATGCACTGTGTGGCGCTCGTGGGTTGGATGTTAAGTGCTGTCGACTCTGCCCTCCCACCAGTTCTTCATCTCCCGACATCGAAGTTAACTCGTGGGAAGCTAAGAAGAGATTGAAGCCTACCTGCTTCGTAGTTCGACTCCATCATTGTTTTTCAAATTCGGTGCTGAAGTTCGTCGGTTCCTTCCTGCCGGTTCTATTTGCCATACTTTGGTGTTCTTTTCTCTGTAGGTCATGTCTCGGTCAGAAGGCAAGAAATCTTCTAGGACGGGATGGCCCCCCATGCGATGGTGCCTATGTGGCCGAAAATATTCCATCATCAACCAGCACGACCGTTGTCTTATGTGTCTTGGCCCGCTTCAGAACATGGATTAGTGTGACGCCTGTTTCTCCATGGACCGGAGAGTAATCGAACAACGTGTGTGGAAAGTGGGGCGGGCTCCACCGACTTTTGGGGGTTGGGTTCGAACTCATCGGGCCAAGCCATATTCTCTTGGCATTTCCTCCGGTTCCCCTCCCAGTTCTATATGAACTGAGGAGGAGGAGGGAGCCTTGGCCTTTCCCAGCCTAGCCGTGGCCGAGGCTCCTCCCACGGTGCAGGAGGCCCAGTCAGTTCCCCCCAGCCAGGGGATGGACGGGAGGCACAGTTATGGCAATTGCCTCTTTGATGTGAAGGCTCCCCCAGTGTCAGACCCATGGCTTGAAAGGCCTGGGTCGGTGATGTCCTGGACGCCGTCGGTCGGCACCGTTTTGGGCATTGGTGTCATTTGTGACGCCATAGGTTCTGATGGTGCAGTCATCAGTGCCGGCCGGTTGCTTAGCGCCGTGGCTGCTGTCAGCGCTGTTTGCGGCACCAATAGTGCTAGCGGCACCGTGGGAGGCTCTGTGGCACTGTCTTTGTCATTCTCCCGGCTCGGCACCATTCATAGCGCTGAGGTTGGGCACAGCGCCGTGTCCACCTCTGGAGTCGTTCACAGCACCATGGGGGTTCCAGATCTCAAGTGGTGCTGAGACCGCTGTTGGTGCCATCATCGGCATTGCTTATGGTGCCGTGGGTCCAGGTGGCACCGTTCTCAGCACCGATGGGGCTGTCAGAGCCAACGTCGGTGTCATCTCTGTCCCCGGAGCCATACACGGCTCTGTGGGGCCGGACAGCACCATATCAGGTTCTGGCATCAGGATTGCTGCCCTTGCTGGAGCCGTGTCACCTTGTGCCACTGTTCGCAGTGCTGAGGGGTGCACTGGAACCATCTCGGGTGCAGTCTCCTTTTCTGGTGCCCTGTTTGGTCAAGATGGCGGAGAGCGCACACCCTCTGTCCGGCACAGGACTTCGGTCTCCACTTCTTTGGAGGAGGAGTCAGACAAGCAGTCTGGATCCTTGGAGCTAGTTGCCTAGGTGGGCACTCTAGTAGTTTCCTCTACAGGCCACAACCAGCCCCCCTCTGAGGACCAGACAGCGACTACCGTGGCCAGGGTCAAGGGTACTGACCAGCAGGCAGTGGTGCAGGCCACCATTGCTCTGCAGCCTGGCCTCGGAGGGTTCGCTGACCCCTCAGTGGTAGTACCCCCTCAAGTGGTGTGCCTAGATTGCTCAACTTTGGGGCTGATCGGAGCACCCACAGGAGGGAAGGGTAGTGCTCCTTGGATAGCTCCTTCGGGGGCTGACCAGGGTTATCAGCTGCCTAGGCTGGCTCTCTCTAGGAGGAGGGCACTCTTGGACTCCGAGGGGTCGAGGGGGTGCGTTCTGTTCAGCAGCCTTTTTCTGGAACCCACCCTGGCTCTGGGAGGAGCCATAGTGCAGATCTCCACTCTTTCCCCTCAGTTTCTTTGAGAGGTCACTATTCTTTGGAGGTAGGGGACCATCCTTCTGGATCTTCACAGCCCCGGTAACCTCACAGGGGGGAATCTTCCTGGCGCAGCCAAGGCAGTTCTGATATGGTTCTTCAGCTGTCGGCTGTGGAGTCTTCCAGAGCTCCTCCTCCTTCTTCTGGAGCTCTTGGTCCGCTTCCTAGCCTAGGTGGAGGTCAGTCGACTTCTTTTCTTGGCTCTGTCCACATTCTCCTGTGCTCCCAGGTATTCTTGGTCCTTCCGGACCTGTCTCCTGGAAGCAGTTCAGAGCTGTGGCTGCTCAGTTCCCCGCTTATGTCAGGGCCATGGACAGACAGATTTTTCGGGTACATCACAATTCGCTCCCGACTGTACGCTCCAGTGACTACTCGCTCCTGCAACAACTCGCTACTGAGTCAATTTACTCCTGGTCAATAAGCACAGGCATTAAAGAAGGCATTTAAGAAATAACTTTTCTGGCTCCCCAGTAAATCAGGATTAAATAGTAATGCCAGTCGAGCCATGGAGAATGCATCTATATTGCAGCCAAGAAGAGCTGCTCCATTTTAAAAAGTAAAGTACAATGAGAGACAGTGAGAGAGCTGACTTTATAAAATTAGAAGAACGGGGGGGCCGTGTTCTCTCCTTACTCTCACACTCTCTCTCTCTCTCTCTCTCGCGCACTGTGGGGCTGTTTAAAGTGAAGCTGCTCTGTTTTAAAAAAATAAAAGCTGCTCCGATGTAAGATGGAGCAAATCCTGAATTGAATCAGGATTGAAAATGCGCGGCAATACTTTCCTTTTTCTTTGCCAGCGCTGTGTCTCTAGTGTCCCTTCTGAATGAAAATACCCTATGTGGTCTAAAGTAAAGCACAAAAGAGAGATGGAGTTAGAGGAATTGGGCGCGTTGTTCGTCTCGCTTTCTATTACACTCTCTCATTCTCTCTCTCTAGTACTGAGGGGCTGTTCAAAGTGAAGCTGCTGTTTTAAAAAATAAAAGCTGCTCCAGTGTAAGATGGAGCAAATCCTGAAGCAGGAGCGGGCGAAGGAACGAACTGTCGCAGGAGCGATTTGTCATAGGAGCGTATTGTTGCCGGAGTGTACAGTCGGGAGCGTATTGTCAGAGAGTGAAATGTTGGGAGTGAGTTGTCGTGTTTCCAGGTTTTTCAGCCTCCACCTGAGCAGCCGCTCTCCGAACAACCAAGGTCCTCTGACTCCTCATCCCCCTTTTCTGGAGGAGAGGAAACATCTGTCCACATTCTCTAGCTGCTGATCTTGCAGAGTAACAGCAATTCCTTGTGAGGATGTTGGAGGACCTGCCTATCACCCCCTCCCACTCAAAGTAATCCAGAGCACTCGACGCATGCATTTTTAGGCGATTTCAGTGAGGACACCCTTGTGGTGCCCCCCCGGCCCACTCCTTTTTGGGAGTTCCTGTCCCCAGGGATCTCTGCCAGCGGTATTGTGCCCCCCCCCGGAGTCTCCAGGTTCCATGCCTCATCCTCAATCAGGATTTTTTTTTTTGCTGTTGTTAATATCGTCTTTATTACCATTCTCACATACAGTCGATTATGAGCAAAGCAATAAGAGTAGAAGATCAGTAAAAAGATACTTACAGAAGTCCATCTGGTATTAGTACACAGGGATTTCAAATATTTGTAAAAGCTTAATAACAGGGAGGTTAGAGTTCATTGTCCTTAGGAGGCCAAGGTCATTCAAAAAAAACAGATTCAGATTACCTTCCCTTCCCTGATTAATGTTCCAGTAGTTCCTGGGTGTCAGACAGAACATTAGGAATTCAAATACACAAAATGAACAACTAGTGTGCTTTAGCTACTTTAGACAAATCAAATCTAGCATACCCAGACTAGAGTTGCTGTGGGAGGCCCCCCAGAATTCATACACAGCAACCCCGTGGTCGAAGTATTCATCGCTTCATGGTACAAAAGCTGTATCTTTCAGCATATAATACAAAAGCCATCTGTTCCATCTGGAGCCAAATCTTTCCTCCCTATCATTCAGACTACGTGTTATCTTCTCCAATTGGTAAGTTTGTTTTGAAATGGTCCACCAATCCTGTAGAGTTGGGACCTTGGGAGACAGCCACAACTTAGTGATGGCCTTCTTACCTGCAGTAAGCAGAATGGCTAGGAGGTAGCGGATATCCGGGTCTCTGAGGCCACCAGGGAAAATTAACAAAATAAATGTGGAGTTAATTGGATGGGCCTATCTAGTAGTTCTTGAAGTATAGACTGTAATGAACGAATAAATGGTTCCAGCCTGGGGCAGGTGAACATTACATGTGTGAGGTGGGCCTTTCTTTCACCACAGTTACACCAGCAGGAGGCTATCCTCAGTCAGGATTGACACAACTGAACACTCCCAATGGGCTTCGCGCCCTTCACCGTGACTGGCCCCCAGATCAAGACTCTTGGGATTTTGACTTCTGGGGTAGGAGGACTTTCTACTCGGCATGGTTGCTGCTCTCTATCGCAGCACATCAGGCCCACTACGCAACCTATGACAGGTTCCTGTGGTCCAGGCTCAGTCAGCTGCTAGCCTCGATGCCTGACACGAAGCAAACCAGACAAGCCATTGCACTCTCTGCACGTGGCCTGGAGCTAGCAAGGCACCAAGCGAGGGCATCATACAATGCCAGTGAAGTAGCTACCAGGGTCGTAGGTACAGCAATCTGCACTAGGCGGACGGCATGGTTACGTCTTTCCCAGTTGTCACCCTTGGCCCGGCATAGGGTGATTAACTCTGCTCACAGAGAACCTATCTCTTTTCCCGTAGAACGAGATGGCGTTTGTCGGGGCAACTTCCTTCCCCCTCTGGGGGGTCCCCGTCTCACTCTCCCCACTCTCGGGCCTCTCCAGGCCCGAAGGTTCTGCCTCTTAGTGTGTCACCCACTGAGAGCTAAGGGACTCTGTCCCTTAGGGTTAAAAAGAAAACCCCCTTCGGTGGGGCTCGGCACTCACCCAAAGGTGATGAATGGTGAAGATTTACACAGATAAGATGTGAAAATTATGTACCTACTGTAATTATGATCTTTCTGTGTATCTTCACCATTCATCACAATCCCGCCCTCCATCCCCCTGGGCTTCAGTCTCTGGGTCCCCCTCCCTCTCTGTGTCCAGCCCTCTCCTTTCTTTGTCAGGAGTGGGGTAACCGGGCACATAGGGGGATGATGTTTCTATAGGGAGAGTGGTCAGCATGGGGGGGCACTCCTTCTCCAGTGCTCTAGCTCCACCCCTGTGGGGTGGGAGTTGGCAGTTGCCCTCCATTATCTCCTCTTTCTCCTTGTTCCCGTCCATCTTTAATTTTCTTTGTCCATTGGACGTATCATTTATTATTTAAAAAAAACACACACAAAAAAAAACTAGATTCTCTTTCACCAAAAATCTTTTCCCCTGAGAGGAGGATAATTCTCTGTGTCCTGTCTTTCCTCCAGAATAGCCATTTTCTGCTTTTGGAGTGGAGTTATTGCCAGTGATTCCGTGCCTTATATTCTGACAATGAGCCTTTTGGCTACTCCTTGCAGTTTCTATACAATCTGGAGATAAGTTGAGGTCCAGGGTATGGTTGTTACCTTTCTCCTCCCCCTCTCATGTTTATCCTAAATCCTTCCTCTCTCCTTTTCCTATTTCCAGAGATTGGGGCCCCTACCCAATCCCCTTTGACTTCCTTCTTATTCTGTCCTCTCAGTCGTTTATTTCTCCTTTATGTCAAATATCTTTTCCTTTATCTGTCTCTTGGACTTTCTTGTCCCACCCTCCAACCCTTTCCTCACCTCTCCGGTGACTCAGAACTGGCGGGAGGTGGTCGACAACGCTACTTGGCCAAACAATGGGTGCCATGCAGTGTGTCGGCCTTGAGGGTGGTGGCTCCACCCATCCAAAAAAAAAAGCTCCTGCGGGGTCATGACCTCCAGCCATATACCCAAAGGTGATGAATGGTGAAGATACACAGAAAGATCATATTTACGGTAGGTACATCATTTTCATATTTCTCTAGGCCCCCCTGCCCTGACAGAGGCCATTCTCCTGCTGCTAGGAGCTTGTCCCCCGTGCCTCTGCCTCCATCTCCGCCTATCCCAGGCATTCCCGGTCCGAGGGGACCTCTCATCTAGGAACAATTCAGAGGTTCAGCTGCACATTTCCCTACCTACCTCCATGCCCTGGACCAGCAGGTGTTCCACCATCCTCCCGTACAGCTGGACCCTGAATCTCATAGCTTGCTTGCATCTTCTTCCTCCTCCTCGGAGGGAGAGGAATTGTCTGTCCACATCTCCCCAGCACCTGATCTTTTTTCATATCAGCGCTTCCTTGCGAGGATGCTGGACGAGCTCCATCTTACCCCGGTCCCTGTCAGCAATCCCGAGCATGTGACATGCGCCTTCTTACGTGAACACAGTGCGGCCAACCTGGTGATTCCCACCTGGCCTGTTCCCTTCCAGGAAGCATCACGTCGGCTTTGGCTACATCCCTTCTCCACTGTTCCTGCCCCGAGGGACCTGCGCCAATGGTATTGCACCCCCCAGGTCTCCAGGTACCATGCCTCATCTCTCTATGGGTCTGACTTGCCTGGACACCCCCTCTGGGCCTCACACCCCCCACCGTAACTGACCCCCCAGACTCTGACTCTGCGGACTTCAATTTTTTGGGGGAGAAGTATTTTTTACTCAGCACAGATCCTCCTTTCAATTGCTTCTTATCAGGCTTTGCTTCCTACGATAGGTTCATGTGGTCCAGGCTAGGACAACTCCTAGCCTCAAGGCCTGATATGGAGGAAACCAGGCAAGCCATTGCCCTCTCTGCTCAGGGCCGGGAGCTGGCAAGGCACCAAGCAAGGGCATCTTATGATACCAGTGAGGTAGCCTCCAGAGCTATAGGGACAGTGATCTACATTAGGCAGATGGCATAGCTTCTCTTATCCCGGTTGTCACCTCCAGCCCGGCATAGGGTGATTTCCTCCACCTACCGAAGAACCCACCTCTTCTCCTGCAGGGTGAGGCAGCGGCTTTTGGGGCACTTTCCCTCCCCCACTGGGTGCTCCCTGTCTCACCTGGACCAGTCTCAGGCCTCCCAAGGCCTGTGAGGGTTCTCTCCTCTAGTGTCTCACCCAGTGGAGGCTAAGGGACTTAGTCCCTTAGGAAAGTTTAGGGCCCCCCTCGGGGAGCTCAGTACTCACCCAGTAGTGATTAATGGAGAAGACTGACACAGATAAGATATGAAAATTACGTACTTACCATAATTATTGATCTTTCTGTGTATCTTCACCATTCATCACTAAATCCCGCCCACCTTCCCCCTGGGGCCTCAGTCTCTGGGCTCCCCCCCTCCCTCTTATGTGTCTCCCTGTTGTTTTTCTCTTCTCTCTCCTCTCCCCTCCCTTGTGGTCAGGAGGAAAGGGATCCTGGAGACACACAGGGGTGGAGTTTTTTCCTGTAAGGGGTTATTTTTTGGGGGGGTCCTCTTCCTCTTCATTAGCCTTGTATTCTCCTCACTTCTGTTCTGCATGAGGTGAGGGATCAGGGGAGACCCCCCCCCCTTTTCCCTTGGCCTGAAAACCATTTGCTTTACTTGCCCCAGTTTGGATATCCATTGGCTATCCTCTCTAACATTTTAGGTTCTCCCTTCATTTTGGAGGGAGAAGGAGAGAGACACCCTTATTCCTGACCCCCTCTCTTTAAGGTTTGGCCCTTCTCGGGCTAATGCTGCTCTTTCAGACCCAGGCTTTGCCATCTGGCAGTTCTTAACCTAATTAGATAGTCCAGATGTTCTGGTCTGTCCTGGGGTCCAGGACTGTCTCTAGAGGTGCAATCCTCTCTTCTACCCCTCCTCTTCCTCATCCCTCTATTTTTCCTCTTCTTTCTCTCCTTCCTTTCCACAGATAGGGGCCCCTCCTCTTTTTCTCCACTTCCCCTAACCTAGCTTCTCCTTCCTGTCTCCTCTGTCGTTTATTTCTCCTTTTGGTTTTTATATCCTTTCCTTTCATCTATCCCTTGGGCTCCCTTGCCCTTGCCCCTCCTCCCTTTTCTTACACTCTCTGGCATCGCAGAACTGAGGCTAGGGTGGAGTCGATGACAGATAATGGCCAACCCGTGAGTGCCACGTGGAACGTTGGCCTCGAGGGCAGCACCGGCCCTGTGTCGACTCCACCCATAGGAAAAAAAAGTCTCCCGCTGGGTCCTAGCTCCGGCACAGTACCCAGTAGTGATGAATGGTGAAGATACACAGAAAGATCAATAATTACGGTAGGCATGTAATTTTTATTTCTTCATACCACCCAATATCAGTATTAAACACAGATTACAAACTATTCACTGCGATGTTGAGTAAATGTCTAGATACAATATTATCCTCCATTATAGATGCTAATCAAACTGGATTTATACAAGGCCTGCAACCACAGGATAATATAAAGCGCACTCTCCATATTCTCTACCATGCCACCTCGTCGAATACTCCCTTACTTTTTCTTGGTCTAGATGCAGAGAAGGCTCACTTGATACCGACTTGTGTAATACCTGTTATCAATTACATGTACCCTGTACCCAATTGTATTTGTCTGACCACAATGTGACGTGGCACCTCTGGTGAATGCCTATTGATTTTTTGCAAATCTTTGCCATGTAACCGAAACGGAATGTATGTCTTTATGTGACGAAGTACCTTTGGAAACGAGCCTCTGGCTCAAAGGTTGTAAACTGATTCTTAGATAAATAATAAATAAAAAAAAAATAAAAAAAGGCATTTGACTGGTTAGTATGGCCTTTTTCAATGGCAACTCTGGGGACATTCGGGTTTTCTCAACAATTTCAATGACTTGTCAGCTCTACCCTTATGACTTTTGGGTGTTTGTCAGGCCATACTCTGAATATGGATAAAGATACAGGTCCTTCAGGTACATTACAGGCCTTCTCCTTATGTTCAAGTTACATACCCTTTCAGGGCTGCTATAGCTCCCCGCGGTCGGCGGTACCTCCTGCCGCTGCTTGAAACCAGGACCCCAGATGCCTAATCCAAGAAAGCTGCTTGCCCTTGATCAGGGCTGCTACAGCTCTGCACAGTCGGCGATACCTCCTGATGCCACTTGAAACCAGGACCCCAGATGCCTAATCCAAGAAAGCTGCTTGCCCTTGATCAGGGCTGCTACAGCTCCCCATGGTTGGCGGTACCTCCTGCCACCACTCGAAACCAGGACCCCGGACGCCTAATCCAAGAAAGGTACAGCTGAAACGCAGCCAATCGGATCACGGGTGCCTCTCGCTTCTCCGATTGACCAGAACCCATCTCCCTTCTTTGCCGCCTTGCACTCCAGAAAAGACCGCAATTTGAAGTAATTTCTGTGTGATTCTGAGCCTCTGTTAGCCCTGACCTGTGTTATATCTGTGTTATTTTGGCCCCCCCGCCCCTCCACTGATTAAATGTGCTAACTTCCCACCTTCTTTCTCTCCTACTTCCGATTCGCACAAACTGAAACACGGCCCCGCCCACAAGCCTTATACCCAGCCAATCTTCACCTCCTCACTCCTCCCTTTCATCTCCCTGTCACTGCACTGTAATTCAGGTTTCTCCCCTTCGCTTAAACAGTGCCTCCTAGGCTTGGCTACTTGTCACTGCTCATCCCCCTATTCTTCCACCTTCCTCCCCTCCTCTCTACCATGCCCTCCACAGCCCCATCACACCCCCTCCTCTCCCTGCCTACCCTCCCAGTAACTGCCAACTCTACAACTGGAAAGTCACTGCTGAGTGTCCGTATGTCTGGTCCTATTCAGACGTATGGCCCTGCCCCTTCCTTATCAGTCCCTCTCTTTCATGGATGTTGCCCCAGCTGTCCACCCCTTGCCCAGCCCCCATAATTTACTCAAGCCTGCCCCCTAACCGACGCTCACTCTCCACCATGTTCACGCAGGTGTCAGTCCATTACCTAATTACTACTCTGCTACTCCTTGCTGCAGGCGACATGCATCCTAACCCTGGCCCCCTCACCTCCTTCCTGCAACCCACCCCCCACTTCTCCGCCCATTGGCAACTCCCTCCCCTGAGGCCTGCTCCTAATACATCTAAATATCAGAAGCCTTCCCCACAAATTGGACTCGCTTCTAGTCCTCGCCACCCATTACGCCCCTGGCATCCTTATCCTTTCCGAAACATGGCTTAACAGAAACATCCCTGATACCACTGTCGCAATCCCAGGCTACGCCATGGCCCGCCAGGACAGGGACACCAGAGGTGATGGTGTATCCATCTACCTAAAGTCTGACATCCACTTTTCAACCATCCTAGCCAAATCCGTGCCCAAAGCCTATGAGATAGTAATGCTACAACTGTCCCTCCCATTCTCAGTCCCCATCTTTGTCACAGGCATCTACTGCCGCCCAGGTATACCTTCCTCCACTGTCACTGACCTCCTTGCGCACACCTCCTCCCTCACCACGGCAGGTGAGTCATATATCATGGGTGACCTAAATTTCAATTGGTTATCCCCTGCCCTAAATAAAGAGCGGATCATTATGAATGGACTAAATCTCTCCCAACTTATTATGGAACCCACCCACCTAAATCACAAATCTAGAAACCACACTCTACTGGACTAGGCCCTGACCTCCTACCCTCACTGAGTCATCAAATCTGGTCTCCTTCCCGACTCCCTGAGTGACCACCACCTTACCTACCTGATCCAGAAAATTCAACGCCCCAAGTCACCCCCAAAATTCCTGGTACAACGCTTCTTCAAGTCGCTCGATATCAATCCCCTTCTAAATGACCTTGCACTAGCAAACTAGGGACAATCCTCTCCCCCCCCTCTCTATTGATACTGCTCTCCAGCACTTCAAAAACATCTTTCTCAGTGTCTGGGACAAATACGCACCTAAGCGTCAAACTAGGGTGCATGGCAACCATCTTCCCTGGATCACCCCTGTACTCTTAGCATGCCACTATGCCCATGACCAAGTTTGGCGTATCCACAAATCCTCTAATCTCCCACAAGACCTCACTAACTACCGGATACTTAGAAACAAATGCACTAGAGTGACCTGACTTGCCAAAGCTGAGTACTTCAACTCCACGCTCCAAAAATAACCTAAATAATCCTTCCAAATTCTGGAAGGTAATCCACTTCCTGTTCTCCCCTCCTGCTGCTACCCCCACCTCACTACTAAACATAAATAACTCCCTTCTCTCAGAACCGCATGCAGTTGCGGCCGAGTTCAATTCATACTTCTCCACTTGTGCAGCCTCCTTCCTCTCAGCTCTGCCCACCCCTACTCCGTCTGGTCCTACTGTAGATTGCAAGAAGCAGTATGTGCCCTGCACCTTCTCCTTCAAAGCTATCTCAGCAGCCGATGCCTTAACCGCCCTGCTCTCACTCAATCCTTCCAAAGACAAATCCCCTGACGACTTGGACCCCAAGCTCCTCCACCTCACAGCCCCTGCCATAGCTGCCCCACTCACCACCCTACTAAACCTGTCCTTCACCGAGGCCGCTGTACCCCAAGTATGGAAGCATGCCATAGTCATCCCTCTGCCTAAAGGTGGCCCCCCCCCCACTGCAACCTCAACCTACCGTCCTATCTCGCTCCTCCCGACACTGGCGAAATTGCAAGAGCACATAGTTCTCTCACAGCTAACCACTTTCCTCTCTTCCTCTAATTTTTACAGAGACTTCCAGTCCAGGTTCAGAAAAGGACCCTCCACTACCTCCTCCCTGACTAGACTCACTGATTCTATTTTCACCAGCATGAACAATGGCAGATCACCTCTGCTATCTTTGTCGACCTAGCTAAAGCTTTTGACACTGTATTACACGCCCTGCTTCTCTCCAATCTTGCTGATGCTGGTCTATCTGCCTCTGCTACCAACTGGTTCTGCTCCTACCGTACAGGCACAACCCAATCCATAAGAATCTCAGATGCCATTTCAGTCCCCCTACCCATCTCTACCGGCGTCCCCCAGGGCTCCATGCTCGGCTCAATCCTCTTCTCTATTTTTTTGAACAATCTACCTCGAGTCTGTCAATCCTCGGCCATACACATATATGCAGATGACACCATCATTTACTCTTCAGGCTCCACCCTGAAGCAGTACCTTCCTCCCTCCAAGTTGATTTCATCAATATCCAACACTGGTTCTGCTCCCACCAGCTATTCCTAAACGCAAAAAAAACTGTCTATATGACCTTCGTCACAAGATGACACCTGTCCAGACTCCCTACCCTACCGTCCTTCCAAACCCTTGATGGGCAAGTACTTGAGGAGGTCCCCTCATTCCATTACCTTGGGGTCTGGCTCGACCATCATCTGTCCTTCAATGTCCACATAGACGCAATTATAAAAAAACTGCGCCCCATGCTAGGCGCTCTGCACAGAAACCGCCTTAGCCTCCCTCTAACTGCACGCCATGAGCTAATCCAGAAAATGATTCTTCCTTCCTTGGACTACTGCAACGTAGTATATAGCTCGGCCTCTAAATCCTTCCTATTCAAGCTAGACACCCTTTTCAATGCTTTCTGCTGCTTTGCTCTCAATGGCCCCCCCCCAACCATCACTGCGAGCTTTACCGTGCCTTGGCCTTACCATCCTTGGAAAACTGTCAACTCATTCACTGTGCAAAATTCACCTCTAAGCTCTGGCTAGGCACCTCCCTGAATACCTCTTCCTCTACTCACCTATCCCCACCCCCCACACCCATAGATCCACTGACACCCGCCTTCTTGCTATCCCATGGCGGAAGTCCATAGCTGGCCAAGCTGCCCTCTCACATCATCTCCCCAAAATCTGGAATGAGTTGCCTCCCCCATCCTTCATTCCTCCTCTGCAAACTTGCTTTCCTCCGCACTCTCCAACTACTTCAAGGTAACCTGCACCTGCTCTGTTACCTGAGTTTCCTACTCCCCTCAC
Organism: Neoceratodus forsteri; assembly: GCA_016271365.2. NCBI lineage: Eukaryota > Metazoa > Chordata > Ceratodontiformes > Ceratodontidae > Neoceratodus > Neoceratodus forsteri. The sequence goes on along the minus strand of CM028129.1, from coordinate 336,382,689 downwards.
CAGGTGACCATTAGTCCTCATAACTGCAGCAAGGTACTTCTCCATACTGTGAACATGCATTTACTACTAGGTACTTACTAGTCGTATGTATGTGGGTTCTGTCCACCTTGTACAGTGTTATGATTCTGTGTTATCACTAGAACCATTATTGTATGCACTATGTCACAAGTCTGCCTGTACAATGATGTATCCTGTATCTTCTGTGTATAATTGATGTATCCAGTTGCAAGTCTGCCTGTACAATGATGTATCCTGTATTTTCTGTTTATAACTGATGTATCCAGTCTCCTCTGTCCCCCAAGGTCGCACCGGAGATGAGCATCTTTTACTCAGTGTGCCTTTCCTGGTTAAACAATTTCAATAAATAAATAAATAAATATGTGGACCCTTACATCACTAAAGTAGCTAGGAGTTCAGCTGACAGAGAATCCCTCCTGTCTAACATTTATTAACTACAACCCCTTATTGCGCCAACTGCTTGCTGATCTGGAGAACTGGAGGAACATTTTGTTCAGGGGTCAACCTTAACCTTTTTTGCACTAGCCAGCAGGGCATGTTGATTCAAAATTGCACTAGCCCACAGATGGTTGCACTAGTCTTAATTATAATGGTAAATGTTGATCACTTATACAGGAAACAATGAAAGCAAAGCCAAGAAATACTCTGATTATTGCACATTTATCCTGCTCCCACATTGCTTCCAGTTCCCCGGCAGAAAAAAAAAAACTGCAGTGCCATCACACACAGTGAGCCCCCCCCCCCCCATTGTTTTGTACTGTGGCCTCCTCTCTTCCTCTTTCTGCCCCCCCCAACAGAGAGAGGACATCACAACAGCAAATGTTTAATCGAGCAGTCCCAGCTCTGCCCCCACAATAGCTGACATCATCATGCACCTCACCACACTGTCACCACCACCCACAGGGGAATGAACAGAGTCAGGCAGAGAGAGACACTCTCAGTCCCCACCCTATAGTCAACTGGAGACCTGCACTTCTGAAAGTTTTTGTACAGTCTCAAGTGAGCCAGGAGCACATCTAAGATTTCTTTGGGGTGGGGCCAGACAAACCTAAGGGGCCTGGGAAATAGAAAACTATGACATTTTTATTTTTAAAAGCATTGATTTTAATATGCTCTACCCCAACAATAACAGATTTTTCTTTAACATTGTCCTTTTATCAGCCCAGGGGAAACAGTACACAGGCATACCACTATACTATCTCTATTTCTGGATAGGATGATCTGTGTTACCCAGCAATGCCTATTTCAAGCTTTCAAATTATGTATTTTTTCAAGGTTTATTTTTGTACCATACATGATCCAAAGCTTTGTTTTTAGGATGAAAGGACATGCTGGATGGGATAAGGATGGATGGTGATGGCTGGCATGGTCCATTTAGAAGAGCTAGGGATCCCCTACACTTGCCAGGAATGGCAGCTATGGATTTGTGGATGGTCATTTCAGAGTCTGGTCTGCAGTGGCGTCCAGGGAAAGAACAGAGTTAATAAATTTGAAAGGGGTAGGGAAGTTATGGTGAGGCTGGGATAAAACTCACCACCTGCAGGGCCGTTCCTGTATACCTCTTTGCATTTTGTCACTAAATGTTGGATACAAACACTCAAAATGTAGAGAAATGAGGGGCACCGTTCTTCATAATATTGGACAAATTGTTAGAGACACATTCAGAAAACTGTAACCTAGCTACTTAACATCACTCTACCCTTGAGCACACTCTGGACACTAGCTGAAAGTCTTAACAATGTAGTGATAATGACTCACATTGAGTCTTTTGTGGGATCCCTCTCTTGAACTGCCAGATAACTGCAGCTCATAATGAGCTGTTAATCACACCAGGCCATCTGGTACATTTTTTATTTATTTATTTATTTAGTTTTTGTTTACCGGGTAAGTACACTAGACAAGTTTTATGCCTATTTTCAGGAACGACCCGGGAGAGTACAAAAGGGTACAACAGGTACATTGATACAGTAATTGGTTCAGACGAATACATTCAGGTACAAAAACAGAAGAAAAGACAATTTTTACAGTTTTTACATTTACGTGGAAGGTACACCCAGATACAGTGCTGGGGCAAGGTATAAGTTAGAGATAAATTCAATGACCAACAGGGCTGGTGAGGATTATGAGCATAGTAACATCATAGCATCGGTCAAGCAAGGGAGGGGGGATTTGGACAAGGACATAGCGCAAGAGTGGTGACGCCAGAGCAGGAGAGAAGAAGCCGGCACCAGTGGACACCGGGAGGCTAAGGAGGCTTAGGACATTCACAGCGAGAAGCCACCTTAAGATGATCCCACAGGGAGGTCTGGAAACTCTTGTGAGAGGAGGCAGTACGGACTCTTTCAGGAAAGGAGTTCCAGAGCCTGGGGCCATGGACAGCAAAACTCCGGTCCCCCATGTTGGTGCGGGAAGTAGGTACACTTAGTAGGCCGGGGCCTTGGGATCTAAGCAGGTAGGGGGAGAGGTCAGCAGGAGCAAGAAACCGGGCCAGTTCCGGAGGGGTGCCGGAGCTAAGTACTTTACTCACGAGGCACCCAGTGCTAAAGTTAAGGTGATTGAGCGGGGATAGCCAGCCAAGCTTCTCGTAGAGCTCGCAGTGATGGGTGAGGCGGGGGGCGGCCAGGGCAAAACAACAGATGTTGTTGTACGTTGTGCTCCACTTGCTTAGGAGGGTCTTAGAAGTATGAGCAAATATGAGGGAGCCGTAGCTGAGGGAGGGGAAGTAGTATTCCCCTGGCAAGAGCTAAGCGAGCCGCTGGAGTGAGGTTGTACCGAGCCCTGTAGGCCATCCCCAGTTTGCGGTTTACCCCACTGCAGGCATTATGGATATGACTACCAAGGTCCAATTGGATCAAGCGTCACCCAAGATATTTTCAGGGAGGTCACGGTAGGGAGAGGGAGCCATCTTCGTAGTTGATATGTAGGGGAGTTAAAGAGGCTCGTATTTTGGCAGAGGAACTGAAGAGCATAGCCTGGGTTTGTTTTGATTTAGGACCAATTTATGGTTGGAGAGCCATGCCTGGATGTTCCAGAGGTCTTCAGATAAGTGACAGTTTAGTGTGGCTGTATCACAGGAGGGCCAGGAGAACCAGGTCATCCTGATACATGATGACACGGCAGCTGGAGACCACATCAGGGAGATTGTTGATGAACAGGAAAAGAATAGGGACCCAGCACGGAGCCCTGAGGGACACCAGAGGTGACAGGCCTGGGGGCAGAGAGGACTTTATTGAATTTAGTTAGTTGTTTTCTGCCATATAGGTAGTCAGAGACCCAGTTTAGGGCGGTGGGGGACAAACCAAGGGACCTCATCTGCAGGGCAAGCAGGTCGTGGTCAACGAGGTAGAACGCCTTGGATAAGTCAATAGATACCACACCTGAGAGTTTTCCCTGATCCATAGCAGCTCTGATGCTGGAAGAGACTGAGATGATAGCCGTGGCAGTGCTGTGCCCTTTACGAAAGCCATGTTGGGCCGGGGTCAGCAGACCATGGGAGTGGATATACTCTGAGATTTGTTTGGCGACCACCTTTTCCAGGAGCTTGCTGACAGCAGAGAGGATAGCTATGGGACGGTAGTTGTCCAGGATTTTGGGGTCGCCCTGCTTAGGGACAGGGACGACCTTGGAAACCTTCCAGATATCCGGGATCAGTCCCTGGGCAAGGGATAGGTTGAAAATGTGGGCCACCGGAGGCTATAAGGGAGCACCTAGTTTGAGAAGCTTTGGCTCCAGATCATCAGGACCAGGGCTAGCATTCTGGGAGAGATCAAGAAGGAGAGACCGCACCTCGCCACTCGATACTGCCCTTAGGTAAAATGGAGGCGGGTCAGACCAGACCCCATTGGGATGGGAGGCAGGGCAGTTTGAGTTTTGGGCTGAGGACCCTAGTGGGAGAGCAGAAGGGAGGTCTGTGAAATGAGAGTTTAGAGCATTAGCAATCACGTGAGGATTGTTGCAGGAGACTCCTTCGATGAGCATGTCAGTGACCCCGGAGTAGGAGCGACCGTCAACCAGTGATTGGATGGTTCTCCAGAACCGTCTGGGGTCTTTAGCAGAGCTGAGAAGGGCGGCCTTGCAGAAGTCGCTTTGTGCCCCCCTGATCATTTTCTTGCACTCATTTCTGAGTTTTCTGTATTGCTGCAACAGGGCAGTGTCGGTGAGCGCTTTACCTGATGCCAGCATTTGTCTCGCCGCATGTGGGAGAGGAGACCCCTTTCAGCCACTGGGTGGCTGTCCCACGACCCTACGCCTAGTGATAGGGGCATGCCTATCTTGTAGATCCACAAAGATGTTGTGGAACGCGGCGACGGCCGATGAGGGATCCAGTGCTCTGTAGACTGTTGACCAGTCCGTAAGCCTGAGTTCCTCCAAGAACAGGTCAGGGTTTAATCTAGCAAAGTTTCGAACCTGGATGATTTTGTGGGGAACCTTAGGGAGGATATTCCATATACACAGAACCGGAGAGTGGTCCGATATGGCGTCGGGTAGGGGCCCTACTGAGGAGATCCTCTCGGGACGGTTTGACATAATCCAGTCCAGAGGAGCAGGAAGTGCCGCTTGCCTTTGACGGGTGGGCTCCTTACCAGTTGTGTTAGATTTGGTGGCAAGCAGGGCCTCAAACTGCTTGACATTTTCCCATCCAGTTTAGGTTAATGTCCCCAAGATAAGGAGTTCATTTACCCGGTACTGGGACAGACAGTATCCAGGAGATGGGAGAGGCCCTGCAGCCTGCCCTTAGGTGAGTTGTAGGAGCATACCACGTGCAGTTTCTTGGTGTTGCCAAGCAGCAGCACGGTGTGGAGGAGCTCACAGGTTGACAGCAGCACGGAGGTGTGGTTTATAAGGGATACGTTGAGGTGGGCCCTGTAGTAAATCAGGATACCTCCTCCCCTTTTGCTCCTTATTCTGTCCTGCCATTTTAGCTCATAGCCAGGGAGCCTGCAGACCGAGTCGGGAATCTGGGGTTTAAGCCAGGTCTCGGTTATCCCCAGGATGTCAGGCTTGTAGAGAGTGACCCATGCAGTGAGCTCGTCAAGGTTGGGAAGAAGACTCGAATGTTGATGTGAGCAACTTTCAGGCCCTTTTCCTCCACCATTTCTGAGGAGAGTCAAGGGTGGTGGGGCCAGGATTGACTTCAATGTCGCCAGATAGGCAATGGACAGTAAGATTAGCCACAGAAGGGATCCTCTCGGGGACCTTGATTTCTGGCCCCAGACACGACGTCGCTTAATGTTGATTTGGGGCAGGACGAGTCTAGACAGCAGTCCACTAGGAGGATAGCGGGGACCAACGGCATTGGCCATAAGGTTTGAGAACGTAAAATCGGTCGCAGAGCAGTGGTGGATGGACCTGCCACTGCCACTGTCCTGTACAGGGTCAGTGTCCGAGAGGAGGGGGATGAGTCCCAGGATAAGGGTAGCCAGGAGAATGAAGTGGAGGGGGGGAAACGGAATTCTTTAACAGAGATCATGCCGAGAGGCCGATCTTGGATAGAACGGGGGGTATACTGTAGGGGACCTGGGAGCAGTGAGGTGACAGAGAGCAGGGTCATGCAGGAGCCGAGCAAGCTCCAGGGGTAAGGCTACTGACCAGGAGTGATAACGAGCACCAGTGGTGTGGCTACAGACCTGGTGTGATGATATTTATTTACTCAATCTAGGATTACAAGTACCTTTGAGCGCCAAGCAGCTCATTTACAAAGGTTCCACGTCAATGGGGGGGGGGGGGTACAGATCCATAATGGAAAACAGACTGGTTTCACAAACAAGCAATTCGTACTACAAAATACAGAACAACAGAACAGCAAATAAATACACATTAGTTTAGCACATGATTCAAGGCAGGGATTGAGAAGAGGAGGGAATTAGGAGGGGAGCCAGATCAAAGAAGGAGAGCAACCAGGTGGCATTGTCAAGTAGCAGCTAGGATAGTAAGGACAAAAAGCAAGGAAAACTGGGGGGATGGGAGGGAGGAAGGGAGAGGAGAGTGAGAGGGCAAGACAAGTAGAACAATGGAAGAACGGGGGGGAGGTCCCGGGAAGAGGGACAAGGATGTTAAGTAGTGCAATCACAGGAATTTTCAGTTAGGATGTGCTGACGAAGTTTGAGTTTGAATTCACTGAGACTAGTAGGGTTAGCCAAACCGTTGTGGAGGCCATTTAACCAGTATGGTGCTTTGATACAAAAGGAGCGTTGGTACTGGGTGGTCCGGCATATTGGGACTAGTAGGAGTGCGGAAGATAAGGTGGGCATATTTTGGGTCTTGGGGGGTTTGTGAAGTAAGCATCCTAATCCTGAATGCATGAGTCCAAGGAGAATCTTTTTGGCAAGTAAGCAGGTGTGGTATTTAATTCTCCCATGCAAGTTGAGCCACCCAGCCTGCATATAGACATCGCAGGTGTGGGTGAGGCATGGTGCACCAATTAAGAGTCTACAGGCCTTGTTTAGTGCTACAGTGAGCCTTTTGAGTGCAGTGGTGGAAGCAGTTACGTAAATGACAAGGCCATAGTCAATTAAGGAGAGCACTGAGCTGTAGACAGTAAGATTTAGGGCTTCAGGTGATTGAGAGAGATTAGCATGAGGACTAGAGCCTGCTAAAGCAGACTTTTTTAACTTCATTAACAGCCATGAAAATCTGCACTAGTCAATACGGGCAAGTAGAGAGTTAGCTGTACTAGCCCTGGTCAATTTGCACTAGGGTTTGGGCTAGTAAAACAATGTTAAGATCGACCCCAAATTCTATTACCTCTGATTCAACGCATAGATGCAGTTTGTATGTCTCTACTCCCTAGAGTACTGTATTATACGCAAACCCTTCCAGTTGTGCCCCCCCATCCTTTTTTAAGAATCTTAATCAGAAAATTTCCAGATTCATCTGGGATTATCAAAAATCTCTAATTTGTTTTTCTGTATTGCAACTTCCTAAAAAGTTGGGAGACTTGGCTCTCCCACATTTCTATCATTACCATTGGGCTGCTCAATTATGTACATCGTTTTGAAAGAATCTGGAGATACAGGAAGAAGATCTTCAGCAATTTAAAAAAAATATCACTAACATATCCCCCCCCCAACTACATGGTATAATGAATCCTTATACAAGGATTACCATCCGTTGTTGGCGACAATTATTAGAGTCTCCTCATCTGGGCGACTTCAGATATTTATTGTATTCCCTTCCTTATTTGACTACATTTCTCCCAGCCCGCCTAGATCAGGGTTTTAGGTATTGGGAATGGTTAGGCCTACACTTATTAGCACATTTCTCTAAGGAGGGGCAAATCATCCCTTTTAAGGAACTGCAATAGAGGCATGATCTGTGACCCCAAGATAGGTTCCTTTATTTTCAATATGCCGATTTGTTGAAAAAACGGATTTCTCCCGCCCTGGATTATAAATCCCCTCACCAATCTTTAGTTCTGTTGTGGGCCTCCCTTGAGAATACAGTTCCACTTTCCCATATGATATCCTATATTTATAAGACCATACGTCGGCTTGGAGCAGACTTGACTGATACCATCAGACAGGCCTGGGAAGCTGACCTTCAGCACTCCATAGATGAGTAGGATTGGAAGGCACATCTTCAAAGATTTAATACTGTTACAGCATCTCACAGTTGGAAAGAATTTGTGTGGAAGGTAACAGTTCGGTATTTTAGAGTCCCTGCCATACAGCATAAACATATTCATAGATTGGGAACAGCCTGTTGGAGGGGTTGTGGCCATTCTCTAACCACTCATAGCCACATCTTTCTGGATTGCCTGCTTCTGCAGCCTTTTTTCATAGACCTCCAAGGGACGCTTGCAGACTTTTTTGGTACACAGCTCAGTTTAACTGTGGATCTTTTTTTATTCCTCTTTACTGTCCAGCCTCTTCACATTCACCACCTGCTCGGAAATTGCTAACTATCTGGTTCGTTGCCACTCAGAAATAAATAACAAAACACTGGATTACAGCTCAGATCCCTATGATAACAGTGTGGCAAGATGTTGTGGTGGAAATCTGTAAAAAGGAAAAACTCACGGCCCTGCTTAATCAAATTTTGTATAAATTCTAAGTCTTTTGGAGATGCTGGGTGTTGCATGTTATGCAACATGGACAGGACTTTGTTCCTTGAGGCTTGAATCTTTTGGAATTTTTTGAATGGGACATGCCCCCAGGGAACAAATTATATTTAATCTCTGAGCCTAGTGTAGGCTAGTTGTATTCTTTTTCCAACTTTAAAATTCTTTCCATCTGCGTTTGAGTATTTAGTATTCAGTTTAATGGCAGCTATTGTATATGGTTATGTCTATGTAATGTTGGTCTTTTTGCACTTAATTTTTTTTTTTAATAAATGTATCACTCCAAATGTTCAAGTTTTAAAATGCTGCCATTTTTTTTGTCTCACTGACGCGGCTCATCCCAGATATGCTAGCTGATAGGGAAACTAATGCCACTTGCTCTTCACTTTTTTCCCCTATCAGACAAAAAACAGGAAAGTATAACCAAAAAAAAGCCCAGCTCTGTAAGTTTACATTTGAATAACTGCTGTTGGACCCATCTCTGCCAGCATCTCCATCACCCATGCTGTGTCAGCCTCTCTCTATTTCTGTGCCCGATACCACACCCTGCCTGCAGAACACCTCACTCTCCCACTCTTCACAGCCTTAATGTGCTAAAACAAATACTAACATGTCCCGTAGTTTGAATTTATGATCCCACTGCCAACTTCACAGCATAAGCTGCGCTTGCTCTTTTTCAGGTAGCAGTCTGGTAGCTCCCGCCCCTGCTGCCTTCGATTGTAGTTAAAGTTGAAAAAAAAAAAAAACACAGTTGTACATTCCTGCTCTACATGCAGGGTTAATGGAGCAAGTGGAACATCTGTTGAAAAATTGAATAAAACAGCTTCTAGAACCGCATCAGGATTCTGACAGCAGGTACCTCAAAAACTCGCTTTCCTGTCTTTTTTTTTATCAGAGCCGCAAATTACAGTCTTTCTCTCACTCTCTCTCCTGTCCTATGATCGCAGCCGGAGCTCCTTCTGAGACCAAAATAAACTCCACACCGATACGGAGGGTATTGCTGACAAATGAAAATATGAAACCAGTACTACTGATGCTAGTAAAGGACAAACTTTGTACAGCACATGCATAATGACATAGAAACATAGACGTTGACGGCAAATAAGGACTGCAAGGCCCATCCAGTCTGCCCATTTTTTCTACCTTATGAATGTGCCATAGGCCTGGCCTGTCTATTCATGCTCATCTTTGTTGCTCCCTTATGCCTATTCCATGCCTGTTTGAAGCCCTGCACTGTATTCATATCCATCACTTCCTGAGTTAGGCTGTTCCATGCAACTACCACTCTTTCTGTGGAAAAGAACTTCTTCACATTCCCCCTTAATTGGCCTCCCTCTAATCTCATGCTGTGTCCTCTTGTCCTGCTATTTTTCTTATATTGAAACATGTTAGACTCTTTCACCTTGCTAATGCCCTTAAGATGTTTGAATGCTCTGATCATATCACCTCTCTCCCTCCTTTGCTCTAGGGTATACATATTGAGCTCCATTAATCTGTCCTCATATGTTTTCTGATGCAGTCTTTGCACCATTTTGGTTGCCCTTCTCTGGACTGCCTCTATTTTGTTAATGCCCTTGTGCAGGTGTTGTCTCCAGTACTACACACAGTACTCCAGATGGGGCCTACCTAGTGTCTTATAAACAGGGATTATTACCTCCCTCTTATGACTTGCAATACCCCTACTAATGCACCCCAACATCCCTCTAGCCTTACCTACTGCTTTAGTGGTCTGCTTGGATGATTTCAGGTCATCTGTGATGATGATGTCCAAGTCTCTTTCTTCCCTTGTGACTGCCAGCAACTCCCCTCCCAAACTAAAGGTGGCTTCAGGGTTTCTCTTCCTAATGTGCATGATCTTGTACTTCCTTGCGTTAAACCCCATTTGCCACTCTTCCAACCATTTTGCCAGTTTATTCAGATCTCTTCTCATTCTGCCCACCCCATCTGGATCATCTACTCTGTTGCAGATCTTGGTGTCATCTGCAAACAGACAAACCTTACCCTCCAGTCCATCTGCAATGTCACTGATATAGATATTGAAGAGGACTGATCCCTGAGGTACCCACTTGTGACTTGCATCTATTCTGACCATTTACCACCACTCTCTGTTTTCTGTCAGTCAACCAGTTTGCCACCCAGTTGACCAACTTCTGACCCATCCCAAGCCTACTCAGCTTATTAATCAATCTTCTATGTGGAACAGTATTGAAAGCTTTGCTGAAGTCAAGGTAGGCAACCCCAGCTGCTCCCCCTTGGTCCACCACTTTGGTTACCCAGTCAGAGAAATCTATGAGATTAGTTTGACAGGAACTTCCTGTTGTAAACCCATGCTGTCTTGGATCCTGTGCTCCTATGGATTCCAGGTGTTGCACTATCCTTTCCTTAAGGAGTGCCTCCATAATCTTGCCCACTACTGAGGTAAGACTGACTGGTCTGTAGTTTCCTGCCTCCTCCCTGCTACCACTCTTGTGGAGTGGGATCACATGAGCCCTTCTCCAGTCTTCTGGGACCTCTCCTGTGCTTACAGACTCACTAAACTGTTCTGATAATGGCTCTGCTAGTTCCACCCTTAGCTCCTTTAGTACCCTGGGATGTATGCCATCAGGTCCCATTGCCTTGTCTACTCTGAGCTTATCGAGCTCTTGTAGGACCCTTTCTTTTGTGAAGGGACTAGTGCACACCTCCCTCCCGCGTGTCCATGGTGCTGAGCTGTGGCCCCTGCCCTACCTTCTCCTTAGTAAATACTGAGCAGAAGTGTCTATTTAGGAGAGATGCTTTTCCTTGGTCCTCCTTCTTACACTCCCCCTTATCCCCTTTGATCTTGGCAGTACCCCCTCTGGACTTTCTCCATTCACTAATGTATCTATAGAAAGTCTTGTCACCTTCTTTTATTGTTCGTGCTAGTGTTTCCTCAGTTTGGGCCTTTGCCTGCCTTCCCTGCTTCCCTTAGAGAAGTTTGGTATGCCTCCCTATCTTCGTCACACTGCGTTTCTTTATATTTCCTGAAGGCCAGCCTTTTGGCTCAGACCTTTTCTGTTACTGTTTTTGAGAACCAAAGTGGTTTCCTCTTTCTTTTGCTCTTGCTTTTCTCTCTAACACAATGGGGTGTTGCTTCAAGTATTGCACCTTTAATGCTTGCCCACTTTGCCTGTACCCACTCACCTGTGTTTCTTCTTGCCAGGGCTAGCTTAAATCTGCTGGCCATCTTATCAAAATCAGCTCCTCTGAAGTCCCATATTTTTGCCTTGGAATGGGATGATTTAGTTCTAGTTGCCAAACTGAACCATACCATGTGATGGTCACTGGCCCCCAGGTGACCTTCTACCTGGAGATCTGTGATCCTTTCCCCGTTAGTCAGTACTAGATCTAGGATAGCCCTGTCTTTTGTGGGTTGTTCTACCAGTTGTTTGAGGTCCTCTCCCTGCAGGGAATCCATTATGTGTCTAGTTCTGACAGATGTTCCTTCTGGTGTTGACCAATCTGTATCTGACATGTTGAAGTCTCCCATTATCAGAACTTCTCCTTTAGCTGTCATGTTTTATATATCTTCTAACAGTAATGTGTGTATGTCCTCCCCCTGGTCTGGAGGCATATAGACCAACCCAGTTTGTATGGCTGTTCCATTTCCTGTTTCCAGGGTGACCCACCATTCTTCTGGCTCCTTATGTGTATTCTGAATTTCTATAGCTTTGATATTTTCATTGACATAAAGAGTCACTCCACACACCCCTTTTTGCACCTTGGTCTCTTCTGAACAGTACACAGCCGGGTACCGAAGTCTCCCAAGTGTGGTTGCTGATGAACCATGTCTCGCTAATGGCTGCTATGTCAAGTTTAGCCTAGGTCATTGCTGCCTGCAGGTCTGGGATCTTGTTTACCAAACTGCAAGCATTTGTGTACATGATTTTCCATTGGCCAGATTTCAGTGTGGTAGTTGTTGAGTGAGGGCCGGCGTTTCCCCTCTGTGTCATATGGGGAACCGGACCTTTTTCCTTACCTGGTGATGCAAATGAACTACAAACATGCTGAACTCCAGTTTGATCACTAGCTGAGGGGGGAGGGGTGTTCTTCCCATTTGACATATCGTGTGCTGTACTCCTCTCCCCATTTGCTAGTTTAAATATTCTGCAAAGATGTCAAACTTCTGCCCCAATGCACTGACTCCCTCCTTAGTCAGATGCAGTCCATTGAATTTAAAGAACTTTTGCTCCCCAAACTGTTGCTAGTTAACTACAAATGTGTGTCCTTTTTCCTCGCACCAGCCCTTGAGCCATATGTTTAGCTCCCATAGCTCCCCTTCTCTGACCTGCCATCCATCTGCCCTACTCTCCCAGACTGGCAGGATCTCAGAGAAGGAGATGCAGGATGAAATGGATGACAGTTTGTCACCCAGCCTGGTCAGGTGTTCCTTGATCTCCACAACTGACTGGCTGGTGAGATCGTTAGTCCCTATGTGTACCAGGACATCAAAGTTTTCTCCTGCTTCCTGCACAATTTTAGCAATGCAGTCAGTGTCTCTCCACGCTGATGTACCTGGGAGACATCTGACCATTACCCCTAGCTGGAGGTAGGTATCAGCTCCCTGAATCATGGAGTCTCCTATAATCAGAAGTGTTTTGGATTTCCTTTTTGCTTTTTTTGTTTTGGTTCCTGTTTTGGGTGAGTTTAGTTGTGCTAGCTCCTGTGCTGCACTGTCCTGCGCTGCAGTGTCCTCTGCTCCTTTGTTTGATTTCGGAGATAGAGGCAGATACCTGTTTACAGTTTTTATATGGTTTGTGGAGGTGATACGCTGGAGAGCACTGAGTGATGAGGCACCCGATTTGCCCTTCCTAACCACCTGCCAACCTCCCGGACCAACTTACCCTCTGCGGTCGAGGTGCTTCTGTTGGATTTTGGGGAAATAGTGGGCAGTTCTTATAATATATTTCCTCTTGAATATGCGATTTGAGACACGCAGTCTCTGCCCATGCTGCCTGGAGCTGAGCCCTTAGATCTCCAATGGTCCAGCATGTAGGACAATGTCCTAAATCCTGTATAACTGCCTTTTTGAAAAGTGTCCCACAGTACCTGCAATTAATAATATCCATTCCAGATGAGCTAGTGGGTTTAGAACCTGGTCAGGGTAATTAGAAGGAGGAAAATGAAAGCAAAAGTTTGATTTTGTGATCTTCCTGGACATAAAGTCTCCACCACTCATTCACACTAATGGGAGTTCACAGGAGGCGCTAGGACCCAGTGGGAGCAAACTTTTTCAAGAGGGCTGGTGCCTGAGATGGAGCCATGAGGAGCGGCGTCCCGAGCCCCGGCTCATGCGGTAATGACTGTCTCGGAGTCGACCCTCCAACCATCTCAGTTCCTTTTTTCCCGCCGTTGAGTGCACTACCAGTGATGACATTGCTCACATGCCAGGAGTTAAACTTCACTAGCAGCAATAGTTCAGTTTATTATTTTGTAGTTTTATTTAGAAGTACCGATTATATTCTATATATTTAAATTGTACATCAAGAAGTCTTCAGCCCTCCATTGATGGAGTTGACCATGAGCGGATCAGGTGATGGTAGGGAGACTTCATATGAAAGCTGTTCAGTCAGCCGGGCCAGTCCGGACAGCCGACCTCCCCGAAGGGTGGGTCCAACAAGGGACAGTCCAATGCTCAGGGATGGGCAGTCCTCCAGAAAGTATAAAAGGAAACGGTCCCATTCTCAGCGCCGTTCGGCCTTGAGTTCCTCTTCGACGCATAGGTCAGAGAGAAAAAGGCATCACTTGAGGTCACCCACTGGTGTGTCTGCACGTAGATGGTCAGTTGTGGGGGCCAGGCACCGGTCTCCACCTCTGTCGGAGTCGCCGGTCTCTGTCTCCGATGGCTGACCTCTTCGACATCGGAGCCCCTCCCTGCCTTTCCGAGGAGCTTCCGATGAGCAGTTCACCAGTGGGCTGCTCTTATGGAGCAGTGGGCTCGGAGGTTGGTCCAGTTGCCCGAGCCGGTCACTCCGATGCCGGGGCCTTTGACCCATTCGGCTCCGGGGGCAAGGGTAGGGAGGTTGGGCCTTTCTAGTCACGCGGCACCTTCTTCGGTGCCGTCGACTCTGCACTCCGGTGTTTATCCCCCTCACTTGGCTGCGGCACAAGAGTCCACACCGATGCCTCTGTCTCCTGCCATTTTTTCCTCAAATCACAGTTTTTTGACTTCTGGGACTCTCTCGGCGCTGTCGATGGTGCTGTGGGCTTGTTGGGCACTGTTCATGGTGCCACAGGCCCTATCAGTGCCAAGCACGGTGTTGGGGGCTCTCTTGGTGCCATGTGCGCTGTCAGCACCATCCACGGCGCAGTTCGGGATGTCGGTGCCATGTGGGGTGTCAGCGCCACCTGGGGCACCACTTCGGCAGCCACCTCCCTCCTTTTTCTCAGCGTGGGGGGCTGGCATGGTGCCGACTGGCCTTCAGGGATCTTCGACTCAGATTCTTTCCTCTTCTGTTCTTCCTCCTAGTTTTCACTCCTTTCCTGTCTATGCAGTCCCCCTGGACTGTCAGGAGATGATTTTGAGCCTGACCCAGATCTTCGTATGGGTGATGATGTTGATGACACTGCCCTCAGAGCAGGAACTGATCCTTCTGCAGAACCTGTGGTGGAAGACTTATCCTTTAAGTCTCTGCTCAAAAATTTAAACTCTATTCTTTCTCTCCAAGCTTCAGAGATTGATCCTGGGAAGCTTTTACGACTCCAGTATCTTCTTCTCCCGGAGATCCCTATGGATTTAACCCCTCCTGTACAGCCCTCTTTCGAGATCTTCTCTCAGCTGGTGTGGCAGAATGTGGCTCTCATTCCTTCCGTGGCTAAGTCCATTGATAGAAAGTATGTTCCTCCCAAGGATCGTCCTATTTTGGCCTCACACGCCTTTGCTGATGCCATTGTGATCTTGGCAGAGAATGACAAGGCTGTCCTTCCTCAAGGATATATGGCCCGACCAGTAAACAAAGAATCTCGTAAGATAGACACTTTAGGTAAGATGGTCTTTGCTGCCTCAACCCTGGGGATGCGCACTGCCAGCTACCAGGGCTATTTTTCTCAATATGAGTATGTACTTTGGCATTCCCTCAAAGAAATGTTGGAAGCTCTGCCCAAATTGGAAGCTAGCTCAGAGTTGCTTAACACCATAACTAGGGGTATCGAATCTAATAACCAACAGGTTAAAGCCACAGTGGATGCCTTCGATACCGCCTCCCGGGCGGTGGCTGGCATCTGCACCTGCCGTCATGCTTGGCTACGTACTTTGGGCTCCAAGAATGATGCCTAGCAGCGAGTTATGGCCTTACCCTTTGGTATGTATCTGTTCGGGCCTCAGGTGGAGCAAGATCTGGAGGCAACGTAGAAGACTAGGTCTGCCATTAAGATGACCAGACCTACACCCACTCCCTCCAGAGGAGGTGTGAACAAGCATCAGTTTCACAACCATCAGTCCTTTCAGGGTAAAGACGGGATGTTTTAACAAAAACCACAACCCTCAACCACAAAAGAAAGTGCAGCAGAAGACACAAGGTCCCAAAGTGCCCAGCACCACCTTCTGAGTTTCTGGCCAAGTCCCTCCTCAGCTGTCTGAGGGAGACTCCTCCTCCTCAGCAGTGGGAGGACATCTGACTCAGTTCTACAATCAGTGAAAATCTATAACATCAAACAAATGGGTCCTCTGGATAATCCGTGAGGGGTACTCTCTCAATCTTTCAGAAACCCTTCCGGATCATCCTCCCAAATGACAGCCCAGGCTGTCGGTGGTACAGTCACACCTTCTTGCTTCCGAGGTACAAGGCCTTCTGAAAAATAGGGCAGTAGAAATAGTTCCTCTGGATCAATGAAACACAGGTTTCTACTCCCATTACTTTCTGGTTCCAAAGAAAACTGGCGGCATGCACCCCATTCTGGATCTCAGAAAACTAAACAAGTTCCTTCACAAGAAAAAGTTCAAGATGATATCACTAGGTACCCTGCTACCTTTGCTTAATCAACATGATTGGCTAGCCTCCCTGGACATGCAGGATACCTACCAGCATAGTCTCATACACCCAAATCACCACAAATACCTAAGGTTCGTGACATAGTGTCAACACTATCAGTTCAGAGTCCTGCCCTTTGGGCTATTCTCGGCACCTTGAGTTTTTACAAAGTGTGCAATTCTCTCGACACACTTCAGGAAAATTGGAATACAAGTGTTTCCATATCTGGACGACTGGCTCCTAGCAAGTCCCTCCAGGTAGGAGACTCTAGAGTCCATGGCCTTGGCCTCAGACTTCCTCATGTCCATGGAAGTCCTGCTGAATCTCAACACGTTGCAGTTGTAGCCCTCCCAGAATCTCCTCTTCATAGGAACTCTTCTAGACACCTCCTGTGCAAAGGATTTTCTTCCAGAGGACAGAAGGAGCGATATCTTACAGATGGCCCGATTCATCAGAGAACGCAGTTCGATTTGAGCCATCTCAATGCAATGGATGCTGGGCCTCATGGCATCCTCGGGTTTCACTGTACCCCTAGTTCATCTCCACATGAGAACCTCCCAGTGGATGCTCAGTACTCCGTGGTCCCCAACCACTCAGCCTAGGTCCTTTCTCATCAAAGTGACAGAACCTCTGAAGAGGTCGCTCACCTGGTGGTCCCAGGAGGACACTCTTCTGGAAGGATATCCCTTTGCCCCTCTGGATCATTAGATCTCAATTACCACAGACGCATCCCTGGTGGGTTGGGGAGCCCACTGCCAGGATCTCCACACTCAGGGTACGTGGACTCAGGACGAGTCCCAACTCCACATAAACATCCTGGAAATGAGTCATCCTCTATGCAGTCTGAGCTTTGAAGGACATACTCTGTCACAAGAACTTTCTCCTTCAAATGGACAACAAAGCAGTAATGTACTACATCAACAACCGGAGATTAAAAATGCTAGCACACCTTATATCATCTCTATACTATATACGGCACTTGAGAATACACTGGGTATGAGTACTGAAAATATATGTGAAAAGTGAAACAGGGAATTTGGTTTTGAGGTACCCATGCAGAGTTGGTACCGGGGTTGCCCTTCAACAGCTAAACTTACTTACTCACACAGTTGGAGATTATTTTCCTGGCAGATTATAATCAGTTACTTTCGTAGCCCTGTAATAACAACACATTTTGTGCCATCACGATCAAGGGCCTGTTGGCATCAATGCGGTGAACTTAATGCACACAATACCCACATTTTCTGGACATGTCCCCAGATAAGACCCTTTTTGGACTCATTACAATCTGAATTAAACGCTTTGTTTGATTCTTCGATTGTGCTTACGGTGGATTTGTTTGTACTCCATGTTTTCCCTCTAGAGTTTAAGGACTGAAATATATGCTACCTCTGGGGAGTATTGATGATGGCAGCCAAAAAGACATTAACCAGACATTGGCTTAACCTCGAGCCCCCCACAATGTTAGAATGGAGGGAGATCGTGATTAGGATTTATAGATCAGAAAGTATTTCTTACCATCTAAATGATAACTACGAGTTATGCACCATGAAATGGTCTAAATGGGTGCTATATACTATGTCAAAATACCCCTCCTTTGTTCCTTAGGGGAGTGGGTCAACTGGAGACCACCCTTGAAGAAGGAGAGATATTTCATCATATGGGGCCATGATGGTCACACCTGGGTCTTTCATTAATCTTATAAATCCCATTAAACCCTAGAAATTGGATAAATTAGGAATATGTGTTTATGGCTTTCCTAGCCTATCAGTTAGTAAAATAAGTTAAACCTATAATTTATAGATATAAGGGACAACCCACAACTTATAGTCATTATCATCTCTGTGCAATGCTTACTTACCTATTGAGTGTAGACACTGAATGAAACCTGATTGTTAAAATGTTTTGACTATATGTAATTTTTTATACTAAATAAGGTGTATTTAATGAAATGTGACTGTCTTTTTGCCCTCTCCTTTTCCCCTCCCTCCCCTCCCTTTTGGTTTTTGTACCCCTTCACCCCCCAAAAGTTTGAAAATGAATAAAAATTATAATAAAAAACAAACAAACAGGGAGGTGCTCACTCTTATCCTTTATGCAGGGAAGCAATGAGAGTTGGTGCCTGGAAAACAAAGTCTTGATTCAGGCGGTTTGCCTGCCAGGAGTACAAAACAAGCTGGCAGACCGTCTCAGCAGAACAGAGATGGATCCTCACGAGTGGTCTCTTGACTCAACCATCGTTCAGTCACTCTTCAAAGAATGGGGAATTCCAGATCTGGACCTTTTTGCGTCCCCACTCAACACAAAACGGCCTCTCTTCTGCTCCAGAAATCCAGAACCTGGCATTTTTTGTCAGGATGCATTCAGGCTGCGGTGGACAAGATGCTTTCTGTAAGCCTTTCTGCCCCTTCCTCTAATTCAGAGGGTACTTCTCAAATTGGAGTCTCTGGGGCAGAATGATTCTTATTGCCCATTTCTGGCCTCGACAGATGTGATTTCCGCTACTCAACAGTCTATCAGAAACCCCCCGAAGATGCTTCACCTCCAGATGAACCTTCTGACCCAGGGTCCCATGGTCCATCCCAACCTGAGGTCGTTTTGCCTTTACGTTTAGTTCCTGAAGAAATAGAGGTGAATAGGTTCAGTGCCTCTTGTAGAGTTTCTGATATCCTTTTGGCTGCGCATAAGCCAGCCACTAGAAAAACCTACACAGCCAAATGGAAGCATTTCTCTAACTGGTGTGCAAAATCCTCTTGGAATCCTTTTTCCTACCCACCGAATAAAGTCTTGAAGTACCTTTTAGACCTCTCAAATTCAGGTCTACAGTACTCTACAGTCAAAGTTCATCTCTGTGCCATTTCGGCATATCATGAGCTGGTACCTTCCATGTCACTGGCTCAGTTGCCTGTGGTTAAAAGGTTTCTTAGGGGTATTTTACATACTAGACCTCCTAGCAGACACCCAGTCACAGCCTGGGACATTAATCTTGTGCTAGACATGCTCACTTGTAAACCTTTCGAGCCCCTAGCTACTTGAGAATTGACATTCCTCACTTGGAAAATGGCCTTCCTGGTGGCCATCACCTCGGCCCGTAGAGTTTCTGAAATACATGCATTGGTCAGTGACCTCCCATACACTGTATTTCCCAAGGACAAAGTGGTAAACCAACCTTTAGTCCTTCCCACCTACTTTGCAAATTTCCAGAATGAAGGGGAGCGTACCCTTCATTCACTGGATGTTAAAGAGGGCATTGCTGTTCTATCTAGATAGAACAAAAGAAATTTGCAAAGCTCAACAACTGTTTGTTTCCTTAAGCGAGACCAGTCTGGGTCAACCTGTCACTATCAGATGCATTTCAGGGTGGCTGATGGCTTGCCTTCACCACTGCTATTCTATGGCAAAGTGTACGCTCACTCTGCCAGAGCAGTCACGGCATCTCTGGCAGAAATCCACAACGTGCCCATTGCAGATATTTGCAGTGCGGCCACTTGAAGCTCCATGCATACTTTCATTAAGCACTGTGTCTTGGATGTCCATGCCAAACAACATCTGTCATTTGGCAGGACCATTCTTAATGGACTTCTGTCCTAAGTATGTGAGCTTCTTATCTCCTGCTGCCTGTCTCGGGGTATTATTTAGCTCGGTACTCTCCCAATAGTATGAACGAGTGGTGGAAACTTTATGTCCAGGAAGATATGGAAATTACATACCTACTGTAATTCTTGATCTTCTTGGACAAAGTCTCCACCACTCATTCACACACCCACCCACCATCCCCCAAGCTCACATCTCTGCTTTTGGTCTTCACTCCCTCTTGTGAGGACTTTATTGTTGACCCTTCTTACATGGGTCATTCAGACTATCATATGTCTGATTTTTAGGCTAGTCCTTCTAGGTTAATTATGCTGCACCTCCTCGTAAAAAAGGTACTGAGGCGGTCGGAGGGTCGACGCTGAGATAGTCATTACTGCCTGAGCCAGTGCTCGCGGTGCCACTCCTTGTGGCTCCATCTCAGGCACTGGCCCTCTTGAATTAGTTTGCTCCCACTGGGTCCTTGCACCTCCGGCGAACTCCCATTAATGTGAATGAGTGGTGGAGACTTCGTCCAAGAAGATCGAGAATTACGGTAGGTACGTAATTTCCATTTTTGTTTGTTTATTTTTGTATAACTTATTATAACAAGTTAAATTACTTGTGCCCCAGTAAATGAGGTCACTGTGTGGATATCCTTCTGATCCTCCCCTTCCTGCTTTGCTACAGGAAATGTCATGACTGTACTACCCTATAAAAGGAGTGTAGCATGGGGTGGTTGGGGATGGGGGTGGGTGTCTGGGCCCTTCCCCTGCCAAAAAAGAAGAATCATGGACAAAAGAAACAAGGTGGTAAGAGCAGAAACAATAAACCAACAACAAATGCAGTAGCCCTGAAAGCTTAGCCTAATGATTGATAAAACTGTAACACCTGTGAAGTACCACCTGTAATAATTTCACAGAAGATATACCCTGTAAAAAAACTCTGTGCTACAGAGAAAAATAAAGCAGTAACAGAAGATATACCTTGCAAAAGACAATTTGAATCAGAAGATTACAGCAGTAATCTGTAAGCACAAACCTGTAGGCACACCCTGTAATAATGCATCAGAAAGTATACCCAGCAACAACAATTTGAATCAGAGAAAAATAAAGTAAAATGTAAGTAACAAACGGTAATAACCCCTGTGAGTACAAAAGGAAATAATAACACACAGTAAATTTGCCTAGCCAAAAGAAGCCTTAATTGTTTTTCTTGCTCTGGTAAGGTTCTTAGCTCTGTCCTTACAAGCAACCTAGAAGAAAAGAGCTCAAGTGAAGCTGTGTGCCTTTGTCAGAAAACCTAGTCTTCCATGTCATTTACTAGCAGGTGGAAGGACTATTTTATCATAAATTCTCATAAGCAAATCTGTTTTTTTTTCTACATATAAACATGATTACTCTAACTGTAAGAACTAAAAAAAAAAGTTGCCCATTTTATAAGTGCAATAAGACACTCCGGGGGTATGCATTGAACAAATATTGCCACACTTCCTGGGGCTGAAGGCACTCGGCCCTCACTACGTCTCTGAGCGTGCGGTAATATCTGTTCAATCTACACCCTAAATCGTGTCTTATTGCTTATGTAATGCAGATAAGGTAATGGGCATTTAATTTGTTTCTTATTGTGAGGCTGCAAATGTTCATGAAAGTTCAACATGAACTGCTTACTGGATAACCTTAATTCATAAATAATCTATTCTAAATAAAAAAAAAATGTAGCAATAACATATAGATCCCCTTGACTCTATAGTCTTTGTAGAGTCCCACTCTTGGGCCTAAGTTGAAAGCAGTAGGATCCTGCAGGACCAAATCTTTTTGCCAGTGGGACAGAAACTGCTACTGGCTAGGGCATGTGTGACACCAGGCCAGGCCATGTACCTGTCAATACATGTTGTAGGCTCCCTCACCTGCCTCAGTTCTGATATTCCAAGAATCTAGTGCCTCTTAGCCAGAGGTGCTAGAACCAAGCGGATTCCAATACTTTTCAGAGGGCTTGCACTGCAGTGAGCAGCGCACATGCGTGGAACCAGAAGTCAGCATGCACGGACGCTAATTTACCTCAGCGTCAGCCCCCAACTGCCTCAGTTCCATTTTCCCACCATTGAGTGCACATCAGTGATGATGTTGCTTGTCCACTGGGAGTCAGAACTTCATATATATATATAAGTATTCAGTTCTTCTGAATTTCAGTGTTTAAAGCCAGAGTTTATTTTATTGTCCGTTTAGCTTCTTGTCACAGTTTGATAAGTTAGTGCTTCTGAGCCCTACCAGAGTATCTACAGTCGATGACCATGGATGATGGTAGGGAGACTGAAGAGGCAGGATCTTCCTGGACTTAAAGTCTTCACCATTTATTCATACTTCTGGGTTCAAGCCAGAGGCGCTAAGACCTTGCAGGAGCCAAAAATCTTTAGGAGGGCCGGCGCCAAAGTAGAACCATGCATGTATGGAACCGCAAGATCAGCTTGCGCTTGTGTAGGCTATCTCGGCATTGACCCTCCAACCGCCTCTATTCCTTTTTTCCCCACTGTCGAGTGTGCTTTAGTGCCAATGTTGCTCGCGTGCCAGGATTCAAAACTTCACATCTATATGACAGTGGCATTCAGTTTGTTTTAGTAATATCATTCTTTATTTATTTATTTATTTATTTTTAAAAAGCTCTTCTTTTTCTCTGAGCCCTGCCCATCGATGGAATTGACCATGGACCATTTCTAACATGGTAAGGATGCTTCATTGGAAGGCTGCTCTGGCAGCCGGGCTTTGTCCAGTCCACCGCCCTCTTTGGAGGGGGGGTCCGACCACAGGCAGTCCAGTGTTCGGGTGGAAGGACAGTCTTCCTGTAGACACTAAAAGAAGATGATCTGTTCCCGATCCAGGTCAGGGACCCAGTGCCACTCGGCCTCAAGTTCTTCCTCTTCCCGGTGGAAAAAGAAGAGGTACTTCTCAAGGTCGCCCCGCTGATATGTCTGCTTGGGAGTCTGCGGTAGTCAATCAGTCAATTAAACTTTATTTAACCAGGCATATCACCTTTAAACAAGCTCATTTTCAAAGTGGTCCTGGACAGGTGGGACAAATGCAAGGTAAAAACAGTAATAATACATACAATAATAGGCATTAAAAAAACATTTTACAGCAGGTATAGCATTGTTAATAATACATGCTGAATCAAATCAGGAGCAAGTCTAGTACATTTACATGCCAGAGTAAGCAGATCTAAAAAGGCCTCTGGTGGGCACCCTAGGGGAAAGACATACAATAACCCCAAGCCACCACACTCAGACAAACCCCATAAAAAAGTAATATAAAGAAAGGTAACTGGGAGTGAAAGGAAGGGGATAGCTATTAAAGCTGGAAAAGTTGCAGTGAAAGAGAAGTGCTGGCATTGTAATGAACAAGGTTAAGGTTGTAAGGAGCCAAAAGAGCAACGGGTGGGAATTAGTGGTCGACAAGCTGTCGCCTGTAACAGTTGTGGGATTCCCTCAGGCTACATGTGAGCAGAGATTTGAAAGTGGAGGGACCAATCAATCAATCAATATCTTTATTTATCCAGGCGGGCACCACTGAGCAAGCTCATTTACAAGGTGGACCTGCAGTCCTACAGTAATAATACAGAAAGACAAGTTACAATAGTACAAACAGTAAAAATAGCTGCTATTATAGTAAAAATGCACATTTACAGGTAATATACATTGAACATAGAACTACAAGGAGTCGTGGATAATGAACTTGTGCTGGATCCAAGCCCAAAAACTGTGCATTTTGTAGTGGGAAATGTTAGGGAGAGGGTAGGCATACCAGATAGAAGATATCAAGCGCATAATGTAGGAAGAGGTGGGGAATAGGGGTGTAAGTGAAGAGGACCCAATTGTTAGAGCACAGTGAGGAACTGGGAGGGTGGAGGACCGTACGAAAGGCGACAAAGTGATTTTTGCCCCAAAATGCGGCGACATATGGAGGAGAAAAGCTGCTGTTGTACTAAGTGCAAGAGGAGGAATATAGTAGCAGGGGCATAACAGGGAGGGTTCTGGAGGTTGGGGTAGAGGGAGGTGTTGGATGGATGAGGGACCGAATATTTTTTGGGGTGAAAGACGATAATTATCCCCAAGTACGGTAGCATGTGCTAGAATCAGGCTGCAGCTGTTCAGAGCACCAAAGAGTAAGATATGGGAGTTCGGCAATAAACCCTGTGGATCTGTTGGTGGGCAAGCTAGAGGCAGAGGCACACATTTCAGCTGGGGGGGCCACCGTTTGAGGGAGAAAGGTTAGTTGGTGTCTAGTAAAGCAGCTGCAAATTTCCGTAATGCCATCATGGTAAAGCCTTTTGAACAAAAAGGTACTTTCTGGGGTTGGCAGCTTAAGTATTTTTGGGATTTTATTCCATATTGATGGGAGTGAGAATCCAAAGGTGGCTCTCCTGACTCATGTGAGTGCCCTGGGTATATTTAGCAGGAGTTGCGATCAGCTTCTAAGGGAATAATTCCTGGGCAAAATGGGAGACAGACAGTCAATGATGTATTGAGGGAGTTTGCCACTGAGGGCTCTAAGAGTCCAGAGTGCTGCATTAAAGTTGCGCCTATAGTGAAGTAAGGTCCAGCCCGTGGCGGCATATAGTTTGCAATGATGGGTAGAGAAGGAGTCAGTGATGAAGCGTATAGCTCTGTGGTAGAGTGTATCCAATTTTCCAAGATAGAAAGCCACACAGCTACTGTATTTGAAGTCAGCGTAGTCAATTAAGGACAGGAATGTGGCTTGGACTAGTCATTTCTTTGCATCTGCTGTAAGAAGTCTTCTTATCCTGTAAAAAAGGCCAAGTCTTGCCTTAATGTTTTCAGCAAGTCTTCCAGGTGGTCAGTGAAGGAGAGTTTACAGTCGATCCAGACCCTAAGATATCTGAATTTCGGAACATACTCTAAGCACTCTCCCAGCGTCGTGGTTATTGGGGGCAGGGAGTCAGTAGCGCTTGTGTAGTTTGCTGGGGAAAATAACATGGCTTTAGTTTTCTTAGCATTTAATAGCAGTTTTTTATTGATTAGTTGGAGTTGCAGGAGGTTGAAATCCTTTTGTAGGTCAGTACAAGCTTCTTTTAGTGTGGTACGACTCAGGTACAGCACTGTGTCATCCATGAATAAGTGAATACTTGCATCCTTGATTCCCTCATCAATGTTGTTGATATACACTGTGAAGAGGGGGGGACCTAATATGGATCCCTGAGGGACACCTCTTTATAAGAGTTTTAGGGCAGATAGTTCGCCATCCGCTTTCACCTGCTGGTATCTGTCTGTCAGATATTCAGAGGACCAGTTTAGAGAAGTAGCATCCACTCTCACAGGGAGGGGAGAGAGAAGTTAATAGCAGCTGAACCGTGCCGTGTCTTTATCCTAGGTACGTTGAAAGTGATTAATGTAAAACATCTCAAACCTTATGACTCCTTGGCGCGCTCATATAGGCTAGAGATATAGGCTGGTAGTTCATCTGTTAGTGCCCTGTACAACCAAAAGAGAGCATTTCTTTGCCTCCTCAATGTGAGGGAAGACTAACCCAACATCTCATACAGAAGGCAGTGGTGGGTGCGTAGGGGTGTATTCAGGATGAACCTCAAAGCATGATGATGGAGGATGTAGAGTTACTTAGTGCCGAGTTAGGACAGTAGCTATAAAGAAAGTCAACATAGTCAAGTAGAGGTAAACAGGTTGTTTGGACTAATCTCTTCCTTGTTTCTAGTGTAAGAAGGTGCCTAATGCGGAAGAATACGCCTAGGCGTTGTCTTAATTTTTTTGTTAGTTCGTTCAGACAAACCATAAAGTTAGGCCTATTGTCCAGCCAGAATCCCAGGTATTTGAACTTATCCACAATTTCCAATGGTTCACCGAGTAAGGTGTATATCTGAAGGCTACTTGACGACCCTGGTGTTGGGGAGGCATGTGGTGAGATGATCATGGCCTTAGTCTTTTTGGCATTAAGGAGAAGCTTAAGCTTTAGGAAGTTATGCTGAAGGATGACAAAATCCTGCTGTAGCTCCTTGTGAGTGAGTTCCAGCTTGGAATTAGCAGTGAAAGAACCGTATCATCTGCAAATAAATGTACGTTAGCTGTGCGTATGTGTGAATCAATATTGTTATTGTAGATTGCAGAGTATAGGGCCCAGGATGGAGCCTTTCAGCACACCCTGAGGTAATATTTTTAGCGGGGACTGGTCTCCTAGGGCTTTAATTTGTTGCATTCTGTTAGTGAGATAGCACTTGAACCATTTTATAGCAGCACTATCCAAGCTAAGGTTACTCAAGGCATCCAGCAGAAGGCTATGGTCCACAGTATCAAAGGCCTTGTTAAGGTCTAGGAAGAATGCATAAACATGTTTTTATACATTCAAAGTGTTTTTCAGTCCATACACACTTTAGCTAGGGCAGATACCATACAGTGTTTGGGTCTAAAACCCGATTGGACTGGATTTAGGAGGTTTTCAGTTTTGAGGCACTCTCTGAGCTGAGAGTTAACATTTTTTTCCAGACGTTTTGAAAGAACAGGAAGTAGAGAAATTGGCTGGTAATTATTCAGATCACTTGGGTCACCAGACTTGAAGAGGGGAATAATGTGCATGATTTTCCGGAGTGGTGGTATCTTGCCTTGTGCCAATGAGGTATTGAATAGGTAGGTGATGGGAGCAGTCAGATAATAACAGCCTGTTTTCAAAAAGAATGGTTCTAGGTGGCCTGCGCTTGCACTCTTTTTAGTATCCAGTGACAGTAAGAGGTGCTCCACTTGCTTAAAGGTTACTGGATGAAAGCTGAAGGAGGAGGA
Source organism: Neoceratodus forsteri (assembly GCA_016271365.2). Taxonomy (NCBI): domain Eukaryota; kingdom Metazoa; phylum Chordata; order Ceratodontiformes; family Ceratodontidae; genus Neoceratodus; species Neoceratodus forsteri. The sequence continues at coordinate 336,356,255 of CM028129.1, read as the reverse complement.
TCTCAGTTTGGAGTCAGTGCCGGAGCTTAAGCCATCACTAACATCACCGTGTGTGCTTAGCTTACTGCAGGAGAGACATTAAACGCAAGGCCATTCTAATTTTCACTCCTTTCCTCTCCATACAGTCCCCCCCGGACTGTCAGGAGATGATTTTGAGCCTCACCCAGATCTTCATCTGGGTGATGATGTTGAAGGAGCAGGAGTCAATCCTGCTGCAGAGCCCATGGTCGAAGACCTTTCCTTTAAGTCTCTGCTGAAAAATTTTTATTCTACTCTTTCTCTACAGACTACAGAAATTGATCCTGGGAAGCTTTTAAGACTCCAATACCTACATGTCCCGGAGATACCTATGGATTTAACTCCTCCGGTACAACCATCTTTTGAGACCCTTTCTCAGATGGTATGGAACAATCCTGCTCTTATCCCTTCCGTGGCTAAGTCCATAGATAGGAAGTACGCTGCTCCCAAGGATAGACCCATATTGGCCTCACAAGCTTTTGCTGATCCTATTGTAGTCATAGCAGAGAATGACAAGACCATCCTCCCTCAGGCTTCCTCAGCCCGGCCTATCAATAAATAATCTTGTAAGATAGACACCTTAGATAAGAGAGTCTTTGCTGCCTCCACCCTGGGTATGCATATTACCAGCTACCAGGGCTATTTTTCTCAGTATGAATATGTCCTTTGGCATTTGCTCAAGAAAATTGTAGAAGCTCTGCCTGAGTCAGAAACTAATTCAGAGCTACATCACACCATAACCAGGGGCATCGAGTCCAATAACCAACAGGTTAAAGCTGCAAAGGACACTTTCAATACTGCTTCTCGAGCAGCGGCGGTGGACATTTGTACCCGTCGCCACTCCTGGCTATGTACTTCGGGCTTCACGAATGATGCCCAGTAGCAGATCATGGCATTACCCTTCAACGGTATGTATCTGTTCGAACCCCAGGTGGAACAAGCTCTGGAAGCCACTCAGAAGACTAGGTCAGCCATTAAGATAGCTCAATCGCACCTGCCCCCTCTCGGGGGGGGTGCTAATAAACGTCAATTTCATAACTGTCAGTCCTTTTGGGGCAAAGACTTGGGGGGCTTTAACAAAAGCCTCACCCCACAGCTACAAAAGAAAATGCAGCAGAAGGCACAAGCCCCCAAAGTTTCCAATGCCACCTTCTGAGTTCTCGGCCCAGGTCCCACCTTAGCTACCCGAGGGGGACTCTGCCTCAGCAGTGGAGGATGTCTGACTCAGTTCTACGACTGGTAGACGTCTATAACATCAGACAAATGGGTCCTCTGGATAATCCACAAGGGGTATTCGCTCAGTCTTTCAGAACCCCCGGATCATTCCCCCAAATGACAGCCCAGGCTGTTGGCAGTACAGTCAGACCTGCTTGCTTCCGAGGTGCAAGACCTTCTGAACAACAGGGCAGTACAAGTAGTTCCTCCGGACCAATGAAACACAGGTTTCTACTCCCATTTCTTTCTAGTTCTGAAGAAAACTGGAGGCATGCACCCCATTCTGGATCTCAGAAAGTTAAATAAATTCCTTCACAAGGAAAAGTTCAAGATGATATCTCTAGGTACCCTTCTACCTTTGAGTCATCAACACGATTGGCTAGCCTCCCTGGACATACACGATGCCTACCAACACATTCTTATACACCCAAAGCACCACAAATACCTGAGGTTTGTAGCGTTGGGTCAACATTATCAGTTCAGAGTCCTGCCCTTTGGGCTATCCTCGGTGCCGCAAGTTTTTACAAAGTGTTGTGCAATTCTCGTGGCACATGTCACGAAAATTGGAATTCAAGTGTTTTCACATCTGGATGATTGGCTTCTAGCAAGCCCTTCCAGGCAAGGAACTCTGGATGCTGTAGCCAAAGCTTCAGAATTCCTCACATCCATGGGAGTCCTGCTAAATTGCAACAAATCACAGTTGCAGCCCTCCCAGATACTCCTTTTCATAGGAACTCTTCTGGATACCTCCTGTGCGAAAGCTTTTCTTCCAGAGGACAGAAGGAGCGATATCCTACAGATAGCCCGATACATCAGAGAAAACAGCTCAGTTCAAGCTGTCTCAATGCAACGGATGCTGGGTCTCATGGCATCCTTGTTCACTGCACCTCTAGCTCGTCTCCACATGAGAACCTCTCAGTGGATGCTTAGTACACAGTGGTCCCCAACCACTCATCCTCAGTCCTTTCCCATCAAGGTGACAGAACCTCTAAAGAGGTCACTCACCTGGTGGTCACAGGAGAACAACCTTCTGGAAGGGTATCTCTTTGCTCCTCTGGATCATCAGATCTCCATTACCATCAACGCGTCCCTGATGGGGTAGAGCTTAGCCAGAAGCTCCACACCCAAGGTACGTGGACTCAGGACGAGTCCCAACTCCATATAAATGTCCTGAAAATGCGAGTCATTTTCTATGCAGTCCAGGCCTTGAAGGACATACTCTGTCACAAGAACATTCTCCTTCAAACGGACAACAAATCAGTGATGTATTACATCAACAAACACTCTTACCCATTATGCAGGGAAGCTATGAGAGTGTGGGAATGGTGCCTGGAGCACAAGGCTCTAATCCACGTGGTTTACCTACCAGGCACACAGAACAAACTGGCAGACCATCTCAGCAGAACAGAGACAGATCCTCACGAGTGGTCTCTCGACTTAACCATCGCTCAGTCACTCTTCAAAGAGTGGGGAACTCCAGACCTGGACGTTTTTGCATCCCCACTCAATGCAAAACTGCCTCTCTTCTGCTCCAGAAATCCAGGACCTGGAACTTTCTGTCAGGATGCATTCAGGCTGCAGTGGACAAAATGTTTTCTATACGACTTTCCTCCTCTTCCTCTAATTCAGAGGGTGCTTCTCAAATTCAAGTCTCAGGGAGACAGAATGATACTCATTGCTCCCTTCTGGCCTCAACAGATATGGTTCCAGCTGCTCAACAGTCTGTCGGCAACCCTCCCGAAGGCACTTCCCCTTCAGATGAACCTTCTGATACAGGGGCCTGTGATCCATCCCAATCTGAAGGCACTTCACCTTCATGCTTTGCTCCTGAAGAGATAGAGGTGAATAGGTTCAATGTTTCCTGTAGGGTTCCAGATATTCTCTTGGCTGCACGTAAACCAGCCTCTAGAAAAACCTACACAGCCAAATGGAAGCGTTTCTCTCTCTGGTGTGCAAAATCCTCTTCGAACCTCTTTTCCTGCCCACCAAATAAAGTCTTGGAGTACCTGGACCTCTCAAATTCAGGCTCGTAGTACTCTACTGTCAGAGTTCATCTCTGTGCCATTTCAGCTTATCATGAGCCGGTACATTCCTTGTCTCTGGCTCAGTTGTCTTTAGTTAAGAGATTTCTTAAGGGTATTCTGCATACCAGACCTCCTATCAGACGTCCAGTCGCAGCCTTGGATATTAACTTTGTGCTAGACACGCTCACTCGGAAACCTTTCGAGCCTCTAGCTACCTGCGAGTTGAAGTTCCTCACTTGGAAAACGGCCTTCCTGGTGGCCATCACTTTGGCCCGTAGAGTTTCTGAAATACATGATCTGGTCACAGACCCCCTCGTACACTGTATTTCACAAGGACAAAGTAGTTCATAGGACTCACCCCAATTTTCTTCTCAAGGTTGTCTCAGAATTTCATCTAAACCAACCTTTAGTCCTACCTACCTACCTACTTTACTAACTTCCAGAATGAAGGTGAACAAACTCTTCATTCTATAGATGTAAAGAGAGCCCTGCAATTCTATCTCAATAGAACAAAAGAAATTTGCAAGGCTCAGCAACTGTTTGTTTCTTTCAGCGAGACCGAGCTGGGTCAACCTGTCACTATTAGGTGCATTTCAGCGTGGCTGGTAGCATGTCTCCGCCACTGCTTTTCTATGGCGCAAGTCAAGCTGAAAGGTAGGGTGTACACTCACTCTACTAGAGCAGTCACGGCATGTCTGGTCGAAATCCACAATGTGACCATTGCAGATATTTGCAATGCGGCTACATGGAGCTCAGTGTATACTTTAGTTAAGCACTATGCTTTAGATGTCCATGCCAGACGACATCTGTCGTTTGGCAGGACTAACCTCAATGGACTTCTGTCCTGAATTATGAGCTCTTAGTTTCTCATGCTGCCTGTCTCAGGGGATTATTAGCTCGGTACTCTCCCATCAGTGTGAATGAGTAGTGGAGACTTTACGTCCAGGAAGATATGGAGATTACGTACCTACCGTGATTCTTGATCTTCTTGGATGAAGTCTCCACCACTCATTCACACGCCCACCCTCCACCCCCGAGCTCACTTATCTGTTTGGTCTTCACTCGCTCAATGGCTGGGCTATGAAGACTTCATTGTTGACCCTTCTTACACGGGTCATTTGGACTATCTTATGTCCGTTTTTAGCTTAGTCTTTCTAGGTTAGTTACACTGCACCTTCTTGGAAAAAAAGGTACTGAGGCGGTTGGAGGGTCGACGCCGAGATAGTCTTTACTGCACAAACAGGGGCTTGTGGTGCCACTTCCTTGCGGCTCCATCTCTGGTGCCGACCCTCTTGCAAAAAGTTTGCTCCCGCTGGGTCCTAGCACCTCCGGTGTAGTTCCCATCAGTGTGAATGAGTGGTGGAGACTTCGTCCAAGAAGATTGAGAATTATGGTAGGTACGTAATTTCCATTTCTCACTGCACACCTCAGAAAGCTTAGCGTTCAAGTCTTTCCATACCTAGTCGATTGGCTACTGGCAAGCCTGTCTAGGCAGGAGGCACAAGAGGAAGTCTCTACATCATCTCTGTTCCGCACCTCCATGAGGGTTCTGCTAAACCTGGAAAAGTCACAGCTTCTAACCCCAGGAATACTACGAACATATGAACATACGAATGTGCCAGCAGAAACAGACCACCCGGTCTATCTAAGTCTGCTCGAGTGTGCAGTCAACACCCCTAGTTTGCAGCTGCCTCAACCCCCTTCCCTTTTGTCATCCCACTACCACCCCCCACCCTCACTCTCCCTTGTTCCCTGTCCCATGCCCTTTTTAAGCTGTTCACAGATTTACATACCACCCGTTCTGGCAGAGCATTCCATTTTGCTACCACCCTATCTGTGAAATAGTGTCTCCTCATTTCCTTCCTAAATCATCCCCCCTCCATTCTTAGCCTGTGCCCCCTGATGATCCTCCCCCTTCTCAACTTAAAGACCCCATCTGCCCCATCCTTATTGATTCCCCTCAGATATCTGAATGTCTCTATCATGTCCCCACGTCCATTCTATCCTCCAGGGTGTACATATTGAGGTCTCCCAGCCTGCTGTCATAGTCTCTCCCCTCCATTCCACATATCATCTTCGTTGCCCTCCTCTAAACCCCCTCCAGCAGCTTGATATCACACTTTAGGTATGGCCTCCAAAACTGCATACAATACTCAAAGTGCGGCCTTACCAGCGATCTGTAGAGGGGCAAGTTCACCTCACTTCGCCTGGACGAAAAAAACCCTCACTGTGCACCCCAGCATTTTGTTCACTTTTGCAGCCGCTCTCCTGTACTGGACAGTATTGTTCACGGTCCCTGTTATCATTACCCCAAGGCCTTTCTTTTCCTCAGTGATCCCCAGCTTAACTCCCCCAGCCAGTATTCTCTCCTTAGGTTCTTCACCCCAAAGTGCATAACTTTACACTTCTTTGCATTGAACCCAAGCTGCCACCTCTCTGACCACTCCTCTAGCTTGCTTAGGTCCCCCTGCAGCTTCTTCCACCCCTCCTTTCCATCCACCACTGCTCCGATTTTGGTGCCGTCAGCAAACAGACTTACCTTGCTCACCACCCCATGTCCAGTGTCTGATATGAAGAGCCCAAATAATACTGGCCCCAACACAGAGCCCTGTGGCACCCCACTGGTCACCGGCCTTGGAGTTGAGAGCTCCCCTCTCACCACCACCTGTTGCAGCCTCCCACTCAGCCAGCTTGTAATCCAGCTCATCATTTTGGCCCCTACTCCTACATCAGTTATTTATTTATTTGCTTTTGGTAACCGGGTGGGTGCACTAGACATAGAGATGCCTATTTTCAGGCATGACCCGTGAGTATACAAGTGAAAATACGTGAGCTGTACATTGTGAAGCAGCACAAGGGAGCGGTAGACAATAAGATAATCAGCAATACAAACAGTATTGACAAGTAGATTGTTTTACAGTGTTCAACAAATATAGCCAGTGCAGCTAGGAAAGTAAAACTAAACAAAAACACGTATAAAGTAGGTCTATGTTAGGGCTATCAGGAGGGTCCAGACCAACAGTAAGTACCATCGTATGACGCAGAGTTTTGAGAGAGGAAAGGAGGGGTGGGTGACAGGGAGAAAAGGGGGGTAAGTGGGAACAAGGCAAGTGTAGGAGAGAATGGGGTAGAACGTGGAAAGGAGTGTAATGGGCTGTGGTAGATGGAAGCATGTACAGGGGTTTGAAGCCATTAGATATTCACGGTGGAGTTTCTTGAAACTAGCATGGGTGGGAGCTAGGCAAATAGTTTGCGGGATAGCATTCCAGTACTTAGGTGCAGAGTAAGAGAAAGCATGTGTACCCATGGTGGTTTTGCGTCTGGGGATGAAAAGAGGGGCATAGTCATTGGATCAGAGACCATAGTGGGGGTTTGGGGGTATAACAGTGAGGTGAGAGATCTGGGTAGACCTGAACTGGTTATACTGTGTAGTAGGGAGTCAAAGGCTAGTAGCTGGTGGGCAGAGGGACTAGGCCATTTTGGGTCAGCATAAAGCTGACAGTGATGTTTGAAACGTGCCGATCCAGTTAGCTTCCCCTCCCAAGCCACCCATGAGGCACCGAATCGAAGACCTTGCTGAAGTCCAAGTAAAGAACATCCACCGTATGACCCTTTTCCAGTTCACCTGTCACCCAGGCATAATATTGTATCAGGTTGGTTTGACAAGACTTCCCTGAAACAAACCCATGCTGCCTCACATCCTGGAGGCCATTGTTCTCCAGGTACGACACCAGTCTTTCCTTTAGTATTGTTTCAATGAGTTTGCACACTATGGAGGTGAGACTTACTGGACGATAATTGTCCGGTTCATCCTTTGGCCTGCTCTTGTGTAATGGCACTACATGTGCCATCCTCCAGTCCAGTGGCACACATCCCAACTCCAGTGAGGTGCTGTACAGATCCGCCAGTGGCTCCGCCAACACCTCCACCATCTCCCTCAGCACCCTGGGGTGGATACCATCTGGCCCTGGTGCCTTGTCTACTTTCAGTGCCCTCAGTCCCTCTAGGACTCTACTTGCCTCAATTCTTCCATCTGTCGCCTCCTGTCTTCCTGTCCCCACCCTCGCAGCCCATGCTGGTAGTGGTGCCCCCTTTTCTTCCGTGAACATGGAACAAAAGTATTCATTCAGTGATTCTGCCTGCTCCTCCCCCTTTTCATCCACTCCCCACCCCTTTTTATCCTCACTATTGTCTCCTTGCACTTTCTTTTCTCCCTGTTGTATCTGAAGAAGTCTCTCCCCCCCCCCCATTAATTCCCTGTGCTAATCTCAGTTCCCTCTGGGTCTTGGCTTCTCTCACTTTTCTGGTCACCTCCCTGGTCCATCTTGCACATTCCTCCCTGTCCATTTCCTTCCCTGTCTTCCTAAACTTCTGGTGAGACACTCGCTTTGCCCTCACCACCTCCACAACCTTGCTGTTCAACCAGCATGGTTTTCTTGCTCTGCTTCTCTTATTCTGTGCCTTGGTTCAGGCTTCTGTTGCCTATATAACCCCCCCATTTAATAATATCCCATTTCAACTCCATGCCCATCTCACACCTTATGCCCTCCAGTTTCTCTTTCAGTACTTCCTGCATCCTCCCAAAGTCCACCCCCTGAAGTTTACCACCCGAGTAACGGTTCTCTGGCTCCCCACACACGGATATTAAACCACACCTGCTATGATCGCTGGCCTGACAGTGGGTTCTACCTTTATTTCACACTGCCTCCTCATTCGACAATACCAGATCTAAAGTGTTTTTTAGCCTAGTAGGTACTTTAAACAACTGTGTCAGGATGCCCTCCTGGATCACATCCAGAAGCAGTTGCTCCATAGCACTGGAGGTGACCGGAATGCTCCAGTCAACCCCCGGCAAGTTGAAATCCCCCACGATGACCACCTTCCCTTTTCTACATATCTTTTTGATTTGTCCCACTAGCTTCCTGTCAAGCTCCTCAGACTGGGATGGTGGCTTGTATACCACCCCAAACCTTAGTTTCCTACCCCTTGAGTCTAGGAGCTGCAGCCAGATTGCCTCTGTTCTCCTTTCTTCTCCCTCGTCCCTTGTACATTTGATCCCGTCCCTCACATAGACTGTCACCCCACCCCCACTCCACTCCTTACGATCCTTTCTGTATAATTTGTAACCTGGGATTGCCAGATCCCAGTCCTGGTGCTCAGTTGCCCACATTTCTGTGACAGATGCAATATCCACCCTCCACACTGCTGATATTCACCTCACAGAGATGCTGTTGCTGCCATCAACCTCACTCAGGTGGTGCAGTCACCCACATGGATCAACTACAGAACTAGTACCGTCACCCTAATTGACCTCATCCTCACCAATTATCCCGACAGACTTCATAATGTCTCGATCTTACCTGATACACTAAGTGACCACTCCCCTATTCTTTGCTTTTGATTGAATCGCTCCCTGAAACCCCTGCCTAAAGTGTCTTATCAGTGTTCCCTCAAAAATGGCACCCTGTGGCAGTTCAAGGATCAACTCCTTAACTGTGATTGGTCCCCTTTAGACACTGCCTCAGGTGTCGATAGTGCCCTCGCTTTTTTCATTTCCACTTTTAACTCTGCCTGTGACATCTTCACCCCATACTCTAAGCATGTAATGAAAGGCCCTGAAACCCCTTGGATCTCTCAAGCACTCCTTGACCTTATGCATACCTGAGACAGTCTCTGGCAGAAAGCCCTGGCATCTTGTCTCCCTGTAGATCGACAACACTATAGGGTTGCCATAAATACTTGTACCAGGGAAATTCGCTGTGCAAAGGCTGCCCACTTCCAAGCCAGCCCCTCATCCGCCTGGGGACAGAGGAAGAAGTTTTGGTATGACCTAAATGACCTAACTGGTGAACCTAATTCTCTCCCCCCCCCCGCCTTCCTTGCTAACTATCAGTGGTGTCACTACCCAGGATTCGCAGCTTATTGCTAACACCTTCAACTCTGCATTCTCTGACTTTAGCGGGTTCTTCCCCAAACTTCTTCAGTAACATTCCCAGCTATGCCCCAACCCTCCACACAGGTATCCCCTTTCTGTTTCAAAACAGTGTCCCGTTTCCTCCCTCCCCCCACCGTGAAGCCAGATCCTACGTTACCAAGGTACTGGGGAAATCTAGATTTCGTGGTGACTCACTGGACTTGAAGTTCCTGCTACTTGCACTGGATGTTGTCCTATCCCCCCTCACCAAATTTAATCTTTCCCTCCATCTAGGTCAATTCCCCTCACAATGGAAGTTCATCATCATCAAATTTTATTTTTAAAAAGTGCCCTTCCGGAGCTCAGGGCACCCTTACAATATTAAAATACATAAAATCTTCAATTATGAAATCCACACTATTGGACATATTGCACATTTAACATATATTAAAGCAGATCTTCTAATTAGAGTTTATATTCAGTTAGTTCGTAGTGATTACCCCAATACTAAAGAGTGGAAACAGAACCTCCCATAGCAATCACCACCCAATTTCCATCCCCGCCCCATCTCCAAAGCCCTTGAGAGGATAGTTTACGATCAGCTGTCTGACTACCTCTGTAAATACAACCTACTCTGTTGTCATCAACACGGGTTCAGGAAGGGTCACAGCACTACCCTCCTGGAATACTCGGACTTCATACATAGAACCCTTGACTGTGGCCATCTAGTTGGGTCTGTGTACATAGACCTAACTAAGGCCTTCTCCACAGTCAATCATGCTCTCCTTATTGAATCCCTTCCATCTCTAGGCCTCTTTCAGGATGCTACCTCCTGGTTTGCCAGCTACTTTACTGGTAGATCCCAGCAGGTAAAAATCAATGGCACTCTCTCCTCTAGTCTTCCGGTTCGGGGTCTCCCAAGGGACAATTCTTGGCCCACTCCTGTTCAGTCTTTTCCTCAACACCCTTCCCCTTCCCTACTCTGGACAAATGTTACTATATGCGGACGATACCGTAATCTTCTGTAGCCACCTTGATCCCATCACACTGCAAACTGACCTTCAAAGGTTCTTTTCAGAATCTCAAGTCTGGTTCTTTCAGCACAAACTCATTTTAAACTACAAGAAAACTAAAGTGATGTTATTTGCCGACCCACAAAACAAAAACAAAGGCTCTGCACTAAACCATTCTCAACAGTCAGTGTGAACCCTTGGAGCAAGTGCATAACTTCAAATATCTTGACATCACTCTTGACTCCTCCCTCTCTTACTCTGAGCACATCAGTCAGGTTAGTAAGGCAGTTTATATCAGGATTGGCCTACTCTACAGGCATAGGTCATCCATGCCAGTTGATGCCCTTTGCCTGGTGGTTACCAGTTCTGTCCTGTCAATAGTCTACTATGGCATCATTATTTATGGATCTGCGGGAGACATGGCATTAAACAGAATAAGGGTCACCATGAACAAAGCTTGCCAACTCATGGTTGACTGTGACTGGTACACACATACCTGCAACCTATGTAAACAAGCCAACTGTTTAAACTTTGATGGTCGATTTTGTTATCAGCCCTGCCTATTAGCCAAAAAGATAGCCTCCAGAATCTCCCCTCCTGCAACTCAGCATCTCCTAACTCCTGCCCCATCTACTCCGGCAACCAGAAGCTCCTCTAAAATGTCCTTCCTTGTCTCTTTTTGTAGGACCTCTGGCTTTATTTACAGGGCATCGTACTGGTTGAATGATCTGCCCCTCGAGGTCTCAGCTATAAATAATATAGGCCCTTTCAAACTTCAACTCCAGCAGCATCTTCTTGCCTCCAGTTGCTGCGACTGTCACTAGCCCACCCCTCACGGCAGCACTTCCCTGTCTTAATGTGCTTTGCCTGGTATTGCCTCCCTTATTTCTCTCCTCCCTATCCTGCCACTCCTCCTTTTGGCTGTCCCCCTTCGACAATGTCATTGCTGACTGCACTTATTTTATCTCCCCCAACACTTCTTTTCCTTATTTTACCCCTACCTCCTCTACCCCTGTCCTCTGCCACTGTTCTACACCACCCCCACCACCTCTTTGCTTACCTCAACCCCTGCTGGTCTACACTACCCCACCCCCTTTTTGCTTTCCCAAACCCCAACCCCCTGCTGGCCTCTACTCCAGAATGTAAACAATCTGCTTCCTGATTTATATGTTTCTGTATTTTATCCTACATTGCATCGATGTGTATAACTCATTTTTTTCTGTATTGTACCATACATTTTTTACCATTGTACAGTATATTGTACTTGTTCTGTACTGAATGACGTGGAGCCTTTATAAAGTAATCTCTGACTCAAAGGTTGTAACTCCAAGAATTTAATAAATAAATAAATAGATAAATAATTCTTGCAGTGACCCTTTAAGATAGAACTGCCTGGAGAGATGGAACATATGCAAATGATGAAATCTTTTGCACATGCCACTTTTTCAAATGCTGCCTCCTACTAACTGCCTACGTTCTAAACCCCTCAGATTTCAAGACTAGATACTTGGAGTTTCCCTCCTCATCATCTCAATTTGACGTGAAGAACTTATAACATACATATAAGTATCTTTTTTCTTTCATTTGCTGCCTTTTACTTTTTGTAAACTTATATTAAACCGTAGTTTTAGTGTTACAGTTGTTCTCTGTTTCTCCTGGTTTGGTATAACCACAGGGGAACTGGGGTTTTGTATTGATAATCTGAGTTTTCTGACTAACAATCTCTGTTAACTTACCTTATTTTGTTTTAAAATTGTTTATTTTAGTAACCGCTAACTGCAGTTACTGAATCGATAACCTCGGTTCATTTTTGCTTGGTTCCTGGTTCTGATCGGGTCCAGAACCAACCGCAACCGCTAAATAAAAACAAAAGAATGTTATCATTTTTTTTCCTCTTAAAAATGTCAGAAAAACCAAAAAGAAAAACTGGTGAACCCGGGTTTAAACCTTTTACTGAGTGTGGGGAAGTATTTGCCAAGGCAGACAATTATACTTTATATGTTGTCTGCCTTGGTTATGAACATTTAAAAGCAAGATTGTGACATCTGCAAAACTTTTCTTAAGAAAAAACGTCCTCTGCCTAAGGGTCCCTCGAGCGTTGAACATTCGATACCCGCTACTACTGCGGGTGAAACCACAAACAATGTAACTGCTATTCCCCGATACGGGTATACAGGCAGTTCCTAAGAGGCTTGCTGAACCAGCTGACTCCCCGGTTCTCTCAAAACAGTCTAAGAAAACTAAGCACACAGAACCCCCTGCTGTTCAGCAAATGGGGACTTCTGTAGGTGCAATAAATATGCCATCTCCTCAGGAGATTGCACAGGCCTTCAGATCCATTCAGGCCTTATAGGATCTGCCTGCTGTTCAGCAGACTGCTGTGCAGACCCCTGTTAGACAGTCTCCTCTGTTCAGCCTTCCTACCTAGAGGAGGAGGAGGAGGATTATGGTGAATAATATGAAGAAGAGGAGGAAGGGGGAACCCACTGAACCAGAGGTTTCCCCTGAACAGCACTTTGGCTCCCGAGCCTCTGAGCACATTTCACTTTTGTGCAGATGGTGGATGTTTTAGACATCACCACCAGTGAAGTGATTGAGGATGAGGAGTAAGCAGAATATTTAGAAATGATGGGGTTAATACCCACTAAAAAGCTGCTCCTCCCAATAAATTCTTCAAGAAAGATGCATTAAGGATTTTATAAACTCCTAATTCTGCTCCACCTCTTGATAAAGAGGTTGAATAAGAAATAGCAGCTGGACAGGGAGTGAGCTGATTTCCTTTTCTCCCACCCTGACCATCAGGGTGGTACAAGTAGCAGCCTCTGAAAAGGCAAAAGTACCCCTTGCATCCCACCCTCTGGAAAAGGATTCCAGGAAAATTGACAGCATGGCTAAACAAACTCTGGTCAGAGACAATATGGCTGTGGAGATCTTTTAGGAGTGGCAAGATCATGGGAAAGAATATGCGGTGTTTTCGCTGAACCGCGGAGTCAGCTGTCAGTAATACTGCAGCAATTACAGTGCTGTGCATGCGTGATACTCGCACATGTGAAGTTTGCCCTGTAGTTAACCCTGCACAACATGGCGATGCTGACATAACTATGTATGTACGATAGTCATGCATGCATAGTTTGTCAACGTCACCTGTTGCACACGGTGGCCATCAGTACTGCAGTTGCAGAACAGAAAAGTAGTGTGCCAGAAAATGGATATGTTAATGTGGCCTTTGGAGGGGGGAGAGCTACACATAAACAAAATCACTGGAAACCATGTTGGAGCACTGTGGCAACACATCAGACAGCATTCCAGTTATGTGCTTCCACAGTGCTGTTATACAAATCTGATGATGGCATAACATCCATGGAGCTTGGCCCATGGAGCCATACAAATCAGACTCTGGAAGAGTCTATTAACAAACTAGAGAATCTGGTCTGGGACTTGCTCATCATCACAGTCACTTTCTCATTCTAACCCCAGTAATACTCAGGTATTCCTAACTTTCTGCAGTGTTCCTTTAAGCCAGAACTACCCGGAGAGGATAGAACACATGCAAATGATGGAACTCTTTGCACGTGACGACTAGTCAAATGATGCCTTGTACTATAACTGCCTCAGTTCTAAACCCCCTCAGATTTTACTCTCCGCCTATAAAGTCTAGTCGCTCGGAGTTTCGCTCTTCAGCTTGTACCTGTGACATGAAGAAACTTATAAATTCATATAAGTATCTGTTTCTTTCATTTGCTGCCTTTTACTCATTGTTATTTTTAGCTAAACCTTAGTTTTAGTGTTAAATTGTGTGTTTTTATCAGTTCCTCCCAGTTCGGTATACCGGTGGGAAACCAACTTAGTTTTGTTAATTCCAGGGTTTTCTGATGTTGGTTTAGTTTCATTTTATTTTAAATACTTTTAGTAATTGCTTTATCGGTTATTGAACCGATAGCCTTGGTTAATTTTTTCCATTGGTTCCAGTTCCCATCGGTTCCTTATCGGTTCCGGAACCAACCGCAACAGCTAAACTTTTTTTTAAAACTTTAAAATTATTTTACGGTTCACATTTTTATTGGTTCCCAATAAAATGTCAGGGAAACCTGAAAAGAAAACAGGTGAACCTGGTTTTAAAAATTGTACTGATTGTGGGGAAGTGTTTGCCAAGGCAGACAAGTATAGTTTATGTGTTGCCTGCCTGGGCTATGATCACCTTAAGGAGGATTGTGATATGTGTAAAACCTTCCCAGAGAAAACAGTGGAGAAATGCCTGGAATGGCTTAAGAAAAAACTTCATCCACCTAAGGGTCCCTCTGGCTCTGACCAGTTGACACCCTCTTCTGCTGTGGGTGAAACCACTGCAGTAAATATTTCAACCCCTGAGATGGGTGATAAGGGCACTAAGAAACTTGCTGAACCGGCTGACTCCCTGATTCCCTCTAAAAAGACAAAGAAAGTAAAGCACACAGAACCCCCTACTGGAAAAAAGGGGACTTCTTTGGGTGCTCTGTCTCTTCCTTCTCCTCAAGAAATAACTCAGGCTTTTAAAGTGGTGCAAGCCTTACAAGATCTTTTCCCCCACTGGCCAGCAGCCACCTGTTCAAGTCCCAGCTTGACAGTCTGGCAGCACAAGTAAATCCTCATTTATTGAAGAAGATTATGGTGAATGTGATGAGGAGGATGAACGGGAGCCTATTGAACCCGAGATCTCCCCTGAGCAGAATTCTGGTTCACCTTCTAGAACCACTGAGGATTATTCCTCACATTTCACTTTTGTGAGGAAGATGGCTGAAGCCTTGGACACCACCACAAGTGAAGAAATAGAGGCTGAAGAAGAGGTGGAATACCTCGAGATGATGGGGTCAACTCCACAAAGAAGCTCCTCATGCCTGTAAATAAATTCTTCAAGAAAGATGCACTGAATATTTGACAGACTCCTATTTCTGTTCCCTTCCCCCCCATCTTGATAAGAGGCTGGACAAAAAATGTCAGTTGGAAAGGGAAGGTGCAGAATTTCTGTTTTTACACCCTGACCACCAGGGGTGGTGCAGGCGGCTGCCTGTGACAAGACTAAGGTGCCCCTGGCTTCTCACCCACCAGACAAGGAATCCAGGAAGATTGATAGTATGGCCAAAAAAGGATACTTGTCTGTTTCCTTGGCCATCAGGCAGACTAATTTCCAAGCCTATGCGGCCCAGTATCAGAAGTCTTTATGGCAGTCTGTACTGGCTATGGCAAACAAAGCCCCTTCACCCTTGTCTAATAACCTTGTAGAAACTGCCAGGTTTGGCTTAGAGGCAGCCAAGTATCAATTTTAAATGGCTGTTGATACCAGTGATACAGCAGCCAGGTGGATGGCAAATACTGTTGCTCAACGTAAGTTCGCCTGGCTAAGAGCCACAAATCTTACCCAGAACACCCAAACAAAGGCTCTGGATTTCCCTCTGGAGGGTAATCCCCTTTTCAGAGAAACAGTGGCTTACATGAAGAAGGTGGATGAATATAAAGCCACCTTCAAAAGCAATTCTGCTAAAGAGAAAGCCTCTCTATCCACCAGATCCTATGGAAGGGGAGGCAGGGAAAGGTCCTTTCACACTAGGCTCTTTTTCCAGACAATGGCTGTACCCCAATACAAATAGTATCCCCAGCAAGGGTACTTCAGAAGTAGGGACAGGAGGAGTGCCAGGCCGGGATCTCAAACCCAGCATCAGCCCCAAAGCAAACACACACCCTGATGTGTTTTCACAGGCTGCCTCCTCGATACCTGTTGGAGGCAGACTTTCTCACTACCTCCAGGCTTGGCAACAGATCACCACAGACAAGTGGATCCAGGGGGTAGTGAGTCAGGGACTGTCTCTAAGTTTCAAATCCCTCCCTTTTCTGAGAACCAGAGTGTTCATATCATTCTCCTTTGCAGAGAAAAAGCTGCTGGAGGTAGAGGTTCGAAACCTCCTGCTGTCAAGGGCAGTGGAACCTGTCTCAGCTCAGCAGAAAGGAAAGGGGTTTTACTTAAGGTACTTCCTTGCTACAAAGAAAAATGGAGAGTGGCAGCCTGTCTTGGACCTCAAGGTTCTAAACAAACATCTGACAAAACCAAAGTTCAAAATGGTAAAGACTACTAAAATCTAGCACTAAAAATCTCTCTCTCTCTCAAAGCGAATCTGTTTGTGTGGTAGACTGCTACAGACCCCCATCAGGAGGGTTAGAGATACTAAACCTTCTTTGCAAAATTTTAAACTCGACAAATTCGGAAACCATCATTACGGGAGACCTCAACCTAGACTGGAACTCTACCTGTTCACTGCCTCTAAAGGACTTCTATGGTGCCCACAATCTTTATCAGCTAATCTCAGAAACAACATGTCCTAACAATAAAAATCCAGTGCATAGTACACTCCTGGATTAAATCTTCACTAACAAACCCTATAAAATCTCCTACATAGGAGTATTTCATACCGACATTAGTGACCACATGGCTATAGATTATGTAAGGCACATGCCAAAAATATCCTCTCGGGCAGGATACACCTACAAAAGGAGTTACCACAAATTCAATCCCACAGCATTCTTGGTTGATCTTAGCAGAATTAGATGGCAGGAATTTCACCTTGCTCAATCCATCACTGATACCTACACACCACCTTTCAGACTCTAATCCTAAAGGTGATTGACGCCCACGCACCTGTTGTAAAATCCAGATCAAGGAAAAAATCATGGCCGTGGTTCAATAGCACCTTAATAACAGGCCTAGGCCACAGGGATGCTCTCTGGAAAAAGGCTAGAAAAAACAAATCAGAATCAGATTGGGCTGCCTTTAGAATGATTAGGAATCACTGTACCAAACTAATCAGATCTGAAAAGGCAAATTACTACCAAAGTGTGTTGGGAGTCCAACAAGAATAACAGTGCTAAATTTTGGCAGATCTTGAATGATGTAGAAGGACGTAAACTGTCCTCCTCATTTCCATTCAAAATCATCTCTGGAGATACTACCTGCACCAACAAACATGACATCTTAGAAGCCCTCAATAACCACTTTGCCACTGCTGGCCTAGCCTTTGATACCTCTCCTGTAAGCAAATTGCTGAACCAACAAACTGGCATTGCCACACCTTGGATCCCTTCCAGCACCTCCACCTGCTCTACCTGCTCTACCAAATTTAGTTTTACTCCTGCCTCACTCAAGCAAGTTGAAGACCTCCTAACCCCTCTCAAAATTAAAAAAGTGCAGGGGCTGACCAAATTGCCCTCCTATTTCTGAATCTAGGCTATTATCATCTAGCCCTGCAAATCACTCACCTCTTCAATATGTCACTCCTTCAAGGAGCACTCCCTCCAGTGTGAAAAACAGCCCATGTCATCCCTCTGCTCAAATTTGGTAAACCGAGTGACTTGAACAACTACAGACCCATCTCTCTTCTCCCTATTCTGTCAAAACTTCTTGAAAAGCTGGTAAACTGTCAACCAAGGGAATTTTTGGAGACTCACCACCTACTTAACCCGCTACAGTCTGGCTTTAGACCAAGTCACAGCACAGTCTCTGCATTAGCCAAGGTTACTAACGATTGGCAAATTGCACTTGACGCGAGGAATCATGTCGCTACACTTTTCCTTGACTTAAGCAAAGTGTTTAATACAGTGGATCACGATCTGCTACTGACCCTGTTACATCACATCAGGCTGGACAATAATGCCATAAAATGGTTTTCATGCTACCTTGTTGGAAGGCAACAACAGGTGAAGGTGCAGGGCAACCTTTCTCCCTGCAAAATCCTTCCGAGAGGGGTACCTCAAGGTTCAATCTTGGGCCCTTTATTATTCGTAATATACATAAACAATATTGACCACAATATTACATCTGCCAGTATTCATCTATTTGCAGATGATGCTGTGCTTTATGTCTCTCATCCTACCATTGAATCTGCCTACAGGGATTTATAGCAAGAATTTAATATCCTACAGCAAAATCTGCTACATCTGAAACTTCTACTCAGTGCCAAAAAGACAAAAGTCATGTCTTTCTCCCCATCAACTAATGCATCTTCCGGATCTCATCAGCCAACATGCATATAGTATATATGCAGATTGAAACCCTGGAAAGAGTGGACAATTTAAGTATCTAGGCTTCTGGTTGGACTATAAGCTCTAGTACATCCCTCATGTTGAAGAACTCTCCAAAAAGCTAAAACAAAGGCTGGGATCATTCTTCCATATCAAACGTTTGCTTACCGATGAAGCAAAACTACGATTAGTCAAAACAACATTCCTTTCACTAATTGACTGTGCTGGCTTTCTTTACAGTCATTGCCCCAAAACTGTCCTTGCTAAGCTGGATGTCCTGTACCACAGGGCCTTAAGATTTGTGACTGACTCTCTGTTCAAAACACACCACTGTTCACTTTACAGCCAACTTGACTGGACTTCCTAATCTACCAGAAGATGGTGTGATGCCTCCATCTGGACTGTCAAAGCCCTCATTAACAAACTACCTCTTCACATATCCAGCCTCTTGAATTCAACACCTTGCACATACTCAGGAAATATCATTATATCTTGCTTGATACCCACCAGATAAAATCTCATTTTGGCACCATATCCATTAGCCACGCCTTACCAACCTTGTGGAACTCCCTCCAAATTACCCTAAAACTGATTTGCCTTGTTAGACTATCCTCCTTTAAATCTCTTTTGAAACCTCTGTTGAAGGAAAACTGCCAGTGCTATGCCTAGGGTCCCCCCTTTTGATATTTTATATGGCACTTGCCACTACAGTGTTTGCTACAGAAAAGTTAACCGATAATGGGGCACCACAGGGTTCAGTATTAGGACCGGTCCTCTTCAATGTCTTTATAAGCGACATTGCAGAGGGACTAGAAGGAAGAGTATGTCTCTTTGCAGATGACACAAAGATCTGCAACAGAGTTGATGCACAAGGTGGGGTGGAAAGTATGAGAAGGGACTTGGCAAGGTTAGAGAAATCATCAAATGTATGGCAGCTTAGATTCAATGCTAAGAAGTGCAAGGTAATGCACCTGGGAAACAAAAACCCAGGGGAAGAGTACACAATGGGGGTGAGATACTAACAACAACAAAAATGGAAAGGGACCTGGAGGTAGTCATATCAGATGACTTAAAGGTGGGCAAGCAATGTGAGAGCGCAGTAAGGAGCTGGGGGATACTGGGATGCATAGGGAGAGGCAACACCAGTAGAAAACAGGAAGTTGTTATCCCTCTGTACAGACAGCTGGTGAGACCCCATCTGGAGTACTGTGTGCAGTTCTGGAGACCCAATCTCCACAAGGACATAGACAAGATGGAAGCTGTCCAGAGGAGGGCAACTAAAATGGTGCAGGGTCTGCACCAGAAGACATATGGAGAGAGACTAAAGGAGCTTAATATGTATAGCCTCGAGGAAAGGAGGGAGAGGGGGGACATGATAGAAACTTTCAAGTACCTCAAGGGAATCAACAAAGTCCAAGAGGGTAGCATCTTTCAAAAAAATAGGTGTGCAAGAACAAGGGGGCACAATTTGAAGATAGAGGGGGTGGCTCAGAGGTAATGTAAGGAAGTATTTTTCACAGAGAGGATTGTGGATGCATAGAACAGCCTTCGAGGAGGTTGTGGAGTCAAAAACAGTGGTTGAATTCAAACATGCATGGGACAGTCATAAAAGCAATTCTAGGGGTTGGGGGTAGAAAGAAGTAGGCTGCTGGTTAACTAGGATCTGCAGCTTATCCATTAGGTAGGGAAATGGGCAGACTGGGTGGGCCAAGCGGTCCTTATCTGCAGTCAAATTCTATGTTTCTATGTATGTTTCTCGGCAGATGCGGTACTCCAGAGCGCTACACCAGCAGTGCATTAAGCAGTACCGAGAAATATCTCATTACCGGGTTAATGCAGTAAGAAGTAGTCCAAGTTCTTAATTAATTGAATTACCTATCATCAGCTTAAAATCACCAGGTGGCACTGTTTCTTAAAATTTACTTTGCTAATTTGAAATATTCCGGTAGGTGTCCCCCACAGTCCATAGACCACAGCCCACAGCAGTACCTGAAATCTTTTAATTTAATCTGAGTTCCCCAAGTCCTGCTCTTACTAAGCTGGACCTGCCAAGAGGAATTCGGAGGAATTTTTCAAATCGGAGGAGCCAGGCGCAAAAAGGACCAACTTTGAATTCCCTGCCATTATTATCTATCTTCTTACTTTACGGTCATACACACACAAAACAGGTCGGTATAGTGCCCGACCATGAACCCCTGCATCCCTTCCAACTGTCTGCACATCTAGTCCATGAAAATCATTGGAGTATACATTAATATCCACAAGAAATATTTACATAAATGCATACTTGTAAACATACTGTAAATAAATATTAAAAAATACTCTGTCCAGCATAATTATTCAAGTGGGTTGAACAGGGGATTGAGTTGGCTAAATTTGCGGCATTGGAGTAGGTGTAGTGCAAAAGGGTTTATTTATATCAATAAACAGCAGAAATAAATCAAATTGTATCCAATGGAGATCCTGCTACTGGTGGAGTGGCAAACAGAACTCAGGTGGAGATGCACTCAAAAACAACGGAGCAGGTGCTTGCCTAGAACACCAGTCTAAAGCAAACAGAACAGCAGCACTCTATACAGTAAACAATGAAATAAATGAGTCCATAAAAGACTTAAAAATCCAGCATATGAAGTCAGTCGAGCCCACGGCACTAACCCCTTAGTATCACGGTTGCTGGATTTGTGAGGGAGTGAGAGTAAGACATACTGTAAACATTGGCATTTTACACACATTAAAAAATTGGGGGGGTTCAAGTGGTTTGGGTGGGTTGCAAGCTGCCAGGGATTCTTTACTGGAATATTTAAAAACATGTCTCCTTTTATCTGACTTTGGTCCTGGTACCCACCTCGATACATTGACACTGCAGCTGGGTTTGGGTGAAGGGTAAGACAGGAGATAAGTGGGGGATTTTAACTAACTAACTAATACCCTGTCCACACTGCTCCACGTTTTAAAAAATGTTTTGTGTTCCGTGCTACATCACGTTTGTTGGTGCGTCCACACTGCAATCTGACACCGTGCTTACCATTTCTGAGTTTCCATGCATGCTTGCGGCAAGACCAGGCACTGCAGTGCATGCTGGGATACTCGCGAACAAGCATAGCCACAGATTGAGAAAAAAAATAGTGGGTTGGAACCAGGAGCTCACCACGAGGTCAGGGATGTAAGTAATTTATCCCCTTTTCTCTTGAGCAGCAAGCTACAAGCCCCAGAAGTCGTCGGAGGTTGCCTTAAACCATGTTACAGCAACCATTTTGATCTGGAGCCATGCTCGAAACCTGCTCCAATCAAGTTTCTAGCACGGTTTTCAAACACGGTTTGTAGCATGGTTTTTCCATGCTATAGCGTGGATGTGAACTGGAAATCATGTACCTAACGTAATTCTTGATCTTCTTGGACAAAGTCTCCACCACTCATTCACACTGATGGGAGCTACGCTGGAGGTGCTAGGACCCAGCGGGAGCAAACCTTTTGCAAGAGGGCCAGCGCCAGAGATGGAGCTGCGAGGAGCGGCACCACAAGCCCTTGCTCGTGCAGCAATGACTATCTCAGCATCAACCCTCCAACCGCCTCAGCACCTTTTTTCCAAGGAGGTGCAGCGTAGCTATCCTAGAAGGATTAGCATAACAAAAAACGGACATAAGATAGTCCGAACGACCTGTATAAGAAGGGTCAACAAAGAAGTCTTCACAGCCTAAACATTGAGGGAGTGAAGACCAACAACAGAGAGGTGAGCTCAGGGGATGGTGGGTGGGCGTGTGAATGAGTGGTGGAGATCATCCAAGAAGATCAAGAATTACGGTAGGTAATGCAATTTCCATATCTTCCTGGACATAAAGTCTCCACCACTCATTCACACTAATGGGAGAGTACCGAGCTAATAATCCCCCAAGAGGGTGGCAGGAGAAACCAAGCGCTTACAAATTTAGGACAGAAGTCTGTTAAGGATAGTCCTGCTAAGCGAAAGATGTCACCTGGCATGGACATCCAGGTCATAGTGCTTGATGAAAGTATGCACTAAGCTCCAGATAGCCGCATTGCAAATGTCTGCAATGGTCACGTTGCAGATTTCCGCCAGGGATGCCGTGACTGCTCTAGTAGAGTGAGCGTACACTCTGCCTTCCAGCTTAACCTGTGCAATAGAATAGCAGTGGCGGAGGCATGCTACTAGCCATGCCGAAATGCATCTGATAGCGACAGGTTGACCCACTTGGGTCTTGCTGAAAGAAACAAACAGTTGTTAAGCTTTGTAAATTTCTTTTGTTCTATCCAAATAGAAATGCAGAGCTCTTTTGACATCTAAAGAATGAAGGGTACGCTCTCCTTCATTTTGGAAGTTCGTAAAGTAAGTAGGTAGGACCAAAGGTTGGTTTAGATGGAATTCTGAAACAATCTTAGGGAGAAACTTAGGATGGGTCCTAAGAACTACTTTGTCCTTATGAAATACAGTATATGGAGGGTCTGTGACCAAAGCATGTATTTCAGAAACCCTGCGGGCCGAGGTAATGGCTACCAGGAAGGCCGTTTTCCAAGTGAGAAATTTCATCTCACAGGTAGCTAGATGCTCGAAAGGCTTTCAAGTGAGCATGTCTAGTGCAAGATTAATGTCCCAGGCTGTGACTGGACGTCTGATAGGAGGTCTGGTATGCAGAATACCCTTAAGAAACCTCTTAACTACAAGGTAACTGAGCCAGTGGCAAGGAAAGTACTGGCTCATGATAAGCTGAAATGGCACAAAGGTGAACTTTGACTGTAAAGTATTGTAGACCTGAATTTGAGAGGTCTAAGAGGTACTCCAGAACTTTATTTGGTGGGCAGGAAAAAAGATTCAAAGAGGATTTTGCACACCAGAGAGAAAAACGCTTCCATTTGGCCGTGTACGTTTTTTCTGGTGGCTAGCTTGCACGCAGCCAAAAGAATATCTGAAACTCTCTGAGAGACAGTGAACCTATTTACCTCTATTTCTTCAGGAGCCAAGCGTGAAGGTGAAGTGACCTCAGATTGGGATGGACCACAGGACCCTGGGTCAGAAGGTTCGTCTGAAGGGGAAGCACCTTCGGAGGGGTTTCCAACATACTGTTGAGTAATGGAAACCATATCTGTCGAAGCCAGAAGGGAGCAATGAGGATCATTTTGTCCCCCTGGGACTCAAATTTGAGAAGTACCCTCTGAATTAGAGGAAGAGGAGGAAAGGCATATAGAAAGCATTTTGTCCACTGCAGCCTGAATGCATCCTGACAGAGAATGCCAGGCTCTGGATTTCTGGAGCAGAAGAGAGGCAGTTTTGTGTTGAGTGGGGATGCAAAAAGGTCCAGGTCTGGAGTTCCCCACTCTGCAAATAGTGACTGGTCGACTCCATTGGCAGCACCATGTCAGGGGGCCGGTGCCACGCCGGTGATTTGACGAGGGCTATAGATGGGTCAGGGCCGGGTTCCGGAACCACGGGCAGGTGTGCCAGGAATGACTGCCACCACAGGCGATGCTATCGCCATTTATGGCGCCGTTTCTTATGGGGTTATTGGGGTGGCCAGTATCGAGATCCTCCTGGTCGACTCCTCTTTGGAGGAGGCTGACTCGGATGTGAACTTGGACTGGCTCCCTGATTCTTCAGGATCAGAATCCCCTGTGGTACGCGGTGTCAGGCGGCCCAGCTCAGGCGGCCCAGTGCCCCCATCCCAGAATCTCCATGACGGTCTTCCTCTGAGGATTCCCAGGCTGGGGGTGGCCTGGGTTCCTGGGGGAGGATGACTTGAGGGTTGGGCAGAGGACTGTCCTTCTGGGGGGGGCATGGCAGCCGCCAGCCTTGGTGCTGCTGCACCCTCTTGGAGGGGATCGGGAGTCCTGCTCCCTGGATCAAGGGACCCCTTCACTGGGGTCGAGGAGGAGAGTGCATCCTCGGAATCTGAGGGGTTATGGGGTCGGGGTGAGGGGCATTGGCACTCCTCTGCCACCCCTCGGGGTGCAGGGGGGGAGCCATAGCACCGAGCCCCACCTCTCCTTCTCGGGTTCAGGAGTCCCCTGCAGTGGCACCACCATGGGTTGCCATTCTGAACTCATGCAACCCCAAGTGCATCACAAGGAAGATCCCCCATTTGGGCTCTTCCGGAGTTTGCATTCCCAGGGTACGTCATGTGACCCGGTTTGATTTCAGGCATCCCTCCAGCTCAGGCACCGTTCCCTGGATTCCAAAGCCCTAGCAGAGGACAGTCGTCTCCTTGTAGGTGTCTCTCTTCCATTCCTCTGCAGCCACCCACCTCTCTTCCAGGCCACATGGGTCCTACAGGACCGTTGTCCTGGGACACATTCAGAGGCACTGCGGTGGCCTTCCCATCATATGTTAGGCACATGCACAAATGGATCTTTTGCCTGTCCCCACCACTGAGGGAGTCTTCTGGACATTCAAGTTCCCCATCCTCCTTGGCTTCCTCCTCGGAGGGAGAGAAACCTACTGCTCACCTTTCTTACTACACTGATTTCACTGAATATCAGTACTTTCTTTCGAGGATGTTTGGGGATCTCTGTATTTCCTATGTTAGATGGGACAATACCAAGCAGGAGACACATGAATTCCTGAGTGAATTCAGTGCCCAGCACTTGGTGGTGCCATCCTGGCCTATTCCCTTCCAGGAGGCATCTATCCGCACCTGGCAGTCTCCAGCCGATCCTCTCCCAGCACCGGATGACTGAAGGAGGAGGTACTGTGCTCCATCTGAGTCTCTAGGTTCTCTCCCTAACCTGCCCTTGGGCTTGGTGTTCCTGGAGACCCCTTCCGGGCACTGGCGCCTGGCGTAAGACTGACCACTGGACTCGGATTCCCTATAGTTTGACCGGTGGGGGTGAAGAGTGTTCTCTTCTTCTCATGAGATGTTGTGCATTGTGTCACATCAGGCACACCATGCTGCCTATAACAGGCACTTGTGGTCAATGCTGGCTCAGGTGATAGCATCTGCCTGATACGGAGCAATCTCAACAGGCCATTGCCCTCTCTGCTATAGGCCTGGAACTGGCAAGGCACCAAGCAAGGGCATCTTATGATGCCAATGAGATGGCTTCCAGGCTTGCGGGGACAGCGATCTGCATTAGGTGGACGGCATGGCTTCATCTGTCAAGGTTGTCACCCCTGGCCTGGCATAGGGTGATTCGCTCTGCCTACCAAGGGAACCGCCTCTTTTCTACCAGGGCTAGTAGGGTTCTGCAGGGGCTTCCTCCATCCCCTCATCTTCAGGGGACACCTCCTAGCTCACCTCGGCCTTAGACTTCCAGTCTAGTATTGCCAGGGTTTCTTCTTCCTGTTTCTCACCAACAGGAGGCTGAGGGTCTTGTTCATTCAGGGTTATGTTAGTCCACCTCTGGGGGGGCTTGGTACTCACCCAGCAGTAATGAATGATGAAGACTGACATGGGAAGATATGAAAATTACGTACCTACCATAATTCCTGATCTTCTCTTGTATCTTCACCATTCATTACTGAATCCCACCCACCTTTCCCTCATGGTCCTCATTCTTGGGTGTCCCCACCACCCTGCTCGCTCTCCCTCCCCTTCCTTCTTTCATGGCCTTAGAGCCCAAATCCCCTAGCCTTTGGGTCTTCCTTTCTTCTCTCAGAAGAGGTAACATAAGTCTGGAGAGGGAGGAGAGCGAGTAGAGCCTCATCTTTCTCCTGAAGGAACTCTTTCTGATTACCCTTGAAGGTGTCCCTATTGGCACCTTTTTTCTTAGGCCAAGATAGTTTTATCACCAGTTAACAGGAATAGTTCTTGAATGGTCCTGTTCCTTAGTTCTTGGACTTGGCTGGTATCTCTGGATCTTGTCCTGTGTGTGCCAGTCTGGTGCTAGTCGAAGTCTTCCTAGCCCATTTTCAAAATTGCCTCAGGATCTGGTGGTCTGATTCTTTGGCCTCTGCCTCCCAGGGAGTCAGAACCAGTTTCCTTCCCTATCTCTGTCCACTATCTCTTAGGGCTTCAATCCCCCTTCACCCTCCCCACCACCTGTATTAACACATGGCAGTGTGCTAGAGGGGCCCTTTTTCCCCTTCCTAAGTTGAGCGCTCTTCCTCCTGAACAGATTGTGCACCTTGGCAGTCTATGAGCTCTCAGCTTAAGTGATGAGCTTCGGGATAGCGGGAGGTGCAGGAAATCTGCCTTTTGTGCATCAAGCTGTGCAAACAGTTCAGTCTAACCTTTAGAACAGTTTTGTTTGAAGGGATCCTTGCTTCCTTGTCCTTTGGTTCTTAGCTGATAACTCTTAAGCCAGTTTACAACTTTAAAACAATCTCACAACTTGGCAGAATTTTTCCCTTCTCCCAGCATCTCTTCCTCTTCTTCATTCTTTCTTCCTCTCCCTTATCTGTTCCTCCCTTGGAGCTGCCCCAGGAGTGAGGCCTTGTGGTCCCTCAGGGTAGGGTTCTCCTCTTTCCTGTCCTCTATTGGCTTATTCCTTTTTCAGTTTGTTTCCTTTCCTTTTATTATCCCTCGACTCTCTTGTCTCATTCTTATTCTTCTATTCTTTCATTTGCCTCTCCGACTTACAGAACTGGGATGGAGGATGGGTCTGTGATGCCTAACGGCCACCCCTCGCACACCACGCAGTGCGTCGCACTTGTGGGTGGCGCCATAGGCATCGACCCCTCCCTCCAAAAAATAAAAACCTCCCGTAGCGGATGCACGCCTTCGGCTTACACCCATCAGTAATGAATGGTGAAGATACAAGAGAAGATCAGGAATTACGGTAGGTACGTAATTTTAATTTTTTTGTTAACAATACAGCACAGCAGTGAAGGATTATAGAAATATGTACAGTAGTTTAAAAAAACAGGCCAATTACTGTACATTCAAGAGAACATGGCTCTCTGTTCTTTTTTTTTATTGTTGCTGTTTTCTCTCTGAATTTCTAAATACTCGAGAAGCAGTTTCAACAGAGAATGGTTCAAAATAAAGTTATGCCATCAGCATGCATTCATCATGCACATTTTCCAACATCAGTATATGAAAGATCTCTCACTCACACTCGTGCTGACATACAGTAGCACTGGTGACATCTTAGTGATTGCTGGACATAATTTGAACATTCACTTATGGAGTTAGGCTCTAATGACAGTGGATCCTGCATGATGGATGAGATCATTTGCACTGTGATGTTCCCAGTTCAATCACATCAAATAGCGCAACTCCATCTCCAATTCTAACAGCAGTGTGGGCACTCCTAGCAGAGACGTTGCACGATTTATTTATTTATCTGAATGAGAGACAGCACCTCTTTTAAAATTGTCAGTCTAGTTTTCAGTAAACAACTCCTGATTCCAAACCACTACTGCTTAACACTGGAATAAAAAATATGTTTTGTGAATGAGAGGCAAAATGATGTCATATTAACTTACAATTAAACTATGCTTTATCAATACTTTGTGTGGTAGAAGTGTCAGTGCAGTTGTCAGTCAAATAAGCTTGATGACAATCGCACTGACATTTCAAACAGATGTGATGCCTGATATTGTAGGTGAGGATTTATTGCTGTTTGTTGATCTTCAAAACACACACTTCAGACTTGGAGGGGGGAAGGTATTGTTGCAGCCTTATGCAGTAGTGGTTCGGTACCAAGGGATGTGTGCTGCTGAATATCTTCCTTATTATTAGAGTCTTAAGTAGCAGTGGTTAGGGATCTGCGTTTGTGTAACAGTGCATGTGAAAAAAAAAAAACTTCCAATATCTCTCATAAGGGATCTATCTCCCTTTGCTGGTCTCCCACAATAAAGACACAATACACGTCTTTAACAGCCACATTATTTACTGGGACTTTCTGTGTTGCTGTCTGCTCCTGCTCCATTCCAATACAATTAACACACAGAGTCAATGGCCGGACATCCTTGGCTTAACATTGTAATAAGCACTCCATATAGAGCCCTCCTCTCCTAGTCCCCAAAAACAAAAACACAGCACATAACAAATCAATATGATACTGTAGTAGTCTAATTTTATTTTCAGTAGCAGCCCCAATATTCACTATGAGCTTCTATTCTGCTGACTTCTCCGGCTCAGTTCCACACCACAACATGAAAGAAAAAATTACTCACCTTAGTAATGTTGTTTCTTCTAATGGAGTCTTGCTATATTACGACAATTGCAGTTTGTCTCACCATTAGAACTGCTCCGGAGGTGAAAGAGTTAACTTCCATGCCAGGCATGGAACTTAGAGCACGAGCTCGGTTAGAAAAGCTCTGTCTGGAATATTTCAAACTGAAACTGTCAGATCTATATGAGCAAAACTCACTAAGGTTCTGTGTGGAAGCTGTAATCTACACTAGCCAACTGGCTATTTAAATATTAACACATTTTCCTGGCCCCAACACCAAGACTCAAGTCAGGGGACCAGAAAAAGATAAGACAAGATAAGATAAAATAAAACACAACACCCAAACACCCCAAAAAAAGAAGGGGTGGAAAACATAAAATGGGCATCAATAAGTGCCAACACTGGACTGCCCACCCCATACCCAAAGTAGAAGTTCTGAGAGGGGCAGGCTGGGGGGGAGGTCATAATATAGCAAGACTCCATTAGAAGAAACAACATTACTAAGGTGAGTAATTTTTTCTTCAAACAACATGAAGTCTTGCTATATTATGACAATTGCAGACTACACAGTAGTACCTCCATGGAGGAGGGACAGAACCTACTTAGGGAATAGGCTCTGAAGCAAGCATGGCTGTGCCAAACCGAGCATCCCTCCTGGCCTGGATATCCAGGGAGTAATGCTTGGTGAAAGTGTGTACTGTTTTCCAAGTAGCTGCTTGACATATCTCTAAGATAGGGATGTCCCTGGCAGCAGCTAGAGACGCAGCTGTACCTCTGGTAGAGTGAGCCCTCAGGCCTGAAGGGGGAACCTTACCCTGTTTTTGATAGCAAAATTGGATACAAGAGACAATCCACCTGGCAATGGATCTCTTAGTGGCAGGTTTCCCTTTCCCAACCTCACCATAAAGTGAGAAATAGTTGGAGAGTCAAACCTGTGACCCTTAGTACGCTCTATGTAGTAACTAGGGCCCTCTTAACATCTAAGCTGTGCAACCTCCTCTCACCAGAGGAGGAATGGTCAGTGAAGAACACTGGAAGAGAAATAGATTGATTAAAGTGAAAATCTGAAACCACCTTAGGCAAAAACTTCCTGTTAGTCCTGAGGACTACCTCATCCCTGTGAAAGGAAATAAAGTCAGTCTCCACTGACAAAGCTTGTAACTCACTTATGCGCCTGGCAGAAGTAATGGTTACTAGAAACACAGTTTTCCAAGTCAAGTACTTGAGCTCTGCCGAAGACAGAGGTTCAAAGGGGGGGTTCAAAGGGGGGTTGCATCAGCTGAGCAATGCAAACATTAAGATCCCAGGCAGGGGCAGGGTCCCTGAATGGTGGATTGGTATGAAGCAATCCCCTGAAAAACTTGGAAAATACAGGGTGAGCAGAAAGAGAAGAGGGCTTCCCTGCTGAAATAAAAGCAGAGACAGCTGCCAAAATGCACTTTCAGGGTAGCTGGTCTCAGTCCCAAAGAATTAAGATGGACCATATAGTCCAAAACAGTGGGCAAATCAGCAGATTCTGGAGAAATATGCTTCCCAGAACACCATATGGAAAACCTTTTCCATTTGGAGTTATAAGTAGCCCTAGTGGAAGGCTTCCTAGAAGCTTTCAAGATTTTGAGAACACCTTGAGAAAGGTGTAGGTCAGCAAACTCTAACTCCTCAAGAGCCAGGCCTTGAGATTGAGGGATTTGAGATTCGGATACCAAACTCTCCCCTGGGCACAGGTTAACAAATTGTGGTTCCTGGGGAGACTCAGGGGAAGATGGACTGCTAAGGACAGAAGGAATGGGTACCAGGGCTGCCTGGCCCAGTCTGGAGCAATCAGAATCATCTTGCAGGGCTGAGATCTGATTTTGACTAGCACCTTGAACAGGAGAGGGAAGGGGGAAGGTATAGAAACTTCCCTTCCCAATCGAGGAGAAAGGCATCCAGGGGGACTGAGCCCAACACTGGGGGCCTGCAACAAAAAAGTGGAAGTTGATGATTGTCTGGGGCTGCAAAAAGATCTATCTGAGGGGTGCCCCATCTGGCAAAAACTATCCCCAGTACTCGGGGATCCAGTGACCATTCGTGATGGCCCTGGGAAATCCTGCTGAGAGCATCTGCCAGGACATTGTCCTTGCCTGGGAGGTGAACTGCTATGAGGGAAGTGTTCAGGAAATAAGCCAGAGACCACAACTTCATTGCCTCGGTGCACAAGGCCGAAGACCGAGTGCCCCCTTGTTTGTTGATGTACCACATTGTAGTGGTGTTGTCTGTTCTGACCTGTACCACTTTGTTCTGAACAGATGCAGAAAAACCTGAAGTGCTAGAAAACAGCTCTGAGTTCCAACAGATTGATGTGGAGCAGAGATTCCTGAGGGGACCACAATCCCTGGGTGAGAGGTCGTCCATGTGAGCTCCCCATCCCAAAAGGGATGCATCTGTAGTAAGGGTCAAGGAGTGAGATAGAGGGATGAAGGAACCCCTTGTCTCAGATTGCTCTGATCCTGCCACCACCTGAAGGGCCTGGATCAGGGTTCAGTCACTGGGATCAACTTGGATAGGGATCTCTTCTTTGAGACCAAAAGGCTCTCAAATGGAACTGAATGTCCCTCATCTGAAATCTTGCTCCTTGCACTACAGCTGTGGAAGCAGCCATGTGTCCTAGGAGCTGTAGGAAATGCCTTGCTGGTCAGAGACCTGCAGAGTGAAGGAGGAGGCCAGGGCCACCAGGGTCCTTACCCTTTCTAGGGGAAGGAAGGCTCTGGTCTGCTTTGTGTCCAGTTCTGCACCTATAAAGGTGAGTACCTGGACAGGTTCCAGAACTGACTTTGGAAGATGGAGAAGAAAGCCCAGAGAGGTAAGCAGCTGCTGGGTAACTAGCAGGTGTGATTTGACCTTGTCTGGAGACTGACCCACAATGAGCCAGTCGTCTAGGTAGGGAAAGATGGCAATCTTTTGCCTTCTTAAATGAGCAACTGCTACTGCCAGGCATTTTGTGAATACCCTTGGGGCAGAGGTAAGGCTGAAGGGCATTGCTCTGAACTGATAATGGCCTGAGGGCAGTTCAAATCTGAGGTACTTTCGGTGGGAGCTTCTGATAAGAACATGGAAGTAGGCATCCTTCAGGTCCAGGGAAGCTAGCCAGTCCCCTGGCCTTAGGGAGGGTAAAATCATTCCCAGAGTCACCATTTTGAATTTTGGTTTTAAAAGGTGCTTGTTCAGATATCTTAGGTCCAGGATGGGCCGCCATTCTCCTGTCTTTTTTGGGGTAAGGAAGTACCTGGAGTACAGACCCTTGCCCTGGTGTAGGGGAGAAACCCTTTCTACAGCTCTGAGAGCCAGGAGGGTTGAGACTTCTGTTTCCAAAGCAAGAGTCTCTAGAGGATTTGCAGGTGGAAAAGATCTGATTCTCATCTTTGGAAATTTTTTGAAGCTGAGAACCAGACCCTGGCTTACTACTTCCAGGACCCACTTGTCTGATGTTAAAGACTCCCAGTCCTGGACGAAGTAAGCCAACCTGCCCCCTACAGGTAATGGAGAACCGGTCCTGGGCATCCCATCAGGGTGCCTGTTTGGCAGGGGCTTTAGGCTGAGGGGTGGGAGCAGGCCTGCTTGTACCCCGTCTGCCTCTCCCTCTGAAGAACCCCCTCTGAGCGTAAGCTGAAGAGGAGGCCTGGGTTTGGTAAAAAGGTCTGTGAAAAGGCCTGCCTCTACCCCTGGGGGGCTGCCTCTGAGGGGTGGCTTGCCGTTCCTTGGCTTGTGCACTCCTATAAGTGGTTCTATATTCATCCATTTTCTTCATATAATTCTCTGTCTGCTCCCCAAACAGAGAATTTCCAACCTCAGAAAAATCCATAGCCTTAGCCTGGGTATCCTGTGACAAACTACGAAAAGCCACAGATGTAGCCATGACTCTAGAGGATACATCATTAGAATCCACTGCAGCATGGAATTGCACCTTAGATGCCTCAATACCATCAGCAGCCACTTGCTCCAGCTCCTTGGCAAGCTGGCCAGGGGCCTGTTTGGCTAAAGCCATGACAGTATCCCATCTAGATTTCTGGTATCTTGCAACATAAGCCATATAATTTGCTTGTCTGAGTCCCAAGGACGCTGCCATGTATTGTTTTAGCCATGGCATCAATCTTCCCTGGAGTCCTTGTCAGGAGGATGTGAAGCCAGGGAATATTAACCTTATCACAGGCTGCAGCCTGAACTACCCTAACATGGCTGCATTGCTGTGAAAGAAATTCTGTATCAGGACCTGACAAAGTGTACCTCCTGTCCATCTTTTTATCCACAGGAGGCACAGAATTAGGAGCTTTTAAAATTTTTATTGTTTGTTTCCTAAAGTTTATGTAAAAGGTAGACAATCTCCTGGACTCTGGGATATCCATCATCTCTACAAAGTCAGGCTCCTCTTGCTCATCCACAGCTTCCTCCAAAGGAAGCTGGAGGTTCAACAACTTTTTTATAAAACAGAAAATGAGAAGGGGACTCAGAAAGCCTAGGGGGAGATTCTCCTAAAGGTATGTCTGGGGAGATGTCCGGTTCAATGGGCACATCCAGACTTTCAAAGTCACATTCACACTGTTCATAATTATCCTCCCCCTCCTCTGGTTCATAAAACTCCTCTATATCATATTCTTGAACCGGTGGAACCGGCTGAACCGACCTTTTGCCAGATAGTGGTGGTTCGGACGGAACCGGGGAAAGTGACTGGACAATTTGGATTGCTTTGGCTATCTCTGCAGCAGTTGGAGAAGGAATTTTTGACTCCACACCTGCTGATTTTCTAGTTCTCTTTGCTGGAACTGGCTCCTCTGAGTCAGCTTTACGTTTGCCCGAGGAAGTCTCGCCCTGGTCAGAGGGCACTCCCTCCGGTTCGGTTGGCACCGAACCGGGCTGGCCATCCGGGTCAGCGGACTTTTTGGCCTCTCGTTCCCTGAGCCTACCAACTCTCTTATCTAGGGTAGCTGCAGGGAAATTCTTGCAAATCTGGCAGTCTGCATTAGGGTGGTCAAACCCCAGACAATAAACACATGTGGTGTGTGGGTCAGCCTTAGCAAAGGCTTCCCCACAGACACTACAGTGTTGAAACCCAGTGGGCCCGGTTTTTCTTTTGGGTTTCTCAGACATAATGCCAGCCTAACCAAAAACTTGCCCTTTTTCCGGCAGTGCCAGGCAAGACACCCTTATCGGTTCCCAACCGTGTCACGGGTCGTGGAAAACCATAATGAAATCTGTTTTTTTTAGAACCGATAAGAACCGGGAACCGCACTCTAAATAGCTTTTAAATGCTTCAGAATAAAGTTTTAAAACAACCTGATCGGTTCAAACCGAACCGATAAACATTTACAAGTTCCACACAGAAATAAACCTGTCTATTACTTACAATACCACAGACAGAGCTTGAACCGATCGGTTTGCAGTTAAAATAATAATAATCGCGGTTGAATTTAACCGAGAAAAACTCATTTAAACCGAGAAATGAACCGAGCAGTAGGAGGAATCTCCGGAGTGACTGTTCAGTGAGGCAGAGTAAAGAATCTAACAGTTTCAGTTTGAAATATTCCAGACAGAGCTTTTCTAACCGAGCTCGTGCTCTAAGTTCCATGCCTGGCATGGAAGTTAACTCTTTCACCTCCGGAGCAGTTCTAATGGTGGGACAAACTGCAATTGTCATAATATAGCAAGACTTCATGTTGTTTGAATGAATGCTTGTTTTTTTGATTTGTTATTTATTTTTGTTTGTTCGTTTAATTTTTTATAACACTCAGCCCTCCCTTCTACAGCAATTCCCTATTCAATCTCCTTTCCCAGTCCCACAAAACCAAGCAACAGTAAACAAACAAACATAAAAAAACTAACAAAAAACTCCTGATTTAATGTGTGTACAGCCACATTATTGACTTAGAACTTCTGTGCTGCTGTCTGGTCCAGCTCCCTTGTACACCGTAGCAAGTAATGCTGTTTTTTTCCATTTTTTTTCCCCTTGCAATTGCCTTGAACTAGGTTGTCAATTGCTTGTTTTTCACTCAACCCTCCCTTACAGAGTGACTCCCTGTACAGTAGCAGCTGCAGTATTCACTTGAATAATCTGTGCTGCTAGCTGGTCTGCTCCACTCCCCTGTAGACCGTAAAAAGTAGTACTGTACTTGTTTTTTTCCCCTTGCCTTGCATTTAAGTGGCAAATGCTTTACTGGACCCAGCTATCCCTTGGATCATTTACCTCCCTCCCTTTGCTTGTGATCTTGTTACCTACCCTGGTCTCGCAAATCCAAGACACCATACATTTCATTTTGTTTAGCAGTCATATTTAAATGTTATAGTCTAATTTTAGTAGAAGTCCCATGTCATTTTTGTTGCAGCCACAATATTCACTTGGGGGTCAGTGCTGTTGGCTATTCTAGTTCTGTTTCCCAAAAGGGAAGTTAAAGACCTTCAGTGAACAGTGACAGCTTTTTTAAACTGCAGAAATCCACTGCTCCTCCATCACCTCTCACCCCTCCCCCAACTTGATTGTTTCCATAGACCTCAAATAGGGACATTTTCAATCAGGAGCAAGCCACTTCCTTGCATCCCTCCCCCCACTGATGGTTTGCCATATTTCACCCTCACAACCCTTTAGCCTCTAGCAATTAATCAGTGCTCATTTCATTTATATAACATGTCTGGATTGCAGTCCTAGTAAGTAGTGTAGGCTGCTTTTTTTTTTAAACCGGGAGTGACACACTAAGCTGAAAGCTTGTTTACAGGTGCGACCTGGGAGCACAAGGAAGTTAAGTGACTTGCTCAGGATCACACAGTATGCACCTAGGCAGCTGTGGGATTCAAACCCAGGTCTCCAGATCTGCAGCTCAGAGCCTTAACCCACTGCTCTTATCATTTATAAAAAGTTGAGACAAATTCAATGATTGTTAGGTCAATGTTAGATAATTTTTTAAAACAATGGGTTTCTCAGTTGACATTGATGCTGCATGTATTTTGTTTAAAGCTGCACTGTCAGAGTTACTGGCTGGATTTTTAATGTCAATGTGTCTTGTAACAAGTCTCCTTTGCAGAATGTGCTTCACGGGGCTTACCTTTATCCCTTTTTGTTCCATTTCTTTTGTTTCTCAATTTCTTTGTTTATCCCTGTTTTGTTAATCCCCTCGGTCCGACAGTATACCTCCGTTCTGTTGTCCCTGCCCACACGTCAATGCGTCATACTCTGTCCTAATGAGTATGTAGCCCCAGGCACCTAAGGTCATTTGTCACCTGTGCTCGAGCATTTCCATCTTTTTAGAGGCGTGCAGTGTGGGAAGCAATCCGATTCCTTTAGTTCCTGCTCAGATGCTCTGGGAGGTGAGTTCCCATCGTGCCAAGCTTCTTTACTGATAGTCTCAACTGCTTTCTGCTGTTACCACCGTAACATCCTTCTTATTGCTAAAGTAGTAACTAATGAGAGGTACTTTTGCATTTATTTTTATAACGTTTGTTTTGTCTGTCCATTGCATGTACCAACAAATCCCAGTGAGCTTAATACAGTTTCTCACTTGTTCATGTGTTCGATTCGGTTTCATCCGTGTAATAAAAAGAATAATGCAAGAATAGCCTTTTACAGAATGACAAACTATACCTATGTTGTTACTGTATGTGAATCAAAACCACGCCGCTCCGCTTCAGTTCAGACTAAAAGGCTGTTTCATTAGTAGCTGATAAAGACTTGCAGTATTACCTCTCTTTGCGTTAAATTAAAATAGTATACATTTAGTGCCCAGTTCCAAAAGCCTGCACAGATTCTTAGGTTTACAAAACGATTTGCTGTGCAGACTGTAACTGGTATATAGCAGTAGTCATGACAAGCAAGCTTGTGCATGAGGACCAGGAGCGACAACAGTTTCATAGCTGATCATGACCACTTGAATTAGTGCCGCCTTCCTATAAAAGTTACAAAAACTGCTAATCTGTCTGATTAGCCTTGCATCCAGTTTGAAGTCAATTTCTTTTCGCGTTTTCCGTCCCATATTACACCTTGCTCCACGGTAGCTACTCATTGAGGTCATGATATATTGTATCTGAATCTAGGGCTCTCATTCCTGTTGTCTGCATTAGTTAGTCTAAGATTGCAACCCTGTTGTTCGAGTTCTATCATGTTCTCCACAGGGTTCCTTTTCTTTTTTTAAATTTTCCACTGCAAAGCTGTTATTTTTCACAGCTCACTCTGGTGAAATCAAAAATCGTTAACAGAAATCATGTCTATTTCTGTTTGGACTTTTTTACATTGGGGATATTTTTAATACAGTCTGTAAACATATCAGTGGTACAGTGCAGTTCGTTTTTGGTTATTCATTGGCTCATTTCTGGAGTCATGTCTGCTTTTTCGAAATTGACAATCTTACTGTATTTAGTGCTCTATATTACTCTTCTCAAGATGGGTCATCACATTTCAATCTAGATTTCGTTTTCATTTGTTTGTGCAGAACGAAATTTTTTAGTTAATTATAAATGCAGCTTTTGTTTTTCGATGTTCATTGTGTGTGTGTGGGGTGCGTAAGCGGATCCATTTTCTGTTTTTCATAGCAATATTGAAAGTGCAATATCAAAATACAATAAAGTATGCTCAAGGGCATTTTAGCCATCTTGAATTTTATCTCTAGCCGTCCCAGACCTTTTATTTTAGTCGTGTACTTTTTTCACGCTGGAGCCCAAAGCCCTTTTTCAGCGGTGGCGTGGGTTACACTAAAGGCAGCGACTGAAAGATGGAACACATCCAACAATTTACAAACAGTCTAAATTTCACTTACAATGCAGGTACAACTACACCGATTCAGATGCGATATACTGCTCCATGTGAACACCGCAAACCAAAGCACCCCGAGTTAGCAAGCAAATATTGCTTTAGTTGAACTTTTACAATCACGGGAGTGTTAGCATAAGGAACATCATTATGAAAGTTGTTCCAGCATTTGGTGACATAAACTGACCCTTCTTGGCAAGGTGTAGTATTTTCAGATTGGTTATTTTTGGCACTACCTTGCTTGGCACACCACTATCAATTTAATCTTGGATAAACCACAAATGAAACTTTTCGTTTTATTACGTGAGCATAGTTGGTTATATCCTTAGAGCTGCAACTCAATTTTGGCACAGCAATTACTGCTCTACAACAAGGGTGACATGAAAGGTCAACTTTTTTGCACTTAGTCCAATGTAACACGGTGCATTTTAACAGACAGACATGAGTAGTTACAAAACCAGAGGTCATGAAACTACTTGGTATGATTTCTGAGATTCAGGAATGGCTGCACCAATACTTCCCTGAGAGCAGGGGCCCTTTGAACCTATCTGAAGGTCTGAAAACGTTCCCTCTCCTAGCAGCATGGACTCTTAA
Source organism: Neoceratodus forsteri (assembly GCA_016271365.2). NCBI lineage: Eukaryota > Metazoa > Chordata > Ceratodontiformes > Ceratodontidae > Neoceratodus > Neoceratodus forsteri. Next base: position 336,318,596 of record CM028129.1, on the reverse strand, counting down.
TCTGGGGCAGCTACATATGCTTCTTGTGAGCTACTTTCACAATTCAGATATCACATTAACATTAGTTTCTGATAGCTGGCCATGCTCTAATCAATGCAGGTAATGAGTTTTTTCAATGGTGAAACCTGTTTATTGGTCTATGGTCAGCCTCCATTTGGCAGAGGGTTCAATGGTCTTTCCCATAAAAACACATACTTTTGTGTGCTACGTGTGAATAGTCAAGGAAGTAGGGGGTTGCTGTATACAGACTGTCTTACAATGGTAAACGCTGTTAATCGTAACCCCACTAATTCTTGTTTGCCACAGTCCAAGATATCCATCTGTGCCCTCTCCAGGCTATCTGATATATCCCTTTGAATTGTGGATAGCTAGTGATCTGTGATTCCTCAGGTAGTCTTTTTCACCTAATTTCACCAGGAATTCATTGCAGTCATTGACCCAGCAGAACTTGGGAGTAACTAGAACATTAAATAGGTGGGTAGTAAATACCCCTCTATGCCTTACTACCTCTGTGTATTTTTCAGATAGCAGGTTGCATGGGAACGGTGGGTGCAAAAAAATAGGCAAGGATTTATCTGTCATCATTTTCAAGCTTGTTCTGATCCTTATTATTATGGTCCTTATGTCTTGGTTATACACCAGGACAGAGGAGCTGATTCCTTAACACCAATAAATGACCTTATATATATGACAAGCCAAACCCCCAAGCTAAAGGGGGGGGCATCAGAGTAGAGGCAAAGTGGGGGAATTCTGGGAGGGAAAGTGAAAGGAGCAGGTCGGAGGGTAGCGTCACTCAATGCGAGGAGTCTAGGTAACAAATCTACAGAGTTACAGGCTCTCTTGGCAGTGGGGCATGTGAACATTGCAGCCATAACAGAAACTTGGGCCACCCAGTACCAGGACTGGGATATAATGATCCATGGATACAGGCTATTCAGGAAGGACAGGGCAAACAGGAAAGGGGGGGTGGCGCGCTCTGTAAGTGAAAGAATAAGGTGCATAAGGGAAGAGGGGGAGGAAGACAGGACAGAGGTTATGAGGTTCCGTGTGTACACTGTATACAGTATGTGCTCATTCAGAACTCAGTCGTTAGCTGGCCATGGTGGTAAGTGGTGGGCTGTGCAAGTCACTGGCTCAGTAATACATGGGGGGATTGGAGTGGCATATCTGTTAATGGGTGAAGCGGGGCTGGGGCTGTCTGCTATACCACCAGGGCATTTAACTATGATATTATACATATTGCTATCATCATAACAGGAGATCAGGGCTTGTGGGGTGGGGGGCTAGCCTACCAGGGATTATTGACTTAAACATTACCGGGTCTTAGGGCATGGGGGAGATGGTAGACCACCAAGGATAATACAAATTGTATTAAACATATGGATGCCATAATGGCAGATTGGGGATCGCGGCTGGGGTGGGGGTGCTGCTAGATTACAAGGAATAATACATATTTTGCTAAACCTATAGATGCCAAAATGAGAGATTTGAAATCGGGGCTTGGGGGGGGGGTGGCGCTTGACTACCAGTGATAATGATTTAAACATTATGGGTATCAGGACTTGGTGAGGCGTTCCACTATCCCACCAGTCAATGCTCGGGGAACAGTGCCACAAAGATGCCCATGGCTTGTGGCAACATGTCCAGGAACACCCTCAGTTTGTCGCACTGCTATGGTTGCCACATGGCATGGGACTTTGGCGTTGGGACACTAATGGATATAAAATCGGGCGCATGGTCTCTGGTGCGCCGGCAATTGGTGCAAGTCACCTTTAGTATGGCTTGAAATGACTTTTGAGAATTGTGCCCATTTATTGTGCTAGGATGTCTTATTTGAGATGAAGAGATCTAGCAATGCAGAATGAACCATGCTTCTGTTGCTATTGGCCAAACTTCAAAGCTTTAAATAACTTTTACATTTACAATATGCTTACTCCAGGAATGATTTTAAAATATTGTGTAGTCATTACTACATCATGATGTTAATCAGTGCAGAGCTGTTACACAGGGGTGTAAGGAATCAGAATCTCTTTCAAGTAGTCAGTACCAAGACCGTGTAGGGCTTTGTAGGTCAACAAACCTACCTTAAAGGTGATCTACCACTGAATTGGCAGCCAGTGCAGATCGCACAGCACCGGGGTAATGCGAACTTCTAGATACCCCTGTCACTAAATGAGCAGCAGCATTCTGCACCAGCAGCAAGTTGCAGATCTCAACCCCAGGAAGCCCTAGATAAAGGGAGTTGCAGTAGTCAAGATGAGAGGTCACAAAGGCAAGGACCAATACAGGCAGATCACTGGATGGAACTAGGTGTTTGACCCTGGCAATATTCCTCAGATGGTGAAAAGCTGACGTGACGATTGCCGACACCTGATGATGAAGGGTCAGCCCGTTGTCAAGCACAACTCCAAGGTTGTGCACCTGTTCGGAAGTAAGGCTCTGAGCACCTCCCAGAAATATTCCAGAGGGACGCTCAGTCCTCAACCCCTCTATTCTGTGACCCGGGTCCACTACCATGACCTCAGTCTTTCCCGCGTTCAGCTTTAACCAGTTCGAATTCATCCAGTCTTGGATTTTAGCTAGGCAGTTATTAAATACTGAGAGTGCTCTAACCTGGTCAGGGGCAAAAGACCAGTAGAGCTGCGTGTCATCAGCATAGCAGTGAAACTGCAGCCCATACCATCTTACAATGTCTCCGAGGGGTAGCATATACACTGCAACCAACATGGGGAACAGCACCGAGCCCGAGGAACACTGCCGGACAGAGAAAAAGGGTCAGAAGGAAAAAAAACATGACACAACTCTCTGTGTTCTACCAGCTAGGAAAGATGAAAACCATCTGAGTACTGTACTGGACAGGCCACAGATGGACCTCAGTCGTTTGAGCAGCACCCCATGGTCTACAGTGTCAAAAGCTGAAGAGAGATCAAGGAGTACCAGAATGGAACAGTTTCTCTGATCTCTCACCATCTGGAGATCATTGAGCACCCGAACCAGAGCAGTCTCAGTACTGTGCCTCTTACGAAAACCTGACTCGAGAGGTTCATAGACATTATGGATGGTCAAATGGTTCTCCAGCTGGATTGCCACTACTTTCTCGATAACCTTACCTAAAAAGGGAAGGTTCAAGATAGGTCTGTAGTTAGCAAAATGCCGGGTCCAATGACGCTTCTTCAGAAGGGTGTCACCACCACCTCCTTCAGGGTGCTTGGAAACTCACCCGATTCAAGGAGCACTGGACAGTTTGTGCCAGAACTGGGCAAATGATCTCATAACAACCCAAAATCAGGGAAGTTTGGCCCGGCCCTAAACTACAGCACATAATGTGCATCCCCTGGACAATCCTCATAATATCTTTGAGGACCAGCAGGTCAAAGGAACTCCAGGAAGTATGAGTAACAGTGAACGAACGCTGACAAACTGCATCCCCCATAGAGCGAGTCAGACGGATTTCCGACCTGATGTTATCCCCCTTATTCACAATGAAATGAGAGAGCTCATCACATTCATTTTGTGAAAATGCTCACCGTTGCTGCAGACAGGCTGGGTTGCACAACCTGCCCACAGTTTGGAAGAGCTGAGCCAGTCGATTCTGAGTGACAGCAATTCCCTGGACAGGAACTAAGCATTCTTATGGAAGATTGCTGACTGGTAGAGCTGATATTGTTCCACCAAACTAAGGCGGTTGACCTCCAGAGGCGATTTCCGCAAATGACGCTCTAACCTTTGTTCCACACGTCACAACTCCATCAAGTACCTGTCAAACCAAGGGGTCCGAGGGTGGAGTGAGAGGGGATGAACACAGACAGGAGCTATCAAGTCCAGGGCTTAGGAAATGGCTTTATCATAGGCCAGAACCAACTATTCTGGACTCAATCTGGCATCTGGAAACTCAGAGAGGTCACTCACAGCTGTCAGGTCTTCAGGGAACACATCTCGTAAATGGTGGTAACTGACCATCTTCAGCGGGGCACAAAAATTGAACCTCACAATGCAGTGATCGGACCAACTGACAGGTTCCACCCCCAGGTCAGAGGTCTCAGTCCCCAGCAGGAAAAACAGTTCCAAAGAATGACTGTGATAATGGGTAGCTGAAGAAACAATCTGAATGAAGCCCAGTGATGCCATTATCTGGAGGAAGTGCTGGCCAAATGGCGAGAGTTCTTCATCGAACCAGGCATTGAATTCATGTAGGACCATTAGTCTGGCCAACTCAAATGGCATGTCAGAGGCAAAATCTGACATTTCCTGCAGGAATCACTTCTCATCCCTGGGTGGACGGTAGTCGAGAGCTATCCTCCAACCCACACCAGCTACCACTGTACATTCAAAGGATTTAGCCTCAACTTGTACACCAGTGAGGCCCAGTCTGGTCTTAAACAGCCCGCTCCCCACCGTCCATTCTCAGGCGGTGAATCATCGATACCTGGCTGGAATTGCTGCCTCCAAATGGGGCCATCATTTTCATCCAGCCAGGTCTCGGTCATGCAAGCCAGATCAGCTGTTCCAACAAAATCTGCAATAATTGCAGTTTTCTTCGTAATAGATATGGCATTGCATAACACCGCACGAGTTGGACGGTGTTCATTAGCCGTCCCATCTAACTGCCCATCAAAAGCAATGGTGTCTTTGTGCATGGGGACTAGGCATGGATTACCACGTTCCATGTTGCATTTCGCCCCAGGGCATCTTCTAAACCTAACCACCCCTTTGCGACAGAACTGCTCCTTGTTAATGTCCGTACCCCCAACCGCGCCCACCCCCATTTCTCCTACGTACAATGCCCAACATCCAACAGCGTTGATAAATAACAAAGGGCAAAGGAGGGGGGAGAATGGGTGGAGGGCATGGAGAGAGGAGGCCGAATAGCATAATGCCTATTTGTTTGCCTTTAAACTCTAAGAACAAGATAAAAAAAAATTTACTTTGAAATCACTAAGTGGTATACAGCATGGTCCAGATCGTATTTTTAGAACAGCTCTTGTATCTTTCAAGGCCTCCTGTTATTGGCACCAATCGTGTTAGCCGGAATGGCCCAGTTTATGTTGCACCACACAACGTTTTAAGCATAATATGTGGAGGCAACCTGATTGACTTGATGCTAGCCCAAGATCAAATCTTATTTTTCCATCTTTTTTTTTTTTTTTTAAATTCTTCTTCCCTCCAGTCACGGCCCCAAGAGGCATCTCTCAGGTCTCCTGCCTATTCCTGCCCACCTGAGGTCCCCCTGAACCTGTGACTCCTCTCTCCACCACCTCTCCCACAGCCAGCACCCCCAGCTTAACCCCTGTGGGGTGGGGCTGCTCGTCCTCGTTGGGCACTCTCACACACACAGTATCTGGCTGAGGCAGTGGGCAGTGGGCCCTGGGTGGAGGACCTGGAATGCCAGGCCGTGTGGATCTGGTGGTGGGCATGGGGGTCAGGTGCCATCGCCTCCGCCTCGGAGCCATGTTATTCCTTGTTCTTGGTGCCCTTCCCCCTGCATGGTGCACCCATGATGCTGTGGCGCAAGGCAGACTTGCCATTGCCCCCGATCTCTACAGGGATCCTCGGCCGTGCCAAACTATCCCCTACCCCACCCCCAGTGGAGGATAGCAGCCCCTAAGGTGTTTAAACCTCACCCTGTCCCTGCTGACCCCTGGTGCCCGAGCTTGATCCCGAACTCTGGTTGTCAGCGGCACGAGGTGTGGTGTCCATCACCTCAACCTTCAGCACCACCGGGCCGTCCATTATTTTGCCATCTTGTGTTTCTGCACCTCCAACCCCATGTCCTGTGACACCACCAGCCCTGTCATCATCCTTATTATGTATTTACTTGTTATCCACCTCTTACGCAGGACCACACATGGTGGTGGTGGGTGGGCTGCCATGTTGGTCCTACTTGAGCCGAGGGGGGAGTGTGTACCGAAACAGACCTGGACTTTTTCCCCTGTCTTCTCCCTGGAGCACCATTATGTAATGATGTGCATGCATATGTGCAGTGGCACACGTGCATGAATGTTGCTCGATGGCTGCCCCTTCTCTTCAGTTAGCACTCACTTGCACTATCAAATGGCTTCCACCAGGTGGTAGTTTAGCAGCGATATACTGTACCCCCTGCACTCTGAGGGAGGACAGCTTTTCCGTGGGATGCTCAGTCCTCTCACCCTCGCTAGCCCCCAGTGACCCAAGCTAATTTCCAGATCTAGGTCACCAGTATCCTGAGCATAGCCTTACCACTGAGCTGACCTGCTTGCCACAAGAAGAAGTCTAAATCTCACTTTTCGTGATCTCACATAGATCCAACAATGTGAGTTTTTCTGGGCAAGAACAGAGTACTTGAACCCATGCTCTATGTAAGCAATAATATCAGCCAGGGTGGGCAGTATTGGGCTATAATGGACCACCCAGGGGTGTAATGACACCTGAAGCCACAAGTGGAGGGCCTTATAGTCCCTGGAAGGTCTCTTATAGCCTAATAACACCCACCCACCCCAGAGAGTGTTATTGCACTTAGAAAATGGGATGTAGGCACTGTAGGGTGCTGTAATTTTGTGTTGTGGCACTCTGTTGAAAGTCCTGTCTGGCTGAATTTTTCTCTGTGAGTGACACAGTTCATTGTGCAGGCTTGTGCTTTCTTTCTCCACTACCCCCCAAACCTGGCACCACTTCTTCATTTATTTCAATGTGACAGTGCAGACAGTTCATCTATCTTTTGATGCTCATTTTATGTGTAATCCACCTCCCAGTGTCTAGGGGTATGATGTGGTAATGTTCTATGGGAAGGGGGCACTGACAGCAGCAGAAACCCAAAATTTGCACCCTACTGCCAATAGCTGGCGCTGACAGGATCCTAGGCAGGGCCATCTTCTGGTGCTGTGCCGAAATGTAATTCATGTCAGCAGGCATAAACAGTCCCCCCCAAAAATAATTGAAGTCCACTCAAGTATAACATTAAGATGAAGGATCCCACTTAATGACTACACTTCATGGCACCATTCAAACAAGTTAGCTATACATATCAACCGTGGGAGTCCTTACAGGGAGGTAAGTGGATGCATTTAGTGCCCAAATGGCCCCACTGAACTTGGGCTGCATTCTTCTGGCCTGGTCACTAAATTAATTGTAAGCCACAGGGGGCGCTATCATAAGGGATACTACCCATGCCTGCTCAGTTGATAACAGGTTGAGGGTCCTGGATCCAGTGGCGGGTGCCTCCACCCAGAGTTCGGGGTTTGAACAGTCAAAGGTGACCTGGTCACAGCCCTCTGGGTCACTGCAGCCCCCCCTTCTTCCCACTAGTGGCCCACACAAGTCAAGTCACAGTACCCTTGCAATACCCTATCACCTCCAGCATTGGTTCAGTCAGCTTGGCACTGAGGACCCCCTGTACTGTAAGATGCATTTAGACAATGACCACCTGTATAGTAGTTCGACATAGACACACAGATCAGTCAGTATACCTTTGCAAAACAACCAATCTGACTTATTTTATGGGGGAGATAACCAGGACCAGGGGTAATCAGGTTAATTAGCTTACCCCTCCGAAATAAATAAATAAATAAATATATATATATATATTTGTACACATCTAGGGCACTGCGTACAGGCCTAACCGATAAGCAACTATACCTTTAGCTATACCTATACCTAAACCTATACCTTTTCGAAGAACGCTAAGGGTTGGGAGAACGGCAATCGGTCGATAATTGTCAGGCAGTTGGGGATTTCCTTGCTTCAGTACAGGGACAATCCTCGCCTCTTTCCAGATGTCTGGGATGGTCCCCAGACCAAGGGATTAGTTGAAGATAAAGGCTACTGGTGAGGCAATGTGTGCAGCACCAAGCTTAAGGAGTTTAGGCTGCAGGTTGTCTAGGCCAGGAATTGAGTACTGGGAGAGGCCAGCTAGGCATTTCTGCTAGTCCTGAACTGATACAGCCCCGAGGTAGAACATTTGACGAGGAGGGTGACCCTCCAGCAGAGTGGAGGAAAGCGGGTGGGACAAAGCCTCATCAGTTGAGAAGAGGGTTGTGAAGTTAGAGAGGTCAGAGAAGTGATTATTTAGGGTGTTGGCAATAGTATGGGGATTATTGGAGGAGACTCCATTTATGACCATGTCCGTAACCCCCGGATGGGAGGATCCGCTGACAAGGGATTTAATATCTCTCCATAGCCTCCTGGGATTACTGGCAGAGCTTAGTAGGGTGCACTTGCAGAAGTCACTCTTTGCTGCCCTGATGGCCTTTTTGCACTTGTTCGTGAGGTGTCTGTACCTTTGAATAAGCATGGTATCAATGGTACCTTTGAACGCAGCCCAACACTCATCTCTCTCCCCAGATCTGGGCTAGGAGATTCCATTTAACCAGAGGGTAGCCGACCTCGTCACCCTACGGGGGACCCTGGGAGCATGCTTGTCTTGTGAGGCCTCAAAGGTGGAGAGGAAGTAAGAGGTTGCTGCCGAGGGGTCAGTGGCACCTATCACCCAAGAACAGTCAGTAACTCTTAGGTCCTCAAGGAACTCCTCAGTATCTAATCTAGAGTAGTTTCTGGCATGCATAATTTTGTGTGGAATTTTGGGGGTGGGAATTTTCCATACATAGAAAACCAGTGAGTGGTCAGAGATGGAGTCAGATAATGTACCCACTGATGAGATCCTGTCAGGATGGTTAGACATGATCCAGTCCAGTAAGGTGCTGGAGGATCCATTTGCTGTCCACCTAGTTGGTTCCTGGATGAGCTGGGTCAGGGCAAGGTTAGCAAGCAGAGGCTCAAACTGCTTAACATTACCACTATCCCAGTTAAGGTTTACATCCCCCAGGATTATGATTTTGTTATCCCCGACTCTGGGACCAATTTTGTCCATGAGGTGACTTAATCCAGGTAGGCCACCTCATGGAGGATTATAGGTGCACACCAGGTGCACTTTCTTTGCATCCCCAAGTAGCAGTAGCACATGTAGCAACTCACTGGGTGACATGTTTCAATCCTGGTGGGCAATTTGGGAGATTTTTAAGTGGCTCTTATGGTAGATTAGTATGCCACCCCCCTGCCCCCAGCTCTGTCCAGTCGGGTGATTTCATACCCAGTGAGTTCACAGGCAGAGTGTCTGTTCTGACCCCTGCCATGCCCAGGATACACTGGAAGCTCTGTAGGGCAATTGCCCATCCCCTGGTAGCCTCCCACAGGGGTAGGTGCCCACTCAATGAAGGGTTACTTTGGGTTACCTGGTAGGACAGCAGTAAGGTGCAGTGGATGGTGTTCAGGACTCAGCAGCAATGGTTGGGGGCCTTGACAGGCTTGAAGGAGTGCATGGACAGGAGCTAGGACGAGCAAAAAAAACCCAAAAACTGCTTGAATTTGCTTCTTTGAAATAAAGTGTCTTCACCTAAAAAAGCCACAAGTCATTAGTGCAGGACCTTCAAATGGATGCATGCATCTCCCAGACATGTGTGGATTTTTTTTTTCCTTGGTATCCATGAAAAGGGTGTCTCCCCAGTTTTCATGTCTTTGTTCAGATGTGAATTGAGCACCAATCTGCCCACCAGCATCATAAAGCACCTGTGGGTTTACCTTGTGAATGTCATTGACTGTGCTTGCAAAATTCATTGGCCAAACTTGTTGAAGCATTGTATTAGAAAACTTTTTGTTGTCACAGAGACTGAAACAGCAGGTGGGAGAAAAGGTGCAAATAATCCCATTCACCTAAATCGGGTGCTAACTGTGAAGTCTTTTCATAAGTAGTAAGGCAGTTTATTCCGTGTGAACATATTTTCAGTCAGACTACTTTTCAGTCCAACAACAGAGGATTTTGAATGGCCCTACTGATTATAAACTTGAATAAGCTACTTGGTAACAGTGATCCAGTGTGTTTAGCAATCTACAACTTAGATGCTCAGATGCAAAGAATACAATACAAACCTGACTAAAATCTAAAAACAAGCTTATAAAACACATAAAATCTATCTTAACATTTATCTTTATCTATACAAAATCATAGCAGCCCAAGTAAAACTCAAGTAAATTACATGGTACCCTGAATGGCTCATTACAACAAAGCTGTGTGGGTCATTTACTTACTGACGCTATATGCAGCAAAGAAGAAATAATGCCAAGCACAGCAGTATTCAGTATTCTGAAATCCGGGTCGGCCTGCTGTTGCTGCGGTAGCACTGTTGCTTGCAATGCCAGCGACCCAAGGTCAGAATCGAACTCGGGTTCCCGGTATGGCCAGGGCAGTAGGATTGAGCACTTGGGGTACTGCTCTCCTCCTCCAGGGAGTGTGTGCTGCAGGTCCCATTGTTTAACACCACCACCTGTGTGACCGTGGTGGTGGTGCAATGTGCTGCAGATTGCTCAGGAGGGAGGACGCTAGCCAGGATCTGGAGCAGTGTCATGTCTCTATGTGACCCACTCATTGGATCTCTCAGTGCCAGTGCCCTCAGGACAGAACCAGAAAACAAAAAAATCACCCCACATTGACCACTGGCAGAAGAGACCCAGGTGACGCAGACTTCACAACCAGGCTCCATGAGGGATCCACTGAGCTGCCCAACACACACTAAGGGAGTGTGGAGGTCCTGGTCCCCCTCCCTTCACCAGGCAGGGTACAACCCAGGCAGGATATGGGCATGTCCACAGGAGCTCTTGGGAATTACCTGGTGGTGAAGCTAGGCATACCAGCCTAGGGATCTCTGAAAAGTGAGACTAATGCTGTGAGAAGGACATAGAATGAGAAAAAATTAACTGAAAATTAAAAAGATGCTAAACTCTTTCTGCTGTGATGCCCCTTCCTATACATCCTTGGATGACTTCTGTCTCTATGCCACTACTCTGCACTGCTTCATGACTTTTAAGATGATGAAGTCCCATACAGTGTTGAATATATTGCATAGGCCATAGTGAAAGGCAAGGGGGTGGTGGTGGGACTGCAGAACTGGTTTCCCAAAGAATAAAGCCTACTCTGCTTGTGTTTTACTATGTTAGTCTGTTAGTAACTACTTATGCAACGTCGATGACCACTAAACAACCGCTGCTAGGAAAATATACATGTGTCTTTGCTTTGATTCAGCTCTGAGCAAACATTCTAATTTGTTTTCTTACTTTGCACCATGCAACAGGGCTATATTAGCAACACAAGCAGACAGGATATCTTCACATAGCATTTCTCGTTGTTGACCAGAACAAACGTGAATGTAGGCATAAAGGCTATGCTATCATCCACTGAATGCCTTACCGAACCAGTTCTGCCTTTCTGTCATGTTCTTTCGGATTTTGTCAAAAGCATAGATTCTTAGACACTGGTCCGGGACGATTTACACTGCGCAAGACTCCCTGCTCCAGGGCATTCATCACCGGCAATACATATCAAACAATGTCACTACATTGTACAGTAGCAATATTGTACAGATTGTATACAATGTACGCTATCAATGGGATTCCATTGCGTACCGCTGAAATTATTATGCTTTTCACACTGATCTTAACATATGTCAATATGTTGACTTGTTTTTTACATTGCTCCTTGTAAGTTATCGCTCTTGATCAACAACACTGTTCACTTTTGTACGAGTACTACTGCTTGTCACCTTTTTTTTTGTTTGTTTATATGATACAATCCTTCTGCTCATCAATTGGTTTGTGTTTTTTAGTGTGCTGTGTGCATCACATCCATTGCAGAAACTGTACTGTGTGTATGCACAGTGGTACTGTCTGGCATCATTTCAGATGTTTTTGTTTACTCATTCCTACAGTGATTAAATGCCTGAGCAATTTTATCTCTATTTCATCACTGTTTTAATGCCATGTTTTTCAGATTTTCCACCTCTCATGTTATGGCTACTATGAAACTATCACTCACCGATACTCCACTACTGAAACGTGGCGTCCTCGTACACTCACTGATTCCTGCAGGAAAAGGCACAAGAAAGCACTCGATACTGCTTCGCAAAAAGTCGAATCTCCATTGGTTCACAAATGTCTCGGTGGTTATCAATCAAGCAAGAACATAACTTGTCTTCACATTCTGACGCTTGCTTGCTTTCACTTGACTGGTATGCTACCATTTAATTTGTTTTTGCATCAAATTAGACTACATTTTCATGGTTCACCCCTACAGTGTCAGCCATTAATGTTTTACATTCCTTTTCCACAGGTATTATAATACAAGTCATGGAACAATCTCTGCACTAGCCACATCACCAATTGTGCACTCCACTCCATAACAGGCAAATAAGTTGAACAATGCCCGAATGATGCATTCAGATGACCATGGACCAACACAGTATCATTCACATGCAGTGCCACGATGTTGTCCGCAAAATAGGCAAGTGCAGTGGTGTCATTCAATTATCACAGAATCTAAAGTGTTTGTGATAACTGAAATACTTGATTTCTTCTTTGATTAATATATGTTGTTGTTTCCATGCAGCTTGCCAGATCCAGAGCTTTCAGATGAAACAGAATGCAACAATCCACAGAGAGGCAATTTAGCTGCATACTATGGATACACTGAAACAAGAAATAACATTGATGGATTCCTATACATGCCAATCTCTCAGTACGTCATCTTGATGGGTTTCTGTTTCATTCTGTGTAGTTCTAGTGCCACCCTTATAGCAATTTCCATTCGTCTTTTGTTCTGCTTTTTAACATTTGTTTTGTATTTCAGGTGTGACGACTCCCTCAATCAAGACAATAGCGACGAGTCTGACCAGTTTTCTGGATAATCCAGTCATCATTGCAGCACCACAAGAATTTGGTTTTGCACCAAGGTACCATAGTTCAAGGTCATGCTGTTGGGTTGGGTGTTTTTTGATGGCGCTAACGTAAATGACGGCCAACACTAAACAATACTGGTACCTACACGTGAGTGGGCACACTATGCTTAGGTAGGTTAGAAAGGATGGAAGAGGGGTATGAGTGGCAAAGTCATGGGTCTACCTCACCTTTTTGCACTAGCCAGCAAGTGACATTGATTCAAATGGCACTAGCTTCATGATGGTTGCAGTAGCCCTTACTTATGATGGTATTTTAGTCACTTATACTGGAAACAATGCAAGCAAAGTCACTAAATACTCTGGTTATTGCGCATTCATCCTTCTCCCACATTGCTTCCTGCTTCCAAGCAGAAAAAACAAGACTCCAATGCTATCTATCGCAGACAAACTCCTCCCACCATTGTTTAGTGCCATGTTCTCCTCTCTTCTGCTTTCTTCCCCCCCCACATACACACACCAAACAGAGAGAGAGGCTATCACAGCATCAAATGTTCATTCCAGCTGTCATGGCTCTGTGCACACAATAGCTGACTTCATCATGGGTGTCCTTGGTGATTGGTTTAAATACTTCATTGGCAAGCATTTGAACTTGCCAGGGGGGAGGCACTGGCAAGACACATGGAAATTCTAGCTCCCACCATCAACCCCAAAAAAGAATCCGTATAGTAAGAGATGTAAACTCCAAGATAGAGATGTTGATAGGTAGAAGTGCAGTGGTACATTAAGAAAATGACTAATGCAGTGTGGACAGGGTTGGCGCCAAAAGTGGTAATGCCATCAAGAAATGGATGGTAAAGACTACCAATGCCCGTAGTCTGGCACACAAAGCTCCCTGAACTGGAATCCTTGATGGAAGAAGGATGCCTGGACATCGTAGCAGTTGCATAAACATAGTACTCAGAGAGACCCTACTGGGATGTTAAAATAGCAGGGTACTTAACCGACAGGAGACACCAGGAAGGTACAAGAGGGGGCATAGTAGCTCTCAATGTATGTGAAAGGATAACTGCAACTGAACAAAAGAATACATAGGGAGGCGAGGAGGCAGTGTGGGTCAGCTTAGAGACTGTAAATGGCATCACACTCCGCACAGGGGTTGTATACAGAACCACATGTCAGGGTGAGGGAATGTACAAGTATATCATAGAAGGGATCCTTAGGATGGCAGAGAAAGGGGAGATACTGTTGATAGGGTAACCAGAATATGACAGATGTTAACAGGAGCACCTTTGCAGTGTCCACATCCAAAAGCATGGCCATTATCGATCTTTAGGTGGCATGCCTCAAACAGCTAGTTTTGGAACCCACTCGGGAGTGAGCAATCATAGACATTGTACTCTCACAGTGGGACAGTGAGAGCATCTCAGATCTTGAAGTGTGTAGCTATCTGGAGGATGATGACCACCAAACAGTGTTGTTCACTTCTGAGTCAAGCCATACAAAGTACGTCTGTATGGATTTCGGAGGCAGAATTTGGCAAGATGGGAGAGTTCCTTTCGAAAATCACTAGCCAACAGGCTAAAAGGGTAGCAGAGCAACAATGTGAAACATCAAAACTGCCATCATAGAGCAACAAGCATTTGTGTGAAGCAAATAAACAAATCTAAATTAAAGAAACACCACTATGGTTCTCAAAAGTGGTGGCGTGGAAAGTCAGGAGAAAAGACAGCATTTAGGAAGTATACAGAAACACAGATGGAGCAGGACAGAGAGCTGTGCCAGTTAAGGCAGATGCAGGCAGGAGGTAGTAATATAGCAAAGTACAAAACCTAGGAAAAGATAGCAAACTCAGTTAAGAAGTGGGGTAAAGCCTTAAATAGGTATATCAGTGAGCATAGAAAGACATAGGGAGGAAGAGTGAGGAAAAACACAATGGATGGTCGGTGGGCATTGAGGGACAGTCAAAAAGAAGGGGTATTGAACAATTACTTGTTATCAGTATTCACTGAAAAGGAGCAGGTGGAGGTGACTATGAAATCGGGATGCGGCAGTGGGATATCAGTGCTTTCACAGAAGAAAGTGTTCTGAAAGAACATCTTCCACATGAAGGTGTACAAAGCAATGTAGCCTGATGTAATTCACCCCAGAATTCTAAAAGAATTAAGGAGAGAACTAGTGACACCGCTGACTACTGTTGTTAACAAATCATGGCATGGTGGCATGTTACCTGAGGATGTGAGAAAGTCGGTTGTGATTTCCATTCTCGAAAGTGGGAGCAAGACAGAGGCAGGAAACAAAAGACCTGTCGGTTTGACCTCTGTGCTAGGGAAAGTGATGGAATTACTTCTGGAGGAAAGAATTGTTGAGTACCTGTAGCCCAGCGGTGCACCGGACCCAATGCAGGATGTACTCACAGCAGAAAGGTTATGTCAGAGAAATCTTATTGATTTCTTTGACTGAGTGCCAAAAGTACTAGACCAGGCAGGGTCTGTGGATATGTCCTTCCTACACTTTAGCAGGTCCCAGTGTAGTAGTCTGGGTACAACATTGGTTGGACAACAGGACACAGAAGGTAATCGTGAATAGAGTCCACTCTGAAGAAAGAGGGGTTACTAGTGGGGTACCACAAGGTTCAGCACTTGGGTCCAGTCCTTTTTAATGCCTTTATAAGTGACATTGTCAGAGTGACTGGAAGGAAAAGTATGCCTCTTTGTAGACGACACAAAGATCTGCAACAGGCTTGATCACGAAGAGGTATGGAAAGCATGACACGGGACATAGTGATTCGAGTAGTGGGGGAGTTGTTGTATGTGTACAGACTTAAGGAGCTCAACCACTTTTGATTGGAGGACAGTAGAGGAGACACGGGGTTGGGGCATTGTTGAGGTCTTCAAATACCTCAAGGTGAATACATGGGGTAAACACAGACAGTAGCTTTAGGCTAAAGGAAGGAGGTATCACCAGTGGTCATGGTTTGAGGTTTGAAGGTGGAAGGATGATGGGGGTGTAGGAGGAGTTTTTTCACTGAGCAGGTGGTGGATCCTTGCAATGTGCCGCCTGGCGAGCTCATCCATATTACCACAGTTGAGGGCTTCAAGAGATGTTTGAACAGATGCAGAAAGGGCATGTATTGAACGAGGGGTTTAGCACCAGTTCCCAACATGGGATCTGTGTTTCCTGCAGATTTGATCGACCATCAGGCATAATGTACGGGCAAGTAGTATGTTAGTATGTATACATATCACCGCTGCTGTGTCCTCCATCAATATAGATGTTATTTGACACAGTAGCACACAATACTTTGTCAGTGCAACGTGAAGTGCTAGTGGGTTACATAATTGTAATTCTTGCCATTTATTTCTATTTTAATTTGCAGTGATGTCCAATGTGAACATTTGCCCGATGCCACTGTTGAGGAAGATGTTTTGGGACTGTGTGGTACTGAGGAGTCCATCACAGCACATGCAGAGGAAAACCACGATAACGATGAAGGTAGTGATGCTCACATTGCAAGTTCAATTGCACAACAGGCTGTGTTCATGGTTTACCAGGAAAACCTCATGGCTTTGGCACATAAATGCTCATTGACCAGTTGTGGCATCTGTGGCCAGGCCCTTGCAATCCACACAAGGGTTAGTGGGACATGCTTGACATTGACATGGGTATGTAAGACATGTAATATTCTGACAGACATATTGAGCAAATATTTTATTGATTGCAACAATCCTGTGACACACTCATTTTTTCTTTCAGATGTGCACAATTGGCCATGTTCACTTTAAATGGTCAAGCCAGCCACAACTGAAATATAGACCTGAACATGGGTGACTTAGTTACTGCTGCCATACTCATGTCGGGCAATAACTATGAAAGATTGCCCTCATGTACCGGTTCTTGAACCATGCAATGCTCTGCGAGTCCTCCTTTTTTCGATTTCAGCGTCTGTATGTGGTACCTGTTATTGAACGTCACTGGGAATCAATGGAGGATTCTTTGCTGTCTTCATGCAAGCACAAAAGTGTCATTATAATGGGTGAGCAAATGCTGCATCATTGTATGATATCTGTGATCATATGTTCTTAGGTGGACCTATTCAAACCTGTCATTTACATTTGTTACCTTCATTGTAGGTGATGGTCGAATGGACAGTCCTGGATACTCCGCTCAGTACTGTACCTACACCTGCATGGACCTGGAGTTGAAAGAGATTCTATCAATGACCATGGTCGACAAGCGGAGACAGCACTGAAGTCACCAAATATGGAAAGCTTGCTTTCCAGCGCTAACTAGACTACGCTACTGAATAGTGACATTTTGGTCAGTGAAGTGGTCACTGATGCACATGTTCTGATTTCGTGCTTGATGCGTAAGTATATGATCACACGAAACAGACAGCATTAAGTGGCTCAGGTATTTCCTCACGCTGCCTGGTACCTGCACTGCTAGCACTGCATCTCGCATTCACCCCAAGAACGCCACCATTCCCATTATCCTTCCACTTACCCTACACAACCACTCTAGAAACTACCCTCCTCTAGCCAACGCTATCTTGTCTTATAAGGTATTCCATTTGTCCACCACTCTTTACATGAAAAGGTCTCCTCTTCCTCTTGAATATTCCTCCTATTGCCGTCCATGCTGTCACATGTTCCTCCATTCCCATCTGATACATCTATTCTGTGTTTGTCATGGCATATCCCCACCAACCCTCCTTCAGTGAATACATAATATGCTCTAAGCATCTCCTCATAGGGCTTGCTCTCCAATCCAGGTATCATCTTGGTGGCTATTTGCTGCACCACATGTACAACAATGTGAAGTCCTTCTTCAGCACTGTGAGCCGGTAATGCTCACAGTACCCCTCTTGGTGGCTGACCAAGGATGAAAACAGGGTCAGGATAACCTCTTCATCAGGAGGAGATGCATACCACATTCTATTCCAGCATGTTGTTGTCTTCTGCTGCTGCCTTCCTCCAGTGAGCAGAGTTGTTCATGCTATCCGTAATGCTCACTTCTAGGTAACTCTCCTCAACTGTACCCCTTTTTGAGTGCCGATCCCTCCCCTGGTTCCTGGCTCTGACATGCTTAACATTGCACTTCTTGCCATAGAACCCCTACTGCCATGTATTTGTTCAGTGCCCCAGGCATCACTGCTGGATTCTGGAACCCATCATCCACCAGTTCTGTAAATTTTTTAATGGTCTTTTTACATCTTTGGTCATGCGGCATGTATCGGCCGCTCACCTGTCTCCAGTCACTATGCCATCCTCAGCCCTCCCTTTAAAATGTTCCATTTGGTCTGCATACATATGTCGTTGCATTCCTGCCAGGTGACTGCCTAAAATGCACATAGAATCACAATAATAGAATAGGATGGTAGATACGGACCACTCTAGCCCACCCAGTCTGCCCATTTCCACACTTAACGTATAAGCCTCTACCCCCCATTCAAACTGCATTACGTCTGTCCCATGCATTCCTGAATTTCCCCACTCTGTTTGACTCCACAACCTCCTCTGGAAGGGTGTTACACGATTCAACCAATCTCCATAAAGAAATTTCACCACATTACCTCTGAGCCATCCCCACTATAACTTCAAATTGTGCCCCCTTGTTCTCGCACATATTCTTTTCCTGAAAGATGATACCCTCTTGTAATTTGTTGATTCCCTTGAGCTTTATTTCTTATTTCTATTGATTTATTAGTTTCAATCTCTGTATCTATGCTCTTACCTTCCCATGTTGGCACTCTCTTCAGGGACTCAATGGTGACCAGCACCTGAGTCCTTCCAGGAGATGTACACACATACCGTTGCCATCTTCTTTTTCCCCCTAAACTCTCTGGATAACCACCAGACTGTGGTGGAGGATACCCCACTAAATACACCAGAAACTTGTTGTATCATGCAGCCAGTGCGAGGCGCCCCCAGAATCCCTGATCACTGTCCTCTAAAGCACATCTACCATTGTCGACATGGGGAGCAGTGGCATGCGCTGAGAACCAAGGGGTCTGGTGCACACTGAGATGCATCCTCCAGTATGGCTATCTGTTGACCTTGAACACTCCCATTCATGCTGCTTCCTCCGGCACCTGCCACCCGCAAACAACCAGGTTGTGGTATTGCATTGTGGCCTGCGGGTCCTCCCTCCCAAGCGAAGGCAAGCAGCCTTTGTTCGCTTCAATACTTTTCCCTTGCCAACCAACCAGCAGGCAGAGCTCGCCCAGAACCATGCTCACGGCAGCGCGCGAGGTGTCGAGTGTGCTCAGCCATCAGTCGTCACCGGCGGCGCCCCTGGAGGATTTTGGAAAGTTTCAACACCCTTCTTCTGGTACTGTCACCACTCTTCCACTTTTTGATGCCCACATTTACTGTCCACACATCTATGCACTACATTCGATCTTTCTTCACATTTTGTGACCCTACATGTCGGGTTCATCGTGATTGCCAATAGAACAGTTGGACCTTTAGATGGCCATTAACAATTTCTTAAACGTTCTCCACTTGACTATCATTGCAGGTAATCACTATCCATACATTAGGCATTGCTCGATATGTGGCATGGTGCAAATAATCTTGAAAACCAATAGTGGCAGAGTATAGTTCCATACCAAATGATGATTCGTTCATATCACTACTTTTCAATGGCACGCTGTAAAATAGCATGACATTTATTCTATTCTAAGACGCCACAACAACGTGGTTGCAAGGCTTTGAGATCACATGGTGTCGTGACATTGTGAAGCACTTCTGGTACTGTTGCTAGCAAGCTGATACCTATACGGATTTCATGGTAGTAGAGAACATCATTCTTTGTTTAAATTAGATCACATTAGCTTGTAACGCTACGTTGACAGAAGTATCTTAATTGTTTGATTTGTTTATTTACTGTTGCAGGCACTATGGGTTGGAGTGCTCACAATGTTGTGAATGTTCATCAGTGGAGTTTACATGGATTAGGTGGCACAAGAGAGTGCAGGCATGAACACATGGAAAAAAGCCCATGACAAAGACTGGCTTGAGCCTGATCACCGGCACATCTTTGAAATTATCAAAATTGTGACGATGTTGCTTCCACCACACCGCATTATCGCTACATACCTTTCAGGTAACTTGTTTTACTATCTTGTACTGCTGTCTTTGTATGTAGGCATGTACATCTTCACAAGACTTTATCAGTATATGCAAGAGGAATATATAGGCTGAATTGCATTTTCAAAGCATTATATTTCAGATGCATGAACTTTGAAGAAAAAGCTACCTAACTAATACTTACTTCATCTTAGTCCACCACTGAATAACCATTACAAAGCATAACATTTATAATTTTTAAAAAGTTGAAATATATACAGTCCCATCAATAAGCCATGATGTATTACTGTACTAAAAAGTTTTTCTTTGATAGCAGCATAACTATCATGGTTTCATGTCATTCTCACCACATGTTCCCAATGCAGATTATTTTTGTTGTGTTAGTACTTTAGCATATCTCAAACTGCATAGTAACATGACCTTCAACATCTTGGCATCATCCAGGTATGTTTTTCGGTAAATCGATTTTGATGTAAAAACCCAATAAAATTATATATTCACTCTAGCCAACACTGACATGGGTACTATTTTGCCTCTCAGGTCATCACAGCACCCAAGTCTTATGGAAAATTCTTACCTTTGATTTGCATGCAGAAACAAGTACTCTTAGCAGACTCCCCTAATCTGGTTTAGCAATTAAGTCTTGTGTAGACATGGTCATAGCCTGATGTTGTTATTGCACAGATCAAACTATCGGACCCTTATTCTAATTAATGAATGACTGTTATCCAGCAGTTAGATGCTGACATTCCCTGTGACTTATTTTTCAAGTTTGACTTCTTCTTTTGTTTACATCAGAGCACATCTGATCTTGAACAGTTCAGCAAAATATATTATCATGTATTCGTCTCAAGCGATTTGCCTATTCCTCCTCCGTGTACTGTGCCCGAAACTATTTAGCAGCCATAGTCTACAATCAACATGTGTCACGTCCATATTTGCTCAATGCAAGAGGGGAGAAGGTGTAAGAATTTGCTATCAATTTTATCTTCGGATTAACCTTGTGCTTTTCACTCACTGTTTCAATGGCTATGTTACTGTAGGCTATGCCATTTTGTGCAGTATGCATCACTATGATTTGGAAACATGATTTCATGTGGCATACAACTCTATAACTGCAAGAAATGACACACATTGACAAGTACTTATACAGCTAGCTAGTTTTCACTGGTATATTTATGACCCTTCCATCAGTTTTCCACATAGAAAAATTATTTTGTTTAAAGCTTCTCACACTTCCCTCGATGTAATGAAAGTCTTCTTCAATGTAATTTCATGTCTATGTGTGCTTTTATTCGCCATTGTATGTGTTAACTCTTTCTGAAACCAGTAAAGTTATGTACATCATCATGGATAGTTCACTCATTATGTTTCTATGCTTTGCAGATATAAACCGATCTTTTAACAAGCGAAGTTACAGATGGACAGTAGTTGCCAAGAAGTCACCAAAGAGTACTCCTATATCCCACAGATGATGGCTGATGATGTTCTACTGAAGCGAATGCAGAGTAACTGCACTGCTACAACTCATTCAACATTAGCAACCGACGATCCACCCCACATTCAGCCCAACATTACCTCAAGCTCCACCACCATCCACTCAAGAGCTTATCCAGCAGCATACCTACGTATTTGTTCAATGACCGCTGAACTCAAAACATGCCCACGAGCAATGCATAGATTCAAGAAAGAAATGCACATTCAAGTTCAGCGACAGCACTACAAACTCAATGTCATTGTGGTATCGCGGTCATTAGGTACTATATGGCAATCACATACCACTCAGAGCAGTTTGGTATGACACATCCGTTAAAAGGCAAAAAACCCAGGACTCTGTTCTGAATTAGTGGAGCAGTTAGAGCCTTAGATACCCCTTGCAGACAATGGCTGACTGACTGTCTTATAGTACCATGATAAGGCCAATGGCACAATCACGCATACTGTTACACTTTCTAGTTAGAATAGAGCTCCCATCATACTGTTGTATGCCTTAACACAGTTATTATAGCTAACACAATGTCAATACGCATAGATACTCCATTTCTCATTCAGGATGAAGGGATACTTCCATAGATCAATTGAATTTCACTTTGTGACATGACAAATGTACAAAAGTGTTTGCAACTGAACATCTGTAACAATGTGCAGCAGCAAGTGGCGAAATAGTTTCTAAATCCGATTTTCACTGTTTAATGCTGATGGATTTATGCACTTAAGAGTACTTAAAGATGTTAAAAATGTTTCATGGCTAGAGCAATCACTAAAACCATAGAAGTGTATACCAGCAGTGTTCATTCTTTCACAGTGTGTTGTGTATCTGCTGTTAAAGCACACTCAAGGAGGAGAAGGTGAAACATGTCATCAGTTCAACAGTTATTGATGTTACACACCATGCAAGATTGCCAAACTTCAAACTACGTTTATAGAGATTCAATATAGATGTTAGTCAGTGTGTGGTGAATCATCACATTAGAACAGCAAGTATGATTAAGTCAGCTGGTGTGCAAAGATGGGTGCTGACAAAATGAGCAAACACGAAGACCATAAGGCATACCCTGCAGTAATTTTATCATGTTAGCATGTTTCATAGCCTGAATAAATTTGTTCATGTTCCTGTGACAGAACTTTATTTTCATGTCGCATTTACAAACGTGTATCGCAAAACCATGCTCTTTCAGAAGATGTGAACTGATATGATCCACATTTCAGTGATGTGTCAATACATCATGTATATGTATAATTATAAACACTAAGCAGCAACAGATGCTCACCTGCCTGATCACTTGCGCAATTGCACCCTGCTGCCCTAGGTATCCCACACACACAGTCAGGGTAGAATGCACTTTTATTGACACTGTTTCCAGTCTCCAGGAACAGTGACGCATATGCTATATGAAACCCTAGTGTCCTCGCTCGCTACCTACATTTTTGCTTCAGAACCAAAGACAGCACTGTTTAGGATTTAGCTGCACCCTGAAACCTACTCCATTGACCCAATGTTCAGGGCTTGCTGTGCCACGTGCACCAAGAACACCTGAAGATTGTTGTTCCTTGATGCTCCCCATCATTTGGCACGACAGATAATGATTCTGCATCATACTTACCACTGTCAGACACACCGCTTGAGTCTGACATCACAACCAAACTATCACATGACAATATTTATTGCTGCAACATTCAATAAACGATAATTTTATGAACTATTGGAATGTGGTATATTTTAGGAAGTTGTTGCACATCAATGATTAATACATAAGCTATGTAGGTACAGTGTGAGACTGAACTAGTGCACAGAGTGGTAAACTATGCTGTTGGAAAGAACGAGTATAGATGCTAATGTTATCCATTAAGAAGAGCTCAAGTCACAAGTGTGTAATCAATCATTAACAGAGGTGTGATCAGGGACTTCAGATCTGCACACCAAGAGGAGCTGTGGGCCCCCACCTCAGAGGACTACATTCCCCCCACCCCCGCTTGGGTGTAGCCAGACAATATACAAATGTACATCTGGACTGTGTTTGTTCCCAAGACAACCACATACCAGCAAAGAGGCAGTAAAGTTGTATTGTCCTTGAGATGCAAATAGAGTGGTAATGACCAGTATGTGGCTGTTCTTAGGCAACAATGCATAGCATAGTGTTTAGCACGGCCATGAGATATAAACACTTTTATTTAATTTGCCCAAATGAATCAACATACAAGTCCTGTGTACATTGTATATTGTCTGTCTGTCCAGTCCTGCAGAATTACAGAAATGTGCTGTATTTTTGTTGTTAATTTTCATTGAAAAGGAAGCAGTTCAGAGCTTATTTGCCATCCCCATAAATAAATTGCAATACACACGGAGTGTATATGATGCCTGCCACACACATGAGCATGAATACTGAAACGAAAATCATGGTTCTTTTCAGCTTCAACACAGCAGTCATGGAAACAATTTATGACCACAGACTATAGTTCAGGTATACTGAGTTTTGCCCCTTCCACCAGAGAATTGACAATGTTTGTACCAATAATCTTCCTTGCCTTCTGTATATGATCCAAAATGTCACCTTTTCCATCGATTTATTTCCTTTAAATCGTCAATTTGTCAGTGTGCATCTTCATTGTAATCACTTTAATGATAACAAATGCAGGCACTGATTATGTAAGTGTGGTCTTTCTCAGTCAGTTTCACCCCTGTGACTTTCTGTTGCCCTCACAAGTGCTAGCGGTTTGACTTTATGATATGTCAACCATTGTACTACGTCTTTTATATGTTATGTTTTAGCTTGAATTATGCTTCAATTTAATAAATACGGTGTTTTGATTGCTACCCTGAGAGATGTGTTCTGTTAAAATACTGTAGAGTGATGAGTACTAATGCCCATAGTCTGCGTACTAAATTGCCACAAAGTAGGGCCAAGTGAGGGACGCTGGACAGCAGGATATTGTGGTGACACCAGCAACAGGGTAAACAGAGAACCATGACTGGACAGTCAGCATAAGAGGGTACACAAACAACAGAGTGACAGGGAGTTTAAAAGAGGATGAGAGGAGTTCTCTAGGTGAGTGAAAGAAATTAAATTAATGCATCTAAATAGTTATAGATCACATATCAGGCACTGTATCATAAAAGAGTAACTCACAAAGGAAGTTCGTCAGGAAACACAAAGGGAACCCAGCGGTGTGAAGATCGTGAAACCGCCAAACTTCCTAAGTGCATAAGGAAAGGCATTAAGGCAGTGTGCGCTAAACATGATATAGTCAGAAGCGGACGCGAAGTCACAAGTGGTACCTCAAGGATAAGTCATAGGGTACGCCCACATCAATACCTTCTTCAGTTACATTGCCGATGGACTGGAGGGTACTGTTTGTCTGTTTGCAGACGACAGCCAGATCTGCAACAGAGTAGATGTAAACAGATGGTGTTAGCAGAATGAGAAACATAGAAACATAGAATTTGACGGCAGATAAGGACCGCTTAGCCCACCCAGTCTGCCCATTTCCCTACCTGATGGATAAGCTGCAGATCCTAGTTAACCAGCAGCCTACTTCTTCCTACCCCCACCCCCTAGAATTGCCTTATGACTGTCCCATGCATGCATGAATTCCACCACTGTTTTTGACTCCACAACCTCCTCTGAAGGCCGCTCCATACATCCACAACCCTCTGTGAAAAATACTTCCTTAAATTACCTCTGATCCACCCCGGCTCATCTTCAAATTGTGCCCTTCTTCTTGCACACTTTTTTGAAAGATGCTACCTCTTGGACTTTGTTGATTCCCTGAGGTACTTGAAAATTCTATCATCCCCCCCTCTCCCTCCTTTCCTCGAGGCTATACATATTAAGCTCATAAGTCTCTCTTCATATGTCTTCCGCAGACCCTGCACCATTTTAAGTGCCCTCCTCTGGACAGCTTCCATCCTGTCTATGTCTTTGTGGAAGATGAGTCTCAGAACTGCACACAGTACTCTAGATGGGGTCTCACTAACTGTCTGTACAGAGGATAATAACTTCCTGTTTTCTACTGGTGATGCCTTCCTATGTATCCCAGTATCCCCCAGCCTCCTTGTTGCCCTCTCACATTGCTTGCCCAAGCTTAGGTCATCTGATATGACTACCCCCAGGTCCCTTTCCATTTTTGTTGTTGTTAGTATCACACCCCCATGTGCACTCTTCCCTGGGTTTTGTTTCAGGTGCATTACCATGCACTTTAGCATTGAATCTAAGCTGCCACACATTTGACCATTCTCTAACCTTGCCAAGTCCCTTCTCATCATTTGCACTCCACCTTGGCCATCAACTCTGTTGCAGATCTTTGTGTCATCGGCAAGAGACATACTTTTCCTTCCAGTCCCTCTGCAATGTCACTTATAAAGACATTGAAGAGACAGTCTCAATACTGAACTCACTGCGACCCTCACTACTAACCCCCCTTTTTCAGAGTGGACTCCATTTACCATTACTCTGTGTCCTATTCCCAGCCAATTCTTTACCAGACTGTCATCTTGGGACCCACTCCCCAGGCTGGCTAACTTGTATATTAATCTTTTGTGTGGACTGTGTCAAATGCCTTGTTAACAGTCTAGTAGGCCATGTCCACAGCCCCTCCTGATCAACTACTTGTCACCACAGTCAAAGAAACCTATCAGATTTGTCTGGCATGACCTTCCCGCTTGTGAATCCATGCTACCTTGGGTCCTGTGCCCTCTGGCCTCTAGATACTCAACAATTCTTTCCTTCAGAAGTGATTCCATCATTTTCCCTACCACTGAGGTTAAACAACAGGCCTGTAGTTTCAGCTCTCTGCCTTGCTTCCACTTTTGTGAAGGGAATCATCTGCCCTTCTCAGTCCTCGGGTACCACCCCATCCTCCCATGATTTGTTAAAGAGGGTAGTTAGTGGTGTCACTAGTTCTACCCTTAGTTCTTTTAGAATAGGATGAATCCCATCAGGCCCCATTGCTTTGTCCACCTTCAGTTTAAGAGTTCTTTCAGAACCCTTTCTTCTGTAAATGGCTGATATCAACTTCTGTATCCAGAGTGTTTCTACTGTTTGTTTTAGGTACTCTCTCTTCCTTTGCAAATACTGAACAAAAATATTTGTTTAGTATCTCGTCCTTTCACAGTCACCCTCCCCACCCTCCTCCCCTTAGTAAGCCTTCACTATCCTCCTTGGTCTTCCTTCGCTCCCTGATGTACCCATAAAAGGTTTTATCCTCTTAACTGAGTTGGCTATCTTTCCTCGGTTTGGGCCTTTGCTGTTCTGACTGCCTTCCCAGCTTCCTTTTGTTTTAACCGTACAGTTCTCTGTCCTGTTCCTTCTGTGATTCCTTGTACCTGAATGCTTTTCTTTTTCTTGAACCTTCACTACCCTTCCTTGAGAACCATATATGGTTTCTTACCTCGCTTCGCTTGTTTATTTGCTTTACACAAAGGCTTGTTACCCTGTGATGGCAGTTTTATTATTCCCACTTGTTCTTCCCCCTCCTTCCCTGGCCCATTTGCTAGTGCATTCCTTAGGCATCACCCAATTTGACAAAGTCAGTCGTCCTAAAATCCAGTACCTTTGTCTGTATGGCTTTGACTCTATTGCTGTGTTTATTAGAAACTATACTGTTCGATGGTCGCTAGTTCCCAGATGGCTACCCACTTCACATCTGGGATCCCTCTGTTCATCTCCATTGAGAGAACCAGGTCAAGATTGCCTCTCAGTGGGCTCCAATACTAGTTGTCTAAAGGCATGCCCCTGTAGGGCATCTGAATAATCCCACTCTGTAGAGTGGCTGCTGCCAGAAAAGATCGGATAAACTAGAAAATGGCCAAAAAAGGCAACTATTTTTTTTTGCAAAGAAGTGCTAGATCATGCACATAGAAAGACAAACCATGAAGCCACCTATAGGCTGTGAGGAGTTGCTGGCAGTCAGACGGAACAAATCATACCTGGGCATCATCTTCACAGCTAACTGAAATCATTCAAGTAGACCACTAAAGCATTCTGTAATACTAGGTGGATGTTGTGGTGTCTTAGTAGAAATATCACAAGTTTGAAGGGGAGGGATAGCACTTTAAAGACACTGGTTAGGCAACATCTGAGTTCTGTGTGCATTACTGAATCGCCGACCTCATCATGACATCCCCAATTTAGGCAGTCAATAGAAGGGTGTCCAAAGTTGCCATTGGAAGTACGATGTAGAAAATATGTCACGAGCATAGTCCAGGCACAGGTCTCTGTGGGACAAATAGCGCTGCAATGGAGGAGTGGGTTTTGTTATGGATTACAGTCCGTGATGGTAAATAGTGTATAGTCAGTAGTCATTTGCACGAATAGCACGACTGTAAGCTATAAAGTGTGCAGTAATGCTTGAGGTGATGGGCATACTTGAGACAGATGGTGTGTTCTGTTTATGCTAGTATGTTCATATTTATCTCTTTGATGCTTTACCCATAGGTACCCAGAGCCACAGATAATTTTTGTTTCTCCTTGCAACCCATTACAGTTCAATGTCCATAGGAGGCCTCCAAAACTGCAGACAGTACTCAAGGTACAGCCTGAAAGCAGTTATAGAGAGGTAGTATGCTTCCTCCCAAACCCACCCCATCTGGAGGCCTCTCTCTCGAAATGCTTCTCAGCATCTTATTTGCATTGGCTGCTGCACTCCTTCAAGTCTCAGAGAAGTTCAAATTAACATCCACCACCAACCCCAGCTCCTCTGAGCCTTGAGACTTGCAGCATTCCACACCCCCACTGGCCAGGGTTTCTGTCTTCCGGGGCCAGTACACTGCATTTCCTCGCATTGAAACTCAGTCCACAGTTCCTTGAACAGTTTCCAAAAGCATCTAGGTCACCCTCTGTAGGCCAGCACCTCCTACCCATCCACTGCCTGCAACCCTGAGTCATCTAAAAGAGATCAGTATCAATACTGATACCCTTCATTTTGGCAGAGACATAGCGTTGCACCAGACAGAGCCAAGCATCGATCCTTAACAACGCGCCTCCGTGGAGATGAGACTACACATCCGCACTGGCGAATCACATCTGTGTCCAATCAGACAGAGAGTTACATATCCATCTGAGTTATCAGCCTCACCTCCATTCAACCCTGTCTATCCAACCATCACCCGTGAATGACCAAGTCGAATGCAGTTTTGAAGTTGAGAAAAGGATGTCCACCACCCACAGCTCCAGGGTACTCACCCAAGGCCGAACCAAGCTAACATTATGAGACACACCACACGGAGGAAGCCATGTCCACTGTCTATTCACCATCTTGTAACACAGCACTAGCCCAAGACAATACCTCATCACCTTCCCCACCAATGTAGTCCAAGCAACATGTAGCCCCCACCTCCTCCACGACCTCATTCTGGAGGTACGATCTACAATGTCCAAATAGAATAGTGCATGGTGAGCTTATTGAATCAATAAAAATGACATCAAAATATGAATTTTCAATGTTTGAAGGAAGCACAATCAATAATAGTTTTAGTCTGGGAGACAAGTATATGTAGTGTTTGCATGACAGACGGAGCCATTGACCTTATATGCTCATTCTTGGAAGGCACAGTGCAGTTGGGCTCAGCTCAGGACACTTATCACCCACTTAGCTTTGTGTTGCTCCTGTTCTCCCACAAAAAAAAAAAATGAAACAGAAGAACAGCAGCAGTGGTTGGTAAACTGACTTATACGATTCTCAAGGACGAATTTACTATTTGTGTGATTGTCCTAATCAGGACAAGCGAAAGTGAAGCAAGGACACTAGAAAACATTTGATAATGCACTTTAATGAGTTTCAAACTGCACTGTCTTGCAGCAGACCTTCCTGACTTTAATTCTGCTCTAAACACCAACCACTGTTTCAAAAAACAAAAATAAAATGGTAGAGTACTATCAATATAATAATGTAGTTAATAATACAACATCAGCTGACAGAAAAAGGAAGTGCAAGGACACTAGAAAACATTTGATAATGCACCTTAATGAGTTTCAAACTGCTGTCTTGCAGCCTGGACTTGTCTGACTTAATTCTGCCTCTAAATAGCAACCACTGTTTCAAAGACCAAAATAAATAGAGTACTACAATATAATAGTAGTTAATAATACACATCAGCTGACGAATTTAACTGTATATACATCTGTTCATATCCTTAAAGGCACAGCACACTGAATTGGGGAGAGACACTCAAGCCTCACATAGTAAACAAGAAAACAAATTTAGTATTGGTGGGGGAAGGCACACAGTCATAGGGGGTGGTGCAATGCTGGCTGTGGTGTAACAGTTCCTCCGAGACATTCCAGAGACTCGTTGTTGCCCTGAGGAGGTGTTGTTTCATGCTGACCTGGCAAGATTCTGAAACCTGTCCCTCACAGGGACTACCACTGCCACTCTGTTGCCTCAGTGGCCAAGGCAGGAGCATGTTTGACACGGTGATCAGGGATGTTGATTGTGGCAGAACCGGGCGATCCCTATAGTTACCTGTTTACAATTGTTGCCCACTGTGGCAGTCATGGTTCTCTGAAGACACCGTGGGACCAAGAAGCTGGGGAGTCTTGACAATTTCACCCGACATTCCCCTCGGTGTAAGTCCCCCTTAAATGGGTCTCGAAATGTTCAATGTTGGGTGTGGCGAACCAGGCAGTTGGCAGGGTACTCTTCAACTTTGGTGAGGCATCCCTGTGTGGATGCATCAGATACTATTTGCCGCATGCCCTCCTATTGGTCTTTTGAGTTGTCATTTTACACTGCCAGTACTCCCAGGTTCCTTCTCCCTACACAACATAAATTGGGTCTCCCCAGTATATGGACTGGGCCTTGATTTCTGAATTCCGGGCAGAACCTTCCTTCAACTGACTGAATATAGTATCGGTTGCAAGCCAGCATTCCAGAGCTTCGAGACCTCCTGAAAGTCCCCTCATCACTACGATCCACAACTGCACCCAGCTTTGCGTCGCGCAAAGACAATCATTGCCTGGATCCCTTCCTTATGTCTGAGACAGGTGTTGAACAGGAGGTGGCCTAGCAGTGGCCTGGGGTCACCACACCAGTAATTGCGTGGAGATGTGGCTAGCCCAAACACTACACTCTTACTATGCTCAGAGCCAAGTTCTATCCATTTGTTAACTGTCTCACTGCACCTATATCCTTCGGTTTAGCTATCAGGCACTGTGAGTAAATGAATCAAAAACCTTGATGAAGTCAAAAGAGGGCGTGCAACTACAACCTTGGTCTGTGCTCCTCATCACCAGTCTTTTAAACTACTGAGTTCATCTGACATGATCTGACCTGGACAGCTATGCTGCCTATCATGTTAATAGCTTTTGCTACAGTAACCTCCTGGCCTATCCTTGGCGATGGCCCCCATCCTTCCGTAGCACCAATGTCTGCAAATGGCCGGCAATTGCCCTACTCGTGCCTGACAGTTATCAATCGTATGACATCTGACATCATCCATTCTTCGGTACCTATCCGTGTTCAGAGAGATGTTGTGTTTGTCTGGGTATATGAGCCGTCTGCAAGTTCCTCAGGCCCTTGTGATGCATCTCATCCGGCCAAGGTGCTTAAATCTGAAGGACCTGAGGCCTTTCTACTCTGTCTAGCATCATTTCATCCTCCACCTCCCCACTTCACTCAGATTGGTCTGTCACCATATCTGTATCATTCCCATCCCTTCATGTGGTTTGCCACCACTACACCTGAAACACATTTCCCCTTTCCCACCCACTGCTAAAAACTGATGCAAAGTACTCATCTAGGACCACTGCCTGTTCAAAAGTTTCCTGTTACCAACCCTCCCATATCCTTCTGTTGTCAATCTGCCAATTACTTTCCTTTTTGCACACTGTGTGTCTAACTTACTGCTTGTCCCTACTCCAGATATCCCTAGCCAATGGACTGCTCATCTTTAACCTCAGCAGCTTCTGCTCTCACCACCCTATTGACCCCATGTGGCTGTCCCATCATACTCTGACTGATAACTTCCAAAACTTGCACAATTTCTACACCTCTGTGTTTGCCTTCTTGTCCCTCAATACGTATTGAACCTCCACAGTCCACCATCACGTTTTTCCTGCCTTACAAAACTTGTGCCTTTCCCTTGCACATGATGTGGTAACCTACTGTATTCCCCTCATACTGATCTCCCACCTGCTCACAGCATTCCTATCTGGCCTTATCCAGTACAAACAGTCTTTAAGGATCCTTCCCATCTACCTGAATTCTGCATCACCTTTTTTTTGGTCATCACCTTCCCTGTTTGGCTTTCTTCAACTCTAGGTCCAACGGATCCCTCAACTGTAGACCCCAAATCTGAGCACTGTCTGCCAGGAGTATGTCCAGTGTCTGGCCCTCAATTGTCGGGTTAACCCATCTGCTTGTTCAGGCACTTGTCCTTGAAAAAAAGCAGCAGCCTCATACTGATCAAATTTGTGCATTCAACAATAAATTTAATCCTTGACTATTTAAACAGGAGGATAATTGAAATATTTTTTTGCCTTGAAGCCAAGTGCATATGTATGAGTGTTTGCATGACAGATAGGTGACATTGGCTTGGCCGCACTCCATTATTCAGCTGTGGCAGTGCAGTGAGCTCTCAGTCTCTAGACACTTATCAACCAGTGATCTTTATGTTGGTCTTGTTCAAACCCACCCAAAAACACAATTGAAGCCAAAGAGCACTGAGCAAGTAGGTGCAATCTAACCTAGATTGTCTCTTAGGGACAATGTGAATGAGAGAAATGAAGTGCTTGAAACTGTTGTCAACTGCTAAATTATGTGTTGTCTTTGTTACAGTCCTGTTGTGTGTGAGACAAAAAGCCAAAATGAAGTTCAAAGCACAATAGAAAATAGGTGATAACACACCTTGAATGATCTTCAATTGTGAGTGTTAATGAGGTCAATAAAGGGCTTCAAACTGCACTATCCAGCAGCCTTACTCTCTGTATGACTATTACACACCCTTTAATCACCAACCACAGTTTCCAACCAAAAGCAACAATATTGGGACACAAAGAGTAAGTGAATTATTTTTAAATGATAAAGCAAGTGGACAAACTTAGTGTGTTCACAGACAGTGTGTTCTAGTCATTATGTCAATGCATAGACTAAACATAGTACGTTGGCATATCTAAGACCAAATGTCATGGAGAGTGTTCACTAAGGGACATTCACCTCTAGGGCACCAATCTGACCACTGTCCGCCAGTACCACGTGCAGTGTCTGGGCATCACTAGTTGGCGCATTGACCGTGGAGTCAGACACTTATCCTTGCGAACATGCATCTGCCTCTGCTCACTGGGCCCAGTGGCATGGAGGTTTGAGGTGCTGATGCCACTACTTTTGCTGCACCGTTGACCCATGTATGGGAACGAGCAAGGGTTGCTGGAGGTCTGCAGGAGGTAGAGAATAAGCATCTGAAGGACTGCTCTCCTCTCCCAGGAATGAGGGGTCTGAAAATATATACCATCTGCCACTGCTCCTAGATACTGGTGATGACAGTCTCCAAATATGTTCATGCCATGTTGACATCACCCATTACTACCCCCTTCCCTTTCTTAAACCAAAGTGTAAATTGAGATTTGACAACCAGTCATCCAGAGTATCAGCCAATGCAGGCGGACTGTATACCATGGGAAACCTTGACTCCACTACCCCTGCATCAGCATGTTGATCAAATTGCTCCATGGTCCTCCCTTCGTCCCTATACCTATGCCATTTGTGACTAATATTGCTGCATCTCACTCACTCCCTCCCTCTGATCATTTCTGAAAATAGTGTAGCCCTGCCAATGTAGACGCCACGCATTCCCTTTTTTGGTCCAGGTTTAAGTGACTGCTGCCACATCCACCACTCACTCAACTAGCATTAACTGGAGCTCAGGGAGCGTGTGTACTAAACTGTCATTTATCATGACCACCGTCCACCACTTCTCGTGCATCTCCTTTAACATCCTTTAACATGATTCAGCTTCCGTTTATCAGCCCGCGGGCATGTGTATGATTGTAGGGGGGAGCTTGTACTAGATCAAGCCACACATGGATGCTGTTAGTGTGACAGAGAACATGAAGAAAAGGGGTGCATGATGCTACAAGGTCCCGTACAAAAGTAAGGCATAAGCATGACAGTGCCATCAAGTCGTGTTGTTGTGCCAGGAGGTGCATGAGGTGGTGAGGGGATAATGTTTCTGACTATTCATGTTTTAAGCACTATAGGAAGGGATAGGAAAGGTTGAGTACCAGTTGATGGCTCGAGTTGTACCAGAGTGGTGGCGAGGAGATACCACAAGCTTAATGGGAGGAAGTGAAGCAAGCAAAGTCTAGAGTTCAGACAGTGTCGGGAGGACTGAAAGGCTAGGGTTCATGCTGGACCAAATCTGCTGGTGGGGATGTGTGGTTGAATGGATGTGTGGGCTGGGATTGAAAATGAGGAGTGTATAGAGTGTGGGAGGTCCTTAGTGCTGTCAAACTGATAATGCACCTGGAAGGATGGGCTGCAGCCGATGGTTATGAAGAATGAATGGGAGGAGGGACAACAAGGTCCACTGGATACTCAGCTGTCTGCAGACAGGATGGGTGCCTCAAGACTAGAGGATCGCCTATGTGGCGACTATCCACGGGGGGGGTCTAGGGAGAAGATGGGGAATTATAGGCCTGTCAGCTAAAGAGTGTTTGACTAGGAACTGATATTGTTCAATACAAGTTATTGTTAATAAACCTGCTTGCACAATGCTAAAAGTCAGCATTGTAGCAGTGTTCTACACCACCAGTAGAGAATATCTGGTTCATACAGTGGAAACAGAGGTTTGACCATTCATTATTGTTCCACAAACAGATATCTATGTGAACCAAAGCTCTTTTACAGATCAGTGTGAGACGCTGACACACACACACAGAACCCGTGGTGATGGCATGCCACAGTAATGTAACCCAAAGTAGCCTAACCAATATGAATGATGATGTGATGACTCGAATCAGGGAAATAAATGTGTAATACTTGCAGTATGAAAAAGCACATTTTATTTTCAAGGACAATGAGAATTAGTAATGGAATATTGACAGTTAAAAATGTAGTCTAGCAATTTGCATTCACGCATAAATGAACCACACAGTCGATGTGAAACACAAAGTAGTGGAGACGCGTGTAAATATTTTCAGTATCAAATATGGCAGTCGGATCGGTAACCAGTATACTGTCCCGATGGGTCTGGGTATACATCTCGAATCGCGCCACACACAGCAGCTTGGAACTGAACACGTGATTGGACCCAGACGTCCCAGTCACCACAGAATGTACTGACAGTAAGCAGAATGTCTCCTTGATCTGTTAATGTCTGCATCTGGTGGCAAATGAAAACATGTCCTGGCTGAGTAGTTCGCCAGTGACAGCACTGCAGGATCCAAAACGAGGTGCTCCATTTCCTAGATGAGAAGAGAAACAATATTTCAGTATTTTGTCTTTCAAATGGCAAACACTAGAATGATGTACAGTGCAACAGTACTAACAGTTAATTGCAAGGCAAGCTTGTTAACAAAGGAAATGGTCTGAAAAATGCTTGCAGCAAACATGCAAATGTCATGAATTGTTTGTATATAATAATGACATGATTTGCCATAATAAAGGAAATCCCATTATAGCAAACACAACCATGGTTTCCATCAATGTGCACATCATCACTTAGGAGTCACCATGTGCTAGACAAAACCACAGTTTCGTTTATCCAACAATGGAAACGAACAGAAAATGCCTTTGCGCTGAGAGTTGGCATTGCGTAGCTCTAATGGGTGTGCATCAGTACAAAGTAACCATCGTCTGAATCATAAAAACGAAAAGTGCAACATAAACAAAGAAAGGAGACTGGGCGGCCAATGTAACCTGCAAGTGTATTTTGCGAACAGCAACAACTTGTAGGTTGTGTAATTCTGGAGGCAAATTGAGGGAAAAATAAGCAATTTTCATAGACAAAATATGGTGGCCGTGTCAACTGCAAAGTGTGACAACAACCTCATGCTCATATGCTGTTGCAAACAAGCTGTGGTCTTCCCATTTGTCTCGAATCTATACCCTGTGGTGTGTGGCAACTTGTCGCCACGCACAGCAGTACTTATTGCATTCTATACGTAATGAAAGCAGCCATAACAGAAATGTTAACACAAATGCAATGTCAACTTTCTGCACGAGCCTTCTTTACTTTGGAGCTTAAACCATTACAAAACAGTATGAGTTATGACAAAGATGTGTCACTGTGTAAATGCATACAGCCATGGCCCTGAATTTGATTCCTTAATTTCAGCTGGTTACTCATTGATTCACCACTTAGTACTGGATAACAGGTGAAGGGAGATTGCGGCCTGTTGTAAGACTGAAGTGTGCCTCATGGATGTAACATTTGAGGAGGCAAAGTCATTTGAGTGTACTGTGGTGGCTGGTGTAAGCTGTAGGATCTTTCTCATACACTGTGCACCCGGGGATGGGAATGGTTACTTCTTGAAGTGGCAGACTTCATTATCGACATGGCATTTGAGTCACCAAGACTGATGGTACTGGGGACTTTAATGCATGGATGAATAAGTCCGCCATTGGACAGCACTTCCTACACCTGCTGATATCTTAGTCCCATGCTAAGTGATGCCACCACTGTGGTTTGCACAGTTTTCCACACTGTCCATTACCAATGTAATATGCCTACATTTTGTTGCACAGTGTGAACCACATTGTTGAAATATGCACAGTGATAATAAGAGAACAAATATGGGATGCAGTAATGCATCCATCATGTCAGAAATGCAGTCACCAGGTGCATCCGCAGCATACATTTTCAATTGTGGATGACATGACTCTGCACTTCCGGCACACACCATTCCGGCGCAGCAGTGCTTATCATGGCAGTTGTGTTTGACAAATCTGGTCATCTTCTTTCGAGTATATTGAAAGAGAGTCCTGGACTCTCAAGAGCAATCTCAATGCAGAAGTCAACCAGATCATCCACGCTCATATTGCAAATTTTTTCCTATTAGAAACATGGGAGAATGAGAGAACAATCTGTCAGCTGCTGCCTAAACACATATACTGTTCATACAAGAAGCAATACAACACCATGAAAAGCAGTGTAAAATGAATGTTACCATATAGTTATAACATAGGAAAATTTCAGCAGAAAAGGACATGCGAGGAAAACCTAGTCTGCCCAGTTGCGTAGCATCACCAAATCTCCACCCTTATTTCAACCCCATACTTTTAAGACACCTGTGTTCAGGCAACCTCTGACCACCAAACACTGAATTGTTGCCCACCATTCCTAAAGCCAAATCCAGCTGTTGACCACACTCTCGGTAAAAGTTATTCCTGATGTTGCTGTTAACAGCATACCCTCTACCCAGAGATCATGAAGCCTGTTTCTGGGACATTGACTGAACTAGAAGTGGTTCTCACTAGTGATCTAGTTTAATTCTGTTTGGTACTTGAAGTGCTCTGTCATATGCCCTCTCTCAGTCCTGAACTCCAGAGGTACATGTCCCAGGATCACAGCCTCTCCTCATCCTGACAGGCGACTAAGACCATTCTCCATCTCGGTTGCCCCCTCTGTACACATTCTACCGTCTCTGCATCCACTTTTTGAACAAGGCCCACATGTTCCAGATAAGGCAGGACCAGCTGGGTGTAAGGGAAATCACATTCAAGCCCAGAAAGATGGCGTGCCCAGGTATCTCTCGTCAATGGTACCACTAACTGCTTTACCCCCAGTGTGTATTACCTTATCCCATTCCTTCTGCCCAGGGGCATGAATTTGAATTGCACAATACTGAGGGATAATCTCAATTTCATGGCCACTACTACTGTTTCCCCTTGGGGATTCTGCATTCGGTATGTCCAATCAACTGCAGATTTTGACATCATCCTCAAACTGGCTCACTGATCACAAAACCCACAGCTACGTCACTTATAGAAATGTTCAATGACATGGAGGACAGTACAAATACTTGGTGCATGGCACTTGTGACCAACTACTCGTACAAGGGTACTCCATCTACTAACACCCTCTGCATTCTGTACTGAACCAGTTTTGCACCCATCCTATAACCACCTTCCCTAGCACGAGGAAATCCATGTTGTGTACCAGCACAACGTGTGGTACCATATTAAAGGCCACAATGAAATCAAGGTAGGCTATGTCCACAGAACACACCTGATCAACAACTCTAGTGACCCAGTCAAAACATCCAAGCAGATTTTTCTGACAAGATATGACCTTGTAAAGCAATGCTGAATTGGATCAAGAAGGCTGCTTGCCTCCTGGTGGTCCGAGTCTTCCCACAAACACTTTTTCCATGACCTTACCAAACACTGATGTCAAACTCAATGGCGAGTAATGATTCAAGTCAAACAACCACATCCCACTTATTCAGAGGCAGCACAGTCATGCACTTCCAGTCCATTGGGAATACTGTGGTGTGCAAGGATGCATTGAACAGATGGGTTAATGACGATGGCGCCTGACCAAGCTCGCTCAACCCCCTTGGGTGAATACCAAGTTGCACCTTTACCTTGTCCACCCTTAGGTCCCCTGAGCAATTTTGAAGTCTTTTCTTCCCAGAATGTTAATGTGGCAAACACCACCACCACCACCACCACCTGGGAAGAAGTGACTACCAACCAGTGTGGTTCACGATCCAGTCAAGCCATACAAAAGTGAGGCTTCTGGACTTCGAGAGTGCTGACTTTGACAAGATGGGACAGTGCCTTAGCAAAGCACTAGCAACCCAGCTAAAAGGAGAGGGTGGAGCAGCAATAGGGAAACTTCAAAATTGCCATCACAGAGGCAACAAGATCATGGTCAGCAAGTTCACGACATGTTTCACGACTTAAGCAAGGTGTCTGATTCAGTACCCAATAATAGCCAGATGGCTAAGCTGTAGGAAATGTGGGCAGGGACACAGTTGTTAAGATGGAATGAAAATTTGTTCTATGAACGTAATTAGAGTGTGGTGGCTTGGGAGTGGGGGCTTGCATCAGACACAAGTTTGTTACTAGTGGGGTGCCAAAAGTGGTCAGTGCTGTGTCGACTCCTGTTCAGCACCTAGGACTCCAAAATAAGGAAGGGGACCAGAAGTGGAATGAAGTCTCTGAAGACTAATAAAATTTGATGTGGTGGTGGATGAGGAGGAGGAGGGGAGGGTGGCCTTACTGGAGGATATGGAGGATCCGGAAAGGTGGTCAGGAATATGGAAACTCAACTTAAATGGGGGGGGCATGGTTCTGCATCAATTAATCACAAATCCATGCCAGGATCATACCTTGGGAGGAGACAAAATGCAAGTCACAGAGAGTGAGAGGGATATGGTGGTAGTGTTAGTGGCACGCAACACAGGCACACTGATCTGACCTTCTCATTTTGGCAGACACCAACACCACAAGGTGCTTCTCCACTATCAAAACCTGCTGTGATCCGCCTGCTCACAACACAATAACTAAGAAGTCCATTACAGCATGCTCAAAATCGATTGCAGTTGAAAATGAATACATAAGTGTGGAGTCTCCATCAAGTCTTGTCGTGCACCTTGGCATTCAGTAACAGTGCATCTCCAATATAGTTGAAGTCTGAAAGTACTCTACACCAATAATATAGGTGACAAACAGTATTTGCTTAATCAACTACTATGGTCAATAGGCATTTGCCAACACCAGTGTGGCGTAGCGTGAGTGTCGCCTACACATGCAGTAACAACAAAGTGCACTGTAGCACAGTTCTATATTGATGCACATGAGTGTGGACAAGGAGAGTGGTGTGAATTTGGACGACACAGTGAGTCAGACAGTTCCTTCTCTGCAAACATATGTCTGAATGCATGATTTACTTACTGGTATTGGATTCCACACTGAAGTGTCATTCAGCAACGTAACAGTACACCTACTGATGAGTGGAAAACTACTACTCATTACCAGCAACAAGTAATTACTGTATAAAGTTACAAGAAACATAGAAATGGCATAGCACGCAATCGCAAGGAAAGTAATAATGGTATGTGCTGGCATTAATGCAGAAACACAGTATTCACATGTGGTGGATATGCATTAAAGGAACACTGTCAACCAGTTTTTTTATCATATTATTTGTAGTTGAAACCCCACATTTTATGATTTCTTACACTCTCTAAAATTCACTGATGTTGCTGTTTGTTTTGTCTGTCTCCTTGCTTAGTAGAACAGAAATGCATGGCAATGTATACTTATAAACAACCTTGTTTTTGTTTACAAACCTGTTTCTGTTCTTACTGCATACTTCCTGAGCATTAGAAATATACCCGAACAGTGCAGTCAGTCATAAGGCAGTAGCCTCCTGAGCTCCCACTGCATCATGAGGGGCTAGACTGTTTTTTGGGTGTTGCCAAATCCAGGAAAGATGCATTTTGAGTTGATCAAGGAATGTAAACAAACGTGTTTTGGTGTGATAACACCAGCATGTTGGGCAGTCTGTTTTTTACCTTTTAAAAGAAAATAAGAGTCAGAATCAAACTACCAGCTACATCAACAATCTTTACAGAATTATGGCACCCATAAAATAAGTTTTTGAACTAGGGACACTTTGAGACCTAATGGGGTTGACAGTGTCTTTTAACATTAACAATGAATAATGGAACATATTGAAAAGAAAATTAAACTACTCACCCTTAACATGACAGCACTGCTGAGTGCATGGCTGACTCGCTGAACTAATAGTGTTGACTGAGGACACATGGGCAGACGCGACCAGCGCATGCCCATGGCCACGAACATGGCCTCTTTGGGCTCTACGTCCTCGGCTGCGGCCACGCAACACAGGCACACTGCTGCTAGCATCACCACTGTTAAAACCAACACTTGGTGCAGAATCACATGCTTCAACTGTGTCATTCAAGGACCAATCAATACTGCTCACATCGGACAGGGAAGAAGAGTAGTAGTTCTAAATATGGGAAGTAATGGAATGAAAAAATACTTGATTAGAAAAATTAAACAGTTACTCAGATAACCATGTTTAACGGAGTGCTGAAGTCATGTTATATGATAACATGTAGCATGAACTGTGTATTTGTAAGTGTTGACAAAATGGCAGGGACCATGGTTTTCAATTTTGACCTTTAACACCAATCACAATAACGGAATCCTGCTTGGTTTGCGGATTTTGAATTGTTGTAGCGGTGCCTCACGGAAATTGCATGTCACTGCACAGAATCTATGATTTCAGCAATTTTATTTGTTTTATTTTCTCTTTCTATGACCCCTTCTCACAGCATTCAGTCTCCACTTTTCAGGCTGGGTATCCCTTAGCTTCACCACCAGGTAATGCTCAGGAGCTCCTGTGGCGCTGCCCCTATCCTGCATGGGCTGTACCCCTGCCTGGTGGAAAGGGAGGGACCCAGGACCCATCCACATGCCTTTAGTGTGTGTCTGGCAGCTCAGTGGGTCCCTCATGGAGCCTGCTATAAGTCTGCAGCACCTGGGTCCCTTCTGACAGTGGTCAATGTGGGTTGATTGTTCCTTGTTTTCTGGTCTCTGTCCCTGAGGGTGCTGGCACTAGAGGAGATTCAAGGAGGTAGGTCACATAGAGACATGCCACTGCTCCAGATCCTGACTAGGGTCCTCCCCCTCCTGTTCACTCTGCAGCACCATTGCATCACCACCCATGGTCACACAGGTGGTGGTAAAGCAGCAGGAGCTACAGCCCACCCTCCCTGGAGGAGGAGGAGGAGGAGAGAAGTCCCCCAGGTGCTCGATACAACTCCCCTGGCCATACCTCCAGCAACCCTGGATCACTGGCATTGCAAGCAACAGTGCTACCGCAGCACTAGCAGGCCGACTTTGCTGCATATAGAGTCAGTAAGGAAATCACACGCACAGCTGTGTTGTAATCAGCCATTCAGTTTAGCCATCCATGCCTAGTGGTTAGAGTAACAAGCAGTGAATGAACTGGGTACATCCAGCATACTTGGGTTTGATTCCCACCACCGCCACTTGCATACTGTGTGACTAAAAAAAATACCAATATATGTTGACTACATCATAGAATAGTAGTTTGTGCACCATGTAATTTACCCGAGTTTTACTTGTGCTGCAATAATTTTGTATAAGTAAAGATAAATGTTCAGATACATTTTATGTGTTTTATAAGCTTGTTTTTTGATTTTAGTCAGGTGTTTATTGTATTCTTTGCATAGATAGGCATCTAGGTTGTAGATTGATAACAGTGATGCTGCATTTAGCAACTAGCTTATTCAAGTTTATAACTGTAGGGCCAGCCACAAAACTAGTCTGAATGAAAGTATGTTCACAAAGAAGAAACTGCCTTACTACTTATGAAAATACTTCAGTTAGCACCTCATTTAGGGAATGGGATCATTTGCAGCTTTTCTACCACCTACTGTTTCAGTGTCTGTGACAACCAAATGTTTTCTGATATACTACTTCAACTAAAAGCAAATGGCCAGTGGATTTTGAAAGCACAGTCAATGACATACAGAAGGTAAGACACCAGGGTCTGTATGATGCTGGGGGACAGAGTAGTGCTCAATTCACATCTGAACAAAGACATGAAAACTGGGAGACACCCTTTTCATGAACACACACACACACACACACACAGGGACTAGAAAACCAGGGGATATTTTTAATACTATAATATCGGGACTTTTATCCTTTACAGGGGCATTGGGATCACTGGGGTGGGCTCCCAGCATGCCACCTGAATGTTTTTTTTGGGGGGGTGCTGCTGATGGGGATTGGGCACCAACGTCAGCACAAAAAGGGGGAGCAAGAGCAGAGGGGGAATGGGCACCCCCTCGGCACAACTCTCCAGCTACTCTTTCGGGGGGGGACCTAATGCAGACGGGGAGTGGGCTCCCACGTTGACACATCAGAAAGGGAGTGGGACATAATGCAGATGTGGAGTGGGCTCCCCCGTTGGCAAGTTAACTAGCACCAGGGATGGAAGATGAAGGGGATTGGGGCCCCCCTTGGCAAAAACATGCTGCTGTGGGAGGGGAACATGCTGCAAAGGCAGGATTGGGCAACCTCGGCACTGGGGTTGGATTATTGTTTGTGAACACAGCAAGATACCGCCATGTTCACAAACAATATTACAGTAGCAACGTTATGCTCCAACTCCTTATCCGGATGTGATGTAATCCGTAATGGTTACGGGTCGCTCACTCATTTTAGGGAATTGCTGATGCTGCAGTGACGAAGTGGCCCCTGATTGCTGCTGCAAAAATGTTACAATTTGGTGGCACGCTGGCTGAACTAGTGTCAGCAGCAGCATGCCACGGCATTGGGGAAAGCAGGCAAAGCCTTTACAGGCTGTGGGTGGACTGGCCACAACAGAGTCGCGCCACCACAACTTACTTATGGAAAGCGGCTGCAATGTGTTTCTTGCGCACGAGCACAATCAACATAAAAATTATTATTGGGTGTGAAAAAGTCTGCATTAATGTGGTGCCTAAATAAGGTCAAAACAGGGCTCTTTCAATAACTAAAACAAAACAAAAAAAAAAAAGGACACTGGGGTGATAAAAATGGCAACCTAGTGTGAGTAGCTCCAGGACTCACGACAAGGTACTCTCGGCTTATGTTTCACCAAGATTAGCAAGGAGAGCTGGGCACCCATATAAATGAGCAACAATAGTCGCAACATGTACTTCTGCACTTTGAAGACTTTACACAAGAAAAGCATGGATAAACAACGCAACACAGCACACCACACCATCCAACATTTCCCACAATAACCTAGCACTTTATCAAGTTTGAGAAAGCATTAGGTTATTGCATGAAACGGTGGCAGGGGTGATAAAACAGACTTTACACATGCCCAGATTTACAATTATGTTGAATAATGTAAACATTGTTTATGTTCCCTATGCTAGACCTCTACTTTCAAAGTGCCACAAACATAAATTGGGGGTGTTTCTTAATGGAGGTGGTGGGTTTTGTGTGGTCTAAAAACATTTTTAAGTTTAAAACTTTGTAAGGTGGCCATAGGCATTGGGACTACCTAAACAAAAAAAAAGGCACTGTGCTCTATTCTTTCTGTCTTCACAGACTACTGAAATTACAAAAGTGCAGTGGCTTTGGGGGTGGAATACAGACCAAAATGAAATGTTCTCTAACACTGGGACTGCAGCAGAACAGTTATT
The DNA here is from genome assembly GCA_016271365.2 of Neoceratodus forsteri. Taxonomy (NCBI): domain Eukaryota; kingdom Metazoa; phylum Chordata; order Ceratodontiformes; family Ceratodontidae; genus Neoceratodus; species Neoceratodus forsteri. The sequence continues at coordinate 336,275,168 of CM028129.1, read as the reverse complement.
TACAGACCAGTAATGCTCTTGTAAAAAAAAAAAAAAATGTTTTTGAGTAGATAATTATTGATCCTTTCTACTGTTCCAGAATAAATGTTTGACATTTACATAAAAAACATGAAATCTGTCAGCAGAAAAGGAAAGCTTGGCCCACACCATCTGCCCCGATGGTCCCTGCCTAATCGGTCTCCACAGATCTTAACTGGCCTGTGGCAACCCAACCTCCTCCATGACTGTTTTCTGATACAGGCCTATGACCATACCAGACATGCTTGAAGCACCACCACTATTTTTGATTCCGCCACTTCGGCAAGCTGTCTGTTCCAGGTGCCTACCACCCTTTGAGTGAAGTAGTATTTCTTCACATCCCTCTGAAACTACACCCCCATGCAGCTTTGCTGCATGGCTCCTGGTCCTGGTGCTCCTTATTATGTTTGCTTGTGCACATGCGCAAGAAACATTTTGTGGCAGCTTAGGAGAGAAGAGGGTTGTGGAGGTGCGACACTGTGATGGCCAATGCCACCACTGCATTTCTTGGCTTGGCCATCTGTAAGGAATGTGGTGGCATGCTTCAGCTGACACTAGTTCAGCAAGCATGCCACCAACTTGAAATGATTTGGCCCTGGCAATCAGGAAGCACCTCATCATTGCAGCATCAGACATCCACCTCTCCTTTGAGTCTCAATAATGCAGAGGACAAGCTGATGGTAAGATGGTGGGTGATCCCTGATTGTTGCAGCCACCCCCTGTACTAGTCTTGCTTAATCTATCACTCTCTCACTCTCTCACTCCCCTGGACTGCAGTTTTGGGGGTACCCTTAGTGTCAGAGGATCATGTCTCTCTCCATCTGTCACTGCGCCTCTCAGCTGTGGACCACACAGGGGGCTGAGCTCTCATCTGCCCTTCTACCTCCCTTCCCTCAATTATGAAGCTCTGTCCTGTGCACCCAGACCTGTAGGCAGTCATTTCATTGGAAGTTCCTGGACACTGATGCAATGGTGTGGATGCACCTGATAGACAGCCTGCGGAATGTATACGCATGGCTAGGCATTACCAGGTAAATCCAGCGTTAACCAGTAATTAGTTACCCCATAATGGTGACATTCACGCTATCGTTAAGGGGTAAGTAGTTACCGGTTAACAACAGACTTATTATCCGGTAACTACAAGCCGCGTGTATACATGCCACAGGCTCTTTATCTCACCATAGTTATGTCCCCTTCCCTGACCAGGCCGATCAGAACTTGAACAAGCTCAGCTGACTGCTGCCGCCTGGACACCCCTCACCCACGTCATCAACTCTGCAACATCCAGTTGCCAGCCGAGAGTACAACTCTAGAGACTCAGACCCTCAGTGTACGTCCCAACAGTAGCAGGGAATGGATGAGGAAGCAACTTAGTAAGCAGCAGTGGAGGTGGCGCAGGCTCAAGGGAATCATACTCAGGACGGAGCCTGAAGGAACCAACCTGCCCAGGACTGCTGATGTCTGAATGTGACGGAGGGGGCTTCAGACCCTTATACCCCTTCCCATTTACTTTTTATTAACTAGAAGAGACACACTAAGCTGAAAGGTTGTGGATAACATTCATTCATTCATTCATAGGTTCATTTTTGGTTCTTCCCTGCTCCGCCTTGTCCAGCATTTTGTCTTGCATAGGTGCCCCTTTCATTAGTCTGCAGGGGTTTCCTAAATTCAAGACTGCATTGAACCTCCGGCAAACAGAGGAACAATTGATAGTTACATGGGAGAAATATAGACACCCTGACACTTGCTGGCCTGTCTCCAAATGTAAGCAGAACTGCTAATTGCAAGAGGTGCATGCATCTTACAAAGGTGTGCAAATAGGTAGTGCAACGAAAGGGTGAAACAAAATAGAAAGCACGAATAAGAAAGTTTGTTGCTATATACACTGAGTGATGCACCAGTTTATAATAGAAAATCAACATACTGCAATTAGCATTTAAATAATTATCGACAGATGAATGCAATCTGGTAATAGTAAAGAATATCAGCGGTAGCTCACCAAATGGTCGTGTGTGTGTGTGTGTGTGTGTGTCTGTTTGTTTTGACGGTTCCAATGTGCCTTCACGCCCATCGAGTACTATGGCTTTTCACTCATCGAAAGGGTTCCTGTGATTGCTTATTTATTAAAAATGTAACTGTCAAGAACATCATAAGAGTTCCTTCGAACACAATGTGAACATCTGTACACAAGGCTGCATACATTCAAAAAGGTCCATTTTTTAAAATCAACGGATCTCTCACTCCATATTAGAAGTGCAGTACTGCAGTCTATTTCATTGTTTTCAAGCCGGAGATGCCGAAGTCACCATATGCATAATACCATTTTGATCCTTTCAAAGATTATTCATTACCAACTTTTCCTTGCGAAGTGTTACCATCCTGTACTTGATTCCAATAACAGACATAATAAAAGAATTTGCATTTTTTATGCCTAAGATGTTCAAATGAAATGTGAAAGAAATTCATAAAACTATATGAAGACCAGTTTGATGGGTTACACTCCTATAGACGAAGGCGAAGGCTGCTAGTTTTCTGCACTTATTACATTCAATCGAGGTCATTGCATTTACCTCACATTTATCTAAGTAATTAAGACTTTTACTGTTGTAAAATACATACAAACACATTTCTACATTATTGGGGTTCCTTATTACTGTGTCGGAAGCGATTTTAGTTTTGTAGTTTTGAAAAAGAAAACAGTGATGAACAATCATCAGCACTTGAACGTCCACTTCACTGTTGTGATAAAAGGCTTTTAGCTTGCAATATGATTCATACAGATAAAAACCTGAAATCTTTATTTGTTCAAAGGGATTTTCAAACTTGCTGATTATGTTTTTAACTGGACTATTGGAGCTGTCATTTTATTGTGATAAGGAAAAACGAACGAGCTATACTGAAAAAATACATTTACTAAAACCTATTGTTTTTGTATGATTTGTTTTGTACTAACCAAACCTTTTTGTCTGCGAATTACCGACCAAACCTATTTTTGTTTCTTTAGAACCCGAATGCCGATTTTATTGTCTGTGAATGTCAAAAATGGCACTTCTTGTACCACCAGCTATGTGGATGCATTAGATACGGAAATTGTATTATTTATTGTCGGGCTACTAAACTGTGGCAGTGAATCACTTTCGCCTTGAATGTGGTCTTATGTTTTGACTAGGTACTGCCGAGACCAATAAATACTTACAAGTTTCTTGATCACTGCAGGCAGGCACTGGGGGTAATTTATTTTAAGTGGTGGCTGGGCACTGTGGCATAGCAAAGTGCAGGAGCCAGGGTTTTCTTTCTGGTTTAGAGGCGGTGATCCAATCTTGGGACTTGCTTATCAAATGGTACAGAAATAAAATCATGGGGCGATATGGGTTGGTATCCATCATAACAAGAGGAAACAACCATTCGGTGTTCCAGTGTAAATTAGTTACCCCGTTTACTGTCCTAATGAGAAATCGCATTCTTTTAGCATCACAGCAGCTCACATTTTTTCATGAGGGAGCTTCAACAGCTGGACTTAAGATCCTTGATAAACAAATGCAGACAAAGCTGGATGCTGCAAAAGTAGGGGTTTCGAGGGTCGGGTTTGTGTACTGGTTGGGAAAAGGTTTTCAGGCAAAAGGAGTCAGGAAAGTAACAGTGGAGAACATTAACAGTGGGGAATTGGTATCGTACCCGTAGAAATAATCATAGTTGTGCAGCACTACATTAAAAAACACAGGTCTACATGAATTGAAATCCACTTACACCAATTAACAATATATATGTGACAGAAGCTAACACAAGAGCATGAATAAAAAAAGTAAAATTACCAATCGCCGCAACATTGCAGGGAGGATTTCGGATAACAACTCTGTGAGACAGAGTTCGACACAGATGACAGGCAAATACTGATGATAGGTAAATGGGGACCAAAATATAAAGGCACAAGTGGAGGAAGGGCAGGAAGGAAGTAACTATTAATTAGTGGCCAGGGTCAGCTAACCCTCACCTAATTAGAGGCAACGCGAACGTACATTGGTTTTAACAGAGGAGATTCAGAACAAAGGCGGGGCTACACCGCGGACAAAATGCAGACTTGGAGGTTTATTTTATCAAAAGTAAATACACTAAATTCAAGGAAAAAGTGGAGGGATTTAATCGAGGAGCAGAGTTTAAGATTTGGTTGCAAAGGTGAGTGCTAATTTGTGCAAATTAGAATTTATCTCAAAATCTGACAGTGCAGCTTTAATACATTGCTTTAAAACTGTGACACAGGCACTACAATTCCAATGCAATTTACCCTCCTCTCTAAGGTGACACCATTAAGTTGTGTCCTGTTGATTGTGCAGAAAAAAATCACTTAAATCACTTAATGTGTGTTTGTAGTTGGAAAAATATTCTGTCTCATGAATAACGTATCACAGTACTTTATTTCTCACAGTATTGTAACATGGGCCCTGGCAAGCATTTAATGGGTTGTCCTGCTGGTAGTGTGTCAAACATGTCAAATTGGGAGCTCAGATACAAAAAGCATATAATTACTGGTGACCATGAATATCAACTGAATTACTGTACCCATGAAATCCCATATCAGTTAGTATTCCAGTTGATGTGCTGCAAAACAATATCAACCTGAAAACCGGTTGATGTCACTTTCAATATCAACCTGCAATCCAGTTGATATTACTGTCCATAGAGAAACAACAGAATGTGAACCTTGCTGCGCAGCACCCACAGTTTTTGACCCTCCTGCTTGGGACACTGGGCCCCCAGATTCACCCTTGACTCTTTCTGATTAACTAACTTAAAAATAAAACTGCAAAAAAAAAAAAAAAAATTTTTATTTCAGACTACACTAAAACCAGTTGATATTCATGGTCACCAGCATTTATAAAAAATAGAAGAGGTGAGTGTATGTTCATGGATTTTTTTCTCACACCCTTGGTGTGTGATGACCACATAAACCTCTTGAGCTTCGCTCCTGAGGTTTATGGGTCATCACACACTTCCGGTGTGTGAACAAAAATCCATAACACACACTTACCTATCCATTATTCTCCATGTAATGTGTTATGTTCAAAAGTTATTTTGTCCATAATGATGAGGTTTATTCAGGTACTGCCTGACATTTGGTGTGTTTCAATGTGAGAGCTTGCTACACAGATAGCCTCTAATTACATTCCTGATTTGGTATCCTCATATATGATATACTGCCTATGGGTAGCATACCTCTCAACTGTACCACATTACGAGGAACGTTCCTCATTTTACTTCACAAAAGCTCCCTGTTCCACATTGTGAGGACCTGTCCCACATTCAGTATTAACATTTTAAAGCAAAAATCTATAGTAAATGGTGCAAAAAAGATATTATTCAATTAATAACAGACTTTCTGAACATAAATGCAAACATTTTAACAGTGTTCTGAGCTTCCTAGGTAAAGATTTGATTAAGTGTTCCACATTTTGCTCATTTGTTCCACATTTTTAGAGGCAATGTTCCACATTTGGGGGACAAAAGGTTGAGAGGTATGATGGGTAGCAGATGGGGGGGGGGATTGCACTCCTTCCATTTGGCAAGTATGAATGAAAACACATCTTCTTATAGTAGTAACACCTGATTGACTTACTGTTGGCCAATATGATGTTACTTCTGTAGGGGGACACCTTTTCATTCATACTTTCATTCACACTAAACACGATGAGGAAGAGCACAAGCTGATAACAAACATTCATAGCAGACAGTAAAAAAAATAAATATTGTTTTAAAATTATGGGTAGCAGTTTGGGGGAGAAGTTTGTACTCATTTATTTTGGCAAGTACTGTACTGTATGAATGAAAATATGTCCTCCTATAGTAGTACCACCTGATTCGCTGACTGTTTGCCATTTAGATATTTTTATAGGAGGTTGTCTTTTCACTCATACTTTCATTCACACTAAACAAATGTGAAAGAGTGCAAGCTAAATTCTGTACACCCTCACCCACTAGCCCCACCTCCCTCCTGTGTAAAGGTAGGACAAAGTACAGCAGACCACATTGGAAAATGTACATCTATCTGCATCTCAAGGAAATTGAAAAAGTACCTCTCACCTGGGCTAACTGGTGTAAATGTATTATAAAAATGAGTAAAATCAGGACCCATTTGAAAACAATATATTATACCTTTGCTGTGCTATCTTAGGTAAATACAGTGTAAAATGGATCCAAGGGGGACCCCAGAGAAAACAAGATATTGTATCTCAACTACTGTAGGTTGCTTTGGGTAAATATGTTGTCAAACTGTGTAAAAACAATACTCTACAGTAAACCCCCTGAAAAGGAGACATTGCATCTAAATGATCTGGCCTGAAAAATATATTGTAAAAGCCGGACACTACTAAAAAACAAGATATTGCATCTCACCTCACACTGTCCTGCATAAATACATTGTAAAAAGGTTTATCAACTAGGCCAACACTGGAAATGAAATATTGCAGCTCACCTCATCTATCCTGTTTACAAACATTAGGGTGTCAGTGTTTGACTATGACAGACATAGAACCTTTCTGGGTCTGGGTGCAATGCGACACTGATGTGTCTTTCTAGTATTGCTTTTAAGTTCAAGTTTCAAGTTTATTGCAGGAAAAAACTCCATTGAGCAAGCTCATTCACAAGGAGGTCCCAATACATATAGACAAGCAATGTACAATACAGAACGGTAATAACAATATATACATGAAATGCGCATTAAATGGTAGAGGCTGAATATATATGCATACATACATACATGTAAGGTTCCACAATGACAAGCGCAGGTGGCAAACAATGATTTAACACAGGTGGATGAATTACAGGTTGCATTCTGATAATAAAGCTGATGTATGCAATACAAACATTTATGGGAACTAGGATAATCAGAATACACTGATAGAGTGATGATATTTTGATAGCGTAGTATTGAGCTTGTCGTTGGGAGGCCAAGAATAGGTGGGGAGGAAAAGTAGTTAATATGGTAAGGCAATTATATCATACCCAGTATAAGAAAATAGCACCCCTGGGGAGGGGAGAGATTTTAATGACAGTTACAGGTGTCTTTTATTTTGGCTGAACTTAGCAATTTGTAAAAGCTAATTGAAACTGTGCTAGTTAGTTTCAGTACGGATTGCAATTGATTCCAAATAGCGGGAGGGGCATAAGCAATAGCATGTTTACCAAAGGAGGTCCGCGTCCTTGGTATATCAAGCATAATAAAATCAGATTTCCTTAACGAGTAAGCACTATAAGAGATACTAATGAGGGATGAGCGGTAGCTTGGCAATTTCTGCAATAGCAGTTTGAGGGTCCATAACCCAGCATGGAGCAGGCGTCTAGTAATCAGGGAAGTCCAGCCGACAGCTACATATAAGTCACAGTGATGCGAACAGTAAGGGGAGTTGGTAATGAACCTTAATGCACGGTGATAGAGGACGTCCAGTTTGCCTAGGTTTGAGCGAGTGGAAGAGGAATAGATTATGTCTCCATAGTCGAGCAGGGGGAGAAAGGTGGCCTGGACAAGTTTGTTCCGAATTTCAAGAGGAAAAAGAGGCTTATTTCTGAAGTAGAAACCTAACCTGGCTTTTAACCTTCTAGAGACATCTTCAACGTGGTCATTGAACGATAATTTATTATCGATCCAGATACCCAAGTATTTAAATTTGGTTACTACTTCCAAGGGCTCATTTAGCGTAGTGACAATGAAATCTTAGGTAGGAGTATTAGGAGGAGCCTGTAACAGCACTGCGGAGAGAATAGCATTGCTTTAGTCTTTTTCATTAAGCAGAAGTTTTGCCTTTGTTAGATTATGCTCAAGTTGTCGAAATCCTTTGGAGCACTCCTTGACTTCAGATAGCGATGATCCAGAAGTATACAACACAGTATCATCCGCAAAAAAGTGCAGATGGGATGTAGTTATGTTAGCGTCTAAGTCATTGATATATATGGAAACAGGATAGGGCCTAAGATGGATCCTTGAGGAACTCCTCTTACAACAGGCAAGGCAGCAGAGAATAAGCCTTCCACCTTTACTTTTTGGGATCTCCCAGTCAAGTAGCTAGAGAACCACTGTGTGGTGTGGTATGAGGAACCCATCTTTGCAAGACAATTGACTAATAGTTTGTGATCAACGGTGTCAAAAGCTTTGCTTAAGTCCAGAAATACAGCACCAGTTACTTTCTTAGCATCTATAGCAGAGATCCAATCATTGGTTACTTTCGCTAGAGCAGTGATGGTGCTATGATTGGCCCAGAAGCCGGATTGCGCTAGGTTAATAAGAGAGAAGGTTTCCAAATGCGATTTAAGCTGAGAGTGGATCAGTTTTTCAGTACTTTAGAAAGGATAGGTAAGATGGAGATAGGTCTATAGTTGTTTACATCGCATGGGTCACCAGATTTAAATAAGGGGAGGACATGTGCTGATTTCCAACAGGACGGCACAGTAGTAGATGTAATGGAGAGGTTGAAGATATGGAGAATTGGGGTTGTGAGATGGGCGTAGCCTGTCCTTAGAAAAAAGGGTTCCAAACCATCATCCCCATAACTTTTTTTTGTGTCCAAATTAAGAAGAGAATCTTCGACTTCTTTGTAAGTTATCTCTCGCAGTTGGAAATGGCTAGGTGCTAGGCTAGGTGAATGGGAAGGGGTGTGCTGACACACCGCAGAACCAGCATAAGGTGATGAGTCGAAAGCTAGTCCTGCTGTGGCAAAGTGGGAGTTGAGTTCCTCCAAGATTAGGGACTTGTTTTCCACAATCTTTCCACTAGCGACTAATTTTGTTGGGACTGAGGGGCCGTGGCGCCTCCTTCAATAGATTTGATAGTCTTCCATATCTTATGTGGGTTACCTTTTGCTTGTTCAAAAGTAGAAATGTAGTAGTTAGTTTTGGCAGAGCGAATTCTTTTGACGCAAGTGTTCCTGGCTGTTCGAAAATCCTGCCAGTCCGATGGTTCTTTGGAATGTCTAGCTTTAGCCCAAAGCTTATCTCGTGCTATAAGGGCTGGCTTAAGACCCAAGGTGAACCAGGGGTTGGAGTTTTTCCGTACCCTCACTTTGATAAAAGGGGCATGCTTATTTATTACTATAGTGAGATTATCATTAAAGGTGTAAACTGCCTCATTGACATCTTTAGCTAAATAGAGATCTTGCCACCTGATCATACTCAGGTCAGATAGGAAGTTTGCTGCACTGAATTTGTGAAAGGAACGTTCTGTTATAAAGATGGGCATCGGACGAGTCTTAACTTGGGATCTTATGCAGGCGAAAATTGCATGATAACTCAAATCATTATGAAATACTGCCGAATAAGATATTTTATGTGGGTGGGTGGTTAATACCACATCTAATAAGGAGCTATTGGCAGGATTTAGTTTGTTGTTCCTAGTAGGTTCACTGACTATTTGCACAAAACCTAGCTCATCGCAAAGGGATTTGAAGCCGAGTGAGTTAGGTGACAACCAGTCCATATTTAAGTCTCCTAGAAATATTGTTTCTGATTTTGCATCTGCTAACATGGATTTCAATATATTAAGGACTTTATCACCACCAGACGGGGGTCTATAGCTACCTATGATGGTGATGCTTTCGGAGGAGGGGAGATGAAGGCTCAGTGAGACTAACTCAAATTCCTTGGCTGAGATTTACAACTAATATTGGCGACCACATACTTAGACTTCGTGTAAATAACCACGCCCCCACCTCTAGTCTCTATCAGCTCTATAATTTGTAGCCATGCAGTGATATTTGGTGGTCAGTATTTGTCTTTTTAGCCACGATTCGGTGATTAAGATAAGATCAGGCTTAACATGTGCTACCCAGGCTTGCAGCTGTACAAGTTTTTGGCAGGCTTAAGATGTTAACCATCATCATTTTAGACCTGTGGCCTCAAGCAAAATCGATAGGCGAGCTGAGCTGAAGGGAGGCCAGGGTTAAGCTCACATTTCCTGAGCAGAGAAGAAGCAAAAGTATTACTTTCTTTAAGGTACTTATAAGAACGGCGATTACTTTTTTATTTCTACGAGGTGACTCATATCGTTCAGTGTAGATGGCGGCACCCCTTAAATGACCGTTTAACATGATCAGTGTAAGTGCTTGAATGGACATAGGTGAGTACAGCAGCAAGGGGGTAGGGGCTAACCGAGGAGAATAGGCCAAAAGGGGAGAGGAGAATGACATAGTGTCTGCGCGGTAAACCGTTATAGCATTAGGTATTATTAAGATACAGTGGAGAACAGAATTGCATTGAGGTACTTCAAGTTGCCCTTCAATGCTGGGAGCTCTGCACTTTAGGAGCAATAAGAGCACAATGAGGATAGCCATAATGCCAGGTTGAGTAATCTCACGTTTTATAAAAGTGCTATATTTTCAAGGCAATTATTTTCCCACCTAGATACTCACTTAAGAATCTAGCTGAAAGTAAACAGCTGGAGGGGTAACAGGGATTGCAGGAGCATCTTAGTTAACGGCAGGTACTCTGGGGATATTCACACTGATGAGGCCTAATTAGCCACACTCAGATACCAATCGTAGGTTGGTAGAAGGATAAACTGGGCCAATGATGGTAGTAATGTGATATGGAGGCGGAGCGTAAGTGTATTTAAAGGAGGCCTGGGAGGGGATGGTGGGGGTGGGAGAAAATTTCAGGTCAAAAGCGCGAGCTGAGAAATCAGGGATAGGAAGGGAACAGTGGAAAAAGCTGTAGGAAAGGCGCTCCAATCAGAGCAAGGCAGGCAAACGGGCGGACCAATCACGGTCCCCCTAGGCAGCGCCGCACCAATCAAGGGTGCTCAGGCGTGCTGGCTCTCTGTTAGGAATGAGGTGGTATCTACCTGTGGTGCAGTCCGAGTCGCGGAGCCCTGTGGACGGCTAGGGCTTTTGGAAGGAGTCGGTGGTGGCGGCGGCCATAGGAGCGGCTGCTGCTCGCCACTTTTTCCACCGGGCGCCTACGGGCGCGAGTCCTGTGGTGCAGTCCGAGCCGCAGAGCCCTGCAGACGGCTAGGGCTGTTGGAAGGAGTCGGTGGTGGCGGCGGCCGTAGGAGCGGCTGCTGCTCGCCGCTTTTTCCACCGGGGCGCCTACGGGCGCGAGTCCTAAATACTTCAGAGCTTTAGTGATTTTCTTCAAAGCAAAACAAAAATATTTTGATTTACATTTAAAGCATTGCAGAGACTCTTTTTAGGTTGTTTTAATACAGGCATAATTGCAAGAGGCAGTATAGCACAGTGGGTTAAGGCTCTGAGCTGCACATCTGGAGACCTGGGTTTGAATCCCACTGCATACTGTGTGATCCTGAGCAAATCACTTAACTTCCTTGTGCTCCCAGGTCGCATCTGGAAAAAAGCTTCGGCTTAGTGTGGTACTCCTGCTTAAACAATGTTCCCTTTCCCTATAATTGCATGTCTTATTTGATGACAAATGGTTCAGTCATGTGCATCATCACTACAACATTTTATTAACCTGATCACAGGTGCATCACAGCACACACACCTGCACATTACACAGAATGTTTGAAAATCTGCCCAAGCAACAATGGCGTACTCTGCAGAAATCAGTGGTAGTAGGGGTGGAATGAAGAAATAAGCCTACAGTGCATGAGGAAATTATCTCACCCTCCCCTACCCTGTCACGTCACCCAGAAATCACCACTGATGTCTACCAACAATAGCAGTTCACAGCCTATTGTTTTCAGATCAGCCCCCTTACTTTCCTCCATTCAGGCTATGATTTGGAGGGGGGGGCCTTTATGTGGTAATGAAAGGAATTTCACACAACCAGTACAAAGAGGGGCATACTGTGGCTTGTAATCTGATTTTTTATTTTACTGGGCAGGGGTTTGTGTCCTGAACATAAGAGATAGGACCAACTGGAAATGTGTATGACTGTGTGAGTGTTGGGGGGAGGGGTGGTGGCTGACATTATGCATTATAACATTAGGAGTGTGTAAAACTCATTGTCCCGTCATTTAAATAACCTCAGTATAATGTATGGTAAGTGCCTATTAACCACCATAATCAGCAGTCACACAGCTTTGTTATGCACTGTTTAGAATTTTAAAAGTTGTTAACCACACTTCGGAACTTCCAAACAATGGCATAACAAAAAAGAATGCACCAGAGTTCCATAATTCTCACACATAGAATGCAAACAGTGTTTTTTTGACCATACACTATAAAAGATGATGGCTGGGGATCGGTGAGCAACCACACTGAAATCACCTCTAAATGGTTGCTAGGGCTACAGTAAACCTCTCGAGCTGCGCTCTCGAGGTTTACCATGTTGCCCTAGCAACCACTCGAGGTGATTACAACGTGGTTATCACCTGATCCCCAGCCATTATCCTCTATATTAATGGTACATACTATAAAAACACATCTTTTTAAATTTCTTTTCACAACTTACTGATGGACTGTATCTTACAATATGCATGCACCTGAAAAAAAGGGAGTGGGGGCACACATAGTAAGCAGATAACATCTGAACTTAAACACACCAATATTATTTAATGTTTCTAATTGAAACTGCTGTGTATGACCTAAAGTGCCTCATGTTGGAGTTATTGTATATTATAATGCTACTAAATATTTAAAACCCTTCATAATAAATACATTTCCATCATATACTGATGATCTTCCCTCATCAGTCTTCACTATTCATTACTGCTGGGTGTAAGCCGGAGGCGCGCACCCACTATGGGAGTTTTTTGGTTTTTTCTTTGGAGAGGAGTCAGCGTCGACGGTGCTGCCCTTGAGAGTGACTCGCTATGTGTTGCGTGAGGGGCGGCCATTAGGCACCGCAGCCTCCTTCTCCATCCCAGTTCTGTTTCTCCCGCAGTCGAGGCTACACCTGCTATGCGAGTTGAACAGTTCGTTTCTGCGCCACTAGGCCTTTTTGTCTTTTTGACACCTTCTCTGCTCCTTCATCCTGTTTGACTTCCCGACGCTGCTGAAAACTGGTAAGACTGTTTCATTTTATCATTCGACGACACCGGGAGCGTTTGTGTTTTATTAATTGTTTCGCATCATGTCCAGTTTGGGAGCCAAGCAAAAGTCCAAAGCGGGCCACGTATCCATGCGTTGGTGCTCCTGTGGCTGGCATTTCTCTGTGACGGACCAGCATGATGTCTGCCTTCGATGCCTGGGACCTAACCATGACATGGATAGATGTGAAGCCTGCTTCTTGATAGACCGCTGTGTTCTCAAAGTCCGCACATTTAAAGTCGGCAAGACCTCGCTGACTTTCAGAGGATGGCGTTGGTCTCGGGTTTCCCAGGTCAGAATCTTAGGCCCTTCCTCCAGGTCCCCTTCCAGGCCTATATGATCCAGTGAGGAGAAGGCCTCCTCATCCTCAAGCCTTGTCGAGGAGGAGAAGGCCTCTTTTGCGGTGTTGTAGGAACATCGTGGCCCCTCCCAGGGTCACGTCTGAGACACTGCCTCATCAGTCACCTCTTTGGAAGTGCAGACTCCCCCAGTGTCATGGCCCATGGTTGCTGAGTCCGGCACTGGTGGACCCTCGATGCGGCCTGCCGGTGCTGTCTCAGATCCCAGTGCCATTCATGGTGCTAGTGATCAGGGCGGCACTGGTTTGGTTCTTGGCACTGCTTGCAGTGCTGTTCATCTGGTCTATGCCGCTCGCAGTGCCGTTTTGGATTCCGGGGCAGTGAGCAGCACCGGGGACTTGACCTGGGTCATTGGTGGATCGAGATCAGGTCTTGGAGCCGTGGTTGAGGTACTGGGAGCGACCGGCGTCGCAAGCGAGACTGGCACTGTTTGAGGCACTGCTTCCCAGTAGACTTTTGGGGATGCCAGCATCGAGGTCTTTCTGGTTGACTCTTCTGCAGAAGCAGACGATTCAGACTGGACCCAGTCTTGCACCCCGATTCTTTGGACTCAGAGTTCTCTGTGAGGCATGGTGTCAGGTGACCCAGCACCCCCATTCCTGAGCCCCCACAGCAATCTTCCTCCGAGGACTCCCAGGCTGAGCTGGCCTGGACTCTATGGGGGAGGGTGGTTTGGGGATCGGGGAGGAGGCTGTGGCAGCTGCCAGCCCTGGTGCTGCTGCGCCTTCTCAGGGTGGATTGGAGGTCTTGTCTTTGGGGGCCCCCCTCGGGAGGTCTTGGGATTAATGGACCCTGTCACTGGAGTCAAGGAGGAGGGCATCCTCAGAGTCTGAGGGATTGAGAGGTTGGGGTGAGGGGCGTCGGTACGCCCCTGCCACCCCTTGGGGTGTGGGACAGAGCTGTAGCACCAAACCCTGCCTCTCCCTCTTGAGCTCTAGGGACCCTTCCAGTGGCGCTGCTGTGGGTTGCCCTTCTGGACCCATGCAGCCCCAGGTGCATCACAGGGGAGATTTCCCGGTTGGGCTCTTCCAGAGTTCGCGTCCCTAGGGTTCCCTCTTGCGACCTGGTTTGATTTCAGGGACCCCGCCAGCTCGGACTCCATTCCCTGGATTTCAGAGCCCTGGCAGAGGACAGTTGCCTCCTCATTGGTTCCCCTCTCCCATTCCTTTGCAGCCACGTCCCTCTCTTCCAGGCCATGTCAGTTCTATGGGGGCATTGTCCTGGGAGACATTCACAGGCACTGCGGTGGCCTTCCCGTTATATGTTAGATTATGCATGAGTGGGTATTTTGCCTGTCCCCTCCACTGCAGGAGTCATCTGAACATTTGACTTCCCCATTCTCCTTGGCTCCCTCCTTGGAGGGAGAGGAACCCTCTGCTCACCTTTCTTCCAATGCTGATTTCAGTGATTATCAGTGCTTCCTTTCGAGGATGGTTGGGGATCTCCATATCTCCCATGTCAGATGTGACAATACTGAGTGGGAGATGTGTGAATTCCTTGGTGAATTCAATGCCCAGCATTTGGTGGTGCCATCCTGGCCTATTCCTTTCCAGGAGTCGTCTGTCTGCACCTGGCAGTCTCCAGCCAACCCTATCCCAGCCCCGGCAGACTGCAGGAGGAGGTATTGTGCTCCATCTGAGTCCCTAGGTTCTCTTTCCAAACCATCCTCAGGATTGGTGTTCCTAGAGACTTCTTCCGGGCGCCGCCTGGCACATGACCGACCACCGGACTCAGATTCCCTATAATTTGACTGGTGGGGGTGAAGAGTGTTCTTTTCTTCTCATGTGATGCTGTGCATTGCATCATGTCAGACACACCATGCTGCCTATAACAGGCACTTGTGATCGCTGCTCTCTCAACTTCTAGCATCAATGCCTGATACAGAGCAATCTAGATAGGCCATTGCCATCTCTGCTATAGGCCTGGAACTGGCAGGGCACCAAGCAAGGGCATCCTATGACGCCAATGAGGTGGTTTCCAGGCTTGCAGGGACAGTGATCTGCATTAGGCAGACGGCATGGCTTCATCTCGCAAGGTTGTCATCCCTGGCCCGGCGTAGGGTGATTTGCTCTGCATTCTGAGGGACCTGCCTCTTTTCTGCCGGGCTAGGAGGCTTCTGCAGGGGCTTCCTCCATCCCCTTGTCTTCAGGGGACACCTCCTAGCTCTCCTTGGCCTTAGGCTTCCAGTCTAGTATGGCCAGGGTCTCTTCTTCCTGTTTCTCACCAGCAGGAGGCTGAGGGTCTTGTTCCCTCAGGGTTACTCTAGTCCCCCTCTGGGGGAGCTTGTTACTCACCCCGCAGTAATGAATGGTGAAGACTGACAAGGGAAGATATGAAAATTACACACCTACCGTAATTCTTGATCTTCTCTTTTATCTTCACCATTCATTACTGAATCCCACCCACATTCCCCTCATGGGCCTCCCCTCCACCCTGATCATTCCCCCTACCCTTCTCCTCATGGCCTTAGAGCTTAAATCCCCCCCCCCCCAAAAAAACTTGGGTCTTCCGTTCTTCTCTCAGAACAGGTAGTATAAGTCTAGAAAGGGAGGGGGACAAGTAGGAATTGTCTTTCTCCTGAGGGAACTCTTTCTGATTGCCCTTCAAGGTGGCCTCTTGGCACCTTCTTAGGCCATGTTGCTCAATCACCAGTTGACAGAGCTTCTCCTTATACGGTCCTGTTCCTTTGGTCTAGGATCCCGCTGACATCTCTGGATCTTGTCCTGTTTACGCCAGTCTGTGCTAGTCGAACTCTGTTCTAGCATTTCAACTTGCCCTTGAACTGGTGATCTAATTATTGCCTCTGCCTCCTGGGGAGTCAGAACGAGTTTCCTACTGTGTCTTGTCCGCCTTCCCATAGGGGTGCCTCTATAGGACTTCAAATACCCCCCCACACCGGTTTTAGCACATAATATGCTAGTGGGTTTTTTTCCCCATCCTAGTTGGCCATTCTCCCTCCAGAACAGTTTATCTGCGTTGGCAATCTGTGAGCTCTCAGCTAGAGTAAGTGGTTGGGGATGGCGGTAGGTGTAAAAAGTCTGCCTTTTGTGTGCAAACTATCCAAAAGGTTTGGTCAAACCTTCTTAGGCCAGTTTCTGTTTGATGGGATCCTTGCTCCCTTGCCCTTTGGTTCTGAGCTTATAAGCCTTTAAGCCAGTTATCTCACAACTTGGCAGAATTTTTCCCTCTTCTCAACATCCCCCCTCTCTCTCTTCTTCTTCTTCTTCCTCTCCCTTATCTGTTCCTCCCTCGGAGCTGCCCCAGGAGTGAGGCCTTGCAGTCCCTTATGGTAGGGTTCTCTCTTTCCTGTCCTCTATCGGCTTATTCCTTTTTCAGTTTATATCCTTTCCTTTGCATATCCCTTGGCTTTCTTGCCTCGCTCTCCTTTTCTTATCCTTATTTCGCCTCTCCGGCTTACAGAACTAGGATTGAGGAGGAGTCTGCGGTGCCGAATGTCCGCCCATCGCACACCACGTAGTGCGTCGCTCTCGAGGGCAGCGCCGTCGAGTGCTGACTCCTCTCCAAAGACTGGAGGACAGCAGATGTAATCCCCTTATACAAAAGTGGGAACAAAGAGGAAGCAGGGAACTACAGACCAGTCAGCCTCACCTCGGTAGTGGGGAAGATCATGGAAGCACTACTGAAGGAGAGATTGGTGGAACATCTGGTTATCAATGGACTACAGGACCCAAGGCAGCATGGTTTCACCAGGGGGAGGTCATGTCAGACCAACCTCATTGATTTTGACTGGGTGACTAGGGAGGTGGATCAGGGGAGGGCAGTGGACATGGCCTATCTGGACTTCAGCAAGGCCTTTGACACTGTGCCACATAGAAGACTATTACACAAACTGGGGAATATGGGTGTGGGCAGGACAGTAGTGCAGTGGGTAGGTAACTGGCTGGGTGGCAGGACACAGAGGGTGGTGGTAAATGGCTGTCACTCCACAGAGGGAAGAGTGACCAGTGGGGTACCACAGGGATCAGTGCTGGGACCATTCCTATTCAACATCTTCATCAGTGACATTGTGCAGGACTTAGAAGGCAGAATTTCACTGTTCGCTGATGACACAAAGCTCTGTAACAGAGTAGACACACCAGAGGGTGTAGATAGAATGAGAAGCGACCTGCAGAAACTTGAAGAATGGTCAGGGGTTTGGCAGTTGAAATTCAATGCAAAGAAGTGCAAGATAATGCATATGGGGCACAAAAACCCTGGCACAATATATCAGTTGGGGGGTGAGGATATAGCATGCACCAAGCAGGAAAGGGATCTTGGGGTTATCATCTCTGATGACCTCAAGGTAGGGAAACAGTGTGACAAGGCAGCAGGTAAAGCAAATAGGATGCTGGGATGTATAGGCAGGGGCATCACCAGCAGGAAAAGGGAGGTCATAATTCCACTATACAAGACACTAATGAGGCCCCACCTGGAGTACAGTGTACAGTTCTGGAGACCATACCTACATAAGGGCATAGACAGGGTAGAAAAGGTTCAGAGGAGGGCAACAAAGATAGTGCATGGAATGCATCACAAGTCCTATGAAGACAGGTTGAAGAACTGAACATGTACTCCCTGGAGGAGAGGAGGGAGAGAGGGGATATGATAGAGACATACAAGTATCTTACAGGGAGGAACAGAGTGCAGGAAAACACTATTTTTAAGTGAAAAAAATGTTCCAGGACTAGAGGGCATGGGATGAAGTTGGAGGGAGGACGATTCAAAGGAAACATGAGAAAGAATTTCTTCACAGAATGGGTGGTGGAAAAGTGGAACACCCTGCCAGAGGAAGTGGTGGGGGCTGAAACAATCACAGGATTTAAGAATGCATGGGATAGACATAAAGGAATTCTGGAGGTCAGGAGTATGGGGCAACAGACTTCTAGGAAAACAAACTGAACTTACAAGCTCAAATGGGCAGACTGGGTGGGCCATAGGCCCTTATCTGCCGACACTGTCTATGTATCTATGTATCCAAAAAAAAAAAAACTCCCGTAGTAAGTGCGTGTCAATGGCTTACACCCAGCAGTAATGAATGGTGAAGATACAAGAGAAGATCAAGAATTACGGTAGGTACATAATTTTCATGTTTGCACTATATGCTGGAACAAAATGAACTGGAGGTCTACTTAGTTACTAGCAGGGATCTACAGTATATTTAAACACACTGAAAAGCTGCCACATCAATAGACAACGTGTCTGTGCTGTACCACTGTACATGGTATCACATATGTGGGGTTGTAAACAGTGAGTATTGGTCCAAAAGGTGGTAATCTTGAAAGGGTTACACTGCAGGTCAGAGGAAGAGTTTCTGGATTTTGAACTGCTGTACATGCTAGAGAATGTATGGGACTTAATGATAACATTGAGTTGGCAACTTTTTTAACACATGCGGTTCCGTGTGTTTAAATATTGATCAATACTGGAAAATAAGTGCCCCCCCCCCCCAAAGTCCCTTCCTTCCAGCATATTGGGAAAAGCTGTAGTATGTGATGGAAATATATTTACTTTGAAGGGGTTTCACTTTCGTAGCATTATAACTACAGGTAGCTATAACTGCAACAAAATTCACAGTTAAGAGTCATGTATCTTACCCTATGCAAGCATTTTATTTCCAAAATGGTAGCACAGAGAGGTTTTCAAATTAGAGCTTTCCCATTCTCCACTGTTATTAAACCCTTAATGCTTTTTCATAGTACTTATGCACTTCACCTCTAAATGTGGGATTTATGCATAGCATAAGTGGAGCAGAGCTCTATGTGCTTCTGTATGAAAAAGCATTAAGGTTTCAAATAGTGGATAATGGAAAAGCTCTATTGTGAAAAACTTACTTTACTGGTATTTTGAAAATAAAATGTTTGCATTGCCTACAATACATGACCTGTTATTGTGAATTTTGGGTGCTTGATAAAGAGGGTGATCAGCATGTAGATGGAGGGAGTGTGAGGGGTAATTGAGATAGTAGGGGAATGGGGAACGGTAGGGAGGTGAGGCACCACTAGACTGCCTGGGAAAGTTTTTTTTAAGAGGGCAATCAGAGGCCAGTGCTTGGCCTGATTATTCTGTACCTGGTATTGGACCTACTGTACTCAGTTTTCTGCATTCCAGCAGACCCACACTTCACTGAGTCATAATTTATAAGGCCAGCTGCCAGGAAGGGCAACGGGTAGGGAGTGAGCAGCATGCAGAGGGAGGGAGTGGGAGGGATAATTTATAAGGACAATTTATAAGAATAATTTGTTGCTCCGTGTAATTCTCCTGGTGAAACTTTTCAATAAATAAACAAGGGCAGCTGACAGGATGGGTGGGTAAGCACATATAGGGAGGGAGAATTGAGATAGTGGAGGGGGATGGGGACAGGGAACGGTGGAGGGATGAGGTACCACTAGACTGCCAGGGGAAGATTTTTCCTTTTTTTTGTTAAAGTAGGGTGAGCAGAGGTCAATCAGTTTTTTGCAGTTTTTTGTTTCCTCACGGCTATAGCCATACTCAGAGCTACCCAATTAAACGAATAAGATATATTTATATATCTGGTAGGATCATTTATATGTACCACAGCTGGGAAAATGGGTGAAGCCAAAATGTCACTGTGAATGAGGTACTATATCTCAGTTGGCCTATCTGGGGTAAATACAATGTGAAAATGTGTGACCGCAGGACTCCAGTGAAACTAAGATGTAGTATCACTATTGTTCTGTCCTGGATAAGTGTAGTGTCAACCTGTGTGAACAGGACCCCAGTGAGATATTGTTTGTCAGCGGGCCTTTCGTGAGTAAATACCTTGTAAAAAAAGGATAAAAGCAGGACTCCACTGAAAAAGAGATATTGCATCTCAGTTTGGCCACCCCATCACAAGTAAATATGCTATAAAACATTGTAAAAGCAGGACATACTGGAGACAGTGAAAAGACAGAGATACTGAATGAATACTGTTGCTCAGTATTCACAAAAGAAGATGAGGAGGAGTTATCTAAACCAGACAATAGAAGCACTCTGGGTAGGGGGGTTGACACCAGTCCATTTACAGAAGAAAGAGTCCTGAAAGAACTCCTAAAACTCAAGGTGGACAAAGCAATGGAGCCTGATGGGATTCACCCCAGAATCCTGAAAGAACTAAGGGAGGACCTAGTGACACCACTGACCACACTTTTTAACAAATTATGGTGGGATGGGGTGGTACCTGAGGACTGGAGGAGGGCAGATGTGATTCCTCTTCACAAAAGTGGGAGCAAGACAGAAGCAAGAAAATACAGACCTGTAAGTTTGACCTCAGTGGTAGGGAAAATGATGGAATCACTTCTGAAAGAAAGAATTGTTGAGTACCTAGAGGCCAGCAGGGCACAGGACCCAAAGCAGCATGGATTTACAGCAGGAAGGTCATGTCAGACGAATCTAATAGATTTCTTTGACTGGGTGACCAAAGTAATAGACCAGGGAGGGGCTGTGGATATGGCCTACCTAGACTTTAGCAAGGCATTTGACACAGTCCCGCACAAAAGATTAATAATCAAGTTAGCCAGCTAGAGGGTCCCAGGGTGGTAGCCTGGGTTGAAAACTGGCTGCACAACAGGACACAGAAGGTAATAGTGAATGGAACACATTCCAAGAAATGGGGTTACTAGTGGAGTACCTCAGGGCTCAGTACTGGGTCCAGTCCTCTTTAACATCTTTATAGGTGACATTGCAGAGGGTCTGGAGGGAAAGGTATGCCTCTTTGCAGATGACACAAAGATCTGTAATAGAGTTGCTACGCAAGGGGGGGTAGAAAGGATGAGAAGGGACTTGGCAAGGTTGGAGGAGTGGTCAGACATATGGCAACTTAGATTCAATGCAAAGAAGTTAAAAGTAATGCACCTGGGAAACAAAAATCCAGGAGAAGAGTACACAATAGCAGGGGAGGTACTAACAACAACAAAAATGGAATGGGACTTGGGGGTAGTCATATCAGATGATCTAAAGGTGGGTAAGCAATGTGAGAAGTCAGTAAGGAGAGCCAAGGGATACTGGGATGCATGGGAAGGGCATCACAAGTAGAAAAAGGGAAGTGGTTATCCCTCTGTACAGACAGTTGGTGAGACCCCATCTGGAGTACTGTGTGCAGTTTTGGAGACCTCATCTACACAAGGACATAGACAGGATGGAAGCAGTCCAGAGGAGGGCAACTAAAATGGTGCAGGATCTGCATCAGAAATCATATGAAGAGAGAGAGAGCTTAATATGTATACCCTTGATGAAAGGAGGGCAGGGGGACATGATAGAAATGTTCAAGTACCTCAAGGGAATCAACAAAGTCCAGGAGGGTAGCATCTTTCAGAAAAAGAGATGTGTAAGAGCAAGGGGACACCATTTAAAGATAGAGGGGGGACGGCTCAGGGGTAATGTGAGGAAATCTTTTTTCACTGAGAGAATGGTGGATGTGTGGAACTGCCTTCCTGGGGAGGTTGTTGGGGCTAAAACAGTGGGGGAATTGAAACATGCATGGGACAGACACAAGGCAATTGTAGTGGGGGGTGGCAGGAAGTAGGTTGTTGGTTAACTAGAATCTGCAGCTTATCCAGTAGGTAGGAAAATGTGCAGACTGGGTGGGTCAAGTGGTCCTTATCTGCCATCAAAGTCTATGTTTCTATACTGTATTTGAAAAATGAGATGCTGGCTTTCAATTGGAATATCCTTGGGAAATATTTAGGAAAATATGTAAACATGTCTGATACATTTTGAAAAGTGGCACTTTAGTACCATGGAAAAGATTTCCTGCAGTTCGAGCAATAAACAGTGCCTTTCTTGGGAAGGCTGTTTATGATAATTATATGGTAAGTGTAAGACTTGTCCAGTAATATGTTTTGAAATTGGGATTTCAGACCATACAAGGAGCTAGCCAATGTCCATAAGAAGTCATTGGAACTGGGCACAAAGATTTTAGCATTGAACAGTAATAACTGCTAGCCTTTCACTGGATCATTAACCTAATGTAACTTGGCTGATGATATGACTTTTTTATGCTAATTGGATGATGTGTTGCTGTCTTGGATTAAGTAGGTGCAAACAGTTCAGAAATAATGCATTACCTTAACAATCAGCATGAACAGGGTGGGGATAAGCAGCATACAATGGGAGGCAGTGGGAGGGATATTTTAAATAGTACCAGTGCAGAGATGGAGCTCAGATCACTGCGTTTCTTACTACTTTCATGGTTTCTTTTTAACTAATCTTCCAAACCTGCTCTACAACTTTTATTTTTTTTTTTATTATAAGTATCTGCTGCCTGCTGATGTCTTAGTTCTATGTTCAGGTCACACAGTTCATTTCCTAGTAATTTTTTTTATACAATTCCCCAAAGAAAAACAGTTTGTGATCCAGTTACATTTACAAGGAAATTCTGTAAACTGCTTGAATGACATCTTGGTAAGAGTGCCATGGTCAAGTGTTTTGTTTGTTAATTAGCCACAATACTAGTTCTGATGTTGCCGCAATAGAATGAATGAATGAATAAATAAATGGCAACAAGATGAGAATGCGAGCATCTCATTGTAATGAATTAGTTCTTTCCACTCTGGATAGTCCCATGTCACACTGTAGGACTGCTAGATAAAACGCTGGTAGTCTAATTGGGCAGAAAGTTAGTATGGAGGAGGTGGGGGCAAGAAAAGTAGTGGACTGAGGGGGCAAGGGTGTCAAACTTGAAAGACAGATGGACTAGCATGAGGGCAATCAAATGGCTGATCATAGATATCACATGCTACTTACAAGGTGATACTGTCAGACCAGCTTTATGGTTCCTTTAATGGATGACAGGAGTGGTGTACCAGGCCAGGGCCGTGGAAGTGGCTGTCGCAAATGTTCATCACAAAGTACATTACATATAAACCTTATGTGATGGTCCCCCGCCCAAAAAAAAAAAAAAGTTCCCAATCGATGGCCATCCGTATTTTCTTAATAACATTCAATGCCTTAGGTCATAGATGGGACATTCCCAGACTCTCAATTGGGCCATTATTATTACAATTACAGTTTCCCCCTACCTTGGGATTCCAATCCATCCCACTGATCCCCGAAGCTGTAAAAATAATACAATGCTCACCTATCCCAATTCCCGATGCTGAACTATTACTAATTAATAAAGTACCCCCCCCAAGTGGTATCAGGGCCATCTGACACAACATGTAGTCCACCCTTCCCATACCAGAAAATAAGGTGGCACCCAGCACAGTCCACCTCTTACCTTTCTGACCATGGTTGTGGGACACTGTACCACCACTTGAGGGGAACTTGTTGTTAATTGTTAATGTGGAGGGTGGCAGACAACCTGAATTGTAATCCTTTGCTGTCCAAGGCACTTTTAGTGCTTTATTATTTTACTTCACACATAATCGTTATTTCCAGTTACTCCTCCTTTGCTGTCCTGTATTGCCCCTCCTGCCTGAATCCTTGCAGCATGCCTAATTAGCTTTCCCAGTTCTGACTTTTTGCTAAGCCACAAGATCTATGGCTGGACACTGAATTTACAGTTCTAAATATGTCACTGACATAGGTCACATCCAGGCTGCCTGATAAGAAATGGAGTGTTAAAAAAAATCAGTGTGTGTGTCGGTGATGGGGTGTGTTAATGGAGACAGGCAGAACATGACCATGGATAAGCACTGCAGCTGTAGCACTCATTAAACAACAATGCTCCAATACCGCAATTGTGAAGACCATGGTGGGGGCAGGTACAAATTCTGGGTTTGCCATATCAGGTCTGATCTTGTCCTGTTAAATTTTTTTATAATTCTACTCTATTATGAGGAGCACAACTGTGTAATTTTAAAGAAGCTTATTCAAATTAGTTTTCACTCGTGCCCTTCGAAGGTTGAAACTGATAAACATCTGCTAAGCCAAAGGCAGCATCTTTAATCATTTACAAGAAAATCCACCCAATTAGACTACTAACGGTTTATCTGTCAGTCCTACAGTGTGGCACAGGACAATCTGGAGTGGAGAGAACTAGTTAATTGCAATGAAAAAATTACTCACCGTAGTAATGTTGTTTCTTCTAATGGAGTCTCGCTGTATTCTGACTATATACAGTTAGCCCCAGCACTGGAACTGTTCTGGAGAGCAAAGGGTTAACTCTAAGCCCAGGCATAGAACACTGAACTCGAGCTCAGTTTTCAATCCTCTGTCCTTGGTACTCCTTAGTGTAACAGTCAGATTCTTATGAGCACTATGCTAACTAACAATATAGAAATTGTTTTTTAAAAATGTTTTGCCCAAGGGCAATAAACATAATTTTAGGGTCAAAAAGACTCCAGTCGAAAACCCCAAAAAGAATCCAAGTAGGAAGTGAAACAAAAACAATTCCTTCTTGAATAATAACCATAAACACCTCAAGTTAAAGAAGAACTAACCAAGGTACACCACTGGGGTGCAGCACTGCGCCTGCCAGACCAACTCCCAAAACAGATAGGTTCAAGGAGGGGAGGGAGGGAGGTCAGAATACAGCAAAACTTCATTAGAAGAAACAACATTACTATGGTGAGTAACTTTTTCTTCAAACAATATGAAGTCTTGCTGTATTCTGACTATATGCAGACTACCATGCAGTAGCCCCTTGGAGGAGGGAGTTGCAGAACCTGTTTTGGGAACAGGCTCTGCAGCACTGCTGTGCCAAACCTAGTATCACTTCTTGACTGGATGTCAAGAGAGTAATGCTAGGTAAATGTGTGAACAGTTTTCCAGGTGGCTGCTTTACAGATTTCCACTAAAGGTATGTCTCTAGCTGCTGCGACTGAAGCAGCTGTACCTCTGGTGGAGTGAGCCCTCAGGCCTGAGGGTGGCTCTTTCCCCAACTTTGAATAGCAGAACTGGATACAGGAGACAATCCATCTGGCAGTAGTTCTCTTAGTAGCAGGTTTACCTTTTCCCACTTCTCCATAAGTGAGAAACAGCCATGAACAGTCATTTCTTTGGGCCTTAGTGTGTTCTATATAATAACTAAGGGCCCTCTTTACATCAAGCCTGTGTAGTCTTCTCTTCCCAGAGGAAGAATGGTCAGTGAAAAATACAGGCAATGATAGACTGATTCAAACGAAAGTCTGATACCACCTTGGGAAGGAACTTTCTGTTGCTTCGGAGGACCACCTTATCCCTGTGAAATTAAATGGAATCAGGTTCCACTGATAAAGCCTGTAATTCACCGATTCTCCCGGCAGAAGTAATGGCTACCAGGAATACAGTTTTCCAAGTCAAGTACTTCAGCTCAGCTGAAGATAATGGTTCGAAAGGGGACTGTATAAGCTGTGCAATACAAATATTCAGGTCCCAAACAGGAGTAGGCTCCCTAAAAGGAGAAATAATATGAACCAGACCTTTGAAGAACTTCTTAAAAACTGGATGAGATGCTAGGGAAGAGCCCTTCCGAGCTGAAAGGAAAGCAGAAATATCTGCCAAATGCACCTTGAGAGTAGTAGGCCGGAGGCCTAAACTATTAACATGCACTGAATAATCCAAAGTAGTGGCAATATCAGCTGAATCTGGCTGAATATGTCTCTGAGAACATCAGAAACCAAATCTCTTCCATTTGGAATTGTAAGTTTTTCTAGTAGAAAGTTTTCTACTAACCTTAAGAATGTCCAAGACTGATTGGGAAAGTTGCAGGCTTGCATATTCTAACTCTTCAACAGCCAGGCTTTGAGTCTGAAGGTTGGGATACAGTATCCTCCCCTGTGAAGAGGTGAGGAGACTGTACTGTCTGGGAAGACACAGTGGTATTGTCACTGACATGGACAATAATAAGGGGAACCATGGCTGTCTGGCCCAGTCTGGAGCCACCAGAATCACTTTGCAAGACTGAGATCTGGTCTTGATCAGGACTCTGAATATCAGAGGAAAAGGAGGAAAAGCATACAGAAACCTGCTTGTCCAATTCAATAGTAGAGTATCCTGGGGGACAGATCCCAGAGGAGGAGGTCTGCAGCAAACAGAGGAAGTTGGTGATTGTCCGGGGCTGCAAAGAAATCTATCTCTGGAGTACCCCAACTCTTAAAAATGACCTGAAGAATCAGAGGATTCAGGGCCCATTCGTGATGACCTTGAGAAATCCTGCTGAGAGCATCTGCTAGTATATTGTCCTTCACTGGAAGTTGCACAGCTATCAGGAAAACCTGAAGAGAATAAGCTAAAGACCAGATTTTCATGGCTTCTGTGCACAAGGCCAAGGACTGAGTGCCTCCCTGCTTTCTTCTCCCCCGGTTGGCCCTCCAGCGACCCAGGTCCATTCCTGAACCTGGGTCATTGGTGCCGCAAGTGCAAATCCCTCCCTGCCTGTTGATGTACCACATGGTTGTGGTATTGTCTGTCCTGATCTGCACCACTTTCCCCTTGAATAGTGTTTGAGAATGTCTGAAGTGCTAGAAAGACAGCTCTGAGTTCGAGAAGATTTATGTGCAGAAGAGACTCCTGATGAGACTAGGTTCCCTGAGCAGTAAGGTGGTCGAGATGGGCTCCCCATCCCAGTAGAGAGTCATCTGTGGTGAGAACCACTGAAGGAGCCTTAATGAGGAAGGGGACACCTTGTCTTAGATTGTCCTCCTCCAGTCACCACTGGAGAGACTGAACCAGAGTTTGAGACACTGGAACCAATTTGGAGAGAGGGTCTTTTTTCTGAGACCAGTAAGATCTTAGATGATACTGAATAGCTCTCATTTGAAATCTTGCCCCTTGCGCCACAGCAGTGGAAGCTGCCATGTGGCCTAACAACTGAAGGAAGTGTCTGGCTGGCCAAGACACTACAGTATGAAAAGGGGAAGCCAGAGTGATAAGGAATTGTATACTTGAAAGAGGGAGAAATGCCCTTGCCTGGACAGTGTCTAGTTCCACCCCTATAAAAGTGAGAAGCTGGGCTGGTTCCAGAACAGACTTTTCTAGGTTCAGAATGAATGCTAAGGAGTCTAGAAGCTTTTGAGTGACCTCTAGAGCGGACTTGACTTGGTCTGATGACTGACCCACTATGAGCCAGTCATCCATATATGGAAACAGCAGGATACCCTGTCTCCTGAGAAAGGCCACCACTACTGCTAGACACTTGGTGAACACCCTTGGGGCAGATGTTAGACCGAAAGGCATTGCTCTGAACTGGTAATGACCTGAGAGCAACTTGAACCTGAGGTACTTTCTGTGGGAATGTCTGATAGGTATGTGGAAATAGGCATCCTTGAGATCCAGGGAGGCTATCCAGTCTTCTGGTCTCAGAGAGGGAAGAATTATTCCCAGAGTCACCATTCTGAACTTTGGCTTTAGTATATGTTTGTTCAGCTATCTTAGATCTAGGATGGGTCACCACTCCCCTGTCTTTTTTGGGGTAAGGAAGTATATGGAATACAGCCCTTTTCCCCTGTGACAAACAGGTACTTTCTCTGCTGCCTGAAGAAGCAGTAGAGAGGACACTTCTGCCTCAAAGGCCTTTGTCTCCATGGGAGAGGATGGACTGAAAGACTTTGATCTCATTTTTGGGAACCTTTTGAAACTGAGAGCAAGTCCCTGGCTCACTACTTCCAGGACCCATGTGTCTGAAGTAATAGACTTCCAGGCCTGGAAGTAGTGAGCCAGTCTACCCCCTACTGGAACTGGGGAGGCGACCCTGACTGATACCTCAGGGTATCTGCTTGGCAGGGGGCTTAGACTGAGTGGATGATGGGGTCTTGGTCAACCACCGCCTGCCTCTTCCCCCGAAGAACCCCCTCTGCTGAAAAGAAGAGGAGGCCGGGGCTTGGTAAAAAGGCCTGCCCCAAGAGCCCTAAATTGCTGCTTCTGAGGAGTGGCCTGCTTCTCTTTGGCTGCAGCACTCCTGTAGGTGGTCCTGTACTCGTCCATCTTCTTCATGTAAGTCTCTGTTTGTTCCCCAAACAGAGAGTTTCCAGCAATAGAAAAATCCATGGCCTTAGTCTGGGTATCCTGTGACAAACTGGTACATCTGAGCCAAGCAAATCTCCTCATGGAGACAGATGTAGCCATGACCCTGGAATGCACATCATTCAAGTCCACAGCAGCATAGAGTTGAATTTGGGATGCCTCAACACCACCCACAGCCACCTGCTCCAGCTCCTTGGCCAGCTGGGGAGGGGCATTCTTAGCCAGCTCCAGAACTGTATCCCACACAAATTTCTGGTATCTGGCTGTATATGCCCTGTAACTAGCTTGCCTGAGTCCCAAAGAGGATGCCATGTATTGTTTTTTAGCCATGGCATTCACTTTCCTGGAATCCTTATCTGGAGGATGAGATGCCAGGGGATGTTAGCCTTGTCACAGGCTGCAGCTTGCACTACCCCAACATGGCTGCAATGATTTGTAAGGAATTCTGTCCCAGGACCTGACAAGGTGTACTCCCTGTCCATCCTTTTATCCACAGGAGGTATAGATGTTGGAAACTGCAGAATTTTCTGTGTCTGTTTCCCCAGGGATTTGTGCAAAGGGATAGACACTCTCTTTGACTAAGGGACATCCATCATTTCAACAAGTCAGTTTCTTCCTGATCTTGTTCAGCCTCTTAGAAACATAGAAACATAGAATTTGATGACATATAAGGACCGCTTGGCCCACCTAGTCTGCCCATTTCCCTACCTAATGGATAAGCTGCAGATCCTAGTTAACCAACAGCCTACTTCCTCCTACCCCCACTAGAATTGCCTTATGTCTGTTCCTGCATTCTTGAATTCCCCACTGTTTTGACTCTCGACCTCCTCAGGAAGGCTGTTCCATGTATCCACAACCCTCTCTGTGAAGAAATATTTCTTCACATTACCTCTGAGCCGTCCCCCCTCTATCTTCAAATTGTGCCCCTTGTTCTTGCACATCTCTTTTCTGAAAGATGCTACCCTCTTGGACTTTGTTGATTCCCTTGAGGTATTTGAAAGTTTCTATCATGTCCCCCCTCTCCCTCCTTTCCTCAAGGCTATACATCTTTAGTTCCTTTAGTCTTTCTTCATATGTCTTCTGATGCAGACCCTGCATCATTTTGGTTGCCCTCCTCTGGACAGCCTCCACCCTGTCTATGTGTTTACGGAGGTGGGGTCTCCAGAACTGTACACAGTACTCCAGATGTGGTCTTACCAACTGTCTATACAGAGGACCAACAACTTCTTGTTTTCTACTGGTGATGCCTCTCTCTATGCATCCCAGTATCCCCCCAGCCCTCCTTACTGTCTTCTCACATTGCTGGCCCACCTTTAGGTTGTCTGATTGGACTACCCCCAGGTCCCTTTCCATTTTTGTTGTTGTATCTCAACCCCCATTCTGTACTCTTACCCTGGGTTTTTGTTTCCCAGGTGCATTACTTTGCACTGAATATGAGCTGCCATACATTTGACCATTCCTCTAACTTCGCCAAGTCTCTTTTCATCCTTTTCACCCCACCTTGTGTATCAACCCTGTTACAGATCTTTGTGTCATCTGCAAAGAGACATACTTTCCCTTCCAGTCCCTCTGCAATGTCACTTATAAAGACATTAAAAAGGACAGGCCCCAGTACTGAACCCTGCAGTACCCCACTAGTAACACTCCTTTCTTCACTGTGGACTCCATTTACTACTATCCGCTGTGTCCTGTTGTCCAACCAGTGTTTTACCCAGCTACCACCCTGGGACCCACTCCCAGGATGGCTAATTTGTTTATTAATCTTTTGTGCCAGACTGTGTTAAATGCCTTGCTAAAGTCTAGGTAGGCCATGTCCACAGCCCGTCTCTGGTCTACTGCTTTGGTCACCCAGTCAAAGAAATCAATTAGATTTGTCTGACATGACCTTCCTACTGCGAATCCATGCTGCCTTGGGTCCTGTGCCCCACTGGCCTCTAGGTACTTAACAATTCTTTCCTTCAGAAGTGATTCCATCATTTTCCCTACCACTGAGGTTAAACTGACAGGTCTGTAGTTTCCTGCCTCTGTCTTGCTCCCACTTTTGTGATGGGGAATCACATCCGTCCTCCTCCTGTCCTCAGGTACCACACTATCCTCCCATGATTTATTAAAAAGGGTAGTCAGTGGTGTTACTAGTTCCTCCCTTAGTTATTTTAGAATTCTGGGGTGAATCCCATCAGGCCCCATTGCTTTATCCAGCTTCAGTTTTAAGAGTTCTTTCAGAACCCTTTCTTCTGTGAAAGGACTAATATCCACCCCCCTATCCAGAGTGCTTCTATTGACTGGATTAGGTATTTCCCCCTTCTTTTCCATTGTGAATACTGAGCAGAAGTATTAGTTCAGTTTCCCTGCTTTTTCACTCTCGCTCTCTGCCAAACCACCTCCCTCTTTGTTCAGCCTCAGTATCCCTGCCTTAGTCTTTCCTTGCTCCCTAATGTACCTATATAGGTTTTATCCCCCTTCTTAACCAAGTTGGCTATCTTTTCCTCGGTTTGGGCCTTTGTTATTCTGACTGCCTTACCCGCTTCCTTCTGCTTTAACTGGTACAGTTCTCTGTCCTGCTCCTTCTGTGTTTCCTTATATTTCCTGAATGCTATATTTTTCTCCCTTAGCTTCCCTGCCACTTCTTTTGAGAACCATAGTGTTTTTTTCTTTCATTTTGATCTGTTTATTTGCTTCACACAAAGGCTTGTTGCCTCTGTGATGGCGGTTTTGATGTTTCCCCATTGTTGCTCCACCCCACCTTCTTGCCTGTTTGCTAGTGCGTTTCTGAGGCACTCTCTCATTTTGACAAAATCAGCCCTCCTGAAGTCCAGTACCTTCACTTTTGTGTGGCTTGACTCTACAACTAAGTTTATTGTGAACCGCATTGTTTGGGGGTCACTTGTTCCCAGATGGCAACCCACTTCAAGATCAGAGATTCTCTCTGCCCCCATTTGAGAGTACCAGGTCTAAGACTGCTCTCTCCCGAGTGGGTTCCAAAACTAGCTGTCTGAGGCATGCCCTCTGTAGGGCATCGAGAATGGCCTTGCTCTTGGATGTGGCTGTAGCAAAGGTGCTCCAGTCAACATCTGGCCTATTCAGGTCTCCCATCAGCAATATCTCCCCTTTCTCTCCATCCCAAGGATGCCTTCTATCATTTCCTTGTCCATGTCCTCCCCCTGAGACGGGGGTCTGTATACAACCCCTGTGCGGATTGTGGAGCCATTTCTAGTCTCCAGGGTGACCCACAGTGCCTCCTCTCCTTCCTGTTTACCCTTCAATTCTGTTGCTTTGAACCCTTCCGTTACATAGAGAGCTACTCCTCCTCCTCCTCTTCTTCCCTCCCTGTCCCTCCTGTAGATTGTGTAGCCTGGAATGTTGACATCCCAGTCATGGTTCTCTGTGTACCATGTTTCTGTGACTGCCACAATATCCATCATCCCTCTTCCATCAAGGCCACCATTTCAGGGAGCTTTTTACCTGGACTATGGGCATTGGTACTTCCACTGGAAGCTAAAGAGTTTCAGCCACTTTCTTGTAGAACAAGAAATGGGAGGGGGACTCAGAAAGTCTGGGAGCAGACACATTGGAAGGCCTGTCTGGGGAGATGTCAGGCTTTACTGGCTCATCTAGGCCTTCATCTTCCTCTTCTTCATATTCTTCTTCTGCTTCCCAATCACCCTCATAGAATGCTTCAGGTTCAATTTCAGAAGCAACTATTTCCGACCGAACCGATCGTCTTTGAGTCGGTGTCAGTTCAGTCGGAACCGGCCAAAGCGACTGAACAATAGTAATCACTTTAGCAATTTCTTCAGCAGTCGGAAGATGGGAACTGGGATCCAAACCGGCTGACGTGTGTTTTCTTTTAGACGGAACTGACTCTGCAGAGTTTGCTCTCCTTTTGCTGAGGAGGTATTGCCCAGGTCAGTGGGCACCCCCTCAGGTTCGGTTGGAACCAAACCGGGCTGGCCATCCGGATCAGCGGACTTCTCGGCCTCCCTTTCCTTCAGCCTACTTAAATGTTTTTCCAAAGTGGCTTTAGGAAAGTTTTTGCATGTTTGGCAGTCTTCTTTGGGGGTGGCAAACCCCAGACAATAAACACAGATGAGGTGGATCAGTCTTAGCGAAGGCCTCCCCACACTTGGTGCAGTGCTGAAACCCAGTGGGACCGGTTATCTTTTTGGGTTTCTCAGACATGTGGGATTCAAAAAAGTTACCCTAAATAGCAGTTAAGCCAGGCAGCTACACACCTGTCGGTTCCAATCGTGTCACGGGTCGGTTAAAAAAACCAAGAAAGCTGTTGTTTTTTTTAGGAACCGATAAGTACTAGAAACAACAGTAAATGAACAATTTACAAGAATTAAAGCAAATAGAATTTGTTTCGGTTCCCAACTGGACCTACCGGGAGAAAACTGAACAAAAACAATTTCTAGTAAATGAAACTCTAAATACATACTAGCTACACTTACTGTACCATAGACAGAAACTTGACTACCGAAATAAAGAAGAAAAAGGGTTGTAACCGATTTTATTTTAACCAAACCATAGCGAAGGAGGGATCTCCAGAGCAACTTCACAGTTAGGCGAAGTAGAGAATCTGATGGTTACACTAAGGAGTACCAAGGACAGAGGTTTGAAAACTGCGCTCGAGCTCAATGTTCTATGCCTGGGCATAGAGTTAACCCTTTACTCTCTGGAGCAGTTCAAGTGCTGGGCTAACTGCATATTTTCAGAATACAGCAAGACTTCATATTGCTTGAAAAGATGTTTGCTTTCTCACCTTGTTTCATTTTATTTATTTACTTTTTTCCCCATTGCGGCAACATCAGAACTAGTATTGTGGCTAATTAGTAATCAAAGCACTTGACCACAGCACTCAGTAACATTATACTTATGCAGTTAAAACAATTTCAAATTGAATGACAGCTTAAAACATTTTTTATCTCATAATGGGGGGAGTGAACTCGCCGGTACGCTCTGTTACAACTTACACGCACATAGACTTTTGACTTCACTCTATTGGTTGTGTGACTAAATCAATGTATGGTACAGTATGTCAGGCACAAGTAATGTTTTTATAGGCCCTTGGGCACACATAGTGCTGCCGCAAAGGGTTGACATGTGGAATGGATGGGGGGGGGGGGGCTCACTAGACTACAGAATGAATGGAAGTGTTATATATTATAGTGTGGCGACATCGGGAATGGTGAAAGTGTTTTGTTTTTCATAATTGGGGTGGTACTGGGCATCAGGCTCTGCTAGACTACAATGGAAACTTCTTTTATTAATTAGTGGGATGTTTGGGAAGGAGGAGGCTAAACAACAAGGGGGAAGGATTTATTGCTATGCCATCTGCCGGTGGAAAACAGTATTCCCTTAAAACAATAGTAAAATCACACTCCTGGATGGCAGTCAATGTGGAATTAGCCATGATTACCGTCTAGTGAACAAATGAAGAAATGCATTAAAGCATATTCTGTAATGCCGCTTTACAACTCCATTGTGGCACACCGGGGTACTACTACAGTAACGAGTGGCATAAAGCAGTACCGTTAAACTTTTCTGCAGCAACCACTGTATATCTTTTTTTTTTTGTCTTTTTTAACCAGGTAAGGCCCACTAGGCACAAGTGCCTGTTTTCAGGGATGACAACCTGGGAGAACTGGGTGGTTAATGTTTATGGCCTCTGGCCTTTTAAGTACCTCAAGGGAATCAACAAAGTCCAGGAGGGTAGCATCTTTCAGAAAAAGAGATGTGTAAGAACAAGGAGGCACAATTTACAGATAGAGGGGGGACGGCTCAGGGGTAATGTGAGGAAATTCTTTTTTCACGGAGAGAGTGGTGGACGCATGGAACCACCTTCCTGGAGAGGTTGTGGGGTCTAAAACAGTGGGGGAATTCAAACATGCATGGGACAGACATAAGACAATTATAGTGGGGGGTTGCAGGAAGTAGGCTGTTGGTTAACTAGAATCTGCAGCGTATCCAATAGGTAGGGAAATGGGCAGACTGGGTGGGCCAAGTGGTCCTTATCTACCGTCAAAGTCTATGTTTCTATGTTTCTAAGTGACTTGCTCAGAGTCACACAGTATGCAAGTTGAGGTTGTGAGAATCAAACTCGGGTCTGGTCTGCTGGATGTATCAAGCTCGTTCGCACCTCGTTCCTCTAACCTCTAGGCTATACTGCCAGCCCCTGCCTCTCCCTGCTCCCCTTCTTTCTTTTGCCCTGCTACTCCCTGAGCCTCTCTCCCTTACACCTTTTTTCCCTCCTCATCCTACTTATCCTATACTATTCCTGCCTCACCTTATGGATCATGCTCTACCGTCCCCCTCACCTCCTTCCATTCTGATCGTATTATACAGTTAGCTGCTTGCACTTATGTAGATATGTAAAAATCTGAGTAATCTCACTGTACCTTGTTATATATTACCCACTGTATTGTGTGAACTATTGTATAAATTTGTAGTGCTTTCCTTTTATGTATACTAGGTATGTCCACCCAGGACCACCTTGCAAATGAGTATCTCAATGGTGTATTTCCTGGTTAAAAATAAAATTGAATTGAATAGGGACTTCAGTGGTGAAAACAGGAATCCAACCTAAGGGAAGGGGTTCCTTTTCAACGAGAGTCCCCATCAGTTGTTCTCACAACAGATGTATCTCTACTGGGGTGGGGCGCCCATTTGGGGGACCACATAACCCAGGGCACTTAGTCAAGTGCAGAGTCATTCCAGCACATAAATTTGCTGGAACTCTGAGCGGTGTTTCTGGCACTAAAGGCTTTCACAACACTGATACAGGGAAAGGTGGTACAGGTCAGAACAGACAATACCACCACAGTGTACTAGATAAACAAGCAGAGAGGTACCAGGTTGGGTCCTCTCTGCACAGAGGCCATGAACATTTGGAGCCTGGCTTACTCCTTGGGAGTTTCCCTACAGGCAATCCATCTGCCAGGGAAAGACAACACCCTGGCAGATGCTCTGAGTCGAATCAATCAGGCCCATCACAAATGAACCCTGAACAGGCAAGTGGTGGAGGTAATCTTCAGAAGGTGGGGCACACCGGAGGTAGATTTGTTTGCATCCAACCAGAATCACCATGTGCCACAATACTGTTGCAGACCACCAGATCAGGGTACACTACCTCTAGATGCTCTGGCTTTGGACTGGTCAGGGAAGCACCTATATACTTTTCCTCCCTTCCCTCTGGCGTACAGGGTATTGCTCAAGTTCAGGTCCCAGTCAGCATCAATGATCCTGATAGCTCCAGACTGGCCCAGGCAGCCATGGTACTCTCTTCTGCTCTCCATGTCTGTATTCATGCCAGTACACCTCCATCATAGGCACAATCTTTTAACCTCCAACCAGGGGAGACTCCTGTATCTGAATCTCAGGTCTCTCAGTCTCAAAGCTTTGCTCTTGAAGACCTAGAATATGCAGGTTTACACCTCTCTGAAGCTGTTTTAGACATACTAAGAGGTTACAGGAAGCCTCCCACTAAGAAAATCTATGCTTTAAAATGGAAGCAGTTTTCTATTTGGTGTTCAGCTAGGGAGCTGGTACCAACACAGGCTGGGGTTCCAGATGTTCTTGATTACCTCTTATTTACATTCCCTGGGATTACAGTCCTGTACCATCAAGGTCCAGCTGGCTGCAGCATCCTCTTACATTTCTGCTGGAAGAAATGTGTCAATAGCTTCAGACCCTATCTTTAGGAGCTTCTTTAAGGGTTTGGCCCATTTGCACCCCATCATAAGGAACCAGTGCCAGCCTGGGACCTCAGTGTGTGCATAACTAAGCTCACGGGACCTCCTTTCAAACCCCAGGAAATCTTACTGTATTCTGACTTATGCAATATGGTCTCACCATAGGTCTGCCCCAGAGTTGAAATGGTTAATAGAACCTATGCAAATGATGGAATGCTAGGCTCGAGCTCAGTTTTCAAATCACTGTCCCTGATAAATAAGTCTAAACCGTCAGATTCTTTACTCCGCTTACCTCAGTAAGACGTCTCCGGAGAGCTCTCCTTAATCGCTTGAAGAAACTTTGTTTTCTCAGTTATTTTATCAGTAAAATTATTTTATCTGGTATTCTTCTCGCTGTCCTTGGTTTTCAGGTAGTAATTTTTTAGATTTTTAGTCAGTAGGGGTAAGTAGTCACTTTCCTCCCAGTTCTTTAACTGCAGGGCAAACCGACAGTCTCCCTCCTTACCTTTCATTAATTTCAAAAGGTAAATATTCTATTCCAACTCGGTATAGTTGGTTTATTACTTTTATTGAATTTTAACTGGGGTAACTCCTGGTTAGTCATTCTCTGAATTCAACCGGGGTAACTCCAGGTCTGCTATTACTTGAATTCTTCCGGGGTAACTCCTGTTTTTTGTGGCCGGTTCGCGTAACCGACAAAAAAAATAAATAAAATATATATATATATACTTCTAGTGTGGTGAACTGGGTTATGTCACAGAAAACCAAAAAGAGAACAGGACCCACCGTTTTCCAGCACTGTACCTAGTGAGGGAACTTTTTGCAAAAGCAGATCCACACTTA
Organism: Neoceratodus forsteri; assembly: GCA_016271365.2. Classification (NCBI taxonomy): domain Eukaryota; kingdom Metazoa; phylum Chordata; order Ceratodontiformes; family Ceratodontidae; genus Neoceratodus; species Neoceratodus forsteri. The sequence goes on along the minus strand of CM028129.1, from coordinate 336,238,403 downwards.
ATTTGTTTGTTCTGTCTGGGGTCTGACCACTTGCAGACAGATTGTGAGATTTGTGCTAACTTTCCTCAGTCTACCATAGACAGATGTTTAAAAAGGCTGAAGGAAAGGATGGCTGAAAAGGCTGCTAATCCAGCTGCCGAGCAACCGGATGAACTGGGGGAGCTGCCCTCTGAAAGGGGCGATCGCTCTTCTTCCAAGAAACATACCACAGATAAGGCTGCTGAACCAGCTGTTGCAGTTAAGAAAAAGAAGGAAAAGCACCAGGAAACGCAACCAAAACAAACCATGGTTCCTTCTGCCGAGGAGATCGCTAATGCCATCAGAATAATACAGTCACTTCGGTCTCCGGTTACAGTTGGCAGGCAACCGTTTCCTCAAACTCCTGGTTCATATGCTATCCCTGGTTTTATAGACCAAAGTGGGGAGCCTTTTGGGGACAATGACTTTGGAAATGAGCCTGATGATGATGTTGATGATTATGGGGATCCTACTGATCCAGACATTTCCCCAGATCCTCACAGACCAGAGTCCCCTGACAAGGGAACAGAGGATTTGACCTCATATTTTGCTTTCATGAAGCAAGTGGCTCAGTCCCTCAACATCCCATCCCAGGAATCTGTAGAGGATGACGAGGAAGAGGATTATAAAGAGATGGTGGATGTGGCACCATCAAAAAGGTTGCTCCTCCCTCTCCATAAGTCTTTGACAAAGCAGGCTATGAAAGTGCTGCAGATTCCCACTTCTGTTCCATCCACAGACAGGAAGGTGGACAAGAAGTACTCGGTGGGTAAGACTGGGGCTGAGTTTCTCTTTGGGCACCCCAGCCATGAAGGTGTCATGTAGGCTGCAGCTTGTGACAAAGCTGGCATCTCTCTGGCCTCCCACCCTCCAGACAAGGATTCTAGGAGGGTGGATTCTATAGTTAAAGAAGTATATTTGGAATCTTCACTGGCCATTAGGCAGGCATCTTATATGTCCTACATAACCAGGTACCAGGAGAACATGTGGTCCACAGTGTTGCAGATTGCTAAGGCAGCTCCCCCTCCCATGGCTACTGACCTGAAGGAAGCTGCAAAAAGGGGTATCGAAGCTGCTAAGATGCAGTTCAAGATGGCAGTGGACTCTAATGACACTGCATCCAGGCAGATGGCATCTGCTGTGTCCCTTAGGAGGTTTGCCTGGCTTAGAACCACCAATCTGACACAAGATACCCAGACTAAAGCCATGGATTTTCCTGTGACCCTGTGTCTCTGTATGGGGAGCAAACAGAGGCATACATGAAGGAAAATGGATGAATACAAGGCTGCATACAAGACTGCAGCAGCCAAGGAAAGAGCTTCTAACCCCCAGAAACATCATGCATGGGGTGGCAGAGGCAGACCTGCTTATAGGCCTTTCTTCCAGCCTCAGGTTTTTCCGCAGTATCAGCCAAGGGGATATTTCAGAGGCAGGGGCAGAAAGGCTAGTGGCCGCACTAACCCTAGTGTCCAAACAGATGCCCTGAGGGGATTGTTTGGGTCGCCTCCCCAATTCCAGTAGGGGGCAGGTTGACCCACTACTTCCAGGAGTGGAAAAATATCACCACAGGCAAGTGGGTCCTGGAGGTAGTGGGTCTGGGGTTTGTCCTCAGCTTCAATGCTATGCCAAAGCTGAGGTCAAGAGCCTTCAAACCCTCTTCTCCATCAGGAACAGCCCTACTGGAAAAGGAAGATCTTATCTGTGTTAGTCTTCACCATTCATCACTGTTGGGTACTTGGCCGGAGGTCAGGACCCCGTGGGAGCTTTTTTTTTTTAGGTAGGTGGAACCAACGCACCATTGGAGCTGCCCTCGAGGCCGACGCACTGCATGGCGCTTACTGGTTAGCCGTTAGGCTGCATCGACTCCTCCTGCCTGCCAGTTCTTCGTCTCCTGCCATAGAGGTCACACCTCGTGTGGAGCTGCTGCGCTAGAGGCCTAGTTTGACTCCAAAAATCCTTCAACGCCGTAGTTAGTTTACCTTCGGTGCCGAAGTCCGTCGGTTCCTGCTGGTTCTGTTTTGCCATACTCGACGTTGCCCGGTAAGATCTTCCCATTATTTTATTTTCTGTGATGTCGAGTCTGTTTTTGGTGTTTTTTTCTCCATAGGTCATGTCTTGGTCGAAGGGCAAGAAGCCTTCCAGGATGGGTCGGCCCCCCATGCGACGGTGCCCATGCAGTCGAAAATATTCCATCACCGACCAGCACGACCGTTGTCTTTTGTGTCTTGGCCCACTTCACGACACGGATTTGTGCAACGCCTGTTTCTCCATGGACCGGCGGGTCATCGAACAATGCGCACAGAAAGTGGAGTGAGCTCCGCCGACTTTTGGGGGTCAGGCGTGCACTCGTCAGGCCAAGCCACGCTCTCTTGGCCTTTCCTCTGGGTCCTCTCCCGGTTCTACACAGACCAAGGAGGAGGGAGCCACGGCTACTAGTAGCCTAGCCATTGTCAAGGCTGCTTCTGTGGTGCAAGAGGCCCATCTCGCTCCTTTTGGAGGGCGGGCGGGAGGCGCCGTAACGGCAATCGCCCCTTCAGGGGTGAAGGCTCCACCGGTGTTGGACCCACAGTTTGCAAGGCCCGGGTCGGCACCATCCTCGACGTCGTCGGTCTGCACCGTTGCGGACCTTGGCGCCATTCATGGCACCGTGGGCCCTGACAGGGCCGTCGTCAGTGCCAACTTGTCATGCGGCACTGTGGCTTCTGTCGGAGCCGTTCGTGGCATCGATACTGCTAGTGGCACTGTGGGAGCTGCTACGGCACCATCTTTGTCTATGTCTAGCCTCAGCGCCGTCCGCGGCACCGAGTTTGAGCACGGTGCAGTGTTCTCAGAACTCGGCACCGTGGGGCTGTCTGATTCTGCCGTCGAGGCCATCGTTGGCACTGCCTCTGCCCTCAGCACTGTTCGCGGCACTGGGAAGCCAGGCAGCACCATCCTCTGTGCCGATGGTGCCATCGGGGACGTTGTCGGTGCCGTCTTCATCCTCGGTGCCACTCGTGGTGCCGTGGGGCTGGATGGCACCATGGCTGGTCCCGGCTCTGGACCTCCTGTTCGGGCTGGAGCTGTGCCCCCTTTGGATTCCGCTCACGGTGCTGTAGGGGGCACTGGCACCGGCTCAGGCACAGCTTTGGTTTCTGGCCCCTTTGGCAAAGATGGCAGTGGGTGCCCTCCTACGATTCGGCACAGGTACTCGGCACGGTTATTGCTTTCCATTTCTGCACATCAGGCCCACTATGCAGCCTATGACAGGTTCTTGTGGTCCAGGCTAGGTCAGCTCCTAGCCTCATTGCCTGATATGGAGCAAACCAGACAAGCCATTGCACTCTCTGTGCATGGCCTGGAGCTAGCAAGACACCAAGCGAGGGCATTCTATGATGCCAACGAGGTAGCTACCAGGGTCATAGGGACATCGATCTGCACTAGGCGGATGGCATGGCTGCATCTTTCCCAGTTGTCACCCTTGGCCTGGCGTAGGGTGATTAACTCCGCTCACCAGAGAACCTATCTCTTCTCCCGTAGAGCGAGATGGCACTTGTCAGGGTAACTTCCTTCCCCCTCCGGGGTACCCCGTCTCATTCTCCCCACTCTCGGGCCTCTCCAGGCCCTGAAGGTTCTCTCTCTCTTAGTGTGTCACCCACTGAGAGCTAAAGGACTTTGTTCCTTAGGGTGTAAAAGAAACTCCCTTCGGGGGGGCTTGGTACTCACCCAACAGTGATGAATGGTGAAGATTGACACAGATAAGATATGAAAATTACATACCTACCGTAATTATGATCTTTTTGTGTATCTTCACCATTCATCACGATCCCACCCTCCATCCCCCTGGGACCTCAGTCTCTGGGTCCTCCTCCCTCTCTGTGCCCATCCCTCCCCCTCTCCTTTCTTTAGGAGTAGGGTAAAACAGTGGCATACAGGGGGATAATGTTCCGGGGAGAGTGGACAGCAGGGGGGGCAATCCTTCTCCAGTGCTTTGGCTCCACCCATGTGGGGTGGGAGTTGACAGTTGCCCTCCTTTCTCTCCTCCTCCCTGTTCCCGTCCAACCTATTTCTCCTTGTTTATAAAAAAAAAAAAAAAAAAAGTGTTCCCTTTTTTTCACCAATAATCTTTTCTTGAGAGGGTGTTAATTCTCTGTACCCGGTCCTTCTTCCAGAATAGCCGACTCTGCTTATCTGGAGTGTTTGCCAGCCATTCTGTGCCTTGAATTCTGGCAGAAAGCCTTTGGCTACTCCTTGCAGTTCCTATGTAATCTGGAGATGGACCAGAGTCTGGGATGTTTAACTCCCCCCTCTCCTTCTAAATTCTTTACCCACCCTACCTCCCTCTTCCTTTTCCGGAGATTGGGGCCCCTCCCAATCCCTTTAGTTTCCAACTTTTCTCCCTTTCTGTCCTCTCAGTCATTATTTCTCCTTTTGGTTTATATAGCTTTTCCTTTTTCTGTCCCTTGGACTTCCTTGTCCCACCCTCCACTCCCTTCCTCTTACCTCTCCGGCGACTCAGAACTGGCAGGCAGGAGGAGTCGACGCAGCCTAACGGCCAACCCGAAAGCGCCATGCAGTGCGTCGGCCTCGAGGGTGGTGCCGATGGTGCGTCAGCTCCACCTACCTAAAAAAAAAAAAAAAAAGGTCCCGCGGGGTCCTGACCTCCGGCCAAGTACCAGACAGCGATGAATGGTGAAGATGCACGGAAAGATCATAAGATCATAATTACGGTAGGCACGTAATTTTCATTTTCATGCCTTCTGCTGCAAAGGGCAGTAGAATCAGTCCATTCCAACCAGAAAGGAAGGGTCTGTATTCAAGGTACTTCTGCACAATAAAGAAAACAGGAGTGGTGACCCATTCTGGATCTCAAATACTTAAACAAGCATCTGTCAAAACCAAAATTCGAGATGGTTACTTTGGCTACCATACTACCAACCCTATGACAGGGAGACTGGCTAGCATCCCTGGATCTGAAGGACGCCTACTTCCATATCCCAATCAGAAGGTTGCACAGAAAGTACCTCAGGTTCAGATTGTCATCAGGCCATTACCAATTCAGGACAATGCCTTTCAGACTGACATGTGCTCAAAGGGTGTTCACAAAATGTCTGGCTGTGGTAGTGGCACACCTAAGGCGACAAGGGGTGTCAGTGTTCCTCTGACAGGATGACTGGCTGATAGCAGGCCAGCCACACCAGGAAGTAAGGAAGGCTCTGTCAGTAACACAAGACACACTCTACTCCCTGGGGTTCTTAGTGAATCACAAAAAGTCTGTTCTGAAACAGCACTGGATACAAAAAAAGGGGATGGTTTTCTTACCTCGGGACAGGGTGGACAACCTTATCCAGGTGGCCAGTTCCTTTAAGCTTCATGTCTCCAGGTCAGCAAGGCACTTCCTGCAATTGCTAGGCCACATGGCAGCTTCCACAGCAACTGTGTCAGGGGCCAGGTTTCAGATGAGAGACATTCAATTAATTTAAGAGATCACTGGCTCCAGAGAAGGGATTCTCTCTCAAAGCTGGTTCCAGTCACAGTCACTTTTCTCCAAGCCTTACAGTGGTGGCAGGAAAGGGGCATTCTCAGGCAAGGAGTGCCTTTCCTGCAGCAGGTTCCCTCTCTGGTACTCATGACATATGCATCCCTCCTAGGGTGGGAAGCACATCTGGGGGATCACGCTGCCTGCACATGGCACACGGGAAAAGCAGGAATCTCTCCTGCATATCAATCTATTAGAACTCAGAGCAGTTCTTCTGGCTCTTCAGTCATTTGTCAATCAGATAAGAGGAAAGGTGGTCCTGGTCAGAACAGACAACACAACCACCATGTACTACATAAACAAAGGCAACTCCTCTCTGCACAGAAGCAATGAGAATTCGGGCCTTTGCATACTCCCTGAATGTTTCCCTCTCAGCTGTCCACCTTCCAGGAATGGACAATGTCTTGGTGGATGCCCTCAGCAGAATAAATCAGAACCACCACGAGTGGTCACTGAACAAACAGGTCCTGGGGACCATTTTCAAGAGGTGGGGCACCCCAGAGGTGGATCTTTTCACAGCCCCAGACAACTACCAGCTTCCACAGTATTGCTGCAGGCCTCCCATCAAGAGCACAATCCCTCTGGATGCACTTCTGCTGGACTGGACGGGGAGGTTCGTGTATGCTTTCCCTTCTTTTCCTCTGTTACTGAAAGTGTTAAACAAATTCAGGTTCAGCCAGCTTTACTTCATGATCCTATCATTGTCAGTAGCCAAGCCAATCAGTCTTCCCAGGAGGTATAACCTGCCGCCATTCTCACAGGGCAGGATCATGTATCCCAATCTGCAATCCCTCAGACTCAAAGCATGGCTCTTGAAGACTTTGAGTATGCAGATCTGTATCTCTCAGAAGGAGTCATGGATATACTAAGAGTCTCCAGGAAGCCTTCTACCAGGAAAACCTACGCTTCTAAATGGAAGAAATTTTCAATTTGGTGTCAGGGCAGGGGGGCAGACCATGCCCAAGCCAGACTCTCTCTATAGTTCTGGACTATATGGCCCATTTGCATTCCACGGGTTTAAGTATTTCCACTTTGAGAGTGCATCTGGCCGCTGTTTCAGCTTATTTGTCAGCAGGTAAGGCATCTTCTTTGGCTTTGAAGCCAGTAGTCAAGAAGTTTTGTAAGGGATTACTGCATTTGCACCCACCACACACGGAGCCTACTCCCATGTGGGATCTGAACATTTGTATTGGCCAGCTTATGCAACTCCCTTTTGAGCCCATGTCTTCTGCAGATTTCAAATATGTGACTTGGAAAACAGTATTCCTAGCAGCCATTACTTCTGCTAGGAGGATTGGTGATCTCCAGGCACTGTCCACACAGCCTGGTTACATTGCTGTCCATAGAGACAAAATAGTTCTGAGAACTAACAGGAACTGTTTGCCCAAGGTGGTATTAGAGTTCTACCTCAACCGGTCTATTACTTTGCCAGTCTTCTTCACAGACCATTCGAACTCAGGTGAGCATAGGCTGCACAGCCTGGATGTGAAAAGGGCAGTCAGCTACTATCTTGACCACACAAAAGGTCACAGACAGGATCAGACCAAGGTTTTCCTCACTGATGGAGAGGTGGGGAAAGGAAAACCTGCCACAAAATGATCCATTGCACAAGGGATTGTAGCCTGTATTCAGTTTTGCTATAGCAAGGTGGGCAAGCAGCCACCTGCAGGCCTCAGGGCCCATTCAACCAGGGGACACTGCAGCTTCTCTAGCAGCTGCTAGAGATATCCCCCTAGTGGACATTTGTAAAGCTGCCACTTGGAAAACCGTCCAAGGGGGAAGGTTCCCTGATTGGAGGCTGAAGGTGCAAGAGGCCTTTGAAAAACTGTTTAAATATGGCGCAGGAAAAAAAAGATTTTGTCTTTCCCACTGAAAGATAGGCTGAAATTGCCACCAGGTGAAGCTTGAGGGAAGATGGTTTCAAGCCTGACGCCTGTAAGTATACCAACTAATCTAGCAGCTGAGGGTCTGACCCTTTTGCTCTTGCACCAGAGAGAAACCCTTTTCCATTTGGCTGCTTAAGTCTTCTTAGTGTTGGACTTTTTAGCCATCCTCAGTATCTTAGGGACCTGTTCAGAGTAATGTGAGGATGGAAACTCTAACTCCTCAAGAACCAGAACTTGAGGTAAAGAGAGTGAATATCTGGATACTGCACTCCTGTCTGAGGAAGGGCTAGCAGGGAGTGATTTGGAGGCAGGCGAATGGGCCTGCTGCAGGACATTGAGAGGAGGAAAGGGTACCAAGCTTGCCTAGGCCAATCCAGTGTAACCAGGATCATTGATGCCGGCTGTTGTCTGGGTTTCAGAAATACCCTGAGAATCAAGGAAAAGGAGAGAAGCATATAAGGACCTCCCTGATCAGACCAGGATCAAGGCATCTGGGGAAATGATCCCGGGACTGGGGCCTGCAACAACTGAGGAAAACTGGAAACTGTGAGAGTGCTCAACCACCCGAACACTGTGGCTAGTACTTGCTTGTTCAGGGTCCATTCACTCTGGCCTTGGCTGATGTAAGTAGAGCATCTGCCAAAGTATTATGTTCGCCTGGGAGGTGAATAGCTAAAAAGATGACTCCCAGTGGGAGGGCGAGAGAGACCGGAATTTTAGAGCCTGAGAACAGAGTACTCCTGATCTGGTCCACCCTGTTTGTTTGTAAAACACTTTGCAGTGGTGTCCGTTTGACTTTGTACATTCTATCTTTTTATGACAGGAGCAAATGCTTTGAGCTAGAAAGATTTCTCTGGGTTCCAAAAGAATTGTGTGTAACTGTGACTCTAGTAGAGTCTAGGTGCTACTTACTGAGGCGCTTGTCCATATGTGCTCCCCCACCACAGGATGGGGGAATCTGTGGAACTGCTCTGTCAGAGGTCTCAGCTTTGAAGAATCATTGCTTTCAGAGACCAGTAAGCTAAAAAGGAGCTTGTGCGTGTCGCGTCTTGTATCTGAACCCTGGGACCAATTAAGGCGTTGAAGCCATGTGTCCCAATTGCCTGAAAAAAATTTCAAAGTTACGTGATGTGTCCCAATAGCCTGAGGAAATGTCAAAGTTATGTGATTTTCTCAGGACCGCATCATACACTGACCCAGTGAGGATTAATGATTCAAACCCAGTCAAGGGCCTGCTGACTGGTCTCTCTGTCCCTGGATGAAGAATATTGTCAATGAGGTACAGCTGAAATTCCCACCTGCGAAAGAGAAGCATATCCTTTCTAGATGCTGGGAGGGTCCCAGGTGAGAGTTTGTTTAGATTTACCAGGAAACCCCGAGATCTTATAAGGGAAAAAAAGGACTCCTTGAACCTAACAAGAAGACTTTGGCACTATGAGCCAATTGGCAAGTTAGGTGTAGCCAGAGACGCCCAGACTCCTGAGGTGTGCTGCTACCACTGCCAAGCACTTTGTAAAGGCTCTTGGGGCTGAGGAAGGCTGAGGGGCCGCAGAGAGCCCTCTGTGAGACCTCATTATGGGTAAGGGAAAAGAAAAGGGTCCTTTAGGACCAGGGAGGCTAGCCAGTCTCTGTACTGTAAGGACTGTATGATTAGTAACATAGTGACCATCTTGAAATTGGGATTTTAGCAGCAAGATCTGTCACCACTCCCCAGTTGTCTTTTTGTGTCAGAAAACCTGGAACAGAGGCCCTTTCTTCTTTTTATGGACCGGGACTCTCTCCACCATTCGCAAAGCTAGAAGGTTTTTACTTCCCACTCCAACAGTGACACCTGTGTTGGGAATAGAGGCTTAGACACCTGGGTACGTATGAGGTCTGCTCACACTAACATCAGGGCTTAGACTGTGAAGATGCTGGCTGGATAGAGGTGGCCACCTTTGGTCCCTTCTGCCCCTCCCTCTGAAAACACCCCTGTACTGAGAGAAGGGGGTAGCTGGGAAAAAAACCTTTTCCCTAATGCCCTCGGGAGGAATTTCCATGGGGCAGGGGGCTTTGTTGCAGTGAGATGTTCTGGAATCGAACAGTATGATTTGATCACAAGGAAAGCCCATGGTTTTAAACTGGGAGTCTGAGGGTAGACCAGTAGTTCTAGTACAGACAAAGCGCCTCAGAGAGATGGCATGGGCTGTGACTCTGGAGGCAGCATCCTTGTTGTCATCCTGTGGACTTTGTACTACATAGCTTCCGGAGCAGGTTTACTGTATCCGCTGGCTCCTGCACCAAGAACCAGGACAGAGTTCCACAGTGCTTATTTTTTTTTAATTTTTATATTTGGCCAAAAAGCCAAGTAGGTAAAAATTTTGACAAGCATCTGTGGGTAACTAAGAAATCTATTTTCTGGAGTCCTTATCCAGGGTTAAGGACGACAAGAAGATCCCAGCTTTCTTGCAAGCTGCCTGGTGCACTATACTCACATGGCTGGGATGTACAGACAGACACTCAGCATTGTTAAACAATTGATATATTTATGTATTTATTAACATTTTCAGACTGCTTGTAAACCTCTGCCACAGAAGTGGGGGTTTGAAGCAGTTTTGTGGTATTTTTATTTATATTTTTTTCATTATAGATAGGCACAGTCAGACTTTTAGGAGGTGGAACCTTTCATCTCCCTATAATCTTTTTCCTTTTTTATCCTTATCCTCACCTTGGAAGGACTCCTGAGAAGGGAGGTCTAGGGTGTCCAATATGTTTTGGACAAAGGAAGGCATAGAGGGGGAACCTCCTTGGATCCATAAGGTTCTAGGCTCTCCACCGTCATGTCAGGGACATCATAAATATTCTCATATCATCTGTATCACCCTCACAGTCTCTGGGGCGATAAATGTGGAAGAGTGATAGCAGCCCCTGTAAGCAGGGGCATCATAAAATGATTTAGCATCAACTGTATCACCCTCGCAATCTAAGGGAAAGAGAACTATGGAAGAGTGCTTGCCAGCCCCAGTAAAGAAAGGAGCCATCTTTTGTAGGGTTTGAAACAGTTGCCATGCTTTTTCCATATTTTGCACAGAAGGAACACTGCGCAGACTTTGCAAGTACTTTGTTTTTTCTGTATGCTTTAAGCTACCTGTTGTTTTGCTATTGGCTTTCCCAGGAGAAATGGGAGCATTTATGTCTAGACAGAGTTTCTTTTTAGCCACTTCATCAGCAGCTTGATCAAGCTTCCTATCTTCGTCACTTCTATTATTTTTTTAAATTGTGAGGAATTTCATATTTGTAAGCTTTATTTTTGGCTGGGATCTGGAGGGTTCCTCAGCACCTCCTTACATTTTTATTACCAGTACTTTTGGATGGCCCCTAGTCAGAAACCTTTGATGTGTCCTCAGCCATAATAATCAAAGGTCTGGCTGCTATGTCTGCCAATTTAAGTTAAGCAAACCAGTCCTGGACCTTACGAATTGAGTGCAGGTTTCTGTGAAAACACCACCGGCCAGTCCTGCCCCAGTTAATTAGCTTTGTCTATTGCAAGTGCCTTTTTTTTTTGGTTACAGAACTGGGATCTATACCAGTGCCAATCTTAATAGAAAACCCAGTAATACTTGTCAGCTGCCACACATTGCTGCTGGACCCTTACGGACAGTCCTGCCACAGATGATACCTTAGGTCCGGTTCCTCTATATACTGTGTGTGTGTATATATATATATATATATATATATATATATATATACACACACACACAAATCACACATGCCCCATAATGCAAAGCATCATGGGCTGCATATGCAAATCACCACAGAATATTATGCTGGTTCAACTTTAAGCAGAAATGCATGGTGTCGAAAGGCCTCTCACACAGTTTGCAAAGGGTGCCAACAGAAGACATAGACACATGTTTCATCCTACCAGGACTCATCAGTATGCCTCATCTGTTTGACACCCCAGTGGAATGAACCAACTACTCTAAGATGGTCTATCTGGGTTATGTTGTGGTGAACCCAATTAAAACAAAAAACAATTTAAAATACAAAGAACCTCTGTGTGCAAGCACTGAGGCAATGGTTACCCCAAAGAGCATTTGGCCAGGAAGCCAAGTTTCAAAGAAATACAAAATCACACATGCCCCCACAATGCAAAGCATCATGGGTTGCATATGCAAATCACCACAGAATATTATGCTAGTTCAACTTTAAGCAGAAATGCATGGTGCTGAAAGGCCTCTCACACAGTTTGCAAAGGTTGCAATAGAAGACATAGACACGTGTTTCATCCTACCAGGACTCATCAGTATACATAGATGGGTTTCTCTTAATTTGCCAATCCTGAGAGAACCCCCCCCAGGCACTGTTAAGATGTGAATTCCACTGGGGTGCCTCGCAGTAAAACCTGTGAGGTCTGAGGTAAAAAAAACAAGGCAACTGTCCCTAATGTGATGGTTCCCACAAGAATTTGGTCAAAAAAAAGAGAGAAACCATGATAAATTTAGTGTTAAAAATGAACATTCGCAGTAAAAATAGTCATAATAGCATGGTTGCACTAAAAATAAAAACTTTGCGTGGCATTAACGAAATTGTTAAACTTTCACTCAGCACACTAGTAAAAATGAAATATTTCATTTTATTTTAGTCTTTGGTAACTGGGTAAGGCCCACTAGGCACAAGTGCCTGTTTTCAGGGGCGACCTGGGAGCACTGGGCTGTCAAGTGACTTGCTCAGAGTCACACAATGTGCAAGTGGAGGTTGTGGGAATCATACTCAGGTCTGGTCTGCTGGATGTACCAAGCTCATTCACACCTTGTTCCTCTAACCTCTAGGCTATACTGCCAGCCCTTAGGAAAACTTTACCCAGATAAACACTAGGGAGGCTGTCAACAAAGAAAGTTTAGAGACACCTCAGAGGCAATGTTGCTCAGTCCAGTGGAGAAAAAATTCTGAAGCCTTCAGCAGCTCTCACTCAGCTCACTACCCTTCCTGTTTTCTGACTGGCTATGGCCCTAAGCTCATTTAAATTTCTCTTAAAGGCACACCTCCGGGGCAGTTGCACTCAGCCAGCTAACTGCTAAAGTTGTTGATGCTAAAGGACTCCTGGGGTAAGAAATGTAGGTTACTCATCTTTACCTCCACACCCATCCCACTCCACACAGGTTGGCACAGTAACAAGGTGACCTCCAGGTGGGCAGCCCAAGGTAAACAGTGGACTGTGGCCTACCAGAGGTTGATGATTGGTGCCCCCTCCACAACCGTTCCACCATTGCACATTGACTGCCCCAGCCAGAGACAGAAATGTGAGTTGCACGTTTGCCATACTAACATACTAAAATGCCAGCAGAATAGGCCTAATGGTCTTTCGTGTCTGCTCGTTTGGTCAGCCCCCACCCTGAGAGCTGACCTTGCTGCCCCCCTCGCCTTCTCTGGCTTCTCTCTTCCCAGTTCTGGATATTCTCGCTGCACTGGATTTTGCTTCCAGAACCCTTCCCCTGTACTTGTCCCACCCCCTCTTGAACCCCTCCACCATCTCTACCTCCACCAGCCCTCTGTGTAGTGCATTCCATGGCTCCACCACCCTCTCAGTGAAGTAGCACCTCCTCCTTTCTCCCCTGAATCTTCCCTCCTCCAGCTTCCACCCATGCCCTCTAGTTGCCCCATCCTCCTTCCTTCAAAGCACCCTGACTGCTCCTCCCCTATTTACCCCCTTCATGTACCTGAAGACCTCTATCATGTCCCCCCCCCGGTCCCTTCTCTCTTCCAACGTGTACATATTTAGCTCTTCGAGCCTCTCCCCATAGGTCCTGACCCCCAAGCCCCAAATCATTTTGGTTGCCCTCCTCTGGACCCTCTCCAGGAGTTTAATGTCCCTCTTTAAGTGTGGCCTCCAAAACTGCATGTAGTACACGAGGTGTGGCCTCACCAAGCAGTTATACAGAGGGATTATCACTTCCCTCCTTCTGGAGGTGATCCCCCTAGCGATGCATCCCAGCATCCTGTTGGCCTTGGCTGCTGCCCTCCTACAAGTCTCCGAGTTGTTCATCTTGACATCCACCACCCCCAGGTCCCTCTCAGCCATTGAGACTTGTAGCATTCCCCCCCAGGGTGTACACTTGGCCCGGGCTTCTGGCCCCCAGGTGCAGTACCTTGCATTTCCCTGCATTGAACCTCAGCTTCCACTTTCTAGACCATCATTCCAGAGCCTCCAGGTCCCCCTGTAGGGCCACCCTCCCCTTCCCTCCTCCCCATCCACCACCACCCCATCTTGAGTCATCCGCAAAGAGACTCATCTCACTCCTGATACCTGTCCTTATGTCAGAGACATAGGCGTTGAACAGGAGGGGCCCAAGGACTGATCCCTGTGGGACCCCACTAATGACCCTCCTTGGGGATGAGACTATCCCGCCAACTATGACCCTCTGGGTCCAGTTCTGGAGCCAATTGTCTATCCATCTGATCATTTGGTTCCTCACCCCCATTTCTCCCAGCTTATCCAACATGCCCTCATGAGGAACAGAGTCAAATGCCTTGCTGAAGTCTAGAAAGAGGACATCCACTGGTCTACCCAGGTCCAAGGCACTCGTCACCCAGTCATAGAACTCCATATGGTTTGTCTGACATGATTTCCCTTGGATGAATTCATGCTGTCTATCGTCCAGACACCCTGACTTTTCCAGGTCCCCCCCAGCCTCCCCTTGACAATGCCCTCCATCACCTTGCCCACCACCGATGTCAGGCTGACAGGCCTGTAGTTCCCTGCCACCTCCCTTGACCCCCCCTTGTGGATAGGCACTATATGCACCACCTTCCAGTCCTGGGGCACCCACCCTGTCCTCAGAGATGGTGAAAAGCTCCACCAGGGGTTTCACCAGGACATCCGCAAGTTCCTTCAGCACTCTGCGATGTAACTTATCCGGCCCCGGTGCTTTCTCCATCTTAAGGGACCTGAGGGCTTCTCTCACTCTCTCTGATGTGATTTCCACCTCCACTACCTCTTCTCCTTGCTTAGCCTGTCCCCCTCCTGCCAGTGATGCCTCCCCCTCTCCCCAGACCCACCGATCAGTAAGGGTCCCCCCTCCTCAGTATCACTGTCTCCTCCCATGTACGATGCAGCACCCCCATTTTCCTTGGTGAAAACTGAGGTGAAGTACTCATTTAGTAGTGCCACACCTGTTTCTATCTAGCCTGGTAGGTGCCAGGTGGTTGGAAATGGGGTTCAAACAACATGAAGTCTTGCTGTATTCTGACTATATGCAGTTAGCCCCAGCACTTGAACTGCTCTGGAGAGTAAAGAGTTAACTCTATGCAGAAGCATAGAACATTGAGTTCGAGCTCGGTTTTCAAACCTCTGTCTCTAGCACTCTGAAGTGTAACCGTCAGATTTTTTACTCCGCCTAACTGTGAAGTCGCTCTGGAGATCCCTCCTGCACTTCGGTTCGGTATAGTTTAAATCGGTCGGTTTTATCTAACTGCTTCTTTATTTTCGGTCTTCTTACCTCTGTCTCGGTAACACTAAGTGGTAGTAGTAGGTAGTTTGTTGTGATTCTGGTGTTATTGTGGAAATTGTTTTTGCCTTCGGTTCTTCTCCGGTCGCTCCGGTTTGGAACCAAATCCCTTTCTATTTGAGGTTTATTCAAAAATATTGCTGTGGTTTCCAGTACTTATCGGTTCTTAAAAAAAAATCAGATTTTCTAGATTTTTTTAACTGACCCGTGACACGGTTGTAACCGATCAGTTTTTAGTTGCCTGGCGTAAAAGCTGGTAAGGGTAACTGTTTCAGTATTTCGGCATGTCTGACAAACCCAAAAAGAAAACCGGTCCCACTGGGTTTCAGCACTGTACTGAGTGTAAGGAGGCCTTTGCTAAGGCCAACCCTCACCTCGTCTGTGTTTACTGTCTGGGGTTTGACAACCTCAAAGAAGACTGCCAGATTTGTAAAAACTTTCCCAAAGCCACTCTGGAAAAATGTTTGAGTAGGCTAAGGGAGAGGGAGGCCAAGAAGTCCGCTAACCCGGATGGCCAGCCTGGTTCAGTCGTGACCGAACCTGAGGAGGTGCCCACTGACCTAGGCGATACCTCCTCGGGCAAAAGGACAGCCGATTCTGCGGAATCGGTTCCTAGTAAAAGTAAACATAAATCAGCCAGTTCGGATTTGACTTCCCATGGTCCAACTGCTGAGAAGATTGCAAAAGTGATCACTATAGTATAGTCGCTTTGCCCAGTTCCGACCAAACCGGCAACGGTTCACAGAGGTTCAGTTCGGTCAGACATAGTCGCTTCTGACAATGATCCAGAGGCTTTCTATGAGGGCGATTGGGATGGAGAAGAAGAGTATGATGAAGAGGAAGATGAAGGCCTAGATGAGTCAGTAAAGCCTGACATCTCCCCAGACAGGCCTTCCAGTGTGTCTCCTCCCAGACTTTCTGAGTCCCCCTCCCATTTCTTGTTTTACAAAAAAGTCTCTGATACTCTTTAGTTCCCAATTGAGGAAGCTGAACAGGATCAGGAGGAACCTGACTTCATGGAAATGATGGATGTCCCAGAGTTGAAGAGAGTGTCTATCCCTCTGCGTAAATCTCTGTGGGAAACAGACACAAACAATTTTGCAGTTTCCAACTTCTATACCTCCTGTGGATAAAAAGATGGACAGGAGATATAAGTTGTCAGGTCCTGGAACATAATTTCTTACTGCTCATTGCAGCCATGTTGGGGTAGTGCAGGCTGCAGCCTGTGGCAAGGCTAATATTCCCCTGGCATCCCACCCCCCAGATAAGGATTCTAGGAAAGTGGATGCCATGGTCAAGAAGCAATACTTGGCATCCTCTTTGGGACTCAGACAAGCTAATTACATGGCATATACAGCCAGGTACCAGAAATCAAGGTGGGATACGGTTCTGGAACTGGCTAAGAATGCCCCTCCCCAGCTAGCCAAGAAGCTGGAGAAGGTGGCTACAGATGGTATTGAGGCATCCAAGGTCCAATTTCACACTGCTGTTGACTCAAATGATGTGCATTCCAGGGTCATGGCTACATCTGTCTCCATGAGGAGATTAGCTTGGCTCAGATGTACCAGTTTGTCACAGGATACCCAGACTAAGGCCATGGATTTTTCTGTTGCTGGTAACTCTCTGTTTGGTGAACAGACAGAGGCTTACATGAAGAAGATGGATGAGTACAGGACCACCTACAGGAGTGCTACAGCAAAAAAGAAGCAGGCCACTCCTCAGAAGCAGCAGTTTAGGGCTGGCAGGGGCAGGCCTTTTCACAAACCTCTTTACCAAGCCCAGGCTTCCTCTTCATTCCAGCAGAGGGGGTTCTTCAGGGGAAGAGGTAGATGAGGGATGACCAGGACCCCAGCATCCACTCAGTCCAAGCCCCCTGCCAAACAGACACCCTGAGGTGTCAGTCAGGGTTGCCTCCCCAATTCCTGTAGGGGGCAGGCTGGCTCACTACTCCTAGGCCTGGGAGTCCATTGCTTCAGACAAATGGGTCCTGGAAGTAGTGAGCCAGGGACTTGTTCTCAGTTTCATAAGATTCCAAAATGAGAGCAAGATCTTTCAGACCCCCCTCTCCCTCTTGGAGACAAAGGCCTTTGAGGCAGAAGTCTCCTCTCTTCTGCTCATGTGAGCAGTAGAGAAGGTACCTCTTTGTCACAGGGGAAGAAGACTATATTCCAGATACTTCCTTACCCCAAAAAAGACAGGGGAGTGGCAAACCATCCTAGATTTAAGGTACCTCAACAAACACTTAACAAAACCAAAGTTCAAAATGGTGACTCTGGGAATAATTCTTCTCTCTCTGAGACCAGGAGACTGGCTAGCCTCCCTGGATCTCAAGGATGCCTATTTCCACATACCCATCAGACATTCCCACAGAAAGTACTTCAGGTTCAAGTTGTCCACAGGCCATTATCAGTTCAGAGCCATGCCTTTCAGCCTAACATCTGCTCCAAGGGTGTTCACCAAGTGCCTAGCAGTAGTGGTGACATTCCTCAGGAGACAAGGTATTCTTCTGTTCCCATATCTGGATGACTGGCTCCTAGTAGGTCAGTCCTCAGACCAAGTCAAGTCAGCCTTAGACGGCACCCAAAGGCTCCTGGAGTCCTTGGGTTTCATTCTAAACCTAGAAAAGTTAGTTCTGGAACCTACTCAGCTGCTCACTTTCATAGGGGTGGACATTGACACTACCCAGGCAAGAGCATTCCTTCCTCTTTCACGAGTCCAGTCTCTAATCACTCTGGCTTCCTCTTTTCATCCTCTCTCGTCCAGCCAGACATCTTCCTCAGTTACTAGGCCACATGGCAGCTTCCACAGCTGTGGTCCAGGGAACTAGATTTCAGATACGAGATATTCAGTTTCATCTCAGGTTTTACTGGTCTCAGAAAAAGGACCCTCTCTTCAAATTGGTGCCAGTGTCTCAAACTCTATTTCAAGCATTCCAGTGGTGGCTGGAGGAGGACAACCTTCGGCAAGGTGTTCCATTCATCAGTCAGTTATTCTCACCACAGACGCCGCTCTCCTAGGCTGGGGGGCTCACCTGGATCAGCTTACAGCTCAGGGAACCTGGTCTCACCAGGAGTCTCTCCTTCAAATAAATCTTCTAGAGTTGAGGGCTGTCTTTCTAGCTCTGCAGACATTCTCAGCTGTGGTTCAGGGGATAGTAGTACAATCCAGGACAGACAATACCACAACCATGTGGTACATCAACATGCAGGGAGGTACTAGGTCCTCGGCCTTGTGCACAGAGGCCATGAAGATATGGTCTCTGGCTTATTCCCTTCAGGCTTCCCTGGTGGCTGTGCACCTCCCAGGGAAGGACAATATTTTAGCAGATGCTCTCAGCAGAATTTCTCAGCATCTTCACAAATGGATTCTGAATCCCCTGGTCCTCTCTTTTGTTGCAGGCCTCCTCTCCTAGGCTCTGTACACCAGGAGGCTGTACTATTTGACTGGACAAACAGGTTCCTGTATGCATTTCCTCCTTTCCCTTTGATATTCAGGGTCCTGATCAAAATCAGATCTCAGCCTTGCAGGGTGATTCTAGTGGCAGCAGACTGAGCCAGACAGCCTTGGTATCCTCTACTACTCTCACTGTCAGTGACAATGCCTCTGTGTCTTCCCAGACAGTTCACTCTTCTGACATCCTCTCGGGGGAGGATCCTCTACCCCAATCTTCAGGCTCTCAGGCTCAAGGCCTGGCTCTTGAAGAGTTAGAATATGCAAATCAAAACCTTTCTCAATCAGTCTTGGATATTCTAAAGGTTAGCAGAAACTTGCTACCAGAAAGACTTACAATTCCAAACAGAAGAATTTGGGTTTTGGTGTTCCCAGAAACCTGTTCAGCCAGGGTTGGCTGACATTGCTACTGTATTGGACTATCTGGTGCATCTTAATAGCTTAGGCCTCCGGCCTACTACTCTCAGGGTACATTTGGCAGCTGTGTCTGCCTTTCTTTCCGCTGGGAAGGGCTCTTCCCTAGCCTCTCATCCAGTCTTCAAGAAGTTTTACAAAGGTCTGGTGCATGTTAATCTTCCCTTTTGAGACCCTACTCCTTCTTGGGATCTGAATATCTGTATAGCACAGCTTATGCAGCCTCCTTTTGAGCTTCTATCTTCAGCAGAGCTGAAATACTTGACATGGAAAACTGTATTCCTGGTAGCTATTACCTGTGCCAGGAGAATCAGTGAGTTACAGGCTTTATCAGTGGAACCTGATTTCATTTCTTTTCACAGGGATAAGGTGGTCCTTCGAACTAACAGAAAGTTTCTTCCCAAAGTAGTGTCAGACTTTCATCTGAACCAATCTGTCATTGCCTGTTTTTCACTGACCATTCTTCCTCTGGGAAGAGAAGATTACACAGTCTTGATGTAAAGAGGGCTTTTAGTTACTATGTGGAGCATACTAAGGCCTATAGGAATGGCTGTTCTCAGTTATTTCTCACCTATGGCAAGGAGGGAAAGGGTAAACCAGCCACCAAGAGAACTATTGCCAGGTGGATTGTCTCCTGTATCCAATTCTGCTGTTCAAAGCTTGGGAAGGAACCTCCCTCAGGCTTGAGGGCTCATTCTACCAGAGGTACAGCTGCTTCGCTCGCAGCAGCTAGAGATATACCTTTAGTGGAAATCTGTAAAGCAGCCACCTGGAAAACTGCTCACACATTTACCAAACATTACTCTCTGGACATTCAGTCTAGAAGTGATGCTAGGTTTGGCACAGCTGTGCTGCAGATCCTGTTCCCAAAGTAGGTTCTGTGACTCCATCCTCCCTGGGTGGGATACTGTTTGGTAGTCTGCATATGGTCAAGATACAGCAAGACTTCATATTGTTTGAAGAAAAAATTACTCACCTTAGTAATGTTGTTTCTTCTAATGGAGTCTCGCTGTATTCTGACCTCCCTCCCTGCTTCCCCTCCTGGAACCTAGTAGTTTTGAGATGTGAGTGGGCAGGCACAGTGCTGCACCCCTTAGGTGTACTTGGCTTGCCCTATCTTATGGGTTTATTAATGTTTTAATTTCACTACCTACTTTGATTTTGTCTTTGTCTTATCTTTAGCTTTCTTTTTGGGGTTCTCACCTTGAGTCTTTTTGACCCTAAAAACAATTTGTCGTGGCCATTTGGCTTATAAAAGTAGAAACAATTTCCACTTGTTAATTTGATTAGTTAGTGCTTGTAATAATCTGACTGTTACACTTCAGAGAGCTAGAGACAGAGGTTTGAAAACCGAGCTCGAGCTCAGCGTTCTATGCTTCTGCATAGAGTTAACGCTTTACTCTCTGGGTCAGTTCAAGTGCTGGGGCTAACTGCATATAGTCAAAATACAGCAAAACTCCATTAGAAGAAACAACATTACTAAGGTGAGTAATTTTTCTTGTGGCCCGAGGCCATTGGGACCCAACACATCTTTCTGCATTTCTACACATGTGGAGCATTTTCACCTTCCATTCCACCTCCTGCACGTTAGGTGCACTTTGCAGGAGCCAATGACAGATGTGGTTCACACATCTGTCCATCTTCACCCATCTGAGTTCCATGAAAGCTGGCACTGGCACTGGGTGGGCTCCAGGCAGGTGGCTGTGGGAGAGTGATGCCCCATCCCCCATCTCACCTCCACACAAGGGTAGCACCCTGCAGCAGCCAGGGATAGACATACAAGTTGCACATCTGCCCCTTTATACCCGTCTGTGCTCCACCAGAGCTAGCATGAAGGTTGGAGTAGGCTTTCGGTGACTGACACTTCCTCACCCTATGCCACACCTCTGCACTTGCAGAATACTCTGCTTCAGCCAGAGGTTCTCCCACCTAACGTGCTTTACCCATGGAGAGGACTCTGAGATACTGAGATATAAAAATGTGGATTTTGTATCTGCCCCTCCACAACTGTTCCCACTCTGCTGGGTGGGTGGGAGGGGCTAGGGGACACAGTGGGTGCTCTGAGTGACTGATGCCCCCTCTTGCACCTTCACTTAACCCAATACTGTACAGCAGCCAGAAAGAGATGTGGCTTGCACATCTGCCCCATCATAAACTGTGCCCATTCCAAAAAGTTTCACACAGAGGCTGGAGTGGGGTCTAGGATGGTAGTCATTAAGTGACTGTTCCCCCCCTCCATCCCACCTCCACACATGGGGAGCACTCCTTCCCCTCAATTACACATTTGCACATAGCACTTCTCCCCCTCCATGCCTCCTTTGCATATGGGGAGCAACTCTCCTTCTTCAGCCCTCTTCCACATGGTGGATAAGGTGTCTTATGTAACCATATTTGGTCTCAATCCTTTTTGAATGCAACATTGTACATATTGTATATATACTAATGTAAAGAAAATTGCTTTATTTTAATTTATATTATGTGTCCTTAATTTTTGTATCTCACACCATGTATTGTCTTTATCATTGCTTGTACATGGGACCTCCTTGCAAATGAGCTTGCTCTATGGATTTTATCCCTCACAATAAACTTGAACTTGAACATGGAAAGCACTTTTCTCTCCATTCCATCTCCAGACATAGGTATCATTGCTCCACCACCATCCCACCTCCATACATTGTGAACACTCATCCCCTGACCCCTCCAGTGCTTCTCCCACTACATTTCACCTCCCCCACATGGAGAGCACTTCTCCCACTGCTTCCTGCCTCTGCATATAGGGAGCACTCCTCCACCTCCATTCATCCTCCACACATGGGGAGCTTTACTCCCACTTCGTATCAGTTCTGTACATGGGGAGCACTCCACCCTTTCATCCCACTGCCCGCCCCTACATGGGGAGCATTGCTCCCCATCCATCCCACTCCTACACATGGGGACACCTCCACACATTTGCATCACTCCTCCTCCTCTACCACTATCCCACCTCTGCATATAGCAAGTACTCCTAACCCCATTCCACCTTTGCACATGGGAGCACCAACATCCCACCTCTGCATATAGAGAGTACTCTTAACCCCATTACACCTTTGCATGTGAGAGCACCAACATCCCACCTCTGCATATAGAGAGTACTCCTAACTCCATTCCACCTTTGCACGTGGGAGCACTCTGCAATAGCCAGAGACAAAGATGTCAGTCAGGCATCTGCCTTTCCACACCTATTCCTACTCCACATGATAAGCTCCAAGTTGTGTAGAACATCGGTGTGTTTTTTTTCTTTGTTTTTTTTTTTTGGGGGGGGGTGCCAGGAAAGACACACTAAGCTGAAAGCTTGTTTACAGGTGTGACCTGGGAGCACATGGAAGTTAAACGACTTACTCAGGCTCACACAGTATGCAAGTGGGGGTTGTGGGATTCAAACTCAGGTCTCCAAGTTTGCAGCTCAGAGCCTTAAGACACTGTGGTATACTGAGATGTAATGACTGGCTTGCCCTGGGAGATGGTGCCAGTACCTCTCACCACATCTCTGAATGAGAGAAGTCCCCCCCCACGAATCAATCTTTATTCTTTTCTCCACTTACCACTTTTCTGCTGATTATCCTCCTGTTTTCTTGCCTTACCAGTCACTCCCCTCCCAAGACAGGACTACAGACCACTAGGCAAGGGCAGATTTTTCCTCGACCTCTGCTGTCTTCGCTTTGGACCACACCACCAGTCCAGCACAGTCAAGAAGACACGTCACACATTACTCACAGCTCAGCACTGGATGGGTCAGTTCTTTCTGTAGTAGACCGTGTTTTAAGTTCTCCCACAGTTCAACTGAGGTAAGAGAAGAGCAGCACACAGTCCCACTCTACCACCACGACAGTCAACAGGACACCAAAACTTGCTCGGTGCTGTACAGATGATGCAGCACAGCAGCACGCTCACTAGTTTGTCTCACCAGGCTTCTCCTGCACTCTCTGTTGATGACGTCTCCATCTCCCCTGGCCATCAATGGTCCCGCACATGCACATTGTGTTGCAACTAGCTCCAGCCACTATGGAGACTGCTGAGACACTGAGTTTTTTAGCAGCTGAGCCTGAGTCAACTCGAAAATAAAATACAGGAACTTGAAATTTTCTGAGGTAATTTCGGGAGGGGGGGTTGAACACCCCGAACACCCCCCCACCTACGCCCATACAATTCATAACAGTTCAGACACATGCAGTGCTTACAGTTAAAGGCACTCCTCCCAGCCCAGCCAGCCCCCCCCACCTACCTGGCACACAAAAAAACACCAACTGTGACCCCTCCCACTTCCTCTGCAAGCAGTGAGGATCCCTCACTATCAAGTGGTCAGTCCTGTACAAGAAGCAGAGTTGGGGGTCTGGGGCTCCAGACGGACCTGCTGCTGTAATGGAACTTGAGCCTGCCTGAATGCAACAGGACAGCTAAACGGAGTCCCCTTAATCCCTACAGATGAAGGGCTGTTGCACAGATGATTGCTACAGCCACTCAGGCACCACCGGTGATTTAAAACAAGAGCTTGACTTGGCAGTCAGCCTGCCATCCACCTCCTCCTCCTCCACTAACTGCTTGCAGCACTTGCCCAGCTCCTCTTCTGCTACCAGTGCCCACCAACGCTCAGTAGTGTCAGTGGGTGGCCCCCGCTGGAGTGGTCAAGCAAGCTCCTCGACTTGTTACTAGCCCCCGCGACTGGTACTATCTTAAATAAACACCCAATAAACTTTTTTTCTAGTGTCTACTTAGATACAGAATATTAAATATATCAAAATAAAATATAATTGGTTTGAAGAAGCTATAACCCTTTATTATGGCTCAGCTTCAATGTGTGGTTGGAGAACACTGAAATCTCATCTTTATTGTTTTACTTTTTTATTGCTATTTTGTATTTTCAGGTTAAATTAAATATAATAAAATATCTTTTTTTTTGAGAAGATAGAAGCTTTTATTATGGCACTTTTTGGTTTGATCCACGTACACTGAAGCATTGAAGCAGTGAGGTCACCATGATTTTGACAGTCTTGCACCATTCCTGCCTGTAACTTCCAATTGCTGCCTGTAACTCCACGTGTGTATGTATGTATCTCACCTGTATGTAATCCCTGTCCTAAAACCTCACTTATTGTTGTCTCCCCCCCCAATGACGAGGTACCTTTGTAAATGAGTCGCTGACTCAAAGGTTGTAAAACTGATTACTTCAATAAATAAAAAATAAAATTCCTCTGATCCTAAAAATATGTATCACAACGGTTGTATAATTGTAGGTCTATATTGAAATGGCTTTAATTCATTATAATTACACACTAAGAAGAATGGTCTCAATGAGTTCATTTAAGGTTTCATAACTTGACTTTTGCAGTCATAATGACCTCCCAATCCTGGAGTCTTCAATTTGTTTTATCTAAACATTTCTTTGCTCAGTTCATCAATAGTCCAAAAAGATTTAGAATAAAATAACCTTTGAACAAAACTGTATAAACTTTGGGTTTGATTTTGCATAAATATTAACTTCAGAGTTGAAAATGCATAGGAGATTAGTTGTACATACTTTTCTATTTCTTCACACTTTCACTGTGGAAATTTGTAAAAAAAAAAATGAAAAAATAACACTTGACCTTTTGCACAGGTCTTGACTGCCCATAAAGGGAATGGCTTAACTTATTTAGGAGTCATTCAAGAATTATCCCAAGGTCAAGATTTAGTAAACTATACATTTAATGCATTTTAATAATAGATGTTGCCAAAGAGGACATAATAAATGAAAAAAATCAGTGTTGCAGCATAGAAGCCAAGAGGTTTTACAGACGGCCATTGTTTTCCTTCTCTGTCTTCCTTCTTCCTCCTATCTGGTCAGTGTCAGCTTCACATATAGATCTCATAGGATATTGCAGGATAATAATTACTAAAATTAATCTGCTGCTTTTGTTCTGAAAATATTTAACATGATCCCATCCTGAAAAGATCTAATGTGACCCCAATAAGCAGATAATTTTATTTCAAGCTGGTAAGTACTAAAGGATTCCACTGAAATACTAGTAAGTCAGGATCTACTGTTAAATTAGGCATGTCAAGATGGTCTGCTCTCATTTTACTTAATGTGGCGTAGTGCTTTAGAGAAATATGGCTGTTATAAGTGCAATAGGAGTTATGCCAAACAAATGTAAATATCTCTAAAAGTATATGAATTACGCATAACCCATCAGTATGAAAGTTGTTCAGGACAAAACAACCTTTAAAATGAGCCTATTCATTAATTAATTTTTTTTTATTATTATTTATTTAACAAATCGGAAAGACCTTTCAGCCAAGGCCTCTTTTACAGAGGTTCCACGTCAATTCACAAGAATAGCAAATTGCAATGGTTTCAGTAAGTAGTACAACATGAGGAAAGTAATTACATAAACAAAAGAACAATATGGCAAGATAAATATTGTGTGAAGTGCAGCCAGTGGTCTTTCTGAAGAGGGGTGAAAGGGCTTACAAGGAGAGAAAGTACAGGAGTGAATTGGGGGGTGGAAGGAGCAAAAAAAGAGCAAGGAGGGAGATTCCTAATGAAGCTTGAGCAGAAAAGAACCATGGGGCGGGGGTAAGGGAGAGAACAAGATGAGGAAACAGAGCAGAGAGGGCGGACGTGGGAGTGGATGGGTAAAAGAAGGGGGGATGAGGTAGGATGAAAAAGAGGGCAGGAATGGGAAAGGGATAAAGGAGAAAGTGCTGCGAGTGGAATAGCACAGCAGCAGTATAGGGCTGCACTAATTATACTTTTTAAACTATGGCCATCTGATTACCTGAATTTTTATTTTTCTTCACAATTTTCACCTTTTGAATGGCTATATTTAAGAAAAATCTAATAAATTCAGATCAGTGACTACTCTAATTTGAAAGGCAATTTTATCCTGAACAACTTTCATGCTGGTTGTATATTGGTAACTTTAATACTGTCCGAAACATTTACATTTGTTTGGCATGATTCCTGCTGTGTTCAGTCAGACAGAAAAAAATTAGGTTGTTTGAATGACCATATTTTACAATATATAAATAATTCAGATTAGTGGCTACCTTCATATGAAAGATATTTTTGTCCTGAACAGCTTTCACACTGGTAGATCTTCCCTTGTCAGTCTTCACCATTCATTATTGCTGGGTGTAAGCTGGAGGTGCGCACCTGTATGGGAGGTTTTTTTTTCAGGGGAGGAGTCTGCACCAACGGTGTTGCCCATGGAGCCAACTCATTGCGTGGTGCACGAGGGTTGGCTGTTAGGTGCCTCAGACTCTTCCTCCACCCCAGTTCTGTTTCTCTCACCATCAAGGTCGCACCTGCTGTGCAAGTTGCTGAAAGTCCATCTGTGTCACTAGGCCTTCACCACTGGACACCATTTTTCCTGCCTCTCCATCTCCATCCTGGTTCTGAATTCACCCAACGCTGTTGGAATCCAGTAAGCCCGTTTCTTTTATTTCTACCACCAGGACTGGGTTCTTTTTCTTTTTTTTCAAATTTAATATACTTTATTTATTCAAAAGTGATGAACTGCAAAAAATGTGTGGAACAATAAACAAGGGATCAAATTCCTTACAGATGGATACAATCTATAGTGTTCCACTTTTCTCTGTAACAGATACATAACACCCTACCAAGTAAACAGTAAAGGAACATATACAAAAATACCCCCTTCCTTGTCCCCCCACCCCGATGTACTACATATGATAATATACACCATATAGACAATACAAATAAAAGGAAATAAATTCCATAATTACAGCATGAGCAGCATTAATTGTTTATTTAAAGGGTAAGCAGTGTATATAGGGGAGCCCAGACCTTTTGGTCATATCCTAGTCTCTTTGATAGACTGGCCAGAAGGTTTTCTCCTTGTAAAGCAAAGAGCATCTCATGGAGCCATTCCATGAGTGTGGGGATTGCTTTATCAAGCCAATTGTGAGCTAGCACCTTTTTAGCACATAGGTAAACCAAGGCCATATGTTTACGCTGGTTGCCAATTAGGGAGTCACCATAGTCTCCCAGTAAACATATTTCCAGTTGGAAAGCATTGGTGAGGCCTTAAAAGTGGGTCTAATTTGGAGAGTGCTCTCTGAGGGGGCTTACCTCACCAAATAAAGTTGGAAATGAGGCCATGTATCGTGAGAACCAGGCATTTGGCAGAAAATAGTTGTACGTCTGGAGGGGATATAGAAGGTGAGGAAGAACATTCATCTTCACCACACTTATTCTGCCCCAAAGAGAAAGGGGAAGTAAAGCTCAGCAGTTGAGGTCCACCTTAATGTGGGTG
Organism: Neoceratodus forsteri; assembly: GCA_016271365.2. NCBI lineage: Eukaryota > Metazoa > Chordata > Ceratodontiformes > Ceratodontidae > Neoceratodus > Neoceratodus forsteri. The sequence continues at coordinate 336,211,336 of CM028129.1, read as the reverse complement.
AGGACCCCATCCAGATTATAATGTTTTATTTTAGTTCCAGACTGAGACAGGTAAATGCCCAAGTATTTCATTTTATCCCTTACCCATGTGAGGCCGAGATGCTGAATGTCTTTTTGTACAGGGAATACATTGAGGGGAATTACCTCAGTTTTGGAGAGGTTCAGTTTGAAATTGGAGATCTCGCAAAATTATTCAATTACGTTAATTGTTGCTATGAGCAAGATGGAAGGGTGTGTAATGTGGAGGAGTATGTCATCCGCGTATATGGATAATTTGCATTGGTAAGATCCAATAGAGATCCCTCTGACTAATGGTGAGGCCTTAATACATTGGATAAGAGGTTCAAGGTACAGACTGAACAGAAAAGGAGATAGTGGGCAGCCTTGTCTGGTGCCCTGTTAAAGAGTGATGGGTTGAGAAAGTACCCCATTACAGAGTATATGAGCTGTGGGGTGTGAGTATAAGAACTTGATCCACTGGATGAACTGAGAGGGGAATTTATACTTAGGTAATAGGTGAAAGACATACTCCCAGGAGACCCTGTCAAATGCTTTCTCTGTGTCGAGGGACACCAGCACAGCAGGAATACTGACGTCCCCAGACGCAGAGATGAGTTATTTTATGAAGATGGTCTGCAGAAAGTTTGCCAGTTACTAAGCCGACCTGTTCTGGACTGATTAGGGCATGCCAGACCTTGTTAAGCTGATTGGCAAGAACTTTAGCTAAAACTTTGAGATCTACATTAATCAGTGAGACAGGCCAATAGAGATGAGTAGAGAGTCTTTGCCGGGTTTGGGAAGAACTACTATTGTGGTTTCAGTTAGAGAAAGGTCAGCTAAACACTGTTTGTATATATGGCTGTAGGTGTCAAGCAGAGTGGACACAAGATGAGGGTTGAAGGTTTTGTAAAATTCCATGGAGTAGCCGTCCGGACCCGGGGCCTTGTCAGACAGGAGTGCATCTATAGCCAGCATGAGCTCCATGGATGTGAAAGGGTCCTGCAAGTATTCAACTTAATGTTGTTCTAATTGTGGGAGCTGAACATCACGTACAAAATGATCCAGAAGGTCAGGATTAAAGGTACCGGAAGGCTGGGAGTAAGTTTGATAATATTCTTGAAAGCAATTGACTATGTCCCGGAGTGAAGTGACAATGCTACCTTCAGAGGTATGACGAGAGGACACAATCCTATCAGTGGCTTGGGCCCGGAGGCGCAGTGCTAGTAATTTCCTGTTTTTTTCCCCCTTGGTCAAAGTAATGGGCCTTGGATCTCAGTATGAGGTGCTTAGTTCTATTACTTAAGAGGGTGTTATAGCAGGAGCAGAGAACCTTCAATTGATTGAGCTCCTCGGAGGTTGACTGAGAGGGAAGGGACGTTTCCAACTGCTGGATTTGCTGAAGCAAATTAGTTGTAGTTTGACTGACAATTCTCTTCTGAATAGAGGCCAAACAAATGATTTCACCACGTGTGGTGCATTTCAATGCTCCCCATAAAAGATCAAGCTTGGCCATGGTAGGAGAATTGTCTGTTAAAAAGGCGGAGATAAAGGTTTGGAGGTGAGAGATGACGGTATCTGATTTTAACAATTGAGCGTTAAACCTCCAAACCTTATCCCTACTATTGCCAGGGCCAAGCTGCCAGTGCAAAAGCATGAGGTGGTGGTCTGAGATGACCTTCAATAGGTAGTTACAAGATAAAATGGGAGGAAGGTGCCCAGTTACCAACAAGAAGTAATCTATTCGGGAAAAAGAGTTATGTGGGATTGAGTAAAAATAATATTCTTTATTTGTGGGAAATAAAGCCCTCCAGGGGTCAAGGAGTCCTATCAAATCCAACAACTCCCTAAGTGCTATCTGTACAGTAGATAAAGATTGAGACTTCGACCTGGATCTGTCCAGGAGTTATCATGAACCAAATTCCAGTCCACTCCTAATAGAACAGGTAGAATGGACCGAGGAGCTAAATGGGTCATTGAAGAGGTGAAAAATTGAGGGCCCTCAGTAGTTGGGCCATAGACTGAGCCCAACACCACCTCCAAGTGGCCTACCAGAGCCTTTAAAATAGTGTATCTCCACTGGGAGTCCACAATTGAGTCCAGAAGTCTGAATGGGACTCTCCTGGCCACCAAAATGGTGACTCCTCCTCTACAAGTGTCCATCCCCGTACTGAGAACCTTACCCACCCAGGACCTCCAAAGCTAGGAGTACCTGGGAGGAAATAAGATGTGTTTCTTGGTAGAAAGCAACATCTACATTTCATTTATTGAGGTGCAGGATGATTTTAGCCCTCTTGGTAGGAGATTGGGCCCCTTTTACATTCCATGAGGAAAATCTAAGAGTTAGAGTCATATTGCATGAAGTAGGATGTAACGCTACTTAAAACAATATACTACTTCTAGCTGATTGCCCATTGTCTTATAGAAATCAAAAATGACAGGACACGTGGTGCATATCCCCCTCTAACCCCCCCCATAGTTGCAAAAAATACCCCTCTAATTCCATCCCCTTCCCCATAATTTAATAACTACACCCCTTCCTCTATAACACCCATTGCAGCATGATAGTATGAACAGTATGAAAACAGCAATGGAAGACCACTACTAACCAACCGAGAAACATTTAAACCTGTACTTGACAGGAAAGTGGTAATAACCCCCATTTTTGGTGCATAATGCTGCCAGATAAAGCAAATATAATCTCTCGCCCCCACCCCTCTTTACTGTAGTGCTAGAATAAGCATGTTAAACATCATATTGGGCATTAAACAAGTGTAACCCCACTGTTACCCGGGGTTACTAGAATCCCAGTAAGACCTAGTGGTAGGCAGGGAAGGCAGCTTGTGAAACTCCAGTTAAGTGGATTTCACACTGTCTCACTCTGTTCTCAGTCTCAGCTGAGACTGAGGGATGACATCATTTTAGAACTGTCGCAGCTGCATAAGCCACACTGGAATGTTGCAGTTGGAGGTTAGAGTAGAACGCTGTGGAACTTGAAACCAGTCTGTGTGTGCAGTCTGAGTGAGAGACTGTAGTGCAGCAGAGTGTGTGCAGGCTGTCAGAGCTTTAAGCTCTGTTTCAGAACTACTTTTGGTTAGGTGTGTGTTTCCACCTGAAGAGGAACACAGGAACTGGTAATTGAAGTGGTGGAGACCACTCTCAATGGTTCAGTAGCCCCATCCCTGAGGGGATGGGGGGAAGGTGTCTGCCTGTTTTCCAGGGGCAACCCCCCTGGGTCCGGCTAATGGAAAGAAGCTGCCTGTTTGAATTGTGCTGAGGCACCAGAAGCTCTGAGAGGAAGATTCCTTGAGGAGGAAATGCCTGTGGAGCACCTGCTACTAAAGGGTGAGTTCGCTCTGAAAAAGGGCCAAGTGTTTTCACCTGAACAGAAGGAAACTGAAGGGACTGTTACTGTGGGGTCAGAAAAAGACAGCCAAGTATGGTTGGAAGATGTGGGAATTGGACTGCTTAACTCAGTGGGGGGTCTAGAGTAATGGACAATGCCACTTATAAATATGCTCAAGTCCAGCACTAATGGAAAGAAAGAATATGGGACTGGACTGCTTAACCTGTGGGGGTCTAGAGTAATGGACAACGCCACTTAATTTAAGTATGTTCAAGTCCAGCACAAATGGGAAGCAAGACAAGTAGATGGAATGTGAAATACATTTAGCAAGAATCTACACAGCAAAGTGTTAAAGGATGAGGTGTTTATGTCCAGAGAAATGGCCGGGTATGAACTGTGGGAGCGAGAGGTGGGAGACCCCCCCCATCACTAGTAACCAAATTCACCTCTACAGATTTACTCTGAGACACCTTTTGCTTTCCCTCAGGTACTTGGCCAGTGCCTGAGGAATGTACCCAGATGTGGGATTAAGAGGAAGATTCCCTGATGGAGCCGAGGTGCTCTTAGGTGGGTTTGGGAGCCACCAGAAAATGTTTCCATGATATATGGAAGTGGCAAGGGAGCCGAGCCAGGGAATACCCAGAACAGTGTACAGGTTTGGGCTGTGTAACCCAAAGCAGCATACAAGTCCGGGCTGTGTGCCCAGTGTGTTGTAGAGCCTGAGGGCTAAAGTGATGAGGATGTGTTCTGGTCTCATTTGATCTGCATTACCAGGAGTGTAGCCTCGTAGGGGTCCATCTATGCTTTGTTTGTTCTGTTTGGATGTGAATAAAAGCCACACTTTAGAATCCCACTTCTGGTATTGGACATTACAGTTATTGCTTCCTGTGTTCGGAGTTACTTTGGTGCCCCTGTGCAGAGTAGCCAAACCTAGCCTTTATGCCAAGTGACCTATTCCTCCCCGAACCCAGCCCACCTGGTATTGCTGTCAGATACAAACAGCAGACCGGCCTGGGGTTACACAAGTAAACCTCGGGGGTAGAAAAAGAGCTGCCCCTGCTTGATTGCCCCTTCCAGAACAATTAATACTATTTTCAAATGTTAACACTGTGGAAAAGAAAATCTAACCAACGAGGTCCCCAGATATGACCAGTACTATAAATGTGTTGCCTCTATCAGTCCTGAGTAATTATCAATATCTGTATTTGATACTTCGCTCACAAGTGGGCAGTACTGACCCAGATACCCCTGTCAGCAATAATCTAAAAAGCTGAACCTGAGATTGACAGTATGCCCTCGATCAGATCCAAGTTGTATTGATCCTCGGGTAGTTTTTCCTGGAAGGTCTTAATTGTGTGATGTTTGAGTCCAAACTAGTAGGGTAACAGCCACCAGGTGCCAGTCTTTGTTAGGAGTGAGGGCCATGCGATGATGTGCACGTTCATGGAACAGGCTTATTTGCACAGTGTTGAATTAAAGACCATGGGGGGGGGAGGTAGTGTGGCCTCAATGGGGTTACATAACCCAAGGAAATGTCCTCAACTTCTGTGCTGGGTCCGGTCCTTCTTCTGCAGCAGTCCAGATGAGTTGAAGCTCTCTATTTAGGTTATCCCTTGTCACAGCTCTGAAATCCTCTCTTTTAGCTCCTGTATCATTCTGGTTGTCTCCTGTCCGCCTCTGCCCAGCTGCCCCTGTTCAGTGTCCTCAATGGCCCTCCACCTCTCCCCCTTGGTACCCCTCTTCAGCCCCCCTGCACATCCTCTCCTCCTCCCCCCCACATTCCCTTCCTAATCCGAACTCATGGACTGCTCTGTCTTGCAAGACAATATATGTAACACAGTTCACTTAACTGCTATCCATGTATGACTCTCCTTGCTACTTGTATGTACATCCTGACAGCATGTATGTATTGAACCACTGCTCTTTAACTGTATCATTTGTGCCATTGTTATGCTATTGTGTCACTGTCATTGTAAAGTTTTATTCAGATGTTTCACCTTGTTTTGTTTATAAACTGTATATCCTGCCTGTGATCTAACCAAGTCCATCTTGTAAATGAGTTGATCTCAATAATGTTCACCTGGATAAATAAATATTTTGATTGATTGATGGATTGATTGATTGAGTGACTGAAGCAGATCTTCAGAGAGCGGGCTTGTCAGCAGATTAGTCTGCTAGTGTATGCTTGTAATTTAGGGTCTTGTGGGAGAAGGAGACTGCGGTTGTGCACACTTCCTTTTAATTTACTGCCACTAGTATGACCAGGCGGGAGGGGAATAGAGGTGTCGGTGATGTATGGCAGCAAGATTTTGCCTCCCTGCTCCTCCATTAGCCCAACTAGACCTGTGGCCAGATAACCAGAAAGAGAGAGTGTGGGTACAACAAGGGATCCACTTCTTGACAAGTTGGGCAAGGGATTGCTGCATAAAAAAGAGCGCACACCAGTTCCAACTTAATACTGAGGAAGAAGGTCAGTAGTTATGTTTTAATCCATCAGGGACTAGTGGCCCGTAAGCCTGTTTACCCACTGAGGATACTAGTATTGTAAGAGAGCAACAATAACCTTAGCATTTGCATTCCCATTCTTATGCTGATGGAAAATCATTTCTTGAATAGGTCTGGGAGAAGGCGTTGAAGTTCATCTACTGCTTGTTCGTTGGTTTCAAAAGAATGCTAAGTTTCCTGTATTTTCACTTGTAGGTGAGCAGGGTAAAGCATACGGAAACAAATTCCTGCAGGGATCATGCGGGTCACTGTTTGGTGAAAGGAACCTCTTTTTTGTCTGACAGAGGCTGGCAGGTCTTGGGAAATATGAATGTTGTGCCCTTCCCATACCACAGCCTGGATGTCTCGCAGTTTAACCAAGATGTGTTGTTTGTCCAGAAAGTTCAGAAGTTTTAGAATGAAGGGTCTAGGAGGTGAGCCAGAGGAAGGTTTGACCCGTAATGCTCGGTGGGCTCATTCCACGATATATGAGGGCCCATTTGGACATGGCCCTGCTAGTTTCTCCAAGAGCTTTTGCGTGCACTTAATAGGCGTAGAGCCCTCTGCATCTTCCGGGAGCTACATTACCACCAGATTGTTTTGGTAACTGTGGCCTTCGAGGTCCTCAAGATTTAGTTCCATTTTGTGCAGCTGCCATTTAAGGGAGATATCAGGATCTACAGTATTTTAGCTTTCCATTTTTCAGTTGAGATGGTGCATGCCTCAATGTCTCCCACCCAGTGAGAGACATCCTCCAGGTCTTTTCTAATAGAGAAAATCTCAGAAATGAGGAGTGCCAAAGTGTCCTTTAAGGGCTGCATCTCAGTCAGGAAGTGCTCCTCAGTAAGCGGTATAGTGGGTGCTTTGCTAGTATCTACTGGGGTAGACTTGGTGGATTGCTGCCTGGATTTCTTTGAGGCCTCGTCTGGTGAGGGAGGCGGAGTGTGGTGTGGCAGCTCCGTCTTCATGTTAACATCTATGGCGGGCGAGTCTTGAACTTCTGCTGTCTCCGTGGTGTTGCTGGAGTTTTCTGATGTTATCTCTGTGATTTTGAAGGTAGCTGGAGTTGGCTTAATGATTTAAATGATGTTTTTAGGGCAGGAGAGAAGTGAGGTAGCTGCTTCTACTAGCTAGACATCATGGGACTCCCACCGGGTTCTTTTTCTTAAAGTTTGTTGAATTTCTTTCACATCATGTCTGGTTCAGGACCAAGAGAAAATCCAAAGCAGGCCATGCCCCCATGCGTCGGTGCCTCTGTGGCCGGCATTTTTCCATTACGGACTGACATGATGTTTGCTTGCATTGCCTTGGTCCCAACCATGATTTGGACAACTGCAGTGCCTGTTTCTCCATGGTTCGCCACGTTCTTGAGATCTCCATGCTTAAAGTCAACAGGGCCCCATTGACTTTCAGAGGATGGCATTATTCTAGGGATGCCAAGGCAAGATCTCTTGACCCTGCCTCCAGGTCTCCTCCCAAGTCTATATGGCCCGGTGAGGAGGAAACCTCCTCAGATTCTAGCCTTGCTGTTGAGGAGGTTTCTTCTGCAGTGCCAGAGGAGCGGCACGGTTCCCTGCAGAGCCGGGTTGTGAGCATCGCCATGGCAATCACCTCCTCAGAGGTGCAGGCTCCCTCAGTGCTGCCGGCCACTGTTGCTGGGCCCGGCACTGGCGGACCCTCAGTGTCATCTGTTGGCGCTGCTTTGGATTCCAGCGCTGTTCATGGTGCTGGTGATAGAGGCAGCACCACAGGCGGTGCTGTATCCCAAGACAGCGCCATTCATGGCATTGTCACTAAGAGAGCTCCCAGGGTCACTAGTCTGGCAGTATGCATGGTCTCCTCCTCTTCAGAGGTGTATGATCCACTGACTGATCCAGACTGGCATCCTGACTCCTCGAAGTCCGGGAGTCCTCTTGGACATGGCATCAGTGGGCCCAGTGTTTGCCTCCTGGACTCCCCTGAGCCTGTGGTCCCTGCAGCCCCTCACACTGATGCTGGCATTGGAGGGTGCTGGCATTGGGGGGTGCTGCAGTGGACAGCAGTCTCGAGGGGCCTGGTATGGCAGTCTCGACTGTTGGGGGCCGTGGCAGCTGTTATTTCTGGTGCTGCAGTGGCCTCTTTGGTGGGGACAGAATCCCCCTCTTCTGTGGCCTCCCTCAGTGGGCCTGCAGGATTGGAGGACCCTTTGTGACTGGGTTTAAATAAAAGAGTGGCCTTGGAGTCCGAGGGGTTTAGAGGCTGGGGTGAGGTGAGGATGCCTTTCCCCACTACCCTGCGGGGAGTAGGGAGAAGTCAAAGTGCTAAACCTTGCTTCTCCTCCTCTGAGACTTCAGGGATGCCCTTAGTGAAACCATGCAACCTCAGTTGCACCACAGGGGAGATTCTCTCTCAGGGCTCAGTCAGGATTTGTTTACACATTTGCAGCGTTCGATGACTGGATTTACCCCCAGGTCCCCCTGCATAGGAGGCTCTGCTGCTGGGTCTCAGAGCCCTGGCAGGGGCCAGACACTTTCTGTGAGGTGCCCTTCCCCAAGTCCTCTGCAGACACCTCCTCCCTCCCAGGTCATGTGGGTCCTAAGGGTGCTTTAACTTTGAGACATTCAGGACCACTGTGGCAGCCTTCCCTAGGTATGTTACAGCTATGGATGAGCAGGTCTTTCGCCTGTCTCCCCCACCGCAGGAGGACTCCAAACACCCGAGCTCCTCTACTTCCTCATCTGAGGAAGAGGAACATTCTGTCCACCTTTTCTCTGACACTGATTTCATCGAATATCAGCGATTCCTCTCGAGGCTAGTTCAGGAGCTCCATATCTCCCATGTAGTAAGAAGCAATACCAAGTGGGAGATGCGCTAGTTTCTGAGTGAATTCAGTGCTAACCATCTAGTGGTGCCTTCCTGGCCTATTCCCTTCCAGGAAGCATCTGTCCGCACCTGGTAGTCACAAGCCGTTTCATCCCCAGTGGACTGCAGGAGGAGGTATTACACTCCCCAGGAGGAGTCTCTTGGTTCTCTGCACACACCCTCGGGGCTGACAGCTTTAGACACTCCTTCCGGGCTTCAACACCCAGCACATGACTGACCACTGGATTTGGATTCTGCTGAGTTTGAACAGTGGGGAAGAAGCGTTATCTCGTCAGCTCGTGTGCTACTCTGCATCAGTTCACATCAGGCTCCCCACTCTGCCTACAACAGGCACCTGTGGTCAATGATGGTCCAGATTTTAGCATCCTTGCCTGATTCGGAGGAATCTAGGCAAGCCATTGCCCTTGCTGCACAGGGTCTGGAGCTTGCAAGGCACCAAGCAAGGGCATCATACGATGCCAATGAGGCGGCTTCCAGACTGGCAGGGACAATGATCTGCATCAGGCAGACAGCATGGCTTCGCCTCTCTAAATTGTCACCCATTGCCTGAGTGATTTCCTCCACTTTCCGGGGAACCTGTCTTTTCTTCTGCAGGGTGAGAAGGAATCTTCAGGGGCGTCTTCTGTCCCCTCGGCCATGGGGAATACCTCCTCGGCCTGAACAGCCTTAAGCCATATTGACCTAGTATGGCAGAAGCGTCTCTCCCTCCTGCATCTCCCCCACAGGAGGCTGAGGGAATCTGTTCCCTCAGGGCAGTGTCAGGTCCCCTCTGGGTGGCTTGGTACTCACCCAGCAGTAATGAATGGTGAAGATTGACAAGGGAAAATATGAAAATTACATACCTACCGTAATTCTTGATCTTCTCTTGTATCTTCACCATTCATTACTGATTCCTACCCACCTTCCCCTCTTGGGTCTCAGCTCTTGGGTGCCACCTCCACCCTGCTCACCCTCCCCCTCTTTGAGGCCAAGTGAGGGCAGAGTCCCCCTGGTACCTCGGAGCCCTCTGTTTCCTTCTCTAAAAAGTCATAGAGTGCCCATTCTAGGAGGGTGGCGAGTAGGGTCTTCGCCCTGGCCTCAGGGGGAACTCCCTTGGATTCTCAATTGGGTGCACTGTGGTATCCTTAATTTGGCATGAATGTCCACCTCTTTTTCATCTTCTTAAAGTAAGGGACTGCGTAAGTGCATCTCATGGGAGAACCCTTAGGGATTGTCCTCTCCCTTTCTCTTTCTTGCTTCCCCTCTACCTTAGAGGTCATTCTGGATGGGGTCCTCTCCTGTTTAAGTGGTTTGTTCCCCCTTCCTGACTGGGACATCAGGTGTTTAATCGTAGAGGGCCACGTTCCAGGACTTTCACCCAAATTGTGGGTTCAGGGGTGAGAAGGAGGGGGCTGACTCCGACATGTTTTTATATTCTCCAAGACCATTTCAAATACTCTTGTTCTGGACCTCCGTCCAGTGGTCCCTGAAGTTGATGGGATCCTTGCACCTGTGTCTTCATACCTTCAGGTTTTTGAGGCTAAAAGAAAAAAATACTCACCTCAGTAATTATGTGGAGTCTTGCTGTATTCTGACTATTGTAGTTAGGTCCTGCCTTTCAACTGCCCTGGAGAACAAAGGGATAACTTTTCAATGCCTTGCATAGAACTTTCATCACGAGCTCAGTTGAAACCCCTTTCTGTTGTTGTTCAAACTGCAACCATCAGATCTTTATGAGCAAAAACTCACTAGGTGTTCTGTGTGGAAACTGTAAAAAGTTTACTTGCCAACTGGCAAATATATAATGTTTTTGGTTCTCAAAGGAAGACTCAAGTCAGGAAACCCAAAAACAAAAACACATCCAAAATACAACATTCCACCCAAAGAAAAAGAGAGTGTAAAATGGACACCCCTAGGGTGCCAACACTGCTCTTGCCCACCCACATCACAAAAACTAGGTTCTGAGAGGGGAGGCGGTGGGGGGGAGGTCAGAATACAGCAAGACTCCACTAGAAGAAACATAATTACTAAGGTGAGTAATTTTTTCTTCAAACAACATGAAGTCTTGCTGTATTCTGACTACTGCAGACTACCAAGCAGTACCTCCATGGAGGAGGGACAGAACCTACTTTGGAAATAGGCTCTGAAGTACTGCTGTGCCGAGCATCACTCCTAGCCTGGATATCCAGAGAGTAATTCTTGGTGAAAGTATGGACTGTTTTTCAGGTGGCTGTTTGACAAATTTCTAAAAGAGGAATATCCCTGGCAGCAGCCAGGGAAGCATCTGTACCTCTTGTGGAATGAGCCCTGAGGCCTGAGGGTGGAGTTCTACCCAGTTTTTCATTGCAGAATTGTATACAAGAAACAATCCACCTGGCAATATATCTCTTAGTGGCAGGTTTGCCCTTACCAACTTCTCCATAAGTGAGGAACAACTGGAGGGATTCAAACCTGTGAACCTTGGTATGCTCTATGTAGTAGCTAAGGGCTCTTTTAATATCTAAACTGTGTAGCCTCCTCTCTCCTGAGGAGGAATGGTCAGTGAAGAAAACAGGGAGAGATATAGACTGGTTGAAGTGGAAATCTGAAACCTCTTTAGGCAAGAACTTTCTGTTAGTTCTAAGGACCACTTTATCTCTGTGAAAAGAGATGAAATCAGATTCCACTGACAGGGCTTGCAATTCACTGATACATCTGGCAGAAGTAATGGCTACAAAAAACACAGTTTTCAAAGTCAAGTACTTAAGCTCTGCTGAGGACAAAGGCCCAAAGTGGGGTTGCATAAGCTGAGCAATGCAAATATTAAGGTCCCAAGCAGGAGCAGGATCCCTAAAGGGGGGATTGGTGTGAAGCAATCCCTTGAAAAGCTTACAGAATACAGGATGGGATGACAGAGAGGAAGACTTGCCTACCGACAGGAAAGCAGAAACAGCTGCCAAGTGTACCTTGAGGGTAGCTGGTCTGAGACCTAGGCCATTAAGATGGACCATATAATCCAGAACCATAGGCAATTCAGCAGAGTCTGGAGAAATATTCTTCTTGGATCACCAAATGCTGAATCTTTTCCATTTGGAGTTGTAAGTCTTTCTGGTGGAAGGCTCTCGAGAAGCCTTAAGGATATCCAGAACCCCTTGGGAAAGATGCAGATCTGCAAACTCTAACTCTTCAAGAGCCAAGTCTTGAGATTGAGAGACTGAAGATTTGGGTACCAAATCCTCCCCTGAGAGGATGTTAACAGATTGTAATTCCTGGGAGAGACAGGGGAAGATGGACTGTTAGGGACAGTAACAATGGATACCATGGCTGTCTGGCCCAGTCTGGAGCAATCAGAATCACTTTGCATAGTTGTGACCTTATCTTGACTAACACCCTGAACAGGAGAGGGAAGGGGGGGAAAGCATACAGAAATTTCCCTTCCCAGTTCAGAATCAGAGCATCCAGGGGGACTGAGCCCAAGACTGGGGGTCTGCAACAAAAGAGAGGAAGTTGGTGATTGTCTGGGGCTGCAAAAAGATCTATCTCTGGAGTGCCCCATCTTGAGAAAATCACTTTCAAAACCAGAGGATCTAGGGCCCATTCGTGATGGCCCTGGGATATTCTGCTCAGTGCATCTGCTAGGACATTGTCCTTCCCTGGGAGGTGAACTGCTATCAGAGAGGTTTGCAGGGATTAGGCCAGGGACCACAACTTCATTGCTTTTGTGCACAAGGCCATAGACCGAGTGCCTCCTTGCTTGTTGATGTACCACATGGTGGTGGTGTTGTCTGTTCTGACCTGAACCACCTTGTTCTGTACAGATTTGGAAAAAGCTTGCAGTGCCAGAAGCACTGCTCTGAGTTCCAAGAGATCGATGTGAAGCAGAGATTCCTGAGGTGACCACAGTCCCTGGGTCGTAAGATCCCCCAAATGGGCTCCCCAGCCCAGCAGGGAAGCATCTGTGGTGAGTATCACTGAATGAGACTGAGTGACAAATGGAATCCCTTGTCTCAAATTGTTCTGATCTTGCCACCATTGCAAGGCTTGGATCAGGGTTCGAGTCACTGGGATTAGTTTGGTAAGGGAATCCTTTCTTTGGGACCAAAAGGCTCTTAAATGGAACTGAATGTCCCTCATTTGGAATCTTGCTCCCTGGACCACTGCTGTGGAGGCTGCCATGTGGCCCAGTAGCTGAAGGAAATGCCTTGCTGGTCGAGATGCCTGAAGGGTGAATGAAGAGGCCAGTTCCATAAGGGTCCTTGCCCTTTCCAGGAGAAGGAAGGCTCTTGTCTTTACCGTATCCAGTTCTGCACCTATGAAGGTGAGGAGCTGCACTGGTTCGAGAACTGACCTTGGTAGGTTGAGAAGGAATCCTAAAGAAGTGAGCACTTGCTGGGTCACTTGCAGATGTGACTTGACTTGGTCTGGAGACTGACCTACTATGAGCCAGTCATCCAAGTATGGGAAAGTGGAAATCTTTTGTCTTCTTAAGAAAGCAACAACTACTGCCAGGCACTTTGTGAAGACGCTTGGGGCTGATGTTAGGCCAAAGGGCATTGCTCTGAATTGATAGTGGCCTGAGAGTAACTCGAACCTGAGGTACTTTCTGTGGGAACACCTGATGGGAATGTGAAAGTAGGCATATTTGAGGTCCAGGGAAGCTAGCCAGTCCCCTGGCCTTAGAGAGGGAAGGATAATTCCCAGAGTTACCATTTTTAATTTTTGGCTTTAAAAGATGTTTGTTCAGATATCTCAGGTCCAGGATGGGTCGCCACTCTCCTGTCTTCTTGGAGGTTAGGAAGTACCTCGAGTACAATCCTTTGCCCCTGTGTAGGGTGGGAACTCTCTCTCTATAGCTCTGAGAGTTAGGAGAGAAGAAACCTCTACCTCTAGGGCAAGGATCTCTGAGAGATTTGCAGGTGGAAAAGATCTGGCTCTCATCTTGTGAAATTTTTTGAAGCTGAGAACCAGTCCCTGGCTTACTACTTCCAGGACCCACTTGTCTGATGTAAGAGACATCTAGTCCTGGACAAAGTAAGCCAGCCTGCCCCCTATTGGTATAGGAAAATCGATCCGGGCAGACCCATCAGGGTGTCTGCTTGGCAGGGGCTTTAGGCTGAGGGGTGGATGCAGGCCTGCTCACCCCCCTTCTGCCTCCCCCTCTAAAGAACCCCTCTGAGAAAAGGAAGAAGAGGAGGCCTGAGCTTGGTAAAAAGGCCTATGGAAAGGCCTGCACCTGCCCCTGGACTGCTGCCTTTGAGGAGCTGCTTGCCTTTCTTTGGCCTGAGCACTCCTGTAAGTGGTCCTGTATTTGTCCATTTTCTTCATGTAATTCTCTGTCTGCTCCCCAAACAGAGAATTACCAACTACAGGAAAATCCATGGCCTTAGCCTGGGTATCCTGTGAGAGGCTAGTACACCTGAGCCAAGCCATTCTCCGAAGAGCCACAGATGTAGCCATGACTCTTGATGACGTATCACTGGAGTCCACAGCAGCATGAAACTGTACTTTCGATGCCTCAATCCCATCTGCAGCCACCTGCTCCAGCTCCTTGGCAAGCTGGGCGGGAGCCTGTTTAGCCAGTGCCAGTACAGTGTCCCACCTGGACTTCTGGTACCTGGCTGTATAGGACATATAGTTAGCCTGCCTGAATCCCAAAGATGCTTACATGTATTGTTTCTTTGCCATGGCATCAATCTTCCTGGAGTCCTTGTCTGGGGGGTGTGATGCCAAGGGAATGTTTGCCTTATCACAGGCAGCAGCCTGTACAACCCCAACATGGCTGCATTGCTGAAAAAGGAACTCTGTGTCTGAGCTTGAGAGAGTGTACCTCTTGTCCATTCTTCTGTCCACAGGAGGTATAGAATTAGGAGACTTAAGAATTTGTTGTGTCAGTTTCCCCAAAAGATTTTTGGAGGGGAATAGACAGTCTCCTGGACTCTGGGATGTCCATCATCTCAACATAATCAGGCTCTTCCTGATCCTCTACTGCTTCCTCCACAGGAAGCTGGAGGGTATAAGCCACCTTTCTGTAGAACATGTAGTGTGAAGGGAACTCAGAAAGCCTAGGAGGAGAAACACCTGAAGGTCTGTCTGGGGAGATGTCCGGGTCAATAGGCACATCCGGACTTTCACCATCACCATAATCATCCTCATACTCTCCCTCCTCCTCAAACTCTGGTTCATAAAATTCTTCCAAGGTATAATCTGGAACCGGGGGAACCGACTGAACGAGCCCCTGCCAGATGGTGCGATTCGATTAAAACAGAACTAAGCGATGCACAATCCTAATTGCCTTGGCTATCTCATCGGTCGATCGGGTATGAGATTCTGGGTCCGAACCGGTCGATTTGTCTTTTCTTTTTCTTTTTGTCAGAACCGATTCCTCGGAATTGGCTCTCCCTTTGCCCAAAGAAGTATCGCCCTGGTCATAGGGCACTCATTCCGGTTCGGTTGGAACCGAACCAAGCTGGCCATCTGGGTCAGCGGACATCTTGGCCTCCCTTTCCCTCAGTCTACCTAATCTCTTTTCCAGGGTAGATTTGGGAAAATTCTTGCAAATTTGGCAGTCTGAATCAAGGTGGTCAAACCCCAGACAATAAACACAGGTGGTGTGGGGATCAGCCTTAGCAAAGACCTCCCCACACACACTGCAGTGTTGAAACCCAGTGGGCCCGTTTTTTTCTTGGGTTTCTCAGACATGGCCAACCTAACCAAAACTTACCCTTTTTTCGGCAGTCCGCCAGGCAAGACTCCCCTATCGGTTCCTGATCGTGTCACGGGTCTTGGAAAAAAAGTACTTAAAACCCGTTTTTTTAGAACCGATATGGACCAGTAACCACACACTACAGTAAAGGACAAGTTTTTAACTCAAAATGATCAGTTCAGCCGAACCGATCTACAGTTTACAAGTTCCACACAGAAAACAGAACAAAAACCTATCTAGTACTCACAGTACCACAGACAGAGACTTGAACCGACTATGCGGAAACAGTAATTCGGTAGAAACAGACCGAAAACTGACACTTCAACCGACTTTGAACCGAGCAGCAGGAGACATCTCCGGAGCGACTGTTCAGTGAGGCAGAGTAAAGAATCTGACGGTTGCAGTTTGAACAACAACAGACAGGGGCTTCAACTGAGCTCATGATGAACGTTTTATGCAAGGTATAGAAAAGTTAACCCTTTGTTCTTCGGGGCAGTTGAAAGGCAGGACCTAACTGCAATAGTCAGAATACAGCAAGACTTCATGTTGTTTGAATAAGCCAGTGGTCTTCCAACTTAGCTTGGCTGAGAGCCCCCTTTCTTCCCTTACGTGTGCTATACTTTCTCTTCTCTCTCCTTCATCTTCCTTTACGTGTACTACCACCCAAGGGTTGGGGCCCTAAGGCCTCTTAGGGTGAAAAAAAATCCAATCCCTCTGTGCTCTGGTTGGCATCTTCCTTTTCAGTTTATATCCTTTCCCTATCACTTGGCTCTCTTGCCTTACCGTGGTTTTCTGTATCCCGCTTTGTTTTATCCTCTCCGGCAGAACAGAACTGGGGTGGAGGAGGAGTCTGAGGCACCTAATGGCCAACCCTTGTGTGCCAAGCTCCTGTACAGGTGCGCACCTCCAGCTTACACCCAGCAGTAATGAATGGTGAAGATACAAGAGAAGATCAAGAATTATGGTAGGCATGTAATTTTCATTTTTTTGTGCATATTGAATAGTTTTAAAGATATTTAGATTTGTTTGGAAGGTGTGCACATTTGCTCTCAGAGAAAAGCAGCTTGTGGTCATGCATCCATCATTCTAAAAAGAAAGAACTGAGTATTTTTTTTTACCTGCCATTGGGATTTGCAGTGTTATGGAAGGATGCACTGAGAACTACTAAAAAAATGTGTTCCACAGAAACCCCTTTTCAAGTTAAAGCAATATGGCTGTATGCTCCACCCACAGCCATAAAAAGGCTATTTGTCAGTCTCTTTAGCCATAAAACAGGCACATTTTCAAGCGTATTCTGCTCAGTACCAGAAATCTCTCTGGCAGTCTGTTATGGCTGACAAGGCCCAAACTCCACTTTCTACTGACCTAGCTGAAACAGCAAGATCTTGTTTGGAGGCAGCCAAGTACCAATTTCAAATGGCTTCTGACTCCAGTGATACTGCTGCCAGATGGATGGCAAATACTGTGTAACCCCCCTGCAAATGGGGTTCCCAAAAGACTTCCAGGAGCTTGCTTGAATGCTCCAAGCCTGAATGGTGTTTGGCGTCTAAGCCATTTATCTGTGAGTGTTTTTAGAGCCTCTGGTACTGTCTCTTTAAGAGCTGTCTGCTTTGCAGACATAATTAGTTTGTATGGGGACTGTGTGTTTCTCTGCTTGAGTACCACTCGAGCTGCTGCCAATTCACTCCATTTTTGCAGTCACTAGGAGTGCAAAGGAACCTATCTGAAAGATGTAACTGTTTGCCAGAAATCATTTAGAGTAATAATGAAAATACAGTTTGTCTAACCTGCTTTCTTTGCAGTCAGAACTGTGTTTGCCTAGTTCCCCATTCTAGTTTTGAACTGCTGAACTGGACCAATCAGTGTGGTTAAGGTAGCTCTAAATGGTGCCTTGGGCGAATCAGAACTTGGACTCGTAATCTGAGCCAGCCACAAGAGGATTGTATGGGCAGTGACTCTGGGAGATGTAGTTTGGACTTCGGCTTTTGGACCAACAGGGCAGTCTATTGTGAGTGACAGCCAATCCAGCCAAGAACTGGGAGGAACTCAAAGGAAGTGCCCGTTTTGTCTGCTGGAGTTTCAGTTTTAGCTCTGGTAGTGAAGAGGGAAGGAGCCCTGTGCTTTTTGGTGTGCAGTTTATCGGGAAACGCGTAAGTCTTCAAGGTTCGGTCTGCAGCTTGTAACTGCTTGTTAGGACTGGATCCGTCCTGTGAAGAGAATCAAAGGATATCTGAAGAGTAGAAACCAGGCTCACCCTGTAGAAGACTGGAGAAATTGCTGAATTGTTTCGGTCTGTCAGGAACTGAATCTGCTGTGTGTTCTCCCGGATATTGTGCAGTAATTCGATTGGGATAGAGAAGCAGCCTGCCTGGTATAGTACTTTCTTTTTACCATATAAATGTGTGAGGAGGCTTGTGTAGCTCAAGTGAATCCTGCTGCCATTAAAGGACTTTTGCCTGTTACTGTTTACCATATAAATGTGTGAGGAGGCTTGTGTAGCTTGAGTGAATCCTGCTGCCATTAAAGGACTTTTGCCTGTTACTGTTTACCATATAAATGTATGAGGAGGCTTGTGTAGCTCGAGTGAATTCTGCTGCCATTAAAGGACTTTTGCCTGTTGCAGTTTGTCATATAAATGTGTGAGGAGTCTCGTGGAGCTCAAGAGTAGCCCTGCTGACGTTGAAGGACCCTATCTTGTTTGGAGGTCGTGAGTACTAAATCAGGATCGCTCCCTGTTGAATTGCCACATTGAATCCAAATGGAATTACTGTACTGCTGACTGTTTAATTTTTCTTTTCTCTGTGTGAAAGGGCCCCTACCAGCTGCCACGGTTTGGACTAGCCACTAGGGCTTGGGTACCCAGGGACAGCAACTGGTAGGATAGGCCTGTGCACAGAGCCATAAGTAGATGAGTAAAAGTGATAAGCTAATTAACCTGATTTCCTGTCCTGTTGTATCCCCTAAATAAATCAGAGCTGCTTGTTTCAGCAAAGCTATACTGCCTGAGGTATTTGTCTATGTTAAAGTATTGTACTGTGATTGTCTACTGTATCTTCTTATTTTACAGGGGTCCCAGTGCCTGAACCAGTCCTGGGGTAAGTGTATACTGTGAAGGTATTCTGATATACTGTGTGGGCCACTAGTGGGAAGAAAGTGGGGTTGCAGTGTCCCAGAGGGCTGTGACCAAGTTAGTTTAACTATTGCAAACCCTGACCTCTGGGTGGAGGCACCCGCCATCGGATCCAGGCCCCTCAACCTGTTAGTGGCAAATCAGGCAGGGGTAGTAGCCCCTGGGATAGCGCCATCTAGGAGTTACAACTGTAGCACAGAGAAGGTTTGACTGGTTGAGAGACACAAACCTTACTCAGGACACTCAAGCTAAGGCTATGGATTTCCCATTAGAGAGTAATTCCCTCTTTGAGGACAAGACAGAGTCTTACATGAAAAAGGTGGATGAATACAAAGCCACCTTCAAGAGCAATTTCATAAAGGAAAAAGATTCCCCATCCCCTAAGCCCTAGGGCAAAAGTTCTCAAACTGTCATAGTGAGCCTCCCCTAAGCCATGAAAAAGATCTTGAGCCTCCCCATAGAAAAATAGCCTACTTTTCACAGTACATCAGGAATAAATTGAAATCTTTTTGCATAGCTTGCTGTCATGGTATTAAACTTATTGCACCCCCCCCCCAACAGGACAACATACTTACTCCAATATTTTGACTCTCGAACCATTGTTACCCCTTACTGCCATACCTTCATGGGTCAGACTGCTTTTTCTGTTGCCCATCTAACTGGAATAACCTTCATGCCAACCTCTGCCTCTCCCCCTCTCACCCTGCACTTAAGCAACTTCTCAGGGATAATTTTGCTCCCTCCTGCTCGTATTTCTAGTACCTGTATCGTTAACTCTTGTATTTGGACAGTTCTGCTGCCAGTCTAATTGATCACTTGTTCCCCGCTTTATTAGTTTATTGTTCTTAATTTGTTTGCACTTTTATTCCTTTTGTATTGCTTAAGTGTTTTGCAGTTACATTTTGAACTGTATTCTCTCACTACCATTCCCTGGGTACACCTGAAATAAGCCATGGCTCAGTGTACAGTACCTTCCCTGGTCATAGACTTGTGAATAAATACATAAATTCACCTACTGTTATCCTCTTTCAGTTTGCCTTATCCCTTCACTCAAACTCTATAAAGTTCAAAATTTAAATACAGTACTTTTTCAAGACTTGCTTGAGCCTCCCCTAGAACAGGTTGGGGCCTCCCCAAGGAGGCTGGCCTCACCATTTGAGAACCCCTGCCCTAGGGCAATGAAGGCAGGGGAAGGTCTTTTCACAACAGGCCCTTTTACCAGGCCATGGCTGCATCCCAAATTCAACAGTACCCACAGCAGGGGTACTTCAGGGGCAGGGGCAGAAGCATTCCAGACGTGGTTCCCAGATTCAGTCCCAAGCAAAACAGGCACCCTGATGGGTTGGTACAGGCTGCCTCCCCACTGCCTGTAGGAGGCAGACTGTCTCACTATTTCCAGGCTTGGCATCAAATCATCAGTTGGTCCTGGAAGTAGTGGGTCAGAGATTGCCTCTACGTTTCAAATCCCTCCCAGTTTTAAGAACCAGAGTTTTCAAACCATCCACCTATGCAGAAAGAAAACTCTTGGAAAAAGAGGTTAGAAACATGCTACTGTCAAAGACAGTGGAATCTGTTCCAGTACAACAAAAGGGAAAGAGATTCTACTCAAGGTATTTCCTTACCACAAAGAAAAATGGGGCTTGGTGGCCTATCTTAGACCTCAGGGTGCTAATCAGGCATTTAACAAAGCCAAGGTTCAAAACTGCAACTTTGTCACTGATTCTGCCAACACTCCAAAAAGGGGAATGGTTGGCATCAATGGACTTAAAGGATGCTTATTTCCACATCCCCATAAGGGAGTCTCACAGAAAGTACCTCAGGTTCAGACTCCCAAAAGGTCACTATCAGATCTTACTTTGAGAGGGCTCTTGCAGTAGGTAATTACTTGTAGGACTGCACCCCCTGGCGTCAGGACCACACGGAAACTTTTGCTTGCAATGCCTGATGGGGGAACGCCCACCTGATGTCATGAACATGACACTATATAGCTGGCAGTCCCCATGTCCGCCCCCCAGTTCTTTCCCACCGTCAACCTGTGCACGTCAGACCGACTGAAGCTCGTTGCAGTAGTTCGCATGCCTAATTCGGATGAGTATCCATTTTTTCTCTTCACTATGATGCTGTGGACTCCTCCTCTAGAGGCATGGGCATGGCAGTAAGCCTTGGTAGATTCTCTTGGCTAAGAGTATCGGGTCTAACCCCTGATGTCTAGTTGGCTATCCAGGATACCCACTTCAGAGGCTCTGTCCTGTTTGGCGGAGATGCCCAGGACATTATTACAAGCCTACAAGATAAAGGCACTGCACCTCGGTCAGTATACACCATGCATCACCGGGAAACCTCAGCCAAAATGTCCCTTTTGTCAGCAAAACAGACACCAGATGAAAACAAAACAGGCATCTAGGCGCCAATTCAAATGAAGGGCTCCCAATACAGTCACCGCCCCTCCAGTCAAGTCTCAAAGAGCTTCAGGAGCAGTCCTCCCTAACCCCTCTCCCATTTCTGACTCGCTGATCGCCCTCCCTCCCTCCTCCATGTCCATCAGAGGAACAGGTGGACGGAAGGTTTGCAAGGCATCTGGGAGACTGGGAATCCATCACGACCAACGCCTGAGTACTTCAGGTAATAAGGCTTGGTCACACTCTCAAATGTTTCGGGGAAAAAAAAAATCCTCCAGGTTTTTCCCACTACCCAAGGGCGCACATTCCCCAATTAAGGGAGGAGATCACAGCTCTTCAAAAAGAAGCAATAGAGCCAGTGCCGGCAAACCAGATCGGGAAGGGATTCTACTCCCAATTCTTTCTGGCCACAAAAAGATGGGGGATCTGCGCCTGATACTAGACCTTGGTACCCTAAACTTCTTCATAGACTACAAGAGGTTTTGGATGCTAATGCTACAAAGCCTGCTGTGTCTCCTTTCCAAAGGACAACGCCTTTGTGCCCTGGACATGCAGGATGCGTACCTGAACATTCCAGTATTCCATCCGCACCTCAGATTCCTCAGGTTTTCTTTCCAAGGGGAGAATTATCAGTTCAGAGCTCTCCCCCTTTGGCCTGTCCTCCACACCTTGGGTTTTTACCAAGTGTCTAGTGGTTGTGGCAGGAGCCTTGAGGAGTCAGAGGCACTACGTCTTCAATTATCTTGACAATTGACTTCTTGCAGCTCTGTTGAGGGGGAAGGGTTGGGGCTTCTCTATCAGCTACCCTGCACCTCTTCGAGTGACTGGGTATTACTGTCAGTTACCCCAAATCCCAGCTCACTCCTTTCCAGCACCTAAAATTTATTGGGGTGGTTCTGGACACAGTACAGGGTATGACCTTTCTCCCCCCAGACAGGGTAGAGACCCTGGAGAGACAGGCCAAGCAGGTATCCTCCAACTGACACATTTCTGCCAGGGAGGTCCTTCGCCTCTTTGCCGTCATGGCATCAGCTATCCCAATGGTTCCAGTGGCCAGACTCCACATGCGTATCTTGCAGTGGACTCTCAGGTCACAGAGGGATCAGAGGGCGGATGACCTGGACAACTGTGTCCTAGTTTCTAGTCTGATGCAGAAAGATCTGCAATGGTGGCAGAACTCCAGCAACCTAGCTCAAGGAGTTCCCTTCCAAGCTCCTCCTTACTCCCAAATCCTGACCACGAATGTGTCGGAAATGGGATGGGGTGCCCATCTCGGACATCACAGGAGCTGTGGTCACCTGTAGAACTACACCTGAATGTAAATATGCTAGAAATGAGAGCAGTTCTATATGCTCTTCAGGCGTTTCAGCACATGCTTCAGCAAGATACACTGTTGATCCAGTCAGACAACATGTGTGTAATGTGGTACATCAACAAACAGGGAGGCACCTGCTCATATCCTCTTTGCAGGGAAGCGATGTGGGTCTGAAATTGGGCGGTTCTGCACAAGGTTCACTTCCTGGTGGTCCACGTCCCAGGCATGCAGAACATTCTCGCAGACAGTCTCCGCCGCACCAGAGTAAGAGTGCACTAGTGGGAGCTAAAGCAAGAGATAATAGACCACATCTTCGACCTCTGGGGTTGTCTGGAAGTGGATCTGTTCGCAGCCCCATCATATGCAAAACTTCCCAAGTTTTGCTCGCTCAGTCCCATGCATGGTGCTGTTTGACAAGATGCGCTGTCATTTTGTTGGACAGGGAAATATCTGTATGCATTCCCGTCCTTCCCAGTTTTACGGAGAGTGCTGATCAAGCTCCAAACAGATGGAGCACAAATTATTCTGATGGCTCCATTTTGGCCTTGACAAATTTGGTTCCCGTTGCTTCAGCAACTGGCAGTGCATCCTCCGGCTCCTCTACCACTTTCCTATGATCTTCTGACCCAGGAGGGGGGCACGCTTGTACACCCAGGTCTGAAGTCCCTTCAGCTTCATGTGTGGCTCCTCAAGACATAGTTGTTTCCAGATTTGGGGTTTCCCCTCTGGTAACTCAGATTTTGGTAGAGGCCAGGAAGCCTTCTACCAGAACTACATATGCCATGAAGTGGAAGCATTTTTACATCTGGGCCACTGCAAAGAGTTGAGACACTTTTTCATGTCCCACTCCTCAGGTCACGGAGTATCTTCTTCATCGATCTGACCTGGGCTTGAGCTGTTCATCACTGAAGGCGCATCTAGCAGCCATCGCTGCCTACCATGTTTTAGTAGGGGGCAAAGCTTTGGCTCAGTTAGAGGTTTCAAAAACCTTCTTGAAAGGTATTCTGCATCTGAAACCCCCAGTCATAACCCTACTCCACCGTGGGACCTTAATTTTCTTTTAGAGAAATTGACCTTACCTCCTTTCAAACCAGCAAGTACATGTGAAATGCGCCTTTTGTCCTGGAAAGCACTATTTTTTGTTGCAGTCACTTTTGCTCTAAGAATTTCCGAGCTTCAGGCCCTGATGTGTAAGGAACCTTATTTGATTTTTCACAGAGACCGGGTGGCTCTGTGCACTAATCCTAAATTTCTTCCAAAAGTACTTTCAAATACTACCTTGAATCAGTCTCTTCAGCTGCCTGTGTATTACCCTGAGCCTACTAATCAGGGGGAGGCTATTCTGCATACGTTAGATGTTCACAGAATTTTACATTATTACACCAACAGGACAAAAGATGTCCAAAAGCTTTTTGTTTCTTTTGCACCGAAGAGAGAAGGTGCGGCAGTTTCCAAGCAATATCTTTCCAAATGGTTGGCAAACTGCACTGGTTTTTGTTACCAGAAGTATGGTAAAGTCCTTCCTGGGCAGGTGAAAGGACATTCTACCTGGGGATTGGCTGCCACTACAGCCTGTTTCCGAAATGTATCTGCTGCAGAAATCTGCGCGGCTGCTACTTGGAGTTCCAGCCACACTTTCACAAAACACTACAGTTTGGACATTGCCTCTAGGCGCAGGGCTGGTTTTGGAATGGCAGTCCTCCAGTGACTCCTGTCCTAAATTTTTGGCTACCTACTAGCTTCCTGTTCCAGCCTCCCATATTTTTCTGTCCCTTGGACTCTTACTGCTTGGGACTCAGTCCTACAAGTAATCACCTACTGCAAGCGCCCTCTCGATGCAAGATGGTACAGATACGTAAGAACTTACCATAACAGTGGATCTTCTAGAGAGGCTCTTGCAGGAGGTAAACTTTTTCCCACCCTCCTTCCCCCTCTTTAGTCTGTAGCTCTTTTTCCAGGAGCCTTTTTTTGGATTCAGGAGCCTCTTCCCATTCTTGTGTCATGACTCTTAGAGGTCTCTGGCAGGAGAACTGGAGGGCAAAGGTGGGGACCTCCCACTATATAGCATCATGCTGATGTCTGTCATGTGACTTCGGGTGGGCGGTCCTCTGTCAGGCACTGCTAGCAAAAGTTTCCGTGTGGTCCTGACACCAGGGGGCACAGTCCTACAAGTAATTACCTACTGCAAGAGCCTCTCTCGAAGATCTACTGTTACAGTAAGTTCTTACGTGACTGTACTTTCTCAACCCTGCCATTCGGTCTCACTTCAGCTCCAAGAGTGTTCACAAAGTGCTTGGCAGTGGTTGTGGTACACCTGCGAAGATTAGGTATAACAGTCTTCCCATACCTAGACGACTGGCTGGTGGTCAGAAACTAACCTCAGCAGGTCAGGAAACACTTACAACTTACCCAAGGGCTCTTGGAGTTTTTGGGTTTCCTAATAAATCTGAAAAAATGGGTCCTGCAACTTACACAGGTACTGCAGTTCATTGAAGCAGAGTTAAATACCCTGCAGGTCAGAGCCTATCTGCCTCTGGACAGGGTAAGTAAGTAAAATTAATTTCTTTCAAGCGCCCTTCCCAAGCTCAGGGTGCTTTTACAACAATTCAAAACCACTTTAAAACACACTACACAAACCAATAAATACAGCAGTCATAAATAACACCCACTTATTATGTCCCAGCAAATGCCTGGGTAAAAAGGAAAGTCTTTAGCTGTTTTTTAAAACTTTCCACAGTCTAGCAATCTCGTATCTGACTAGGTAGAGAATTCCACAGGGTCGGTGCCATAAAGGCAGAAGATCTACCGCCAAACGTCTTAAGATGTACCCTGGGTATCTCTAGCAATCCCTCATAAAAGGAGCGAAGAGAATGAGTAGGACAGTAAGGCATCAAGAGCTCTTTCAGGTAGTGAGGTCCCAAATCATGTAGGGCCTTAAAGGTCAGCAATGCGAACTTGAAGGTGATCTGCCACTGTATTGGCAGCCAGTGCAGATCACGCAGCACAGGTGTCATATGGCTAGATCTTGAAACTCCTATCAACAACCTGGCCGTCGCATTCTGCACAAGCTGCAAGCGGCGGATATCCACCCCTGACAGCCCTAGATAGAGGGCATTGCAGTAATCAAAACAGCTGGTGACAAAGGCGTGGACCAGGGTGGGAAGATCTTCAGGTGGGACCAAGTGTTTCATCCGGACAATGTTCCTCAGATGGAAAAAGGCAGATATGACTATGGCCGACACCTGCGCCTTCATAGTCAGGCCTTCGTCAAATATCACGCCTAGGTTACGCACTTGGCCAGAGGGCAGAAGCGGTGCTCCCCCAAGATATAAACCTGAGGGTTTCCCAGTCCAAGCCCTTGTTGTCCTCCCTCCCTCCAAGGTCCACAACCAATACCTCAGCTTTCTCTGAGCTCAACCTAAGCCAACTAGCACTCATCCAATCCTAAATCTCAAAGAGGCCGTTATTAAATACTGTGATGGAATCAGACTCCCGTTCAGGCATAAAGGATAGGTAGAGCTGAGAATCATCAGCATAACAATGAAAACTCAGCCCATACCACCTTATAATGTCCCCCAGTGGAAGCATATACACTGTGAATAACACAGGGGACAGCACCGACTCCTGCGGTACCCCACAGGGCTGCCAATGAGGGGCCGAGGTGTAAATTCCGGATGCCACTCTCTGAGATCTGCCCTCCAGAAAAGATTGAAACCAACTGTAGACTGCTCCCCTCAGACCACAGAAAAACCACAGTTGGTTGAGCAGTACCCCATGATCCACGGTGTCAAATGCTGCTGAGAGATCCAGGAGACCAAGATTGAACGGGTCGTCCAATCTCTTGCCATCAGGAGATCATTCAATACCCGAACAAGAGCCATCTCTGTACTATGCCTTTTCCTGAAGCCAGATTGAAAAGGGTCATAGATACTGTGACTGGGCAATTGATTCTCCAGTTGCAGAGCGACCACCTTCTCAATAACCTTCCCTACAAAGGGGAGGTTAGAGACCAGTCTGTAATTTGCTGGGCAGTCAGGGACAAAAGAGTTTTTTTCAAAAGAGGGCATACTACCACCTCCTTTAAGGGATCCGGGAAGATCCCTCTCTCTAATGACACCACCACTATCCCAGCCAGGACTGGGCCAATAGCATCTACACACCCCACCACCAGGTGAGTAGGACCTGGATCCAACTTACAGTAGGTAGGTTGTAGAGTCTGGATGATCCTCACTATATCTATTACTGCTGGTAGGCTAAAGGTGGACCAGAACAATCAGGCATTGGTACCACCCAATTGACCAGTGCAAGGTCCAATGGTAGGGCGCTGACAGATCTCATCCCTGATGGTGGATACCTTGTCAACAAAGAATTTCGTAAATTCCTCTCACTGTACCTGTGATAACGTTCTGCCAGTCTGAAGACAGACTGGATTGCACAGTCTGTCCACAGTATGGAAGAGCTGGGATGGTCTGTTCTTTGCTGCAGCAATTTCCCTGGACAAGAACTCTTCCTTCTTATGGGAAACTGCTGATTGGTAGAGCTTATAATGTTCTAACAATTCAAGTCTATCCACCTCCAGTTGAGTTTTCTGCCAGCGTCTTTCCAATCTTCATCCCTTCTTCTTCAACTGATGGACCTCCCCATCAAACCAGGGAGCCCCCAAGTGAAGAGTACGGGGACAAACATGAATTGGAGCAATGACATCCAGGACCTCAACTACAGCCCTATTATAGGCTAGGACCAAGGGCCCTGGATCCATGCTATCCCTTGGAAGACCTGAGAAGTCCAGCTCCATCATTAGGCCTTCTGAGGTGACCCCTCTTAAAGGATGGAACTGTACTAACTCCCTAGGGGCAGGCCTATTTCAGGGGGCCGCAAATCTAAACCTCAGGGCGTGATGGTCAGACCATCCAACTGGTTTCACCTCCACATCGGATATCTCCATCCCCAGATGGAACACCAAGTCCAGTGTGTGCCACCCCCCATGGGTTGCAGAGGTAATAACCCGTGACGGACCCAATGAATCCATCAATTGGAGGAGGTTTTGACCAAATGTCAAGAGTTCATCATCGACCCAGGCATTGAAATCTCCCAGGATTAACCCTCTGGGAGACTCCAATACCATATTGGCGATGAAGTCCGTAACCTTTTTAAGGAACTCCCCCTGATCCCCTGGTGGATGGTAGATGAGAAGGATCCTGTATCCTGCACCTGCACCCACTATGCACTCAAAGGAGTTGGTATCACCAACTGGCACCTCCCTGAGATCCAGATCTTGTCTAAAACAGATTGCAACCCCTCCGTCCCTCTGGTCCACTCTCGGGCGGTGAATCACTGAGAACCCAGCCGGAACAGCAGAGTCCAAAATAGGACCAGCATTTCCATCTAGCCAGGTTTCGGTGATGCAAGCCAAGTCGACAGAGGAAACAAGGTCCGCAATTTTATTTAGTTTTTGTTAACCGGGTAGGTGCACTAGACAAGTTCTGCCTATTTTCAGGCACGACCCGGGGGAGGGGGATACAGATGAATGCCAACTGACCTTGAACCAGATTAAGCTGTTGGTGGTATTTTTAGTGAATGAGGGAAATTTGGCCAGGACACCGGGGAAATTCCCCTACTCTTTTCGTTAAGTGCCATGAGATCTTTAACATCCACCTGAACTACCATCAATCCAGGCAGATGGGACCTCGGTTTTACGTCTCATGCGAAAGACGGCATCTCAGAAGTGCAGCACCCCTCTCATGCTGCACTACAGTGTCAATACTGGGATATTAACCCAAGTGCCAGTGTGGGAACTGAACCCACAGCCTTCTGATCTCCCGGCCTCAGAGGCAAGTGTGCTACCTACTGAGCCACTGACACTGCAAAGGACAGGCTGCGAACCTGCGCAGGGAAACCCCACTGAATTTCAAGTCCAATGCCTTAACCACTCGGCCATCACAGCTGTAAAATCACTGCGGTCTTGTTCCCAATCGACCTGGCATTGCTTAACACCGCCCGAAAGGGACGGGAATCCAAGGGTGATCCCACTTCCTGCCTGACACACTCCAAGTCAGTGCCCTTGGGTATGAGGACTAGGCAAGAAGGACCTCGTTCCAGTACCCATTTCGCCCCTGAGCGTCTGCTGGCCCTCACTGCTCATATTCATCCACTTCTCTCCCATCCCCCCAAGAGTTCCAGGATCCCCGTCTCTTACTATATTTTGATCTCATAATGCCGAGATTTCAACATCTAACATAAACCTCCCCATAAACCTTCTGTTACCAGACTCATTCAGTCTGAACAGACCAAAAACTGCAAGACAGTTTCTTCAGTTACCGGGCCATAAGGCAGCAGCCATTGGCACAGTCATGGGGTCCAGGTTTCAGATGAGAAAACAAACTGGTGTCAAAAAAAAAAAGAGATTCTCTCTTTAAACTGATTCCAGTAACAAAGACATTGTTACAGGCTATTCAGTGGTGGAAAGAGGAAGCCAACCTAAGGGAAGGGGGTCCTTTTCAGCAAGAGTCCCCATCAGTTGTTCTCACAACAGATGCATCACTACTGAGGTGGGGTGCCCACATAGGGGATCACACCAGGGCACATGGTCATGTGTAGAGTCACTCCTACACATAAATGTGCTGGAGTTAAGAGCAGTGCTGCTGGCTTTAAAGGCCTTCACACCACTGGTGCAAGGAAAGGTGGTATGGTCAGAACAGACAATACCACCAGAATGTACTACATAAACAAGCAGGAAGGGACAAAGTCAAGCCCTCTCTGCACAGAAGACATGGAAATATGGAGTTTGGCATACTCCCTGCAGGCTGTTCATCTGCCAGGCAAGGACAATTTACTGGCAGATACACTGAGTTCAGTCAACCAGGGCCATGATGAATGACCCTGAACAATCACGTGGTGCAAGTAATTTTCAAGAGGTGAGGCACGCCAGAGGTAGACTTGTTTGCATCCCACCAGAACCACCACCTGCCACAATATTCAAACAACATGAAGTCTTGCTGTATTCTGACTATTGCAATTAGCTCCAGCCTTTAAACTGCCCTGGAGAACAAAGGGTTAACTTTCTATGCTGTACATAGAATGCTGAGCTCAAGCTCAGTTAAGATCTCTGTCTGTTTCCCTTTGAAACTCAACTGTCAGATTCTTTACTCCATCTCACTGAACAGTCGCTCTGGAGATTTCTCCATCAGCTCGGTTCAAAAGTCAGTTAAAGTCTCGGTTAAGTTGTCGGTTTTAAACCGAATTTATTTCTGCATAATCAGTTCAGTTCTCTGTCTGCGGTACCTTGAGTACTAGATAGGTTTTGTTCTGTTTTTCTGTGTGGAAATTGTAAAGTGTTAGATCTGTTCAGCTGAACCGATCACTTGTAGTGAATTCTTGTGTGTTACTTTAGTGTGTGGTTACCGGTCCTTATCGGTTCTAAAAAAAACATGTTTTGAACTGTTTTTTACAATACCCGTGACACGGTTAGGAACTGATAAAGGAGTCTTGTCAAGCTGTTGCCATAAAAAGGGTAAGTTTGCTGGGTTGACCATGTCTGAGAAACTCAAGAAAAAAACTGGGCCCACTGGGTTTCAACACTGCAGTGAGTGTGGGGAGGTCTTTGCTAAGGCCAATTCCCCACACCACCTGTGTTTATTGTCTGGAGTTTGAACACCTCGATTCAGACTGCCAAATTTGTAAAAATTTTCCTAAATCTACCCTTGAAAAGAGATTAGGTAGACTGAGGGAAAAGGAGGCCGAGAAGTCCGCTGACCCAGATGGCCAGCCTGGTTCGATTCCGACTGAACCAGAAGGAGTGCCCTCTGACCAGGACGATACTTCTTCGGGCAAGAGGAGAGCCAATCCTGAGGGGTTGGTTCCTACAAAAAGGAAACACAAAGAAAAATTGACCAGTTTGGATCCAGAGGTTCATGTTCTGACCGCCGAGGAAATAGCCAGAGCAATTTGGATTGTGGAATCGCTTCGCCCAGTTCTGACTGATCCGACACCTTTTGGCAGGGGTTGGGTTTGGTTCGGTCAGTTCCACAGGTTCAAGATTATGCCCCTGAAGATTTTTATGAACTGGAGTCTGAGGAGGAGGGGGAGTTCGAGGATGATGGTGACGATGGTGAAAGTCTGGATGTGCCTGTGGAACCAGACATCTCCCCAGACAGACCTTCTGGTGTTTCCCCTCCTAGGCTTTCAAAGTCCCCTCCCCACTTTCTGTTTTACAGAAAGGTGGCTGAAACCCTCCAGCTGCCTATGGAGGAGGCCATGGAGGATCAAGAGGAGCCTGATTATGTAGAAATGATGGACATCCCAGAGTCCAGGAGACTGTCTATTCCCTTCCACAAATCCTTTGGGAAGCAGACACTAAAAATGTTAAAGTCTCCCAAATACTGTACCTCCTATTGACAGAAGGATGGGCAAGAGGTACACACTATCAGGCTCAGATACAGAGTTTTTGTACTAGCAATGCAGCCATGTTGGAGTAGTGCAGGCTGCTGCCTGTGACAAGGCAAATATTCCCTTGGCTTTACACCCCCCAGACAAGGACTCCAGGAAGACTGATGCCATAGCTAAAAAGCAGTACATGGCATCTTCCTTGGGACTCAGACAGGTGAACTATATGGCCTATACAGCCAGGTACCAGAAGTCCAGGTGGGACACTGTACTGGCACTGGCTAAACAGACCTCCCCACAGCTAGCCAAGGAGCTGGATGAGGTGGCTGCTGATGGGATTGAGGCATCAAAAGTACAGTTTCATGCTGCTCTGGACTCCAATGATGTGTCATCAAGAGTCATGGCTACATCTGTGGCTCTTCGGAGAATGGCTTGGCTCAGATGTACTAGCCTCTCATAGGACACCCAGGCTAAGGCCATAGATTTTTCTGTAGTGGGAAATTCTCTGTTTGGGGAGCAGACAGAGAATTACATGAAGAAAATGGACGAGTACAGGACCACTTATAGGAGTGCTCAGGCCAAGGAGAGGCAGGCAATTCTTCAAAGGCAGCAGTCTAGGAGCAGGGGCAGGTCTTTTCATAGGCCTTTTTACCAAGCACAGGCCTATTTTCCCTTTTCACAGAGGGGGTTCTTCAGAGGGAGAGGCAGAAGAGGGTGAGCAGGGCTGCATCCACTCCTCAGCCTAAGGCCCCTGCCAAGCAGACACCCTGATGGGTCTGCCCGGGTCGACTCTCCTATTCTAGTAGGGGGCAGGCTGGCTTACTTTGTCCAGGACTGGATGTCTATTACCTCAGACAAGTGGGTCCTGGAAGTAGTAAGCCAGGGATTGGTTCTCAGCTTCAAAAAATTTCCGAAGATGAGAGTCAGATCTTTTCCACCTGCAGGTCTCTCAGAAACCCTTGCCCCAGAGGCAGAGGTTTCATCTCTTCTGGCCTTAAGAGCCATAGAGAGAGTTCCTACCCTACACTGGGGCAAAGGTCTGTACTCCAGATACTTTCTTACCCCAAAAAAGACAGGGGAGTGGTGACCTATCCTAGGCCTAAGATACCTGAACAAACATCTTTTAAAGCCAAAGTTCAAGATGGTAACTCTGGGAATAATTCTTCCCTCTCTAAGGCCAGGGGACTGACTAGTCTCCCTGGACCTCAAAGATGCCTATTTTCACATACCCATCAGGTGCTTCCACAGAAAGTACCTCAGATTTGAGCTGCCCTCAGGCCACTATCAGTTCAAAGCAATGCCCTTTGGCCTAACATCAGCCCCAAGGGGTTTCACAAAGTGCCTGGCAGTAGTCGTTGCCTTCCTAAGAAGGCAAAAGATTTCCATTTTTCTATATCTGGATGACTGGATCATAGTGGGCCAGTCTCCAGACCAAGTCAAGTCAGACCTGCAAGTGACCCAGCAAGTGCTCACTTCTCTGGGATTTCTTCTCAGCCTTCCCAAGTCAGTTCTCGAGCCAGTGCAGCTCCTTACCTTTATAGAGGCGGAGCTGGATACTGTCAAAGCAAGAGCCTTTCTTCCCCTGGAAAGGGCAAGAGTTCTCATAGAACTGGCTTCTTCTTTCAGCCTTCAGGTGTCTCGACCAGCGTGGCATTTCCTTCAGCTCGTGGGCCACATGGCAGCTTCTACAGTAGTGGTCCAAGGGGCAAGATTCCAGATGAGGGACATTCAGTTCCATCTGAGCGCCTTTTGGTCCCAAAGGAAGAGTCCCTTTACCAAACTGATTCCAGTGACTCAGACCTTGATCCAAGCCCTTCAATGGTGGCAGGATCAAGACAATTTAAGGCAAGGGGTCCCTTTTGTCACTCAGTCTCATTCGGTGGTCCTTACCATGGATGCTTCTCCTTTTGGGTAGGGAGCTCATCTGGGGATCTCACAGCCCAAGGACTGTGGTCCCCTCAGGTGTCCCTCCTTCATATCAATCTCCTGGAACTCAGGGCAGTTCTTCTGGCCCTGCAAGCCTTCTCTCAGTTGGTTTTCCAAATCTGTACAGAACAAGGTGGTTCAGGTCAGAACAGACAACACCACCACCATGTGGTACATCAACAAGCATGGAGGCACTCAGTCTATGGCCTTGTGCATGGAAGCCATGAAATTGTGGTCCCTGGCTTATTCCCTGCAGACCTCTCTGATAGCAGTCCACCTTCCAGGAAAGGACAATGTACTGGCAGATGCACTGAGCAGGATCTCCCAGAGCCATCACAAATGGTCCCTGGAAACTCTGGTTATGAAAGTGATTTTTTCAAGATGGGGCAGTCCAGAGATAGATCTCTTTAAAGCCCCAGACAATCACCAACTTCCTCTGTTTTGCTGCAGACCCTCAGTCTTGGGCTCAGTCCCTCTAGATGCTCTGTGTTTGAACTGGGAAGGGAGATTTCTGTATGCCTTCCCTCCCTTTCCTCTACTGTTCAAAGTCCTAGTCAAGATAAGGTCACAACCTTGCAAATTGATTTTGATTGCTCCAGACTGGGTCAGACAGCCTTGGTACCTCCTGTTGCTGTCTCTAACAGTCCATCTTCCCCTGTCTCTTCCCAGGAATTACAACCTGTTAACCTCCTCTCAGGGGAGGATTTGGTACCCCAATCTTCGGTTTCTCAATCTCAAGGCATGGCTCTTGAAGAGTTAGAGTATGCAGATTTGCATCTCTCTCAAGGGGTTCTGGATATTCTCAAAGTTTCTTGAAAGTCTTCCACCAGAACAACTTATAACTCCAAATGGAAAAGATTCAACATTTGGTGCTCCAAGAAGCATAGACCTCCAGACACTGCTGAACTGTCTACAGTTCTGGATTATATGGTCCATCTTAATGACCTAGGCCTCAGACCAGCTACTCTCAAGGTACACTTGTCAGCTGTGTCTGCTTTTTTGTCAGTGGGAAAGTCTTTGTCACTATCATTTCATCCTGTGTTCTGTAAATTTTTCAAAGGATTGCTTCATACCAATCCTCCCTTTAGGGATTCTGCCCCTGCCTGGGACATTTGCATTGCTCAACTTATGCAACCTCCTTTTGAGCCTATGTCTTCTGCACAGCTTAAGTACTTGACTTGGAAACCTGTGTTCTTGGTAGCCATTACCTCTGCCAGACGTATCAAGCCCTGTCAGTGGAACTGATTTTATCTCCTTTCACAGAGAAAAAGTGATCGTTAGAACCAATAGGAGGTTCTTGCCCAAACTGGTTTCAGACTTCCACTTGAATCAGTCTGTGTCTCTTCCTGTCTTCTTCACTGATCATTCTTCCTCAGGACAGACGAGACTACACAGTTTAGATGTTAAAAGAGCCCTTAGTTACTACATAGAGCGTACCAAGGGTCACAGGTTTGAATCCCTCCAGTTGTTCCTCACTTATGGGGAAGTGGGAAAGGGCAAACCTGCCACCAAAAGAACTATTGCCAGGTGGATTGTGTCTTGTATACAATTCTGCTATGAGAAACTGGGAACGATTCCACCCTCAGGCCTGAGGGCTCACTCTACAAGAGGTACAGCTGCTTCCCTGGTGCTGCCAGGGATATCCCTCTCTTAGAAATTTGTCAAGCAGCCACTTGGAAAATGGTCCATACCTTTACCAAGCATTACTCTCTGGATATCCAGGCTAGGAGTGATGCTCCATCTGGC
Organism: Neoceratodus forsteri; assembly: GCA_016271365.2. NCBI lineage: Eukaryota > Metazoa > Chordata > Ceratodontiformes > Ceratodontidae > Neoceratodus > Neoceratodus forsteri. Next base: position 336,177,089 of record CM028129.1, on the reverse strand, counting down.
ACAGCAGTACTTCAGAGCCTATTCCCAAAGTAGGTTCTGTCCCTCCTCCATGGAGGTACTGCATAGTAGTCTGCAATAGTCAGAATACAGCAAGACTTCATGTTGTTTGAAGAAAAAATTACTCACCTTAGTAATTATGTTTCTTCTAATGGGGTCTTGCTGTATTCTGACCTCCCTCCCTGCCTCCCCTCTCAGAACCTATTTTTGGGAAGTGGGCGGGCAGGTGCAATGTTGCACCCCAGAGGTATCTATTACATACCCTCTTTTTGTTTGGGTGTTTTTTTGTTGTTATTGTTATCCTTTATTGGGATGGGTTTTTGGTTTTGGGTTTCCTGACCTGAGTCTTTTTGGGAATCCGAAACTTCTTGTTGTCAGTTGGCTAGTAAGAAATTTTACAATTTCCACATAGGATAGTTAGTGAGTTTTTGCTCGTAAGAATCTGATGGTTGAGTTTCAAAAAGAAACAGACAGAGACCTCAACCGAGCTCGAGCTCAGCATTCTATGCACAGCATAGAAAGTTAACCCTTTGTTCTCCGGGGCAGTTTAAAGGCTGGAGCTAACTGCAATAGTCAGAATACAGGAAGACTCCATTAGAAGAAACATAATTACTAAGGTGAGTAATTTTTTCTTGCAGACTGTGACAGGGTTGAATAGGATCCTGTCTCAGTTGTTATAGAGAGTTTGAATGCAGGGATCTGTTCTGTTCTTTCCTTCCCTGTCTCTTGTCTGTCTGCTTGCACAACCAAATTTTCCTGTGAGACCTAGGATTTGATCACCCCAACAGTCTTCTCACAATTCTTTGCCTCTCACCATCTCTCAGTCTTCACTTGTTGTTCTGTCTTTTTTCCTCCCTTGCATTTCTGCTGATATAAAAATATATGCAAATCAATACGTGGAAATGTAACTGATATTAGGATCCCTTTGTTTAGAAAGTATATAGTGTTACTCTTCAAATGTATATAATTATAGTTTGAGATGATTGCAAAAAGCTATTGGGAACTCAAGGGGTTAACCTGAAATGCAATTTTTAAGCCTTTTGCAGAAGCTGTGGAAAAGGGGCCTCAGTTCTGGGACATTGTGTTCTAGCTGCACCTGCCTGATATGTACAAGAACATCTTAGAAAAAAACAGGATGCTTGTTAAGAAGGGGGGTTGCAAAGACTTATTACAAAAACAAAGCTGCAATTTCTTGCAAGACACACAGAGATTGAAGAAAAACTCTGATGGATCTTTTCTGTTTATTCTGCCTTTGTAAATAGTTATTCTGAACAATTTTATTTTTTTACGTTATTGCTAGTACTGATAAACACTTTTTGTGACTTTTACAACTGCTCCTGGTTTTTCCTATGCTTCCTGGCCTGTGCCTCAATGACACAGACCTCCAGACAGTCCCCCTGGATGCTCTGGCTCTGAACTGGTCAGTGAAGCACCTGTATGCTTTTCCTCCCTTCCCACTGGTTTACAATGAATTGCTCAAGCTCAGGGCCCAGTCAGCATCAATGATCTTGCATGTGTCAGTCTTCACCACTCATCACTGTTGGCTGTCTTGCCGGAGACAGGCAGGAAACTTTTTTTTTTGAGGATGGGCTGGCACTGCTCATGAGGCTGACATATTGCGTGGTACTTGTGGGTTGGCCTGAAACGGCTGTTGGGACCTCCTCCGCCTAAGTTCTGCTTCTCCTGCCATTGAGACAGCACCTACAGCTCGAGACTTCTCTTTGCAGCCTAGTTAGTCAGCGCCACTAGTCCGATGCCATTCCTTTACCTTCGACTCTGCCTTGGTTCTGCTGCTTGACGCTGCTCCAGATTCCGGTAAGATCTTTACATTTTTTTTTGTGCGGCGTTGAGTCTTTGCTTGTTTTTGAATTGTGTTACCGTGCCATCATGTCTGGTCATCGGGACAAAAAAGATCAGAATAAAATGGGTCGGCCCCCTATGCCTCGGTGTTCCTGCAGCTGACAGATATCTGTTACCAGCTGACATGACATTTGCCTTTTCTGCCTTGGACCACAACACAACATGGATACCTGTGATGCCTGCTTCTCGATGGACCGTTGAGTTTTGGAACATTGTGCGTTGAAAGTTGGCAGGGCTCTGCCAACTTTTGGGGGGCATCATCGCTCACATTGGTCCAAGTGCAGGAAACTTTGCCCTCCCTCTGGGTCTCTTCCCAGGCCTATACAGTCTGGTGAAGAGGGAGCCTCCTCTTCTTCTTCTTCAAGCTTTTCTATAGAGGAGGTTCCTACCGTGGTGCTGGAGGGCCAGTCTGGCTCCGTTCAGGGCCGGGCTGGGAGCACCACTCTGGCAGTCACCTCCTTGGAGGTGCAGGCTCCCCTGTTGTTGGGGCCCACAGCTGTGGGTCCTGGCACAGGGCGTTCCTTGGCACCGCCCGTCAGCGCTGCCTCAGATTGGGATCAGGGCAGCATTGTGAGGGGTGTGAGGCCAAGTCATGGCTCCGTTCATGACACTGTGACTTGGGGAGCCCTTGGGGCCACTGACCCAGAGCCCTTCTTAATTGTCTTCTCCTCGGAGGCGGACAATTCTGAGGTGGGTCTGGATTGGAGGCCTGATTCTATGGAATTGGAGGACTCCCCATGGCCTAGCACTCTTCCACCTCCCCATGTGTCCCCTCCTGCAGCTCAGGTGACGGTGGTCCGTACTGACCCCCCAACTGAGGGTGGCTTGGATGGTCTGCTATGGACTGGTGGTCCCTCTGCTGCTGGGGTGACAGTTGGGTTTCTGAGTGAGGGGGCGGCTGCCGTCCAAAGTGCCATTCCTGCCCTTAGAATCAAGATTGAGTCCCCTCCTTCTGCGGCCCCCCTGGGGTGGCATTGGAGTTGAGGGGTCCTTTGGCACAGGGGATGAGGAAGAGAGCGCTGCCTCGGAGTCATCAGGGTTGAGGGAGAGGGGCAAGGGACCTTGGCACACTTCCATGGCCCTCTGGGGTTGGGGAAGGAGCCATAATGCTGAGCCCTTTCTCCTCCCCTCACCTCCTCCTAAGGAGGTCTCTCTGGGTGTGGCTGGGGTCTGCCCTTCTGGATCCATGTGGCCCCGGTCCCCTCGTAGGGTAGCTTACCCTACAGGGTTAAGGCCTCATTGTTTCTATTTTCATGACAGGACGGTGAATCTACAGACCTGCAATTTTTCCCTCATGCCAGGTTCTTCTGTGGATTCTGCTAGCTCTGGCAGAGACACGTCATGTCAGGTGACAGGTTCGCCCGTTCTTCTGTGCCCAGCTCCCCTTCTCCCAGGCCACATTGGTCCTCTGGGGCCCTTGATCTGGGAACAGTTCATATCAGGCTGCAGCTTTTCCTCAATATGTTAGGGCTATGGATGAGCAGGTCTTCTGACCAGTTCCCCCGCCGCAGCCAGAATCTGAACTCGTCGAGTTCCTTGACCTCCTCGTCTTCCTCCAATGGGGAAGAGGAGCCTACTTGCCCACCTGTCCTCAGATGCTGATCAGGCCCAGTATCAGTGCATCCTGTCGAGGCTGGTCAGGGACTTGCACATCTCCCGTTATGCAAGTGACAATACCGAACATATGACACAAGCCTTTTGGGGTGAATATGGGGTGCACCATTTGGTGGTTCCATCCTGGCCAGTCCCCTTCTGGCAGGCATCATACAACACCTGGCAGCATCCATACTCCCTTGAACCAGCCCCTATAGACTGCTGGAGAAGGTATTGTATGACCCGTGGATCTCCAGGTGCCTTGCCTCATCCACCTTCTGGACTGATGTGGCTGGACACCCCTTTTGGGCTTCAACACCCAGTCTGCGACCAGCCCCCTGAGACTGGCTCTCGAGAGTTTGATCGGCTGGGGTGAAGAGTTTTCTCTTCTGTGCAGAGTCTTCTGGTGATTATTTCACATCAGGCACACCACACTGCCTATAACAGGCATCTGTGGGCAATGCTAGGTCAGGCTTTGGCATCGCTGCCCAATTCGGAGGCTACCCAGCAAGCCATAGCCCTCTCTGATATAGGCCTGGACTTGGTGAGGCACCAGTCAATGGCATCATACAACACCAATGAGATTACTTCCCGGCTTGTGGGGACAGCGATCTGCATCAGGCGGATGGCATGGCTTCACCTGTTGAGGTTGTCACCTTTGGCCCGGCGCAGGTTACTGGCCTCCTCTTTCCAGGGGACCCATCTCGTATCCCACAGGGTGAGATGGGAACTTAAGGGGCGTCTTTCTTCCCCTAAGGTTAAGGGGACCCTGTCTCATTCTGACTAGTCCCAGCCTTAACTGGCTATCATAGGGTCCCCTTCCCCCCAACATTGATGAATGTTGAAGACTGAAACAGGCAAGATATGAAAATTATGTACCTACCATAATTCTTGATCTTCTTGTGTATCTTCACCATTCATCACTGAATCCCTCCCATCTTCCCCAAAATGAGGCCTCAGTCCTTGAAATGTGCCACCTCCCTCTTGCCTTCCTTACCTCCCCTGAGTTATTCTGTACTCCCCGACAGCTGTCGGGGGGGGTCTTGGGGGCTGTGAAAGGGTGAGTGAAGGTTCCTTGGGGTTGTTTCTAAGAGTCTCTGGGGGCCTTCCTCTATCCTGGACCTCCTTGAGATTCCTTCATCTCTGAAGTCCATATCCAGTTCCAGGATGGGTGGCTTTGGCTGTCCATGATTCCCTGTCTCTTCCTTTTCCTCCCCTATGAGGAGGGTATATTCTAGTGGTCCCTCACTCCCCCTCTCGAAATTCCCATTTTCTCCTGTGGCCTTTTCAGGTGGGGGAGAGTGAGGAGTGTGATGATCCCCTGGGTCACTGGGATTTGAGCTGGGGGTGGCCTTCCCTTCTGGAATTCTGATGGTTCTGAATCTCCAGATTTTCTCCTGGCGATCTCCCTCAACCTCACGTTAATGGGTCCAGGCCACCCTCCCTCATCCCATCCCTCTAAACTCTCTCTCTATCCCACCTCTATGAGGAAGGTATGTTCTAGTGGGTCCCTTCTCTCTCTCTAACCCCCCTTTACCTCAGGCCACTCCTCCATGGATGTTGAATCCAGACTTCAGCATGACTTCAACAAAGTCCAGCTCTGATTTTCCACCCACCAGTTCTCTCTCTCTTAATGCCAAGAAGACAGTCTCAATGACCTTCAGCACTAGGCAGAGACCCACTAGGCTCTCCGTCCTGCCCTCATTCCATACCCTTGATGGGACAGTTCTCGAGGACACTACATCCTTTAGGTATTCGGGGGTTTGGCTTGACCATAACCTCAACTCCTCTGGTCATGTGGACGCCATCCTGAAGAACCTGCGCCTTAAGCTTGGTGCACTCTACAGGAACCGTAGTTGTCTCCTGCTACTGACTAGACGTGAACTTGTCCAGAAGATGATCCTACCTATCTTTGACTGCTGCGATGTAGTCTACAGTGCCACTCCCAAGTCTTCCCTAACCAGATTGGATACCCTTTTTAACTCCTTCTGTCACTTTGCTCTTGATGCCCCCCTCACCCGTCACTGCAATATTTTATCACTCCCAGGCTTTCTCATCATTAGAAAATTGCCATCACCTTCACTGCACTAAATTCATATCTAAATTTTGGTTCAGCACTCTCCAGGCATACTTTAATTCCTGTTTATCCTCTTTTTCTTAGGCGGAGCGGGCTCCACTCACCTCCGAAACACATACCATCAAGTCTCGTTCATGGCTATCAAGATAGTCGAACAAGTGGGGGTACCTAGGTCATTTTTTTGCCTGGTTACCATTATGAAAATAATATGTAATTTGTGGTTTGAACTGATGGTAAAGGTTAAGATAGAAGAGGGAGGGAAGTGGAGGGGGAATGGTACACACAGGTGGGTGAAGGGAAAAAAATAAAATCTCTGCAAAATAAACAGGACTTAGTACAAAGGGTAATAGAATTTAAAACAGTAATACTATTTGTACAGAACATGATGGTAGATAAACACAAAGCTATATTAGCAAGTCCAAAGATTTCTTTTCTTAGATTGCTATGACCAATCAATTAAAAATAGTAACATGGAATGTTAAGGAAATGAGGGAAAGAGTGAAAGGTAGAAAAATATTTAATTACATTAACAACTTAACAGCCAATGTTTTAATGGTGCAGGAATCACATCTCTTACCAGTTGACTTCCAATTCTATGCTATTAAATGGGGACATGGAATCAATGCTCCATATCTGCCCACTGCTAGAGAGGTGGCAATTTTCTTTGAGGAATTCAGGTATTTCTGTTTTAAAGGAAGGTATCAATTCCAATAGTCGGCTCATATTTTGCAAAGTTTTGGTGAAAGGTGTGACCCTCACATTACTTAATGTTTATGGACATAATGAGAATGTGCCAGATTTCTTCACTCAGATTTTTTTGACTGCAGCAACATTTAATTCACCACTTATTATTGGGGGAGATTTTAACTTGGTTCTCAACCTAGCTTTAAATAAATCTAACTTGATGGTTTCCCCAATTCAAACTGCTGCCAAAAAAAATCATACCATTTATAGAAGATTTCAAATGGTTTGATCCTTGACATCATACTTTCCCTTTAATAAAACATTTGTTCTTTTCCTCAGTGCATCAGTCCTATTCTAGAATCAATTGTTTCATATCAGAAAGCATATTCTACTTAGTTGCAAAAAATGAATACAGAGCTATACATATATTAGACCATGCTCCAGTCATTTTGCACTGCAACTTCAATAACCTTCTTCTTAAGGACACACAGTTTATCTCAAAAATAACACAAGAGTTAGAGGCATTCTTTTGCTTGAATAAATATGAAGAAGTAGAGGCAACAACGATTTGGGATTCTTTCAATGCCTTTATCAGAAGGATAACCATTTCATATAATGCTAAAAAACTTAAGGATAAAAAACAAAAACTATTATCTTTACAGAAAAGTATATCATATAAAGAAAACGTATTCAATGTTAATAAAAATCTGTCAACTTTACAAGAAATTCTGGAACTTAAAAATCAATATGACAAAATAACAACTTTTGAAGCAGAACGCCAACTTTTAAATCCCTGAACAAAATATTATGCTTTAGGTCATAAACCAGATAAAATCTTAAGCTGGCAATTAAAGAAAGAGAAAGCAAACAATACCATAACTAAAATAAGGGATGAAAACGGGATATTAATATCTGACCCTGAACAAATTAATAAAACATTTGAACTCTACTATAAAAAGCTTTATACTTCTGAACTTTGTACAGAGGCTATAGATACTGAACAATACCTATTAAATATTGATATACCTCTTATCAACGACATTCACAGGGATATAGTTGACCAGCTTATAACCATTGTGGAAATCGAGACCACAATTAAATCATTAGCTCCAGGCAAATCACCCGGCCCAGACGGGATACCAATCGATTTCTACAAAACATTTTGCAACTTAATTAGTCCTGATTTAAAAATTCTTTATGACCATATAATTTTTAATCAAACAATAAACCCATCAGCATGTGAGGCAACAATACTTTTATTTAAAAAAGAAGATAAAGATCCTACCCTTACCGCTTTGTATCATTCTATCTCTTTAATTAATACAGAATCTAAAATATTAACTAAGATTCTAGCTAATAGATTTAATAACATTTTGTCTCAAATTACACACACTGATCAAAATGGGTTCATACAAAATCAACAACTTAAAACTAATGTTAGAAGAACTCTTAATCTAATCGACAAATTTAAAGAAAATGATTATTCAGTATTATCCCTAGATGCTGAAAAAGCATTCGACCGGGTTGAATGGAGATATATCAAAACACTTATCAAAATCATGAACTTCGGACCAAGATTTCAGTCTTGGATAGATATTTGTTTTTTGTTTACCGGGTGAGTACACTAGACAACAATGTTGCCTATATTCAGGCACGACCCAGGAGAGTACAGCCAGGGGAGATCACAGTCAACATTAAAGAGTATTTTATGACGCAACATGAGGTGAGAACAAACATTTGAACAGAATACAGCCAGGTACCGTCATTATCAGTGACGACGAGAAACAGATAACATTACATTAATTATTTTCATCTGATGATACATTAATTACTAAACTGAAATGACAAACAGCAAACAAAACTTAAATGAAGTAGCATTATAACAATAAGATATACTTTATAATAACATTACAACCAGAGTCAAAACCAACAATTACATATCAAATATTTTTTCTTTACAGCAGGGAGTTAGACAGGGGTGCCCCCTGTCCCCTCTTATATTTGCTTTAGTTATAGAACAACTGGCAATGTCAATTAGAAAAAATGATAAAATTAAAGGATTACAAGTGGGCCAAGTAGACCACAAAATTAGCTTGCATGCAGATGATACTTTGATTTACTTAAGTAATCTAAATAAAGCATACGATGAGCTCAGTCTTACATTTTTTAATTTTATTTTAGTCTTTGGTAACTGGGTAAGGCCCACTAGGCACAAGTGCCTGTTTTCTGGTGTGACCTGGGAGCACTGGGTGGTTAAATGACTCGCTCAAAGTCACACAGTATGCAAGGGGAGGTTGTGAGAATCAAACTCAGGTCTGCTCTGCTGGATGTATCAAGCTCATTCCCACTTCATTCCTCTAACCTCTAGGCTATACTGCCAGCCCATACATAGATACATTTGGCAAGCATTCCAGTTATAAAATCAACTGGGAAAAGACTGAGTTAATTGAATCAAAAAACCATTCAAATCCATTCAATAATACTATTAATCCAAAAATCAAAAAAGTATCCAAATTAAAATAATTTGGCATACAGCTGGACAATTATAATGATCACATCTTTCAGAATAACTTTGAATCCCTGTTATGTAAAACACAGCAACAACTTAACAAATGGGAATCATTACCCCTGACACTGATAGGAAGGGTGAATGTTATTAAAATGAACACACTCCCAAAATTGTTATTTTTATTTCTGTCACTCCTTATTCTTATTAATAATATTTTCTTTAAAAAAATGGAAAAAAAGAATAAAACAAGTTTTATGGAAAGGCAAAAGGCCAAGGCTTAAGCTAGAAAAACTCTATCTTTCAAAGATGGAGGGCGGCTTGTCTTTACCCAATTTGTACTGTTATTATTTAGCAGCAAACATTTCAATAATATGTGAATGGTGCCAGCAAGAATATTATCAGGCAAGCTGCCAACTCGAATTATCCCAAACTTCATTAAAATTTCTAAAACATGTTCTATATTCTGGAACCCCACATTTAAGGGGTAATCAGATCATATCCACTACACAAACCACCTGTAAATTATGGGATATCACCAAGGCAAAATTGTTTCAGTCCAATACGATATCACCCAATACTCCAATAATTTTAAATGGAGATTTCATACCTTCTGTAGAGGATAATGTTTATAGAATATGGTATATAAATGGACTATGTGAGATTAACTCTATGTATAACAGTGAGGGCTTGATGTCCTTTATGGAAACTAAACAACTCTATAATATTCCAGATCATCACTTTTTTAGATATTTACAAACAAAAAACTATTTAGAAAAAAGGTTTACTCTATAACAAACCAACCTTTAATAATTTAGAAATCCAGCTCATGTTGAAAAATAATACTAAAATTATATCAAAAGTGTAATCTTTACTACAAAATAATGTTTGGAACTTATTGAATACATTAAAACAAAAATGGGAATGCAAACTTAAGACCCAAATCTTGGATACAAAATGGGTACAAATTAAACATTTCAAGAATATGGGATTATTATCTATGAGACTGATCCAAATCTACTTTAACATCATACACAGGCTCTATTACACACCTCATAGGTTAAATTTGATGAATCTTCAGTATCCAAATCACTGCCCTAGATGTAAAAAGCTAAATGCTACTCTAGAGCATATGCTCATTGTTTGCGAAATTTTAAATTCCTTTTGACAAAAAATCTTAGAAGCCATCTATAAGATGATGGCTGTGAAAGTTAATAAGAACATCGAAGGTTTGTTTTTGACTATTGGTTATATATCTGAACAAGTGAATCACAGTCAACAAAGTTTAATAATGCTGGCTATTATCAATGCTCACAAATGTTTGTTAATGAAGTGGAGGGATCCTCTTCTGCTGGATTATCAAATGTGGTTAAACCTCATGGTTGATGTTTATAAGATCGAAAAAATACACTATTGTTTACAAGAAAATTATATGAAATTCGATAAAATATGGCAACCATAGGAACATTTTATATAATCAAGAAATTGTTTCTAAAATTACCATCAGAATTTAAAAAAATGTGCAGTGTTAAACTGTAAAGTCAAGTTTTACAGGTAGAACCATTTTCATAGATAAATCTTGTATGTACATATGTGACATTTTGTAATTACTGTACTAAGCCTGTCTGTTGGAATTTATATTGTTTATCTGTATGTTAATAAAAAAAAAATCCTGTTTATCCTCCTTTCCTTCCCCTGCCTGCTCCCTTAGATCCTACGATGCATGTTTGTTGGAAGTCCCTCGCTGGTCTACTGTCATAGGCCAGACAACCTTCTCTCACCACTTCCCCAAACTTTGGAATGCACTTCCCTCTCAGATTCGTCACTCTTCTTCCTCCCGCTCCACTTCACTAGCTCTACATAACCTCCTGTCTGTAAACTGTACCTGTTGACTAATACTGCCCCCTTCACTGCCCCTACCACCTACGCACTCCTCCTGACTCAATTCAGTCTCAATGTTATTATATGTCTACACTTCTTGAGGTCCTTTGGATTTAAATCCAAGCTATTTTATTAGGATTACTATTACTATGTCAGCACTTGAACTCTCAATACCTGCTTTGGTTTTATGCTATGTACACATATCACTTCAATTATGTACTGCTGTTGTCATTTTATGCACTTTTATTTTAAGAAATCCCTGTACCTTCCTCTCCCAGGATGCACCATGAGATGAGCAACCTGTTGTTCAGTGTGCCTTTTCTGGTGAAACATTTTCAATAAATAAATAAATAAAATATCCTTCCTCTCTTCCTTCTTCTCACATGGTCGTTCAGGGACTGGGGCCTCCTGGTCCGTAACCCTCAGGCCCCTTTTTGTTCTTATCTGTCCTCTCTTTGGCATATTCTTTTTCAGTTGATCCTTTTTCTTTTACTGTCCCTCGGGTTCCCTTGCCCTGCCCTTCTTTCTCTATACTTCTTTCCTTCTGTCTCTCCAGCATGCAGAACTGAGGTAGAGGAGGCCCCAATATCCATTTCTGGCCAACCCACGAGTGCCACGCAATTCGTCGGCCACGTCTCCAAAAAAAAAAGTCTCCCACATGGGTGCCTGTCTCCAGCAGACACCCAACAGTGATGAATGGTGAAGATACACAGGAAGATCAAGAATTATGGTAGGTACATCATTTTTCATATCTTGGTACCACCAGACTGGGTCAGACAACTATGGTACTCTCTATGTTCATGGCCAAGTCAATACACCTCCCTTGGAGGCACAACATGTTAACCTCCAACCAGGAGAGGCTGCTGTACCCAAACCTCAGATCCCTCAGGCTCAAGGCATGGCTCTTGAGGGCCTAGAGTATGCGGGTTTGCATCTTTCTGAACATGTTCTGGATATATTAAGGGGTTACAGGAAGTCATATACCAAGAAAACCTATGCAGCAAAATGGAAAATGTTTCCTATTTGATGTTCAACCAAGGATGTGATACCAGCACAGGCAAGGGTCCCAGCTGTGCTGGACTACCTCACCTATCTGCATTCATTGGGCCAACAGCCCACTACCTTAAAGATCTAGCTAGCTGCAGCATCTGCTTATATCTCAGCTGGACAGTGTGTCTGTAGCTTAGACCCTATCTTCAAAAGGTTCTTTTAAGGGTCCAGCCCACTTGCAACCCCCTCACAAGGACAGCATGGGTCCTAAATGTGCATATAGCTAAGCTCATGGGTCCCCCCTTTGATTCCATGTCTTCAATTCATTTGAAAAATGTCACATGGAAAACAGTTTTCCTCGTAGCAGTGACTTCTTCCAGAAGTATCAGTGAGCTCCAGGCTCTCTGCATTGAACAGGACTACATTTCCTTCCACAGGGACAAAGTGGTCCTGAGAACAAACAGGAAATTTCTACCTAAAGTCGTTTCTGATTTCCACTTGAACCAAACCATTACCCTACCTGTCTTTTTCACTGAACACTCTAGCTCTGGTGAAAGAAGGCTTCACAGTCTGGAAGTCAAGACAGCTATTAGCTACTGTCTGACAGTCACTAAGGACCTTAGGCAGGACAGGAAGCAGCTGTACCTGACTTATGGGGATGTGGGAAAAGGTAACCCAGCATCAAAAAGGTCAGTTTCTCAATGGATAATACAGTGCATCCAATTATGTTACTAGAAGGTTAGGAAAGAGCCCCCAACAGGGTTGAGAGCTCATTCCACAAGGGCCACAGCTGCTACCATAGCAGCTGCCAGCGATGTATTTCTAGTGGACACCTGTAAAGCAACTACCTGGAAAACAGTACACACTTTTACTAAGCATTATAGCCTGGACATCCAGTCCAGGGGTGATGCCAGGTTTGGCACAGCAGCCCTGCAGAGTCTTTCCAAAGTACGTTCTGTGCCCACCTCCAAAGGTACTGCTTCTTAGTCTACAAGTGTTATGAATATCTGCAATATTCCTGGGGTTAGAAGAAAAAATTACTCACCGTAATAATGTTGTTTCTTCCCAGGGATAAGCAAATATTCATAACTCTTCCACCCTTCCTCCCCTGCTAGAACCAGTAGCCTCTGCACTCCAGAGATTATATATTCAGGAATATGGGTGCCACCCTCTGGCACATCTGTTTTAGAAAAAAATGTGTACACAGTGAGTGTTTTTCCCATTTTCAGGTGATTCTGACATTCAGGGGAGCTTTTTGCATGTTATAACCTCCAGTTGGAAGGTTTCTGGGGTAAAGGTGTTATTACCATTATTATTAGTATTGTTGATATTATTCAATATACTAAGTCCTCAGAGGCCTGTCTTTACTAGGCGTCCAGGAAATCTGAGGGGTTTAGAATGTAGTCAGTTAGTAGAAGGCAGCATTTGAAAAAGTGGCACATGCAAAACATTCCATCATTTACATATGTTCCACCTCTCCGGGTAGTTCTATCTTAAAGGATCACTGCAAGAGTAATGAAAATGTGAGTATCCCTGGGAAGAAACAACACTACTACGGTGAGTAATTTTTTCTTCAAGCCTCACAGCAGGTCCTCTTCATAGGGGCTCTCCTAGACACTTCCAAGGCTAGGGCATTTCTCCCGGAGGACCGACATTCTCCAGATGGCTCACTACATCAGGGAGAACACCTCTGTACGAGCTCATTCAATGCAATGGATGTTAGGCCTCATGGCCTTGTCTGTATTTATGGTACCTCTAGCTCATCTACACATGAGAACCACCCAGTGGATGCTCAGCACGCAGTGGTCACCAACTACACTTCCACAGTTTTACACCATCAAAGTGACAGAGCCTCTGAGGAGATCACTTGCATGGTGGATTCAGGAGAACAATCTTCTTCAAGGTCTCCCCTTTGCCCCACTGGAGACTCAGATTACCATCACCACACATGCATCTCTGCTTGGCTGGGGGGCTCACTGCCAAGATTTCTGCACCCATGGAATGTGGGCCTAGGAGGAGTCTTATCTGCACATACATGTTCTAGGGATAAGAGTGGTCCCATACACTGTACGAGCCCTAGAAGAAGTCCTCTGTCCAGGGGTGTAGCCAGGAATTTCAGATCTGCACACCAAGTGAAACGCACTGCTACCCCCTCCACCCATTAGGGTGAGCTACCCCTCCCCCCCCCACTGTCCATGCCCTCTCACCTGACGTGTCATTTTTTGTATTATATACCAGCACACCACTAGCCACACCACCAACAGGTGTCAGACTAACAGACTGGCTTTTGGTTACAATATTGCACTGTGACCAGCCTATGTACCTCATCAAGGTAGCCAGTCCCACAGAGGTCCATTCACACACTCCACTAGTCATACCACACCACACACGAGGATCTTCGTTGTTTACTACAACTTATTAGAGCAGCAGTGGCAGTTAATCGGGGCAGTGCCAAACTTAGGACAAGGCATAAAATAACTAGATTTGCATCAGAATGTGTTACCCCCCCCCTGAAAAAAAAAATGCTTGTTCCCTTGACAAGGCCTTTAGCAAAATGTGATTATGGTAAGACATGGGTAGTCTAAAACAGCTGTGAAATCTTGTAGGCAGAAAAAAACTCAGTGCCTTGAATTGGTAATGATGGTTTGGGATGGACAACCTCAGAAATCAGCAGTGGTACCCAAAATGGAGATGTATAGGCATGTATCCTGTAACTGTATAGAAAAAAGCTCCTTAGATCCAATGAGTACAAATATCCAACTGCAGCACAGCTACATGAGACAGGTATCAGGAGGCACACACCCAGGATACAAGTACGAGTGTGCTTGGTGTATATTTTTTATTTTTGCAAACTGCAGTGCAGTCATCCACTGCAGTGCACACTCATCCGGTCCAGAATCCCCTGTCACTGTCAGGTCTCTATTTTCTCTCACTCAGTCTCTCTTATCACATTTACTTGCAAGTCTCAATATTTTATTTTATTGGATTAATTGATTGATTTTTGCTGCATCCTGCAGGAAAGCACAGGGAATGGGCACCACTGTGCTTGCTGTTTTTTTTTGGGGGGTGGCAACATGCAGGGCACAGGCATCCAGCCCAGCACCTCAACCCACCCTCACTAGCTGGTCTCCTTTTTTTGTCTCACTCTGCCTTTTTTAAGAAGCCAAGTCTGTTTTAGACAGGCAAAGGGCAGGTTGTACACTGACTTTTTTCCTCTCAGACTCAATCTCTTGGCTTCTTTTCCCTTAATTTGTACTTATTGTCTGTACAATACGTTTTGTATTGCACCACCACAGTCAGGCAGCCAGACTCCAAATATTCTATTTCTCTCCCCCCATCTCTCTATCTCTCTCCCCCACCTCCCCCCAGTCTCTTGCTTCCTTTATGTTATCCATTTTATCCTCCTCCTCCTCCATCAATCATTCATCAATTATCATCTATTTATTGTTACTGCATAATAGTAACAGCAACTGTAGTACTGATACTCAGGCAATGCTTCCTGGGCCTGCACTACAGTCGGCAGCAAAGATGAGACTCAGCAACAGCCCATTCTATTTGAGGTTTGGAGGAATTGGTTATACAGTATTTTTTTTGTAACCATTTTTTTCTTTGCCAGCCAGTATTTCTTTTAACCCCCAGGCATACCCACCAGCTCAAACTGCTCTGCTCCCACTCACTCTCATCTCTCTGTCCCCTCTACATGCTATCTATTCCCCGAGTTGCACAGCAAAGCACTGCTATGTATACCATGACACAGTGTGTCACATAACAGCTTTCAACTGGCTGCCTATCATCCTCCTCCTCCTATGTAGATGGTGTACGTAGCTCATGGTATGCCATCCGCTTCCCTCAGTGTGACTATGCTGCCCACCCACTTACCTAATGCTGCTGACCTGTTGTTCAGTCACCCCACTGTGGTGCAGCGTCTTAGTGCAGAACATACAACCTCCCAGTCACAGCCACGGGAGGTGAGGCAGAGTAACAAGAGCACAATTTTGTACTTAACCATGCACTTGGAGCTGCACTCATACAGCTGAGTCAATATTTATCCTAGTCCATGGTAAAGTACTTGATCGGGAGGAAAGTTCTGATTCCTGGTAGAACAGTCTGCCCAACCCTAATCCCAATGCCCTGAAGACCAAGGCAGACCAACATAGTAATCCATGGCCAGAAGGGACTCTAGGGTCAGCGGGCTCCTTCCTGCTTTATTAAGAGGGTTACATTACTGTGCTGTGCAAAGATATACTAACTTGATGGGATTTTCTACAGGCTCAATCACTTAAGGTGCCCTGTGATTCCCTTGGTAATCTACAATTTATCCAGGCTTACCCTGAAGGCTTATACTGTTTATGTTCACTGTTTCCTCAGGTATTTTTTTTTTTTTTTTTTACATTGTACTGTTGCTTTAAGATGTCACAGTGCCCTGCTGTAGGACACCAGGTCCATCATCTCTGTCCATTTTTGTTTTGCTGATCTTCTAAGAGAATGAGAAAGACTGACTCAGACTAATTTTTTTCCATTATGAACATGTACAGCCAGCAGCTCCTCACTGCTTTTTTTCCACCATGTCACTGAATATTTGGGTGACCCTGCTTTGCACCCTCTTGACTGCTTCAATGCCTTCTTTATGAAGGAGCCCAGACCAGCATTCAGTTCTCCAGTTGAGGCCCGACCAAGGCCTTGCAACAGGCAGGATTGCTGCCTGGCCCTACTGGTCACCTCTCTTAATGCACCCCAGCATTCTGCCAGCTCATTTGTCAGCAGCTACAAACTGCTTAATTCTTTTGCCCCTTGTCTATTATAACCCCTGAAGTGCTATCTTTATTGTTCTACCAGTATAGGTTCCCATTACAATGCCCCTTCATCAAGAATGATATTAGTAACTACAGTAAGCAAGGCTGTAAACTAAAGATAATAGTTCATTCATCCTATGTTCATTCATTCGATGATAAAACTTTGAACCACTTCTACTGCAGCTTCTAGAAAGATGGTCATTGTTCAGTACTATGGTACACTTTTTAAAAGATTACTTGTATACTGCTTTAAATTGTAATGTAAGTGGATCATATTTTCATGCAACTTCTACATATATCCTAGAAATTTGTAATTTAAACATTTTAAACCCATGACCTTATCAATTTTTAAAGAGCCACTGACACTCGAAAAGAACTTTGAAAACATAATATTCAGACACAAAGCAGCTTATATTTCTCATAAGCACTGTGTGTTTATCCCCATAAATAATTACTGCACTCATATAGATGAAAACAGGAGAGACCACGTCTCAAAAGAACATTATGATTTTAAGCAGAGAAAAGCTATAGAGGCAAATGAACTCTAAAGGATAAAAAAATTGTTGTGGGAATTTCTTTAGTCATAAATAATGGAAAGAAGAAACTATAGAAGATATATAAAACATAGGCTGAATTTTGCCCAACTTATGTTTTCTTAAGTTTTCCCAAAGGTGGCAGTTGAACTTTCACCCTAAAACCAAACAGTTAAAAAGGAATATTTGTTTAAAACCATGTCCTTTCATAATGTGCAGTTACTACTGTGAATAAAAGCCATCTTTTCTGGGAGCTTGTAAGGCTGCAAAGTTTTATCACAGAACCACAACTTTGAACCTGCAACATTGTTTTGTTGTAGTTACCACCACCATCCCAAATAAAGTGATATTGAGCCATTTAATGTGGTTCCTGTGGTATGCTGGTGGAAAAATAAAGTGGCAAATTTCAGAACACACAGAGTCTTGTAATTTCAGTTTACTTTCTCAGACCACAGTAAGGTCTGATTGCAGAGAATGCCAAGATTTGCACAAAAGGCATGTATCTGATTGTGCCATCTCTGCACCTGGATTCAGTCACAATGGCCAATTCTACAGCCACCAACTTCACCACAACAAAGCATACGAGAGAAGCAAACAGGGACAGTGAAGCAAAATAGGAAACTGGGCTTCAAGATAGATGCCAGAATCATCACCTAAAGAGGATCATGTGCTCCATGTGGAGCAGGCTGTGGACTCAGCCTTCCACAGACTGCCAAACCCTTATATGGAAAATTATATTTTAAACCCAAAAAATCTCATCATCTATCCCCAGTCCTCTATGCCATATGGGAGGGCTGGGAGGACAGCAGTATAAGAGGGAGGGGTATTGATTACCCATGAAAGTCTTGGGGCTATGCACAGTAGGCATGCAGACCGATCCTCCGCAACCAGACAGCTCCGCTGAGCACACAGTGACTAAGCAGCCACTCCCACAATACGTAAATAAACGAAACTACTGAAGGTCCACAACATCTAAGATATACTAGTATACTCACCATCACCTGTACACCTCATTTCCAATCTCTCTCAGTCTGACTGAGTCCTAAGGTCCTCCATTCTCGTTCGACTTCTGGGCTGGTGTGCCAACTCCCTCAACTTCTGACCGACTAGTGGCACTCTCTCCCAGCGGTGCCGATTCCTGCTCACTCGACTCCTAAATAACGCTGGCAGCACTTCCCGACTGAAACCCGGCTCAGATTCCACAAAGACAGAGTGATTACAGCTCTTTTACTCCCAGTATGATGGACCAAACAACCGGCAGCCAGCTACCTCCCTCTTGGTGTCTCACTGACTCACGACTGGACCTCCTATGACTGCTGCAGTGCTGATGTCCCGACTCCTCTCCGCCCGACTTCTCCCCAAGGCCAAGCTCCAAAAGAGCTCTCTCCACGACTATGCCTGCCTCCACTTTTTAGTTCCAGAAAGAACAGACCAGATTCACCTTTCCATGGGTATTTAAAGAGCCCGCGTGACCCGCCCCTTACTAGCCATGCCTCCTTTCTTAGGAAGCGGACCTGATTGAGATGGCAAAATATATCTCAATCAGGTTAGCTGGGGTCACGTCACAAATTTAGACCCCACCCCTCCTCTCTTAAAACAACTTAAAGGCTGAGAGCGGCTGCAAGACCCCAAAAAAAAAGAAAAATCAAAGAAATCGCGGAGATGCCAGCCGGCTCCCGCTACCCACCCGCTGATATTTAACACGCCGTGGCACGTCTGGCGTATCGGTGGCTATGCTCTTGCCTCTGTCACAAAATAATTCTTCCTCAGACAGACAAAAAGGCTGTGATGTACTACATCAACAAACAGGGTAGTGTGCACTCCTACCCCTTTTGCAGGGAAGGCATGAGGGTATGGTAATGGTGCCTCAAACACAGGCAGTCTATCTGCCAGGAACTCAGAATAATCTGGCGGATCACCTCAGCAGGATCCTCATCAATGGTCGCTTGCGTCAGATGTCGTGCAATCGCTCTTCGACAAGTGCGGCAGTCTGGATGTGGACCTTTTTCAATCTATCAAAATTTTATTTGTAAGTGCAGTTCCATCAGATCAAAGCACTTTACATGCTAAAACTGATTAAAATTAATACATACATTAATCAATACAAACAGAATATAAACATCTTAATAAATATCAGTCAGTTAGATAGCGGTACAACTAGTCTTGTCCCTTATCAGGAAATGCCTGGCTGAACACATATGTTTTTAATTCTGATTTGAAACTGTAAGTGGTCAGGCACGCTCTAATCTAATGAGGTAGAGCATTCCATAGAGTCAGGGCCACAAAAGTAAAGGTGTGTGCCCCCAAAGTCTTTAGTCAGACCCTGGGAACCTCTGGCAATCCCTTGCTGGCAGAACAGAGGGGGCAGTAGGGGTGCAGAAGATCTTTCAAGTAGCCAGGTTTTTGCATCCTCACTCAACACACAACTGTCTGTTCTGCTCCAGAAATCCAAAACCTGCCGTTTTCTGTTAGGATGCATTCAGACTGCGGTGGACAAAATGCTTTCTGTACACATTTCCTCCTTTACCCCTAATCCAGAGGGTGCTGCTCAGATTAGAGGTGGGGGGGGCAAGATGATTCCAATTGCACCAGTCAGTGCCAGTGGCTCATCAGGTAGCACACTTGCCTCTGAGGCTGGGAGATCAGAAGGCTGTGGATTCTATCCCCACACCAGACCCTTGGGTTAATATCCCAATACTGACACTGCAGTGCAGCATGAGGATGATGCTGCACTCGTGAGGTGCTGTCTTTCGGATGAGATGTTAAACCGAGGTCCCATCTGCCTGTACTGGTGGTAGTTCAGGTGGATGCTAAAGATCCCTTGGCACTTCTCGAAAAGAGTAGGGGAATTTTTTATTAGAAAAAGAAAATTACAAAATAAATGTCATGCAATCACTTATACATCATGTATCAGCAGAAAAAATAATAAATTTATACAAAGTCCAGAGGAAAAAAAAAAGACAGAAAAAACCCCACTTAGTACAGCTGTGTCATTATTACACACAATTTAAGGAAGAACATCCAGTTGCAATATTTTCATATATTCCTGAACTCATGCTCTGGAAGAAGACCTTGTTCTTTATAATAAATTTATTTCAAATGTATTACTATTTGCATTAAAATTTGATTCACAGTGTGATCCTTTTGTTGCAATAAGAATGCACACCTAGCTTGCCATAAATAATATCTGCACATGGAAAAAAATTAGACTTATTGTACGTTCATGATATTTGTGAAAATGAGTTGGGTATAAACCCAACACCACTTGTTCATAGGTGAACTGACTAAGGTGCCCGTCTCCCCAAACATTTTTCACATGCGACCAGAATTTAATGGAAAAGGGGCAAGAAATAAAAAATGCTCCATTGCTTTTGGTATGTCGTAGAATGAGGCCCTAGGGCAAATTCTTTCCTGAACCATTTTATATTTGTGGTTGTTTCTGACCCCCAACCTCCCGTGACAAGACAGCCATTTAACATCCCAGACTTTTAGGGGAAGCCTTTTGTCAGTCGATTGAGAAAATACAGCAGAGAGCTCAGTTTCATGGTTCAAGAGTTTACTCTGGGTTTCAAATAATTTTGTGTGGAGTATTCCCTGATAAAGAGTTTTCCTAGAAGCCCTCTTAAAGTCCTGTGATGTGACCTGCCACTGCTTTAATTTTTCACAGGCTTGGTGTAGATATGAGGGTAACTGTAAGAGTTTTAGCTTCTTTGGAGGAAGAAAGAGTGGTGACTGCCAAACATTAAAAAAATTCCTTCAACCAAAAGGTAGTGAAACCATACCAAAATGCTATTGTTTGGGGAGGAAAAAACTAATTCTTATACCCAAAAATTGAAAAAAAACCAAAGTGGGTGAACCATATGAACCCCTCCCTGCCCATAGTCATGATAGATGTGCATCCGTTTAATGGAGTTCAAATGGCTCCCCCAAAACCCTTGAAAGAAAACATTCATAATTTTTGTCTCTAAAGCTAATGGTGGGGGGAATTTATGTGCTATGTGCAGAAATGCTGGTATTACTGAGGTGTATATTAAAGTCACTCTTTTTCGTTTTGATATTGTTTTTGCCTTCCATTAATTCACCATAACATTCTGCAGTTTGGAGTGCTTTTGACTAATTAAGATGGGCATCGTCCTGACTACCAAACTGGACTCCTGATATTTTCTTTGGGGTTGTAGTTATTTGAATATTTGCAAAATCCTGTCTGACCCGAGCAGTTTCATGAAATGGGAGCACAAAACTGTTACTTTTATTATAGTTAAGGTGAGAGCCTGAAACATGTTCAAAATCTGAGATTATTTGTACTAAAAAGGAGGGGTCTATTTATACTGTGGTGCAGGTACTTATATTATCTGCATAAGCCTGAGCAGGAGGCACAGACATGCCATCCAGAAATAATAAATGGGGAATGCTCGGATGCTGATTTAATTTTTCCAGGAGAGGGTCCATTTGAAATACATAGAGTAGTGGGCTCAGGGGGCAACCTTGTCTGACTCCTTTAATGCTGCCAAAGGGGGGCAACCTTGCCTGTCTCCTTTAATGCTGCCAAAAGGAGCTACCCATTTTCCCATTAATATATGGCAAAATTATTGTTGTGGAATAAAGTAACTTTATCCAGTTAATGAATTTCCGGGAATTTGATAATGATATAAAGCCTGAAACAGATAGTTGTGATCCACCCGATCAAAGGCTTTCTCTTGGTCCAAAGAAAGCACCATCTCCTGGGCACCCGGAGAGATCCTATTAGAAAAAACATCTCTGAGTAGCACTAAATTCTGAAATATTGACCTGTTTGGCAATCCACAGGACTGAACTAGAGCTGTTACTGTTCTGCAATAGGGGTCCACCTGGTAAGAAGGACTGAAGCTAAAATTTTGTAGTCGCTATTCAAGAAACTAATAGGTCTCCAGTTCTTTAACTCACATCTGTCTCCTTTCTTGTACAATAATACAACCAGTGCTTTCGATATCTCTGCTGTCAGTGTGTTAGAGGTTAGACAATCAGTAAACACTTCTGCCAAAACTGGAGCCAAAATGTGCCTAAATTCTTGAAAGAATTCTACAGTTAACCCATCAGAGCCTGGGGCAGTATTCTTTCGTAGTCTTTGAATGGCAAGCAAAATATCCTGTGGGGTAACTGGAGAAAGTAGGGTCTCTAGGTCCTGAGGGGCTATCTGGGGTAACTTAATATCTTGCAAGTAAGAGAGATTTATTTGCGCAGTAGATGGGGTACCAAATAAATCATGTAAGTAAGTTTGGGCCATACTTTCACTGATTTTAGGGTCTGAGGAAAGTCTATTAGTCTATGGATCTAGAACCTCGTCAAGCCAAGTATGCTGCACACAAGTTTGACAGCTTTTAAATATGTCTATCGAGGGTTTGGTGCCCTGTGTCCCAAACTGGGCCCCAAGTTTTAAAGTGGTAGCCCTATGTACTGAAATTGAAACATTTATTTTTTTATTGCCTGTATTCTATCCCCTAAATCTACCCTTAATTCATGGGCTCTGGAAATCACAGAGAACAGCTGTTCCCTCAGTTTCAGGTAATGTAAATACTTTGTCTTTGATTTATTTTTTGCAGCAGACAAAAAGAAGGATTTTAGGTCCTGCTTTGTGTCCACCCACCAATCGGATACAGACTCGTAAGCTTCCAAAACTGAGAATCTAGTTGCAAAGAAATTAAGGAGTTTTTTCTCAGTGGATGGATGAGAAAACAGGGAATTATTTAGCTTCCATCTACCTGTTTTTTTTGCAGGGGTCTTAGAGTGGTGGGAAGAACAAGTTAATGATAGTGCCATATGGTCGGATGTCTCACATGGTATTGTTTCGGCATGCAGTACTTGCAAATGTTTTGACAAAAACAAGTAATCAATTTGAGTAACTAGAGCCCCCTTTGTAAACATCTTTGCTGCAATAGAATGCTTTGCCATGTGTCCATCATATAAATTAGCTGTGTCCAATATTAATTTTAAACAGTTGGGGTCCCCAAATAATTTTTTTGTGGTGCCCCCCCTTGTCAGTTAAGGAGAGGGGGCAATTAAAATCTCCTCCAAACACAATATGCCTATTTGAATGTAAGTAAGGTTGTATTGATTTAAATAGTGCTGAGCGTGAAGCAATGCTCTGTGGAGCATAGACATTTATAAACCTTAAGGGAAGTTTGTCAACAACTGCATGTAGCAACAAAGCCTTTCCTGGGCAGATATCCAACACTCTGTGCACTGAGACCAGGGAACCTTTAAATAATATGCCTACCCCATCACATTTATCTAGGCCTTGTGACCAGTAAGATGGGCCTGATGTCTAGATATTTTTTACTTGTGCAATTTCATGCATAGTTTTTAAATGGGTATCCTGCAGAAAAAAACACATTGTTTGGCAAGTCCTTTAAGATTTGAAGGGTAGTCAGCCTCTTCTGATATGACTTTATACTGCAAACATTTAGGGAAAGGAATTTTAAATGCTGAGTACCCATCACATCTTAAAGAAAAACATTTTTATTTCTTCCGGCCTTTTCCTTTAGTCCTTACTTTAGCCTCTATTTGTGGTTCTGACACAGAATCAGATCATGAGGATACTGAGGAAGAGTCTGAACCTACATCCTCATCCTCGTCGTCACCCCATTGTCTTCATTTTGTCAGGGCCTGGTGCTTATTTCTGGTAACTATCTGGCATGTGGGGGTTGGGGAGGCCTCTGCTTTCCTTTTGCCTTTGGCTTCTTGAAAGGGTAAGGGATCCTCTGGGGGGAAGGGAAGGCATTCCATGAGGCCTAAACTGTTCCTGAGAGATGGTGGATGCATCCTACTTAGGGGTTTCTATATGTCCCTGCCCTTGTTCCTGTTGTTCAGGGGGATATTAGGCACTGAAACCTCTAAGGAAGGTGCTGCCTGAGCGTCTAAGGCCAGACCTTGACAGGTTTCTATAATGCTGACTGGGTCCTGAACAACACGGTCAAGTCTATTATGAGCTGCCCAAGGGCAGGTGTTATAGGAGTGGCCTTCCTCATCACATAAATTACAGCGAGATGGATTTGGACAACCCAAACTGACGTGACTGTATTCCAGACATAAGTTGCAATGAGGTTTATCGCAAACAGAACTTAGGTGAGTTCTGGCCTCACACTTACGGCATGTTTTGGGCTGTCCAGCATAAAAACGTAACCCCCTGTCCCTACCTAAATAAAAACTACTGGGGAGATGCAATATGCCAGAATCAGACTGCTTAAGCTGTACTTTTACCCTCCAATTGTCTGTCCATACCAAATCTTCATCTACAGTAATATGGGGGAAGGTTTATCCAGTACCGTGCACCTCTGCTGCAGCCAATACTGCACATCAGCTATATTGACGCCTTCACCCCTAAATAAAAGTGTAACCATCTTAATAGTAGGCTTAGTTAATGGGATGGGAAAGCACTTTTTCCATAAAGCAGAATGTTGTACCATAGGATATTTTTTCCCAGAATTTATCTAAGGTAGCACAGTTCTTAAAACTAACATCAAATATAAATTCCCATTTTACATGAATGCAGGCAAACAGTTCATGAGGGTAGATAAGAAAAAATTACTCACCTTAGTAATGTTGTTTCTTCTAATGGAGTCTTGCTATATTATGACATATGCAGTTTGCTCCAGCCTTAGAACTGCTCCGGAGGTGAAAGAGTTAACTTCCATGCCAGGCATGGAATCTTGAGCGCGAGCTCGGTTGAAAAAACTCTCTCTGTTGATCTTCAAACTGAAACTGTCAGATCTTTACGAGCAAAAACTCACTAAGGTTCTGTGTGGAAGCTGTAAACCTACACTAGCCAACTGGCTACTAAAATATTAACACATTTTTCTGGTCCCAAAACCAAGACTCAAGTCAGGGGACCCAGACAATAAAATAAAATACAACACCCAAACACCCCAAAAAGGAGGGGTGAAAAACACAAGGTGGGCATCATTAAGTGCCAACACTGCACTGCCCACCCACATCCCAAGAGCAGAGGTTCTGAGAGGGGCAGGCAGGGGAGGTCATAATATAGCAAGACTCCATTAGAAGAAACAACATTACTAAGGTGAGTAATTTTTTCTTCAAACAACATGAAGTCTTGCTATATTATGACATATGCAGACTACACAGCAGTACCTCCATGGAGAGACAGAACCTACTTGGAAATAGGCTCTGAAGCACAGCTGTGTTAAAACCGAGCATCCCTCCTAACCTGGATGTCCAGGGAGTAATGCTTGGTGAAAGTGTGTACTGTTTTCCAGGTAGCTGCTTGACATATCTCTAAGATAGGGATGTTCCTGGCCACAGCTAGGGACGCAGCTGTACCTCTGGTAGAGTGAGCCCTCAGGCCTGAAGGGGGAACCTTACCCAGTTTTTGATAGCAAAATTGGATACAAGAGACAATCCACCTGGCAATGGATCTTTTAGTGGCAGGTTTCCCTTTCCCAACCTCACCATAAGTGCGGAACAGTTGGAGGGAGTCAAACCTGTGACCCTTGGTACGCTCTATGTAGTAACTAAGGGCTCTCTTTACATCTAAACTGTGCAGCCTCCTCTCGCCAGAGGAGGAATGGTCAGTGAAGTACACTGGAAGAGATATAGATTGATTAAGGTGGAAATCTGAAACCACCTTAGGCAAGAACTTCCTGTTAGTCCTGAGGACTACCTTATCTCTGTGAAAGGAGATAAAGCTTGTAATTCACTTATCGCCTGGCAGAAGTGATGGCTACTAGAAACACAGTTTTCCAAGTCAAGTACTTAAGCTCTGCTGAAGACAAAGGTTCAAAGGGGGTTGCATCAGCTGAGCAATGCAAATATTAAGATCCCAGGCAGGAGCAGGGTCCCTGAATGGAAGGTTGGTGTGAAGCAATCCCTTGAAAACTTGGAGAATACAGGGTGAGCAGAAAGAGAAGAGGGCTTTCCTGCTGAAATAAAGCAGAGACAGCTGCCAAATGCACTTTCAGGGTAGCTGGCCTCAGCCCCAAAGTATTTAGATGGACCATATAGTCCAAGACTGTGGGCAAATCAGCAGATTCTCGGGAAATATGCCTCCCAGAGCACCATATGGAAAACCTTTTCCATTTAGAATTATAAGTATCCCTGGTGGAAGGCTTCCTAGAAGCTTTCAAGATTTCGAGTACACCTTGAGAAAGGTGTAGGTCAGCAAACTCTAACTCCTCAAGAGCCAGACCTTGAGGTTGAGGGATTTGAGATTCGGATACCAAACTCTCCCCTGGGCACAGGTTAACAAACTGTGATTCCTGGGGAGACACAGGGGAAGATGGACTGCTAAGGACAGAAGGAGTGGATACCAGGGCTGTCTGGCCCAATCTGGAGCAATCAGAATCATCTTGCAAGGTTGAGATCTGATTTTGACTAGCACCTTGAACAAGAGAGGGAAGGGGAAGCATAGAGGAACTTCCCTTCCCAATCGAGAAGGAAGGCATCCAGAGGGACTGAGCCCAACACTGGGGGCCTGCAACAAAAAAGCGGAAGTTGGTGATTGTCTGGGGCTGCAAAAAGATCTACCTGAGGGGTGCCCCACCTGGCAAATACTAACCCCAGTACTAGGGGATCCAGTGACCATTCGTGATGGCCCTGGGAAATCCTGCTGAGAGCATCTGCCAGGACATTGTCCTTGCCTGGGAGGTGAACTGCTATGAGGGAGGTGTTCAGGGAATAAGCCAGAGACCACAACTTCATTGCCTCAGTGCACAAGGCCGAAGACCGAGTGCCCCCTTGCTTGTTGATGTACCACATTGTAGTGGTGTTGTCTGTTCTGACCTGTACCACTTTGTTCTGAACAGATGCAGAAAAAACCTGAAGTACTAGAAAAACAGCTCTGAGTTCCAACAGATTGATGTGGAGCAGAGATTCCTGAGGGGACCACAATCCCTGGGTGGTGAGGTCGCCCATGTAAGCTCCCCATCCCAAGAGGGACGCATCTGTAGTAAGGGTCAAGGAGTGAGACTGAGGGATGAAAGGAACTCCCTGTCTCAGATTGCTCTGATTCTGCCACCACTGTACGGCCTGGATCAGGATTCGAGTTACTGGGATCAATTTGGTTAGGGGATCTCTCCTTTGAAACCAGAAGGCTCTCAAATGGAACTGAATGTCCCTCATCTGAAATCTTGCTCCTTGCACTACAGCTGTGGAAGCAGCCATGTGCCCTAGGAGCTGTAGAATGTGCCTTGCTGGTTGAGAGACCTGCAGAGTGAAGGAGGAGGCCAGAGCCACCAGGGTCTTTACTCTTTCTAGAGGAAGGAAAGCTCTGGCCTGCTTTGTGTCCAGTTCTGCGCCTATGAAGGTGAGTAGCTGAACAGGCTCTAGAACTGACTTTGGGAGATTGAGAAGAAAACCTAGGGATGTAAGCAGCTGCTGGGTAACCTGAAGGTGTGATTTGACTTGGTCTGGAGACTGACCCACTATGAGCCAGTCGTCCAGGTAAGGAAAGATGGCAATCTTTTGCCTTCTTAAGTGAGCAACTGCTACTGCCAGGCATTTTGTGAATACCCTTGGGGCAGAGGTAAGGCCGAAGGGCATTGCTCTGAACTGGTAATGGCCTGAGGGCAGTTCGAATCTGAGGTACTTTCGGTGGGAGCTTCTGATGAGAACATGGAAGTAGGCATCCTTGAGGTCCAGGGACACTAGCCAGTCCCCTGGCCGTAGGGAGGGTAAAATAATTCCCAGAGTCACCATTTTGAATTTTGGTTTTAAAAGGTGCTTGTTTAGGTATCTTAGATCCAGGATGGGCCGCCATTCTCCTGTCTTTTTTGGTGTAAGGAAGTACCTGGAGTACAGTCCTTTGCCCTGGTGTAGGGGAGGAACCCTTTCCATAGCTCTGAGAGCCAGAAGGGTTGAGACTTCTGTTTCCAAAGCAAGGGCCTCTAATGGATTTGCAGGTGGAAAAGATCTGGTTCTCATCTTTGGAAATTTTTTGAAGCTGAGAACCAGTCCCTGGCTTACTACTTCCAGGACCCATTTGTCTGATGTTAAAGACTCCCAGTCCTGGATGAAGTAAGCCAGCCTGCCCCCTACAGGTAATGGAGAATCGGCCCTGGGCATCCCATCAGGGTGCCTGTTTGGCAGGGGCTTTAGGGTGAGGGGTGGGAGCAGGCCTGCTCGTACCCGTCTGCCTCTCCCTCTGAAGAACCCCCTCTGGGCATAAGCTGAAGAGGAGGCCTGGGCTTGGTAAAAAGGCCTGTGAAAAGGCCTGCCCCTGCCCCTGAAAGGCTGCCTCTGAGGAGTGGCTTGCCTCTCCTTGGCCTGTGCACTCCTATAAGTGGTCCTATACTCATCCATTTTCTTCATGTAATTCTCTGTCTGCTCCCCAAACAGAGAATTACCCACAACAGGAAAATCCATGGCTTTAGCCTGGGTATCCTGTGACAGGCTAGTACACCTGAGCCAAGCCATTCTACGGAAAGCCACAGATGTAGTCATGACTCTTGAAGATACATCATTTGAGTCCACTGCAGTATGGAATTGCACCTTGGATGCCTCAATACCATCAGCAGCCACCTGTTCCAGCTCCTTGGCAAGCTGGCCAGGGACCTGTTTCGCTAAAGCCATAACAGTATCCCATCTGGATTTCTGGTATCTTGCAACATAGGCCATATAATTTGCCTGTCTGAGTCCCAAGGATGCTGCCATGTATTGTTTCTTTGCCATGGCATCAATCCTCCTGGAGTCCTTGTCAGGGGGGTGTGAAGCCAAGGGAATATTTGCCTTATCACAGGCTGCAGCCTGCACTACCCCAACATGGCTGCATTGTTGTGAAAGGAACTCTGTATCAGGGCCTGACAATGTGTACCTCCTGTCCATCTTTTTATCCACAGGAGGTAAAGAATTAGGAGCTTTTAAAATTTTTATTGTCCGTTTCCTAAAGGATTTATGTAAAGGAATAGACAATCTCCTGAACTCTGGGATAGCCATCATTTCCACATAGTCAGACTCCTCCTGTTCATCCACAGCTTCTTCCAAAGGGAGCTGGAGGGTTTCAGCAACTTTTTTATAAAACAGAAAATGAGAAGGGGACTCAGAAAGCCTAGGGGGAGACACTCCTGAAGGTCTGTCTGGGGAGATGTCCGGTTCAATGGGCACATCCAGACTTTCAAAATCACATTCACACTCTTCATAATCCTCCTCCCCCTCCTCCGGTTCATAAAATTCCTCTATATCATATTCTTGAACCGGTGGAACCGACCAAACCGACCTTTTACCTGATAGTGGCGGTTCGGACGGAACCGGGGAAAGCGACTGGACAATTTGGATCACTTTGGCTATCTCTGCAGCGGTTGGAGAAGGAAATTTTGGCTCCACACCTGCTGATTTTATAGTCCTCTTTGTTGGAACTGGCTCCTCTGAGTCAGCTCTTCGTTTGCCCGAGGAAGCATCGCCCTGGTCAGAAGGCACTCCCTCCGGTTCGGTTGGCACCAAACCGGGCTGGCCATCCGGGTCAGCGGACTTTTTGGCGTCTCGTTCCCTGAGCCTACCAACTCTCTTATCCAGGGTAGCTGCAGGGAAATTCTTGCAAATCTGGCAGTCTGCATTGAGGTGGTCAAACCCCAGACAATAAACACATGTGGTGTGTGGGTCAGCCTTGGCAAAGGCTTCCCCACAGACACTACAGTGCTGAAACCCAGTGGGCCCGGTTTTTCTTTTGGGTTTCTTAGACATAATGCCAGCCTAACCAAAAACTTGCCCTTTTCTGGCAAATCGCCAAGCAAGACACCCTTATCGGTTCCCAACCGTGTTGCTGGTCGTGAAAACGTAATGAAACTGCTTTTTAGAACCGATAAGAACCGGAACTGCACTCTAAATGTAATTTAATAAGTTTTAACAACAACCTGATTGGTTCAAACCAACCGAGCAATACGCTTGCAAGTTCCAACAGAGAATGTAAAACCTATCTAATACTTACTGATACCATAGACAGAGCTTGAACCGACCGGTTTATGTTAAAATAATATATTTGCTGTTTAAAACCGAGAATAACACTTTTTAACCGAGAAATGAACCGAGCAGTAGGAGGAATCTCCGGAGCGACTGTTCAGAGAGACGGAGTAAAGAATCTGACAGTTTCAGTTTGAAGATCAACAGACAGAGTTTTTTCAACCGAGCTCGCGCTCAAGATTCCATGCCTGGCATGGAAGTTAACTCTTTCACCTCCGGAGCAGTTCTAAGGCTGGAGCAAACTGCATATGTCATAATATAGCAAGACTTCATGTTGTTTGAACCATAGTTTCTTTTAACATTTTATGCAATACAGTTTTCCTATCTGGTATGTCAACTAGGGCCCCTTTAAACGTAAGCCTTACAGCACTTCTGCACTGTGCAGGCTCACCAACATTCTTAAATAAATCAGCCATGAAAAAACGTTTGGGTTGATTAGCTGCACTAGAATTTTGTCCTGGAAAATTGTCCTCAGCAAGTTCTGTGTCGGTTGCAGGGCCCTGTGCAGACGCTGATTGCACGGTATCTTGATTACATTCAATGAATGCATCATTGGAAACAGTACCTGAACGCTGAACAGCTTGCTCTGACATCTCTGGGGTTTCTGAGTTCTGGGCAGATGTTTGATGATTTTCCTCAGATGACTGCACTATTGCTGAAGTAGAAATAGGTCCTGGGAAAGTCCAAGCTTTGTTAATATCGCTTTGCTGCCATCCTGCTGCTCAAAGAGCAGCCTTGGAGGACCAAATTGAATCTCCAAATCCACAGGGAGCGTCTCCCCCTTTTCAAAGTGCTGACGTGGTGCTACCGCTGGCTTTAGCAGCAGCTGTTGTAGCGTCAGCTGTGGGGAACTGGGAGGGAAATGGTAAGGCTGTCTCTGTTTTCAGAGACTGAAAAATGTTCAGCAATGAAATCTGTAATCTTATCTTGTCTGTTTGTCCCATTGAAACATATTTGCATTTCAGCAGTATTGGAGCTATCATTTGGCTTTTGGCACACAGTATTAATGCTGTTAGAACTGCCAGCCTGATTTTCCTAGGCAGTTTCAGTCAAACTTTTATCAACTTGCTCAATTATTTGGTCTGCACTTGCCATATCAGTAGATTGTTGACTAGTAGAAGCAACAGCATGAATGTTAATATTTGTAGCAGGGGACACAGTTTCTTGAAAACCCTCTAGTTTTTGCTCCAGATCTGTAACTTTTTTTAACAGCATAGATTTTTCATTCAGCAAGGATTTTTTACTCTTACCAGAGGTCTTTTTCTCAGATGTGCCTTGCATTTTATTTCCTTTCTGATGGGCCGTCCATGGCTTTTCTGTCTCCTGTGCAGCAGACAGGAAGGCTTCTATAGATTCTGTAGCTCCAGACTCTACCATGCTGGTCTCTTGTGAGATAGGAGCAGGAGAGGAGGCCTGCTCCCCTGCATCACACACGTCCATCTCCTCCACATCAACATTTCCTCCTCCTCCTCCTCTGTCCAGCTCCCAACTGGGCTCCTCCATTCTGCTTCCTGGAAGTCAAGCCCCCTGCTGGCAGAGTAGGGGAATATTTTATTCAGAAAACAAGATAAAACATTGTATTACATCATACAATCCAAAAACAGAAATCAAAAAACAAAAACAAGAAAACAGAAACAAAATAATGAAAAGTAGCTTCATAGTAAATATAATTCTACCCTGATTCAAAGCAAAGAAAAGACTGAAAGAAATAAGCATATGTACCAATCCTTAGGAAAAAATAACCAAAAAAATATGAAAAAAAAGATAAAAAAATCAAAAGAAACAAAAGGAAAAACCTACTATAAAAAACCTAAACTTTTAAAGAGGTACATAATTACAGTAATATTCAAACGGACAGGCTGAAAATAGTCCTGCCTAGGGAGAAACATGTCGACAAGCAAATATTCACCCCAAAAAGATAATGGGGGAAAAAAACGAGGCACCATAAGGGGGAGGAAAACCCATAGCTGAATCCATAAATTGTCCAAAAGATTCCTTTGAAGAAGGAAAAAAAAACCCACACCAAATTAAAAAAAAAAAATATCTCAGGCAAGAACAAGGAGGCTCCCTCGCTCAAATGCCCAAAAAAACCCCAGGGAAAATTAATAGAAATAAAACAATGTTCACCCCCTAAAGTCAATATACTATCCTACTGTTATTGTTTTAGAAAAAAAAAACTGAAAACACCATCACCCCACATCAAGCCAGGACATATTTCTCCACCACAGTTTATACAATTCCAAAGAGACTGTGCGCCTCTCCAGGGTTTGCCATCTAGTAAAATCTCTAGAAATCAATAACAATCTGATCATACATCTTCAATTATTTTCAAAGAGTTAAAGCACAGCGAGCCTGCCATAACTGAAAACATATAAAACACAACATAAGCTGAATGGTACAATTGTCATATTTGGTCCAACACCCAGGTACTGTCCCCTCCACCCACGTATCAGTAGTTAAAGCCTGAAAGGGATTTAAGGGCCATGTCTCATAAAAATGTTCCCAAAACAAAACAGTGAAAGGACATTCAAATAAAAGATGGGTCATGGATTCAATTACTCCTTCACATATCCCTTCCCTTGGATAGTCCTGCTCTGCAAGCTCTTTGTGTTTCAAATTCCCATGAACCCCCAACATTTTATGTGAACAGAGCCATAAAAAATTCCACATATAATGAGGGACCCTCTTACTAGTTAATAGCATGGTAATCGCTTTCTGCTCTCCACAAGGCAAATCTATAAAACCAGGGGACTGTAAAAAATGAGATTCCGTAATCCAACCATATAAAATCTTATGAGTAGACGAACATACAAAACGCTTAACAAGTTTCCACATTTTTAGTTTCCCTATAGCATCCCTCAAATAAGTAGGCAGCTGATTCACCCTTGTTTGTTTTGAAATACTTTGTGCAGGTTCCCAAACTTCCAACAAAAGTCCTACGTCATCCAGCATCCAAGGAGTTCATATAATGTGGATCTTTTTTTTTAAAGAGGGGTACAATATTATAAGGAAAAAAAATGACATAAAAGAAAACTACTGGGTTAATCATACCCAACCCTCCCATATTTCTAGGGAGGTAAGTAACCCCACATTTTACTGGGTTTAAACGGCTACTCTACAAACATTGAAAAAATACAGTGTACACTGAGGTCTCCAGTTGTTGGGAGGTGGGAAAACTGCAGCTAAAAACAGGAAATTAAGACAACAAATATGTTTTGATTAGGTAAATTCATTTAAATTTTGTCATACGCCATCTGTTCCATCCTCGCACCCGTTCTCTTGCCTCTACCAATTTCATATCCCAATTATATGTTTGTGGATCCGGACCACCAAAATAAATACCCAAACTTTTATGGTAACCTAATGTAATCGGTACTCCCCATATTAAGGACACATTTTGTGCATCATAACCAATAGGCAATATGCAGCTTTTGGAATGATTAATAACAGAACCTGTCAAATCAGAAAAAGTTTGTAAAATACCCTTCGCCTCCCAAGCAGATCGTCTGTCAGTTAAAAAAATATCTAAATCATCTGCATATGCCATTGTGATAATCGGGGGGGGGTATCCTCACATCCCACCGAGAGCCCAATAATCGACTCTGAACTATGCAAAGCGTGGAGAAGCAGATCCGGAGACAAAATATACAATAATGGGCTAAGGGGGCAACCTTGTCTCACTCGTCTGATACCCACTTTTTGACCCACCCAACCATTAATACTGGGCAAAATACTGATCCCAGCAAAGCATGTCTGCAACCATGCAATGAAAAGTTCTGGAAAACCATAACAATTCAGGGTTTCCCAGAGATATTCATACTCTACTTTATCAAATGCTTTAGACTGGTCTAAACAAACTAAATGTCCCATCAATTCCTGTGTTTCTCCTTTATGCAGGATTTCATGGAGAAGAATAAGAGGATCCTGTAATTCCTTGATGGAACACCACTAAATTGAGAGGGATGAATAATAGTGTCTAGAGCCCCTGACAATCGTTTGCTCAGGATTTTCATCAATATTTTGACGTCAGTATTTAGAAGAGTAATCGGTCTCCAATTAGTCAAAAGTTCTCTCTCTCCACCCTTAAACAACAAAATTAACAGACCCTCCAACATACTATCTGGCAATCGTCCTACCCTTAGGCAGGTATTATAACAGTCACAGATCTCACGTCCTAAATGATCCCATAGAATTTTATAAATCTCATGGAGGAGACCATCCGCCCCAGGCATCATCCCGGGCTTCAAAGCCCATATAACCTCTTTCATTTCTAGCAGGGAAATGGGCACAGTTAAAAAAGTTCCACAGTCTACAGGGATTCGTGGTAAAGTGCAGGAGACCAACCACTGTTTCAAATCCTCAAGAAGCAAGGACTGACTCTGAAAAGAACTAGCAAAATGTGCTAAAATTTCTCCCAACACATCTGCGTTGGTGGTTATCGTAGCGCCCCTGATGTTACAAGATAGGTCATATCTCTCCTATCCTTCAGAGAGCACTCAGTATCAAAGGGCAAAGTGTTTGCCATTTTCCCTTTAATCCCTTATTTCTGTTTTTTTCCAATTCTTTCATAAAATTCAATTGCAAAAGCGCCAGTTCTGTTTTAATGGTTTTACTAGTGTGTTGACCTTCTCTGTCTAAATGCTGATGCAAACACGTTAAATAGCAGAGTTTATCCCTAAGATGACGCATCTCATCTCGCTTAAATTTCCCATTAATACACCCCATCTCTTGAAAATATGTTTTAATCTCTTTCTTCGTGTCTTCCCACCATGTTTGTATCATTGTATAAAAAAAAAAACAGATTTTCTAGCTTGTAGAACATAAAGGAAACCCTCCCGTACCTGAGGAATATCTAATAAACCATTATTCAGTTTCCAAACCCCTGGACCTCTTCTCTGTGCAGGGTAACTCCCAAGCTCTAATTCCAACATCCTATGGTCTGAAGTAGCAATATCCACTACTTTAGCCG
This sequence comes from Neoceratodus forsteri, assembly GCA_016271365.2. Lineage (NCBI taxonomy): Eukaryota > Metazoa > Chordata > Ceratodontiformes > Ceratodontidae > Neoceratodus > Neoceratodus forsteri. The sequence continues at coordinate 336,142,264 of CM028129.1, read as the reverse complement.
ATTGGAGCAGAAATGAGGGGGATGCAAAAAAATAATTGATACACAACGCTCTTGGACCACAAAAATAAGTGAAGGGGGCCACTGAAAATAACACAGGACATATATCAATGAGACCTACCTCCTCAATTAGAGCCTGTAGACCCAAAGCATTGCAGTAGATCTTTTTACCTGGTGGTACTGGTCCTTGTGGTGGCAAGGTATAATTAAAATTCCCTCCCAACAAGACCGGATGATTAGTTGACAACAAAGGTTTGAGTGAATGAAATAAAGCCACTCTTGTCATATTTTGACTGGGGGGCATAAACTTTAAGAAGTCTAATAACAACCCCTTCCCACTGGACATCTAACAACAAAGCCCTACCTTCCAAAACCTCTAAATGTTGGAGAACCCAAACTTTAGAAAAAAAAAATACCCACCCCAGAACACACATCTTCCCCTTTTGACCAAAAACAATCCACCCATATGCAGCCATCAGAGGCCAAAGATAACTCTTTAGGGGAATGAAGTCTAACATCTTGTAAGAAAACACAGTCTAAATTACTCCGGAAAAAATGAGCATATGTGCTAGAACGTTTAGCTGGGGAATGAAAACTGTTCACATTTAGAGTTGCTACCCTAAAGGTAAAGGAAGCCAGGGTCTGTAGTCAGGAGATACAGTCATTTCACTTTGCTGGATGCCCTCGTTACTCTACCACACTTCTGAGTTACCAGTGGTTGGACTTCTTGTCTCTCCAGCTCTACATGAACCCCAGTTTGTGAGGATGGTACAGATGCTTGATCATCCTCCTCTACGTCAGAACGTTCATCCATCAGTATCGAATCAACATCTGGATCCTCCAGAGGTTTCTCTGGAGGTTTCTGTTTAGCTTTCTATTTGTTTTTTATTCCTCTGCCTTTTTTCCTAGTTACAACAACAAAGGCTTCTTCTGAAGGCATCGTGACCACAGGGACCATAGGGGATACATTTTCCACACCAGGCGCTGTTGTAATAGACTCCTCAGAATGAGGAACAGAGAGCGAGGGTTCTTGTCCTTAAGGGGATACATTAGGTATAAGAGTCTGGGAGGGCACAGGTGCTTTACCAACCAGGGGCACACAAGCTTGCCTCACTACAGTCCGAATATAATGATCTTGTACACCAAAATCAGCATCTTCAGTATTTTTGGCCACTTGAGGACAATCTGAGAAAGTATGGCCCTCCTCATTGCATAGGTTACACCTTGGGGCATGCAAATAGTGAATACTAGGATGTCCTCTTTCCCCACAGTGTGAGCATTTCAAAACTTCACACGCAGTACTGATGTGCCTAGTAGACCCACACTTAAAACACACCCGAGGCTGACCAGGGTAAAACAAAAAAAACCCTTATCCCTCCCAATAAAAAAGCAGTTAGGGAGATGTATAATGTCTTGATCGGACTGTTGTAATTTCACTTTGAATTTCCACCCCCCATTCTAAAACCCTTCCTCATCCATTATAGGCATTGGGTTCCCTTGAATAGTACACCGTTTTTCAAGCCAGTAGACAATGTCAGTGATACTGACCCCCTAATTTCTGAAAAGCACAATGATGACCCGAAAAGGCTGCTTAGTCAAAGGAATGACAATCAAATCAACCCATAAAGGGTTCATTTTAAGATTGGTATAACAACACCAAAAGGTTTCCAAAGGGCAGGGGTTCTAAAGCTGATGTCAAAATGTAGTTTGCCTTGGGCATGTATCAAGGCATAGACGTCTGAAGGAAAAAAATTCCATACTTTGTTTTCAGCAGAATTTTGCCAATATAAAACCGATCTGGGGGATGGTCTTGTGGGCCCACATACCATAGCTGAATTGCGTTTCAGCGTTTTGCCAATTCCATGGGCTTATGGAAATGACTAGCATAAGTCGTTTTTTCAGGCCCTGCATCAGTAGGGATGGGGACATCCTCAGGCACGGGGTTTTCAGGGGGGTCATTAGCTAACTCAACAATTGTCTTGTTTATAGTGTTAGCATCAGGAGCAGGGTCAATTACAATAGGGGATACTGGACAGGTATCCCTGGGAACATCAGAAGGAGAAATGTTGTCACTTATCTGCAGGTACGGGGGAGTACCCGGTAAGGGAATTCCTGGGTCTGGTCTCCAATGTCCATCTTGAGTGGGTATCCATCCAGCTTCATGTAGGGCCTTATCGGGTGACCAGGAGCCTTCCATCTCAGTACTCCAATCTCTCCGTGAACTTGATTCCATCCCGGCCTGATGTTCTTTGGGTCTTTCTTCTGCCGCTAGGAGTTTTGAAGGACTGGAGGCTCTGGTAGTACTCGGATATGTAACCGATCGCTCACGTTTTTGGTCTTCTTCTTGTCGAATCCTCTCTTTAGAAATTTGCTTGCTGACATGGAGCTGTTCTGCCTCTAAACATTGCTGTTTTTCCAGCAGACTTAATTGTACGGGTTCATTTCTCGCAAGGGACCACTGTTTTGGGCAATATGTTGGCCACCTGAAGGGTGCGTCCCAGCCACCTCCACAGCGGATGCCTCGACCTCAGACATTACCAAAGGTCTATATTGCTCATGAAACTCCTCATGCTTATCCATCCAAACACCTCCACGTCCTACTGCAGAATGAGACTACTCCACAGTCGCAAGGGTCCCCCTACTGTCAGAATAGGGGAATTTCCCCGGTGTCCTGGCCAAATTTCCCCCATTCACTAAAAATACCACCAACAGCTTAATCTGGTTCAGTTTCAGTTGGTTAACATCTGTATCCCCCCTCCCCCCGGTCCCCCTGAAAAAGGGACTCAGTGGGTCTACCGGGTCAACAAAATTCAATAAATAAATAAATACTGGCCTTGACAGATCTGGTTTCCATTGATCAACAAGTTGTTGGAGGGTCATCCGAGACAGTTGCCACTTCGGACGCACCTCCTGACACAGGGACCCCTGGTCCATCCCAACCTGCACTCCCTTCATCTTCATGCCTAGCTCCTGAGGAGATAGAAGTGGGCAGGTTCAAAGTTTCTCAGAGAATCTAACAGGTTCTCTTGGCAGTGTGTAAGCCCTCCACCAGCAAGACTTTATTTTATTTAGCTTTTGTTGACCGGGTGGGGTACACTAGGCAGACATTTGCCCATTTTCAGGTACGACCCAGGAGAGATACAATACAATACAGTGGATACAGAAATAAGACAATGATAACATTTTGAGTGAAAGAGAAGATTATACACTTAACCATACTACAAATTTAACCATGGCATAGCAATGGGGGGCAGGATATAAAACAACAAAAATATAACTATGTGTTACATAGAGTAGACAAACAATTGAAGCAATCGAGAGCCAGTGCAGCCTAAGGTGGTTAAGTAGCAGAGTTGGGCAAGGCAGAAGAACAAGACTGAAAGGAAGAGGAGGGAGAACGGTAAGTAGGGTGGGAGAGAGGACAGGTGTAGGGTAGGGGGAGAGGAGAATAGGATGGATTAGGGACAGGTACATTTAGATCAGTGGATTAGCAGGAAGAGGAGCTGTTTTTTGAAAGTGCTACTACTGACGCAGGAGCACAAGGCAGCCAGGAAGGAGTTCCATTATACAGGAGCTTCAGAGGTTAAGGCCATGAAACCATACTTGGATCGTGACCTAGGGACAGTTAGTTGCACATAGTTGGAGGATCTGGGAGCATAGTGTTGTGAACTGGGAACTAAGAGGGGAGGCCAATGAAAGAGGTTTCTGTGAGATAATGTTGTGAGCCAATTTGCTGTAGGGTAGGGCCAACCAAGTTTGCTCTAGAGAGAGCAGTAATGTGTGTGATGGTTGCAGGATAGAGCGAACCTACAAATATTATTGTAGCTTTCCATCCACTTATGGTGGAGAGATGTTGAGGATAAGGCAAACATGAGCAGGCCATAGGACAATCTGGGAAGGAGAAGGCCACGAGCAACTGCAATACGTACTGAGAGAGAGAGAGAGAGAGAGATGGCTTTTAGCATGGTAAGCTATACCTAGACTGGAGTTGACTCCCTTACAAACCAAGTGAATGTGAGTTGAGAAGTCTAGGGAGGGATCCAGTGTAATTCCAAGGTACTTAAATGCGGTGACTGTATTTAAAGGGGTGCCATTGTCCATTGCTACCAACAAGGGTATAGATATTTTTTTTTGTTTGAGTGGGGTTCCCAAAAGCATGGCTTGGGATTTGGAGTAGTTCATAAGGAGTTTGCTGTCCCTGAGCCAGGACTGTACTGTGGACAGGTCGGAGGTTAGGTCGCAGTTTGTGTGAGTTATGTCAGGGGAGTGACAGAAGAACACCATATCGTCTATATAAAGGATAGGGCTTGTTTTGTTAAAGCAGTGTGTGATAGAGTTAATATGAAGAGAGAACAGCAGGGGCCAAGGATGGATCCCTGTGGGACACCAAGGGGGCTGGTAAGATACTCAGAGACAGTTGGGCCAATTCTGGTGCGCTGTTGTCTGTTGGAGAGATAGCTGGAGAACCATGGTAGTGCACTATCTGAAACTCCTAATGACTTAAGTCTGTTATGGAGTATGGGGTGGTTGATGGTGTCAAAGGCCTTCGTTAAGTGTACAAAGACAGTGCCGAGGTGACCTAGATCAGATGCAGAGTAAATCGCATTAGTCAGGGTGAGTAGTGCTGTGATATTTATGAAAGCCATGTTGTGCAGAACATAGCAGATCATGCTTTTCCAGGTAAGTTGTTAGTTGAGTAGCAACAACTTTCTCGAGTATTTTGCTGAATACGAGGAGTATTGCTATTGGCCAGTAGTTAGATAGGGTCTTGGGATTTTGTTTTTTAAGAATGGGTATGATATTTGCGTGTTTCCATCCCCTGGGTACTGCACCTGCAGTGAGGGAGAGATCGATAATAAGTATAAGGGGAGGGGTGAATTTCCAGGCTGCCAGTTTCAGGAGTTTGGTGTCAAGACCATCTGGGCCTTCGTACTTGGTTTCAGGTAGTGAAAGAAGGAGTTTACGCACTTCAGTAATGGTGACTGATTTAAAGACGAAGGTGGGGTGGGAACTGGGAGGAGGTTCTGGCATATGTGCAGCAGCGGGATCTGTCATAGGGTTTAGTGCAGCACTGACCGCCGATATAAAAGAGAATTGTTGGCTAAAAGCATTGGATATAGTAGTTAGTTTATTACAATTGATTCCATTGATTTCAAAGTCCAGAGGGGTGCTAGGATTAGAATGCCCCAGGGATTCCATGAGACTTTTCCAAAAGCTGCTAGGTATATTATGTGAGGCAGCTAGCTTCTCTCTATAAAATGTGCTCTTATACTGCCTAATGGCAGTCTTGCATTTGTTTCTTAGTAGCCTACTCCAGTCATCAGTAGAGTTAGATGTTTTGTAAGTGACCCAGCTTTTATCCCTCTCTTATAGTAACGGTGTTAATTACCATTATTATTGTTATTATTATTATTATTCAATATACTAAGTCCTCGGGGGGCCTGTCTTTACCAGGCGTACAGGAAATCGGAGGGGTTTAGAATGTAGGCAGTTAGTAGAAGGCAGCAAGAAGAAACAATATTACTATAGTGAGTAATTTTTTCTTCAAGCCTCTCAGCAGCTCCTCTTCATAGGGGCCCTCCTAGACACTTCCAAGGCGAGGGTGTTTTTCCTGGAGGACAGGAGGACTGACATTCTCCAGATGGCTTGCTACATCATGGAGAACACTTATGTACAAGCTCATTCAATGCAATGGATGTTAGGCCTCATGGCCTCGTCTGTATTCATGGTACCTCTAGCTTGGCTACACATGAGAACCACCCACTGGATGCTCAGCACGCAGTGGTCATCAATTGTACTTCCACAGTCTTACCCCATCAAAGCAACAGAGCCTCTGAGGAGATCACTTGCATGGTGGATTCAGGAGGACAACCTTCTTCAAGGTCTCCCCTTTGCCCCACCAGAGTCTCAGATTACCATCACCATGGATGCATCTCTGCTTGGCTGGGGAGCTCACTTCCAAGATTTCCACACTCGAGGAGTGTGGACCCAGGAGGAGTCTCATCTACATGTAATCCCTAGGTGGCGTTATCCCAAGGGCTACTACACCTGCCTGCTTGGCTAGTAGCAGGTTAAGTTCAAGTTCAAGTTTCAAGTTTATTGCAGGAAAACTCCATTGAGCAAGCTCATTCACAAGGAGGTCCTGTGACATAAACACTTAAAGTACAAACACAGATAGGTAATAACAGTATATACATGAAATACACGTTACATGATACAGGCTGGATATACATACAAGGGTACCACATAGGGTGACCGCAGGTGGTAAACATTGATATGAGACAGGGAAGCGACTTATAGGTCGCATACTGATAAATGAAACATGATGACTGGTGTGATTTGATTTAATCAAATCAAATCAAATATACAGTATTTTGGCAGCTAGAACAAACAACAGTCTACAACTGATATGGGAGGGAGGAGAGATTTGATAGAGTAGCAGTGGAGCGTAAGCAAAGATAAAGCCAGGAGTAGAAGGGGAAGGGAAAGCAGTTAATATGACAAATCAATTACACCTTACCAGTGGATAAATATGGCACATGGGGAAGGAAGAGACTTAATGACAGTTACAGGTGTCTTTTATTTTGGCTGAACTTAGCGATTTGTAGAAGTTTATTGAAACTGTGCTAGTTAGTTTCAGTACGGTTTGTAATTGGTTCCAAATGGAGGGAAGGGCATATGCAATAGCACGTTTACCAAAGGAAGTCCGCGTCCTTGGTATGTCAAGCATAATAAAGTCAGATTTTCTTAACGAGTATGCACTATGTGAGATACTAATAAGGGAAAAGAGATAGCTTGGCAATTTCTGCAGGAGCAGTTTAAGAGTCCATAGCCCAGCATGGAGCAGGCGCTAGTAGTAAGGGATGTCCAACCAACAGCTGCATATAAGTCACAGTAGTGAACGGTAAGGGAGTTGGTAATGAACCGTAACGCACGGTGATAAAGGGATGTCCAGTTTACTTAGATTTGCAAGAGTGGTGGAGGAATAGATTACATCGCCATAGTCGGTAGGGGAGAAAAGTGGCCTGTACAAGCTTGTTTCGAGTTTCAAGGGGAAAAGGGCTCATTTCTGTAGAAGAAACCTAACCTTGCTTTTAACCTTCTAGAGACATCTTCGATGTGGTCACTGAAAGATAATTTATTGTCGATCCAGATACCTAGATATTTAAATTTGGTTACAACTTCCAGAGGCTCGTTTAGCGTGGTGACAATGAAGTCTTGGGCAAGAGTATTGGGGGGGCCTGAGACAGCACTGCGGGAGAATATCATCGCTTTAGTCTTCTTGGCATTGAGCAGAAGCTTTGCCTTTATTAAATTATGCTCAAGTTGTGCGAGTCCGCTGAAGCACTCCCTTGACTTCAGATAATGATGAGCCAGAAGTATAAACACAGTATCATCTGCCAAAAGGTGCAGATTGGACGTAGATATGTTAGTATCTAAGTCATTGATGTACAGAAAACAAGATAGGGCCTAAGATGGATCCTTGGGGACTCTCTTGCAACTGGCAAGGCAGCAGAAAAAGCCTCGCCTTTACTTTTTGGAATCTTCCAGTTAGGTAGCTAGAGAACCACTGGGTGGTATGGTATGTGGCACCCAACTTTGCAAGGCAATTGACTAATAGTTTGTGATCAACAGTATCAAAAGCTTTACTGAGGTCCAAAAAGACTGCACCAGTTACCTTCTTAGCATCTATAGCAGAGATCCAATCATTGGTTACTTTTGCTAGTGCAGTGATTGTGCTATGATTAGCCCGGAAGCCAGATTGAGCTGGGTTAATGAGAGAGAAGGTTTCCAAGTGAGATTTTAACTGAATATGGATCAGTTTTTCGAGAACTTTAGAAAGGATAGGCAATATGGAGATAGGCCTATAGTAGCAGGTTAAGGGGCCTGGGTAATGAAACAGGTGCCTCCACCTGGAGGTCAGGGTTGTTAGTGGTCAAACTAACCTGGGCACAGCCCTCCGGGACACTGTAACCCCTCTTTCCCTTCTAGTGACCTGAGCAATATACAATAATTACTTTCACAATGACCCTTATTCACCAGGCAATTACCCACAATGTTTGCACTTACCACCAGGGCTGTTTCCTCTAGCTTGACCCTGGAGACCCCCTATAAAGCAAGGTTAAGCACAGCAAATAGCAACAGTACAATACTTCTGGCACAAACTGGAACCACAGTCAGGTTAAATGCAAACAAAGTTAAATCTGATTTATTCAGGGGACTTGAACAAGGGAGGGGCGTAATCAGGTTGATTTGCTTAAAAGCTGTATTAATCAGACAGTTATGCATGCAGTTCAGAGTCCCTACTCAGTCACACACTCTGGGTTCCCAGGTAGGAAAATGGTGGGCTAGCCAGGAACATTGCAGCTGGTTGGGGCCCTGTGATGGAAGAAAGCAACATGCACAACACACACTATTTGTAATCCGGAGCTGGAGGGCTCAGTTCGTGAAAGAAAAGGCAACAAGACAATCAGATGACAACACTTTTAGATTTAGCTGTTGTTGCGGGGAGCTACCCTGATGTTTACTCATGATACCCAATACTGGACACAGGCAGGATGAAATCGAGACTGCAGGCTGTTGCACTGGAGTGCCCAGAGAAGCAGGGCCCACACGAATCACCGAGGCGTTGTTTCTGTTCAAGGCATTGCGCAGGAGGCTGATCCCCAGGCCGGTTTCTTGTCGATGACTTTCTCTGCGTAGCAGGTATTCTGGTTGGGCCAGTGTGGCAGGGCCCAGGCAAATGGAAATGGATACGGATTCAGTCCGTGGAGCTGGATACAGCCACCAGCAAGCAAAACACAGTTCAGACACACAGTAGGGAACCAAATCACGACCCACTATAAGCACACAGCACATTCTCATGTAAGAAAATTCCACTGTACCAAGCAAATGGCTCTCCGGTCGCAATAACAGAGTCTGTGCACAATCTGGGAGTTCAGAGGTAGTTGGAAGTCCTGACAGGCTGATCGCATTCAGTAAATCTACGGTCTTCTTCAGGTTAAAGCCTGGTCACAATTCAGTGGCTTAATTCACTCTCCAAATTCGGATTCAGTCCAAAAAAAGCTGAAGTTCCTTCTCAGGGACAACAGGCAAGCATGCAGGCCAAACTCAGACCTTTCCACAGTTCTCCTGTGTGAATCCACTATGGATTGCTGCTCAAAATATCTGGAGCTGTTACTTCTTCACTTTCCAACTCAGATCTAACTAAAACTACAAGCAATGTGGGACTTTCCCCAACATCCAAAAAGTTCAGTGGCTGATCTATCTGTCAGTCACAACAAGGGCTCCCCCTCCAGGTTATTTTAGGCGCCAAAAGCCCAAAACTACAATTCCTACAAGTTTTGGCCCCACCAAGCCCCTGTAGGCAGGCTCCATTTTAGAGTCCCAAATGTACTGATTGGCCCATTCTGACAGTCCAGGACCAAGATGATGGAAACAAATAGAACTGTCCATGCTGCTGCAAAGAAGGCAGGTTAGAACAAAGTGCAATATTATTACTACTCTAACAAATGATCAGCAAACAAGTACATCTTCTAACAGAGCTCCCTCTGCACAAGTAGCGATGGCAGAACCGAGCAGTTATCTGACAGCCCAGGTGGAACTCGAGCATAGAAACACTCAGCCCCCCCTCCCAGATTAATTATAATTGCAATCCAGGCAGCTCTTAAAGAGACAGTACACAGAGGCTATACAGGCACTCTCTGGCAATACATTTAAACTGCTAAAACGCAGAACACCAGCCTGGCAGTGAGCATTTAGGCAAGCTCAAGGAAGACTTTTCGGGAACCCCCATTTGTAGGGGGTTACATACACATACATGTTCTAGAGATGACAGTGATCCCATACACTGTTCAAGTCCTAGAAGAAGTCCTCTGTCACAAAGTAATTCTTCTTCAGACAGACAAAAAGGCTGTGATGTACTTCATCAACAAACAGGGTGGCATGCAGTCCTACCCCTGTGCAGTGAAGCCATGAAGGTATGAGAATGGTGCCTCGAACACAGTGTTCTGATTCAGGCAGTCTATCTGCCAGGAACTCAGAACAATCTGGTGGGTCACCTCAGCAGGACAGAGGCGGACCCTCATGAATGGTCACTTGCAGCAGACATTGTGCAATTGTTCTTTGACAAGTGGGGCAGTCTGAACGTGGACCTTTTTCAATCAATCAATCAAAATTTTATTTGCAAGTGCAATTCCATCAGATCAAAGTGCTTTACATGCTAAAATAGATTAAGATTAATACATACATCAATCAATACAAACAGAATATAAACATCTTAATAACATCAATCAATCAATATCAGTCAGATAGCGGTACAACTAGGTTTGTCCCCTCATCAGGAAATGCCTGGCTGAACAAGTATGTTTTTAATTCAGATTTGAAACTGTCAGTGGTCAGGCACACTCTAATCTGATGAGGTAGAGCATTCCATAGGGTCGGGGCTGCAAAAGCAAAGGTGCGTTCTCCCAAAGTCTTTAGTCGGACCCTAGGAACCTCTAGCAGTCACTTGTCAGTGGAATGGAGGGGGCCGTAGGGGTGCAGAAGATCTTGCAAGTAGCCAGGTTTTTTGCGTACCCACTCAATGCAAAACTGCCTCTATTCTGCTCCAGAAATCCCAGACCTGGCGTTTTCTGTTAGGATGCATTCAGACTGCAGTGGACAAGATGATTTCTGTATGCATTTCCTCCTCTACCCCTAATCCAGGGGGTGCTGCTCAGATTAGAGGTGCAGGTGGGCAAGATGATTCTAATTGCACCATACTGGCCTCAGCAGATCTGGTTTCCATTGATCAACAAGTTGTTGGAGGGTCATCAGAGACAGCTGCCTCTTCGAAGAAACCTCCTGACACAGGGACCCCTGGTCCATCCCAACCTGCACTACCTTCATCTTCATGCCTGGTTCCTGAGGAGATAGAAGTGGGCAGGTTCAAAGTTTCTCAGAGAATCTCACAGGTTCTCTTGGCAGTGCATAAGCCCTCCACCAGGAAGACTTTATTTTTAATTAGCTTTTGTTGACCGGGTGGGGTACACTAGGCAGACATTTGCCTATTTTCAGATACGACCCGGAAGAGATGCAATACAATACAATGGATACAGAAATAAGACAATGATACACTTTACCATAGTACAAATTTAACCATGGCATAGCAATAGGGGATGGATATAAAATGACATAAACATAACTATGTATTACGTAGAGTAGGCAAACAATTGAAGAAATCAAGAGCCAGTGCAGCCTAGGGTGGTTAAGTAGCAGAGTTGGACAGGGCAGAAGAACAAGACTGAAAGGAAGAGGAGGGAGAAAGGTGAGTAGGGCGAGAGAGAAAGAGGACAGGTGTAGGGTAGGAGGAGAGGAGAATAGGATGGATTAGGGACAGGTACATGTAAATTGGTCGATTAGCAGGGAGAGGAGCTGTTTTTTGAAAGTGCTAGTATTGACGCAGGAGCGTAAGGCAGCTGAGAAGGAGTTCCATTGTACAGGAACTGCAGAGGTGAAGGCAATGGAATCATACTTGCATCATGACCTAAGGACAGCTACTTGCACAGTGTCTGAGGATCTGAGAGCATAGTAGTGTGAACTGGGAACTAAGAGGGGAGGCCAGTGAAAGAGGTTTCTGTGATGTAATGTTGTGAGCCAATTTGCCTAGTGAGGAGTCAAGTAGGGCTGTAGGGGAGGGCTAACCAAGTTTGCTATAGAGAGAGCAGCGATGTGCAAGACAGTTGCAGGATAGAGCGAACCTACAAATATTATTGTAGCTCACCGCTCACTTGTGATGGAGAGATGCAGAGGATAGTGCAAACATGGACAGGCCATAGGACAATCTGGGAAGGAGAAGGCCACGAGCAACTGCAATGCGTGCTGAGAGAGAGAGAGAGATGGTTTTTAGCATAGTAGGCTACACCTAGGCTGGAGTTGACTCCCTTGGAAACTGAGTGATGTCAGTTGAGAAGTTTAGGGAGGGATCCAGTGTAATTCCAAGGTGCTTAAAGGAGGTGACTGTATTCAAAGGTGTGTCATTGTCCATTGCTACCAACAAGGGTATAGGTAGATTTTTTTGTTTGAGTGGGGTTCCAAAAAGCATAGCTTGTGTTTTGGAGTAGATCATAATGAGTTTGCTATCCCTGAACTGTACCACTGATGGGTCAGAGGTTAGGTCGCGGTTTATGTGAGTTATGTCAGGGGAGTGACAGAAGAACACCATGTTGTCTGCATAAAGGATAGGGGTTGTTTTGTTAAAACAGTGTTTTAGATAGAGTGATAGAGTTAATATGAAGAGAGAACAGCAGCAGGGCCAAGGATGGATCCCTGTGGGACACCGAGGGGGGTAGTAAGATACTCAGAGAAGGTTGGACCAATTCTGGTGCGCTGTTGTCTGTTGGAGAGATAGCTGGAGAACCATGTCAGTGCACTATCTGAAACTCCTAATGACTTACGTCTGTTTAGGAGCAGTGATGAAAGTGAACAGGAACGCACAGGAACTCAGTTCCTGTACCTTTTTTGCAGCAGGAACGGAGTTCCTGTACTTCTTCCCACTGACACTGAAACTGAAATTCTTAAACCAGCAGCATAATGACAGTTTCTGGGTCTGTGACCTGAAATCATCATTTCCATAACAACACTTGACTTGTACAACAATGTTATTTTCCTAGAAATACTTCAGTATCTCTAACTGAATCTATTAGTACCTAAACAGATAAACGTCTCTTGACACCGCTATCCTTCCGATTGAGGATCTTCATTCTGCATTTCACATTTGCCAATGCCTGACTTCCTGTACTTCTTGTCTACCACTTGCACCACTGTTTAGGAGTATGGGGTGGTTGACAGTGTCAAAAGCCTTTGTTAAGTCTATGAAGACAGCGCCTGTGAGGTGACCTAGATCAGATGCAAGTAAATCGCATAAGTTGGGGTGAGTAGTGCTTTGGTGGTACTATGATTTTACAAAAGCCATGTTGTGCAGAACATAGCAGATCATGCTTTTCCAGGTAAGTTGTTAGTTGAATAATGAAAACTTTCTCGAGTATTTTGCTGAGTACGGGGAGTATTGCTATTGGCCAGTAGTTAGATAAGGTCCTGGAGTTTCCTATTTTAAGAATGAGTATGACATTTGCACGTTTCCATCCCGCGGGTACTGCACCTTCGGTGAGGGAGAGATTGATAATACGGGTAAGGGGAGGGTTGAGTTGCCAGGCTGCCAGTTTCAGGACTTTGGTGTCAAGACCATCTGGGCCTTCAAACCTGGTTTCAGGTAGTGAGAGGAGTTTGTGCATTTCAGTATTGGTGACTGATTTAAAGAGGAAGTGGGGGCGGGGGATTGGGAGGAGGTTCTGATATATGTGCAGCAGCGGGGTCTGTTATAAGGTTCAGTGCAGCAGTGACCACCGATAGATAAGAGAATTGTTGGTTAAAAGCATTGGATATATTAGTTGGGTCGTTACAATTGATTCCATTGATTTTAAAGTTGAGAAGGGTACTAGGATTAGAATGCCACAGGGATTCCTTGACTTTTCCAAAAGCTGCTAGGTGTATTACGTGAGGCAGCTAGCTTCTCTCTATACAATTTGCTCTTATACTGCCTAATGGCAGTCTTGCATTTATTTCTTAGTAGCCTATAGTTATTCCAGTCGTGAGTAGAGTTAGATGTTTTGTAAGTGACCCTGCTTTTATCTCTCTCCTTTCCAGTATGGGGCAGGTGAGCCACTTTGTTTTATGGCCTATGACACGCCTACTGGTGAGTGGAGCATGTTTATTTTGTAGTTGAAGTAGGGTAGTATTGAAGTAATTTAGCGCATGGTCCACATCATCAGTGGTCCACAAGAGGGTCCAGTCAATGTTCGCTATGTTGTATATGTAGTCCATCTTATTGAAGAATGAATAGTCCCTACATTGAATGATCCTGGGAGGGGCATGCTCAATGCTAGCATGCCAGGTGCAGTAGATTGGGGAGTGATTAGTGATGGAGTCAGGAAGAGCCACAGCTGAAGAGATTTTGTCAGGATTTGGAACAAGAATTCAGTGAGTTAGGGTGATTGTTTGGGCTCTATTGGACAGTCTGGTGGGCTGAGTAATTATTTGGGAGAGGGTTAGTTTATTCAGCAATAAGTCAATGGAATCATTTGACCAGCTGAGCCAGTTGATATTGAAGTCACCTAGGATGACAAAGTCGTTATTAACTAGTGGTTCCAGAGAGTCAATAAAGGAGGAGAGTTTACCTAGGTTGTTTGGGGGAGGGATGTAAACACATAGTATGTGCAGTTTTTTGGAATCGCCAAACCTTAGAGTTCCAGCACAGAGTTCAAAGGAGGCAACCTGTGGAGGTGAGGGTGGTGAGAGTGAAGCGAAATTGTAGTGATTCTGGAAATAAATCATGGTGCCTCCATCACGCTTGGGGGGGGGTGAGGCCTGTTGTTTCTGATGAAACTGTATCAAGGTAGCTCACAAAGAGTGTTGGTCACTGAGGGTTTCAGCCAGGTTTCAGTTAGGCATAGTATATCCGGTTGGTAGTGTGATGTCCAGGCAGTTAACTCAGTGATATTTCGCTTAAGACTCCTAATATTTAGGTGCACACGTTTCAAACTTTTAGTAACACCTGAGGGGGATGGAGAGAGCGAGGTGGGGGTGGCAAGGCCAGGACCAGGGCTGACTTCAATGTCCCCAACTGTGATAAGGAGAAGACTAAGCCAGAGCAGTAAGACCACTAAGTTTATATATTTGCCTTTATTATACAAAATACGGAGTGCAAGTGACAACGTTTGAGGTAACGCACTATAGGGAGCCAGAGTCTAGTAGGACCTGTCAGTTTGACCTCTGTGGTAGAGAAAGTGATGGAATCACTTCTGAAGGAAAGAGTTGTTGAGTACCTAGAGGTCAGTGGGGCACAGGACCCAAGGCAGCATGGGTTCACAGCGGGAAGGTCATGTCAGACGAATCTAATTGATTTCTTTGACTGGGTGGCCAAAGTAGAAGACCAGGGAGGGGCTCTGGACATGGCCTACCTAGACTTTAGCAAGGCATTTGACACAGTCCCACACAAAAGATTAATAGTCAAATTAACCAGCCTGTGAGTGGGTCCCAGGGTGGTAACCTGGGTAAAACATTGGCTGGACAACAGGACACAGAAGGTAATTGTAAATGGAGTCCAGTCTGAAGAAAAAGGGGTTACTAGTGGAGTACTGCAGGGTTCAGTACTGGGTCCAGTCCTTTTTAATGTCTTTATAAGAGACACTGCAGAGGGACTAGGAGGGAAAGTATGCCTATTTGCAGATGACACAAAGATCTGCAACAGGGTTGATACACAAGGAGGTGTGGAAAGGATGAGAAGGGACTTGGCAAGATTGGAGGAATGGTCAGAAGTATGGCAGCTTGGATTCAATGCAAAGAAGTGCAAAACAATGCACCTGGGAAGGGGAAGATTACCCAATGGAGGGGAGGTAGTAACAACAACAAAAATGGAAAGGGACCTGGGGGTAATCATAGTAGATGACCTTAAGGTTAGTAAGCAATTTGTGAAGGCAGTAGGGAGGGCTGGTGGGATACTGGGATATATAGGGAGAGGCATCACCAGCAGAAAACAGGAAGTTGTTATCCATCTGTACAGACAGTTGGTGAGACCCCATCTGGAGTACTGTGTCCAGTTCTGGAGACCCCATCTCTGCAAGGACATAGACAGGATAGAGGCAGTCCAGAGGAGGGAAGCTAAAATGGTGCAAGGTCTGCAAGAGAAGCCATACGAGGCGAGATTAAAGGAGCTTAATAAGTATACCCTTGAGGAAAGGAGGGAGAGGTGGGACATGATAGAAACTTTTAAGTACCTCAGTGGAATCAACAAAGTCCAAGAGGGTAGCATCTTTCAGAAAAAGATATGTGTAAGAACAAGGGGACACAATTTGAAGATGGGGGCGGTTCAGGGTCAATGTGAGGAAGTATTTTTTCACAGAGTGGATGCATGAAGCAACCTTCCTGAGGAGGTTGTGGGGTCTATAGCTGTGGGAGAATTCAAGAATGCATGGGACAGACATAAGGCAATTTTTGTGGGGAGTAGGAAGAAATAGGCTGTTGGCTAACTAGGATCTGCAGCTTATCCTGTAGGTAGGGAAATGGGCAGACTAGGTGGGCCAAGCAGTCCTTATCTGCCATCAAAGTCTATAGGTCTAGAGGTCAATAAGGAAAGGGATGGTGTCTACAAGGTGAACTGTGAGTGCAAGGGCAACTAGAGCAGTAGGGATTAGTAGTGTTGAAGGGTGTCTACAGTATTTGGCCATGCTGGAATGAAGCAAAATTACTGAGGTATTATGGAGATGGTAGCTAGCCAAGATAGGTTAAGAGTAAGGGGCCGGGACTCATGAGGATAAGGTGGAAGGTGAAGCGGTCAATGATAGCTTAGAGAGCAGTTAGAGAGTAGTGGCAGGGACGGGAGAGGTTAATGGCAAAGTTCAAGTAGTTTAAAAGTTTAACAGTACAGAGCTCTATAGATAGTGCAGGCTAGGAGGTGGATAGGAGCCCTCTGGAGGCCAACGTGTATAAAGTACAAGTGGAAAAGTTGGTACTTAGCAAATTACAGGAGATAGAGCTGCCCACTAGTCATGTGACAAAGGGAGACTATAAATAAAATGTGCCGAGTAGGGTGGGTGGCGGAGCCAGTGCACAGCACCGGTGGGGAACTAAAATTCAAGCTCAGCCTAGCGTGGCAAGAAGTAGATAAAATAAAATGGGCTACAGTGAAAAATAAGGGGAGCCATAAATTAAATGAAATCAAATTTAGCTGTAAGGAAATTTAATTTAATAGCTACAGTTAATGACACCAAGAAGCAGCAGAGCTGTGAGTTGCGAGCCTTAGGGGCTGGGAGCCGCAAGAATGAAAATAAAATGCACCAAAGTTTAAAACTGCGATGCAGGGGAGCAGTCTTCGAGCGAGTCCAAGGGGTCCACACCTTCCTACTGTGCTGGTGGTTGGCCAAGGAGATTCTTCAGTGGGCATAAAGCCCAGGGCAGGTCGGGACTTCCTGGAGCGCTGGTGGTCTGTTGGGGAGCCCTGCAGTGAGCATAAAGCCCAGGGCAGGTACACTGCTAAATGTAAGCATTTCTCGCTATGGTATGCTAAGATCCCTTTAGATCCATTCCACTGCCCATCAAATAAAGTGCTGCAGTACCTGTCAGACCTTTCGGATGCAGGATTGCAGTATTCAATGGTAAAGGTACACCTTCACATGCTTTCTGCCTATCATAAGCCAGCCCAGAATATGTCTCTGGCTCAGCTGCCTTTGTTCAAAAGATTCCTCAAAGGCATTCTGCACACAAGGCCCCCGGTTAGAAAGCCGGTTGCTGCCTGGGATATTAATCTCATGCTGGATATGCTCACTCGAAAACCCTTTGAGCCTCTAGCCACATGTGATTTGAAGTTTATGACCTGGAAGACTGCCTTTCTGGTGGCCATCACTTCCGTTCGCAGGATCTCTGAAATACATGCCTTAGTCATGGACCCTTCTTATACTGTCTTTCAAAAAGACAAGGTGGTCCTCTGTACTCACCCTAAATTCCTACCCAAAGTGGTTTCAGAATTCCACTTCAATGAGCCATTGGTTCTCCCCACTTATTTCTCTAATTCCCAAAATGAAGGGTAACACACCCTTCATTCTCTGGATGTTAAGAGGGCCTTACAATTCTACATCAATAGGACTGGGGACATCCATCAAGCAAAGCAACTCTTTGAGTCTTTCAATATGGCCTGGCTGGGTCAACCGGTACCCATCAGATGTATCTCAGTTTGTATAGTGGCATGCCTTAGCCATTGCTACTCTATGACACAGGTCAAGTTCGAAGACCAGGTACATGCCCACTCGACTAGAATGGTTGCTGCGTCCCTGGTGAAGATATGCTCTGTTCCCATTGCTGATATTTGCAAAGCGGCTACTTAGAGCTCAGTGCACACCTTTGTGGAGCACTGCGCTCTGGATGTCAATGCCAGAAAGCATGCTTCCTTTGGCAGGACATTCCTTAATTTCATTCTGTCCTGAGTGAGCTCGGTGTCCTGCCGCTGTGCTTGGGGGATTGGTTTAACTTGGTACTCTAACCCAGAAGTATGAATAAACGGTGAAGACTTTAAGTCCAGGAAGTTATGAAAATTACATACCTACCGTAATTCTTAATCTTTTTGGACAAGTCTTCACCATTTATTCATACGCCCACCCACCATCCCCCAAGCTCACTCAATCTGTTTCTGGTCTTCACTCCCTCATTTGGTTTGGACTGTGAAGACATTGTTTAAATTGACCCTTCTTATACGGGTCAATCGGGCTATCTTATCCCCTTGTTAGGTTAGGTGTTTCCTAGTTTTTATTATGCTGCGCCTCCTCGGTAAAAAAGGTACTGAGGCAGTTGGCTGGTTGACACCGAGGTAGCCTGCACAGGCGTGAGCTATTCTCACTGTGCCACACATGCACGGTCCTACCACAGCGCTGGTCCTCCTGAAGATTTTTGCTCCTGCAGGATCCTAGCACCTCTGGCTTGAACACAGAAGTATGAATAAACAGTGACGACTTATCCAAGAAGATCAAGACTTATGGTAGGTGCGTAACTTTCATTTACTGTGGCAGCAGGGCTGTGTCCAGTCCACTGCCGCTCCAGAGAGGGGGTGGTTCTGGCGACGGGCAGTCCAATATTCAGGGAGGAAAGAAAAAATTACTCACTGTAGTAATGTTTCTTTTCATGGATTCCTCACCATATTTACACTTTATGCATCCATCTCCATGCAGAGAGATGCCCTGGGGATGGAACCTTATTTAGGTGATAGAATTTAGAATGTAGGATCTTCCCTTTATCAGTCTTCACCGTTCATCACTGGTGGGTACTAGCCAGAGGGCACAGGACCCCATGGGAAGCTTTGCTTTAGAAAAAGCTTAACTGCTTTACGAGGGAGGGACGATGTTGGGAATGGTGCCACTCTTGAGGCCAACGCGTTGCACCACACTTGTGAGTTGGCCGGTAAATAACGCATCCCTTCCACTCCCTCAGTTCTGCTCTTCCTGCCATTGAGGTAGCAGGTGCTTTTTGGGACAGTATTCTTCTCAACTGTGTCACTCCGAAAAAGTCTAGTTTTCTTTGTTCTGCTCTTCTTTTTATTGTTTCTCGTCACTGTTCTTGATACCGATTTTGATACAGTTCAGTTTGATGTTGTGCCTTTTCCTTTTTTATTTTTTATTTCTGCAGCAGATTCATGGGTTCGGGGTGTAAATCTTCGAAGGCAGGGACCTCCCCATGCGTCTGTGCCCCTGCAGAAGTTGCTTCACCATTATGGACCCACATGATCGGTGATTCACTTGCCTGGGGACTGATCACGACATGAACGGGTGCAATGCCTGTTTCAGCTTGGACTACTGCACCCTAGAACTGTGCTTGGCAAGGTTGGGATGCGATTCCCCAACCTTTGGAGGCAAGCAATGCACACGGGCCACCAAGGTAAGGTCTTTAGGCCTGGGGGCTACGTGCACCCAGGGAGAGCAGGCGACTAAGGACTCGAGTCCCGCTGAGCCCCACATCTGGTAGAGCGGTCAGGAGTGCATTTGGCCTCCTCTGGGTGGCTGGCTGTGGGTTGCTTTAGGCCAGATTCTCCCTTGGAGAACCATCAGACCCCAGTGTTGAGGCCTCAGCTACATGCGGGGCTTACTCTGGAGGTCACTTCAGGGGGGTGGTGGTCTCAGCTCCTGACCCCAAGTCCGGAGTTCGTGAGTGGGACCCTCCTCCCACCACTGTGGAGTCCCTTCCTGACACCATTCTGAGTGTTCTGGCAGGGTGACAGGGGTCATTTCTCTGGGTGTTTTCATTGTCTCCCCCCCCTCAGATTCGGGGAGTGACTTGGAGGGTTCAGAGTGCAATGTGGCTCTTCAGAGCAGTTGCCCACTGGACTTCATTGGGGGTCTTCCAGAGAATCTGACCTGGATGTTGACACCGAGCTCGACGCTGCCCAAGTCTCTAGCACCGCGGTCAGTGCTGATGAGGACTCCGTTGCTGTTCTCGTTGCCGCCATGGGTGATGACACCGCCTGCAGCTTTGTGCCTAGGGTCAGCACCAGGGATGGCACAGTGATCGGTGCCATGCCTGCTGGCAGTGCTGGCATCTGGGATGGCACCATTCATGATGTCAGTATTGTGGCCAGCGTTGACTTTGATGTCAGTGCTGTGGCGGGTATTGGTGCTGCTGTAGTTGGTGCCGAGGTAGGTACCATGTTGGGGGTCAACTCCAATGTTGGTGCTGTGGAGGGGTCCAGCGCCATTTCAGGCACCGCTCTCTGGGACGGTGCCACCTTGGGGCCCATACCTGAGGGAGGGCCCGGGGTGGCTGTGGGTTCCCTTTTTGTTGCTGCTTTGGCGTGGAGGGAGTCGGAGGCCAACCTGGGAGCCGGCTTCTACATTCTTCCTTCTCTTAGGTCATTGGCTTTTGGGAGTCCTCAGTCAAGGGGCAGGTCCCTGTCCTCTTCAGGGAGGCTGGGGGATCGGGCCTCATCTCATCCTGCCCAGGGGGGGCTTCGGCCACCCATGGGCGGAGCCAGAGTGTGAGTCCGGCCACTTCTTCTTCTCCTAGGGGATGGAGTCCTGCATCAGGTGGGGACAGGGGCCTCCCTGTCGGGCACGCTGGGCTCCGGTCTCCCTACCAGGGGTCTTCCCCTTTAGGGTCCCTGCTGGCTTTGGGGTGTTTCAACAGCAGAGGGATTCTGGGCAATGCATTCCCCTCCTGGTGGAGGGGTCCCCCGTTCATGTCTCTGACCCTAGCGGAGCGGATCAAGTCCCTCAGGACAACACTTTCCAGCCCGGATCCACTTTGCATCCTCTTCCTCTTCTCCCAGGTCTCTCTGGTCCCTTTTGGCCCCTCACCTGGGAAGAGAATAGGGCTGAGGTGGATTCATTCCCACAATTCTGTAGGGCCATGGATGAGATGGTTTTCTCATCTCCAGATATGGCTCCGTTGTTCCCTATGTGGAGCCCCTCCGCGTCATTGGCTTCCTCCTTGGAAGAAGAGGAAACCCCCTTTATACCACTCATCGGATGATGATTTCACTGCATATCAGTGATTCCTGGTGATGATGCTGGCGGAGCTAAATCTTACACCCTCTCAAAGCTGCAATACCCAGTGTGTGACTCTTGTACTCCTGGGAGAATACAGCCTGGAGTCTCTGGTCATTCCTCCATGGCCGTGACCTTTCGTGGAGGAGTTGTACAGTGCCTGGCAGTCACCTGCCTCCTCTTCCCCTGCCCCGGGAGACTGCCAGCCAGGGCTGCAGTAATGGGGGGGAAGTGGGGAAGTTGTCTGGGGCCCTGAGCTCAGGAGGGGCCCACCTGAGGAGCTGGCATTACCCCTGGCATTAGCTGGTTTGGGAAACAGGGGCCCATTTCAAGTGACTTGTCTGGGGCCCCAAAATTCATAGCTGCAGCCCTGCTGCCAGCATCGGTATTGTGCCCCCTCAGGGTCTCCAGGATCTTTCCGCCACCTCAGGTTTGGAATGGCTGGACACCCATTCTGGGTGTCTTCACTTTACAGGAGACCATCCTCCGGATGCAGACTCTGTGGAGTTCGATCGCTGGGGCAAGAGGGATTTTGCCCAAGCTCATCTCTTGTTAGCAATAGCAGCACATCAGGCACACATGGCAACCTATGTGAGGCACCTGGGGGCTGAATTGCGAACCTTCCTTGCAGCCTTGCCTGATTGCAAGGTGACCAGGCGAGCCATTGTCATCTCCACAAGGGGTCAGGAGCTAGTGAGACACCAGGCGAGGGCATCATACGATGCCAGTGCAGTAGCTTCCAGACTGATGGGATCAGCGGTCTGTATTAGGCAGGCGGCATGACTTCACCTATCCCGGTTGTCACCCCTGGGCTGGTGTAGGGTGACTGCCTCGCCTTTCCGCAGGGCCCAGTTTTTCTCACGAAGAGCCAGGCGGGAACTGTCGGGGCACCCTTCTTCTCCTGCGGGGTAGGGGACCCGTCCTGACTTGCAGTAGGTGGTGTGTCTAACTAGACCTGTTATGGGTCCTCCCTCTTTGTGTCTCCCCCCAAATTCAGCCTACAGGGAGGTACCGGTCCACTTTGTGGGCTTGGTTCTCACCCACCAGTGATGAATGGTGAACATTGATATAGGGAAGATATGTAAATTATGTACTTACTGTAATTCTTGATCTTCCTTTATATCTTCACCATTCATCACTGTATCCCACCCTCCATCCCCTCATGGGCCTCAGCGTCAGAGCAGTGCCTCCTCCCTGCTTGCCCCCCCCCAGTTGATGCCAACTGTGGGCTCAGTCCCACTGGTACCTCCAAGTTCTCTGCCACTTCCCGGAAGCAACAGGGGCCCACTTTGGGGGGGAGGGCAAAGAGTGGGGCTCTGGCCCTTACCTCAGTTCCCCGGGGTTCCTTTCTTAGGCTGTGCCAGGGTTGGCTCTGCTGCAAGTCTCCCACCTCAGTGGGATATTCCCTGGTTCTCTGTTAGGATTGGGACCCCAGGGACCCAATATGTCTTGTTTTTCTGCCCTTTCAGTGTTGGGCCTCTTCAGAGGCCTACCACTAGGGGCATAAGTCTTCAGACGCCAAGATCAGGAAACCTACGAAGTCCTGTCTTGTCAGATCTCCTACTTAGGAGATCCCTCCTATCTACCCCGGGTCCTTGGACCCTGTCTAAAAATAGGCAGGGGGGAAGGGGCATCTCTTGGACCCCCCACCCAGTCAGAAAATGGAGAGAGAGAGGAGCACTAAGGCCTGGTGTTTTCCTAGTGGGCCTAAAAGCTATTGTCAGACGTGTCTCCCACCAACCCTCTTTTCTTGTCAAGAGCAGGTTCCCTCTCCTAGGTTTCAGATACCCAGCCCCTGGGCTACGCCCTGAGGTTTTTTTAAAAAAAAAAAGGAGGGGTGAGCACAGCGGTTTCCCATCTAGAGAGCCGAGATGAAAAATTTCAGTTGATCGGGCCCACAGGGGAATGGTGTGAGGGAGTATTATTATATTATCCTCTTCCTCCTTCCTCCTCCTGCTCTTCTTCTTTGTTTCTGGGTTCTGCCAGAGGTTGGGGCTCCAGGTCCGCACCCTCTTAGGTCCATTTAAAAAAAATCACCTGTCCTCTCCTTTCGGCTTATTCCTTTTTCAGTTCATATCCTTTCCTTTCAGTATCCCTTTGGGCTTCCTGCTCACCCTCCACCCTTATTTTTCTCTTATCTAGTTTCCTCTCCGATGAGCAGAACTGAGGGAGTGGAAGGGACAGCTTCAGTTACTAGACAAACCGCAAGCGCCACACAAGGTCTCCAATGTTGTCCCTCCCTCTTAAAGCAGTTAAGCTTTTTCTAAAGCAAAGCTTCCCGTGGGGTCCTGTGCCTCTGGCTGGTACCCACCAGTGATGAATGGTGAAGATATACAGGAAGATCAAGAATTACGGTAGGTACGTAATTTACATTTTAAACTTTGCACTCACGCTCCACCCTGGCAGTTACCTCAGATTTTCTTCGAGGATATCTCCTCCATTAGGCCACTCCTTTGGAACTATAGCCGTAGACACTAGGACCACATAGAAACCTTTGCTAGCCAGGGGCCACCCATGACAATGTTCTATGTCTGCGTCTATATAAACATGGTCGACCCTGTCACTCCTCAGTTCCTTTCCTGGCGTCAGTCATCCTCTTTGGACCTGCTGAAGGAAATGCTGTCAACTAGCCATTACCATTTATTCTTTTACTTTATTTAATAATTTATTTTGTCATCTCTGTGTGCTGCCAAAGTCGAAACAGCCTTTATTTTGATCCTGTAAGTGTGGAAAGAAAATTTACAAAGATGCACACGCCATCAGTGTGTGCTGCTTGGGTCTGTCTCACAACATGAAGACTTGTGAGATTTGATTAGATATGGCCATGTCCCTGGGTTCACTTTCATTTTTTGAAATCACTCTACTGTGATGGTGAAGAGGGAGACCTCACTTGAACTGAATTGATCATGTTTATAAGGGGATGCGAGGTACTCTACCCGATTAAAAAACACAGACAACACTCTTAATCCTTGTTTTACTCTTCAGTGACAAATCATATTTATGTTGTTTCTTTCATCAATTTCCAGATACACACACACACATCTTATCACTGTGCTCTCATAATGTAAATCAGGCAAACATTTCAAAACCCTTCTGGTTTCATCTTCAGAGCTTGAGGGCTTCATAAACATAAAAATGTATAAATCAAAAGTTAATATCTGTCTGCTTGTGTTGTTACAAAAATTAATTCCTCTATTTAAATAATATTTATACACATTCTGTGAAGCGCGAAGCGAAAGGATTAAGCTTGTCACGCTTGGTGACCTGAGTTGATGCCCCGAGCCTGGGTACCAGGAGTACAGACCGGCAGGAGGAGGCATTCACAGCGTCCATTGGATGGCTCCCAGGGGGGTGTGACCAGCCTTGGCACCTAGAGATGACTTGGGTACCATGCTTGGGGGGGCATGATGCCTTGACACACCCCCTGCATGTCCCCGCCCAAGGTCGCCTGCGCTCACGCAAGGCCAAGAACTGTTGTGGGCAGGGCTGAAAATGAGAAAAGAGCTCCTCGCCTGACCGGATGATGACTGCTGGCTCCTGCAGCCACAAAGACCCGGAGACAGCCCAGACCAGCCCTGCAGCCCTGGGATGCAAATTCGCCAGCAAGGCACGCCCCCCCCAGAAGAAAGGGACCCTCCCAACGAAGGGATACGTCGGGCTACCCAGTAAACTGCAGTATGGGTTGGTGGATGGTGGAAGGGGTCGGGTGGGCATCAGAGACCTTGGCATTCTGAAGGAATGGCTGGATGTGGGTGCCATGTGGGAGGAGCATAAACAGAAAAAAAATACAAATAATATTTACAAAGTTGTTAACCAGGGAGGGAGGACTAGGCAATTCTGCTTATTTTTAGCCTCGTCCCCGGGGAGGGGATTTATTTATTTTGCTATTAATTTATGTAGTTTTTGTTGACCAGGAAAGAAGGACTAGGCAATTCTGCCTATTTTCAGCCTTGCCCCGGAGAAAGGGGGATACAGATAGTATCCAGCTGACACTGAACCAGCTTAAGATGTTGGTTGTATTTTTAGTGAATGGGGGAAATTTGGCCAGGACACCAGAGAAATTCAGAAAAAAAGTAAATCCAGCACTCCACACTCGTTCAAAATTCAGTGAGGCTATTTTTTGTTTAAAAATAAAATAATACAATAGGAAGCATGAAAAATTAAAACGCTTAAAGTGCAAAATAAGAATCTTCAACCTCCACTAAGCTTCCAGCCTCATCGGAGAAATTCCCTCCTCTTTTTGAGATATGCCATGGGGTCTTTAATGTCCACCTGAACATCCAGATGGGACCTGCTATGTAATAAGTAAGTAATAAATCACTAATGTGCAGGCAGAACTGACCTGCTAACTTATGGTCCAGAAATAATTATATATTGTGTTTTCACACTGGCTGGCTATAAAACTCACCTGTTATTTTCTCTATATATGAGGACATATATGTTTGTCGGCTTTTAATCTGTATTTAAAAAAAATATATAAATTATTCCTCTCAAGTAATTTATTTTGTTTAATTTCTTCAAAGTTATCAGATGTAGTGCATAAAATCCATACTACTTGCCTGCATGAGTAGATTCATTTTCTGTTTTCGCTCAAATATAAGCTCTCTATGGGGAGATGGAAAAGTGTAAGTGTGGTTTTATTCCTCGGTTCCCCACCCTGCAAGCTTGTTTAAAAAAAGATTTTATCCTGTATTTTCCACTCACCTTCCAAGTATGGCTTATGATAAAGTTTAAAAAAGGTGGATCCAATATGTCTCCTCTACAGGCAGACCGAGCCTTTTTAATTTTTCCACCATGTGTTGTGCCGTCGCCATTATGCAGGACACCTAAATCTTAAACAAGCATTTGTCAATGCCGAACGTTCACTTGCAGGTATTTGCAGTGGTGTGTGGCATTTATGCAGGTCCTCCCCTTAGTTGTATCCATGTCCCTTCAGCACTCATGTCCCAACAGAGTACCTCTCTGCAACTACTCTTGCATCTGATTAACATTTCAGCCTCATGCTTCTTCAGTGTCTGTCTTAGGAACTCTAACGCCCCGGTCATTATCAAGGTTATGAGCCTGTGTGGAAACTGCGCAACGCATGCTCATAACACAGTCATTTTGTGGAATTTTCTCATCAAATTTTTGACGGTGGCATTTTGGGACCTCCACAAATGAACAATGTCACTGTGATTTTCTTAATCTGTCCCGAACGTTGATTTCCCACAGCGATTGCACCATTGTGCCCGGATGTGCGGAAACACATTTTGGCCAGTGTATGAAAAATTACAGCTGTGTACTGTTCATAAGGAGGTGTGAAAAAGTGCCAATGTCAAAGATCTGGAGTGAAAATATTAAAAATTCAAGAAGTTACGAGTGTGCGTGGAAACTGCGCAACGCACGTTCATAACACAGTCATTTTTTGGAATTTTTCCACCAAATTTGCAACATAGGCTTTTTGGGATCCCGCTTCATGATCAGTGACACTGTAATCCTATGTCCCAAAAACTAAACACAAGGGCATGGTCAGAGTGTATAATATCTCCTATTCAGGAGTCCACCAGGTACTTCAGATTTTCAACCTGTGTGTAACAGTGGTCAATCCTGGAATAAGTTTGGTGGACCGCCAGGTGGTGGGAGTAATTTCTAGACCGAGGGTGATGCCAGGTGTCTTCCCACCCTACCTCTTGAAGGAACCTGTTAAAATATTTGTGGGGGGGGGGGCGCCAGAGAGCCAGCTTCCAGGCAGGATGCATCCTTTTGCAGCTCCAAATAACTTAAAATAAAGTGATAAAACTGCACTTTGACCGAAATCTGTGAAGTTTTTTTGACCTCTACAGGACAACAGCAACAAGTAGATACCTAATTTGCTATGGGGCATAAAAATATGCAGCAGTACGCAGCAGGAAGTCAGAAATCCACGACTGCCAAAACCCAGATGAGCGAGGAGACAGAAAATCCTGGGCCACCTTCAACCTTCGCAACTCAGGAACCACCATGGCAAACCATCCTGAACTCTCAATAAGGGCCATGGATGCCAAAATAGAAAAAACCCTGAGTAAACTAGAGGCACAGAGATAGCTTTGGCAGCAGTGAAGGACTTGGCTGCAGATGCCGACAAACTATTTCTATCGACCCAGACCACAGCGGTCTTGCTGACCAAAGAGAATGTGCAGCTGAGAGGAAGACTTGAGGTGGAGGAGAATAACCTGTGTGCAGGTGATGTGCGCATTATAGGCTTACCGGAGGGTGTGGAAGGACCCATTTACTGAGCTTTCTTCAAGGGTGGATGGCAGAGACTCTTACAATTCTGGAGGAGTTTAATAATAATAATGATAACTTTTATTTATATAGCGCAATTCAAAACTGATCAATGCGCTTAACAATAAAACAATAAAAGCTGAATAAAAAGATAAAATACAATAAAACATACATTAATGGAGTATACATTCAGCCATACTTCTTACACTTGGTCCCCAAAAGCATGGTTAAATAGGTCTGTTTTTAAAGCCGTTTTAAAGCTCTCCATGGTCTGGCACTCTCGGATTCAATGAGGTAGAGAGTTCCTCAGGGTCAGGGTCGGGGCTGCATACATAAATGCTCCAGCACCGGAAGTTTTCAATCTAACCCTGGGAACCTCTAGCAATCCCTCATCGGCTGAGCGGAGGGGGTGGAGGGGGGAGTTCCCTCTCTCGTTTGTTTCAAGCTGATAGTTCGATAAATTTGCCCCTACAAATCAACTTAATGGTGCCCCATAAAATTGAAATATCAATTTCAGGACAATCATTTTCCGTCACAGCTTGTTTGATAATCTCTTCCAAAGCATGGATGGTGTCCTTGCTGTGAAGCAGGGAAAGGTTAAGCCTCCACATAGTGTTTTTCCTAGAATTATCTGAATCTAGTCTAAGAAAGACTGGAACATGATCTAACAAAATAAAATCACCCATCCATGTCCTACCCGCCAATCCTAACTGCTCTTGGGAAATTAACATATAGTCAATTGTGGTATAACTAGAATGGACCTGCGAGAAAAAGGTGGCGTGTTTAGCTGATCCATTTAAATGTTTCCATGTGTCCACAAACCCCAATTCACTAAGCAGTTTTATTAGTTCTCTTGTTTTTTTACCCACTGACTTACCCCCACTATTGACCGCAGAAAGATCTAAAATAAAGTCTCCCCCACATACCATTGTACCTTCGGCCCATTGAGACATGAGGAGAAAGAAGGCACGGTAGGTTTTGAACTCAGTGGCTGGGGGGAAATATACTGAGCAAAGTTGGTGAGTCTACCATTTAGTTTCCTTTGATCATTACATATCGCCTTCCTGGTGCAAATTGATCTTGACATTCAAATGGCACCCTAGATGGGATTAATATGGCTGTTCCTCTCCTACGCCCCCCCTAAAAAGATGAAGAATAAACCTGGGAGAACCCCAAACGTTTAAACTTCTGGTGTTCCTCATGCGACAAGTGGGTTTCCTGAAGTAGAGAGACATCTGTTCCACAGCGCTCAATAAGATAATACCTTGGAACGCTTAATCGGCCCTGACAGGCCATGAACATTATATGAGCATATAGTGTAACCCATTGTGGCCAAATGACAGCAACTCAATCCCTTTGACATGAACCCCTTTTCCAGGTGCAAGGTAGATCACTAATACTATTTCTGCTGACCCAAAAAAGAATTTACAACAAAAACATGATATACATAATTGATCTAAACAACAAACCGTAACTGTTTGTGTGAACAGTGCACTAACATAGTCATTTTTAACTGGCTTCCAAGGTAGGAGGTCAAACAAATATGGTGACCTCTTATCCCACCTATCAGATGGTGTCAGTGGGGGTAAGAGTGCTACAGAATCCCTCAGGCAAGAGGGAAACTCTTCCTGGGCTCTTGTATTGTAGGGCTCCTAAGTTATGGTATTCACCTTATATACGGCCATCATAGCTGTGCTACCTCGTCCGTGGCTGGTATGAAGGTGAAAGACTCCTTCCACTATGCCCGCTGAGTCCCCATTCCCTTCTCCTCACCCCCAATGTCCCCATTCCCCCACCCCCGTCCCCTGAAATGAGGGGAATAGGAAGGGAGAATCATGCCCTCTAAGCTCCCCTCTCCCGGGTGCACCTTCACAGTGGTGTTTACGTTGGCCCCACCCACAGGGGGTATGTCTCTAGGGGTTTTCACTATACGGGGTGGGAGGAAATAAAAAGATGGCAGTTTTTGTGTGCTTCCATAAGCTATTGGGGGCCGTTAAGTGAGATTGCCACCCCTTCAAGTAATCCCTCTTTCCCTCCTCCCAAAAAAAAGATAAAATTACACATCCTACATCTTGGGGACTATAGTCTCCGAAGGGCAGGCTGGTTATATATTAACAGGGACTAAATGGTCAAATGAAAGGTCATTCCCCCGCTGCATCAAAGCCCCTGGTCGCTATCCCTCTTCATATGGATTCAGAATAATATGAACCGACCAGGTTTACAAAGGCTCGCCTTATTTGGCGAACTTTAAGCTTCCCCCAAACCAGTGCTCAATTTACCACCCCTATAAAATAGATATTTCTGAATATATATCATGTCCATAATTCCAGAGAGGATGTGCAATTTCCAAGTTCAGTGGTGCTATTTAGATGGGAGACTCTCCGCAGCACGGCTGGGCATCTCATATTCCGAACGCGAACTCCCTTGAGCGAAAGGAACTAAAATTAGGAGAGTCACTGGGCCAGAGCCTTGAGCAATCGCAGTTGAATAACATCTTAAGCAGGCTCTTGGTCGAAAGCTGTTTACTTTAAAGGAGGGGCAACGTAAACGCAGATGGGATTATATCACTATCTTCTGACCAAAATCGTAGGCCAAAAATCAGGAAAATGAAAAAAGGGGGAGAGGGCCAGGATCATTCCTAAAATGGTAGCTAAGGCCTGGGCCTGGACCGAAAGGGGATAGAAGACTCCTCCGGGGGCATCTAGAGTCTGGGCATTGGAAGTACTTTACTTCAAGGATGTTTATAGCAAAATGACAGGTCAAAGATTCTCATCTGACAGTACAAGTTCCAAAAGAAAACAGTGCTTAGAAGTACTCTCTCACCCATCTGCAGCCTTAAGATCCCTTTCTGAAATTCCTGGCAGTTTCTTCATTAATTCTCTGAACTCATGTAAAGTTGATGAGGTAATATTGCTGCTCATTGCCCTATTTTTCCTCGGGGGGATGGTGTGCCACTCCTCTGTGGGTTCCTTTCTCTTGGTCTGGGTAGCCTTTGGAAAAACTGGAACCACGAACCCCCACTTTTGCATCGCTTCACTGGCCTTCTGCGGGGAATCGTACAATTCAGCTCCTTCTTTCCAGAAAACTCTCAATTTTGCCGGATAAGGAGTTTGAATCCGCAGTTGTTTATTTCTAAGGAGTTTGATGAGTGGGATGTATTTCATACGTTGCTTCTGTATAGTAGGTGGATAATCTTGGTCGAAAAATAGACGTGAATCGAGATATTTGACCTCTTTCTTCGCCCATGCTCGGCGGAGTACATCTTCCTTAGTGCGATAACTTCCGAATTTGATAATTATTGATCTGGGTCTGGTAGTCGGGTCTTTGGGCTTGGGAAGTAGGGCCCGGTGAGCACGCTCAATTTCAATTTGTAGCCTTGTGGTAATTCGAGTACATCTTTCAACAAATCAGTCAGGAACTCAACCATGTCCCCCTCCTCTGCGCCTTCCTTCAGACCATAAAGACGTAGATTATCACGTCTGGATCGACTTTCCAAGTCTACACATTTTTGTTCTGTATATATAGCATGGCTACAAAGGGCAAACACTGCGTGGCCTAGAGATTGAAGGCCATCCTCCGCATTTGAAATTCGGTCCTCAGCTTCCTGAACCCGACCCTCCACCATCGAGAGTTTCTGATTGAGCTGTTTAAATTCCGCTTTATTTTCTGCTCGCATTTCATTTAACTCCTTCATTAGAGATTCGTAGCGGTTTCTAGACAGATGCTCCACTTCTTC
Source organism: Neoceratodus forsteri (assembly GCA_016271365.2). Lineage (NCBI taxonomy): Eukaryota > Metazoa > Chordata > Ceratodontiformes > Ceratodontidae > Neoceratodus > Neoceratodus forsteri. The sequence continues at coordinate 336,111,229 of CM028129.1, read as the reverse complement.
GTCAGTCTCATAGTTTTTAGCGGCCATGGTGGCCCTAGATTGGCTGGAGGCACGTGTAGGGAACCTGGTCTCGAATCTTCAACATCCCTTTCGAACCTGGACTGCAGCGCTTTAGATCTCACTCCTCGGTCTCTTTCTGAACCTCCTCCCGACATTTTTGTGCAATTAAAGTTTTTTGTTCTGAGTATTTATGGAGGTTATTTGAGCAGGCGAGGCAGAGAGCAGATCGTTTAGCTGTCGCTAAGTGCCGTGGCGGAACCGGAAGTAGAGATAAAACACATTTCTTTTCTAAAATCCCTGCTTCAAGCCCCAGGAATCTCCTAGTAGTATTAGACAACCTGCAATCAGCTCAGAATCTCTGACTGCCCCCCGGAGCTCTGAGGTGGAATGTATGCAAATTATGAAACTTAGAATGCAACATTCAAACTGCTGCCTCTAGGTGGACTGTGTTCCATTTAACTGCCAGATTCAATTTTTCTGTTCAGACAACAAGACTTAACCCCCAAGAGCTGCTTACAGCAACTTTGCTGCAAGACTGTTTATTTTATTCAAAAAGTGATATTTTACGAGAACTGTATTTTATTTGCGATCAGTTCCCATTTTTATCAAGGAACCGATCGTATTTTGTTTTAAGTAAAGAAATCTTTTTTTATATATACAATTTTTATTTTCTATATTTTCTCCCCTTCCGGGTCACAGCATACACATGCGTGCACGCAGCATGGGCGCGCCAGGATCCGGTGACCCTTCACCACCCCAGACTTGCTAGCTCGCCACTCCTGCTGCCTGTGCACCCATTGAACCTCCACCTTATGGGTGCGGGACTACAGAGGAGTAAGCATCCACCCTGGAAGGGAAATCCCGTGCCAGCCCTCCCCCCCAAGCCGGCTCCCCAGCAAACTGAGGTCATACCCAAACCGTCGCGTCGTGAGGTGTGGCATCCAGTGTCTCAACCCTCAGCACCACTGGGCCAGCCCAAGTAAAGAAATCTTTGTTAAATCGTGGTTCCTTTTTTCCCCTCAAGGAACTGATCGCAGTTTGCATTTAAAACTCATTCTGGGGAAGTTTTTACCAGTCTACTGACATTTTGGCATGTCAGAAAGACCTAAAAAGAGGATGGGCCCCACAGGCTTTAAAAATTGTATTAAGTGGAGGGTGTGGCTTAGCAGCAGAGAAGAGCAGACGCATCTTAGAACTGCTCCCGAGAGAGCTTCAATTTTCCCTGTTTTTAAACTCACCAACCAATTAAATTTACCTTAAAATTTACTTTAGTAACCAGCCCGGAAGACATTATGGGCAAATCTCAAAATACAGTGCCTGTGGGAGACTTTTTTTCACCCCAAGACGGCACAGTAGAGAGACGTGCAGAAGCCCCAGCATGTGGCAGCCCCGGTGAAGATAGCTATGGGTGCCAAGGCCGAGGAAGTCACCTTGAAAACTGCTAATGGGACTCTTAACCAGCTGGTTAAAACAGTGCAAGATCTGGATAAAAAGTTTAATGCCCTCACCCTGAGGTTCGCAAGCTTAGAGACCTGGGTTGACACGACTGAGCAATCTGTGCAACAGGTTGAGACCTCTCATCAGAAGCAACACAAAGCCGTCTTGTGTCTCATTAATGAGAATTGCCTGTTTTGACAGCACCTGGAGAGGCTGGAAGAAAAAATTACTCACCTTAGTAATGCTGTTTCTTCTAATGGAGTCTTGCTATATTATGACATAGGCAGTGAGTCCCCACCTTCGAACTGATCCGGAGGTGAAAGAGTTAACTTTCCATGCCAGGCATGGAACGCTGAGCTCGAGCTCGGTTGAAAACTCTGTCTGTTGTTCTTCAAACTCAAACTGTTAGATCTTTATGAGCTAAACTCACTAAGGTCCTGTGTGGAAGCTGTAAACCTACACTAGCCAACTGGCTACTAAATATAAGAACACATTTTTTGGTCCCAAAACAAAGACTCAAGTCAGGAGACAGAAAAAATGAAACACAACACCCAGTCCCCAAAAAAGGGCAGGGTGTGAAAAACAAAAGTGGGCATTAAGTAGGTGCTAACACTGCACTGCCCACCCATCCTAAAACAGAGGTTCTGAGAGGGCAGGCGGTGGGAGGTCATAATATAGCAAGACCCCATTAGAAGAAACAACATTACTAAGGTGAGTAATTTCTTCAAACAACATGAAGTCTTGCTATATTATGACATGTGCAGACTACACAGTAGTACCTCCATGGAGGAGGGACAGAACCTACTTAGGAAAAAGGCTCTGAAGCACAGCTGTGCCAAACCGAGCATCACTCCTAGCCTGGATGTCCAGAGAGTAAGACTTGGTAAAAGTGTGAATTGTTTTCCAGGTAGCTACTTGACAAATCTCTAGAATGGGGATGTCCTGGCAGCAGCCAGGAAGCAGCTTACCTCTGGTGAGTGAGCCCCCAGGCCTGAGGGAGGAACCCTACCCAGCTTTTCATAACAGAATTGGATACAAGAGACAATCCACCTGGCAATGGATCTTTTAGTGGCAGGTTTCCCTTTACCAACCTCACCATAAGTGAGGAACAGTTGGAGGGAGTCAAACCTGTGACCCTTGGTACACTCATTGTAGTAACTAAGGGCTCTCTTCACATCTAAGCTGTGCAACCTCCTCTCACCAGAGGAGGAATGGTCAGTGAAGTACACTGAAAGAGAAATAGATTGATTAAGGTGGAAATCTGAAACCACCTTAGGCAAGAACTTCCTGTTAGTCCTGAGGACCACCTTATCTCTATGAAAGGAGATAAAATCAGGCTCCACTGACAGAGCTTGTAACTCGCTTATGCATCTGGCAGAAGTGATGGCTACCAGAAACACAGTCTTCCAAGTCAGATACTTAAACTCTGCTGAAGACAAGGGCTCAAAGGGAGGTTGCATAAGCTGAGCAATGCAAGCATTAAGATCCCAGGCAGGGGCAGGGTCCCTGAATGGAGGGTTGGTGTGAAGCAATCCCTTGAAAAACTTAGAAAATACAGGATGAGCTGAAAGAGAAGAGGGTTTACCTGCTGAAATAAAGCAGACACAGCTGCCAAATGCACCTTTAGGTAGCTGGTCTCAGCCCCAAAGTGTTTAAATGGACCATATAATCCAGGACTGTGGGTAAATCAGCAGATTCTGGGAAATATGCTTCCCAGAGTACCATATGGAAAACCTTTTCCATTTGGAAGTGTAAGTAGCCCTGGTGGAAGGCTTCCTAGAGGCCTTCAATATATCCATTACACCTTGGGAGAGGTGTAGATCAGCAAACTCTAACTCTTCAAGAGCCAGGCCTTGAGACTGAGAGATTTGAGGTTCGGGTACCAAACCCTTCCCTGAGCACAGGTTAACAGATTGTGATTTCTGGGAAGATACAGGGGAAGATAGACTGCTAAGGACAGTAGGGGTGGATACCAGGGTTGTCTGGCCCAATCTGGAGCAATCAGAATCACTTTGCAGGATTGAGATCTGATTTTGACTAACACTTTGAACAGGAGAGGAAGGAAAGCAAGAGAAACTTCCCTTCCCAATTGAGAACTAAGGCATCCAGAGGGACTGAGCCCAACACTGGGGCCTGCAGCAAAAAGGGAAGTTGGTGATTGTCTGGGGCTGCAAAAAGATCTATCTGCGGGGCGCCCCATCTGGCAAATATTACCCCCAGGACCAGGGGATCCAGTGACCATTCGTAATGGCCTGGGAAATCCTGCTGAGAGCATCTGCCAGGACATTGTCCTTGCCTGGGAGTGAACTGCCGTAAGGGAGGTGTTCAGGAGTAAGCCAGAGACCACAACTTCATTGCTTGATTGCACATTGCATGAAACCGAGTGCCTCCTTGCTTGTTGATGTACCACATTGTAGTGGTGTTGTCTGTTCTGGACCCATACAACTTTGTTCTGAACAGATTTGGAAAACTTGAAGTGCTAGAAAACTACTCTGAGCTCCAACAGGTTGATGTGGGAGCAGAGATTCCTGAGGGGACCACAGTCCCTGGAGTGAGGTCGCCATTTGAGCCCCCTACCCCAAGAGGGATGCATCTGTAGTAAGGATTAAAGAGTGAGACTGAGTGACAAAGGGAACCGCTTGTCTCAGGTTGTTCTGATCCTGCCACCACTGTAGGGCTTGGATCAGGGTTCGAGTCACTGGGATCAACTTGGTTAGAGGGTCCTTCCTTTGAGACCAAAAGGCTCTCAAATGGAACTGAATGTCCCTCATCTGAAATCTGGCTCCTTGCACTACTGCTGCTGTAGAAGCAGCCATGTGTCCCAGGAGCTGCAGAAAATGCCTTGCTGGTCGAGAGAGCTGCAGGGTGAATGAGGAGGCCAGAGAGAGAAGGGGACTCAGAAAGCCTAGGAGGAGACACTCCTGAAGGTCTGTCTGGGGAGATGTCCAGTTCAATGGGCACATCCAGACTTTCAAATCCACATTCACTCTCCTCATACTCCTCTTCCCCCTCCTCTGGTTCATAAAATTCCTCTAAATCATACTCTTGAACCAGTGGAACGGCCGAACCGTACGCTTACCTGATGGTGCCGGTTCGGTCGAACCCGGGGAAAGCGACTGGACAATTTTAATCGATTTGGCTATTTCTTCAGCGGTTGGAGAGGAAAGTTTTGGCTCCACACCAGCTGATTTCCTAGTCCTTTTTGTTGGAACCGACTCCTCCGAGTTGGCTCTCCTTTTGGCCGAGGAAGTCTCGCTCTGGTCAGAGTGCACTCCCTCCGGTTCGGTTGGAACCGAACCGGGCTGGCCATCCGGGTCAGCAGACTTCTTGGCCTCCCTTTCCCTGAGCCTACCAACTCTCTTTTCCAGGGTAGCTGCAGGAAAATTTTACAAATCTGGCAGTCTGCATTGAGGTGGCCAAACCCCAGACAATAAACACAGGTGGTGTGGGGGTCAGCCTTGGCAAAGACTTCCCCACAGACACTGCAGTGTTGAAACCCAGTGGGCCCGGTTTTTCTTTTGGGTTTCTCAGACATAGTGCCAGTCCTAACCAAACTTGCCCGTTTATGGCAATCTGCCAAGCAAGACCCTCTTATTGGTTCCCAACCATGTCACGGGTCGTGGAAAACACCGTAATAAAATCTGTTTTTTTTAGAACCGATAAGAACCGGTAACCACAATCTAAAAGACAGATTAATGTATTTTAAACCAACCTGATCGGTTCAAACCGAACCAATAACCGTTTACAAGTTCCACACAGAAGAAATAAATGTAAAACCTATCTAGTACTCACAATACCACAGACAGAGCTTGAACCGACCAGTTGTGGTTTAAATTCGGTCAAAAACCGAGAAAATAATACTTTAACCAACAAAATGAACCAAGCAGAAGGAGAAAATCTCTGGAGCGACTGTTCAGTGAGGCAGAGTAAAGAATCTGACAATTTGAGTTTGAAGAACAACAGACAGAGTTTTCAACTGAGCTCGAACTCAGCGTTGCATGCCTGCCATGGAAAGTTAACTCTTTCACCTCCGGAGCAGTTCGAAGGTTGGGACTCACTGCATATGTCATAATATAGCAAGACTTCATGTTGTTTGAAAATCAAACTCAAGCACACAACCTCCAGATAGTGGGGCTGTCTGAAGGGCAGAGGGGGACGATACCCTAGATTTTGCCTGCATCTTTCTCCTGCAGTTGTTGGGACTAGATACAGAGGAAAATGGATATGGCAAAGAAAAGGCCTACTGACTTACTCCTAGGAGAACCCCGGCAGACTCTTCGTCCTCATGCATATTCATAGTTGTGTGCACTGGTGTGGAGGATCGAGATAGAGCACTGATCCTTGCAAGGCAGCAACAATCCTTAAGGTATGGAGATGCAGCTCTTTCAATATTTCCCGATCTTGCCTAGAGTAGCCAGGTCCGACAGAAAGTGTTCAACAGACTGGTTGGCTTATTCCGTCAGTACAAAGTGCAACATCAGTTACTGTTGCCAGCAAAGCTCTGTGTGGTTTGGCAAGGGAATACATATCTATACAATGACCCAAAAGATGCTTACAAGCTAGCCCACAAAATTGAGCAGGAGTTGGTCCCAGAAGATGGTGAAGAGTCCGACAGTATGGACTGCGGACATTTTTTCTTACTCATTTGATATGGACATAACCCAACTTATCTAAATGAATGATTACACTCACTGTTACGTGTTGAGACATGGGGCTCTGTCTAATGCTGTTTTTGAGGTTGACGTATTATGTTATTTGGCCACATTAAGGCTTTCTTTAGTTTTACTGGGTAACTAGTCTGTCTTTTTTTTTTCCTAACTGGACTACTTTTCAGTTTGGACTGCGTCACAATGGGAACTTAAAATGGCGATTCCTGCCACCACCTTTCCTTCTCATGGAATATGTATCAACCTGCAGCAAGACAGAGAGTGTCTTAAAGCTCTTGGTAATTACTCTCTACAAACTGGTCTCTCACTGCTAGGTCTTCTAATATTCAATGTGTAGACTTCCTATAAAATGGTTATGCTTTAATTGTTTTTTAGAGAAGTTTCAAGGAAGGGGGGAGGTAGATTGTATTATTTTAGTGCTGTACTATTTTTTTTTTTTTTTTTGTAACCAGGAGAGAGACACTAAGCTGAAGGTTGTTTACAGGTGTGACCTGGGAGCACAAGGAATTTAAATCACTTGCTCAGGGTCACACAGTATGCAAGTGGGGGCTATGAGATTCAAACCCAGGTCTCCAGCTCAGAGCCTTAAACCACTGCGCTATACTGCCTCCCTATTACTGTTCCCTTTTGCTGCTAGAATGATCAGTTTTAAAGCACAGGTTGTTGGACACTATCCTGACTTATTGTTATATTGAATCTCTCTTGGGAAATGTGTTTAGTGTTTATCTCAGCGTTTAAGCTGTATGAGGGACTGAGGAAGACTGTGGCCTGAATGGAGAAAGGGAATTTGCATAACCTTACCAACATGTTTTGTCCCTGTAGAGCTCTCAGGCTGTACTAATCAACCTTTCACTATAATGCATATGTTACTTCCCCTCAAGTATACCTCTTCGGAAGAGATCTAAATTCTCCCTATTAAGGGAACCAGTTGGCTGACTATGTAACTGTTAACCTTCTGTGTAATTTTTCATGTTATGCAATGTAACATTGTTTTTAAAATGAAAAATAAAGTTTAACAAAATTTGTATTAAGTGCTTCCAAATTTTTGCTAAGGCTGATCGCCACGTTTTGTGTATAGAGTGCTTGGGTCCCAGTTATATTTCTCTAACTGTGAAGTGTGCAGTACTTTTTGTTCAAAAACTAATAAAAAAAGAGCCAAAATGTTAGAGGAAATGGCTTCTGCTCCCATCTCAGTGTCACCAAAGCAAACTGAAGAGGGTCCTTCTTCATCCCACTCCAAAACAAAGGAGAGACCCTTTAAAGATTCCCCAGACCTCAAAATTCCTGAAAAGAGGTCTGAACATACTAAGCACAAAAGAACACTTTTTTATTAGTTTTTGAACAAAGCAATGGGGCCTGATGGGATTCATCCCAGAATTCTAAAAGAACTAAGGGCAGAACTAGTGACACCACTGACTACCCTCTTTAACAAATCATGGGAGGATGGGGTGGTACCCGAGGACTGGAGGAGGGCAGATGTGATTCCCCTTCACAAAAGTGGGAGCAAGGCAGAAGCAGGAAACTACAAACCTGTTAGTTTAACCTCAGTGGTAGGGAAAATGATGGAATCACTTCTGAAGGAAAGAATTGTCGAGTATCTAGAGGCCAGGGGGGCACAGGACCCAGGGCAGCATAGATTCACAGCGGGAAGGTCATGCCAGACAAATCTGATAGATTTCTTTGACTGGGTGACCAAAGTAGTAGATGAGGGAGGGGCTGTGGACATGGCCTACCTAGACTTTAGCAAGGCATTTGACACAGTCCCACACAAAATATTAATATACAAGTTAGCCAGCCTGGGAGTGGGTCCCAAGATGACAGCCTGGGTAAAGAATTTGCTGGAGAATAGGACACAGAGAGTATTGATAAATGGAGTCCACTCTGAAGAAAGGGGGGGTTACTAGTGGGGTACCGCAGGGTTCAGTATTAGGACCGGTCCTCTTCAATGTCTTTATAAGTGCAGAGGGACATTGCAGAGGGACTGGAAGGAAAAGTATGTCTCTTTGCAGATGACACAAAGATCTGCAACAGAGTTGATGCACAAGGTGGGGTGGAAAGGATGAGAAGGGACTTGGCAAGGTTAGAGAAATGGTCAAATGTATGGCAGCTTAAATTCAGTGCTAAGAAGTGCAAGGTAATGCACCTGGGAAACAAAAACCCAGGGGAAGAGTACACAATGGGGGGTGAGATACTAACAACAACAAAAATGGAAAGGGACCTGGGGGTAGTTATATCTGATGACCTAAAGGTGAGCAAGCAATGTGAGAGGGCAGCAAGGAGGGCTGGGGGATACTGGGATGCATAGGGAGAGGCATCACCAGTAGAAAACAGGAAGTTATTATCCCTCTGTACAGACAGCTGATGAGACCCAATCTGGAGTACTGTGTGCAGTTCTGGAGACCCAACCTCCGCAAAGACATAGACAGGATGGAAGCTGTCCAGAGGAGGGCAACTAAAATGGTGCAGGGTCTGCACCGGAAGACATATGAAGAGAGAGTTAAGGAGCTTAATATGTATAGCCTCGAGGAAAGGAGGAGAGGGGGACATGATAGAAACTTTCAAGTACCTCAAGGAATCAACAAAGTCCAAGAGGTAGCATCTTACCCGGTCAACAAAAGCTAAATAAATAAATAAATAAATAAATCTTTCAAAAAAGGGTGTGCAAGAACAAGGGGCACAATTTGAAGATGGGGGTGGGGCGGCTCGAGGTAATTTAAGGAAGTATTGTTTCAAAGAGGGTTGTAGATGCATGGGCAGCCTTCCGGAGAAGGTTGTGGAGTCAAAAACAGTGGTGGAATTCAAGCATGCATGGGACAGTCATAAGGCAATTCTAGGGGGTGGGGGTACGAAGAAGTAGGCTGCTGGTTAACTAGGATCTGCAGCTTATCCATTAGGTAGGGAAATGGTCAGACTGGGTGGGGCAAGCGGTCCTTATCTGCCGTCGAATTCTATGTTTCTATGAGCAGGCTCCTGAATCTGTGCCTGCCAAAAAGAAATTTAAAGAAAAACATGTCGATCTTCCTGGACTTAAGTCTTCACCATTCATTCATACTGCTGGGTACTACGCCAGAGGCGCTAGGACCCAGTGGGAGCCAAAAATCTTCAGAAGGGTCAGCTCTGAGGTAGGACTGCACATGTGCAGCACCGTGGGACTGGCTTGCACCTGTGTACGCTATCTTGGCATTGACCCTCCAACCGCCTCAGCTCCTTTTTTCCCTGCCGTCGAGTGCGCTTCAGTGACGATGTTGCTTGCCCGCCAGGAGTCAAATCTTCATGTCTGTACAACAGCAGCTTATAGTCATTCAGTTTCGATTAGTTTAGCTGTTTAATATTATTTATTTATTTTTTTAAAAAGAAGAAAATTAGAAGAAATTCTCTCAGCCTGTCATTGATGGAGTTGACCATGGATGGTATCGGTGATGGCAGACAGACTTTGCTGGAAAGCTGTGCTGGCAGTGGGGCTGTGTCCGGTCTGCCGCCCTTTGTGGAGGGGGGGGGTCCAGCCATTGGCAGTCCTCCCAAAAGGACAAAAAGAAGCGGTCCCAATCTCAGTTGGGATCTGGCACCACTTCGCCTTAAGTTCTTCTTCTTCCTATTGGGCAAAGAAGAAACTGTACTGTTCAAGGTCATCCTCTGGTAGGGCTGCAAGGAAATCTTCAGTAGTGGAGAGTGGTAGTCCCAGCTCGACCACTATGAGGTCTCTGATGATCCCCGTTCTTAATGGCTGAGATTTCTGATTCCGGAGACCCTCTCTATCCTCTGACGGAGCAGTTTCATCACTGGGACACTCTTATGGAGCAGTGGGTGCGGCGTCTGTCCTGGTTGCCCTTGCCGGTGTAGCTGGTTCCTGGGCCTTTGGTTCTTGGAGTCAATGGGCCACAGCTGGGTCAGTCGGGTCAGGATGTGCATGCGGTGCCCTCTCCAGTACCAGTACCATTGGTGCCAACTCCAGGTGCCTTACCCCCTCACCTTGTTTCTTCACAGGGGCTGGCACAGGTAGTACTTCCCTCTCTCCTTTCTTTCAGGTCTGGTAGGGGTTTGCCGGTGATGCCGCGACCTTTAGCAATGTCATGGGTGGTATTGGGAGTCTCGGTGACTCAGCTGGCGCTGGCTTCAGTGCCGCATGTGGTGCTAGCGGTAGTCAGGGTCGTGTGCAGTGTCGCTGTTGGTGCAGCGTGTGGTGCTGGGGACCTCAGTGTCGATCCAGGTTTTTGGCATCTCCCAGTTTTACCTGGCCTAGACCTGCCTTTGGTGGTCTTTCCAGGGTAGAAGTGGAACATAATGAGTCTGACCCTGACCTGCTTTTGTCTGAAGATGTGAATGGCGACTCATGGGGTAGAAAGCAAGTCTTCTACATCAGCTGAACCCTTGGCTGAAGACCTTTCTTTCTAATCCCATCTCAGGAATATGGGGTCTACCCAAGCCCTACAGACTTCCTCTGTGGACCCAGGCAGACTGTTATGTCTCAAGTTCCTTCACATTCCTAACATTCCTGTGGACCTTATTCCACCAGTGCCCCCCTCCTTTGAGATTCTATCTCAAGCAGTGTGGGACAGACCGGCATTAATCCCTTTTGTGGTCTTGCCCACAGATAGGAAGTATGCCCCCCCAAACTTATCCTGGCATCACAATCTATTGTGGATGCTCTTGTAGTGCTTGCAGAGAATGATAAAATCATCCTTCCTCAGGAGTCCACAGTACAGCCTATAAATAAGGAATCTCACAAGACTGACACTTTGGGGAAATGGGCATTTGCAGCCGCAACCTTGGGTATGCGTATTGCCAGTTACCAGAGCCATTACTCTCAGTACAAGTACACCCTGTGGAACGCTCTTAAATCAATAGTTGAGAACCTCCCAGAGTCTGACATTAGCATGGAGCTGCTGCAAACTATTACCAGGGGCATAGAGTTCAATAATCATCTGCTAAAATCTTGGATGGATACATATGACACCATGGCTATGGCAGCTGCCGCAGTGATCTGTATCAGGTGGCACTCCTGATGCAGAACATCAGGTTTCACACCCAATGCTCAACAGCAGGTGATGAATGTCCCCTTTGACGGTGCTTATCTTTTTGTCCCCCAAGTTGAGCAAGCATTACAGTCTGCTCAGAAAACCTGGACTGCCATTAAAACAGCCAGGCTGGATCTTGTGGCCCCTCAAAGGGTCGAGAACCGTCGACTGTTTTTTAACAGGTAGTCCTTTTGAGGTAAAGGCTGAGGAGCCTTTAACAGAAACCAAACTCCTCAGCGGCAAAAGAAAATGCAGCAAAAGGCATAGGATCCGAAAGTACCCAGTGCCTCCCTCTGAAAATCCAGCCGAGGTCCCACCTTAGCTGACTGAAGTGGACTCCGCTACAGCAGTGAAGGGTCATCTGATTCAGTTTTACAACCAGTGAAAGTCCATCACAACAGACAAATGGATCCTGAGGATTATCCAAGAGGGATTCTCTCTCAATTTTGCTGAGATACCCCAGATCTTCCACCCAAGCAACAGCACAGTCTGTCCACCGCTCAGTCAGACCTTCTTACTTCCGATATACAGGGCCTCCTCAAGAACAGGGCAGTAGAAGTTGTTCGCAGAGCAGAACACAGGTTTCTACTTCCATTATTTTCTGGTTCCAAAGAAGACAGGCAGCATGCGCCCAATTCTCAACCTCAGAAAGTTAAACAAGCACCTATTCAGGGAGAAGTTCAAGATGATCTCTATAGGAAAGCTACTACCACTGAATCATCAGCATGACTGACTGGCATCCCTGGATATGCAGGACGCCTACCAGCATGTCCCAGTGCACCCACATCACCACAAGTATTGACTATTGGCTTTCCTTGAAGCAACGGGAGCATTTTTGTCTTGACATAGTTTCTTTTTAGCCACTTCATCAGAGGCTTGATCAAGCTTCCTTTTTTCGTCACTCTTATTATTTTTTAATTTGTGAGGAACTTCATCTTTGGAAGCTTAATTTTTTGGCTGGGATCTGGAGGGTTCCTCAGCACCTCTGCTTTTAGTATTAGTACTTTTGGATGGACCCTCATTGGAAGCCTTTGATTTATCCTCAGCCATAATAATCAAAGGTTTGTCTGCTATGTTTGCCAGTTTAAGCAAATCAAACCAGCTCTGGACCTACGAACTGAGTGCAGGTTTCTGTGAAAATGCCACCGGCCAGTCCTGCCCCAGTTAATAAACTCTGTCTATTACTAATGCCCTTTTTTTTTCGGTTGTAGAACTGGGATCTGTACCAGTGCTAATCTTAATAGAAACCCAGTAATACTGGTCAACTGCACACAGGTGGCTGCTGGACCCTTACGAACAGTCCTGACACAGATGATACCAAGGTCCAGTAATAACAGAAAGGTTTCCTCGTAATTGCCAATCTAGAGAGAAAACCCCCAGGCCCAGTTTAAATTGAAACTATGGGGATACTAAACCATTGGCAGGGTTCTAAATTGGCACCTGCTTGCCAAATGCGGGTAGATTTCACCTCGGGTGGGTAAATCTAGTGTTGTAGAGCGTCCATTGGGCACCTTGTGGTAATCGTGCAAAAGTTAACCATTAGCATGATATACTGCATTGCGTATTTACCATTAAATAACATGTATTGTGCTTCTGCGCTACTGTGGTAATGCACCATGCAGTATATTGTGCTAACGGTCAACGTTTTGCGTGACTACCACTGTATATGGGCACTGAAGTTACAGGCTTGGCCGCTAGGTGCGGTCGATGGAAACTGCCAATGGGAGCTCCAGAATGCCCCAAGGACAAGGGTGATGACTGCTAGCTGGAAAGGAGTCCAAGTATCCTCAGTTGCCTTATCCTGGCTGAGTCTGTTGTGCTGCTGCATCTTAGCTGGGTTGCAACTGCCCTTTCCTAGCTGATGTTGTCCCTCCTGGATGGGTCTGGGCTGTCTCTTCTGGATAGGTTTTTACTGCCCCATACTCTCTCCTTAAACACTAATATTATTTTCATGTTCATGTTGCAGTCCCTTGCCAGTAAAAAAAGGACAGTCAAACACTTTCATTACATTAAAAGTTTAATACTTATTGTAACCCCTAGGTGGCGCTATCCTAAGGGCTACTACCCCTGCCTGACTGGCTAGTGACAGGTTAAGTGGCCTAGGTCCAGTGATGGGTGCCTCCACCCAGAGGTCAGGGTTGGTTGTGGTTAAACTAACTTGGGCACAGCCTTCTGGGACACTGTGACCCCCCCTTTGGTCCCACTAGTGGCCCACACAGTACACAGGAGTTACCTTCCCAATACCCCACATATGAACACTTTTTACACATATAGATACCACTTACCCTCAAGACTGATTCTGCAGCATGTCTCTGAGGACCTCTTGTAAAACAAGGTTAAGCAACATACACAACAAAATGCAACGCTTGTTCTATATGTACTGACACCACAGACTGTATATAGTTCAATAACAACAAATCTGATTTATTTAGGGGACAGTAACACGGGAGGGGAAATCAGATTGATTTGGTTTAGTAAGGTTCAAATCACAGTACTGTGCACACGTATAGGGTCCAAAAAGTCACACTCTGGGTACCCAGGATGGGGGGAGGGGGGCGCTAGCCAGGTCCATTGCCCCAGGTTGGCCGGCTGGTGCGATGGATGGGGCCCTGCAGGAAGAAAATATATGCACAACACACACTTGTAATCTGGAGCCAGACGGCTCAGTCCGTGGGAAGAAAACACAAGGAAATCAGTTGACACACTTTGATTAAATGAATGTCGCAGGGTGTTGCCTTGACTTGTACTCACGGACTCAATGCTGAAAACTGGATGGAATGCAGGTTGTCCTGGATTGCCAGGAGAAACAGAATAGCTGGCCCAGCCCTCGTGGCTGGGCTCACTTGCATTCAATGCAGGCGGATGCAGTCCGAGTGATGCTGGTTATGACTTCCAGCTCACTGCACATTTTATATGTACACAGAACACTACCAGGCAAGCAGCTTGTCACTTCAATCGCACTCTACAGGCATCTTGGTCATTCAGCAGATAGAGCCTGGCTACACTTTTATGGGCATTCTTCTCTGCCTCAAACTCGGATTCAGTCCGAACATTACTTTTGCTCTCTCTCTCTCTTTCTGCTCGGATTCAGTCCAAACCTTGCTAGGGAATCACAATCCCAGCACAGCACACAGTTCACAATATGGGGAATTACTCAGATCTCAATCCCCACAAGCACTAAGCACATGTATATGTAAAAGGTCACTTACTGTACCAGACCACAGAGTCCTGACAGGGCAATTGCAATTCTGCACACTTTTGGTCTTCGTCAGGTTAAACCTGGTCCCAAAATGACTTCTGCTCCTTCTTTCACTCTGAAAACTTGGATTCAGTCCGAATTACACTTACTAACCGCTGCAGGCCGACTTTGGGGCATCACACTCGCTTCCCACACGAACTACTGCACAACAATGGCTGCACAAACACACAGGGTGATTTCCCTCTCAGCTTCCAACTTCAAAACGGTTCTTTCAGCCCCAAACCTCAGGGCACCTCAGCATTTGCTTTCTCTTGTTCGGGAGTCACAGTCCGAAATAACACAGGTTCCTTTCTTTACTTCCTTCTCCATACATGGTGCCCATGAATCAGGTCACCACTGCTGCTTTCCTTTTTCACACAAAATTCAGAGACTTGGTCTGAGAAAACACAGTCCTCTGCCCCCCCCTCCAGGAGAGCTGAAGACAGACATGTGACAAGAGACACTGGGAGAAATGGAGTCGCTAACAGTAAGGGCACCAGCACGGGCTGGGATCTGTAAGTGCTGTGGCGTGGGGCTGGATCATCTGGGAAGGTGGCGGGGGGGAATGGCAGGAGGTGTAATTGTGTCTGGCAAGTGAGGTAAGAGGGTGTGCTTCTAATGGAGGGGGTAAGCTTGTTCCATAGGTTGGGGAGCCAATGGGAGACGGTGGCTTTGCCAGACAACGAGGATGGGCGAGGTATGCCTCAGTGCATAATGGGTGCCCGGGGCCAGGGAGAGACTGTCCACCAAGTAGGAGGGTAGCAAATTAGAAACATAGAATTTGATGGCAGATAAGGACCGCTTGGCCCACCTAGTCTGCCCATTTCTCTACCTAATGGATAAGCTGCAGATCCAGGTTAACCAACAGCCTACTTCCTCCTACACCCCACTAGAATTGCCTTATGTCTGTCCCATGCATTCTTGAATTCCCCCACTGTTTTTGACTCTACGACCTTCTCAGGAAGGCCTTTCCATGCATCAACAACCCTCTCTGTGAAGAAATACTTCCTCACATTACCGCTGAGCCGTCCCCCCTTCTAACTTCAAATTGTGCCCCCTTGTTCTTGCATATCTCTTTTTCTGAAAGATGCTATCCTCCTGGACTTTGTTGATTCCCTTGAGGTATTTGAAAGTTTATATCATGTCCGCCCTCTCCCTCCTTTCCTTGAGGTTATACATCTTAAGCTCCTTTAATCTTTAGTCTTCTGGTGCAGACCCTGCACCGTTTTGGTTGCCCTCCTCTGGACAGCCTCCACCCTGTCTATGTCTTTGTGGAGATGGGGTCTCCAGAACTTTACACAGTACTCCAGATGTGGTCTTACCAACTGTCTGTACAGAGGGCCAACAACTTCCTGTTTTCTACTGGCGATGCCTCTCCCTATGCATCCCAGTATCCCCACAGTCGTCATTACTGCCTTCTCACATTGCTGGCCCACCTTTAGGTCGTCTGATATGACTACCCCCAGGTCCCTTTCCATTTTTGTTGTTGTCAGTATCTCACCCCCCATTGTGTACTCTTCCCCTGGGTTTTTGCTTCCCAGGTGCATTACTTTGCACTTCTTTGCATTGAATCTAAGCTGCCATACATTTGACCATTCCTCCAACCTTACCGAGTCCCTTTTCATCCTTTCCACCCCATCTTGTGTATCAACCCTGTTGCAGATCTTTGTGTCATCTGCAAAGAGACATACTTTCCCTTCCAGGCCCTCTGCAATGTCACTTATAAAGACATTAAAAAGGACTGGCCCCAGTACTGAACCCTGCGGTACCCCACTAGTAACCCCCCCTTTCTTCACTGTGGACTCTATTGACTATTACCCGCTGTGTCCCGTTGTCCAGCCAGTATTTTACCCAGGCTACCACCCTGGGACCCACTCCCAGGCTGGCTAATTTGTTTATTAATCTTTTGTGTGGGACTGTATCAAATCCCTTGTTAAAGTCTAGGTAGGCCATGTCCACAGCCCCTCCCTGGTCTACTACTTTGGTCACCAAGTCAAAGAAATAAATTAGATTTGTCTGACATGACCTTTCTGCTGTGAATCCATGCTGTCTTGGGTCCTGTACCCCACTGGCCTCTAGGTATTCAACAATTCTTTCCTTCAGAAGTGATTCCATAATTTTCCCTACCACTGAGATCAAACTGACAGGTCTGTAGTTTCCTGCCTCTGCCTTGCTCCCACTTTTGTGAAGGGAAATCACATCTGCCCTCCTCCAGTCTTCAGGTATCACCCCATCCTCCCATGATTTATTAAAAAGGGTAGTCAGTGGTGTTACTAGTTCTTCCCTTAGTTCTTTTAGAATTCTGGGGTGAATCTCATCAGGCCCCATTGCTTTATCCACCTTCAGTTTTAAGAGTTCTTTCAGAACCCTTTCTTCTGTGAAAGGACTAATATCAACTCCTCTATCTGGAGTGCTTCTATTGACTGGATTAGGTATCTCCCCCTGCTTTTCCATTGTGAATACTGAGCAGAAGTATTCGTTTAGTATCCCTGCTATTTCACTGTCGCTCTCTGCCCAACCACCTTCCTCTTTATTCAGCCTCAGTATCCCTGCCTTAGTCTTTCTTTGCTCCCTAATGTACCTATAAAAGGTTTTATCCCCCTTCTTAACCGAGTTGGCTATCTTTTCCTCGGTTTGGGCATTTGCTTTTCTAACTGCCTTCCCCGCTTTCTTCTGCCTTAACTGGTACATTTCTCTGTCCTGCTCCTTCTGTGTTTCCTTATACTTCCTGAATGTTATCTTTTTCTCCCTTACCTTCCCCGCCACTTCTTTTGAGAACCATAGTGTTTTTTTCTTTTGTTTTGATTTATTTGCTTTACACAAAGGCTTGTTGCCTCTGTGATGGTGGTTTTGATGTTCCCCCATTGTTGCTCCACCCCACCTTCTTGCCTGTTTGCTAGTGCTTTTCTGAGGCACTCTCCCATTTTGACAAAATCAGCCCTCCTGAAGTCCAGTACCTTCACTTTTGTATGGCTTGACTCTACAGCTAAGTTTATCGTGAACCACACTGTTTTGTGGTCGCTTGTTCCCAGATGGCTACCCACTTCAAGATCAGAGATCCTAAACCAGAATTTATCTGTGAGGTTGACAGAGTGGATATGGCATCAGTGGGACAGCGGGGTAATATCTAGAAGGGAGTATAGGTCGCAGTGATGAGTACTACGGGGTGAGTTGGTAGCAAAGTGGCAAAAAGAGTTTAGGAGAGTGTCTAGCTTTGTTAGGGTGGTTACTGGGGCAGTGCTATAGACCACATCTGCATAATCAAAGATGGGGAGAATCATTTTTGTTAAGATTTGACATCTGGCGGGAAGCAGAAGGGAGTATCTGTGCAGGTAGAACATGCCAAGTTTGGGGCATAGTTTAGAGACTGTTGCATCTACATGAGGCGAGAATGATAAGTGGGGGGGGGTCAAGTCAGACACCCAGATACTTGTACTTACTGACCTGGAGTAGTGGGGTACCATCAAGGGAGACAATGGGGGAAGGAAGGGGGCATCTTCTGATTTTCTGTGCTGTGCCAAAGGTCAAGGATACCGTTTTGGAAGTATTTTGTTTTGGTTGGTTTTGTCTGAAACAAAGTTGGACGTTATTGAAGTCACTTTGGAGGGTAGCTTGGACTTCAGTTATTGAAGGGCCTGAGGTAAAGAGGATGGTTTTGTCAGCATACATGTGTATGCTGGATATAAAGCAGGAGGGGGGGAGGTCATTAATGAAGTGGGAGCAGAGGATGGGACCAAGGACATACCCTTGCAGAACACCTGCTAAGATAGGGAGAGGTGGGGATAAGACGTCAGTGATTCAAACAGACTGTGACCTGTTGGAGAGGTAGGAAGAGAAGAAAAAATTACTCACCTTAGTAATGTTGTTTCTTCTAATGGAGTCTTTCTATATTATGACATATGCAGTATAACCCCAGGTTAGAACTGCTCCAGAGGTGAAAGAGTTAACTTTCCATGCAGGGCATGGAATCTTGAGTGCGAGCTCGGCTGAACACTCTGTCTGTTGAAGCTCAAACTTAAACTGTCAGATCTTTATGAGCAAAAACTCATTAAGGTTCTGTGTGGAAGCCATAAACCTACACTAGCCACTGGCTACTAACTACAAAAACACCTGCCTGTAACTCCAGGTGTTTTTGTATCTCACATGTATGTAATCCCTGTCCTAAAACCTCACTATTTGTTGTCTCCCCCCCATTTGACGAGGTACCTTTGTAAACGAGTCGCTGACTCAAAGGTTGTAAATCTGATTCTTCAATAAATAAAAAAAAAAAATAAAAAATAAATAAAAATTTTTGATCTTGATCCCAAAACAAAGACTCAAGTCAGGGGATTCAAGAAAGAAAAAATAAGCATAACACCTATGCACCCAAAGAAAGGGTGAAAAATAAAGTGGGCATCTATGAAGTGCCAACATTGCACTGCCCACCCACATCCCAAAAGTAGAGGTTCTGAGAGGGGCAGGCTGGGGGGGGAGGTCATAATATAGCAAGACTCCATTAGAAGGAATACCATTACTAAGGCAAGTAATTTTTTCTTCAAACAACATGAAGTCTTGCTATATTATGACATATGCAGACTACACAGCAGTACTTCCATGGAGGAGGGACAGAACCTACTTGGGAAATAGGCTCTGAAGCACAGCTGTGCCAAATCGAGCATCACTCCTAGCCTGGATATCCAGGGAGTAATGCTTAGTAAAAGTGTGAACTGTTTTCCAGGTAGCTGCTTGACATATCTCTAGGATAGGGATGTCCCTGGCAGCAGCCAGAGACGCAGCTGTACCTCAGGTAGAGTGAGCCCTCAGGCCTGAGGGAGGAACCTTACCCAGTTTTTCATAGCAGAATTGGATACAAGAGACAATCCACCTGGCAATGGATCTTTTAGTGGCAGGTTTCCCTTTACCAACCTCACCATAAGTGAGGAACAATTGGAGGGATTCGAACCTGTGACCCTTGGTACGTTCTGTATAGTAACTAAGGGCTCTTTTGACATCTAAACTGTGCAATCTCCTCTCACCAGAGGAGGAATGGTCAGTGAAGTACACAGGAAGAGACATGGATTGATTAAGGTGAAGTCTGAAACCACCTTAGGCAAAAACTTCCTGTTAGTCCTGAGGACCACCTTATCTCTATGAAAGGAGATAAAATCAGGCTCCACTGACAATGCTTGTAGCTCACTTATGCATCTGGCAGAGGTGATGGCTACCAGAAACACAGTTTTCCAAGTCAAGTACTTAAGCTCTGCTGAAGACAATGGCTCAAAAGGGGTTGCATAAGCTGAGCAATGCAAATATTAAGATCCCAAGCAGGAGCAGGGTCCCTGAATGGAGGGTTGGTGTGAAGCAACCCTTTAAAAAACTTGGAGAACACAGGGTGAGCTGAAAAAGAAGAGGGCTTACCTGCTTGATAAGAAGACAGACACAGCTGCCAAGTGCACTTTTAGAGTAGCTGGTCTCAGGCCCAAGGAATTCAAATGCACTAAATAATCCAGAATCGTGAGGCACCAGCAGATTCTGGGGAAATATGCTTACCAGCACACCATATGGAAAATCTTTCCATTTTGAATTATAAGTAACCCTGGTGGAAGGCTTCCAGAGGCCTTCAATATATCAATACACCTTGGGAAAGGTGTAGGTCAGCAAACTCTAACTCTTCAAGAGCCATGCCTTGAGATTGAGAGATTTGAGGTTCGGATACCAAACTCTCCCCTGGGCACAGGTTAACAGGTTGTGATTCCTGGGAAGACACGGGGGAAGGTGGACTGCTAAGGACATGAGGAGTGGGTACCAGGGCTGCCTGGCCCTATCTGGAGCAATCAGGATCATCTTGCAGGGTTGAGATCTGATTCTGACTAGCACCTTGAAAAGGAGGGGAAGGGGAAAGCATAGAGAAACTTCCCTTCCCAACTGAGTAGGAAGGCACCCAGGGGGACTGAGCCCAACACTGGGGGCCTGCAGCAAAAAGGGAGTTGGTGATTGTCTGGGGCTGCAAAGAGATCTATCTGCGGGGTGCCCCATCTGGCAAATACTACCTCCAGTACTAGGGGATCCAGTGCCCATTCGTGATGGCCCTGGGAAATTCTGCTGAGGGCATCCACTAGGACATTGTCCTTGCCTGGGAGATGAACAGCCATGAGGGAGGCGTTCAGAGAATAAGCCAGAGACCACAACTTCATTGCTTCCGTGCACAAGGCCGTAGACCGAGTGCCCCCTTGTTTGTTGATGTACCACATTGTAGTGGTATTGTCTGTTCTGATCTGAACAACCTTGTTCTGAACAGATGTGGAAAAACCTGGAGTGCTAGAAAAACTGCTCTGAGTTCCAGCAAATTGATGTGGAGCAGAGATTCCTGAGGGGACCACAGCCCTTGGGTGGAAAGGTCGCCCATGTGAGCTCCCCACCCCAAGAGGGATGCATCTGTAGTAAGGGTCAAGGAGTGAGACTGGGGAGTGAAGGGAACCCCCTGTCTCAGATTGCTCTGATCCTGCCACCACTGAAGGGCCTGGATCAGGGTTCGAGTCACTGGTATCAACTTGGTTAGAGGATCTGTCCTTTGAGACCAAAAGGCTCTCAAATGGAACTGGATGTCCCTCATCTGAAATCTTGCTCCCTGTACTACTGCTGTAGATGCAGCCATGTGCCCCAGGAGCTGTAGAAAATGCCTTGCTGGTCGAGAGACCTGCAGGGTGAAAGAAGAGACCAGAGAGACCAAAGTCCTTGCTCTTTCCAGAGGGAGGAAGGCTCTGGCTTCTTTTGTGTTCAGTTCTGCACCTATGAAGGTGAGAAGCTGGACAGGCTCCAGAACTGACTTTGGAAGATTGAGAAGGAAACCTAGGGATGTCAGAAGTTGCTGGGTTACTTGTAGGTGTAGTTTGACCTGTTCTGGAGATTGGCCTACAATGAGCCAGTCGTCCAGATAAGGAAAGATGGCAATCTTTTGCCTTCTTAAATGAGCAACTGCTACTGCCAGGCATTTTGTGAACACCCTCGGGGCCGAGGTGAGGCCGAAGGGCATTGCTCTGAATTGGTACTGGCCTGAGAGTTCAAATCTGAGGTACTTTCGATGGGAGCTTCTGATGAGAACATGGAAGTAGGCATCCTTGAGGTCCAGGGAGGCTAGCCAGTCCCCTGGCCTTAGAGAGGGTAAAATGATTCCCAGAGTCACCATTTCGAACTTTGCTTTTAAAAGGTGCTTGTTTAGATACCTGAGATCCAGGATGGGCCGCCATTCTCCTGTCTTTTTTGGGGTAAGGAAGTACCTGGGTACAACCCTTTGCCCTGGTGTATGGGAGGCACCCTTTCCACAGCTCTGAGAGCCAGGAGGGAAGAAACTTCTGCTTCCAGGGCAAGTGCCTCTGATGGGTTTGCAGGTGGAAAAGACCTGGCTCTCATCTTCGGAAATTTTTTGAAGCTGAGAACCAGTCCCTGGCTTACTACTTCCAGGACCCACTTGTCTGATGTTAAAGACTCCCAGTCCTGGACAAAGTAAGCCAGCCTGCCCCCTACCGGTAGTGGAGAATCGGCCCTGGCCACCCCATCAGGGAGCCTGTTTTGCAGGGGCTTTGGGTTGAGGGGTAGAAGCAGGCTTACTAGAACCCCTTCTGCCCCTTCCTCTAAAGAACCCCTCTGGGCATAAACAGAAGAGGAAGCCTGGCTTGGTAAAAGGCCTATGAAAAGGCCTGCCCTGCCCCTGACATGCTGCCTTTGAGGAGTGGCTACCTTTCTTGGCCTGTGCACCCTATAGGTGGTCCTATACTCATCCATTTTCTTCATATAATCTCTGTCTGCTCCCCAAACAGAGAATTGCCCACAACAGGAAAATCCATAGCCTTAGACTGAGTATCCTGTGACAGGGCAGTACATCTGAGCCAGGCCATTCTGCTAAGAGACACAGATGTAGCCATGACTCTTGATGAAACGTCATTAGAGTCTACTGCAGCATGAAATTGCACCTTGGATGCCTCAATACCATCCGCAGCCACCTGCTCCAGCTCCCTGGCAAGCTGGTCAGGGGTCTGTTTTGCTAGGGCCAGGACAGTATCCCATCTGGATTTCTGGTACCTAGCTGCGTAAGCCATATAATTAGCCTGTCTGAGTCCCAGAGATGCTGCCATGTACTGTTTCTTTGCCATGGCATCCATCCTCCTTGAATCCTTTTCAGGAGGGTGAGAAGCTAGAGGAATATTAGCCTTGTCACAGGCTGCAGCCTGCACTACCCCACATGGCTGCACTGCTGGGAGAGGAACTCTGTATCAGAGCCTGATAAAGCATACCTCTTGTCCATCCTTTTATCCACAGGGAGGATAGAATGAGGAGTTTTCAGAATTTTTACTGTCTGTTTCCTAAAAGATTTGTGCAAGGGAATAGACAGTCTCCTAGACTCTGGAATATCCATCGTTTCCACAAAATCAGGCTGTTCTTGATCATCAACAGCTTCCTCAACAGGGAGTTGCAGAGTCTCAGCAACCTTCTTGTAAAACAAAAATGAGAAGGGACTCAGATAGCCTGGGAGGGACACCCTGAGGGTCTGTCTGAGATGTCCGGTTCAATGGGCACATCCAGACTTTCAAAATCACACTACTCTCCTCATACCCCTCCTCCCCTTCCTCCGGTTCATAAAAATCCTCAAAATCATAGTCTTGAACTGGGGGAACCATCCGAACCGAGCGCTTCCCTAATGTTGTCGGTTCAGACGGAACTGGGGAAAGAGACTGGACAATTTGAATAGCTTTGGCTATTTCCTCAGTGGTTGGAGAAAGAACTTTACCAAACTAGCTGACTTTCTAGTCCTTTTAGTTGGAACCGGCTCCTCAGAGCTGGCCCTTCGTTTGCCCTTGGAAGTATCGCCCTGGTCAGAGGGCACTCCCTCAGGTTCGGCTGGAACTGAACCGGGCTGGCCATCCGGGTCAGCGGACTTTTTGGCCTCCCTTTCCCTGAACCTACCAACTCTCTTTTCCACGGTGGCAGCAGGAAAATTCTTACAAATCTGGCAGTCTGCATTGAGGTGGTCAAATCAGACAATGTACACAAGTGGTGTGTGGGTCAGCCTTAGCAAAGGCTTCCCCACAGAGGCCACAGTGCTGAAACCCAGTGGATCCGGTTTTCTTTTGGGTTTCTTGGACATAGTAGCCAGTAACAAAACTTGCCTGCTAATGGCAATCCGCCAAGCAAGACTCTCTTATCGGTTCCCAACCGTGTCATGGGTCGTGGAAAAACCATAATAAAATCTGTTTTTTTTAGAACCGATAAGAACCGGGAACCGCACTCTAAAGGACTAGAAAGTAATTTTAAACCCAATTTGATCGGTTCAAACCGAACCGAAAAAAACGTTTACAAGTTCCACACAGAAGAAAATAAATAAAAGCCTATCTATTACTTACAATACCACAGACAGAGCTTGAACCGACGATTGAGGTTAAATTTAGGTAAAATAAACCGAGAAATACACTTTTAAACTGACAAATGAACCGAGCAGCAGGAGAAATCTCTGGAGCGACTGTTCAGTGAGGTGGAGTAAAGAATCTGACAGTTTAAGTTTGAGCTTCAACAGACAGAGTGTTCAACCGAGCTCGAGCTCAAGATTCCATGCCCTGCATGGAAAGTTAACTCTTTCACCTCCGGAGCAGTTCTAACCTGGGGTTATACTGCATATGTCATAATATAGCAAGACTTCATGTTGTTTGAACCACTGAATAATGACAGAGGCAAGTCCAGCAGCTTCGAATTTTGACAAGAGGAGGGGGTTGGAGACAGAATCGAAGGCCTTGGCCAGGTCGACGAAAACTGTGGCTGTAAGGAGGTCTTGATCACAGGCAATGTGGATATGGTTTGTGACATGCAGGAGAGAGGAGATAGTGGAATACTGTGTCCTGAAGCCTGACTGATGGAGAAATAGGAGGTTGCTTGTGTTGAGATGTTCTGCCAGCCTGGAGTGTGCCAGGGATTCCTGAAGCTTTGCGAGAGCCGAAAGGAAGGAGATCAGCCTAGAGTTCCCAGGATTTGCAGGGTCCCCACCTTTATGGAGAGGAATAACTGAGGCTGAGTTCCAGGCCTGAGGGGCTGAGCCTGAGGTGAAGGAGAGGTTGAGGATATGGGTGAGGGGCTTTGTAATAGTAGGTGCGGAGATCTGTAGGAGTTTGGGGTGGATCCCATCTGGGTTGACTTTGGTGGTACTTAATGAGTGCAGGGCTGTGAGAACCTCATGTTCTGAGATGGGTGAGATTTCGAAATTGCTACGACAGGGAGGTGGGGGGCAGACAGCGGCAGTAGGAGTGGGGCCGTGGGGCATGGCGCAAGATGTAAAAAAATTGTTTAGGGAATCAGCAATGCTGATAGGGTCGGATATGGGCTGACCATTTGTCTTGATGACAGGGGAACTAGGTTGTGATGGGGGGGTCAAGTAGTAAGTGTACAACATTCTAGAAATTAGATGGATGGGCGTGGGATAGTTGGGACTTGAAAAAAATCAACTTTTGTGTGTCTTATGGCCTTGTTGCAGGCATTGCGGAGGGTATTGTCGGCTTGCCTATTTTTGGGGTTAGGGAAGGATTTGAAAGCAGACCATGCTTTGTCTCTAGCCTTGCATAAGTTGAGAATGGGGGCAGAGAGCCACTTGTGGTGTCACTTTTTTACCCTTAGCTTTTTCTGGGGGGCATGGGAGTCCCAGATGCTTGTGAGGGTGTGCAGGAAGTTGGAGAGGGCAACATCCACGTTTTGGGCTGCATACACATGGTGCCAGTCAGTTAGCCATAGGTTGGTAAGCAGGGCTTCAGAGTCCAAGGTGCTTAGGGAGTGAGTGTTAATGTACTTTGGAGCAGACTTGGACAAGTGAGCTTTTCTGATGCAGTATGTTATGCAGTGGTCACTCAGTGCATTTGCGAGGACGCCAGATGAAGCAACCCTGTGGGGATGCGATATAAGGATCCAGTCAATTAGTGAATGGTTTTGTGAGCGGGGGTTATAACGGGTGGGTGCGTTGAGCAGTTGTGTGAGGTTAAGGGACTCAGTTTTGGGAATGTAGGTCATAGAGGAGGGTGCAAGCCAGTCCAGGTTGAAATCACCTAGCAGAATCAGTTCCCCATTTCATGTTTGGTCATGGAGGGTGGCTATGGTGGAGACAAGGGATTCACATGTGAGTTGGGATGAGGCATAGAGCACCCTAATAAACAATGGTGGAGAGGCAGGTAGGGTAAGTTGGGCCAGGAGAACATCATGGGAGCCTGGGCAGGATTCCCTAAAGTGAAACGAGCATGAGAGGGGTTGTTTTGTATATATGATGACCCCACCACCTCATTTTCCACGGTCCTGCCTGAGTGGAGTGTAGCTAGGGAGAGTAAGGGAAGTGTCTGGGGTCCTTGTGGAGAGCCAGGTTTCAGTCAGGCAGAGGATATCAGGGCAGTGCTCAGCTATCCAGCAGGTTAGTTGGTCAATTTTAGGCAGGAGGCTTCTGATGTTAACGTGGGCAATGGAGAGGCCTTTATGGGCACTTAGTGGTTGGGACTGACCTGGGGACCCGGGTTTGGGTCTATATCTCCAATGAGGAGTGGGATGAAGAGGAGGAGGAGGAGAGAAGAGTAAGAAATGGGGAGTTTAAATCTTCTAGCAAGCAGGATGGCATGGGGGGGGGGGGCGGACCTGGCAGCTCTGAGAAGTGTTGCACAGGTTTTCATCAATGGGAGCAGGATGCTGGGACCGATAAGGGGGTGGAAGTAAGAGGAGTTAGAGGGTGCGGGTTCTGAAGTGGAGTTACAGAGCTAGACTTTGCGACATGTGGAGCATGAGGGATTAGGTAGTCTGAAAGGAGGGAGGGCTGGGAGGAGATATGAAGCAAGGAGGAAGTGACTTCCGGTGACGTCACCAGAGGCATGGCTGCCTAATCAAACAGCTCTCCTCTCTATCGCTATTAAATACATTCCCATACAGCACAGCCAGCTTAAATTTTACTGAAGATGCACAGATCGCAAAATGGGAACACATCAGAGAAAAGACCACATTCAAAAAATCGGAAAGGAAAGAGGGATCAAAGTGGATTAAGCCCAGCAAGCTCGGCTACCAGCGGGAGAGAGTCTCCCTCGAGTATGGCGGGAGGAGATACGGAGACAGAGCTGGACACTTTATCACGATCTAGATTTGAGACCTTACTCACAGAAATTAAACAGTTCAGATCCGAAATGAAGCAGGAGTTCAATAAACTACATTCGGATCTAAATGGTCTTGAAACCAGAGTGTCTGGTGCAGAAGAATGTATATCAACTGCTGAGGACGACATGATCCAAATCTCATGAGCGATCGAATATTTGGTCCAACAACAAGAACTTACGTCTGCCAAGTGCCTGGATTTAGAAGCCCGCTCACGCCGAGACAATCTAAGAATACATGGCCTACCTGAATCAGCTGAAACTGGGGACATGAATGAATTCTTGGAGGACATGCTTCGCCATGTGCTTGACCTGCCGCAAACCTTCCACTTTAAGATTGAAAGGGCACATCGAGCATTAATACCTAGACCCACTTCAGCGACCACTAGGCCCAGATCAATAGTAGCCAAATTCTCAAGTTTCTGGGAGAAAGAACAGGTCCTTCAAGCAGCATGGAAACAGGGCCGTGTAGAGTACAATGGGGCTCGATTGATCTTTGACCAGGACTACCCCCCGGTGATCCAGCAACAGCGCATGGCCTATATTCCACTAATTCGGAAGTTAAAGTCCCTAAAAATCAGGTTCCAGACATCCTACCCCTCCCGCTTGAGAGTCTTTTGGGAAACGGGCACTGAGACTTACCATTCTTTTGAAGAAGCGCTTCAGGCAATTAAAAGCAAGGGACATGAGGTCTCGGAGGCCACACGTTGCAGGGAACAACCAGCCACCTTGCAAAACCCCTTGGCGTCCAGCTCGACACCAAAACCCCACTCAAACAGGAAAGATAGTGGCTGTTAACACCCTTCAAGATATCAAGAGCATGTTATACAAACTCACTCATCCTCCAGTGCTAGAGGAGTCGCATGCTGAAAGAAATGTAGATACTTGAGAGCTGAGCTCAGTCGAATGGGATAGTTGCTGATGCTAGGAAGATCTTATCCCCCTGCAGATCCTTCTCTACATAGAAGTACTGGACTTTATCTCTATGATAAATGTAAATGGGACCCTTGACATCCAGGACTGTGGACATTGGGACGGGCCATCACCGGTAAAGGGTCAGAGGTATGTTGGGGGGGGGGGGACCTGATAAAACAAAGGGTTATGTGTATGCTCAGAGCAAGTTAGTGGCGTATGGGGGCCTTTACATACATTACCACCGCTCTTATATATAATATGATCTCCTTGATGTTTTAAACTTCCTAGATAGATCACAGGTGGGGGTCGAGGTTCCTGAAGCCTCGTATTAGACCTGACTTCTCCGGAGGGCAATGGAGAGGCAGGAGACTTATCCAGAGAAAACGCCCCTTACATATAATGCTACATGCAAATCTGGATAATGAGGCTGGGCTGAGTGGATCCCCAGGGGAAACTCCTTTCTAGGAGGTACACCGGGGAATGGGGAGGCATAAGGGCCATTAGTGGTACATCTCGCTTGAGCCTTGTCATTCTCTGCGGAAATATTCGCTGCAGTTGTTGGGCCACAGGTGAATGTTTAAACAAAATATAAGGCTTAATGGACATTACTTGCCCTAAATCAAATGATGATTCACTTAGGTCGAAACTCACTATCATACTATAGAGAAAATGCTCTGAACTGTACACTATGTATTGACCGCTGGGGGGTCATTTATGGATATGATGGAAAAGTCATGCTCTGTTACTATATATAGAGAATTAATATAATACCATAATTAAGGTCCCAATGATGACGGAAAGACAGGGTCACAGAGCAGAATCCTGACAGATGCGATGGGGGGGGTGGATTTGAGCCTTGGAGTAGCTATGCTGAGTTTCGGACTGGCTATTCTGAGGTTTTTGGTTTTATATGTATCCGGTACACTGCCATATATGCTGCTGGTGACGAAGTGCCACGCCATCTGGCAAGGACCTGTTCGTTTTGAGGTCCGGGAGGAACGAGCCACTCTATGGGCCCCTTCTCCTCCAGTTCGAGTAAGGCTTGCTCGAACATATAGGGAACAATACTTCTTGTTCCCCCTACCTTGGAAGCCACTTTGTAAATAATTTTTCCCTCTGGATAAGGTTTGCTCTGTTGGCACCTACCTATGGGAGTTTGGAAATTATATGTTTTGTGTATGTGGTTGTTGAGCTAAAAGTTAGCCTTATAAACAAATATCTTCATTGGCAATTTACACTTGAACGACAAAAGGGAAAGCACAAACTAACACTACTTGTGGAGGATGCGGGGAGGGGGAACATCAGGGAAAACACCGGGGAAAGCAAAAAAATACTAAGGAAGGTAAAGCAGGGGCTGGTATACTTAAGGGAATACGATGTTTAGTTTTAAATGGAGGATAATACTGTTATCAAAATTATCTCCCACAATGTTAATGGGCTGAACAACCCAATAAAGCGACATAAGGTTATGTCCACTATAAAAAGACAGAGCCCCTCATTTGTTTTACTACAAGAGTTGCATCTAAGTAAGTCCGAGTATCTGAAGCTGGGGAAGTTTGGTTATGACCTGGTGGTCACTGCCTCTTTTGGAAGGGGGAAGAGGAGAGGCTCTGCAATACTGGTCTCCAGGGGAAGTCAGTTCCAAAAAACAGCCAGTTATATAGACCCAGAGGGTCACCTGGCTATACTATCGGGTAATTTGGAGGGTACCCCTATCACGCTGGCCTCCCTGTATGCCCCTCCGGGTTCTACAAAGGAAATCTTTAGTTCTTTACTACATAAAATCTCCGAGCAGCAAAAAGGTTTGTTGATAGTGGGTGGAGACCTAAATCAGATATGGGAGCAAAAGGACACCTCTAAAACTAAAGCATTTCAACAGAGCTCAGCCAGTAAATTTGTCAAGAACTATTTAAATGGGGCCTTTTGGGTGGATGCTTGGAGAAGACAAAATAAGCATAAACAAGAATATACACATTACTCATTCCCTCATGGATCTTTTGCCTGGATTGACTACCTGTTGATATCTGGGGAACATCAAGACCAAGTCTTGGAATGCAAACATATCCCATCTGTACTCTCTGATCACATTCAGCTGTTATTGAAGCTGGATTGGAGAGTCAAAAAAGGACAGTCTCTCTGGAGATTTAATAACTATCTATTGAATCTAAAGGAATTCACAGATATGGCCACTGCCAGGTTAGCATAAATCCAACGGGATAATATGTCTCCGGATATCTCTAGCATGATACTATGGGACACTGTGAAAACAGTGTTTAGAGGGGATTGCATTAAATTTGCTGCCCACTTTAAACAACAGCAAAACCAGCGGATGGAAGTTCTTCAAAAACAATTACAGGATCTACAGGGACAACATGCTGGGGGGGACTGCTCTGTATTGTCAGACATACAAATCACTAAACAACAGATTACAAAATTAATTGATGTAAAGACAGAATAGGCTCTACAGTGCCTACAAAATCCAAGCAATCTCTGCACTCATGTGCCAAATATGTTGCAAAACAGACACCAACCTTCTTTTTCTTTCCACAAAGCTGTGAATTTTTATTGTATGATGTCAGGATTCTCAGGTAAATCTTGCTGCTCCAAAAATTCCAAATTACAGCCATTGTAAGTGCATCCATATAACCTAGGTGCAGAGTGGTCTGGTCTGCAGTGCCTACGCCAGCGATATTATGAGACAGGGCCTCAGGCCTCTCACCTCTTGGCCCATCGCCTGAGACAGCAGACCGCTCGGTCTACGATCACTCAGATCTGAGACCCCAAGACTGGCCACCTATTAAAAACCTTGGAAAAAATTTTAGCGGGCTTTAGGGACTTCTACTCAAGTCTATATGCATCAGATCATTCACCAGACAGAGAACAAATAGAATTATGCCTAGCCAAGTTAAAACTACCAAAATTAACCCAGGAAGTTAGAGACTCTCTTGATGCCCCCATCACTCCTCCCCCCAGAACTGGCTGCTGCGATCAAGAGATTGAAAACAAAAAAAAATCACCTGGTCCTGATGGGTATACCCCTGAATTTTTTAAGTTCTTTGTAAAGGAGATTGAAAGCCCTCTGTGGAGGACGTAGTAGGAGGTACAGTCGGGGGGGGAGGCTCCTAGATACCTGAATTATGCAATTATCTCAAGTGTCCCCAAACCTGGGAAAGATATTACACAGTGCAGTTCCTTCTTCTATTTCTGTATTGAACATTGATTATAAACTATATGCATCAGTCCTGGAGAAATGCCTGGAGGAGGTGTTGTCTAAACTCATCAATTATGACCAAACAGGCTTTGTCCTGGGTAGACAGACCCAGGATAATATTAAAAGGTCGTTGCATGTGTTATACCTTGCCACCCGGTCAGGGGCGCCCTGTGTGTTACTAAGCCTGGACGCTGAGAAAGCATTCGACCGGGTGGCTTGGAAATTCCTGGGCCTCGCCCTGAAGATACTTGGATTCTCAGAATCCTTTATTAAAATGATAAATAACATATACACTTGCCCCAAGGCTTATATAAAGATCAACGGCAGAATCTCCACCCTGATACCCTTGTACCGCGGCACCAGGAAGGGATGCCCCCTCTCCCCCCTCCTCTTTGCCCTATACCTTGGGCCCCTGGCCCAGGCGTCAGACAGGACAAACTAATACAGGGTGGGACTTGGGGGGACACAAGTTAGCTCTGTACGCAGATTATCTACTGTTATATGTCAAAAATCCAGAGCAATCACTGGAACATCTGTGGGCAGAGCTGACAGAATTCAGGCTTCTAGCTGGATATAAAATAAACACAACTAAAACAGAAGTCCTGAGATCCTATTACGAACCTTCTGAACAGACCCGGAGGAAGTTACCATTTAGGTGGAATCTATCCCATATTAAATATCTTGGGGTTCAGCTGAGCTTCCAAGCGGATCAGTTGTTCTCCCTTAATTTTATCCCAATCTTAAATAGTATTAAATCGGAGCTGGAGCAGTGGGCCCTCATTCCCATCCCTTTGATTCAGAGAGTGGAGGCGATAAAGATGGTAGCTCTCCTTAAGTTCTTATATTTGATGCAGACAATCCCTACCCTTATCCCGAACTCATACTTTAATTCTCTCAACAGGGGAATCTCCCGTTTTATATGGGGGTCACAAAAACCCAGAGTTCGCCTTTCGGCGCTTCAAATCCCGAAGAAAGAGGGAGACCTATCACTACCAAACTTTAAACTGTATTACCAGGCTGCACAGCTAAGAATCGCCATGTACTGGCTAGATTGGGCTTACTTAGCTAAGTGGAAAACTTTAGAGCTAAGGGAAGCAGCTCTCCTTAAGAACCTAAATGGTACACTATTAGGGCAGAGGGAAAGATCAAACATATGTCAAGAGGGTAATCCTTACACAGCTCTCACCCTGAACATTTGGCATGGAATCCTGAATGATAAGAGGGCGAGGGGTTGGAGGGGTCTCCTGCTTTTGGTTCCATACCTGGATTCCTTTTTACCCACTAGGTGGGATGTGGGATTCAGGAGATGGGAGGAGAAGGGCCTACATTTGATTTGGCACTTTTTGGAGGGAGAGGGGATCTTGTCCTTTGAAACATTAGTTAATAGATATGGAATATCCTGGAAGGACAGGTTTAGATATTTCCAAATTAGAAATTATTTTAATAAGACTTAATTAAGTCTTCTGACACACCTCAATTTAGGGGACACACCCACTCCACAGATTGCAGATATATTCAGGAAAGCAATAGAGGGTATCCCGGTTGGATCTCATGTCATCTCTAATTTATATCAAGCACTCCTTGCCTGGAAAGGGGATTCTTCCTCTACTATAAGGAAGGCATGGGAATGAGATCTGGAGATTCGGATGTCTGAGGAAATTTGGGCTTGGACACAGACAAGGGTCCACTGGGGCTTGTCGGCAGTGGGCTGTTGGGAATTTTCAAGGAAGATTTTTGTCAGGTACTTCCAAACCCCAGCAATCCAGATGAAATACATGAATTCTAACCTATCTGTGTGTTGGAGAAACTGTGGACACACACCTGCAACATTGGGACATATAATGTGGGGTTGTCCTGTTCTTGACCCCTTTTACTGGGACCTCCAGTGGGCCGTGCAGGCAATAGTGTACCCTAATTTGAAGATGTCTCCCCTTTGTTACTTCTTCTTGGAATTGTCTAGAGAATTCCGAGACCCCCTGACAATTAAGTTTTTGAAAATCTCGTTCTTAGCAGCCCAAAAGGCAATAATGAGTAACTGGCTATCTCAAAAAGTGATCACCCTAAATATGTGGCAAGAGCACATGATAAATATATATAGAATGGAGGCATTAACGGCTTCCATTAACAAGAGGGTCCCCTGTTTTGAGATCTTGTGGAGGCGTTGCGTCCTATACATGGAAAGGGCAAGACCTGATTTTATTCCTTAACCAAATCCAAGTAAAAGGCAATGCAAGGAGACTTCAGAACTAGAACACATAAGGTATTGTAGAAATCTTTAAGGTATAAATAATATGAATATGATATCTCATAACTGATAAGGGGATAAACAATTTTTTTTTCTCTCTCCCCTACCTTCCCTACATAAAAATAAAAGTGGGTATAGAATAGTAATCAACTAAGTAGTGATTTAAAGATTATAAATATGACTGAATTAGAGTATGCTGTGTTGTCACTCTGTTTATATTCTGTAAACTATCAAATCTAAATATAAATTATATTGGATGAAATGCCTTTGAAGAAAACGGTAAAGATAAGCTCATATTTGTTTACTGTATGTCTGTATTTTGTATGTTCTGTATGATTGAACTAAAAAGTTTAAATAAAGAAAGTTTAAAAGAAGCAAGGAGGAAGTGAAGAGTGGACTTGAGAATGGTCATTTTGCAATGTAGAAAATCACTGGGGATCACAATTGGTTTGGGGAGGTAAGGGGGTTGGAGTAGCAGGTAAATAGTTTTGCTTTGCGCAGTGCAGAAGAGGAGGTACCCAAGTTGGGGGGTTGGGGGAGTGGTGCAAACTGAAAAATTGGATTAAAAGATATCACAAACGGTTGAAAATAGAACCTTAGATAGAGGGTAGATGCTAATGACTTGCATGAGAACACTACTTGCCACTTTAAGGGGAGGTCTAAATTAGTGGCAAGGAGGGAGGGGAGACATTTATGGGTTGTGGGTGGGTAATCATGTATTTAATAGAGGTCGGGGCCGGGGATTCACAGCAGGGGCCGGGGAGGGTCGGTGGGACAAAATACCCTCTAAGGAGAGTAATCAGCAGTTTATCGAGAGAGTTAGGCCCTCCAGTGATAATAGCAGTAGTTCAAGTTGAAATCAAGCACCAAAACCAGGGTTAAAGATGGTGGCCAATGGGAGCTAGGCTTCAGCATGCATCAACCAATCAGCGTTTAGCTGCCTGAGAGCCGGGCTTCCTCGAGTTGAGAGCTGGCATACCTTTGTCCTTGCAGGCGGGCAGGTTCTCCAATGTGGCCGGCGGAGCTGGAAGCCAGGACTGCTGGCTTGGGGTGCCTGGTCAAGGGCTGGATCAGTCTAAAATGAGGAAGAAGAGAGGTAGAGGGTTAGAGTTAAAGGCCATAACACGCAGCTAGGATAAAGCAGGGGGAGGGTCTGGAAAGGAGACAAAGACTGTGGGAGTGAGTGTGAGATCTAGGAAGGGGAGAGGTGGGCTAGACACAGATTAAGTAGTATAAATCTAATGTTTTGAAAATGTGGGACCATAGCAGTCTATCAATTGCCTTGTCAGTGTCAGGTGACAAAAGACCCACAGGGAGTGTGCTTATATTAGCTTTTTCCATAAGATGAAATAATTTTCTTGTGTTGTCTGCAGCTAGCCTATTTTTATAGATAGTACAAGAATTCGGGGACATCTCTGGATACAAACTGAATGAGGACAAAAGAAAAAATTACTCACCTTAGTAATGTTGTTTCTTCTAATGGAGTCTTGCTATATTATGACAATTGCAGTTTGTCCCATCATTAGAACTGCTCCGGAGGTGAAAGAGTTAACTACCATGCCAGACATGGAGTTTAGAGCGCGAGCTCGGTTAGAGAAGCTCTGTCTGGCTATTTTCAAACCGAAACTGTCAGATCTTTACGAGCAAAAACTCACTAAGGTTCTGTGTGGAAGCTATAACCTACACTAGCCAACTGGCTACCCAAATATTAACACCTATTCCTGGTCCCAACACCAAGACTCAAGTCAGGGGACCAGAAAATAATAACATAAGATAAAATAAAACACAACACCCCAAAACCCCAAAAAGGGGTGGAAAAAAAAAAACATAAAATGGGCATAATAAGTGCCAACACTGGACTGCCCACCCCATACCCCAAGTAGAAGTTCTGAGAGGGGCAGGCTGGGGGGGAGGTCATAATATAGCAAGACTCCATTAGAAGAAAAAACATTACTAAGGTGAGTAATTTTTTCTTCAAACAACATGAAGTCTTGCTATATTATGACAATTGCAGAATACACAGCAGTACCTCCATGGTGGAGGGACAGAACCTACTTAGGAATAGGCTCTGAAGCACGGCTGTGCAAATCTAGCATCCCTCCTGGCCTGGATATCCAAGGAGTAATGCTTGGTGAAAGTGTGTACCATTTTCCAGTAGCTGCTTGACATATCTCCAAGATAGGGATGTTCTGGCAGCAGCTAGAGACGCAGCTGTACCTCTGGTAGAGTGAGTCCCTCAGGCCTGAAGGGGGAACCTTTCCAGTTTTTGATAGCAAAATTGATACACGAGACAATCCACCTGGCAATGGATCTCTGAGTGGCAGGTTTCATTTTCCCAACCTCACCATAAGTGAGAAAGAGTTGGAGGGATTCAACCTATGACCCTTGGTACGCCTGTATAGTAACTTAGGGCCCTCTAACATCTGTTGTGCAGCCTCCTCTCACCAGAGGAGGAATGGTCAGTGAAGAACACTGAAGGGAGACAGATTGGTTAAGATGGAAATCTGAAACCACCTTAGGCAAAACTTCCTGTTAGTCCTAAGGACTACCTTATCCCTGTGGAAGGAAATAAAGTCAGTCTCCACTGACAAGGCTTGTAACTCACTTATGCGCCTGGCAGAAGTGATGGCTACTAGAAAAACAGTTTTCCAAGTCAAATACTTAAGCTCTGCAGAAGACAGAGGTTCAAAGGGGGGTTGCATCAACTGAGCAATGCAAACATTAAGATCCCAGGCAGGGGCCGGGTCCCTGAAAGGTGGATTAGTATGAAGTAATCCCTTGAAAAACTTGGAAAATACAGGGTGAGTGGAAAGAGAAGAGGGCTTTCCTGCTGAAATAAAAGCAGAGACAGCTGCCACATGTACTTTCAGGGTAGCTGGTCTCAGGCCCAAAGAGTTAAGATAGACCATATAGTCCAAAACAATGGGCAAGTCAGCAGATTCCGGGGGAATACGCTTCCCAGAGCACCAGATGGAAAACTTTTCCATTTAGAATTATAAGTAGCCTAGTGGAAGGCTTCCTAGAAGCCTCTAGGATGTCAAGAACACCTTGAGAAAGGTGTAGGTCAGCAACTTTAACTCCTCAAGAGCCAGGCCTTGAGGTTGAGGGATTTGAGATTCGGATACCAAACTCTCCCCTGGGCACAAGATAACAGGTTATGTTTCCTGGGGAGGCACAGGGGAAGATGGACTGCTAAGGACAGAAGGAGTGGGTACCAGGGCTGCCTGGCCCAATCCAGAGCAATCAGAATTATCCTGCAAGGCTGGGATCTGATTTTCACTAGCACCTTGAAAAGGAGAGGGAAGGGGGGGAAAGGCATATAGAAACTTCCCTTCCCAATCTAGGAGAAAAGCATCCAGGGGGACTGAGCCCATCACTGGGGGCCTGCAACAGAACAGTGGAAGTTGGTGATTGTCTGGGGCTGCGAAAAGATCTATCTGAGGAGTGCCGCATCTGGCAAAAATTATCCCCAGTACTTGGGGATCCAGTGACCATTCGTGATGGCCCTGGGAAATCCTGCTGAGAGCATCTGCCAGGACATTGTCCTTTCCTGGGAGGTGAACTGCTATGAGGGAAGTGTTCAGGGAATAAGCCAGAGACCACAACTTCATTGCTTCGGTGCACAAGGTCAAGACCGAATGCCCCTTGTTTGTTGATGTACCACATTGTGGTGGTGTTGTCTGTTCTGACTTGTACCACTTTGTTCTGAACAGATGCAGAAAACACTTGAAGTGCTAGAAAGACAGCTCTGAGTTCCAGCAAATTGATGTGGAGCAGAGACTCTTGAGGGGACCACACTCCCTGGGTGGAGAGGTCGCCCATGTGAGCTCCACACCCCAGAAGGGACGCATCTGTAGTAAGGGTCAAGGAGTGAGATAGAGGGATGAAGGGGACCCCTAGTCTTAAATTGCTCTGATCCTGCCACCACTGAAGGGCCTGGATCAGGGTTCGAGTCACTGGGATCAACTTGGAAAGGGGATCTTTTCTTTGAGACCAAAAGGCTCTCAAGTGAAACTGAATGTCCCTCATCTGAAAACTTGCTCCTTGCACTACAGCTGTGGAAGCAGCCATGTGTCCTAGGAGCTGTAAGAAGTACCTTGCTGGTCGAGAGACCTGCAGAATGAAGGAAGAGGCCAGGGCCACCAGGTTCCTTACCCTCTCTAAGGGCAGGAAGGCTCTGGCCTGCTTTGTATCCAGTTCTGCACCTATGAAGGTGAGTACCTGAACAGGTTCCAGCACTGACTTTGGGAGATTGAGCAGGAAACCCAGAGAGGTGAGCAGCTGCTGGGTAACTTGCAGGTGTGATTTGACCTGTTCTGGAGACTGGCCTACAATAAGCCAGTTGTCTAGGTAGGGAAAAATAGCAATCTTTTGCCTTCTTAAATGAGCAACTGCTACTGCTAGACATTTTGTGAATACCCTTGGGGCAGAGGTGAGGCCGAAGGGCATTGCTCTGAACTGGTAATGGCCTGAGGGCAGTTCGAATCTGAGGTACTTTCGGTGGGAGCTTCTGATTAGAACATGGAAATAGGCATCCTTGAGGTCCAGGGAAGCTAGCCAGTCCCCTGGCCTTAGAGAAGGTAAAATTATTGCCAGAGTCACCATTTTGAATTTTGGTTTCAAAAGGTGCTTGTTCAGATATCTTAGGTCCAAAATGGGCCGCCATTCTCCTGTCTTTTTTGGGGTAAGGAAGTACCTGGAGTACAGACCCTTGCCCTGGAGTAGGGGGGAAACCCTTTCTACAGCTCTGAGAGCCAGGAGGGTTGAGACTTCTGTTTCTAAGGCAAAGGTCTCTAGAGGGTTTACAGGTGGAAAAGATCTGGCTCTCATCTTTGGAAATTTTTTGAAGCTGAGAACCAGACCATGGCTTACTACTTCCAGGACCCACTTGTCTGATGTTAGAGACTCCCAGTCCTGAACGAAGTAAGCCAGCCTGCCCCCTACAGGTAATGGAGAACCGGCCCTGGGTACCCCATCAGGGTGCCTGTTTGGCAGGGGCTTTAGGCTGAAGGGTGGAAGCAGGCCTGCTTGCACCCCATCTGCCTCTGCCTCTGAAGAACCCCCTCTGAGCATAAGCAGAAGAAGCCTGGTTTGGTAAAAGGCCTGTGAAAGGCCTACACTCTACCCTGGGGTCTGCTTCTGAGGAGTGGCTTGCCGCCCTTGGCTTGTGCACTCCTATAAGTTGTTCTATATTCATCCATTTTCTTTCATGTAATTCTCTGTCTGCTCCCAAACAGAGAATTCTACCACAGGAAAATCCATGGCCTTAGTCTGGGTATCCTGTGACAAACTAGTACACCTGAGCCAAGCCAACCTACGAAAGGCCACAGATGTAGCCATGACTCTAGAGGATACATCATTAGAATCCACAGCAGCATGGAATTGCACCTGATGCCTCAATACCATCAGCAGCCACCTGCTCCAGCTCCTGGCAAGCTGGCCAGGGGCCTGTTTGGCCAAAGCCATGACAGTGTCCCATCTAGATTTTTTATCTTGCCACATAAGCCATGTAATTTGCTTGTCTGAGTCCCAAGGACGCTGCCATGTATTGTTTTTAGCCATGGCATCAATCTTCCTGAGTCCTTGTCAGGAGGATGTGAAGCCAGGGGAATGTTAGCCTTATCACAGGCTGCAGCCTGAACTACCCCAAGATAACTGCATTGCTGTGAAAGAAAGTCTGTATCAGGACCTGATAAAGTGTACCTCCTGTCCATCTTCTTGTCAACAGGAGGCACAGAATTAGGAGCTTTTAGTATTTTTATTGTTTGTTTCCTAAATGATTTATGTAAGGGGATAGATAATCTCCTAGACTCTGGGATATCCATCATTTCCACAAAATCAGGTTCCTCTTGCTCATCCACAGCTTCCTCTAATGGGAGCTGGAGGGTTTCAGCAACCTTTTTATAAAACAAAAAGTGAGAAGGGGACTCAGAAAGCATAGGGAGATTCCAAAGGTCTGTCTGGGAGATGTCCGTTCAATGGGCACATCCAGACTCTCAAAGTCACATTCACACTGATCATAATCCTCCTCCCTCCTCTGGTTCATAAAACTCTTCAATATCATATTTTGAACCGTGAAACCGCCGAACCGACCTTTTACTAGACAGTGGCGGTTCGGACAGAACCGGAGAAAGTGACTGTACAATCTGTATAGCTTTTGTTATTTCTGCAGCAGTTGGAGAAGGAATTTTGGACTCCAAACCTGCTGATTTTTAGTTTTTGCTGGAACTGGCCTCAGAGCCAGCTTTTCGTTGCCGAGGAAGTCTCACCCTGGTCAGAGGGCACTCCTCCTCGTTCGGTTGGTACCGAACCGGGCTGGTCATCCGGTCAGCGGACTTTGGCCTCGCTCCCCTTGAGCCTGCCCACTCTCTTGTCCAGGGTGGCTGCAGGGAAATTTTTACAAATCTGGCAGTCTGAATTGAGGTGGTCAAACCCCAGACATTAGACGATAGTGTGTGGGTCAGCCTTGCAAAGGCTTCCCCACAGACACTACAGTGTTGGAAACCCAGTGGGCCGGGTTTTCTTTTGGTTTCTCAGACATGATGCCAGCCTAACCAACAAACTTGCCCTTTAAGGCAGTGCCAGGCAAGACCCTTATCGGTTCCCAACCGTGTCATTGGTCGTGGAAAAACGTAATGAAACTGCTTTTTTAGAACCGATAAGAACTGGGAACCGCATCTAAAGCCTTAAAATGCTTTCTTTTAAAGTTTTAATAGCCTGATCGGTTCGAACCGAACCGATAAAATTTACAAGTTCCACACAGAAAAACCTATCTATTACTTACAATACCACAGACAGAGCTTGAACCGATCAGTTTGCGGTTAAAATAATAATACTCGCGGTTGAATTTAACCGAGAAAATACTGTTTAAACTGAGAAATGAACCGAGCAGAAGGAGAAATCTCCGGAGCGACTGTTCAGTGAGGCGGAGTAAAGAATCTGACAGTTTCGGTTTGAAAATAGCCAGACAGAGCTTCTCTAACCGAGCTCGCGCTCTAAACTCCAAGCCTGGCATGATAGTTAACTCTTTCACCTCCGGAGCAGTTCTAATGGTGGGACAAACTGCAATTGTCATAATATAGCAAGACTTCATGTTGTTTGAACTCTATTTTTGCTCTTGAAGCAGCAGTATTTGTTAATAACTATACACATTTTTCAGTAATAAGGTTTGACTGGTAAAAATATCAATATGTACATTTTTCTTTTAGTTTTCTTTCATTCCTGAAGCAAGATATGGCATCTTGAAGTTTTAAACGTTCCCATGCCCATGTCACACCCACGCCACACCCAGCATGAAAAAAATTTAATATTTTGTGCTCTTTACTATCAGAATAGTGCAGAAGAACCATCTTACTACAACTACAGCATGAATCTGGCATGTACATTCAACAAGTAACACCTTGGGAAGAGATTTTTAAAAATGGTGAATGGCGGCCATATTTAATGATGTGAGTCACTAATTACAAAATCAGCTATAAAAAAAGTCTTAACAACATCTGAGAAAACAAAAACATATACTGAGCACAAATCTTAGGTTCTTACCCCAGGAGTCCTTTTGCATCAATAACTATAGCAGTTAGCTGGCTAGGTGCAACTGCTCTAGAGGTATGCCTTTAAGAGAATTATAATGAGCTAGGGCATCAGCCAATCAAAACACAGGAGGGGAGTGTGCTGAGTGAAAGCAGCCTGAAGGGCCTCACAATTTTTTCTCCGCTGACTGAGCAACATTGCTCCAGATGTGTCTTTCAACTTTCCTTGTTGACAGCCTTTTTCTGCTTATCTTGGTAAAGTTTTCCTCACAAACTTGATTTTTTAGTGTGCTGAGTGTAGTTTTACTATTTTTAGTGTTTTTTCTTTCCGTGGTTCTGAGGAGTTTTTCTGTGGTTCCCTCTGTTTATTTTACATTTATTTTACCGCAATTAAGTATTTTCAAAGGTTTTCTCTCAAAAAATTACTGCGGCTCCCCTTTTTTAGTAGGAACCATCAAATGTAATGTTTTTTCTGTAAATTTTTACCTCAGAAATCATGGGTCCCTATCATCCTACTGGGTTCTCTGTGGATTGGCTTGTCAGAGACTCCCGGAACAAACAGAAATCTGGACCTACAGGAAAAAAAAAAAAAAAGTATGTGTCAGCTGTCACAGGACTGGCTTATCAGCGTTTTCAGCAACCTGTGCCTCAGTTGTTTTTGGTCCAGATCTACTGGGTCTCTTTCAAATTTGGCTCACAGCAAAGAGACCTAAGAAAAGTATATATGGCTGAGGATAAATCAAAGGCTACCGATGCAGAGCCATCTAAAACTAATAACAATACAAATTCAAACAGGGGTGCTGATGAAACCTCCAAGTCCCAGCCAAAAAATAAAGCTTTCAAAGGAGCTGATGAAGTTCCTCACAAATTTAAAAAAAAACAAAGGTGCTGATGGAGTGTCTGTACAAAAAGGAAGCATGATCAAGCTGCTGATGAAGTGGCTAAAAAGGTGGTCTGCACAGACAAAAATGCTCCTGTTCCTCCTGGGAAAGTGTTGTATCCTGAAAAACCAAGGGATCTACACAGGGAACTTCTTTAGGAACTGCATAGCTTTATTACATACTTTTAACAAGGCAGCTTTCTTCTGAATACACAGTGTGAGAGAGAGAGAGATTCTGAATATTTCTAACAACACTATTATTGCTCAAGATCTATATTCTCTTAGAGTTTGTAAAGTCCATGCCACTCTCTTGTGGCACCTCATAATACTACACTACAGTTGCATTCATTATATATAATTTCCCCCCTTAAAGAGTCTACTACTTTTTTTTTATTATGATTATTATTATTTAATGTTCATAGTCCTTCAAATGTGAGGGAGGTCTGTTCCTTGAATAGCATATAAGCTCTAAATCTGGTACTGAACTATCTACAGGTGAGGAATTTCCAAACACAGTTGACAAAGTCACTTCTTTAATTTTCAGTGCAAACGGTACAGGTGTCATGTCAGTGACAGATGTCTCTGGATTACTTGGGACTTCCATGGTAAGTGGCAACGCTCCTGATTTCTCATTAATCTCTAAGGAATTGGGTTAGTTATGGAAATTGGCCCCTTTCACAGAGTTCTTAACCTCTATGTCCACAGCTCTGTCTGGTTCACTGTACCTCCTGTGGATTTGATCCACATGACAGCGCACTACTTTGCCATCTCCCAGCAACACTTTGTAGGACAGAGGTCCTGTCATTTCATGAATAACTGCAGGTATCCATCTCTTTCTTTGACTAAAGTTGCAGCTGTATACTGAATCTTCTGTCAAAAAATTTGCTTTTGCATGCTTATCATGGGTTTCCTTGGTTTGTAATTGTTTCTGTATCACCTTTTCTTTAAAATCAGGGTGTGACAAATCCAAGGCTGACCTCAATTTCCGACCCATTAACATCTCAGATGGTGACACTCCTGTTGACTCTGGTGTTATTCTGTAGCTGAACAATGCATAAGCTACTTTTGTTTCTAATGTACTGCCAGGCATTTTCTTTAAACACTCCTTAAATGTTTGCACTGCTCTTTCTGCTAACCCATTTGACAAAGGGTGATATGGAGCAGAAATTA
Organism: Neoceratodus forsteri; assembly: GCA_016271365.2. NCBI lineage: Eukaryota > Metazoa > Chordata > Ceratodontiformes > Ceratodontidae > Neoceratodus > Neoceratodus forsteri. Next base: position 336,068,788 of record CM028129.1, on the reverse strand, counting down.
TGTGGGTAATTCCATTCCTTTCCATAAACTCTTTAAATTCCATGCTAAGAAAAGGAGTTCCATTGTCAGATACTACCAACTCGGGTATGCCATAGTTACTGAAACTCATTCGGAGTTTCTCTACAGTAGCTGCTGACATCGCTGAAGTCATTGGATACACATCTATCCACTTGGAATGTGCATCCATAATAAATATGAACATTTTTCCAAGGAATGGTAGCATAATCAAGATGTAATGGTCTCCAGGTTTTCTCAGGCCACTCCCATGGGTGGAATGGAGCAGTGGCTGGAGCTTTCCTATGTTCCTGGCACGTGTCACAACTTTGAACCTTACTTTCAAATTCTTCATCCATCTTGGGCCACCACATATAACTTCTAGTCAGTCCTTTCATTCATGTCATTCCAGGGTGGCACTGCTGTAACTGCTCAAGGACAAGTTTACGACCTTGAGGCAGCACTACAACATGAGCTCCCCATAGGACACATCCATCCTGCACACTGAGCTCAGTTTTTCTGGAGAAGTATGGTGTGAACTGAGTTTCCAGAACTACTTTGGGCCATCCTTGCAAGATGTACTCCCAGACCTTTGCCAGCACAGGGTCTTTTCCAGTCCAGAACCTGATCTGAGCAGCTGTCACTGGTGAGGCATCCATGCGGTCCATTAATTAATTAATTAATTAATTAATTTTATTTAGATTTTGTTGACTGGGTAAGTGCACTAGACAAATTATGCCTATTTTAAGGCACGACCTGGGGGAAAGGGATACAGTTGAATGCCAACTGACTTTGAACCAGATTAAGCTGTTGGTGGTATTTTAGTGAATGGGGGGGAAATTTGGCCAGTGCACAGGGGAAATTCCCCTACTCTGCTTCCTGTGAGCAGAGGGGACCCTTTTGCTGGTGACTCCAAGATAGCTGCTGTTCCAGATGGAGACTCGGTGGAACTGATAAGTATGGATGTATCAGCAGAGGTATCCGGGAATACAGAAGTGGCGGCTGGGGAGCACCCGGGGGTTGGCCAGCTTATCACCCGTGAAGATATTACTAGCATGAATCATGGAGAAATGCTTAATTTGGAACAAAAAAAACAGTGTCTTGAGGAAGAATTAGGGAGAATCAATCAGCAACTTGATACTGCACTGGTACAGCGCGAGGAAGACCGAAAAAGAAAACGGTCAGCAGTTTCCCCTATGTCAGACACCTCTTTGGGTCCTATGAAGGTTCTGGCTTCTGCAGAACCTGTCACTCTACTTCCTGGTCAGGAAGAAAGGCCCCCACGACGCGACTGGAGTGAGGGAGATTACATCGTTTGGTCGCCGGAGAAAGCGCTCCTTTTAGCAGGATGGACGTCCCCCTCTAGTGGAGTATGGCAACCAGACCCGGTTTGTTTACCAACTGCAGCAGCAAATTCATCAGTTTCTCCCATTTTGGTTTCAGGACAGTCTCTAGTTCTTTCAGGTACTGTTTGCACAGGGGACTCAACGCTGCAGCAAGGGGAAGGGGTAGAAATGGAACTTCCACAACCTGAACAGGGGGTTTCTTCTCCAGATGGAAGGGCAGTTTTGGATACAGGACCCCCCCCTCAACCTATGTGAGTCACTTTCATAAAACCATTGATCTAGCAAAATGTAGGAATGCAGTGAGATTACGATATGTGGGTCATAAGGAGCTGGCACCAGATCGCTTTCATGTGGGGAAAGTTTTACTTAAACAGTCTTTGGGTTTTTCCCCTTCAGAGGTCTATGCTATGATTCATGCACCAGGAGAAAATACTTTTGACATTAGTTTCCGGACTCCGGCTTTGCTGGAAAAATTCTGGTGTAGATTTTCTAATTTGAAAACCAACCCACTATGGGTAGACTTTATTGTAATACCCTTAACTAAACAACCTTTTCGGGTTATTACTATTCTTTTTTGTAATGAAGGGGTAAATATAACTGACATGGTATACTGGCTGGAAAAACGGTGTACTATTCAGGGGAATCCTTCCCCCATTATGGATGATGAAGGATTTTGGACTGGGGGTTGGAAGTTTAAAATTAAGTTACACCAAACTGATCAAGATGTTATCCATTTGCCTAACTGTTTTTTCATAGGTCGTGATAAAGGTTTTTTGTTTTACCCTGGGCAACCTAGGATGTGTTTTAAATGTGGGTCTACCAGGCACATTAGCACAACATGTGAGGTGTTGAAATGTACTTATTGTGGAGAATTGGGTCATGTCAGTGCACATTGTTTCCAAGACCCTAAATGTAATCTTTGCGAAGAGGTAGGTAACGTTTTTACTGATTGTCCTTGGGCGTCCAGAAATACCGAAAACGCAGATTTTGGAGTCCAAGATGATTGTATTAAAGAAGCTATCTCCTCTACAGTATTTTCTGGGCCGAAAACCCCTGGTAGTAGACAAATGCAGCAGGTACCTGGAAATGGACCCCCCCCCCCATTTCATCAGATACCTTGCCTAGTTTTTTTTTAGCTCAGTCCACTTTCCAGATAGGTATAGATGGGCCTCTCCTTCCAGTAGATCCTTTACCTAGTTCCCAAGAATTTGTAGTGGTTTGTCCCAAGAGAGGAAAGGGTTCTAGGCCAAAGGTTCTGAAAAAAACAACAGAATCCTTGGAGGATATAAATAATTATGAGGTTTTAAGGGATGTCTCCTCTGATCAGGACACAGAAAATGCTATAGTGGAAGGGAGTCAGCCTCTGGGTGGAGATTTGTTGGATCCCGGTGGATTGTTGGTTGGTATTCCAGGGTCTAAAGCTAGTGGCAGGGTTACTTGAGCCTCTAGCAAAGTAAAGTGAAGTACATCCATCCCTGGGTTTAGATTTTTCTGACTACTTCTCGGTATCAGTTTCAAATTGCATCATTGAATGTGAATAGCATCCAGTCTGAATTTAAAAGACTTGCTACATATGGGCTTTTTTTAAGATCTGAGTTGGATTGTGTTTTTTTTCAGGACATTCATTTGCATTCCCCATGTCTTCTGGAGGCAGCCTCTGGAGGTTGGTTATGGGGGGGATAGCTATTGGTCTCAGGAGTCTGAGCAGTGTTCCGGGGTGGGGATTTGTTTTTTTCCCCAGTTAAAGTAATTCGGCATTTAGAAATTTTGGAAGGGTGGACCTTATTGTTAGACATTGTATGGAAGAATTTACCCATAAGGCTAGTGAACATTTATGCACCCCAATTAAAGTATGACAGGGTAAGGCTTTTTCGTACTATACAACCTTTTTTATTTACAAGTATGCCGGTCATTTTTGGGTGGGATTTCAATTGTACCTTCCCGCAGATTGGAAGTAATGTGTTGGGGAAAAAACAATATTGTGATGTCTCCTGTTTACTGAAGGTTATTTCGGATATAGGTCTCATTGACGTATTTGGGTATGGTGGTGCAAGGGCTCCCCATACATACGCCTGTGGTCCTTTTACATCACGGATTGATTATTTTTTTATTTCAGCCTGCTTTTGTATTCAAAAGGCCGTAGTACTCGATGTAGCAACTTCTGATCATCGAATGTTGGTTTTAGCAGTAGGGAATATACCTGAACAAAGAAGGGGTCCGGGGTTCTGGAAGCTAAATATTTCTTTATTAGATTTACCTATGGTACTGGAAGGGTTTCAACATGTTATGAGAGCACGGAAATCTGTGTTTTTTCTTTATGATGATAAAAATCAATGGTGGGAGGATTCTAAACGTGATTTTCGGTTTTATTTTCAGTCTCTAGGGAGGCTTAATGGGTCCTTTAAACGGCATACCTTGTGGAATTTAAGGGCACAACTGAGGGTTCTAGTTGCTCAACACTATGAGAATGGCGCTGGGGATATTGGCGCTATTAAGATTTTTAAAAATAGATTAACAGTCTTACAAAAAGAAATGATGCAGGGGGTGGTCAAACAACAATGGTATCAGATTTTTGGGAAAAAATCTGATACCATTCCTTTTGATACCCTGGCCCAGGTTCGGGAGCAGAGAATTATGGATACCTTACAGTTACCTAATGGTACTTTAATAACAGACAACTCTGCCATATTGACTGAAATTGGTAGGTATTTTATGAATGTTTTCACCAGTGCTAATTTACCAGAGGATGTAATGACCTCTTGGTTAAAGGGCTGTGACCTCCCTCATATTTCGGAGGAATGTGGGCATAGTTTAGTTATACCTATTTCTGGTGTAGAACTTAAGCAGGTTATTTGGTCCCTTTCTAAAGGGACGTCCCAAGGTCTGATGGCTTATCACGTGCCATCTATAAAGTAATCTGGGAAGTACTAGGGGACGAATTGGTGGTGATATTGAATAGTGCTCTCCTTACAGGAAGTTTACCAATTAGTATGTATGAAGGAGTTCTAGTTCTATTATTTAAGGATGGGAATAAGGAAGATTTAAAGAACTGGTGACCTATTGCCTTGTTAAACACTGATAGTAAAATTCTGATGAAGATAATAGGGAACAGATTAGTGACTGCACTGGATGTTATAATTCACCCCACACAGTTTAGTGAGGTACCCTCACGGAAGATACAAGATGCTCTAATTCTTATTAGAGAAATTTTGAACAAAGGTACTACCCAGGAATTATTAGGGCATTTGGTTAGTCTAGAGCAATCCAAGGCTTTTAATAGGGTTGAATATACCTATGTGTGGGCAGTTCTCTCCAGTTATGGGTTTCCGGGAAAGTTTATTTCTTGGTTAAAAATTTGCTATAATAGCATTTGTTTATTACCTAGTATGAACGGATGGATAGGGGGTAAGATTTTAGTTGGTAGAGGGGTGCGGCAGGGATGTCCTCTGAGTCCTCTTTTATATATATTATCTCTGGATCCCTTGCTATATAGATTGCATAAACAGGATGATATTATGGGTCTCTCTGTGAATAGCGTAGACCCACAGATAAAAACAGTTGCTTATGCAGATGATCTTTGTCTAATATTAGCAGATAGAATGTCTGCAATTTTGGCCCAGGGAGAACTGACACAGTTTTCGGAAGTAACTGGTTCTATTATTAACTGCCAGAAATGTAGTATTTTATCAATAGGTTGTGAGGGTGCAGTATGGACTTCGATATGGCACTTCCCAGTAGTTACCTCTTACATTAGAATTTTGGGCTTCTTTTTTTGTAATCCTAACCCCCAGTTTTATAATTGGGAAGAGAAACTTTGTGCTGCACAAGGGTTGGTAACGAAGTTGAATACCTGGCGTATGTCCAAACGCAAAAGGATATATATGATAAAATCACACTTGTTGCCACTGTATTTATTTTTATCAGCAGTTTTCCCCATTCCGAAAGCACTGGAAACCTCTGTTTATAGTGTTTTTTTTTTCAGTGTCTCTGGGGGAGTCATTTAAATCCTATCAAGAGAAGTATTACCTATTTACCTATAACCCAAGGGGGCCTAGGAATGATTAATCCGATAATTTTTTTTCCATGTTACATTTCTTTTTCATAATGTTGTCCCATTGATTCATAATAAATTAAGAATTTGGAGCCCATGGGTACTGGATGAATTTGGACCCCTACTAACACAATGGGCCCTTCTAGGCTATCTATCTAAACAAGTGAACATTTCCTTTTTGGCACATTAGTGGAAGGATGCGGTAGGTAAAATTAAATTATGGGAACTGTCTTATCATTACTTAACCACTGGTTCTCGGAAAACGGTGTATGAATGGTTGCTGACAACCTGGTTTCATGAGGACCCTTGGTTTATGGTATTCCCCTCAGTTGAAATAAAGTATATGACGGGGTTTCTACATTGTTCTCGGATCCCAGCCTTTATGTGGGATTTTGTATGGCTTTGTACTCATCAAAAATGAGGGGTCAAAGGGAATATGAAGCATAAAGGTGTAGTGGAACGAACATGTCCTAGAATTAATACTTGTTCTGGGACAATTGAGACTATGCACAACATTTGTTTATAGACTGTCCTTATGCTGTACAGTTTTGGTTCCATTTTCATCAATATTGGGCCTCCGGGCCTTTTCAGGTGGTGGATCCTGATGTGTGGGTTAGAAATATTTTACCTGGTGTGTGGGTTCAGTTTGATTCTGAGACGCTACTATTATTTATGGGATATGTTAAGTTCCAATTATGGCAAGCTCGCTGTGCATTGACGTTACGACAGCAGTTAATATCTAGTGCTCACGTGTTCTCTGTAGTTCAGAGAGAGATCTTTAGATGGAGGGATTATGAGCACAATACAGCCTCTCCTGACCTTTATAAGTTATGGTGGAGACATATGTCTTTGTTGGATACCGGTTGATTCTGGTACTCCTTTTATATAAGCTTTTTGAAGGAGGGGGGATGTATGGCATGAGTTGTTTTTTAGTTTTAGTAGAATTAAAATGATGTACTGCTCATATAGGGGCTAGGTTTTTTATGCCTTTGTATGATACAATATATTTCTGCTTGTTTTCCCTTGCAGGTGTTCTACTCATTAGTATGGCGAAGGACACATACTGGAATGTGTTTATAATCATGGGTTTCTTTATTATAATGTTGTCTTCTGTTATGATTTTGTAATGACTTTATTCATAAACACAAAGAGAGGAAGTAGGGGGATGGGGAGACAGAGTTATATCTGACTATTTATCTTTACTCTTAGGAGTAAGATATAGTTTTGACTTATATCTTTCTTTGGTTCTGGGTTTTTCTTTACATTGTTTATGTATTCACTTATATACCTATTGTATGGTTTGCTTGGTTGTTAATCAATTTTCTATGCTCTTTTTTGATGGGAATGGAATGGGATTTTCTTGTAAAATTTTCCTTTGTATACTGTAATAATTTTTTTTCTTCCCTTTTGTTTTCTGATTTATTTCATTATGTTTCTGTATGAAGTAATAATTTTTTTGTCTTCATGTGTTTGAAGTTCTCAATAAAAAATTCCCCTACTCTTTTAGTGGGGGGGGGGGGATATTTATACATAGTTATTTTCGCAATTATCTAGTAATGTATGACTGTAATACTTTTTTGCCTTTGTTTTATTATATGATTTGTATACTATTTTGTGTGACTTGACACTGTTTGTAATTATTTGTTTTTGATGTTATTATAATAAAAAAATTCCCCTACTCTTTTCGAGAAGTGCCATGGGATCATTAACATCCACCTGAACTACCACCAGAACAGGCAGGTGGGACCTCGGTTTAATGTCTCATGAGAAAGACGACAACTCAGGAGTGCAGCACCCCCCTCGTGCTGCACTGCAGTGTCAGTATTGGGATATTAACCCAAGTGCCTCGCTCTTCACAAGGAGCTTTGGTTGAGCCCTCTGGTATGGGAAGATGACTTAAGGCATCAGCGTTACCATGGTCCTTACCCACCTTGTAAACTATGGTATACTCATAAGCTCGAAGTGTGACAGCCCACCTCTGGATCTTTGACGAGGCCATCTGTGGTACAGCCTTCATCTCATCGAAGAGAGAAATCAAGGGCTTGTGGTCTGTACAGATGGCAAGATGTCGCCCTTAAGTATACTTGTGAAATCTGTGCACCCCAAACATCACAGCCAATCCCCCCTTGTCTAGCTGTAAGTAATTTTTTTGCTGTTAAAGTTTTTGACATAAATCCAGTGGATTTGTCAGTTCCATCAAGCATGTGGTGCAACAAAACCACACCAACACCATATGGTGAAGCATCACAGGAGAGAATGAGGTCTTTGTCTCCATCATAGTGAACTAACACATCTGATTTTTATTTTATTTATTCAGTCTAGGATTACAATTACCTTTGAGCCAAGGCTCTTTTACAAAGGTTCCATGTCAGAGAAATACAAATGATGGGGAACATTAGGTCAGAACTACAACAATGAGGACATTGCATACAATCTACAGATTAATACAATTCGTGGGTGACAAAGTGAACAAAGCAGCTGGAGGCATTTGTCAGAGGAACAGATGAGAGTTGAGAAGTGCTGGAGTCACGGGGAGAGGGAAGAGGGGAGGAGATGCTAAGGGATGGGGCAGGAAGGGGGGAAGAGAGGTGGGAAAGTAGGGTGGGGAGTGGGTCAAAAGTGCAGCGTGGGGTATACCAAGGTGTGAGGGGTGTGTCAGGTGAGAGGGGGGAGGACCACTACAGCAGGCAGAGAAATAGAGAAACTGGCTTAAGTGGGGCAGTCACAGGAGCTGTTGTTAGTGAGATGGTCCCAGAGTCTAGTGTTACACATACCAAGTGTCGGAGCAGAGGAGATGGCGGGGCTAAGGTCATTGAACCAGAGTTGCACTCTATAAGCAAAGGAGCGTTGACCCTGGGAAGTGCAACAGTGGGGGACTGGAGTAACTTCTTGGAAGCCTCAAAAGTTTTCTCTTGCTCAGCTCCCCAATGTCATTTCGCTCCTTTCCTCAAGAGCTGATACCAGGGCATCAAAGGGGTTGATAGGTTTGGTAAGAACTTGTTATAATAATTCAACAGTCCCAGATACGCTTTGAACTCAGACACATTATTGGGTGTGGGGAGCCTTTTGAATTGCCTGTAGTTTTTCTTTTACAGGCCACAGTCCGGTTGCAACTATTTTATGTCCCAAGAACACCATTACCTTACCTAGGAAAGTGCACTTGCTCCGTTTTAATCCAAGTCCTACTTTTTCCAGTCTGTTTAACACTTCTTCCAAGTTTTACAGATGCTCCCCTTCTCTCCGGCCTGTTACTAAAATATCATCTAGGTACACTGCCACATGGGGGACTCCTTGCAACAACCCGTCCATGGTTTGTTGGAAAATAGCAGGAGCAGATGAAACACCGAAGGGTAAACAGTTATACCTGAACAGACCCTTGTGGGTATTCACAGTAACATACTGCTTGGAGTCTTCATCCAGCACAATCTGTTGGTACACATGACTCATGTCTAGCATTGCGAACCATCTTCCTCCTGCAAGGACTGCAAACAAATCATCAAGTTTTGGAATCGGGTACTATTCCTAGCATGATACCCTGTTCACCATCAGTTTATAATCTCCACCTATTCTCACAGAGCCCTTGGGCTTCAGTACAGGAACAATGGGTGCAGCCCAGCTTGAAAACTGGACCAGTTCTATGATCTTCTCTCTCTCAGAAAATGATCAAGTTCAGCCTCAGCCTTGGGTTTCATTGCATAAGGTACAGATCTCGGTTTAAAGAAACGTGGAGTTACATCACTGTCCACATATATTTTTGCTGTGGTATCCTGTAAAGTTCCCAGATCTTCCTTGAATACCGCTTCATGTTTTGCAAGCACCTCCTGCAATGTCAACTGCTGTAACGGTGTCACCTGATTGACTGTTCTCCAGTCTATGGCCAGTTCAGCAATCCAGCCTCGGCCTAACAAGTTTGGGCCTGTCCCCGTCACCACTACCAATAGCAATTCTTTAACTGTCTCTTTGTACATCACTATTACTCTCACTGACCCCAGTATCTCTACAAGTTCCCCTGTATAAGTTTTAAATTTAATTGCATACTTTTCCAGCTCTGGGACTTCCTATTCCACAACTCAGAGTATTCTGCCTGATTTATGATGGTGACACTACATCCAGTGTCCACCTCAAACTGTACAGCTTTGCCATTAAGTCCAACATCTGAATGATCAGTGCTACTTTGGAAATATCTGTCTCCTTCATACTATGCATAGCATAAGCCTGCTGTTCCTCCGTGTCCTCGCTTTCTTCCTCCCCCTGCAAGTGGAGGGTATGTTGGAAGCTTTTGGGACTGCTCTTACTCTGTTTCCCTGTCTCTCTTGGTGTGTGCACTTCCTTTTTCTCTTTAATCTTATTTCTACAGGCTTTATTGATGTGGCCTTTCATTCCACATATGTGGCATCTTTAAAGAGACACTCCTGCAGGAAATGCTGGCCCCCACAACGATAGCAATTTTTAGTTATGTTCTTATTCAGCAGCTCTTTGTTCCTAAACATTTTGTTTACAGAGTCCTGTGGCTTTTATGAACTACAGCTTGGCCCAGACATTTCTCTTGACTGTAGCTGTAAATCTTTTACATTCTGACTAGCAGATTCCACAGCTTGAGCCAACTTCAATGCTGTTTTAAATGTTAAGTCTGTTTCTGACAATAACCTTCTTTGAATTCTGTCATCATTTATCCCACAAACTGGTCTATCTCTCAGCATTTGCTCTAAAGTTTCTCTATAATTACAGTCTTGAGCCATTTTTCTCAACTCTGCCACATATGCTCCCACAGTCTCCCCAGCTTGTCTATTTCTAGAATTAAATTTGAACCTTTGTACAATTTCACTCGGTTTTGGGTTAAAGTGATTTTTCAACAATGTTACTAAGTTTAGTTTTTTTTTAACTGGGTGAGACACACTAAGCTGAAAGCTTGTTTACAGGTGCAACCTGGGAGCACAAGGAAGTTAAGTGACTTGCTCAGGGTCACACAGTATGCAAGTGGGGGCTGTGGGATTCAAACCCAGGTCTCCAGGTTTGCAGCTCACAGCCGTAAACCACTGCGCTATACTGCCTGCACAAGTCTTCATACGATTTGTCACTAGGCTTTTCAGGGCTCAACAAATTTTTCATTAAGGTGTAGGTTTGTGCACCCACTCACTTAGTAAAATGGCTCTTTTTTTACTAGCCTCTGTGATATCATTTGCAATAAAGAAATGTGACAAGATTTCACAGTATTCCTCCCAGGTTAGAATGTGAGGATTAAAAGAAGACACAGTTCCTACCGTGCCAGCCATTTCCTCTTTGAATGTAGACAACCACTTCAAACAACATGAAGTCTTGCTGTATTCTGACATATGCAGTTAGGTCTTGCCTTTCAACTGCCCCGGAGAACAAAGAGTTAAACTTTCCATGGCCAGCACGGAATGTTCACCACGAGCTTGGCTGAACCCCCTGTCTGCTGTTGTTTAAACTGCAACCGTCAGATTCCTTACTCCGCCTCACTGAACAGTCGCTCCGGAGATTTCTCCTGCTGCTCAGTTCAAAAAGTCAATTGAAATGTCGGTTTTCGGTCGGTTTCTACCGAATTGCTGTTACCGCTTAGTCGGTTCAAGTCTCTGTCTGTGGTACCGTGAGTACTAGATAGGTTTTTTGTTTTATTTCTGTGTGGAACGTGTAAATTGTGGATTGGTTCAGCTGAACCGATCACTTTGAGGTAAAAAAAGCTTGTGCTTAATTTAGAGTGTGGCAACCGGTCCGTATTGATTCTGAAAAAACGGATTTTATTACATTTTTTTCCAAGACCCGTGACACGGTCAGCAACTGATAGGGGAGTCTTGCCTGGTGGATTGCCGAAAAAAGGGTAAGTTTTGGATAGGATTGGCCAAGTCTGAGAAACCCAAGAAAAAAACGGTCCCACTGGGTTTCAACACTGCAGTGTGTGTGGGGAAGTTTTTGCCAAGGATGATCCCCACACCACCTGTGTTTATTGTCTGGGGTTTGACCACCTCGATTCAGACTGTCAAATTTGCAAGCATTTCCCCAAATCTACCCTGGAAAACAGATTAGGTAGACTGAGGGAAAGGGAGGCCGAGAAGTCCGCTGACCCAGATGGCCAGCCCAGTTTGGTTCTGACCAAACCAGAAGGAGTGCCCTCTGACCAGGGCAATACTTCTTCAGACAAAAGGAGAGCTGATTCTGAGGAGTCCATTCCGGTGAAAAGAAAGAGAAAAGATAAATCGTCCGGTTTGGACCCAGAAATTCCTACTCTGACTGCTGATGAGATAGCCAAGGCAATAAGGATAGTGCAATCGATTAGTTTGGTTCTGACCGAACCGGCACCATCTGGCAGGGGCTCGGTTCGGTCGGTTCCCTTGGTTCAGGATTATACTTTGGAAGAATTTTATTAACTGGAGTAGGAGGAGGGAGAGTATGAGGATGATTATGGTGATTATGAAAGTCTGGATGTGCCTATTGACCCGGACATCTCCCCAGACAGACCTTCAGGTGTTTCTCCTCCTAGGCTTTCTGAGTCCCCTTCTCACTATATGTTTTACAAAAAAGTGGCTGAGAGCCTCCAGCTTTCTGTGGAGGAAGCAGTAGAGGATCAGGAGGAGCCTGATTATGTTGAGATGATGGACATCCCAGAGTCCAGGAGACTGTCTATTCCCCTCCACAAATCCTTTGTGAAACAGACACATAAAATTCTTATGTCTCCTAATTCTATACCTCCTGTAGACAGACGAATGGACAAGAGGTACACTCTCTCAGGCTCAGACACGGAGTTCCTTTTCCAGCAATGCCGCCATGTTGGGGTAGTGCAGGCTGCTGCCTGTGATAAGGCAGATATTCCCTTGGCATCACACCCCCAGACAAGGACTCCAGGAAGATTGATGCCATGGCAAAGAAACAATACATGGCAGCATCTTTGGGACTCGGGCAGGCTAACTATATGGCCTACACAGCTAGATATCAGAAGTCCAGGTGGGACACTGTGCTGGCTCTGGCTAAACAGGCCCCTGACCAGCTTGCCAAGGAGCTGGAGCAGGTGGCTGCAGATGGGATTGAGGCATCAAAAGTACAGTTTCATGCTGCTGTGGACTCCAGTGATGTTTCATCAAGAGTCATGGCCACAAATGTGGCTCTTCAGAGGATGGCTTGGCTCAGATGTACTAGCCTCTCACAGGATACCCAGGCTAAGGCCATGGATTTTCCTGTAATTGGTAATTCTCTGTTTGGGGAGCAGACAGAGAACTACATGAAAAAGATGGATGAGTACAGGACCACTTACAGGAGTGCTCAAGCCAAAGAAAGGCAAGCAACTCCTCAAAGGCAGCAATCCAGGGGCAGGGGCAGGCCTTTCCAATGGCCTTTTTACCAAGCTCAGGTCTCCTCTTCTTTTTCACAGAGGGGGGTCTTTAGAGGGAGAGGCAGACGGGGCATGAGCAGGCCTGCATCCACCCCTCAGCCTAAAGCCCCTGCCAAGCAGACACCCTGATGGGTCTGCCCGGGCCGATTCTCCCATACCAGTAGGGGGCAGTCTGGATTACTTTGTCCTGGACTGGAAGTCTCTTACATCAGACAAGTGGGTCCTGGATGTAGTAAGCCAGGGATTGGTTCTCAGCTTCAAAAAATTTCCCAAGATGAGAACCAGATCCTTTCCACCTGCAAATCTCTCAGAGACCCTTGCCCTACAGGCAGAGGTTTCTTCTCCCTAGCTCTCAGAGCTATAGAGAGTTCCCACCCTACACAAGGGCAAAGGATTGTACTCCAGGTACTTCCTAACCCCCAAAAGACAGGAGAACGGCGTCCCATCCTGGACCTAAGATATCTGAACAAACACCTTTTAAAGCCAAAGTTCAAAATGGTGACTCTGGGAATTATCCTTCCCTCTGTAAGGCCATGGGAATGGCTAGCCTCCCTGAACCTCAAAGATGCCTACTTTCACATTCCCATCATGTGCTCCCACAGAAAGTACCTCAGGTTCGAGTTGCCCTCAAGCCACTATCAATTCAGAGCAATGCCCTTTGGCCTAACATCAGCCCCAAGGGTTTTCACAAAGTGCCTGGCAGTAGTTGTTCCTTTCCTAAGAAGAAAAAAGATCTCCATCTTCCCATACTTGGATGACTGGCTCATAGTAAGTCAGTCTCCAGACCAAGTCAAGCCAAGTCACATTTGCAAGTGACCCAGCAAGTGCTCACTTCCTTAGGATTCCTTCTCAACCTTCCAAAGTCAGTTCTCGTACCAGTACAGCTCCTCACCTTCACAGGTGCAGAATTGGATACAGTAAAGGCAAGAGCCTTCCTTCCCCTGGAAAGGGCAAGGACCCTTATGGAACTGGCCTCTTCATTCACCCTTCAGGTGTCTCGACCAGCAAAGCATTTCCTTCAGCTACTGGGCCATATGGTAGCTTCCACAGCAGTGGTCCAAGGGGCAAGATTCCAGATGAGGGACATTCAGTTCCACTTAAGAGCCTTCTGGTCCCAAAGAAAGGATTCCCTTACCAAACTAGTACCAGTGACTCAAACCCTAATCCAAGCCTTGCAATGGTGGCAGGATCAGGATAATTTGAGACAAGGGGTTCCATTTGTCACTCAGTCTCATTCAGTGATACTCATCACAGATGCTTCCCTGCTGGGTTGGGGAGCCCATTTGGGGAATCTTACCACCCAAGGACTGTGGTCACCTCAGGAATCTCTGCTTCACATCAATCTCTTGGAATTTAGAGCAGTGTTTCTGGTACTAAGAGCTTTTTCCAGATCTGTACAGAACAAGGTGGTTCAGGTCAGAACAGACAACACCATGTGGTACATCAACAAGCAAGGAGGCTCTCGGTCTACGGCCTTGTGCACAGAGGCAATGAAGTTGTGGTCCCTGGCCTATTCCCTGCAAACCTCTCTGATACCAGTTCACCTCCCAGAGAAGGACAATGTCCTGGCAGATGCACGGAGCAGAATATCCTAGGGCCATCACGAATGGGCCCTAGATCCTCTAGTTTTGAAAGTGATTTTCTCGAGATGGGGCACACCAGAGATAGATCTTTTTGCAGCCCCAGACAATCCCCAACTTCCTCTCTTTTGTTGCAGACCCCCAGTCTTGGGCTCAGTCCCCCTGGATGCTCTGACTCTGAACTGGGAAGGGAAATTTCTGTATGCTTCCCCTTCCCTCTCCTGTTCAAAATGTTAGTCAAGATAAGGTCATAACCATGCAAAGTGATTCTGATTGCTCCAGACTGGTACAGACAGCCCTGGTACCCCTGTTGCTGTCCCTAGCAGTCCACCTTCCCCTGTCTCTTCCCAGGAATTACAACCTATTGACATCCTCTCAGGAGAGGATTTGGTACCCGAATCTTCAGTCTCTCAGTCTCAAGGCATGGCTCTTGAAGAGTTAGAGTTTGCAGATCTGCATCTTTCCCAAGGGGTTCTGGATATCCTTAAGGCTTCTCGAAAGCCTTCCACCAGGAAGACTTATAACTCCAAATGGAAAAGATTCAGCATTTGGTGTTCTAAGAAGAATATTTCTCCAGACTCTGCTGAATTGCTTACGGTTCTGGACTATATGGTCCATCTTAATGGCCTAGGCCTCAGACCAGCTACCCTTAAAGTACGCTTGGCAGCTGTTTCTGCTTTCTTGTCAGTAGGCAAGCCTTCCTCTCTCTCATCCCATCCTGTATTTTGTAAGTATTTCAAGGGATTGCTTCACACCAATCCCCCCTTTAGGGATCCTGCTCCTGCTTGGGACCTTAATGTTTGCATTGCTCAGCTTATGCAACCTCCCCTTGAGCCTTTGTCCTCAGCAGAGCTTAAGTACTTGACTTGAAAAACTGTGTTTTTGGTAGCCATTACTTCTGCCAGGCATATCAGTGAATTGCAAGCCCTGTCAGTGGAATCTGGTTTCATCTCTTTCCATAGAAATGAAGTGGTCTTTGGAACTAATAGAAAGTTCTTACCTAAAGTGGTTTCAGATTTCCACCTCAACCAGTCTATATCTCTTCCTGTTTTCTTCACTGACCATTCCTTCTTGGGAGAGAGGAGGCTACACAGCTTGGATATTAAAAGAGCCCTTAGCTACTACATAGAGCGTACCAAGGGTCACAGGTTTGAATCCCTTCAGTTGTACCTTTACGTATGGAAGTTGGTAAGGGCAAACCTGCCACTAAGAGATCTATTGCCAGGTGGATTGTTTCTTGTATACAATTCTGCTATGAAAAACTGGGTAGAACTCCACCCTCAGGCATGAGGGCTCATTCCACAAGAGGTACAGCTGCTTCCCTGGCTGTTGCCAGGGATATTCCTCTCTTAGAAATTTGTCAAGCAGCGACCTGGAAAACAGTGCATACTTTCACCAAGCATTACTCTCTGGATATCCAGACTAGGAGTGATGCTCGGTTTGGCACAGCAGTACTTCAGAGCCTGTTTCCAAAGTAGGTTCTGTCCCTCCTCCGTGGAGGTACTGCTTGGTAGTCTGCATATTTCAGAACACAGCAAGACTTCATGTTGTTTGAAGGAAAAAATTACTCACCTTAGTAATGCTGTTTCTTCTAATGGAGTCTTGCTGTATTCTGACCTCCCCCCCCCCGCCTCCCCTCTCAGAACCTAGATTTTGGGATGTGGGTGGGCAGGAGCACTGTTGGCACCCTTGGGGTGTCCTTTTTTCACCCCCTTTTGGTTTGGGTGAGGGGTTGTGTTTTGGATGTGTTTTGTTTTTGGGTTTCCAGACTTGAGTTTTCCTTTTGAAACCAAAAAACCCTTTTATATAGATATATTTGCCAGTTGGCTAGTAAGAGTTTTACAGTTTCCATACAGAACATCTAGTGAGTATTGCTCATAAAGATCTGATGGTTGCAGTTTAAACAACAGCAGACAGGGGCTTCAACCGAGCTCATGGTGAACATTCCATGCTGGCCATGGAAAGTTTAACTCTTTGTTCTCTGGGGCAGTTGAAAGGCAGGACCTAACTGCATATGTCAGAATACAACAAGACTCCATTAGAAGAAACAACATTACTAAGGTGAGTAATTTTTTCTTACTGTATGTGTTGCTCCCATTACTTTCTGTACTTTCACTCTCTGTATAATTTTCTTTTGCTCACTCTGGGCGAAAACACCCTCTTTCTTTTATCCTTGTCTCAAAATAATATATTGTATCCTGAAAAACCAAGAGATCTACACAGGGAACTTCTTTAGGAACTGCATAGCTTTATTACATGCTTCTAACAAGGCAGCCTTCTTCTGAATATAGAGAGAGCGAGAGAGAGAGAGATTCTGGATCTTTCTAACAACAACACTACTATTGCTCAAGATCTATATTCTCTTAGAGTTTGTAAAGTCCGAAGATCACTCTGAAATTCCTCAGGACCCCCAAGATCCGAGCGAAGTTTCAACCTGGGATGACCCCTGAATGCTGGAGAGGTTGTGGAGAAACCTCTGCGGCCTTGGCTCATGTCATGTGGTTCTTTCCTAAACTGAAAGATTATATAGAGGCGCTACAAGGGAAGCTGAGGACTATTTTCATGCAATCAACAATTCTTTCCTTGGATTTTTTGTTCTTGTCGGTGGTGCCCACAGAATGCAGAGATGCAAATACAATAAAGTTATTAAAGATCTTCATACTGGCAGCCCAGAAGGCCTTTACCCCGAAAATGGCTTACACGGGATCAGATAACATTAACACATTGGTAAGAAATGATGCTGGCCATTTACAAGATGGAATCTTTAACAGCGTTAGTAAACAAAAAACTGGCAAAATTTGAAATAATTTGGAGAAAATGGGTACTATACATCTCCCCATTGAGATCAGATTTTATTCCTTAAGCACACATGACATGAGTTAAGCTTTTGTCTTGTTTGTCTGTATGTAAGTTGATATTTACTTGGGAAACTCTTCAGTGATTTAGAATTAAGGGAGTCCCGACTCAATGGAATATCAATATATATTATTAAATGAACTATGAAATGCGCAGCTATGTATGTTTTAAAGTATTTAATTTTCCGGTTTGTTGTCCATTTTTGTCATAATGGTTGTTTGTTTCAATATGCATTGTCATACATGTTTACGAACTATGAAAAAGGAAAAATAAAGTTAAAAAAAAAAGAGTTTGTAAAATCCATGCCGCCCTCTAGTGGCACCTCATAATACTACACTACAGTTGCATTCATTATATATCAGAAAGCCAATAGTGAGACAACAGGCAGCTTAAAGCATAAAGAAAAAAGGAAACATATACAGCCACAGTCTGCGCAGAACCTCCCATCTGTGCAAGACATGGCAAAAGTATGGCAAATCTTTTAGGCCCTACAAAAGATGGGGTCTATATTTACTGAGGCTGGTAAGCACTCTTCCACAGTTCTCTCTTCTGGAGACTGTGAGGGTGATGCAGATGATGACGAACATTTTTATGATAACCCTGACATGAATTTTGAGGGCCAGAACCTGATGTGTCCCCCGACCCTCCTTTTGGAGCTTCCTCTGCAGACCAGGAGGATCCCTCCTCTATGCTTACATTTATACAAAATATGCTACACACCCTGGACCTCCATACTCAGGAATCCATCCAGGATAAAGATGAGGATAAAGATTACAGGGAGATGAAAGGTCTCCCACCCTCTAAGAGGCTGGTCATGCCTATCTATAATGCTTTCAGAAAAAAATACCAAGAAACTGCTTCAAACCCCGACTTCTGTGGCAGGGGTTGACAAGCAGGCTGAGAAAAAATACAAATTATTTAAACAGATACTGAGTTCCTGTCTGTACATCCTATCCATGAAAGTACAGTATAGCAGGCAGCTTGTGAGAAAGCTGGTGTTTCCTTGTCCCCCTTACCCTTGGACAAGGACTCCAGAAAAATAGACTTCATAGCAAAGAAAATGTATACCACAGCTTCCCTTCTGGTCAGACTTTCATCATATATTGCTTTCACTGCCAAATATCAGAAAGCACTATGGAATTCTGTCCTGGTCATTACCCACTATGGGTCGGATACAATGGTACAGGAGCTGGTGGATATGGTCCTGGTACTGGAAGCATGGCAGATGACAACAATGATGCCGCCTCCAGGGCAATGGCCCATGACATCTCTCTGAGGCACTTTGCCTGGCTTAGAACTACCAGTCTGACTCTAGACACCCAGTCTAAGGCCATGGACTTTCCCTGTGATCAAAACTTTGCTTTCTTTTTTTTTTTCTGTCTGCTTTTCCATTTTCAGGTTATCATTGTTCCCCACTAGAGGTCGCCTTTTTCCTTTCTTGTTTTTAATTCCTTATCTCCTCTTTTCAGGTCCTTGACTGTGCTTCCTACTCTCTGATATTCCCTGATTAGTTTTCTTACCTACTCTCCAGCTCTGTCAAACAACTCAGACAAAAGGCCTCTGAGACTAATTTGCATAAGAAATCCTCACCCGCTGCCTTACCCCAATACTGAACTCACTGCCTCCCTGTGGACCAACAGTGTCTCCCACTTCCACTGGATTATTGCAATGCTTCATTGTACTCACCATTATCACTTCCATAGGCCCCTGTAATGGACCCATCAGAAGTACTCAAGCTACCCATGAGGCGGTACTCCTAAATGTATATGGAACAGTTACTGCTTCCTACCCTGATGAAACCCACAGCCTCCATCAGTTACCCTCTATGATCACAGGCCTGGAATATCCACCCAAGGATCCCTCCATGGTACCACTCCTCAGTGGTTTTGTAATCCATTTTGGTAACATGAAAGCCCGCACGCCCAGTAAAAGACAACAGTCTCCACATAATAAACTTATACTCAAACAACTTCTTCACCTACTACTAATACTCTTACTTCTGTCTGGCAATGTGCACCCCAATCCTGGCTCACCACATGACTCCAGTGCTCGACCACGAAAAACCACAGGACTTGTGCTCGCTTCTCTAAACATCTGCAGCTTCCTTCCCAAAATGGTTTGCCTGAAGGTATAGATCTTTTGTCATAACCCAGACGTGCTGTCTGTAGTGGAAACCTGGTTATCCCCAAAGATACCAGACACTGCCATTGCTCTTCCTGGATACACCTTGTACAGACAGGACCGACACTCGAAAAGAGGTGGGGGCTGTGTCACCTACATTAAAGACTCTCTCCAAGGACATGTCTTACCTCCCCCATGTTGCAGTGACAACCTGCAAGCTCTGGCCATTAGACTGCTTTTAGGGGCACACAATAGAGTGCTTACTCTGCTCTCAATATATATTCCACCCAAACTAACCAAGACTGGTGTCAGCAACCTGCTGGACTACATCAGTACTCTGAGTCTAAACACAGAAATTGTTCTGCTAGGTGACTTTAATAAAAATTGGCTCTCACCTGCCTCCACCTCTATCAAGGATACTCTATCTGCTATCCATTTCTCCCAAATGGTGGAGACTCCAACACGAGTCAACTACAAGACTGGCACCAGTACACTGCTGGACTGGATGCTCACCAACCGCCCTGCTCATATCTTCAATCTCACCATTCTCCCCGACTCTTTGAGTGACCACTCCCCTGTCAAATGCAAATGAAACAACAACTAGTGCAACCCCCCACCAGAACCATAAAAAAAGGCTTCTACTAAAAGGTCACATTCCACAACTAAAGTCAGACCTAAAACTCCTGGACTGGATGGAGCTCCATAAAACCAATCATGTGGACACCGCACTTGACCTCTTTGTGTCAAAATTTAATGCTGTCTGTGACAAACATGCCCCAGTTACTACAGAAAAATCCAAAGGGCCTTTTAATCTCTGGATTACCCCTGAACTCCTGGAGCAAATTGCCTTAAGTGATCATATCTGGCAAATAGCATGAGTGCAGGGGACAACAGCAAACATTCAACGATATATCCGGCCTGGTGGCGCTGAGGGTTGAGGCGCTGGATGCCATACCTCGCACCATGCCGGCAACCTGGGTTCAGAAATTAGCTCGGGCTGCTGGGGGTTGGCAGGGGGGAAGGAGACTGAGTGTCTAGAGGACTGCTCTCTCCTCCCCAGGGAGGGCTGGGGAGACAACAGCTCATGGAGCGACCTCTGGCAGAGGCTGGAGGTTGCTGACAGAAGCGTTGTGGCGTATGCCAGGGGGGTGGAGCCGCGGCAGTATGTTGCCTTGGCAGCCGGGCTCCACAGGGGCATAAACTAGAAAAAAAGCCTCCCTCCGCTGATAGGTGATGGCGCCTCCTTCTGTGGTCCACACTCCTGAGGTCGGGCCCGGCCCCCTCTGCTCTCCCCTCCCTCTCCAGCCCGGTGGCTCAATACTTAAGATAGAGCGCCCTGGGTGGGGGCGACCCTTTCCCAGAGGACAGACCTGGGGGATGCCCGGTGCTGGAGAGGAGTAGCGGGGCAAACTGAGCCATGCATGAGGTAGAGATGGTGGACTCGAAGTCGCCGGAGAGAGTTTGGTGGTGATTGGGAATAAAAATAGAGTCCGGAAAAAAAAACAAAAAAAACATTCAACAATATAAAAAGGCACGCAATGACTGTACGAAAGCTATCAGCCATGCAAAAAGTACATGCTACACAGAAGCCCTCCCTAATTCATGGAACAGCAGCAAGTCTTTCTGGGCCAACCTTAAAGACATCACAGGGAAAGACCCCCAAACTCCCCCTGCTATGCTTACTGTTCAGGAGGTTCCAACCTTGGACCCTCTGCTTAGTGCCAACTTGCTCAATCATGCTTTCACTGACCTCAGTAGTGTGCTCCCCAGGGACTTCTTCAATACTCCCAACCCAAGTGACAATACAAGATCGCCTGCACTACCACCTAACCAGACGCTATTCTGCTTCAAAATGGTCTCTGAAGCAGATGCTAGGAAATACGTTGGAAAGGTTCTCAGAAAATCTAGGCACAGTGGGGACTTCTTGGACCTCAAATTTGTTTACTTAGCACTGGATGAAATACTTGGGCAACTAACCAGAATACTTAACCTATCCCACTTCTACTCCCAATTCCCCCAAAGATGGAAGTCTGCTACAGTAACCCCCCTGCACAAAAGTGAGGCCAGGTCCTTACATAATAACTAAAGACCAATTTCCATACTCCTGCCACTCTCCAAGGCTCTGAGCGGACTGTGGCTGACTAGATGGTGAAATACTTTAATCAATACCAGCTCCTATGCCCACAGCAACACGGGTTCCAGGACGGCCACAGTACCATCACAGCCCTACTCGAATTTACCGAATTCATCCATAAAGCCTTAGACCAAGGCCACCTTGTAGGGGCAGCCTTCATTGACCTATCTAAGGCATTTGATACGGTTCATCATGTGTTACTCCTCAATCAGCTATCTGACATTGGACTCACACCTGAAACTGTGAACTGGTTTAGCAGTTACTTGAGCCACCACTCCCAGCAAGTCAGGATTGGGGAAGTCCTATCAGACAGCCGACCTGTCAGATCGGGTGTACCGCAGGGGTCCATTCTGGGACCATTGCTGTTCAGTGTTTTCTTAAATAGTCTCCCGGCCTCCTACCATTGCCACATGCTCCTATATGCTGACAACATGGTGATTTTTACTAGCAATCTGCACCCTGAACTCCTTGAAACTGATCTCCAAAATGGCTTTGCATCTGCAGAAAAGTGTTTTAAAGAGCAAAGACTGATCATGAACTATAAAAAAAACAAAGACCATGCTCTACTCCACAGCCCAAAACAAGCTAAAAAGTTACCCCCTGGCAATAAGGAATGACAACGGTGACACACTGGAGCTCGTCCCACTTTTCAAATACCTGGGGGTTACAATCGACTCCTTCCTGTCCTTCTCCCAGCATATCGATATCACTGAAAGAGCTATTAATACCAGAATCAGGATCCTCTACCACCACAGGCATTGTCTAACCCATGAAGCTTTAAACCTGGCAATCAGCAGCTCAGTTGTCTCCCTCATAGACTATGGGCTGGCCATATACAGTTCTGCTACCAACATGGCACTCCAACAAATCTCAGTTGCCATAAACAAATCCTGCCGCCTACTCACAAATGCACCAAGACTCACACACCTGTGAAATTTATGCTCGGGCTGGCTGGCTTCAACTGAATGACAGAATCAGGTATCAAATCTGCCTTCCTGCCAAAAAAGTCACATTAAATCTGCTTCCAACAGGGGTGCAGAACCTGTTGACACTGCGTATGAATACCAGACAAACCAGAAACTATGCCACTCAAATTTTCCAAGTGCCCAGATGCCGCACTACCATGGCACAGCGTGCATTCTCACACCGTGCACCCCTCTGGATACATGCACTGCCCCCTGACATCTCTGGCTGCTCAACGACTGGTTCTTTTAAACATAGACTGCACCAGCACCTCTTTGATTTGAGTAGCTGCATGTGCCCCTGCTAAAGCTCAGCACACAGCAGCAATCTGCCTCTAGCACTTATCTTTGCCTCTGTCATGACAGGATAGTGAAATTGCAGCACTGCGCCCACCTCCCTACTCCTCCCTGGCTCTGCCCCTTGCCCCTTTGACCTCTCCTTACCCTACTCCCTCCCTGCCCTCTGTGCTCTGCTCAACTAGCCCTCCCGCTCCCAACGTATCCTTCCCTGTCCTTGTCTGCCTATCTTCTTGACGTGGACATACATTGTACAATGCCTCCACATACCTACTGCTTTATGTTTGAATTCTGTAACCTCCATGTATATTTTTCTCAGTATTTGTATATTTGTGCACAGTATTGTACCTTGTTATCTAATGTATCTGACGTGGAACCTTTCAAGGAGCATCCGCTCACAGGTATTATCCAAGAACTCAATAAATAAATAAATAAAAATTAAAATAAAACATGTTGTTCAATTCCAGAACAACTGACTACATGAAAAAGGTCGATGAATACAAGGCCTCTTGGCAGAGTCACTCCTCTAAACCTAAGCCTCCTGCCCCGCAGAAATCCCACCCGAGGGGAAATAGGGGCAGAGGTTATTTTCCCAGGCCTTACATTCCCTATCCCCAGTCTAACTTCTCTCAGTACAGGGATGCTTTCAGAGGGAGGGGCAGAAGGGGCCAAAGAAGGGCCACCTCTACCCAGCCAGCAGCCTCACAGTCTAAGCCCTGTTGAGTGTCCAGGTCACCTCCCCTCTGCCAGTAGGAAGCAGAGTCTCACACTATCTTCAGAACTGGTCTGTCATTACCTCGAACAAACGAGTTCTGGAAACAGTGGAAAAGGATCTGCCACTACAGTTCAAGCAAATGCCAGACCTCAGGAGTACCCAGGTGTCAAAACCTCTAACCCCAACACAGGTGCTACTGTTGGAATTGGAGGTAAAACACCTTCTAGCTCTATGAGCAGTGGAGAGGGTTGCAGCCCACGAAAAAGGCAAGGGCCTCTGCTCCAGGTACTTTCTGACACAAAAGAAAATGGGGGAGTGGCGACCTATCTTGGTTCTCAGATATTTAAACAAACATCTGCTAAAACCCAAATTCAGGATGGTCACTCTGTCACTAGTCATACAGTCCTTACAGCAGGGAGACTAGCTGGCCTCCTTGGACCTAAAGGACGCTTACTTCCATATACCCATAAGGAGGTCTCACAGGAAGTTTCTCAGATTCAAACTCCCTTCAGGCCACTATCAGTTCACAGTATTGCCCTTTGGCCTGTCCTCGGCCCCAAGAGTCTTTACCAAGTGCATGGCAGTGGTAGCAGCACACCTCAGGAAGCTGGGTGTCGTAATCTACCCTTATTTAGATGATTGACTCATAGTGGTAAAGTCTCCTTGTCAGGTCAAGGAGTCCCTTTCCCTTACAGAGCACACTTTAGAGTCTCTGGGATTCCTGGTAAATCTAAAGAAGTCTCACCTGGAAGCCACACAGCTACTCACCTTCATAGGAGCTCAGCTGGACACCCAGAAAGGATATGCCTTCCTCCCACAGGAGAAAATTAAAAGTTTCCTTTCAGTGGCAGATTCTTTCATCTGGGGACAGCCAAGACCAGCCAGACATTTCCTCAGGCTCTTGGGACACAAGGCTTCAATGACTGCAGTGGTCCCAGGAGTCAGGTACAGGATGCAACACCTGCCAGCCTACCTCAGAGCTTGCTGGTCTCAAAGTAGCAACAATTTTTCAAAGCTGATACCTGTGATGGAGCAGTTCCTTTAGACTCTGCTTTGGTGAAAGAACCCTGCAAATCCATCAGCAGGGATACCCTTCTAGGCTCTGCTTCCCACAAAGGTGATCATCACAGACACCTCCCTCCTGGGGTGTGGAGCACATCTGGATAGTGTCTGTAAGTGGCACCTGGACTCTCCCAGAGTCACAGTTACACATAAACCTTTTGGAACTCAAAGCAATCTTTCTAGCTCTCAAAGTGTTTGCTCCTGACATAGAAGGACAGACTGTACAAATTCAAACAGACAACACCACTGCTATGTTTTACATAAACAAGCAGGGTGGTACCAGATCAGGAATACTCTGTTCGGAGACTCTGAAAATCTGGTCTCTCACCTTCTCCCTGAGAGTCAGCCTTTCAGTTATTCACCTCCCAGGCAAACACAATACCCTGGCAGATGCTCTAAGTTGCATCAGTCAAAGCCAGAGCGAATGGACCCTGAACAAGCAAGTACTAGCCACAGTGTTCAGGTGGTGGGACACACCAGAAGTGGATCTGTTTGCCTCTCGCCTCAACTTCCAACTTCCCTGGTACTGTTGCAGGCCCCCAGTCCTGGGAACGCTTCCTCTGGATGCCTTGATCCTGGACTGGTCAGGGAGGTTCCTGTATGCATTCCCTCCTTTTCCCCTGATACTCAGGGTATTGCTGAAACTCAGACAACAGCCTGCATCAATGATTCTGGTGGCTCCGGATTGGCCGAGGCAAGCCTGGCACTCTCTCCTTCTCTCACTATCCTGCAGCAGGCCCATTCGCCTGCCGCCAACTCATTCTCTGCTGACTCTTCCTCAGACAGGAATGCATTATCCAGACATACACTCTCTTCACCTAAAGGCCTGGTTCTTGAGGACTTAAGAGTTTCCATCCTCTCAGTACCCAAAACAGGTCCTTAAGATCCTGAGAATGGCTAAAATACCTGACACAAAAAAGACTTATGCAGCCAAATGGAAACAGTTCTCCTTCTGGTACAAGAGCAAAAAGGTCAATCCTCTTACAGCTTCAGACCCTCAGCTGCTGGAATACCTGGTACATCTCCAGGCATCAGGCTTGAAACCCTCTTCCCTCAGGCTACACCTGGCTGCAATTTCGGCCTACTTTTTGGTGGGGAAGAAAAAGTCATTTTTTTCCCACACCATATTCAAACAGTTTTTCCAAGGCCTCTAGCACCTCCAGCCTCCAGTCAGGGAGCCGGTTTCTCCTTGGAGCTTGAATCTCTGCATTGCCAGGCTCATGGAACCACCCTTAGAGCCTATGGCCACTGCACATAACAAGTTTGTGACCTGGAAGTAGGTCTTCCTGGTGTCCATTACCTCTGCCAGAAGGATTTCAGAGTTACAGACACTGTGTACTGAGCCTAATTACATCATCCTTCACAAAGATAAAGTTGAGCTCAGGACAAATAGGAAGTTTCTGCCTAAGGTGGTTTCAGAGTTCCACTTAAACCAGTCCCTTACTCTACCGGTATTCTTTACTGAGAAATCCACTCCTGGGGAGTGAAAGCTCCACAGTTTGGATGTCAAAAGAGCTCTCTTTTACTACCTAGAGCATACTAGGCAGTCCAGAGGCTCTTCCACGCAGTTGTTCCTCACCTACAGGTATGTAGGCAGAGGAAGACCCGCTACCAAAAAACTATTTCCCGCTGGTTGGTCTCTTGTATTAGATTCTGCTATGAAAAAGTTGGTCATCAACCTCCTGTGGGGCTCAGGACCCACTCTACCAGGGGCACTGCAGCCTCTGTGGCAGCAGCAAGGGGTATACCACTTCTGGATGTCTGCAAAGCAGCTACCTGGAAATCTGTGCACACCTTCGTTAAGCACTATAGTTTAGATGTGAAGTCCAGATCTGATGCCAAATTTGGCAGGGTGGTTCTGCAGAGTCTCTTTCCTAAGCAGGTTCTCTGCCCACCTCCAACTTGGTACTGTTCAGTAGTCTGCTATAGTTACTGATGCTAAAGGACTCCTGGAGTAAGAAGAAAAAATTACTCACTGCAGTAATCTTCTTTCATCCAAGAGGTCCTTTAGCATCAGTAAGCTCCCACCCTTCCTCCCCGGATCACCTGTCAGGAGAAGGGCTCTGTTCTCAGTTTTATTATCACATTTGGGTTTTTTATTAACGAGTTTCATGCTCAGGTTGTTGTTACTTGTTTTCAGGTTTTGGACATTTGCATGTTTTTTAAATCCTATTGGTTCACTTTTCGGGGCATGTGCCCATTTTCTTCAAAAAAATTCTGAAGCCCTTCAGGCTGGTCTCACTCAGCACACTCCCCTCCTTTGTTTTGATTAGCCGATGCCCTAGCTTATTATAATTCTCTTAAAGGCATACCTCTGGGGTAGTTGCACCTAGCCAGCTAACTGCTATAGTTACTGATGCTAAAGGACCCCTTGGAAGAAAGAAGATTACTGCGGTGAGTCATTTTTTCTTGTCAGAAATACATTTTTACTAAAAAAGCTATATAATGAATTTTTTCGCTGACTAACAAATACTGCTGCTTTAAATAACAGATGTATTGAAGATGACATTGTTGAGATGGGGACAGCGTGGAGTAAGGAGAGTGTCACCTATTTAGGAAGACTATGGCTAAAAACCTAAACAGCATGAAATCCAAAATACGGGAATGTCTAAATAAATGGAACTCTCTTCCTTTGGGCCTATGGTGCAGGACTGAAGCAGCCAAAATGAATAACTTGCAGGGCTGGCCCGCTGGCGCAGCGACAAGGCATCCGCTTGCAGTGCTGACATCCTGGTTTCAGTGACGGACTCGGGGGTCAGAAGGCCAGCCAGGGGGAGAAAAATCGAGCATCCTGGGGACTGCTGTCCTTCTATGGGGGGGAGTGCCTGGCACTTTATGGATCCTGCTGCAGCCGGCGCCATTACCTGAGGGCGTGGGGCAGACATTGAATGTCATTGCATGTCCTTGCCCCTAGGGATCCAGGATCACGGGAAAAACAAAAAGTCAACCCCCTGAGGCATGACGTCCTGCTCTGCTGCCATCTCCACTACCACCAATGTCCGCGGGGGGGGGGTGCTCCTGTGACCCTGACACAGGGGGTAAGCTGGGGCTTGCCAACAGTGTCCTGGGGGGGAGCACAACTGACAGCCTTGCCCGGGGAGAGGGTCAGCTTGGGCATGGGGGAATGGCAGGCAAGGCAGGACTGACCTCTGAATGGAGGATGGGGGGGACCAGACCAAAAAAAAAAAAAAAAAATATCTTGCCTAGAGCCTTATATCTGTTTATGATGCTTCCAGTGAAAATCTCCAAGAAGTGGTTTTCATCTGTACATGGCTACATAATAAACTTTATTTGATCTACCAAAAAGAGCAGTCTGGCCTACAATAAAATGGTCTGGTTGAAGGTTGAAAGAAAATGGGGGTTTAAAGGTACCAGACTTTCTTCTTTATTACCTAGCATGTAGAATATTTCAATTATGCAGATGTTATGAAGCTTATAAGGAACATAAGTCTAATCCAGAATGGTTATGTAAGCCCCCTCTGGGAGCTCACTCCTAGTTTGGTCTGGGGTTTTGCATGCCTAGTCTCCGGAGCCTCCTGCTGGTCTGAGAGGCCAGGGGCTATATACTGTAAAGAAGGGTTTTGTTGCCCATTGGGAGAGAGCAGGTGGGAAGAGGAAGGAGTCAGGAGTCTCAGCCAGTTTCGGCCAGAGGGCCGAGGTTCGGGGCCAGGAAATTGCCACCCCAGCCCGCTGCCTTCGGAAAGTAGTGCCTGGAGTTGTCGGAACCCATTATGGGGCCTCTGTAGCATGGCCTGATGTTGGGGACTGCCATGCCACTTAGGGGAGCCAGGGCTTAGGGAGTAAAGGATCCTGAAGCGTGACCCCTGGTACCGGAGCAGGATGGTGTGGAATGGCCCCGGCATGTTAGGCCCGGCAGTTGCTATAGGGTCTTGGTGCATCGGTTGGTGGTGGCAGCCCAG
The DNA here is from genome assembly GCA_016271365.2 of Neoceratodus forsteri. Classification (NCBI taxonomy): domain Eukaryota; kingdom Metazoa; phylum Chordata; order Ceratodontiformes; family Ceratodontidae; genus Neoceratodus; species Neoceratodus forsteri. Next base: position 336,040,405 of record CM028129.1, on the reverse strand, counting down.
CTTGTTGGGGATGCAGTGGTGGCAGCCTGTGTCCTGTCACCGTGGATGGGTCCTCTGTCTGCCTTGTGCATCAAGGGAAGGCCCCTAAGAGTCTCCATGTTGTGGATTTCAGACTGCCCAGAGGAAAGTCAACTCTGGGGTGCTGGTTTGCAATGTAGTATGCACTGGAAGTACAGGAGGGGGACATTTAGTTTGGGGAAGGATGTGATTCCTGCCTAAAGTCAGTGCTGTAGGAAGTTTAGAGAGCTGCCTGTTATTAGGCCTGTGTGGTCGAGAAACAGATTTGCCGCCATCATTTGTAGAGAAGCCTGATTTGTCTCCCTGGAGTGCCTGCATCAGATCTTTGGATCATGTATGCTGTATCTTGGTTTCAGCCATGTAAAAAAAGGGACTACCTACTGTACATAGTGATACCTCTGTGCTCCATGGAGTGATTATTATTATTTTTTATACAATTAAATCAGTTTGAAACCTTTTAATCAGTTGTGGACAGTGGATTTACTTTCCACTTTTCTGGAGACTGTCTTACCCAAGTTTAAGCCCCCACAGCTGCAGCACCCCTTGAAGTTTTTCTGCACCCCCTGGACCATCCTTTGCTGACCTAGGTAATGAGTAGTTCTGGACTGTGTTTCTGGCTGTACAGTGCCCTCTTCCCCCCTGCAACATACTCCTAGACCTTGGGAGGGGGGCCTTTCAGTTAAATATAGAGACAAATGTGTTAGAAGCTCAAAATATTAATATTAGCTCCCTAATTTTTGCTAAGCCTCATAAAAGTATTCAGAACAGAATCATTTCTCACTCAGTAAGACAATGTGCACAGTGCATTGTGTTACTAAAACTTATAAAATGGTAAGAGAAAATCCTGAAATCTGATTGGCTGTTGTTCATGAAGCAATTATGTTCTACACATGGAAAATAAAAAGAGCTGCCAAATGAGCACTGATTACCACTGGAATCATTACGCTAATAGAATGTTAAGAATTCCACTGGCAGCCATTGTTTTTTGCCCAGTAACTGTAAGCATCACATTTACCTGCACTGGGCCCTAAAAATAAAACTACCCTAAATTCAAAATAAAACAGATTAATTAAATGTTCTTTCCCTGATCATCACATTCTCCTTACACACATAAACAAATTAGAAACATTAAGTACTGTTTATAGTTGTTATTACAACTATTTCTTTGCTGACAATGAAAAATCCCCCTTCTATCTTTACCTGCTCATCAGTGAAATCACTTATCCTTGCCTTGACAGTGAGATAATTGAGTCTCTGGCTGTAACAGAGGCCTTTGTTGTGTGTGTGTGTGTGTGTGTGTGTGTGTGTGTGTGTGTGTAGTATGTTAGGAGAGTAACATTCTAGCAGTGGAACTGAGCAGAATTTTGAATCCATTTATTCCATGGTAAACATTCCATGACAAACATTCCACATCTTGAGATTCCATATCTGAGCCCATTTTATAAGTGCAATAAGGCACTCAGGGGTGTGCGTGGAACACATTTTACCGCATGGCCAGTGGCTAAAGTCACTCGGCCTTCAGCCTCATGCCTTATTACACCCCTGGCAATGTGGTAAAATGTGTTACACGCACACCCCCATCATGCCTTAACTGCTTACTTTATTTGCATAGATCTACTCTACAACCCATTTGGTGAACCCCAACTTCAGAAATGGCACCCATCTATTCTCCAGAAATAATTGAGGAGAAAAAGGAATAGTTAACATAAAAGACATTTAGCAAAACAATATTTTCACTATTTCAGTGACACCCATTTCACATTTGGTATACTGGAAACAGAAAAGTATTATTACACAGTATTGCTGGCATCAGTTCTTAAACACTATGACAATGGTGCAAACGTAGGAAGTACAAACGTAACAACTAAACACCTTTTACTCCACGTACAACTCCACCACAAAATCTCTGATTATTATAACTTGCTGGTGGAACAAGTAAGTGGGAGTGCAGAAGAGAACATTTATTGGTGGTCCCAAATGCTTGACAAGCCTCTGGTTAATTAGGACTGGAAGAAGATTTGGACTTCTTCTTTCAGGGCATTTAAAACAGTTAATATGAAATTACTCCAACTGAAATCGCTACATAATATGTATTATACTTCCTATCATCTGTTTAAAATGGGCAGAAGAACCACCTCAGATTGCTCTAAGTATGGTAACAACCAAACTGACAATGCATATGTTATGGAAGTGTACTCGCATTCAAAAATTGTGTCAAAAAGTAAAGGAATTTTTTGGGAGCATATCCTGGTTCAAAGACAGAATCGACTCTGAAAGGTGTATCAGAGGGCACTTTGACTAAGGAAATAACTGGTCAAAGGAATGTAAGCATTCTATCACATTGATAGGCGCTTCAGTTAAAAATATACTCAAAGTCTGGGTGGAAAGCAGAGCAGCTTCATTTAATGAGTGGAGACAGGAATGTATGGAGATTTTAAAAATAGAAAGATTAGCACACTACTCCTGTGGGCAGGAAAGGAGTTTTACTCTAAATCAAATCAAATTTTATTATTTTTAAAAGGCACCTTTCTTAAACCAAGGCACCTGTACATAAATTATCAGTTTCCAATAAAACATATTAAAACCATAAATATAAAACAAATTAAAATTAATCTAAATCACAACTGTGACGACACTATATTTAATCTTCATTCATAAATGCTAGGCTGAACAAATACATTTTCAATTCCTTTTTAAAGCTTTGGACGTTCAGGCAGTCCCTTATTCGACGAGGTAGAGAATTCCACAGGGGCGGGGTCGTATAAGTAAAAGAACGGGTTCCTGATGTCTATAATTGCACCCTGGGAATCTCTAGCAATCCCTCTTCGGTGGATTGAAGCAGTCATGAGGGACAGTAGGGAGAAAGGAGATCTTGCAGGTAGCAGGGTCTCTGGTCGTTTAGGGCTTTATAGGTCAGCAAACCAACCTTGAAGGTGATATGCCATCACACTGGCTGCCAATGCAGTCCGCGAAGCACATGCATTATATAACTTGTCCTAGACGTACTAGTTAGCAGCCTGGCAGTCGCATTCAGTGCCCTAGGTATAGGGCATTGCAGTAGTCAAGGCGAGTGGTCATGAAGACATGAACCAACATAGGAAGATCATCAGAAGGAACCAAGTGTTTCACCTAGGCAATATTCCTCAGATGCAAAAATAACACCCAGGTTCTGCACTTGGTCTGAGGTGGTTAGCTGGACACCCCCAAGCCAAAGAACAGAAGACTGCCCTGCCAACACACCCACCCTCCGACGATCAAGGTCCACCACCAACACCTCAGTCTTATCAGTGTTCAATCTCAGCCAACTAGAACTCATCCAGTCTTGGATCTCAGATAGGTAATTGTTAAACACTGTAAGAACATATCCCTGCTCAGGCGCAAAGGACATGTACAGCTGAGTATCATCTGCATAGCAGTGAAAACTCAGCCTGTACTGCCTAATAATGTCTTCCAATTGCAGCATATACACCGCGAACAACATTGGTGCCAAAATGGAGCCTTGCAGAACCCCACAGGATAGGGGGAAAGGATCAGAGGAATAAATTCCAGAGACCACTTTCTGTGTCCTACCCTTGAGGTGAGATCAAAACCACCTGAGGACAGTGTCAGACAGTCCACAGATGAACTGCAGGAGCTGCAATAGCACACCATGGTCCACAGTGTCAAATGCCGTGAAGAGATCAAGAAGGATCAAGATGGAACGGGTCCTTCGATCTCTCGCTATTAGGAGATCATTAAGTACCCGAACAAGGGCTGTCTCAGTGCTATGCCTTCTCCTAAATCCTGACTAGAGAGAATCATAGATATTGTGGATAGACAAATGATTATCCAGCTGCTGTGCAACCACCTTCTCAATAATCTTATCCACAAAGGGCAGGTTAGAGACTGGTCCATAGTTAGCAAGATTATCTGGATCAATGGAGGGCTTTTTCAGGAGTGGTCAAAGATCCCCCTCTTCAATGATTACCAGACCATCTCAGCCAGGACTGGACCGATCTTCTCCATGCATCCCCCAAGAAGGTGAGTTGGGCCCGGATCCAAATTACAGCTGGTTGGCTGCAAAGTCTGAATGATCATCACAACATCCATGATATCTGGTTGGCCAAAGTCAGACCAGACAGACTGGGAGTTCACAACCTCCTGATGACCTCCGCCATACCCATTAGAGGGGGCAAGACAGATGCTAGACCTGATAGTGACAACCTTATCTGCGAAGAATCGAGCGAACTCATCACATCTCTCATGACAATGGTCCACCAGACCGGAGACAGGTTGGATTACACAAACTGTCCACAGTCCAGAAGAGCTGAGCTGCTCGATTATGCACAGCAGCAATCTTCCTGGACAGGAACGCTACCTTCTTACCGGTGATTGTCGATTGATAGATAACATAATGATCCATCAATCTAAGTTTGTCAATCTCCAGGCCCAACTTCCGCCAAGCATTTCTAATCTTTGGCCCACTCTCCTCAACTCCTTCAAGGCTCCGTCAAACCATGGGGACCTTGGGTGAAGGGTGAGTGGATGAACACGATTAAGAGCAATGGAATCCAGGGCACCCATAACCAACCTGTTACAGGCAAGCACAAGGTCCCCCAGATCCAGGCATTCACTCAATAGGCTTGATAGATCCGGCACTGCCATTAGGCCATGTGGGGTCAAGCCCCTCAAAGGGTAGTACTGGACCATCTCCACAGGGGCAGGCCTTTTGGGGGAGCCCCAAAACTGAACATTATGGTGTGATGGTCAGACCAACTGACTGGTTCCACCACCAAGTCAGAGATCACCATCCCCAGGAGGAATACTAAATCCAATGAATGACCACCAACATGCATTGTGGAGGAAACAACCTGTGTGAGGCCCAGCAAAGTAATAAGCTGGAGGAGGTCTTGACCAAAATGCAAGAGTTCATTGTTGACCCAGGCATTGAAATCCCCCAGAATTAACCATCTGGGGGATTCCAACACCATATCGACAATGAAGTCCGCAATCTCCTGTAGGAATTCTTTCTCATCTCCTGGTGGATGGTAGATGAGCAGAATCCTACACCCCACACCCGTACCCACAATATATTGAAAGGATTTAGTGGGCCCCACTGGAACATCCACAAGGTCCAGTTCGGTGTTAAAACAAATGGCTACACCCCCGCCCCTACAATCCACCCTTGGGCTGTGTATCACCGAGTACCCAGCCAGAACAGCAGCAGCCAATATAGGGCCAGCACTATCATCCAGCCAGGTCTCGGTGATGCATGCCAAGTCAGATGTCCCAACAAGATCTGCTATTATAGAAGTCTTGTTCTTAATAGACCTGTTTGTTTTGTTTGTTTGTTTTAGTCTTTGGTAACCGAGTAAGGCCCAGTAGGCACAAGTGCCTGTTTTCAGGGGTGACCTGGGAGGTTAAGTGACTTGCTCAGAGTCACACAGTATGCAAATGGAGGTTGTGAGAATCAAACCCAGGTCTGATCTGCTGGATGTATCAAATTCGTTCACAGCTCGTTACTCTAACCTTTAGGCTGTACTGCCAGCCCTGGCATTGCACAACACCACCCGAGTAGGATAGGTCATTGAGGAAGACCGCACAACCTGTCTGCACATAGCAGAGCCCTTGGGTATGGAAACCAGACAGGGAGGACCCCTCCTCCGGTCCCATTTCACCCCAGGGCATCTCCGTGTCCCTACTACCTCAAACCGACCACCCCTTTCCATTCCCCCACCAGGTAAGATGCTGGAAATTGGAGTACCACAGAGGTCCATTTTGGGGCCCCTCGTATTTTCCTTGTATATAGATAAGTTACCATCTCGTCTGACCCATACAGAGGTTTTGATGTATGCTGACGACATTATACTCTTTGGTAGCTCACCCTCAGTGGAGGAGATAGAGTTAAATTTAACTATTGACTTTCAGGCATTAGATCATTGGTTAAAAAAACATTGCTTACTCTTGAATAAGAAAAAAAACAAGAGTATGCTTTTTGGTTCTAAAAACAGATTAAACAAATGTAAATCTCTTGAGATTGTGAGTCGGGGGGGGACTGTTATTCGAGCAAGTATTCCAATTTAGATACTTAGGGATCTTGTTGGATCCCTTTTTATCATACACCTTGCACGTAAGAATGATCTGTAGAAGTGTTAAGCAAAGATTGGGTGCACTACTTAAACTACAGAATCTGCTAGGGATGCCAGATTTACTATAGTCAGAAGTGTGTTGCTGCTGATATTAAACCACAGTTCACTTCTGTTTTCAAATCTGGCAAAGTCCAAGATTACTCTTCTTACAACTACCTTCCATGCAATCTGTAGATTTGCTTTAAAAGTTCCGTTTCGGACACATCATTGTAACCTCTATTCTTTGACAGCTTGGCTCCTGCCTGGCTTACATTCACAATATGGCTTAATCTGTTTAATTCATAATACTCTGGTTTTGGGTCTGGTCTCTCCTTTATCTGGTCTACTGGATAAAATGACTTCGGACAGGAACCTGCGTTCTGCAAAATCTATAAGGTTGGTTCTTCCTAAGACCAAATTAAAATTGGGAATGCATGCTCTTTTTAATTATGGATCAGTATGTTGGAACAAATTACCCTCTTCCTTGCAGCAAGTAGTTAGTCAGGAAGTTTTTAAATTGTTAAACAGTATTTTCTAGGTATGCTGAAATGTGACTGTTATAAATTTTATTATTTGTATTGTTCTTATATGTTGTTTTGTAACTGTTCGTATTTATAATTTGACTGTATTGTATAATAATTGTTTGTATTTAACAACTTGACTGTATTGTATAACGGTCCTGGGTCACATTTGAAAACTGGCCTTTGGCTCATATTGCTTACCTGGGAAACAAAAATTAAATAAAATTATAAAATAAATAAAGCCCAGTTCTCCCATGCCTCCTCCTTTTCCTGACTATCCCTGAGGTCCAACAATTCCTATAGGCCTCCAAAGGTAATGGGGACAGTCAAAGGGGCGGAGATCCCTAAGCCTAGTGGGGAATACTGCCTGATCGTCTCTATACCTTTCCAACACATCTCAGACAGCAGTAACTATCACTCACACCACACAACCAAAACAATACACCGCAAATCACATACAACCGACTCAATCACACAAAAATACTTACAAATTCAATCACAAATTAATAACACCCCACCCAAATAACTTAATAAGCAACTTATATATGGCACCAGAAAAATGATGAGCAGATAAAGCAGTAGTTTAAACTTTAAAATAATTTAGCAATATGAGCCTGAGACGCTCCCACCTCCTCAGAATTATATTAAATGGGGTACTATATATGACTTTTTTTTTTATTAATCTATTTGTGTGCCTCACTCCTCCCCTGACCCCATTCTGGCTACCCTCTTCCCAGCCCCTGGCAACCCAGGACTTACCTGACACTTTCTTATTTCTGCGGCGGGTGCCTGGTCACCAGTAGGAGCCTTCAAGGGGCCTGCCATCATCCCGTCAGGAGAGGTATTTTGCCTTTTTTTCTTCTTCCCCTTATGCCCGAGCCCCATACACAGAGGCGTATGGGCATGGAGGTGCACATGCACCCTGCTGCCCCAGTAACAGCCCCTTCCTCCTTCATGGCCTAATGCCTGGCTCCTTCTCGACCTACTCTGCCCCCTAGCCTCCACCGTGAGGCAGTCAAGAGCCGAGGGAAACCCACATCCCTCCCTGAAGAGGAGAGCAGCCGCTCGGCAGCTCAGTTTAGCTCTACACCTCCCCCCTGCCGACCTTCGGGGGCCTGCGCTCGCTCCTGAATATGGGTTGCCAGCATGACGCAAGGTAAGGTATCCAGTGCCTCAGCCCTCTGCACCACCGGGTCGGACGATATATGACTTTTTTAGTCAACAAAGTTGCCTCTACCTAATTTTTCCTGCTTACAGCATTATATTAGATTGTCTGTGGTGCCTGACTGTATTATTACTATTACCAGTACACCAAACAGCTATTTTATTCATGATTAACAACATCCACCTTGTTAGTACATCCTCTATTTTATCTTTTTCCTACTTTTTGTTCTTGCCCTTCTTTTTCTTTTGTAATGGTCTTTTCAATAGATCTCTTCAGTTTGCTTTTATTAGTCTATTTAGACTTTCTTTAGGGCTGTTTATATTTTATTATTTATTGTTAATACAAACAGTAGAGAAGGAATTTATCTTCTCAGAGGAAGATTCTATCTAATGTTATTATATTGTGTATGTCTTATGGTTGTTTACAGTAAAATAGTAAGTTTAGTGTAATTTAAGTTTTAATAGCTTTACTTCATGGTGATAGTTAAGAATTTGTAATTGATGTTTTTATGCTTAAAACCAATAAAAATGTTATTGATAAAAAAATGACTTTTGCAGCAAGCACAAATGAGACATGCAGTAGTCATAATTTATTTATTTATTGAAAAGTTTCACCAGGAAAGGCACACTGAACAATACAAAATTGCTAATTTCACGGAGCATCCTAGGGGAAGGGGAACATGGGAGTACAGTAATCAAAAGCACATTTCCATGCAGTATTATAGAAAAGTATATATAAGTACTCAACAACACATTTCCAAGGTAACATAAAACTGAGAAGCAACAGATTAAAAGCAAACAAACAATACATCAGTTAATAAGATTGGATAAACATTGGGATTTGATGCATAAGAGATGCACTAGCTTCATACTTTGCTGCGCAACAAACAGTTGCAGGCTTTGTGACTTATGCAGGAAAGTGAGCTTGTGTCAGATACTTTACAATGCTTTTTACCACTGCATGTTATGACAAGATACAGACTATAACCCAGTGTTCACAGCAGAATAAATAAGGCAGACAGACACAGGGTGAGTGAGTGACTGAGTTAAGGACTGACCAGGGAGACATGAGAGAGTGACAGAGAGAGAGAGAGACAGACTGTATGATGGGAAGAGATAGACATAGTGAGAGAGATTCAAATGTACCTGTACGTTGTATACCTTATGTGCAATGTCTGGATATTTAGGGTTATTCCAGCTGTGTGCAAACCACTGGAACCCCCCTTCACACACACACACACACACACACACACACACACACACACACACATACACACTTACGCACACAAACGTACCTGTACAACCACACAACTGCAACACACCACTGATTTCCCCCTCATGCTTATCAGGGCACTGAAGTGTCTTGCTGCACATTACTCAAGTTGTAATAACTCAAATGTGAGACATTTTGTATGCTGTTGTCAAAACTGCAAATTTTATTAACATATCAAACTGGACGCCTGTTATTAGTATCTCAGTGACTGAAGTTCTATGTCCAAATTATGAAATATGTGTAACTTTACGCAGAATTTATAAGCTGTAATTTTCCCAGGTTGTACTTTGTACATATGAGACAGTACCAGTTCAAATAACAAAACTTTAATGTTAAATAACTTTAACTTTTTAGATGTTTCACACAAACATACGAAGAAGCCAGCAGAAGAAGGCCATTTGATCTATCATTTCTGCTCGTACTGCAGGGTCCATAGCTTGAGCTAATGTCCCTGCCCTCCCACCCCACTCCTCCCATCCTCCCTACCCATGACCCTTACCTTCCCACTATGCCGGTCCAAGCCTTTCTTAAAGCTGCCCACTGTCTTCAACGAGATTACCTCTTCTGCCATCACATTCCAAGTGTCCACCGCCCGCTCTGTGAAGAAGTGCTTCCTGACCTCCCTCCTAAACCTTTCACCCTCCAGCTTAAGACTGTGCCCCCTCGTGTTATGCTTGCCACTCAGCTTAAAGAGACTGTCCTTATCAATCTTATTTATCCCTTTCAAGTACTTGAATGTCCCAGTCATGTCTCTCTCTCTCTCTCTCTCTCTCTTGTCAGTGAAATCAGTGGTGTGTTGAATTACATCACCTAACTGTTCAGTTAATAACACTGAAACTTTAGTTTAAAAAATGTAGAAACTGTGGACATCTAACTGAAAACTGCTGTTAAAACATGTTGCATTTACAACAATAACCAAACTTTTTAAGACAAAAACACTTTTAATAAACATTTGAAGTTAAACTATTTTTCAAAAATGTTTAAAGTTCAAACATTGAGATCATCATATGATCAAACCTTCTGCAGTGGATATGATGCAAACAAATATATAACTGCAGCAGTTAAGACTGTTTGAAAAAATAGGTTGCAATAAAACTAATTTTTTGGTGTGCATATCTGTCCTGCATGGTGATGATTTCACAAAGTGATTGTTGTGAAACAGCAAATGTTCTTAAGATACTATTGCATCTCTTTCACTGTGCTTTCATTATTTTTCAGAGTGTATGTATTGCAGTGACACATTAAAGGGACACTGTCAACCCCATTTGAGTCATACTATTTCAAGATGAAACCCCACATTTTATGACTCCTTACCTTCTCTAAAATTCATTGGTTTTTCTATTTGTTTAATCTGCCCCCTTTCTTAGTAGAACTGACATGCATGGTAATTGTGTAATTATACCCAACCTTGTTTTGTTCCAAATCATTAGCCTACTTTTATTGCTCACTTTGTGAACATTGGGAATACCCCCAAGCAGTGCAGCTATTCATGATGCAATAGTCTCCTCTGCTTCCAGTGCATCTTGAGTGGCTAGATTGTGTCTAAGAAAAATGCAGTGGGAGTTGATTAAAAAAATGTGTGATTTTTTGGTTTTAACTTTATTTTTATTCATTTTCATAAAATGAGCAAATAAAGACATTACAATTGATGGTACCAGGTAAATTGTGACACTAAAATGAGTGATATTCATCATATGTTACTTACATAGGATACACGTCCAACAATTGATGACACATCAAGTGGGGTCCTATACAAGGTTACTTAAGATTAGTAAACACTATCTGCTCCCCACCCATACAGGATACTTAGGATGCTAGTGTAACCCCCCCCATTACCTGGGGTTACTAGAATCCCAGTAAGACCTAGTGGTAGGCAGGGAAGGCTGCTTGTGAAACTCCAGTTAAATGGATTTCACACTGTCTCACGCTGTTCTCAGTCTCAGCTGAGACTGAGGGATGACATCATTTTAGAACTGTCGCAGCTGCATGAGCCACACTGGAATGTTGCAGTCGGAGGTTAGAGTAGAACGTTGAGGAATTTGAAGTTAGTTCAGTAGAGTCTGTGGCAGTCTGTAGTAGAGGTGCTCTGCTGTAAGCAGGCCCTCAGAGTCCTAAGCTCTGTCAAAGAGCTATTATTTTTTTATAGGTGTGTGTTCTCACCTGAAGAGGAACACAAGAAGAGCACATTGAAGTGGCAGAGACCACTTTCAGTGGTTCAGGGTCCCATCCCTGTGGGGATGGGATGGGGAGGAATCAGCCTGCTTCCAGGGGCAACCCCCCTGGTCCGGCTAAGGAAAAGAAGCTGCCTGATTTAAGTTCATCCTGAGGCACCAGAAGTTCTGGATGAGATTTCTTGGAAGAGAAAACGCCTCTGGGGCACCTGCAACCAACAGGTGAGTTCGCTCTGCTAAAGGACCATTGTGTTTTCACCTGAATCAAGATGAAACTAAAGAGACTGTTACTGTGGGGTCAGGAAAAGACAGCCAAGTACAGTTTGGAAGATGTGGGGATTGGACTGCTTAAATCTGTGAGGGGTCTAGAGTAATGGACACAGCCACTTATTATGTTCAAGTTCAGCACAAATGGGATGTAAAGACAGTAGATTGAATGTGAATACATTTAAAAAGAATCTACACAGCAAAGTGTTTTAAAGGATGAGGTGTTACAGTCCAGAGAAATGGCCGGGTATGAATTATGGGAGCGAGAGGTGGGAGACCCCCCATCAGTAGTAACCAAATTCACCTCTACGGATGTACTTTGGGGCACCTATTGCTTTCTCTCAGGTACTTGGCTAGTGCCTGAGGAAAGTACCCAGACGTGGAATTGATGAGGAAGATTCCCTGATGGAGCAGAAGTGCTCATAGGTGGTTTAGGGAGCCACCAGTAAATGTTTCCATACTATATGGAAAGTGTCCAAGTGGCTGGCAAAGGAGCCAAGCCAGGGAAAACCCAGAGCAGCGTACTAGTTCAGGCTGTGTGCCCAGTGTGTTTCAGAGCCTGATGGCTAAAGTGAATAGGATGTGTTCTGATCTCCATAAATCTGCATTACCAGGAGTGTAGCCTTGTGGGAGGCCATTTATGCTTTGTTTATTCTGTTGGATGTGAATAAAAGCCACACTTTAGAATCTCACTTCTGGTATTGGACATTTCAGTTATTGCTTCCTTTGTCCGGAGTTACTTGGGTGCCCCTGTAGCAGAGTAGCCAAACCTAGCCAATGTGCTGAGTGACATATTCCTCCCCGAACACAGCCTACCAGGTAGAGCTATCAAGACAGAAATGGCATACCTGGATGGGGGTTACAAAAATGGAGGCACCGCTGAGGATTTGGGTTTGGAATTTAGGGAGAAATGTAAGAAAGGTCGCTTGGACAATGGCTAGCATTTTGGTTATCTGGCAGGTGGGTATCCCAAAACAACTGAAGCAATGTTAACTAATGTGCTGCTGTGTGCTGTTGTCCATGTGCTGCTATTAAAATGCCAACTGCTTACCAAGGAGCAGTAAAGCCTGAGAGTGTATGCCCTTGTCCTGCATCAAAATTACAGCGTTTGCCAGCTTTTAAAAGTGTTTGTGACAAAGAAAAGTGTGGAAAACTGTGGGTAGCAAAAGGAAAATTGTGCCCTAGACATTGGAAATGCTTTCTGTGTGGACTGAGAGACTTGTTGTGCTTAATGGCCATAAAAAATGGTTAAAATGGGCTCCTGCCGTGGAGTCAGCTGAGAAAAAAAAAAAGTGTGGTTTACAGTTTAAATTTGCCTGCTCGACAATCGTCATGAGGAGAAGAGCACGAAAGAAAAGAGGCTCATTTGCATGGCGTCGAGTGATTGGTGAGACTGCAATCAGTCCCATCCCCAAGCCAGCTCTAGAGCGACTGCACAGCATTCAAGAGGGAAAGTGAGTGGAGTGTGCGAAATGGCTTACTAGGAGGAGCGTCGAGGTGACTAAAAGCACTGTAAAAGTTTAAAAAACTGACTTTTCTGTTTAAATTCGGGCTCAACCTGCATCTCGATCGACTGGACTGTGAGTGTGGTGTTCAGAGGGACAATCGGCAGGACTGCCAACCTGCTTCTTTCCAGAGGCCTCCAAGACTGGCTGCAGGCCGTTTTCCATCGCAGCAAACAGCTACTGATAACAGTGAGTACCAACAGAAATAATTGCTCAAACTGTGTGATTTCACCAAAAGTCAGCTGAATCTGTGTGTAGCAGTGTAATCGCTTTGCAAAGAAGGACTGTGTTAAGTTTTACCAGCAAAAGCAAGAATTCTAAGCAATTGACTGTAAGCATAATTATAGGTTCAGCGTCAGTATAATTTTCAAAGCCATGTGAGAGACTGTGAGTTGTATCAGATATGCAGCAAGAAATACAGGCAATCCTGTGCTATGACATACTGAGGCTTTAAGGGACTGTAAGCTAGAGCAATGTCTTCAGCAAGTAAAAAGTCTGTGGTAAATCATATAAATGTGCTAGGAAAAAGAACAGTGCAAGTTTGAGCAGTTTGAGCAAAGTTATCAGTAGAGTGTGTAAATCGGATGCGCAGTGGTTTGACCCAATTACAGAATGTTGATGTGTAGGAGTGCTGCCGCCGCCATTACAGGGTGGGGTAGTAATGTAAACACAGCAGCAGAGGAGCCATTTTGAAAGAGAAATAAAGTTTTCAGTGATGTGGGACCTGAAATAACAGTGAGCGTTGTTTGTTTTTCTCTGCAGTTATGGCTTCAGGACCAGCTCGCTACCCGGATCATGCCAGGGCTGTGATAGCAGTAGAAGTTAACAAGTTAAGGGAAATTGAGAGATGTTACTACAGGGGAAGACTGCCTCTTCATGTGGTGATTCCTGGATATTCAGTGCAAGTATGTGTGATATGCTTAAATGCTGGAAGGGATGTCTTCATGGTACCTCACTGTTCTGGGTGCCTAGAAAAATACGGTTTGTTTAAAGCACCCAAGATGCATTTGGCTTCCACATAGACAAAAGTTCAAGAATCTGCAGTTGGCAGCACACAGCACCATGCGGAGCCTGTTGGAGAAGGCCCCTCAGAATGTGGCACAAAGCTAGAGGGTGCAGATTTAAAGACAGAACAATGTGCTGATGTTTCAGAGTCTGAGTCGCAGAGAGACATTTCAGGAAGAGCATCAGTAGACCCTTGGAGAGAGGGGCCTAGCCCAAGTCTCATAGGTGAAAACGAAATGGGGGAGGCCTTTGAATGGGAGGTTTCGACCTCCGCGCCCAGTGAAGAGTGGACAGTCTCAGGAGTGAGGACGACTGCTCACTCCTAGACACAGATTCTCAGTGAGGAAGGAGAGGGGGAACCTATGTGGCCTTGTGAAAAAGGAACTGGTACACAGCCTCAAGCTCTTGCCTCAGAGGAATGCATGGAAGAAAGTGGTGATTCCACTGCCCTGGCTGTGCAAGAAGAAGCCAGGGATCCAATTTTGTGTCGTTAAGAATGCATAGCTGGCAGAACCAGGACTGGCTGCCCTCAAGCCAGGCCAGAGGTCTCAGGTTAACCAAAGCTGGTAAAAAGGAAAGACTGGTTCATAGGAAAGCGAATGAAATCTATGAGATGACCTTTTATACCTTTTCTCGAAGAATCTAGGAGGAAATTGAAAAATGCAGGAAATCCTGGATTTGGGAAGAAGCAATGAAATATGTGCATCCTGGTGCAAACAAGCATGTCAAGAACAGAATGTTTCAAGAAAAATACAGCCAGTGGAAAAGAGGCAGGACAATGTTTATTGACACTGTTCAAATTGTGGATGGAGAGGGACATGAAACCTTTCACAGTGTGAATTATGAGCGCCCAGACGGGGTAATAATTCAAGCACCTGACCCGTTGTGCTATTGGCCACAATGCAAAGACCTTCCTGTGAATGTGCCCATGCCTACCAAATGGAAAGCAGAGCAGTGGTAGCCAGTGCTGCCACTCCAGCCGTTGCTGTACCTAAGTTGTTCCACCAGTCTGGACGTCCAGGACTCAGATGCCCCACATTCATCAGTTCTACAGTGTACTGGCTTTCCAGAATCCATTGACTGGCCCACCAGATGACTTCAGATCCAGAGAGGACACCAGCCCAGCTGTATCCTGATTCATCACCTGGGTATTGGATTACTTCAGACCAGCTGTTTTCCTTTTTGTTCCTGTTCCAAGGTTCCCTCTCCAGAGATGACATCAGCTCAGCAGTTTCCAGATATGCCTCCTGTCGTTTCCCGGAAGACGTCCACCCAGCTGTATCAGAAGAATGCTGCCAGAGACAGTCTTCGGCTGAGGACCAGGTGTGGTACCATTTTCGTTCTACAAGGGACTGGTAAGTCCAGACTTTTCTATTTTTATGACATTGCAGTACACACTCTACACTAGCAGACTCCAGATGTTTGACTGTCCTCAAAGACTCTCCCCTTTGGGACTTTGGCCTGCTAGAACTGTGCTTCACTGGGCTCTGGCCCAGGAGAGACTCTTTAATGGACTTGCCTTCTGGCACTGTGGTCACTAGATGGGACTTTTAGGGCACTCCATCCCCCAAATATGGTGTATTGTAAATAATGTCATTGTTTTCTACTGTTTTCTAATGTTTATACTGTTTTTTCTACTTTTTAAAAAAAAAATTTGGGGGGGATTCACCAGTGTTTAGATGGTAGGGGTTTAGATAGACTGTGTATGCAGATTAGGAGAGTGTGTGTTGTCTTTCTTTTTCTTGCAGGTGTTCCTGAAGAAGATAGAAGAGAAGACAAGAAGAGGAGGAGGGACTCAGCAGAGTTCCTCAGTAGTACTCTAGAGTGTAGTGTTTAAAGCACTGTTGTTGTTGTTGTTACTGTGTGTAACTTTTTCTTCCACAGGTATGGTTGTGGGGGAGTGTGGGAGTAATGCATTGTGTATGGTATTAGCTCCTAGTGTATGGTTGCATGGTGTTCATGGTTGGGGAGGTCCCCTATTTGTTTTGTTTTGGGAATTTTAAGTTAAAGGCAGACAGGTTTTCCGTAGAGGGCTAGAGGAATAGACAGGCTGTGGTCCTGAATGGCCGTAGGGACCACAGTACTGATCTAATAGGGCTATGCTCTGGACAGTTCTTCCAGAGCCACTGGGTACCCATAGTCAGCAGATAGAGTAGAGGCTGATCCGTCAGCTGATGGCCTCTGGGCCCTTAGTGTTGCCGCCTGTGCCCAGCACATGGTAGGAGGGGGCCTGATCACCCCCTTCCATAGGTAGCACATAGGGTAGGATGGCCTAGGTCGGGTAACTAATGACTGCGGACAGTCATTTTCCTAGCCCAGGGTGAGTGTAACCCCCCCCGTTACCTGGGGTTACTAGAATCCCAGTAAGACCTAGTGGTAGGCAGGGAAGGCAGCTTGCAAAACTCCAGTTAAATGGATTTCACACTGTCTCACTCTGTTCTCAGTCTCAGCTGAGACTGAGGGATGACATCATTTTAGAACTGTCGCAGCTGCATCAGCCACACTGGAATGTTGCAGTTGGAGGTTAGAGTAGAATGTTGGGGAATTTGAAGTTAGTTCAGTAGAGTCTGTGGCAGTCTGTAGTAGAGATGCTCTGCTGTAAGCAGGCCCTCAGAGTCCTAAGCTCTGTCAAAGAGCTATTATTTTTTTATAGGTGTGTGTTCTCACCTGAAGAGGAACACAAGAAGAGCACATTGAAGTGGTAGAGACCACTTTCAGTGGTTCAGGGCCCCATCCCTGCGGGGATGGGGGAAGGAATCAGCCTGCTTCCAGGGGCAAACCCCCTGGTCTGGCTAAGGAAAAGAAGCTTCCTGATTTAAGTTCATGCTGAGGCACCAGAAGTTCTGGGCGAGATTTCTTGGAAGAGAAAACACCTGTAAGGCACCGGCAACCAACGGGTGAGTTCGCTCTGCTAAAGGGCCATTGTGTTTTCACCTGAATCAAGATAAAACTAAAGAGACTGTTACTGTGGGGTCAGGAAAAGACAGCCAAGTACAGTTTGGAAGAGTGGGGACTGGACTGCTTAAATCTGTGGGGGGACTAGAGTAATGGACACAGCCACTTATTAAGTATGTTCAAGTTCAGCACAAATGGGATGTAAAGACAGTAGATTGAATGTGAAAACATTTAAAAAGAATCTACACAGCAAAGTGTTTTAAAGGATGAGGTGTTACAGTCCAGAGAAATGGCCGGGTATGAATTATGGGAGCGAGAGGTGGGAGACCCCCTCTCAGTAGTGACCAAATTCACCTCTACAGGTTTACTTTGGGGCACCTGTTGCTTTCTCTCAGGTACTTGGCCGGTGCCTGAGGAAAGTACCCAGACGTGGGATTGATGAGAAAGATTCCCTGATGGAGCAGAAGTGCTCATAGATGGTTTAGGGAGCCACCAGTAAATGTTTCCATGCTATATGGAAAGTGTCCAAGTGGCTGGAAAAGGAGCCAAGCCAGAGAAAACCCAGAGCAGTGTACTACTTCAGGCTGTGTGCCCAGTGTGTTTCAGAGCCTGAGGGCTAAAGTGAATAGGACGTGTTCTTCTCTCCATAAATCTGCATTACCAGGAGTGTAGCCCCGTGGGGGTCCATCTATGCTTTGTTTATTCTGTTGGATGTGAATAAAAGCCACATTTTAGAATCCCACTTCTGGTATTGGACATTTCAGTTACTGCTTCCTTTGTCTGGAGTTATTTGGGTGCCCCTGTTGCAGAGTAGCCAAACCTAGCCAATGTGCCGAGTGACATATTCCTCCCTGAACCCAGCCCACCAGGTAGAGTTGTTAAGATAGAAACGGCATACCTGGATGGGGGTTACACTAGCCACTCTAAAACTTGTGAGATATAAATGTGTTATATATAATAAGGGAAACATTTTTAACACCCATGGTATGTTCAACCATTGTTCTCACAACCTAATTATATTTCCATAGGGAAGTTATGGCTTCTAACAGATGCCCTGATTTCACATTCTAAACGTATGTGTATGTAACTTGAAACACTACCGTCTACATAGAGTCGTTATTGTTATAAACATTTCAGCACAAGAGAACTAGAACTTGCTAACCCTGAAATTCTGACCAAGACTTTTCTGCTTAATAAACTATTACTGTGATGACAGTAGGAGACAATCCTAAACCTCACCCATAGTTCCAGAACTGCATGGTCTGTAAAGCATGGCGCTAAGTGCGTCATCGGCGCCATATTTAAACTACCCCCAGATATAAGGCTTGTGGTAGTTAAAGGATAAATTTTCCATGTGTAATCTAGGAACATTATGGGGCTATGGACCATTAAACAAATACAGGTAAAGTAACATCAAATACCGCAAATAGCCTGACAGAGCTTAATTAGGAAAAAAGTTTGTCACAAGCTAGTTCTCACACATATTGTACTTATTTCTATACATACAACTCTCAGCCCTCATCCGATTCTGATGGCAAGTCCTTTTCAAGTGATCTACGAGCAGTAAATTCCGCAGTGACAGTGTTCACTCTTTTACGGGCTTCTTCAGGATCGTTGAACTGGAATGTGCAACCTCCGTACACAATTCGGAGACAAGTTAGTGCCAATAAGGAATGGGCTACTCCAAGCCCATGAAGTACTTCTCTGGAGTGGGTCAAACAACTTTCTCCTGCTGCATGTGGCATACAACCAGTCTGGATAGATTCTAAATTCCTGATCCTCCATGATCAATGGTGCATGACATCGCACCCAGCCCAGAATACAGTTCTGGATCTCCAAACCAGTGGTTATCAGCAAGACTGTTCTGGTGTTGTCTCATCCCTCTTGCGCTCTTCAGAAAATTAACCTGGTAAGCTGTTTTAACCATGTAGGTACAATTTTTTTTCCAATTGTTTTACCAGGAGTAACAAACGAAGCTGAAAGCTTGTTTACAGGTGTGACCTGGGAGCACAGGAAAGTTAAGTGACTTGCTCAGGGTCACACAGTATGCAAGTGGGGGCTGTGGGATTCAAACCCAGGTCTCCAGATTTGCAGCTCAGAGCCTTAAACCACTGCGCTACACTGAACCACTGGTTTGGAGATCTGGGACTGTATTCTGGGCTGGGTGCAAGGTCATGCACCCACTGATCATGGAGGATCAGGAATTTAGAATCTATCCAGACTGGTTGTATGCCACATGCAGCAGAAGAAAATTGTGTCTCCAGGGGTAAGACATTGGTGAATCATTGTTGTAAATAGGCCAGCAGATCTACTCCTTCAATTGCTTCAGGAACCCCAACGAGGCTGAGATTCAGGGTTCTGTTGACATTCTCTAATGTTTCAATTCTGGCTCTGAGGTGGTTGGTTTCAGTTGCCATTTTTGAGAAGGCTGCCTGTGTAGTGATGGATCCGTCATCCGCACTTTTAGCCATCTGTGTAGCTTGCTCTATTTTAGCATCCTGAACACTAAGCTGGGATAGAACCTGTTCTACTTTGTGGTCCATGTCCCGAACAGCTTTATTTATTAGATCATCGGTTGACAGATCTTTGAGTCAAAGACTCAGTTACAAATGCACCTCAGCAAGACAGCAATACATCACAGCAAACAAAACAGTATAGCACATAACGCTTAGATTGAAAAAGCAACCAGTGTTACTGGAATTCACTGGTGGTACAAGCTTGGTAATAGGTAGATCACAGTTGTAATAATATAGGTTTATACAGACCCCGCTCTCAGGGGGAGGAAATGGACAAGGAAATGATAGAAAGTATACTTAGAATGGCAGATAAAGGGGAGATATTGCTGATGGGTGATCTGAATATGCCAGATGTTAACTGGAGTGCAGTTGCAGCAGCCACTTCTAAGAGTGGGGTTATTCTAGATGCCCTACAGGGGGCATGCCTTAGACAACTAGTATTGGAGCCTACTCGAGAGGGAGCAATCTTAGATCTGGTTCTCTCAAATGGAGATGAAGAGAGGATCACAGATGTAGAAGTGGGTAGCCATCTGGGAACTAGCGACCATCGAACAGTATGGTTCACAATAAACACAGCAATAGAGTCAAGCCATACAAAGACAAAGGTACTGGATTTTAGGAGGGCTGACTTTGCCAAAATGGGTGAGTGCCTAAGGAATGCACTAGCAAATGGGTAGGAAGGAGGGGTGGAAGAACAATGGGGAATAATAAAAACTGCCATCACAGAGGTAACAAGCCTTTGTGTAAAGTAAATAAACAAAATGAAATGAGGTAAGAACCCACTATGGTTCTCAAAGGAAGTGGCAGTGAAGGTTCAAGAGAAAAAGAAAGCATTCAGGAAGTACAAAGAATCACAGAAGGAACAGGACAGAGAACTGTATCAGTTAAAGCAAAAGGAAGCTGGAAAGGCAGTCAGAACAGCAAAGGCCCAAACCGAGGAAAAGATAGCCAAATCAGTTAAGAAGGGGGATAAAACCTTTTATAGGTACATCAGGGAGCGAAGGAAGACCAAGGAGGGATAGTGAGGCTTAATAAAGGGGAGGGAGGGTGGGCAGAGGGTGACTGTGAAAAGGCAGAGATACTAAACAAATATTTTTGCTCAGTATTTACAAAGGAAGAGGGGGAGGTACCTAAAACAAACAGTAGAAACACTCTTGATACAGAAGTTGATACCAGCCCATTTACAGAAGAAAGGGTTCTGAAAGAGCTCTTAAAACTGAAGGTGGACAAAGCAATGGGGCCTGATGGGATTCATCCCAGAATTCTAAAAGAACTAAGGGTAGAACTAGTGACACCACTGACTACCCTCTTTAACAAATCATGGGAGGATGGGGTGGTACCTGAGGACTGGAGGAGGGCAGATGTGATTCCCCTTCACAAAAGTGGGAGCAAGGCAGAAGCAGGAAACTACAGACCTGTTAGTTTAACCTCAGTGGTAGGGAAAATGATGGAATCACTTCTGAAGGAAAGAATTGTTGAGTATCTAGAGGCCAGAGGGGCACAGGACCCAAGGCAGCATGGATTCACAGTGGGAAGGTCATGCCAGACAAATCTGATAGATTTCTTTGACTGGTTGACCAAAGTAGTTGATCAGGGAGGGGCTGTGGACATGGCCTACCTAGACTTTAGCAAGGCATTTGACACAGTCCCACACAAAGATTAATATACAAGTTAGCCAGCCTGGGAGTGGGTCCCAAGATGACAGCCTGGGTAAAGAATTGGCTGGAGAATAGGACACAGAGGTAATAGTAAATGGAGTCCACTCTGAAAAGGGGGGTTAGTAGTGGGGTACCGCAGGGTTCAGTATTAGGACTGGTCCTCTTCAATGTCTTTATAAGCGACATTGCAGAGGGACTGGAAGGAAAAGTATGTCTCTTTGCAGATGACACAAAGATCTGCAACAGAGTTGATGCACAAGGTGGGGTGGAAAGGATGAGAAGGGACTTGGCAAGGTTAGAGGAATGGTCAAATGTATGGCAGCTTAGATTCAATGCTAAGAAGTGCAAGGTAATGCACCTGGGAAACAAATACCCAGGGGAAGAGTACACAATGGGGGTGAGATACTAACAACAAAAATGGAAAGGGACCTGGGGGAGTCATCATCAGATGACCTAAAGGTGGGCAACCAATGGAGAGGGCAGCAAGGAGGGTTGGGGAATACTGGGATGCATAGGAGAGGCATCACCAGTAGAAAACAAGAAGTTATTATCCCTCTGTACAGACAGCTGGTGAGACCACATCTGAGTATCATGCAGTTCTGGAGACCCAATCTCCAAAAACATAGACAGGATGGAAGCTGTCCAGAGGAGGGTAATTAAAATGGTGCAGGGTCTGCACCGGAAGACAATGAAGAGAGACTTAAGGAGCTTAATATGTATAGCCTCGAGGAAAGGAGGGAGAGGGGGACATGATAGAAAACTTTCAAGTACCTCAAGGAATCAACAAAGTCCAAGAGGTAGCATCTTTCAAAAAAAGAGTGTGCAAGAACAAGGGGCACAATTTGAAGATAGAAGGGTGGCTCAGAGGTAATTTAAGGAAGTATTTTTTTCAGAGAGGGTTGTGGATGTATGGAGCGGCTTCCAGAGGAGGTTGTGGAGTCAAAAACAGTGGTGGAATTCAAGCATGCATGGGACAGTCATAAGGCAATTCTGGGGGGGGTAGGAAGAAGTAGGCTGCTGGTTAACTAGGATCTGCAACTTATCCATCAGGTAGGGAAATGGGCAAACTGGGTGGGCCAAGCGGTCCTTATCTGCCGTCAAATTCTATGTTTCTATGTAGGTACACGAGTACCAGCTTGCAGGACTGTATCCTACGGTGCGGGGGTTCTCTGTTCCACTGGGTCCCGCGGCCTTATCTGATGATCCTTGCTGAGACTTTGATGGTTGCTGTACATTTTTTTGACTTGGACTTCCCGTCATTCCCTTCTGACGGACCATAATGAGTTTAGTCTGTATTGAATTGTGAGGAGATGATACGTCGTTTTGTACTGTTATATTTTCCCTTTGTAGTGTCCGACATATGAATAAATTTGATCTGTGTAGAAATCAAGGTAGAGCTGATCTGAAGTATGACCAGTCAGTAGTGTGGCTCTCTAGCACCCCCCCTTCCCAAATGTGTCATTTAAAAAAAAATAAAATAAAAAAACATTTTGGGCTTCATAGTCCACTACCCTGGGGTGTCGATAGCCCCTCTGAGTAAAAATTATAATTTTTTACTTACTCTGTAAAGTTTGGGACAGGATCGTAATTCTGGTCAAACTGCGAAGACTATTAGTGGAGCAGTGGCTTTCACTTTTATCGAACGATACATTAAAGTGCTGTAAAAACATTTTAAAAATGAGCCCCATAGACGCTCTCTTTGGTACCATGTCACAAAATGGGGAGCACGGGGGTAGGCCATCAGGAAATGGAGGTAATGAGTACCAATGCTCAGAAGTCTGGGCAACAAGCCCTGAGCTGGTGGCCTTAATGGAAGAGGGATGCCTGGATATCGTAGCAGTCACAGAAACATGGTACACAGAGAACCATGACTGGGATGTTAACATACCAGGGCACATAACCTACAGGAGAGACAGGCAGGGGAGAAGAGGGGAGGAGTAGCTCTCTTGTAAAGGAAGGATAAACGCAACTGAACAAAAAGAGTAAACAGGGAGGAGAGGAGGCACTGTGGGTCACCTTGGAGACTGGAAAGGGCACCACAATCCGCACAGGGTTGGGTACAGACCCCCATGTCAGGGGAAGGAATGGAGAAGGATATGATGGAAGGCATTCTTAGAATGGCAGAGAAAGGGAGATACTGTTGATGGGAGACCTGAATATGCCAGATGTTAACTGAGCACATTTGCTGCAGCCACATCCAAGAGCAGGGCCATTCTTGACGCCTACAGGTGGCAGGCATTAGACAGCTAGTTTCGAACCCACTGTGAGGGAGCAATCTTAGACCTCAGATCAAACGGGGCAGTGAGAGGATCTCAGATCTAGAAGTGGGTTGCCATCTGGGGACAAGTGACCATCAAACAGTGTGGTTCACGTTAAACTCAGCTACAGAGTCAAGCCATACAAAAGTAAGGGTACTGGACTTTAGGAGGGCTGACTTTGGCAAGATGGGAGAGTGCCTCAGAAAAGCACTAGCAAACAGGCTAGAAGGAGGTGTGGAGCAACAATCAGGAATTATCAAAACTGCCATCACAGAGGCAACAAGCCTTTGTGTGAAGCAAATAAACAAATCAAAACAAAAAGAAAAGCCACTATGGTTCTCAAGAGAGGTGGCGAGAAAGTCAGGAAGAAAAGATAGCATTCGGAAGTATAAGGAAACACAGAAGGAGCAGGACAGAGAGCTGTACCAGTTAAAGCAGAAAGAAGCGGAGGGAAGTCAGAATAGCAAAGGCCCAAACTGAGGAAAAGATAGCCAACCTAGTTAAGAAGGGGATAAAACCTTTATAGGTACATCAGCGAGCGAGAAAGACAAAGGGAGGATAGTGAGGCTGAATAGAATGAATGGTGGGTGGGCAGAGGGGACAGTGAAAAAGCAGGAATACTGAACGAATATTTCTGCTCAGTATTCACAAAAGAGGAGGGGGAAGTGCCTAATCCAATTAACAGAAGCACTCTTGATAGGGGGGTCGATCCCAGTCCTTTCACAGAAGAAAGGGTTCTGCAAGAACTCCTAAAACTGAAGGTGGACAAAGCAATGGGTCCTGATGGAATTCACCCTAGAATTCTAAAAGAATTAAGGAAGGAACTAGTGAAACCACTGGCTACTCTTTTTAATAAATCATGGGAGGATGGTGTGGTACCCGAGGACTGGAGGAAGGCAGATGTGATTCCCCTTCACAAAAGTGGGACGAAGACAGAGGCAGGAAACTACAGGCCTGTCAGTCTGACCTCTGTGGTAGGGAAAGTGATGGAGTCACTTCTGAAGGAAAGAATAGTTGAGTACTTAGAGGTCAGTGGAGCACAGGATCCAAGGCAGCATGGATTCACAGCAGGAAGGTCATGTCAGACGAATCTAATAGATTTATTTGACTGGGTGACCAAAGTAGTAGACCAGGGAGGGGCTGTGGACATGGTCTACCTAGACTTTAGCAAGGCATTTGACACAGTCCCACACAAAAGATTATTAGTCAAATTAACCAGCCTGGGAGGGTCCCAGGGTGGTAGCCTGCAAAACATTGGCTGGACAACAGGACACAGAAGGTAATTGTAAATGGAGTCCACTCTGAAGAAAGGGCGGTTACTAGTGGGCACCGAGGGTTCAGTATTGGGTCCAGTCCTTTTAATGTCTTCATCAGTGGCATTGCAGAGGGACTGGAAGGAAAAGTATGCCTTTTGCAGATGACACAAAGATCTGCAACAGGGTTGATACACAAGGAGGCGTGGAAAGGATGAAAAGGGACTTGGCAAGGTTGGAGGAATGGTCAGACGTATGGCAGCTAGGATTCAATGCAAAAGTGCAAAATAATGCACCTGGGAAACAAGAACCCAGGGAAGAATACACAATGGGTGGGGAGGTAGTAATAACAACAACAAACAGGAAAGGGACCTAGGGTAATCATTTCAGATGACCTTCAGGTTAGCAAGCAATGTGAGAAGGCAGTAGGGAGGCCAGGGGTATACTGGGATGTATAGGGAGAGGCATCAGCAGCAGAAAACAGGAAGTTGTTATCCTCTGTACAGACAGTTGGTGAGACCCCATCTGGAATACTGTGTCCAGTTCTGGAGACCCCATCTCCGCAAGGACATAGACAGGATAGAGACAGTCCAGAGGAGGGCAACTAAAATGGTGCAGGGTCTGCAAGAGAAGCCATATGAGGAGAGACTAAAGGAGCTTAATATGTATACCCTTGAGGAAAGAAGGGAGAGGGGGACATGATAGAAACTTTCAAGTACCTCAAGGAATCAACAAAGTCCAAGAGGGTAGCATCTTTCAGAAAAGAGACTTGCAAGAACAAGGGGACACAATTTAAAGATAGAAGGAGGGTGTCTAGGGCAATGTGAGGAAGTATTATTTCACAGAGAGGGTAGTGGATGCAAGGAACAGCCTTCCTGAGGAAGTTGTGGGGTCTAAAACTGGGGAGAATTCAAGAATGCATGGGACAGACATAAGGCAATTCTTGTGGGGGGCAGGAAGATATAGGCTGTTGGTTAACTAGGATCTGCGGCCTATCCTGTAGGTAGGGAAATGGGCAGACTAGATGGGCCTAGCGGTCCTTATCTGCCGTCAAAGTCTATGTTTCTATGTTTCTATGTAGAGCAAGCAGACTAGGAAGTGGGAAGGGATCGGCTGGCTCGCAGTTCTGCTAGAATCACAATCCCTTCCCAAACTTTACAGAGTGAGTAAAAAATTATAATTTTTACACAGAGGCGTTATCACCACCCCAGGGTAGTGGGCTATGAAGCCCAACATTTTATCTCATACAATCTGTTTAAGGAATGTAAATGAACACATTTTGGTGTGGCAACCCCAGTATGGTGGGCAGTCTGTCACTTTTAAAAAGAAGCAAGCATTTGTCAATGCTGGATGCTTGCCACTGGTATTAATGTTGTACTGAGTCGAGGTGCAGATCCTGAGCCATGCCTGAAGAGTAAGGGTTGGACCCGGGGGCTGGTCAGGTGGCAGTTGTGGTGGGGCAACAACTGACAAATTGAAGGGAATTTAAAAGAATAAAAAAATACTGTTTTCACCATTCTCTGCTTGGTGTGGGGACTGGGCTGTCAGTGTAGAGGTTCCTCTGCAGCAGTGCTGGTGTAGTCTGATGTACTTGGGTGACTTCAGAAAGGAATGTGGCTCTATTCCCACCAGTCTGGTGTGAGAACATCATAAAACTGAACTGCAGGCTGTGGTAGAGCTGTGCTCTACGTTAGGAGTAACTGGAGCTCTGAGGGACATACTGTATTTTTCTAACCTCTCCCCTTTTCTATTTTAGTAATCTGCTGCAGCAGTGCCATTTTCCTATCTTATTTATTTCCCATTTTATGCCTCGGTAGATTGGCCACCAACAGTACCTAGGTAGTCTCCCCTCTCACTATTCTTTCTCTTACATTTTTTTTTCTTTTCTGTCCATATGTGGTGCTAAAGTGCCTGCCGTGCTCAATAAAATGCTTGATATGCATATGAATAAGAAAAACAGGTTAAAGAGCAGCTGACACCTTCGGGTAAACTTTAGCAAAGCATAATCTTTGGACACAATGAAGCTTGTATTTCACATTAGTTCTGCATTTCTCCTCCCCATTATTTATAACTCAGATCATTTGCATGAAAACAGGATATTTGCTCCTGAGGAGTTCATCTATTCCTGCTGCTTTCTCCCTACCTGAAATAATAATGCTTCCCTTGTGACATCACAGGTACTCCCATAACAACAGATTGTGATGTCACAACAAAGGATTATGACCTAAAGTAGGGAGTAAGCTATAGAGGCAGATGTACGCTAAAGGAACTCTTAAGGGCTAAAGATCATGTATTTATGCAAATTTCCCCAGTAAGAAATGATGGGGAGGAGAAATATATAGAATATATATGGAATGCAGGCAGAATTGTACCTAATTATTTTGTTTTTTGAAGTTTTCTTTTTGAGGCATCATTAGCTCTTTAAGAAAGTGCTTATAGTGCTTTAGCAATCATAAAGTGCCAAGCATGTTTGCTGGCTGTTGATATAAATAAAGTGCAGAGGGTACTTTATATGTTTAAAATCCTGATTCTAAAAAGTCTGCAGTGCTTGAATTCAGGATAGAAGCAGTCTACAGTAGCTGGAAGAAAGCTGGAACTTAATTAAAATAATGTGCATGGTGAAAGATAAACCAGACATTAACCTTTCCCTGCTCTGGCAGAGAGAAACATAAGACCAGCTGTGCTTGCTAGAGCTGATTTATGAATGTGTCTGTCGGCACAACATTTTGAAGTCCATGCACTTCATGCCTGAACAGTGTCATTGTCTGGCTTGCAGATTATTGGCCAAGCCCCTTGTAAACTCTCTTGCACTGGATCACTGCGACACACCTCTCAGCGTACTCTACTATAGCAAAATGCTTTGAGTGTGGCAAGCATAACAAGCATTTGTCAATGCCGAATATTTCCTTGCTGAGATTATTTATTTATTTGCTTTTGTTTACCGGGTAAGCACACTAGACAACCAAGTGCCTATTTTCAGGTGTGACCCGGGAGATGACAAGGTACATTCATGAACATCAGGCAAAACAAGTACGGGGTACATTTAAGAGCATCAAGCAACAAGGTCAATACAAGAACAACAGGGGTTTACATTGCAGGCAGAAGGTAGAATAACAGCATGGTTCACTTATGGAAGGCAGTAATCATCATACCAGGGCAACAACGCTCTAAAGGATGAGGGTAGCAGGTAGATAGAGTAGTAACAATTGGGGACAGGGGAGACCCAGTGCCATATACGGAGATAAAACAGTAATATGTACACACTATATGAGCAGTTGGGCCTAAGGCGACCCAGCACAATCAATACTTCTAGAAAGCTGCAAGTTCGCTAGTGGACAAGGTGCAGAGACCCACCACCTTTGACAGATGAGCTAGGTAATGACTCAGCCAGTCAGAGTAGCATGGGTCGAGGGGGTTCATCAAGTACAGAGGCAGGTAGAGGCCGATTTGGGAAAGCCCCAGAGGGAGGCTTTAAAGCAGGGATGGGAGGAGGAGGAGGAGGAGCGAGTGCTTGCTGGAAGGGAGTTCCACAACCTGGGCGCGTATCCAGTGAAGGCCTGGTCACCCATTTGGGTGCGAGTTTTTGGAAACAGGAGGACAGGAGAGTCACTGGATCTTAAGTGGTAGGAGGGAGTAGCAGGTAAGAGGGATTCAGTGAGGGCTGAAGTGGTGGCAGATCTGACAACATTGTCAATGAAGTTGCCTACGACAAAGGAGCGGTGCTTTTCTGGTGGGAGCTACTCAAGCCGGGAGTAAAGCTCACAGCGGTGGGTGAGGCGAGGAGCTGAGAGTGCAAAGTGACATACACTCTTGTACGCTGTGTCCCATTTTACGAGACTAGTTTTTGTGATGTGGGCAAAGGTGACAAGTCCATAGCAGAGCGTGGGTAGGAGGACCCCCCCTCCCAGCTAAGGTGAGATGGGCAGCTGGGGTGAGACAGGTTTTCGCACTATATGCAAGGCCCAACTTACAGTTTGAGGCCTTACATGTGTCGTGTATATGCAGATTCAGATCCAGTTGTGGGTCAAGTGTCACCCCCAGATATTTGACAGAATCTGCGACTTGTAGGAGGGGCCCATCGGCTCCTGAGATCTTTAGAGGGGCCAGGACAGTGTTTGTCTTGGCTGTTGAGCCAAAGAGCATGGCCTGCATCTTCTGCAGGTTAATTGTAAGCTTGTGGTCCTTTAGCCAGGTTTGGATTTGGTTGAAGTTGGAGTTTAGCTTGGCATTGATGATAGAGATGTCCCAGGAGCTGGTCATGATGACTAGGTCATCCGCGTACAGAGTTGAGCACCCTTGAGCCAGGGCCGAGGGTAGCTCATTTATGAAGAGGGAAAACAGGAGAGGCTCCAGGACAGAGCTCTGGGGAACCCCACAGTTAATCTGAGCGGGCTCAGACAGGGCTTTTTTGAACTTGGTATACTGCTGTCTGCCTGTCTTGCCTAATCGAAGAGTCACAAAGGAATAATCACACTTGGCATTCACACATCAGCACAATTTATTGCAAGCAAAAGATAATTACACTTCATTTAGCAGCAATGTCACTATCAGCATTAATGATTACACTTTAGCATTCATTCATTAGCAATATTACTATCAGCATTAATATATACTTCAATTAAGCAAAACATGATACATCACCGATTCAATAAAGCATCATCCAAGCCTTTTCCCAGTAGCTGGGGAAGCCCCTAAATCATCTCACAGCCTGGCCAGGAGTTTTGAACCGGGAGAAAGTTCCACAGCGATGCGTCCACCCTGCAGATGAGGCTTCCAACCAGGCATTGAGAAAGCTACATTTATATCTTATTCTATGCTAAAAATAATCGTGCAGCCTTCATAGTGTTGTTTTCCCACATTCTAGAAGCTGGCCGGGCTCCCAGGATGCTGAAAATTCACACCATAAGGACTGCTCAGAATTCCCTACACCTGCTAGGTCACTGTGCTCCAAACACTGGCCGGGTGCCTAGAACACTATGAGCTAAGCAGAAGTTTAAACAAAACTACAAAACAGGTTGCCTGATAATATGCGACCGTCAAGTCAGCAAAATACACTGTCTGAAGCAAAACATAATAATGAGGCTATCTAAAGAGCAAAACACCAATTAAATGAAGCAGCATGTAAAATGGAGTCACACAATACAAAATGGAGTATAAAATGACATACATTACATGAAATAGCATACAAAATGGAGTGACAATAATCAACATATTATACTATCACTACACTGCCCGAGAGGTAATTAGTGATCCAGGCAAGGGTGGGGGAGGAGAAGCTAAGGGACAGGAGAGAGGAACACAGGAGTACGTGGTCAACCCAGTCAAAGGCTTTCGAGTGATCCACAAAGATGGCTCTGGTCAGTTTGCCTTGGTCTGCAGCAGACCTGATCTCGGAGATGACAACGGCTAGGGCAGTGGAGGTGCTATGTCCTTTTCTGAAGCTGTGTTGTGCAGGGGAGAGTAGATCGTGGATCTATAGGTAGTGGGTGAGCTGTGAGGTAACCACCTTTTCAAGAAGCTTGCTGATCGCTAACAGGATGGCTATAGGGCGGTAGTTTTTTAGATCTTTAGGGTCGCCTTGTTTGGGAACAGGGATGACTTTGGCCATTTTCCAGATGTCTGGGACGATACCCGAAGTTAATGATACATTAAAGATGTGGGTGATGGGTCGGACTAGGATAGATGCGCCTAGCCTGAGTAGTTTGGGCTCAAGGCAGTCGTGCCTGGCGCCAGTGTGAGGGGAGAGACCAGCGAGGAGCTTCTGGCTCTCCATGACAGAAATTGGACGTGCAGGAGTTAGACAGATGCAGAATAGGAATTTCACCAAGTTTTCAATATAGGCATTTTGAGACCTCTGCTCATGAACACTATCACTATGATTTTCTTAATCTGTCCCGAACGTTGATTTTCCACAGCGAACGCACCATTGTGCGCCAGATGTGTGAAGACACATGTCGGGCAGGATTTGAAAAATGACAGCTGTACTGTTCATAAGAAGGTGTGCAAAATTGACAATGTTGAACATTTTGAGTGAAAATATTACACGTTGTCAAAGTTATGAGTGTGCGTTGAAACTGAGCAACACACGCTCGTAACATAGTCATTTTATGGACACTGGTCACCATATTTTCAACATAGGCATTTTAGGACCTCCGCTCATGAACAGTGTCATTGTAATTTTCTTAATCTGTCCTGAGCATGGATTTTCCACAGCGACCGTGCTATACTGCGCCGGAAGCTCGAAATCACATTTCAGCCAGGATGTGAAAACAAAGAGCTGTACTGTTTATAAGGAGGTGTGAAAAAATGCCAATGTTGAAAATCTGGAGTGAAAATATTACAAATTCGCGAAGTTACAAGTGTGCATGGAAACTGCGCAACGCACACTCGTAACACAGTCATTTTTTGGAATTTTTTCACCAAATTTGCAACATAGGATTTTTGGGAGCCTACCTCATGAACAGTGACACTGTCGTTTTGTTAATCGGTCTCAAAAGGTGATTCTGCGCAGTGACCACGAAATCACCTTTTGGGACCGAATAACCAGATGACAGTCACTGCATTCATGAGACGGGGTCCCAAGAACCCCATGTTGAAATTTTGGTGCCAAAATTTGTGAAAATGGCTGAGATATCCACATAAGTTGGAAAAAAAACATTTATGCCATTATACAGCTTACCGGAATTTCTTCAGTTTGCGGTCAGCTTTGAAGAGTGCAGACATGTTCCCAGTGCACCGAAAATCATCGTGCCGGGCTCCGGAGGTAAGTATGGGGTGAGGGGGGTGTGGGGAGGTGGGATGCGCAGAGAGTGGGTGCGGGTAGGGGGAGGGAGCACCGGACTCAACGACGGAAGGTTTTTTTCTTTTTACAGGGAAAAAAAAAAAAAATGCGGGAAGGTTTTCTTGTTTCACAGGTGGTTTGGTACACTGAGATGGGCTCCCAGCATGCAACCTGGGTGTTTGTTGGGGGGGCTGTAGCCGACGGGGATTGGGCACCCTGTCGGCACAAAGTGTGTGTGTGTGGGGTGCACGTGACAAGGGGGATTGGGCACCCCTCACGGCACACTTCAAATGGGGGGGGGGACATTATGCCAAAGGGGATTGGGCTCCCCCGTTAGCAAATTAACTTGGGAGAGGCATGCCGACAGGGGGACTGGGCACCCCAACTGGCTTTCATGGACTGTGAGAGGCGGACGGCAATAGTCGTTGCCATATTAATGTAAAACAACTATGGGGACATTATGCTGATGGGGATTGGGTTACCCCGTCGGCAAATGAACTGGGGAAGGAGCATGCCAACAGGAGGATTGGGCACCCCTGTTGGCTTTCATGGGGACTGAGAGGCGGTCGGCAACAGCCGCCTTGATGTCAATATGCAAACTGCAGTACAGGTTACCACCACTGATTGCAGTGGTGGTTTTCGTTCAACTGCACGCCACTGCATCTGAACTGCTGTCATAGACAGCTCAGCCATTCATTGGTGCGGTGTGGTCGAGCCTGCAAAATGGAGCAGGGCATTGGCAGAGCAGGTGGCACACCTCCAAAAAGTCGTACGGTGGCACTATGTTTCTTGTGCATGTGCACAAGGAAACAAAAAAAATTAATCAGAATCAAACTACAAGCCACATTAGCACAGTCTACAGAATGCAAAGAATCATAAAATATGTTTTTTAAATTAGGGAAGGTTTGAGGCCTAAAGGGGTTGACAGTGGCCCTTTAACATCCACAGTGTACATGTTTCATGGACATTCCTGGATTATGTGTCTGCGTAATACTATAACATATACTAAAGGTGTGTTGATGTGTCACAAATACATAGCACAGTATGATAGATGATTACAGATTTGTCCAAGTTACATCCTCAGACAAAAACTCTTTAGTTAAAGATGCTGACTGCATTTGAGAAGTTACTGTGGGATCATTACCACTGCAATGCTCTGCAGAATTTCATTGCATTACGTTCTGCTTACCAGAATCAGGGTGTGACTCCACCATGTGAGGGGCCTGATTTGGTGCAACACATGCTGCTGTTGTGGCATATTATATATCCAGCTATATGAACTTCTGTAGTGCTTCACATTGTCATTAGGTAGTTAGTATGTATGGGTAAAGTCCACGCCTAGTAGAGGAAATGGTACAGCCCAAAGCTGTAAACCAACATAGAATCCTGAGCACCTGAATATTCCAAATAGCAAGGACTCTTCAGTCTTTGCTGTGCTATTGAAAGGAAAACAGCATAGAAGATACTGTCTGAAGAATTCTCATTGTCCTTGCTTATTAACAGGGTTGCGCTTCTGCAGGGCCGGGTGGAGCTACCTGATGACAGGCAGCACTCCAAAATGTAGAAATGATACCTGTTACACATCAAATGAAAAGTTTTCTTTGTATTTTCAAAGCTGTATCATGTTTCAGGTACTTACTAGTAATAAATGCCTGTTTTGATGTTCGTTTTGTTGAATATGCTATCGTTTTGTTTAAATTGCACAGTTTTTGGGTTTTGCACGTTTAGCACTCACTCACTCTCCGACTCTATCAATGGCACTTGGTGGGACAGGCAACGCAGTGACGTCAATGGTTCTGTCATTGCGTATGCTGTCCTGCAGCGGACACACATTTTCCCATTCATCAGGTGGCAAAATTAGATTGTGTTTTCCTCTGATGAAGTGGTAGAGTGCAAGTTAAGGGTACTGTTTGTACAGTACATCACGAAGTGTTATACCATACAGTTTCGAGCTGCTAGAGTCTAGCTCAAGAACGTCAGAAGCTGCGGTTTCTTTGCTCGATGTTGATGAAAGTGAATCTGCCACTGGAGGCAGTGATTTTGATATCAGCCTCACAGCAACAACGGTGTCAGATTGGTAAACCCATCAATATGTATGCTTGGCATAAAACAAGTTGTATGTGCACAACATGAGTGATTTTTCTGTTGCATATTGTTTCATTATTTAAGCAGCATTCAGAAATGTTATCCCCCTCCCACACATATGCGTGCACACCCTTTTATAATGGTGTCATATTATACAGTCGGATGTGTTTCAACTGGATGCACTAAAAGGGAAATAGTATTAGATGTACTAGATGTGTTGAACAGACGTTGCAGTGGATCATGAGATTGGGGGTCAGATTGACTATTTATGGAAGTAATGATTGCAATAAATGAGGGTACAACTTATTTCACTGTTCTTCTGGTGATTGGAGCTGGCCACTGTCCATTTGTCAGTCATCTGTTGTGCTCATACTCGTATTCCCTTGTCAATGTTCACGGTGCGGTCCATCTACACACCTAACCTTTTGAAATGTACATTGATAGCACTATGTGCTGTCATGTAAATTTATTTTTGGGAGAAACTTATAGATTTAGTTGCTCATGGATGTTTGCTGTCTGTTGATGTGCTGATCATTAATTTTTTTATTTTGGGGGGTGGTGTTGGTTACAGTGCATTTTTTTCCATAAAGCACTGTACTGCTGTTGCTGTGTCTGTGTTATTTGTAGTCCAGATGTGCCTAACACTCACCAAAGTATGTATTTATCAAGGAACATTCTTCCCCCCTACCAGCGAACCTTATTAAATTCACTCACATTCATATCGCCATATGTTCTCATGTTGTTTTACTTTGTAAACCGAGAAAGAATAATATGCCGTGTGCCGTCCTGGGGAGAGGTCTTCTGTAGTAGTGTTGGGTTTTGAGGGGGGTTGGGTGGACTAGATCATTACAGGTTGATGTTGTCTAGCTATGATACAAATTTTGTTGTGACCTGACCACAGTGTGATATGCTGATTCTCCGTCCCTATTCCTTTATGCAAACCACTAAATGTCATTCACATTGTGTTTGGACATTGGACATGGGTGTAAGTAGGTCTGGTAAAGACTACTACATGGCAGGGACTTTGTGTGTGGGCATCGGGCAGGTGTACAGGCTGTGGGAGGGAACACCAGCCGATAGTGACATTATTTATGTACATTGGGCATGGGTGTTTGTGGGGGGGACCAGTGTACTCAAGGGACACTGTGTGTGTTCACTGGGTATTGGGTATGGGTTGGGGGGGCATTGGATGCCAGTGGCATTATGTGTGGGTACTGTGCATGGGTGCAGGTAGTGGGTAGGAGTGACCTGTAGACACTAGTGATGTGTGTTGACATCAGGCATTGGTCTGTTTGGGGGCCCAGTGCACACCAGGGAAATTATGTGCTACCATTGGGCATAGGTGAGGTTGGGGAAGGGACCACTAGACTGATCAGGGACATTGTGTGTGGACATCGGGCATGGATGCGGGTGGGTGGAGGGTCCATTGTACTCCCATAAAAATGTGGATGGACATTAGGTATGAGTGCGGGTGGGATGCAGGGACCGCTAGATGCTAGGGAAATTGTGTATGGACATCAGGCATGTGTGCAGGGGAGGGGGATGGACTTCTAAATGCTAGGGACATTGTAAGTGGACATCGGGCATGTGTGCTTGTGGGGAGTGGAGTGACCATTATTTGTGGGCATTGGGCAGGGATGTTGGTAAGGGGAGGGACCGGTGTACACCAAGGAGACTGTGTGTTCTGGTGGGTGGATGGACCAATGTACACCAGGGAAATTGAGTGTGGACATTGGGCATGAGTGCAGCGGTGGTGGGGTTAAGGGACCGCTAGATGCCATAGACATTGTATGTGGGCATCAGGCAGGTGTGCGGGCTGTGGGAGGGGACAACTAGTCAATGGTAACATTGTGTATGTACATCAGGCATGGATGTTGGTGGGGGAGGGACCAATGTACACAAGGTACATTGTGTGTGGGCCTTTTGGTAAGTGTGTGGATGGGGGGGAACACCATTGGATACCAGGAATATTGTGTGTGTGCATTGGGAATGGGTGCAGGTGGGGGTGGTAGAGGGACCAGTGGACACTAGGGACATTGTAAGTTGACATCAGGCATTAATGCATTTTTTTTGGGGGGGGGGGCAAATGTATACCAGGGAAATTGTGTGCGGCCATTTGGCATGTGTGCAGGTGGAGTGGGGGAAGAGACTGCTAGATTCCATGCGCATTGTGTGTGGACATCAGACATGGGTGCAGGTGGGTTGAGGGACAGATGTACACCAGGGGAAATAGTGGGTAGACATTGGACATGGATGTGGGTATGGTGGCAGAAGGGATGGTGGGGACTGCTAGATGCCATGGACATTTTGTATGGACATCGGGCATGAGTGGGAGGAGGGAGCAATGTACACCAGGGAAATTGTGAGTGGACATTGGGCATGGGTGCCAGTGTGATAGAGGGACATCTATACACTTTGGACACTGTGTATGGACATCGAGCATAGGTCCGGGTGAGGAGGGGAGTGACTGCTAGATGCTATGGTCATTGTCAGCATGGCTCAGTTGGTAGCACATCCACCTCTGGACCAGAAGGTCGTGGATTCTCATCCCACACCGGAATTGGACTTGCACCTAAAATGCTGGCATCCGAGTGCAGTATTAGGGGGGTGCTGTGCTGCTGGGGTGCGCCATCCTTCAGATGAGACATTAAACCAAGGTCCCTTACACCCATCCTGGTGCTGTCCTGGTGGGTGTCCAGGTGGAAGTAAAAGAACACAGGGCACGCTTTGCAAAGGGTAGGGGACATTTCCGGCATCCTGGCCAGTATTCCCCTTCCCATAAACCGGTTCATGCAATTGTCCAGGCTGTGTGTGGTTGTTGATGTGCGATATGGATGCCACTACACATTGTCAGTTCACTACCAGTCTAGCATTGCTTGTAAAGCACTTTGGGATACAGTGTGTATGAAAAGCGCTATGTAAATGCTGATTCTTCTTCTGTTCTTCTTGTATGTGGACATTGGGCATGGGAGCAGCTGGGGGAAGGACCAATGTACATGAGCAGCATTGTGTTTGGACATTTGCCATGGGTGCTGGTGGGGCTGAGGGATTGCTAGACACCAGGGACAGTGTGTGCAGGTATCGGGCATGGGTGCGGGTGGATTGTTGCTTGAGAGAGCCCGATAGATGCCAGTGAGATAGTGTGCGGACAATGGACATTGGTGGCAGTGGTGGGGTGGGGCCAGTGGACACTAGGAAACTTGTGTGTGGACATTGGGCATGGGTGCGGGCAGGGTAGGGGAAGGGACCGATAAACGCTAGGAACATTGTGTGCTTGCTTCTGGCAAGTATGCGGATGAGGGGCGAGATCACGAGACTCCCATTGTGTGTTGACATCATGCATAGGTGTGTACGGGTGGATGAATGTACGCCAAGGAAATTGTGTGTGTGTACAGTTCGCATGGATCTGCTTGGGCGAGAGGGGGAAGGGACTGCTGGATATCAGGGACATTGTGTGTGGGCTTTGGGCATGTGTGTGTGGAGGGGTGATGGACTGCTAGATACTACGGGTAACTGTGTATGGACATTAATCATGGAATGCGGGTGGTGTGTGGTTGGGTGGGGGAGGGACTGTCAGATGTCAGGGACATCGTGTGTGGGAGTCGGGCATGTGCGTGGGTGGGGTGATGAACCACAAGACGCTATGGGTAATAGTGTATGGACATCAATCTTGGTTGCGGGTGGGTGGAGGGAACAATGTACTCAAGGGACATTGTGTGTGGACATTG
Source organism: Neoceratodus forsteri (assembly GCA_016271365.2). Taxonomy (NCBI): domain Eukaryota; kingdom Metazoa; phylum Chordata; order Ceratodontiformes; family Ceratodontidae; genus Neoceratodus; species Neoceratodus forsteri. Next base: position 336,003,200 of record CM028129.1, on the reverse strand, counting down.
ATCATGGGTGCTGGTGAGTGGGATGGATCATTGAATGCCATTGACATTTTTTGTAGACATCGGGCATGAGTGTGGTTGCATGGAGGGACCAATGTACACCAGGAAACTTGTGTGTGGACATTGGTCATTGGTGCGAGTAGGGTTTGGGAAGGGACGGATAGACACCAAGGACATTTTGCATGGACATCGGGCATTGTGCAGGTGGAGGGACGGACCATTGTACACCAGGAAAATTGTGTGTGAACACTGTGCATGTGTGCGGGTGGGGTGGGGAAAGGGACATTAGGCACATTGTGTGTGGGCATCAGGCATGGAGGTGGTTGTGATGAGGAGAGACTGCTAGATGCTAGGGACATTGTGTACTGACATCAGGCACTGATGCAGGTGGGGGGTGATGGACCGCTAGACTCCAGGACATTATGTATTGACACTGGCCATGTGTGTGGGTGGGGAAGTGGAAGGGACCGCTAGATGCCAGGGTAATTTTGTGTGGACATCGGGCATGGACGCGGATGAGAGAGGAGGGACCATTGGATGGTGGTATGGAGCACCACCATAATGAAACCACCATGGAGGCATCATGGGTGCAGTTGGGGAGAAGTCCAATATACACAATGGACACTGTGTGTAGACAATGTGATTGGGTGCGGGTGGGGGACAGGGACCATTGGACACCATGGACCTTGTTTGTGGACATCAGGTATGGGTGTGGGTGTGGTTGGGGGGAAGGGACTACTGGATACCAGGAACATTGTGCATGGACATCAGTCACGGGTGCACATGGGTGTCAGGACCAATGTGCACAAGTGAAATTGTGTGTGGAGTCTGTGGACATCGACCATGGTTGCAATTTGAGTTGAGGGGGTGAAGGGATATTTGAAAGAAAAAGAAATTGTACCCTGTGTTAGTTTTTGTTCCCTGTATTTTACTTATTTATTTATTTTTGGGGCGTGTGTGTGTGTTTGTTTTTTTAATTTGTCTTGCTTACAGGTGCAGATGTGGAAACTGCGTTTCTATGCCAACATCAGTCAGGAACAGATGCTGCTGGTTCTACAATGCAGTCAAAGCTGAGTTTTATGGATATGACGGGGTGTCATGCATTACTGATCTTCGCAGTTTCTACAGCAGCTGTTTAGATGAATGTGTTACCAGATCATCTTTAAACGAGTACATAAAGGTTGATTGACCAGTTGGAGATAATGAGCCAAGAAATGAGTATATTGACATACATTCTTTGAACATGTAATTTCTTTAGGCAGTAAACCATAACAGGGTGTGTATGATGCTGGAATTTACCCATGCCTGGTGTGGTTTGGTCATAAGACCGCAGGCCGAGTAAGTAAATTACACCAAAAGTGGGAAAATCCTAGCATTACCCACACCCTGGAGCGGTTTATTGCGATTATACAATGACCCCCACTTTTTTGTGACAGAAAAAAATACAACTTTTTTTTTCCAATTTTTAATTTATTTTTGGGGGGAATTTTTGCTTCTCCATAAAAAAATAGGCCTGGGTTGCTATGCCAGCAGTGTTGCTGCACATGCACAGTACTGCTTTGTCTTTCCCGGCCCTGATGCTTTCCCTGGGGCAGGCAAACCTTTATCACTGTGACTGAATTCATGACTTGAATGTGCCCTTGTTCTGTTTTTGTTCTAGGAGCCAGGACAGGATTCTGCAGTTGATCCTTGGCACGATTTTGACTACAGAGCACTTGCTCCATTATTTGCACATTGTACATTGCTGCCACGCTTTGTAAGACTCGTTCACTGTCCAACCCTCTTCGGCTACTGGGCTGGGAAAATAAAGTAACCGATGTTGTTGTTTTCTCTGTCCTCTGTCTCGGCCTCCTGGAACACTACAGAGGGTCTGAGATCAAAGGGTGCTGAGCAGCAACGGCTGCAGTTTTGAACTGTGGCACCCTGGTTCACATCCAGGGCTCTTGTACTGCTGTGATTGCCCAACCGGTCTCCGTCTTCGGCAGTCCTGGCACAGGAGGGTGAAGAGATCAGGATGCAGGGGACGAGGAGGTAAAGATTCAGTTTTGTTAACAAAATACAAATCAAGACATTTGTTATTGGTAGCAGGTAGTTTCAGGGGGGAGGACTTTCACTTGTGGTTTTATTTTCTGACATGATTTAGCGGGACGGCGATATGGCAGCTTTACCGTCTCTGCTTTTGAGGGGATAGTACTGATTTAAAAATGTGGTGATCCCAGATTCAGCTGATGGGCAACTTTTTCAGTGGGTCATGCCATGATTTACCACTGCAGAAAGGTGCCAGTCAGCCAACCAGGTTTCAGCATTCTCGGATCCGATTTTATAAGAGCGCATTTCTCGCAGTGCCAAAGCCTGAACCATGGTTGATGTTTTTATTTTCAGGTGAAGTTCTATCCACTTGTGAGCAGTCAGCTTGTTTTGGAGGATATTAGTGGTGGGATGTTAACTGGTACTGTGAGCAAAAAAATCAGGAGGCAGATTTCTTCTTTCACCTCATGAAGTCTTTTCTTGTTTTGCTTTTCCTTAACAGCAGATGGAGTTTTGACACAAATGCAGAATGTGTCAATAACGGATGTATTTGCGTTAGAGTATTGCAGCCACATGTTTGGGGTATGAAGGGCTCCTCATGACACAGTCACCACTCATGTGACCTGTGTCCCAACATATTAAGTTTCTAGGCCTGCCTAATAGTTTAGTTAGGTAACCCCCCTTAAACCTTTATAGTTTCCTTTTTTTTAATTCTGTTTCTGCACCACCCTCGGGGAACTGTTTCCGGCATCCTCTATCATCAGGGCTCTACGTCCCACTTGAGATGCTCTCCTTCTCCCTCGCTCCATCCTGACACATCCCCCGGCTCTGAACCCCCCCCTGAGGAGGGGCCACCCTATTCGCCCAGGGCGCTCTATCTATAGTGTAGAGTGTCGGGCCGAGTGAGCGGGACCTGGAGAGGAGAGCGCCCGGTATTGGGAGTGTGGTCCGGGGCAGAGGTGCCTTCATCTATCACTGAGGATGGGGATTTTTTCTTGTTTCCTCCCCAAGGAGTGCGGCATGCAATGACGCCTGTGCACGGCTGCTCTGCTGTTGCCTGCCGCACTCCACCCCTTACGTTGACCGGTGAACCTGCAGTACCCCAATCACCATTGGGGGCTGCCAGGACACTGGGCATCCCTGGATCCCACTCCAGGGAGAGGAGAGCAGTCCTCCTGATGCTCAATCTTCTCCATCCCCTGCCAACCCCCGGCCACCCGAGTCCGTCACCAAATCTGGGTCACCGGCATGGCGCGAGGTGTGGCGTCCAGCACCTCAACCCTCAGCGCCACTGGGCTGGCCTAACTTTTGTAGCTTCTAATTAGGGCTATTTGTAGGCCTGCTTTAAGAATGCACTAGACGCCTTCCTACTAGATTTCCTGCCTGCTAACTCCCCTGTAGACTGACCCTTGATGGGGAATAGCTGAAATCCCCAAATATCACCGTTATCCCACATGCTAAATCCTTTGTAGTCTAATCCTAGGTAGGGGTATCAGATCCCCTAATACCACTGCTACCACCAGCTGCCTACTTCAGAGACCCTCCCTAGATAGGGAATATCTGTTACCTTTACTGACCCCCTACTTACTCTTCCTTTATCCTTACTTGTCATACCTGCCCTTCTTTGAGTGGTGTGGTCTGCATCCTGTGGTCCTCCCTGTGGATGCTCTGCCAACACCACCAGATGTCACTTAGACTCCACACTCCTGCTACGTGGCAGTCATGCTTCAGGGTCTCTAGGAATTGTGGTCTCCTAAAAGGAACTACAATGCCCCTATTGGGCTCCTGCAGCCACATGTGTTGGCATGCTCGTCAGTGGCCCAGCAATCCTCCCATCAAGTCCTCCCTGTGCAGCTCACCTCCCTTCTCTTTTATAAAGGCAGGGTTTGAATTTAAGGAAAAAAGTGGTATTCTTAGTGGAATACCAGGATCAGAATTTTGGTATTCTGCCATGAAATGTGGTAATCTGCCCAATTTCCCTAGGTTTTTACAGATTTATAGGTAGAACATCAAAAATGCACTGATTTTGATATTAAAACCCAGAAATAAACACACTTGACAAAAGGAAATGTTAGTATGTCTCTTTTTTATTCATCTAGATCCTGGACTGCCTGCACCCACCCCACATGGCTCCTGTCCTGATGTGTTCATGTCCTACCTGGCCCCCCCGGATCCTAGTCTGGCCACAGTCTGCCGCACATGGCTGCTAGCCTAATATGGGTCTTTACTCCCTGCCCTCTTCCATGGACCCAGGTCCTGGCCTGCCCATGGATAGGACCTGACATGGCCATGTCATGCTTGATGCCCCCCATGGATCCTGGCCTGAAGTGGGCCTGTCCTACCTATGGCCTGCTTGCTACCCCCATGGATCCTGGCCTGCCTTCTCCACCAACAGATCCTGGCCTGCCTCCCACCCCCCACGCATGGATCCTGGCCTGACGTGGCCACAGCCTGCTGCTCCAAGGCTCCTGGCTTCATATTTTTATTTATTTCTTTATTTATTTAAAATTTGGTTTCTGGGAAAGGCACACTTAGCCGAGGCTCGTTTCCAGGTGCGACTCGGGCACAAGTGTACACTGAGTTATACAAGAGGTACAAAAGTATTTAGGAATACAGGCAATATGTACAACATCAGAAAGAAAGTACAAACAGTATTACAGAATACAGGCAGTAAGTACATACATCAGAAAAACAGTACAGGCTTTAAACAATTGCAGTATGGTAAAACAAGTCCTGGAATTATACGATAGAGAGGCATGAATTCACTTTGGGACCTGCTCTACAGTAATGGCCATAGCAGCCTCCGAGAGTTAGGCCCAAGTAGGGGTGGGCCCCAAGGGGCATCTATGACAGGGAGGTGGGGGGAAGAGCCTAAGGAGTTGTTTAACGGCTGAAAGGGAGGAGGCCTGGTGAAGGTAATGTGGAAGACTGTTTCATAGGAGGAGGAGATTGCTTTGTGGTGATAGAGAATGGCAATCTTCGGATGGAGTTTGGCGCAGATGGCCTCGACATGGGAGGAGAAGTTGAGGTGGCTGTCCAGCCAGACTCCCAGGTACTTGAAAGCAGGGACCAACTCAAGGGGGGAGTTGTCCAGGGTGGTGATTGCAGGTGGTGGAGGTAGGGAGGCAAGCTTTTGTCTAGAGCCAAAGACCATGGTTACAGTTTTTTTGGCATTGAGTTTAAGCTGGTTTTTCAGGAACCAGGATTGGACTCTGTTGAAGTCATTTTGAAGAACTGAGAGGACACTGTCGTGGGAAGGGCCCGAGGTATAAATGATAGTGTCGTTGGTGTACAGGTGCACATTTGAGGAGTGGATCTGTCTTGCCTGCCCTGGAGTAAGTGGAGGACTAAGGACCTCTACTTATGCCAGAGCAGGCAGGCAGTGTAAGTGGAGGACTGAGGGCCACCTTTGTTATGAAGTGTAATTATATGCAACCTATACGGCAGTTTTATGGAGCAGCTGCACATGCTGTGCTGTAGCAGAAGTGATGTAGCATAAACAAACACACATGCTACCCTTTATACTAAAAAAACTGTGGGGGGGAGCAAAGCCCCCAATTCTTAACAAAACCAACTATTTAGGTTTTGTTACATGGTAGGCTCTTCCCCACACCTCATGTTATTTTTCAATTTTACATCTTCTACTGGAGCGTTACACTAAGAAACTGGCATAGTAGCCTGTCCTGTCCCTTGCATTCAGTATTTTGGAAGACCTTACTGTAGGGCCCTTAATCCTCTACTTCCACCCCTGCCTCCCCCATGACTCCAGGTCCTAGCCTGCCCCCCCTCATGGATCCTGACCTGCCTTTTTCCCCCAACAGATCCTGGACTGCATGCCCCCCAACCCCCATGGTTCCTGCCCTGATGTGGACCTGTTTTAGCTGTCCTCCCTCCATTAAACCTCTTTCCCCATTTAATGGATCCTTGCCTGGTATGGTTCTTGCTTGCCTTGCATCCCTTCCCATCTGTATGCCAAGTTGATGGACCATGTAAAACATCATATTGCTGGGCATGGGTGAGATTGCTGTGCCAGCTTGGAAATGCTGGCCCAGAGAAGCAGAAGCAGGTCTCACTCCTCCTCCATCCAGGCCCCGTCCTATGCTATATTGCTGAGTAAGCCTGTTCTACTGCTCCCAAGTGTGACAGTTACATTTTTGATGCCACGAGCAACACTGCTTGTGCAGAAAGTACTTCTGTATACAGCAACAGATCTGTAGAAATGCTGAAAGTGGAGTTATAAAAGTATGAGAGAGCACATGTCTGTGCATCATGCTGTTTTTACATTTCAGCATTCGGGACCAGCAGAAACATATTTTCTTACCCCAGGAGTCCTTTAGCATCAGTAACTTTAGCAGTTAGTTGGCTAGGTGCAACTGCCCCGGAGGTGTGCCTTTAAGAGAAATTTAAATGCACTTAGGGCCATAGCCAATCAGAAAACAGGAAGGGTAGTGAGCTGAGTGAGAGCTGCTGAAGGCTTCAGAATTTTTTCTCTGCAGGACTGAGCAACATTGCCCCTGAGGAGTCTCTCAACTTTCCTTGTTGACAGCCTCCTAGTACTTAGCTGGGTAAAATTTTCCTCATAATTTATTTCTAATAGTGTGCTTAGTGAAAGTTTTACGTTTTCATTAGCCCCACGCAAATTTTTCATTTTTAGTGTGACCGCGCTATTTTGACTTTATTTTTACAGCGACTATTCATTTTAAACCCTAATTTTATCGCAGGTGCTTATTTTTGACAATTCCCTTCATTTTTGGGCAAATTCTTGTGGGAACCATCGAATCAGGGACAGTTGCCTTGTTTTCTACCTCAGATCTCGCATATTTTACTACAAGGCACCCCACTGGAATTCAAATATTAACTGTGCCTGGGGGTTTCTCTCAGGATTGGTATAGTAAGAGAAACCCATCTATATATACATCTCCCAATCTCCCTACTTCCAATCCTGTCAAAGATGCTGGAGAAAATAGTGAACCTCCAGCTTCGGAAGTACCTGGAATCAGAAAAATTGCTCAACCCATTACAATCCGGTTTTAGAGCACAGCACAGTACAATCTCTGCTCTAGCCAAGGTGACAAATGACTGGCAGCTTGAATTAGACAAAAAAAAATGTGTCTGCGCAGTTTTCTTGGACCTAAGCAAGGCGTTCGATACCGTTGATCACAGACTGCTTCTGTTGTCCCTTCGGAACCTTGGTTTGGATTCCCTATCCCTTAAATGGTTCTCCAACTACCTCTCGGGACGACTTCAACAAGTAAAGACAGAAGGGGAAGTTTCTCCACCAAAACCTCTATTGAGGGTTGTACCGCAAGTCTCCATTCTTGGTCCCTTGCTCTTCACCATTTATATTAACAACGTAGATGCCCCCATCAAAGAAGCACAAATACATCTATTTGTGGATGATACGGTACTCTATGCTAGTAGCCCCACCCCTGATGCAGCCTGTAAAGCCCTTCAAAATGAATTTAATCTGCTGCAACATCAGCTTATAAACCAGAAACTGCTTTTAAATGCAAAAAAAAACCAAAAACAAAGCAATGTTCCTCTCGCCCCTTCACAATGCAATAAATCCTGCAATTGTTGGGACACTCCCACAGATCACTACCACTCTAGGTGAGCGGCTGGACTACGTACCAAAGTTCAAGTACCTGGGGGTCTGGTTAGACCATAGACTTACTTTCACAGATCACTTAGAAGAACTGGCAAAGAAACTTAGACAAAGACTTGGTCTGTTCTTTAGGATTAATAATCTCCTCACAAGAGACGCTAAACTGAAACTGGTTCAAACTACCTTTCTTTCCCTATTGGATTACGCAGATTTTCTATATAGTCTGGGACCTGCAGGTACCCTAGCCAAACTTGGTCTGCTTTATCACAGAGCCACAAGATTTATCACGGGTCTTCCTTACTCAACCCACCACTGTGCATTGTACACGGCAGTGGAATGGTCATCCCTTGCTTACCGTCAGCAAAAAAAATGCTGCGGTTTGGACATACAAAGTTATCTCAAATAAACTGGCCCAGTATATCTCTGTCTGTTTACCTTTTTGCACTCTGGGGAAGTATGCCCTGAGAAGCACCTCACATATCTACCTTTATGTTTACAAAGCAAAATCTCACATTGACAGAGCAGCCATCAGCTTTGTGCTCCCTCAACTGTGGAACAAGCTGCAAAAAACTTTGAAATTAACTCACCCCATCAGTCTAGCAGCATTTAAATCTCTATATCTACATCATAATAAGGAGTTCTGTGCCTGTCTACCCTAAATAGTGACTCCTATAAGTCCAAGTACACTCTAACTACTACTGTTAAAAGACTGATCACATCTATAATCGACTCTTCCCTCTCCCCTTTTTCTGTCCCCCATATCTGTCCCTTCCACATACCTTTGACCCTGGTTCCAGCTCTAAATTCTCCATACCGTAACACTATATATCTTCTTATATTAGGTTTTATTTGTGTTCGGTTCGCCTGATATGTATATTTTTTACTTATATGAAAAATTGTGTCCAACCCAAAACTAGCCGTATCTTCTGTTCCAAACATATACTACTATCAATGCTACCTGCTGATACTTTGTATATACTGTATTATGTATCTCACTTTATTTTTATTATTTTCTTGTGTGTTGCATCCCATGTATATTGTCCCTTGTTCCTTGTTGACAAACCCAGGTCCACCTCGAAAATGAGCTTGCTCAATGGTGATCGCCTGGTTAAATAAAGACTTTGATTGATTGATATATATTTATACATAAAGGAACTGGACCTAAGGTATCATCTGTCGCAGGACTGTCCATAAGGGTCCAGCAGCCACCTGTGGCAGTTGACAAGTATTGCTGGGTTTCCTATTAAGATTGGCACTGGTATAGATCCCAGCTCTATAACCCTACAAAAAAAAAAAAAAAGGCACTTACAATAGACAGAGATAATTAACTGGGGCAGGACTGGCCGGTGGCGTTTTCACAGAAACCTGCACTCAGTTCGTAAGGTCCAGGACTGATTTGCTTTGCTTAAATTGGCAAACATGGTAGACAAACCTTTGATTATGGCTGAGGACATATCAAAGGCTTCTGACTAGGGGCCATCCAAAAGTACTAAAATGTAAGGAGGTGCTGAGGAACCCTCCCGATCCCAGCCAAAAATAAAGCTTCCAAATATGAAGTTCCTCACAAATTAAAAAATAATAGAAGTGATGAAGGAAGGAAGCTTTATCAAGCCATTGATGAAGTGGCTAAAAAGAAACTCTGTCTAGACATAAATGCTCCCGCTGCTCCTGGGAAAGCCAATAGCGAGACAACCGGCAGCTTAAAGCATACAGAAAAAAACAAAGTACTTGCAAAGTCTGCACAGTATTCCATCTGTGCAAAATATGGAAAAAGCATGCCAACTGTTTCAGACCCCACAAAAGATGGATCCTTTCTTTACTGGGGCTGGCCAACACTCTTTCACAGTTCTCTTTCCCATAGACTGTGAGGGTGATACAGTTGATGATGAATAGTTTTGTGATATCCCTGCCTACAGAGGCTGCTAATACTCTTCCCCGGTTCTCGCCCCAGAGACTGTGAGCGTGATACAGTGGAAGGTAAATAATTTTATTTTGCCCCTGTTTATAGGGTCTGCTATCACCCTTCCACAGTTCTTGCTCCAGAGACCTTGAGGGTGATACAGATGATATGAGAATTTTTATGATATGGAGGGTCTAGAACCCTACGTATTTAAGGAGGTTCTCCCTCTATGTCTTCGTTTATCCAGAATATATTGGACACCCTGGACCTCCCTTCTCAGGAGTCCTTTCAAGGTGAGGCTAAGAATAAGAAAAGATAAGATTATAGGGAGATGAAAGGTTCCACCTCCTAAAAGTCCTGTCTATAATGAAACAAATATATACTGTATAAAAATACCATGAAACTGCTTCAAACCCCCACTTCTGTGGCAGAGGTTTACAAGTGGTCTGGAAGTGTTAATAAATAAATAAATATATCAATTGTTTAACAATACTGAGTGCCTGCTGTCCTGGCCAAATTTCCCTCATTCACTAAAAATACCACCAACAGCTTTATCTGGTTCAAGGTCAGTTGGCATTCATCTATATCCCCCTCCCCAGGGTCGTGCCTGAAAATAGGCAAGATTTGTCTAGTACACTTACCCGGTCAACAAAAACTAAATAAATAAATAAAAATAAAATAAATCCCAGCCATGTGAGTATAGTGCATCAAGCAGCTTGCTAGAAAGCTGAGGTCTACTTGTCCTCCTTAACCCCCCCCCCAGATAAGGACTCCAGAAAATAGATTTCTTAGTTACCCGCAGATGCTTGTCAAAATGTTTACCTACTTGACTTTCAGCCAAATATCCAAAAAAGTAAATAAAGCACTGCGGAATTTTGTCCTGGTTCTTAGTGCAGGAGCCCGTGGGTATGGCTAACCTGCTGCGGAAGCTATGTAGTACCAGTTCCACAGGACGACAACAAGGATGCCGCCTCCAGAGTCAAGGCTTATGCCATCTCTCTGAGGCGCTTTGTCTGGCCTTGAACTACTGGTCTGCCCTCAGACTCCCAGTTTAAAGCCATGGACTTTCCTTGTGATCAAAACAGACTGTTCAATTCCAGGACATCTCACTGCAACAAGGCCTTTGTCCCAAGGGCATTAGAGGCAAAGGTTTTTTTCCCAGCCTTCTGTCAGTACAGGGGTGTTTTCGCAGTCTAAAGCCCAACATTAGTGTGGGCAGACCTCATGTGTACCCAGGTGTATAAGCCTCTATCCCCAACACAGATGTTTCTGTTGGAGTGGGAGGAAAAAAACATTCTAGCTTTGCGAATGGTGGAAAGGGTCCCTGGCCATGAAAAGAAGAAAGGGCCTCTTCTCCACATAATTCCTGACACAAAAGACAACTGGGGAGTGGCTTCCCAGCTTGCTGTTAAAACCCAAAGTTCAAGATGGTCACTCTGTTACTATGCATACAGCCCTTACAGTAGAGAGACAGGCTAGCCTCCTTGATCCAAGAAGGGCCCCCTTTTTTCCATATACCTTTAATGAGGTCTCACACAATGGCAGGCTCACTGTAGCCCTTTCATCCTTCCTCAGCCCCAAGAGTCTTTACAAAGTGCTGGGCAGTGGTAGCAGCATGCCTCAGGAATCTGGGCATCTCTAGCTACACCTAAGTTGCTGATTAGCCTGCCAAAGTCTCCTTGTCAGGTCAAGGAGTCTTTTTTCCTCTTACAGGGCTCTATCTGTAGTCTTGGGGTTCCCAGGTAAATCTAAACAAGGTCTCACCTGGAACCCTCCCAGCATCCAGGAAGGATATGTCTTCCTTCCGCAGGCAAGAATTCAAGATGTTCTTCATTGGTAATTTTCTTCATCCAGGGACAGCGAGACCAGCAAGCAAGCGCTTGACTGGGTTTGAATCATTAACCCTCAATGGTTCAGTATATGATGCGGTCCTGAGCAAATCACATAACTGACATTTCCTCATGCTATTGGGACACATGGCTTCAGTGTCTGCAGTGATCCCAGGGTTTAGATTCAGGATGCGTCGCCTTCAAATCTCCTTGTAGCCTGCTGGTCTCAGAAAGCAACAATTTTCAAAGCTGAAAACTCTGACAGAGCAGTTCCACAGGACACCTTCCCCCTGTGGTGGCACATAGACTCTCCAAGAGTCACAGTTAATCATATTTCTTTTGGAACTCAAAGAAATCTTTCTAGCTCAAAGCATTTGCTCCTGTCATAAGAGGACAGACTTACAGAGTCGAACAGACACTACTGCAATGGCCAGATCAGGAATACTCTGTTCGCAGGTGCTATAAAAATTGATCTCTCGCCTTCTACCTGGTAGTCAGCCTTTCAGTGATTCACCTCCCAGGCAAGCACAATACTCTGGTAGAGGCTTTAGTCATATCAGTCAAGGCCAGAGTTAATGGACTCTGAATGGGCACCCAGAAGTGAATCTGTTTGCCTCTCCACTCAGCTTCCAGTTTCCTCAGTTCAGTTGCAGGCTCCAGTCCCGGGATTACCTCCTCTGGGTGCCTTGATTCTGGTCTGGTCAGGGAGGTTCTTACATGCATTCCCTCCTTTCCACCTGATTCTCAGGGTATTTCTGAAACTCTTACAACAGCCTGCATCTAGGATCCTGGTGGCTCCGGATTGGCCCAAGCAAGCCTGGTACCCTCTACTTCTCTCAATGCCCTGCAGCAGTCCATTCGCCTGCCTTCAACTCATTCCCTGTTGACCCTTCCTCAGACAGGAGTGCAGTATCCAGGCATACACTCCTTTCACATTAAGTCCTGGTTCTGGAACAGTTAGAGTCTGCATCCTCACAGTACTCTTAACAGGTCCTTAGGATACTGAGGGCCAAATGTAAATGTTTTCCCTCTGGTGCAAGAGCACAAAGGTCGAATCCCATTCAATTTCAGACCTTCAGCTGCCAGATTGCCTGGTACTCTTACAGGCATCAGGCTTGAAGCCATCTTCCCTCAAGCAACACCCGGCAGCAGTTTCGGGCTACCTTTCGGTGGGAAAGAAAAAATCATTTCAAACAACATGGAGTCTTGCTGTATTCTGACTACTGCAGTTAGGTCCTGCCTTTCAACTACCCCGGAGAACAAAGAGTTAACTTTCCATGGCCAGCATGGAACGTTCAGCGCAAGCTTGGCTGAAGCCCCTGTCTGCTGTTGTTTAAACTCCAACCATCAGATCTTTACAAGCAATACTCACTAGAAGTTCTGTGTGGAAACTGTAAAACTCACACTAGCCAACTGGCAACTAAATTTATTAAAAGGGTTTTTGGTTTCAAAGCAAAGACTCAAGTCAGGAAACCCAAAAAACAAAACACAACACACACCCAAAGTAAAGGAGAGTGAAAAGGGGGCACCTCTAGGGTGCCAACACTGCTCCTGCCCACCCACATCCCAAAAACCAGGTTCTGAGAGGGGAGGTGGGGAGGTCAGAATATAGCAAGACTCCATTAGAAGAAACAATATTACTAAGGTGAGTAATTTTTTCTTCAAACAACATGAAGTCTTGCTGTATTCTGACTATTGCAGACTACCAAGCAGTACCTCCATGGAGGAGGGACAGAACCTACTTTGGGAATAGGCTCTGAAGTACTGCTGTGCCAAACCAAGCATCACTCCTAGCCTGGATATCCAGAGAGTAATGCTTGGTGAATGTATGGACTGTTTTCCAGGTGGCTGCTTGACACATTTCTAAGCTAGGAATATCCCTAGCAGCAGCCAGGGAAGCAGCTGTACCTCTAGTGGAGTGAGCCCTCAGGCCTGAGGGTGGGGTTCTACCCAGTTTTTCATAGCAGAATTGTATACAAGAGACAATCCACCTGGCAATAGATCTCTTAGTAGCAGGTTTGCCCTTACCGACCTCTCCATATGTGAGGAACAACTGGAGGGACTCAAACCTGTGACCCTTGGTGCACTCTATGTAGTAGCTGAGGGCCCTTTTAACATCCAAGCTATGCAATCTCCTCTCTCCAGAGCAGGAATGGTCAGTGAAGAAAACAGGGAGAGACATAGACTGATTAAGGTGGAAATCTGAAACCACCTTAGGCAAAAACTTCCTGGTAGTTCTTAGGACCACTTTATCTCTATGGAAAGAGATGAAATCAGGCTCCACTGACAGGGCTCCATTAGAAGAAACAACATTACTAAGGTGAGTAATTTTTTCTTTTTTCCCATGCCATATTTTAACAGTTTTTCAAAGGCCTCTTGCAACCCCAGCCTCCCTTCAGGAGCCTGTTCTTCCTCAGAGCCCTAACCTTTGCACAGACAGGCTCAAGAAGCCACCCTTCGAGCCTATGTCCATGGCCCACATTAAGTTTGTAACTTGGAAGACAGGTTTCTTGGTAGCCATTTCCTCTGCCAGGAGGTTTTCAGAGCTACAGGCCCTGTGCACTGACCCACTTTACATCTTCCCTCACAACGATAAAGTTGGGCTCAGGACAAATAGGAATTTCTGCAAAGGGGGTTTCAGAGTTCCACTTGGACAAGTCCATTACTCTGCCTGTTTTCTTTACTGAGAAATCCACTCCTGGCGAGCAAAAGCTCCACAGCTTGAATGTCAAAGGGCTATCTTCTACTGCCTAGAGCATGCTGGACAGTCCAGAGACTCTTCCTCTCAGTTGTTCCCCACCTATGGGTATGTAGGCAGGAGAAGACCAGCTACCAAGAGAACTATTCCCATGGTAGGTCTCTTGTATTAGATTTTGCTATGAAAAAGCTGGTCACCAACCTCCAGTGGGGATCAGGGCCCACTACACCAGGGGCACGGCACCCTCGCTTGCAGCAGCAAGGGACATTCCTCTACTTGATGTCTGAAAAGCAGCTACCTGGAAATCTGTACATACCTTTTTCAATCACTACAGTTTGGATATGCATACCATATCTGATGCCAAATCTGGCAGGGCAGTTCTGCAGATCCTCTTTCCTAGTAGGTTCTCTGCCCACCTCCCACTTGGTACTGCTCGGTAGTCTGCTAAAGTTGCTGATGCTAAAGGATTCCTAGGGTAAGAAGAAAAACATTACTCACTGCAGTAATCTTCTTTCTTCCAAGGGGTCCTTTAGCATCAGTAAGCTCCCACCCTTCCTCCCCGGTTTACCTGTCAGAGAAGGGCTCTTTATCACATCTCTTACCAAATTTGGGGTTTCTTATTGATGAGGTTTTAACTCATGTTGTTGTTTCTGTTTCCACTTTTGTGAACATTTGCATGTTTTTTGAATCCTGTCTATTCTTTTCGGGGCATGTGCTCTCGTTTTTCCTTCGAAAACATTTTGAAGCCTCCAGCAGATCTCACTCAGCTCACTACCCCATCCTGTTTTCTGATTGGCTATGGCCCTAAGCTCATTTAAATTTCTCTGAAAGGCACACCTCTGGGGCAGTTGCACCTAGCCAACTAACTGCTAAAGTTACTGATGCTAAAGGACCCCTTGGAAGAAAGAAGATTACTAGGATGAGTAATTTTTTCCTTCTGCTGGTCCTCAAATGCCGAAATGCAAAAAACGCACATTTCAGAGACATGCACTGTCACCACTCTTATCCATAAAACTGACCGCTGTATTATAACTCTTGTCCCCATTCAGCATTTTTACAGATATATTGTGTCATACAAAATCTTACCTCTTCTTAACCCCAGGATTCACTGGTTTCGGTCCCGAGTGTTGCAGGGTAACCTCTGCTGCCCGATCTTTCTGTGAGCTTATGTCTACCTTCCCCCAGTACTCTCACAGCTCCCAGCTGCCTAATTCACTACTCAAACTACTCTCCCTTCCCACCACTCCCCTCCCCAACGGTTTCACTGAAAGGCTGTTCGCTGATAGAATGTGAAAAAAATTAAGATTGTGGGAGTGTGACCAGCAGGCAGGGAAGGTGTACAAGCATTGGGTGAGCAGACGCACAAGTGTGTGGTGAGTGGACAGCAAATGAACCTACTGAAACAAATGTAATATCTGTTTGCAGATCTGTTCAGAGCGGGTGGGTGAGCAATAGCTGGGCAGGCAGTTGAGTCCAGAACTTTTCCATCACACTTTGAAGTCAGGATCAGTCAGGCAATCAGGGAACATTCAGCAATATGCTCAGACTTGTGAGCAACCAAAGCGTCACTGTTGATGTCACGAGGAAAACTGAAGCTACTGCTCAACTAATGGGGCCCCATTAGTTTAGAGGTGGCTTTAATTTTCCTCGAAGAATGCTTAAAATTACAAAAAATGGCATTTAAAAAAACTCCCCATTGACTTGTATGGGGCTCGCTCCCATGCTCACATGTCACAAAATCTCTTGAGCATGGGGTAGAGCGGAGTCACCAGGAAGCTGGAAGGGATCGGCTGGCCATGGGTTACGTACCAGTTATGATCCTTTCCCATACTAAACAGAGTCACTTTTGAATTAAAAGCTCACAGTGGCTTAAGGTATTGGGCTTCGTCAGAAATTTCCTTTAAAGGACTGGCAACTTGGGGATAGGGAGTAACATATGCCCCCACTTTTGCTAGTAGAATCTGCCTTTCTAAACATGTTATATTCACAGTGGGCCTTCTGTAGTTCATTGCAGGGGACCAGGAGGTAAAGATTCAGTTTTGTTAACCAAATACAAATCAGATGTTTATTATTGGTAGCAGGTAGTTTCAGGAGGGAGGACTTTCACTTGTGGTTTTATTTTCTGGCATGATTTAGTGGGACGGCAATATGGCGGCTTTACCATCTCTGCTTTTGGGGGGCTAGTACTGATTTAAAAATGTGGTGATTCCAGATGCAGCTGACTGGCAACTTTTTCAGTGGGTCATTCCATGATTTACCACTGCAGAAAGGTACCAGTCAGCCAATCAGGTTTCAGCATTCTTGGATCCAGTTTTATAATAGAGCATTTCTCATGGTGCCGAAGACTGAACCATGGTTGATGTTTTTATTTTCAGGTTAAGTTCTATCCACTTGTTATCAGTCAGCTTGTTTTGCAGGATATTAGTGGTGGGATGTTAACTGGTACTGTGAGCAAAAAAATCAGGAGGCAGATTTCTTCTTTCACCTCATAAAGTCTTTTCTTGTTTTGCTTTTCTTCAACAGCAGATGGAGTTTTTTTTTAATTTATTTTTGGCCCGCATCTCTCTCTCTCTCTCTAGCGCTGTACCCGACTCCCCTAACCCTCATACTCACCTGCCTCCGGACCTCCCCATGGAGCCGTGGCTTACCTCCCGGGTGAGGGCTACTGCATTCAAGTCTTCGTCAGGGTCCTGGAGGTTGCTTTCGGTGGCTGTCAGGGGGAGGGCCCACGATCGGGTCCCCACACCGATGTCACACCTGGAGAGGCGCTATTTTTCTGTGTATGTTCCCCCCCCCAGCATGGTGTGCCACATGATGCCATGGCATGCACCAGTGTCCACCATGCCTCCCCACTGGTAGAGGCACCAGGGCTGCAATACCTCTGGCGTCAGACCACCTCCGGGCCAAGGTACCCCCTCCCCACAGAGGAGCTGAGCTGTCCAATGGATGCTCTGGCATCCTCCTCCTGGCAGGCCCTCCGACTCCCGGGCTTGCTCCCGAACCTGGGTTGTCAGCGTTGCAAGCAGAAATCCAACCGCTGTGCCAGCGGGCCAGCTAACAACAGATGGAGTTTTGACAGAAATGCAGAATGTGTTGATAGATGTATTTGCATCAGAGTGTTGCAGCCAGATGTTTGTGATGTGAAGGGCTCCTCATGACACAGTCACCACTCATGTGACCTGTGTCCCAACATATTAAGTTTCTAGACCCTTCTGATAGTGTAGTTAGGTAACCCCCTTAAACTTCTGTAGCTTCTAATTAGGGCTATTTGTAGGCCTGCTTCTAATTAGGGCTATTTGTAGGCCTGCTTTAAGAATGCACTAAATGCCTTCCTGCTAGATTTCCTGCCTGCTAACTCCCCTGTAGGTTGACCCTAGATAGGGAATAGCTGAGATCCCAAAATATCACTGTTATCCCACCTACTAATCCCTCTGTAGTCTGATCCTAGATAGGGGGTATCTGAGATCCACTAATACCACTGCTACCACCAGCTGCCTACTTCAGAGGCCCTCCCTAGATAGGGAACACCTGTTACCTTTATTGAACCCCTATTTACTATTGCTTTATCCTTACTTGTCATACCTGCTCTCCTTTGAGCGGTGTTCTCTGCATCCTGTGGTCCTCCCTGTGGATGTTCTGCCAGCGTCACCAGATGTCACTTAGACTCCACACTCCTGCTACGTGGCATTCGTGCTTCAGGGTCTCTAGGGATTGTGGTCTCCTAAAGGGACTACAATGCCCCTATTGGGCTTTTGCAGCCACAGGTATTGGTGTGCTCACCAGTGGCACCAGCAATCATCCCATCAAGTCCTCCCTGTGCAGCTCACCTCCTTTCTCTATTATAAAGGAGTGGATGGTAAATTCCTGGAGGCAAATGGCCTGCAGGACTGCAGTTGGTACAGATTTACAGTGGGAGTCATTCCAGATGAAACTAATTGAATTCTTTAGTTGGATGACGAAGGGCATGGACAAGTGTCAGGCAGTAGATGTCCGATACCTAGATTTCAGCAAAGCCTTCGACTCCATCCCGCATGTGATATTGTTAAAGAACTGGCAACTTGGGGGTAGGGGATAACATATGCCCCCACTTCTGCTAGCAGAATGTGCCTTTCTCAACATGTTGTAGTCACAGTGGGCCTTCCACGGTTCGAACAGGACATGTTGGGACTGCGTGGCCTTATGTGAGTTTTCCAGTTTGCTGATTGCATTTTCCAATGTTTTCATCTGATCTTTTGCTGCCCTATTCTTATGATGAGCATATGATATCAATTGCCTCTGTAATGTAGCCTTTAGGGCTTCTAGTCTTGCCCACGCTCTCAGGTGTGTCCCCTACCATGTTAAAGCACAACAACTCTTTAATTAACCTTATGGATGTGGAGATGGAAGTCAGGATCCTTCACCAGAACTGGGTCAAGTTGCCAGGGTTTATTTAGGCTCCCCTCTTATCAGCTCTTTACAGTCCAGCATCCCATATGCACGATCTCACTGTAGAATGGGCATGGGTTGCATTCTCTACCTCCGCAATATGCCCTGTGATGCCAGGACCAAATCAATTCTCACATAGGAGTTATGAGCATGAGCGTAAAATGTGAAATCTTTTCACAGCTGGATTTGTAAATCTCCTGGCTTCAGTCAAGTTATGGGCCTCCATCAATATCACGGCTTCTTGTGGCCTTGTGGGAGGGGGGCTCGGGAGGACATGTCCAGTACCCCATAAATCACACAGTTTGCATCACCTGCCAATATCCAGTCCCTCTCAAACTCTGCCATTTCCACTGATAGTTTGCTCAAATAGACTGTATTATCAAAATTAGTCCCATAGAAGGACCCCACTGACATCTTTTTACCATATCCCGGGCATAGTTACACCAGTGAATTCCGACCTCCGGGATCGTTCATAGCTTTAAGAATTATTACTTGAGCATGTGGCAGCTGCCAAATCACTACCCCTCTTTCTTTTAACTTGAATGTGTCCCCCCGCCCCCATTTTTGTTTTAATATTTCAGATTCTCTAGGGGTTGTTGTTTGTTTGTTGAATTTAGTTGACCCGGTAAGCACACTGGGCCTAGAAGTCTCTTTTTCAGGGGCGACCGGGGGGCGGGGAAGGGGGATACAGATGGTAAGCAACTGAAACTGAACCAGATTAAGCTGTTTGTGGTATTTTTAGTGAATGACAGAAATTTGGACAGGACACCGGAGAAAGTCCCCTACTCGCAGTCTGCGTGTGGATTGCGATGGAGGAGGACATGCAGACAGAGGCTCTGCAGAGGGAACGTTTTGAGTCCGGGATGCAGGCGGCACCTGCCATGGAGCTTACCACAGAGTTGTGTTCTGGAGTACTGCAGGCTACTCAGACTGCAATCGGGAGTTGTGTGGAGAATGAAGTCATGGTTTCGGGAGTCGAGCAGCAGGATGCTTTCGCCATTTTGGCTTCTTCGGAGACGGTGCTGGATGGGGATTGCGTCCCCCTTGCGATGCCGGATGCACTACGGACTGTGGAGCAGTCGGACCCCTCAGATATCGCGAGGGTAGGATCAGTGGATGAGGAAGTGGTCCAGTCGGCTGAGAAGGAGAGACGCACTGGCGGTGCACTGATGGAGTCTGTTTCGGTTCCAGACTGGTCCGAGGAGGTAGCGTTGTCACAAGCTAGGTGGATGCAGCAACAAGATGGGCGATGGATTCCAGATCCCACCTGGCTGTCTTTTTCACCAAAGGAATCGGGTCCCCCCCGAAAGATTATGGAGGAGGGTGAGTCGTCTGGTTTGGGAACTAAGTCTATGTTGGGAAGGCCTTCTGATATATCTGGGGGAACTACCTCTGACAGTGTTTTGGGGGCAGGGCGGATTTTCCATTGTGACGTCCCTCTGTACGATTGCAAGAGGAGCAGGAGACTAGGAAGGGTCCTCGTTGGAGACCTCTTCAAACGCAATAATTGAACAGGCCCGAGACGGAATGCGGTCCGTCTCCGCTATAGGGTGGTTTACCTGAACACCGGATCGGCTTTATGTGGGGAAACTATTATTGGACTCAATGCAATTTCTTCCTGTGGATATTTATGCTTTGATTAACATTCGGGGGGAAGATACGTTTGATGTGAGCTTCAAACAGGTGGCTGGTTTGGATAAGTTTTGGCTTAAATATGAAAGTTGTAAATCCTTGCCTCTATGGCTACCTTTCTGGGCTATTCCCATCACTAAACCTTTATTTAAAACTGTGAATGTGATGTTTCAGAATGAGGGGGTTAATGTGGGGGATATTGTGTACTGGCTGGAGCATAAATGTATGGTTCTGGGCCCTCCTGAGCCAATTTTGGATACTGAAGGATTTGGACTGGGGATGGCATGCCAAGTTAAATTACATGTGATAAATAATGACATCCTACATGTTCCAAATAGCTTTTTCTGGGTAAAGACCGGGAGTGTGTTTTATCCGGGACAACCTAAAGCATGTTATCGGTGTGGTAGCCGAAGACATTTAAGCAGTGCATGTGACAAAGTTAAATGTGCACTATGTGGGGAATTTGATCATGATAGTGAGGTATGTAGAAATGTGTTTCGATGTAATCTCTGTGAGGAGTCTGGCCATGCATATCATCAATGTCCGTGGGCTGGCCAGAATAAACAGGGTGGTTTGAATAAAGAGGAATTGATATCCCAGGCTCAGGGTAGAGGCCAGTCTCATCGGGCCCCTCCTCAGAGTAGGGAGAATGTGTCTACAGCTGGTGGAGGTCAGGCGATGGTACATGCAGACCCAGTTGTAAACCATTGTGAAATGGAAATTACTGGGGATCAATCAGCACTTTTGGCTCCACAACAGATTTCGGTCCCCCCCCCTTCACACAACTCTGAGCCCTCTGTTTTACATCCTCCTGTAGAGACTCCGGTGGTGGGGCCTGTTTCAGACACTCTTTTCCAACCCCCTAGGAGGGTTACAAGGGCCAGTAGTCGCACGGTGGGGATGGGAGGGGTCTGCCCTCTCCAGAATTCCTTTTCAGCTTTATCTGACCTCGAAGGTGAGGTTGGTACTGAGTTGCTGAAATCTGATGAAGCTTCTAGCATGGAAATTGAGGATGATGGGGGTACAGAATTGTTGGAGGGGAAAAAGAAAAAGGGTCGAAAGCGAAAAGATAAACCCTGATTTCATCACCTTTGTTTTTTTTTTTATGGCCTGTTTGAACATTGTATCTCTTAATTGTTGTAGCATTAAGAGTTTCAGGCGACGCTTAATTTGTTTACAGCAGTGTAGGGATTTCAATGCAGACATCATCTTTTTACAGGAGACGCATTTATCTTCTCTGCTTGAGGTGACTCAAGTTAAAAAACTCTGGTGGGATGGCCCTTCTTTTTGGTCTTTCGGGGAAGATGCGGCAGATGGGGTTGGCATTCTGTTTTCACACCCTTCGGTTCATATCACACGGTTAGTTGATATTCAGCCTGGCCGAGTATTACTTTTGGACTGTTTATTGCATGACTTTAGTTTTCGTTTGATTAACATCTATGCTCCTCAAACAAAGACATCTCGTATTGCTTTATTTAACCAAATAAAACCTTTTTTATTCACCTCTAAACATGTGGTTTGGGGGGGGGATATGAATTGTAGTTTGGATTTTCGGATTAAAAATGATACTCAGCGAAAAACGTATTTTGATTCTCATGCTCTTTCCCAGACGGTTGCAGTAGCTAAACTAAAAGATGCTTTCAGGGTTTTACATGCCTCTCCTGGCTTTACTTATAGACGGGCTTCCTTTCAAACTAGAATCGACTATCTTTTTCTTTCTCAATATCTAGTCCCTTTGGTTTGTTCAGTTTTGCCTTGTGATTTTTCAGACCATAGGGTTTTACATGGTAAACTCAGTTTACATCAAATTCCTGCTTATTTTCCTGCTTTTGCTAGTAGATGGATGCTGAATTCCCTTTTATTATCTGAGGCTGTTTTTTGGCCCAGCTGAAGGATTTCATGATCCTTAGGAAACCAGTGGCTGTGTTTTTTTCTGATTGGATTACATGGTGGACAAACACCAAGTTGGCACTAAAGGATTTTTTTATTGCTTATGGTAAACGGAAATGTTCTTCAGAATATTTACGATATTTAGATTTCAGGAATCAATATTATAAATTGCAGTCACATTCCCGGTCTCAGGATTTGGA
Organism: Neoceratodus forsteri; assembly: GCA_016271365.2. Taxonomy (NCBI): domain Eukaryota; kingdom Metazoa; phylum Chordata; order Ceratodontiformes; family Ceratodontidae; genus Neoceratodus; species Neoceratodus forsteri. The sequence continues at coordinate 335,980,996 of CM028129.1, read as the reverse complement.
GGTTCAGTCCCAGCTGAAATTTGCTAAGCAAAATATGCTGCAGTATCAATATCAGAGGGCTGCTTCACTTCACGCTGGATTGAAATTTGGTACCCAAAAGCAACCCTTTCAGGACCCATACATGGCATGTAAGCATAAGATTGAGAAGAGGCTGATGACAGGGCTTCGGGATTCTTCTGGTAATTTGAAAACTTCCTTGGCAGAAATGCTGGCGGTGGCTGAAAGTCAGGTTTTCTCTCAGTTTGGTGTGGAATTTATTCCGACTGCATCTTGGGAGGATGTTCTGCATTTTCCAGTCCCTGCTATTTCCCAAGCTGACGGTGATCTTCTACGGGGGCCTATTACCTCATTGGAGGTACATGCTGTTATTGGCGCTCTCCGTACTGGGGTTTCACCAGGCATAGATGGATTGACGAATGAATTTTATAAAATTTTTCTGGAAGATATGTGTGTCATATTGACAGCTGTCTTTAATGATATTCTTCATTTTGGTTTCGTGATTCAAATTTAATTTGCCATTCTAACATTTATTTTTAAATCTGGCGATGCTTCAGATTTGGTAATTGGAGGCCTATTAGTCTCCTTTAATACCGATTATAAGATTCTTTCTACCATATTGTGTAAACGGCTTCAGGTGGTAGCACAAGGTGTGCTGCATCCGGCACAGACATGTTCTATCCCACACCGCTCCATTCAACAGAATTTGAAACTATTGCTAGATGTGTGAATTCGGATCTCAGAAAAAGCTATCAGGTTTTATTTTGGCCCTGGATCAAGCTAAAGCTTTTGATTCTGTATCCCATGATTTTCTTTTTCAAGTCTTAAGGCGATATGGGTTCCCTAAGGTTTTTATCCAGTTCCTTAGCACTCTATACACCCAGGCAGGCTCTTGCCCGCTTATTAATAATTATTTAGGCACAGAACTTCTATTGAAGCGCGGGGTTCGGCAGGGTTGTCCTGTCAGCCCTTTATTGTATGCTTTGTTTTGGAACCCCTTTTACGGGAGATTGAATGTAACAGGTCTATTCAGGGTTTATCCCCTTCACTTACTTTACCTGCCCCAAAAATTTCTGCATATGCGGATGATATTTGTTTATTGGTGGAAGATGCCTCTTCTGGGGTAGAGGCACTACACGTGGTTACCCATTTCTCAGCCTTAAATGGCACTAAGTTAAATTATGGGAAATGTAAATGTTTGGCTATTGGAGATGCTCCAGGTCTTCATGATGTCGGGGGTATTTTAGTCTCTGATTCCCTTACCATTTTGGGTCTCCTTTTTGGAAGAGGGGATTTAGCCTTTTCTAATTGGGAGAAGTGTCTTGTTGCAGGAGAACGGAAGGTACAACAATGGAAATCCTGGGGTTTCTCAAAAAAGAAGCGGGTATTGATTATTAAGAAATTTTTATTACCCATTTTTTTACATGTATGTGCAGTTTTTCCAGTGCCAATTTCCTTAGAAACAAGATTATATAGTTGTTTTTTTAGATGGTGTGGGGTAGTCGTTTGAACCCGATTAAATGTGCTTTTACTTATTTAAAGTTGAATCAAGGGGGATTAGGGATGATAAACCCTATCGTGTTTTATTATTCCTTTTTCATGATTGCTTCTTTTCAGTCGAAGGTCATGCCTCAGGATCATCCTTGGTCGGCGTGGACTCAGTTGTTGTTTTTTCCCTTTTTGTCCCATTGGGAGGGGTGTTCTTAAAAGAATATGGCAACTGCAGCGCCTTCCTATGCTGACTCTATGTGAGAAATCATGAGAATGGAAATTGGGTAAAGCACAATTACATGAGGTGCCAAGAAAGGACTTTTATTTGGAAATTATGAGGAATTTTTTCTATGTCCAAGTGGATTTCCCTTTTTGTACTCCTACTAATCTCTCACGGGCCCTTCGTCTATTAATGGACCATAGGGTACCTCCTAATATGTGGGATGTACAATGGCTTTGTTGTCATGGGAAGCTGGGCATCCGGGGTAACTTAAAACATAAACCAATTACAGACAGAGTGTGTCTAAGATCCGGTTGTGTTGATCAGATTGAAACATTGGAACATTTCCCTTTTACTCTGTCCCTATGTTACCTCCTTTTGGTCGGATTTGGCCATTCGATGGGTCTGGAGTGTGTTAAGACACATTACGTACTCAGAGCTTGATTTTGGGGATTATTCTGGTTTTTAAGGAGGTATCATCCAAGTACATTGAATGTAATTTTTTCATGTATTAAATATCATTTATGGCAAGCCAGATGTCAGTTCTCCTTGCAACACACCCTTCTTCCAAATAGTGTTATTATTCATCGTATAGAATTGGCGTTAGGAAAGCAAAAGAGTTATGAACAGTGAACTTTGGATAATCAAGTTTTCCTTAGTTTCTGGAAAAATATTACTTGGCTTTTATGACTACTGTAAAAAAAATTTTTCTCTGTCTGACTGCTTAGTAGTTCCTCAGGAGTTAGGATTTCCTTTCAGGAATTATGTTGTTCCTATTTTTTCCTACTGTTTTTTTGTTCTGTTGTTTTCTTTATTGGGGTATGGTTTGTTTTCAAATAAAATATTCCCATACTTTTTTAGTTTGGAAGGGGGAGTCTCTGTTTTTTTAGTTATGGGATTTTATAAATGAAAGTTTGTATTATATGCTTGATGTTTCACCTATTTTTTTTCCTTTTGTTTATTTTTAGTTTGTCTTATGTTTTTTGGGGGGGCAGTAACACTTTAAAGTTCGTATTTAATTTTCTTTATTTTGTGGATAATAATTTCCCCCACTTCTTTGTGGGGGGTCCCTGTTATTATAGGATTAGCTTTGAGTTTTACTTATGTATTAGATAAACTCATTCGATATGTATGCTTGTAATACTTATTTGCTGTTGTTATGATTTGTACTTTTCATTTGTGTGATGTAACACTGTTTTTGTATTGATTTGTTTTGTTTTTCGAATAAAAAATTCCCCTACTCTGTGAGACAGAGGGTGCTGCATATTGGCGATTTATCCTCAGTGTGTGGGAGATTTTGGAGAGACCAGACGTGTGGGAGGCTGAGGAGCCGATCACCTCTTCAGCTCCCGATGGACGACATGATTGGCATGGTATTGGACCCATCTATGGACCAGGATGTTTTTACTGATGGTGTGCAGTTACCTGTCGAGGTTGGCTCCTGCAATGTTCCATTGGACACAGGAGAGTCTTTGTCGGCTGTTATTGCTGATGACATTCGTTTTTGGCTCACGGAGTTGGACCGCCAACGGAACCTTTTGATTGCAGAATTGCAGCAGACTCAGAAGGATGTTCCCTGTGTACCAGAACAGGAAGGGTCCCGCAACCCTGCTGCACCAGTTTCTCTCTCTGAAGCACTGGCTATGGTCTCCGCTGAGCGGTTACCTGAACAACTTTCCTGCTCTACTATCAAGCCACGAATGGAAAGGGGTGAGTGCGGTTCTTTCTAGCGCTACATTACAGCACCCAATTACTGAATCTGTGGGGATTGCTACTACAGGTAGCTCGACTATTGCTTCTGGAAGATCAAACGTGGGGCCTTTTTCTATGGGCATCTCCCCGAAGACCAACCACTCCCAGGCTGTGAGGGGTCAGTAAGACAGTTGTTAATGGAGGTGTACCCCCTTCGTTATCTGTGAATGCGCCTGTTTTTACACCGCCTAGGCAATCGGTGGATGGGGAAGCAAAAGCCCCTGCTACGTGGGTAGCTGCAGCCTTAGAAGCTGTGGGGTGGGTGAAATCCCCTGATGGGAACTCCTGGGATGCAAATATACCAAATGGAGGAGGTACAGCTCTCTCTTCCCCAGCTGCAGACTCAGGACTTCCTCAAGGTCAGTTGCCTAATGACAAGTCTGCTCCTGTTTCCCTTGTTCTCTGTCCAGACTTAATGGATGATATTAGGCAGTTAGAAGAAGATGGCCTGCCACTTCCCTCTGACCTCACCCCTCGCTGAGGCCTTGACTGATAGCCTTGCATCTCAGCTGTTTACTCCTGCAGCACCTTCGTTCACTGAACCTGAGAAGCAAAATGTCTCATCTGTGTGGCATGCCAAAGTGAATGAGAAACTGTTTCCTGCTATGTTTGGTTTATTAAATGAGTCTGCTACCAGACGTAATGCAGTGCAGTTGAAATTTTGGGGATCAATGGATGCTATTCCCAATAGACTTTTTATAGGACGGGAATTGCTGAAAGCAAGTATGAGGTTTTATGCATACGAAATCTATACGCTAATTCATATGCCTGGGGATTCTATTTTTGACATCAGTTTCAAGCATCCTGCGGGATTGGACAGGTTTTGGAAACAATATCAGGCTTTAAAAAGCACTCCTTTATGGAAACCTTTTTTAGCCATTCCCTTAACTAAACCTGTTACAAAGAAAATCACGATTATGTTTCGTAATGAAGGGGTCAGTGTTGCCGATATAACCTACTGGTTACAGCAGCACTGTACTGTTAAAGGCCCCCCTGAACCCATTTTTGACGATGAACATCTTTGGACAGGGGTTGGTGTTATTTAATTGATCTGTGTTTGGAGAATGGCTTGACTAAACAGCTGCCTGTTTTTTTTTTTTGACGGGACAGAGGTGTTCTTTTTTATCCGGGACAACCAAGGGCCTGTTATAAGTGTGGGGAATTGGGGCACTTAAGTAATGTGTGTGACCACCAAAAGTGTGGGCTTTGTGGTGATTTAGGCCATAGGGGGCTCATTGCAGACGTCCAATGAGGTGTAACCTCTGTGATGAGCAGGGCCACACTTTCCGCTCTTGCTCTTGGGCTTCTCATAATCAGGCTGATCCTGCTCTTCATGCTGAACAGGATGTCTGTGTTGCTAATGCTCAAAAGGAGCATCAGAAGATGCAGGATTTACTTCTGTGTCCTGATTTACCTATTACTGTTTCCCATCTGTCATCTGCCTCTTCTTCATTTCCTGCTGAAGAGAAGACAACTCAGGCTCAGGTCCTAGAGCATATGGACACTGCTGCCCCGGTTTCTCTTCCCCCTCCTATTATTAGAGAGGGTGCTGAACTTATTTCTGTTCCTCCTTCTCCCCTGACAAACTCCAAACAAGTGGCTGTTCCTTTGATTGATAGGGAAGTCTCTCCACTTGATGTTCCCCGCACTAGATTACCTGTGGAAGAACAGGAGACTCACTGTATGCCGCCCCCAGGAGTGCAGTGCAACATCCCCTTTCAAAGAGTCACTCGATCTAGGTCTGTAAAATCTAGTTCTGAAGCCCCTTCCCCTTTTCCAGAGACTGATCTAGTTATAGCTCCTAATCCTTTTGCCCCCTTACTGGATCATGAGGGAGATGATGACGGGGTAGACTCTGATTTCTCCTCTGTTGTCTCCTCACTTCCAGACCCTTCTCCTGATGCAGTAGGGAGGGCTGGGGGTATACTTGGATGCATAGGGAGAGGCACCACCAGCAGAAAACAGGAAGTTGTTATTCCTCTGTACAGACAGTTGGTGAGACCCCATCTGGGGTACTGCGTCCAGTTCTGGAGACCCCATCTCCACAAGGACATAGACAGGATAGAGGCAGTACAGAAGAGGGCAACTAAAATGGTGCACAGTCTGCAAGAGAAGCCGTATGAGGAGAGACTAAAGGAGCTTAATATGTATACCCTTGAGGAAAGAAGGGAGAGGGGGGGACATGATAGAAACTTTTAAGTACCTCAGTGGAATCAACAAAGTCCAAGAGGGTAGCATCTTTCAGAAAAAGAGACGTGCAAGAACAAGGGGACACAATTTAAAGATAGAGGGGCGGCTGTTCCAGGGCAATGTGAAGAAGTATTTTTTTACAGAGATGGTAGTGGATGCATAGAACAGCCTTCCTGAGGAGGTTGTGGAATCTAAAACTGTGGGAGAATTCAAGAATGCATGGGACAGACATAAGGCAATTCTTGTGGGGGGTAGGAAGAAATAGGCTGTTGGTTAACTAGGATCTGCGGCCTATCCTGTAGGTAGGGAAATGGGCAGACTAGGTGGGCCAAGCGGTCCTTATCTGCCGTCAAAGTCTATGTTTCTATGTTTCTATGAGGTTAAGGAAAAACCCAAACCTAAAAAGGGGAAAAAAGGAAATGATTTGGTTTTTCTTCTGGTCCTTGCCTCTTCCCTTCCTTACTTTTATGGCAAAAGACATTTCTTTCCTTACTGTTAATGTAAACAGTATCAAATCTCAATTACGAAGACATCTTACTTTTGCCAGCCTAAGTGAGCATTCTGGTTCTATCATCCTCTTACAGGATACCATATTGAGCTACCTGAAAGGCATAAAAGATGCAGAAAAAGACTGGCGATGAGGTGTCTCCTTTTGTTCACTAGTTGAAGATGTTTGTGATGGTTTGGGAATATTATTTTTTTCTAATATTGAAGTACAAGTTTTACAAGTCTTAGACATTCTACCTGGTAGGGCTATGCTTTTGGATATTATTGTTTCTCATTGTGCATACCGCCTTATTAATGTTTATGCCCCTCAGTCTAAGGCTGACAGGTCAGCTTTGTTTCATCGCTTCTCTCCGTATTTGCATACTTCAAAGTTGGTCCTGTGGGGCGGTGATTTTAATTGTGGTTTAGCTGCTCGAGATTGGGGTCGTAAAACTCAAAAGTTGTTTTGTGATGCTAATGCGTTATTGCAAGTCTTAAAAAGTAATAATCTAATGGATGCTTATGATAAATTGCAACAGATACCAGAAGAAAAAATTACTCACCTTAGTAATTGCTTTTCTTCTCATGGAGTCTTGCTATATTAGGACTTAATGCAGTATGCCCTTGGCTTTGAACTGCCCCGGAGATGAAATAGTTAACTCCAGTGTAATCTGGAGTTCCACAGCGCGAAGGCGCTATCCAAAGCTCTATCTGGGCAGTTTGAACCTAAACTGTCAGGTTCTTTACGAAGCTAAACTAACATAGCAAGTCTGTGTGGAAAAACCCTACACTAGCCATTGGCTACCTACTAGTAGCAGAACAACAGAACACAACAACAAACACATAATGAGAACAATATTACCTATTATTGTTAGGATAACCCCTGACAAGCAGTAATAGGCCCCCTCTCCCCACAAGACTCAAGTCCAGAGAGGGGCCCATCTACCACTCAACAAAAAACAGAATTATCTAGTTCCTTAACCCAAAAGAAGAAAAGGGGGAAGGGAACTAGAAAGCTAAAATGGCATGACACAGTGCTTGCGCCAAATTGTCAACCCCATACCCAAGTGGGAATTCTGAGAGGGGTAGGAGGGGGGGTTGTCCTAATATAGCAAGACTCCATGAGAAAAAAAGCAATTACTAAGGTGAGTAATTTTTTCTTCAAACACCATGAAGTCTTGCTTATATTAAGACTTAATGCAGATTATACAGCAGTACCTCCGTGGAGGAGGGTCAGAACCTACTTAGGGAACAGGCTCTGAAGCACAGCTGTGCCAAAACGAGCATCTCTCCTGGACTGGACGTCCAGAGAATAATGCTTAGTGAAAGTGTGGACTGTCTTCCAGGTAGCAGCTTGACAGATTTCCAAGATAGGAATATCTCTAGCAGCCGCTAGAGATGCAGCTGTACCCCTGGTGGAATGAGCCCTCAGGCCTGAGGGAGGTTCCTTACCTAGTTTTTGGTAACAGAACTGGATACAAGAGACAATCCACCTAGCGATTGTCCTCCTAGTAGCAGGTCTCCCCTTACCCACTTCTCCATAGGTAAGGAAGAGCTGGAGGATTCAACCTATGACCCTTGGTACGTTCCAAATAGTAGCTAAGAGCTCTTTTAACGTCCAAACTGTGCAGCTTCCTCTCACCAGAGGAAGAGTGCTCGGTAAAAAATACTGGGAGAGAGATGGATTGGTTAAGATGAAAATCTGAAACCACTTTAGGTAGAAACTTTCTGTTAGTCTTGAGGACCACTTTATCTCTGTGGAAGGAAATAAAATCCTTTTCCACTGACAAGGCTTGTAATTCACTTATACGCCTAGCAGAAGTGATAGCCACTAGAAAAACAGTTTTCCAAGTTAAAAACTTGAGGTCTGCTGAAACCAGAGGCTCAAAGGGGGGTTGCATTAGCTGGGCAATGCAAACATTCAGGTCCCATGCAGGAGCTGGTTCCAAAGGGAGGGTTAGTATGAAGTAACCCTTTGAAAACTTGGAAAACACAGGGTAAGAGGAAAGGAGACTGGTTTCCTGCAGAAACAAAAACAGAAACAGCTGCCAAATGAACCTTCAAGGTAGCTGGTTTGAGGGCCTAAAGAATTTAAGTGGACCAAATAGTCCAACAAAATAGATAGGTCAGCAGATTCTGGAGCAATCTGCCTCTCAGAACACCAAAATGAAAATCTCTTCCACTTAGAATTATAAGTGGCTCTAGTGGAAGGCTTCCTAGAAGCCTTCAAAATATCCAAGACACCTTGAGAAAGGTGTAAATCAGCAAATTCTAACTCCTCAAGAACCAGGCCTTGAGGTGGAGGGAATTGAGGTCCGGATACCACACTCTCCCCTGTGCACAGGTCAGCAGATCGTGGGTCCTGGGCAAGGTCAGGGGAGGGCGAAATGAGAGGGACAGGAGAAGAGGGTACCAGGGCTGCCTGGCTCAGTCTGGAGCAATCAGAATCACTCTGCAGGGCTGAGTTCTGATTTTTACCAGTACCCTGACGAGAAGGGGGAACGGAGGGAAAGCATAGAGGAACTTTCCCTCCCAATTCAGCTGAAAGGCATCCAGAGGAACTGATCCCAGAACTGGAGGCCTGCAACAAAACAGGGGAAGTTGGTGGTTTTCTGGGGCTGCGAAGAGATCTATCTGAGGGGTGCCCCAACTGGCAAAGACCGACCCCAGCACTTGAGGATTCAGAGCCCATTCGTGATGGCCCTGAGAAATCCTGCTGAGGGCGTCCGTAGGACATTGTCCTTCCCTGGGAGGTGAACTGCTATCAGAGAGGTGTTCAGGGAGTAGGCCAGAGACCACAACTTCATTGCTTCGGTGCACAAAGCTGAAGAGCGAGTGCCCTTGCTTGTTGATGTACCACATTGTTGTGGTATTGTCTGTCCTGACTTGGACTACCTTGTTCTGGACAGCCTCCGAAAAACCTGGAGAGCTAAGAAGACAGCTCTGAGCTCCAGTAGGTTGATGTGAAGCAGAGATTCCTGAGGGGACCACACTCCCTGAGTGGAAAGGTCGCCCAGGTGAGCCCCCCAACCCAGCAGGGAGGCGTCCGTGGTGAGGGTGAGGGAATGAAGAACAGGTAAAAATGGGACCCCTATAGACAGGTTGCTTTGATCCAGCCACCATTGTAGAGCTAGGATCAAGGTCTTGGTCACTGGGACCAATTTGGTAAGGGGGTCCCTCCTTTGAGACCAATAGGACCTCAAGTGGAACTGAATGTCCCTCATCTGAAATCTTGCTCCTGGCACAACAGCTGTAGAAGCAGCCATGTGCCCTAGGAGCTGTGAGAAAATGCCTTGGTCGGGAGACCCAGGGTGAAGGAAGATGCCAGGGCAATGATTCTGTCCACTCTTTCGAAGGGAGAAATGCCCTGGCTAACTTTCTGTTCAACTCTGCCCCTATAAAAGTTAGTACCTGAACTGGTTCGAGAACTGACTTTGGAACATTCAACAGGAACCCCAGAAAGGTGAGAAGTTCCTGGGTGATTTGCAAGTGGATTTTACTGCTCTGGCACTGACCCACAATGAGCCAGTCGTCCAAGTAGGAAACACAGCTACCCCTTGCCTTCTTAGATGGGCCACTACTACAGCTAGACATTTTGTGAAAACTCTTGGAGCAGAAGTGAGTCCGAAGGGCATTGCCCTGAACTGGTAGTGGCCAGAGGGCAGTTCGAACCTGAGGTACTTCCGGTGAGAGGCCCTGATTAGGATATGGAATAGGCGTCCTTGAGGTCCAGGGAAGCTAACCAGTCCCTGGTCTCAAGGATGGCAAAATCATTGCCAAAGTTAGCATTTTGAACTTTGGTTTTACAAGATGTTTGTTCAGAAATCTTAAATCCAAGATGGGCCGCCAATCTCCTGTCTTTTTTGGGGCCAGGAAATACCTTGAGTACAGACCCTTGCCCTGATGGCAAGGGAGGACCCTTTCTACTGCTTTGCAGTCCAAAAGAGAAGAAACCTCTGCTTCTAGCGCAAGGGTTTCTGAAAGACTTGAAGGAGGAAAGTGTCTGGCTCTCATCTTGGGAAATTGTTTGAAGCTGAGAACCAGACCTTGGCTTACCACTTCCAGAACCCATTTGTCCGAGGTTAGGGACAACCAGTTCTGGCCGAAATAAGCCAGTCTGCCCCCCACCGGTACAGAAGAGTCGGCCCCAGACACCCCTGGTCAGGGTGCCTGCTTGGCAGGAGCAGCTTTAGGCTGGGGAGAGGAGAGGCCTGCCTGTGCCCGTCTTCCTCTGCCTCTGAAAAACCCCTCTGCGCAAAAGCAGAGGATGCCTGAAATTGGCAAAAAGGCCTATGGTAAGGCCTGCCTCACCCCTGGGCATGCCTTGAGGAGTGGCATGCCTCCTTAGCTTGGGCACTTTTGTAAGTAGTTCTGTATTCATCCATTTTTTCATGTAATTTTCATTTGTTCCCAAACAGAGAATTTCCTATGACAGGAAAATCTATAGCCTTGACTGGGTATCTTGGGACAGATTAGTGCATCTGAGCCATGCCAACCTACGGAGAGCTACAGAAGTGGCCATGACCCTAGAGGAAACATCATTAACGCCAACAGCAGCATGAAATTGAACTTTAGAGGCTTCAATGCCATCAGCAGCCACCTGTTCCAGCTCACTAGCCAGCTGGCCCTGAGCCTGCTTGGCCAACTGCAACACAGTGTCCCATCTAGATTTCTGATATCTAGCCACATAAGCCATATAATTAGCTTGTCTGAGTCCCAAAGAAGCTGCCACATACTGTTTTTTTCGCCATGGCATCAATCTTCCTGGAATCTTTATCAGGAGGATGTGAGGCCAGGGAATATTAGCCTTGTCACAGGCTGCAGCTTGAACAACACCTACATGACTACACTGCTCAGTAAGGAAGTCTGTATTAGGGCCTGACAAAGTATACCTTCTGTCCATTTTTTATCTACAGGAGGAACAGAAAAAGGATTTTTAAAATCTTAATGGTTTGCCTCCTAAATGACTTATGCAAAGGAATAGACAACCTCCTAGACTCTGGAATATCCATCATTTCACATAGTCAGGCTCCTCTTGCTCATCCACAGCCTCTTCTAAAGGGAGCTGGAGAGTTTCGCTACCTTCTTATAAAACCTGAAATGAAGGGACTCAGACAACAAAGGGGAGACTCAAAGGGTCTGTCTGGAGAAATGTCCGGTTCTATGGGCACTTCCAGACCTTCCCAATCACAATTACAATCATCAAAATCTTCCTCCCCCTCCTGTGGTTCATAAAAATCCTCAACATCATAATCCTGAACCACTGGACCTGAACGAGACCCCCTTTTACCAACCATAGGGGTTTCGACAAGTCCCTGAGACAAAGACTGGACAATCTGAATGGCTTTAGCTATTTCTGCAGCAGAAGGAGAGACAAAACTGGACTCCACACTAACTGATTTCTTTGTCTTTTTTACTTTGACTGGTTCCTCAGGACCAGCCTTTCTTTTGCCCGAGGAAGTCTCGCCCTGGTCAGAGGGCACTCCCTCTGGTCCAGCCGGAGCTGGACTGGGCTGGCCATCCGGGTCAGCGGACTTTTTGGCCTCTCGTTCCCTGAGCCGGCCCAATCTCTTTTCCAGGGTGGCTGCAGGGAATTTCTTACACACCTGGCAGTCTGACAGGAGGTGGTCAGCCCCCAGACAATAGACACAAGTGGTGTGTGGGTCAGCCATGGCAAAGGCTTCCCCACAGACATCACAGTGTTGAAACCCAGTGGGCCCGGTTTTTCTTTTGGGTTTCTCAGACATAATGCCAGCCTATCCAAACTTGCCCTTTTTTTCCGGCCTTGCCAGGACAAGACACCCTTATCGGTCCCTAACTGTGTCACGGGTATTGGAAAAAAACCCCTAAAATAAAAGGTTTTTTTAGGACCGATAAGAACCGGGTACCTCACTCTAAATGCAAAGAAAATGAGTTTTTAAGCAAACCGATCGGTTCAGAGTGAACCGATAATGAGTTTCCACACAGACTTAATTTTCTTGTACTTACGGTTACCAGATAGAGCTTCAGACCGAAACCGGGTAATTTTAAAATACTTGCCGGTTCAATGAACCGATAAAACTTAATAAAACCGCAAAACGAACCGAGCTGAAGGAGCTGGTCTCCGGAGCGACTGTTCAGTGAAAGCGGAGTAAAGAATCTGACAGTTTAGGTTCAAACTGCCCAGATAGAGCTTTGGATAGCGCCCTCGGGCTGTGGAACTCCAGATTACACTGGAGTTAACTATTTCATCTCCGGGGCAGTTCAAAGCCAAGGGCATACTGCATTAAGTCCTAATATAAGCAAGACTTCATGGTATTTGAACATACCTTTTTTAAAGGGACTATTTCTTCTAGGATAGATTTCTGTTTTTTGTCTGGGAGACTCACTTGTTTTACTGCTGCAACATTACCGTTAGAGACTGCTGATCATTTAATTCTTAAATTAACTATTGGCTTATTTCAAGAACTTCTGATGGGACGTGCTTATTGGAGATTGAATACGTCCTTATTACAAGATGATGGTCTTTCCTCACAGATACATTCTTTTTTTCCGATCAGATCGGATGTTGCCTTTTTGTATGATAGTCCACTGGAATGGTGGGAAGACACAAAAAATGATCTGAAGATGTTTTTTCTTCAGGTCTCTCGGACTAAAGCCCAGAATTCCTATCTTACTTATCTGGGTTATAGAGCACAGTATTTAAAACTGTTGTCACAGGCATGCTCCTCACCAGGTGCTATGCGCCAACGGTTTTTAGCTATTGAAACCAAAATTATTGACTTTCTCAATTTACGAGAACGTAGGTATAGGTATCAACAGAAATATGTTGTTACTGGTACTCATGAGCAGGTAAACCCACTTGATCTTTCTGAGCAGGAACTGCCAAAATTGTGTATGTCTACTTTACAGGCTCCTGATGGGTCATTTGTCCGCGACACCATAGGTTTACGGACTGTGGTTCAGTCCTATGTTTTTCAGACCTTTAAAAAGCCCAATTATGATTTTTTCCATCCTTTTTATCACCATCTTGAAATTCCGTCACTTTCAACTCTAGAAATTGAGGCACTTGAGTCCTCTATTTCTTTAGATGAAACTACTCAAGCCATAGGCCGTTTGTCTACACGTACTAAACCAGGGATAGATGGCCTGCCGAATGAATTCTACAAAACATATGTAGATATTCTCTCACCGTGGTTACTTTTAGTTTTTCAAGCTGTTTGGACAGAACAGAGACTTACTATTAGTATGAATAATGGTATAATGATTTTTTTATATAAAAAAGGGAATCCTGTTTTCTTACAAAATTGGAGACGTTGAGTTTGTTAACCTCAGACTATAAAATTCTGGATAATATTTTAACTCACCGTCTCTCTAAGATTGCCAACAAACTGTTAATTTTCATGCAAACTTGTGCTGTTCCTGGCAGAAACATCTCTCAGAATTTAGTCTATATTAGGGAATTGATAGATCAGGGTCTTGGGCGTAGACTATCTGTTAGCCCTAGATCAGAAGAAAGCCTTTGATGCCATACACCATGATTATCTTTGGGCTGTTCTGGCACACTATGGTATTCCTCTTCATTTTTTAGCTTTAATTCAAACCCTCTACAGTTCAGCACAGGTGACGCCTTTGGTTAATGGACATTTGGGTGTCCCTGTTTCTTATCAGGTTGGGGTTCGCCAGGGCTGTCCCCTGAGCCCATTGTTGTTTGTTTTTGGTTTAGATCCTTTGTTGAATTCCATTGAACTGGATGACGATATTTTGGCTATTGTTTCCTCAGATGGCTATCATTTTTCTAAAATTTTGGCTTATGCGGATGACTGTATCTGCTCTATAGCTGATATTGATTCTGGAAAGTGAGTTCTTGTCCTTTTAGCTTCTTTACAAACCAGTACTGGAATTAAGATTAATACTTCTAAGTGTTCATTGATGCCTTTAGGTATGGCCCCCAGTATAAGCACCTTTGATATTCCAGTTGTTACATCTAATTTGAAACTCCTTGGTATATATTTTGGTTCTCAAGAGTCTGTACAGGGTAATTGGGACATGGTTTATGATAAAGCGTTTCATAAGGTTAAAAAATTGCAATCTTGGAAAATTACACAAAAAAGAGTGTTTCTCTTGAAATCCTATATTGCTCCTCTTTTTTTGTTTATTTTCCGTATCTTTCCATTACCGTTTTGTATGCATTCCAAAATTCTGAGTCTTTTTTTTCAGCTACTGTGGGGCAGTCGTTTGAATCCTGTGAAGAGGGCACACACCTACAGACCCTGGAGTGCAGGTGGACTGGGTATGATACATCCCATTGTCTGTTTTTTTGGCAATTTCTTTTATAGTTCAATTAGGCCTATGTTGTTAGAGCAAAACGAAATGGGTAGAATATGTATGTCCCTGTGAGGTCGCCCTTTTTGAATGGCCTGGGGACAGGGACGGGGTAAGTGGCATGCTACGGATAAACAACTCCCTTTTTATGTTCAGCATACCTTGAAATATATTAGATTGTGGAAAGTGGAGCTCAGTTGGTTTGTTTCTCATGAGCAGAAATCCTTTTATACTTATGTTGTCTCCTCTTGCTATTTTGAAGACCTTTTTTTACTGTACCTACTAGAATAAACACAGTTTCATTATTAGCAAGTGTGATAGAACCCAGAATTCCAAAAAAAATGAAGGATGTAGTTTGGTTGTGTGCACATCAAAAGCTCAATGTGAGGGCCAATCATAAGCACAAACAGCTCAGTGACAGGGTTTGCCAGGAACAATCTTGCCAAGGGCAGTTTGAGACGATGCAGCATTTATTTTTTGAATGTTCTCTTGCTCAAAATTATTGGTCTGCTTTAGCACACTGGTGGGGAGAACCACTTTTTGGTTTACTTTCTTACGATATTTTGGTATTAGGGCAGACTCCAGCAGAGTGGAACAAATGGCATAACAGCGCAGAGATAGTTTTGTTGGCCTGTCTAAAATTTCATATTTGGCAGGCTAGGTGTTTGAGAGTGCTCCAAAACAAAGTTTTACAGTTGCAAGAGGTTTTTTTTCATATACAGGAACAATTGGACACTCTTTATGACTATGAATTCCGTACCTTAGGAGAAGAAGTAGGTGCTTTTTTTTGGCGTAATATTGGATGGATTTATGAAAACAGAGGAAGAATTACATACTGAATTGGAAAGGAAAAAGAAACACCTGCTGGATTTGATATCAGTAGCCGAACAAGACTTCCAGTTTTGCAGACAAAAATTGGAAGAGAAAAAAATACGAAAATGATCTATAGCAAGTCCCGTCTCATCAGGTAACAAAAGAATTCCTATAGACTCTGACATTGATATTATAAATGGTTCTATGTGGCGTATGGTGGTCTCCCAGGGTCCAGACGGGTCTGTCCAGACAGAAAATAACTTTAAGGACTTTCCAGAACCTTGGGCCCCTGAGGATGCACTTTCTAAAGTGGGGTGGATTAAACATGACAAAATATGGGTACCAGATCCTACCATCTTCCTGGCTCTCCTGACTATCGCTCGCCCATTACTGCCGAGCAAAAATTTTCAGATCCGTTGTTACCTGAGATGGGTCCATCAAAAATTCTGAAGTGCCCTTTTTTGGAAACTGTGACTGTGCCATCTAGGAGCGAGGCTTCGGATTTGGCTGCTGTGCCAAACGCCTCCCAGAAGTCTGATGAACATCAGATCCTAGGAAATGGTCAGAACCCAATGAGGCCTTCAGTAGATAATGGATTTCCAATTCCACGGGCCAGGCCTTATTCAGAGGTTGTTGGTACAGACACAAATTTAGGGGTGAAGGTAAGCCATGCATACGGCTGTCCAGACGATCCTTCACTGAGGATGCAAAGACCTAAGACTTATGTGGGTCTATTCTGCGAACCTGCTGAAGCGGCCAAACACCGGTTCTTGGTCCGGCTGCAGTACACAGGCCTTGCACCTACTGTCTCTGATAGACTCTGGGTGGGGAAATGTTTATTGCTTGATTCGATGGGTTTCACCCAGGTGGAGGTGTACGTGTTTATACATCCCCTAGGTGACCACATCTATGATGTGAGTTTTTGCACGGCCACTTCACTTGATAAATTTTGGCGACTATACTACGATGTGAAACATTCTGAAGTTTGGAAAGATTTCATTACCATCCCTATCACAAAGCCAACTATAAAAACTGTAACTGTCTTGTTTCGGAATGAGGGGGTCAATTTAGACAATATAATATTTTGATTAGAAAAAAATGTTCTTTTTTTGACACTCCATGCCCGATTATGGACGATAATGGGTTTTGGACTTGGGGTTGGATGGTTCGGGTCCAATTACAACAAACTGAGTCTGGAATTCATCATCTGCCCAGCTCTTTCTTTTTGGGTCAGGACAGGGGGATTTTGGTTTATATGGGGCAGCCGAAAAGCTGCTGTAAGTATGGTTCTCTTTCACATTTGAATGTCAATTGTGACCAAATTAAATGTTTTAGATGTGGGGTGTTAGGTCACTCTGTAGCAAACTGTACAGCTTCTCCTAAATGTAATCTCTGTGGAGAGGAAAAACATTCCTTTGCTGACTGCCCCTGGGTCGCCCAAAGCCCAGACAATCTGTCTGACCACAATTTCTTTCTCACTAGAGCTAGGAGATCTTTTTGCAAACCCCCTTACCCTGAGAAGGACTTTGTTCCTCGTGGTGGAAGATGAGGCAGAGGTCATGGCAGTTCTGTGAGGGTACCGCCCTGTGAGGCACGAGAGCCAACATTGCCTGCATCAGAGGTTCTCTCTGTCCCTCCTGAATTAGGACCAGATTTGACATCGCTGGCTGTTCAAAAGGAGCACACTTCTTTTAAAGAAACTCCATTTACAACCCCACAGGGTTTTCCCCAATGATCCAGTCAAGCACCCAACAGATTTTCCCCAGAGACTAGTGAAGTTGTTATTGTAGATGCTAGTGATCAGAAAATTGTGCCTGTGTCTGAAGATTCCCTAAAATTCCCATCCTTGGTTCACAGAGAGTCGTTTCCCTTGGAGGTTCCCCTTTCTCCTCTCCCCTTGTCTAATCGTTTCACCCCCTTTTCTACCTAGGCAGATCAAGTTGACGAAGAAGCTCCTATGGAGGAGGACGATCTATCCAATCTCATTGAGCCTCCTTCCCAGGAAACGACTGTACCACCAGTAAACACACTTCAACCTTATAGGCATTGCAAACAAGTAACTAGATCTAGTGTTAAACAAATCCACCCCCCTCCCTGAACAGTTTACTTTGAGACTTGCGAGTCTAAATGTGAACAGTATTAAGTCAGTACAGAAATGTATTTCTACTTTTGGGGTACTACAACATATAAATTATGACATGTTTTTTTTTTGCAAGATACTCACTTGCATCCTTTGGGGGAAGTGGCTCAAGCTTCTTGAGATTAGGTATGGGGATCTTCCTTCTGGTTGATAGAAGAAGACAAATGTTGTGGTGTTGGATTCTGCTTTAAAACTCACGGTATATTGGTTTCTAGAATGGTGGACATCGATCCAGGCCAACCATTTTTCATAGATGTGGTGATTGGTGGCATTTCTTGTCACTTAATTTCCTTCTATGGGCCTCAGACTAAAGCTTTGCGACTAGAATTATTGACTAAAGTTCAACCATTTTTATTTACATCACGCCAGATATTTTGGGTGGAGATTTCAATATTAATTTCCACCCACAGGAGAGAGTAGGAAAACAATATTGCAATAAAGCTTTTCTCAAAAATATCATACAGGTGGCGGGATTGAAGGACGCCCACAATATAGGGAAGGGACGAGCTAACCCCACTTTTTTTAAATGCAAATTATCTTCTCGTATAGATTTTTTATTTATTCACCATTCACTGACAGCTATTAAAACTATGAATACTCCAGTAGAAACTTCGGACCATTCTTTGATAGGCCTCGAAGTACTTCAATACCTAGAATTTCAGGAAAGGGGATATGGCGTTTGAATACCTCTATGTTAACACAGACCATAATATTGGAAAACTTGTGGGTTGTGATAAAAGACAAGTTATCCACTTTGTTTTTGTATGAAGATTTAGGGCTTTGGTGGGATGAATTTAAATTATGTTTACAAGGGCTTTTTCAAGCTCAGGGCACACACGTGGCATTAAATAGGCACAATAAATATTTGCAACTTCGAAGAGATTTAGGAGTTTTATTAATACGACAATCAAGGGAAACTATTGATTATAGTAATGAAATTAGAGAAGTGAAAACTGCTATGTCACAATTTCAATATGATAGACTGTTGTCTCTACAAAGAGAACAGATGTTTGGTATGAAAGGGACTGCAGAGCAGATTAATCCCTTTATAGCTTGCCAGAAACGTCAAGACCGAATGAAATTTAATGGTCTGATGTCTCCATCTGGTTTGGAGGTTAGTGATAATAATGGTATTATGCAGGTTATAAACTCCTATATTACAGAATAATTTAGTACACCTGTTCCTGACTCAAGTTTTACTGGCCAATTGCTACAGGCTGTGGAACTTCCGCAGCTTTCTATGTTTTGGAGCAAATCTTTACTGAAGCCATTTTCTCGCCTAGAATTGCAAGTGGTTATCACCTCTCTTCAAAAGAATCTCACCTAGATCTGATGGGCTTTCAAATGAAATTTATAAATTATTACGGGATATTATGCCACAGGAATTATTGAACCTATACAATTTTTTCCTAACTGATTTGATATTGCACACCTATATGTATGAGGGATTAATGATTTTTCTTTTCAAGTCAGGTAATTTAAATGAAATTGGGAATTGGAGACCACTTACCTTATTGAATACAGATTTCAAGATTTTTTCCAAATTGTTGGGGAATAGGCTTAGTGCTACAATGCCGGAGTTGATTGATCCAGGAGATCCAGGAGGCCGGGAGAAGCAATGTGAAAGCCGGCACAGCCCTCCAGCTCCAGCCACAGAAGGGGCTCCGAGCCGCCAGCGGGCCGGCGGCGACCTCCAGCCGACCAAGAGATCCAGGAGGCCGGGAGAAGCAGTGTGAAAGCCGGCACAGCCCTCCAGCTCCAGCCACAGAAGGGGCTCCGAGCCGCCAGTGGGCCGGCTGCGACCTCCAGCCGACCAAGAGATCCAGGAGGCCGGGAGAAGCAGTGTGAAAGGTACGGGCAAAGCTGCAACCAATCGGGAAGCGACCGCTGTCTCTGCCTTGCTTCCGATTGGTGCGCCTTTCCCATTGACTTTAGCTGGACTCTGCAACACTATTCTGGATGGGATTTTCTGCTTAGCTGTAACTTTTTATTAATTAATCTTAAAAGAGCTGTTTTAACTTAAAATTGTTTGCAATTTAAACATTGTATTGATGTGATGTTTGCTAGTGATTCAGCCTTTTCTGGTGATCTGTGTGGGCTAGACGCTTAGGCGCCTAACCCCCCAAACCCTCCCAGTCTTTTGTTGTGCAGATTTTTGATCCTTGCACCTAATTTGCAGATTGCCTGCAATAAAGTAGCCTTCTCACTGCCTTCTCCTCTGTCCACTGCCTTGCAGCCGGCACAGCCCTCCAGCCACAGAAGGGGCTCCGAGCCGCCAGCGGGCCGGCGGCGACCTCCAGCCGACCAAGAGATCCAGGAGGCCAGGAGAAGCAGTGTGAAAGGTACGGGCAAAGCCGCAACCAATCGGGAAGCGACCGCTGTCTCTGCCTTGCTTCCGATTGGTGCGCCTTTCCCATTGACTTTAGCTGGACTCTGCAACACTATTCTGGATGGGATTTTCTGCTTAGCTGTAACTTTTATTAATTAATCTTAAAAGAGCTGTTTTAACTTAAAATTGTTTGCAATTTAAACATTGTATTGATGTGATGTTTGCTAGTGATTCAGCCTTTTCTGGTGATCTGTGTGGGCTAGACGCTTAGGTGCCTAACCCCCCAAACCCTCCCAGTCTTTTGTTGTGCAGATTTTGATCCTTGCACCTAATTTGCAGATTGCCTGCAATAAAGTAGCCTTCTCACTGCCTTCTCCTCTGTCCACTGCCTTGCAGCTGGCACAGCCCTCCAGCTCCAGCCACAGAAGGGGCTCCGAGCCGCCAGCGGGCCGGCGGCGACCTCCAGCCGACCAAGAGATCCAGGAGGCCGGGAGAAGCAGTGTGAAAGGTACGGGCAAAGCCGCAAAATTTTGCCTGCCTCCTCTCCCCCGCTGGTTGAATTTGTAATATACAATTTTCCGCCATTTCTAATCCACGCCACATCTATTTCCTTCTTTATTAACCCATACCTACCCTGGACAATGCTAACTTGCTTCCTTTGCTCCTTAGCCTCATCTCCCCAATCCATTATGATAATCATATTATACCCCTGTCATGATGAATAAGTTAATGAGTATGTTCTGCTCTCCACTGCCATCCACTATGTACAACCATCTATTCCTTATTCACTTTGAACCACTCTTACACTGCAACCCCTGGGGTATCCCACATAAAGCCTCTCTAACAATCCAGCACTCCCTAGCCCCTTACATGTATCCTGGCTTTATAATAACCCACTATGCCTGTCCATCAGACTCCTATGTTATGATAAAAGACACACCTATATAACAGGACCATCTCCACTACACAGTGGGCATCTAGGACTAAGACTAAACGCTCTGATCACTCTCTATCCCTAACCCTTGGTGCCCTACTCAAATTAATCTTCTACCTCCTTTTCTGCATTGGCACTATTGAGATTAATCCTGGCCCCATTGTAAGTTTATCTTCCCTGCTGATCTGACTTCCATAAAAGGCCTAAGCTTCATACACTTCAATGCTTGCAGCCTCCTAAAAGTTCATCTTAATACAGGCTTGGGTGGCACATACTCTTCCAGATTTCCTGGTCATCTCTGAATCTTGGCTCAGGCCTACAACAAAAGACAGTGTTGTAAACCTTCCCAACTATCAGCTCTTCAGAGCAGATCGCCCTTCCAGGGGTGGTGGGGTGGCTATATACATTAAGGACACCATCTCTGCAACCTGCCTCATCAACACATCCGAGCCAAATGAATTTGAATGTTTATCAATCAAAATATCCCTTCCTAATTCGTCTTCATTTAAACTGATTGGATGCTATAGGCCCCCCTCTGCAGGCCTTAAACTGCTTTCTCACCTAGGGTCAATTCTCAACCTAGGCCCTGAAGATACCATCATCCTTGGTGATTTGAATTTAAACTGGCTGTCTAATGTATCTGCACCTTTGATAACCTTTTGTGACACCTATGGATTCACACAGCTAATTAAAGACCCAACTAGGATCAACCTAAGAAATTCCAGCAACAGCTCACTCCTGGATATTATGTTGGTAAACAAGCCTCACTTATATTCACATGCAGGAGTACTGCCGAGTGATGTGAGTGACCATTACCCTATAGCTGGCATAAGATCCACACTCAAACCACCAAATCCTGCAGAATTTGTCCTCAAAAGGTCAAAAATTCTGTCCATATTGAAGAGCTACTTAAAAAGCTAAGACAGAGGCTTGGACTATTTTTTAGAATAAAACATTACCTAAACAGTGATTCCAAAAAAAGGTTAATTCAGGCCTCATTCCTATCCCTCATTGATTATGCTGATTTTCTCTACTGCCATTGTTCACGGCATCTCTTACATAAACTGGACACCCTGTATCACAGGTCCATAAGATTTATTACTGACCTTCCTCCAGCACCCATCATTGCTCCCTTTATATGGCAGTCAACTGGACATCATTACATCACAGAAGAAATAGGAATGCTGTTATCTGGATATTCAAAGCGTTAACAGGCAAACTACCTACCTATATCACTGATTGCTTTACCCAAATTACAACTAGGCCATACACCTTAAGGATCAGTAAACTCATCATATTAAAGGTCCCCAATGCCTGCACCTGTATGGGAAGGTTGCTTTCAGCTATACCTTTAGCAGTTGCATGGAACTCTCCAAAATCCATGAAGCTAGATAGCCTACTACCTCTGGCATCTTTCAAAAGATTGTTCTCCGCCCTTTTTCCAGAGCTCTGCAATTGCTTTTATAAAGCCTAATCCCTACCCTACCTGACCCACCTTCCTTTTTCCGTCATTATATTAATTCAATTTCATCTTCCAATCACCTATTATATTCTCATAAAAACTAGTTAGACCCTATAATTTATATTTTATGCCTGCTATACCCTTTGTCCCCTTTTTTCTTACAGGCTAAATGGTTCTACTGTTCCTTGTATATATGTAAATTGTTGTATATAATCATTTCATGCCATTGTATTGCTATTTATGCTATTCTTGTCTATGTAATAATACTTGTATCCTCATTTGTATGACCACTCAGGTCCATCTTGTAAATGAGCTTTGCTCAATGATGTTCGCCTGAATAAATAAAGATTTTGATTGATTGATTTTGATTGCTTCAAGTACAGCATTGCTCAGTTTTTGGACATAGTATAACAGGGGTTTTGTTTTTATTACAAGAATTAATGGCACAATATAAAGATAAGAACAAGGTTTTGGAAAAGTCAGGATATCTGGTCAGTTTAGACCAGGCAAAGGCTTTCGACAGTGTGTCACATTCGTATTTATGGCCATGTTTGGAGGCTTAAGGAATTCTGCCTCGTTTCATTCAGTGGATAAGATTGTGTTAGTCTCTAGCATACATTATACCCTTTGAGAATGGGTGGATGGTTACCAGACATCACATACACAGAGGGGTTTGTCAAGCATGCTCGTTGAGCCCCTTGCTATATGTGTTTGCCTTAGATCCCATACTACGAATCCTAATTAGATCTCCAGGTATTAAGCACGTTTTAAGTTCCTTGGGTAGACACTGCAAGGTGTTGGCTTATGTGGACAATTTATGTATGGTGGTTCCTGATGGAGAGTCCATACGTGTGGCTTGTAATCTTATTCATGTTTTAGGAACTATTACAGGAGCTCATTTAAACAATAAAAAAATGATAGTGTTGTGTTTGAATGGATTTCCGCAAGGTTCTACAGAAACAAGGGGTTTTCCTGTGGCTATGGCACCTTGTAGAATACTAGGAATATATTTGGGGGATTCTGATTTGGCTTTATGTAATTGGACTATAGTACTCAATAAAGGGAAACTTATGTTAGCAAACTGGAATAAATGGAAGATGTCTAACCTTAAACGTATATATTTCATTAACACATTTCTTAGTCCCACTTTTTATTAGTGCAGTATTTTTTTTTTACCTAAATCGTTAGAGGTGACATTAATGCAAGTATTCTTTTGTGGGTTTTGGGGTAGCCGCCTTAACCCCATAAAAAGAGCTGTTTTATAGAAGTCGTTGACTGAGGGCGGAGTCAATATGATACACCCCTTGGTTTTCTTTTTCACAGTATTTTTTTACAATAATTTGGTACTGATGATGAAACAAGGGCAATTATGGGAGATGTGGAGTTTGATTACTCTGAGAGGTGTTCTTTTAGAATGGAAAATGGGAGTTTTCTTACATAAAAATAAGCATCAACCACGATTGGTGGTAGACTGGGTTGGAGTATTTGATAAAATCCAGATTTGAAAGGTGGAATATGAGATGGTCCTGCCATCCACCAGGAAAATTGTTTATAGGGAAATTATATCGGGAAATGTTTTAGAATACCCCTTTTCAGGGTTCTCAGTTGACGAACAAAAATGTATTTCAGAGTATATAACTGACAGACGACTTCCTGAGAAATTATGGGACATTATATGGTTAGGGACTCATGGCCGTGTTAATGTTAAGGGAAACCAAAAACATAAAACTATATAGGACTGTTATTGTCCTAGGGCAGGATGTATGAAGAAAATTGAAACCATGGACCATCTTTGTTTCTACTGTCCATACGCAATGCAGTTTTGGAACGTGGTGAAGGAAAGATGGAAAGGAGAGATAGTTACCCCACCCAAGTACAGCTATGTTGCATTATGGGATTTGTACTGGTTTAGATACATTGGATGATGTTGGTACCTTTCAAATAATACATACCCATTTTTTATATTAGCTATGGATTTGTAGGTGCCGATTAGTTTTGCAGCAACAGATCATATCAGAACAGTAACTTTTTTTATGTTTCTTATGGATTTGTTAGGTTGGAAACGAAAAGAGAGAGGGTTTCCTTAGGGGACCAGAAGTGGAGCAGTCTATGGAGAGGTTCTGAATTTATTTAGAGTTTTTCATGTCTTCTTTCCCCTCCCTCAAATTGTGCAGAAAGGTTGGGTCTAGGGGTTAGACAGGTTTCTCTTCCTCTTTCCCTTTATTTATTTTGTTTTGGCCAATATTTAGGGATTGATGTCCACCTGATTAATTCATTTAATTATTATGTCAGGAATAGGCATTGTTTGCTGTTTTACTAGGGTTTTATTAGACTGTTACTTTGTTATTTTTTCTCTTCAGGCTAGAAGGATTTTGATTATTTCTTAAATATGTATTTTTTTTACTCCTTTATGTTGCTGATAAGGAGAAGGGTGAGATCAACTAAGGGGAATTGAATGATGACCTGTTTCACTATTTGGCTTTTTTCATTTTATTTTATTTTGTTTCTTTAATATCATTTCTATTTTCTACAACCAATATTGTTTTCCTTTTTTGTAACTCTCCCTCTTTCCCACTTTTTTGAGGAGGGGGAGGAGGGTGGGTTCAGGTATTTGGCATTTGTATACCTTTTATGAATTTATGTTAAAATAGGGTTTTGTATATTCTAGTGAGACATAATAACGATGTGTATGCTACAGTATATTTTATTGTCATACATTTCCCTATATCATCAATGGGAAGGGGGAGAGGTTTTGGTTACTCTGTTCTTTAACGTTTGGGACTATAGTATGACACGATGCTTATTTATGTTTCCTTTTTTTTCATTTTGTATGATGACATACTGAATTATATATAATTTTTTATTCCCTTCCCTTTTCACGGGGTTGGGGTTTTGGTAATTATGCTTCTTTTTCGTTCAGGTTTACAGTATGAAGTCATATTTATGTTCATAGATTTTTCTTTTCAGGATTTGAATGTTGCTATATTGACTTGTAAATATTTTGATATGATTTCAATAAAACAATTCCCCCCTACTCTTTTCGATAAGTGCTATGGAATCTTTAACATGCACCTGAACTACCACCAATCCAGGCAGATGAGACCTCAGTTTAACGTCTCATCCTACAGACGGCACCTCAGAAGTGCAGCACCCCTCTCATGCTGCACTACAGTGTCATTACTGGGATATTAACCCAAGTGCCAGATGTGGGAACTGAATCCACAGCCCTCTGATCTCCTGGCCTCAGAGGCGAGTGTGCTACCTACTGAGCCGGGGTGTCATGTGTTTTCCTGAAAACATACCACGTTGTGGTTTTATTTCTCAATGGTTCCCAGAATCTTCTTCTATTTTATTACCACTGATGTTCCAGGACATCAGTTTTATATATTCACCCATTCAAACTAACATACTGATTAACAAAGGCATTTATATGTACAAGTAGAAGTGAGCTTAATAGCCTGTGTAAGCAAACAGGAGTATGATCTGAGAGTAAACATGAAAAACAACTGCACACTGCTTTAATAAAAAGCACCTGCCCCAACTTATATGATTCTTACTCTGTCTGCCACCCCCAGGCCCCTTTCCCCTACTATGTCCCCTGCCCCCCTTATCATGTTCCACACCCATGCCATCTTTGAAAGGATCAATCCCCAACTTGGTCCACAGAATCCCTCCTGCATTGGCACACAGGCATTCCTGAGGACACCAACCTTCCCCCCATTGTTACACTGGGTGGGAGAAGGCGAGTCTGATTGGTTCAAAGGACATCCCAGTCCCAATGTGCCAAAGCGACTGTTGTGACCAAAGGGTGGATGTGGTCCCCCTCTTTCTCCTGTGCAACTGCATAGGGATTAACAAACTTTTTTGCCATGCCACAAGACGCCGGGGTATGCCCATTTCTGCACTCCACTTACCCCGGCACCTTCATCACATCTCCACCAATGAGTCTTAGTCCCCCACACAAGTACTACAGTTGATAAAAGAGTCTGGATAAAATCTAACACAGTGAAAAAAAATTAAGCAGTTTCACATATTAATTTTACAACACTAAGAACATAAGAACAACTGAATTGCAAACAAACAGTGCTGCGTAGTTGTTGACCAGTTCCTGATTCATGGGCAGACTAGGCATTTTTCCATCCAGATGTCAGATGAACGTAAAAGAAGACAGGAAGTTATTTCCAATTGGCAGCTCTTTATACTGCTCCTATTTACAGAAATGATATCCATTGGCCAAAATGATACATACATAAATGTATCTGAATAAAAATGTGATGTCAAAACCCGTATTTTCATTATTTCCTTTTTACAAGCAGCATTCAGTTATAGTTCTCTTCATAGAACCAATGCCCTTGAGTTTTAACTACAGTATGTCATTGTTTGTGCACAGAACTCTGAGCACGGTTCTGATGGGACAATAGCTCATGCTTACCACTTGGAACACAAACTGCGATATAGTGGAATCTCCAAATCACTGGTTCCACAATGAGAACCACGCAGAAAGTTGTGCATAAAAAGAAAACAATTGAAAACACAGTTTTTCTCATCAGTATTTGTTCAGGTACAATTATATATGGCTCAAGGGGAGGTGAGCCTTTAAATTTCTGATACTGGGAACATTACCAAATGCCTCCAATTAGCACAAATTTCCTGTACCTTTTAATGACGGTAAAAAAACCAAAACAAAATATGGGGATGTGATGGTTACCAGACATCATACACTGAAATCTGGGCCCACAGCATAAATCTAGTCACTGTTACTGTGACATGTGGTCAATGAGTATGTAATGTCAAACAACATTTATGCAAAGGGTAGGTTGCTGGTAGTACAGGTGATGTGGAATGTGGCCATATCTAACCCATGCTGTCACAAGAACTATAGCTTGAAAATTACAATTTTAATGAACATTAGAGGCCAGATTTTCAAAAGTTTGCCTGGTTAAAATCCTTGTTTGACCATGCAACCCAGGATTTTTTTTTTTTTTTTAGTCTTTGGTAACCGGGTAAGGCCCACTAGGCACAAGTGCCTGTTTTCAGAGGCGACCTGGGAGCACTGGACGGTTAAGTGACTTGCTCAGAGTCACACAGTATGCAAGTGGAGGTTGTGAGAATCAAACTCAGGTCTGGTCTGCTGGATGTATCAAGCTCGTTCACACCTCGTTCTTCTAACCTCTAGGCTATACTGCCAGTCCAAATTGCGCGGAAGTCATGAACTGAAAAGCACGGTTGGCGTGGGCGATCATGGTTGGTGCATGGGCAAATTTTGGAAGGGGTGCACAATGCAAATTTAGTGGAGGTGTGCTGAATATTGGCAAAGTTCAATATTCAGAGTATCTGCACCATGCTAGGGCATTTGGCATGGCTCACTTGTGTGATGCAAATACTGTCGACGAACATACATATGAATATGCTAGCAGATTTAGCGCACGAGGTCTATCGTGTCTGCTCAAAAATGCAGCTCACAGTTCAGACAACTGCAGCTGCCCCCCCTGCCCTTTCCATCCCTCCTGCCAAATTTTCCCTCCCTGAGTTCACCACCTTGGTCAATTCTCTCTCTCTCCTTGTACCTTGCCCATGAACCTATCCCATCCCTTCTTAAAACTCCCCACTGAATCCAGCAAGATCACATCCTCAGGCAGCGCATTCCAAGCCGCCACCATCCTTTCTGTGAAGTAATGCTTCCTCAGCTCCCTCCTGACCCCCCGCCACCAGTTTCAGGCTATGTCCCCTCGTGGTCCCTTCCCCCTTCAATTTAAACATACCCTCAGTACTAATTTGTTTATGCCCTTCAAGTATTTAAAGATAAATTGCAGTGTTTTTAAAATGCTTTTACTGTATTTTATTTGCTCACCACAAGAACAACCACACTGTATATGCTGCAAGTAATGTGTAGGAACAGTAATTTCTCATGTTCAGATGCTGTTTTACTGCCTGACTTCTTTGAAGGTTTCACAGAAAATCCCTCAGACATTTTCAGACCAGCTGGCAGAATCTTGGGTGAGTGCTGATTCCATTCAAGCAACAATGACATCATTTTCCTCAAGGTCCTGGCAGCTCAGTATATCATATTATGACATTCAACTTACGGTGACATCAGCGGCTGGATGGCGGCTTAACTCAGAGCTCCATGCAGCCCAATGAACAATCCTTTAGCATTCAAAGCTAAAAAAGATGCAATCCCCAGCAAAAGTGACACAATGAAGAGTGCTTCTCACAAAGAACCCACAGACCACAGTGCAGAAGTTACACTGCATGCTACAGCAAGAAAAATGGGGTTCCTTACTGGAGATAGCGGGAGAGGAGCCAGGAGCTGAAATGGTGGGCCTGGAGGAAGAAGAATGCTCACAACTTGTCACATCCATACTTCAAATGGCTAAAACTGTTAAAAAAATTGACAGTACCCTCAACGAGCTACTAGAGGATATCAACAAAATCGAGCATAAGGTGGACCAGACAGAAATAGGCCTGACCAATGTCACTGAGCAGGCCGACCACCACGATCGATTACTCTGTACTTGCTGGCCAGAGAGAGAAAACTGACAAATAAGCTAGATGACCTTGAGAGTCAGAGTCGCCGGCAGAACATGCGGGTTTATGGTGTCCCGGAGGGCACCAAGGATGGAGCCAAAGATTTAGATGCCTTCCTGCAAGATGTACGTTGAGAGGCCCCGACTCTCCCACCAGATTACAACCTGGCCATGGATAGGGCTCATCGCTTGCTGGTATGGAGGCTGACGAATCCCGGGGCCTGACCTCGATCCTCTGTTGCTAAGCTCATCTCATATAACACAAAAGAGGAAATCCTAAAGTTAGCCTGGAGAAGAACTGCAATCTCTTATGGGGAACACTGAATCCAGATTGATAATGACTATAGCACGTTAGTCCAGGAGAACCGAAAGACTCTCTGGCCCATTATGAAGCAGCTACGGGCAAAAAATATTAAAGCCCAGATCCTCTACCCGGCTCACCTCAGAATTGAAACAGAGAGTGGCACAAAAGTATTTGAAGACCTTGTGTCAGCATCACAATATCTGCAGGGTGTTGGAGTCATCGTTCCACATTTAGTGAAAGAGAGGCCAGAGAAGGAGTCAATTTGTTTGGCCTCGTCAGTAGCCAGAAGATCCCCAGGTTTGAGTCAGTCTCACGAGAATGCCTCCACAGCATTAAGAGCGGACATTTGCTCCACGCTTAAACAGTATGGCTCTACAGTCTAAATTGACTCCATCATGGCAAGGGAGAGAAGGGGAAGATCAGACAATCCACCTGAAGCCTGGGCCAGCACTTCTAAACAAAAGCCCTGAAATGAAACCTAACACTGAGGAGGTAACACTCTTACAGGACTCCCCCTCCCCGGAAACTGCCTGGACCCACCAATAAGAACTTGCAGGTACTGTGCCCAGCGGGACTGAATCTGAGAGGAGGGCAGTGGAAGGGAATTGGGGGAGTTCAAAAAGAAAAAGTCTAACTGAAAGGGGTGCTCAAAATTAATCTTTGCTGTGTTAAAATTGGTACCTGGGCACCACTGCTCCCACCACAGTTTGGGGGGAACCTAGACTCCCGGCTTACTCGCATGGAGCAAACTTGAACTCAACACCTGAACTGCATCATTCTTGGATGTGCTGCCGGGAGCCTGGGGACTTCACAAGTGACTGGATCCTGAAGTGGCTTGGCCACTGATGGAGGCTCGATATATTTGAAGTACTTTTTGGGTACGGGGAAGGGTGGAATATGCCTGTAAATGTTCATAAAGCACCCTGAGACTTTGAAAGGGGGAAAAATATTTGCAATAGACAAAGTTATGGATGCACAATTTTAGAGAGGTGCACGGTTAACTTGGACCAGAGTATAATGATAGTAATTATTCCTCCTCTCTGTTTCACTTCGTAATTAAAGGGTGTATTAGAGTGTAAAAATAATCAATCTGAGGGGTATGATTTGGCCGTTATTCCTTCTGCTGACATTGGTTGCTTTCCAGGGGGAAGGGCTATGACCCGAGGTACTCGCCACAAAATGGAGTAATCCCACACCACACTTGGTGTTAAGAGTCAGTGAGAGGACTATAGCCGGCAGGGAGCCAGTACTACTTGCTGACCAAGGAAGTCAGAGCTTCTTAAGTTGGGAGTTTCCCCAACACAAACGCAACCTTTTCCATAACAGGAGGACCCAATTGACTAAACCAATACAAGGCACTCAGCCTAGAAGGGGGTCATCTGTGGTCCTCCCCTCAAAACAATCTTGCAAGGGACAAGGGAAAGGAGCCCAACTGGTGTTCCTCACCTATACCCCAAACTATAAATTAAGTTTGAAACTTCCAGCAAGATTCTCAGTAGCTGAAGACCAGTTAATAGAGTTTTTGAAGGTTATACTCCCACCTTGTGGAGATTGTGGGAATTGTTCTAACATTTTACAGTTTGGGAAATACATGTTGAATGGAAAGTTATATTTTCCACTGTTTATGAATCAAGAATGGCATAACTGTAAATTGATGAAACCTGACTTAAATTCTCAAGGCACTGAAACAGGCAAAATAACTTTAACAAGGAGTAGTAAACTGAAGTGTAGAAGGGTTGAAAAAGTTGAAATAAATAGATGCAAGGGGCTGGAGAGGACAGGGGACCCCCAACAGGACTGTGGCTTCTCTTACATTTTTAAAATGGCTACAATTAAAACAAACATTTTATCTTAAAATATCAATGGGATTAATCACCCCATTAAAAGAAAACAAATCCTGAAATGTATTCGGACCCAGAAATGTGAAATTAACTTCCTACAAGAAACACACCTAACCCCCAAAGAAGCCCAAAAACTCAAAACCAAGGAGTACCTGACCCTCTACTATGCTTCACTAGAAAAAGACAGAAAGAGAGGAATAGCCATAATACTGTTGGAAAATCTCCCATTCGAGGAAGTGGAAGTTGTGGCAGATGCAGGGGCCATACTTCATTCTAGTGGGAAGGTACAAGAGATGTGGATAAAAACTGCTCAACGTGTATGCCCCCCAGGGCCCTGGTCACCTTTTTTTTTCCCCAATTGTTTAGCCAGGAGTAGCACACTAGCTGAAAGGTTGTTTACAGGTGTGACCTGGAGAGCACTGGGAAGTTAAGTGACTTGCTCAGGGTCACACAGTATGCAAGTGGGGGGCTGTGGGATTCAAACCCAGGTCTCCAGATTTGCAGCTCAGAGCCTTAGACCACTGCGTTATACTACCTCCCTTTTACTCAGACCTGACACAGCTTGTGGCCCAGAAAGCAAAAGGAGTGATGATAGCTGGGGGAGACTGGAACATAGCCCTAAATAGATGATGGAACTCAACCACGGGTATCCCTACCCAAGAAAGAAGGGTTGCTACCCAATTCACCCAACTGATGAAGGACTCAGGTTTAGTAGATGTCTGGAGAGAATTATACCCAAATGCGAAGGATTACACATATTATTCGCTCAGGTATAAAATATATTCCAGACTAGACATGTTTTTAATATATAGTCCCCTAAAAAAAGTATTGTCCCATAAAAAATATTGATTACTCTGTGAAAGTAACTAAATATTTATCTGCAATGCTGTTTTAAAGAGGACAGGAAAAGATTTCTAATCTGCAGCTGTTTATGATGTTCCCATTTATAGAAATTATATCCATAAGCCTCAATGATCCATATCTGTGTTCCCACTTGCTGCTCGCCACGTCACCACCGGCAAATCCTCGAGCTGTGTGGCAAAATTTATGCCCCCTCTGAGTACCACGGAGGCGAAAAGAAGTCAGCCGCGGCCAGTTTTCACCACTCTCTCACCATGGACTCCTGAACTGCTGAGAGAGTTGCCAAAAAACCACTGGCTGCGGCGC
Source organism: Neoceratodus forsteri (assembly GCA_016271365.2). Classification (NCBI taxonomy): domain Eukaryota; kingdom Metazoa; phylum Chordata; order Ceratodontiformes; family Ceratodontidae; genus Neoceratodus; species Neoceratodus forsteri. Next base: position 335,949,039 of record CM028129.1, on the reverse strand, counting down.
CATGTTGAATCTCATGGAAACTTTGCGAGAGGTGGTGCAGTGACCTCCAGGATCGCTGAACTGCGCATGTCATGGCACCCACATGACCGGAGTCTTGGTGCGGAGGAGAGTCATGTCTGATTGGTGCAATTACACAAGCACTCTCCTCCGGCCAATCAGTGCGGCTATTCATGGAGACTTGGGAGGGCGAGTCACTCGGGCTGCGGCAGTGATAGGAAGCAGATGTGTTAGCAGTTCAGCGCTCCTGAAAATGATTGAGGGAGGTGAGGTGCCTACCAGGTGCCACGGCATGGAGGGATGGAAGGAAGATCCTGGGGATCACTGGGAAGGCAAGACGGGAGGGTGAGCTGGATGTCATTATCCACCTAGGTACTAATGACCTGGCAAATGGGGAGCCAAAGGAAGTTCAGGAAGAGTTTAGGAAATTGGGGAAGGGTCTCAAGCAAGTAGCTTATTCTGTCACTTTCTCAGAGGTACTACCTGCGAGAGGCAAGGGAGAGCATAGGAGTGCATGCACCAGGAACTTTAACTCATGGTTGAAGAACTGGTGCTGTGAGGAAGGGTTTGGATTCATTGGTGACTGGGGACCCACCTGGAGGATGGAAGTTTGTTCAAGCCTGACGGCCTGCATCCATCCTGGAGGGGAATCCACATCAATGATAAGTTTAAATGCTACATTGACAAGCATTTAAACCAGCAAAGGTGGTGGCAGGCCAGCAAGGAGGTACCTACTTGCTCACCCCCCACAGCTAGCAGTGGAACCAGTGAACCAGAGGAGTGGCTATCTCTTCAAAGCAGTGTGCAAAAGATGGAGATTAGTGCCCAAGAGGTGGATAGGCAGAAAGGGCAAATTCAGCAGAAGGGCAGACAGCAAGGAGAACCAGGGATAAAGGACAACCAAGGAAGGGCTGGAGTAGAACAGCCAAAACAGTCTAGGGAGGTCAAATCATGGAAAGCCATGTGTGCAAATGCCAGAAGCCTTAGCAACAAGATGGAAGATCTGAGGCTGTCATGGTGCAGTCAGACCTGGACATTGTGGCCATCACTGAACCCTGGTGTAATGATAACCACGACTGGGAGATGGCCATACCTGGCCACAACATATTCAGAAGAGACAGAGCAGGCAGGAAGGGAGGAAGAGTGGCATTGTATGTGAAGAATGACATAAGGGCCACAGAGATCCAGGAGGAACAAAATGGGGGAGAGATACTGTGGGTTAAGCTGGAAAGGAAAATGGGGACAGCCATCCGCACAGGTGTGGTCTATAGACCACCAGCCCAGGAGGAAGAAACAGATAGGAGTTGATACTAGCATCCAAAGGATGGCAGACAAGGGTGAGGTAGTACTGGTTGGAGACTTCACTATTCCAGACGTGGACTGAGCATCCCAGCAGCAGCATCAACTAGGAGCAGATTTATCCTGGACTCCCTTTAGGGTGCCTTCCTCAAGCAACTGGTCATGGAACCAACTCGGCAGAAGGCAATACTGGACCTTGTGCTCACAAACAGGGACAATGTGATGGGGAGCACCTGGGTAAAAGTGACCACCAGTCATTGTGGTTTGAAATCACAGAAAGAGCAGAACCAAACCACACAAAAACATGTATCCTGGATTTTAGGGGGGCAGACTTTGGGAAAATGGGGAGATACTTGAAAGAGGCATTAAGGGAATGGGACAGGAATCAGGGTTGAGGAACAGTGGGCAGTATTTAAAATGGGGATTACAAGAACAACAGAATTATGCATTAAGCAGGTTAGCAAGAGGAAAAGGAAGAGGAGACCATTATGGTTTTCCAAAGAGGTAGCAAAGAAAGTGAAAGCCAAAAAGATTGCATTCAGGCAATACAAAAAGACACAGGCAGAAGGGGATAGGGAGAAGTACCAGGAGAAGCAGAGGGAGGCAGGGAGGTCAGTAAAGGAAGCCAAAGCTCAGACAGAAGAACACATTGCAAAATCAGTGGGTAGAGGGAACAAAACCTTTTACAGGTACATAAGTGAAAAAAGAAAGACAAAGGGAGGGATAGTGAGACTGAAGGGGGAGGATGTGGGCTGCGTGGAGGATGACAACAGTAAAGCTGACATATTGAACAGGTATTTCTGCTCAGTCTTTACTGAGGAAGAGGAGGGTAATGGGTCTGAAGGGAGTACAAGGGGTGAGAATGGTGCAGAAATGGACACAAGTCCCTTTACACGAGAAAGGGTCCTGAAGGAACTGGAAGTAATAAGAGTTGATAAAGCAATGGGGCCAGATGGGGTGCACCTCCAGGGTCCTTAAAGAGCTAAGAGAGGTGGTGGCTGAACCTCTGGCTATCCTGTTTAGCCGATCACTGGAAACAGGGGAGGTACCCAAAGACTGGAGGACAGCAGATGTAGTCCCCTTATACAAAAGCGGAATAAAGAGGAAGCAGGGAACTACAGACCAGTCAGCCTCACCTTGGTAGTGGGGAAGATCATGGAAGCACTACTGAAGGAGAGATTGGTGGAACATCTGGTTGTCAATGGACTACAGGACCCAAGGCAGCATGGTTTCACCAGGGGGAGGTCATGTCAGACCAACCTCGTTGAATTTTTTGACTGGTTGACTAGGGAGGTGGATCGGGGAGGGCAGTGGACATGGCCTATCTGGACTTCAGTAAGGCCTCTGACACTGTGCCACATAGAAGACTACTACACAAACTGGGGAATATGGGTGTGGGCAGGACAGTAGTGTGGTGGGTAGGTAACTGGCTGGGTGGCAGGACACAGAGGGTGGTGGTAAATGGCTGTCACTCCACAGAGGGAAGAGTGAACAGTGGGGTACCACAGGGATCAGTGCTGGGACCGGTCCTATTCAACATCTTCATCAGCGACATTGCGCAGGACCTAGAAGGCAGAATTTCACTGTTCGCTGATGACACAAAGCTCTGTAACAGAGTAGATACACCAGAGGGTGTAGACAGAATGAGAAGGGACCTGCAGAAACTTGAAGAATGGTCAGGGGTTTGGCAGTTGAAATTCAATGCAAAGAAGTGCAAGATAATGCATATAGAAACATAGACTTTGACGGCTGATAAGGACCACTTGGTCCACCCAGTCTGCCCATTTCCCTACCTACTGGATAAGCTGCAGATTCTAGTTAACCAACAGCCTATTTCCTGCAACCCCCACTATAATTGCCTTATGTCTGTCCCATGCATGTTTGAATTCCTCCACTGTTTTAGACCCCACAACCTCTCCAGGAAGGTGGTTCCATGCGTCCACCACTCTCTCCGTGAAAAATAATTTCCTCACATTACCCCTGAGCTGTCCCCCCTCTAACTTTAAATTGTGCCCCCTTGTTCTTACACATCTCTTTTTCTGAAAGATGCTACCCTCCTGGACTTTGTTGATTCCCTTGAGGTACTTAAAAGTTTCTGTCATGTCCCCCGTCCCTCCTTTCATCAAGGGTATACATATTAAGCTCTCTCAGTCTCTCTTCATATGGTTTCTGATGTAGACCTTGCACCATTTTAGTTGCCCTCCTCTGGACTGCTTCCATCCTGTCTATGTCCTTGCGTAGATGAGGTCTCCAAAACTGCACGCAGTACTCCAGATGGGGTCTCACCAACTGTCTGTATAGAGGGATAACCACTTCCCTTTTTCTACTTGTGATGCCCCTCCCTATGCATCTCAGTATCCCCCTGGCTTTCCCTACTGACTTCTCACATTGCATACCCACCTTTAGGTCATCTGATATGACTACACCCAGATCCCTTTCCATTATTGTTGTTGTTAGTACCTCCCCTGCTATTGTGTACTCTTCTCCTGGATTTTTATTTCCCAGGTGCATTACTTTGCACTTCTTTGCATTGAATCTAAGTTGCCATATGTCTGACCATTCCTCCAACCTTGCCAAGTCCCTTCTCATCCTTTCTACCCCCTTGTGTATCAACTCTGTTACAGATCTTTGTGTCATCCGCAAAGAGGCATACCTTTCCTTCCAGACCCTCTGCAATGTCACCTATAAAGACGTTAAAGAGGACTGGACCCAGTACTGAGCCCTGAGGTACTCCACTAGTAACCCCCCTTTCTTCAGAATGTGTTCTATTCACTATTACCTTCTGTGTCCTGTTGTGCAGCCAGTTTGCCACCCAGGCTACCACCCTGGGACCCACTCCCAGGCTGGCTAACTTGATTATTAATCTTTTGTGCGAGACTGTGTCAAATGCCTTGCTAAAGTCTAGGTAGGCCATATCCACAGCCCCTCCCTGGTCTATTACTTTGGTCACCCAGTCAAAGAAATCGATTAGATTTGTCTGACATGACCTTTCTGCTGTGAATCCATGCTGCTTTGGGTCCAGTGCCCCGCTGGCCTCTAGGTACTCAACAATTCTTTCTTTCAGAAGTGATTCCATCATTTTCCCCACCACTGAGGTCAAACTAACAGGTCTGTAGTTTCCTGCTTCTGCCTTGCTCCCACTTTTGTGAAGGGGGAATCACATCTGCCCTCCTCCAGTCCTCAGGTATCACCCCATCTTCCCATGATTTGTTAAAAAGTGTGGTTAGTGGTGTCACTAGGTCCTCCCTTAGCTCCCTATGGGGCACAAAAACCCTGGCACAATATATCAGTTGGGTGGGGGGTGAGGATATAGCATGCACCAAACAGGAAAGGGATCTTGGGGTTATCATCTCTGATGACCTCAAGGTAGGGAAACAGTGTGACAAGGCAGCAGGTAAAGCAAATAGGATGCTGGTATGCATAGGCAGGGGCATCAGCAGCAGGAAAAGGGAGGTCATAATTCCGCTATACAAGACACTAGTGAGGCCCCACCTGGAGTACAGTGTACAGTTCTGGAGACCATACCTATGTAAGGACATAGACAGGGTACAGAAGGTTCAGAGGAGGGCAACAAAGATGGTGCATGGATTGCATCACAAGTCCTATGAAGACAGGTTGAAGGAACTGAACATGTACTCCCTGGAGGAGAGGAGGGAGAGAGGGGATATGATAGAGACATACAAGTATCTCACAGGGAGGAACAGGGTGCAGGAATACACTATTTTTGAGCGAAAAAGATGTACCAGGACTAGAGGGCATGGGATGAAGTTGGAGGGAGGATGATTCAGAGGAAACATGAGGAAGAATTTCTTCACAGAACGGGTGGTGGACAAGTGGAACACCCTGCCAGAGGAAGTGGTGGGGGCTGAAACAATCACGGGATTTAAGAATGCATGGGATAGACATAAAGGAATTCTGGAGGTCAGGGGTAAGGGGCAATAGACTTCTAGGAAAACATAAACTGAACTTACAAGCTCAAATGGGCAGACTGGGTGGGCCATAGGCCCTTATCTGCCGACACTGTCTATGTATCTATGTACCTGATTTTTCTACTTTTTTCAGCCAGACTTAATATATTGGGTAGGCAGGGAAGCAAATCAGAAACAAGGCATCGACGATTTGTTTAAAATAAATGGGGATAAAAACGTGTTGTGCTCCAAGCCATAAGGAAGCAGATAGATGGGGGGACGATTTCTCTATAGAATGATGAAGGAATCAGCTCTTGAAAGGCAGTAAACAGTGAGAATCAGAGGGGATATACCTGGTACTTGTGCAAAAAAAAAAGAAAGAAAACAGAAAAGGTGGATGAAAAAGAAAAGTATTGAGACCTATTTAGAAGAAGGGGAATAAAAGGCACTTAGTTTCTGTGAACAGACTACAGAATTTACAGAAGCCTGTAAATTGAAAATGCATAAATTATCAGGCAGGGGATTTAAGAGAGAGAGAAAAGATAGATGAAAAGACAAAACAGGACATAAAAAACTGGACACACAACTGACTGTGCAACACCATAAAGATAAAGCAGAACAGAAGCCCCTGAAATAAGGGGAGATCTGACTGCTGTGACAAATTATATGGAGAGAAGTACAAGGGGGAATTATAGTAGAGAAGTCATAACGTTTGAAAATAAACAAGTGAAGCAGGATAATAACAACTGGTGCCACAGAGATTGATGTGCAACTGATTATATGAGAAGCAGAAGCCCCTGAAATAAAAGGAAACGACAGATAATATGAGAAGTAAAAACAGAGGCTACAAGACAGAAGCAAGCTGAAAGAAAAGTCAGAAGTACAGAGCAAAATACAATCAGGGCACATGACAAAGAAATTTCAGAAAAGCAGGAGTCAAACTAAAAAAGTCTATGAATATTCTGAGTGAGGCACTAATAGAAAAAGCTTTGAAAAGACGAATAAGACAGTTTGAAGCAGGAAATGACCACTCCTGGCTATCTCCGGGGGTCCCTTGCCCTGAGACCTGGGAACCAATCCTTGGCTACCTCCGCCGAAGGTGCTACTGTGGGACGGTGGTGGCCAACGGCCTCTGCCCTGCCTGGACAAGGGCCAGAGCACCCCAGGGAAGGGTGGGGCACAGGCCAGCTTCTAAAGTCCAGACAGCAAGGAAATCTGCCTCTTGCTGTCTGGACATCGCCTCAGGAGAATTCAGTCTTCCAGGAGCATCTTCAAGGTGGGCTTGGGAAGTCTGGGGCCTGCCAGGCTTGCCGGCCTATTTGGCCTGGAGCTGGCTATTTCCTTGGGTTTTTGGGTTGGGGGCCGGCTAGGCATCTGCTGTTTTTTTGTACAATATAATAATAATATTCCGTCTTTCGGATGAGGCATTAAACCGAGGTCCCATCTGCCTGGATTGGTGGTAGTTCAGGTGAATGTTAAAGATCCCATGGCACTTATTGAAAAGAGTAGGGGAATTTTATTGATAATAAATTGGACGTCATTACAGAAGAAAAACAAAACACAGGTCAACAATTAGAAAAAACAAGCCAAAATCATGTAACAGAAAATAAGGCATCACAATTTTTCCACAACAGTGTAGCTTGAAAACTAGGGTAAACTAAAAAATCATTTTTCTTAACAGAACATAAAGCTGTGCGAATATTGCAAAGGACCTCACTTTTTAGAATAGTTTTTTGGTGTAAAACTAATAAACATCTTGCCTGCCATATATGATATCGAACAATAGCAAAAATCACATACAAAGTATCTTCGTGGTACCTGTCATTGAGCAGATCATTGGTGCAAAACATAATATGTTCATAGGAAATTGTAGAGAGCAAAGGCTCTGACCAATCAACAGCTAATGTAGACCAAATTTCTAAGGAAAACGGACATTCACAAAACAGATGTTGTTGGGTTTCAAAAATATGGAGACAAGAAGTTCTAGGGCAGTACCTCAAATTCAAAGCTTTATGCTTATGATTATTATTAACCCCTAGTCTGTCATAGTTACTTAACCAAACCATGTCCCATAAATAGGGTGGCAACCGCGGATTTTGAAGTTGATGGAGTACCCAAGGGAGACGTTTAGGGGGCAGAATGAAAAAAACCTCTTCCTGGGCCTCCATCCTCCAAAGTCTATTATATATCATTAATCTAGATAAGATACAGAAGTCCTGAGGAGAAGGCTCCGGTTAAAGCCAGCTTGAAACTCTCTTTCCATAAGCAGGGATTACTTGGGATTTAGTAATAACTCCCTTATAATGAGCGTTTCAATTGTCTAAACAAAAAGAAAACCACGCCAAAAAATAGGGTTTCCAAAAGACATCCCCAGGTTTTGAAACTTTCCCATAATTATAATTGAAAAAAAGGCTGTAAAAGGAAGCAACAGGGTGGATCATATTGATACCACCTTCTTTTATTGGCCTGTATGTAAAACCTCTTTTAATGGGGTTCAATCTAGATCCCCAAAAACCCTTAAAAAAAATCCCATTCAATTTAGTAAACAAAGAGATAGGCGGCGGAAACACATAGCTAAGATATAAAAAAATCGGGGTAACCAAAGTTTTAAGTAGCACAATCCTTTTCTTTTACCAATTAAATGACGTTTCCAGCTATTAATCAAATTGTCTGCTTTCTGTAAGCGAAGTTCCAATTGTACACTTGCATGTTATCACGGCCAAAAAAATTCCCAAATATGGAAAGGCTTCAAGGAAACAGAAACTCCGCATAAAGGCCTGTGTTGGAAGAGAAAGTCATGCCCTAGTGGCAACATATACTTTTAGTAAGGTTTATTTTTGAACCAGAAACTGAAAAGAAAGTTTGAAGGACCTGAACAATAGCCTCCTGCTTTGTAGAATAATCAACAGCCAAAATTAGATCATCAGCATAGGCTAATGTTTTAATTGGTGGAGAGGAAGGGGTACAAAGTAGTCCGACAATATGTGGACTAAGAAAAATAGTTCTTAGAAGAGTATCTATGTAAAAATTATACAATAGGGGACTTAGCGGGCATCCCTGTCGGACACCACAGGCTAGTGGAATAGGACGTCCTACCCAACCATTGACGTTAGGCCGTATCACAACATCTTTGTATAACAGGCGGATCCAGGAAAGAAAACGTACTGGAAACCCAAAAGCTGTCAACACCTGAAATAGGTAGTCATGAGAAACTTTATCAAAAGCTTTTTCTTGGTCCAAACTTAATATCCACCCAGAGACAGCTTTTTTATCTCCTAAAGCGAATATTTCGCGTAATAAAATAAGATTGTCATAAGGATATCGTCCTGGGATACCACAGGTTTGTGTAGAACTGATCATATGGGATGCTAAATTAAGCATTCTAGATAGTAAAACTTTGGCAAGAATCTTGTAATCAACGTTTAACAGACTGATGGGTCTCCAGTTATTAATATCAGAGGGATCCCCTTTCTTTTTGAAAAGTAGAATTAGTAAGGCTTCTTTCATTGAGGTGGCCAAAGTATCACAGCGTAACATTTCATTATAAACTATTGTTAATACAGGGACAAGATCTGTGGAAAAAGTTTTGTAAAAATGTGAGGTCAACCCGTCTGACCCCGGGGCAGAATGTGGATTTAAACTATTTATAGCTGACAATACTTCCTGTTCACTAATATCAGAAGACAACTTGTCTTGATCGGAGTTCGAAAAGCTGGGGTAATGTCAATAATTTAAGAAAGGTTCAGCATTAGCCAGGTCAGCTTTGGTACCAAACATATTAAAGACATGATTCTCTACATGTTGAAGCAGTCCTTTAGGTGTCGTAATTAATTCCCCCGACTGGGATAGGAAAGAGGAAACTAGTTTAGTGTCAATTCTATCTTTGCAGGCTCTAAAAGAATCCAAACAACCTTTAGTGACTCGAGTGCCAAAGCGAGCTTCCTGACCTAAAGAGTCAGCTCGATTATACTGGAACAACCTCATTTGAGCACTGATCTCACTGATTTGTGAGCTAAAATCATGATTAGTGGAGCTAGCCAAAGAAATTAAATGCTGTAGTTGATGCCTTAAGGTTAAATAAGTCAAATGTCTGGTATTTTGTTTATCAGCCGCTTTTTTTTGGAAAAGCTGTTTCCAACTCTGTTTAGAGGCCTCCCACCAGTCCATCCCAGTATCATAAAATTCAGCCACAGACAAACGAGCTAGAAACTCTTTACGCCAAAGTTTGAGAAAAAAGGAATCATTTAGTAAAGAGTCATTGAGGCGCCTAAACTAGCTTTCCTACACCTCGGGCAGAAGCCCAAGAAACGAAGCACAAAGCAACATGGTCTGAAAATTCAATTCCCACAGTGTTACAAGAAAGTAAAATCAAAACCTTGGACAGAAAGATGAAATCAATCCTAGTGTGCAAAGACCCCTTGAAAAATGTAAACCCTCCAGACTTGTGGAAATGCCTATATGCATCCACAAGCCTAGCCGTGGAAACTATAGTATTTAAGGCTATAGAATCACAAAAAAGTTTGGAAGTCTGAAGGCCTCGATCAGATTGATGTAAGCCACAATTGAAGTCACCAACCCATAAAAGTAATCTGGAGGTGAAAAGGTAGGGCTTAATCAGATGGAAAAGTGAAACCCTCTGAGCTTTAGTTTGGGGGGCGTAAGTCCCTATCAACCGAAACCTCTCAGAATTATAAGAAAAGTCCAGCAACAAGGCTCTGCCAGGGGAAATATCTACTAGTCTGGATACCCGAAATTCAGAATTGGAAAATAAGATCCCAATTCCGACACAAGTGTCTGGTCCAACAGACCAAAAAGAGGGTCCAACAGTCCATGCCTTCGAGGCCTGAAATAGTTCCCCATGGGTTTTTAATCTGGTATCGACTAAGCAGAAAATATCACAGTTGAGGTCTGAAAGGGTTAAAAAATCCACCCAGCTTTTTTCCCTTTAATACTATTCACATTCAAAGAACAGATATTTAGGAAGACATAGTTAAAAGTGGATGGAGATTTACCTCTCCGCCGTTGCCTAGTACGCTTGGCTATTGGGTCAGTGTCAGCCCCATCAGCCCCTTCAGGGAAGGAAAGAAGAGAGGAGGTATCAGTATCCTCCCCCCCAGAGTCTTTGTCAGAAAAGTCAGTAGCTAAAACCACAAATTTGTTAGGGGTTTGCCAGGTATGAGAAGAGGTATCCTTACTATGAACAGCCACAGCAAGGCCCTTCCTAGTTCGTTTGTGGGTGACAGTAGTAAAACTAGAAACTTCTACTTTCAAACTTATTTGGGGGGGGGGCATAGCATTCTCTATACTATAGGAGTGGTAACAGGAGGAGAGACAGTAGAAGCAGTAAGAGATATTCCTTGTAAAGGAGTTTGGGAACCTAAAGCAGGGACTGTAGGAGGATTGTCGGAAGTAACTACCGGTAAAGGTGGGGAAACAATGTCTAAGGTAGAAGAGGCTAAGTTATGAGCGTGTAATTGTTGAGCAACAGTAATAAGACCGTCATGGGAAGGGCAATCGTCCCTATTGTGAGAGGCCCAAGGGCATCGGCCATAAGCATGACCAGTTCCCTCACACAAGTTACATTTAAAGGAATTGGAACATTTAGCAGAAGCATGACCAAATTCAAAACAGTGACTGCATTTAAGAGTGTCACAAGCAGAGCTCAAGTGAGTGCGTGCATCACACTTAAAACAGGACTTTGGCTGCCCAGCATAGAAAATGAAACCCTTGTCTTTACCTAAATAAAAAAAATTAGGCAAATGTTTTGGGCCAGTATTAGTAGGAAAGAGTTTAACCCTCACCCTCCAACTACCATCCCAAATTTGTTCAGTGTCAAGGTTAGGGACAGGCCTATTCAAAACCTCACACCGCTTGTTCAACCAAAATAAAATGTCTTCAATATGAACACCCTCATTTTTAAAAACAACAGTAACATTACGTATAGCTGGCTTAGTAAGGGGAATGGCTTGAATAGGGGACCAGACAGGTGTAGATTGTAGTTTTTCATATTGAGCCCAAAACCTATCAAGCCCAGACATTTGCTTGAAACTAATATCAAAATTTGAATTACCAATATTAATTAACGCAAAAATCTCTGAAGAAAAAAAATCATTGACCCTTTAAGAAGGGTTTTGGCAATATACAAACGGTCAGGGGGGAGTTCCAAACCACCCTTATAAAGTAATCTAACTGCATTTCTTCTCGGTGCAGGCTCACCTTTGGAGGAAAATAAATCAGCAAGTTTAAAATTATTACCATGAGATACATTAGCAGTTGCATGCAAAGTAGGTCCTGAAGAAACAGTTTTGTCCTTCCAAAGCAGAAGCAGCTTTAGAATTAGTAGGAGTAGCACAAGAACTGGAGGAACTAGTAGTAGTTTGAGGACAAGACACACTCCGGGGTTCGTTGGAGCTCATACAGTCCTTAGTAGTAGATTTTCTAAGCATATTTAAGTATATGGGATCCTGGAATCTGGGGTCCAAACCCTCCAACTCCCTTCTCCCATCCTGCATTTTGTAGCGCTTTGTCTGGAGACCAATCCGTTTGGGTATCCTGGCTGGGCTTAGCTTTTGTGGAAAAAAGAACTTCCACGTTTAGACCAGCCTGGTTCTTGAGTGGCAGAGAAAAAAAACACAGAGGGTTGCTTAGAGGCAGAAACAGATTCAGCAGGTATGCATGAGTCACTTACAAGTGAGGAGACATCGCTAGGCAAGGCAGTAGCAAGAGGTTTACCAACATGTTGCGGCAAGTCGGCTGCAGGAACGGGCTGGAGGCTGTCGGCAATCGAGGTCTGTGGTTTCACCAACGCGGAAGAGACTGAGGTGAAATCCGCCTGTAGGATGTCGACTGGGGGCTTTCCAGAGTCGGCGTCGCAGGAAAGAGGGCTGAGAATAGATGACCGCAACGATGCCTGCGCAGAAGACGCTATCGCAGTGTCCAGAAGCTGCAATTGCAGGACTAACGCCAGTCGCTTCTCCTGGAGGCTGGAAACAGGAGAAGGAGCCCCAGCCTGAACAGGTACAGCAGAAATTTCATCGCTAGGCAGAGCAGTAAAAACGGAGTCCGATTCCAGTATAGTCGTCCTGCTTGTAGCAGCAACATCCAAACGTTCTTCTGAGGCCTCTAGGGAAGGTAGCACAGAGGAGGAGGCCCACTCCCCTGAGCTAGTAGCATCCATCTCTTCCAGGGGGATCATGCGAACTGGCCATCTTGCAGCCAGCGCAAAGGCTCCACCTACACAGAGTAGGGGAATTTCCCCGGTGTCCTGGCCAAATTTCCCTCATTCACTAAAAATACCACCAACAGCTTAATCTGGTTCAAGGTCAGTTGGCATTCATCTGTATGCCCCTCCCCCGGGTCGTGCCTGAAAATAGGCAGGATTTGTCTAGTGTACTTACCCGGTCAACAAAAACTAAATAAATAAATGTAGAGTCGGCTTACGGAGCGACCCAAAGGAGAAATTACAGTGCTGGTTACAGTAGTGATATTAATTTTAGTGCGGGCAATTTGTCCATTTGCGAGCACCCTGCTATCCCCTACCCCTCCAGGCAGTGTTTCTGCCATGGTCCCCTCACCTGATTGCCTGCTCAGTTACTATCGGCTGGCAGCAGCTCTCGTCCAGTGCTTTCTGGTGGGCTCCTCACTGGGTGGCCTCTCCTCTGTTGCTCGCGTCATGCTTTTCCTTTTTTCCTGGTGACCTTCCAGCTCGGCCCCAGTGCAGTCTGGGACCCGGGCCGGTCATCTTGGGGCCATCCCCTTGCCACAAGGGACTCGACTGAGGGGGGGAAGGCTGCCTCCAGTGCAGCGGCAGTAAGTGCTTTCTCCCGCCAGTCCAGGCAGTGTTTTTCATCACCAGCAGCTGCACTCGGAGGGTTGGCGTGGGGAAGGGATCCAAAACGTCTTGGGCCATTTTCCCCTGGTGATTTCTCTGTCTTCTGGCTTGTCTACTGGGATGCTGGCCATGGGAGGCTCCTTTGCTGGCCTGTGTTAGGGATCCCACCGGTCCTCACTGGGGCATGGTCGCGGAGGATCTCGTGCAATTTCTCAGTCACCATCTTGCCGGGGGACCAGCAAAGGTATACAGCTGTCTCACATCTTGCATGGTCTCGCGAAATTGTGGTGACCTTCTTGCCTGTTTTTTTTTCCTGTCCTCTCTTTTCATTTCGGCACCATAGGCTAGTTTCAGCCTTGGTTTCCGCCCTGCTCAAAAAAAAAAAAAGAAACCCCCACAGGAAAACACAAGCTGCTAGTTGTTATGAAGACCGAGTTTGTCATAGCCTCACTGCTGCAGTTTTCATCCGTCCGTTGTGACCTGAGGTTGTTTTGCAGGGATTGGGGGCTTTTCCCAGGAGCCAGGAGTTGCATGGGGGCAGGTTCACAGGCTCCTTTGGTAGGGATGGGCGTGGCAGAGGGCCGGCTCCACAGCAAGGTTGGCAGGCCGGTCCCGCTGAGCTGGGCAAGGCACGTTCGGGGGTGCTTGGGTTTTCACAGAGAGGTTTTAGGGGGATGCCTCACGTTTGGGGGGGAGGGAGCCCCTCAAAAAAAAAAAAGATATATCTTTTCCTTTTCGGGTTTCTCATGACCCATATAAAGAAACCCCCTCCAACAGCAGCCTTCTATTTCAAAGGCTCCAAATTAAACAGCAAAGGGAGCAAATACAGTACCTGAAAGGTTTTAGGAGCACTATAATCAAGGGATGTTTTTTGGCTGTACAGATTCTTCAGCCACCTACCTGCCTACGTAACACGAGCAGCATGAGTTCAGGTGACAGGCATGTGGATCAGGGGAGCGAGAAGGCCATGGCCTCCGCGGACTCCAGTTCACAGGAAGTTGCCACCTCGGAGTTTAAGGAGGCGCTGCAGCGGTTGGTGGTGCTTGGGGGCCCCAACTGGCTGCAAGTGGCGTTGCAGGAGATTCCGGGTCAGGGGGCAGGTGAACGCAGCACATCACGCCCAAGCAAGCATGTTAGGAGACCCACGGCTAAGATGGTGGAGGCCTTGGCAGCAGCAGGCCGGAAGAGGACAGAAGGAGTCCTGAGGCAAAGGGTGACAGTGCGTGGTCCAGAAGTTATCAACGTCGATCCCAGCCAGAGGTAGAAGGGGCCACTGCAGGCCCAAGGAATGCAAACACATTGTCCCATTTGACTGGAAGGGGTGAGTATATTGGCAGCACAGCTGACAAGGGCATCCCGGTGTTAAGTCGGGAGACAGAGCCCAATAGTCAGGGGGAGTTTCTCACCTTGGATAGAGAAAAGGGGCACCAGGAGTCAGGGCTGAGACCCGTCTGTGGCTGGGCACTGGGAGCTTCTGCCAAGAGGCTCCACACCAGGCACGCCTTACAAAAAGCAAAAGGGTTTTGCAGGGCTCCCCAGCCCAGGTCTACGGGCCCTTCACAGGAGGTTGTGGGAAATTGAGAAATTTGAATTATTAAGTGGGTTGTTTTGTTTTTAGAAATGTGTTGGTGTTTGGGGCCTGTAAGGTGCAACTACTCGGGCGATGTCCTCAGGACTTCATCCTTGAGCTCCAATGCTGTTGTGGAGCCTACTTTGAATATGAGGGTTTTGGGATAGATTGGGAGGGGGGCGGCGGGGTGTCCCCCGAGTGGCTGCCGGTGTGTCCGGGATTTGGGTGGTGAAGTCAAGGAGACGCCCTGGGGTGAAATGGGGACTTGAACGAGGTGCGCCCTGTCTGGTTCCCATTCCCAAGGGTTCCAGTGGGTAGGCAGATGACTGGACCAGCTGCTTCACCTCATCCTACTTGGGTTGTGATGTGCAATGCCAGATCGATAAGGAACAAGAGAGCTATAATGGTGGACTTGATATTCTCTGCCGATCTGGCTTGCATCGTGAAGACCTGGCTGGATGAAAATGCTGCCCCGGTCTTTAAGGGGAGTATACTCAGAGGAACTTTTGGTGGTACTGGACCTATCGGGTGTTGGGCAGCTTGTGCGATTGGGTCAGAGGAGGCAGTAGCAGCCTATAATGGGGCGGTTGGTGCGGCCTTCGAGACAATCGCACCCTTATATGTCCGACCCCTGTCTACTCATCGGAGATCTCCCTGGTATGATAAGAACCCCCAAGGTTTAAAGACTAGGGATTGGAGGTTAGAAAGGCGCTGGAGGAGATCTGGTCTGGGGGAGGACAGATTGACCCTGAGAGCACATTATGTGCATTATCAGGGGGCAATCTCCCGTAAAAAGGTGGATTTTCTGTCTAGGGAGATTGCTACAGTGAGAAACAGACTGGCTCAGCTCTTCCGCACAGTGGACAGGTTATTACATCCTACCTGTCTTTGTGTTGAAGGGGTAAATTCGAGTGAAAGGTGTGCGGAGCTGGCTCTGATTTTCGATGACAAGGTGTCCTCCATCAGGGCTGAGGTCTCGTCGAATGTCTCTCGAAAGGGCTGCAGGGTCTGGCCTGAGTTGAATCAGAGCACTCCTCCTGTGTGGGATGAGTTTGAGCTGATTGGGGCTGGCGGGGTGGTGGAAATAATCTCTAAGCTGCAGTCAACCTACAGATTCAGGTCCAACTCGCCTTTTGGTGGAATGTTTGGGCCTCATTGGTCCTGTAATTGCTGGGGTAGTCTGGAGTTCTTTAAGGAGTGGGATCTTTCCTTTAGCCTTGAAAGAGGCTTTGGTTAGACCCCTGTTGAAAAAAACATCTTTGGACCCAGACTGCCTCAGCAATTACCGACCTGTTTCGAATCTCCCATTTTTAGGGAAGGTAGTAGAAAAGGTGGTGGCCATTCAGCTGGAGAGACATCTCACTGCTTCCTCTGCCTATGACCCTTTCCAGTCTGGGTTCTGAGTAGAGCATAGTACAGAGACGGCCCTAGTGAGGGTGCTTAATGACCTCCTGATGGCGAGGGATCGAAGGGACCTTACCATCTTGGTCCTGCTAGACCTCTCTGCGGCGTTTGACACCGAGGACCATGAGGTGTTACTTGACCGATTGAGGTTTTGGTGTGGCCTGTCCGGAAATGTCATCAACTGGTTTAGGTCATACCTTACAGACAGAGTGCAGAGGGTGACCATGGGAATTTTCTCATCAAACCCAAAGCCTCTGGGCTGTGGTGTTCCGAAGGGGTCAGTTTTATCGCCTCTTTTGTTCACGGTGTATATGCTGCCACTGGGGGACATTATCAGGCAGCATGGGCTGGGTTTTCACTGCTTTACAGATGATACACAGCTATATGTGTCCTGTATTCCCAATAGCCAGGTGTCAGACTTGGTATTTAACAGCTACCTTGAGGAAATCCAGACATGAATGACTCACAATTTGCTTAAACTAAACCCAGACAAGACTGAGGTACTGGTGGTGGAGTTGGGTTGTCAGGATGGAGGGGGAGTATTACATTACCCCTTGAACTTGTGTTGGAGGGTGTGCCTTTAGCCCTGTCTAGGCAGATGAAGAATTTGGGAGTAATACTGGATGGTGGTCTGACACTTGAAGCACAGGAGTCGGCCATGGTGAGAACCGGGGTTTACCATCTCAGCAATATTGCCTGAATTCGAGCCCTGATCCTGCCTGATGACCTGCCCACACGGGTGCATGCTTTCATCAGGTTAGACTACTGCAATGCCCTGTATCTAGGGATATCTGGAGGCAACCTCCGCAGACTGCAGCTGGTGCAGAACGCGGCAGCAAGATTATTGTTGGGGGTGAAAAGATGCGAACATATCACCCTGGCGCTCCGTGAACTGCACTGGCTGCCAGTTTGGTGGAGGGTTGTCTTCAAGATAGGGCTGTTAATCTATAAATCCCTGCACAAGAGGGGCCCAGTCTATTTGCAAGAGCTCTTTGTGCCGTACCACCTGGCCCAGGCTCTCCGTTCTGCCGGGGGTGGCCTCCTTGGAGTTCCCAGGGTTAGGCTGTGGCATTCTGGTGATCGGGCGCCTGTAGCGGCTGCGCCTACCCTGTGGAACTCCTTGCCTGGTTATCTTAGGGAGGCTCCCACAGTGGAAGCCTTTAAGAAGGGCCTCAAATCATATTTATTTAATCAAGCTTTTAACTGAAGGGGTTTTATAAAAATAGTATATTTTGTGATGTTTAGTTAAGCTGTTGCTTTTAGTTATATTTTCTATATTGTTGTAGTTTGGTTTTAGATTTGTATTATTGTATGGTATATGTTATGTGTGTCATATTATACAGCACCCAGAGTCCTTGGAGATGGGTGCTATATAAATAAAATATCTATCTATCTCTCTACAAGCTCTGGGGTGCTGCTACCGACAGGGTGCCTTAGCAACTTCTCTGGGCACGTGGCGATGTCACTCTTTGGTTTCCCCAGTGCTTCTCGGGGAGGGGCACAGCATCAGTAGTACAGGGTGTGGGGGGGGTACAGGTTCTGCCCTACCGCCAGTGGGGCAGGGGTGGCCTCTGGCCCCTTGGGGGAGTCAGCAGTTTTTTGGTAGGGGTAACATAGCAAATAATATGGCAGTTGCCCAACCATTCCCTCCCAATCCCAGGACTCCAGGGGCTCAATGGTCGCCGGAAGGGATGGGTGGACAGCATGGCCACCCAAGTGCCCTGATGGCAGGGGAAGTGGTTGCGAACAATGCAATCCATGCCCCTGCACCAGGCCACATCAACCAAGGGGTTTGCCAGGTGTGGGGGCTGCCTGCACAGGTGGAGGTCTCCGCACACCTTGGGGCTAGCCAACTGCTACCTGCAGGGCCAGAAGCTGCTCTTGCACCAGGGGCGGAGGTCACCCCTTCCACAGCCATGACACAGCAAATTGAACACTGGGTGTATTTGAGGGTGGACGACCCCATGGATACCCACTTGTCCACTACATTCAAGGAAAAGATTTGTAAAGGGGAATATATCAAGATATTTGAGCTCCTGCACAGGGAACTTCCCGATGTGGGGGATAAGAATAGGGTCAAGCAGGAGAAGTTGAAGCGACTGAAGGTATCCCACACATTTGACAACTGGCCAGTGACTTTTCATATATTCATATTGATCTACTGTGGAAAGTTCCTGCATAAGTTTGGTCAGTTGCTTAAATACAGGGATAACACCCAAACCGCTCATTTGGCTTATGAGGGCAATGCATGGCTATGACACGATGAGCTATTCTGCATGCATTTTGTCTGAACCCCCCGGACATGTGACGGGACAGGACAGATCAAGATCTATGGTTCAGGCATATGACCAGAGCCAAGCCCGCCAACGTGTCTTAGATGGCAAGCGGCCATACACTGCTGAAAACCCCCTGGGTCAGCAATAAAGGGGTGGATATTTGCAGACAATTCAGCACCAGAAAATGTTTTTGAGACTTCTACAAGTTTAGACATGACTGCAGTACTTGTGGGGTGAAGCACAAAGCCAATGCCTGTCAAGGCACGGGTGGTGCGAGGAAAGGGGACAATTCCCAAGCTGATGGAAAACATTGGGACAGACCCACCAAGAAGGCAGACAAAGTCCCCCATAAAAACTGAGAACATTATCCCCTGGCTGGACCAATATCCCCACAGAAAAGAAGCGCAGTATCTATTACAAGGTTTCACCTCTGGGTTCCACATCCCGTACAAGGGGCCATGGGTAGCCACAGCAGCACGTAATCTTAAATCTGCATACACTTTACAGCAGGTGGTGCCATCCAAAATCACCAAGGAGGTGGAGGAGGGTAGGATGGCCGGCCCCTTCATAACACCACCACTCAACCACTTGCATAGCTCCCCCTGGTGTGGTTCCTAAGAAGACACCGGGAGAGTACAGGTTGATTCACCACCTATCCTACCCCAAAGTGTCTTCTGGTAATGATTTCATAAGCAAAGAGGACAGTGCAGTCTCCTATGCGTCTTTTGATACAGCGGTCCGACTCACTCAACAGGCCGGCAAGGAGGCACTCTTGGCAAAATGTGACCTAAAGTCGGCCTTCCACCTGCTGCCCATATACCCATCCAATCATGACCTGCTGGGCTTCTCTTTCAATGGTAAGTTTTATTATGACATGGCCATGCCCATGGGCTGCTCAGTTCCCTGTGCAGTGTTCGAGGCTTTCAGTAGGTTCCCGGAGTGGGTGGCCGGGTAACATTGCGGTTCTAGCAAAATAACTCACTACCTGGATGACTTCCTCTTCATCAGCTCGCCAGGCTCTGATGAATTTGGCACCATGCTATGTGTCTTCTCGGAGCTGATGGGTTGGTTCGGTGTGCCCTTGGCATACGAGAAGACCGAGGGCCCATTAACTCAGCTTACCTACCTGGGAATTGAGTTGGATTCCACGGAGATGGTGTCACGACTCACTGGCGAGAAGGTGGGGAGACTTAGTCGCTTAGTAGAGGAGGTAAAGGCAGCGAACAAGGTCACCCTTAAAACACTGCAGTCCCTCATCGGCCACCTAAATTTTGCAGGTAAGGCCATAGTGCCAGGGAGACCTTTCATTAGGTGGTTAGCGTGTGCAGTAAGAGAGGGGTTCTCCTCCCGCATCACCACATCCAGGTGTCAAAGGCTATAAAGTTGGATCTGGCAGACTGGGACATTCTCCTCAGAGATTTTAATGGGATATCGGTCTGGCAGTTGGGGATCCAATTCAGACATGACTGCCACATGGTCACAGATGTGGCCGGGAGCATGGGATATGGGGCTTTCTTCCAAGGCTCCTGGTTCGCTAGCCCCGGCACGTCAGTTGGAGGCAGGCATCATTGCTCCAAAATATCACCTTGTTGGAATTTTTTCCCATTGTCGCAGCGGTTTTTGTATGGGGGAACAGACTTAAGGATAAAAGGGTGCTCTTCCGGCCAGATAACCAAGGGGTGGTTCACATAAGCAACACTCAGTCATCAAATTCTGAAGAATTTATGAGGCTCCTGGGGGTATTTGTCCTTAGGTGCCTACAGCTTAATATCTTATTCAGAGTGAAGCACATACCTGGGGAAGGAAATGTAATTGCGGATGCTCTATCTCATTTGCAATTTCAGCGCTTCAGGCAGATAGCCCCAACGGTGGAGAGTTCACCGGCACAGGTGCCAACCTTTTTCTGGCAAGTGGCAATCCAAGAACGGACGATTTGGTGTGACATTCCCTGGCCCCAGCAACATGGCGTAAGTATGGGGCTCATCTAAAGGCCTTCTGGGATTTCTGTGGGGTCGGGGCTGGGGGTTATGAATCACTTCAACACCCCCTACTTATTCAGTGGTTTGTGCACCACATGATAGAGCAAAACAAGGCTCCATCTTACATACGTAGTCACTTATCTGGACTAGCTTTCATCGCTAAAATGCATGGCCTCCTAGATATAATGGGAACTTTTACCATACAAACGATGGTTGAAGATTGGGCCAGGATAAGGGGCCGGAGGCCGGACAAAAGAAAACCCACAGACAGTGGCTTGCTGGGGGACATAATGGGGGTCTTGCCATGCATCTGTTGGTCTGAGGATGAGTCTACGCTGTTCAGGGCCCTGTTTACATTTGCTTTATTTGGGGTGTTTAGAGTATCGGAGTTGCTGGAGAATGACAGTATGTCGATAGGGCATAACTTGCAATGGGAGGACATGACAGTCAAACACAATACGCTGGAGCTACTTTTGCGCCACTCCAAAACCACGCCACTAGGGCCCTCAAGGGTTATCAGGCTCCACAGGGTGGAGGAGCTAGTTTTCTGCCCCGAAGCATAATAGTTGCATACATGGGATGGAGATAAAGGGGAGTTCAAGGGGCTCTCTTTGTTCACGCCAATGGGAAGCCTGTAATGAGCTACCAGTTTGCGTCCATTCTCAAAAAGGGAATTAGGGCCACCAGCAGGGACCCCCAATTCTTTAATACGCATTCGTTCAGAATTGGGGTGACCACAGAGGTGATTAGGCTAGGCTGTGATGGGAAAAAGATACAAGCTGTTGGTAGATGGCGTCCCTCAGCATATGGAGGCTATGTAAGGCCCCGGAGGGGACAAAGACAGGCAACGCAGGGCATGACTCAGAGTGCTCATTTCTAACACGTTGATTTCTTTTACAGGTGCCCTGCCCACACCCAAGATGTTTTACCTGGTAGGCCACTCCTTTATTGAGAGGGCACAAACTTGGGCGGCGCATCAAGGTGAAGGGGATTAACTGGGCATACCGGCAGAGAAGGCCACAGTCCAGTGGTGCGGAATAAGGGGCATGCAGTGGGATGACCTGTGACTAACTCTTAAAAACTTGGTCTTACTGGTCTGCCCACCATAGGGTTTGGTTGTGCATTTGGGGGGTCATGATCTGGGTCGCCTGTCCTCCATTGGTCTCATGCAGGATATGATGATGGACCTCCACTGGATCCTTCAGCACATGCCCGCCACTAGCCTGGCTTGGTCCAGGACAGCGCCCTGGGGTGATTGGAGGAGGGGGGCACCGGCCAGACCTTTGTGGAAGGCACATAAGTAGGTGAACCAAGAGATCTCTCATTTCTGCCGCAACTGGGGAATTACAGTGATTGGGCATCGGTACATTTATCCATATTATGAGGCCTTTTTTAGTTCAAATGGTGTTCATCTGTCTGACGTGGGTCAGGCACTTTTTAATATTGACATCCAGAACGTGCTAGAAGCTTGGCTCTCAACTGTTTCCTCGTGGGCATTGGTGGGAGATGCGCACCCTGTGCGTATCTTGTGGTGGATGATTTGGTTGGCAGTTATCATAAGGGGTTATTTAGGATGTTAGGGGTGGCCTGGTGAGGGCTTACTCTGATGAAGACCACACAAAATCTGGTGGAGTGGAACTGCGGTGTGCATCGTCCTGGCAGTGGGGCCCAGTGAGGGCCACACAGCATGGTCGGAGCCTAGCGGTGCTGCTTCGTCAAGGGACTGACCGACCCTGCGGGGGTCTGTCAGGTTCGTTTGGCCTTGGGCTGGCTTTGGTACCTTTCTGCTGAATGCATCTGCTGCCCCTAGGGAATACTCTGGTTTGTGTATACATATCGTTTTTGAGTAACTTGAATTTATTGTATACTCTGTATTATGAATGACGTGTGGATTACTGTAATTTTGTATTCATTTATAATGTTGAGTAAATCGGCTTTTTTTGACAAAACATTTTTCCATGTGTGTCTTATTGGGGATTGGGAAGGTTCTTCAGGGCATGACCACTCCCAGCCATCTCCAAGGGGTCCCTTGCCCTGAGACCTGGGAACCAATCCCTGGCCACCTCTGCCCAAGGTGCTACTGTGGGATGGTGGTGGCCAGTGGCCTGTGCCCTGCCTTGACTATGGCTGGTGCAGCCTAGGGAAGGGTGGGGCACGGGCTAGCTTCTAAAGTCCAGACAGCAAGGAAATCTGCCTCTTGCTGTCTGGACATCCACTCAGGACAATTCGATTTCCTCCCACCCTCCCGTATTTTTAGAGGCAATTTTGATCTGGTCTACTGTGGGCAGCAGACAATCTGGTTAGCAGTTATCATAAGGGGTTATTTAGGTGGTTAGGGGTGGTCTGGTGAGGGCTTACTCTGATGAAGACCACACAAAATCGGGCAGAGCGGAACCATGGTGGGCATTGTCCTGGCAGTGGGTCCCAGTGAGGGCCACACAGCACAGCCGGAGCCTAGCGGAGCTGCTCTGTCAAGCCATGCTTATCAAGAGACTGACCGTCCCTGTGGAGGTCTGTCAGGTTTGTTTGGCCTTGGGCTGGCTTTGGTACCTTTCAACCGAATGCATCTGCTGCCCACTAGGGAATACTCTGGTTTGTATATATATCATTTTCGAGTAACCTGAATTTATTGTATACTCTATATTATGCATGATGTGTGGATTACTGTAATTTTGTATTCATTTATGATGTCGAGTAAATCGGTCTTTTTTGCCCAAACATATTTTTCCTTGTTTGTCTTATTGGGGATTGGGAAGGTTCTTCAGGGCAAGTCGCACACATGACTGTGCAACATTTAACATATTTGAGAAGCAGAAGCCCCTGAAGTAAAGGGAGACAACAGTTTAATAAAAGCAGGGAATAGCTGAGAAGCAAGCCTGAAAAGTCAGAAAAAGTACTGTGCAAAACACAAGAGAGAAAGGGATTTATATGACAATAAGTAGAAATAAACCAAATAAGCAGAGTGCCAAATGAAAGAGATGCACAAGGCAGGGTAGATAAGTGGATGAGCAGTTAGCGCAAGTATAACAGAGTCAAAGAAAGAGAACAGACAGTATCTAAGGACAGACAGGGAAGCAAGAGGAGAAGAATAAGAACCAAGTCATGTGAACCATTGTATAAGTGTGTGTAAACAAAAAAGTAAGCTTGGTGTGACTGCTGGCAGCAAAGGCTACTTTATTTACTGTGACTCGTTTGAGAAACATGTGTAAATCAGTGCTGAAGCATATGTCACATTTTACCTTCTGCCATAATAAATGTGGGTGTTCCCCAAACAAACATACTGGCCCATGAAGTGCGTGTACGTGCTTGTGTGTGAAGGAATTCTGTTATCTACCATGAAATAGAACTCTTAGACACTAAAAGTAATTCAGTTTCAATAACTTTATTAATTTGTGCATCTCAGACATTCTCCTTTATATACACAAAGTAAACACTACAGAGGGTGACACATTTGTGCAACACAGCCACTTGAAAAAAGGTTATGTCTCTGAATATTACTCTCTCAAAGTACTTCATTTTCAAGAACTTACATTTACGCAAATAAAAAAAGCAGTTGTGCATCATCTTATATTACAGCATACAGAAATCAGCGCTACAGAGTGTACATCACATATGCAAGCAACTGTGCTATAAAAACTCTCTCAAAGTACTGTAAAACTGTTATATTGTGCTGTAAAATATATTTCACTATGTTCGCACTAACCAGTGCCCCACGAACTCCAACTGACATCTAAAAATAAATGACATGGTAATATCTAAAACGCAAGCTTTATTTTAATTGATATATATATAGAACACTACTGAATTCACACTACATTCCTTGAAGTTGCTGGGACCTCCACTTTGATCTTCTGCAGATTGTCCTGTGAACAAGGAGACGGATGAAGCTGTAACACCGTTGTCTGTACTGTACTTTAAAATAAACAAATTTGTGACAGATTTTTAGCGACTTACTGAGATGCAGTAATCACTACAGATCGCCATCTGTTAGGCAGATGTCTTCAAGCTCTCCAGCCACCTTGGAGACCTGAAAAAAGCACAGTACAAATCAGTAAATTTTTTCCTTAAGAAGGAGGGTTTGTTCAAAAAAAGGGAATACAGTACTTACGAAGCTATCCAGGCAAGTGTCATGTGCGGTTAAGATTCCTGCTTCCTTGAATCCCCTGAAACAGTCTTCTTGTCGAGTACTCAGGTTGAGGAATGCTTTTAAAATCCACTGGGCGTCCTGCTCCTTTAAAGTTGTCAGGTGCAGGTCCACAGTAATGTTTTCTGCTGCAGTTCCACAGTTTATTGTCTCTGTGATTTGTGAGGCATACCACTCGGTGAAGCAAGCTTTGATATTGTCCTTAAAGGTCATATTTACTGTGATGTCCAGTGGCTGCAAGACATCGGCACATGATGCAGGTATACAAATCGGGATAATACCATGGCTTTCAAGTTTGTCTAGTACCAGGCACGTGGTATGAGCCCTGTAAAGATCCCAAATTAACAAGGTACGTTGCTCTTTGGGCAGGTTATGCTTTTGGATGGTGGACTGAATGTAGGGCACTAGCACATGATCAATGTACTGGATCACTGTGCTCTCCTTTGTCCAGTGGTTCTCGGAGTGCCAAATGTGTCATTCTCTGGGGAATTTAAAATGAGGGTGACAATTTGATATTTTTCCTTGATAGATGACTTGCGGTGGTAAATAAAACCCTGCTAGAGTGCACCCCAACACAATCAACACCTGGCGTTTGTCCCCCAAGCCTGTCACCTCGATTTGCTTCGCTCCTACTTCCTCCATTGTCCACTGGGAGCACGGTACAAAATGGACTCCTGTCTCATTCATATTTATGACCTGCTCTACTGGTATCAGTTCCTGCATTGAGGCAGTGCTGATTCTTTTTAGGAAATGTTTTTTAAGTGTTTCAAAATCATGTGGCGTTTTCCTACCAGCCTTAGTCCCCTTTCTTTTACAGAAGCCTAACCTGTTAAGGAACTGCCATGCCCATTGGCGAGAAAAGGAAAGACTACCACCACTTTCTAGTAGCAGCTTTGGGTTGTGAGCTTTAATAATACCGATTGCAACAGCTGCTACTGCATGGGCATTTACCACTGCTCCCTCTGAGCGTATGCTCTTAATGATTTGTTTTAGCTCAGCCTCCACATCTTGCACAAGTAAGGTCGGTCGCCCTCTGGGCTTTGTAGGCAGAACAGAAGCAATCAGAGCAGAGTCTGACACTGATTTTAATTTATTTAAGTAATCAGTTTTAAATTTTCGAACAGTGCTCTCGTTAATGTAAGAGCCATACTATGATATAGACGAACTGCGCTCATCACACCACATTCTGCAGCGTACTTGCCAAACTCAAACCTTACTTCAGGACTGTAGCTTACATACTCAGACTTCCTTTGTTTGGGTGGAGGAGCTGAGTTTCTTAACTCACGGACAACACTGTCAGCAGTTTTTAATGATACTGCAGCACATTCGCTCAGTGCATCAGGAGTGATTCCTTCAAGTACAGAGCAGTCTCTCTTCATCGACCGTCCTCGCTGCAGCCACAGAACCAATGACATGATGAAACAGGAAAGCGAGTAAAACACTGAGCTATGCAAAGCTAAGTACCATTATACCGTAATTGAAAACTGCTAAATTCGGGTAGTCAATTACAGTAATTGAATTATTGATAGGTGCCCTTGATTAATGAAACTGGCTTCCCTGTGTTTGAGCTACTTGAGTTTTAACTGTTTGAACCACTGTGATGCACTGCCTTATCAACAACATCTGATAGCTGTCAAACTGCTGTAAGGGAGGCAACGCGAACTCCAGTTTGCATTTTTAAGTTTAAAAAGCTCTGACCGCAATCTTTTGTTTGCGCAGGAATTAACAGTTTTCAGTACTTCATTTTCAAGAACTTTTGTTCACACATGAAATAACAAAAACGAACTTGTGCATCTCTCGTCATACAAAGTAAGGCTGAGTCTGTATATTTAATTGTGTAAACTGTTACAATAAAAATGTCAGAAGCAGCAAATACTGACGCTGATAAACAGATGACTCGTGGTGGTAAATAAAACCCTGCTAGAGTGAACCCCAACACCATCGACACCTGGCGTTTGTCCCCCAGGCCTGTCACCTCGATTTGCTTCACTCCTACTTCCTCCATTGTCCACTGGGGGCACAGTACAAAATGGACACCCGTCTCATCCATATTTATGACCAGCTCTGCTGGTATCAGTTCCTGCATTGAGGCAGTGCTGATTCTTTTTAGGAAATGTTTTTTACGTGTTTCAAAATCATGTGGCGTTTTCCTACCAGCCTTAGTTCCCTTTCTTTTACAGAAGCCTAACCTGTTAAGGAACTGCCATGCCCATTGGCGAGAAAAGGAAAGACTACCACCACTTTCTAGTAGCAGCTTTGGGTTGTGAGCTTTAACAATACCGATTGCAACAGCTGCTACTACACGGGCATTTACCACTGCTCCCTCTGAGCGTACGCTCTTAATGATTTGTTTTAGCTCAGCCTCCACATCTTGCACAAGTAAGGTCGGTCTCCCTCTGGGCTTTGTAGGCAGAACAGAAGCAATCAGAGCAGAGTCTGACACTGATTTTAATTTATTTAAGTCATCAGTTTTACATTTTCGAATAGTGCTCTCGTTAATGTAAGAGCCATACTATGATATAGACGAACTGCGCTCATCACACCACATTCTGCAGCGTACTTGCCAAACTCAAACCTTACTTCGGGACTGTAGCTTACATACTCAGACTTCCTTCGTTTGGGTGGAGGAGCTGAGTTCCTTAACTCACGGACAACACTGTCAGCAGTTTTTAATGCTACTGCAGCACACTTGCTCAGTGCATCAGGAGTGATTTCTTCAAGTATACAGCAGTCTCTCTTCACCGACCGTCCTCGCTGCAGCCACTGAACCAATGACATGATGAAACAGGAAAACGAGTAAAACACTGAGCTGTGCAAAGCTAAGTACCATTATACCGTAATTGAAAACTGCTAAATTCGGGTGGTCAATTACAGTAATTGAATTATTGATAGATGCCCTTGATTAATGAAACTGGCTTCCATGTGTTTGAGCTACTTAAGTTTTAACTGTTTGAACCACTGTGATGCACTGCCTTATCAACAACATCTGATAGCTGTCAAACTGCTGTAAGGGCGGCAACGCGAACTTCAGTTTGCGTCTTTAAGTTTAAAAAGCTCTGACCGCGATCTTTTGTTTGCGCAGGAATTAATAGTTTTCAGTACTTCATTTTCAAGAACTTTCATTCACTCATGAAATAACAAAAAAGAACTTGTGCATCTCTCATCACACAAAGTAAGGCTGAGTCTGTATATTTAATTGTGTAAACTGTTACAATAAAAATGTCAGAAGCAGCAAATACTGACGCTGATAAACAGAGTACCAGTAGGGTTGCCACAGTAAAACAAAGCAAAATAACAGATATTTTCAAAAGGCTGAGATCATCATGTCCTGCTGAAACTGAACTATCTGTACACTGTCCAAAAATGTGTGGCAGCAGCTCTGTAGCCATGGGGAGCCACTCTTTAACTGCATGCAAGAAAGCCTGAGTTTATGACAGAGACCGCCATACAGGAATCAAGGATTCCTGGTTTACAACATACACATGGCTCATTCATGACAAAGAAGCAGCAGTATTCTATTGTAGAATTTGCAAAGAAAGTGGCCGGAGAAATATTTTTACTGAAGGAAAACCAACCAATAAGCCAAAGGCTGATGACTTCAATAAACTTCAGATGTCCAAGGATAACAAGTGAGTTTATTAATTATGCCCCCGGCAGCCAGACTTCTGTCATTTTTTTGTCTTCTGACTTTAATAATCATTATTAAATTCTTTTTGATTTTAAAACATAAGTTTTCTTTTTGTGAGGCTTGCAATGGAAGCAGAAAGAGGGGAAAAAGGAATAACAGAGGCAGTGAGCACAGCTTATTCATCTATGAAAAGTGCTATTACAACAGAAATGAGAAGCGTTTATTACATGGGAAAAACTCTGACTGCCACTCATAACCTCCAGAAACTTTTGGAACTGCAAGCTCAAAATGTAAGTATTTTTGACTTGCAATTTCCTAATGCCAGAATTAATTGTAAAAAAAAAAAAAAAAATACATCGTAGCACCTGCTGCCATGACTCTCATTTGGTCACGTTTCTGACATGTGGGGGTGGGGACAGCATAGTCTCACTGTCACTTCAATTCCTTTTTTCTCTTTTTCCACACAGAATTCCACTCTGCTAGCGCCTATCAAGCAATCCATTCTCCAAGGCACAGGCATCTACACAGATTCTGAATCGATTAATGACTTTTACAGCGCAATATCTAAGACTGTGCAGGATGCTTTTTAAAGGAATTGGAGAATACTCCATATAAACTATTCTCCTTACAAACTGATGAAGGAACAGATGTGGCTAACAAGAATACACTAATGGTTTACATCAGATTCACTGACAGCAAGAGTTTCGTTCAGTCAAAATATTTAGGTGTGACTGAGCTTGCAGAATGTAAATCAGAAGCAGTATATAATGCTGTCAAGAACATGATCTCTGATAAAAAAAAATATAGGAAATTTACAGCTGATAGGACTTGCAACTGATGGGCCTCTATAATGACAGGATGCAAAAAAGGTGTGACCACTCTAGCCAAAAGATCACCTGTATTTAGTTGCCTTTCACTGTCTTGCACATAGATTTGCTTTAGCATCAGAGAAAGCAGCCAACCAACAGCAGTAGCTGGTCAGTTTTATATCAACAGTAAATCAGCTTGGGAAAGTACTCACCCAAATTATGTTGAATACTCGATCAGAGCAAAGAGCTATATCAGGAACATGCTATAAAGCTTTAAACAGATTTTCTTCACTGGATGGCTTTCATTCTCTGATTCTGTACAGGCATTACAAGCCTGCATCACTCATTTCGGCTTTGACACAAACGGTAGAGGATAACTATCAGAGAAATCTTGCTATGGGATGCCTTAAAAATATGGGGACTTTCAAATTTGTTGCCAGTTTGCTTTCTGACAGATGCTGTAGATCTTCTTGCAATTCTTTCTAAACTTTTCCAGAAACGTACGGTCATATTCTCTGAGGCAAGGCAGCAGCTGGTCAGCACCATTGATGCACTTTGTGCACTTCCTGAAAATCCAGGACCACATTTAAAAGGTTTTCTGCATGAGATGCCAAGTGAACCACCAGAGGAGGGGAAATCTATATTTAAATCACATACACTGAAAGATACATGGGATCAAAGAGAGCAGTTTAAGAATCTGCAAACTTCTTACATACAGTCTACAGTTGAGCAACTAGAAAGTTATTTTCCAGAAGGGACATTGTTGAACAACTGGAAGGTTTTAGACCCACGTAATGCACCTGAGGACGAGAACATCGTTAGCTATGGAAAAGAGGAGATTGAGAACAGACTTATAGTGTATGGTGGAACGTTGTTCTCCACCGAAATCGATCGTTTTCGAAACCTTGTAGTCACACACTAGTGACGTTCGCAGTACAACAGAACGATGTTTCCTACTGTACTGCGAACGTCACACTGTGTCCTCGCGCAGCATTTGACAGTTAGGGCTCACTCCATAGACAGGACACATGGCGAAAGCAGCAATATCGGGGGCAGTATTAATGGTTAGTGTGAAAACGTTCACAATGTAAATTCATTTTTCCTTCTAGTAACTGTTTTTTTTCCCCAAAAAAAACGTTCCACCATACACTATAAAGAAAAGTGCATGGGGAACAGTTGACAACAGGGCATCTTTCACCTCGTTGGCACTATGACAACGGATTACCTCTCGAGCTGCGCTCTTGAGGTAATCTGTCGTCATAGTGCCAACTAGGTGAAAGAATAGCCCTGTTGTCAACCGTTCCCCATGCACTATCCTATATATAGTGTATGGTGGAACATTATTATCACCAGAATTCAGTGTAAATACAGACTTGTTATGGAATCCTTCTAACATTCACTTGCTGTTAACCACCTTAGAACGATACCAAAACAAGAAAGAATGCTGCCGAGATTCAACATTCCACTGCAGCAGTGCTTAGCACTCGGCAGCATTCAAACATAAACGGCGGCTCCTCAGTCATGGTGATTTTTAAAAATAAAACGAGCATTCATGATGGTGGCAGCAGTCTACTATAAAAACAAACGTCTCCACATATTTACTTATTTTTTTTTGTTTCTCCTACAAGGTACCTGTTGCTTAAGAAGCATTTTCCAGTAGCACCTCCTCCTCGAATGAATTTTGCCCACGGCACTTCCGAAACACATAAAGTTCACGTTGATCCATCCTTGACCCTTGACTTGCATTCAGGCACTCAGTTACTTCCGAATCAGCTGGGATTTTCTTTTTGTTTTGGGGTAAAAAGCACATATTGTAATGGTTCCCATACACTATATAAGACAATGTATGGGAAGCAGTTGACAACAAAGGTGACTTTGCATCTCGAGGTTACCATGGCAGCTGTAAACCTCTCAAGCTGCGCTCTTGAGGTTTACAAAACATGGTAATCTCTCAATGCAAATACACCTTTGTTGTTAACTGCTTCCCATACATTATCCTCTATGTCCACTACAGTGTCCCTCATGTTACTAACAGTCTGCCAGTTAATCCAGATGAAACCAGACTTGAATGGTCTTTAATACGTAGACTATTCTCAGTGCACAAACAGTGTACTATTGAAGAATTCAATGTCAAATTGGTGGTCCCAAACAAGGAATCTTGGCCAAACATGTTCAAACTATATTCAGTATGTCTGGCAACCCCATCAACTTCAGCGGAGTGTGAATGTGGGTTTAGTGCATACAACAACATTAAGACTGCCGAGAAGAACCATCTTAAAGTGTGGAAAGTGAACTATCTAATGACTCTTCTGGTCGAGGCTCCTGATGACACTGGAAACTTTGATTTCGAAAGAGCATTCCAGATCTGGGCATCTGAGAAGGACAGGCATGGCTTCCTTCAAACTGTCAAGGCAACTGATCCTCCAAGTTCTTCTGAAGATGATCTGCAGCACTGCACAGACCTAACAGAAAAATTAAAATAAATCTCAGACACTGGGCTGGTTGCTTGTGTTCTATGATACATTAATATTCAGTGGTATTTATTTACCTAAAGCAAAATTGTTTGGCCTTTTTCTCCACAGGCACTGCTTGCATCTTGTGTGGTCACAATTTAGAATGAAGCTCAGACACACAAAGAGAAAACAAATTACTACTGTTGGTAGTTGGCAGAGATGTAAATGTCATGACAGTCTGGCGCCTGGCTTTGCTTAATGTCATCTTGAAACAATTGCCCTTTTATATAATTTTAAAACTATAACAGTTCTGCTGTATGGACATATAATTTTACTGCCAGTTGGTTTTCATGCTTTATGAACCCCCCCAGGCACTGAATGAGCTGAGATTCAAAGATTTGCTGATTTTTGAAATAAGCACGTTGCCATGTTGTTTTCAAACTTACAGGCTGGCAATACGTTGCTATAAAAAAAACAGTAATTTACTGCTTTTCTTATGATTTTAGTAACATCATGACACTGGTGCCTAATGTTTTTAAAACAGCAATACCAGAGGGCTTAAAATATAAAAACACTGTATTTTTCTGCTTTTAATAATTATTTTAAAACACTGTTGCTTAATTTATTCTGTGAAAATTATTTCTGGGTACCTTGCTACCTTGAGTTTCAGGCTTACACTGCATGACCCTGCCATTTTTTGCAGCTGGGGGGGGGGGGCAGAGATTAAAAAACTTACTGTTAATACAGCATTACGGTGCCTTGTCATTTTCGCACAGAAATGACTTAAAACTTTAATAGAGTTTTGCTGCTTTTCCTGCTTGAAAAATATGTAGTCGTTGCCTTGCCTTTATTGACGTCTTGACATTCTGTTTTGTCTCAGACTCACTGTTTGCCTGAACTACATGAATGTGCACAAATTAAAGTACTGGAATTGTTTTTTTTTCTTTCAAAATGGGCTTGCTGTGTGGCCACATCTCAGTCTTAACTTCCGTATGCATTTAATTTGTATGTTTATTGCTGTACATATTACAAGTTCAGCGCCTACCTGATACTATAAAAAGATTTTATTTCAAATTTTGGCTCAGTAACCTGTGATTGTGTTTAACCACTACAAACATGCTGTAAACATGTTAAGTACTTAAATATAATGTGATCTGCAGTTAAAGAAACTTCTACCATTAGTTGGCATGTGTGGCTAAGGGTATCTTGTGGTGGCTAAAAAATATTGGTTCTGTTTAGCCACAGTAGCTAATAATTTTGAAACCTAAGGTGAACGAAGCATATGTAACTGTACCTGTCTAAAAAGTGATGTGAAAAATTACATTTTACATTGTTTTGTTTTTATGGGCAGCATTCCGTTACAGTTCTCTTCACGGACCCGGTGATCTGGAATTTTAACTATGTAATGGTTTGAGCATAGAACTCTTAACATGGTCCTGATAGGACAATAGCTCATATTTAGCATTCTGTACTCAAACTATGACATAGTAAAAACGCCAAATTACTGGTTCCGTGAAGGGTACTGTGCAGAATGTTGTCCATAAAAGGGAAATAACTGAAAACACAATTTTTCACATCAGTGTTTATTCAGGTACAGTTCAAAATGGCTCATTTGGAGGAAAATTTTTCATTTCTGTTAGTAGTAACATTGCTAATAGCTGCTAATCAGCATAGATTTCCTGTACCCTTTAAAAAAAACAATAGGCAAAGATCCTCAGACAATTGAAAGTAAACATGAGTCGTTGCCATTTTGCAATCTATTGTACATTAGTGTGTGTTTGTGTGTATATATATATATATATATATATGAGAGTCTGTGTGTAATGAGCTGCCAGGACCTTGAGGGAAATTATGTCATTGTTGCCTGAATGGAATGAGCACTCACCCAAGATTCTGCCAGCTGGATTAAAAATGTCTAAGGGATTTTCTGTGAAACCATCAAATAGGAGAGCATTAAAATAGTATCTGTTCGTGACAAATGGCATTTTTTTTATTTCACATGTAATAAATGAAAAAATTACTCACCTTAGTAATTGTGTTTCTTCTAATGGAGTCTTGCTGTATTCTGACAATATACAGTATTCTCCAGCACTGGAACTGCCCCGGAGAACTAAGGGTTAACTCTATGCCAGGGCACAGAACGTTGAGCTCGAGCTCGGTTCAAACCACTACCTGCTGCACTTCAGACTCAACCGTCAGATTCTTAAAAGCCAAATGGCAATTGTAGCTGCTATGTTGAAACTGTAAAAAAACACTATAACCAAGAGGCAATTGACACCTAGGGTCACTAAGACTCAAGTCGAGAACCCCAAACAAAGAAAACCTGGTAGTGGAACAGAATTCTAAAAGACCACCATTAAAACACTGTGCATCCCTTCTGCCAACAAGGGAGAAGGGCAATGCACCCCTGAAGTGCAACGCTGCACCTGCCAGCCCACATCTCAAAACAGTTAGGTTCTGAGAGGGGAGGCAGGGAGCGAGGTCAGAATACAGCAAGACTCCATTAGAAGAAACACAATTACTAAGGTGAGTAATTTTTTCTTCAAACAACATGAAGTCTTGCTGTATTCTGACAATATGCAGACTACCAAGCAGTACCTCCCTGGAGGAGGGTCCAGAACCTACTTAGGAAAGAGGCTCTGCAGTACTGCTATGCCAAACCTCGCATCACTCCTAGCCTGGATGTCCAGGGAGTAATGCCTGGTGAAAGTATGGACTGTTTTCCAAGTGGCTGCTCTACAAATCTCTAAGAGAGAAACATCTCTGGCAGCAACTAGAGAAGCTGCTGTACCTCTACTTGAATGAGCCCTCAGGCCCGAGGGAGGTACTTTGCCCAGCTTTTCATAGCAGAACTGTATACAAGAGACAATCCGTCTGGCAATAGTTCTCTTAGTAGCAGGTTTACCCTTCCCCACTTCCCCAAAAGTGAGGAACAACTGAGAAGATCCAGATCTAAGGGCCTTAGTATGCTCTATGTAATAACTAAGCAGGGTTTTAAATAATTGATTAGCAGTTTTTTTCTTGGGACAATGCTAACTGTACAGAAAGTATTTATATAGGTTTTCTAGAAGTGTTGTGTTTGTTAAACAGAGTGAGGCAAGAGCTATGCATTTTCACAAAGTTTTAGCACTTTTATCAGCAAAACGCTAATCAATTTTTTGAGTTAAATAATACCCTGCTAAGGACCCTTTTAACATCCAGACTGTGCAACCTCCTCTCACCTGAAGAGGAGTGGTCAGTGAAAAAGACAGGAAGGGTCATGGACTGGTTCAGATGAAAGTCTAAGACAACTTCTGGTAGAAACTTTCGATTACTTCTGAGGACCACCTTGTCCCTGTGAAATGAGAAAAAGTCAGGCTCCACAGAGAGGGCCTGCAACTCACTGATGTGTCTGGCAGAGGTGATGGCCTACCAAAAACACAGCCTTCCAAGTCAGGTACTTAAGCTCTGCTGATACCAAGGGCTCAAAGGTGGCTGCATCAGTTGAGCAATACAAATATTAAGATCCCAAACAGGTATGGGCTCTTTAAAGGGAGGGTTAGTATGGGTAAGCCCTTTAAAGAATTTACAGAATAAGGGATGAGATGCCAGTGAGGAAGGCTTCCCCACTGAGAGGAATGCAGAAACAGCAGCCAAATGAACCTTGAGTGTATCTGGCCTAAGACCTAAACTGTTGAGGTGAACCATATAGTCAAGGGCTGCAGACAGGTCAGCAATGACTGGAGAAATATGCTTACCTGAACACCAAATGGAAACTCTCTTCCATTTGGAATTGTAAGTTTCCAAGTGGCAGGTTTCCTGGAGGCCTTAAGAATATCCAGAACCCCCTGGGACAAATTCATATCAGCAAACTCTAACTCTTCAAGAGCCAGGCCCTGAGGTTGAGAGACCAAAGGTTAGGGTACCAAATTCTCCCCTGAGAGGAGGTGAACAGGTTGTGACTCTGGGGGAGAACCAGAGGAGGATGAATTTTCAGAGACAGCAACAGAGGATACCAGGGCTGTCTGGCCCAATCTGGAGCAATCAGAATCACTGTGCAAGACTGTCACCTCATTTTGACCAGAACTCTGAATATCAGAGGAAAGGGAGGAAAAGCATACAGAACTTTCCCCTCCCAATCCAGAAGCAGGGCATCCAGAGGGACCGTGCCCAAGACTGGGGGTCTACAATAATAGAGGGGAAGTTGGTGATTGTGTGGGGCTGCAAAGAGGTCTATCTGTGGAGTGCCCCATTTTGAGAAAATCTCTTTCAGAACTAGGGGATCCAGGGACCATTAGTGATGGCCCTGAAAAATCCTGCTCAATGCATCTGCTATCAGATTGTCCTTCCCCAGAAGGTGGACTGCTACTAGGGTTGTCTCCCGAGAAGAAGCCAGAGACCACAACTTATGGCTTCCGTGCACAAGGCCATAGACCGAGTGCATCCCTGCTTGTTGATATAAAACATGGTGGTGGTGTTGTCTGTTCTGACCTGAACCACCTTGTGCTGAACTGATTGTGAGAAGGCCAATAGAGCCAGGTAGACCACCCTGAGCTCTAGAAGACTGATGTGAAGCAGGGACTCCTGAGGAGACCACAACCCCTGAACTGTGAGGTCTTCCAGATGAGCACCCCAGCCCAGGAGAGAAGCATCTGTGGTCAGAACCAGTGAGTGGGAAAGGGAGATGAAAGGGACACCTTGCCTTAGGTTGCTTTGATCCAACCACCACTGGACAGCCTGGATCAAAGTCTGAGTCACTGGAACCAGCTTGGTCAGGGAGTCCTTTTTCTGTGACCAATAAGCCCTTAGATGGAACTGAATGTCCCTCATCTGAAATCTGGCACCTTGAACCAGAGCTTTGGAGGCTGCCATGTGACCCAAAACCTGAAGAAAATGCCTTGCTGGCCGAGAGACCCAGAGGTGAAAGGAAGAAGCTAGGTCTGCAATGGCCCTTACCCTTGTCAGAGGGAGAAATGCCTTTGCCTGGACAGTATCTAGTTCTGCTCCTATGAAAGTGAGGAGCTGAACAGGCTTTAGAACTGACTTTGGGAGATTGAGGAGAAATCCTAGGGAGGTGAGCAAGCATTGAATGACTTGCAAGTTTGACCTGACTTGGTCTGGAGACTGCCCCACTACGAGCCAGTCGTCCAGATATGGAAATATGGCAATGTTTTGCCTTCTGAGGAAGGCTACTACTAGTGCTAGGCATTTTGTAAACACCCTTGGAGCTGATGTTAGGCCGAAGGGCATTGCTTTGAACTGATAATGGCCTGAGGGCAATTTGAACCTGAGGTACTTTCTGTGGGAGCACCTGATGGGGATATGGAAGTAGGCATCTTTGAGATCCAGGGAGGCTAGCCAGTCTCCTGGTCTCAGAGAGGGAAGAATTTTTCCCAGAGTCACCATTTTGAACTTTGGCTTCAGTAAATGCTTGTTTAAGTACCTTAGGTCTAGGATGGGTCGCCACTCTCCTGTCTTCTTTGGGGTAAGGAAGTACCTGGAGTACAGACCTTTGCCCCTGAGGGATGTAGGAACTCTCTCTATGGCTCTCAGAGCCAACAGAGAGGAAACCTCTGCCTCTAGGGCAATTGTTTCGGAGCTGTTTGCAGGTGGAAAAGACCTGATCCCCAGCTTTGGAAACCTTTTGAAGCGGAGGACCAGTCCCTGGCTTACTACCTCCAGGACCCACTTGTCTGAGGTTACAGACTTCCAGGCCTGGAAGTAGTAAGCCAGCCTGCCTCCTACAGGGATAGGAAAGTTGACCTGGGCTGACACATCAGAGTGTCTGCTTGGCAGGGGCTTTAGGCTGACAGGTGGATGCAACTCTGCCCATCCCCCTTCTGCCTCTCCCTCTCAAGAACTCCCTCTGGGAAAAAGGAGAGGAGGCCTGCACCTGGTAGAAAGGCCTATGAAAAGGCCTACCCCTGCCCTTAGACTGCTGCCTCTGAGGAGTTGATTGCTTTTCCTTAGCTTGAACACTCCCAAAGGTGGTCCTGTACTTGTCCATTTTTTTCATGTAGTTCTCTGTCTGCTCCCCAAACAGAGAATTACCCAAAACAGGAAAATCCATGGCCTTAGCATAGGTATCCTGCAAGAGGCTAGTACACCTGAGCCAAGCCATCCTCCGAAGAGCCGCAGATGTAGCCATGACTCGTGATGAAACATCACTGGGGTCAACAGCAGCATGAAACTGTATCTTTGATGCTTCAATTCCATCAGCAGCCACCTCCACCAGCTCCTTGGCTAGCTGGGGGGAAGCCTGCTTAGCCAGGTCCAACACTGTATCCCACCTGGATTTTTGGCACCTAGCTGCATAGGCCATGTATTTCGCCTGCCCGAGTCCCAGAGAAGATGCCAAGTACTGTTTCTTGGCCATGGCATCTATCTTGCTAGAGTCCTTGTCAGGGGGGGTGAGAAGCCAAAGGTATGCCAGCCTTGTCACAGGCTGCAGCCTGCACTACCCCGATATGGATGAAGGAAGGGGGGTTACTAGTGGAGTACCTCAGGGTTGAGTACTGGGTCCAGTCCTCTTTAACGACTTTATAGGTGATACTGCAGAGGGTCTGGAAGGAAAGGTATGCCTCTTTGCAGATGACACAAAGATCTGTAACAGAGTTGATGCACAAGGGGGGGGGTAGAAAAGATGAGAAGGGACTTGGCAAGGTTGGAGGAATGGAAAGGCATATGGCAACTTAGATTCAATGCAAAGAAGTGCAAAGTAATGCACCCGGGACATAAAAATCCAGGAGAAAAGTAGACAATAGCAGGGGAGGTACTAACGACAACAATAATGGAAAGGGATCTGGGTGTAGTCATATCAGATGACCTAAAGGTGGGTAAGCAATGTGAGAAGTCAGTAAGGAGAGCCAGGGGGATACTGGGATGCATAGGGAGGGGCATCACAAGTAGAAAAAGGGACGTGGTTATCCCTCTGTACAGACAGTTGGTGAGACCCCATCTGGAGTACTGTGTGCAGTTTTGGAGACCTAATCTACGCAAGGACATAGACAGGATGGAAGCAGTCCAGAGGAGGGCAACTAAAATGGTGCAGGGTCTACATCAGAAACCATATGAAGAGAGACTGAGAGAGCTTAATATGTATACCCTTGATGAAAGGAGGGACAGGGGGGTCATGATAGAAACTTTCAAATACCTCAAGGGAATCAACAAAGTCCAGGAGGGTAGCATCTTTCAGAAAAAGAGATGTGTAAGAACAAGAGGGCACAATTAAAGTTAGAGGGGGGACGGCTCAGGGGTAATCTGAGGAAATTATTTTTCATGGAGAGAGTGGTGGACACATGGAACCACCTTCCTGGAGAGGTTGTGGGGTCTAAAACAGTGGGGGAATTCAAACATGCATGGGACAGACATAAGACAATTATAGTGGGGGGGCTGCAGGAAGTAGGCTGTTGGTTAACTGAACTCTCTGACTTTGCCTGGATTTTATGGTTGGACTATTGGAGAATTGTTTTTCTCTGATTTTTAGTGATGTATTTTTATTTATTTTAATTTTTTTACAAATTCGATTTATTTATATAACTCCCTGCCATGTGAGAGGTGGTATTGGGAGATTATTACATAACATTTTAGCAGTGCTGCATGTGAGAGGTGCTACACTGTTTAAAACACAAGTTTGTTTAATAATTGATTAGTTATTTTATTGTGTTTTAAATTATTGTATTTTATTCTATTTTTGCCTTTGTATTTGAGCTGGGGTTTATTTTGGTTTATGTTAGTTTATTTTGTTTTACCTGTCCTCCCTCAGTGAGAGAGAGGGAGGAGAGTGTGTTATTGAGTGTGTTATTTATAGGTTTGATATTCTTAGGTTTTTATTTTTATTTAAGTAATGACGGTTGGGCATTATTCCCCCACTAGGCTTAGGGAACTACGTCCATTCGAGTGCCCACCATTGTCATCCGACACCTATTTTAGGTGTCGAGCATTGGGCATTTTGAAGAGGCGAGGACGAAGGTGGAAAGCTGGGCCTTGTGGGGGACAGGAGAGGGGAGGACGGATTGGGGTTCTAGGGTCCAGAAGACGTCCTGGGGCGAAATGGGGTCAGGATAGAGGTTGCTCTTATCTTGTTCCCATACCCAAGAGTCCCGAAGATTTCGGACAGGTACCGAGGTCTTCCCCGACATCTCATCCTGCCTTGGCGGTGTTGTGCAATGCCAGATCTATAAAAAACAAGACAGCTATTATAGCTGATCTTGTTGGGTCATCTGATCTGACTTGCATCACCGAGACCTGGCTGGATGAAAATACTGGCCCTATATTGGCCTTGGCAACTCCAGCCGGGTTCTCAGTGATACACCGTCCAAGGCTGGATCGTAGGGGCGGAGGTGTGGCCATTATGTTTAAATCTGAACTGGGCCTTGTGGATGTGCCATTGGGGAACACCAGATCTTTTGAATATATCCTGGGTGAGGGTGCATGTTGTGGGATTCTCCTCGTCTACCGTCCACCAGGT
Source organism: Neoceratodus forsteri (assembly GCA_016271365.2). Taxonomy (NCBI): domain Eukaryota; kingdom Metazoa; phylum Chordata; order Ceratodontiformes; family Ceratodontidae; genus Neoceratodus; species Neoceratodus forsteri. Next base: position 335,909,292 of record CM028129.1, on the reverse strand, counting down.
GACGGAGGCGAATTCCTACAGGAGATTGCAGACTTCATTGTAGACCTGGTGTTGAGATTTCCCAGATTAATACTTCTGGGCGACTTCAACGCCTGGGTCGACGATGAACTCTCTCATTTTGGTCAAAATCTCCTCCAGTTGATGAATACACTGGGCCTGACACAGGTGGTTACCACCTCTACCCATAGGGGGCATTCATTGGATCTGGTTTTTCTCTTGGGTATAGAGATCACTGATTTGGGGGTGGAACCAATCAGTTGGTCGGATCATTACACCATAAGGTTCAGTTTCAGGGTCCCCTCTAATAGGTCTGCCCCTATGGAGATGGTCCAATACCGCCCTTTAAGGGGTATCGGCCCCGATGACCTAATGGTGCTGGATCTATCGAGTTTGTCGGGTGAATGCATGAGTCCAGATGATCTTGTCTCTGCCTATAATGAGGCTGTGAGAGATGCTCTGGACAAAATTGCTCCTGTTCGTGTTCGGCCTCTCACCATCCGTTCAAGGAGCCCATGGTTTGATGGCTCCTTGAAGGAATTAAGGCGAGTAGGCCGAAGGCTGGAGAGAGCCTGGCGGAAATCGGGCCTTGATGCTGACAAGCTTAGATTGCTAGCCCATTATGAAGGCTACCAATCAGAAATCACTGTGAAGAAGGCAGAATTTCTGTCCAGAGAGATTTTGCTGCAAGGAATCGACCGCTCAGCTTTTCCAGACTGTGGACAGACTGTGCAATCCAGTCTGTCTTCAACCTAGAGAAGCTTTTTCTCAGCTTAGATGCGAGGAGTTCACTCGCTTTCTTGCAGATAAGGTTGCCAGCATCAGGTCCGGTATTGGTCCGGCCTCTCCTTCGGGATTGTGGTGGGACGACTGGTGGTATCTAATCCTCAGCCTGTTTGGTTGGATTTTCACCGCACGGAATTCATGGACATTGTGAAGATCATCCAAACAATGCGACCAATTAGTTGTAGTTTGGATCCGGGTCCTACACCGCTGTTACTAGGTTGTGTAGAAGTTATCTACCCTATCCTTGCTGACATTGTCTGGAAATCCTTGGAGATGGGGGTTTTTCCTGATCCCCTTAAGGAGGCGATAATTCGACCACTCCTTAAAAAATCCTCCTTGGACCCAGACTGTCTAGCTAACTACCGGCCTATCTCTAACCTGCCATTTGTTGGTAAGGTTATTGAAAAGGCAGTTGCATTGCAATTGGATGATCATCTCACCTCTCATAATGTCTATGATACTCTCCAGTCTGGCTTCAGGAAAAGGCACAGTACTGAGACTGCCCTTGTTCGGGTATTGAGCGACCTCCTAATGGCTAGATATCGAAAGGCTTGTACCATCTTGGTCCTTCTTGATCTTTCTGTGGCATTTGACACTGTAGACCATGGGGTGCTATTGGAGCAACTGCGGGTCTTTTGAGGGCTGTCTGGTACAGTCCACAAGTGGTTTCGTTCTTACCTCACTGGTAGGTCTCAGAGAGTTGTCACTGGAATTTATTCCTCTGACACTTTCTCCCTACCATGTGGGGTACCACAGGGCTCCATTTTAGCTCCCATGTTGTTTGCAGTGTATATGCTGCCATTGGGAGAAATCATCAGGAGATACAGTTTGAGTTTTCACTGCTATGCAGATGATACTCAGCTGTATATATCCTTTCTCCCCGATCAGAGTGATGCACTCTCTGTACTTAATAACTGCCTGGATGAGATCAGAACTTGGATGAGTTCGAGCTGGTTAAAACTTAACCCGGATAAGACCGAGGTATTGGTTGTGGATTCAGGTCGTCCTGGGGGGGGGGACTAGGTGTTGGAAAGCCATCGAGCTTATTACTTGGTGGTGTACCACTCTCTAGTTCTTCACAGGTTCGAAATCTGGGCGTTATTTTTGATGACGGTCTGACCTTAAAAATCACAAGTGTCAGCTGTTGTCAAATCCTCTTTTTACCATCTGAGGAATATCGCCCGGGTGAAACATCTGATTCCCCGGGAGGACCTTCCAACTTTAGTCCACGCCTTTGTTACCACCCGTCTGGACTACTGCAATTCCCTCTACCTAGGGCTACCAGGGGTTGATATCCGCCGCCTTCAGCTGGTGCAGAACGCTGCAGCCAGGCTTTTGACTGGGACTTTAAGAACCAGTCATATTACGCCTGTGCTTCGCGAACTGCACTGGCTGCCTGTTCGGTGGAGGATTATCTTTAAGGTTGGTTTACTAACCTAAGCCCAACATGATCAGGGACCCGGTTACCTGAAAGATCTCTACCAGTTCCCTATTGCCCCCTCCGTCCTCTCGCTCGCCAGTGAGGGATTGCTAGAGATTCCCAGGGTTAGTTTGAAGTTATCGGGATCTCGTGCTTTTTGCCTTTTCGGCTCAACCACCAAATTCTCTACCTCGCTGGTTAAGAGAATGCCCGACCGTTGACAGTTTTAAAATTGCTTTAAAAATACATCTTTTTACTTTGGCTTATTCTTTATAGTTATGGTTGTCAATGTTTGGATTTTTTGTCTTTGTTTTATTTATTGTTGTACAGCGCCTTGAATTTGAAAGGCACTTTATAAATAAATTTGACATGACTTGACTTGCAGCTTATCCAATAGGTAGGGAAATGGGCAGACTGGGTGGGCCAAGAGGTCCTTATCTGCCATCAAAGTCTATGTTTCTATGGCTGCATTGCTGGTAAAGGAACTCCGAATCACAGCCTGACAACAAATACCTCCTGTCTATTCTCTTGTCCACTGGAGGTAAAGAATTGGGGATCTTCAGCAGTTTGTGTGTCTGTTTCCCAAAAGACTTATGGAGGGGAATAGACAGTCGTTTGGACTCTGGGATATCCATCATCTCTACAAAGTCAGGCTCCTTTGACTCCTCTACAGTCTCACCCAAAGGGAGCTGGAGGGTCTCAGCCACTTTTTTGTAAAACAAAAAATGGGAAGGGCACTCAGAAAGCCTAGGAGAGGACACACCAGAAGGTCTGTCTGGAGAGATGTCTGGTTCGATAGGCTCATCCAGACCTTCATCCTCGTCTTCATAGTCCAAATCTTCGTTCCCCTCCAAATCTGGTTCATAGAAATCTTCAGGTCTTTCCTTTCGTCAGAACTGACTCCTCGTTCGGCTGTCCTTTTGCCTGAGGAAGTCTGGCCCTGGTCAGAGGGCACTTCCTCTGGTTCAGTGGAAACCGAACCGGGCTGGCCATTCGGGTCAGCGAACTTTCTGGCCTCCTTTTCCAGTAGTCTACCCAATCCCTTGTCCAAGGTGGATTTTGGAAAATTCTTACAGATCTGACAGTCTGAATTGAGGTGGTCAAACCTCAGACAATACACACAGGTGGTGTGGGGATCGGCCATAGCAAAGGCCTCCCCACATATACCGCAGTGTTGAAATCCAGTGGGCCCGGGTTTTTTTCTGGGTTTCTCAGACTGAGCCATAGTACCAAGAAAAACTTGCCCTTTACAGTGCTTCAGGCCAGGCAAGACCAAACCAATCGGTTCCTAACTGTGTTACGAGTATTGGAAAAAAAACAAAATGCATTTTTTTTTTAGAACCGATCAGCACTGGAACCTCAAAACCTGAAAGGGAAAGACACAGAAAAATAAGGGTAATCGGTTCAGCCAAACCGATCAAGATCCCCCCAACTTTCCTCACACTAAATCTTTTTTTTTTACAATTTCCACATAGAAAAGGACAAATACTCACAACCACAGCAGGAGTAATCTGAACCGAAATAAAATAAAGTTTATCGGTTTGACCCGACGACTTACTGTAGCGAAACTGAGCTATGGAGAAACTCTCCGGAGCGACCGTTCAGTCAAGCGGAGTAAAGAATCTGATGGTTGAGTCTGAAGTGCAGCAGGTAGTGGTTTGAACCGAGCTTGAGCTCAATGTTCTATGCCCTGGCATAGAGTTAACCCTTAGTTTTCCGGGGCAGTTCCAGTGCTGGAGAATACTGCATATTGTCAGAATACAGCAAAACTTCATGTTGTTTGAAAAGGCCTGGCTGTCCTTTTGTTAGGCAAAGGGAGTAAAGTTTATGTTTGTAATATATCTGCAGTTGATTTTTTAAGGTCTTGACCATATCTCCTCTGTCCCCCGCCAGGGAGTACATTTTGAGCTCTCTTAGTCTCTTCCCATAGGGTTTCTCCCCCTTCATTCCTTGGATCATCTTGGACACCCTCCTCTGGACTCCCTTCAGGAGCCTGATGTCCCTCTTTAAGTATGGGCACTAGAACTGCACACAGTACTCTCAAGAGTGGCCACACCAATGATTTGTACAGTGGCAGAATAACCTCCTCCCTCCTTGAAGTGATCCCCCTAGCAATGCACCCCAGCATTCTGTTTGCCTTTGCTGCTACTTTTCTAAACTGTACTGAGTGATTCAAGTTCCCTGTGATCACGTACCCACATCCTACATAAACAATGACTTAGTCCTGCACAACAGTTGCGGTTGGTGAAGTAAGTGCATCTGTTCTACTCCCTCACCACCCCCACTGTTTTACAACACAGTAGCCCATGGTGTCTAGTATTCCTCACCACCTCCAGATTCCCTGTATAATAGTGTACAAACATTACCAGGTGTCTAGCCTACCTCCGGATCCCAAATCCCATGTATAGTACTGTAAAACCATTCACTGGTGACTAGCGGATCCCCATCCCTATTCCCGATCTGCTGTATAATAATATAAAAAGATACCTCACTGATTAGCAGACCCTCCTTTCAATCATGAGTATGTATATATTGATGTGAAACCATTTCCCTTGTGATTAGCATACCCCAACCTCCTCCCCTCCTGCAGATAGAGGCCATCCACACTGGCCCCTCACCCCCCAGCTGGTCCCCGAGCCTGCGTCCGGCACAGCACCCCACTCTATCCATCATGGCCAGCAACCGACAGCTGTTAGTGAACACATACTGTACCAGCTGATTGTACAGTATATGATCTTTGACTGCTTAGTCAGGGGACTGTCGTGGTCGAGAGTGGTTGGTTGTGTTGTTCACTGGCTCTGGGTCGAGATGGGTGAGGGAGCGGTGTGATGGGTCACTTTGCGTCTACTTGTATATCGGGTCTTAGATATTTTGTTAACTTATGCGGTCTTGAATAATACTAGTCATTGTTTAACCACTAAAAATATAGCTTGTACATCATGTAATAACTAGTATCCATGTAATGCAGCAATAATAATAACAGGTCGAATGGTGACATGAATTTACTATGTAATACATTTTGAAAAGAATGTTGTCAACCTTAACCACTAAAAAATTTAGGTAGTACTGTGACTGAGCCAATGTGACAGTTAATTATCACACATCATGAATACTACGTGTCATATTTCCAGCATCACAGATTTAGATCTGCCAGACCTGCCATCTCTAATGTGGACCACCATTTTCTATCATAACAAAGAGAAGGAATAATGTCTACTAATGTTGCTAGGATGTACTGACAGAACTACTGTATTACTGTTATCAAATAATACATTTGTGGCCTTAGTATGCCACCTACTGACAATTGCTATATTATGAGTCTAATAACAGACATATTTGTGGTCTTAGCGCACCACCTATGGTACGAAGTCATGATGCTATGATCAGCAATAATACAAGAATCATTCTATTGTTTTACGAGGTTAGACAGTCAGCATAATAATGTATCCTGTGCAAGTGCAACATGCCATGGCTTTGGGTGCAAGATGCCCAATGTATTCACCAATGGGAAGCCAAACACAAGATTTCTATTATGCATATGAGCCCGTTACTCCAGTAACGGGCCTTTCTTATCAATACTAAATAATGTTATGTCCACGGCCAGGCCCTTTGTGTTCTTGGGAGATAGATGCTTCCACACCAGGTGTATGATTGTTTTGGACTCCCAGTTGGTAAGATTGTTTATCTAGACTGTCCTCCATATATTGTCAGGGTAATAAGCCTTTATTCTGCACATCTGTCTCCTGCATGTTGTTTTACCATCAGGTTACAACTCCATAAATTGGCGACCGTGATGGGACCCGATTGGTTAAAACTACATCAGTTGAGAGAAGCAGGTGTTGGAGACTTTGGGGAATGGTGGAAAAAGTGGAAAACCTAGGGTTTCAAACCTGCACCCTCCCGTTCAACAAATACAGATAAACTTTCAGGCTGTCTGCACTCAAACGTGATGGGATAAACGAAGGTGCTCGAACCTACACCTCGCGTTCTAAAGTGGAATGATCTGAAGGACTCCATAGCCCAGATGTGTGATTGCCTAGAAGGAGAGTGCAAAGTGGACTGGTACACTTTGGGCTCTTTGGCTAATGCAGGAAAGAGGCAGAACTTTCACTATGGCCATCAGCGCTTTACTTAAGTTAGACGTCTCAAACTTTTTAGTCTCCCATGGAGGATGGGAAGATTTTGCACTAAGTGCAAAGTCTAATGCCCACCTGGTACAGCATGTTTGTTTGCTGTATTAAGAAACATTACCAAAAAGGGGTTATGGTTGCTGCCCTGTACGCTGTCGGCAGTTGAAGCGGAGGTCCTGGTTTTGAAAGAGGAGCTGGGTTCCAAATCCAGAGAAGTGGGTAAGCAACACAGAGAATGGGAACAGGAAATTGAAAGTCTCAGGAATGTAATGCAACATGAGATGCATAGAACTGTACTCACTGTACTAGAGAAAGACAGAGAAATTGTTAGGTTGAGAGAGGATTGTGAGAAGTTACAGCTGGATAAGAAACAGGCATTGCAGTTGAATGATGTGTTAGCTGATGTGAATGATACAGTACCTTGAGAGATGCAAATGAGGAGTTGTTGGAAGAAATGGGTAAGTGTCAGAATGCATTCGACAGGGAGATCAGAGAAAGTCGTGAAGTGTGCACCGCGTAGAGTTTTGCAAAATCATGTTAGCAAAGGACAGCATGAAGGCAGAACACATCATTTTATGCGTAGAAGAAAACTGGTGAAATTATGTCAGCAGTTGGCAATCCTGAAGCTTTAATGTATGCCCCACCTAGTGACCTGGCTTCATTGACGGATGACGAAGGCGACGACTGTGATTTCCAGTATAGTGGACCCTGAGATGCCGGAGGGATGAGGCCTCACCCACCCCTGGTTGCCATTTTGAGCAGTGTTTCCACTGGAGGCATGTAACAGAGGGTACAACGTACCCTCCTCCAAAATGTTCAGGGGTACAAATCATGTTTTTAGGGTACATCATACGCCTTGCAGAAAAACATGTAAGTATGCAGTGTTTTAAATGGTATACCACACAGCTGCAAAACAGTGACTCAGTCACTCAACATAAGCAGAACACCATGTTATACTTATATACTTTACTGCGTTTATTTAAAAAAAATACATAAAAAGATATGTCATTGGTAACTGTTCATTCTGCTGAGCTGTTTAATGATCTATTCTGATCTCATTTTCAGAATCAGATTGATAATAGGCAGTCAGCAGGATATAAAAACAACAAATAGCACATTACAAGAACTCAATTACAAAATTTGTAATGCTGATTCCTTCCAATAAATCCATTATGTCTATTGTCTATAGCTGTAATGTAACAGCTGTGCTCCTGCATTCAAAATAAAACTGATGTGTGCAACTTAGTGCACAATTGCACATACAGTATGCACAGTCTGATATTTAATTGCATAAAACAATGATTGCTTTTTTTTTTTTTATGGGTACCACTACTAGTGGGCTGGCTTGGGTTGGGCCCAGGTAGTTACTTTACACTAGTACCAGCAGCACTATCATAGCATAGGTCACTGCTGTGCTGACTGACAGTCAGAGAGACAAGAGCACCACCACGATACAACCATTACATTACCTCACCCCTTGACACTGCTGCAGTGCAGCCAAACCATTTACATCCCTATTACAACTACCAGTGAGCACGCTATAGTACTACCTCCCTCATAAAAGTAATGACCCACTGAGGTCAGAAACAATAAATGTTAATTCATTCAGCATTCCTATTTCATTCTTCATTCTCATTTAATATTCTATTCCACATACAATTATTACAATACATTACATATACACCAGTCACACACACAATCAGTTACGTTACTTTATCAGTAATGATCACACAGTCACACACACACTGGGCCACCACATCCTGCAGCTGCAGCAGTTTCAGTGTGTGCTGTGCAGCAGCACATCTGCATCTTCTCTTCTGTGCAAGGCAAGCTCAAGCCAAGGGTCATCAACGAGAGACAGAGAGAGCACTGTCTGGGTTGGAGGGGAGCAGCACTCACTAGTGACAGTGCAGCAGTGACAGTCAGTATTGCAGTCTCTCTAACTAGTTGGAAATAATCCCTACTAGTCCGCCTGTCCTCCTTCTGTACACACCAAGACAGACACATGACTCCCTCTCTAATTGAGAGGCAGGCAACGGCTGACTGAGGCTAAGCCCCCCCACACCGACCACAGTGCTGTCAGAAACACACACGTCCCCAGCCCAACTCCCTCCCAACATGCTTTAGCCTAGAGACTGCAGAGGGACAGATGTACTTGGGAGGAGTCCAGTCCAGTCGGTCACCTGGTACTGTGCGAATAATCACAAGGATGTGCTGGAAGAGGGATTTCACTGCAGCAACAGGCTAGCAACCTGCCAAACCACCCACCCTCCCAAGAGTCCGTGTCAGACGCTGACCCACCCACCATGGACCGACCAGTGTGCACATAGTGACTGCCACCAAGGATGGGATAGAAGGAAGGAAGGAAGGAAGTTGGACTGGTGGAATAAGGGATTTCAGAAGGCCACTGAGACAGGCACTGTCTCCGACTCCACGTCATCCACCCACTCATCCTGAGTCCCCACCTCCACCTATTCCGCTGCAGACAAAAAAAAAAAAAAAAAATACAAAACAAACCAACCTGATTTCAGGCATGCAGTGGGGTGTGGTTCGGTAGCTGGTTTCCTCTGCTCAGTCTTCAATAAACCAGCACAGTGGTCTCTCTCTCCCCGAATCCGAACCAAAGCCAATGTCGATCAGGAATCAGGCAGGACAGGCCAGCCAGGGTATCTGTTGGTTCAGTTGGGGGTCGCAGTCGTTCGTTGGAAACTTAGGTGTGTTTGGTGTGAGTCTTCTCCTCTTATCTCAACTAGTCTCTGCACAATCTCCACGTGGTTCCCTCACAGCTCGCGTCTACACTGACCGTATAGGTGCATGCCCACACTTGGAAATTGTGCATGGGGACAGGGTGGATTTTTCTCAACTGTGCACCTGTGTACCAGTGGCAGATGTACCTGGCAAGGGGCGGGGGGGTTCTGGTCTGGACCAATCGTCTGCTGGCTGACGTGAAGAAAAAAAACAAAAAAAACCCCACAATTTTCCAACGGCACAAGTCTGCATGTAAAGAAGCACACAGGCCTGTGTTCTTAAAACTCGATCAGGCTACTTTACATGCAGTGTACCCCCTGCTCACATAGATGAATGTGAATTTTGATTTTTTTATGTGAGCCACATACATCTATGCAAGAATGGGAACACTGGTCTTGAGTAAGTTCGACAAGTCCGAGGTTGAGACCTTGGTTGAGCAGGTGATTACTAAGGCAGGTGTGGCTGAGATCCATTCCATGGCGATCCACCAAGCCATAATCGACTTGCTAAAGGACAAGGTAGGCCAGAACAGCCTCATTCAGGGCGTGGCCACAGCTACGGCCGAGGCGGTGGTCAAGTCCATGGCAGCACAAACAGAACATACCCCGAATGCGCTGCAGTCCACACAGGCCACCCAAAACATCATGGACAAGACAGGCTGAATGGTCTCTGGTGAAAATTTGAGCTGCCATTTGGAGAAAGTGCGAAATCAGTGTGAAATGCTCTGCCTTACGGCCAAATATAGAGTGCAGGTTTTGAAACAGACAGTCGAATCTACATTGTGGGCCAAACTACCAGAAACGGCATGCAATGATGCAGTAATCTGGTTTGAAGAAGTCGCAGCCAGCCTCCTGGTGGCGCACAATCCCAATCTAGTCAGTGTGATGCCGGCCCACATGGTGAAGCAATTAGCCAAGGAAATCTTGGCCCAGTATGACAGCTGTTTATGGATGGCCTATCGTACCGGAAAAGGGCTGGCTGATGAGAACACTGCACGTGACTCCGTTGAGTACAAAACTTTATTTTTGAAAAACATGTTGCTGGCCCTCTGAGAGAAGGTTGAGGCCTCAGTCTTCCCAGGATGGACCTTTTCACTAAAATCATGGAAAGGGTGGAAAGTGCATACCAGATCTATGTGTGTGACCAGGCCTCCAGCTTCAAGACCAAGGTGGCCAGGGTACAGCATAGCACCAAGTCATCCACACAGAATGTGGTGGAAGGCAAACAAAAGGATGCCCAACAAACCTCCTGTCAAACTAAAAGATGAAACAGTAAGAGCTGCAGCAAGGAGCGGCAGCAGTTTTACCAGCAACAGCAGAAAGAGAAGGGGGAATGACGGACAAAAACAGCAGTCTGGCCCTTCTTACAAGGAGTTGCTGGGGGAGAAGAAAAAATTACTCACCTTAATTAATTATGTTTCTTCTAGTGGAGTCTTACTGTATTCTGACGAGTGCAGTTAGCCCCAGCCTTTAAACTGCCCCGGAGAACAATGGGTTAACTTTTCTATGCAGGGCATAGAATGTTGATCTCGAGCTCGGTTGATGTCTTTGCCTGTTGTATTTTGAACTGCAACGGTCAGATCTTTAAGAGCAAAACTCACTAGGTGTTCTGTGTGGAAACTGTAAAATTTTTTACTAGCCAACTGGCAGAAAAATAATCTTTTGGGTTCCCAAAGGAAGACTCAAGTCAGGAAACCCGAAAAACAAAAAACAATAAAATTGAAATAACGTATCACCCCATGAGTAACAGAGGGTGTAAGGGGGCACCCCTGGGATGCCAACACTACGCCTGCCTACCCACATCCCAAAAAATCCAGGTTCGGAGAGGGGAGGCGGGGGGAGGGGGGAGGTCAGAATACAGCAAGACTCCATTAGAAGAAACATAATTACTAAGGTGAGTAATTTTTTCTTCAAACAACATGAAGTCTTGCTGTATTCTGATAAGTGCAGACTACCAAGCAGTACCTCCATGGAGGAGGGACAGAACCTACTTTGGGAATAGGCTCTGAAGTACTGCTGTGCCAAACTAAGCATCACTCCTAGCCTGGATATCCACAGAGTAATGCCTGGTAAAGGTATGTACCACTTTCCAGGTGGCTACTTGACAGATTTCTAAGAGAGGGATATCCCTGGCAGCAGCCAGGGAAGCAGCTGTACCTCTTGTAGAGTGAGCCCTCAGGCCTGAGGGTGGAATCTTTCCCAGTTTCTCATAACAGAATTGTATACAAGACACAATCCACCTGGCAATAGTTCTCTGGGTGGCAGGTTTGCCCTTTTCTACCTCTCCATAAGTGAGGAACAACTGGAGGGAATCAAACCTGTGACCCTTGGTATGCTCTATGTGGTAGCTAAGGGCTCTTTTAACATCCAAACTGTGTAGCCTCCTCTCCCCTGATGAAGAATGATCAGTGAAGTAAACAGGGAGAGACATAGACTGATTCAGGTGGAAATCTGAAACCACTTTAGGCAAGAACTTTCTGTTAGTTGTAAGGATCACTTTATCCCTGTGAAAAGAGATGAAATCAGGTTCCACTGACAGGGCTTGCAATTCACTGATACGTTTAGCAGAAGTAATGGCTACCAAAAACACAGTTTTCCAAGTGAAGTACTTAAGCTCTGCTGAGGACAAAGGCTCAAAAGGGGGTTGCATATGCTGAGCAATGCAAACATTAAGATCCCAAGCAGGAGCAGGATCCCTAAAGGGGGGATTGGTATGAAGCAATCCCTTGAAAAACTTACAGAATACAGGGTGGGATGACAGTGTGGAAGACTTGTCTACCAACAGGAAAGCAGATACAGCAGACAAGTGTACCCTGAGAGTAGCTGTTCTGAGGCCCAGGCTATTAAGATGGACCATATAATCCAGAACTGTAGGCAATTCAGCAGTATCTGGGGAGATATGCCTCTTGGAACACCAAATGCTGAATCTCTTCCATTTGGAGTTATATGTCTTTCTGGTGGAAGACTTTCGAGAAGCTTTGAGAATATCCAGAACTCCCTGAGACAGATGCAAATCTGCAAACTCTAACTCTTCAAAAGCCATGCCTTGAGATTGAGAGACTGAAGATTGTGGTACCAAATCCTCCCCTGAGAGGAAGTTATTTATTTATTTATTTATTTATTTATTTACGAGATTTACCAGGAAGGCATACTGAGCTAAGAGCTCAATTCCAGATGCGACCTGGGGGCCGATATGCAGTAAATTTTGGGAAAGCCAAGGCTTACCTACTGTATAAGCATTTGGATGATTGAATACAGACAGGGGTGGATACATACAGTGTAAAGAATGAGTGTGTAATATACATTACATATACATTTATAGTGCAACAAGCATAGTAGTAAATTGTTAGTTATAACAGGAGCAGCTGGAGGAGAAATGGGCTCTAAGTAGAAGGTTGCGATGGTAGGGGTTCTGTGCATGTCTTTTGGGGGCCGGCAGGGCATTCCAAATCTGTGGATTGGTAGTTAAAAGCGACCTGGCCACGGTTTGTGCATAAACAGGAAGTGTAGTAGTCAGGGGTCCATGTTCCTGAGGGAGTACGCAGGTGGGGATTGTTGGGAGAGGGTAGAGGCCAGATAAGAGGTGAGGGAGAGGGACCAGAATTTGGCAGCGAACCTAGCACAGTTTATTTGTCTGCGATCATGGAGGGACGGTAGGGTTAAGGAGCTGTATAGGTTGCAATGGTGAGTGGGCTGCGGGCAGTCTAGAATGAAACGGCAGAAGGAGTGGAACAGGGTGTCTAGGCTGGCCAGAGCGGATGTGGGGGCAATGGAGTAAACTATGTCACCGTAGTCGAGTACAGGAAGAATCATTTTTTGGACAATGGCGTGCCTAGTTTGTGTGGGGAGGCAGTTTTTGTTATGGAATAGAGCACCTAGTTTGGGAAGTAGCCTCTTGTGTAGTGAGTCGATGTATGAAGTGAAATCTAGGTGCTGATCTAGCCAGACGCCTAGATATCTGAAGCTAGTACAATTGTCCAGGGGAGTCCCGTCTGAGGTTTTGAAAGGAGGGCTGGGGGCTTGGCGGGAGAGTCTTTGTTGGGAGCAAAATGTTTGTGATACGGTTTTTTTAGGGTTTAGGAATAGCTGGTTTGTCCTGAACCAGCTCTGGATGGCATCCTGGAGAAGGGTTGCTACGCTTTGTGTGGTGAGACCAGAGGCATACAGGACAGTGTCGTCCGCATACATTTGGATGGATGAATGAGAACATGCTGATGGGAGGTCATTTAGAAAAATGGAAAAAAGCAGTGGACCTAGGACAGATCCTTGGGGGACTCCGGCAGTGACTGGCAGGGGGTTTGAGGTGTGAGTGGCCAGTTTGACTGTTTGTTTCCTGCCCACTAGGTAGTCATGGAACCACTCAGTGGCTAGATCTGAGAGCCCTGCTTCAGTGAGTTTAGAGAGGAGTAGGGAGTGTGAGATGGTATCGAAGGCCTTGACTAGGTCTATAAAGATGGCCGAGGAGACGTGTCCTTTGTCCATGCCGGTGAGAATGTCACCAGTGACATGTAGCAGGGAGGTGGTGGTGGAGTGGGATTTACGGAAGCCCAACTGGAACGGAGTGAAGAAGGAGGCGGCACCCAGGTAAGGAGTGAGCTGGGACATGACTAGACATTCTTGTATTTTGGCCAGGATAGGGAGTAGGGAGATGGGTCTGTAATTTTCTGGGGAGGAGGGGTCACCACCTTTTGGCAGGGGTATAACGGTGGCCAACTTCCAGGCCGTTGGTAACTTGCCCAGAGAGAAAGAGAGGTTGAAAAGGGCTGAAAGAGGGGTGGCTATGGCTGGGGCGGACAGAAAAAGCATCTTGGCATCCAGGGACGTAGGGCATTTGCCTTTGTTTGGGTTCAGGGCCCGTAGGGAGTGGAAGACTTCTGCTCGGGTTACTGGGCAGAATGAGAATGGCAGGACTGGGGGGGGCAGGTTTTGGAGGGCATGTGCGGTGGGGGGGACTGGAGGGGAGTATATACGGGAGGGAGGATAGAAGCTTGTCAGTGCAGCTGGAGAAATGTGTATTAAAGACTTCAATTACGCAGATGGGGTTGGAGATGAGGGAGACCTGAGCTGATAGTGTAGGGGGGGAGGGAGAGCAGGGATTTGAGTGATTTCCAGAAATCAGTCGGGTGGTTAATGTTCTTGCTAAAGGCCGATAGGAAATAAGTCTTTTTGGCTTGGTGGATGGTGTTTGTGCATGCGTTTCGGAGGGTTCTATATGTGGTGAGGGATGCCTGTGTTCTCGTTTTCTTGTATGTTTTCCAGGCACAGTCCCTGGAGTGGCATTTTCTGATTATATCAGCCGACATCCAGGGGAGATGTGCACCTCTAACTCTTTTTGTGGGGGGGGGGGGTGTTTGTCCCAGACTTTCAGGAAACAGGTTTTGAAACCCTCAAAGGCTGTGTCAATGGAGGGTGCCTCAGGTATGAAACACCAGTTTTCACGTCCTAAGTCTGACAGGAGAGATGCTAAGACAAGGGAGTTATAGGACCTGGTGCGCGGTGTCTTTGGGGGGGCAGTGGGCTATGTACCTTCGTAATCAGGAAGATCATGTGATGATCACTTATAGAATCGGGTAGTAGGCCTGCGCTTAGAATCCTGTGGGGGTGGGAGGTGAGAGTCCTATCTAGTAAAGAGTGGTTTTGTGTCTTGTGATTGAGTCTGGTGGGATCAGCAATGAGCTCGGTTAGGTTCAGAGCCTTAATTTTGGTTAACCAGTTGTCATTCCTGGGAAGAGACGGGGAAGATGGGACTGCTAGGGACAGCAATATGGGGTACCATGGCTGCCTGGCCCAGTCTGGAGCAATCAGAATCACTTTGCAAGGTTGTGACCTTATCTTGACTAGAAGTTTGAACAGGAGAGGGAAGGGGGGAAAGCATACAGAAATTTCCCTTTCCAGTTCAGAATCAGAGCATCCAGGGGGACGAGACAAGACTGGGGGTCTGCAACAAAAGAGAGGAAGTTGGTGATTGTCTGGGGCTGTGAAAAGATCTATCTCTGGAGTGCCCCATCTTGAAAAAATCACCTTCAACACCAGAGGATCCAGGGCCCATTCGTGATGGCCCTGAGATATTCTGCTCAGTGCATCTGCTAGGACATTGTCCTTCCCTGGAAGGTGAACTGCTATTAGACAGGTTTGCAGGGAATAAGCCAGGCACCACAACTTCATTGCTTCTGTGCACAAGGCCATAGACCGAGTGCCTCCTTGCTTGTTGATGTACCACATGGTGGTGGTGGTGTCTGTTCTGACCTGAACCAACTTGTTCTGTACCAACTGGGGAAAAAGCTTGCAGTGCTAGAAACACTGCACTGAGTTCCAAGAGCTTGGTGTGTAGAAGAGATTCCTGAGGAAACCACAGTCCCTGGGTGGTGAGGTCCCCCAAATGGGCTCCCCAGCCCAGCAGGGAAGCATCTGTGCTAAGTACCACTGAATGACGACTGAGTGGCAAATGGAACCCCTTGCCTCAAATTGTCCTGATCCTGCCACCATTGCAGGGCTAGGATCAGAGTTCGAGTCACTGGGATTAGTCTGGTAAAGGAATCCTTTCTTTGGGACCAAAAAGCTCTCAAGTAGAACTGAATGTCCCTCATCTGGAATCTTGCACCTTGGACCACTGCTGTAGAAGCTGCCACGTGGCCCAAGAGCTGAAGGAAATGCCTTGCTGGTCGAGACACCTGAAGGCTGAATGAAGAAGCCAGCTCCATGAGAGCTCTTGCCCTTCCCAGGGGAAGGAAGGCTCTTGCTTTTACTGTATCCAGCTCTGCCCCTATGAAGGTGAGGAGCTACACTGGTTCGAGAAATGAAAATTACATACCTACCGTAATTATGATCTTTCTGTGTATCTTCACCATTCATCACAGATGGATATATGCTGGAGGTCAGGACTCGTGGTAGCTTTTTTTTTTTAAAGGTAGGCGGAGCCGACACACCATCGGGGCCGATGCACTGCGTGGCGCTCGCGGGTTGGCCGTTAGGCTGTGTCGACTCCGCCTGCCTGCCAGTAATGAGTCGCCGGAGAGGTAAGAGGAAGGGAGTGAAGGGTGGGACAAGGGAGTCCAAGGGACAGAAAAAGGAAAAGATGTATGAACTAAAAGGAGAAATAATGACTGAGAGGACAGAAAAGAAAGAGGTTAGAAACTAAAGAGGATTGGGAGGGGCCCCAATCTCTGGAAGAGAAAGAAGGGGGGTTAGGGTGGGTAAAGAATTTAGGAGACAGGGGAGAAGGATAAGACATCCCGGACCCTGGTCCATCTCCAGAATGTATAGGAACTGCAAGGAGTAGCAAAGCTTTCTGCCAGAATTCAAGGCAAGGAATAGCTGGCAAACACTCCAGATAAGTAGAGTCGGCTGTTCTGGAAGAAGGACAGGATGCAAGGATTCAGCACCCTCTCAAGGAAAAATTTTTGGTGAAAAAAGGGTTTTTTTTTTTGGGAGAAATAGGTTGGATGGAAACAGGGAGGAGGAGAGAAGGAGGGCAACTACCAACTCCCAACCCACAGGGGGTGGAGTCAAGATACTGGAGAAGGAGTGCCGCTCGAGCTATCCACTCTTCCTGGAAAAATACTCCCTGTGTGTCCTATTTTACCCTCCTAAGGAGGAGAGGGGGTCACAGGAGAGTGGGACCCAGAGACTGAGGCCCCAGGGGATGGAGGGTGGGGTTGTGATGAATGGTGAAGATACACAGAAAGATCATAATTAGGTAGAGTACGTAATTTTCATATCTTATCTGTGTCAATCTTCACCATTCATCACAGATGGGTGAACACCGAGCCCCCCCGAAGGGGGTTTTCTTTACACCCTAAGGGACAAAGTCCCTTAGCCCTCAGTGGGTGACACACTAAGGGGAACTTCAGGGCCTGGAAAGGCCTGAGAGTGGGGAGAGAGAGACAGAGTCCCCCCGGAGGGGGAAGGAAGTTGCTCTGACAAGCGCCGTCTCACTCTGTGGGAGAAGAGGTAGGTTCCCTGGTGGGCGGAGTTAATCACCCTACGCTGGACCAAGGGTGACAACCGGGAAAGACACAGCCGTGCCGTCCGCCTAGTGCAGATCGCTGTCCCTACGACCCTGGTAGCTACCTCGCTGGCATCATAGGATGCCCTCACTTGGTGCCTTGCTAGCTCCAGGCCACATGCAGAGAGTGCAATGGCTTGTCTGGCTTGCTCCATGTCAGGCAATGAGGCTAGGAGCTGACCTAGCCTGGACCACAAGAACCTGTCGTAGGCTGCATAGTGGGCCTGATGTGCAGAGATAGAGAGAAGTAACCGTGCTGAGTAGAAAGTCCTCCTACCCCAGAAATCAAAATCCAAGGAGTCTTGATCTGGGGGCCGGTCACGGTGAAGGGCGCGAAGCCCATCAGGAGTATCCAACTACGTCAATCCAGGCTGCGGATAAGGCATGGAACCTGGAGACTCCGGGGGTGCGCAATACCTCTGGCTGAGATCCCTTGGGGCAGGAACTCCAGAGAAGGGCCTCTGCCAGGAATGCAACGATGCCTGCTGAAAGGGAGCTGGCCAGGGCGGCACCACAAGGGTGGCCTCGCCAAAATCGCCTAGGAAGGCGTCCACCAAGTTTCAGGATTGCTAATAGTGGAAGGAGTAAGGTGCAATCCTCCAACATCCTCTCTAGAAATCGCTGATACTCAGACAGATCAGCAGCCGGAGAGATGTGGACAGAGGGTTCCTCTCCCCCTGAAGAGGGGGATGAGGAGCTGGAGGTCACCATCTGTTCAGTGGGTGGCTGCACGGGGAAAGGTTGAAAAACCTGGCTGTCCATTGCCCTAACGTAAGCAGGGAACCGAGCAGCCACCGCTCTAAACTGCTCCCAGGTGAGAGGCCCACTAGGACTGAGGATACCTGGGAGCGCAGGAGAGTGTGGCAGAGGGATGGGGACAGAGCCGAGAAGAGATGTCGGCTGACTTCCGCCTGGGCTAAGGAGTGGACCGTGGGCACCCGCAGAAGAAGGTGCCCCAGAAGACCCCACAGCCGACAGCTGAACAACCACATCGGTACTGCCTTGGCTGCGCCCGGAAGAATCCCCCCCCCCTATGAGGCGACCGGGGCCGTATAGGTCCAGAAGGACGGTCCCCTACCTCAAAAGAATGGGACTCTCTCAAAGAGACTGAGGAGAAAGAGCGGAGATCCGCACTACGGCTTCTCCCAGGGCCTGGGTGGACCCCAGAAAAAGGCCGACATGCCGACCCCACACCCCTCGGAGTCTGAAAGAGCCCTCCTCCTCGAGAGGGCCAGCCTAGGTAGCTGGCATCTCTGGGCAGCCCCCAAAGGGGTTATCCAGGGTGCAATACCCTCACCCCCGCAGGTGCTCCAATCGGCCCCAAGGTTGGGCGATCAAGGCACACCACTGGAGGGGGTACCACAACTGAGGGGTCAGTGAAACCGCCAAAACCAGGCTGCAGAGCTATGGTGGCCCGCACCACTGCCTGCTGGTCAGCACCCTGACCCTAGTCTCGGTAGCCACCGACCTCACCTCAGAAGGGGGCTGACTCCGACTGGTCGAAGAGACTACTGTGCTGGCCACCTCAACAGCCAACCCTGAGGGGTCAGACTGCACATCCAACTCAGAGCTCAACACCGTCTCCGAGGAGGTAGAGTCCGAGGCCCTGTGCCAAACCGTGGGAGGGTGGGCAGTGCCATCTTTACCAACAGGCCCAGAGACGACAGCTGTGCCCGAGTCGGTGCCGGTGCCCCCTGCAGCCCCGCGTGCAGAATCTGAGGGAGTCGCGGCCCCAGCCCGAGCCAGAAATCCAGAGCCGGGACCAGTCACGGCACCATCCGGTCCCACGGCACCCCGAGCAGCGCCGAGAACTCAGATGGTGCCGACGACAGCCCCGGCGGCACCATCGGCGCCACCCAGCTCCCCGACACCGCAAACTGCACCGAGGGCAGGGGCGGCCCCGAGGATGGCTCCGAAGGCGGACACAGCACCGAGCACGGTGCCGCCCGGCTCCCCGAGTGGCACCGAGGGCATGGGCGATGCCAAAGACGGCACTGACTGAGGAAAACTAAGGCCCCACGGTGCCGAGGACGGCGCTGAGGTGAGACATGGAAAAGGATGGCGCCGTAGTAGATCTCATGGTGCCACTCGCAGTGTCGGTGCCGCGAATGGCTCCGCCGAGATCACGGCACCATCGCGACAAGTTGGCACGACAGGGCCCTACGGTGCAGCGAATGGCGACGGGCGTCCGGCGCACTGGCTCACGGCATCAGGACGCGCCGACCGGGCCTTGCGAACCGCGGGAAGCGACACCAGGAGCCTTCACCCCGAAGAAGCGATTGCCATGGCGGCACCTCCGCCCGCTCCTGGGAAGGCGGGCCAGACCCCTCCTGCGCCACGGAAGAAGCCTCGGCAACGGCTAGGGTACAAGTAGCCGAGGCTCCCTCCTCCTCAGTCCGTATAGAACCGGGAGGGGACACAGAGGAAAGGCCGAGAGAGCGTGGCTTGGCCCGATGAGTGCGCACCTGACCCCCAAAAGTCGGCAGAGCTCGCCCCACTTTCCACGTGCATTGTTCGAGGACCTGGCGGTCCATGGAGAAGCAGGCGTCACACGAATCCATGTCATGAAGCGGGCCAAGACACAAAAGACACCGGTCGTGCTGGTCGGTGACGGAGGACTTTCGGCCGCATGGGCACTGTCGCATGGGGAGCCGACCCGTCTTGGAAGATTTCTTGCCCTCCGACCGAGACATGACCTATAGGGAAAAAAACACCAAAAACAGACTCAACGTCGAAAAAAAGAATAATAATGGATAGATCTTACTGGGTGACATCAAGTAAAGCAACACAGAACCGGCAGGAATAACCGACGGACTTCAGCATGAATACTGTGTAGGAGAAACTGCGAAGCAGGCCTCAAATTTCTTCAGCTTCCACACCAGGTGACCTCTACGGCGGGAGATGAAGAACTGGCAGGCAGGCAGAGTCGACATAGCCTAATGGCCAACCCGCGAGTGCCATGCAGTGCATCGGCCCCGAGGGCGGCACTGATGGTGTGTCGGCTCCGCCTACCTTTAAAAAAAAAAAAGGTCCCGCGGGGTCCTGACCTCCGGCAGATACCCATCTGTGAAGACTGACACAGATAAGATCTGACTTTGGTAGGTTGAGAAGAAATCCTAAAGAAGTGAGCACTTGCTGGGTCACTTGCAGGTCTGACTTGACTTGGTCTGGAGACTGGCCCACTATGAGCCAGTCATCCAAATATGGAAAAATGGAAATATTTTGTCTTCTTAGGAAGGCAACAACTACTGCCAGGAACTCTGTGAAAACGCTTGGAGCTGAGGTTAGGCCAAAGAGCATTGCTCTGAACTGATAGTGGCCTGAGGGCAACTCGAACCTGAGGTACTTTCTGTGGGAGCACCTGATGGGAATGTGAAAGTAGGCATCTTTGAGGTCCAGGGAGGCTAGCCAGTCCCCTGGCCTTAGACAGGGAAGGATAATTCCGAGTTATCATCTTGAACTTTGGCTTTAAAAGATGTTTGTTCAGATATCTTAAGTCCAGGATGGGTCGCCACTCTCCTGTCTTTTTGGGAGTCAGGAAGTACCTGGAGTACAGTCCTTTGCCCCAGTGTAGGGTAGGCACTCTCTCTGTAGCTCTTAAAGCTAGGAGAGAAGAAACCTCTGCCTCTAGGGCAAGGGTTTCTGAGAGATTTGCAGGTGGAAAAGATCTGGCTGTCATCTTTGGAAATTTTTTGAAGCTGAGAACCAGTCCCTGGCTTATTAGTTCCAGGACCTACTTGTCTGATGTGACAGACATCCAGTCCTGGACAAAGTAAGTCAGCCAGCACCCTACTGGGATAGGAGAGTCGACCCGGGCAGACCCATCAGGGTGTCTGCTTGGCAGGGGCTTTAGGCTGAGTGGTGGATGCAGGCCTGCTCATCCCCCTTCTGCCCCTCCCTCTGAAGAACCCCCTCTGCGAAAAGGAAGAAGAGGCCTGTGCTTGGTAAAAAGGCCTGCCCCTGCCCCTAGACTGCTGCCTTTGAGGAGTTGCCTGCCTTTCCTTGGCCTGAGCACTCCTGTAAGTGGTCCTGTACTTGTCCATTTTCTTCATGTAATTCTCTGTCTGCTCCCCAAACAGAGAATTACCCACTACAGGAAAATCCATGGCCTTAGCCTGGGTATCCTGTGAGAGGCTAGTACATCTGAGCCAAGCCATTCTCCCAAGAGCCACAGATGTAGCCATGACTCTTGATGACACATCATTGGAGTCCACAGCAGCATGAAACTGAACTTTTGATGCTTCAATACCATCTGCAGCCACCTCCTCCAGCTCCCTGGCAAGCTGGGGGGAAGCCTGTTTAGCCAGTGCCAGTACAGTGTCCCACCTGGATTTCTGGTATCTGGCTGTATAGGCTATATAATTCACCTGCCTGAGTCCCAAGGAAGATGCCATGTACTGCTTTTTTTGCCATGGCATCAATCTTCCTGGAGTCCTTGTCCAGGGGGGGAGGTGTGATGCCAAGGGAATGTTTGCCTTATCACAGGCAGCAGCCTGTACAACCCCAACATGGCTGCACTGCTGATAAAGGAACTCCGTATCTGAGCCTGAAAGAGTATACCTCTTGTCCATTCTTCTGTCCACAGGAGGTATGGAATTGGGAGACTTCAGAATTTTTTGTGTCTCTTTCCCAAAAGATTTGTGGAGGGCAATAGACAGTCTCCTGGGCTCTGGGATGTCCATCATCTCTACATAGTCAGGCTCCTCCTGATGCTCCACTGCCTCCTTCACAGGAGGCTGGAGGATCTCAGCCACCTTTCTGTAAAACATAAAGTGGGAAGGGGACTCAGAAAGCCTAGGAGGAGAAACACCTGAAGGACTGTCTGGGGAGATGTCCGGATCAATAGGCACATCCAGACTTTCACCATCACCATATTCATCTTCCAACTCTCCTTCCTCCTCAAACTCTGGTTCATAAAATTCTTCCAGGGTATAATCGTGAACCGGGGGAACCGATTGAACCGAACCCCTGCCAAAAGGTGCCAGATCAGTCGGAACCAGGCGAAGCGATTCCACAATATGAATCGCTTTGACTATTTCTTCGGCGGTCAGAGTATGAGATTCTGGATCCGAACCGGACGATTTTTCTTTGCGTTTCTTTTATGCCGGAACCGACCCCTCAGGATCGGCTCTCCTTTTGCCCGAAGAAGTATCGTCCTGGTCAGAGGGCACTCCTTCTGGTTCGGTCGGAACTGAACCGGGCTGGCCATCTGGGTCAGCGGGCTTCTCGGCCTCCCTTTCCCTCAGTCTACCTAATCTCTTTTCAAGGGTAGATTTGGGAACATTTTTACAAATTTGGCAGTCTGAATCGAGGTGGTCAAACCCCAGACAATAAACACAGGTGGTGTGGGGATCGACCTTAGCAAAGACCTCTCCACACTCATACATAGATACATAGACAGTGTCGGCAGATAAGGGCCTATGGCCCACCCAGTCTGCCCATTAGTGCAGTGTTGAAACCCAGTGGGCCTGTTTTTTTTTCTTGGGTTTCTCAGACATGGCCAACCTAACCAAACTTACCCTTTTTTCGGCAACCGCCAGGCAAGATTCCCTATCAGTTCCTGACCGTGTAATGGGTCTTGGGAAAAAAACATACTAAAACCCATTTTTTTTAGAACCGATAACCACACATTAAAATAAGATACAAAAATTACCTGAAACGATCGGTTCAGCCGAACTGATCCACACTTTTTACAAGTTCCACACAGAAAACAGAACAAAACCTACCTAGTATTCACGGTACCACAAACAGAGACTTGAACCAACTATGCGGAAACTAAATTTCAGTAGAAACATTCCGAAAACCGACACTTCAACCGACTTCGAACCGAGCTGCAGGAGAAATCTCCGGAGCGACTGTTCAGTGAGGCGGAGTAAAGAAAATGAAGGTTGCAGTTCAAAATGGCTGGGGCTAACTGCACTTGTCAGAATACAGCAAGACTTCATGTTGTTTGAACAATCGACTCTGGGAGTTCCAGACCAAAGTGAAATCACTTTCATCCACCCTCCCACAAAAATCTGTTGTGGCCTTCCCTTCAGCGACTGTCCCATCTGCACCTCCATACCAGGAGGAGCCTCACATGGAGGAAGCTAAAAAGTCTCCGTACCATGAGTGTACTCAAATGCTCTGAGCAGTGGCTCCCCATCCCTCATCAGAGCCAAACAGATTGGACTGATGATGTCAGGGTATGCATCATTACCACCACACTGGTGTAGGATGAATCCTGCCACCCATGTATAGAAGCACTTCTTGGGGGCCACCAACTTGAACTATTTCTAGATATAGGAGCCACTGTCTCAGTGCTACATCAAGAAGGCCCGCATCTATCTCAATGGTCTATCGGAAGGGACACTTCTGCCCATACCTTCGAGGAGACTGTAGTCACAACCTACAGGTCCAAACCCATACCAGTTACCACTGGTACCTTGGAGGTGTAACACCGTTTTGACCTCATGTTCTTATGTCACCACCAGAGTATCTTGGGAATTGATTTCATGGCACATCATGGATGTGTCCTGGATTTAGCAGACAGGCTAGTACTCCAGATCCCAGGACAAGGCCACATGCTTCTCATCTCTGACTCACATGTAGTGGCAGCAGTGAAAGTCAATGACAAGGAGTATGACATCCTCATGCTACAACACCATGAGCTGCTTCCTCAACTTGGGCCAATTCTAGAAAGGCATAGTGCAGCCTTTGCCAAACATGATTATGGAAGGATGAACACCCTTATCCAAGTCACTGGTAATGACCCACTATGCCAGAGGCAGCACCCATTTCCAGCAGAGGCAATACCCCCTCACTGAGTGCCACCATTGACTCCCTTCTAAAACAAGGGGGCTTTAGGCCTTGTGTATCCACAGTCAATTCTCCCATCTGGCCTCTAAAGAAGCCCAACAATAGTTGTAGACTCACCATTGACTACCGCAGACTTAACCAAGTCACCCCTAGTTGTGCACCAGCTTTGGCCCTGAATATGCTCAAATTTCTAAAGCGTGAACACCAGTGGTTCAGGACCTTGGACATTTCCAATGGATTCTGGCCACTAGCACTGGCCCCTGAGAGCCAATACAGATTTGCCTTCACATTTGAAGGATGACAGTACACATGGAACTGTCTCCCCGCAGGGATTCCACAACAGTCCCTCACAGTTCCACAACCACATGAGAGATGCCATACATGGCTTTTCCACACCTGAATGTCTCCTACAATACGTGGATGACCTTCTTCTGGCCATAGCTGGCTTGGAAAGACACCTGTAGCTCCTAGATGAGCTCCTCTCTCTTCTGCAGAAGGCAGGCCTAAAGTGCAATTCTGCAAAGGTACAGTTATATCAGCCAGTAGTTACCTTTCTTGCCCTACACATAACTGGTGAGGGCAGGAGCCCTGCCTTGGACAAGGTCCAAGGCCTTCAAGATTTGCCATTACCAACCAGTGTGGCAACTCTGAGACATTTCCCTAGGTATGGTCAATTACTCCAGGGACTTCATTTGCAATTTTGCACAAAAGGTTGCACCTCTGTATGAGCTCCTGAGGAAGGACATCTCCTTGCAGTGGGGACTGGAACACACCACTGCTGTCACATCTCCGAAGAAGGCTTTGGCCTCTGCCCCAGCACTGGTCAGTCTTAACCCAGACCTCCCATTCAACTTGGAGACTGCCACCTCTGTGGGTGTGTATGTCAGCAGTTCTTGCACAAACGGCCAATGGCACCTTGAAGCCTACTGTCTATGCTTCCCAAATGTTCTCCACGGTAGAGCAGAAGTACTCCCTGTGTGAAAGGAATCTGCTGGCAACATTTTGGGCTGTCAAACATTTCACCTACATAACAGGGCTTTGCCCCATTATACTTCACATCAACCATACACTAACTGACTTCCTATTGATGGATAAGATCAAGGACGGCAATGTGTCTAACACCAGACTCACACATTGGTCTCTCCTCCTGCAGGATAGAGACATCACTATGCTTCCCACCAAAATGCTATCCATTTTGGCACATGGTCTGCTGTATCAAGGAGATCCACATGAGTGTGGCCTAGAGCCACCTGCCCTGCCAGAAGCAAGCACATTCCTCCCAGCAACAGAGAACACTCTGAAAGACCATGCTCTTCATCGCATCTTCACAGATGGATCCTCCTCTTACCACAAGGGACAGCAAATCACAGAATTCTGGGTCTTGGTCCTGGTTCCAGTAGGTGACACTTTTGAGTATCCAGGAAGTGCATTATCAAGTCATCCCAGTATGCAGAACTTGCTGCAGTGGCCTGTGCCTTGGAGTTCATCAATGGAAAACGCGAAGAAGACACCATTCTCTTCTCTGATTCATCTTGGGTGTGCAACTCCTTGACAGAATTTCTTCCTTTCTAGAAGGCCCATGACTTCACGTCTTCAGAAGGTACCGCTGTTAAATACAGGGATCTGTTTGTTCACATTGTCAGCCTTGCTGAGCAACTCATCTTCCGGCTGTACATTCACAAAGTCAAGGCCTACTCCAAATCTGAACGTTTCCATGAGTATGATGATCGAGCTGACACTTTAGCCAAAGATGGAGCTCGGGGGGGGGAGAGATATGAACCATGCCTCCTCCCATTGCAACACTAACAGTGGCTGCAAACAAGAAAACCAGAGTGGTCCCTTTGAATTTGACTGAGTTTCAACTGGCAGATCCACAGATTAAAGAGGTATATGACTACCTCTCCAAGGAAACAGAAAAAGAGATGTTTGTGAATAATCCATTCAAAAGACATTCCGATAACCTCCATCTGTCTCAGGATTAAAAACTAGTCCTATATCACTCAGGTCTCCAAAAACTTTGGGTGATCCCAAAACACTTCAATCAGAAGTCATCCACCATCAGGTGGACACCAAGGGGCGGACAAGATAGTCCAAAGACTGAAAACCTTGGGCTGGTGGCCTGGCATAAGAACAGACGTCCAACATTATGCGGATAACTGCATTACCTGTGCACAGAACAATTACATGCCAGGCAAGAAAAATGCCAAACTCCTCCCGCAAAGGCACTCTGGCCCTTGGAATGAAATTCAGATCGATTTCATTGGACCATTGCCTCTCACCAACAGAAGCAATAAGTATTCACTAATGATCACTGATCTATTCTCAAAATGGATAGAGGCCTTCCCATGTAAGGCTGCTACAGCAAAAGCCACTGCCAAAATCTTGGTAGAACAGGTATTTACCAGGTTGGACCTACCTCTTAAGGTGGACTCTGACAAAGGGACTACTTTCACAAGAGAACTAATGCAGGAAAGTTTTAAGCTATTGGGAGTCAGCCAAAGTTTCACATAGCATATCATCCTCAGTCATCAAGACAGGTAAAGAGAGCTAACAGACACGTAAAGTTGATGTTATGTAAATTTGCATCTGAAAGTGGAAAGACCTGGGATACCCTGTTGCCCTTACTCCTAATGGCAATTAGAGCAACCCCATCTGCATCAACCAGCTGTACACCCTTTGAGGTGATGATTGGTAGACAAATGAGATTATCGGAGCATCTGATGATCAATCTCAGTGTCCCTACTGCAGACAGAGTGTCAGTAGATACTTATATCACACAATCGAGACACAACATTGTCCAAAACCCATCTGTTTGTCGGTAACAACTTGGGTCAAGCCCAACAGTAGTCCAAGCTGTACTTTGATAAAAATGTCAAAGAAATCGACTGGCAAGTAGGTGACAGAGTCATGGTACTAAAATTTTCCTCTTCTGCACATCCATTTGTAAGTAAATGGGCAGGCCCATTTAACATCATCAATAAACTGAGTCCTGCTGCTTACCAAATGTGTGTCACTGACAGCAAAAAACAGTGGACAAGTGGTACCATGCCAGTCAGCTAAAGATCTTCGAAGGAGATTGAAAATACCCAAAATGTTGTTCAGATGCTCATTCCTCCACCCAAGGAGAAACGAGACCTGTCTGCCTAACCTTTTTGTTCTTTTTCATTTCAGCTGCTGCAAATCCAAAATATTGGAAACACTAGAAGATGGACGCCAGGGGAAAGCTGATTTTAATCCTACTACTCCTAGACCTGTGGCCAGGGAACCTGACTCAACTTCATGTGACTGATACGAAGATCCTGAAAACCGAGGAGCACCAGGCACACATCCGTGCATTTCTTCATGCCATGAATCCCAATGACCTGGCCTTCTTACCTTTGCCCAACCTTACCCCTTCCCCTAGTACAGGCATAACAGTTGACCTCCCTTCTACACATTTCTGTTCAAGAAGGAAAAGATGCCTACTTAAGTACAACAGTAGTGGCACCACCACATGCCACTTTACAGATTGACTAGAAAACTGATAACATTGATGGACAGCAACTTCCAGTAACCTGTCTTGCCAATAGAACTTTTAAAGGTTGTCCCAACAAACATTTTTGCCCTAATGGAACTTTGTGTATACGCCAAGTTACTCCCCAACATACAGGCCTCTACAACCTTACAGCAAAAATCAATAAAGACTTTTGCATACGTTTTCATAACATTACAATACAAAAAATCTGTTATATCCACACATTTCCTTCAGTTGCACTTTTTCTTACAGTGACTCCAATGACCAAAGATGAATCTCTACAATGCTCTACTTTGGAGCCTGGCCCAGAAAGTGGTCTGGCAGCAACATCCATCCCTGGGACTTTGATTAATAATGTTCAGTACATGCATATACCCATAGTATTGAATCTCACACATTGGAACATGGCTGAATTTGGTCACTGTCCTCCACCACAGTGTCACATTTTCATTCTGTAATGTTAGATTTAATGGCAGCGTATCAAGCATGAGCACAGGGCCCTGTAGCTGGGCATCACACAACTGAACACCGAGGGGTGTTCAGGCCTATACATCTAAAAAGAGCGTTGGGTGTTGCAGACATAGCAGGCACTGTTACAGGTATATTTGGGTCTGGCATGTCAATTTGGAACTGAGATGTTTTTGCCAAAATTCAAAGACATAATATTTTCAATTCCAAATTAGCCGATGATATGGTAACACCCATGCTACATGGTATAGATGGTATCTCACAATTCACAAGAGGAAAAATTCACGGTGTATTTCATGCATGATATTGCACATTTATTTAATGAGACCCGAAACCAACTTAACCAAAAGGGGCTATCACTATCTCTGCAGATGTCATGTATTTGATGTTACCGCGCCAGTGTGTGGTACTCACCTTACTCTATGGACTGGTCATTAGAGTTTCCTGATGACCCACATGATAATGACACTGTTTTTGCAACTGTCTCTACGGATCAAGCCAGTGTTTCTCTGGATCAAGCCATTCTGAATGTCTCCAGGAATGCCTCCCAAGAAGACATCCATCTCCACATCAGCCGAATGACAAATACTTCCATCACCTACCCTATCCAACTCACGAAGTGGTGCCTTCCTCAGGTTTGTGTGATCTACAACTCTGATGGACAATACTATGTCGTGACAGACCACCTGAGTTTTTCTTATGGACCCTTTTACTTCATGTCTCTTGAGTGCTCTATCATCGGCCATATGGTTATCACCCCAGTTCCCACCCCGGAACGTAATTACATTGATACTGACCCTTACTGTCTGTATGCTATAGCATAGTATTTACCAGTTTCAATGTGCATATCGATCTTCTCACCCTGAATCTTAAATCCTTATTAGAAAGAAAGTATACACATTTAGTATACATTAGTAATAATATTACGAAGGCAGGTGATTCTCTAAATGCTCGATTTCATGACGGTGACCTCAGTATCACAGTGTCTAATACTTGGTTAGACCAGACATTCAAAGGTTTTGTTGTAATTCAAGTGTTTTTAATCATTTTTCTTATTATAACCTTGCTCTGTTTAAGAAAGACTCTGAAACAACACTGTGCTCAATTAAAGTTTCTATATGAATCTCATTCAGCAAAGTAACATACCACACTACCCTATTAGTGTTGCCTCTTTATTCATTCAGCAATGGGGGGCATACATAGACCTTCCAGACCTGACATCCTCAATTGGGACCACCATTTCCTATCATAACAGAGAGAAGGAATAATAATGTCTACCAATGTAGCTAGAGTGTACTGACAGAACTACTGTATTACTGTTTAGCAAATAACACATTTGTGGCTTTAGCACACCACCTAATTGCAATATTATGAGTCTAATAACATATTTGTGGTCTTAGCATGCCACCTATGGTACAAAGTCAGGATGCTATGATCAACAATAATACAAAACTCATTCTATTGTTTTACGAAGTTAGCATAATAATGTATCATGTGCAAGTACAACATCTCACAGCCTTGGGTGCGAGACGTCCAATGTACTCAACAATGGGAAGTCAAACACAAGATTTCTATTATGCATATGAACAGGTTACTCCAGTAACGGGACTTTCTTATCAGTACTATATAATGTTATGTACACAGCCAAGCCCTTTGTGTTCTTGGGAGATAGATGTTTCCATACCAGATGTATGATTGTTCTGGACTCACAGTTGGTAAGATTGTGTATCTAATATAATAATAATAATAATAAACTTTATTTCTCCAGCACAATTCAAAAATATCAAAGTGCTTTACAAAAGTAACAGAATTAAAATAGACCCATAAATAGTTAAAATACAGATAGTAACACTAAAATCAATCCTTTACTCGTTACAGAAGGCAAGACTGAATAGGTACACTTTCAGTGTGGCTTTAAAGCTCTCCACCATCAGGCACTCCCAAACCTGATGAGGTAGAGAATTCCACAGAGTAGGGGCTATATAAGCAAACGCTTGAGCACCACATGACTTCAACCCAACCCTGGGACCCTCCAGCAGTCCCTCATCGGTGTAGCGGAGTGGTTGAGAGGGGCAATAGGGGCACAGAAGAAAAAATTACTCACCTTAGTAATTGCTTTTCTTCTCATGGAGTCTTGCTATATTATAACAATAGCAGTCAGCCACTGCAGCTGAACTGCCCCGGAGAGGAAGGAGTTAACTCCAGAAGATCTGGAGTTCTACAGCGCGAGGGCGCTGTGCCCAAAGCTCTATCTGGCAGTTTCAAATGAAACTGTCAGATCTTTACGAGCCAACATCAAAGGACGGAAAAAGTCTGTGTGGAAAACTACACTAGCCTATGGCTAACCTACTAGTAGTAATAACAACAATATAAACAACAAAGAAAACACCCAGAACCATAATAACAAAGGTTGATGGTATTATGGTTCGTTTTACCACCCCTGACAAGCACATATGAACCCCCCTTCCCCCCAAGACTCAAGTCCAAGAAGGGGGCAATAAAAAATAACCTAAATGAACTATCTAGATCCCTAACCCAAAGGAAAACAGGGTTAGGGGAAAACTAAAATGGCATGACACAGTGCTTGCACCAATTTGCCACCTCTACCCAAGTAGAAGTTCTGAGAGGGGCAGGAGGGAGGGTGGTTATAATATAGCAAGACTCCATGAGAAGAAAAGCAATTACTAAGGTGAGTAATTTTTTCTTCAAACACCATGAAGTCTTGCTATATTATAACAATAGCAGATTACACAGCAGTACCTCCATGGAGGAGGGTCAGAACCTACTTAGGAAATAGGCTCTGAAGCACAGCTGTGCCAAACCGAGCATCTCTCCTGGACTGGACATCCAGGGAATAATGCTTGGTAAAGGTGTGAACCGCCTTCCAGGTAGCAGCTTGAAAATCTCCAGAATAGGAATGTCTCTAGCAGCCGCTAGAGACGCAGCTGTACCCCTTGGAGTGGGCCTCAATCCTGAGGGGGTACTTACCCAGTTTCTGATAACAAAATTGGATACAAGAGACAATCCACCTTGCAATTGTTCTCTTAGTGGCAGGTTTCCTGCCAACCTCGCCATAGGTAAGAAACAGTTGGAGGATTCAACCCATGACCTCTGGTGCCCTAGATAGTAACTTAATGCCCTTTTGACATCCAAGCTGTGCAGTCTCCTCTCACCTGAGGAAGAATGCTCAGTGAAAATACTGGGAGGGAGATAGATTGATTCAGGTGGAAATCAGAAACCACCTTAGGCAAAACTTTCTATTAGTCCTAAGGACTACCTTATCTCTGTGGAAAGAGAGAAATCTTCTTCCACTGACAGGGCCTGTAACTCACTTATGCGTCTGGCAGAGGTGATAGCTACTAGAAAACGGTTTTCCAAGTTAAATACTTGAGTTCTGCTGAAGACAGAGGCTCAAAGGGGTTGCATTAACTGAGCAATGCAAATATTCAGGTCCCAGGAGGGAGCTGGTTCCCGAAAGGAGGGTTAGTGTGAAGTAACCCTTTAAAACTTGGAGAACACAGGGTGAGAAGAAAGGAGGCAGGCTTCCTGCTGACACAAAAGCAGAGACAGCTGCCAGATGAACCTTCAGGGTAGCTGGTCTAAGGCCTAAGGAATTCAGATGGACCAAATAGTCCAAAAGAATGGGAAGATCAGCAGATTCTGGGGTAATCTGCCCTCAGAGCACCAGATGGAAAACCTCTTCCACTTAGAATTATAAGTGGCTCCTAGTGGAAGGCTTCCTTGAAGCCTTTAAAATATCCATAACACCTTGAGAAAGGTGTAAATCAGCAAATTCTAGCTCCTCAAGAGCCAAGCCTTGAGGTGGAGGACTTGAGGTCCGGATACCACACCTCCCCTGTGCACAGGCCAGTAAGTCGAGAACTCTGGGCAGGCTCAGGGCAGGGTGGACTGCCAGGGACAGGAGCAGAGGTACCAGGGCTGTCTGGCCCAATCTGGGGCAATCAGAATCACTCTGCAAGGTTGAGATCTGATTTTCACTAGTACCCTGAAAACGAGAGGAAAGGGGGGGAAGGCATACAGGAACTTCCCTTTCCAATCCAACAGAAAGACATCCAGAGGGACTGAGCCCAGTACTGGAGGCCTGCAGCAAAAAAGAGGAAGTTGGTGGTTGTCTGGGGCCGCGAAAAGATCTATCTGAGGAGTGCCCCAACTGGCAAAGACAGACCCCAGTACTTGTGGATTCAGAGCCCATTCGTGATGGCCCTGAGAAATTCTGCTGAGGGCGCTCCGCCAGCACATTGTCCTTCCCTGGGAGATGAACCGCTATCAGGAGGTGTTCAGGGAATAAGCCAGAGACCACAACTTCATTGCTTCGGTGCACAAGGCTGAAGACCGAGTGCCCCCTTGCTTGTTGATGTACCACATTGTGGTGGTATTGTCTGTCCTGACTTGAACCACTTTGTTCTGGACAGAATCTGAAAAGACCCGAAGAGCTAAAAAGACAGCTCTGAGTTCCAGAAGATTGATGTGGAGCAGAGATTCCTGAGGAGACCACACTCCCTGAGTGGTAAGGTCGCCCAGGTGAGCCCCCCACCCTAACAGGGAGGCATCCGTGGTGAGGGTGAGGGAGGGAGAAATGGGAATGAAGGGAACCCCTTGTTTCAGATTGCTTTGATCCTGCCACCAGTGTAAGGCCAGGATCAGGGTTTGAGTAACTGGGACCAATTTGGTAAGGGGGTCCTTCCTCTGAGACCAATAGGCCCTCAAATGGAACTGAATGTCCCTCATCTGGAATCTTGCTCCCTGCACAACAGCTGTGGAAGCAGCCATGTGCCCGAGGAGTTGCAGAAAATGCCTTGCTGGTCGAGAGACCCGCAGGGTAAAGGAGGATGCCAGGGCGATGAGTCTGTCCACCCTTTCCGAGGGAAGAAAGGCCCTGGCTAACCTTGTGTTCAATTCTGCGCCTATGAAAGTTAGGGCCTGAACTGGTTCCAGAACTGACTTTGGTAAGTTTAGCAGGAATCCCAGAGAAGTGAGAAGCTGCTGGGTGACTTGCAAGTGGGATTTCACCTGACCTGGAGACTGACCCACAATGAGCCAGTCGTCCAGGTAGGGAAACACAGCAACCCCTTGCCTTCTTAAATGAGCCACTACTACAGCGAGACATTTTGTGAATACCCTTGGCGCAGAGGTAAGGCCGAAGGGCATTGCCCTGAACTGGTAGTGGCCTGAGGGCAGTTCAACCTGAGGTACTTTCGTGGGAAGGCCTGATCAGAACATGAAAATAGGCATCCTTGAGGTCCAGGGAAGCTAGCCAGTCCCTGGCTTAGGGAAGGCAATATCATTGCCAGAGTTAACATTTTGAACTTTGGTTTCAACAGATGCTTGTTCAAGTATCTTAAATCCAGAATGGGCCGCCATTCTCCTGTCTTTTTTGGGGTAAGAAAGTATCTTGAATAAAGCCCCTTGCCCTGATGGCAAGGAGGAACCCTTCCACTGCTTTGCAGACCAGAAGAGAAGAAACTCTGCTTCCAAAGCAAGGGCTTCTGAAGGATTTGCAGTGGAAATGCCTGGCTCTCATCTTTGGAAAATATTTGAAGCTGAGAACTAGACCCTGGCCTATTACCTCCAGAACCCATCTGTCCGAGTTAGGGACAGCCAGCTCTGGCTGAAATAGGCCAACCTGCCCCCACTGGTACAGGAGAATGGCCCTGGGCACCCCATCAGGGTGCCTGCTTAGCAGCAGCCTTAGGCTGAGGGGAGTGAGATTCACTTGCGCCCACGCCTTACCCCTGCCTCTGAAGAAACCCTCTGCAGACAGCAGAGGAGGCTTGAAATTGGTAAAAGGCCTGGAAAAGGTCTGCCCTTACTACTGGGAGCATGCTCTTGTGGCATGGCATGCTTGTCCTTAGCCTGGGCACTTTTGTAGGTAGTTCTGTATTCATCCATCTTTTCATATAATTTTCTGTTTGCTCTCAAACAGAATTTCCCACTACAGGAAAATCCATAGCCTTTGACTGAGTATCTTGGGACAGATTAGTGCATCTGAGCCATGCCAACCCACGGAAAGCTACAGAAGTGGCCATGACCCTGGAGGAAACATCATTAACATCAACAGCAGTATGAAATTGAACTTTAGAGGCTTCAATGCCATCAGCAGCCACCTGTTCCAACTCACTAGCCAGCTGGCCATGGGCCTGCTTGGCTAACTGCAATACTGTGTCCCACCTAGATTTTGATATCTAGCCACATAAGCCATATAATTTGCCTGCCTGAGTCCCAAAGAAGCTGCCATATACTGTTTCTTCGCCATGGCATCAATCTTCCTAGAATCCTTGTCAGGAGGATGTGAGGCCAGAGGAATATTAGCCTTGTCACAGGCTGCAGCTTGTACCACACCTACATGACTACACTGCTCAATCAGGAAGTCTGTATCCGAGCCTGACAAAGTATACCTTCTGTCCATTTTTTTATCTACAGGAGGGACAGAATGAGGATTTTTTAAAATCTTTGTTGTTTGCTTCCTAAATGACTTATGCAAAGGAATAGACAACCTCCTAGACTCTGGAATATCCATCATTTCCACATAATCAGGCTCCTCTTGCTCATCCACAGCCTCCTCTAAAGGAAGCTGGAGGGTTTCTGCAACCTTTTTGTAAAAAATAAAGAAAGAAGGGGACTCAGACAGAGTAGGGGAGATTCTAAAGGTCTGTCTGGAGAAATGCCCGTTCAATGGGCACGCCCAGACCCTCCCAGCACACATATATTGATCAAATTCTCCTCCTCCTGTGGTTCATAAAATCCTCAACTTCAAAATCCTGAACCACTGGGACTGAACGAACCAACCTTTTACCAACTGTTGGTGGTTCTACAGATTCCTGAGACAGTGACTGGACAATCTGAATGGCTTTAGCTATCTCTGCAGCAGTTGGAGACACAATTCTGGACTCCAAACCTCCTGATTTCTTTGTCTTTTTCTTGGGACTGGTTCCTCTGAACCAGTCTTCCCTTTGCTTGAGGAAGTCTCGCCCTGGTCAGAGGGCACTCCCTCTGGTCCAGTGGGTACTGAACCGGGCTGGCCATCCAGGTCAAGCGGATTTTTGGCCTCTAGTTCCTAAAGCCGGCCCAATCTCTTCTCCAGGGTGGCTGCAGGAGATTCTACACACCTGGCAGTCTGACAGGAGGTGGTCAGCCCCAGACAATAGACACAAGTGGTGTGTGGGTCAGCCTTGGCAAAGGCGCCCCACAGACATCACAGTGTTGAAACCCAGTGGGCCCGGTTTTTCTTTGGGTTTCTCAGACATAATGCCAGCCTAACCAAAAACTTGCCCTTTTGATGGCAGTCGGGCGAACACCTTATCGGTTCCTAACCGGTCAGGTATTTGAAAAACTGTATAATTTCGCTTTTTAGAACCGAGTAAGAACCGGAACCGTGACTCTAAAACCCACAGTACAGTTTTAAAAGGCAGAAAATTAGCGATCGGTTCAAACCGAACCGATAATTAATTTTCCACACAGACTTGAATTTTTGTACTTACGGTTACCAGATAGAGCTTTAGAACCGAAATGCGGTAAAAATAATGATTTTTGCCGGTTCAAATGAACCGAAAACTACTCTCTTGAACCGAGAATGAACCGAGCTGAAGGAGCTGATCTCCGGAGCGACTGTTCAGTGAAGCTGAGTAAAGAATCTGACAGTTTCATTTGAAACTGCCAGATAGAGCTTTGGGCACAGCGCCCTCGCGCTGTAGAACTCCAGATCTTCTGGAGTTAACTCCTTCCTCTCCGGGGCAGTTCAGCTGCAGTGGCTGACTGCTATTGTTATAATATAGCAAGACTTCATGGTGTTTGAAGCTCTTGCAGGTAGTGCAGTCCCTGTCCATGTAGGTCTTTATAGGTCAACAAACCAACCCTGAAGGTGATCCTCCACCACACTGGCAGCCAGTGCAGCTTGCGCAACACAGGTGTAATGTGGCTAGATCTAGAAAGCCCTGTTAATAACCTGGCTGCCACATTCTGTGCTAGCTGCAGCCGCTGGACATCAACCCTGGCAGCCCTAGGTAGAGGGAGTTGCAGTAATCCAGGTGGGAGGTCACAAAGGCATGGACCAATTTCAGCAAGTCATTGGGTGGGACCAGATGTTTAATCCGGGTGATAGTCCTCAGATAGTAAAATGAGGTCTTGACAACAGATGACACCTGAGCCTTTAGGGTCAGACCCTTGTCAAGAATAATGCCGAGACTCCACACCTGCTTAGAGGTCCTCAGCTGGCAGTCCCCTAGTACAAGACCAGTTGCCTGACCTGCCAAAGACCCCTCAACATGCTGACCCGGATCTACAACCAGCACTTCAGTCTTTTCAGAATTCAGCTTCAATCAGTTGGCACTCATCCAGCCTTGGATCTCAGATAAGCAGTTGTTAAACACCAAGACTGCTGCGTCCTGTTCAGGTGCAAAGGACATGTACAGCTGAGTATCATCTGCATAGCAGTGAAAACTCAGCCCGTACCACCTTACAAAGTCCCCCAATGGCAACATGTACACCGCAAACAACATGGGAGACAGCACAGAGTCCTACAGAACCCCATATGGCAGGGAGAATGGGTCATAGGAATAAATTCCCGACACCACTCTCTGAAACCTGCCAGTGAGGAAAAGATTGGAACCATCTGAGGACTGTACCCGACAGTCCACGGATCAATCGCAGGCGCTCTAGCAACATCCCATGGTCCACGGTGTCAAATGCCATGGAGAGATCTAGAAGGACTAAGATAGAACGAGTCCTCCGATCTCTCACTATAAGGAGATCATTGAGCACCCGAACAAGGGCAGTCTCGGTGCTGTGCCTTTTCCTAAATCCCGATTGGAAGGGATCATAGATGTCCTGGATGGCAAGATGGTCCTCCAGCTGGGGAGACTGTCCTCTGTATATTGTTAGGGTAATAAACCTTTATTCTGCACATCTGTCTCCTGCATGATGTTTTACCATCAGGTTAGATCCTGCTGACTCTATACAGAGCACGTAATCACTAGAATTTATTAGTAAATAATTTTTTTTCGTGTTCTGAGTCTGTATAGGTTGTATTGGCAAAATCAAAGGCCCCCCAACCCCCAAGTACCGGTCTTTCAGAAATTTTAACTGCCTAGATCCCACAAATCTCCTTGAGGATGTAAGAGCGGTGGACTGGTCTGCCCGCTACCTCATCAAGAATGTGTCAGATGCAGTTAGCTTCCTCAAAAATGCCCTGATTCGAAAACAAGACCTCCACTTCCCTCTCACTACTTGGAGGGTGAGAGGGGGCTGAACCTGATGGATATCCAAAGAGTTACTGTCCTTAATGAAATAGAGGGACAGTAAATGGAAAGCTTATAAAGCATCCCCTTCCCCCCAACTCTGGAATGCCTATAGGTGCTTATGCAACACATGTAAGCAAGCTGCCAAATCTCTAAAATGCAATTTTTACCTAAACCTTCAAAGGAATGACCTTGGCGATCCCTGTCACTTCTGGGCTTCAATCGGGTCCTTGTTCAATCACAAAGCCCATAGCCAGGTTACTCAGTTCACCTGCCCCTCTGGCCCCCTGACTGATCCCTCTGAGATTACACGGATGTTTAACAAATCTTTTCTGACCTCTCTGCTTATCTCACCAAACTACCCTTCCAGCCACCCCCTAGCTCTGGTAGTCAGGCTAATTACTCCCCCTCCATCACCCCTCCTTTTACTTTAGAGCCATTGGCCCAGGTGTTACCACCAAGCTCCTGAAGTCCCTCCCTGCCAGGGGTAGCCCTGACAGTGATGGGCTTTTTCCCTCGTTCCTTAGGCTCATCTCACCGGTAATCACTGAACCCCTCACCTTCATATTTAACCTTGCCCTCTCCTCATCCACAATGCTGGACTCTTGGAAACATGCTAACATTGTGCCTATTTGCAAAGCAGGCGATCCCCTTTCTCCTTATAATTATAAGTCTATCTCCCTCCTCCCCCACCTGAGCAAGCTACTGGAAAAAATAATGCACTTCCAACTCTCGGAGCATCTTGGAAAGTATAATCTGCTATGCCCTCAGCAGCACGGCTTCCGTAAGCACCACATCAGCCTTAACCCATTTCTCTAACCATGTCCTCAGAAACACGGACATGAGTAAGGCCACTGGTGCTGTATTCGTGGATCTGACTAAGGCCTTCAACCTTGTTGACCAGTCCCTCCTCCACTCCGCTCTCCTACACCTTGGCTGCTCTGCCGAGACAACAGCATGGTTTAGAAGCTACCTCAAAGACAGCTCCCTGTCTGTTACAATTGGTACAGCCTCTTCTCCTGCCCTACCAGTATTCACAGGGGTCCCCCAAGGCTCCATCCTTGGCCCCCTACTTTTTTATTAATGCACGCCCAGCTGAGAGCCTCACCTGTGAGGCTCTCCTCTATGCGGATGACCTTGTCCTTTACCATAGTGACAAGTCTCTTGCAAACATCTCTTCCGCTCTTACACCTAATTATGGTGTTGCCCACAATTGTTTTTTTTCCAATAGACTCTTGGTAAAATAAAGAGGACAGGAAAGGATTTCTAATTGGTAGCTGTTTATAATGTTCCCATTTACGGAAATTATATCCATAAGCCTAAATGATCCATATGTAACTGTACCTGATTAAAAACTGGTATGAAAGACTGTATTTTGCATTGTTTTGTTTTTATGGGCAGCATTCTGTTGCAGTTCTTTTCACGGAACCAGTGATCTGGAGTTCTGACTATGTCACAGTTTGAGCAAAGAATGCTAAGCGTGGTTCTGATAGGACAATAGCTCATGTTTAACATTCTGTACTCAAACCACGACATA
Organism: Neoceratodus forsteri; assembly: GCA_016271365.2. Lineage (NCBI taxonomy): Eukaryota > Metazoa > Chordata > Ceratodontiformes > Ceratodontidae > Neoceratodus > Neoceratodus forsteri. The sequence continues at coordinate 335,870,636 of CM028129.1, read as the reverse complement.
GTAAACACTCCAAATTACTGGTTCCATGAAGAAAACTGTTCAGAGTTAGGAGGGCAGCAGCCAAGGCCAACGGGATGCTGGGATGCATCGCTAGGGGGATCACCTCCAGAAGGAGGGAAGTGATACTCCCTCTGTATAACTGCTTGGTGAGGCCGCACCTCGAGTACTGCGTGCAGTTTTGGAGGCCACACTTAAAGAGGGACATTAAACTCCTGGAGAGGGTCCAGAGGAGGGCAACCAAAATGATTTGGGGCTTGGGGACAGGACCTATGAGGAGAGGCTCGAAGAGCTAAATATGTACACATTGGAAGAGAGAAGGACTGGGGGACATGATAGAGGTCTTCAGGTACATGAAGGGGGTAAACAGGGAGGAACAGTCAGGGTGCTTTGAAGGAAGGAGGGGCCACTAGAGGACATGGGTGGAAGCTGGAGGGAAGATTCAGGGGAGAAAGGAGGAGGTGCTACTTCACTGAGAGGGTGGTGGAGCCATGGAATGCGCTGCCTAGGGGGCTGGTGGAGGCAGAGACGGTGGAGGGGTTCAAGAGGGGGTGGGACAGGTACAGGGGAAGGGTTCTGGAAGCAAAATCCAATGCAGTGAGAATATCCAGAACTGGGAAGGGAGAAGCCAGAGAAAGCGAGGGGGGCAGCAAGGTCAGCTCCCAGGGTGGGGGCTGACCAAACGAGCAGACGTGAAAGACCGTTAGGCCTATTCTGCTGGCATCCGCACAGGGGTTGTGTACAGACCCCCATGTCAGGGGGAAGGAATGGACAAGGATATGATGGAAGGCATTCTTAGAATGGCAGAGAAAGGGGAGCTACTGTTGATGGGAGACCTGAATATGCCAGATGTTAACTGGAGCACATTTGCTGCAGCGACATCCAAGAGCAGGGCCATTCTTGACGCCCTACAGGTGGCAGGCATTAGACAGCTAGTTTCGGAACCCACTCGTGAGGGAGCAATCTTAGACCTCGTACTCTCACAGGGGCAGTGAGAAGATCTCAGATCTAGAAGTGGGTTGCCATCTGGGACAAGTGACCATCAAACAGTGTGGTTCACGTTAAACTCAGCTACAGAGTCAAGCCATACAAAAGTGAGGGTACTGGACTTTAGGAGGGCTGACTTTGGAAGATGGGAGAGTGCTCAGAAAAGCACTAGCAAACAGGCTAGAAGGAGTGTGAGCAACAATGGGGAATTATCAAACTGCCATCACAGAAGCAACAAGCCTTTGTGTGAAGCAAATAAACAAATCAAAATGAAAGAAAAAGCCACTATGGTTCTCAAGAGAAGTGGCTGTGAAAGTCAGGAAGAAAAGATAGCATTCCAGAAGTATAAGGAAACACAGAAGGAGCAGGACAGAGAGCTGTACCAGTTAAGGCAGAAAGAAGCAGGAGGGAAGTCAGAATAGCAAAGGCCCAAACTGAGGAAAAGATAGCCAACTCAGTTAAGAAGGGGGATAAAACCTTTTATAGGTACATCAGCGAGCGTAGAAGAAAAAAATTACTCACCTTAGCAATGTTGTTTCTTCTAATGGAGTCTTGCTATATTATAGACATTAGCAGTTTGTTCCAGCTCTAGAACTGCCCCTGAGTGAAATGGTCAAAACCATTCCAAAATAGAATTTTGGCACGAGAGCAGCTCTATCTGTGTCCTTTCAAACTTGAACTGTCAGATCTTTACGAGCCAAACTCACTAAGGTCTGTGTGGAAGCTGTAACCTACACTAGCCAAATGGCTACCTAAATAATAACAACCATTGATGGTCCCAACACCCAAGACTCAAGTCAGGGGACCAGAAATACTAACACCATTCTAATAATATGAAAATGGAACATAAGTATAATAAAACACACACACGCGTACACATACACACCCCCAAAGGGGACAAAATGCTAACAGGACATAAGTAGTGCCCACACTAAGTTGCCCGCACCCCACCAAGTAGAGGTTCTGAGAGGGGCAGGTTGGGGGGGAGGTCTATAATATAGCAAGACTCCATTAGAAGAAACAACATTACTAAGGTGAGTAATTTTTTCTTCAAACAACATGAAGTCTTGCTATATTATAGACATTAGCAGAATATACAGCAGTACCTCCATGGAGGAGGGCAGAACCTACTTAGGAATAGGCTCTGAAGAACAGCTGTGCCAAACGAGCATCTCTCCTGGCCTGGACATCCAGGGAGTAATGCTTGGTAAAAGTGTGTACCGTTTCCAAGTAGCAGCCTGGCAAATCTCTAATAAAGGGATATCTCTGGCAGCAGTTAGAGACGCAGCTGTACCCCTGGTAGAATGAGCCCTCAAACCAGGGAGGGGGGCTCTGCCCACTTTCTGATAACAAAATTGGATACAAGAGACAATCCACCTGGCTATTGATCTCTTAGTGGCAGGTTTGCCTTTCCCAACTTCACCATAGGTAAGGAAAAGTTGGAGGATTCGAACCTGTGACCTTTGTGCGCTCTATATAATAACTAAGAGCTCTCTTAACATCCAGGCTGTGCAACCTCTTCTCACCGAAGAGGAGTGATCAGTGAAAATACTGGAAGGGAGATAGATTGATTAAGATGGAAATCTGAAACCACCTTAGGCAAAACTTCCTATTAGTCCTAAGGACTACCTTATCCCTGTGGAAAGAAATAAAGTCAGTCTCCACTGACAAGGCTTGCAATTCACTTATGCGTCTGGCAGAAGTGATAGCCACTAGAAAACAGTTTTCCAAGTTAGGTACTTAAGCTCTGCAGAAGACAGAGGTTCAAAGGGGTTGCATTAACTGGGCAATGCAAACATTAAGGTCCCAAGCAGGGGCGGTTCGAAAGGGAGGATTAGTATGGAGTAACCCTTAAAAAACTTGGAAAACACAGGATGAGAGGAAAGAGGGATGACTTTCCTGCTGACACAAAAGCAGACACAGCTGCCAAATGAACTCTCAGGGTAGCTGGTCTGAGACCCAAGGAATTAAGATGTACTATGTAATCTAACAAAAGGGCAATTCAGCAGATTCTGGGAAATATTTTCCAGCACACCAAATGGAAAACCTTTTCCATTTAGAACTATAAGTAACCCTAGTGGAAGGCTTTCTGGAAGCCTTTAGGATCTCAAGAACACCCTGAGAGAGGTGTGAATCAGCAAACTCTAACTCCTCAAGAGCCAGGCCTTGAGGTTGAGGGATTTGAGGTCCGGATACCAAACCCTTCCCTGGGCACAAGTCAACAGATTGTGATTCCTGGGGAGGCACAGGGGAAGATGGACTGTCAGAGACAGAAGGAGTGGGTACCAGGGCTGCCTGGCCCAATCCGGGGCAATCAGAATCACCCTGCAAGGCTGAGATCTGATTTTGACTAGTACTTTGAATAGGAGAGGAAAGGGGGGGAAAGCATAGAGGAACTTCCCCTCCCAATCCAGAAGAAGGGCATCCAGGGGAACTGAGCCCAGCACTGGAGGCCTGCAACAGAACAGAGGAAGTTTGTGATTGTCTGGGGCTGCAAAAAGATCTATCTGAGGGATGCCCCACCTGGCAAAAACTATCCCCAGCACTTGAGGATCCAGGAACCATTCGTGATGGCCCTGGGAAATCCGACTGAGGGCATCTGCTAGGACATTGTCCTTCCCTGGAAGATGAACTGCTATGGAGGGGAGTGTTCAGGGAATAGGCCAGAGACCACAACTTCATTGCCTCGGTGCACAAGGCCAAGACCGAGTGCCCCCTGTTTGTTGATGTACCACATTGTTGTGGTGTTGTCTGTTCTGACTTGTATCACCTTGTCGTGGACAGATGCAGAAAAAGCTTGAAGAGCTAAAAGACAGCTCTGAGTTCCAGCAAATTGATGTGGAACAGAGATTCCTGGGGGGACCAAACTCCCTGAGTGGAAAGGTCGCCCATGTGGGCTCCCCAACCCAGAAGGGAAGCATCTGTAGTGAGAGTCAAGTCGTGAGAAGGGGAAATGAAGGGGACCCCCGCTCTTAAATTGCTCTGATCCTGCCACCACTAGAGAGCTAGGATCAAGGTTCGAGTCACTGGGACCAACTTGGAAAGGGGGTCTCTTCTCTGAGACCAAAAGGTTCTCAAGTGAAACTGAATGTCTCTCATCTGAAATCTGGCTCCCTGCACAACAGCTGTGGATGCAGCCATGTGCCCCAGGAGCTGCAGAAAGTGTCTTGCTGGTCGAGAGACCTGCAGAGTGAAGGAAGAGGCCAGAGCCACTAAATTCCTTACCCTTTCTGGGGGAAGAAAGGCTCTGGCTAGCTTTGTGTCCAATTCTGCCCCTATAAAGGTGAGTACCTGGACTGGTTCCAGAACCAACTTTGGTAGGTTTAGCAGAAAACCCAGGGAGGTGAGAAGCTGCTGGGTGACCTGCAGGTGGATTTTACTTGTTCTGGGGACTGGCCTACAATGAGCCAGTCGTCTAGATAGGAAAACAGCAATCCTCTGCCTCCTTAAGTGTGCCACTGCCACTGCTAGACACTTTGTGAATACCCTTGAGCAGAGGTAAGGTCGAAGGGCATTGCTCTGAACTGGTAATGACCTGAGGGCAGTTCGAATCTGAGGTACTTTCAATGGGATCTTCTGATTAGGACATGGAAATAGGCATCCTTGAGGTCCAGGGAGGCTAGCCAGTCCCCTGGCCTTAGGGAAGGTAAAATCATTGCCAGAGTTACCATTTTTAACTTTGGTTTCAAAAGATGCTTGTTCAGATATCTGAGCTCTAAAATGGGCCACCATTCTCCTGTCTTTTTTGGGGTAAGGAAGTATCTGGAATACAGACCCCTGCCCTGATGCAGGGGAGGAACCCTTTCTACTGCTCTGAGAGCTAACAGGGATGAGACCTCTGTTTCCAGAGCGAGGGTCTCTGAAGCACTTGCAGGTAGAAAAAGTCTGCTTCTCAACTTGGGAAACTTTCTGAAGCTGAGAACCAGACCCTGGCTTACTACTTCCAGAACCCACTTGTCTGAGGTTAAAGAAGCCCAATTCTGATTGAAGTAAGCCAGCCTGCCCCCCACTGGTACAGGAGAATCAGCCCTGGGCACCCCATCAGGGTGCCTGTTTCGCAGGAGCTTTAGGCTGGGGGGTGGGAGCAGGTCTGCCCACCCCTCGTCTGCCCCTGCCTCTGAAGAAGCCCCTCTGAGCAAAGGCAGAGGAGGCCTGAGTCTGGTAGAAAGGCCTGTGAAAAGGCCTACCCTACCCTGGGGCATGCCTTTGAGGAGTGGCTTGCCGCTCCTTAGCCTGGGCACTCTTGTAAGTAGTGCTATATTCATCCATCTTCTTCATGTAATTCTCTGTCTGCTCTCCAAACAGAGAATTTCCCACCATAGGAAAATCCATAGCCTTAGTCTGGGTATCCTGTGACAAACTAGTACACCTGAGCCAGGCCAACCTACGAAAAGCTACAGATGTGGCCATGACCCTAGAGGAAACATCATTAACATCCACAGCAGCATGAAACTGAACCTTAGAGGCTTCAATGCCATCAGCAGCCACCTGTTCTAGTTCACTAGCCAGCTGGCCATGGGCCTGCTTGTCCAATTGCATAACAGTATCCCATCTAGATTTCTGATACCTAGCTACATAAGCCATATAATTTGCTTGCCTGAGTCCCAGAGAGGCTGCCATATACTGTTTTTTGTTGTTTTTTTTTTGCCATGGCATTAATCTTCCTGGAATCCTTGTCAGGAGGATGTGAAGCCAAGGGAATATTAGCTTTATCACAGGCAGCAGCCTGAACTACCCCAACATGACTGCATTGCTGAGAAAGGAATTCTGTATCTGGGCCTGACAATGTATACCTTCTGTCCATCTTTTTATCTACAGGAGGCACAGAATTAGGAGCTTTTAAAATTTTAATTGTTTGTTTCCTAAAAGATTTATGTAAAGGAATAGACAATCTCCTAGACTCTGGAATATCCATCATTTCTACAAAATCAGGCTCCTCTTGCTCATCCACAGCCTCTTCTAAAGGAAGCTGGAGGGTTTCAGCAACTTTTTTATAAAACATAAAATGAGATGGGGACTCAGACAGCATAGGGGGAGATTCTAAAGGTCTGTCTGGGGAGATGTCCAGTTCAATGGGCACACCCAGACCTTCCCAGCCACATTCATACTGTTCATAACCCTCCTCCCCCTCCTCTGGTTCATAAAATTCCTCAATATCATAATCCTGAACCACTGGGACCGGACGAACCGACCTTTTACCAGATAGTGGTGGTTCGGACGGACCCTGAGACAGTGACTGGACAATTTGTATGGCTTTTGCTATCTCTGCAGCAGTTGGAGAAGGAATTTTGGACTCGAACCTGCTGATTTTCTTGTTTTCTTTACTGGAATTGGTTCCTCAGAACCAGCTTTTCTTTGCCTGAGGAAGTCTGGCCCTGGTCAGAGGCACTCCCTCTGGTTGGTTGGCACCGAACCGGGCTGCATCGGGTCAGCGGACTTTGCCTCTCGTTCCCTGAGCCTGCCCAATCTTTTTCCAGGGTGGCTGCAGGAAATTCTTACATACCTGGCAGTCTGACTGGAGGTGGTCAAACCCCAGACAATAAACACATGTGGTGTGTGGGTCAGCCTTGGCAAAGACTTCCCACAAACATCACAGTGTTGAAACAATGGGCCCGGTTTTCTTTGGGTTTCTCAGACATAATGCCAGCCTAACCAAAAACTTGCCCTTTTAACGGCAGTGCTAGGCAAGACACCTTTATCGGTTCCTAACCGTGTAACACGGTATTGGAAAAAACGTAATAAATCCGTTTTTTAGAACCGATAAGAACCGGGAACCGCACTCTAAATAGTAACTTTTAGTTTTAAATGAGTTTTAAACCCACTGATCGGTTCAAAACTGAACGATAACTACAAGTTCCACACAGACAAAACCTTCATTTACTTCGAGTTTACCACAGATAGAGCTTGAACCGAACGGTTTTGCGATTAAAATAAAACTATTCTCGGTTAAATCCAACCGAGAAAACACTTTTTAAACCGATAAATGAACCGAGCAGAAGGAGAAATCTCCGGAGCGACTGTTCACTGAGGCGGAGTAAAGAATCTGACAGTTCAAGTTTGAAAGGACACAGATAGAGCTGCTCTCGTGCCAAAATTCTATTTTGGAATGGTTTTGACCATTTCACTCCGGGGCAGTTCTACAGCTGGAACAAACTGCTAATGTCTATAATATAGCAAGACTTCATGTTGTTTGAAAGACAAAGGGAGGGATAGTGAGGCTGAATAGAATAAACGGTGGGTGGGCAGAGGGGAACAGTGAAAAAGCAGGAATACTGAACGAATATTTCTGCTCAGTATTCACAAAAGAGGAGGGGGAAGTGCCTAATCCAATTAACAGAAGCACTCTTGATAGGGGGTCGATCCCAGTCCTTTCACAGAAGAAAGGGTTCTGCAAGAACTCCTAAACTGAAGGTGGACAAAACAATGGGTCCTGATGGAATTCACCCCAGAATTCTAAAAGAATTAAGGAAGGAACTAGTGAAACCACTGGCTACTCTTTTAATAAATCATGGGAGGATGGTGTGGTACCGAGGACTGGAGGAAGGCGGATGTGATTCCCCTTCACAAAAGTGGGACCAAGACAGAGGCAGGAAACTACAGACCTGTCAGTCTGACCTCTGTGGTAGGGAAAGTGATGGAGTCACTTCTGAAGGAAAGAATAGTTGAGTACCTAGAGGTCAGTGGAGCACAGAATCCAAGGCAGCATGGGTTCACAGCAGGAAGGTCATGTCAGACGAATCTAATAGATTTCTTTGACTGGGTGACCAAAGTAGTAGACCAGGGAGGGACTGTGGACATGGCCTACCTAGACTTTAGCAGGCATTTGACACAGTCCCACACAAAAGATTATTAGTCAAATTAACCAGCCTGGGAGTGGGTCCCAGGGTGGTAGCCTAGGTAAAACATTGGCTGGACAACAGGACACAGAAGGGTATTGTAAATGGAGTCCACTCTGAAGAAAGAGGCGGTTACTAGTGGGTACTGCAGGGTTCAGTATTGGGTCCAGTCCTTTTAATGTCTTCATCAGTGGCATTGCAGAGGGACTGGAAGGAAAAGTATGCCTTTTTGCAGATGACACAAAGATCTGCAACAGGGTTGATACACAAGGAGGCGTGGAAAGGATGAAAAGGGACTTGGCAAGGTTGGAGGAATGGTCAGACATATGGCAGCTAGGATTCAATGCAAAAAAGTGCAAAATAATGCACCTGGGAAACAAGAACCCAGGGGAAGAATACACAATGGGTGGGGAGGTAGTAACAACAACAAAACAGGAAAGGGACCTGGGGTAATCATATCAGATGACCTTAAGGTTAGCAAGCAATGTGAGAAGAGAAGGCAGTAGGGAGGGCCGGGGGTATACTGGGATGTATAGGGAGAGGCATCAGCAGCAGAAAACAGGAAGTTGTTATCCCTCTGTACAGACAGTTGGTGAGACCCCATCTGGAATACTGTGTCCAGTTCTGGAGACCTCATCTCCGCAAGGACATAGACAGGATAGAGGCAGTCCAGAGGAGGGCAACTAAAATGGTGCAGGGTCTGCAAGAGAAGCCGTATGAGGAGAGACTAAAGGAGCTTAATATGTATACCCTTGAGGAAAGAAGGGAGAGGGGGGACATGATAGAAACTTTCAAGTACCTCAAGGGAATCAACAAAGTCCAAGAGGGTAGCATCTTTCAGAAAAAGAGACTTGCAAGAACAAGGGACACAATTTAAAGATAGAAGGAGGGCGGTTCAGGGGCAATGTGAGGAAGTATTATTTCACAGAGAGGGTAGTGGATGCATGGAACAGCCTTCCTGAGGAAGTTGTGGAGTCTAAAACTGTGGGAGAATTCAAGAATGCATGGGACAGACATAAGGCAATTCTTGTGGGGGGCAGGAAGATATAGGCTGTTGGTTAAATAGGATCTGCGGCCTATCCTGTAGGTAGGGAAATGGGCAGACTAGATGGGCCTAGCGGTCCTTATCTGCCGTCAAAGTCTATGTATCTATTTTAGTATGTTAGTATGTTAATGTTGTTCATAAAAATAAAAGTTTTTCACAGTAATGTTTATAAAGGTACAGTTAAAGATGGCTAATTGGGAGGCATGTTTAGCATGACTCTTGCTAGGAACATTACTAACTGCTGCCAGTTAGCACAGAATTCCTGTCCCCTTTAAAAGAAAACAAAAGCAATGTTATACGGGTTCAAAACATTTCTCACAAAGGTCTCCAAGGCAAACTCCTCCCTCCTTGTACCCACACCTGCTGCCCCCTTCCCGAAAATTTCCCTAGTTTCAAATACTTAGATGTCACCATGGACCCCTCCTTTACGTTCGCCAACCACGTCAATAATTCTGTGCTCAGAGTTAATCAGAAGCTAGGTGCTGCCTACCACCTAAATCAATTCCTGTCTTATGAGGTGCACCTAGCAATTGCACAAGGAAACCTTCTGCCCCTCCTTGAATACTGCTCTCCTGTCTATTGCCTCGTATCCTCAGCTCTGTGCTCTAGACTGAACTCAGTCTACAATTGTATCTGTTGCTTTGTCGTCCATGCCCCTATTCTACCCATCATTGTGTATTGCACCAGTCACTTGGTTGGCTCCCACTGCAAGGATGGTTCGACTATGCCCTTGGCTGCTTAGTTGACAGTACTCTGAGAGGTGGCCACCGGTCCCATACTCATCCCTCCTTACCGGCAGAGTGTCAGCTAGGAGCCTCTGCAAATCATCCGCCCCCCCCCCCCCGGTAGTCCCACGAATCTCCTCTACCATGGGCAGTAAAACCTTTTCTGCTTCTGCCCCCTCCCTATGGAACAGACTCCCCACATTGCTCTGCCACCTCCCATCTCACTTTCAAAAACAATTTCAAAGACTGGATACTGTCTGAAGCCAAAGGCCTCTGCTCTCCTGGGTAATCTCTGGCATCCCCTTCCTCCGTTCCCCCCCCAACCTATTAGTGGGGTCTCGTCCTTGCTACACTCACCACTTCTGCTTTTGTCCTCTTCCTCCACCTTTTGGGGCTACTGCTGTTACCTCCCTACTCTAAGTCCCAGCGCTGTTTGCTAAGGGGAATTGTACTCGATTTCTGAGTTCCAATCTGATTGTTGACCTGTGCACTAATAGTGTACCTGAATGCATTTTGTACTTTATGCATCATATCTGAGAATTATGTTTGGTCTCTGTGTTTTGTGACTTGTATTTCGGCCTGTTGCCTTGCCTGTGACTATGTTATGTTTGACCTATATGCTGACCTTCGACACCTTGTATCTCATGTAACTGCACTTTAAGGAGTGCCTTCCCTGCTTCCCTTAGGGAAGTTTGGTATGCCTGTAGACAACCCTAGTTCGTACTGGCTGTCCCATTTCCTGTTTCCAGGGTGACCCATAGTTCTTCTGGCTCCTTATGTGTATTCTGAATTTCTGTAGCTTTGATATTTCCATTGACATAAAGGGCCACTCCCCCCACCTTTTTTGCACCTCGGTCTCTTCTAAACAGTACATAGCTGGGTACTGAAATTTCCCAAGTGTGGTTACTGGCGAACCATGTCTCGGTAATGGCTACTATGTCCAGTTTAGCCTCTGTCATTGTTGCCTCCAGGTCTGGGATCTTGTTTCCCAGACTGTGGGCATTTGTGTACGTGATTTTCCATTGGTCAGATTTCTGTGCATTAGTTGTTGGGTGAGGTCTGGCGTTTCCCTTGCGCGTCGTGTGGGGAGCCAGACGTTTTTCTTTACCTGGTGATGCAAATGAACTACAAACATGCTGAACTCCTATTTGATCACTAGCTGAGGGGGGGGAAGGGTGTTCTTCCTGTTCACTGTATCGGGTGCTGCACCCTCTCCCCATTTGCTAGTTTAAATATTCTGCAAAGACATCAAACTTCTGCCCCAATGCACTGACTCCCTCCTTAGTTAGGTGCAGACCATCGAATTTAAAGGACTTTTGCTCCCAAAACTGTTGCCAGTTACCTACAAATTTGTGTCCTTTTTTCCAGGCACCAGCCCATAAGCCACATGTTTAGCTCCCTTATCTTCCCTTCTCTGATCTTCCGTCTGTCTGCCCCCCTCTCCCAGACCGGCAAGATCTGAGAGAAGAAGATGCCAGATGAAATGGATGACAGTTTGCCTCCCAGCCTGGTCAGGTGTTCCTTGGTCTCCACAACAGACTGGCTGGTGAGATCGTTAGTCCCTGTGTGTACCTCTCTGCCTTTCCCTCCCAGGCCATGTGGGTCCTTCGGGGCCGTTGACTTGGGAGCAGTTCAGCGCCATGGCTGCCGACTTCCTTCATTACATTAGAGCTATGGATGAGCAGGTCTTCCACCTGGAACAGTCAGACTCTGAATCTTCGGACTCATTGGCCTCTTCATCTTCCTCCCCCGAGGAAGAGGATCCTTCAGTCCATTTTCCCTCGGACGGTGACCAAACGTCCTATCAGCATTTCCAGATGAGGTTGTTCAACGAACTTCATGTTTCCAGGGTGGCAAGATGCAATCCTGAATGAAGGACGCACACTTTCTTAAGTGAGTTCAGTGCAGACCACCTAGTGGTGCCTGCCTGGCCTATTCCATTTCAGGAGGCAATGTATCTTACCTGACAGCATCCATCAGTCCCTTTTTCAACCACAACAGACTGCCAGCGAAGGTACTGTGCACCTCAAGGGTCTCCAGGAGCATTGCCTAACCCATTTCTGGGCTGAGTCTTCTGGACACCCCTACCGGGCATAGAAGCCCAAAGCATGACTGTCCCCTTGAGGCTAACTCTGCGGAGTTTGACTCTTGGGGGAGGAGAGTCTTCTCTTCAGTGTGCCTTCTTCTGTGTATTGCGTCTCATCAGGCCCATCATGCTGCCTACAACAGGCATCTATGGTCAATGCTAGGCCAGTTGCTAGCGTCAATGCATGATTTGGGGGCAACCAGGCAAGCCATCGCCCTTTCCACACATGGCCTGGAGCTTGTGAGGCACCAATCAAGGGCATCGTATGATGCCAATGAGGTGGCGCCCAGCCTGGTGGGGACAGCGATCTGCCTTAGGCGGATGGCATGGCTTCGCTTTTCTAGGTTGACACCCCTGGCCCGGCGTAGGGTGCTTGCCTCCACCTTCCGGGGGACTCACCTTTTCTCCCACAGGCTGAAGCAGCGACTTGAGGGGCACCTTCCTTCTCTCAGGCAATGGGAATCCCCGCCTTACTCTGACCAGTCACAGGCCTCCCCTTCCTCTGTGTTTCCCCCCCCCACACAGGGGGATGAGGGACTTTGTTCCTCAGGGCAGTACCAGGTCCACTTCAGGGGCTTGATAATCACCCACCAGTGATGAATGGTGAAGATTGACACAGAAGATATGAAAATTACGTACCTACCGTAATTGTTGATCTTTCTGTGTATCTTCACCATTCATCACTGCCCCCACCCACCATCCCCTCTTAGGCCTCATTCTCTGGGTGGTGCCTCCTCCCTGTTTGCCTTCACCCAATTGAGGCCAATTGTGGGCAGAGTCCTGTTGGTACCTCCAGGCCCTCTGATTCTTCTTTAAAGAATTGGGAGGGGGGACGTACAATACAGGGTGCAGTGGAAGGACATAAAAGTAGTGGAGGAGGAGTGGTTGTGGAAGGGAGAGAGAGCACAGAAAGGACAGAGGAGGAGAGCAGGTGCAGATGCAACTGGAGGAGAAGGGAGGGGGAAAAGGGCAGGGTATGAAAGGAGAGGACACTGAGGAGAAGGGGCTCATAGGAGGGCAAACCATGGGGGAAATGCAAAGGATGGGGGAATGAGGACTTGTATTAGGGGATTCTATGCTCAAGGGGGTGAGATGGGGAGTTAAGGGAGCAAGGAAGAGCGGAACCTGGGTGGAGTGTATGCCAGGTATGACAGTGGGTAGAATACAGCAGTGCATTCAGAAATGTGTGGAGAAGGTGGGACGGAAGCCTCATATCATTGTGCACCTAGGAACAAACGACCTAGAGGGCAGTACACAGGAAGAAGTGCAGGAGAGGTTCAGGGAAGAGGGGAGTATCTGCAATCAGGTGGGAAGCACAGTGACGTTCTCCGAGGTACTCCCAGTACCTAGAGCAAGCACAGCAAGAAAGCTAAGAATACAGTAGTTTAATGGGTGGCTGAAGGGCTGGTGTGCAGAAATTGGGTATGGGGTATTAGGGGAGTAGGGCGAGACATGTAACAGTAAGGGGCTTTATGTCAAGGATAGGCTGCATCTCATCATCGAGGGCACAAGGGCATTGACACAGGGGCTGGAGAAGTACATTAAAAACAACATAAATTTAAACTGAGGAGGAAGGGAGGGGCTGAGTCGGATAGCAGGGAGGAGGCACCTTCCAGGGGAAACCAGAAGGCCTTGCCCTGTAGAGAGGGAGGAGGAGAATGAGGGGAAGTTACCAAGAGAAAAGTGGAAGGGGAAGAGATGTGAACAGGAGAGGCAGGACACAAGGGGGACTGTAGTATCCTTGAATGCAAGGAGCTTAGCAAACAAAGTGGCAGAGTTCCAGGCAGTGATGGTGGAAGGAGAGTTAGATATTGCCACCATCTCAGAGACCTAGGCCACCCAATACCATGACTGAGATCTCACAATCCCAGGATATAAGGTGTTCCGCAGGGACCGGGAGGGGGGAAGGAGTGGCTATTTATGTCAGGGAGGGGATACTGTGTACCATGGAGGAAGGGGGTGAGGGGAGGCCAGAAGCCATATGGGTACTGCTCCAAAGCCCTAAAGGTAAGAAGCTCAGGATGGGGGGGGGGTGTACAGGCCACCCTCAAAGAGCAAGGGGGTGGATTGGGAGTTGGGGGAGCAAATCAGGATGGTCAGTGGCAATGAGAATACAGTTCTAGTGGGAGACTTCAACCTACCTGGGGTTAACTGGCAGACAGTAACTACAGTCAATGCCAGGGAACAGGTGCTGCTGGAGGCTATCCAAGACTGCTACCTAGTGCAAGGGGTGCTGTATCCTACTAGGGACGGGAACATACTGGACTTGGTGCTAACAAATGGGGACCAAGTCCAGGATGTGGTAGTACAGAACCCTCAAGCAGGAAGTGACCACCATTCAGTGTGATTCCTCCTCAACACAGGGATGGAGTCTGCTAAGAGCAGGACAAGAGTGTTGGATTTCAGGAAGGCAGATTTTGCCAGAATGGGCAGCATCCTAGAGGGGTATTTAGCTGAAATTAACCCAGGGATGGATGCTGAACAGAAGTAGGCAATCATTAGGAAGGGGCTAAATAAGACCACGAACATGTGTGCCAAATCTCAAAGTAAGCAGTCCAGGTCAAAAAAACCTTGCTGGCTCAGCAAGGAGGTGGAAGGGAAGGTGAGGGAAAAAAAAGACTAGCATTCATTAAGTTCAAAAAATATGGGTGTGAGGAGAATAGAGAAGTGTTCACAAAGGCATCTAGGAAGGTGACCAGGTCAGTCAGGGCAGCCAAGGCAACAAAGGAGCTGAAGTTGGCTCGGGATCAGAGAAGGGGAAAAGGGGTTCTTTAAATACATAAAGGAGAAGAGGAGTTGTAGGGATGACATTGTTAAGAGAGAGAGGGAGGATGGGCGGAACAAGGGGAAGATCAGGCAGAGGCACTCAATGAGTATTTTTCGTCAGTGTTCATGAAAGAAAGGGGTGGTCCAATACCACAGGGGAAAGGGTGGGGGGGGCAGAGATAACAGATGGGGTCATCCAAGAGGATAGAGTTCTGAAGGGCCTTAAAGCCTTGTGGGTAGACAAGGCACCAGGACCGGACGGTGTACACCCAAGGGTCCTGAATGAACTGGCAGAGGTGTTGGTAGACCCTATGATGGACCTGTTACAACACCTCCTTAGAGACAGGGAATGTACCCAAGGACTGGAGGATGGCTCACATGGTGCCCTTTCACAAGAGTGGACCCAATGACCAACCGGGTAACTACAGGCCGGTGAGCTTGACTTCCATAGTGGGGAAGTTGATGGAGACCATTCTGAAGGAGAGGTTGAGAACCTTTCTTGATAGCAATGGTCTGCAGGATGAGAGACAGCATGGGTTTATCACAGGAAGATCTTGTCAAACTAATCTGATCGACTTCTTCGGCTGGGTCACTAGGGCGGTTGATGAAGGCCATGCTGTGGATGTCCTGTATCTGGACTTCAGCAAAATTTTTGATTTGGTGCCACACAGGAGCTTAATGAGCAAGCTGAGGGACATGGGAGCAGGGGAAAAACTGGTGGAGTGGGTAGAGAGCTGGCTGTAGGGCAGACAACAGAGGGTAGTTGTATAGGAGAGGCATCCAAGCCAAGGCCAGTAATGAGTGGAGTACCGCAGGGTTCAGTGCTGAGCCCTGTTTTGTTCAATGTCTTCACTGGAGACATTGAAGAGGGAATCAGGAGTAAGATCAGCCTGTTCGTGGATGACACTAAGATTTGTGCAAAAGTGGAAAATGAGGAAGAGAGGCAGGCACTCAGGGAGGATCTAGCTAAACTCAAACACTGGTCTAGGGAGCGGCAGTTGGGGTTTAACGCTAAGAAGTGCAAGGTCATGTACCTTGGAGCCAGAAATCCCAGGAACAGCTATTGGCTGGGAGGAGTGCAAGTAACAGCTTCAGAGGAGGAAAGGGACCTGGGGGTAATAGCCACAGGGGACATGAAGGTATCAGCACAGTGTAGGAGGGCAGCAGCAAGGGCAGATAGCATGCTGGGGTGCTTTGCCAGAGGGATCACCTCTCGAAAGGGGGAGGTCATCCTGCCATTGCATGGATCACTGGTGAGGCCACACTTGGAGTACTGTGTACAGACCTGGTGCCCATACCTCAAAAAGGATGTGAGATTACTGGGGTGGGGAGGGGAGATGCAGTGCAGGGTTACAAAAATGATCACAGGACTAGGGAAGTTACCATATAAGGAAAGGCTGAAGGAGCTCAACATGTACTCGCTGGAAGACAGAAGGGTAAGTGGGAACATGATAGAGATCTTTAAGTACTTGAAGGGCATAAACAAAGTCAGGTAGGGAGAATTGTTCCACTTATAAGGGAGAAGGGTCATTAGGGGGCATAGTCTGAAGTAGGAAGGGGGAAGGTTTAGGAGGGAAATGAGGCACTACTTCACAGAGAGAGTGGTGGCAGGTTGGAATGGACTGCCGAAGGACTTAATTGCTCAAAGGGCAGTACATAGCTTTAAGTGGGGTTAGGATAGAGTCAAGGGCAGGGTTAGTACAGACAAGAATTCAAAGGGGGGGAAGGATCGAGAAAGAGGAGGAAGGGAGGGGTGGGGTGGAGGTGGGGCAGCTGTAGTGAGATGAAACTAAGAGCTGCACAATCGGGCAGACTTGATAGACCTGTGGGCCTTTTTCTGCTGGCAGTTTCGTATGTTCGAAGAGGCAGGGGCACACCTTGGGGGAGGACAAACTGTGGCACTTGTCCTATTAGGTGTGGGTTCCCCAGGTCTTCTTCCCACGATCCTGATGGGGACCCCCTTTTTCCCTTAGGGGATCTGGGTCCTTCTCTGAAGGACACGGATCTCCAGCATTATTGTAGCTGTTGGGTCCTCATTGGGAGGGATGGGAAATAAAAATGGTTTGTGGACCTTCGTTCCCCTTTCCGGAGCTGCAGCTCCTTCCCCGCTGAGTTTTCAGCTGGGGAATGTGTTTCCCTGGCCAGGGTCCCCTTCCCTCCTAAAAAAAGGAAAAAGAAAAGAGGGTAAGGAGGAGACTCCAGTGGAGATTCTTCTTTCCTGTTCCCCTCCAGTCTTCTTGAGAGGCAGACAGTCTTCCCTAAGATTACCCTGTGGTTCCCTGCCCCAGGGTGGATTCTGTCCCCACCATAATTTATTGTGGGTAGGAGTGGGAGACCTCTGACACCCTTTCATCTCAAGTCGGAGGGGGCTTTAAGCCTAGTGCTCTAGCTTCTCCTGCCCCCGCTGGACCAAAATCCAGTAACCTTCCTGTGCTCAACCTGGGACTCTGTCTTCTCTCCACTCTGTGGGGCAAGGTTTAGGAAAAAAAAAAAAAACACCTAACAATAGAGAGATCTTTCTGATGGCTATGGGCAGTACTGCCTATCTCCATACGGGCTCCCAGAGTGCCCTGGAATCTCTTCTGGGGTGTCATGGGGTCTTCCATCTCCTCCCCTATCTTTCTCTATCCTTTCCTGTCTCTCTCTCTCTTCTCCCCCTCCCTTACCTGCCTAGAGGTTGGGGCTCTGTTCCAGACCTCTGGGGCCCTGTTCCAGACTCCTAGGTACTACTGGACCTCTGTCCTCTCGGCTGATTTTTTCCTTTTTCTGTCTCTTAGGCTCCTTTGGACCTGCCCTTGTCTCTTCTCTGTCTCTGTTTTCTACTTACTGTCCAGCTACTGCAGAACTGAAGTGGAGGAGGAGTCGGCATCGGTTACTGGCCAACCCTTGAGTGCAACGCAGTGCATCTGCTTTGAGGGTAGCGCCGTCCTGGCACCGGCCCCTCCCCCTTTTAGAAAAAGTTGCTCCCATGGGGTCCTGCACCTCCTCTGGCTATACTCACCAGTGATGAAGGGTGAAGATACACAGAAAGATCAACAATTACGGTAAGTACATAATTTTCATATATTGTGGTTGGGTTATTGCAGTTTGCCCCGTTAATTTCAAAGTCAGAGGGCATGCTGGGGTTGGCATACCCCAGGGATTCCATCAGGTTTTTCCAGTATCTGCTAGAGTTGTTCTGCGAGGCCCAAATCTTATGGCAGACCTCCAAAAGAAAGCATACTCCATACTGGACACAAGGCTTGTTGAGTTGGTCCTTTTGTGGAAAAAGGTCAACAGCCAAAAAGGAACGTCCTGCACCGGCAATCTTCTAATATCTGCCGTTGACAACCATAACAATGAACTTTGGCAGGCAAAACTGTATGCAGTGAGACTACCTGCAGCAAGGAAAACACCTTTAGTGATAGGACAACTAAACCTGCAAATATGCGTGGTTGCAATCTGATTAAAAAAAATCTTTTTTTTTTTTTTTACAGGAATACAGCACAGCAGGATAAATAGAGGGATGCCCTGATAAAGTCATAATAGGGGTTTTAATCAAACAAAGGATATCCTCCACTAGAATACCAGATAATATTCTCCCACACGAGCAAGGCTCCTGGGTGGGTCCCATTGACAGTGCTGGAGCGAACAGAAAAGGAAATTACGGTAAGTATGAAAAAATTTATTTTATCGGTAGAGCTCCACATTGTCAGTGGGAATCCACAACAACTGGGTTCTATGACGCAGTACCCAGAACATCCGGGAAGGGGGAGAGTATTATCCCATATGCCAAAACAAGTACCGAAGAGATTACTTTTGAACTACTGCCTGCAATACTCTACAACCAAAAGGTGCATCAGCAGAACTCTGAACATGCAATTTGTAGTGTTTTTGTGAATGTGTGGATGGAAGACCCTGTAGCTGCCTTGTATAACTCTAAAATCGATGCTTCACCTCTCTCCGACCAGGATGTGGCCATAGCCCTGGTGGAGAGGGCCTTGCTGAGGGACGGAGGCCTTCTCTTCTCTTTTCTGCATGTAACCCCTAGATGGCGCTATCCCAGGGGCTACTACCCCTGCCTGATTTGCCACTAACAGGTTGAGGGGCCTGGATCCGATGGCGGGTGCCTCCACCCAGAGGTCAGGGTTTGCAGTAGTTAAACTAACTTGGTCACAGCCCTCTGGGACACTGCAACCCCCCTTTTTTCCCACTAGTGACCCACACAGTATATCAGAATTACCTTCACAGTATACACTTACCCCCAGGACTGGTTCAGGCACTGGGACCCCCTGTAAAATAAGAAGATACAGTGCAACAATCACAGTACAATACTTTAACATAGACAAATACCTCAGGCAATATAACTTTGCTGAAACAAGCAGCTCTGATTTATTTAGGGGGATATAACAAGGACAGGGGGAAATCAGGTTAATTAGCTTATCACTTTACTCATCTACCTATGGCTCTGTGCACAGGCCTATCCCTACCAGTTACTGTCCCTGGGTGCCCAAGCCCTAGTGTAGTCAAACCGTGGCAGCTGGTAGGTGCCCTTTTACACAGAGAAAAGAAAAATTAGTTAAACAGTCAGCAGTACAGTAATTCCATTTGGATTCAATGTGGCAATTCAACAGGGAGCGACCCTGAATTTGTACTCACGACCTCCAAACAAGATAGGGTCCTTCAACGTCAGCAGGGCTACTCTTGAGCTCCACGAGACTCCTCACACATTTATATGACAAACTGCAACAGTCAAAAGTCCTTTAATGGCAGCAGGATTCACTTGAGCTACACAAGCCTCCTCACACATTTATATGGTAAACAGTCACAGGCAAAAGTCCTTTAATGGCAGCAGGATTCACTTGAGCTACACAAGCCTCCTCACACATTTATATGGTAAACAGTCACAGGCAAAAGTCCTTTAATGGCAGCAGGATTCACTTGAGCTACACAAGCCTCCTCACACATTTATATGGTAAACAGTCACAGGCAAAAGTCCTTTAATGGCAGCAGGATTCACTTGAGCTACACAAGCCTCCTCACACATTTATATGGTAAAAAGAAAGTACTATACCAGGCAGGCTGCTTCTCTATCCCGATCGCAATTACTGCACAATACCCGGGAGAACACACAGCAGATTCAGTTCCTGACAGACCAAGTGCAATTCAGCAATTTCTCCAGTCTTCTACAGGGTGAGCCTGGTTTCACTCTTCAGATATCCTTTGATTCTCTTCACAGGACGGATTCAGTCCTAACAAGCGGTTATACAAGCTGCAGACTGGAACTCAGGGCCTTACACGCGTTTCCCGACTAAAACTGCACACTGAAAAAGCACAGGGCTCCTTCCCTCTTCACTGCCAGAGCTCAACTGAAACTCCAGCAGACAAAACTGGGCACTTCCTTTGAGTTCCTCCCAGTTCTTGGCTGGATTGGCTGTCACTCACAATAGACTACCCCTGTTGGTCCAAAAGGCTACCAAGTCCAAACTACATCTCCAGAGTCACTGCCCATACAATCCTCTTGTGGCTGGCTCCAGATTACGAGTCCAAGTTCTGATTTGTCCAAGGCACCATTTTAGAGCTACCTTAACCCACACTGATTGGTCCAGTTCAGCAGTTCAAAACTAGAACGGGGAACTAGGCAAACACAGTTCTGACTGCAAAGAAAGCAGGTTAGACAAACTGTACTTTCATTATTACTCTAAATGATATCTGGCAAACAGTTACATCTTTCAGATAGGTTCCCTTTGCACTTCTAGTGACTGCAAAAATGGAGTGAATTGGCAGCAGCTCGAGTGGTACTCAAGCAGAGAAACACACAGTCCCCCCATACAAACTAATTATGTCTGCAAGCAGACAGCTCTTAAAGAGACAGTACCAGAGGCTCTAAAAACACTCACAGATAAATGGCTTAAATGCCAAACACCATTCAGGCTTGGAGCATTCAAGCAAGCTCCTGGAAGTCTTTTGGGAACCCCCATTTGCAGGGGGGTTACACCTTCCTGGTTTGAAAGCTTGACGCCCCGTGGCCAAGTAATTCTATAAGTTTCAACTGCAACCATATACATTTGCATTAAGCTCACACATGTAATCATCAGTCAATATATCATTTTACCAAGAACACATTTCTGAAACATTGCAGTACGTCCTCTTTACAGTTATTACACACAATTGTACCATAACTCAAGTTATTACCTCTTGTACATGAAACCTGAAGAGAGGGACCTTCCCTATCAGTTACCTTGGGGCTGGATGGGGCAAGGGCACCATACTTAGAGGGCAACACAAGTAACTTGAGTTAGCACTGACGCTCAGTTTGGGCAATGAGCTCGGGACACATACACTCCTTTATGGACAACATTGAGAGGCAAGTCCACAGGCCTCCCAAGTGAATCATAACTGAGGTGCACCACAGGCTTTACAGCTCAACCAGTCTTTCTAGGGGGAACTGTTACAGTCTCTGCACTCTGAGCCTCATTTTCAGCATTGTTTTCACATGTCAGGAGTCTCCAAGGGGTAGAGGCTAGAACTTGGGGCACTTTCAGCTCCAGGAGTTACAGTTTCTGAGTCCACAACATTTGGCTCACATGGAGAGCTTTCGGACACTGGCAGTGGACTGTCTGGGCACTCAAAATACTCTTCTTGTTCTGGTGTATCACCAGTCTGCCCTCAATCCATCATTTCTCCCTGAAAGCTCAAACAGTTCAACCATGCACAATGATTCCATTTCATCTGATCTGATGCTTTGCACTTCACTTTCTGGGAGCATTGGCTCCAGTGACGAAGCTGGGGGCTTAGACAGTCCAGAAGGCCCAGCTTCGTCTCCAGTATTGACTAGGGGATTGCCCCCGAAACAACTGACTCAGTTCGTAAGAAGGATAGTATTCAAAGACACTCTCACTTTCTTCTGATATGGACTGACAGTCATGCTCAACTGAGACTTGTGGAGGGGAACACTTTAACTCTGCTTCTGTAGGTGCAGACTTTCTTGATCTTTTCTTAGCAGCAGCTCTAGTCACTGGTCCAGAGGGGCATCTTCTGGGGGCTCAGACTCAATCAAGATTTGTCCAATGGGCAGTAAATGATTTCTATGCATTGTTTTTACATCTTTTGAATTATTCTCAGGCCTTACTTTGTACAAGATCATCTAGTTTACCCACTATAATGTGAGGGAGATGGTGCCATCTGTCAGCAATCTTGTGTTTGCCATGCAGTCCAAGATTTCTTAGCAATACCCGATCTCCCTCCTGGAGTTCCTGTGCTTTCACCTTTTTATCATACCTTTCTTTGTTGGCCAGATTTCTTTTGGCAGCCATGGTTTGAGCCAGTTGTACGCATGGGTTAGCTGGGCCTTTAACTTTGCACATACTGTAAATAGTTGTCAGTTTGAACCCCATCAGGAGAGACCCCAAAACACACATCTACGGTAGTCGAGCTTCTCTTCCAAACATCAGGCGGTAGGGGAGAACCAGTGGCATCACTTTTGGTGCAGTTATAAGCATGTACCAGGGTGCTAATTTGTTGGCTCCATCTAGGCTTGTCCTTTGGGTGCAGGGTGCCTAGCATATCTAGCAAAGTGCGGTTGAAACGTTCAGCCTGTGGGTCCCCTGGGGTGGTAAGGAGTGGTTCTGGACTTTCGTCACCCCCACAGAGAAAGCATCTTTTGATCAGACGACTCTCAAAGTCTCTCCTGATCAGAATGGATTCTTTGTGGAGCCCCATAGTGAACAAAAAGTTTTCTACAAGTACTTTGGCCACAGTGGATGCTTTCTGGTCTTTGGTGGGGAAAGCTTGGGTATATCTCGTGAAATGGTCAGTGACCACCAGCACATTACTGATATTTCTTTGATCTGACTCCAAACTCAGAAAATCAATACAGACCAGCTCCATGGGTGCACTGGTGGTGATGTTAACAAGGGGGCAGCCCTCTGGGCAAAGCTTTCCTCTATGCAGCGACTTCAAGTTCGAATGTGTTGCTCCACATCAGCCCCCATCTTAGGCCAATAGAATCTGGATCTCACCAAGTCAAGTGTTCTGTCTATACCAAGGTGCCCCATGTGGTTATGCAAGGACCTCAATACTGAGTCTCGAAAGGCAGTGGGCAGCACTAGTTGTTGTTTGTCTACTTGTCCCCCTCTGTCTACTGTTTCTCTGTATAACAGTTTATTGATCAGTTTCAACTTAGGACCTTCTTTGTATAACAGTGCAGTTCTCAAATCAGTGGGCGTAATTTGGACACATCTTTTCCTGCATAGAGGGCTTCTAAAGCTGATTTGATCATGGGATCGGGACTGAGCCCGCGAATACTGTCATTGTCCAGCTGAGGCAGTGCACCAATGTCTATTGCAGAAAAGTGGCAATAAGCAGCGGTATGCAATTCTCAGAGGTTCCAAGCAATCCACCATGCAGTCCACTGCGTCCGTGGACATTGTTCCTCCTGTCAAACTTCCGGCAGAGTGCCCGAATGTCAGGTTCTGCCAATCTGACCCAATCATTCTGGGGAACAGGCCTCCGGGAGAGAGCATCAGCATCTATGTGGTTCAGACCTGCTCGGTATTCGAGAGCATAGTCGTATGTAGATAATGCAGAAAGCCACCTATGGCCAGTGGCATCCAACTTAGCTGATGCCTGCACATAGGTCAAAGGATTATCGTCAGTTTTTACTAGTATTTTAGCCCCATACAAGTACTCATGGAATTGGTCAACAATAGCCCACTTCAAAGCTAGGAACTCTAACTTATGTACAGGATAGTTCTTTTCGGATGGGGTCAGGCTTCTACTGGCAAAGGCCACTGGTCTCAGGCCATTCTCGTGCTCTTGGTACAACACGCCCCAACCCTTGCAAGCTAGCATCAGTGTGCAGGGCGTAAGGTTTTCTTGG
The DNA here is from genome assembly GCA_016271365.2 of Neoceratodus forsteri. Taxonomy (NCBI): domain Eukaryota; kingdom Metazoa; phylum Chordata; order Ceratodontiformes; family Ceratodontidae; genus Neoceratodus; species Neoceratodus forsteri. Next base: position 335,847,334 of record CM028129.1, on the reverse strand, counting down.
ATCGGCATAGGCCAGCACTGGAGCATGGGTAAGTTGATATATGATCTCATGAAAAGCAGTCTCACAATCAGGAGTCCAGCGGGCCCCAAATACTTCACTCGGACGAAAATACACTCTTTCAGTCTTGAGGGACGCTGACTTTTGGTATTTTTTGTGGGTTGGGGGATACCCCTGAGTAAGGTTAAGTAAAGGGCGGATCACTCTTGAATAGTCCTTGATGAAATGCCGATAGTAACCACAGAATCCCAGGAATCTTTGCAGTTCTTTTAGATTTTTGGGCTGTGGCCAGGTGGTGAAAGCCTCAACTTTACTTGGGTCGGACTCTATTCCCTCGGTGAATACTATGTGTCCCACATACTTTACTGATGTCTGAAAGAATTGACACTTATCAATGGACAGTTTAAGGCCAAAGTCCTCCAGTCGGTCCAATACCTTAAATAATCTGCTCTCATGTTCCTCCAGTGAGCTGCCAAACACAGTAACATCATCTAGGTATACCAGGCACTCTAGTAAGTTCATGTCCCCACTACACGCTCCATCAATCGTTGAAAAGTGGCTGGGGCACCTGAAATCCTTGAGGCATCCTCATGAATTCATAGAAGCCAAGTGGACAGATAAAGGCTGTCTTTCACGGTCCTTTGGGGCCATCGGGATCTGGTAGTACCCCTGCGGAGATCCAACACAGAGAACCATTTGCTCCCGTTTAGGCAGTCCAAAGCATCCTGAATGCGGGGCATTGTGTACTGATCAGGGATAGTCCGCCAGTTTAAGGTGCGATAATCCACGCACATCCTTACTGTCCCATTCTTTTTCCTCACTACCACAATGGGGGAAGCATAAGGGCTTCTGGATTCTTGTATTACAGCAGCAGCTAACATCTCTTGCAGATGCCGTCTCACATCATCTATGTCAGCAGGTGCCAGGTGTTGAGACTTCTCACGAAATGGTCTTTCGTCATGCAGCCGGATATTGTGCTCAGCTCCTTGCACACATCCTACGTCCCATTCCTTTAAAGAAAACACCTGGTCTCTCTGGGCAAGCTTCTCACTGATCCTCACTTTCCATTCAGCTGGCAACGGGGAGTTGCCGAAATCAAACAAGTCAGGCGTTACTGTCATTCTTCCTCGAACTCTTGCTGCTGGGTAGCACTGCAGTGTCTGCACAATGCACTTAGCCAGGATGCAACCTCTATTTACTCAATGTCTCTTTCAGACACATATGAACTTGGACCACTACCCTTCTGGCATAAGCATGGGCTCTAGCAGGCAAAATACTAGGCTTGACCAGCAGTCCCTCTGGCAATTTTCCATCGCCTGGTGCATCCAACATTAATATTTTATTCTTAACATCCTTTCTGATATGGACCTCTCCTGTAAGGTACACTGGGCATTTGGCGCCAGGATCAGAGACTCAGGATCCCTCTTCCACACAATTCCGACCGGTTCCTCTGGTTCTATTTTTCAGCATCTCTCTGTGCCTCATAGGCCTTCTTAATTAAAGCGGAACTCTTAAAGCTCTACTAGTCTTTGACCCCTGTTTTTCATAACACAACTGTGCCAGCCTTCCGAACATATGAGCATTTGTTCCAATCAACAAAGGACACCATCATACAGTCCAGTGGGGGACACACTAAGGCTAGGGTCTCTACTTGTTCGGCCACTCCAGCCACGGAGGTGGGGAAAGACAGCCAAATTCAGATATACCCGGAATAGGGGGAGGCCTTCTCACTTAACCCCTATACATGCAGTCCTTCTAATGGTTGTAAGGGTACGTCTGACAAATGCTTCTGATACCAATCCTGGAACATAATTGTCATTTGGGAGCCACTGTCTAATACAGCTCTTGCAGACACTCCATTTACCTTTACAGTGGTCTCCATGGAGGGACCCACTATTCTGGACCAGTCTGGAGAGGCGGCAGCGGGGGCCTGGGCAACTGACCTTGCCACAAAAGGACGTGAGTTAGCATTTTTGGTGCCCTCACTGGGATCATTTTGTGCACCTCTTAACCACTGATTTGTTCTCCGAAGCTCTCCTTGTAGCCTATATGCAACTTTGTCAGTGTCTTTTGGGGACCGGCATACCCTCTTCATGTGCCCATCCTTCCCACAATTATAGCAAAACATACTTTCTGGAGTTTGAGCTGGCCGAGGCGCCACACTGGGAGCCAGGGCAGGGGTACTATTAACTGGAAACCTGGGTGCCATCTCTGTCTGCGGCGTGATAAACATTTGGAGACATCTCACCAGTTTCTCCACTTCCATGGTCAAGGAATTGAGTTTGGAGCTGTTATCAGCAGGAGATACATGGGTGGGTACCCCCACCCCCATAGCAGATGCAGTCGGATATAGGTCGGAGCCCGTACTTGCAGGCGTGGCCTTCATAAAGGGACTGTTTTTGAATTCCCGGATCTCTCTCAACAGTTCGCCCCATTGTGGCATATCTTTTCCTTGTCAGAGCACTCATTGACTGCCAACCTCTGCCCTGAACTTCACTTGATGGGTCACCCTCAGTCACTCGGTCGTGGCCGCGCGCTATTGGTGCAGGTCCCTCCCGAGGTCGCTTTTCTCAACTCCTCAATTTCTCTCATTAACTCATCATAGGAGGTGGGGATTCCAGTCAATTTGTGAGGCGTAACTGAAGCAACATCAGTTCTGAGAAGGGGGCAGACTTAAGGATCCTGTCCAGCCTGGTTCGGTCCAGTTCAATCGCTGGCAAACTACCCTTTCTGAGGCATTCTTGCAACAATTTTTCTAGCCGAGATACATACACAGACAACTCCCCTTGGTACTGTTGTGCATTTCTTACTCTCCACCATAGGTCCTCATCAGAATCTGGGCTCCCATACACATTCTCCAAGGCCTCAAGATAGGCCTGTGCAGTCACTTCAGGGTTACTGGCCCGTTTAGCACAGATGGTAGCCAGGGCAGGATCTCGGAGGCTCTCACTAACCCTCTTTCGCTTTTCGGCTTCCGAGCATTGCCATTCTAGCACTTGGGGGGCAACATAGTCTATCCAGGTCTCCCAGTCATCTCCCTCCCTTGGGGTGGGAGGGTGCCAGAAAAGATCCTCAACCTTCGGTAAGAGTCGTGACTAATGGCAGGTGCAGAAATAGGAGTCTGCATTGGTTCAGCCGCCATTACGGGTACTGGAGCGGGAGAGGGTGTTGGGGGAGGAACACTCCCAGGTGGCAAGAATAGTTTCTTCAAGTCCTCCACAGTTTTCCCTTCCCCCAGCAACCATTTAGCAAACTTCTCCTCAAAAGTTTCAGACAGTGGTGGGGGCTCATTCCCCCCGGGTCTTTACTGTCCTTAGTTATCATTCTCCAGGCAGTGAGGACTCCCTCTGGGGTAATGGTCTGTGGCACTTTGGAGCTATCTATGGGATCCTTAAACTCTACTAGGGCCAGGAAAATGTGGGTGAGCAGATTAGCATGCCGACCCACCACCACAGGGTTTTGTAAACCTGCCACCTTGGAAAGTACTCCCTGTACAGTGTCCGTATTGATACCCAAGGGGATGTCCAGGATAAGCATAGCATTTTGGGGGTCGATCTTCTCCCCAGTACACCACTCCACCAGCCGGTGCACAGCCACTTCTGTTGGGGTACCCATTTTTTTCTTAACAGTGGTTCGTAGATATGGCCACTAGAGGACACACAATCCCAGCGGTGACCCTCCAAGACGTAACCCCTAGATGGCGCTATCCCAGGGGCTACTACCCCTGCCTGATTTGCCACTAACAGGTTGAGGGGCCTGGATCCGATGGCTGGTGCCTCCACCCAGAGGTCAGGGTTTGCAATAGTTAAACTAACTTGGTCACAGCCCTCTGGGACACTGCAACCCCCCTTTTTTCCCACTAGTGGCCCACACAGAATATCAGAATTACCTTCACAGTATACACTTACCCCCAGGACTGGTTCAGGCACTGGGACCCCCTGTAAAATAAGAAGACACAGTGCAACAATCACAGTACAATACTTTAACATAGACAAATACCTCAGGCAGTATAACTTTGCTGAAACAAGCAGCTCTGATTTATTTAGGGGGATATAACAAGGACAGGGGGAAATCAGGTTAATTAGCTTATCACTTTACTCATCTACCTATGGCTCTGTGCACAGGCCTATCCTTACCAGTTACTGTCCCTTGGGTACCCAAGCCCTAGTGGCTAGTCCAAACCGTGGCAGCTGGTAGGGGCCCTTTCACATAGAGAAAAGAAAAATTAGTTAAACAGTCAGCAGTACAGTAATTCCATTTGGATTCAACATGGCAATTCAACAGGGAGCGACCCTGAATTTGTACTCACGACCTCCAAACAAGATAGGGTCCTTCAACGTCAGCAGGGCTACTCTTGAGCTCCACGAGACTCCTCACACATTTATATGACAAACTGCAACAGTCAAAAGTCCTTTAATGGCAGCAGGATTCACTTGAGCTACACAAGCCTCCTCACATATTTATATGGTAAACAGTCACAGGCAAAAGTCCTTTAATGGCAGCAGGATTCATTTGAGCTACACAAGCCTCCTCACACATTTATATGGTAAACAGTCACAGGCAAAAGTCCTTTAATGGCAGCAGGATTCACTTGAGCTACACAAGCCTCCTCACACATTTATATGGTAAAAAGAAAGTACTATACCAGGCAGGCTGCTTCTCTATCCCGATCGCAATTACTGCACAATACCCGGGAGAACACACAGCAGATTCAGTTCCTGACAGACCGCGTGCAATTCAGCAATTTCTCCAGTCTTCTACAGGGTGAGCCTGGTTTCTACTCTTCAGATATCCTTTGATTCTCTTCACAGGGCGGATTCAGTCCTAACAAGCGGTTACACAAGCTGCAGACTGGAACTCAGGGCCTTACACGCGTTTCCCGACTAAAACTGCACACCGAAAAAGCACAGGGCTCCTTCCCTCTTCACTGCCAGAGCTCAACTGAAACTCCAGCAGACAAAACCGGGCACTTCCTTTGAGTTCCTCCCAGTTCTTGGCTGGATTGGCTGTCACTCACAATAGACTGCCCCTGTTGGTCCAAAAAGGTGCCGAAGTCCAAACTACATCTCCCAGAGTCACTGCCCATACAATCCTCTTGTGGCTGGCTCAGATTACGAGTCCAAGTTCTGATTCGTCCAAGGCACCACTTTAGAGCTACCTTAACCCACACTGATTGGTCCAGTTCAGCAGTTCAAAACTAGAACGGGGAACTAGGCAAACACAGTTCTGTAAGAAAGCAGGTTAGACAAACTGTATTTTCATTATTACTCTAAATGATTTCTGGCAAAGTTACATCTTTCAGATAGGATCCCTTTGCACTCCTAGTGACTGCAAAAATGGAGTGAATTGGCAGCAGCTCGAGTGGTACTCAAGCAGAGAAACACACAGTCCCCCCATACAAACTAATTATGTCTGCAAGTAGGCAGCTCTTAAAGAGACAGTACCAGAGGCTCTAAAAACACTCACAGATAAATGGCTTAAACGCCAAACACCATTCAGGCTTGGAGCATTCAAGCAAGCTCCTGGAAGTCTTTTGGGAACCCCTATTTGCAGGGGGGTTACATGCGACATAAGTCTTAGCAATGCAGACCCTCATCCACCTAGCTAGGATGGCCTTGGAGGTTTTTTGACCCTGCTTGGCTGCTCCTAAGAGAACAAACAGGCTTCTTGATTTCTGGAACTTTGGCGACGGTTTAAGGTATAATTTAACGTCCTGATGCAAATCCAACTTGTGCAACTCCTTCTCTCTTGGGTGAGATGGTTGCAGACAGAAGGTTGGAAAGCATATTTTCTGGAGCACATGGGAAGCCATGGGCACTTTTGGGACAGAAGACGGGACCATTCTGATTACCACCTTGTTCTTATGCATGACAAGGTTTGTGGGATATGGCCTGGAGCTCGCCAGTCCTCCTGGCTGAGCACATAGCAACCAAAAAAACACACCTTGTAGCCGGCCCAGTGGCGCGGAAGGTTGAGGTAGTGATGCCTTACTTCCTGCCATGCCGGCGAACTGTGTTCGCAGTGCGACTGGGTCATTGGGGGTCAGCCAGGGAGCGAGAGGATCGAGCATCCGGAGGACAGCTCTCCTCTCCTGGGGAGAGGTGGGGATGGAGTCCGCTGCTTGACTGGCCCCTAGTGGCGGCTGGAGGCTGGTGCAACAGATCCACACAAGGGAGGGGCAGAGCCACACAAGATGCTCGACATGCTGCATACGGAAGCATGCGCAGCTCTGCCATCGGCATCTTTGCATGCTTTGGCTCCACACTCAGGGCGGGACAAACAAAAGCGGAGGAGAAAAGCCGACCGGCAGGATGAAGCCGGTCTCCCTGCCACACCGGGCCAGCTGGCACCTCGATTGGCGAGAAGTGATGGCCGGCATGTCACTCAGTAGCGGAGATTGTGGGGGCCGGTGGAAGGGGGCCGGTCGGCGTGGGACAATTAAAGGAAGGAAAAAAAAAAACCACACCGCTTGTAAGACAGCACATTCAGTGAGATGGATGACATCAGTCCGAAAGTTTCCTTACAAAGAGTATTCAGAACCAGATTTAGATCCTATGGAGGAACTGGGGATCGGAACACAGGATGACTCCTGCTAACAGCACACAGAAAATGAATACCCTCTCCCTTAGTCCCTAAAGAAATGCCCAAGAAAGCTCCAAGAGCAGAAACCAGACCTCTGAGAATGCTCAGTGCCAACACCTTCTCCACACCTTCCTGCAGGAAATCCAAAAACTGTGGAATTGAGGCCATGGAAGGCTTAAGATCCTTCCCCCTGGCCCAGTATGAAATGGTGGTCCATACACAAGCATAAGCTGCAGAAGTAGAAGTTTTTCTGGCAGCCATTAAAGAATCCACTACTTTCTTAGAGAAACCTAATTTTAGGAGCCTCCTCCTTCTAGAAGCCAGGCTGCAAACTGCATTGCTCCTGGATTTGGGTGCAGAATGAAACCCTGAGACAGAAGGTCTCCTCGCACTGGAAAGTGAAAGGGTGCTTGCTCAGCTAGGTTCACTAAGTCCGAGAACCACGGTCTTCTTGGCCACTCCGGAGGTACTAGGAGGAAGCTTCCTCTTGAATGTCCTATTTTTTTGTATGACCTGGGGGAGAAGAGGCAGAGGGGGCTGGGCATGTGTTCTGTTGAAGACCCACTCCCGAGTCAGAGCATCCACTGCTTCTGCCTGTGGGCACCAATAATGGCTGAAGAACCTTGGAGTCTGAGCATTGTAGCTGGAAGCGAATAGATTAATCTGTGGCCAACCAAACCTGTGGCACAGAAGGTCGAACACCTCCAGGCTCAACCTTCACTCTCCGGGGTGAACATTTTCGTGACTTAGCCAGTCTGCTTGAATGTTCAGCTCCCCTGCCAAGCATACTGCTGACAGCGAGAGAGAAGATTCTCCTCTGCTCACCTGAGAAGATCGGAGGCCTCTTTTAGCATCTTTGTGCTGCCTTGATTGTTTATGTATGCCACTGTGACGGCGTTGTCTGGCCTTAAGTTTTTTGCTTAGTCCTGCATCAAATTTTGAAATCGACGAAAAGCCAGGTGAACTGCACTCATTTCCAGAACATTTATGTGGAGTTGCTGTTCCTGCGCTGACCAAGTTTCCTGAGTGGGTAGTTACTTCAGGACAGCCCCCAACCGTGCACACTGGCATCCATTGTAAGAATTAATTATGGAGGGAGTTCCAGGGGAACCCCTTTGCTCAGATTCTGCACTCTCACCCACCAGCTTGGGAGTGTCGTAACTGAGGCGAGACAGAGATTCTGGCTTGATAATCTTCCAGTGTCAGATTCCGGGCCATCACAACCCCCATTTGAAGGGGCCACATATGAAAGTGAGCCCACCGGTCTAGACCTATCGCTGCTGCCATGAATCCCATGATACGCAGCAGACTGAGGGCAGAAGCTGATGACTGAGTCCTGACCCAATGAACTTCCATCAATAAAGTCTCCTTTCAGGAAGATAAGATGAAGACCGTCCCTTGTTTCGTGTTGAAGACTGCCCCCAGGTGTTCTACAGTCTCAGATGGCTCGAGAGAGCATGTTTCCTGGTTCACCACCCAGCCGTGGGACTCGAGCATCTCCAGGGTCCTGAGCAGCGACTTCCTCACCAAGGACAACACTGGTGCATGAATAAGCAGGTTGTCCAGATAAGGACAGACATGATGTCCCTCCTGTTGAATTTGAGTCACTGAGACTAGCAGCACCTTTGAGAAGACCCTGGGGGCTGCTGCAAGTCTGAAGGGAAACAGCCTGTACTGGAAATGTTGGCCCAGTATTGAGAACCTAAGATCTTACTTTGAGAGGGTTCCTGCAGTAGGTCTTCATATATAGGACTGCGCCCCCTGGTGTCAGGACCACATGGCAAACTTCTAGCTAGCAATCTATAGTGGGGAACCGCCCCCGGCATCACGATGGGACACTGGCATAACCGTATATAGGGGGTGGTCCCTACGCCCACCCACCAGTTCATTCCCGCCATCGACTTGAATTCGTTAGACCTCGCGGTCAACGGGGCTTCAGTCGACCACCATTTTCTATAAGTATTCCTACTTTCTTTCTGTCCATACTCTTAAATTTTGTTGCATGTCTTCACGCAAAATTAAAAAGAAGTGCTCATAGTGCGGCGCTCAGATCCCGCACGGGGATGATCACTCCCGCTGCATCCTCGGCCTGGGTCCCAAACACCGGCTGGCTGATTGCGAGTCTGGCAGTCCTTTAACCAGGCCACGCACTCCTGGTGCCAGAAGGCCCTCAATGCCAATCTCCTAAAACAACGCCTTGCATTGATGGAAAAGGAGCTTCAGGAGCTGTGGGAACATTCATCTACACCTACCCCAGAGAAAAAGAAGAAGGAGAAGCGCCGGGAACGGGACTGGTCTCCCTCTATGCAGCATCACCAGACAGCCGACGACAGTTCTGCTGGGGCTTCCACATCAGTGAGTACTCCTCCACCTAGGTCTACATCCGCTCCTGTGGATCAGATGCCTTCTCCCCCTCCTGCCTCGGTCAGTGGGCAGTAAGGGGATTCTTCTCCGGAAGACTTGGATTTGGAACCTGTTGACAGCTCGGCCGATAAGTCTCCCTCCAACTCTGCCGCCAGGTGCATGGCCTCGGTCGACAAGCCGGACTCCAGCTCCTCAGCTGTTGCCTGCTCAACCATGACCGATAAGATGGATGATGGCTCCTCGGACACCCACCCGGCTGAAGCCGATCAGCTGGTTGCCGGCTTGCCTGATGACCACCCGGCAGAAGCTCTCCCATCGGACCCTTCATTGGTTCCCGACGTCATGCAAAGCCAGCTTCCAGGGTTCCCCTGCATCCCGTGAGGGTTCTCCCTCCCGAGCCTCACTGACCCAGTCCAACCTCTCATTTTCCCCTGACCCCTGGGACTTGAGTTCTGCTGTCAAGGAGACCTCTCTTGTGTCGGGCCTTCCTACCGAGATTTCTTTTTTTTGGTGTACCTGACAACGGGGGTATAAATTCCCTTACCTCCCCAACCCTTCTCGGATCAGACGTCGGGTGGTTTTGACCCCCAATGACAGGCTAGTCTCCGGTCCAAACTCCCACTGATTTGGGCGTGGACTCAGGATTTTATGCTCCAATGCTGGAGTCCCCTCCTGGCTTGTCGGAGATCCCTCTAGAGACCCTAGGCCGGCCGACAAACCTGCATGCTCCCAGCTGTCCCTCGGCCCCTCCAGGGCCTTCAGCCCCACCACCGTCGGGCCCCTCTGGCAACTATCCTAGTTACCCGCTGCCACAGTTCCCATACTACCGATGCCTGGAGGGCCATCGCTGGGCTACCCATTGCAGGTGCAGATGCCAGGGTACCTGACGCCGGGCCACATGTACCAGGGGCACCATTCTTACGCCTACTGGTATCAGACCCCTGGCTACCCCCTTATTCTACTACGGGGTACCCAGGCTATCAGCCTTCACCTCCTCCACCTCCTCCTCAGCCGGAACCACCAGGGACAATTCTGGCCTATTGGAAGGATTCCAAATCCCAACTCCTGCATGAGCTGGAACAACCCCCATCTGGTCGTGGCTGCCACCCCAATCCACAGGGTACTGATGAGGAGCCCATCACCTATCGACCACTGGTCGCCTGACAAGGACTCGGGCACACACCCAACCAGGATTTTCACTGGAGCTAAGCCGAGGAGGCAGTACCAGACATCACCCCTCTACCAAGCAGACTGGAGTGTTCCGATTCGGACTCTGATTTGGACTCTGTTGGTCATTCGGAGCCTCATTCCCCCATTGAGCCACAACCTAAGGAGTTTCCCAAGTCTCTGCTGGAGGGCCCATCCTTTGTGGAGCTCCTCAGATCCATCCAGCAAGCCTGTGGTGGGCATCGTAAGAGATGGACCCCAAACGGAAGAGGCTCACAGAACATTTCGACCTCACCAATGCGGAACCCCTCCCCATCCCACCTTGGACGGGGCCACATGAGGACTTTACGTCAACAATATGGCAACAACCATCATCCATTCCTGTGGTTTCCAAGAAAGCTGACAGAACTTATCACCCCCAGAAGGGGCATGCCATTTAACTAGCTAACTAAGGCTGACTCCATCGTTATTACTGCGGCCCATGACAGGTCGGCTCGGCCGAGGCACTTGAGCGCCTCCCCACCGGATAAAGAGTCCAAACAGATGGACCAGTATGGCCGCAAGGTATATGCTTCCTCTGCCTGAGCCATTAGGTTATTAAATTATGTGGCCCACATGGTGTCCTTCCAGAAGTCGTCTTTATCTGACTTGGAAAAGGATCTACAGTCTGTTCCAGATGAGGACCTCAGAAACAAGCTTCTGGAAAAAGTAAGACTCAATAAATCTGCTTGCTGCTGTGCTCTGTAGGCCACATATGATTCTGTTGATTCGGTGGCCCGTTGCACTGATACGGGCGTTTGTTTGAGGTGTCTGGCTTGGCTCTGGCTTGTGGGACTGACGCAAGACATCCAAAGCACTCTTCTGGATGCCCCTTTAGGGGTTCTGTCCTTTTAGGAGGTGACACTAAGGACATAATAATGGAGCTTCAGGGGAGTGGCCAGTCACTTAAGGATGTCCACTCCTTGTACCGCTCAGGCCAAAAACCCAAGCAATCCTTTTGTCCCCCCCCCCAGAAGAGGTGGAACAAGCAGAATCAGGAGAGATGACAGGGTAAGTGCCATGCCACTGGTTCTGGTGCCCAGACACCCCAGGCAAAAGCCCAAAAGGCCGCCAGAGGTGACAAAGCAGCCCTTCCCTCCACATCCTGACTCGAGGTGACCCCCTCCACCTCCTCTCATTTTTCTAGAGGAACCCATGAGGAGAAGGTTTGCCCTCCACCTGCAAGGGTGGAAGGCGATAATCGCAGATGCTTGGGTAGTCCAGCTCATTGCAAGAGGGCACTCAATCGAGTTCCTGGACAGACCCCTGGATAATCCACCAGGCAGGTCACACTACCCGTCAGGCCACCAAGGCCTCATTCAGCAGGAAATCCAAGCTCTATTAGAAAAGTCAGCCATAGAGCCGGTTCCTCCAGTGCAAACAGGAAGGGGATATTACTCCCACTTCTTCCTAGTGCCCAAAAAGATGGGAGATCTGAGACCCATTCTAGAACTCAGCTTGCTTAGCCTCTTCATGGAATACAAGAGGTTTCACATGCTGACCCTCCAGAGACTCTTACCCCTGCTCCAACAGAACCAATGGCTGTGCACGCTGGACATGCAGGATGCTTACCTGCACATCCCTATCCTCCAGGCCCACCGCCATTTCCTGAGGTTCTCCTTTCAGGAGAACCACTATCAGTTCAAGGCCCTCCCTTTTGGCCTCTCCTCGGCACCTTAGGTGTTCACCAAGTGCCTGGCAGTGGTAGCTGTGGCATTACGCTGCAAGGGGATTTATGTGTTCCCTTATCTGGATGACTGGCTGTTGTCAGCTCCATCTCAGAGCAGTCTGATGGATTCTCTTTCTTTCACCCTGGACCTCTTTTCCAGACTTGGCATCACTGTGAATTATCCCAAGTCTCAACTATCACCTTCCCAGTGCCTCCAATTTATTGGAGTGGTGCTGGATACGGTCCAGGGCAGGGCCTTTTTACCTATGGACAGGGCGGAGACTCTGATTCAACAGGATGTTTTGGTGTCCAACTCCCGTCGGACCACAGTGCGATTCATCCTCTGACTGTTGAGTCTTATGGTGGCGGCCATCCCCACAGTTCCTTTGGCCAGACTGCACATGAGAGTGACCCAGTAGACCCTCGGGGTCCAATGGGACCAATGAGTGGATGACATGGACCACAGGGTCTTAGTCTACAGCAGCTTGAAGAGGGACCTCCTCTGGTGGCAAGACCCATCCAATCTCCCCCTTGGGATTCCTTTCCATTCTCCGTCCATGACCCTCATGATGGATGCCTCAGGTCAGGGTTGGGATGCCCACCTGGGAGACCATCGACCTCAGGGGATGTGGTCCCCACAAGAGGAGCATCTGCATACAAATATTCTGGAGATGAGAGCCATGCTCTATGCTCTCCAAGCCTTCCAGTCCCTCTTACTTCTGGGAGCACTCCTAATCCAGACCAACAACACAGCTAAGGTCTGGTATGTCAACAAAAAGGGGGGCACCCGATCGTACCCTCTTTGCTGGGAGGCAATGCGGGTGTGGTACTGGGCAGTCCAGTACAGCCTGTCTCTGACAGCAATCCATGTTCCAGGAGTTCAAAATGTCCTGGCCGACTGTCTCAGCTGCACTGTTGCACAGGCTCACGAGTGGGAGCTAAGGCAGGATGTAGTGGAAGATCTCTTCGATCAGTGGGGTCGGCTGGAGACAGACCTCTTTGCCTCCCCATCCAACGCAAAAACTACCCAGCTTTTACTCACTTGTTCCCGGGCATGGTGTTTTTTGGCGAGATGCGCTATCTCTATCCTGGACAGGGAGATTTCTGTACATTTTCCCTTCCTTTCCAATTCTTCAGAAGGTTCTGTTGAAGCTTCAGGCAGAGGGGGCCCACACGATTCTCATAGCCCCTCTTTGTACTTGGCAGATTTGGTTCCTCTGTTGCAGCAGCTGACATTGGAACCCCCGGTACCACTTCCTCTCTCTCATGACCTTCTGTATGAGGAGCAGGGCAGCCTGGTGCATCTTAACCTCAAGTCTCTCCACCTGCATGCGTGGCACCTTTGGACATAGCAGTCTCACATTTTGGCATCTCTGCTAGAGTTGCCCAGGTCTTAGTGGAGGAGCAGAAACCCTCAACTAGATCCACGTATGCTATGAAGTGGAAGAGATTCTTTATCCGGGCCACTGCCAAGGGACTGGACCCATTCTCCTGCTCAGCACCCCAAGTCCTTGAGTACCTCTTGCACCTGTCTGATTCGGGCCTCAGTTATTCCTCTCTGAAGGTCTATCTTTCTGTGGTTTCTGCCTACCACCTTCTGGTGGGGGTAAAACCCCTGCTCAGTTGGAGGTCTCCAGAACCTTCCTTAAGGGGATCCTCCACCTTAAGCCTCCGGTCCGTAATCCAGTTCCCCCCGGGATTTAAATTTTATTTTAGAGAAACTTACTTTGCCCCCTTTTGAGCTGGCAGCAAGTTGCAACATGCACTATTTGTCTTGGAAAGCACTCTTTTTAGTTGCTATCACCTTAGCTCGAAGGATTTCAGAGCTTCAGGCCATCATTTAGAAGGAGCCGTATTTGATCTTCCACAGAGACTGGGTGGCTCTGAGGACTAACCCTTTCTTTCTTCCAAAAGTAGTCTCGGAATTTACTTTGAACCAAGATGTTCAATTGCCGGTTTATTACCCAGAGTGCTCCAACGGGGGGAATACCTCTTGCACACGTTGGATGTACACAGGATTCTGAGATACTATATTTCTAGGATCAAGGAGGTGCATAAATCTGATGAGTTATTTGTGGCTTTCACACCCACACGCCAAGGTACGGCCATTTTGAAACAGGGCTTGCCTAAATGGTTGGCTAACTGCATCTCATACATCTGCCAGAAGTATGAGAAGCTCCTTCTGGAGGAAGTGAAAGGCCACTCAACCTGTTGTATGGCTACTTCGATGGCCTTCTTGTGGAATGTGTCTGCGGTGTATATATGTGCTGTGGCCACTTGGTCTTCTGTCCATACTTTCACCAAGCATTACAGTCTGGACATTGCCTCTAGACGTACGGCTGGTTTTGGCCTCGCTGTCCTGAAAGGCCTCCTGTCTTACGTGGCTTTCCAGTTGGCAGACTTTTTTCCTCCTCCTGGCACTTAGTCTCCGACTTCTTTTTCTTGACTGCTTGGTATTCAGTCCTATATGTGAAGACCTACTGCGGGAACCCTCTCAAAGTAAGATATAACAGTTATGTAAGAACTTACCGTAACAGTAGATCTTTGAGCTAGGTTCCTGCAGTAGGTCTCATTTTCCTTCCTACTTTCCCCAGCTCCTGTGTTTTCCTCTCCTTTCCTTTCACAAGGCTTTGTTTATTCAGTAGCTCTGGGCTCCAGGAGTTGTACTCCTTTCCCCCGTTTTCCTCTTTCTGGGGTCTTCCGGCAGGAGAAATGGAGGGGCGGGTGGTGGGGAGATTGCCTCCTATATATGGTCATGCTGACATCCCGTCATGTGACGCCAGGGCGGTCCCTCGCTATAGATTCCCAGCTAGAGGTTTGCCGTGCGGTCCTGATGCCAGGGGGCACAGTCCTATATGTGAAGACCTACTGCAGGAACCTCTCTCGAAGATCTAAGGTTACGGTAAGTTCTTATGTAACTGTTATACACTTCTGGTAAGACTGATGAATGGGAATGTGAAGGTAGGCATCCGTCAGATCTGTCGAAGCAAGGAAGTCCCACAGCTGAACTGCTCAGGTGATTTACCTCAAGGACTCCATTTTGAAGGTCGTGTGACACATGAACTTGTTCAGATGCTTCAGATTCATGATGGGCCTGAAACCCTTCAATTTTTTGGGAACTACGAAATAGAGTAGAATCCCTGATCTTGCTTGTTTGGCAGGACTGACACAATGGCCCCAATTTGAATGAGGTGGTTTAGGGTCTCTGACACTGCCTGTCTCTTTGCAGCGTTCTGGAAGACTGGGAATAGCGGAAAACATTCCCTTGAGATGGTTGAAAATTCTATGGCACAGCTCAGGTTTAGAATTTCCAAAGCCCAGGCGTCTGACGTTGTTTGGTTCCATCTTGAATAAAATTCCTGTAGTCTTCCACCAAGGAAAGGGGGGCAGGGATGGGCCCATGTACCCTCATAGCAAGGTACCAGGCTTTTGGGTTGGGCCTCCTGCACGGCATCTGGCCAGGGCCCCTCTAGCAGTGTAACCCTTGTTACCTGAGTAGGCTCCTCTATTCTCTGGTTACCGAAGTTCCTTTAAAATAGCATCCAGGCGGGATCCGACAACAAGCCTCCCTCAAGGGGAGGTTAAACAGCTTAGATTTTGAAGCTTGATCACTGGCCCAGTGCCTAAGCCATACACCCTGCATGGCCAATACAATGTGGTAGGCTGAACGGGCCAACCTGGGAAATTCTCCACTGTAGAATCACCTAAAAATGTGGAGGCCATGGCAACGAACTGCAGAATGCTCGCTCCTTCCAAATCAGGAGGAACGAAATTGCCCAGAGTAGTAACTCACAAGTTTAAGGCTCTGGCAACAATAAAGGAGGCATAAGAAGTACGTAGGTTTGTGCTGTTAGAGGGGAAAGCCCTCCTACATGCAGCATCCTCTTGTTTGTCATAGGAATCTGTTAAGACAAGAGAGCTTTTGATAGCCAGTGTGGTGTGTTAGACCGAATTTTAATTATTAACATTTCGGAATTACACCTTTCAGCTAACAGCTTCAATTGGGGCACTGATGGAATTATGGACAGTCTTGTCTGCCAGAGGAGCAGCTTCCCACCTGGAAGATTTTTCCTCTAAAAATGAAAAAGGCTGTGCCTTTGGTTTTGGAAGATACTTTTTGTGATCCACACCATCCCATTCTTGCTCAATAATTTGGTCACAGAGAATAAAACTCGGGGAAACAGTTTGGAGCAGAGGAGGACGGAGACAGAATCAGACTGACATCCACCGTCTCCTCTAACTGTGCCTCCTTGAGCTGTAAGGATCTACACGCTTCCACTATCAAAAAAGACAAGGACTTGTGTAACCCCTAGGCGGTGCTACTCCAAGGGGTACTACCCCTGCCTTGCCAGGCCACACACGGTCGAGGGGCCGGGGTTCTCAGACTTACTTTAAACTGGTTCTTTTCATGCTGTTACATAATGTGCAGTGCCTGCACCCAGAGTTTAGCTTTAAGTGGGCTAGCTGTTACCTGGTATAACCCCCTGGGATGTCATACCACTCACTCTGACCATTAACCTCCCCAATACATGATCTAAAAATATTTCCCCACATTTCAGACATTTCATTAATTAATGACTCTAATAGGCACTAGGATGAAATGTCGCCGGATTAAATGTTGTGGTAAATGCGCACGGTCTAAATGCCGCATGGATATTTAATTGCCGGATAAAACGTTGCAGTAATGTTGATGCATACTTAAACAGCAACGTCACCTCTGCTTTTAGGGACTGCAGTTTTTTCCAGAGTGTAAAACTCCACTTTCCTAGCCCCACCATGGTCACCTAAATCCATACATAAATGAACTGTGTGATTTGGCCCAAGGTCCCCACTATCCAACACTGACAGACCCTTAGGCAACCCCCCCCCCCAGTGGATCACGCTCACTTGCCAAGAAATCGCCACCTTGCCCCCCACTGCCGCATAACATGAACAGACCGTGAACAATTTTAACTACACAGACAGATCAAGTTAGCAATGCAGCCGCAGCTGGAAAAACATTGAGAAAAGTGCAATTTCGGCAATCTTGTGCTGCTACTTGAAACCCCGACTGCACACTGTCCCCAATAGAGCATCATAGAGGAGGTGTGGAAATATGGTTCTGCTGCCACTTCTGCTGCACAAGGGGTGGCAAATCCTGCATAATGCCGGCACTCTGAGTGCCATAAGGGGGTGGCCCCCTGGAGGGCGGAATTGCTGCCAGAGAGTAGTTTCTTTTTTTTTTTTTTACTTATTATTTTATCCCTCCTACTGCCCCCTCTCACCACTCAATCGGACTTCCTATGTTGCGCAGCCCATCACCACACTGGAGTCTGCCCCTAGAGCACCTTGGTCCATATATATGACCTTGATACCGGATTACCCCCCGGTGGGGTGGAGGGAGCCACATACTCCCCCCGACCGTTGATTTATGGACGCTTGTGCAGCGGAGTCTGCCCTGAAGATCTGATGGCTCACAGTGAGGAGTCGTCACCTAGGTGAGGAGAGGGTGTTTTTCCTTCCCGCAGTGTCGGCGTGCAATGAGGGCCAATGAGCAAGGAGGCGCGATGAGACGCACCTCCTGCTCCGCCCCTCTGCCGACGTCTGTCCCGGAACCCACGCTGCTACCTCCCTCTACCGCACCTACCTCCCGGCTCCCCAACAAGCGGTGTGCGGTGGGGAGCTTGCAGGCGATCCCAGAAGAAGAGCGGCCGTCGGGCGCTCGATCCGTCTCTTCCCCAGCTAACCCCTGGCGGTTCGTGCTCGCTCCCGAAAACGGGTCGCCGGCATGGTGCGAGGTAAGACGTCCAGCGCCTCAGCCAGAGAGCAGTTTCTAATACAATGGGCCATTTGCTGCCTTAGAGTTCTGGTGCCTTGTAGCGCCATCTGTACACCCAATATGACCTGTCATGCCATTTGCTGCCTTAGAGTTCTGGTGCCTTGTAGCGCTATCTGTACACCCAATATAACCTTTTATGCACCTCTACAGGAGGACAGAGTAAAAATATAGCTACGACATTTGGTCCAGGGATATTTTAATTACACGGCCAATATGTGCGCAACCACTTGTCACAGCGGCATGTTATCCGCCTCTTTTTGTCTGCGACATTTTGTCCGGGGACATTACCTCTGCTTGTGATCTAATAATATGCTCATGACAACATATTTGCAAAACAACAATAACAGTATTTATTTGAAGGAGCATAGGAATTAGTAACGGGGGAAACAAAAGGAGTAGACGTTATACAGTTAAGATTATTATTTACAAAATGTATATTTGATTGTGTTAGTTTGGATTTAGGTGTTGGTGAAAACCCTCCAGCTGGGTAGATACCTGTTAAATAAGAAAAAGCTATCACTTTGTACCAGCATGGATACCCAGAGCCCTGACTATCTAAGCTGCCTATAATCAGATGGAGCACACTCTCATTTTTTCCACAGCTGATACCAGTTTTCCTTGCGATAGTATGAGTCCCCGCAATTCCACACATTTTACTTTGGGTACCCAGTTACCAAAGTCCCTTGATGGTTGATGGCTGCAGGCCTGGTGGACAGTGCAGGTGTACGTTGGCCGGCTTGACTTAAAGGAAAATTAGTGCTTAAACTTGGAACAATTAAACAAACATACAATTCTCAGACCCTTTGGGGTGTGCAGGGATTGCCCTGCATGTTGCAGTCGAAACACTGGTAGGTGCAATCAGCTGGTTACACAGTTTGGTCCTAATCTGTAATCCTGAATATCCAGTACGTTTATATGTTTTAGTACATTTAGCACATCTATATCCTACACACAACTGGCACAATTGAAGAAGGTTGAGCTTCTTCAACCAGGGGCCAGGATAGTCGCCCTGGTCAGGTTACTTAGAAAACAGTCATTTCCAGGTTACTGAAGTCAAATTCAACTTTTGGGGTCTCAGTCTGATGTGTGGTAAATAGTTGTAGATTGCAGCTCCACTGGACATCTTGACTGAATTAGTTAACAGCGCTGGACCTCCCAGGCAAAGTCGGGATGAGCCCCTGTACTGAGTGCTCCCCTTCCAGTCTTGTAGGCTCCACAGCAGACGTCACATATCAGCACAGCTATACTATGTTCTGGGCTCACTTGGGTCCCCCCAGAACAGTCAGATCCACCTGCGCTGGGCAAGACAGGTGCAGCAGATGCAAGGTGCAGACCAGAAGAACAGTCACAATCATCAAAAGTTTCAAAAGAAGGGTCCACCCGTGCTGGGCTAAGGTTAGGCACAGCAGTTGCAGGGTGCAGACCAAAGAACGATTTCACATAGCACAGTCACTTGGGCATGGGCAGCCCCAATTAAGCAAGTTTTCCTTCATTCTTGCACCGGGAGGGTACAAGAGTACTCACTCAGGCTCCTCACGGGAGAATCGCCACTTTCAAGGTTCCTGAATTCTTCAGTCCTTTCACAACTGAGGTATGATCAGCTCTTTCACAGCTGGCTTGAAGTCATCAAGTTGCAGGTCCACATCTTTTCGCAATGTGGAAGGGAGGGCTAGCACCTGGGGGACATTCTGGCAACACCCAGGCTAGCAGGTACAGCATAAACTAAATTACTTTAAATTTTTTACTGCTAAAGAAGGCAAAAAAAAAACAAACTCCTGGGTGGAGAGGATTAGCTGGATCACCAGGCCCAGTTGGATGGCTAGGGGCCTAAGCCCCCACCCCTGTGGGGGGTTCACACTCGAATCTGGCAAAATGCTGAAAACACATTCTTTTATGGGGCTCTCCTGAGGCTCCCGATTGGCTGAAGCTATTGGGTGATTGGCCTCCTATTGGCTGGAGGGCCTGTCAATCAAGAAAATGAATTATGCATGAACCTCACTCGATGCACAGTCGGTTTACTGTTTTGGCACCTGCAGTTAGGTCCCTGCAGTTCCCCATGAGCACTTGGAAGTTTCCAATGAGCTTTGACTAATGTCCCACAAGTCCTGGCTTTAATAATTTAAGAATAATATTGTTGTACAACTAATCTTATTGCCTTCTACAACCATATAAGTCAGGGTCTTGACAATGACATCCCAATGGATGTCATCCTGTTGGATTATAGTTGTGCCTTTTATAAAGTCTCTCATGGAAGACTAATTAATAAACTAATATCACTGGGCTTTTCTACCTGCCTTGTTAGCTGGGTTAAGGAATGGCTCTCTAATAGATCTCAAAGGGTTAGAATTAATGGTACTCTGTCTAACTCCGATTTAGTCACTAGTGGTGTACCCCAGGGCTCAGTCCTGTGACCCATACTGTTTAATATCTTTATTAGCGATATGCAAATTGGCTCAAACAATATGCCTTCTAAATTTGCTGATGATACTAAGTTGGGAGGGAGGGTAGACTGCACCTGTAGCACTGCAACACTAGCCTCCGACCTAAAATCTGTTGAGCAATGGGCACACTGTAATAACATGCTCTTTAATGTTGACAAGTGTGCTGTCTTGCATTTCGGGAAAAAAAAAAATAATCGAAATTTGGGTACCTGTAAATTTTCTTTCTCCGATGGCTGGTCTCCGGGCTTCATAACATCCGGGGCTCCACCTCCTGATGACGTCATTAGGCAGGATCCAAAAGTCGTGCAGCAGAGAGGGTAAGGAGCCCTCCCCTTCCAACTGGTGCCAGTCATTCTTCAAGCATTTCCTCTGAGGCAGTACTACAAGAACTTGGAAACAAAAACACAACATTTATGGCATAACTGGCCTGGGGGCCAAAAACACAACAGTTAAGGTCTAAGTGGCCCTGAGGTCAATCAACTATATACATTCTGGGAGGGATTCCGAAGCCCGGAGACCAACCGTCGGAGAAAGAAAATTTACAGGTACCCAAATTTCAAATTTCTCTCTCCTAAGCTGGTCTCCGGGCTTCATAACGTCTAGGATATCCAAAAGCAGTGCATCCCTGGAGTGCCGGGTGGGAAGAATGTGCATTGCTCTTATGTGTCCACCACCACCTGGAGCACTCGGCGGCAAAAGGAAGCGTCCGCAGAGGACATCACATCCAGTTTGTAGAACTCTGTGAATGTGTGGATGGATGACCAAGTGGCTGCTCTGCATAAGTCTGCTGGCGATGCTTCTCTGAAGTTCGCCCATGAAGTGGCCATTGCCCTGGTGGAATGAGCTCTCACTGGGCCAGGCAGGACTACTCCCGCCTGATCATACGCTATAGTGATTACTGATCTGATCCATCTAGCTATAGAGTCTTTAGAAGCCTTTTTACCCACATTTTGGCCTGCAGTTAACACAAACAGGCTTGAAGTTTTATGGATAGCATCCGTCCTCTTAATATACGATCTGAGTGCTCTCCTTGGATCTAGAATATGAAATTCTCTTTCTTTTTCATTTTTGGGATCAGGACAGAAGGAAGGGAGGATTAGTTCCCGGTTACAGTGGAAGGTAGACATAACCTTCGGTAGAAACCCCGGATCCATCCGGAGTACTACAGAGTCCTGATGAAAAACAGTGTAGGGCTCTTTGGTTGACAGCACCCCCAGTTCGCTGATTCTCCTGGCTGATGTGATAGCTACCAGGAAGACCACTTTCATTGTAAGATGCATGACAGAGGCCTGTTTCAGGGGCTCGAAGGGTGCTTTTGTTAGGGTCTTAAGAACCAGATTCAGTCGCCAAGGAGGAACGGTTGGCCTAATTGGGGGTGTCTTAAGGTAGCTGCTCTTAGAAACCTCCTGACATGAGGGTGAGACCCTAGAGAGTCTCCAGAGTCTGCCAACAAGAGTGCCCCTAATGCAGATACTTGAATGCGTAAGGTGGCTGGCTGCAGGCCTTTGTCAAAACCCTCCTGCAGAAACTGCAAAAGGATCGGAAGGGATATTGGATGGTCCTGTAAAGTTTTAGATTGTAGCCAGAACAGGAATTTTCACCAGATTCTACTGTATAATATACTCTAGAGGAGGAGGGGCATCTAGAGTTTATCATCATTTCGATGACTGGAGTGCTGTAGCACAGCTCCTTGAAAGTTTCCCGCTCAATCTCCAAGCCGAGAGGGA
This sequence comes from Neoceratodus forsteri, assembly GCA_016271365.2. Classification (NCBI taxonomy): domain Eukaryota; kingdom Metazoa; phylum Chordata; order Ceratodontiformes; family Ceratodontidae; genus Neoceratodus; species Neoceratodus forsteri. The sequence continues at coordinate 335,825,530 of CM028129.1, read as the reverse complement.
CAGATTGGTGTGCATCACCGGACCCTGATGGAGGAGGTCTGAGCTTAGTTGGAAAATAAAGTGTGATGCCTCTGACAGCTGAATTAGTAGTGGGAACCAAGGGCGGCAAGGCCACCTGAGGCATACTAGAATCATCTCCGCCTTGTCCCTGGCCACCTTGTGTAGGACCCTAGATAACAGCGGAATTGGAGGAAACGCATACAGGAGGCCGAGGCAACCCCAGTTTAGTGAGAAGGCATCCTGAGCCAGTGCTAGATTGTCCCTTGCCAGAGAGCAGAACTGTTGCGTCTTGGCGTTTTGTCGACGTGCAAACATATCTACCTGAGGATTGCCCCACTACTTTGTTAGTAGTTGAAATGCAGAGTCCTTCAGTTCCCATTCTCCCAGGAGGATGTCTTGGTGACTTAGCCAGTCTGCTGTGACATTTTCCTGTTCCAGTATGTACACAGCCCTTATACTCACCAGGTGTTTTTCTGCCCACTGGAAGAGGAGAAGGGACTCCCAGAGCATTTTCAAACTTTTTGTGCCGCCTTGATGGTTGATATAAGCCATAGTCGTTCGATTGTCCTTCAGAATTAATACATCCCTGTTATATACATGCTGACAGAAGTGTACTAGGGCTAGCCAGACTGCTGTCATCTCTAGGATGTTTATGCTGTGCCTCGATTCCGTCAGGGACCACTTGCCCTGGGCCGACATCCGGTCCAGGTGAGCCCCCCACCCTCTGAGGCTTGCATCCATTGCGATTCTTGTTTGGAGCGGATGGCCTAGCTTCTGGCCCCTCATGACACTGTCCCTCCGAGACCACCACGCAAGAGAGGTTTTTATTTGTTGAGGGATGGGGATGAGTTGGTGCCGATTGTGGCTGGACTGGCACCATAGCCTGAGCAGATGAGCTTGAATAGGACGCATGTGTGCTATAGCCCATGGGACTGAGTCTGCCAGTGATACCAATGTCCCGATCAGCTGCATAAAGATGTGCGCCGGCTGATGAGTGGAGCTTTGGAACTTGTTGATGAGCTCCATCAGGTCCCTGAATTTTGAATCTGGGGGAAATACCTTGTTGTCCCTCGTGCTGAAAACTGCTCCCAAGTGTTTCAGGGTCTGGCTCGGAGATAGAGAACTCTTCTTCTGATTGATGACAAAGCCATGCACCGTGAGACACTGTACCACTTCCTTCACAGCCTGGACTGCTTGGCTCAGATGCGGAGCTCTGATAAGGATATCGTCCAGATAAGGGAAGAGCTGGATCCCTCTGTTCCGAAGGTGAGCTACCATTGCTACTAGCACCTTCGAGAAGGTTCTTGGGGCTGAGGAAAGGCCAAAAGGAAGAGTTTTGAATTGGAAGTGATGGGTCCCTACCTTGAATCTCAGATATTGCCTGTGCAGGCTGTGGATAGGAATGTGGAGGTAGGCATCCTGCAAGTCGATGGATGCCAAAAAATCTCCTTGCAGCACCTCTCTGACAATTGATGACAGGGTTTCCATCTTGAATGGTCTGTTGCGCACAAAAAGATTTAGGAATTTGAGGTCTAAGACAGGTCTGTGGCCTCCTGTGCACTTGGGTACGAGGAAAAATATGGAGTATACCTCTCAATTGATCTCGTGGGGGGGGACCCGTTTGATAGCCCCTTCTAGCAGAAGATCTGTAATGGCCTGCTACGTCGCTTGTCTTTTGGACAGGTTGTTTGAGAGTGGAGAGGGCACCACATGAGGTAATGGGGGCTTGGACTCGAACTCTATCAGGTAACCTTTGCTGATAATGTCTAATACCCATCTGTCCGACGTGGTTCGGGCCCATTCCTCGAAAAACTCTGAAAGTCTGCCCCCTACTTGAGGATGGGCCCGCATGGGCTCATTGCGACTTTGTGTTGCTATTTCCGGTGTCTCTGGAGCCTCCACCTCCGCCGGAACTGCCCCCTCTGAAATTCTGTTGGTTCCTGGAGAACCATGTTCTCTTCCATGAAAAGCTGGAGTTCTGTCCCTTGTTGTAGCCTCTGTCACGAAAATTGCGCCTTGGACCCGAAGACCATGCTTTGGCCCTACTCCTGGACTGGGGCATATGCACCTTTGCTGTTCCCCCGAATTCATTCACTGCCTCCTTCAGCGCCGATCCGAACAGGAGGTTACCTTTGTAGGGTGCATTCACCAAATGGCTCTTTGAGGATGCGTCTGCTTGCCATGCCCTAAGCCATAGGTTGCGGCGAGCCGAGGTTTGATAAAACATGGTCCGCGTCGCACACCTGACTGCCTTCTCTGACACATCCGCTGCATAGGCCGAGGCCAAACCCATTAATTGCAGCTGATGGATAGTGGGGGAGTTCTTGTCCAGGTCTTCCGCTAGTTGAAAGGCCAATTCCGATGCCCATGAGAGAGTGGCTCTTGCGGAGAATAGGTTCACTGCGGCTGCCTTGAGGGAAATTGCCGAAGCTTGAAAGGCTTTTTTGAGGGAGGAGTCCACCTTTCTGTCTACTGGGTCCCTTAGCGAAGCCCCTCCTTCGGCTGGTATGACAGTTTTCTTGGTGAGGTTAGAAATTAAGGGGTCGATTCTTGAGCAGTCTAACCACTTTTCGGACTGTTTCTTGTCAAACTTCAGAAGTTTGGTGATTCGTCAGGGAGCCGGATAGGCGCGTTCTGGACCTTGCCATTCTTCTTTGAGTAGATCCTCAACAGCGGGAGGTATCGGGAAGGCTGTCGCCGGTCTTGAGGCAGAAGCCATGCGAAAGGTCTGTTTTGGTTAAGAGGTGACGGGGGGGGGGGCAGAAGAGTCCAGGTGAATCTCGGAAATTACTTTTTTGATGAAAAAGTCTAGGTCCTCCAGGTCAACATTTCTGGATGGGGAGTCATCAGAGTCTGATGAGGAGTGCACTATCTCCCCCTCCTCGGTGGAGGAACTGGTGACCGAGGATTCTGGGGAAAAATCCCTGTGGCGTTTGCCCTTGAGTATGCCCATGGGACCACTTCGGGCCCGAGACCCTTTCTTCCTCCTGCGAGAGGAAAGGAGACCGTCTTCATCTGATGATCTGCCCCCATCTCTGGATTTCTTTTTCTTGTAGACACGATGATAGGATAGCCCCCCTCATCAGAGGAAGATGGGGAAGGTGTCCTTTTTCTTTTAGCCTTTTTGTGGGGTCTCCTGTCCGGCGATCCTGAAGGCTGCCACTCGAAGGATGAAGGGTCCAGTGTAAAGGCCCTATTCAGCCTGTCTATCAGTTTGGGGTCTAAAGTGGGAGTGCCTCCGGACGCTGTTGGTCCCTGGAGTCAGCTAGTCATTCAGATCTCTCTGTGACATGTGACTGAGCTCGCTCTGACCTGGAAGGAGCCGTCCGGTCTGACCTGTCTTGGGTATTTGTCTGTGCTGAGAGAGAGGCTGCATCCGCTGAGCCCTCCCCGCTAGTGGCCGCTGCCTTTTCACAGGTAAGGCAGAGAGAGCCGGCAAAAGTGATCAAGAGAGGGGATTTACAGCGCTGATATTTTCTTCCCCTGCTGGATTTCTCTGAGGTCATTATTGTACTCCTCGAAGTGCTGTAGTTGTCAACCCCCGATCCTCACGTTGTGGGGGGGGGGGGGCTTTTCTGACTACTGCTTTAGCCCTTAGCTTCTGACTACTGCTTTAGCCTTTATGTCTTGTCCCCCTATCCTCAGTTGGGGGGGGGGGAGAATCCTCTGGCACAGTGTAATGCCCAAGCTGTGTAATGATACAAGCTCCTATCGCCCTATCACTGGACAGGGGCGAGGAGCAGATTGTGGAGCTCAGGAGAGGGCTTCCCACGCTGAAATCCACTTTGCCTGGCTTCCCGCACTTAGAATCACACTCTCTGGAGTTCTGGCAGGCGCGACGAGTGGTCTGAGGCTTTTGGGACCGCTAGGCGCCCGAGAATCGCTCAAGCAGCCGCGACGGGTGGTCAAAAGTGTCCGGAGACTGCTAGTCGCTCATAGGCGCCTCTGGGCTGGCAGCAATTAAGGCCGCTAGGTCGCTGGCCTGAGCGCGGGAAAAAAATGGACCGCAAGGTGCTGTTGTGTGGTGGGGCCAGTCTGTACAGCTTGCACGGCTGAGACTGGAATCCCACCACTAGAATCGTAATTGGAATGTTCCGATTCGCAAAGTAAACCCAATAAAATGCACTTACTTTCTCTTCAGCCCTGACACCGGTGGCAGGGTTCCTGCTGCACGCTGCCTGCTTCCAACACGGCAGGAAGTAAACTGGCACCAGTCGGAAGGAGAGGGCTCCTTACCCGACTTTTGGATCCTGCCTAATGACATCATCTGGAGGTGGAGCCCCGGACGTTATGAAGCCCGAAGACCAACTTAGGAGAGAGAATATTTACCTTCTTAACAACATCCTTCTCAAGATATCAAGCAGTGAGTGAGATCTAGGCAACCTAGTCAACAACAGACTTTCTTCAGCAAAGCACTGTGCAAAAATTGCTTGTATGTCCAATGGGTTACTCAAACAAATCCAACGAACCTTTGTAACTAAGATGGAACAATGTTTGATTCCCCTTTGTAGGACTTACATTAGGCCTTACACAGACTACAGGTCACCCCTTTTGGAGCCCATATCTTAAGGGTGGCATCATACGCCTCAAACAGATACAGAGGCGTGCCACAAAAATGGTCCCTTGTTTAGCCTCCAAGTATTATCCTTGCACACTACAGAAAACAGGCCTTCACTCTCTATACTACAGAAGGTGTAGCGGTGATATTTTCCTTCTATATAAGATATTACATTTCCCTGAACTTACGTACCAATGTGGACTCACCTACAGTCAACGACGCATTGTCCCTAGGTTGCACAATAAACTGCTAGAGGTGAAGCAGCTAAAACGAACAAAAGGAATAACTTTTTTCCCATAAGAGCACCCAGAATTTGGAAAACCCTGCCCCAAGATCTAGTTGATATTGAGAACTCTGACTCATTTTAAAATGGCCTAGACCTCTAGTTAACATCTAACCTAACTGGCTGGCCCGTTGGCACAGAGAGTTGAGGCACTGGATGCCACACTTTGCTCCACACTGGCGACCTGGGTTCAGGAACAAGCCTGGGTCATTGGAGGTCCAGCGGGGGGCCGGAGGAAGAGGATGTGAGTGGCTGCCAGCCCTCTGCCTCGGGAGGGAGAACTTGGTCTCCTCGAAGCTTGTCCGCCCCCTGGTGGAGGCCAGAGTGGCTGTGTCACTCTAAGGAGTGCTGGCGCTAGGCCGAGGGAGGGAGGAAGAGGCTGGTACTGGAGCTGTGGTGAGCATATGCGCCTCCACGTGCATGCGTCACCACTTCCAGGGTCTCGGGAGTAAGGACAGAGGGGGAGAAGATGGAGGAAATGTCGGGGACCACCCAAGGATGAAGCCTCTGGGCCGCCTCTGGGGTTCCGCCAGGGCATGCATGGTGCTACAAGCCCCCAAATGACCATGAGTCTGGAAGGCTGGCAGAAAACCAGGCAGCCCGCCGAAGAGGATAAATACAGTTGAAAAAAACAACAACAAAAAAAAAACAAACATCTAACCTAACCCAGGATTTAATAGTCCACATTATGTGGGGGACAATCTCGATGGGCTTCTAGCTTGCTTTTGTCCTACATTACCAAGTAAATATTCTGGCTTTCCGATTGACTGTGCTGCTCTATAATGGCTGCTTAACACACAGTCCCTTAAGCAGATCAGATACAGTCCCAAATCAAAGTCCTGGTGCAGTCAGAATAAATTAAATATTTGTCCAAATGCCCCACAGTCCAATAGCCCTGGATGTGTACTTGCTGTCACTGCACAGATTAAATATATTGTTTCAGTCCCAAGCCTGTCGCTGCTGCCAATATTTAACCACCCATTGCATGAGGCAGGCTGTCTCTCTGAGTCCCAATATTCACTGGTGCAGCCAGGTTTCAGACATTTGTTTATTTTCTTTTACATTTCCACCCAGTTAACTATTTTCCCTAAACACATGCAGCAGTTACATTACTATTTGTTCTAACATTTCTTTTTCCTTTTTTTCAGCTGTGGCCAAAATACAGCTTCCCTGAGGGCAGAACAGACCCTCATTAATACTTATGAGATCAGGGCTCCGGCTAATTAATATCTATGAGATCGGGGCTCTGGCTAATTAATATTTATTAGATCAGGGCTCCGGCTAATTAATATTTATAAGCCCTGATCATTACTGCCTCATGGATCTCTTTAAATTTTTAAGAGAGCGACTGCTCAGGGCCCTGTCTCTGGTCACTGGGTCTCACTGATCAGGTGGGACACCGGAACCGCCACACTACTCTCACAATCGACTGCAAGCTGAGCAGTCAGGAGATCAAAGGTGCCGCTGGCACATGTGGGATCCCCGCTGGCAAGGGAGTGCCTTTTGCAGCGTGGAGAATCAGGGTTCTACTTTTAGGAACCCCGGAGGTCTGGATTTACACACGGGGCTTACACTGGGGCACATGGGGCACAAAGGACTTAGGCCAGCATCAGGGGACCAAGAAAAAAAAATACAAGCATTTCCTGGAGGCACTCGGGAGAGCAGAAATGGGAGCAAGTGGGCTACAGGTAAGCCCCCAAATTGGCAGTGGGGTTACACTTGTAAAACAGGGGAGGAATCAGAATCCCTGACCTGGGCTCTGTCCACTCCCCTTCCTCTGCCTCCTCCTCAGAGGGGACGTCCTTGTCTTCATATAGGAATTGTTTTTTCGTTAAAAGTCAGGAGCTTCCCCAAGATCACTGAAATCCTCATCCTGACCTTCTAAGTGTTCAGAGTTTGGGTCTATCTGCACATCTGTCTCTGCAGCACTTCTTGCTGCGACGCACCTGGACGTGCCTGTGTGGGCCTCCCCTGACCCGAGGGGCCTGGGTTGGGGTCGGGTGTGTCTGCTGGGATGTCCTCCGGAACATCAGGGCCCAACAGCTTGCCACGGAGCAACAAAAGTGATTTTCACAACTCTGCTTGCCAGTGTGCCAACTGAAGAACCAGCTGCCCCCCTCCCAAACTCGGAGGATCGGCTGGGGGTAACCCTTAGGAAATATTTCTGAGCAACACAATGAAGGCAATAGGAACAGTGGGGGAGGGCCTCATCACCCTTTTCAGGTCTTACATCGTTTCATAATTAATGGTCTCCGATAAGCCATGGGGCCAGGTATTATAAGTGTCCCTATAGTTTGGGTTGAGTAGCATGTTTAATCTTAAACCTCAAATTTTGCACTTTAGTAACGTTTCAACCGATCAATGGATTTGCTCAAAACTTGGTATGCACTGTCCCGTGGGGTAGATCTCTTGTTGGGGCAAGTTTCGTTTTGTTTGGATACGCGGATTCTGAGATCTGTACAGTGCAAAAAGTCATAAGGTTTCCACTTTTTGCTGTTTTTTCCTCATCGCCTTGCATCCAGATGGTGTGGAATTTCTGTGTGATTTTTTTTATGATAGAAGCAGCTTGGGTAACAGAACAGGTATGCTTTCTTTTGTAAAACAATATTAATATGTTGCAAAGTTATTCAGTTTTTCATTTTCCATTGTTTTAAATGGGAAGATCACTTTTCAGGATAGAGGGAATAGTTCGACAAAGAATTTGATATAGCAAAAAATGGATTCTGTCTAGCCAGCCCAGTGGTGTGGAGGGCTGAGGCGCCTGTGCCTTACCTCCTGCCATGTCAGTGACCCGTGTTCGCAGTGTAAGTGCGTCGCTGGGGGAAGGAGAGGATCGAGCATCCATAGAACTGCTCTCCTCTCCCAGAGGAGGATACTTGGCTGTCCAACTGCATGACTGCCCCCAGTTGGAGGCCTGAGGGTAGGATGGGGGCACCAATGGCAGGGTGGGTGTTGCAGGACTCCGCAGCATGCATACGCCTCTACATACACGCGCTGACGTATAGTGCCCCAACAATGGGGTGGAAGTGAGAAAAAAATGGAGGAAAACACCTCGAAGCGGCAGGATGAGGATCAACCCTCCGCAGGCTGCGCACAGGTGACCGGGCAAGCCAATCCCGTGGCTGGGACGGTGCTAAGGTAAGACCCTGGAGGAGCCGAGTGATAGGGCTGGAGGGGTTGATCGGATAGGGGCCACCGTGGGGAGAACAAGGCGCATAAAATATAAATAAAAGAAAGAGAAAAAGGATTCTGTCTTGCGAGACCCGTTGCTTTTTTGTGAGAATAAAATCCTTTTTCGTGAGAGAAAAATCCTTTTTTGCAAGTCGCCATCTTGTTCCAGTTTTTTCTTAATTTTTTTTTTTATTATTCAAAAGCCACAAAAATGGCATCCTGGAGAGAGACCACCACACCTAGCTGGTTCATCAGGATCCCGTTAGGTGCAATCTGCACTTCAAAGGGCGATTGTGTAGAGAGTCGGAGCACCCAGGTTGCGTAGCGCAAAAGCTAGGGGAATCGCATGCCGCTTTCCACTGTAAATGTAAGCTTAGCATAACACTTGCGTAACGAGACACGTGTGTCAACTGACCCAACCACCACAAATAAAATAAATTATCGAGAAAAAGTGTAAAAAACAAACATAATAGCAGACTTAATCAATGTACTTCACCTTTCATCGGAGGGCTGTGCCCCCCCACACACCCCCCTCTAGTTCAGGCTATCTCTGTACGTAGGTACGCAACATGACGTTTGCTCATTGTCAGTTACGCATTAAGTACAGCTCCGCCGCTGGTCTGACAAAGTACACAATCACCCTTCAAAGTTAGAAATATGCCCTTGAAATGTGTTTTTTTAATATAATAAATCCTTTTGGTGACTGCGTGATACAAAAAAGAATCCTTTTCACATCCTGTCTAAAATGTGTTTTTGCACTTGTTACGCAGAATGGCGTTTTGGTCTGTGCCCCGTCCCCCACAACCCCCCACTCTGTCACATCACACAACTACCATCAATAGGGCAATAAAAAAACTAATGAAAAAAAAAAACAAACTACTAGACATAATCCATTTAGTTTACCTTTCATTGGGGGTCTGTGACCCTGCAACCCCCTCTAATTCGGACGATCTCTGATTAATCGTAGACATAATCGATTTATTTTACCTTTAATGTGAGGGGCTGTGCCCCCAACCCCCCCCCGCAAATATACATAGATACATAGATACATAGACAGTGTCGGCAGATAAGGGCCTATGGCCCACCCAGTCTGCCCATTTAAGTTTGTAAGTTCAGTTTATGTTTTCCAGGAAGTCTGTTGCCTCTACCCCTGATCTCCACAATTCCTTTATGTCTATCCATGCATTCTTAAATCCCGTGATTGTTTCAGCCCCCACCACTTCCTCTGGCAGGGTGTTCCACTTGTCCACCACCGTCTCTGTGAAGAAATTCTTCCTCATGTTTCCTCTGAATCGTCCTCCCTCCAACTTCATCCCATGCCCTCTAGTCCTGGAACATCTTTTTCGCTTAAAAATAGTGCATTCCTGCACCCTGTTCCTCCCTGTAAGATACTTGTATGTCTCTATCATATCCCCTCTCTCCCTCCTCTCCTCCAGGGAGTACATGTTCAGTGCCTTCAACCTGTCCACATAGGACTTGTGATGCAATCCATGCACCATCTTTGTTGCCCTCCTCTGAACCTTCTCTACCCTGTCTATGTCCTTACGTAGGTAAGGTCTCCAGAACTGCACAGTGTACTCCAGGTGCGGCCTCACTAGTGTCTTGTATAGTGGAATTATGACCTCCTTTCCTGCTGGTGATGCCCTGCCTATGCATCCCAGCATCCTATTTGCTTTACCTGCTGCCTTGTCACACTGTTTCCTGCCTTGAGGTCATCAGAGATGATAACTCAAGATCCCTTTCCTGCTTGATGCATGCTATATCCTCACCCCCAACTGATATATTGTGCCAGGGTTTTTGTGTCCCATATGCATTATCTTGCACTTCCTTGCATTGAATTTCAACTGCCAAACCCCTGACCATTCTTCAAGTTTCTGCAGGTCCCTTCTCATTCTGTCTACACCCTCTGGTGTGTCTACTCTGTTACAGAGCTTTGTGTATCCCTTGTTTAATGATTGCGTATTGTCAGTTACGCATTAAGGGCAGCACCAGGACTGGTCCGACACACTCCACAACCGCCGTTATGTAAATACATCATCCGTTTTTTTTTATTTTTATTTATTTAGTTTTTGTTGACCGGGTAAGTGCACTAGACAAATCCTGCCTATTTTCAGGCACGACTCGGGGGAAGGGGGATACAGATGAATGCCAACTGACCTTGAGCCAGATTAAGCTGTTGGTGGTATTTTTAGTGACTCCTGCCAAGTTTAAGTTATTTAAAAGAAAATATATATCTGGTTGATCCTGCCGTCATACCTCTCAACCCTTTGTCCCCCAAATATGGAACATTGCCTGTCAAAATGTGGAACAAATAGGCAAAATGTGGAACACTTAGTCAAATCTTTACCTAAGAAGCTCAAAACACTGTTAAAATGTTACATTTATGTTCAGAAAGTCTGTTATTAATTGAATAATATATTTTTTGCATCATTTACTATAGATTTTTGCTTTCAAATGTTGACTTTGAATGTGGAACAAGTCCTCACAATGTGGAACAGGGAGCTTTTGTGAAGTAAAATGAGGAACGTTCCTCATAATGTGGTACAGTTGAGAGGTATGCCTGCCGTTATAGAAGTCATTAACAAGTTATCTGGTTGATTGTACCAAAAATTTCAGCAAATTAGTATTTTTAACATGTATCTGATTGATTCTGCCACTTTTGCTTTTCCCCCTGAAATACAGCGCGTAGCGGGCTGTGACCGAGCAATATCTACATTGATACATGACGTGGTGCCAGATTATTACTACAAGGCACCCTGTGTTACCACAGTTAGAAAATGATGATAAAACTCTCACCTTACTGTTAGGTTTTTTTTCAAAGAAGGCGCAGACAATAAAAACTCCAGCGGTGCCTGCCGCTTCAGAACTGCAGGGGATGCGGGAGTGAGTGAGCGAGCCAGTGTTGGCATAGCAACAGGCGCTCACTCACTCGCGCTTCCTCTGTAGTTCTGAGCGGCAGGCACTCGCTGTGGAGTTTATACTGTCTGCACCTTCTTTGAAAAAAAATTAACAGTAAGATGAGTTTTATCACCATTTTCTAACTGAGGTACTGGTAATACAGGGTCACTTGTAGTTAGTAATCGTGTGGCGGCATGTAGTGTATCAATGTAGACAGCGGTGGGTGATGATGCGCTACGTTTCAGGGGGAAAGGGAAAAGTGCGGTAAATGGCAGGATCACCCAGATACATCTCAAATATACTTATTTGCCTAAAATTAATGTCAGGATCGACCAGATGAGTTTTTGTAAATAACTTCTACAATGGTAGGATCAGCCGGATGTCTGAGCAACTGTCACACATTAGGAGGTACCTCACTCATTTTATCTCTCAGAAAGCCTCTCTCCCACTTTGAGAAGGTGACATTCTTCATTAACCACTGAAACTTTTAAGTAGAAATGTATATTAATATAAGATGCTAGGTTATCAGCAAACATTAAAAACACTAGGACACTTATTTCCATAGTATTCTGAGCTTGCAATGCCATATTTGATGATGTGTTACACATTTTGCCCACTTGTCACACATTTGGGTCATGAAAGGTTGAGAGGAATGGGGGGTGGGGTCATTGCAGGTGGTAGAGAGACCATCACTGGAAAGTGAAATAGTTTCACTTTCATTAGGATGACGTTTAGGAGCATAGAGATATTTCCATGGCATGGAGGACCATGGAGAGTCATAGATTCATAGAAGTGTGATGACAGAAAAGGACCAAAACAAGGCCCACCAAGTCTGCCCATTTGTCCAGCTATCTGTTTACTTGTGGGAAGTGAGCTCGGGGATTAAGCACTCGTGGCTGTGCTTTGCGGAGCCACTCGTGATAACCCCCGAGCTCACTTGCCTTTCGTATTGATAAAACCGCTATCAGATGCTGCAGCATCACGTATCCCCTTATTATCACATCTCCATTACTTGTTTCAGTGATGAGAACAAAACCTTACTGTATATCTTCACTTCTCTACAAAGTTATGGTGTTTTGTTTTTCTCCGGTGCTCTGATTTGTTTTTTCTTAAACAGGTGTCCAGAGGCAATAGAGGTTTATGGAGGGGGAGGCATTGCCCTGTTATTTCTTTCACGTTAGTTATGAGCTCATTTGCTCACTCATCTGAATTTGGTTGCTTATTCATGTTCCCCGCCTTTATATTGTACCCATCTGCGTTCCATGCCAAGGCTTGGTAAAACAGTTTCGATTACAGTGCTTGTGTGTCATTTATGCTATATAAAACTAAAATCATGTACAGTATACGTTACACAAAAATTGTGCTAACATCCTCTGTACATTCTGAAATTTACCCCCCCACACTCCCTTCCCCACCTTCGCTTCTCCATACACACATCATACTGTAGTCTGTCCTGATTCTAATGATATAGAGGATAGTGTATGGGCAACAGTGAACAACAACAGTGTTGTTCACTTCTAGAGGTTGTCGTGACAACCATTGAAACCTTGAGAGCGAAGCTCGAGAGGTTTGCGGGTGTCCTGACACCTCGAGAAGTGAACGGCACTGTTGTTGTTCTCTGTTGCCCATACACTGTCTTTTATAGTGTATGGGTACCTTACAACTCTGCTACAACAAGGTTTGAGCCGAGGAGGGAAATGAACCAGCCGCAGCCAACAGAAATGACAGGATCAACCAGATATGCAGTGAGGGCGGCAGTGCGATCACCCAACCCCCATATCACAGGATCAACAAAAAAACAAAAGCAGTATTTACTTTTCAATTAGGACATCCTCCAGTGCCAACGCTGAACTGCCGTACAACAACTTTAGGAAAAGATGTACGGATTCAAACAGCTTTCTGGCCATTCGACCATTCGAGGACACTGGTGGGTGGCCACGCGATCTGATTCCAAGTTGTTGTGCCATCGATGTGACGTACTCACGATGGTACAACAACATCGTGAGGTCACATCGATGGTACAACAAGAATAGGGAAAGTTAGATTTTGAGAGAATACAACGTTCTAACATACACTATATGACTGTAAATATTGAAATGAGTGTGTGTGTGTCTTGTTTGGTTTGGGGGGGGCGGTTGGGAGATAGTAGAACCAGTGAGTTGTCTGCAGGACCAGATAAATATTGAATTATTTAATGGTTGATAACAAGGACAAGAATATGGTCTGTTCAAACTAATTTAAAGTTGTAGTGTGTATTCCAGCCATGCCTAACAAAATGTTACTCATCGATTAAATATTGTATTTTGAGCACTGACAAATCATTTTCACTTGAGCAACAGTGAAATAGAGGGATGCAGACTCCTTACATGATGAAGCCCATTAAAAAGAACCAGTACTCATATCAATATCTGTAGTATGGCAAAAGATATGTCTAATCCTGAGTAAGAATGATACTGTGTCTGTAACTGTGGAAACGAGTGTGGTTTTTTTGGGTGGGGGGGGTCTATGTGACAGGCTGTCTACAGGACAATACAATTATTAAATGATTTACAGATTTGTGTCATTGACCAGAACATAGTCGTTTCAGAGTAATTTGAAACTGTAGCATATACGCATGCTGCTTTTAACAAAAATGCCACCCATCTGGGAACCTTTGTATTCTGAGCATAGACAAGCTGGTTTCACCCAAGAAAAATCAGCAAGGTTAAAATTAGAGACACTGATCCATTTCAGCCCATACTACATTCCAAATATCAAATTTCTGTCAGTAACTATATTATGTCAAAGTATTTTTTTTAAATTAAGATTACGATCGATATTCTGGCTGTAGCTGTTGCTACAAGTGTGAGTGTGTGGTTTGGGGGGGGGGGGGGGTCTAACCGATACTCTGTATGCAGTATAAGATACAGTAAATGATTTATCCATTGTATTTAATTCAATTTCTAAAACCTACAACTTGAAGTAAACAAAATATTTAAATTGTGAAGCTAATTAGTACTAAACAAGATGTCAACACCGTCACTCTCTTTCAAACAGCGTGATCATCAACAGACTAGAACTGGTTGTCTGAATATGGTAGATCTCTTGGTTTTGGTCATTGTAATCTGATTATTTTAAACAGAGGTACTTGCAATTTGGAAAGTACAGACACACAAGTTTTAAAACAAGAAAAACTTTTTTTTTTGCACAAAGAGAAAAACCTCTGTTTAACATTATTAGATTACCATGGCAAAAAAAAGAGATCTACCACAGGGCAGTGTGCAGTGTAACAGCTCATCTGTTAGACATCTACTGACAGCTTGATCTAAAACAAAAATGTATTTGTAACACTAGATATTAAAAATTGGCATATGCAGTTGTTCTGGCAAACTATTGATAATTAGAAACTGCACACCCTGTCAGAAGATGTCTAACAGAGGACCTGTCTCATTGCAAGCCCCTTTCACACAGCCAGTTCTACGCTGTTGTAGGTGGTGAACAGCAGCCAGATTGTTGCCACTGTGCATGTGTGAACGCAACCATTTTGCCATTTTTGCATTGCGTTGCATTGTGACCGTGATCCCTCTTTCTCTGGGATCACATTCTGATTTGGCGTTTTCCTTGGCTCTGTGAACAGCTGACACCACCTACAATGGCAAAGGGGAGTGTGTTGGGGAATTGAACATTTGGAGTGATGAAGATTGAAATGAAATACCTAGGAACAACACGACAAGAACCAAACAAGCATTTGTCAACGCCGAATGTTGATTGCGTTGGTGTGCTGACCACGCTCACTGGCCCTCTGTCAGTCGCTCAGTCTGTTTCATCCGGTGCTGCAGGCTGCTGTTTTGTACTGGGCTCCTGCCTGCATTGGCACCTTGTTCTGCCCACTAAGAGTTCTGCAGCTGTCGCGACAGAACTCTGTTGAGGTGGCTCATTCCTCCTCTCTCACTCGTGCATTCTGTTTCTTTTGGTGCTGCAGGCTGCCCTTTTGTACTGGGCTCCTGCCTCTGTTGGGGGCTTTTTCTGCCCACAAAGAAATCTGCAGCAATCCCGACACAGGTCTGTTGAGCGTGCTGACTCCCCCTCTCTCACTCACTCGTTCCATTTCTGCCGGCGCTGCAGGGTGGCATTTTGCACTGGGCTCCTGCCTGCATTGGCACCTTTCCCTGCCAACAAAGAAATCTGCAGCAGTCACGACAGAGCTCCGTTAAGGTCACACACTCCCTCTGTGTCACTCACTCTTTCTGTCAGTCCTGGCGCTGTAGGCTCCCCTTTTGTACTGGGCTCCTGCCTCTGTTGGCACCTTTGTCTGCCCACAAAGACATCTGCAGCAGTCCCGACAAAGCTCCTTTTAGCTCGCTCACGCACTCCCCTTCTCTCACTCACTCATTCCATTTCTGCCAGCACTGCAGGCTGCCCTTTTTCATTGGACTCCTGCCTGCATTACCGCCTCCTTCTTCCCACAAAGAAATTTGCAGCACTTACAATACAGCTCTGTTGAGCTCGCTCACTCCCCCTCTGTCACTCGCTCATTCTGGTTTCCCCACCAGTGCAGGTTGCCCATTTGTACTGGGCCCATGCATGCACTGGTACCTTTGTGTGCCCACAAACAAATCCGCAGCTGTCCCGACAGAGCTCTGTTGAGGTCACTCAGTCTCCCTGTCTCACACACTCATTCTATTTGTCCTGGCTTTGCAAGCGGCCCTTTTGTACGGGACTCCTGCCTGCATTGGCCCCTTTTTCTGCACACAAAGAAATCCGCAGCAGTCCTGACGGAGTTCCATTGAGCTCACTCAGTCCCCGTGTCTCACTCGCTCGTACTGTTTCTCCCACCGCTGCAGGCTGGCCTTTTGTACTGGGCCCCTGCCTGCATTGATGCCTTTTTCCCCACAAAGAAACCGCATCAGTCCTGAAAAGTTCCAGTGAGTTTGCTCACTCCCCTCCCTTACTCCGCCTCTCGCTCTGTTTCTCCCAGTGCTGCAGGCTGCCCTTTGTACTGGGTCTTGCGTGCTCTTTCTCTGCCCACAAACAAATCCGCCGTAGCAGTCCCGACAGAGCTCAGTTGAGCGCGGTCACTCCCCCCTCTCACTCGTTCGATCTTAATGTGTCCCACACAGTGATTTCCCACAGCGACCGTGCTATTCTGCGGCAGGAGTGCAAAAACACATTTTAGCCACGATGTGAAACATGGCAGCTGTGCTGTTCATAAGGAGGTGTGGAAAAATGCCACTGTTGAAAATGTGGGGTGAAAATATCACAAAATTGCGAAGTTACAAGGGTGTTTGGAAAAAGGTCAATGCACGCTTGTAACACAGTCATGTTATGGAGTTTCGTCACCCAATTTTCAGCATAGGCATTTTAGGACCTCTGCTCATGAACAGTGCCACTGCCATTTTCTTAATCTGTCCCGATCAGTGATTTCCCACAGCGACTGCGTTATTCTGCGCCGGAACTGTGAAAACACATTTCGGTCAGGATGTGGAAAATGACAGCTGTGCTGCTCATAAGGAGGTGTGGAAAAATTCCACTGGTGAAAATGTGGCGGACAATATTACAACTCTGCGGTTACAAGTGTGGAAAGTGTGCAACGCATACTTGTAACACAGTCATTTGATGGGGTATTATCACTAAATTTTCAACATAGGCATTTTAGGACCCTGCTCATGAACAGTATCACTCTTATTTTCTTAATCTGTCCCGGACAGTGATTTCCCTGGCTGACCGCTCTATTCTACTGAAGTGCGAAACACATTTAAGCCAGGATGGGAAAAATGACAGCTTTCGTGTTCATAAGTAGGTGTGGGAAAATGGCAATGTTGGAAATCTAGAGTGAAAATATTTTAAATTCGCGAACTTACAAGCGTGCGTGCAAACTGCGCAACGCACGCTCGTACCACAGTCATTTTATGGAGTATCATCACCAAATTTTCAACATAGCCATTTCAGGACCTCTACTCATGAACAGTGTCACTTTCATTTTTTAATCTATCCGAACACTGATTTCTCACATGACCGCTATTCTGCGCTGGAAGTGCGAAACACATTCCCCAGGATGAACAATGACAGCAGTACTGTTCACAAGGAGGTGTGACAAAATGCCAATGTTGCAAATCTGGCATGAAAATATTGCAAATTCACAAAGTTATGAGCATGCGTAGCAACTGCGCAGCGCACACTCGTAAAACAGTCATTTTTTGGATTTTTTCCACCAAATTTGCCAAATAGGCTTTTTGAGAGCCCACCTCATGAACACTGGCACTGTCATTTCATTAACCGGTTCCGAAAGGTGATTCTGTGCAGTAGTTGCGAAATCACCTTTCCAGGCCGATTAACGCCATGACAGTTCAAGAACTCATGAGGAGGGGTCCCAAAAACCCCATGTTAAAAATTTGGTGAAAAAATTCCCAAAAATGCCTGAGATATGCAGTAAAGTTGAAAAACCCCTATGTATTACATTATACAGCTTACCGGCATTTCGTCAGTTCGCGGTCGGCTTTGAAGAGTGCAGACGTGTTCCCGGTCCACCGAAGATCATTGCGCCGAGCTCCTAAGGTAAGTATGGGGTGAGGGTGTGTGTGGGGAGGCAGGGCGTGCAGTGGGTGGGTGCGGGTTGGAGGCAGGGCGAGCGCCAAGGGATGGTTTCCTGCTTTCCAGAAAAAAAAAAAAAACGGGCATCATGGGACCGTTTTTTACTTTATAGGGGCCTCTGGCACACTGGGGTGGGCTCCCAGTGTGCCAGCACAGGTTTCTTCTTCGGGGCACCAATAGCTGACGGAGGATTGGGCACCCCATCGCGGCGGGGCGGATCGTGCGCCGACGGGATTGGGGCACTCGTCGGCAGGAAAAAAAAGGGGTGACAGAATGCCGACGGGGTGGGCTCCTGGCCTGCAACAAAACGAATGGGGGCACTACAGTTGGCGGGATTGGGCACCCGTCGGCAGGAACAGAAGGGGGGTTACAGAATGCTGACGGGGAGGGCTCTCGCTGGCAACAAACAAAATAGGATTATTACAGCCGATGGGGATTGGGCACCCCATCGGTGGAACAAAACTGGAAGAGAATGCCGACGGGATTGGGGCCCCGCCGGCAACTAAACATGGTGGAGGGCAGTTGATATGTTTAGAACACAGCGGCAAGCCACCGCCATGTTCACAAACAATCTCAGGGTTTACATCCCGCCTGCAATGACGGGTCGCCTCATTGCAGCGGATGACTGACTCTGCAATGATGAGGCGGCCCCTGATTGCAGCGGCTGTTTTTAGAAGTTGTGGCACGCTGGCTGAACTAGTGTCAGCAGCAGCGCGCCATGGCATTGGGGAACTGGCAGAACTTTGCAGGCTTGTGGGGGCATTGGCCACAACAGTGCCGCTGCCTCCACAACCTGCTTCTGGACAAACCTGTCACAACATGCTTCTTGAGCATGTGCACAATCAACATAAAAAGGGGGGAAAAGATGTATAGAAGGTAAAGGGGGGAACAGTAAATAAAACATGATGTGGGGGTGGGGGTGAGAAGTGACCAGGACTGAAGCAAGATAAACAGGAAAAAAGAAATGAAGAGCAACAGGACCAACAATACTGAAGATAAAACCACTAATGACCTTGATCTTGCTGGACATTGCATGGCTCTCTCAGTATTTTATTTGGGGGGAGGTGTTAAGAGCAGGGGAACCTCGTCCCTTCCAAATAGTGTATAGTTTAAAAGGCTTCATTCTCAGCTGCTGGAAATGTCCTTAACTTATCAGCAAAATTCAGATGTTGCTGGCGGAGACAAGCTGGACACACTTATTTTACTGCACTTAAGTGACCAGTGCTTACATGTCAGCTCAGTCATAGCTTTTAAATACTCAAAGTACATTTATAATAAAACCAGTTTTGTCATTTAATAAGAAACACTGAAGTTACTCCGTGAAGTTGTTTTTATGTCCTAGCTAGTCATTTTAAAGGATGTCCCTTGGTAAGGGTGTCCGCTATTGAGCACTTACAAAAAGGGCGACTCAATAGCGGCACCTGTTCACATGGCTACTGGACAGGGGGGTGAATACGGGTATAGTGACATCATGTTGCTATATGTGTATGTGTATGGGGGGGAGCAAGCACGCCATGTGATGGGCAGAAGGGGAGGGAGGGTTTGTGAGGTGTAGCGCGATGGTGGGTTGCCTAGCTGGCTCTGTGGCATGGTGAGTTCGTGGCAGGCTAAGGTTGGGAAGGTGCCGGGTTCGGTGATGGGCTCGTCTGGATTTTTGCTGCAGTCCATGAAAACTTGTTGTTTGTTTTCAACCCCCCCCCCCGCGGCATGCACCCCTCCTGGAGTTGACAATCCTTTCGGTTTGCGCTGTGAGTGTACATCAGCGAAATTGATTTTCACTAATGTACATTCACCGTAATGGCGATTGCCATTATCACATAGAACCATTTCAAAGTATCACAACTGAGAAAGTGTTCAAAGCAAAGATACAGGTATATTAACTTCAACACAGATTTCTGGTACATGAGTATGACTGCATTCAAACTAGTAGTGTATCATGCTAGTTTTGAAATCATCATTGCAGACTTTTGTGACAACCCCCCAACCCACAGAAGTTCGGCCAGAATGCCAGAAGATCCATTGCAATAATGTAGGGGGCTGCTGAGTGAACTGGAGCCACATCGCTGCAGCTTGAACCATGACGGAACCGTGATCGGGGTAGGTCATGTAAACAAGGCAGCACTCAGCCCTGTGGTAGATCTTTTTGTTTTTGCCATTGTAACTTGATTACTTCAAGCAGAGGTTTTTCTTTTTGTGGAAAAAAAGGAAAAGAAAAACATGTTTCTGGTTTTAAACTTGTGTGTCTGTACTTCTCAGATTGCAAGTACACAATAGAAATCAGTACCTACACTGGCTGTCCTAACTCAATTCACAGATGCGCAGCCACTGTGTTGGATAGTGTGAATTGAAACTCCCTGTTTCCATCTCTTGTATTTAGTGCTAGTAAGCTATTGTAATTGTTTAGTTCCATTTCAGATATCAAATACCAGGACTGCAGCCGCTCGCATGTAAGCACAACTGTATTGATCAATGTGGTTTGCTTGTGGCTATTTCAAAACACTCTTTTATGTGATGATTTTCCATAATTAAGATACTGAGAAGCAATACTTGGATAAAAAATACTTCATTTCTGCAATCACTACGACATGTATTTGTTACCTATTTACTTAAAAAAACTGTAAGATATAAATTAGAAATCCAACAAAACCCAGCACTAACTATTGATCATTTCATTGTCAGTTTTATTTCCTTGATCAGTATCACTGTCCATTAAAATCACTTACAATTACAGCATGTTAAAGGAAAGGGAGAATGGGAAGAAGATTTGGGGTCCGATTCTCAAAGCTCCTGGGGTGGTGCAAGGGGCATGCATCCAAATGATTGACGCAAAGTGCCCTTTGCACCAAACGATGCCCTGGGAGCAATTCACAAAGGCAGCATGTGTCAACCACAGGCTGCCTGCCCCAGATGGGCCTTGCGCTGCCCGTGCACCCAAAAATGGTCTGTGACATGGCACTAGGGGGCATGTGACAGACGCAAGCTGCCACATCCTCGAATGTGGGACTCTCCAAACTCTCCCAGAGAGAGAAATTCTTAAGTACCCTTGGACCAGCTAACTCATTCTCTCCTGGTGGTAATTTTGGGTCGGGTTCAGCAATGGATGATTCTGATGCCATATGGCAGCTACGAGACTGAAGGAGCTAAGGGTATTTAGAAGATTCTCCTCTGGGAGATTTGCTTGTTTGCAGCAATGTGCCGCAGGAGGTGGTCCCCCCTCCCGATCCCCGATGTGACCCATTTTAATAAAAAATATTAATACCGCATTCCCTGGTGTTCTAGTGGTCCCCGATCCCCGATGTGACCCATTTTGATAAAAAATATTATTTCCCCCTTCAAACCCCAGGAATCACTCAGTCTGCTTAACTGTTGCAGTCAGCCTCCAGTGTTGAACTGCTCTGGAGACATTGGAATGTATGTAAATGATGGAACTCTCATTGGCTCGTGCCAATTTCAAACTGCTGCCCCTAGTAACTGCTGCACTCTGAGTGCTCAGATTCTTTACTCCGCCTGCTCAGTTTGGACATTTCGGAGAGCTCTCCTCAACTTCTTCACAAACACTAATTTTGATGAGAAGTTCATTTATAATTGCTTAGATTTCTGTTGCTGCCTCTAAGTCCATGTATTTTAGGTAGTGGGTTAATTTAGGTTTTGCACTGTTTTTTCTCGGTTCCGTGGAACTTCGGGGAATTGCTGTTTCTGTGGTAAATCTTACCTTTTTGTAATAGTTTTGTAAGAAAAGCTTGGTTGCATCCCTGAACTGTAGTGTTTATTTTTTTTTTGGTATTTATTTTGTGTTTCGCTTCCGTTTCCTGTCAGGAACCAAGTGCTACGTCCGGTTTCCCTTTTTGTGTATAGCTTGGGAACCGACCGCTATTTGAAAAACTAATTCTGTTTTTTACTAGTATTTTTCTGGGCTATATCTTTTGGGCAGTTTTTGCGGTTCCTGCCACTAATGTCAGAAACTCCAAAGAAAAAGAAAAAGACAGTACCAACTGATTTTAAAGACTGTACTGGTTGTGGATGTCTAGTGGCTAAAGTTGACAGGCATGATTTGTGTATCTCCTATCTTGGGGCAAGTCATATTTTCACTGACTGTGAGATTTGTAAGTCTTTTTGCACCAAAATACTTAAAAAGAGGGCCAAAAAACTAGAAGCAATAGCGACTCTGACTTCCCCTCCAAAATTATCAGAGGAGCCATCTTCTTCGTCAAAGAAGAAAATAAGTAAAGAAACAGACAACAAACCGTTTGAAAAACCTGAGTCTGCTAAGTTTAAATAGCCAGTGGAACTGCTGGCGGAACCGGTTCCAGCCAAGAGAAAACACAAGAAAAACATACCGCTGCACCTCCTGCCAAAAAGTCAAAGGAGCTCTTAGTGAGTAGATCTGTCATACCCTCTGCAGAAGAGTTTGCCAAGGCCCTGCAAATTGTGCAGACTCTTCAGGCCACCGGCCCATTGCTTCCTCAACCGGCCCCGGTTCCACCAATTCCAGTTTCAGTTCCTCAGTCCCAGGACCCAGTTCAGGAATATGAGGAACCATGTGATGAGGAAGAGGAGGACGAGGGGGAAACCATTGAATCAGAGGTCTCCCCCGTGCAGGACTCTGATTCTCTCCCAAGAGGTCCAGAGGACTATCCCTCTCACAATGCATTTGTGAGGCAGATGGTGAACACCCTGGACCTGGCTATACAGGAGTCAGTGGAAGAAAAAGAGGAAGCTGACTACCTGGAGATGATGGGTCTCACCCTCACTAAATGACTGGGTCTGCCTATCCACAAGACTCTCAGGAACAAAGTATTTAAGATACTACAAACCCCAACTTCTGTCCCAGTGGTTGATAGAAATGTGGATAAAAAGAACCAGCTTGACAGGTCCAATGCTGACTTTTTATTCACCCACCCTGACCATGAGGGGGTGGTACAGGCGGTTGTCTGTGACAAGGCAAGGGTGCCCTTGGCATCCCATCCCCCTGATAAAGACTCTAGGAAGATAGATACCATGGGAAAAAAAAGGCTACATGGCAGCTTCCTTGCTTGTTATACAAGCTAACTACATGGCTTATGTGGCCCAGTACCAAAAGGCCCTCTGGACAACAGTACTGACCATGTCTGACAAGGTACAAGGGGAAATAGCTGTAGACCTGGCTGAAACTGCAAGGACAGCATTGGATGCCACGAAATACCAGTTTCATATGGCAGTGGATGCCAACGACACTGCTGCCAGGCTTATGGCACTCACAGTCTCCATGAGAAGATTTGCATGGCTCAGAGCCACAAACCTGTCTCAAGACACTCAGGCAAAAGCTATGGATTTCCCATGTGAGAACAGTTCTCTCTTTGGGGATACAACTGAAACATACATGAAGAATGTGGAGGATTACAGGGCTACATTCAGGAGCAATGCAGCCAAAGATAGGCCCTCCACCTATTACAGGTCCCAGTATAGGGGAGGCAGTGGTAGAGGCTCCTACCTTAGACCTTTCTTCCAAGCCCTGCCGGGCTACCAGCACACCAGGGGGTATTTCAGGGGCGGGGTAGAAGGGCAATGAAACAGACAGAGCCTTTCACCCAGGCCAAGGCACAGCAAAGCAAACTTTCTGACACGTTTGTACAGGTCTCCCCTCCACTACCAGTAGGGGGCAGGGTGGCTCACTACCTCCAAGCTTGGCAATCCATCACTGCAGCCAAGTGGGTCTTGGAGGTAGTGAGCCAAGGTCTGTCCCTCAGCTTCAAAACACTCCTCAGGTTAAGAAGCAGAAACATCCACCCTGTCACACCCTCAGAAAAGGTGCTTCTGGAAGTAGAAGTAACAAACTTGTTGCTCATCAGAGCAGTGGAACATGTCCCTCTCTCCCAGAGGAGCAAGGTGTTCTACTCCAGGTATTTCCTGACCCAGAAGAAAAACAGAGATTGGCAACCTATTTTGAATCTCAGACTTCTGAACAAACACATAACAAAGCCAAAGTTCAAAGTGGTCACACTGGTCATGATAATCCCCACTCTCCTGCAGGGAGACTGGCTGGCATCCTTAGACCTCACGGATGCCTACTTTCACATCCCAATCTGACCCAGCCAGACTGCCCTCAGGCCACTATCAGTCCGCAGCCATGCCCTTTGGTCTAACCTCAGCACCCAGGGCATTCGCAAAGTGCTTAGCCGTAATAGTGGCTCATCTGAGAAGGCAAGGGGTCACAGTATTCCCTTACCTAGACTGGATAGTCATGGGACAGTCCCCTCAGCACACCAGAGATTCCTTGGCTCTGGTCCAGAGCATCCTGGAATCTTTAGGATTTTTAATAAATGTCTAAAAGTCCCAGACAGAGCCTGTTCAGGTTCTGGACTTTATAGGAGCAGAGTTGGACACCCTGCAGGTAAGGGCTTTCCTCCCTTGAGACAGGGTAAGCAATATTCTACAGTTGGCAGGTTCTTTCAGGGTAAACATACCCAGACCAGCCAGGCACTTTCTGTAATTGTTAGGCCATATGGCAGCAGCCACGGCAGTAGTGCCAGGTTCAAGACTCCAGATGAGGGACATCCAGTTCCACGGAAGAGTCCTCTGGTCACAGAGGAGGGATCCTCTGTCCAAGCTGGTGCCTGTGTCAAACACCTTGATACAGGCCCTGCAATGGTGGATGGACAGAGAGAATCTCAGAGGGGGCGTTCCCTTCCGAAAAGAGACTCCTTCACTAATACTCACTATAGACGCCTCCCTACTGGGCAGTGGGGGGGGGGGCACACATGCGCAGTCTGATGGCAAGTGCGACCTGGTCCCCCCAAGAGTCACTCCTGCACATCAGTCTGTTGGAGCTCAGAGCTGTGTATCTGTCCCTCCAGTCATTTGCATCCCAGATATTCTTCTGATTTTTCAGTAGATAACATTCAATGTAAGTTACAGACTGCTTTTTATTTATTTATTTATTTGTGTATTTGTGTCTAGGATTACAAGTACCTTTGAGCCAAGGCTCTTTTACAAAGGTTCCATGTCATGCTGGTTACAGGGTAACAGACACTAAAACATAAAACAGTTACAGGTACATGGTTTTAGACAGTAACTTTGCTTGACAAAATCAGACTGAGCGATGAGTAACTCAAGAAACAATAGGAGGAAGAGAGCAAGAAGGGGAGAGGGATGAGGGTAGGGGAAGGGATATGTGTAGAGGGTCAGGGTGGGGCAGCCGAGGGGCCTTGTCAGGACAGATACAGAGCAAGTGCATTAGAAGTTGCATTGGACAGGTAAGTGCAAGAAGGGGGGCAGAAACTGACACCTATAAGGTCAGAAGCAGCGTAGGGAATGAAGATGTTATGGGGTGCAAGCACAGGTGGAGGTGCCAGTTATGGAGTGGCGGAGCTTTTTTTTGAACACTCCAAGTGTTGCTGTGGATGAGGTGTCACTAGAGAGCTCATTCAGCCAACTCGGAGCCCTGTATACAAATGACCTTTGGCCTTGGGACGTGCGGCAGCGGGGGATTTGAAGGATTTAGGGCTTAGAGCTCCTGGTGTTGCGGTTGGTAATTTTGGGTTTGAGGAGGGTGCTGTCTCCTGGTGGTGCCTTTTCCATCATGATTTTCTTAGCAGTGATGCAGGTTTGGTATTTGATTCAGTTGTTCAGTTGCAGCCAGCCTGTTTTGGAGTAGAGGTCGCAGGTGTGGGTGAGACGGTGGGAACCAGTAATGAGTTGGCAGGCTTGATTGAGGGAAGTCAAAACACACCTGAGAGATGAGATTGTGGCAGATCCATAGATAATGAGACCATAGTCAATGATGCTGATGATGGAGCTCTGGACAGCTATGGACAGAGCTTCTGGGGTTAGATGTTTCCTATGTCGGAATAGTAGGCCCATCCTGGTGTTGGCTACTTTTGCCATGTTATTGATGTGTGGGACATAGGAGAGATTACAGTCGAGGGTGAGACCGAGGTATTTGAAGGTATGAACTTGTTCGAGGGTGATTCCTTGATTGGTTTTAATGGAGAACTGATGTTGTTTGTGTTTGTTTTGGGAGCTGCAGAATATCATGGTCTTTGTTTTTTTTCTGGTCAAGTCTAAGTCTGTGTTTTGTGAACCAGTTTTCGACTGCAGAGAAGGCCTGTTGGAGGTTACCATGTAGATGGACTGGATCATGGTGGGATGCCAGGATGATAGCATCATTTGCGTAGAGTAGGATCTGTTCAGGGCAGGATTCTGGCAGTGAGTTCAGAAAAAGGATGAAAAGGAGGGGGCCCAAGATTGAGCCCTGTGGGACACCGGACCGGACTGGTCTTTGGTCTGAGAGTGTGCCAGCAA
The DNA here is from genome assembly GCA_016271365.2 of Neoceratodus forsteri. Taxonomy (NCBI): domain Eukaryota; kingdom Metazoa; phylum Chordata; order Ceratodontiformes; family Ceratodontidae; genus Neoceratodus; species Neoceratodus forsteri. Next base: position 335,799,770 of record CM028129.1, on the reverse strand, counting down.
TTCTCACTCTTTGGGAGCGGTTGTCTAAGTAGCTTTTGAACCAGTTCACCGAGTTAGGTGAGAGCCCTCCTAGTCGAAGCTGAGCAAGTAGGAGATTATGGTTGACGGTATCAAAGGCTTTAGTTAAGTCGAGGAAGGTGGACCCAGTAAGATGACTGTTATTGAGTGACTGATGGATTGCACCAGTGAATTCAAGTAGCGCCGTGGAGGTGCTATGACCTTTTCTAAAGCCATGTTGCTCCTTGCACAGGATGTTGTGATTGTCTAGGAAGTCGGTGAGCTGGTATGACACAATCCGTTCTAGGGCCTTGGAGAGTGGAGGTAGGATGGAAATTGGACGGTAATTCTCATTAGCTGTTTTGTCACCACTTTTATGAATTGGGGTTACCATGGCAGATTTCCATAAGTCAGGGAACTGGCTGAGGCTGAGGGAGAGGTTGAAAATCCTGGTCAGTGGCCGGAGTACTTCTTCCAGTGTGAGTGATAGCAGTTTGAGGTCGAGGGAGTCACTGCTGGCTCTGGAGTTGCAAATGGCTTTGGTAACGTAGCTGCAGACTTGATGCATTTTTACTGTTTTAAAGTAGAAGGAAGGGTGGCTGGAGGTGGCTGGGGGGGGGCAAGGGGAACCACCTCATCGAAAAAACCCTGTGGGAGTACAGCACTGAGGTCCGTGAAGTTGTCATTGAATGTATCAGCAATGAGTTTCTGGCCAAATGTAGTTTCACCATTTATGCTGAGTACTGACGGGGGTGATTTAGATTGCTTCCCAGTGACTTCTTTAATGTTATTCCAGAAGTCCCTACCGTTGCCCCATGAGTTAGTGACAGTACTATGGAAATAGGTGGTCTTCGTATCCCAGATATATTTGGTGCAGTCATTTAGGTGCCGTTTATAGTTAACAATATCAACTTGTCTCGGTGTTTCTAGCAGTCTCCCAAAGGTGGTCTCGGGAGCTTTTAAGTGGTCTAAGTAGGTCTCTAGCGAGCCATGGGTTACATAGGGCTTTGGCCTGCGCTTCTTGAAGGGTGCAAATATGTTGCATGCTTGGTTGAAGATCCTGATGAAGTGTTCCAGCACGGTGTTCACATTGGTTGCAGTGAGAACTGGGACCAATCCTGTTGACGGAGGGTTTTGAGATGAGGTAGCTTGCCTCTAGGTAGAACCCGGCTAGTAATGGTTTTGGGGGGGGGGCTTGATGAATTTATTGTACCAGTAGCAGATGACTGGGGAGTGGTCACTAAGTGTGTCAGGGAGGACAGTGGTGTTTGTGATCCTGGCGGGATGGCTTGTTATTATCCAATCCAGAAGGGTGCTGATACCCGTTTTATAGTTTGTCCTGGTTGGGGAGTTAACCATCTGAGAAAGGTTTGCTGCTGCTATCAAGTCCCTGTCTGCCCCTGCCTCTGCAACAGGCTAGTTGATATTAAAGTCACTGAGGAGGATGGTTTCTGAATCAGGTGAGAGAGATTTTACTCCAGGACTGCGTTAAGCCCATTACCTTGCTCTCTCGGTGGAATGTAGACTGTGACAATTGTGATGGCTTTATTGTGTGCACCGAGAAGGCTCTTGACAGGATGAATCTGCGCAGTGCTGGTTTGGGGGGGGTTAAGTTGATGAGGTGCCCCTGGATCGTGTCCTTTAGGTACAGGTTGCAGCCACCACCTCTTTTTGATGTTCGATCAAGCCGGTAGACATTATACCCAGGGAGGAGGATAGCATGGTTGGGAACCGAAGGTGAGAGCCAGGTTTCTACGACTTCTAGTATGTCTGGGTTATGCTGGTAGGCAAAAGTCTGAAGGGTGTCAATTTTGTGAAGAAGACTGCATATGTTAAGTGAGATTATTGAGAGGGATCCTGGTTGTTTGGTCTGAGTTGTTCTTATTGTAGGAGCTGGTCCGGGATTGGGATGAATGTTTCCCGACAATGGCAGGAGAAGTAGTATACGTTTTAGAGTACTGGTGTGAGATACCCATGACTGGCACCTATTTGTTTTGGCCAGAGAACCCTGAGATTCACCAGGGCAAGTAAACAGGTGGACCCATGGGTAAAGCATGGCAGTAGTAGCAGTGGACAGGGGAAGTACCCAACGGCCATTTGGGGGAGAGGGCCATTTCGTAGTGATTGGAGATGCTCAAGGTGGGTACATGAGATCGAGAGGGAGGGGGTGAGAGAACGTGAGTTGGTAGATGTTCGGGACAGTGGGGAAACTTGAGCAGGGGGGATGTAGGAGTGGGAAGAGGGCCAATAAGGTGAGGAGAAAGGGGTACAGAGTGCCGGTGTCATACATGATTCATTGTGAATGGGGGAGGGAGAGCGGGCACAGGGTGCAGGGTAGGTTGGAGGCAGCTAGTGAAAGTGGCAGGAGGTAGGCAATGAGATGGAGGCTCGAGGGGGCAGGGGGAACTAGGTAAGCAGGTGGCTGAGGGAGAACGGGCAGAGGGTGGGGCAGTGAGGAGACAAGGGCAGTAGCAAAAGAGGAGGATGTAGCAGAGAGGTAGTGGGGGGGCATTAAAGAGTGTAACAAGACAGGGAGACAGGAGGTAGCAGCTCTAGAATAGAGTTCAGGAGTGAAAGGGTGCATGGGAGCTACGGAATGCCAAAGGAGGGGGTGGCCAGTCATGGAGTGGCGGAGTGACTGGCACTAGGAGATATAAGGAGGGTCTCAGGCACAGAAAGGAGGCAGGGGCAGTGAGGGGACTGAGTTGTTTAGTAGAGGGGAGGAGGAGGAGCAGGGAGGAGGGAGAGTGGGCAGTAAAGAGAGGAAGTACAGGAGAGAGAGTATCCAATAGGAAAGGAAAGGGCGGTTCCCTAGGCAGAAGTAGGCAGAGCTAAGGCCTATTTAATTAAGGTGGGAGGTGGGCAAAAATATTTTCTTCCGAAACCCACTGGAGTCTATGGGCGCAGAGCCGAGCAGAACAGTTTGAATCAGTCAAGATTGCATGGCCAATCAGTGGCCGCACGGAGCACAACAGTCCAACAGGAGATGGAAGCAACAGGCATTGGCCAATAGGAGCCTTTCAGCACTTCCCAGTTCGGCCTGGGAGCTTACCAGCAAGAGGAGGGTTCCTTGGCGGTGAGCAGTGGTGGTGTGGACGGCTGGCCCAGCTAACCCTGGCCGCTCAGATGTTTCCCCGATCAGGGGCTGAGAGATCTGAGGGAAGGAACAGAGCAACAGATTGTGAGTCACAGTAATAACAAAGGGTGACACTGGAGAGTAAATCAGGGGCGTGTGCAGTGGAGAGAGAGGGAGAGAGGGGAATTTGGCAGAGGGGTGGGAGGGAGGCTGCCACAGACAAGAGAAATAAGCTTGAACTGGCACGAGGGGGAGGACAGAGGGGAGATTTAGTAGAATATGAACTTTACAAGGGGAGAAGAAGAGAGATGCAGGGTTTAGCAGCAGGGGAGGGGGGAGAGAGAGTGAATGCAGAGGGGCAGGAATTACTTCACAGCTCTAAATTACAGCAGTTTCCAACTGCACTTTACAGTTCAATGCTAAAACATTTAGGCAGGTCTACGCAATTAATTTTGACTTTGACAAAAAAATAGCAAGCAGCCTAGTAATTTAGCCTAGATTATCGGCTGAGACCCGGAGTTTTTAGAAGTCGGGTGCTAAAAACATCAAGACTGGTCTACACATTAATTGAGACTTTAACAGAAAAATAAGCAAGCTGTCTAGAAATTTAACCAAAGTTTTTTTCCAAAACCCACTGAAGTCTATGGGCGTAGAGCCCAGCAGAACAGTTTGAATCAGTCAAGATTGCAGGGCCAATCAGTGGCCGCGAGGAGCACAACAGTCCAACAGGAGATGGAAGCAACAGGCAGCGGCCAATGGGAGCCTTTCAGCACTTCCCAGTTCGGCCTGGGAGCTTACCAGCAAGAGGAGGGTTCCTTGGCGGTGAGCAGTGGTGTTGTGGACGGCTGTCCCAAGTAGCCCCGGCTGCTCAGATGTTTCCCCGATCAGGGTCTGAGAGATCTGAGGGAAGGAACAGAGCAACAGACTGTGAGTCTCAGTAATAACAAAGGATGACACTGGAGAGGTAAAACAGGGGCATGTGCAGTGGAGAGAGGGGAATTTGCAGAGGGTTGGGGGAGGCTGCCATAGACAAGAGAAATAAGCTTGAACTGGCACAAGGGGGAGGACAGAGGGGAGATTTAGTAGAATATGAAATTTACAAGGAGAGGAGATGAAAGATGCAGGGTTTAGCAGCTGGGGGGAGGGGGGGGGAGAGAAAGTGAATGCAGAAGGGCAGGAATTACCACAGCTCTAAATTACAGCACTTTCCAACTGCACTTTACAGTTCAATGCTAAAACATTTAGGCAGGTCTACATAATTAATTTTGACTTTGACAAAAAAAATAGCAAGCAGCCTAGTAATTTAGCCTAGATTATCGGCTGAGACCCAGAGTTTTTAGAAGTCGAGTGCTAAGAACATCAAGACTGGTCTACACATTAATTGAGACTTTAACAGAAAAATAAACAAGCTGTCTAGCAATTTAACCAAAATTTTCTTCCAAAACCCACTGAAGTCTATGGGCGCAGAGCCCAGCAGAACAGTTTAAATCAGTCAAGATTGCAGGGCCAATCAGCGGCCGCGCGAAGCACAGCAGCCCAACAGGAGATGGAAGCAACAGGCAGCGGCCAATGGGAACCTTTCAGCACTTCCCAGTTCGGCCTGGGAGCTTACCAGCAAGAGGAGGATTCCTTGGCGGTGAGCAGTGGTGGTGTGGACTGCTGGCCCAGGTGGCCCCGGCCGCTCAAATGTTTCCCTGATCAGGGGTTGAGAGATCAGCAAGAGGAGGGTTCCTTGGCGATGAGCAGTGGTGGTGTGGACGGCTGGCCCAGGTAGCCCCGGCCGCTCAGATGTTTCCCTGATCAGGGGCTGGGAGATCACCAAGAGGAGGGTTCCTTGGCGGTGAGCAGTGGTGGTGTGGACGGCTGGTCCAGGTAGTCCCGGCCACTCAGATGTTTGCCCGATCAGGGGCTGAGAGATAAGCAAGAAGAGGGTTCCTTGGCAGTGAGCAGTGGTGGTGTGGACAGCTGGACCAGGTAGCCTCGGCCGCTCAGATGTTTCCCTGATCAGGGGCTGAGAGATCAGCAAGAGGAGGGTTCCTTGGCGGTGAGCAGTGGTGGTGTAGATGGCTGGCCCAGGTAGCCTCGGCCGCTCAGATGTTTCCCCGATCAGGGGCTGAGAGATGAGCTACAGAAATTCCTTGATGAAAGTAAATTAGTTTTAAATCCAAAAAACATACAGTCTATATTATTCCATTTTTCAGTGATACAGGAAGACCCAAAGCTGTTGATTAGCACCTTGAAAGGGGGGGGGGGGGCACCTGATCCTACGAGTCCGGACATACAAGTACCTGGGTATGTGGTTGGATGACTTTCTAAACTGGGGAGGCCATATTGATTGTATGTTAATTAGTGTTAGGAAAAAACTGGGTGCTTTGTATCGAGCAAAATATATGATGAGCCCTGAGACACGAGAGAAGGTGGTTAACTCTATGGTGATTCCAACATTACACTACGGGGATTTTATCTACGCTAGTGGAAGGAAATACGACTTAGATAGGATAGGTGTGCGTTATGGACAACTAGCCAGGTTCATTCTAAATGTTAATAGGTTTACCCATAAATGCTTTTTATTTAATAGTCTTCAATGGCTGACACCCTCAGAACAGAGGCAAGAACATCTTTTGGCCTTTATATTTAAATGCTGGACAGGAACCTTGCCACCTTATATAGTACAAGGGGTACTAAATTGTGTTAAACCAGGTTTTTTAAGATCAGCAAATGCTCAAGAGTTTGTTGTTCCTGAATGTAATTTATGAAATGGGCATTGAAATTCAAGCATTCTTATTGGCCACTGACTGTGTGCTAAAGTGTCTAACAACACAGGAATAAGACCAGGCAGTACCCACTAGGCATTGATATGGGTGATGCTGCCCGCAAAGAATGTTCATAAATGAAATAGCCGCCAACTTGTTTTGTGCCACAAGCTATGCCACCCTTACTGTGAAGCTAACCACCCAAGTGAAATGCACAACCTGCATCACTAAAAAAACAACTGCCATGATCGCAATCGTTGTCTTGTAACCCGCCTGCTTGGTCGCAAAACACAACACTGTGGTGTAATTGCCGCACGACACAGGGGGTGCTTGAGCCCGCCCCTCATTTCTGGCTGAGAGATGACGAGCGGCAGCCGCAGGAGCCAACGCAGTGGTGATAAACTGATGGTTTCGACCCCCTCCCCCTGTTCCCAGGTGAGAGATGCAGGGTTTAACTGTTCATCCCACCCACTCGCACAGCTGGAGCCAAAGAGGAAGCGCTCAATTTTTAACTAACACGGGCTTGCCGTCCCAGCTTGTACTGCAATACCGCCTGATGCTGGCAAACAGCAGGATCAACCAGATACTTTGTGTTAAATAAAGGTAGGATCAACCAGATTTGTAAAAAGGAAAACAAAATTAGGGGTGCTGCCAGTTGGGTATGGGGGAGGTGTAAGGGTGGTGCCATGACAACTACATGGGTAAAAGAAATACAAATACAGAAGCCTAAACAGCTCAAAATTCCTCAACTCAAAAAAAAAAAAAAAAAAAAAACAGTAGGTGGAGGAACTATTTTATTAAAAATGTAAACAAACATTTTACTTTTTCACTATTAAATACTATTCATTTTAGCTATCACATACATCTGTATTTTTGATAGCCATTTCATAAGTGTAATAAGCCACTCCAGGGTCTGTGTGTTAGACACTTTTACACACGACTAGGAGGCCGGGGCCTTGTCGTCTCGTGGTCTACTGCGTGCCTCACTACGCCTCCTAGCCGTGTGTTAAAGTGCCTAGCACACACCCTGTTGTGCCTTATTGATTACTTAGCTATAGGACATCAATCTGTCCTATTTAGGAGTTTTTCTGAATAGAATAAGATGCCATCAGAAATAAAATTTTATAAGGGAAAACCCTCCTGGACGGTAATTAAACACTGGTTTAGACAGAAAGTACCAGGTCTTAGGTTGTGCTGTTTAAATTGAATTTCTAATATTATATTTCTCTTTGCCATTTTTCACATAATGTGATTATTATATTATTATTTAATTTAATTTTATATATTATGTACATAAAAGTAAACGTAAACCGTGGAAATTGTGGTGTGTGTATTATGTCTATTTGTGTTATATATCATATATAGAATAGTGTATGGACAACCATACACAACAAGGCTCTGGTTCCATCGAGGAGTTGAGATGACATCACAGGGACCTCGAGAGCAAAGCTTGAGAGGTTCCAATGTCATCTCAACCCTGAGACAGAAACACGGCCTTGTCTGTGTATAGTTGTCCATATGCTATTTCATAGAGTATATAGTTTCAAAGTGCAGGACACAAGAGGCTTTCTGTTTTTTTTCTCCTTACCGGCTCAGTTGTCCACTCACTGGCTTGTCTTTTTGCTTTAACTGTTGCTGCTCGCGCTCCCATCTGCTTCTCCCTGATCCTGCTTCTCGGTACTCCTGCTCGCTGAGTTGCTCTGGCCTGCATTTTTTTTTTTTTTTTTTTGGTTTTGGTGGTGAGTTTTTAAAAACTAAATAAAAAATAAAAAAGTAACTTTTGTGTCATGGAGCTGTTTGAGGCTCTTTTCGTCAACGGTCTTCAGGAGGTCCTCGCTAAGAGTTGCCACCTTGTTTCTGCTGATTTTCTTGGCGGAGTGTTGACGTGAAACTACGTATGTGTTTGATTGACATGAATGTTGTACTATCGATGTCAATAGTACAACAACATTTTTGACCTTTGAACTGTACTACAACAAGTTTTCAGCAGTTGCTGAAATCCATGTAGAATCAAACTTAACCATATACTATAGATGTTGATTATGTATAAATGATGTTGATTGTATGCTTGGGACTTCATTGTAAATGAGCATAAGCTCAGTCAAGTATAACCTGGTTCATATGTCATACGAATAATATTTTACTACTACTACTAATAGATAAAGGGCAAAGTGGTGCAGGTCAGAACAGACACCACCACCACTATGTATTACATCAACAAGCAGGGAGGCACCAGGTCAACCTTACTGTGCACAGAGGCCATGAAGGTCTGGAACCTGGCATACTCATTAGAAGTGACCCTGTCTGCCGTCCACCTACCAGGAAAGGACAACATTCTGGCCGACTCTATCAGCAGGGTCAGCCAGAACTGTGACAGGGTCGAATAAGGCCTTGCCCCATTTGTTATGCAGAAAGAGTTTAAACACAAGGGTCTATTCTGCCCTCCTCTTTTCTGTCTCTTCTCTGTCTGGTTGCACAACCAATTTTTCTTGTGAGACATAGGAACTAATCACTCCGATGGTTTCATAGTTCTCCACCTTTCGCTATTGCTCTGCCTTTCACTTGCTGTTCTGTCTTTTCTTGCCCCTTGCATATCTGCAGTTATAAACAATATATGTGAATGTTTATATGGAAATGTCACTGATACTGGGATCCTTTTGTTTGAAACTGTACATAGTTATACTGTTGAAATGATTGCAAAAAGCTATTTGGAACTCAAGGAGTTAACCTGAGATGCAGTTTTTAAGCCCTTTGCAGAGTTGTCAACAAGAGGTCAGTTCTGGGACACCATATACTGTTTTGCTGCACCTGCAAGGAATGAAGCTGACAAGAACGTTCTGTAAACTTACAAAAACATTCTGTGAGAAGCAGGCTCTCTTAACGTGTCACCAAAAACCTACAAAAAGAGCAGCAATGCTTTTTCTAGAGAGAGATGAAAGACTGAGAGACTGAAACTTGGAATTAAGAGATACCCATAGACTTAGTTTTCTCTGTTTGTACTGCCTTTGTAAATAGTTATACTGAATAATTTTTTTTGCTGTTATTGAGAAAAATAAAATGCTATTTGCAAATTTTGAAACTGCTCCTGGTTTTCCTGTACTTCCTGACCTGTGCCTTGACGACAAGAACCATCACGAATGGTACCTAAATACAGAGGCTCTGCAAACAGTGTTCAGAAGGCCAGGCACTCCAGAGATAGATCTCTTTCCCTCACTGGACAACCACCACTTGCCACAGTTTTGTTGCAGACCTCTGGTCAGGGGCACTGTCCCAGTGTATGCCCTGCAATTGAACTGGACAGGCAGATTTCTTTATGCCTTCCCTCCTTTTTCTCTCTTGCTCAGGGTCCTGGTGAAACTTGGGATACAGCCTGTGATAATGATTCTGGTGGCATCAGACTAGGTGAGGCAGACTTGGTACTCTCTCCTACTGACCCTGTCAGCAGCACAGCTGATTCACCTCCCTCAGAGGTACAATCTGCTGATATCCTCGCAGGGCAGGATAATGTTTCCCAGCTTGAAGTCCCTTCGTCTCAAGGTCTGGGTCTTGAAGACTTAGAATTTGCCAGCCTTCACCTCTCAGAGGAGGTCCCTACTGTCCTTAAAGACTCCAGGAAGCCCCTCAACCAGGAAAACCTATGCTTCCAAATGGAAAAGGTTTTCAATATGGTGTGGTCGTTTAGGTTTCAACCTACTCATGCCAGGTTGTTAGTCCTTCTGGACTACCTTACCCACTTGAACTCACTAGTCCTGAGGCCTTCAACTTTAAAAGTGCACCTAGCTGCAGTCTCTGCATATATTTCAGCTGGTGAGGATGGATCCCTGTCCTCCCATCCTGTCTTCAGAAAATTTTTCAAAGGCCTTCTTTACCTTCACCCCCCACCTGAGGGAACTGGTGCAAGAATGGGGTTTGGACTAGAATACACCAACCACAGCGACTACAAGGGAGCAGGTATTACTAGAGGCATTTCAGGACAGCTTCCTGATGCAATTGCTCCACAAGCCAACAAGGGAGGGAAGGACTCTGGACCTGGTACTAACAAACGGGGAGGCTGTAAGGGATCTGGGAGTGGAGGACCCCCTGGCTGGGAGTGACCGTCACTCGGTGTGTTTCACACTCAATAAGGGCAGAGAAACAGGAGGTATTGGTACCAGGATGATAGATTTTAAGGGGCATACTTTAAAAGGATGGGGAAAACTTTGGTTGGGCTTCTGGAGGGAATTCAAGCAGGCATGGATGCTAACCAAAAATGTGGTATTATTAAGAAGGGACTAGCTGAGGCTGCTGAGACTTGTACCGGGACATGGAGCAAGAAAGATAGGGCAAAGAAGCCAAGTTGGCTGACTCCAGAGGTCATGGAAGGGGTGACGGGTGAGGGCCAAGAGAAAAGCATTTCAGAGACTCAAGAAATCGGGAGGGTAAGGGAACAAGGACGAGTTCAGAAAGAAGTCCAGGGAGGTTACCAGGCTAGTCAGGGCGGCCAGGGCATCCAGGGAGCTGGCACAGGGGATTAAGGACAGGGAAAAGGACTTCTTCAGATACACTGGCGAGAGAAGGAGAAACAAAGACCAGACTGTGAGGATTAGGAAGGATGGGGGGCGGGTGAAGAAGGGGTGGGGACCAGGCAGAGGCACTGAATGATTACTTCTGCTCTGTGATCACGGAGGAAAAAGGGGGGCAAACACCACATGGGAGAGGCGGGGGGAGGGGGTGACTGACATCAGGATTACAGAGGATAGGATTCTGGAAGGACTAAGGGCACTGAGGGTGGGGGACAAGGTGCCGGGACCAGACGACATTCACCCTAGGGTAGATAGGGAGTCAGCAGAGATCCTGGCGGGACCACTGGCAGCCCTGTTCAGTCCATCACTAGACACAAGATGCGTGCCACAAGATTGGAGGATGGTCCATGTGGTGCCCATTCATAAAAGTGGCTCGAAGGATGAACCAGGCAACTACAGACCAGTGAGCCTCACTTCAGTCGTGGGGAAGATCATGGAGACAATCCTAAAAGAGAGGTTGGTGACCTTTGTGGAAGACAGTGGTCTCCAAGACAGTCATCAACATGGGTTTGTCTCAGGCAGATCCTGCCAGCCGAACCTAGTTGGGTTCTACAACTGGGTGACCAGGGAGCAAGACAAGGGCCATGCAGTGGACATCCTGTATTTGGACTTCAGCAAGGCCTTTGATTCGGTGCTGCATGGGAGGCTGGGGGAGAAGCTGGAATACGTGAGGTGGGGACAAAAATGGTCAATTGGATCACCAACTGGCTGAGGGATAGGCAGCAAAGTGTAGTGGTGGTGGGGTAACTCTCATCGCTGAGGGACGTCATGAGTGGGGTGCCGCAGGGTTTGGTACTGGGATCAGTACTGTTTGGGATATTCATAGCGTATATCTTACACAGGGTCCAGAGTAAGATCAGTCTGTTCATGGATGATACCAAGATGGGAGCTGTGGTAGATGACATGGAGGGGTGGACAGGACTGCAGGAGGATCTGACCAAACTACAGGAGTGGTTGGAAACATGGCAGATGGGGTTCAATGCCAGAAAGTACAAGGTCCTGCACTTTGGAGATAGGAACCAGGGGAGGAAATATCATCTGGGCGGGGTAGAGTTGGAATGCATCATGGAAGAAAAGGATCTAGAGGTGCTTGTTACGAGGAGTATGAACCACTCAGCTCAGTGCAGGAAGGCAGCTGCAAAGGCAAGCAAGATGCTGGGGTGCATAGTGAGGGGAATATCTTCCAGGAACAGGTAGGTGATCCTTCCCTTGTACAGGTCACTGGTTAGACCGCACCTGGAATACTACGTACAGTACTGGTGTCCATTTCTGAAGAAGGACATCAGATTGTTGGAGGGAGTGTAGTGCGTAGTGCAACGAAGATGATCCAGGGACTGGAGGGAAAATCCTATGAGGAGAGGATGGGGAGCTGAACATGTATTCCTTGGAGGAGAGGAGGGTTGGGGGGAGATGATCAAAACCTTTAAATACTTAAAGAGAATAAACAAAACTAATACAGAACAGATTTTCCAGATCTAAAGGGGGAGGGACACGAGGGGGCATCAGCTGAGATTGGAGGGGAAGATTCAGAAGGGAAATCAGGAGACACTTTTCACGGAAAGGTGGCAGACAAGTGAAATACTCTGCCCAAGGAAGTGGTATCTTGTAGAATAGTAGGCAGATTTAAGAAGGGGTGGGACAGAGTGGGGGGGTTGTTATGAGGAGGGGAGGATGGGGCAGCTGCAAGTTGAGGGGCTAGCTGCACAAATGAGCAGACTTGATAGACCATGAGGCCTGTTTCTGCTGGCTTTTCGTATGTTCGTATAACTAGCTGCATTGCCAAGCTAATGGAACCCCCATTTGAGCCAAGGGCAACTGCAGATCTGAAATATGTAACTTGGAAATCTGTTTTCCTGGTAGCCATTACTTCGGCTAGGCGAGTAAGTGAGCTTCAAGCCCTGTGTACAGACCTGAACTACATTTCTCTCCACAGGGCTAAAGTGGTTCTGTGAAGCAATAGAAAATTCCTTCCCAAGGTGGTGTCGGCTTTTCATCTGATCTATCACATTGCCAGTCTTTTTTACTGCCAACTCCAGTTCAGGAGAACAGAAACTACATAGTCTGGCTGTCAAGAGGCCTCTCTGCCACTGTTTGGACAGAACCAAGCCCTACAGATCAGAGGTGACACAGTTGTTCCTTACCTGTGGAGAAGTAGGTAAGGAAAAACCAGCATTGAAAATAACCACTGCATGCTGGATAGTAGCATGCATACAGTTCTGTTACAGCAAGGTAGGTAAGCAGCACCCCCTTTGGCCTCAGGGTTGCAGCAAGGACCTTACTGGACATTTGCAAAGCAGCTACATGGAAAACTGTTCACACTTTTACCAAGCACTGCTGCTTAGACATGCAGTCTAGAAGTGATACCAGATTTGGCACAGTAGTGCTGCAGAACATTTTTCCCAAATAGGTTCTTTGCCCTACCTCCAAAGGTACTGCTTGGTAGTCTGCAGTAGTTAAGCAGACTGAGTGATTCCTGGGGTTTAAAGAAAAAATTACTCACCATAAAAATTATGTTTCTTCCAGGGGATCACCAAGTCTGCTTAAGCTCCCACCCTGCCTCCCCTGCCAGAACCAGGGAAAAAAAGGACTGCTTAGTCTGCATCCCTACTTGTCACTATTCATCCTACAATATTTTAAGTGTAAGGCTTTTAAAAGTTTTTAATAACCAGTTGTGTTTACTGTTGTCCCTTCTTACGGGGACCATGTTTTCTTAAGGGGTCCCTATATGGGGAAAGGGTATTAATCAGTTATAGTTAGTTAGAATTTCTCACATATTAGGCTTCATAATGAATCTGAGCACTTCAGAGTGCAGTAGATACTAGGGGCAGCAGTTTGAAATTGGCACAAGCCAATGAGAGTTCCATCATTTACATACATTCCTATCTCTCTGGAGCAGTTCAACGCTGGAGGCTGACTGCAGTAGTTAAGTAAACTGAGTGATCCCCTGGAAGAAACAATTACTATGGTGAGTAATTATTTCTTCCCTGGTGTTCTAGCGGTCTCCCCTTCCCGATCACTGATGTGACTCATTATGATACAAATTATTATTGCCCCCTTCCCTCGTGTTCTAGCGGTCCCTGATCCCCAATGTGACCCATTTTGATAAAAAAAATTATCGCCCCTCCCCGATTCCCAATGTGACCTGTTATGACACAAATTATTGTTGCCCCCTTTCCTGGTGTTCTAGTCATCCCCCTCCTGATCTCCAGTGTGACCTGTTTTGATGAAATATTATCGCCTGGTGTTCTAGCGTCCCCCATCCTACTCCTGATGTGACCTGTTATGGTACAGATTATTATTGTCTTTCCCCTGGTGGTTCAGTGGTCTCCACCCAGCAGGTAGTGCCTACTCACCCTCGCTTTCCACTATCCTGAAACAGAGTTGGTGACGCATGCTCCTTCCCATCTCCACGGCTGGTTGCCAACCTAACTGTATCTGAGCATGGCTGGAAGTACACACTCTACTGATTAAATAGTGAGTGTGCACACTTTACAGCACGCAGTCAATGACAGTCTAGTTGCGCCAGCCTGGAGATGAGAGGAGGGATGCCAGCTGCACGCCTGTTTTGGGATGGGGGAGGGTGGTGGGCATTATCTACTGGGGTGGTGGGCCACTGGACCACCAGGAAGGGGGCACACAATTTGTTTCATAGTGGGTCACATCGGGGATTCGGGAGGGAGGAGGACCGCTAGAACACCAGGGAAGGGGCAACAGTGAGGTGGTGTGCACTACTTAGGGGAGCCACTGGACCACCAGGGAAAAGGCAGTAATATTTTTTATGACAACAGGTTACATCAGGGATTGGGGAAGGGGACCATGAAACACCAGAGTAGGGGGCACAATATTTTTATCAAACAGGTCACATCACCGCCCGGGTGGTGCTGACAGTTGAAGCACTGGCCACACCTGCCCCCACGCTGGCGCACCCAGGTTCAGGAATGGACTCGGGCCATCGAGGAGCGGAGGAGAATTGAGCGTCCCAACGGATGCTCTCCTCCAGGGTGGGTTCTTGGGGTGCCTGAGCACCTGATGCACCTGTGCCTGTGGGAAGCATGGGTATCGGGGCACAGTGCCTTCTGAACCAGGAGGGGAGGACGCTAGGGCACTCTGCAGCGACATGTGTTAGCATGTCGTCTGCCTGGACGCCAGTCCCTGCGGCCGACGCCCTCGGGGTAGTGGGACCTAAGAGGAGAAAAATACAGAAAAAAACCCGCTCTACCCCAAGATGACGACTGACCTAATCCCGGGCTAACTACCACGAGCAGACCCCAATGTGTGCAGGTGCTTCAGAAGGAGGAAGGTAAGGGGGAGGAAGGCCGGCACTCTAGGGGCAGACTCTGTGGTAGAATCGCCGGGGATAATCAAGTCTGAAGGAGTGTGGTGAGTGGGTAGTAAGCTGGGATAAAAAGAAAAGTGCAAAAAAAAAAACAGGTCACATCAGGGAGGAGGAACCACTAGAACACCAAGGAAGGGGGCAATAATAATTTGTGTCATAATGGGTCACATTGGGGATCGAGGAGAGGGGACTGCTAGAACACCAGGGAAGGGGACAATAATATTCTTTGTCAAAATGGGTCACATCGGGGAGGTGGGACAGCTAGAACACCAGGGAAGGGGGCAATAATATTTTTTATCAAAACTGGTCACATTGGGGAAGGGGAACACTAGACCACCAGGGTCTAGAGTGGTGCATGTCCACCCTGCGGCTTGCGGCAGGCCCTCCCAGTGCACCTTCTGTTAGACATATGGCCACGGTTGCCGCAAGCCATGGGACTTTGCCGCTGGGCCCTCCCTGATAGATAATCAAGGGCAGGGTCCCTGGCGCACCAGGCATCGGCGCAAGCTGCTATTTGCTGCAGCTTGCGCCATTCTAAGCCCGTTTTGAGAACTGAGCCTATGGACTGTGGGGACATCTTCAGGAAAATTACAACTTACACAAAGGCAAATTTAACTGAAAAAAGCACCGCCTGGTGCATTTAAGCTGCTTATATTAGGGAGTCAATTAATTCAGATCTTGGCATACTGCTAACACATACTTAACACATTACTGACATGTTAACGAGGCTTTGCTCAGTACCGCACCTACCAAGGTATATTGCATTCATACCCCAGGAGTCCTTTAGCATTAGTAACTTTTTTGCAATTAGCTGGCTAGGTGCAACTGCCCCAGAGGTGTGCCTTTAAGAGATATTTAAATGAGCGTAGGGCCAAGGCAGTCAAAAGACAGGAGGGGGTGTGAGCTGAGTGAGAGCTGTTGAATGCTTCAGAATTTTTTCTCCGCTGGACTGAGCAATATTGCCTCTGAGATGTCGCCCAACTTTCCTTGTTGACAGCCTCCTAGTGCTTATCTGGGTAAAGTTTTTCTCATAAATTATTTCCTTTATCTGGGAACAAGTGACCATCAAACAGTGTGGTTCACGTTAAACTCAGCTACAGAGTCAAGCCATACAAAAGTGAGTGTACTGGACTTCAGGAGGGCTGACTTTGGCAAGATGGGAGAGTGCCTCAGAAAAGCACTAACAAACAGGCTAGAAGGAGGGGTGGAGCAACAGTGGGGATTAATCAAAACTGCCATCACAGAGGCAACGACCCTTTGTGTGAAGCAAATAAACAAATCAAAATGAAAGAAAAAGCCACTATGGTTCTTACAAAAGAGGTGGAGGGGAAAGTCAGGGAGAAAAAGATAGCATTCAGGAAGTATAAGGAAACACAGAAAGAGCAGGACAGAGAGCTGTACCAGTTAAGGCAGAAGGAGCAGGGAGGGAAGTTAGAATAGCAAAGGCCCAAACTGAGGAAAGGATAGCCAACTCAGTTAAGAAGGGGGATAAAACCTTTTATAGGTACATCAGGGAGCGTAGAAAGACAAACGGAGGGATAGTGAGGCTGAATAGAATGAATGGTGGGTGGGCAGAGGGGGATGGTGAAAAAGCAGGGATACTGAATGAATATTTCTGCTTAGTATTCACAAAAGAGGAGGGGGAGGTGCCTAATTCAATTAACAGAAGCACTCTGGATAGGGGGGTCGATCCCAGTCCTTTCACAGAAGAAAGGGTCTGAAAGAACTCCTAAAACTGAAGGTGAATAAAGCAATGGGGCCTGATGGAATTCATCCCAGAATTCTAAAAGAATTAAGGGGAGAACAAGTGAAACCACTGACTACCCTTTTTAACAAATCATGGGAGGATGGTGTGGTACCCGAGGACTGGAGGAAGGCAGATGTGATTCCCCTTCACAAAAGTGGGACCAAGACAGAGGCAGGAAACTATAGACCTGTCAGTTTGACCTCTGTTGTAGGGAAAGTGATGGAATCATTTTTGACGGAAAGAACTGGTGAGTACCTAGAGGCCAGTGGGGCACAGGACCCAAGGCAGCATCGGTTCACAGCGGGAAGGTCATGTCAGACAAATCTAATTGATTTCTTTGACTGGGTGACTAAAGTAGACCAGGAGGGGCTGTGGACATGGCCTACCTAGACTTTTAGCAAGGCATTTGACACAGTCCCACACAAAAGATTAATAGTCAAATTAACCAGCTTGGGAGTGGGTCCCAGGGTGGTAGCCTGGGTAAAACATTGGCTGGACAACAGGACACAGAAGGTAATTGTAAATAGAATCCACTCTGAAGAAAGAGGGGTTACTAGTGGGGTACTGCAGGGTTCAGTACTGGGTCCAATCCCTTTTAATGTCTTTATAAGTGACATTGCAGGGGGACTAGAAGGAAAAGTATGCCTCTTTGCAGATGACACAAAGATCTGCAACAGGGTTGATACACAAGGAGACATGGAAAGGATGAGAAGGGACTTGGCAAGGTTGGCGGAATGGTCGGAAGTATGGCAGCTAGGATTCAGTGCAAAGAAGTGCAAATAATGCACCTGGGAAACAAAACCCAGGGAAGATTACACAATGAGGGAGGTAGTAACAAAACAAAAAGGAAAGGACCTGGGGTAATCATCAGATGACCTTAAGGTTAGGCTATGTGAGAAGAGTAGGGAAAGCTGTGGGTATACTGGGATGCATAGGGAGAGGCATCACCAGCAGAAAACAGGAAGTTGTTATCTCTGTACAGACAGTTGGTGAGACCCCATCTGGAGTACTGCATCCAGTTCTGAGACCCCATTTCTGCAAGGACATAGACAGGATAGAGGCAGTCCAGAGGAGGGCAACTAGAATGGTGCAGGGTCTGCAAGAGAAGCCATACGAGGAGAGACTAAAGTAGCTTAATATGTATACCCTTGAGGAAAGGAGGAGAGGGGGACATGAAACGCTTAAGTACCTCAGTGGAATCAACAAAGTCCAAGAGGGTATCATCTTTCAGAAAAAGAGACATGCAAGAACTAGGGACACAATTTAAAGATGGGGGGGGTCAGGGTAATGTGAGGCATTATTTTTCACAGAGAGAGTAGTGGATGCATGGAACAGCCTTCCTGAGGAGGTTGTGGGGTCTAAAACTGTGGGAGAATTCAAGAATACATGGGACAGACATAAGGCAATTCTTGTGGGGGGTAGGAAGAAATAGGCTGTTAGTTAACTAGGATCTGCGTCTTATCCTGTAAGTAGGGAAATGGGCAGACTAGGGAGGCCAAGTGGTCCTTATCTGCCGTCAAAGTCTATGTTTCTATGTTTCTATGTTAGTGTGCTGAGTGAAAGTTTTACTTTTTCATTAGCGCTGTGCCAATTTTTTATTTTTAGCGTGATGGCGATATTTTGACTTTATTTTTACTGTGACTATTTAGTTTAAAGCATAATTTTATTGTGAGTGCTTAGTTTCAATGGTTTTCTTCATTTTGAGGGCAAATTCTTGTGGGAACCATCAAATTAGGGATAGTTGTCTTGTTTTTTACCTCAGACCTTGAGGGGTTTACTGCGAGGCACCTGCAGTAAATTTCAAATTTAAACAGTGCTTAGGGTTTTCTCTCTAGATTGACAATTACGAGAAAACCTTTTTTGTTATATTACTGGACCTTGGTATCATCTGTGTCAGGACTGTCCGTAAGGGTCCAGCAGCCACCTGTGCGCAGTTGGGTATTACTGGGTTTCTATTAAGATTGGCACTGGTATAGATCCCAGTTTTACAACCAGAAAAAAAAATGGCACTGGTAATAGACAGAGTTTATTAACTGGGGCAGAACTGGCCAGTGGCATTTTCACAGAAACCTGCACTCAGTTCGTAGGTCCAGAACTGTTTTTCTTTGCTTAAATTGGCGAACATAGCAGACAGACCTTTGATTATTATGGCTGAGGATAAATCAAAGGCTTCCGACAAGGGGCCATTCAAAAGTACTAATACCAAAAGCAGAGGTGCTGAGGAACCCTCCAGATCCCAGTCAAAAAATAAAGCTTCCAAAGATGAAGTTCCTTACAAATTGAAAAATAATAAGAGTGATGAAAAAAGGAAGCTTGATCAAGCCTCTGATGAAGTGGCTAAAAAGAAACTCTGTCAAGACAGATATGCTTCCGTTGCTCCTGGGAAAGCCAAGAGCAAGACAACAGGCAGCTTAAAGCGTACAGAAAATACAAAACACTTACAAACTGCACAGGTTCTTCCATCACTGCAAGATATGGAAAAAGCACGGCAACTGTTTCAGACCCTTCAAAAGATGGGTCCTCGATTTACTGGGGCTGGTAAGCACTCTTCCACAGTTCTCTGTTCTGTAGACTGTGAGGGTGACGCAGATGATGATCAGTTTTATGATGCCCCTGACATGGATTTTGAGGGCCTTGAGCCCCAGGAATCCCAAAACCCTCACCTTGGGGATCCCTCAGGTGACCACGAGGATCCTTCCTCTATGTTTACATTTATATAGAATATGCTGGATACCCTGGACCTCCCTATGCAGGAGCCCAACCAGGATGTCTATGATCCTCAAAGACTCTGGTCATCCCTATCTATAATGCATTTAGAAAAAATACCATGAAGGTGCTTCAGCACCCCACTTCAGTATCAGGGGTTGATAAGCGGCTTGAGAGAAAATATAAATTGTCTAAAAATGCTACCGAGTTCCTGTCTGCACATCCTAGCCACGAAAGTATAGTGCATCAGGCAGCTTGTGAGAAAGCTGGAGTCTCCTTGTCGCCTTCTCCTCCTGACAGGATTCCAAGAAAATGGACTTATAAAGAAATGTATACCACAGCTTTCTGTTTCGTATGTTTTTTATATGGCATTTACACAAATATCAGAAAACCCTTGGAAATCTGTCCAGGCTATTGCCCACGACGGATCAGATTCTATGATGCAGGAGCTGGTGGATACATCAAAAACTGCCCTGGAAGCTACTGTGTACCAATTCCACATGGCAGATGACAACAGTGATGCAGTCTCTAGGGCGATGGCCCATGCCATCTCTCTGAGATGCTTCACCTGGCTTAGAACAACCAGTCTGACCACAGACACTTAGAACAAGGCCATGGATTTTCTCTGTGATCAAAATATGTTGTTTCATTACAGAACCACTGACTACATGAAAAAAGTCGATGAGTACAAGGCCTCCTGGCAGAGCCACTCATCCAAGCCTAAACCCACCACCCCTCAGAGGTCCCATCTCAGGGGCAGTAGGGGCAGAAGTTATGTTCTCAGGCCTTACAATCCCTTACCCCCAATCTGACTTTAGCCAGTACAGGGGGTCTTTCAGAGGCAGGGGTAGAAGGGGTCAAAGAAGAGCCACCTCTACCCAGCCATCTGCCTCTCAGTCTAAGTCCTAATGTGAGTGTCTAGGTCGCCTCCCTGTTTCCGTTTGGAGGTAGACTCTCTCACTATCTTCAGCACTGGTCCCTCATCACGTCGGACAAGTGGGTGCTGGAGATAGTGGAGAAGGGTCTGTCATTACAGTTCAAGCAGCTGCCAGACCTCAAGCGTACCCAGGTGTCAGGACCTCTGTACCCAACACAGATACCGCTGTTGGAACTGGAGATACAAAACCTTCTGGCTTTATGAGCAGTGGAGAGGGTCCCCACCCACGAGAAGGGCAAGGGCCTCTACTCCAGGTATTTTCTGACACAAAAGAAAACTGGGGAGTGTCGACCTATCTTAGATCTCAGATATTTAAACAAACATCTGAAAAAAAACAAATTCAAAATGATCACTCTGTCACTGGTCATACAGTCCTTACAGCAGGGAGAATGGCTAGCCTCCCTCGACTTAAAGGATGTCTACTTCCACATACCCATAAGGAGATCTCACAGGAAGTTTCTCAGGTTCAGACTTCCTTTGGGTCACTAACAGTTCACTGCAATGCCCTTCGGTCTGTCTTCAGCCCCAGGAGTCTTTACCAAGTGTCTTGCAGTGGTAGCAGCACATCTCAGGAGACTGGGTGTCACTATCTACTCCTATCTGGATGACTGGCTCATAATAGCAAAGTCTTCTTGCCAGGTCAAGGAATCTCTTTTCCTCACAAAATGCACTCTGGAATCTCTGGGTTTCCTGGTAAATCTAACGAAATCTCACCTGGAACCCACCCAGCTGCTCACCTTCATAGGGGCCCAGCTGGACACTCAGAAGGGCTATGCTTTCCTTCCGCAGGAAATAATTCAGAGTTTCCTTTCAGTGGCAGATTCATTCACCCAGGGGCAGCCAAGACCAGCCAGACATTTCCTCAAACTTCTGGGACATATGGCCTCTATGACTGCAGTAGTTCCAGGCGTCAGGTACAGGATGAGACTCCTGCAAACCTACCTCAGAGCTCGCTGGTCTCAGTGAAGCAACACATTTTCAAAGTTCCTCCAAGACTTGCTGTGGTGGAAGAACCCTGCAAATTTGCAGGCAGGGGTTCCCTTTCAAGTTCCTCTTCCCACAAAAGTGATCACCACAGATGCTTCCCTTTTGGTCTGGGGAACTCATTTAGACAGTGCCTCAGTAAGCAGCAACTGGACTCCTGAAGAGTCACAGTTGCACATAAATCTTTTGGAACTCAGAGCAGTCTTCCTAACTCTCAAAGCTTTCGCTCCCAGCATAGAAGGGCAGGTGGTTCAAATTCGAATGGACAACACCACTGCAATGTTCTACATAAACAAGCAGGGTGGTACCAGATCAGGAATAATCTGTTTGGAAGCTCTGAAGCTCTGGTCTCTAGCATTCTCCCTGGGAATCAGCCTCTCAGCTATTCACCTCCCAGGCAAACTCAATACTCCGGCGGATGTTCTAAGCTGCATCAGTCAAGGTCAGAGTGGATGGACACTGAACAAGCAAGTACTAGCCACAGTATTCAGGCAGTGGGGCACACTAGATATGGATCTGTTTACCTCTCCTCTCAATTTTCAGCTTCCTCAGTACTGTTGCAGGCCCCCAGTTCCGGGAACACTTCCTCTGGATGCCCTGATCCTGGACTGGTCAGGGAGGTTCCTATATGCATTTCCTCCCTTTTCCCTGATATTCAGGGTTTTGCTGAAACTCAGACAGCAGCCTGCATTGATGATCCTAGTGGCTCCAGAATGGCTCAGGCAAGCCTGGTACCCTCTCCTTCTCTCAGTGTCCTGCAACAGGCCCATTTGCCTGCCTCCAACTCACTCCCTGCTGATTCTTCCTCAGACGGGAGTGCAGTACTCAGACATACACTCTTTTCACCTCAAGGCCTGGTTCTTAAGGAGTTAGTTTCCATCCTCACAATACTCTTAACAGGTCCTTAAGACACTGAGGATGGCTAAAAAACTGAACACTAAGAAAACGTATGCAGCCAAATGGAAAAGGTTTTCCCTCTGGTGCAAGAGCGAAAAGGTTGAACCCCTATCAGCTTCAGACCCTCAGCTGCTAGACTACCTGGTACACCTACAGGCGTCAGGCTTGAAACCATCTTCACTCAGGCTACACCTGGCGGCAATTTCAGCCTACCTTTTGGTGGAAAGAAGAAATCATTTTTTTCCCACAACATTTTTAAACAGTTTTTCAAAGGCCTTTTGCACCTCCTGCTTCCAACCAGGGAGCCTGTTCCTCCTTGGAGTCTGAACCTTTGCATAGATGGGCTCATGAATCCACCTTTTGAGCCTATATCCACAGCCCACATCAAGTCTGTAACTTGAAAGACCGTCTTCTTGGTAGCCATTACGTCTGCCAGGAGGATTTCAGAGCTACAGGCCCTGTGCACTGAGCTGAATTACATCATCCCTCACAACGATAAAGTTGAGCTCAGGAAAAATAGGAAATTTCTGCCAAAGGTGATTTCACAGTTTTACTTGAACCAGTCCATTACTCTGCCTGTCTTCTTTACTGAGCCATCCACTCCTGGAGAGCAAAAGCTCCACAGCCTGGATGTCAAAAGAGCTATCTTTCACTACCTAGAGCATACTAGACAGTCCAGAGGCTCTTCCACTCAGTTGTTCCTCACCTACGGGGATGTAGGCAGAGGAAGACCGGCTACCAAGAGAACTGTTTCTTGTTGATTGGTCTCTTGTATTAGATTCTGCTATGAGAAAGCTGTTCAGCAACCTCCAGTGGGTCTCATGGCCCATTCCACCAGGTGCACTGCAGCCTCGCTTGCAGCAGCAAGGGACATTCGCCACTGGATGTCTGCCGGCAACCTGCAAATCTATGCGCGCTGCCCTGTGAGAAACACTACAGTTTGGATGTGCAGACCAGATCTGATGCCAAATTGCTGGGGCGTTCTGCAGAGCCTCTTTCCTAAAGTAGGTTCTCTGCCCACCTCCCACTTGGTACTGCTGGGTAGTCTGCAAAAGTTACTGATGCTAAAAGTGCTCCTGGGGTAAGAAGAAAAATTACTCACCGCAGTAATCTTATTTCTTCAAGTTGGCCTTTAGCATCAGTAGTGCCCATCCTTCCTCGCCGGTTCACCTGCTGAGAAGGGCTTTATCAATACCTTACCAAATTTGGAGTTTTATTGATGAGTTTTTAGCTCGTGTTGCTGTTGTTTCTATTTCCACTTTTGTGGACATTTGCATGTTTTTTGAATCCTGTTGATTCTTTTTTGGGGCATTTGCTCTAGTTTTTCCCTGAAAAAATTCTGAAGCATTCAACAGCTGTCACTCAGCTCACACCCCCTCCTGTCTTTTGATTGGCTTGGCCCTTCGATCATTTAAATATATCTTAAAGGCACACCTCCAGGGCAGTTGCACCTAGCCAGCTAAGTGCAAAAAAGTTACTGATGTTAAAGGGCCCCTTGGAAGAAAGAAGATTACTGCGCTGAGTCATTTTTTCTTACTGATGTACTTCTATATGACTTCCACTGTATAACTGTGTCGGCACTGTGAGGACAAATGTAACTGGAGATTCTCATCCCAGGAATTCTTCAGTATGTACTGACAGGCGCAGTATGCCAGAAGGGTTAAGCTGCCCCAGAGAGGTGGAGTCAATGCAAATGAGGAAGGCATTTGCTAATCAGGATAGAGAGGAGAGTGCTGCCTGCAGTCAGCCTGAACGACCTTAGAACTTTCTCTCCACTGAACTGGAAACACTGCCCCAGAGCTGTCTCTCTCTGTTCGAAGACCGTCCTGTGACATTTTCTGCTTTGGAGCGCTGCCTTAGAGATATTTTGAGGTATTTACCTTATGTCTTCCATTTTTAACATGGCTGCATTTGGTTCTGCATAGTCACAAGTTTTTTTTTTACTGTTTTCACGCTTCAGCGTTTTTTTTCCTGAGGTAAAAGTTGCCCGCGTGAGTGATAAAATTGTATCGTTTTTATTTTATTTGATGGTGCTTCGTGTGTAAGCTTGTATTACAGTGCAGACAAATTTAAAATGCAGAGCTGTGCCCTGACCTGATCCCATCCCTCTGCCTGCTACCTCAACTCTGCAGGCTCGGACAGAGAAACGCAGCTCCCAAGGCTAATTAAGCTACTTAACTGGGACTTTTTTTTTTAAGTGTCCAGCTTCCCATTAGCAGTTTATACAGGTCTGTCTCTAGAGGGACCTTGTTTTTTTTTTTTTTTCATTTAAGGAAGTTAACTTTTCTTAAAGTGACAGGAGTCAAGATGGCGCCAAAATAAACTCCTCACAGCTGGTGAATGTGATTATTTTTTTTCTCCTTAGCTACCTGTCACTGGGTCATGAGGGAAAGGGAAGTGTGACCCTGAAGAATGATCAGCCAGCCCACACCTCCACTCCCTTTAGTGATCTGCCAATAAATCGAAGTACACAAGCAGCTAGTTCAGTCACAATAGATATCCAGCTCGAAATCCCTATTGACACATACCTGTACTATGAGTTCAACAGATGCAATGATGCACACCTATCTCCCCTGAAACTGTTCTGGCTCTGATGTGCTGCCACATCTCCTCCAAGGATCCCGCACACCCAGGCCCCACAGCAGCAGGCTAGCTAGAATAGCAAGAACTTGGTGGAGACGATACCTTACCAGATTACTTATTATCGTACTGCTCCTATCTGGGAATATTCACCCCAATCCTGGACCCGCAAACCACCACAACCCCAGCCTACTGGTTCTATAAAAATTGCCACTATTAACATTTGTAGCCTCCTGCACAAACTTGCCCAGCTCCAAGCTTGGGTAACAGTTCACAAACCTGATGTTCCCGTGCTCTCAGAAACCTGGCTCTCCTCCAAGGTCCCAGACTCCTCAATCTCTCTCTGGATGGTTACACCATCTTTCGTATGGACAGGCTTTCCAAACGAGGTAGAGGTTGCCTTGTCTACCTGAGGAACAGCATCTGTGGACAGATCATACCTTACAATACAAATGCCAGGGAAGCTCAGATACTCTCAATTAAGCTTTCAATTGGCCAACAAGGTAAAACTCTGTTACTTACAGTACTTTACATACCCCCAGGAAAACAAGGGCCAGGACTCGAGTTATTCACTGAACACATCAAACAAGCAAAGCAGGGCTGGGAACAGGTTATCCTTGGGGACTTTAATTCGAACTGGCTACCTAAGGATCCTGTTACCGTCAGGGACAAGATACATGCCCTTTTCCTAACACAGATGGTAACTCAAACAACTAGGATGAACTACCAAACAGGTACTAGCACACTCATTGATTGGCTCCTAGGTGCTTGCCCTGAGCATATAAAAAAATTCACTGTCCTGCCAGACACCTTGAGTGACCAGTCTCCCATTATCTGCTCGTGGTCTAACAGGTGCTTTGAGGACATGCCACAAACCAGGAAAAATGCTCCCAGAGGAAAGGGCAACTTGGCCTCCTCAAGTGCTACCTGAGAGATGCACACTGGTCTCCCCTTCTCACTTGCCCTGACCCTAACCAGGCTCTGGAATACTTTATTATCATCTTCAGTAAAGCCTGAAACTTATTCGCACCATTCAGAACATTCAAAACAAAAGGGGCATCCAATTCTTGGCTTAACGGCCCCTTTTAGAACTAATGAAAAATAGGGACAACCTCTGGCATGTAGCGAGAGCTACCGAAAGACAGGCAGATTTTACGGCCTACAAGACTGCAAGGAATAAATGCACCTGCTTGATAAGGAATGCTAAGGCCTTCTATTACAGAAAGGAACTTCAGAAGTGCTGTGGAAATGGTAGAGCATTGTGGGAGAATGTTAAGACAGTGACTGGGAAAGAATCCAGAGCTCCACCAGATCTAATTGTCACCCCTGCGGGCCCTCTCCAGCAACCTAAAGAGTTAGCTAATGCCTTTAATCTGGCCTTTACAGGCCTCAGCTCTGTCCTCCCTCCAGAGTTGCTTGTTACTGACCCTAACAGCCAGCCACCAAACCCCTATACCACTGCATAAACCACTCAACCCCCATTCAACTTCAAAATGATCATGAAGGCAGACGCTATTAAATATGTGAAGAAAATCCTTGGTAAAACTAAAATGGGTAGTGATATGCTCGACTTGAAGCTTCTCAACATCACTGTAAAAGAGCTTGCCCACCCACTAACGTAACTATTTAACATATCCCTTAAGTCGAACATATTCCCTGAGAAGTGGAAAACTGCCTTTGTCTCTCCATTCTTTAAAAGTGGAGACATGACCAGCATATGCAACTACCACCCCATATCTATTTTACCACCCTTCTCAAAAGCCCTAGAGAGAACTGTGTCAGATCAGCCCGTGGATTACCTCAACATATATAACCTCCTATACTCTCAGCAGCATGGGTTCCGTAAATCCCACAGCACTATTACTGCACTCACCGACTTTACCTCACACCTATACGACTCCCTGGATAGTGGAAAAATGATTGGGTCACTCTTTATTGACCTAACCAAAGCATTTGACACTGTCAGTCATCACATCCTACTCAACAGCTTCGTAGCCCTTGGCCTCTCCACCAATACATTGTCCTGGTTCTAAAGCTACCTGTCACACAGGTTCCCGTGTGTTAGGATAAAAGGTGTATCCTCTCAACCTCGGAATGCTACTTTGGGTGTCCCACAAGGATCAATTTTAGGGCCCTTATTATTCAGCCTCTTTATCAATTCCCTGCTAAGTGCGTGCCCTGCTAAGATGCTGCTTTATGCAGAGGATGCAGTGATCTCTATACCAGGAACACACCTCCATGAAATAACAGTTACCATTCAAAGTAGCTTTACCAAACAAGTCATAGTTTGCTCACAACAAACTCCTTTTGAACTACAGAAAAACAAAAGCAATGCACTTTACCATACAAAGCTCAAAAAAGCAGGGTGGCCCACTTACCATACTAAGTAACAAAAGCGACGTAATTGAACAGGTTGCTACCTTTAAATACCTGTGATTATTCCTAGACAACACCCTTTCTTTCAACACCCATATTGACCATGTCATGAAAAACAGCCAACATCAGACTTGAACTTCTTTACCGACACAGAAATGCTGTGACCACTGAGGCCCTCAGCCTTGTCACCAAGAGCTCAATACTGTCCATTGTTGACTATGGACTGACTATCTATAGTGCGGCCACTGAAACTGCTCTCAAAAGGGTTAAACTCCTGTTTAACAAAGCCTACCGACTTGCTCTAGGAGCTAATTGGTATTCCCACTCTTGCAGTCTCTACTTCGCAACTAACTGACTCCCATTACCTCTAAGGTCCCAGTACCAGGTATGTATCACAGGAAAAAAGCCCTCCTAGGACTGATCCCAGAATCAGCTTTGAAGCTTTTGCATTGTAACCCCAACACTAAAACAACCTGAAGCTCTGCTAGGGGGTACTGCATGTACCTTACAAATGAACCTCCGTTGCCCAGAGGTCCCTCTCTTATCGAGGCCCTCTCTGGATGAACGACCTACCCCCCTCCCTTTTTCACCTTAAGAAACTCAGCCAGTTCTAAAAAGAACTCCATCGCCTCCTGGTAGAATCCCAAGAGCGCAACTGCTGCGCACAGTTTATTTATTTATTACATTTTGGTGACCGGGTAAGCCCACTGAGCCCCGGAGGTCCCTTTTTCAGGGGCGACCCAGGAATTTACATAACAAAGATATATAACAAAGTACAGCGTTAGTTCAGTTTACAGGAAATGCAACAACTCAGTTATAGCGACAGGACAGAAGCATAGCAGTCCGAGTTGAATAAATAGGTATATCAGCAGTGGTAACATTGTACAAATATTAGCAGTTTGGCATTGTGTTTTAAACAGTGGTGAATAGGACCTGATAAGTCAGTTGTCACTGGGTTCCTGTCGGGAGCCAGTGCAGCGGCAGGAGCTGGAGACCGCTAGGTGGGCCTTAAGCCTAGTACGGAAGTTTTTGATAGTGGGAGCTTCCTGCACCCCAGGCGGGAGCTGATTCCACAGTTTGGGAGAGCAAATGACATACTTCCCACCTTAATTCTAACTCTGGGGACATCAAGGAGAGTTTGGCTAGTTGAGCGGAGGGATTGGTCGGTGGCCTTCAGTGCAACGAGGCCAGAGAGGCTGGGGGTCGGGACGACTACCTTGTAGGCTAGACAGAGCAGGGGTATTGGAGGTGTGCATCAAGTTAGGGCCAGTTTAGGAAGGATAGGGAGTCACAGTGGTGGTCCCTAGGGATGGCCTGGGTAGCGAAACGAGCCACCTTGTTGTAAAGTACATGAAGTCTGTTCCTCTCCTGTTTTCCCAACCCTTGTACAAATGGGGCAGCATATATGAGTGTCGGGAGGAGGACGCTGGTGGCGACTGATATTCTGGCTTCGGGTACGAGCTGATCTTTCCGATGGTAGAGGGTTCCCAGTTTCCCGTGTAAGGTTTTAGTGACAGAGTCCACATGGTTCTTCAGGGTGAAGCCCTGATCCAGGGTTAAGCCGAGGTATTTCAGGGAGGGCACTACTTCTAGGCTTTTGCCAGATGCAGTGGTGAGGTGTAGGTGCTGTGTTCTGTCCTGACCAAGGGATCTAGGGCCGAACAGCATTGTCTTAGTTTTGGACGTGTTGAGGACCATTTTATTCTCAGAGAACCAGTGCTCCAGTGACTGGAGGTTATCTTGGAGTAGGGGGCTAAGGCCTCCCAGATTACCTGTGGACCGGTAGATGACAGTATCATTCACGTACTGGACTACCGATCTCCAGTCGCAGTGGTTCGATAGTTCATTGGTGAACAGGGAGAAGAGGAGGGGGCCGAGTATTGACCCTTGAGGTACCCCCTCTTTTAATAGAAGTGGCCCAGAAATGATGTCCTTCCACTTTACCTTCTGCGTGCGGCTGGTCAAATAACTCTTGAACCACTTCAGAGCATGGCAGTCTAGGCTCGTGTTGCTCAGCTTAGTGAGTAGGAGGTTGTGGTGGACCAGGTCGAAGGCCTTGGAAAGGTCTATGAAGACCGCACCAGTGGGGGTACCCTTGTCCAGGTCTCGGAGTACATCTGTTGCAAATTTTGTCAGAGCTGTGTCTGTCCCATGGCCGGTTCTGAAACCGTGCTGGGAGAGTGACAGGATTTTATGGGCCTCTAAGCAGACAGGTAGCTGTCCATAGTTCAGTTTTTCCTGGATTTTTGATAGGGTGCAGAGTAGGGAGATAGGTCTGTAGTTGCCAATAGACTCCTGGCGGCCGCCCTTGTGGATTGGGACCACGTGGGCCTGTTTCCACTGTGTGGGGACAGTGCCCTCCTTCAATGAATGGCTGATAAGCCAGGATAGGGGTCTGGCCAGGGCCGGGGCCCCATCCTTCAGCAGCTTGGGGTGAATCCCATAGGGTCCCCCAGAACCAGAGGTTTTTAGCGTTTTAAGTTGCGATAGAACCTCTTTGGACTTAACTAACCTTAGATGGAAGGATGGGCAGTCGAGAATAGGGGGGACAGTTGTGCTATGGTCAGTGGTGGGGAAGGTAGGGCAGCCTTGTATGGGTCTTGGTTAGTGAAGCGGTGGTTTAGGGAGGTGGCAGTTAAGGGGCCCTCATGAATTAGAATGAATTTCATGAACAATGATAGGAGTTACATCCACTGTCCTAGACTTCCAACCCTTACCCCCCACCTTCTTACCCCTGTCACCCCGAGTCTTCACCCCCTTCCCTCCACTTGACTTATACTTCCCCTAGGCTGCCCTCATTCATACAGCACTTATCAGCTTGTTCTCCCTCATCACCATATCCCCTTCTCCTATCCCCTAATAACTTTATACAATATTCCTCCTCTGTACCCATGCCAGTACTCTCCATACCTCCTCCTTCCTCCCCTTTTCCTTGACAAAGCCGATTTTGGCTGCAAACTACAAGCAGCCTGCACTTAGTAACTAGATCTATAGACTAGAGATATTTCTGTTATGAAAGTATTTGTATTTGAGGTTATACTCTTGTAAAATAGCCTTATCACTTAGCTATTGTATGTTCTCGACTTATGATGTAAATTGCACTGTTTTGTCTGTTCTTCTACTGACTTGGAGCCTTTGTAAAACAGCCAGTTTGGCTCAAAGGTTGTAATACTAAAACTTAAATAAATAAATATTTTATCGCTTTTGCACTAAAATCAATATTTTTAGTAGCGTGTGAGCAGAAAATGTTTTTGTGTTCATGTGCAATTTTCTGGAACCTTTTTTTCCTTTTATTTTATATTACATGACTCTATTTGAAGGATAATTCCCCTCTCTTCTCTGGGGTAACACCTTCTGTAATGTGCAGTGGGCTACTGTTGGCAATAGGTGTTGAGGTGGTTACTGTTTTCCTTTCCACTATTGGAAAAAAAAAAACTAGCAGGTTTAATTTCAATTGGCTTAGCTTTTTGACTAAACTCTCATTATTATGGCCTCTCAGTCTGCCTCCTGCTCCTCTAAAAGCACTGAGAAGTGTACCTCAAGTCAACATGAAACTATTGATAAGTCCCTTAGGGACCCTAGTGAAAGTAAGTTTGATAAAAGTAAAAATTCTAGCCAAGCTTAAAAGACAAAGTGAGCAGGGTTCTGACCCAGTCCCTGCTAAAAAAAATAAGAAATATAACAACACCGCTATCCCTCCCTGCGAAAGGCATAAGGAGACAACAGTGGTTGATAAAGATATGCCCTCTGTAAATGAATTAGCTAAAGCTTGGCATTTATATTGGATTTTACAATTTACGGGCAATATTTTCTCGGCTTCTTTGGGGCCTAGTACTCCTCCCCATGACTACAGCTATGCCCAAGGTTTTTATTATAAAGGAGAGGATGATGATGTATTGCTTCAGGGTGACCCATTAGACTCAGACGGCCACCCTGCAGCATACTTAAGTGATGACAAGGAGGAAGTTTCTTCCTTTTACATTTCTTAAACAGACGGTGGACATCCTGAAACTTCCTTATTGCATTGGGGAAAGGAGGAGTAGGAGTTTGAAGAAGGTTGTGCAATGGCTACTTAAAGTCTGTTTTTGAGTGTGGATAGGAAGGATAGGAATATAAAAAGCAGTTGTTCAATATATCTAAATGTGTGCAACAAAGGAGGTAAGGGAAATAAAGAAAATGTTTTGCACTGATAGAGGAGGGAGATGGAGTCTTGGGGAAGTGTTTGATATCCTGCATCTGGAAGGGTGGGGGGTCGCTGGTGGGCAACGACAGCAATGGGTAGGGTGGTAGGCTGCAACAACTGTGGTGCACCAATCTTTCTAAAAATTGCCTGGAGTGTGGGAGGATGTTTAGTGTGCAACCACATAGAAAAACTTAGAAAGGAGATTTAGGGTCTGCAGGAGGAACTAAGACAGGCAAGGCAGATTGGGGGTGGGTTTAGCCCAATACTGGAGGGAGGAAGAAGGGGAGATGAGGGAGGGCGATTTAAGCCAACAGTGGTGAGGAGAGGGTCAGAAGAAGGGAAGCAGAGACAAAGGGGCCCAGGCCAGGAAGAACAATTGCCGGGAAACCAGGTCAGGAGACAAAAGACAAATGGAAGGAGGAGATAGGGACTTGTGAAGGGAGACGGAAGTGGCAAAAGTCATGGAGTGGAAAGGAGAGAACAGGTTACTATGAAGAGAGAGGAGCGGGCATTTGTGAAGGGCCTTCAGAAAATAGTTGTGCATTGCTAGAGAGGAAGAAGGTGGAGGAGGGAAATGATGAAATTAGAGGAGTAATTGATAAATGCCTGGACCAAACTGGGAGCGGGGAAGTTCTGCTGGGAGAATTGCAACAGGGGTAAAAGGGGCAATAATGTGCAGGAGGAAGAAGAGGAGCTGGAAATGAGAGAGGGAGATGAATGGAAGCAAGCAGGGAGTAAGAGGGGTGGAATCTTAGTGCTGGGGGACTCAATACTAAGAGGAGTTAGGTGGGGTAGCAAGGGGGAGAGGCATAGTCGCATTTGGGTGGAGGCCATGCCAGGAATGACAACGGAAAGGGTGGGACAGTCTGTTCTGAAATATGCTAGAAGGGGTAGGGACAAGCCTCATTTAATTATACATCTTGGGACAAACGACCTGGCTGACAAGACAGTAGATACAGTCCAGAGGAGGTTTGAGGAACTAGCACAATTATGTGAGGGGCAGGAAGATCAGTAACTTTTTTCAGAGATACTTCCGTGCCAAAGGCAACGCCAACAAGAAAGCTGAGAATAGAGGAATTTAACGGATGGCTAAGAACCTGGTGTTGTGCTAAAGGGTATGGGCTGTTGGGGTGTGGGAGGGACCTGGGAGGACAGTAGTCTCTATGCCAAGGACAGACTACACTTGAGTGAGGAGGGAAAGAAAGTGTTGAAACAGAGGATGGAGGAGTACATAGAGGAAGTTGGGAATTTAAACTAGGAGTGGGGGGTGGCAGTTGGGGAAGAGATATGCAGAGTCCAGAGGTTGGGAAACCATATACGAACATACGAAATTTGCCAGCAGATAAAGGCCTAGAGGTCTACCAAGTCTGCTTGAATGTGCAGCTAGCACCCCTTATTCTGAAGCTGCCCCTTCCTTCCACCCTTCCACTTCATTAACCCTTCCCCTTGTCCTGTCCCATCCTCGTTTGAAGCAGTCCACTGTTCTACTGCATACCACTTCAGCAGGTAATGCATTCCACCCAGCCACCACCCTCTCTGTAAAAAAGTGTCTCCTCATCTCCCTCCTGAACCTTCCTCGCTCCAGTCTCATATCATGGCCCCCGGTGGCCCTCCCCTCCCTTAATTTGAACAGCACCTCTGTTACTGTCTTGTTTATTCCTTTCATGTATTTAAAGGTTTCAATCATGTCACCCTGTCTCTCCTCTCCTCCAGTGAGTACATGTTCAACTCCTTCAACCTCCTCTCGTATGATAAGTCTCCCAGCCCCTTGATCATCTTTGTCACTCTGTGCTGCACCCCCTCCAGTAACTTAATGTCCCTCTTCAGATACGGACGCCAGTACTGCACACAGTACTCCAGGTGTGGTCTAACTAATGACCTATACAGTGGCAGAATCACCTCCTCGAGGATATACCCCTTGCAATACAACCCAGCATTTTGTTGGCCTTTGCAGCTGCATTCCTACATTGTGCCGAGTTGTTCATTGACCCTGTGATGAGCACACCCAGATCCTTCTCCTCCTCCTCTGTCTGGGCTAGCTGCACTCCCCCTAGCTGGTAACTCCTCCTTGGGTTCTTCATCCCAAAATGCAGCACCTTGCACTTTTTGGCATTAAAGCCCTGTTGCCAGGTGTCTGACCAGGTTTTAAGCTTTGCCAGATCATCCTGGAACCCCTGCCATCCCCTAGGTCATCCACCACTGCGCCTACCTTGGTATCATCAGCAAACAGACTGATCTTGCTCTTGATGTCCCATGATATGTCTGCAATGAATATCCCAAACAACACTGGTCCCAACACCGAGCCCTGTGGAACACTGCTCATCACTGCCTTGGGTGTGAGAGCTCCCCACCCACCACCACCCTCTGTTGCCTTCCCTGCAGCCAGTTTCCTACCCATCTCACCAGCTTTGCACCCGCCCCTGTGCCTACTAACTTCCTTCCCAGCCTTCCTTGTGGCACTGAGTCAAATGCCTTACTGAAGTCCAGATACAGGACATCCACTACATGGCCCCTGTCTAGTTGCCTAGTTACCCAGTCATAGAACTCGACCAGGTTGGTTTGGCAGGATCTGCCACGTATGATGCCATGCTGTCTGCTGTTCTGTAGTCCTTTGGCCTCTAGGATGGCCACCAGCCGCTCCTTCAGGATAGTCTCCATTAGCTTACCCATGATGGATGTGAAGCTCACTGGTCTGTAGTTTCCCGGTTCATCCTTGGGGCCACTCTTGTGGAGGGGCACCACATGAGCCATCCTCCAGTCCTGAGGTACACACCCCGAATGTAGTGAGGCATTAAATAGGTCTGCCAATGGTCCTGCAAGGACCTCTGCCAGCTCCTTCAGTACCCTGGGGTGGATGCCATCTGGGCCAGGCACTTTGTCCACCCTCAGTGCCTTCAAACCCTCTCGAACTCTGCTCTCCATGATTTCCCCATCTGTCACCACTTCCCCCCCTGCTTCTGCCATTTCTCCCACCTTGGGTGTCTCCCTCCTCTTTTCTTTAGTAAATACTGAGCAGAAGTACTCATTTAGTGCTTCCGACTTATCGCACCCTGCTTCCACCCAACCCCCCTCCTTCCTAATCCTTACTATGTGGTCCTTACAGCTCCTTTTCTCCCTGATGTACTTAAGAAGTCCTTCTCCCCTTCTTAATGCCTTGTGCCACCTGAGTTCCGTAGATGCTTTGGCTCCCCTTACTGCCCTTATCACCTCCTTCGATTCTGTCAAGTACTCCTCCTCTCCCCCCCCCTCCCTGTTTTCCCATGCTTCCCTAAAGGCAGCTCTTTTCCTCCTTACCTTTTTCATGACCTCCTTGCTCAACTAGATCGGTTTCTTAGCCCCAGCCTTCTGCTTTGGGCTTTGCAGCAGCAGGTTTGCTTGCCCACTATCCCCAGCTTTATGAGCTCCCACATCTGGTTAGTGTCCATACTAGATTGAATTCTGGCCAGGTACCCTTTTACCACTTCCCCCATCCTCCCACAGTCGGCCCTCCTGAAGTCCAGCACTATTGTGCCAGATTCCACTCCTTCCTTGCCCATATCCAATGTGAGCCATACTGAGCGGTGGTCACTCCCTGACAGCGGTTCCTCCACTGTAAGTTCTCTCACAAAGTCCCCCCATAACAGTGAAAAAGGACAAATGGCAAGTACTGTTGGTGATGCTAGGAAAGGAGGGCAGGATGGGAGGGGGGGAAAAGGGTGGAAGGTGTTACCCTAATGCTAGGAGCCTTGGGAGGAAAACTGCAGAGTTACAGGTTCTCATGGCAGAGGGAGAGGTGGACATTGCAGCCATCACGGAAACATGGGCCACCCAATACAATGACTGGGACCTGTCTGTACCAGGGTACAGGTTATTTCTAGGGACAGGGTGATTGGGAAAGGAGGGGGGGTGGCACTATATGTGAAGGAAAGACTGAAGTGTATAAGGGAGGAAGGGGAGGAGGGTAGTATGGAGTCATTTGGATGCAAATCCAGGATTCCAAGAATAGGATTCTTAGAATGGGAGTGGTGTACAGGCCACCATCTCAGACGGAGGGAGTTAAACAGGGAACAGGTGGGACAGATCAGGAGGACCTGTGAGAAGGGTAGTGTGGTGATTGTGGGGACTTCAACATGCCAGGAGTGGATTGAGCACCCCAACAACCAGGAACAGAAGAGAGCAGGTACTGCTGGATGCCTTTCAGGACAGCCTACTGCACAATGGTCAGTGAACCAGCCAGGTTGGAACACCCTTGACCTTGTGCTGGCAAATGGGGACTGTGAGGAGAACTTACAGTGGAGGAACCACTGTCAGGAGTGCCACCGCCTCAGTATGGCTCACACT
This sequence comes from Neoceratodus forsteri, assembly GCA_016271365.2. Lineage (NCBI taxonomy): Eukaryota > Metazoa > Chordata > Ceratodontiformes > Ceratodontidae > Neoceratodus > Neoceratodus forsteri. The sequence goes on along the minus strand of CM028129.1, from coordinate 335,764,316 downwards.
GGATATGGGCAAGGAAGAGTGGAATCTGGCACAGTAGTGCTGGGACTTCAGGAGGCCGCCGACTTTGGGAGGATGGGGAAGTGGTAAAGGGTACCTGGCCAGAATTCAATCTAGTATGGACACTAACCAGAGGTAGGAGCTCATAAAGCTGGGGATAGTGGAGGCAACCAAAACTGCTGCAAAGCCCAGAGCAAGAAGGCTAGGGCTAAGAAACCGATCTGGTTGAGCAAGGAGGTCATGGAAAGGTAAGGAGGAAAAGAGCTGCCTTTAGGAAGTACAAGAAAACAGGAGGGGAGGACAGGAGGAGTACTTGACAGAATCAAGGAGGTGACAAGGGCGTAAGGGAGCAAAGCATCGCCGAACTCAGGCTGGCACAAGGCATTAGAAGGGGAGAAGGACTTTTAAGTACATCAGGAGAAAAGGGCTGTAAGGACCACATAGTAAGGATTAGGAAGGAGGGGCTGGGTGGAGCAGGGTGCGATCATGAAGCACTAAAATGAGTACTTCTGCTCAGTATTTACTAAAGAGAAGAGGAGGAGACACCCAAGGTGGGAGAAATGGCAGAAGCGGGGAAGTGGCAAGACAGATGGGGAAATCATGGGAGAGCAGAGTTCAAGAGGGTTTGAAGGCACTGAGGGGTGGACAAGGTGCCTTGGACCCAGATGGAAACCCAATTCCCCAGGTAATGAAGGAGCTGGCAGAGGTCCTGCAGGACCAGCCAGCAGACCCTATTTAATGCCTCACTACATCTAGGTGTACCTCAGGACTGGAGGATGGCTCTATGTGGTGCCCTCCACAAGAGTGGCCCCAAGAATGAACCGGGAACTACAGACCAGTGAGCCTCACATCCATCGTGGGTAAGCTAATGGAGACTATCCTGAAGGAGAGGCTGGGGCCATCCTAGAGGCCAAAGGACTACAGGACAGCAGACAGCATGGCTTCATACGCGGCAGATCCTGCCAAACTAACCTGGTCGAGTTCTATGACTGGGTAACTAGGCAACCTGGACAGGGGCCATGTAGTGGATGTCCTGTATCTGGACTTCAGTAAGGCATTTGACCCAGTGCCACATGGAAGACTGGGAAGGAAGTTAATAGGCACAGGGGTGCAAAGCTGGTGAGATGGGTAGGAACTGCTGCAGGGAAGGCAACAGAGGGTGGTGGGTGGGAGCTCACACCAAAGGGCAGTGACGAGCGGTGTTCCAGGCCCAGTGTTGGGACCAGTGTTGTTTGGGATATTCATTGCAGACATATCATGGGACATCAAGAGCAAGATCGGTCTGTTTGCTGATGATACCAAGGTAGGCGCGGTGGTGGATGACCTAGGGGATGGCAGGGATTCCAGGATGATCTGGCAAAGCTTGAAACCTGGTCAGACACCTGGCAACTGGGCTTTAATGCCAAAAGTGCAAGGTGCTGCATTTTGGGATGAAGAACCCAAGGAGGAGTTACCAGCTACGGGAGTGCAGCTAGCCCAGACAGAGGAGGAGAAGGATCTGGGTGTGCTCATTACAGGGTCCAATGAACAACTGGCACAATGTAGGAAGGCAGCTGCAAAGGCCAACAAAATGCTGGGTTGTATTGCAAGGGTATATCTCGAGAGGGAGGGAGGAGGTGATTCTGCCACTGTATAGGTCATTAGTTAGACCACACCTGGAGTACTGCGTGCAGTACTGGCGCCCGATATCTAAGAGGACATTAAGTTACTGGAGGGGTGCAGCCAGAACGACAAAGATGATCAAGGGGCTGGGGGACTTATCATACGAGAGGAGGTTGAAGGAGTTGAACATGTACTCACTGGAAGAGAGGAGAGACAGGGGTGACATGATTGAAACCTTTAAATACATGAAAGAAGTAGACAAGACGGGTACAGAGGGGCTGTTCAAAGTAAGGGAAGGGAGGGCCACAGGGGCCATGATATGAGACTGGGCGAAGAAGGTTCAGGAGGAGATGAAGAACACTTTTTACAGAGGGTGGTGGCTGGTGGAATCGTTACCTGCTGAAGTGGTATGCAGTAGAACAGTGGACTGCTTCAAACGAGGATGGAACAGGACAAGGGGGAGGGTTAATGAAGGGGAAGGGTGGAAGGGAGGGGCAGTTGCAGAATATGGGGTGCTAGCTGCACATTCGAGCAGACTTGATAGACCTCTAGGCCTTTATCTGCTGGCAAATTTCGTATGTTCATATGTTCCTCTCCAGGACGACACCAGTCAAGAGTTGGAGAAGAACTGTGTAGAATTCATGGGTTATACTCCTTCAAAAAATTTGGTCTGCTCATAGTTGATACTTTGAAGAAAGCAAATTTCAGAATTCTGGAAACCCCTTCATCTGCCTCCGGGGTGGACAGAAAGATTGAGAGGAAACACCAGCTCGATAAGTGCACTGCTGATTTTCTCTATTCACATCCAGACTAGAAAAGTGGTGGTGCAGGCAGTGGCCTGTGACAAAGTCAATGTGCCACTGTCTGCATACTCTCCAGACAACGACTCAAAAAAAAAAAATCTGAATTCTTGGGTAAGAAATCATATATTACTGCTTCAAACAACATGAAGTCTTGCTATATTATGACAATTGCAGTTTGTCCCAGCCTTAGAACTGCTCCGGAGGTGAAAGAATTAACTTCCATGCCAGGCATGGAACTTGGAGCGCGAGCTCGGTTAGAGAAGCTCTGTCTGTATAATTTCAAACTGAAACTGTCAGATTCTTTAATCCGCCTCACTGAACAGTCGCTCCGGAGATTCCTCCACCGCCGGTTCATTTCTCGTTAAAAGTGTTTTTTCTCAGTTAATTCAACCGCGACTATATTTATATTAACCGCAAACCGGTCGGTTCAAGCTCTGTCTGTGGTATTGTAAGTAATAGACAGGTTTTACTTTTCTGTGTGGAACTTGTAAATGTGTTATTGGTTCGGTTTGAACCGATCAGGTTGTTTTAAAACATTATTCAAAAATCATTTTAAGTCATTTAGAGTGCGGTTCCCGGTTCTTATCGGTTCTAAAAAAAACGGATTTCATTACGTTTTTTTCCACAACCCGTGACACGGTTGAAAACCGATAGGGGTGTCTTGCCTGGCATTTGCCGGAAAAGGGCAAGTTTTTGGTTAGGCTGGCATTATGTCAAGAAACCCAAAAGAAAAACCGGGCCCACTGGGTTCAACACTGTAGTGTCTCAGGAAGCCTTTGCCAAGGCTGACCCACACACCACATGTTTATTGTCTGGGGTTTGACCACCTCAATGCAGACTGCCAGATTTGCAAGAATTTCCTGCAGCTACCCTGGATAAGAGAGTTGGTAGGCTCAGGAGCGAGAGACAAAAAGTCCACTGACCGGATGGACAGCCCGGTTCGTGCCAACCGAACCGGAGGGAGTGCCTCTGACCAGGCTTAGACTTCCGCAAACGAAAAGCTGACTCCTAGAGGAGCCAGTTCCAGCAAAGAGAACTAGAAAATCAGCAGGTGTGGAGTCAAAATTCCTTCTTCAACTGCTGCAGAGATAGCCAAAGTGATCCAAATTGTCCAGTCGCTTTCCCGGTTCTTCAACCTACTCACTATCTGGTAAAAGGTCGGTTTGACGGTTCCACCGGTTCAAGAATATGATATAGGGGAGTTTTATGAACCGGAGGAGGGGAGGATGATTATGAACAGTGTGAATGTGATTTTGAAAGTCTGGATGTGCCCATTGAACGGACTTCTCCCAGACAGACCTTTAGGAGAGTCTCCCCTAGGCTTTCAGAGTCCCCTTCTCATTTTCTGTTTTATAAAAGTTGCTGAAACCTCCAGCTCCCTTTGGAGGAAGCTGTAGATGAGCAAGAGGAGCCTGACTATGTGGAGATGATGGATATCCCAGAGTCCAAGAGATTGTCTATTCCTTTACATAAATCCTTTAGGAAACAAACAATAAAAATTTTAAAAGCTCCTAATTATGTGCCTCCTGTGGATAAAAAGATGGACAGGAGGTACACTTTGTCAGGTCCTGATACAGAGTTTCTTTCGCAACAATGCAGCCATGTTGGGGTAGTGCAGGCTGCAGCCTGTGATAAGGCTAATATTCCCCTGGCTTCACACCCTCCTGACAAGAACTCCAGGAAGATTGATGCCATGGCTAAAAAACAATACATGACAGCGTCCTTGGGACTCAGACAGGCAAATTATATGGCCTATGTTGCAAGATACCAGAAATCCAGATGGGATACTGTCATGGCTTTAGCCAAACAGGCCCCTGGCCAGCTTGCCATGCAGCTGGAACAGGTGGCTGCTGATGGTATTGAGGCATCTAAGGTGCAATTCCATGCTGCAGTGGATTCTAGTGACATATCTTCAAGAATCATGGCTACATCTGTGGCTTTTCGTAGATTGGCTTGGCTCAGGTATACTAGTCTGTCACAGGATACCCAGGCTAAGGACATGGATTTTCCTGTGGTGGGAAATTCTCTGTTTGGGGAGCAGACAGAGAATTATATGAAGAAAATGGATGAATATAGAACCACTTATAGGAGTGCACAGGCCAAGGAAAGGTAAGCCACTCCTCAGAGGCAGCCCCCCAGGGGCAGGGGCAGGCCTTTTCACAGGCCTTTTACCAAGCCCAGGCCTCCTCTTCAGCTTATGTCTGAGGGGGTTCTTCAGAGGAGAGGCAGATTTGGCACGAACAGGCCTGCCCCACCCCTTCAGCCTAAAGCCCCTGCCAAACAGGCACCCTGATGGGATGCCCAGGCCGATTCTCCATTACCTGTAGGGGCAGGCTGGCTTACCCGTCCAGGACTGGGAGTCTTTAACATCAGACAAGTGGATCCTGAAGTATAAGCCAGGACTGGTTCTCAGCTTCAAAAATTTCCAAAGATGAGAATTAGATCTTTTCCACCTGCAAATCCACTAGAGACCTTGCTTTGGAAACAGAAGTCTCAACCTCCTTGCTCTCAGAGCTGTAGAAAGGGTTTCTCCCACACCAGGGCAAGGGACTGTACTCCAGGTACTTTCTTACCCCAAAAAGATTAGGAGAATGGCGGTCCATCCTGGACCTAAGATATCTGAACAAGCACCTTTTAAAACCAAAATTCAAAATGGTGACTCTGAGAATGATTTTACCCTCCCTAAGGCCAGGGACTGCTCAGCTTCCCTGGACCTCAAGGATGCCTACTTCCATGTTCTTATCAGAAGCTCCCACAGAAAGTACCTCAGATTCGAACTGCCCTCAGGCCATTATCAGTTCAGAGCAATGCCCTTCCCCTTACCTCTTCCCCAAGGGTATTCACAAAATGCCTGGCGGTAGCAGTTGCTCACTAAGAAGGCAAAGATTGCCATCTTTCCTACCTAGGCGACTGGCTTATTGTGGGTCAGTCTCAGACCGGTCAAATCACACCTGCAGGTTACCCAGCAGCTGCTTACCTCTCTAGGTTTTTCTTCTCAGTCTTCAAAGTCAGTTCTAGAACCTGTCCAGCTACTCACCTTCATAGGCAGAACTGGACAAAAGCAGGCCAGTGCCTTCCTTCCCCTAGAAAGGGTAAGGACCCTGGGGGCCCTGGCCTCCTCCTTCACCCTGCAGGTCTCTCGACCAGCAAGGCATTTTCTACAGCTCCTAGGACACATGGCTTCTTCCACAGCTGTAGTGCAAGGAGCAATATTTCAGATGAGGGACATTCAGTTCCATTTGATAGCCTTTTGGTCTCAAAGAAGAGATCCCCTATCCAAGTTGATCCCAGTAACTCGAACCCTGATCCAGGCCCTACAGTGGTGGTAGGATCAGAGCAACCTGAGACTAGGGGTTCCTTTCATCCCTCAATCTCACTCCTTGACCCTTACTACAGATCCGTCCCTTTTGGGATGGGGAGCTCACATGGGCGATCTCTCCACCCAGGGATTGTGGTCCCCTCAGGAATCTCTGCTCCACATCAATCTGTTGGAACTCAGAGCTGTTTTTTCTAGCACTTCAGGTTTTTCTGCATCTGTTCAGAACAAAGTGGTACAGGTCAGAACAGACAACACCACTACAATGTGGTACATCAACAAACAAGGGCACTTTCGGTCTTGACCTTGTGCACCGAGGCAATGAAGTTGTGGTCTCTGGCTTATTCCTGAACATCTCCCTCATAGCAGTTCACCTCCCAGGCAAGGACAATGTCCTGACAGATGCTCTCAGCAGGATTTCCCAGGGCCATCACGAATGGTCACTGGATCCCCTAGTACTGGGTTAGTTTTTGCCAGGTGGGCACCCTCAGATAGATCTTTTGCAGCCCCAGACAATCATCAACTTCGCTTTTTGTTGCAGGCCCCAGTGTTGGGCTCAGTTCCCTGGATGCCTTCCTTCTCGATTGGGAAGGAAGTTCCTCTATGCCTCCCCTCCTGTTCAAGGTGCTAGTCAAAATCAGATCTCAACCCTGCAAGATGATTCTGATTGCTCCAGATTGGGCCAGGCAGCCCTGGTACCCACTTCTTCTGTCCTTAGCAGTCCATCTTCCCCTGTGTCTCCCCAGGAACCACAATTTGTTAACCTGTGCCCAGGAGAGTTTGGTATCCGAGTCTCAAATCCCTCAACCTCAAGGCCTGGCTCTTGAGGAGTTAGAGTTTGCTGACCTACACCTTTCTCAAGGTGTTCTCGAAATTTTGAAAGCTTCTAGGAAGCCTTCCACCAGGGCTACTTATAACTCTAAATGGAAAAGGTTTTCCATATGGTGCTCTGGGAAGCATATTTCCCCAGAATCTGCTGATTTGCCCACTGTCTTGGACTATATGGTCCATCTAAATTCTTTGGGGCTGAGACCAGCTACCCTGAAAGTGCATTTGGCAGCTGTCTCTGCTTTTATTTCAGCAGGGAAGCCCTCTTCTCTTTCTGCTCACCCTGTATTTTCCAAGTTTTTCAAGGGATTGCTTCATACCAATCCACCATTCAGGGACCCTGCCCCTGCCTGGGATCTTAATGTTTGCATTGCTCAGCTGATGCAACCCCTTTGAACCTCTGTCTTCGGCAGAGCTTAAGTACTTGACTTAGAAAACTGTGTTTCTAGTAGCTATCACTTCTGCCAGGCGCATAAGTGAGTTACAAGCTTTCTCAGTGGAGACTGACTTTATCTCCTTTCACAGGGATAAGGTAGTCCTCAGGACTAACAGGAAGTTTTTGCCTAAGGTGGTTTCAGATTTCCACCTTAATCAATCTATTTCTCTTCCAGTGTTCTTCACTGACCACTCCTCCTCTGGCGAGAGGAGGCTACACAGTTTAGATGTTAAGAGGGCCCTTAGTTACTACATAGAGCGTACTAAGGGTCACAGGTTTGACTCCCTCCAACTCTTTCTCACTTATGGTGAGGTTGGGAAAGGGAAACCTGCCACTAAGAGATCCATTGCCAGGTGGATTGTCTCTTGTATCCAATTTTGCTATCAAAAACTGGGTAAGGTTCCCCCTTCAGGCCTGAGGGCTCACTCTACCAGAGGTACAGCTGCGTCCCTAGCTGCGGCCAGGGACATCCCTATCTTAGAGATATGTCAAGCAGCTACTTGGAAAACAGTACATACTTTCACTAGCATTACTCCTGGACATCCAGGCCAGGAGGGATGCTCGATTTAACACAGCTGTGCTTCAGAGCCTATTCCTAAGTAGGTTCTGTCCCTCCTCCATGGAGGTACTGCTGTGTGATCCGAGTTGTCATAATATAGCAAGACTTCATGTTGTTTGAAGAAAAATTACTCACCTTAGTAATGTTGTTTCTTCTAATGAGTCTTGCTATATTGACCTCCCCAGCCTGCCTCTCTCAGAACCTCTACTCTGGGGTTCGGGTGGGCAGTCCAGTGTTGGCACTTATTGATGCCCATCTTGTGTTTTCCACCCCTTCTTTTTGGGGTGTTTGGGTGTTGTGTTTTATCTTATCTTATCTTATTTTCTGGTCCCCTGACTTGAGTCTTGGTGTTGGGACCAGGAAAATGTGTTAATATTTAAGTAGCCAGTTGGCTAGTGTAGGTTTGCAGCTTCCACACAGAACCTTAGTGAGTTTTGCTCGTAAAGATCTGGCAGTTTCAGTTTGAAATTACACAGACAGAGCTTCTCTAACCGAGCTCGCGCTCCAAGTTCCATGCCTGGCATGGAAGTTAACTTTTTCACCTCCGGAGCAGTTCTAAGGCTGGGACAAACTGCAATTGTCATAATATAGCAAGACTCCATTAGAAGAAACAACATTACTAAGGTGAGTAATTTTTTCTTCTTTGCCGTTACACTTTTTTTCTTACATATCATATACAGCTAGGTATCTATTTAGGCCCTGTCCAGACTAGAGCTTTGGTAACGTTACTGGTGTCCTGTAACGTTACCGCTTGCTCTAAAAACGGTTGCGTCCAGACCTGTAACGTTTAAAAAGCGTTCTGTAAACCGTTTTAAAAACCACCAAAGAGCAGGTCTTTAGCATGGTTGCTGAAACGTTACCTGTTTTTTCTTCATTCGGAGGAGTAGTGCGGATGGGTGAACGAAGTGTTTCAAACAACATGAAGTCTTGCTATATTCTGACATATGCAGTGAGTCCCAACCTTCAAAGTGCCCCGGAGATGAAAGAGTTAACTTTCCATGCCAGGCATGGAACGCTGAGCTCGAGCTCGGTTGAGACTCTGTCTGTTGTTCTTCAAACTCAAACCGTCAGATTATTTACTCCGCCTCACTGAACAGTCGCTCCAGAGATTTCTCCTTCTGCTCGGTTCATTTTGTTGGTTAAAGTACCGTTTTTCTCAGTTTTCGACCGAATTTAAACCGCAACCTATTGGTTCAGTCTCTGTCTGTGGTATTCGTGAGTACTAGATAGGTTTTATATTAATTCTATTCTGTGTAGAACTTGTAAACGGTTTATCGGTTCGGTTTGAACCGATCAAGTTGTTTAAAAAATCTTAATTTGTGATTTAGAGTGTGGTTACCGGTCCTTATCGGTTCTAAAAAAAACAGATTTTATTACGGTTTTTTCCACGACCCATGACACGGTTGGGAACCGATAAGAGGGTCTTGCCTGGCGGATTGCCATAAAAGGGTAAGTTTGATTAGGACTGGCACTATGTCTGAGAAACCCAAAAGAAAAACCGGACCCACTGGGTTTCAGCACTGCAGTGTGTGTGTGGGGAAGTCTTTGCCAAGGCTGATCCCCACACCACCTGTGTTTATTGTCTGGGGTTTGACTACCTCAATGCAGACTGCCAGATTTGCAAAAATTTCCCTGCAGCTAACCTAGAAAAGAGAGCTGGTAGGCTCAGGGAAAGGGAGGCCAAAAAGTCCGCTGAACCGGATGGCCAGCCTGGTTCGGTTCAAACCGAACCAGAAGGAGTGCCCTCTGACCAGGGCGAAACTTCTTCGGGAAAAGGAGAACCGATTCTGAGGAGTTGGTTCTGGCTAAAAGAACTAGAAAAGAAAAATCAGCTGGTGTGGAGCCAAAACTTTCCTCTCGAACCGCTGAAGAAATAGCCAAAGTGATCAAAATTGTTCAGTCGCTTTCCCTGGTTCCAACCGAACCGGCACCATCAGGCAGGCGCTCGGTTCGGCCGGTTCCACTGGTTCAAGAGTATGAATTAGAGGAATTTTATGAACCGGAGGAGGAGGAAGAGGAGTATGAGGAAAGTGAATGTGGATTTGAAAGTCTGGATGTGCCCATTGACCCGGACATCTCCTTAGACAGACCTTCAGGAGTGTCTCCTGCTAGGCTTTTTGAGTCCCCCTCCCATTTCGTGTTTTATAAAAAAGTGGCTGAAACCCTCCAGCTTCCTATGGAAGAAGCTGTGGATGACCAGGAGGAGCCTGACTATGTGGAAATGATGGATATCCCAGAGTCTAGGAGACTGTCTATTCCCTTGCACAAATCTTTTGAGAAACAGACATTTAAAATTTTAAAGACTTCTAACACTATACCTCCTGTGGATAAAAGAATGGACAAGAGGTACACATTATCAGGCTCTGATATGGAGTTCCTTACACAACAATGCAGCCATGTTGGGGTAGTGCAGGCTGCAGCCTATGACAAGGCAAATATTCCCTTGGCTTCACACCCCCCGGACAAGAACTCCAGGAGGATTGATGCCATGGCAAAGAAACAGTACATGGCAGCATCCTTGGGACTCAGACAGGCGAATTATATGGCTTATGTTGCTAGATATCAGAAATCCAGATGGGATACTGTTATGGCTCTAGCAAAACAGGTCCCTGGCCAGCTTGCAAGGAGCTGGAGCAGGTGGCTGCTGATGGTGGATTGAGGCATCCAAGGTGCAATTCCATGCTGCAGTGGACTCAAATGATGTGTCATCAAGAGTCATGGCTATATCTGTGGCACTTCGCAGAATGGCTTGGCTTAGATGTACTAGCCTGTCACAGGATACCCAGACTAAGGCCATGGATTTTCCTGTTGTGGGTAATTCCTGTTTGGGGAGCAGACAGAGAATTACATGAAGAAAATGGATGAGTATAGGACCACCTATAGGAGTGCACAGGCCAAGGAAAGGCAGGCCACTCCTCAAAGGCAGCTTCCCAGTGGCAGGGGCAGGCCTTTTCATAGGCCTTTTTACCAAGCCCAGGCCTCCTCTTCTGCTTATGCCCAGAGGGGGTTCTTTAGAGGGAGAGGCAGTCGGGGTACAAGCAGGCCTGCTTCCACACCTCAGCCCAAAGCCCCTGCCAAGCAGGCACCCTGATGGGGTTGCCGCGGCCATTTCTCAGCTACCTGTAGGGGGTAGACTGGCTTACTTTGTCCAGGTCTGGGAGTCTCTGACATCAGACAAGTGGGTCCTGGAAGTAGTAAGCCAGGGACTGGTTCTCAGCTTCAAAAAGTTTCCAAAGATGAGAACCAGATCCTTTCCACCTGCAAATCCACCAGAGGCATTTGCCCTAGAGGCAGAGGTCTCTTCCCTCCTGGCTCTCAGAGCTGTGGAAAGGGTTCCACCCGTACACCAGGGCAAAGGTTTGTACTCCAGGTACTTCCTTACCTCAAAAAAGACATGAAAATGACGGCCCATCCTGGATCTCAGATACTTAAACAAGCACCTTTTAAAACCAAAATTCAAAATGGTGACTCTGGGAATTATTATACCCTCTCTAAGGCCAGGGGACTGGCTAGCGTCCCTGGACCTCAAGGATGCCTACTTCCATATTCTCATCAGAAGCTCCCATTGAAAGTACCTCAGGTTCGAGCTGCCCTCAGGCCATTACCAGTTCAGAGCAATGCCCTTTGGCCTCACCTCTGCTCCAAGGGTATTCACAAAATGCCTGGCAGTAGCAGTTGCTTTTCTGAGAAGGCAAAAAAATTGCCATCTTCTCTTACCTGGACGACTGGCTCATAGTAGGCCAGTCCCCAGACCAAGTCAAGTTACACCTACAGATAACTCAGCAACTGCTCACCTCTCTAGGTTTCCTTCTGACTCTTTCAAAGTCAGTTCTAGAGCCTGTCCAGCTCCTCACCTTCATAGGCGCAGCAGAGCTGAACACAGAGAAAGCCAGTGCCTTCCTTCCCTTGGACAGGGCAAGGACCCTGGTCTCTCTGGCCTCCTGATTCACCCTGCAGGTGTCTCGACCAGCAAGGCATTTTCTACAGCTCCTGGGGCACATGGATGCTTCTACAGCAGTAGTGCAGGGAGCAAGATTTCAGATGAGGGACATTCAGTTCCATTTGAGAGCCTTTTGGTCACAAAGGAAAGACCCTCTAACCAAATTGATCCCAGTGACTCGAACCCTGATCCAGGCCCTACAGTGGTGGCAGGATCAGAGCAATCTGAGACAAGGGTTCCTTTTGTCACTCAGTCTCACTCCTTAATCCTTACTACAGATGCATCCCTCTTGGGGTGGGGAACTCACATGGGCGACCTCACTACCCAGGGGTTGTGGTCCCCTTAGGAATCTCTGCTCCACATCAATCTGTTGGAACTCAGAGCAGTTTTTCTAGCACTTCAAGTTTTTTCCAAATCTGTTCAGAACAAATAGAACAGACAACACCACCATAATGTGGTACATCAACAAGCAAGGGGGCACTCGGTCTACGGCCTTGTGCACCAAAGCAATGAAGTTGTGGTCTCTGGCTTACTCCCTGAACACCTCCCTTACAGCAGTTCACCTTCCAGGCAAGGACAATGTCCTGGCAGATGCTCTCAGCAGGATTTCCCAGGGCCATCACGAATGGTCACTGGACCCCCTGGTCTTGGAGGTGATATTTTCCAGATGGGGCACCCCACAGATAGATCTTTTTGCAGTCCCAGACAATCACCAACTTCCCCTTTTTTGCTGCAGGCCCCCAGTGTTGGGCTCAGTTCCTTTGGATGCCTTAGTTCTCAATTGGGAAGGGAAGTTTCTCTATGCTCCCCACCCTTCCCTCTCCTGTTCAAAGTGCTAGTCAAAATCAGATCTCAACCCTGCAAGATGATCCTGATTGCTCCAGATTGGTCCAGACAACTCTGGTATCCACTCGTACTGACCTTAGCAGTCCATCTTCCCCTGTGTCTTTCCAGGAATCACAACCTGTTAACCTGTGCTCAGGGAAGGGTTTGGTACCCGATAGAAAAGTGGGAACAAAGAGGAAGCAGGGAACTACAGACCAGTCAGCCTCACCTCGGTAGTGGGGAAGATCATGGAAGCACTACTGAAGGTGAGATTGGTGGAACATCTGGTTGTCAATGGACTACAGGACCCAAGGCAGCATGGTTTCGCCAGGGGGAGGTCATGTCAGACCAACCTCGTTGAATTTTTTGACTGGGTGACTAGGGAGGTGGATCAGGGGAAGGCAGTGGACATGGCCTATCTGGACTTCAGCAAGGCCTTTGACACTGTGCCACATAGAAGACTATTACACAAACTGGGGAATATGGGTATGGGCAGGACAGTAGTGTGGTGGGTAGGGAACTGGCTGGGTGGCAGGACACAGAGGGTGGTAATAAATGGCTGTCACTCCACAGAGGGAAGAGTGACCAGTGGAGTACCACAGGGATCAGTGCTGGGACCGGTCCTATTCAACATCTTCATCAGTGACATTGCACGGGACCTAGAAGGCAGAATTTCACTGTTCGCTGATGACACAAAGCTCTGTAACACAGTAGACACACCAGAGGGTGTAGACAGAATGAGAAGGGACCTGCAGAAACTTGAAGAATGGTCAGGGGTTTGGCAGTTGAAATTCAATGCAAAGAAGTGCAAGATAATGTATATGGGGCACAAAAACCCTGGCACAGTGTATCAGTTGGGGGGTGAGGATATAGCATGCACCAAGCAGGAAAGGGATCTTGGGGTTATCATCTCTGATGACCTCAAGGTAGGGAAACAGTGTGACAAGGCAGCAGGTAAAGCAAATAGGATGCTGGGATGTATAGGCAGGGGCATCACCAGCAGGAAAAGGGAGGTCATAATTCCGCTATACAAGACACTAGTGAGGCCCCACCTGGAGTACAGTGTACAGTTCTGGAGACCATACCTATGTAAGGACGTAGACAGGGTAGAGAAGGTTCAGAGGAGGGCAGAAGATGGTGCATGGATTGCATCACAAGTCCTATGAAGACAAGTTGAAGGAACTGAACATGTACTCCCTGGAGGAGAAGAGGAGAGAGGATATGATAGAGACATACAAGTATCTCACAGGGAGGAACAGGGTGCAGGAATACACTATTTTTAAGTAAAAAGATGTTCCAGGACTAGGGGCATGGGATGAAGTTGGAGGAGGACGATTCAGAGGAAACATGAGGAAGAATTTCTTCACAGAGCGGTGGTGGACAAGTGCAACACCCTGCCAGAGGAAGTGGTGGGGGCTGAAACAATCACGGGATTTAAGAATGCATGGGATAGACATAAAGGAATTCTGGAGGTCAGAGGTAAGGGGCAACAGACTTCTAGGAAAACATAAACTGAACTTACAAGCTCAAATGGGCAGACTGGGTGGGCCATAGGCCCTTATCTGCCGACACTGTCTGTGTTTCTGTGTAACCTCAAATCTCTCAATCTCAAGGCCTGGCTCTTGAAGAGCTAAGAGTTTGCTGATTTACACCTCTCCCAAGGTGTAATGGATATCCTGAAGGCTTCTAGAAAACCTTCTACCAGGGCTACTTATAATTCCAAATGGAAGAGGTTTTCCATATGGTGCTCTGGAAAGCATATTTTCCCAGAATCTGCTGATTTACCCACAGTCCTGGGTTATATGGTCCACTTAAATACCTTGGGCCTGAGACCAGCTACCCTAAAAGTGCATCTGGCAGCTGTGTCTGCTTTTATTTCAGCAGGTAAGCCCTCTTCTCTTTCAGCTCACCCTGTATTCTCCAAGTTTTTCAAGGGATTGCTTCACACCAACCCTTCATTCAGGGACCCTGCCCCTGCCTGGGATCTTAATGTTTGCATTGCTCAGCTTATGCAACCCCCCTTTGAGCCTTTGTCTTCAGCAGAGCTTAAGTACTTGACTTGGAAGACTGTGTTTCTGGTATCCATCACTTCTGGCAGGCGCATAAGTGAATTACAAGCTTTGTCAGTGGAGCCTGATTTTATCTCTTTTCACAGAGATAAGGTGGTCCTCAGGACCAACAGGAAGTTCTTGCCTAAGGTGGTTTCAGATTTCCACCTTAATCAATCTATATCTCTTCCAGTGTACTTCACTGACCATTCCTCCTCTGGCGAGAGGAGGCTGCACAGCTTAGATGTGAAGAGAGCCCTTAGTTACTACATAGGCGTACCAAGGGTCACAGGTTTGACCCTCCAACTGTTCCTCACTTATGGTGAGGTTGGTAAAGGAAACCTGCCACCAAAAGATCCATTGCCAGGTGGATTGTCTCTTGTATCCAATTTTGCTATGAAAACTGGGTAGGTTCCTCCCTCAGGCCTGAGGGCTCACTCTACCAGAGGTACAGCTGCTTCCCTGGCTGCTGCCAGGGACATCCCTATTCTAGAGATATGTCAAGCAGCTACCTGGAAAACAGTTCACACTTTTACCAAGCATTACTCCCTGGACATCCAGGCTAGGAGTGATGCTCGGTTTGGCACAGCTGTGCTTCAGAGCCTATTTCCTAAGTAGGTTCTGTCCCTCCTCCATGGAAGTACTGCTTTGTAGTCTGCATATGTCAGAATATAGCAAGACTTCATGTTGTTTGAAGAAAAAATTACTCACCTTAGTAATTTTGTTTCTTCTAATGGAGTCTTACTATATTCAGCCCCCCATCCCCTCTCAGAACCTCTGTTTTGGGGATGTGGGTGGGCAGTGCAGTGTTGGCACTTAGTAGGTGCCCGCCTTGTTGTTTTCACCCCTCCTTTCTTGGGGTGACTTGGTGTTGTGTTTTTCATTTTTTGGGTCTCCTGGCTTGAGTCTTTGTTTTGGGACCAAAAAATGTGTTCTTATGTTTAGTAGCCAGTTGGCTAGTGTAGGTTTACAGCTTCCACACAGGACCTCAGTGAGTTTAGCTCGTAAAGATCTGATGGTTTGAGTTTGAAGAACAACAGACAGAGTTTCAACCGAGCTCGAGCTCAGCGTTCCATGCCTGGCATGGAAAGTTAACTCTTTCACCTCCGGAGCATTTCGAAGGTTGGGACTCACTGCATATGTCAGAATATAGCAAGACTCCATTAGAAGAAACAACATTACTAAGGTGAGTAATTTTTTCTTCTTGCCCATAGTCATTCGGTTGTAGGGTGCTAACCCTATCAATCCCCTAGCCTGCTTCTAGGTGGTACTGGGCACAGTGAAGTAAACTGTGGATTTATGCCTTTAGACCTTTGCTTTATGTTTTATTTTATGTTATTTTGCCATTTCAAGTCCGCTTTTGTTTATACTGCTGCAGTAATAAATCTTGATTTTTATTGTATCCTGACAATGTGTTGGACTCAATCAATACCCACACCTTACACTCTGAATTACTGGGTCCTTCTCAAACTCAGGGCTTAGCCAGCCACCATGATGCCGGTGGCTCCGAATTGGGTGAGACAACCTGGGTACTTCTTGCTCCTCTCCTTGTCAGTCAGGAAGCCCATCAGACTGTCCCATTCCTCATTCTTCTGACTCTTCCTCAGACGGGATTAGTATTCCCCAACATTCAGTCCCTTCACCTCAAAGCCTGGTTCTGGAGGAGCTAGACTTTCCTGAATCCTAGTACTGTTAGCAGTTCCTGAAATTTCTGAGAATGGCAAAAAAAAAAAAAAAAAAAAAAATCCTAGCACTTGGAAAACTTGTGCTTCCAAGTGGAAGGGTTCTCTCTGCAGAGCAAGGAGGACATAAAACCCTTGCAGGCTTGTCCTGCTATTTTGCTGGATCATATAGGGCACCTTCAGGCGGAAGGCCTGAAAGCTTCATCATTAAGACTACATCTAGTGACCATTTTGTCCTACCTTTCCATTGGAAAAGACAAATCTGTCATCCCACAGCCTGTTCTCAAAAAGTTTTTCGAAGGGCTGATGCACCTTCAGCTGCTCAGGGGAACCTGTTCCTCCTTTGGACTCGAACCTCTTTATGTCCAAGCTCATGTAGCCTCCTCGCAAGCCCATGGCTACCGCTGATCTCTAGTTTGTTTCCTGGAAGGCTGATTTTCTAGTGGCTGTTACCTCCACCGTACGCATTTCGGAGTTACAGGCCCTTGCTTCAGATCCAAATTACTTTATTCCCCACAAGGACAAAGTAGTCCACAGGATGAATAGGAGATCTCTGTCCAAGGTGGACTCCGTTTTCCATTTTAAGCGGTTTGTTTCCTTGCCGGTTCCTTTCACAGACAACTCCTCTTCAGGCGATCGCAAGCTGCATAGCCTGGACGTTAAGAGAGCCCTGTCTTATTTCTTAGACCATACTGAGTAGTTTAGAGACTCACTCATTCAGCTCTTTTCTCACTAAGGGTGAAGTGGGCAGAGGCAAACCCTCAGCAAAGAGATCCATTTCCCACTGAATTGTCTCTTGCATCTGTTACAAGGCTTGTGAGCAACCCATCTTGGGCTCAGGGGCCGCTTGTCTAGGGGCACGGCTGACTCCATGGCAGCTACAAGAGACATTCCTTTGCTAGCATTTTGCAAAGCAGCTACTTGGAAAACCATCCACACATCCACAAAGCATTACTGCTTGGATGTGCAGTTCAGATCTGATGCCAATTTTGGCAGAGCGGTGCTACAGAGCCTCTTTCCTAAGTAGGTTTCTGTGCCCGCCTTCCAACTGCACTGCTTTGTAGTCTGCACCTGTCAATACATGCTGAAGAATTCCTGGGGTGGGAAGAAAAAATTACTCACCGTAGTAATGTTGTTTCTTCCATGGGATTTTTCAGCATTATTGACACTCCCAACCATCCTCCCCTGTGAAACCTGTTTGGGGACGGCTCTGTTATGGGGTGTAACCAAATTTGCTTAGCTTTACTGGTTTTCTGGTTGATTTGTTTAACAATGGTGTTTTGGAACTTTCAGTGTGTTTTGGTAACAGTGTTTGCCCCCTGTCAGGTTTTGCTCTTTTTCAGCTTCTAAACAGTTCTGAGGTCCTTTAGGCTGTCTGCAGGCAGCACTCTCCTCTCTCTCTATCCTGATTAGCCAGTGCCTTCCTCATTTGCATTAACTCCACCTCCCTTGGGCAGCTTAACCGAGCTGGCATACTGCGCCTGTCAATAATACTGAAGAATCCCATGGAAGAAACAACATTACTACGGTGAATAATTTTTTCATTCCTGCTATTCAGAATGTTCATGTGCCCAGGATTCTATGCTAGTTTACAGCTTTCGGCTGTGCCATTTCCCCTAGTAATTACCCATTGACAATGTTGGAACTAACAGAAAAGGAAATAACAGCAAGTATGAATGAATTTATTTATTCCAGTGTGGGATTCAGCTATAGAAAATAGAGTAATTTATAGTGCAAGACAAATACTGAGGTGATACATATGAAGACAAATTACCAATGTAATGTTGAAAAAATGTTTAGTGTTCTAATGAATTTGTTGTGGTTACTTACTGGACTTGCAATAAAATTGTGTTGTTACATTACTAAATCTTTATATATATTTTCAGGTGACATGTCCGAAAAATTGCGACAGTGCAGACGGGAGTTAGCTGCAGCTTTGGACAGAGCCTTTAAAAATGTCAAGGCATCCTCTTTCAGTAATTCACCAGATAATTCATACAAGCGAGAACTAAATTGGCAGAATTCACCTTCTCCATCCCCACCAAACATTAGTACTTTGATGTACAAGAGATATCATCCTCTCCGCCCTTCATACCCTACCCTGCCTTATGTTAAACTATGCCGTCCTAAGAGAGAACCTTTGGCTGTCTTATCAAATCTCCCTCCTGCAGATATAAACAACAACTCATTATATACAAAGAAAAGGCCTTTGACCAACAAGGAGAATTTAGTAAGGAATTCTTCCTTTTCTGCACTAGATAACCACTCGAAGAGAACATACAGAGAGCGTGGTGTCTACTTTAAAGAAAAGTTAAGGTAGGATTTTTTGGACTGTCATAGAGTACCAGAAAGTTTAATTCATGAAAATTATTTACAATGCTTCTAACAAAGTGGGTTTCTACTACATAAATAAGAACAACTGACTAAAACTTGTGCATCATGTCTGTGTGAGGGGTGATGCCCCGGATCTTAGAATCTTTTTCAAAGATGCTTTCTTCTGCTGGTCTGGTCTCGTGCCTCTCAGCATTTAACTGTTAGATCTTAAGTTTCTGGTGGAGAAAGCTGTTGCCCTGGATGGTGCTCCCATATCATTTAAGGGCCAAGTCTAAAGATTATTGTTTTATAAAAACTTAAAAAGTTATTCAGTTAATATATATATTTGTTTTCTCTTCTGATCTGTGGTTTGTGCAGATTACTGTGCTTTTCTATTTTTCATCCGGTTCCCATCTGTTCCGGAATCCATGGTCTAGTAAAGAGTTCATCTTACAGTGTATGTGGTGGAGTTTGCTGTTTAGTTTAGACAGTTTGCGGTTCCATTTTAACAGTTCTACTTTTGACTAAAAAACAGTTTAAAGTGATTTTATTTTTTCCAACCACTTTAGACAGTTTTTTCTTGGCTCACAATGACTGTGGTCAAGTATAATACTAATCTGCTCACAAGAACTGTGGCCAATGCTTAAGTGATTCTTCTGTGTTTACAGCACTTTTCATCTAGTTTTTGGTTCACAGCGACAGTGATTGAATAAATTTGATTAGTTGGCTTGTGACTGTGGTTGACATATGTAACCCCCAGGTGGCGCCATCCCAAAGGCTACTACCCCTGCCTGCTTGACTACTGACAGGTTGAGGGGCCTAGGTTCTATGGCAGGTGCCTCCATCCAGAGGTCAGCGTTTGTAGTGGTTAGACTAGCTTGATCACAGCCCTCTGGGACACCGTGACCCCCTTTGGTTCCCTCTAGTGGCTCACACAGTACACAGGAGTTACAGCCCCAATACCGCACGTATACACACTGTTCACTCATAATAAGACTCCCTCTGTTGGTGAGAAAGGGCACCAAGGTCAAAACTACATTTCCCAGAGTCACTGCTCATACAATCCCCTTTTGGCATGCTCAGAATTGAGAGTCCAAGTTCCACTTCGTCCACAGGCTCCATTTTAAGGCCTCCCTATCATCCTGATTGGTCCAAGTCAGCAATTCAGGACCAAAATGAAAGAGCTACACTGAAACAGTTCGTGCTGAAATAAAGACAGGTTAGACAAACTACATTTTCTCAGTCACTCTAAATGATTTCTAGCAAACAGTTATATCTTTCAACAAGGCTCCCTCTGCACATGTAGCGACGGCAGAAACGGAGCGAATTTGCAGCAGCTGGGGCAGGATTCTAGCATTAATACACAGTCCCCCCATACAAACTAATTAAGTCTGCAAGCAGACAGCTCTTAAAGAGACAGTACGTGGAGGCTCAGATAGCACTCACTTGGAACCACATTTAAACAGGTCAGACACCGAACACCGCCCAGACTTGGAGCATTCAGGCAAGCTCCTGGAAGACTTTTGGGAACTCCCATTTGCAGGGGAGTTACACCCTTCCTAGCCTGGAAAAACTTGGCGTCCGCGTCAAGTAAGTACGCCCATAAATTTCAATACAACCATATACATTTACATCAGTATCACATTAGGCTTATACATGTAATCATCGGTCAACATATCACCTTACCAGAAACACATTTCTGAAACTTTTCAGTACATCACTTTTTGCACAGTATTATACACACATTATACTGTAACTCAGGTTATTACCTCCTGTACATGAAACCTGAAGAAAGGGGGCCCTTCTCTATCAGCTACCTTGGGGCTGGATGGGGCAGGGGCACCATACCTAGAGGGCAACACAATTAACTTGGAGGTAGCACTTATGCTCAGTTTGGGCAATGAGCTCGGGGACACATACACTCCTTTATGGACAACATTGAGAGGTAAGTCCACAGGCCTCCCAGGGGAATCTTAGCTTAAGCGCATTATAGGCTTTACAGCTCAACCAGTCTTTCTAGGGGGAACTGTTACAGTATCTGCACTTTTAAACTCACTTTCAGCACTGTCTTTACTTGCCAGGGGAGTCTCCCTGGGGGTAGAGAGGCTAGAACCTGGGGCACTTTCAGCTCCATGATTTGCAATCTCAGAGTCCACAACACTTGGCTCACATTAGGAGTTTTCTGACACTGGCAGTGAACTGTCAGGGCAGTCAACACACTCTTCTTTTCTGGTATATCACCAGTTTGTCCCAGTCCATCATTTTCCTCCTCTGAAAGCTCAAACAGTTCAACCATACGCAATGATTCCATATCATCTGGCTTGATGCTTTGCACTTCACTTTCTGGGAGCATTGGCTCCAGGGACAAAGCTGAGGGCTTAGACAGTCCAGAAGGCCCAGCTTCATCTCCAGGATTGACTAGAGGATTGCTCCGAAACAACTGACTCAGTTCATAAGAAGGGTAGCATTCAAAGCCACACTCACTTTCCTCTGACATGGACTGACAGTCATGTTCAACTGGGACTTGTGGAAGGGAACACTTTAACTCAGCTTCTGTAGGTGCAGGCTTTCTTGATTTTTGCCTAGCAGCAGCTCTAGTCACTGGTCCAGAGGGGGCATTTTCTGTGGGCTCAGACTCAATTAAGATTTGTCCAATGGGCAGTAAATGATTTCTATGCATTGTTTTCGCATCTTTTGAGTTATTCTCCGGCCTTACTTTGTGCACAGGCAGATCATTTAGTTTGCCTACCACAATGTGGGGGAGATGGTGCCACCTATCAGCAATCTTGTGTTTGCCATGCAGTCCCAGATTTCTTAGCAACACCCGACCTCACTCCTGGAGTTCCAGTGCTTTCACTTTTTTATCATACCTTTCCTTGTTGGCCAGATTTCTTTTGGCAGCCATGGTTTGAGCCAGTTGGTACGCATGATTTAGTTGTGCCTTTAACTTTTGCACGTACTGTAAATGGTTATCAGCTTGAACCCCATCAGGAGAAACTCCAAAACAAACATCTACCAGTAGTCGGGCTTCTCTTCCAAACATCAGGCAATAGGGGGAGAACCCAGTGGCATCACTTTTTGTGCAATTGTACGCATGTACCAGGGTGCTAATTTGTTGGCTCTATCTAGGCTTGTCCTTTGGGTGAAGGGTATCTAGCATATCTAGCAAAGTGCGGTTGAACCATTCAGGCTGTGGGTCCCCCTTGGGGTGGTAAGGGGTGGTTCTGGACTTTTGCACTCCCCTCAGAGAAAGCATCTCTTTGATCAGATGACTCTCAAAGTCCCTCCCTTGATCAGAATGGATTCTTTGTGGCGTCCCATAGTGAACAAAAAAGTTTTCTATAAGTACTTTGGCCACAGTGGATGCCTTCTGGTCCTTGGTGGGGAAAGCTTGGGCATATCTCGTGAAATGGTCAGTGACCACCAGCAAATTACTGATATTTCTTTGATCTGGTTCCAGACTCAGAAAGTCAATACAGACTAGCTCCATGGGGGTGCTGGTGGTGATGTTAACTAGGGGGGCAGCCCTCTGGGGCAAAGCTTTCCTCTGTAGACCGTGACTACAAGTACGAATGTGTTGTTCAACATCAGCCCCCATCTTAGGCCAATAGAATCTGGATCTTACCAAGTCAAGTGTTCTGTCTATGCCAAGGTGCCCCATGTGGTTGTGTAGGGACCGCAGCACCAGGTCTCGAAAGACAGTAGGCAAAACTAGCTGTTGTTTATCTATTTGTCCCCCTCTGTCTACTGTTTCTCTGTATAACAGTCTACTAATCATTTTCAACTTAGGACCTTCCTTGTGTAACAATGCAATTCTCAAATCAGTGGAGCGTAACTTGGATACATATTTCCCTGCGCAGAGGGCTTCTAGAGCTGATTTGATCATGGGCTCTCGGGATTGAGCCCGCTGAATACTGTCATTGTCTAGCTGAGGCAGAGCACCAATGTCTATTGCGGAAAAGTGGCAATAAGCAGCAGGTATGCAAGTCTCAGAGGGTCCCAAACAATCCACCATACAGTTCACTGGGTCTGGGACCACTTGCTCCTCTTGGTCAAACTTCTGGCAGAGTGCTTGAATATCAGGTTCTGACAGTCTGACCCAGTCATTTCGAGAAACAGGCCTCCGGGAGAGAGCATCAGCATCTATGTGGTTCAGGCCTGCTCTGTATTCAACAGCATAGTCGTATATAGATAATGCAGAGAGCCACCTATGGCCAGTAGCATCCAACTTAGCTGAAGTCTGCACATAGGTCAAAGGATTATTGTCAGTTTTTACTAGTATCTTAGCCCCATACAAGTACTCATGGAATTGGTCAACAATGGCCCACTTCAAAGCTAGGAACTCTAACTTATGTGCAGGATAGTTCTTTTCGGAAGGGGTCAGGCTTCTGCTGGCAAAGGCCACTGGTCTCAGGCCATTCTCGTGCTCCTGGTACAACACAGCCCCCAAACCTTGCAAACTTGCATCAGTGTGTAGGATATAGGGTTTTACTGGATCTGCATAGGCCAGGACAGGAGCGTGGGTAAGTTGATATATAATCTCATGAAAAACAGCTTCACAATCAGGTGTCCATCGTGCCCCAAAAACTTCATTAGGACGGAAATACACTCTCTCAGTCTCAGGGGGAGTTGACCTCTTGTATTTTTTGTGGGTAGGAGGGTAACCTTGAGTAAGATTAAGCAAAGGACGGATCACTCTTAAATAGCCCTTGATGAAATGGCGATAGTAGCCACAGAATCCCAGGAATCTTTGCAGTTCTTTTAGATTGTGGGGCTGTGGCCAGGTGGTCAATGCCTCAACTTTACTTGGGTCAGTCTCTATTCCCTCGGTGGAGACTATATGCCCCACATACTTTACAGAGGTTTGGAAGAACTGACATTTATCGATGGACAGTTTCAGGCCAAAGTCTTCCAGTCGGTCCAACATCTTAAATAATCTGCTCTCATGTTCCTCCAGTGAGCTGCCAAACACAGTAACATCATCTAGGTATACCAGGCACTCTAATAAGTTCATGTCCCCCATTGCATGCTCCATCAGTCTTTGAAAAGTGGCTGGGGCACCTGAAATCCCTTGAGGCATCCTCATGAATTCATAGAAGACGGGCGGACAGATAAAGGCTGTCTTCTCACGGTCTTCTGGGGCCATCAGGATCTGGTAGTACCCACTGCGAAGATCCAGCACAGAGAAACACTTGCTACCATTCAGGCAGTCCAAAGCATCCTGAATGCGGGGCATTGTATACTGATCAGGGATAGTCTGCTGGTTTAAAGTGCGATAATCCACGCACATCCTTACTGTCCCATTCTTTTTTCTCACTACCACGATGGGGGAAGCATAGGGGCTTCTGGATTCTTGTATTACACCAGCAGCTAGCATCTCTTGCAGATGACATCTCACATCATCCATGTCAGCAGGGGCCAGGCGTCGAGACCTCTCACGAAATGGCCTTTCATCATGCCGCTGGATGTGATGCTCAGCTCCTTGCACACATCCTACGTCCCATTCCTTTAAAGAAAACACCTGGTCTCTCTGGGCAAGCTTTCTACTGATTCTCATCTTCCATTCAGCTGGCAACGGGGAGTCCCCAAAATCAAACAAGTCGGGTGTCACTCTGTCATTTTCCCCCGAACACTTGTTACGTGGTAGCACTGCAGTATCTGCACAATGTACATTCGCCAGGGTGCAACCTCTGTTTACTCAAATCTCTCTATCAGACACATTATGAACTTGGACCATTACCCTTCTGGCATAAGCATGGGCTCTGGCAGGCAAAATACTTGGCTTGACCAGCAGTCCTTCCGGCAGTTTCCCATTGCCTGGTGCATCCAGCATGAGGATTTTATTCTTGACATCCTTTCTGATACGGACTTCCCCCTGTAGGGTACACTGGGCATTTGGCGCCAGGATCAGAGACTCAGGATCCTTTTTCAAGACAATTCCAACCGGTTCCTCTGGTTCCACTTTTTTAGCATCTCTCTGTGCCTCATAGGCCTTCTTGATCAAGGCCGGAATTCTTAAAGCTCTACTAGTTCTTGACCCCTATTTTTCATAACACAACTGCGCTAACCGTCCAAACATATGCACATTCGTCCCAATTAGTAGAGGAACCCCATCATACAGTCCAGTAGGGGGACACACTAAGGCCAGGGTCTCTACTTGCTCTGCCACTCCAGCCACGAAGGTGGGAAAAGACAGGCAAATTCAGATATACCCAGAGTAGGGGTAGGCCTTCTCACTTAACCCCCAGACATGCAGCACCTCCAATGGTTGTAAGGGCACATCAGACAAATGCTTCTGATACCAGTCTTGGAACATAATTGTCACTTGGCAGCCACTGTCTAATACAGCTCTTGTAGACACTCCATTCACTTTTACAGTGGTCGCCATGGAGGGACCCACTGTTCTGGACCAGTCTGGGGAGACAGTAGCGGGAGCCCGGGCAACTAACCTTGCCACAAAGGGATGTGAGTTAGCATTTTTGGAATCCTCACTGCGATCATTTTGTGTACCTCTCAACCACTGATTTGTCCTCCGACTCTCTCCGTGCAGCCTGTATACAACTTGGTCTGTGTCTTTTGGGGACCTGCATTCTCTCTTCATGTGCCCATCCTTCCCACAATTATAGCAAAACATACCTTCCGGAGATTGAGCTGGCTGAGGCATCACACTGGGAGCCGGGGAGGGGGTACTTCCAGCAGAAAGCCTTCGTGCCATCTCTGTCTGCGGCGTGATAAGCATTTAGAGACATCTCGTTAATTTCCCCAATTCCATGGTAAAGACATCGAGTTTTGAGCTGTTTTCAGCAGGAGATGCATGGGTGGGTACCCCCACCCCCATAGCATATGCAGTCGGATGAGGGTCAGGGCCTGTACTTGCTGGAGTGGCCTTCTAAAGAGACTGTTTTTTATTTCCCTGAACTCTCTCAGCAGTTCACCCCATGGTGGCACACCCTTTTCCTTCTCGGAGCACTCATTAACTGCCAACCTCTGCCTCTGAACTTCACTTGACGGGTCACCCTCAGTCACTTGGGTCGTAGCAGCAGCTATTGGTGCAAGTCCCTCCCAGGGTCACCTTTTCTTAATCCCTCAAATTTCTCTCATTAGTTCATCGTAGGAGGGTGGGGATTCTAGTCGATTGGCCAGGCGTAACTGAAGCAACAGCAGTTCTGAGAAGGGGGCAGACTTAAGGATCCTGTCCAGCCTGGTTCGGTCCAATTCAGTTGCTGGCAAACTACCCTTTCTGAGGCATTCTTGCAACAATTTTTCCAGCCGAGATACATACACAGACAACAACTCCCCTTGGTACTGTTGTGCATTTCTTACTCTCCACCACAGGTCCTCATCGGAATCTGGGCTCCCATACACATTCTCAAGGCCTCAAGATAGTCCTGTGCAGTCGCTTCAGGGTTACTGGCCCGTTTGGCATGGATGGTAGCCAGGGCAGGACCTTGGAGGCTCTCACTTAACCCCTTTCGCTTTTCTGCTTCTGAGCATTGCCATTCTAGCACTTGAGGGGCAACATAATCTATCCAGGGCTCCCAGTCATCCTCCCCTTGTGAGGTGGGGAGGGTGCCGGAGAAAATTTTCAACCTGCAGTAAGAGTCGTGACTGTTGGCAGGTACAGACATAGGGGCTAGCATTGGCACAGAAGGAGGGGCAATAACGGGTGCTGGAGGGGGAGAGGGTGTTGGTGGAGGAACGTTGTCAGGTGGTAATAATAGTTTCTTTAAATTCTCCACAGTTTTCCCTTCCTCCAGCAACAATTTTGCAAATTTCTCCTCAGAAGTTTCAGATAGTTGGGGGGGAGCTCATTCTCCCCTGGATCTCTACTGTCCTTAGTTACCACTCACCAGGCAGTGAGCACTCCCTCTGGGGTAATAGTCTGTGGCACTTTGGAGCTATCTATGGGGTCCTCATACTCTACTAGGGCCATGAAAGTGTGGGTGAGCAGATCAGCATGTTTCTCCACCACCACAGGGTTTTGTAAACTTTCCACCTTGGAAAGTACTCCCTGTACAGAGTCCATATTGATACCCAGGGGGATGTCCAGGATAAGCATAGCATTTTGGGGTCGATCTCCTCCCCAGTACACTACTCCACCAACCGGTGCACAGCCACTCCTGTCGGGGTACCCATTTATTTTTTTAACAGTGGTTTGAAAATGTGGCCACTAGAGGACACAAAATCCCAGCGGTGAGCCTCCAAGATATAACCCCCAGGTGGCGCTGTCCTAAGGGCTACTATCCCTGCCTTCTAATCCCAGTAATGCTCAGAATATTCATAACTTTGTGCAGTCAGCCTGGTGGGTTGGACTGCCCGGAGAGATGGAACACATGCAAATGATGGAATTCTTTGCACGTGAGCATCTTTCAAATACTGCCTCTACCAACTGTAGTGTTCTAAGCCCTTCAGATTTTTCTCTCCGCCTGAAAGTCTGGTTGCTCGGAGTCTCTGTCGCCCTCTTTCGCGTGAAGAAGATAGAAAAAATCACCAAAACCGTAAGTATATTTAGTTTCTTTTACTGCCTCTACTAATTGTTAGTTTACATCTAGTTTATTATTTAAATAGTTGTTTTTCTCGGTTCCTCGTGGTTTGGCATAACCATGAGGGATCCGAGTTAGTTTTAACTTTATTTCGGTTCTCTGACTAAAGAACCTATTCATTACTGCTAATTTTTGGTCCTTAAAAACTTTAGTTGTAACCACTTTTTATCAGTTACAGAACTCACATTTCATCTCCTCTCTCGGTTCCATCGGTTCTGGAACCAACCAAAAAAAAAAAAAAATGGAAAACCCTGTTTAAGCTGTTTAAATAGCCGCAGCAACATTCAGCATTTAGCATTTAGCGGCTGGGGTTTTTCATCTTGCTTTTCACCATGACTGAGAAACCGAAGAAGAGAACCGGGGAGCCCGGGTTTAAAAATTGTTTAAAGTGTGGAGATGTGTTTGCCAAGGCAGACAAGCACACTTTGTATGTAACTTGTCTGGATTTTGAACATTTGGACCAGGAATGTGAAATATGTAAAACTTTCCCAGAAAAAAATGTTGAAAAGCACCTCGAAAGGCTTAATAAAAAGGTTCCTAGGGGTCCCTCAGGCTCTGACCAGCTGACACCCCAGTCTGTTGTGGTTGAAGCAACAAGTGCTACTACCCCTGCCCCTGATACGGGCGAAAAAGGGGCAAAAAGAGGGAAAGAACCGTCTGACTCTCCGGTTCCCTCAAAGAAATTAAGGAAACTCAAGCATGCAGGATCCTCTCCTGCTAAACCAGGGACTTCTGCGCAGCTGCCTGTAATGCCTTCGGCTCAGGACATAGCACAGGCATTTAAAATTATTCAGGCTCTGCAGGGCATCATCCCTCAGCCTCCTGCCCCTTCTCAGGGTCCCCAGGTTGCTGCTACTGTGTTGCCCCCTGCTCTGGAGCAACACTATTTCGAAGAAGATGAGGAGCCTTATGAGGAAGACGAACCTGTCTCTCCAGAGGTGTCCCCTGAGCAGGAATTTGGCTCGCCTCCCAGGGTGTCTGAGGATTTTTCCTCTCATTTTTCCTTCGTATGGAAAATGGCAGATGCTTTAGATATTGCCACAACAGAACAAGTGGAAGATGAGGAGGAGATTGAATACCTTAATATGATGGGTCTAACACCCACAAAGGTCCTCCTTCTCCCAGTATATACATTTTTCAAGAAGGATGCTATGAAGCTCCTGCAGACTCCAAATTCTACTCCTCCAATTGACAAGCGAATAGATAAAAAATACCAGCTGGACAGAAAGGGGGGCTGACTTCCTCTTCTCCCATCCTGACCATCAAGGGGTAATACAGCAAGCTGCCTGTGATAAAGCTAAAGTCTCTCTGTCCTCACACCCACCAGACAAGGAATCCAGAAAATTGGACAGTATGGCCAAAAAGGGCTATTTGTCAGCCTCATTGGCCATGAGACAGGCTACTTTTCAAGCTTATGCTGCCCAGTATCAGAAATCCCTGTGGCAGTCGGTACTGGCAATGTCCATGAAGGCCACCTCACCTTGTCAGATGACCTGGCTGAAACTGGCAGGTTTGGGCTAGAGGTGGCCAAGTACCAATTCCAAATGGCTGCTGATCTAAATGACACTGCAGCCAGATGGATGGCTAATACAGTGGCTCAGAGGAGGTTTGCTTGGCTTAGGGCTGCAAACCTCACTCAGAATACCTAGTCAAAGGCCCTGGATTTCCCATTAGAAGGAAATGCGCTCCTTGGGGAGTCCACAGTGGCCTATATGAAAAAGGTAGATGAATATAAGGCTACTTATAGAAGTAAAAGACAAAGAACCTCTGTGCGCAAACACTGAGGCAAGGGTTACCCCAAAGGGCATTTGGCTGGGAAGCCAAGTTTCAAGAAAATACAAAATCACACATGCCCACACAATGCAAAGCATCATGGGCTGCATAGGCAAATCACCACAGAATGTTATGCTGGTCCAACTTTAAGCAGAATTGCATGGTGCTGAAAGGCCTCTCACACAGTTTGCAAAGGGTGCTAACAGACGACATAGACACGTGTTTCGTCCTAACAGGACTCATCAGTATGCCTCATCTGTGTGACACCCCAGTGGAATGGACCAGCTACCCTAAGACAAATGCCAAATGCCCTTTGGGGTAACCCTTGCCTCAGTGTATGCGCACAGAGGTTCTTTGTCTTTTAATAGTTTTTTATTTTAACCCCCGGTTTTTATTTTAATGGGTTCACCACAACATATCCAAGACACACCGTCTTAGGGTAGCTGGTCCAAGTTGTGGAAAATATTAGTTTTTGGGCTGGGACCTACAGTACAAACCAGAGCAGGTTGTCAATTAGCTCCTGATTCTTAGTATTAGAAAGTAAGACATCCACCTCATCCATCACCCTCCCCACCCCAGCCTGGGAGTCCCCAGGACCACCAAATTTGAATGGCTTGGTACCACTGCCTCTTATACCAGGGACTCCTTCGCTGCCCTGGACATGTCCCAGTTAGTCACCCAGCCCACTAGATTCAACCTGACAAGTGGCTCCAGCACCCTCCTAGATGTAATACTATCAAACCGCCCTCATAAAATCTGGAATATCAGCATCCTCCCCGACTCACTTAGTGATCACTCACCTGTCCTCTGTCTGTGGTTATTCTATATACCGAAACCAGTGTCCCAGGCCACCTTGCACCAGCGCCTATGCCTTGGGGGGTCTCAGAAAGCTAAACTTGCATCTAGCACAGCTGGACTGGTCCCCCATCCGTCATGCCCCTGATATTTACTCTACTCTGGACCTCTTCACCAATGCCTTCTGCAAGGCCTGTGACCTTTTCACCCCCACACCAGAATCCGTACTAAAAAAAACAAAATGCCGCATGGATCTCCCCATCCCTTATACAAAAACTTAAGCATAGGGATAATCTCTGGCACATCGCTATCAAATCAGGCAAGTTGACTAATAGACAAGCCTACAACGTGTCATGTAATCAGTGCACCTGGACCATTAGACGGACCAAGGCAGAGCACTATCAGACCACCCTCACATCCACCTGGGGTTCCGCCCGGACTTTCTGGGACAGCATGAAAGAGCTTAATGGGAAGATCCCCCCCCCCCACCATCCCAGCTCTCCATCGATGGCACCGTCACTACCGACCCAACTCGCATAGCTGATTGCCTCAATACTACCTTCTCTGATCTAAGCTGTGTCCTCCCAAACAACTTTTTTGACCCAATCCCCGCCTCTAGTCCCCCTGCCTTGGATTGCCCTCCTTTCTACCTGCACACTATATCCCCTCCCATGTAGCCAGGCCATACCTGCTAAAAGCTCTTGGTAGCAACAACCTCAGCTGTGACCCTTTAGACTCCAGGATCCTCCGCCTGGTCTTGGATGTTGTCCTAGTACTCCTTACAGACCTACTAAACTGGTCTCTATGCCTTGGTCAGTTTCTCAGTGCTTGTAAATCAGCTGAAATCATCCCTATATATAAGAGTGGAGATTGTTCCACACCTAACAACTACTGGCCAATCTCTATCCTCCCCCCACTCTCTAAAGCCCTAGAAAAAATAGTGTCTATTCAACTGTCTGAGTACCTGGCCAAATATGACATAATGTGCCCAGAACAACAAGGTTTCTGCCTAGGACACAGTACCACTTCTGCTCTCCTGGAGTTCTCTCAATACCTGCCCTCTGCTCTTGACTCTGGCAACCTTGCCGGCGCAATGTTCATAGACCTCTCCAAGGCTTTTGACACTGTTTGTCACCCCCTCCTGCTCGACTCCCTTCACCAACTCGGCTTTTCTGCTGGTCCCTTTGCTTGGTTCTTCAGCTACCTCTCTGCTAGATCCCAGTGTGTGAAGATAAACGGCTCCCTGTCCAATACCCGGCCCATTCATTCCGGGGTATTCCAGGGCTCCATTCTGGGCCCTGTACTTTTCAGCCTCTACCTCAACACTCTCCCCAGCTCCTGCACAGGAAAAATGCTCCTCTATACTGACGATGCGGTTCTCTTTGCCTCCCACTCCGATCCCTCTTCTCTCCAGGTATCCCTCCAGCACACCTACAACCAACCTGAAAAGTGGTTCCTTGACCACTGACTTGTCATTATCCTAAAGAAGACTAAGTCAGTGCTCTTCTCCCATCACCAAAACAAGGCCAAGAAGGCCCCCTCTTCATTCTCCCTAACACTCTGCACCAACTGGAGCAAGTGACCTCTTACAAATATCTAGGCATCACTTTCAACTCGGCTTTCACTTTCCACACCCACATCAATGCCCTGTCCTCTGCCATAAATTCTCGGATAGGCCTACTGTAACGTCATAGAGATTGCCTCCCCCAAGTTGCCCTCCGGCTGGCCATCACCTCTTCTGTTCTGTCACTAGTGGATTGTGGCTTGCCCATTTATGCTGCGGCAGACAATACCGCCTTGACTAAAATCCAGCTGTCAATCAATAAGGCTTGCAGGCTCCTGACCGGAGCCCCTAGCCGCACTCACACGTGCCTGCTCTACTCCACTGCAACCTGCTCACCTTTGAGGAGTGTCTGCGCTACCAGACCTGCCTACTCACCAAAAAATCTCTTTTCTGGCTCTCCCTCCCAAGGGTCTCTGCTTCCCTACAGTGTGCATCCTCGTCTGTTGCCACCCATAGCTCTGTCAAGGCCACCTTTCTGGTGCCCAGAACAAAGACCTTGTTAGCCTTCTAGCAACAGGGTTGATACACAAGGAGGCATGGAAAGGATGAGAAGGGACTTGGCAAGGTTGGAGGAATGGTCAGAAGTATGGCAGCTTGGATTCAATGCAAAGAAGTGCAAAGTAATGCACCTGGGAAACAAAAACCCAGGGAAGATTACAATCGGGGGATAGTAACAACAACAGAAATGAAAGGGACCTGGGGGTAATCATATCAGATGACCTTAAGGTTGGCAAGCAATGTGAGAAGGCAGTAGGGAGGGATGGGGGGATACTGGGATGTATAGGGAGAGGCATCACCAGCAGAAAACAGGAAGTTGTTATCCTCCTGTACAGACAGTTGGTGAGACCCCATCTGGAGTACTGCGTCCAGTTCTGGAGACCCCATCTCCGCAAGGACATAGACAGGATGGAGGCAGTTCAGAGGAGGGCAACTAAAATGGTGCAGGGTCTGCAAGAGAAGCCAAACGAGGAGTGGCTAAAGGAGCTTAATATGTATACCCTTGAGGAAAGGAGGGAGCGGGGGGATGTGATAGAAACGTTTAAGTACCTCAGTGGAATCAACAAAGTCCAAGAGGGTAGCATCTTTCAGAAAAAGAGATGTGCAAGAACAAGGGGACACAATTTGAAGATAGAGGGAGGACTGCTCAGGGGCAATGTGAGGAAGTATTTTTTCACAGAGAGGGTGGTGGAGGCATGGAACAGCCTTTGTGAGTAGGTTGTGGGGTCTAAAACTATGGGAGAATTCAAGAATGCATGGGACAGATATAAGGCAATTTTTGTGGGGGGGTAGGAAGAAATAGGCTGTTGGTTAAATAGGATCTGCAGCTTATCCTCTAGGTAGGGAAATGGGCAGACTAGGTGGGCCAAGCGGTCCTTATCTGCCATCAAATTCTGTGTTTCAATTTTATGTCATTCTTGCCCGCTAGCTTTAGCCTGGTGCATGATTTTTCAGGAGTTCTTGGTGAGGGATGGCTATATGGAAACTAGATACAGTATAAAAGTAGTAGGAAAAAAGTTTTAGTGAGAGATAGAAAAGACTGACGTAGGTGGCCAACCTATGCCGGGAACGAAAAAGATAAAGTACTGTATAATATAAGAAAAGATGGTCATGCAACAGATTTCAGTAGGGAAAAGAAGAAGACAGAAAAGGCATCCCTCCACTGGGGTTATCAAACTGGCAAAACACAGTTTTGCCACAATTGGCCAACAGCCTTCTTTGCTATCAGTGCCTATGTATCTATGTAAAGATGGCGCTGAAGGAGATGAGGCCAGAAAGCCACCAGTTGATGGAGCTGAGGGAGGTACCAGGAAAAGCACCGGATTAGTCTTACTAAACCACTGCTGCACCATCTCTATCCACTGGTGGAACTGCTGCCAACACACTTGGCCCAGAAGCCTAAAGCTCCCAGTCACCCTATCAAATAAGGACTGAGGTATTTGACATGGTAGCCGGTGGGGGCATTAGTCACCTGAGGATGTACTGCATCCATGACTTACTCATCCTGAACCCTGTTGCTAACCTAAATGTCCTGGGGGAGGAGCAAGAAGAGCCTTGTAACTCAGTAGCACCAACAGTGGCAGTGGCTAGTTGGCAGGCATTCATGGGGGAAGCCCCATGCTGGTTGATGGTTGATGACTGGCTAACCTCCAGAAGGCCTTGCTGCAGGGACTGATCCAAATCCAGAGTTCCTGCCAGTGCTAGTGACAGGTCCGATGCCAACACTGTGACCCTGCATCAACACTGACAGCCCCACGGCACTTACAGTGGCATTGATGTCAATGCTGGCCCTAGGCACTGATGCCACTAGCAGCACCGGCACACATACCACCACCGATAGCTGCAGTGACATCAAGACTGGCCCCAACAGGCGTCACTGACATCACCATAGGAAGGGTCAACATTAAAGGCTTCAGAACCAATTGTATTCTGTATTCTGGTGCTCCCCGATTGCCCAGAAGTGGTTGAAGGTCTTTCCAACACCACCACCTGAGACTCCATCATGACCTCAACTTAGTGGTGGGAGGGCGAGTGCAGTACCTTAGCTGACTCAGAAGACTGATGAAAGGATTGGGGAGTGGTTCAGGGACCTTCCTTGAGCCATCTGGGTTAAGACCTGCTTGCAAAAGTTGGGACCAGTCATCCTAGTTTCAGTGCTTGAATCTGTAATGTTTGGTAGTCAAAGGAGAGGCCAGAGTTGCAGGCATCCATTTTGGGCCCAAGGCAGGTGAAGCACAACATATGCCGGTGTAACCCCCCTGCAAATGGGGGTTCCCAAAAGACTTCCAGGAGCTTGCTTGAATGCTCCAAGCCTGAATGGTGTTTGGCATTTAAGCCATTTATCAGTGAGTATTTTTAGAGCCTCTGGTACTGTCTCTTTAAGAGCTGTCTGCTTGCAGACATAATTAGTTGTATGGGGGACTGTGTGCTTCTCTGAGTACCACTCGAGCTGCTGCCAATTCACTTCATTTTGCAGTCACTAGGAGTGCAAAGGAACCTATCTGAAAGATGTAACTGTTTGCCAGAAATTATTTAGAGTAATAATGAAATTACAGTTTGTCTAACCTGCTTCTTTGCAGTCAGAACTGTGTCTGCTAGTTCCCCATTCTAGTTTTGAACTGCTGAACTGGACCAATCAGTGTGGGGTAAGCTAGCTCTAAAATGGTGCCTTGGACGAATCAGAACTTGGACTCATAATCTGAGCCAGCCACAAGAGGATTGTATGGGCAGTGACTCTGGGAGATGTAGTTTAGACTTCAGTGCCTTTTTGGACCGACAGCAGCAGTCTATTGTGAGTGACAGCCAATCCAGTCAAGAACTGGGAGGAACTCAAAGGAAGTGCCCGGTTTTGTCGGTTGGAGTTTCAGTTGAGCTTTGGCAGTGAAGAAGGAAGGAGCCCTGTGCTTTTTCAGTGTGCAGTTTTAGTCAAAAAACGTGTGTAAGGCCCAGAGTTCCGGTCTGCAGCTTGTGTAACAGCTTGTTAGGACTGAATCCGTCCTGTGAAAAGAATCAAAGGATCTCTGAAGAGTAGAAACCAGGCTCACCCTGTAGAAGACTGGAGGAATTGCTGAAAATTGCACTCGGTCTGTCAGGAACTGAATCTGCTGTGTGTTCTCCCGGGTATTGCGCAGTAATTGCGATCGGGATACAGATGCAGCCTGCCTGGTATAGTGCTTTCTTTTATATGGATGTGTGAAGAGGTTTGTGTACCTCAAGTGAGCCCTGCTGACATTGAAGGACCCTATCTTATTTGGAGGTCGTGAGTACTAATTCAGAGGTCGCTCCTGTTGGATGCCACATTAAATCCAAATGGAATTACTGTACTGCTGACTGTTTAATTCTCCTTTTCTCTGTGTGAAAGGGCCCCTACCAGCTGCCACGGTTTGGACTAGCCACTAGGGCTTGGGTACCCAGGGACAGTAACTGATAGGGATAGGCCTGTGCACAGAGCCATAGGTAGATTATTAGAGTGATAAGCTAATTAACCAGATTTCCCCTGTCCTTGTTATATCCCCTAAATAAATCAGAGCTGCTTGTTTCAGCAAAGTTATACTGCCTGAGGTATTTGTCTATGTTAAAGTACTGTACTGTGATTGTTGCACTGTATCTCATTTCACAGGAGGTCCCAGTGCCGGAACCAGACCTGGGGGTAAGTGTATACTGTGAAGGTAATTCTGATATATTGTGTGGGCCACTAGTGGGAAGAAAGGGGGGTTGCAGTGTCCCAGAGGGCTGTGACCAAGTTAGTTTAACTATTGCAAACCCTGACCTCTGGGTGGAGGCACCCGCCATTGGATCCAGGCCCCTCAACCTGTTAGTGGCAAATCAGGCAGGGGTAGTAGCCCCTGGGATAGCGCCATCTAGGGGTTACACCAGTCAGTGTGTGTAGTACCTCGCCAGCACCCAAGTGGCCTAGAGGGTTTTGGGACTTTAACTTTTTTACATCCCAACATAATGTATGGAAAATAATAACAGTCACGGGGCATAATAAAACTGAAAAAAAAATAGCTAGAAATGATTTTTTCTGTAGTGCTCCACATTGTCAATGGGTATTCACAACAACTGGGTAATGTGCACCCCTACTAGGGGAAATGGCACAGCCCAAAGCTGTAGAATGCTGGATATATGAGGATTCTGAACTGCAGCAACTCTCCAGTTTAAGCTGTGCCATTGTATGGGCTTTGGGGCTGCAATTCTGCATAGTAGGTTGGAGCTACCTGGTGACAGGGAGCGCCTCCAAATTAAAATTGTGCCTGTTAAGATGTGGTTTTCAAATTGATTGACCTGCTCTCCCCATTTCCACTGCTTGTGCTTGGATTGGGGACCATATCTGCCTTTTAGTTCAGGGTGTGTTATTTTTAAGATCTTACTTCAAGGGGGCTCTTGCAGCAGGCAACACCGGTAGGACTAAGCCTCCAGGCGCTAGGAACACACAGAAAACTTATAGCTAGCAGTCTACAGCGGGGAACCACCCCTAACAGGGGCAGTGCTAGCTATCCAGCTGTCTGCAATAGTAACTGATACTAAAGGACACCTTGAAAGAAAGAAGATTACTATGGTGAGTAATTTTTTCTTCCCTCTGTCCTATGTGATCTTTTCAGTAACACTGGGCATCCTTTTGGCAACCCTTAATTCTGGCCTGTTGGGAACTTTTAAACATAACCAAAATCACATAAAAATATAACAGCAATATGTCTGCAGTATTACACCATAGTGGCCAAATTGCCACATCCCTCTCTCTCTTTAGATTGAATTTATGGGAACACACCCCTATCATATGGTAGAGTTCCCATAATTCTGTTTACTGTTCTATCTGGCAAGATAGGCCATCAGCGTTTGTGTTGGCTGACCCGTCTCGATGCGTGATTATCATGTCATAGGCCTGCAGGGCAATACCCCATCTGAGGAGCCATCCATTTGTTTTGCCCATCTGATTTAACCACACCAAGGGGTTGTGATTGGTCTGTACCTCAAAGTGCCTTCCATAGAGGTACAGCTCTAATTTCTTCAGGGCCCATACCAGCACAAGACATTCTTTTTCTACTGTGGAGTATGCCCGCTCCCAAGGAAGTAACTTCTTACTCAGGTACACTATTGGGTGGTCTTTTCCCTGATTCAATCCCTACATTCGAGGCATCAGTCTGTACTATAAACTGCCTAGTATAATCTGGACTGGCCAACACAGGGGCACTGCACAGTGCCTCTTTTAGCCGTGCGAATGCTCATTCACAGGCTGGCTCCCATTTTACCCTTTTGGGCTGTCTTTTCTTCAGCAAGCTAGATAGGGTAGCCGCCAGGGCACTGTAATTGGGCACAAACCTTCAGTAGTTCTCTACGGTCCCAAGGAAGCTCCCAACTTGCTTCTGGGTTTCTGGCATGGACCACGCCTCTATTGCCTCAGTCTTTGATTGATTAGGATGAAGCTCCCCTGCCTCACCATATGGCCTAGGTATGCCACCTCCGCCATAGCCACCTGACACTTTTCAGCCTTGGACAGTGAGCCCTTCCCTCTGTATCCTGCCTAACACTTCCTTCAGGTGGGACAGATGTTCCAGCTGGAACTTAAGATGGCGATATCATCCAGAAAAGCCACTGTGTACTCTTCAGTACCATGTAACACCTGGTTGACCAACCTTTGGAAGGTGGCAGGGGTGTTTATTCCAAAAGGCATTACCCGGAATTTGAATAATCCTATTAGAGTGATGAAGACCAACCATTCTCTAGTTAACTCAACCTGCCAGTACCCTTTCGTCAAGTCAGTTGTGATTAAGGTATGTCACCCCTCCCAACTTCTCCAGTAGTTTGTCCGTCCATGGCATTGAGTGGGTGTCAGACTTCGTGGCTGCGTTGAGTCCACGATAGTCCACACAAAAGTGACTAGAGCCATCCGGCTTGGGAATGAAGACTATGTGTGAGGGCCAGGGACTGTGGTATTTCTGGATTACCCCTAAATCCAGCATTTCCTCCACTTCAAACACCATGAAGTCTTGCTATATTATAACAATAGCAGTCAGCCACTGCAGCTGAACTGCCCCGGAGAGGAAGGAGTTAACTCCAGAAGATCTGGAGTTCTACAGCGCGAGGGCGCTGTGCCCAAAGCTCTATCTGGCAGTTTCAAATGAAACTGTCAGATTCTTTACTCTGCTTCACTGAACAGTCGCTCCGGAGATCAGCTCCTTTAGCTCGGTTCATTCTCGGTTCAAGAGAGTAGTTTCGGTTCATTTGAACCGCAAAAGTCATTATTTTACCGCATTTGGTTCTAAAGCTCTATCTGGTAACCGTAAGTACAAAATTTCAAGTCTGTGTGGAAAATTAATTATCGGTTCGGTTTTGAACCCGATCGCTATTTTCTGCCTTTTAAAACTGTACTGTGGGTTTTAGAGTGCGGTTCCGGTTCTTATCGGTTCTAAAAACCGAAATTATTACGGTTTTTCAAATACCTGTGACACGGTTAGGAACCGATAGGTGTCTTGCCTGGCACTGCCATCAAAAAGGCAAGTTTTTGGTTAGGCTGGCATTATGTCTGAGAAACCCAAAAGAAAACCGGGCCACTGGTTTCAACACTGTGATGTCTGTGGGGACGCCTTTGCCAAGGCTGACCCCACACCACTTGTGTCTATTGTCTGGGGCTGACCACCTCCTGTCAGACTGCCAGGTGTGTAAAATTTCCTGCAGCCACCCTGGAGAAGAGATTGGGCGGCTCAGGGAGCGAGAGGCCAAAAATCCGCTGACCCGGATGGCCAGCCGGTTCAGTACCCACTGGACCAGAGGAGTGCCCTCTGACCAGGGCGAGACTTCCTCGGGCAAAGGAAGACTGGTTCAGAGGAACCAGTCCCAAGTAAAAGACAAAGAAATCAGGAGGTTTGGAGTCCAGAATTGTGTCTCCAACTGCTGCAGAGATAGCTAAAGCCATTCAGATTGTCCAGTCACTGTCTCAGGGATCTGTAGAACCACCAACAGTTGGTAAAGGTTGGTTCGTTCAGTCCCAGTGGTTCAGGATTTTGAAGTTGAGGATTTTATGAACCACAGGAGGGAGGAGGAATTTGATCAATATATGTGTGGCTGGGAGGGTCTGGGCGTGCCCATTGAACCGGCATTTCTCCAGACAGACCTTTAGAATCTCCCCTACTCTGTCTGAGTCCCTTCTTTCTTTATTTTTTACAAAAGGTTGCAGAAACCCTCCAGCTTCCTTTAGAGGAGGCTGTGGATGAACAAGAGGAGCCTGATTATGTGGAAATGATGGATATTCCAGAGTCTAGGAGGTTGTCTATTCCTTTGCATAAGTCATTTAGGAAGCAAACAACAAAGATTTTAAAAATCCTCATTCTGTCCCTCCTGTAGATAAAAAAATGGACAGAAGGTATACTTTGTCGAGGCTCGGATACAGACTTCCTTATTGAGCAGTGT
This sequence comes from Neoceratodus forsteri, assembly GCA_016271365.2. Taxonomy (NCBI): domain Eukaryota; kingdom Metazoa; phylum Chordata; order Ceratodontiformes; family Ceratodontidae; genus Neoceratodus; species Neoceratodus forsteri. Next base: position 335,725,387 of record CM028129.1, on the reverse strand, counting down.
AGTCATGTGGGTGTGGTACAAGCTGCAGCCTGTGACAAGGCTAATATTCCTCCGGCCTCACATCCTCCTGACAAGGATTCTAGGAAGATTGATGCCATGCGAAGAAACAGTATATGGCAGCTTCTTTGGGACTCAGGCAGGCAAATTATATGGCTTATGTGGCTAGATATCAGAAATCTAGGTGGGACACAGTATTGTAGTTAGCCAAGCAGGCCCATGGCCAGCTGGCTAGTGAGTTGAACAGGTGGCTGCTGATGGCATTGAAGCCTCTAAAGTTCAATTTCATACTGCTGTTGATGTTAATGATGTTTCCTCCAGGGTCTATGGCCACTTCTGTAGCTTTCCATAGGTTGGCATAGCTCAGATGCACTAATCTGTCCCAAGATACTCAGTCAAAGGCTATGGATTTTCCTGTAGTGGGAAATTCTCTGTTTGGGGAGCAAACAGAAAATTATATGAAAAAGATGGATGAATACAGAACTACCTACAAAAGTGCCCAGGCTAAGGACAAGCATGCCATGCCACAAAGGCATGCTCCCAGAGGTAGGGGCAGACCCTTTTCCAGGCCTTTTTACCAATTTCAAGCCTCCTCTGCTGTCTCGTAGAGGGGTTTCTTCAGAGGCAGGGGTAGACGTGGCGCAAGTAGACCGTCTCCCTCCCCTCAGCCTAAGGCTGCTGCTAAGCAGGCACCCTGATGGGGTGCCCAGGGCCGATTCTCCTGTACCAGTGGGGGCAGGTTGGCTATTTCAGCCAGAGCTGGCTGTCCCTAACCCAGGACAGATGGGTTCTGGAGTAATAGGCCAGGGTCTAATTCTCAGCTTCAAATATTTTCCAAAGATGAGAGCCAGGCATTTCCACCTGCAAATCCTTCAGAAGCCCTTGCTTTGGAAGCAGAGGTTTCTTCTCTTCTGGTCTGCAAAGCAGTGGAAGGGTTCCTCCTTGCCATCAGGGCAAGGGCTTTATTCAAGATACTTTCTTACCCCAAAAAGACAGGAGAATGGCGGCCCATTCTGGATTTAAGATACTTGAACAAGCATCTGTTGAAACCAAAGTTCAAAATGTTAACTCTGGCAATGATATTGCCTTCCTAAAACCAGGGGACTGGCTAGCTTCCCTGGACCTCAAGGATGCCTATTTTCATGTTCTGATCAGGCCTTCCCACAAAGTACCTCAGGTTCGAACTGCCCTCAGGCCACTACCAGTTCAGGGCAATGCCCTTCGCCTTACTCTGTGCCAAGGGTATTCACAAAATGTCTCGCTGTAGTAGTGGCTCATTTAAGAAGGCAAGGGGTTGCTGTGTTTCCCTACCTGGACGACTGGCTCATTGTGGGTCAGTCTCAGGTCAGGTAATCCACTTGCAAGTCACCCAGCAGATTCTCACTTCTCTGATTCCTGCTAAACTTACCAAAGTCAGTTCTGGAACCAGTTCAGGCCCTAACTTTCATAGGCGCAGAATTGAACACAAGGTTAGCCAGGGCCTTTCTTCCCTCGGAAAGGGTGGACAGACTCATCGCCCTGGCATCCTCCTTTACTCCTCAGTGGTCTCTCCACCAGCAAGGCATTTTCTGCAACTCCTCGGCACATGGCTGCTTCCACAGCTGTTGTGCAGGGAGCAAGATTCCAGATGAGGGACATTCAGTTCCATTTGAGGGCCTATTGGTCTCAGAGGAAGGACCCCTTACCAAATTGGTCCCAGTTACTCAAACCCTGATCCTGGCCTTACACTGGTGGCAGGATCAAAGCAATCTGAAACAAGGGGTTCCCTTCATTCCCATTTCTCCCTCCCTCACCCTCACCACGGATGCCTCCCTGTTAGGGTGGGGGGCTCACCTGGGCGACCTTACCACTCAGGGAGTGTGGTCTCCTCAAGAATCTCTGCTCCACATCAATCTTCTGGAACTCAGAGCTGTCTTTTTAGCTCTTTGGGTCTTTTCAGATTCTGTCCAGAACAAAGTGGTTCAAGTCAGGACAGACAATACCACCACAATGTGGTACATCAACAAGCAAGGGGGCACTCGGTCTTCAGCCTTGTGCACCGAAGCAATGAAGTTGTGGTCTCTGGCTTATTCCCTGAACACCTCCCTGATAGCGGTTCATCTCCCAGGGAAGGACAATGCTGGCGGACGCCCTCAGCAGAATTTCTCAGGGCCATCACAGATGGGCTCTGAATCCACAAGTACTGGGGTCTGTCTTTGCCAGTTGGGGCACTCCTCAGATAGATCTTTTGCGCCCCAGACAACCACCAACTTCCTCTTTTTGCTGCAGGCCTCCAGTACTGGGCTCAGTCCTCTGGATGCCTTTCTGTTGGATTGAAGGGAAGTTCCTGTATGCCTTCCCCCTTTCCTCTCCTTTTCAGGGTACTAGTGAAATCAGATCTCAACCTTGCAGAGTGATTCTGATTGCCCCAGATTGGCCAGACAGCCCTGGTACCCTCTGCTCCTGTCCTGGCAGTCCACCCTGCCCTGAGCCTGCCCAGAGTTCTCGACTTACTGGCCTGTGCACAGGGAGTGTGGTATCCGGACCTCAAGTCCCTCCACCTCAAGGCTTGGCTCTTGAGGGCTAGAATTGTTGATTTACACTTTCTCAAGGTGTTATGGATATTTTAAAGGCTTCAAGGAAGCCTTCCACTAGGGCCACTTATAATTCTAAGTGGAAGAGGTTTTCCATCTGGTGCTCTGAGAGGCAGATTACCCCAGAATCTGCTGATCTTCCCATTCTTTGGACTATTTGGTCCATCTGAATTCCTTAGGCCTTAGACCAGCTACCCTGAAGGTTCATCTGGCAGCTGTCTCTGCTTTTGTGTCAGCAGGGAAGCCTGCCTCCCTTTCTTCTCACCCTGTGTTCTCCAAGTTTTTAAAGGTTACTTCACACTAACCCTCCCTTTGGGAACCAGCTCCGCCTGGGACCTGAATATTGCATTGCTCCAGTTAATGCAACCCCCTTTGAGCCTCTGTCTTCAGCAGAACTCAAGTATTTAACTTGGAAAACCGTTTTTCTAGTAGCTATCACCTCTGCCAGACGCATAAGTGAGTTACAGGCCCTGTCAGTGGAAGAAGATTTTATCTCTTTCCACAGAGATAAGGTAGTCCTTAGGACTAATAGAAAGTTTTTGCCTAAGGTGGTTTCTGATTTCCACCTGAATCAATCTATCTCCTCCCAGTATTTTCACTGAGCATTCTTCCTCAGGTGAGAGGAGACTGCACAGCTTGGATGTCAAGGGCATTAAGTTACTATCTAGAGGGCACCAGAGGTCATAGGTTCGAATCCCTCCAACTGTTTCTTACCTATGGCGAGGTTGGCAAAGGGAAACCTGCCACTAAGAGAACAATTGCAAGGTGGATTGTCTCTTGTATCCAATTTTGTTATCAGAAACTGGTAGAGTACCCCCTCAGGATTGAGGGCCCTCCACCAGGGGTACAGCTGCGTCTCTAGCGGCTGCTAGAGACATTCTATTCTGGAGATTTGTCAAGCTGCTACCTGGAAGGCGGTTCACACCTTTACAAGCATTATTCCTGGATGTCCAGTCCAGGAGAGATGCTGTTTGGCACAGCTGTGCTTCAGAGCCTATTTCTAAGTAGGTTCTGACCCTCCTCCATGGAGGTACTGCTGTGTAATCTCTATTGTTATAATATAGCAAGACTTCATGGTGTTTGAAGAAAAAATTACTCACCTTAGTAATTGCTTTTCTTCTCATGAAGTCTTGCTATATTACTAACCACCCTCCCTCCTGCCCCTCAGAACTTCTACTTGGGTAGAGGTGGCAAATTGGTGCAAGCACTGTGTCATGCCATTTAGTTTTCCCTAACCCTGTTTTCCTTTGGGTTAGGGATCTAGATAGTTCATTTAGGTTATTTTTATTGCCCCCTTCTTGGACTTGAGTCTTGGGGAAGGGGTTCATATGTGCTTGTCAGGGTGGTAAAACGAACCATAATACCATCAACCTTTGTTATTATGGTTCTGGGTGTTTCTTTGTTGTTTATATTGTTGTTATTACTACTAGTAGGTTAGCCATAGGCTAGTGTAGTTTTTCACACACTGATTTTTCAAGTCCTTTGATGTTGGCTTGTAAAGATCTGACAGTTTCATTTTGAAACTGCCAGATAGAGCTTTGGGCACAGCGCCCTCGCGCTGTAGAACTCCAGATCTTCTGGAGTTAACTCCTTCCTCTCCGGGGCAGTTCAGCTGCAGTGGCTGACTGCTATTGTTATAATATAGCAAGACTCCATGAGAAGAAAAGCAATTACTAAGGTGAGTAATTTTTTCTTCCCTTCTAATGTCTTTTAGGATGGCCTCAGACACCCGGTAGGCTGTCCGCTGTATGGGCGCTTACATCCCCATGTCTACATTGTGTGTCGCTAAGGGGGTTCATCCAGGCTTGGCTGTAAACAAAGGGGCAAAGTCCTCTAAAACCTCCCTCACTATCTGGGATTGTTCTGGGGTCAGCTGGGGCGACAGTCTGATTGCCTCCACAGATGACTCCTGCTTGCTTTCCGCTAGCAAGTCCAGGAGGGGGTCTTCTTCATCCGTCCCCTTCCCAGGACTACACACTGCAAATACCATGTCTGCCCTATTTGCATATGGCTTTATCATGTTGACATAATACATCCTATGGGTATGTCTCCTGACAGGCAGTTCCACAATATAACTTACATCACTGACCTGTCGGACTCCCTTATATGGTCCCACCCACTAAGCCTGCAGCTTGTCCTCCTGGACCGGAATTAGGACCATGACTTCCTGACCTGCACTCTACAAGCGAGCTCTGGCTCCACGGTCGTACCAGACTTTTTGCATTTGCTGGACAGCTGACAGGTTGCGTTAGGCCACTCCCATAAACTCCTTCAACTTCTCCCTAAACGTAAGGACATACTCCACAATGGGAGTTCCCTGGGTTGTGTGCTGTTCTTCCTAGTCTTCCCAGATCAAGTCTAGGGGCTCATGCACCCTACGACTGTATAAGAGTTCGAAGGGGGAGAACTCTATTGAATCTCAGAGCACCTCCCCGTATGCAAACAACAGGTGGTGAAGGTATTTCTCCCAGTCCCTCCCGTGCTGTTCAGCAAATGCCCGGAGCATAGACTTCAGGGTACCATTAAATCTTTCCACAAGCCCGTTGGCTTGTGAGTGATACAGTGCCGTGCATCTCTGCACCACCCCACACTTCTTCCACAAACATTTCATCAGGTTCAACATGAAGGAACCCCCTCGATCGGTGATAACCTCCTGCGGACACCCAGCATGAGAGAAAATCCCAAGTAAGGCATCTGCCACTTTGTCTGTCCTCAGTGAGGATAGGGCGACTGTCTCTGGGTACTGGGTGACATAGTCCACCACAGTCAGGATGAATCTCTTCCCTGAGGAGCTGGAGATGTTTAAAGGCCCCACAATATCCATTCCCACCCTCTGGAATGGCTCCTCCACTATGGGCAATGGAATCAGGGCGGCTTGGGTTTTCTTGCCCGCCTTCCCTATTTCTTGGCACCGGTGACAAGACCTGCAATACTCCTTCACCTGCTGGGTGAAGTTGGGCCAGTAGAAATTCTGGACCAACCGCGGTGTAGTGCGTGTGATTCCCAGATGATCAGACAAGGGAATATCATGTGCAAACTTGAGCAACTGCTCACAATACCCCTGGGAACAACAAGCTGCCTGCCTAGTGCCCCTCCCTCTGTCTGCACAGCCTGAGTATACATCAGTCCATTTTCCCAATAAACCTTATGTCTGCTGTCACCTCCCTGTGCTCCGTTAGAGTCTGCCCAAGCCCTCAGCTTCCCTAGACTAGGGTCACTTCTCTGAGCAGCTGCAAACTCCTCACACATTCCCAAGGCATGGGACAGGTCCCCTTCTGTCTCTAAACTAGGGTCCCTAGTACTAGCATCAGGGCACTCAGGATCACTGTCATTCCTAACCCTCTGACAATGGTTCACCCTTCCCTCCTCGGAGCAACCCTTTGTAGCTGTGTGGTTAACTGCTACTGGGGAAATTTCTCCCCCCTTTTCATTAGTCTCCATATCAGGAGACAGACTGGGGAACCAGCCCTCCCAGTGGTTTCCACAATGGCTTCTGTGGGGTTCAGGGAACTACAATTTTTCCTTGCCGCTTGGCTACGGGTAACTGCACACACCATCCTGTTTGAGATTGTTGCCCAGGATGAAGTCCACTACTAATGTTTTGGCTACAGCCACCTGTTGCACAGTTTCCCTTGTTTCACCCCAGTCTAGGAGAACACTAGTTAGAGGCAATGTTTTCTCCTCACCAGTAAAGTCCTGTACGGACGTATTTATTGGGGATAAGCTGACCAGGCTGTACTAGATTCCCTTTTACCAATGTCAGGGATGCCCCTGTGCCCCTTAACCCCTGTGTCTGTACACCATTCACCATGACTGGGTGCCTGTTTCCTCATGTTCACAGGCATGCTTCCAGGGACACACAAACAACCCACTTCTTTCCTAGCACCACCTTGCGTGTTGCTCATCCGTTTGGGACAATGTCTGGCAACATGCCCAGCTTCTTTACACAACCAACATTCTTTTTTTTTCGCAGCGAAATCTTTTCTCTGAAACCTGGGGCTAACTTGTTTTGGTTGAGGCAGTGAGGGTTTTAGCTGCCCTGAAGGTGTGCTTTTCCCTTTCTGCGCTGCCACGCCTACCCCATTTGCTGTCAGAGCAGGTCTGCTCTTGGCATAGCGATCCGAGAGTTCAGCAGCTTCTTGCACTGTTTTGGGATCTCAGTCCTCCAGCCAGGCTTTCAGCTCTGCTGGGCATGCCCAAAAAAACTGTTCTAACAGACTCACATTTTCAATTTTATCTACAGAGTTTGCTTCAATTCCTTCCCACCAATGTTTTAAAAACTGGCGTTTTGTTTCTAGCTCCTTGTAGCTCATATCAGGGCTTCTCCTGAGCTTACGGAATTTAGCAGCATTGTATGATTCAGCAGTTAATTCACATTTTTTTAACAGTGCAGCTTTAAGTTTGCTGTAATCATTACTGTCCTCATTGTCCATTTGACCCAATGCATCCTGAGCTTTCCTGGTAAGTAGCGGGGATAGCTGGAAGCTTCAGGACTCCCTTGGAATTTTAGCCTGAATACAAACTTTTTCAAAAGAATTTAAAAAGGTATCCATATCTTCCCCCTCTTTAAATTCGGCTATCAATTTGGAATTCAACTTGTAACCCAGTCCTGTAGTCCCAGTTAAAACCAAGCTAATTATCTGCTCTGTTGCTGATGGTTGGAGTCGTAGCTTCTCCAGTTTATGCTGCCTCTGGTGCTCACGCTCCTCATGGTCTGCCTCTCGCTGTTCTTGCTCCCTCTTCTCCTCTGCAGCTTGCTGTTCTCACTCCCTCTTCTTGTCTGCAGCTCGCTGTTCTCGCTCTGCCTCTCGGCGTTCTCGCTCAACCTCCCTCTGGAACTCCAGCTCCATTCTGCGCAACTCAGTTTGCAGCCTGAGTACTTCTGGATCCAGAATACTGGTGACCATCTCCTTACTGCTGTGGCCTTTCACTGGCACTGGCCCTGCTGCCCTCCTCATCCGATCTGGACACTGCACTGGCTGCTAGTCCTTCCACACTCAAGGTTCAGTCCCTTACAGTCACTGTCTGTGGCTCGATGCTCTGGGTATCTGCTACCATCAGGGCATCCACGAGGTTCTGCTTGGTGGCTTTCACCTCGTACAGGACTCCTCTGTCCCTGCACAACTGCTTTAAGTAGTCTACAGTGTGCCCGCTGTAGTTGGAAACCATCTTCTTCCCTAACTACGGCTACTTTAACTTGCACTTTAGAAAAGAAAATAAAACAGGTAGGAACTGGACTGTAAGCCAAGTGATATAGTTATGTTTCCTTTTTAAAAATAAATCACTGCTTTTTTTTCTTTGCAAGTGAGCTGTACAGTATCAAGCTGACACACTGAACAATAAAAGCTTGCAATACCAAAATTATGCACACCGCTGCCAACCAATCTGTCACAGCCCCACTCAGCAGGTTAGGCCCTCTGCTCCCACAGTGCCAACCTCTAAGTGCAGTATTGTGAACAGGTAACAGAAACAGGGTAACCCTCCTGTCTGTTTTGTGGGTTCAAATCAATCTTTGGTCCCAAGTTCTGGAGGGATTCAAACTGTGAACCTCTTGCTAGTGTACCCAAATGTACAGGCTCAGATAATTCTGCTCTTCAGGGAAATGCCAGATATCTTTCGCCTACGGGCACCTAACCAGGTGTACAAAATGAACCCTTAAAAAACTCTATGAAATACCTCAGATAAACTCTTACCTTTTTCCCAGTTTGGTAAACCAGTAAGCTTATGCTTAGTGTCAACTTTAACCATATATGCTTCACTTGTCAAAGAAAGAATTTCGAAGGCACACCAAACAGTCTCTTTGAAATAGAGGTTTACTTCAAAATAGATAAGTATGTAAAATGTAAATACAGAACAATATATCACAACGCATACTATCACATAAAAGAATAAGATTTAAAAAGTGCAAATTCCAGACAATTAGACTTATCTATCTAATGTATATCTTCTAACAGTGCTAGAGTAGATATTTCAAACAACATGAAGTCTTGCTATATTATGACATATGCAGTATAACCCCAGGTTAGAACTGCTCTGGAGGTGAAAGAGTTAACTTTCCATGCAGGGCATGGAATCTTGAGCGTGAGCTCGGTTGAACACTCTGTCTGTTGTAGCTCAAACTTAAACTGTCAGATTCTTTACTCCGCCTCACTGAACAGTCGCTCCGGAGATTCCTCCTGCTGCTCGGTTCGTTTGTCAGTTTTAAAGTGTAATTCTCGGTTTATTTTACTGAAATTTAACCGCAATCGTCAGTTCAAGCTCTGTCTGTGGTATTGTAAGTAATAGATAGGCTTTTCTTTATTTTCTTCTGTGTGGAACTTGTAAACATCTTTTCGATTCGGTCTGAACCGATCAGGTTGGGTTTAAAATTACTTTCTAGTCCTTTAGAGTGCGGTTCCCGGTTCTTATCGGTTTTAAAAAAATGGATTTTATTACTTTTTTTCCACGACCCGTGACACGGTTGAGAACTGATAGGAGAGTCTTGCTTGGCGGATTGCCATTAACGGGCAAGTTTTGGTTAGGCTGGCACTATGTCTGAGAAACCCAAAAGAAAAACCGGACCCACTGGGTTTCAGCACTGTGGCCTCTGTGGGGAAGCCTTTGCTAAGGCTGACCCACACACCACTTGTGTATATTGTCTGGGGTTTTATCACCTCAATGCAGACTGCCAGATTTGTAAGAATTTTCCTGCTGCCACCATGGAAAAGAGAGTTGGTAGGCTCAGGGAAAGGGAGGCCAAAAAGTCTGCTGACCCGGATGGCCAGCCCGGTTCGGTTCCAACCGAACATGAGGGAGTGCCCTCTGACCAGGGCGATACTTCCTCGGGCAAACGAAGAGCCAGCTCTGAGGAGCCGGTTCCAACTAAAAGGACTAGAGAGTCAGCTAGTTTGGGGCCAAAAGTTCTTTCTCCAACTGCTGAGGAAATAGCCAAAGCTATTCAAATTGTCCAGTCTCTTTCCCCGGTTCCATCCGAACCGACACCATTAGGGAAGCGGTCGGTTCGGATGGTTCCTCCGGTTCAAGATTATGATTTTTGAGGATTTTTATGAACTGGAGGAAGGGGAGGAGGGGTATGAGGAGAGTGAGTGTAATTTTGAAAGTCTGGATGTGCCCATTGAACCGGACATCTCTCCAGACAGACCCTCAGGGGTTTCCCCTCCCAGGCTATCTGAGTCCCCTTCTCATTTTTTGCTTTACAAGAAAGTTGCTGAGACTCTGCAACTCCCTGTTGAGGAAGCTGTTGATGATCAAGAAGAGCCTGATTTTGTGGAAATGATGGATATTCCAGAGTCCGAGACTGTCTATTCCCTTGCACAAATCTTTTAGGAAACAGACAGTAAAAATTCTAAAACTCCTCATTCTTCCTCCCTGTGGATAAAGAATGGACAAGAGGTATGCTTTATCAGGCTCTGATCACGAGTTCCTCTCCCAGCAATGCAGCCATGTGGGGTAGTGCAGGCTGCAGCCTGTGACAAGGCTAATATTCCTCTAGCCTCTCACCCTCCTGAAAAGGATTCCAGGAGGATGGATGCCATGGCAAAGAAACAGTACATGGCAGCATCTTTGGGACTCAGACAGGCAAATTATATGGCTTATGCAGCTAGGTACCAGAAGTCCAGATGGGATACTGTCCTGGCCCTAGCAAAACAGGCCCCTGACCAGCTTGCCAGGGAGCTGGAGCAGGTGGCTGCGGATGGTATTGAGGCATCCAAGGTGCAATTTCATGCTGCAGTAGACTCTCATGATGTTTCATCAAGAGTCATGGCTACGTTTGTGTCTCTTCTCAGAATGGCCTGGCTCAGATGTACTGCCCTGTCACAGGATACTCAGTCTAAGGCTATGGATTTTCCTGTTGTGGGCAATTCTCTGTTTGGGGAGCAGACAGAGAGTTATATGAAGATATAGGACCACCTATAGGAGTGCACAGGCCAAAGAAAGGCAAGATACTCCTCAAAGGCAGCATGTCAGGGGCAGGGGCAGGCCTTTTCATAGGCCTTTTTACTAAGCCCAGGCCTCCTCTTCTGCTTATGCCCAGAGGGGATTCTTTAGAGGAAGGGGCAAAAGGGGTTCTAGTAAGCCTGCTTCTACCCATCAACCCAAAGCCCCTGCAAAACAGGCTCCCTGATGGGGTAGCCAGGGCCGATTCTCCACTACCGGTAGGGGGCAGGCTGGCTTACTTTGTCCAGGACTGGAAGTCCTTAACATCAGACAAGTGGGTCCTGGAAGTAGTAAGCCAGGGACTGGTTCTCAGTTTCAAAAAATTTCCGAAGATGAGAGCCAGGTCTTTTCCACCTGCAAACCCATCAGAGGCACTTGCCCTGGAAACAGAAGTTTCTTCTCTCCTGGCTCTCAGAGCTGTGGAAAGGGTTCCAACCATACACCAGGGCAAAAGTTTGTACTCCGGTACTTCCTTACCCCAAAAAAGACAGGAGAATGGCCGCCATCCTGGATCTCAGGTATCTAAACAAGCACCTTTTAAAACCAAAGTTCAGAATGGTGACTCTGGGGATTATTTCACCTTCTCTAAGGCCAGGGGACTGGCTAGCCTCCCTGGACCTCAAGGATGCCTACTTCCATGTTCTCATCAGAAGCTCCCATCGAAAGTACCTCAGATTCGAACTGCCCTCAGGCCATTACCAGTTCAGAGCAATGCCCTTCGGCCTCACCTGGGCCCGAGGGTGTTCACAAAATGCCTGGCAGTAGCAGTTGCTCATTTAAGAAGGCAAAAGATTGCCATCTTTCCTTATCTGGACGACTGGCTCATTGTAGGCCAGTCTCCAGAACAGGTCAAACTACACTTACAAGTAACTCAGCAACTGCTTACATCTCTAGGTTTCCTTCTCAGTCTTCCAAAGTCAGTTCTGGAGCCTGTCCAGCTTCTCACCTTCATAGGCGCAGAACTGAACACAAAAAGCCAGAGCCTTCCTCCCTCTGGAAAGAGCAAGGACCTTGGTCTCTGGCTTTCTTTTTTTCACCCTGCAGGTCTCTCGACCAGCAAGGCATTTTCTTCAGCTCCTGGGGCACATAGCTGCTTCTACAGCAGTAGTGCAGGGAGCAAGATTTCAGATGAGGACATCCAGTTCCATTTGAGAACCTTTTGGTCTCAGGACAGATCCTCTAACCAAATTGATTCCAGTGACTGAACCCTGATCCAGGCCTCCAGTGGTGGCAGGATCAGAACAATCTGAGACAGGGGTTCCTTCCTCCCCAGTCTCATTCCTTGACCACTTACTACCGATGCATCCCTCTTGGGGTGGGGAGCTCACATGGGCGACCTTTCCACCCAAGGGCTGTGGTCCCCTCAGGAATCTCTGCTCCACATCGATTTGTTGGAGCTCAGAGCAGTTTTTCTAGCACTCCAGGTTTTTTCCACATCTGTTCAGAACAAGGTTGTTCAGATCAGAACAGACAATACCACTACAATGTGGTACATCAACAAGCAAGGGGGCACTCGGTCTACGGCCTTGTGCACTGAAGCAATGAAGTTGTGGTCTCTGGCTTATTCTCTGAATGCCTCCCTTACGGCAGTTCACCTCCCAGGAAAGGACAATGTCCTAGCGGATGCTCTCAGAAGGATTTCCCAGGGCCATCACGAATGGGCACTGGACCCCCTAGTACTGGAGGTAGTATTTGCCAGATGGGGCACCCTGCAAATAGATCTCTTTGCAGCCCCAGACAATCACCAACTTCCCCTTTTTTGCTGCAGGCCCCCAGTGTTGGGCTCAGTCCCTCTGGATGCCTTCCTCCTCAGTTGGGAAGGGAAGTTCCTCTATGCTTTTCCCCTTCCCCTTCTTTTCAAGGTGCTAGTCAGAATCAGATCTCAGTCCTGCAAGATGATTCTGATTGCTCCAGATGGGCCAGGCAGCCCTGGTACCCTCCTCATGTCCTTAGCAGTCCACCTTCCCTGTGTCTTCCCAGGAATCACAACCTGTTAACCTGTGCCCAGGGAGAGTTTGGTATCCGAACCTCAAATCTCTCAATCTCAAGGCATGGCTCTTGAAGAGTTAGAGTTTGCTGACCTACACCTTTCCCAAGGTGTATTGGATATATTGAAGGCCTCTAGGAAGCCTTCCACCAGGCTACTTATAATTCAAAATGGAAGAAATTTTCCATTTGGTGTGCTAGTAAACATATTTCCCAGAATCTGCTGGCGTGTCTCGATCCTGGATTATTTGGTGCATTTGAATTCCTTGGGGCTGAGACCAGCTACCCTAGCGTGCACTTGGCAGCTGTTCTGCCTTCTTATCAACAGGTAAGCCCTCTTCATTTCAGCTCACTCTGTGTTCTCCAAGTTTTTAAAGGGTTGCTTCACACCAACCCCTGTTCAGGGACCCTGCCCTGCTTGGGATCTTAATATTTGTATTGCTCAGCTTATACAGCCCCTTTGAGCCATTGTCTTCAGCAGAGCTTAAGTACTTGACTTGGAAAACTGTGTTTCTGGTAGCCATCACCTCTGCCAGGCGCATAAGTGAGCTACAAGCATTGTCAGTGGAGCCTGATTTTATCTCCTTTCATAGAGATAAGGTGGTCCTCAAGACTAACAGGAAGTTTTTGCCTAAGGTGGTTTCAGACCTCCACCTTAATCAATCCATGTCTCTTCCTGTGTACTTCACTGACCATTCCTCTTCTGGTGAGAGGAGATTGCACAGTTTAGATGTCAAAAGAGCCCTTAGTTACTATATAGAACGTACCAAGGGTCACAGGTTTGAATCCCTCCAATTGTTCCTCACTTATGGTGAGGTTGTAAAGGGAAACCTGCCACTAAAAGATCCATTGCCAGGTGGATTGTCTCTTGTATCCAATTCTGCTATGAAAAACTGGGTAAGGTTCCTCCCTCAGGCCTGAGGGCTCACTCTACCAGAGGTACAGATGCGTCTCTGGCTGCTGCCAGGGACATTCCTATCCTAGAGATATGTCAAGCAGCTACCTGGAAAACAGTTCACACTTTTACTAAGCATTACTCCCTGGATATCCAGGCTAGGAGTGATGTTCGATTTGGCATAGCTGTGCTTCAGAGCCTATTTCCCAAGTAGGTTCTGTCCCTCCTCCATGGAGGTACTGCTGTGTAGTCTGCCTATGTCATAATATAGCAAGACTTCATGTTGTTTGAAGAAAAAATTACTCACCTTAGTAATGTTGTTTCTTCTAATGGAGTCTTGCTATATTATGACCTCCCCCCAGCCTGCCCCTCTCAGAACCTCTATTTTTGGGATCTGGGTGGGCAGTGAAATGTTGGCACTTCATAGATGCCCACTTTATTTTCACCCTTTCTTAGGGTGCTTAGGTGTTATGCTTATTTTTTCTCTCTTGATTCCCCTGACTTGAGTCTTTGTTTTGGGATCAAGAGTAAAAATGTGTTTTTGTAGTTAGTAGCCAGTGGGCTATTGTAGGTTTACGGCTTCCACACAGAACCTTAGTGAGTTTTTGCTCGTAAAGATCTGACAGTTTAAGTTTGAGCTACAACAGACAGAATGTTAAACCGAGCTCGTGCTCAAGATTCCATGCCCTGCATGGAAAGTTAACTCTTTCACCTCCGGAGCAGTTCTAACCTGGGGTTATACTGCATATGTCATAATATAGCAAGACTCCATTAGAAGAAACAACATTACTAAGGTGAGTAATTTTTTCTTCTTCTTCAGAGTCCAAACATGTATGTCTCTAAAGGTCAGTCACAGCATAAGTAAAAAAACTGTCTTGAACCTGCCTTCTCCATTATGTCACCCAGCTCCTCCTCTGTTTATTAAAAAATATACAACCAGGATGTCTTATCAACAGGAGGTAAATTAAATAAGGTGACATCAGCAAAACTAATTTCCCCATATGACTTCCCAATCAAGTCTGATTTTTCAGTTCTTTCTTTCATCCATGAGCAGCATCCTGCTTTTCAAAGACATCAAAGAACATTTATAACTTGGCACCAAAGTGACATAACCTGTTTTCTTTCTCTAAACATCATAAAAGTTTATGATCTCTATCTTGACAGCTGGCAGCTACAATTAAACCAGATAAACAGGAGATCCTTAATTTATGTATCTTCTAGTCTTTAATTATCTCCTGGCTTTCAGGTTAACATCTTGTAGCTGAAACCTTTGGGGGGGGGTTATCCCAGGAGCACAGGATTTTTCATGACAGACAATCACACTACATTTTTATTTTACAAAAATCATACAGTGATCAGAACCAGCTATCCAAGTGTCACAGTAAGTGCAAACAGTGTAGGGATTTGTATGCTGAATAGGGGCTACTGTGAAAGTGTTTGTTGCACATTGTCTATGCCACTAGAGGGGAAAGGTGGGGGGTTACAGTGTCCCGGAGGGCTGTACCCAGGTTAGCCTTGCTGCTAATAGCCCTGTCCTCCGGGTGGAGTCTTCTGTTTCAGGACCCAGGCCCCTTAACCTCACACTTAAAAACTGTGGTAAAATGGTGGCGCTCACTATGCCCAAGTTTAAACTTGCTCCCCACAAGCTGCTAGTGCACCATATGGTGGGGTGGAGTGAGGCAGAGGGGTGGACCCCCAGCAAGCTCTGCTATTAATGGATGTCCTCTTGAGGACCGATAATGCCACTACTGTGGAAGTGGTCGAACAAATTAAGTGTTTGGGGAAGACTGAAGTAAGGGGAAGGGATTCCGACCTGTTTGATCAAAGTGTGGTGGCCCTACTCTCCTGCAGCCTGCCCATTGAACCAGAGAAGGTACTCCCTGTCATTTTGCCTGAAGGGTCTCAAAAGGGGTGGAGGGTCATTTACATAGCGATCTGGCTGATCCTGGAGGGCTGCATAGAGGGGTTCAAAGACAAGCTGTTTAAATTGTTAGCCTCTGAGGGGCGCTCTGCTACAGAGCTAGTGAAAATGTTAGACCTTTCTGAGGATATCACTCCTGTGCAGTCCCCCATAGTCTCTCCCGCCACCCCTAAAGTTGCTTCCCCCATAGTGATACCTACTGTACATTTGGACTCATACTGCAGACTTAGGCTCTTTTTGGGCACGGTCCCGGTGCCCATGGGGTAGGACGATATGGAAACGTGGATGGACTATGCCATCCCATTGGTCCAGGAGTGGCAGTGTGCTGAGGGGAAAAAGAGGAAGAGGCTGATGGAAAGTTTGAGGGGCCCTGCACTGGAGGCCATTGGCTTCCTGTGATCCACCAGCCCAGAGGCCACAGCTGCTGAGTACCTCTCTGCTGTGGAGGGGGTATTTGGTAGCACCGAGTCGGGAGATGACCTGATGTGGAAGTTTAAATCTGCAAAACAGTGGAAGAATGAAAAATTGTCAGTGTTTATTACTCGAATTGAGTGAGCTTTGCTACAGGCCCACCGGAAAGGAGGGGTGCCCGCCAGTAAATTGAACAAGGTCAGGCTAGATCACATCTTAAGGTCAGCAAGGTACTCTAACATGATGTTGTTGAAGCTTAAACTGCAAAACAGAAGGGGCTATTCCACCCAATATTGTGACCTAATGAAAGAGATCTGTGAGATTGAGAATGACGAAGAGGGATGGGAGCCCAATGCTGGGGCTGCCCACGCTTGCCAGCCCCTGAGAGAGGCAAGGAGGCCAAACTGCAACAGATGAGGGAACCAATCAAGGAGTTAGCTGAGTTGAGAGTCAGTCAGCAAGCTGCTGAAGCAGCTAAAGATGCTAATTCTGGTCCAGCTCCCCCCCACCTGAGACAAAGAGGGAAATCCTGCTGGGAGGGGTGGAGGTACACATTTTTTCTTCTGAAACTCGGCCTGAAGACAGCCTGTGGGAAGAGGTGCAAGAGCTGAGAGCTGTGGTGGAAGACCTATTCTGACTCCGAGCTACCTGAGACCCTGATCCTTGGGGGAACTCAGAAAGTCAAAAGAGCAAACCCTTGACCGGAGAGAGACCCTGAGACTCCCCCACTATGTTCAAGCAGGGGAACAGCTCCTCTTCCCCCAGAGACTCTAAAGAACCTGTTTGCTGTTACCACTGCGGAGCAGATATGCACACCTGCTGCATCTGCCGTTCGCCTGAGAATGTGAGAAAAGTTACTACTAGGCTGCTGGCATTGATTCGAAGGCGCAACATACGGCCACAAGGTGGGGCTGCCCGGAAAAGCTACAGTATGCATCCAAGGCAGCTGTAAAGCCGGCGTCCAAGTCCAAGTCACCTGAGTGGTCCGAGGTGATGGTCCCTTCCATGAAAACTACCGTGATGGTGAACGGTGTGTCTGCCCGGGCTGTGCTTGACAGTGGATCTCAAGTAACCATAGTATTTCAAGATTGGTACCAGAAGCATCTGCCTGACGTGCCCCTACAACCCTTGGAAGGTTTGCACGTGTGGGGGTTGAGTGAGAAATCCTATCTGTACTCTGTGTATATCCAATCTGGCTGTCATTCCCTACCACCGTGGCTGCGGTAGATGAACAAGTTGAGACACTTGCCCTAGTATGTCCCCCCACCGGACTGTATGATGGAGTTCCCCTGTTAATTGGAACAAACACCCTCATGTTTGGAAGACTAGCACAACTCTGCCATGAGAAACAAGGGCAAAGGACTGGATGGACCCTAAGAAATCCAGCATTAATCAAAAGGGCTTATGACTTGCAACAGAAGCCTGATGAAGTGGACCGAGATGAGCCAGTGGGAATAGTGTGGAAAAAGGATCCTAACTCTTTGGTGTTGGCCCCCAACGGCCAGTGTATGATCCATGGGAAGTCCGCCTAAGGAGAGATGTAAATAATAAAATATTGATGATAGACACCCCTGGTGAAGGAACGCTGCCAGAGGGGTTGATGGTTAAGCCCAGTATACTACCTGCACGTGCCGATGGCTATGCCCGCCGAGTGATGGTGCAAGTGAGAAACATGTCGGACAGGGATGTTCGTGTGAACCAGGGATGTACGCTGGCTACAGTACACTGCACAGACACTGCAGTATTACCTAGTAACAAGTACTCTGGCGAAAGGGAGAAAGTGACCCCAGACTTATTTGACTTCGGTGATTCCCCCTTGTCTGCTGAATGGAAGACCCGAATTAACAGGAAACTTGCTCAGAGAGACCAAGTGTTCTCACTAAAAGAGTGGGATGTGGGGTGTGTCCATGGTGCCGAGCAGAACATACGCCTGCATAATGACCGACCATTTAGCGAGAGGTCCCGACGTCTTGCCCCAGAGGACATAGACGATGTTAGGAGGCACCTGCAGGAAATGCTTGTTGCTGACATTATTCAAGAATCAAGAAGCACATATGCATCCCCCATCATAGTGGTGCGTAAAAAGAACGGATCCGTGAGGATATGTGTGGACTATTGGACCCTCAACCGACGGACTATCCCAGATCAATACACCATGCCACGCATACAGGATTCCCTAGATTGCCTGAATGGGGGTCAGTGGTTCTTAGTACTGGATCTCTGCAACAGATATTATCAGATTCCACTGGCCTTGGAGCAACATGAGAAAACAGCCTTCATCTGTCCTTTGGGGTTCTGTGAATTCCTGAGGATGCCACAGGAGATTTTGGATACCCCTGCCACCTTCCAGAGATTGATGGAATGTGTGGTGGGAGACATGAACATGCTAGAGTGTACTTGGATGATGTCATTGTTTTCGGACGCACGCTAGAGGAACATGAGACCAGACTGTTCAAAGTCCTCTATTGTTTGGAAGAATTCAGCCTCAAGTTATCCATAGACAAGTGCCAGTTTTTTTAAACATCTATGAAATATGTGGGACACATAGTGTCTGTGGAAAGGACACAGACAGATCCCAGTAAAGTTGAATCTTTGACCACTTGACCCCAGCCCAAAAACCTAAAAGAGCTACAGCATTTCCTGGGGCTCTGCGGCTACTACCACAGGTTCATCAAAGTCTATTCAAAGGTGGTTCGACCGCTCCTTAACCTTACCCAAGGCCATCCCCCACCAACCGCAAATACGAAAAGGGAGCTGTCAAAGACCAAGATATAGTGTATTTTTGAACAGGTGAGCCTTTTGGGACTTGGTGGACACCCGAATGTGAAGCAGCATTCTTTGAAGTCATATACCAACTCACCCATGCCCCAGTCCTTGCCTATGTTGATCCTACCATGCCCTATGTTCTGCATATAGACACTAGTTTGCAGGGCCTTGGGGCTGTGCTATATCAAGACTACGAAGATGGCTTGAGACCTGTAGCTTTTGCCAGTAGGAGCTTGACCCCGTCAGAGCGGAACTATCCGGTCCACAAGTTGGAATTCCTCACCCTAAAATGGGCCATAGTTGACCAGTTTCATGAGTACCTCTATGGGGCAAAGATATTAGTGAAGACTGACAATAACCCATTGACCTATGTGCAGACTTTAGCTAAATTGGACACCACTGAGCACCGTTGGCTTTCTGCCTTATCAACTTATGATTATGCTGTTGAGTACAGACCAGGACTAAACCACATTGATGCTGACGCCCTGCCATGAAGGCCAACGTATAAGAACAATTGGGTCAGATTGTCTGAACCTGGCATCAAAGCATTATGCCAAAAGTTTGATAAAGATGAAAAATGTCTGCGGACATAGTGGACTGCCTAGTAGATTGCTTGGGCCCTCCTGATACCTGCATACTGGCTGCCTATTGCCATTTCTCTGCATTAGATATTAGTGCACTACCTCAGTTCAATAATGACAGTATTCAGTGGGCTCAATCCCAAGATCCCATGATTCAACGAGCACTTGACGCCCTGCGTGCAGGGAAAGATGTGTCCAAGTTGCGTTCCCCTGACTTGCGAACAGCTCTATTGTTCAAGGAAGGCCCCAGGTTAAAGTTGCATGATCAGTTGTTATACAGAGAGACAGTGGCTCATCGTTGTCAAGTAGACAAGCAAAAGTTGGTCCTACCCATGGCCTTTAAACAGCTGGTACTGAGGTCCCTCCACAACCATATGGGGTACCTCGGTATTGATAGAACTGTCAGTTTGGTACGATCCCCATTCTACTGGCCAAAGATGGGGGCAGATTTCGAGCACCATGTAAAGACCTGCAGTTGCTACCTCCAGCAGAAAGCTTTGCTCCAGAAAGCTGCTCCACTTGTCAACGTCAGTACCAGTGCCCCCCTGGAGCTGGTCTGCATAGACTTCTTGTGTTTAGAACCTGACCAAAAGAACATTGGCAATGTGTTGGTAGTTACTGATCATTTTACACGGTATGCACAAGCCTTCCCAACTAAAGATCAAAAGGTCTCTTCCGTGGCCAAGGTGCTAGTGGAAAAATTCTTTGTCCACTATGGTGCACCCCAGCAGATCCATTCTGACCAAGGCAGAGACTTTGAAAGTAGGTTAATCAAAGAAATGCTTTCTCTGTGGGGGGGTGCGGATGTCAAGAACCACCCCCCTACCACCTGCAGGGGACCCTCAACCAGAACGCTTTAACCGCACCCTTCTGGACATGCTGGGCACTCTCCATCCAAAAGACAAACATAAGTGGAGCCATCAGATTAGCACCTTGGTACACGCGTACAACTGCACCAAAAGTGACGCTACTGGGTTCGCCCCTACTGTCTCATGTTCGGGAGGGAGGCCCAACTGCCAGTTGATGTCTGCTTTGGGGTCTCTCCAGATGGGCTCCAAGACGAAAACTACTTGCAGTACGTACAGAAATTGAAAGATTAGTTGAATCATGCCTATCAACTAGCTCAAACTATGGCTGCTAAGTGAAATCTTGCCAACAAAGAAAGACATGATTGACGAGTAAAAGCCCAGGAGTTGTTGCCCAGAGATGGGGTACTACTACGCAATTTGGGAGTGCGTGTAAAACACAAAATTGCTGATAGATGGCACCATCTTCCTCATGTAGTAGTTGGTAAATTGGATGATCTGCTGGTGTACAAGGTGTGCCCAGAAAATAATTCCAAAACTGTTAAGACCATGCACCTTAATCATTTGTTATCCATCGGCCAAGTTATTACTAATGCTGAACCAACACCTGATACTTCTCCTGGGCCAGTGACTTGTGCTGCTTCAAAGAGGAAACAGAGACAGCCTGTCTGTGTTGTTCCAGAACTAAGGCCTTCCCCTTAGCAGGCCTAGAGTGATAGTGATGACTGCTTGTCTGTCTCTGATGAGAGTGACTGTGATAATGCCTATTATCCCTCTTATGAACTGAGTCAGTTGTTTCGAGGCAATCCTCTGCAGAATTGTGGGGATGAAGCTGGGTCTTCAGAACTGCCTAACCCCTCAGCTTCTTCCCTGGACCCAATGCCCCCTGAAAGTGAGGTGCAAAGTATCACGTCTGAGGTTGTAGACTCTCTGTGTCTTGTAGAACTGTTTGACTTGCCCGAAGAAGGGGCTGATGTTCTGAGTCTTCCTGGTGACACACCAGAACTAACAGAGCCAAGAGAAAGTGAGAACAGTGCCCTTTCTATGCCACAAAGCTCCAGTGCGTTCAGATGTCCTGAGGATGACCAGTCAGGGCATTCTGCAGCAAACCTTAATGACCAAAGTACTTTGGAAACAGAAGGTACTGAGCCCGGAACTGCCCATGCTCCCAACCTGAACTTCAAACAACATGAAGTCTTGCTGTATTCTGACAATTGCAGTTAGGTCCTGCCTTTTAACTGCCCCGGAGAACATAGGGTTAGCTTTTCTATGCATGGCATAGAATGTTCATCTAAAGCTCAGTTGAAGCCTCTGCCTGTTGTTATTCAAACTGCAACCATCAGATTCTTTACTCTGCCTCACTGAACAGTCGCTCCGGAAATTTCTCCTGCTGCTCGGTTCAAAGTCGGTTGAAGTGTTGGTTTTCGGTCGGTTTTCTTCCGAATTGTTGTTTCCGCATAGTCGGTTCAAGTCTCTGTCTGTGGTACCGTGAGTACTAGATAGGTTTTTGTCCTGTTTTCTGTGTGGAACTTGTAAACTGTGGATCGCTTCAGCTGAACCGATCATTTTGAGATAAAATTTGTACTTTACTTTAGTGTGTGGTTACCGGTCTGTATCGGTTCTAAAAAAAATGGATTTTAGTATGTTTTTTTCCAAGACCCGTGACACGGTCAGGAACCGATAGGAGAGTCTTGCCTGGCGGATTGCCGAAAAAAGGGTAAGTTTGGTTAGGTTGGCCATGTCTGAGAAACCCAAGAAAAAAAACGGGCCCACTGGGTTTCAACACTGCAGTGTGTGTGGGGAGGTTTGACCACCTCGATTCAGACTGCCAAATTTGCAAAAATTTTCCCAAATCTACCCTGGAAAAGAGATTAGGTAGACTGAGGGAAAGGGAGGCAGAGAAGTCTGCTGACCCGGATGGCCAGCCCGGTTCGGTTACGACCGCACCAGAAGGAGTGCCCTCTGACCAGGGCGATACTTCTTCGGGCAAAAGGAGAGCCGATTCCAAGGAATCGGTTCCGACAAAAAGAAAAAGAAAAGGCAAGTCGACCGGTTCGGATCCAGAATCTCATACTCCGACCGCTGATGAAATAGCCAAAGCGATTAGGATTATGGAATCGCTTCGATCGGTTCCGACTGAACCAGCACCATTTGGCAGGGGCTCGATTCGGTCGGTTCCCCCGGTTCCGGATTATACCCTGGAAGAATTTTGTGAACCAGAGTTTGAGGAGAAGGGAGAGTTTGAGGATGATTATGGTGATGGTGAAAGTCTGGATGTGCCTACTGACACAGACATCTCCCCAGACAGACCTTTAAGTGTTTCTCCTCCTAGACTTTCTGAGTCCCCTTCACACTACATGTTTTACAGAAAGGTGGCTGATACCCTCCAGCTTCCTGTGGAGGAGGCAGTAGAGGATCAGGAAGAGCCTGACTATGTAGAAATGATGGACATCCCAGAGTCCAGGAGACTGTCTATTCCCCTCCACAAATCTTTTGGGAAACAGACTCAAAAAATTCTTAAGTCTCCCAATTCTATGCCTCCTGTGGACAGAAGAATGGACAAGAGGTATACTCTTTCAGTCTCAGATACGGAGTTCCTTTTTCAGTAATGCAGCCATGTTGGGGTTGTACAGACTGCTGCCTGTGATATGGCAAACATTCCCTTGGCATCACACCCCTCCCAGACAAGGGCTCCAGGAAGATTGATACCATGGCAAAAAGCAGTACATGGCAGCATCTTTGGGACTCAGGCAGGCTAATTATATGGCCTATGCAGCCAGGTACCAGAAGTCCAGGTGGGAAACTGTACTGGCACTGGCTAAACAGGCTCCTACCCAGCTTGCCAAGGAGCTGGAGCAGGTGGCTGCAGATGAGATTGAGGCATCGAAAGTTCAGTTTCATGCTGCTGTACACTCCAATGATGTATCATCGAGAGTCATGGCTACATCTGTGGCTCTTCTGAGAATGGCTTGGCTCAGATGTACTAGCCTCTCACAGGATACCCAGGCTAAGGCCATGGATTTTTCTGTAGTGGGTAATTCTCTGGGGAGCAGACAGAGAATTACATGAAGAAAATGGATGAATATAGGACCACTTACAGGACTGCTCAGGCCAAAGGAAGGCAAGCAACTCCTCAAAGTCAGCAGTCCAGGGGCAGGGGCAGGCCTTTCCAAAGGTCTTTTTACCAAGCACATGCCTCTTCTTCTTCTCTTTCACAGAGGGGGTTCTTTAGAGGGAGAGGCAGAAGGGGGATGAGCAGGCCTGCATCAACCCCTCAGCCTAAAGCCCCTGCCAAGCAGACACCCTGATGGGTCTGCCCGGGTCGATTCTCCTATACCAGTAGGGGGCAGACTGGCTTACTTTGTCCAGGACTGGATGTCTCTTACATCAGACAAGTGGGTCCTGGAAGTAGTAAGCCAGGGTCTGGTTCTCAGCTTCCAAAAATTTTCCAAGCTGAGAGCCAGTTTTTTTCCACCTGCAAATCTCTCAGAGACCCTTGCCCTAGAGGCAGAGGTTTCTTCTCTCCTAGCTCTCAGAGCTATAGAGAGAGTTCCTACCCTACACTGGGGCAAAGGATTGTACTCCAGGTACTTCCTGACCCCCAAAAAGACAGGAGAGTGGTGACCCATGCTGGACCTAAGATATCTGAACAAACATCTTTTAAAGCCAAAGTTCAAAATGATAACTCTGAGAATTATCCTTCCCTCTCTAAGGCCAGGGGACTGGCTAGCCTCCCTGGACCTCAAAGATGCCTACTTTCACATTCCCATCAGGTGCTCCCATAGAAAGTACCTCAGGTTCAAGTTGCCCTCAGGCCACTATCAGTTCAGGGCAATGCCCTTTGGCCTAACATCAGCACCAAGGGTCTTCACAAAGTGCCTGGCAGTATTTGTTGCCTTCCTAAGAAGACAAAATATTTCCATTTTCCCATACTTGGATGACTGGCTCCTAGTAGGTCAGTCTGCAGACCAAGTCAAGTCACACCTGCAAGTGATCCAGCAAGTGCTCACTTCTTTAGGATTCCTTCTCAACCTACCAAAGTTAGTTCTCGAACCAATGCAGCTCCTCACCTTCATAGGTGCAGAACTGGATACGATAAAAGCAAGAGCCTTCCTTCCCCTGGGAAGGGCAAGGACCCTCATGGAACTGGCCTCTTCATTCAGCCTTCAGATGTCTCAACCAGCAAGGCATTTCCTTCAGCTACTAGGCCACATGGCTGCTTCCACAGCAGTGGTCCAGGGCGCAAGATTCCAAATGAGGGACATTCAGTTCCACTTAAGAGCTTTTGATCCCAAAGAAAGGATTCCCTTACCAAACTAATTCCAGTGACTCGAACTCTGATCCAAGCCTTGCAATGGTGGCAGGATCAGGACAATTTGAGGCAAGGGGTTCCATTTGTCACTCAGTCTCATTCAGTGGTCCTCACCACAGATGCTTCCCTGCTGGGCTGGGGAGCCCATTTGGGGGAACTTACCACCCAGGGACTGTGGTCACCTCAGGAATCTCTGTTTCACATCAATCTCTTGGAACTCAGAGCACTGTTTCTGGCACTGCAAGCTTTTTCCAAATCTGTAGAGAACAAGGTGGTTCAGGTCAGAACAGACAACACCACCACCATGTGGTACATCAACAAGCAAGGAGGCACTCAGTCTACGGCCTTGTGCACAGAAGCAATGAAATTGTGGTCCCTGGCCTATTCCATGCAGATCTCTCTGATAGCAGTTCACCTCCCAGGGAAGGACAATGTCCTAGCAGATGCACTGAGCAGAATATCCCAGGGCCATCATGAATGGGCCCTAGATCCCCTGGTGTTGAAAGTGATCTTCTCAAGATGGGGCACTCCAGAGACAGATCTTTTAGCAGCCCCAGGCAATTACCAACTTCCTCTCTTTTGTTGCAGACCCCCAGTCTTGGGCTCAGTCCCCCTGGATACTCTGATTCTGAACTGGGAAGGGAAATTTCTGTATGTTTTCCCCTTCCCTCTCCTGTTCAGAGTGTTAGTCAAGATAAGGTCACAACCATGCAAAGTGATTCTGATTGCTCCAGACTGGGCCAGGCAGCCATGGTATCCCTTGTTGCTGTCCCTAACAGTCCATCTTTCCCTGTCTCTTCCCAGGAATTACAACCTGTTAACATCCTCTCGGGGGAGGATTTGGTACCCGAATCTTCAGTCTCTCAATCACAAGGCTTGGCTCTTGAAGAGTTAGAGTTTGCAGATTTGCATCTTTCCCAAGGGGGTTCTGGATATTCTTAAGGCTTCTCGAAAGCCTTCCACCAGAAAGACTTACAACTCCAAATGGAAAAGATTCAGCATTTGGTGTTCTAAGAAGAATATTTCTCCAGACTCTGCTGAATTGCCTACGGTTCTGGATTATATGGTCCATCTTAATGGCCTAGGTCTCAGACCAGCTACTCTCAAGGTACACTTGGCAGCTGTTTCTGCTTTCCTGTCTGTAGGCAAGTCTTCCTCTCTGTCATCCCATCCTGTGTTCTGTAAGTTTTTCAAGGGATTGCTTCACACCAATCCCCCCTTTAGGGATCCTGCTCCTGCTTGGGATCTTAATGATTGCATTGCTCAGCTTATGCAACCCCCTTTTGAGCCTTTGTCCTTAGCAGAGCTTAAGTACTTGACTTGGAAAACTGTGTTTTTGGTAGCCATTACTTCTGCTAGACGTATCAGTGAATTGCAAGCCCTATCAGTGGAATCTGATTTCTTCTCTTTTCACATAGATAAAGTGGTCCTTAGAACTAACAGAAAGTTCTTGCCTAAAGTGGTTTCAGATTTCCACCTCAACCAGTCTGTATCTCTCCCTGTTTTCTTCACTGACCAATCTTCCTCGGGAGAGAAGAGGCTACACAGTTTGGATGTTAAAAGAGCCCTTAGCTACTATAGGCGTACCAAGGGTCCTAGGTTTGAATCACTCCAGTTGTTCCTCACTTATGGAGAAGTTGGGAAGGGCAAACCTGCCACTAAGATATCTATTGCCAGGTGGATTGTTTCTTGTATTGAATTCCGCTATGAAAAACTGGGTAGAATTCCACCCTCAGAGCTGAGGGCTCATTCCACTAGAGGTAGAGCTGCTTCCCTGGCTGCTGCCAGGTATATCCCTCTCTTAGAAATTTGTCAAGCAGCCACCTGGAAAACAGTCCATACTTTTACCAGGCATTACTCTCTGGATATCCAGGCTAGGAGTGATGCTCGGTTTGGCACAGCAGTACTTCAGAGCCTGTTTCCAAAGTAGGTTCTGTCCCTCCTCCATGGAGGTACTGGCAGTAGTCTGCAACTGTCAGAATACAGCAAGACTTCATGTTGTTTGAAGAAAAAATTACTCACCTTAGTAATTATGTTTCTTCTAGTGAGTCTTACTGTATTCTGACCTCCCCCTCCTCTCTCAGAACCTAGTTTTGGGATGTGGGTGAGGCAGGAACAGATGTTGGCACCCTAGGGTGCCTTTTACCTCTCTTTTTCTTTGGGTGGAATGTTGTTTCATTTGATGGGTTTTTGTTTTTGGGTTTCCTGACTTGAGTCTTCTTTTGAGAACCAAAAACATTATATTTTTGCCAGTTGGCTAGTAAAAATTTTACAGTTTCCACACAGAACACCTAGTGAGTTTTTACTCGTAAAGATCTGACGGTTGCAGTTCAAATAACAATAGGCAGAGGCTTCAGCCAAGCTTGAGATGAACATTCTATGCCATGCATAGAAAAGTTAACCCTATGTTCTCCGGGGCAGTTGAAAGGCAGGACCTAACTGCAATTGTCAGAATACAGCAAGACTCCACTAGAAGAAACATAATTACTAAGGTGAGTAATTTTTTCTTCTCGTTCAGTGCAGAGGCACCCCTCCTGAAAGAAGAAATGGAAGTGTCCAGTGCCCGTGATGACAAGCCAGAGTCAGTGTCTGTACCCCCCTCAGAAGGACTGGGCGATTTGTTAAGCCAGTGCTACGTTTCAGTTATGATTCCCCTGGGAGGCCTGTGGACTTGCCTCTCAATGTGGTCCATAAAGGTGTTTACGTTTCCAAGAGCTCACTGCCCAAACTGAGTTTGACTGCCACCTTCCAATTAATTGTTCTTCCTTCAGAACAAGGTGTCCCTGTCTCATCTAGCCCCAAGTTAGCTGACAGGGAGGGGCCCCCTTCTACATAGTTTACTGTACAAGAAGTTATAACGTGAAGACATAGATAACTGTTCATAGTATGTTAATCATAATAGAATCAGTATAGAATGTATGAAACATGCATAAGTACTGTCAATGAAGATATGGTATAGTGAAATATAGTGAAATGTATAGTAATGTGATAAGTTTACGTTAACTGATGCATCAGATATTATCTACATAGTATGCTAA
Source organism: Neoceratodus forsteri (assembly GCA_016271365.2). Classification (NCBI taxonomy): domain Eukaryota; kingdom Metazoa; phylum Chordata; order Ceratodontiformes; family Ceratodontidae; genus Neoceratodus; species Neoceratodus forsteri. The sequence continues at coordinate 335,698,163 of CM028129.1, read as the reverse complement.
TGTCACGTATGTCTCATATATATTGCTTCTTCAATATTGTGATGGTGTAGACCTGACGCGGATACCAAGTTTTTCCAGGCAGAGAAGGGTGTAACCCTCTTACAAATGGGGGTTTCCAAAAGTCTTCCTTGGGTGTGCCTAAATGCCCACTGCCAGGCTGGTATCCTGTGTCTTAGTGTTTTAAAAGTGTTTGTATGAGAGTGCCTTACTGCCTCTGTGCTCTGTCTCTTTAAGAGCTGCCTACAACGTGGTGCTTATTTAATCTGGGAGGGGGCTGAGTGTTTCTAGGCTCGAGTCCTGCCCGGGCTGCCAGATAATCACTCCGTTCTGCCATCGCTAGTTGCGCAGATGGAATTCTGTTACAAGCTGTACTTATTTGCTGATTATCTATTAGAATAGTAATGTTGTTGTAGTTTGTCTAACCTGCCTTCTTTGCAACATGGACAGTTCTGTTTATCGCCACCATCTTGGTCGTGGACTGCCAGAATGGGCCAATCAGTACCTTTGGGGACCCTAAAATGGAGTCTGTCCCCAGGGGTCTTGTGGGAGTGAATTTCTGTAGGAATTGCAGTTTTGAGACTTTGGCGTCTAAATGCACCTGAAGGGGGAGCTCTTGCTTTGACAGACTGATGGATCAACCAACCAGAACCTTTTGGACCGAAGGGAAATTCCCAAGCTGCCTGCTGCAGTGTGTCAGTCTGGAGGCAGAGTTTGGAGAGTGAACAGCTTGAGTGATTCGAGCAGCAGCTCCTGCGTACTTCGCATGGGAGATTGGTGGAAAGGCTGAGTTTGGCCTGCCTGCCTGCTGTCCCTCGAGAGGGAATACTTTGAAAGGCTTAGCAATCGGACTGTATCCGAATTGGAGTGTGACAAAGCCACTGAAGAGTGACCAGATTTAAACCTGAAGAAGACCGAAGATTTGCTGTACATGATCGGCCTGTCAGGACATCCATTCACCATAGAACTCATGGTTTTGCTCAGAGACGCTGATATTGCGACCGGACTGCTATTCGTTTGGTGGTATGGTGATTGTTTTACTATAAATGTGCTGTAACCTGCTAGTGGGTTGCGATTTGGTTCCCCACTGTTTAATTGTGCCTTGCTTACTGGAAGCTGCATCCAGCACCTACTGGACTGAATCTGCATTCTTCTCCAGTTGGTCTGGGCCTCCACACTTTGGTTCAGCCTGCTGCGCACACCACAGAGAAGACCATCAATGAGAGACCTGCCTGGGGATCAGTCCCCTGCTCAACATCATGAACAGGAACGACACCACGGTGAATCATATGTGCTCTGCTTCTCCTGGCAAACCAGGAAGTCATCCTGCAGTCTCCATTTTGTCCATCCTGTGTCCTGTACTGGGTAACATGAGTAAACACCAGGGTAGCTCCCTGCAACAACAGCTCAATCAAAGTGTGTCATCTGATTTAATTGCTTTGTCTAATCATCACAAACTGAGCCTCCTGGCTCTGGATTACAAATTGTGTGTGGTTGTGCCAGAGGGTTGTGCATGCCTTTTCTTTTCATCACTGGGTCCCAACCAGCTGCGACGCCGGCCTACCTCGGGCAACGCATCAGGCTAGCCTATCTCACCAACTGGGTACCCAGTGTGTGTGTGACTGTGTTGAGGGACTAAAAAGTGCATGCATAATTGCCTGACTAGATCATTTATTTATTTATTTATTTATTTGTACATCGGTTTACAACCTTTGAGCCAGAGACTAATTTCCAAAGGTACCTCGACACATTGAGGACAGACAAAAACAGATTCAGGTTACAGCATAAAAGCCTACTGACTTAAAGTTACGCAGTATGGTTTCATACATTTATACAATTTAGTAGCAATTACAATGAACACAGCTGAGCACATGCTGGTAATAACAGAGACAATATGCAATGGGGAGATAGTGGGGTGGGTGAAATGGAGTGCCACCCAGTGGGTGTTGTCAAGTGTGGAGAGATCGAGGCCACATTTAGAGACAGGAGCAGCTGCAACTGTTAAACAGTTGGCTCCGAAGGGCGGTTTTGAATTTGAAGATTGTGGGGGCATTGGAGATAGGAGCAGGGAGAGAGTTAAACCAGGATGGAGCTGTGTAGCAGAAGGACCTCTGACCATGGGTGGTCCTGGATCTGGGGACCAATAGAGTGGTCTTGTTGGAGGTTCGGGTTGCGATAGTGGGTTGGGCGTGGTGGATGGAGGCTGTCACCCCGGGAGGGGATAGCCCGAGTAGAGTTTTTTTTTGTGAGGAGGCAGGTTTGATAACATAGCCGTTCATCTAGGTTAAGCAGTTTTGCCTCATCATCGAGTTGACAAGTATGTATGAGCCTGGGGGCACCAGTAATCAGCCTGCAGGCCTTGTTTAGGGTGAGGTGAATTTTGTTGAGGGCAGTAGTGTCAGCAGCACCATAGACTGGCAGGCCATAGTCGACAAGGGATAGTGCTGAAGACGTAACCGCACGTCAGAGGGCATCAGGGGGAGGCAGTTTTTATAGTGGTAGAGGATGCCAAGCCGTGTATTAGTGGCGGATGCAAGGGCATCAATGTGGATGTGGTAGGTGAGGGCTGAATCGAAAGTAACCCCAAGGTATTTGTAGGAGCAGACTTGTTCAAGCGGTTGTTTGGTACTAGGGAGGATAGGGAGTGGGAAGTTGCAGGCTTTGTTTTGGGGTGGACAAAAAGCATTGTTTTGGTTTTTTTGAGATTAATGACGAGTCTGTGCTCTTTAAACCAGGCTTCGGCATCATTGTAGGATTGTTGCAGGGTGTCCTGGAGGGAGATGGGATTGCGGTGGGTGGCAAAAATGACAGCATCGTCTGCATACATAAGAATTTTGGCAAAGCATGCACTGGGCAGAGTGTTTATTTAGAGTGAGAAGAGTAGGGGGCCCAGAATGGAGCCCTGGGGTACCCCTGAGCGGATGGGATGAGTTTTGGAGAGTGTCCCATTGACTTTTACACATTGGGAGCTAGTGGATAGATAGCTTGTGCACCAGGTGAGAGGGCCAGCAGAGAAACCAGTGTGGCAGAGCGCATCCAGCAGAAGAGGGTGGGAGACAGTGTTGAAGGCCTTTGAGAGGTCAACGAACACTGCACCAGCTAGGGAGCTGGTGTCCAGTGAGGAGTATAGGAAATTGGAGAACTCAACTAGTGCATTACTGGTACTGTGACCTGCACGGAAACCGTGCTGCTCTGGGCATAAAGATGTTATGCTTAGTCAGATATTCAGTGATTTGAATGGCCACCATTTTTTCTAGGGCTTTGGAGGGGGGGATGGAGATTGGTCGGTAGTTCCCGGCGGAGGACCTGTCGCCCCCTTTATGAATGGGTGTGACTGTGGCTGTTTTCCATGCAGTGGGGAATTGCCCCAGACAGAGGGATCGGTTAAGTAGGCTGGTGAGTGGGGCAAGGACTTCATCCAGCACCAGCCGGAGGATACTGGGGTCCAGAGAGTCGCTGCCAGGACTACTGCTATTTAGTGCTTGAATTAGGAGAGGTCTGGCTTCCTGGGCAGATACCTTACGTAGGTGGAAGCTGGGGCGTTGGAGGACAGGGGGAGGTAGGGTGGGGGGAGAGTCAAAGAAATTACTGGGGAGGACAGAGCTAAGGTCAGTAAAGGAGGTGTTAAGGCAGTTTGCTATGCAGGCAGGGTCAGTGGAGGTAGAGCCATCAATAGTGAGCTGGGATGAGGGAGAGGAGCATGATTTCCCCATTTAGTTGTTTAACATTGTCCCAGAAAGTCCGGGCACACCCCCAGGAGGAGGTGAGGGTGGCCTAGTAATGGTTGGCCTTGGCTTTACGGATGGCCCATGTGCACCTGTTCCGTGCAGCATTGTAGGCTTGTCTATCAGCCATCCGGCCTGTTTCAGTGGCAAGGTGCCAGAGGTTATCCCTATTTCTGATCATTTGCAGTAGAGCAGGGGTAACCCAGGGTGCATTGCGTTTTTTGGATCGAATTCTTGTGAGGGGTGCAAAGAGGTCACAGACTTTGTTAAAGGTTTGGGAGAAAAAGACGAGGGCAGTGTCTATGTCGGGTGCATAATGGATGGGGGACCAATTAATCTGGGTGAGAAATTGTTTGAGTTTTATCAGCCCACCAGGTCGGAGGTGCCTGCGGAGTGTGGTCAGGGCTGAGGGTTTGGGAGTGGAGGCCGCCCAAAGGAATAGGATAGGGGAGTGGTCACTTAGTGAGTCTGGGAGGACCTGGATGTTATGGATTTTGTTGGGGCGGTTGGTGATAAGTACGTCCAGAAGGGTACTAGTTCCTCTCTTTAGGTTTACTCTAGTGGGCTGGGAAATGAGTTGTGTCAGGTCTAGGGCAGCGAAAGAGTCTTGGGTAATGGAAGAGGAGGCGCCGAGCCAGTTCACGTTAAGGTTCCCCACTAGGATTTGTTCCGCCATGTGGTGGAGGGTGGCAAGATATTCTGTTAAAGATATCAGCACCGGGTTCTGGTTCTTTGGGGGAACATAGGCAGTGGTGAGATATAGAAGGCCCCTGGAGGGGTCAGGAGCAAGTTTGAGGGTAAGGGCCTGTGCTCCATTTACAAGAGCAGGGGCAGGGAGCACTTGTCTGATGATTGTGTCCCTGGTATAGATTGCACAACCACCTCCGTGTTCTTTGTCTTTTAAATAGTTTTTTATTTTAATGGGTTCACCACAATATATCCAAGGCACACTGCCTCTAGGGTAGCTGGTCCATTCCACTGGGGTGTCAAACAGACGAGGCATACTGATGAGTCCTGGTAGGACGAAACACGTGTCTATGTCTTCTGTTAGCACCCTTTGCAAACTGTGTGAGAGGCCTTTCGGCACCATGCAATTCTGCTTTAAGTTGGACCAGCATAACATTCTGTGGTGATTTGCATATGCAGCCCATGATGCTTTGCATTGTGGGGGCATGTGTGATTTTGTATTTTCTTGCACCTCCGTGTTTGCCTACTTGGTCCTCCTGGTATAGGGTATAGCCTGGGAGGGAGACAAAGGAGTCAGGGGTGGATTTGGACATCCAGGTTTCAACCAGGGCTATGATGTCTGGTTGATGTAGCATGGCCCAGCACTGGAGGGCATCAGATTTTTTCAGTAGGCTGCATATGTTCATGGAGGCTATGTGGAGACTGTTTGGACCCAGCTGGTGGGCTGAAGGGGGCAGGGCCTGGGTTTGGATGTATGTTACCCGATAGGAGTAGTAGAAAAAACAAGGCTGTGATCAGGGGGTGGTAGTATGTCAACTTCCGGGGATTACGCTTGGATGGGGAGGAGGCCATAGGGGAGCAAGGAATGGGCCGGGTTTGAAGGGTCGGGAGGGCAAGGACGAGTAGCAACCATGGGGAGCCAGGGTAGGCAGCAGGGGGGCATCCAGGGGGTGGGTGCCACGGGCCAGGGTACATGGTCAGTGTAGGGTGGGATTGGAGAGAGTCAGGGAGAGTTGTGGTTGCCGGTACAAGTGGGCCAGAGGAGATGTCTGGCTGATGGGATGTGGGTACTAGCATGTAAATGAATGGGGAGACATTTGAGTAGGAGGTGTACAAACATAGTGCCTAAGGTAGCAGCAGGGCAGAAAGGTTCAAGTATCTTGGCTGCCCCTCAGAAAGCATAGATACCACTTTGGAGTAGTGGTAGTGTCACGGACTCTGGTGGACAGGGTACAAGGATTGAGACCCTGGCAGGGCAGTTGAAATAAGATGTGGGTGAGAGTGGGGATCCAGGTTCTGGGGGATTCAAAGCAAGCTGGGTTTGGGCCAAGATTCAGGGTGGAAATAGTGACTCCTAGTGGTTACTGGGGGTTAGTGGCAGGCTGGGTGAGGCTCTGGTGGTAGGGCAGGGGTCAGTATGTAGGGCTAGCTAGGAGGCTGGGTGTGCGGGTGAAGTGTGGGCAGAAGCAGAGATGAGAGTAGGGGAGAGAAGTAGTGTATGTAGGTAGAGGGGTTCCAGGAAGTAGGAGGAGGAGGAAATTCAGGTGGAGAGACAGAGGTGAATAGTCAGAGGGTCCCTCTAGTGGCTAGCAGGTATAACCTGCAAATGGAAAAGTAGGGACTTAGTAAAACGACAAACAGGAAGTGAAGTCACAAGGCAGTGCCTATAGAGGTAGTGCTGAGCCAGGGTGGGTGGGGCAGTTGATGTGTGCAGCTTGTTGATGGGCTAACCCACCTTGCAAGGGTGCTGCTTCTTGAGGTAGTTTAATTACCTCTTTCGGCACCCGTGTAGGTCCTGTTCCAGGAGGGAGCTCTGTGTGGGGGGGCTGGGCTGGGCTTGTTGTAGTGTCAGGTTATAGAATCAATCAACCTGATTACACCCCTCCCTTGTTCAAGTCCCCTGGATAAATCAGATCTAACTCTTTTTTGCATCTAATTTGGCTGTGGTTCTAGTTTGTACCAAAAAGACTGTACTGTTGTTATTTGCTGTGCCTAACTTTATTTTACAGGGGTCTTCCGGGTCGAACTGGTGGAACCAGCCCTGGTGGTAAGTGCAAACAGTGTGGGGATTTGTATGCTGAATAGGGGCTACTGTGAAAGTGTTTCAAACAACATGAAGTCTTGCTGTATTCTGACAAGTGCAGTTAGCCTCAGCCTTTAAACTGCCCCGGAGAACAATGGGTTAACTTTTCTATGCAGGGCATAAAATGTTCATCTCGAGCTCGGTTGATGTCTCTGCCTGTTGTCATTTGAACTGCAACCGTCAGATCTTTACGAGCAAAACTCACTAGCTGTTCTGTGTGGAAACTGTAAAATTTTTACTAGCCAATTAGCAGAAAAATAATCTTTTTGGGTTCAAAAAGGAAGACTCAAGTCAGGAAACCCAAACACAAAAACCAATCAATTGAAATAACATCTCACCCCATGAGAAACAGAGGGTGTAAAGGGAGCACCCCTAGGGTGCCAACACTGTGCCTGCCCACCCACATCCCAAAAAATCTAGGTTCTGAGAGGGGAGGTGGGGGGGGGGAGGTCAGAATACAGCAAGACTCCACTAGAAGAAACATAATTACTAAGGTGAGTAATTTTTTCTTCAAACAACATGAAGTCTTGCTGTATTCTGTCAAGTGCAGACTACCAAGCAGTACCTCCCATGGAGAAGGGACAGAACCTACTTTGGGAATAGGCTCTGAAGTACTGCTGTGCCAAACCGAGCATCACTCCTAGCCTGGATATCCAGAGAGTAATGCTTGGTAAAAGTATGGACTGTTTTCCAGGTGGGTGCTTGACAAATTTCTAAAAGAGGGATATCCCTGGCAGCAGCCAGGGAAGCAGCTGTACCTCTTGTGGGATGAGACCTCAGGCATGAAGGTGGAGTTTTTCCCAGTTTTTCATAGCAGAATTGTATACGAGACACAATCCACCTGGCAATAGATCTCTTGGTGGCAGGTTTGCCCTTCTCCACTTCTCTGTAAGTGAGGAACAACTGGAGGGAGTCAAACCTGTGACACTTGGTACGCTTTATGTTGTAGCTAAGGGCTCTTTAAACATCCAAGCTGTGTAGCCTCCTCTCTCCCGAGGAAGAATGATCAGTGAAGAAAACAGGGAGAGATACAGACTGATTCAGGTGGAAATCTCAAACCACTTTGGGCAAGAACTTTCTGTTAGTTGTAAGGACCACTTTATCTCTGTGAAAAGAGATGAAATCAGGTTCCACTGACAGGGCTTGCAATTCACTGATACGTCTAGCAGAAGTAATGGCTACCAAAAACACAGTTTTCCAAGTCAAGTACTTAAGCTCTGCTGAGGACAAAGGTTCAAAACCGGGTTGCATAAGCTGAGCAATACAAACATTAAGATCCCAAGGGGGGGATTGGTGTGAAGCAATCTCTTGAAAAACTTACAGAATACAGGGCGGGATGACAGTGAGGAAGACTTGCCTACTGACAGGAAAGCAGAAACAGCTGACAAGTGTACCTTGAGAGTAGCTGATCTGAGGCCTAGGCCATTGAGATAGACCATATAATCCAGAACCATAGGCAAATCAGCAGTGTCTGGAGAAATACTCTTCTTAGAATACCAAATGCTGAATCTTTTCCATTTGGAGTTGTAAGTCTTCCTGGTAGAGGGCTTTCGAGAAGCCTTGAGGATATTCAGAACCCCTTGGGAAAGATGCAGATCTGCAAACTCTAACTCTTCAAGAGCCAAGCCTTGAGATTGAGAGACTGAAGACTGGGGTACCAAATCCTCCACTGAGAGGATGTTAACAGGTTGTAATTCCTGGGAAGAGACAGAGGAAGGTGGACTGCTAGGGACAGCAACAAGGGATACCATGGCTGCCTGGCCCAGTCTGGAGCAATCAGAATCACTTTGCAAGGTTGTGACCTTATTTTGACTAACACTTTGAACAGGAGAGGGAAGGGGGGGAAAAGCATACAGAAATTTCCCTTCCCAGTTCAGAATCAGAGCATCCAGGGGGACTGAGCCCAAGACTGGGGGTCTGCAACAAAAGAGAGGAAGATGGTGATTGTCTGAGGCTGCAAAAAGATCTATCTCTGGAGTGCCCCATCTCGAGAAAATCACCTTCAACACCAGAGGATCCAGGGCCCATTCTGAGTGCCTCCTTGCTTGTTGATGTACCACATGGTGGTGGTGTTGTCTGTTCTGACCTGAATCACCTTGTTCTGTACTGATTTGCAAAAAACTTGCAGTGCCAGAAACACTGCCCTGAGCTCCAAGAGATTGATGTGTAGAAGAGATTCCTGAGGCGACCACAGTCCCTGGGTGGTGAGGTCTCCCAAATGGGCTCCCCAGCCCAGCAGGGAAGCATATGAGGTAAGGACCACTGAATGAGACTGAGTGGCAAATGGAACCCCTTGCCTCAAATTGTCCTGATCCTGCCACCATTGCAGGGCTTGGATCAGAGTTCGAGTCACTGGGATTAGTTTGGTAAGGGAATCCTTTCTTTGGGACCAAAAGGCTCTTAAGTGGAACTGAATGTCCCTCATCTGGAATCTTGCGCCTTGGACCAGTGCTGTAGAAGCTGCCATGTGGCACAAGAGCTGAAGAAAATGCCTTACTGGTCAAGACACCTGAAGACTGAATGAAGAGGCCAGCTCCATGAGAGCTCTTGCCCTTTCCAGGGGAAGGAAGGCTCTTGCTTTTACTGTATCCAGCTCTGCCCCTATGGAGGTGAGGAGCTGCACTGGTTCAAGAACTGACTTTGGTAGGTTGAGAAGAAATCCTAAAGAAGTGGTCACTTGCAGGTGTGACTTGACTTGGTCTGGGGACTGGCCCACTATGAGCCAGTCATCCAAATATGGAAAAATGGAAATCTTTTGGTTTCTTAGGAAGGTAACAACTACTGCCAGGCACTTTGTGAAGACCCTTGGGGCTGAGGTTAGGCCAAAGGGCATTGCTCTGAACTGATAGTGGCTTGAGGGCAACTCGAACCTGAGGTACTTTCTGTGGGAGCACCTGATGGGAATGTGAAAGTAGACATCTTTGAGGTCCAGGGAGGCTAGCCAGTCCCCTGGCCTTAGAGAGGGAAGAATAATTCCCAGAGTTATCATCTTGAACTTTGGCTTTAAAAGATGTTTGTTCAGGTATCTTAAGTCCAGGTTGGGTCGCCACTCTCCTGTCCTTTGCCCCGGTGTAGGGTAGGTACTCTCTCTCTATAGCTGTTAGAGCTAGGAGAGAAGAAACCTCTACTTCTAGGGCAAGGGTCTCTGAGAGATTTGCAGGTGGAAAAGATCTGGCTCTCATCTTTGGAAATTTTTTGAAGCTGAGAACCAGTCCCTGGCTTACTACTTCCAGGACCCACTTGTCTGATGTAACAGACATCCAGTCCTGGACAAAGTAAGCCAGCTTGCCCCCTACTGGGATAGGAGAATCGACCCGGGCAGACCCATCAACAAGTTATGATACTGCTTCCAGAGCCATGGCTGAAGCAATTTCTTTGAGATGTGTTGCATGGTTAAGAACCACAAATCTTTCTCAGGACACAGAAACCAAAGCAGTGGATTTTCCCTGTGAAAATAACTCTCTTTGGTGACAGGACTGAAGCTTACAAGAAAAAGGTGGAGGAATACAAAACCACCTATCGAAGTAATGCTGCCAAAGACAAGCCCTCTACTTCCCAGAAGTCTCAGTACAGGGGAGACAGAGGCAGGGGATACTATCCAATGGTTTTTTACCCTATGTCTATGCCCATGGACTATTCCCAACTGAGAGGCTTCTACAGAGGAAGAGGAAGAGGCAGGAGGGGACAGAGAAGAGCTGCTTCCACTCCTGTCCCTGCTACACAGTCCAGGCCCTGACTCCAGCAACCAGGTCACCTCCCCTCTTCCAGTAGGGGGAAGGCTCTCCTATTACCTCCAACGTTGGGCCCAGATCACCACAGACAAGTGGGTTCTGGCGGTAGTGGGCCAGGACTTATCCTTACAATTCAAGAACTTCTCTGCCCGTCGGGGTCCAGTAATGTCAAAGCTCCTAACTCCAACAGAGAAGTTACTGTTGGAGCTGGCAATCATTGCATTGCTATCAGCAAAGGTTGTGGAGAGAGTTCCCTTTTCGCAGTGGGTAAAAGGCCTCTACTCCAGATACTTTGTGACAACAAAGAAACCTGGCATGTTGCGACCTATTCTAGACCTCAGGTACTTAAACAGGCACTTACTGAAATCAAAATTAAAAATGCTGACTCTCTCAACCATGATTCACTCCCCACAACAGGGAGACTGGCTAGTCTCCCTGGACCTAAAGGATGCCTATTTTCATATTTCAATAAGGCAGTCCCACAGAAAGTTTCTGAGATTCAAACTGCCCTCTGGGCACTACCAGTTTGCAGCCATGCCATTTGGCCTAACATCAGCCCCAAAAGTATTAACCAAGTGTCTAGTTGTAGTGGCAGCTCATCAAAGGAAGCAGGGCATCTTAGTCTACCCATACCTGGATGACTGGCTCCTAGTGGACAAGACCCCTCATCAAGTCAAAGAGGCTCTCGACTGTACAAAACAATTCTTGCACAATCTGGGTTTTTTCATCAACGAAAAGAAATCCCAGTTAGAGCACACACAGCTCCTAACCTTCATAGGAGCGCAATTGGACACCCAACAGGGCAAAGCCTTTCTTCCAGCAGACAGGATTCAGACTTTTCTGTCGGTGGCAAACTCCTTTGTCCTAGGTCAGCCCAGGTCTGCCAGACATTTTCACAAGCTCCTGGGGAATATGGCTTCCATGACAGCCATGGTGCCAGGTGTCAGGTTTCAAATGAAGGACTTTCCCTACCATCTGAGGGCACAATGGTGCCAAAGAAGACATTCCATGTCCAAGCTGGTACCAGTAACTAGATTATTGTTGCAAGCTCTAGACTGGTGGAAGGAAACAGACAATCTTTTGGTGGGAGATCCCTTCCAGCTCTCATGTCCCACAAAAATCATTACTACAGATGCTTCCCTTCTGGTTTGGGAAGCTCATCTGGACAACTGTTCCATAAGTGGCATTTGGACTCCCAAAGAATCTACAAGCCACATCAACCTACTGGAGCTCAGGGCTGTGTATTTGGCCTAAAGACCTTTTCTTCACAGGTCAAAGGACATACCATACAGATCAGAACAGACAACACCACTGCCATGTTCTACATAAACAAGCAGGGTGGTACAAGGTTGATTGTGCTTTGCACAGAAGCCATGAAAATGTGGTCTTTGGCCTACTTCCTGAATGCGAGCCTCTCAGCTATTCACCTCCCAGGCAAGAACAACACCCTGGCTGATGCTTTGAGCCGCATCAGTCAAGGGCACAACAAGTGGACCCTGAACAAGCAAGTTCTTGCCACAGTGTTCAGGAGGTGGGGCACTCCAGAAATAGATCTGTTTGCATCCCACCTCAACTTCCAACTTCCTCTGTACTTCTGCAGGCCCCCAGCACTGGGCACCCTTCCAGCAGACGCTCTAACTGTAGAATGGGCAGGGAAGTTCCTCTATGCTTTTTCTCCCTTCCCTCTGATTCACAGAGTGCTTCTGAAACTCCAGGACCACTCAGCCACCACTATCTTGATAGTCCCAGATTATCCAAGGCAACCGTGCTACCCTCTTCTGCTAGCTCTGTCTCACCAGAAGCCTATTCGACTTCCTCTGAGCCATACTCCCCTGACTCTGCCTCAAATGGGGGTACCATACCCAGAGATGAAATCTCTTCACCTCAAAGCCAAGTTCTTGAGGGGTTAGAGTTCCCAGACACTCAGTATTCAGAACAAGTTCTGAAGATCCATCATATGGCGAAAAAAACCAAGTGCTAAGAAAACATACACAGCTAAGTGGAAGAGGTTTTCTCTTTGGTGCAAAGGAAAGCAAATAAACCCTCTCAGGGTTACAGTTTCAAACATTTTGGATTACTTGGTACACCTAAAGGCCTCATCCTCGAAGGTACATTTGGCTGCAGTCTCAGCATATCTTTCCACAGGGAAAGACAGGTTTATCATTTCATTGCTTGTATTCATAAAGTTTTTCAAAGGCCTGCTTCACCTTCAACCTCCAATTCGGGAACCTGTTCCTCCTTGGGACCGCAACCTGTGTATTGCCAAGCTCATGGAACCTCCTTTCAAGCCCATGGCAATGGCCCACTTAAAAATATGTCACCTGGAAAACAGTTTTCCTAGTAGCCATCACTTCTGCTAGAAGGACTTCAGAACTTCAGGCCCTTTGTACTGACCCAAACTACATTATTCCACATAAGGATAAGGTAGAGCTCAGAACAAACAGAAAATTCTCACCCCAGGAATACTCCAATATTCCTAACTCTTATGCAGTATGCCTTTAAGCCAGATCTGCCCGGAGATGGAACATTATGCTAAAGATGGAATCATTGGCACATGCCACTTTTCAAATGCTGCCACCTATCAACTGCCTACATTCTACCCTCAGATTTCTCTCTCTGCCTGTCAAGACTAGATTCTCGGAGATCATCTCCTCACCATCTCGTTGTGAAAATTTAAAAAATACATGTAAGTATTATTTTGTTTTCATTTGCTGTTCTTATCTTTTGTTTATAGTAAATCTGTTAGCTTATTTTAGTTAAATTACTAATTTTCTCTGTTTTTCACGGTTCGATATAACTGATGAGGAACTGGGGTTTTTTTTTTTTTGGCCTTAGCTGAGTTTTTTCCACATTAAACTCTTTTGTTGAGGTAATTTGTTGTTTAAATTCATTTTTTTGTAACCACTATTATCGGTTACTGAACTGCTAATCCCGGTTCTTTTTTTCTTCGGTTCACGGTTCTGATCAGTTCCCCGATTGGTTCTGAACTGACCGCTACCGATAAAAGTCTAAATTAATTGCAGTTGCAGTTTTGTGGGTTTTTTTCATTGGAATGTCTGAAAAACCTAAGAAAAAGACCGGTGAACCCAGTTTCAAAAATTGTACAGAGTATGGAGAAGTGTTTGCCAAGGCAGATAAACATAGTTCTTGTGTTGTTTGCCTTGGTTATGATCATTTAAAGACAGATTGTGAAATCTGTAAGACCTTTCTTGAAAAAATGCATGAAAAACATTTGGAAAGGCTTAAAAAGAAATTGCCTCCACCTAAGGGTCCCTCTGGCTCTGACCAGCCAATACCCTCTGTGGCTGTGGGTGAAACCACAGGAGCCACACTTTCTGCCTCGATACGGGTACAAAAAGGCTTGCTGAACTGGCTAATTCTCTGGTTCCCAAGAAAAAAACTATGAAAATTAAACACACAGAACCTCCTGCTGGTCAGCCTATGTGGACTTCTGCTGTGTCAGTAACCATGCCTTCTCTGGAAATTGCACAGGCGTTTAAAGTTTTACAAGCCTTGCAGGGTCGGCTGCCTGTTGGACAGCAGTCTACAGCCCAGACCCTGGCTGAGTTTACCCAGTCCTCTCTGCATGACCATGATGACTATGGGGAATATGGGGAGGAGGAGGGAGAGCCTATGGAGACTGAAGTCTCTTCTGAGCAGGAGTTTGGCTTTCCTCCTAAATCATCAGAGGATTACTCATCTCATTTTTCTTTTGTCAGAAAAGTGGTGGCTGCACTGGATATCTCTACCACTGAGGTGATAGAAGATGAGGAGGAGACAGAGGACTTAGAAATGAAGGGGTTAACACCCACAAGAAAGCTATTGCTCCCTATAAATAAGTTTTTCCAAAGGGATGCAATAAAACGCTGCCAAACACCTGGGTCAGTCCCACCTTTGGATAAAAGGCTGGACAAAAAGTACCAGCTTGACAGGGATGGGGCTGAATTGTTATTTTTCCACCCTGACCACCAGGGGGTGGTACAAGCTGCAGCCTGTGATAAGGCAAAAGTTCCTCTTGCTTCTCACTCTCCAGAGAAGGATTCAAGGAAAATAGACAGCATGGCCAAAAAGGGCTATTTATCAGTGTAACCCCTAGATGGCGCTATCCCAGGGGCTACTACCCCTGCCTGATTTGCCACTAACAGGTTGAGGGGCCTGGATCCAATGGCGGGTGCCTCCACCCAGAGGTCAGGGTTTGCAATAGTTAAACTAACTTGGTCACAGCCCTCTGGGACACTGCAACCCCCCTTTCTTCCCACTAGTGGCCCACACAATATATCAGAATTACCTTCACAGTATACACTTACCCCCAGGTCTGGTTCCAGCTCTGGGACCTCCTGTGAAATGAGATACAGTGCAACAATCACAGTACAGTACTTTAACATAGACAAATACCTCAGGCAGTATAACTTTGCTGAAACAAGCAGCTCTGATTTATTTAGGGGGATATAACAAGGACAGGGGGAAATCAGGTTAATTAGCTTATCACTCTAATAATCTACCTATGGCTCTGTGCACAGGCCTATCCCTATCAGTTACTGTCCCTGGGTACCAAAGCCCTAGTGGCTAGTCCAAACCGTGGCAGCTGGTAGGGGCCCTGTCACACAGAGAAAAGGAGAATTAAACAGTCAGCAGTACAGTAATTCCATTTGGATTTAATGTGGCAATTCAACAGGGAGCGACCCTGAATTAGTACTCACGACCTCCAAATAAGATAGGGTCCTTCAATGTCAGCAGGGCTCACTTGAGGTACACAAACCTCTTCATACATCCATATAAAAGAAAGCACTATACCAGGCAGGCTGCATCTGTATCCTGATCGCAATTACTGCACAATACCGGGAGAACACACAGCAGATTCAGTTCCTGACAGACCGAGTGCAATTTTCAGCAATTCCTCCAGTCTTCTACAGGGTGAGCCTGGTTTCTACTCTTCAGAGATCCTTTGATTCTTTTCAGGACGGATTCAGTCCTAACAAGCTGTTACACAAGCTGCAGACGGAACTCTGGGCCTTACACGTTTTTGACTAAAACTGCACACTGAAAAGCACAGGGCTCCTTCCTTCTTCACTGCCAAAGCTCAACTGAACTCCAACTGACAAAACCGGGCACTTCCTTTGAGTTCCTCCCAGTTCTTGACTGGATTGGCTGTCACTCACAATAGACTGCTGCTGTTGGTCCAAAAGGCACTGAAGTCTAAACTACATCTCCCAGAGTCACTGCCCATACAATCCTCTTGTGGCTGGCTCAGATTATGAGTCAAGTTCTGATTCGTCCAAGGCACCATTTTGGAGCTAGCTTACCCACACTGATTGGTCCAGTTCAGCAGTTCAAAACTAGAATGGGAACTAGCAGACACAGTTCTGACTGCAAAGAAAGCAGGTTAGACAAACTGTAATTTCATTATTACTCTAAATAATTTCTGGCAAACAGTTACATCTTTCAGATAGGTTCCTTTGCACTCCTAGTGACTGCAAAATGAAGTGAATTGGCAGCAGCTCGAGTGGTACTCAGAGAAGCACACAGTCCCCCCATACAAACTAATTATGTCTGCAAGCAGACAGCTCTTAAAGAGACAGTACCAGAGGCTCTAAAAACACTCACTGATAAATGGCTTAAATGCCAAACACCATTCAGGCTTGGAGCATTCAAGCAAGCTCCTGGAAGTCTTTTGGGAACCCCCATTTGCAGGGGGGTTACATCAGCTTCTTTGGCCATGAGACAAGCTAATCTCCAGGCCTATGAAGCCCAGTACCAAAAATCCCTCTGGCAGTCTGTCATGGCTATGGCAGACAAGGCTCCATCTAACTTTTTAGCACGCCTTACTGAAACTGCCAGATCTGGCTTGGAGGCTGGCAAATATCAGTTCCAGATGGCAGCAGACAACAATGACACAGCTGCTAGGTGGATGGCAAATACAATTGCTCAGAGGTTTGCCTGGTTAAGAGCCACAAACCTTACTCAAGACACCCAAACCAAAGCTCTGGATTTCCCAGTCGAGGGTAACTCCCTCTTTGGAACTCACACAGAGGCCTACATGAAAAAAGTGGACGAATACAAGGCCACTTATACAGTCGAAGTAACTGCCAAAGAGAAGGCTTCCCCATCCACAAGACCATTTGGAAGGGGAGGCAGGGGCAGACAATTCAACTCCAGGCCTTTTTATCAGGCCATGGCCGTACCCCAAGTACAACAGTATCCTCAGCAAGGGTACTTCAGAGGCAGGGGCAGAAGGGGTTCTAGGTGTGGCTCCCAGTCTCAGCCCAAGGAAAGCAGGACCCCTGACTCATCTTCCAAGGCCGCCTCCCCACTTCCAGTAGGGGACAGACTAACTCACTATTTCCAGGCTTGGAAACAGATCACCACAGACAAGTGGGTCCTGGAAGTAGTGAGTCAGGCATTGTCCCTAAGCTTCAAATCCCTTCCCTCCCTGAGAACCAGAGTGTTCAAACCAACTTCCATTTTGGAAAGAAAGCTGCTGGAAAAGGAGGTTCGAAACCTACTGTTGGCAAAAGCAGTGAACCTGTGCCTCCACAGCAAAAGGGAAAGGGGTTTTATTCAAGATTCTTTCTAAAAACAAAGAAAAACAAGGAGTGGTGGCCTCTCCTAGACCTAAGGGTGCTAAACAGGCACATAAAAAAGTCAAGGTTCAAAATGGTAACCTTGTCACTGATTCAGCCAGCCTCCAAAAAGGAGATTGACTAGCATCCCTGGACCTAAAAGATGCTTATTTCCACATCCCTATAAAAGAGTCTCACAGAAAATACCTCGGGTTTAGACTCCCTTCAGGTCATTACCAGTTTTCAACCCTGCCATTCGGTCTCACTTGAGCTCCAAGAGTTTTCACAAAGTGCCTGGCAGTGGTTGTGGTACATATACGAAGGCAAGGTGTCACAGTGTTCCCATATCTAGACGGTTGGTGGTGGGAAAGTCACCACAACAGGTAAAGGAACATCTACAGCTCACCCAAGGACTCTTGGAGTCTCTGGGTTTTCTGGTGAATCTCAAAAAGTCAGTCCTAATCCCTGCACAAGTCCGGCAGTTCATAGGAGCAGAATTAAATACCCAGGAGGGCAGAGTTTACCTACCCCTGGAGAAGAGTAAAAAGTATCCTGCAATTGGCTGGCTCCTTCAACCTCAACAGACCAAAAACTGCAAGACAGTTTTTGCAGTTACTGGGCCACATGGCAGCAGCCACTGGCACAGTTCTGGGTTTCAGGTTCCGGATGAAAGAAATTCAATTCCACTTAAGAGCTCATTAGTGTCAAAGAACAGATTCTCTATCAAAGATGGTCCCAGTAACAAAAATGTTACTCCTGGCCCTTCAGTGGTGGAAAGAGGAAGCTAACCTCAGATAGGAGGTCTCCATCCCAAAAGACCCTCCATCAGTGATTCTCACAACAGATGCATCACTTCTAGGGAGGGGGGACTCACCTAGGGGATCACACTACCCATGGCACTTGGTCAAGTGCAGAGTTGCTTCAGCACATAAACCTGCTGGAGCTCAGGGCGGTGTTCCTGGTACTGCAAGCCTTCATACCACTAATTCAGGAAATGGTGGTACAGGTCAGAACAGATAATACCACCACCATGTATTACATAAACAAGTAGGGAGGAACAAGGTCGGATCCTCGCTGCACAGAAGCCATGCAAATTTGGACTCTGGCGTACTCCCTACAGTCTGTCTTCAGGCCATTCATCTGCCAGGCAAGGACAATACCCTAGCAGATGCCTTGAGTTGAACCAACCAGGCTCATAATGAATGGGCCTTAAACAGGCAGGTGGTGGAAGTGATTTTCAGAAGGTGGGGTACCCCAGAGATAGATCTCTTTGCATCCCATGAAAGTCATCACCTGCCACAGTATTGTTGCAGACCTCCAGCTATGAGAACAGTACCCCTGGATGCTCTGATTCTGGACTGGTCAGGGAGGTACCTGTATGCATTCCCTCCATTCCCTCTGGTGTGCAGTGTGCTACTCAAGCTCAGCGCCCAGTGAGCCACAGTGATCTTGGTAGCCCCAGACTGGGCCAGACAGCCATGGAATTCTCTTCTGCTCTCCATGTCTGTGGCTGAACCAATACTCCTTCCCCAGAGGCACAATCTGCTAACCTCCAATCAGGGAGACACTCCTGTACCCAAACCTCAGGTCAGTCAGACACAAAGCATGGCTCTTGAGGACTTAGAGTATGCTAATCTGCATCTCTCGGAAAGTGTCCTGGATATCTCAAGGGGGTACAGGAAACCTTCCACCAAGAAAACCTATGCCTCTAGATGGAAAAGATTTTCTATCTGGTGCTCCACCAGGAATATAGCACCAGCCCAGGCAGGGGTTCCAGCTGTGCCGGACTACCTTACTTATCTGCATCCATGGGGCCTGCAGCCTTCTACCCTAAAAGTACATTTGGCTTCGGTGTCTGCTTACACTTCAGCTAGGAAGAATGTCTCTTTGGCATCAGATTCTTTCTTTGAAAGGTTCTTTAAAGGTATGGCCCAACTGCACCCCTCTATCAGGGAACCGGTGCTAGCCTGGGATATAAATATCTGTATTGCCAAATTTATGGGCCCCCCTTTTGAGCCCATGTCTTCAGCTCCTTTGAAATATGTCACATGGAAACAGTTTTGCTAGTGGCAATCACTTCTGCCAGAAGGATCAGTGAGCTCCAGGCTCTCTATATTGAGCAGGACTTCATTTCATTCCACTGGGACAAAGTGGGCCTGCGAACTAACCATATTTCTCCCAAAGGTAGTCTCTGATTTTCATTTGAACCAGTCCATCGCTTTACCTGTTTTCTTTACTGAGCATTCATGGTCTGGTGAGCACATGCTGCACAGCCTTGATGCCAAGAAAGCTCTTAGCTACTACATGACAGCCACAAAGTCCCATAGGCAGGAAAGGAAGCAACTGTTCTTGACCTATGGGGATGTAGGAAAAGGAACTCCAGCATCTAAGAGGTCCATTTCTCGCTGGATAGTTCAGTGTATCCAGTTTTGCTATTCAAAAGTGGGGAAGGAGGCCCCAGCAGGGCTTAGAGCCCACTCCACAAGGGGTACAGCTGCTACCATCGCAGCTACCAGGGTGGTTCCCTTGGTGGACATCTGTAAAGCAGCTACCTGGAGAACAGTGCACACCTTTACCAAGCATTATAGCCTGGATATGCAGGCTAGGGGTGATGCCAGATTTGGCACAGCTGTCCTGCAGCGCCAGTTTCCAAAATAGGTCTTGTGCCCACATCCAAAGGTACTGCTTCTTAGTCTGCATAAGAGTTAGGAATATTGGAGTATTCCTGGGGTGAGAAGAAAAAATTACTTACCATAATAATCTTGTTTCTTCCAGGGGATACTCCAATATTCCTAACTCTCCCACCCTGCCTCCCCTGCTAGAACCAGTGGCCTCTGCACTCCATGATGTAATACCAGGGGTATGTGTGCCACACTCTGGCTTTATATTTGGAACTGTGTTCAAAGGTGTTTCCCCTCTTCAGGTGATTCTGACATTGGGGGGTGTTTGGTTAATGTTTTTCTGGGTGTTTTATTAACACTATTATTATTATTATTATAGATAATTATTAAGCTCCTCTCGGGCCCTGTCTTGTCAGGCATCCATGAAATCTGAGGATACAATATAGGCAGTTGATAGGTGGCAGCATTTGAAAAAGTGGCACGTGGCAATGATTCCATCATTAGCATAATGTTCCATCTCCAGGGAGATCTGGCTTAAAGGCATACTGCATAAGAGTTAGGAGTATTGGAGTATCCCCTGGAAGAAACAAGATTACTATGGTCATTTTTTCTTCCTACCTAAGGTGGTTTCTGAATTTCACCTTAATCAGTCCATTACCCTTCCTGTCTTTTTCACTGACAAATCCACCCCAGGGGAATGAAAACTGCACAGTTTAGATGTTAAAAGATCCCTTTCTTACTATTTGGAACACAACAAGCAGCTCAGGGGCTCTACTGAGGTAGGAAGAGGGAAACGAGCCACTAAGAGGACTATTTACCATTAGATAGTTTCCTGCATTCGCTTCTGTTATGATAAGGCTGGTAAACAGCCCCCTTAAGGCCTCAGGGCCCATTCCACTAGGGGCAGTGCTGCCACAGTGGCAGACTCAAGGGACATTCCTCTTCTTGATGTCTGCAAAGCAGCCACCTGGAAAACTGTAAACACATTCACAAAGCATTACTGTCTAGATGTGCAGTCCAGATCTGATGCCAAATTTGGCAGGGCAGTCCTGCAGATCCTGTTCTCTGAGTAGGTTCTGTACCCACCTCCCAATTGCACTGCTTTGTAGTCTGCTGTTGTTACTGATGCTAAAGGGATCCATGACACCGGTTCGACAAATTTGTTGTCAAACGCCATTACAACGACGACTTTATGTCGACTGCAATTGCGGTCGGCATAATGTCGTTCTGCAAAGACTTTGTTTTCTTCGGGGGGCTTTGCCCCTGAACCTCCCATGTGGGGGGGCTCTGCCCCTGCACCCCCTGTAACTTAAATAATCAACTCCGAGTTGGAGTTCATTCGGGGATGGGTGCAAACCCCCCAGAAAGCAGTGCTGGGGTCCCACGCCAAGATTACAGCGACCTGTTGCTGTAATGTAGGTCACGGTAAAATTGTAGACCAGGCGTCGGCATACAATGCTAAAGGACCCCGGGGCTGAGAAGAAAAAATTCTCACCTTAATAATATTGTTTCTTCCAAGGTGTCCTTTAGCATCAGTAACCTCCCACCCATCCTTCCCTGGTAACCTAACTGAAGAGGACTCTGCCTTCTGTGGTTTTTTGCCAAATTTGTTCTGAATTTTTGGAGTGTAGTTTAAACAGAGTTTATCTTTATTGCAATCTGGTTACTGTTTTCATATTGTTATGTGATTTTTAAAGCCGTTAGGACAGACTTTTATGGGCATGTTCCCATCATAGCTTTGAAAAAATTCCAGTGCCCTCTGGGCAAGCTCCACTCAGCATACACTCTGACTCTCTTCTGATTGGCTAATTCATTTTACTTATTACCATAATCTCCA
This sequence comes from Neoceratodus forsteri, assembly GCA_016271365.2. NCBI lineage: Eukaryota > Metazoa > Chordata > Ceratodontiformes > Ceratodontidae > Neoceratodus > Neoceratodus forsteri. The sequence continues at coordinate 335,676,922 of CM028129.1, read as the reverse complement.
CCTCCGAGGCAGCTCAACCTAGCCAGCTTTCTGCTATTGTTGCTGATGCTAAAGGACACCTTGGAAGAAACAATATTACTACGGTGAGTAATTTCTTCTTACAAAGAGGGGGTGTTCAGCCCAACCCGGTGGTGTAGAAGGTTGAGGCGCTGGACGCCACACCTTGTGCCATGCTAGTGACCTGCGTTCGGGAATGAGCGCAGGCCACCAGGGGTCAGCAGGGAGGAGAAGGATTGAGCATCCAGAGGACAGCTCTCCTTCTTCGGGGAAGGGAATTTTGTCAGTCGCTGCTAATCTGGCCCCAAGTGGTGGCTGGGGACTGGCGCACCGATGCCGCAAGACTGGAGGGTTGGGAGCAGCGCAGACACTTGACCGGGGCATGCACGGGAGTGTGCATGGCACCGTCACAGGCGTCATTGTATGTGCTGCCCCAGCAAAGAAGAAAATTGACAAAAACAGCAGTGCCCCACAGAGGATGAAGGGGGAGCTCGCAGGCCCCACACCTGGCCAGCCACGGCACAGAAACACTTGATCCAGTCTCGGAAGGGTGGGCCCCCTCTCCGACCCCACTGGGGGGGTAAGCCTTGGGGCTACTACTGTGCCAGTTGGTGGATGCCGAGGTGACGGGGCTGGGGCTCCCCCAGACTGTGAGGGCTGTGGGGGCAGGAGCATAAACAATATAAAAACAAAAACAAAGGGGGGTTGTTCAACCCTTTATTACTGTGTTACTAAAGTCATACTAAACGTAAAGGAGGAAAAGAAGGCAGTTTGCCAATATTGGCTTCTGTCATTCACCCATAATACTGTATGTTATGACCGTCAAGAATGTATTATCTAAATTAGATTTAAATTCAGCTTTGTTTTTACTAATCACTATTTCCTCTGGTAATTTATTCCAGGGATTAATTATACGCTAAGAATAAAAACCTTTTCTGTTTTAAATTTCGTGGTTTCAGTTGTAATGGATGACCTCTAGTGCCCAGGTTATCATTTTTTAACTGTAAATTTAACTCAGCGACTAGATGGGGTCTTGCATGATGTCATAGCACATCAGTAGGTCACCCCTTTTCCTTCTGATCTACAAAGACATTAAATTAAGATGTCTAAGCCGGTTAATGTAATAGTCATGCTTTGTACTATAAATCATCTTTGTGGCACAGTGTTGGATCTTTTCTATTCAATTTCCCTCCTAGTAAGTGGACTCCATGCCTGACTAGCATAATCCAAAGAAGGTCTTATATATGCTCTGTATAGTGGCATAATAATTTTGGCTCTTCCACTTGTAAAATGTTGTTTTATGGTCCCCAGCACTTACTTTGTTAGCTTTTGCAGTTTTAGTGGTACACTCATCGATTAAATAAAATTTTTTGTTTAAGATGACACGTAGGTCACATTCATTTTCAACCTCTTAAATGGTGTTATTTCCAAGTGTATAATTGTTTTTATAAAATGGGGAGAGAAAATCCTCATTTCTCTTTGGTTGTTACCTGTGCATGAAATATATTTGATGCACAGGTACAAACAAGATCTAAAAAGCAGAACTGCACTATGGGAAAAATTACTCTGCCATTAGAATGCTAGTTTGAAAATGCCGCCATTGTTTTCATCCATTAGTGAGGACAAAGCATAGGTACATAAAATGCGTCCATCTAACACATTTGGAATATTTTTCAAAATGAAATAGTAGTCCCACAAATTATCTGGCAATAAAATGCTAAAAAAAAAAATAAATAAACTCTTGAGGTTCAGTTTCAGATTGCACTGCTGCTCCCCCAGCACATCTCTAAAAAGTATCTACAAGCCAGTATTTCTTTTTTCACCCGGTCGCGCTGCTACTCCCTTAGCAAGTCTCTTCCCACTGTGTGTCAACTACCAACTGTGCACCCCTCACTTAATGTGTTTGCAGAAATAAAAGCTTATCTTTTTTTTTATTTTCGAACCCAGCTCGCAGGTTCTCTCTGAGGCAGCAGTGAGTGGCAAAAGTACATGTTCTCCACAATCACTGGCACAGCTACTCACTGTGTCCTACAGAAACCGCTGTTCCCCTACTCTCTCTCTCTCTCGCTTCTGATACAGGTAACCTCGCACTGTCTTCTGATGCAGGCTACACTTAATCAGGGAATGATTTCTGTCTTGTCCCACTGCTGTGCTCCCGCAGTCAAACATAAATTCCACACTGCTGTCATCTGCTCCTGATGTCTGAGCTGCCCATTGCACTTAATGTCCTGTAGTTTAAAAAGTAAAATCATTGTATTTTATTTTTTTTGTGAAGCATTAAATCGATCTTATGGACTCCATTCTCATACTACACTGTGGGGGACAGAATAAAGCCGATGCCTATTAAACTCCATTCCTATAGTACACTGTTAGGGGGGGATGAGGAGCAGAAATTCAGCTAGTCTCTCTGCAAAAACCGCACGCTCCAAGTCTGCTTCTTTTTTTCTTGAAATAACTAACTAAGGGGTGAGGAGTATGACAACAGGCTCCGTGGGGAGGGGGTTGCAGAGCAGAGTTCAATAACAGCTTCTCTAACTCCTGATCCTGCTGTGTTGCCATGCTTCCGTTGGTCATGGCTCAAAATAAAAAAAAAGGTTACACACAATACAGGCTCTCTGTCTTTCCTGAAATAAAACTACACAACAATTAACTAGGGGTACAGGGGTAGTGCTCCTGTATTATGCTAGCAACAAAAAGAAGCCAGTAATACAGATGCCAGTAAAAGAAAAACTCTGTACAGTAAATCTTCATAAACAAACCACATTTTTCTAAATCAAACATAATTTTTCTAATTCTAAAAAGTAAAAAAAAAAAATGTCGCCCATTTTATAAGTGCAATAAGACACTCCGGGGGTGTGCATTGAATAGATATTACTGTACTTCCAGGGTCTGAAGGCATTTGGCCTGTATTCGTGATATCACTACACCCCTGGGCGTCCGGTAATAATATCTGTTCAATGCACACCCCGTTGTGTCTTACTGCTTACTTGATGGCCTGCTTGCCTAATGTAGTAGACTACATTTATCAATGTTAAATTTCATGCCCCATATGTTTGCCCACTTAATATTATCTGGATCTGCTTGAATGGATTCTACGTCATGTGTTGTGCAGACTTTGTCTGCCAATTTAGAGTCATCCGCATATTTGCTTGACCAATTTGGAAAAGAACTGGCCCCAAAAAGGACCCCTACGTCACACCACTGGAGATATTGCCAGTTTTTGAATAGTAACCATTAATGCAAACTCTTTAGCTCCTATTACTCAGTTATTTGCATATCCAGTTAAAAAATGTATTTGTTTATATTGAGTTTTACCATTTTCTGGATAATGGCCCAATGCGGAACATGGGTTTATGGGTGTGGGCAGGACAGTAGTGTGGTGGGTAGGTAACTGGCTGGGTGACAGGACACAGAGGGTGGTGGTAAATGGCTGTCACTCCACAGAGGGAAGAGTGACCAGTGGGGTACCACAGGGATCAGTGCTGGGACCGGTCCTATTCAACATCTTCATCAGTGACATTGCACAGGATCTAGAAGGCAGAATTTCACTGTTCGCTGATGACACAAAGCTCTGTAACAGAGTAGACACACCAGAGGGTGTAGACAGAATGAGAAGGGACCTGCAGAAACTTGAAGAATGGTCAGGGTTTGGCAGTTGAAATTCAATGCAAAGAAGTGCAAGATAATGCATATGGGGCACAAAACCCAGGCACAATATATCAGTTGGGGGTGAGGATATAGCATGCACCAAGCAGGAAAGGGATCTTGGGGTTGTCATCTCTGATGACCTCAAGGTAGGGAAACAGTGTGACAAGGCATCAGGTAAAGCAAATAGGATGCTGGGATGTATAGGCAGGGGCATCACCAGCAGGAAAAGGAGGTCATAATTCAGCTATACAAGACACTAGTGAGGCCCCACCTGGAGTACAGTGTACAGTTCTGGAGACCATACCTACGTAAGGACATAGACAGGGTAGAGAAGGTTCAGAGGAGGGCAACAAAGATGGTGCATGGATTGCATCACAAGTCCTATGAAGACAGGTTGAAGGAACTGAACATGTACTCCCTGGAGGAGAGGAGGGAGAGAGGGGATATGATAGAGACATACAAGTATCTTACAGGGAGGAACAGGGTGCAGGAAAACACTATTTTTAAGTGAAAAAGATGTTTCAGGACTAGAGGGCATGGGATGAAGTTGGAGGGAGGACAATCCAGAGGAAACATGAGAAAGAATTTCTTCACAGAACGGGTGGTGGACAAGTGGAACACCCTGCCAGAGGAAGTGGTGGGGGCTGAAACAATCACGGGATTTAAGAATGCATGGGATAGACATAAAGGAATTCTAGAGGTCAGGGGTAAGGGGAAATAGACTTCTAGGAAAACAAACTGAACTTACAAGCTCAAATGGGCAGACTAGGTGGGCCATAGGCCCTTATCTGCCGACACTGTCTATGTATCTATGTATCTAGAATTGAAAGCCTTCACAAAGTCAAGATAGATACAATCCACAGGTGCCCCTTTGCCTAAAGCATGGGAAATTTTTTCATAAAAACATAGTAAATTAGTAATGCAAGACATTCCTGTGGTGAAACTGTGTTGTTCCATATCTACTTGTTCAGTTTTGTGTAAGAAAAATAGTGTATTTTGTTGTCTTTAATGATGGATTCTAGTAGCTTGCAGGGCACAAATGTTAGGCTCATTGACTGATGATTATTGCATTCATGTTTATTTCCCTTTTTGTAAACAGGTACCACAGTGGCAGTCAGCCAGTCACTTGGGATCTCTCCTTTTTCGATAGATGCCAAGAAAAGGTACTTGAGTGGTATAGCGACATTGGGTGAGAATATTTTCAGTAACTTACTGGTTATTTTGTCTGGCCCAGGAGCACTATGTTCTTAATGATTTCATCTTCGGGTATTACAATAGGTGCAGATTCTACAGGGGATCAGTGATCATGATAGGTTTGGAATGGGCCAGGTTGGCCATGTCACAGCTGTCATGTCCTAGGCTGTGATGTTATCTTGCCAAGGTGGATTTCCTCCATCTTACTTTACAAGGTTCTGCTGCGTGATCAAATGTTCAGGCCGAAGGCAAACATGACATGCAGATGAACTGGCTCTTGAAATCACAGCAATCTGCGAGCAGTGCATGCTCCCTGCGTTGCTCCTGGGACCATACAGACATGCCCCCACCAGGTTGTTTTTCACTGGTCTCAGAAGGCAGCTGTAAGCAGTGGCAGAAATGTGCTTGTTCAGCGTGTTGTATTGTGACTGCCATGAGAAGGGTGCTGCCGCACCACAGAGCCACAGGTCTCACCTTTTTTTTAAGTCAGGCCCGTCTAGTGCATTTGTTGCTGGAGTCTTGATCTTCAAATGGGAGGGCTGAAGCCTGAGGTTCAATGCAGGGGAATAGCTCCTCCCACATTCCTAATAAAAGCCAGCCTCTCCCAGCAGTTGACACTTAGAGTCTTTTAAAGCACTCCGGGCTTGTGCATGGCTTGTGCAGCTGTGCCTCCTTGGGTTTCCTGCTCCTTGGCTGCTATTCTTCTCTCCCTCAATTACCTTTTGTTTGTTCTCCATTTTTATCTCCAGTGCCTCTCGTTCCCCCTTTCTTTTCCTCCCCTTTCTTTTTTTGTTCCTTTTGCTCCCCCTCGCTCCTAGTCCGTTTTGCTCATCTGTGCCTGTTTATTTCTGTTGTGCCTGCTCCCCCCCACCATTCCCATTCTCTATCATTTTTTTGTTCTTTGTGCTTTTTCCCCTCCCCTCTGTTCCCTCCTCTCTCCTGCCTTTTGTTCTGTGGTCCCCTTCCCACCCTCACCTCATCTTCAAACAACATGAAATCTTGCTGTATTCTGACATGTGCAGTTAGCCCCAGCACTTGAACTGCCCCAGAGGTGAAAGAGTTAACTCTGTGCAGAAGCATAGAACGTTGAGCTTGAGCTCGGATTTCAAACCTCTGTCTGTGGTGCTTCAGAGTGTAACCCTCAGATTCTTTACTCTGCCTAACTGTGAAGTCGCTCCAGAGATTGCTTCTTTGCTCGGTTCAGTAAAGTTTCATAAAAAGGGTCGGTTTTAACCGATTTGTTATTTTTTTGGTTTTCAAGTCTCTGTCTACGGTACAGTAAGTGTGTAGTAGGTAGTGAACTGTTTTTTTTTTTTTCATTCTGTGGAAATTGTAATTTCTTCAGTTCCCTGGCGGTCGGTCTGGTTGGGAACCGACTGTTTCTGTTTGAATTTCTTCCTTAGAGTTGTAGTAGTGTGCCGGCTCCAATCGGTTAAAAAAAAACAACTGACTTTTACTGGTTTCTTTCCACAACCTGTAACCTTGCTTACCGATTGGAGAGTATTATCTGGCATAACAGCTGTTAAGGGTAATTTTTGTTAGTCTGGTCATGTCTGAGAAACCCAAAAAGAAAACCTGGCCCACTCGGTTTCAACACTGTGGTGAGTGTGGGTAGGCTTTTGCTAAAGCTGATCCTCACCTCATCTGTGTTTATTGTCTGGGGTTTGACCACCTCAAAACAGACTGCCAAACCTGTAAGAATTTTCCCAAAGCCACTATGGATTAAAGAATGAGTAGGCTAAAGGAAAAGGGAGGCCGAGAAGTCCGTTGACCCAGTTGGCCAGCCCAGTTCAATTGTGGCCGAACCTGAGGAGGAGCCCACTGACCTGGGCGATACCTCCTCGGGCTAAAGGAGATTTGACTCGGAGGGGTCGGTTTCAGCGAAGAGAAAAAGGAAATCAGCTGGTTCGGATCCAGAACCGCATACTCCAACCGCTGATGAGATAGCCAAAACGATAAGTATTGTTCAATCGCTTCGATCGGTTCCATCCGAACCGACGCCTTTGGCCAGTCTGTTTGGATGAATCCTACTCAATCGGATTACGATCTGGATGCCTATTATGAACTGGAGTGGGAGGGGGATGAAGACTATCCAGAACAAGATGAGGAAGATGACAAAGATTTAGAAGGTCTGGATGTGCCCATTGAACCGGACATCTCCCCAGACATACCCTTCAATGTCTCCCCTCCCAGGCTTTCTGAGTCCCCTTCCCACTATTTGTTCTACAAAAAGGTGGCTGAAACGCTCCAGTTCCCTATGGTAGAAGATGCAGAAGAGGAAGAGGAGCCTGATTTTGTTGAGATGATGGACATCCCAGAGTCTAAGAGGCTGTCTATTCCCCTCCACAAATCCTTGGGGAAGCAGACAAAAAAGATTCTTCAGACACCAAACTGTTTACCTCCAGTGGACAAAAGGATGGACAGGAGGTATATGTTGTCAGGCTCAGGTACGGAGTCTTTGTACAATCATAGCAGCCATGTTGGGGTAGTGCAGACTGCAGCATGTGACAAGGCTAACATACCTTTGGCTTCACCCCCTTCCCAGATAAAGACTCCAGGAAGGTGGATGCCATGGCCAAAAACCAGTATTTGGCATCCTCCTTGGGACTCAGGCAGGCAAACTATATGGCCTATGCAGCCAGGTACCAGAAGTCCAGGTGGGATACTGTTCTGGAACTGGCCAAGCAGGCCTCCCCCAGCTGGCCAAAGAACTGGAGGAGGTGGCTGCTGATGGGATTGAGGCATCTAAGGTACAATTTCATGTTGCTGTGGACTCAAATGATGTGACATCACGAGTCATGGCTACATCTGTGTCTCTCAGGAGATTTGCTTGGCTCAGATGTACTAGCCTTTCGCAGGACACCCAGGCTAAGGCCATGGATTTCCCTGTAGTAGGTAATTCTCTGTTTGGGGAGCAGACAGAGGCTTACATGAAGAAAGTGGATGAATACAGGACTACTTACTGGAGTGCTCAAGCCAAGGAAAGGCAAGCCACTCCTCAGAGGCAGCAGTCTAGGGGCAGGGGCAGGCCTTTTCACAGGCCTTTCTACCAAGCCCAGGCCTCTTCTCCCTTCCAAAAGAGGGGGTTCTTCAGAGAGAGAGGCAGGAGGGGGATGAGCAGGGCTGCATCCTCTTCCCAGTGTAAGGCTTCTGCCAAGCAGACACCCTGATGTGTCAGCCCGGGTTGACTCCCCAATTCCAGTAGAAGGCGGGCTGGCTTAGTACTTCCAGGCCTGGAAGTCTGTTACCTCAGACAGGTGGGTCCTGGAGGTAGTAAGCCTGGGATTGGCCCTCATTTTTAAAAAATTTCCAAAAATGAGGGTCAGGTGGGGGGGGTTGACACCAGTCCATTTACAGAAGAAAGAGTCCTGAAAGAACTCCTAAAACTCAAGGTGGACAAAGCAATGGGGCCTGATGAGATTCACCCCAGAATCCTCAAAGAACTAAGGGAGGACCTACTGACACCACTGACCACACTTTTTAACAAATCATGGGAGGATGGGGTGGTATCTGAGGACTGGAGGAGGGCAGATGTGATTCCCCTTCACAAAAGTGGGAGCAAGGCAGAAGCAGGAAACTACAGACCTGTAAGTTTGACCTCAGTGGTAGGGAAAATGATGGAATCACTTCTGAAAGAAAGAATTGTTGAGTACCTAGAGGCCAGCGGGCACAGGACCCAAAGCAGCATGGATTTACAGCAGGAAGGTCATGTCAGACGAATCTAATAGATTTCTTTGACTGGGTGACCAAAGTAATAGACCAGGGAGGGGCTGTGGATATGGCCTACCTGGACTTTAGCAAGGCATTTGACACAGTCCCGCACAAAAGATTAATAATCAAGTTAGGCAGCTTGGGAGTGGGTCCCAGGGTGATAGCCTGGGTTGCAAACTGGCTGCACAACAGGACATAGAAGGTAATAGTGAGTGGCACACATTCCGAAGAAAGGGGGGTCACTAGTGGAGTACCTCAGGGCTCAGTATTGGGTCCAGTCCTCTTTAACATCTTTATAGGTGACATTGCAGAGGGTCTGGAGGGAAAGGTATGCCTCTTTGCAGATGATACAAAGATCTGTAACAGAGTTGATACACAAGGGGGGGTAGAAAGGATGAGAAGAGACTTGGCAAGGTTGGAGGAATGGTCAGACATATGGCAACTTAGATTCAAAGCAAAGAAGTGCAAAGTAATGCACCTGGGAAACAAAAACCCAGGAGAAGAGTACACAATAGCAGGGGAGGTACTAACAACAACACAAATGGAACGGGACTTGTGGGTAGTCATATCGGATGATCTAAAGGTGGGTAAGCAATGTGAGAAGTCAGTGAGGAGAGCCAGGGGGATACTGGGATGCATAGGAAGGGCATCACAAGTAGAAAAGGAAGTGGTTATCCCTCTGTACAGACAGTTGGTGAGACCCCATCTGAGTACTGTGTGCAGTTTTGGAGACCTCATCTACGAAAGACAGGATGGAAGCAGTCCAGAGGAGGGCAACTAAATGGTGCAGGGTCTGCATCAGAAATCATATGAAGAGAGACTGAGAGAGCTTAATATGTATACCCTTGATGAAAGGAGGGACAGGGGGACATGATAGAAACGTTCAAGTACCTCAAGGGAATCAACAAAGTCCAGGAGGGTAGCATCTTTCAGAAAAAGAGATGTGTAAGAACAAGGGGACACAATTTAAAGATAGAGGGGGGACGGCTCAGGGGTAGTGTGAGGAAATCTTTTTTCACGGAGAGAGTGGTGGATGCGTTGAACTGCCTTCCTGGGGAGCTTGTTGGGGCTAAAACAGTGAGGGAATTCAAAGATGCATGAGACAGACACAAGGCAATTGTAGTGGGGGGTGGCAGGAAGTAGGCTGTTGGTTAACCAAAATCTGCAGCTTATCCAGTAGGTAGGGAAATGGGCAGACTGGGTGGGCCAAGTGGTCCTTTTCTGCCGTCAAAGTCTGTGTTTCTATGTTTCTATGTAAGTCTTTTCCACCTGCAAACATCTCCGAAAACATTGCTTTAGAAGCAGAGGTTTCCTATCTGTTGTCTTTCAGAACCATGGAGAGAGTTCCTACTCTACACAGGGGGAAAGGTCTGTACTCCAGATACTTCCTTACCCTTAAAAAGACAGGAGGGTAGTGACCCATCCTAGACTTAATGTATTTGAACAAGCACATTTTAAAAACAAAGTTCAAAATGGTGACTCTGGGAGTAATTCTTCCCTCTCTAAGGCCAGGAGACTGGTTAGCTTCCCTGGACCTCAAGGATGCCTATTTCCATATTCCTATCAGGTGCTCCCACAGAAAGTACCTCAGGTTCGAGTTGCCTTCAGGCCATTATCAGTTCAGAGCTATGCCTTTTGGCCTAACATCAGCTCCAAGGGTGTTTACAAAGTGTCTTGCAGTAGTAGTGGCCTTCCTCAGAAGACAGGGCATTTCCCTATTTCCATACCTGGACGACTGGCTGATTGTAGGGCAGTGTTCCAACCAGGTCAAGTCAGCTCTACAGGTCACTCAGGATCTGCTCAGTTCCCTGGGGTTCCTTCTCAACTTGCCAAAGTCAGTTCTCGAACCAGTACAGCTTCTCACTTTCATAGGGATAGAGTTAGATACTATTCGAGCAAAGGCATTCCTTCCACTAGCAATTCAGGCCCTTACAGATCTCGCTTCTTCTTTTCATCCTCTGGTTTCTTGTCCAGCAAGACATTTTCTTCAGCTCCTAGGCCACATGGCGGCTTCAACTGCAGTGGTACAAGGGACCAGGTTCCAGATGAGGGACATTCAATTCCATCTAAGATCCTTTTGGTCTCAGAGGAAAGACTCTCTTACCAAACTGATTCTGGTAACTCAGACTCTGGTCCAAGCTTTCCAGTGGTGATTAGACCAAGACAATCTCAGGCAAGGTGTCCCATTTACCAAGTAAACTCCTTCAGTGGTTCTCTCCACAGATGCTTCTCTCCTGGGCTGGGGAGCCCACCTGGGACCCCTCACAGCACAGGGGGTCTGATCCTCAGAAGAGTCTCTCCTTCATATAAATCTTCTGGAACTCAGGGCAGTATTCTTGGCCCTTCAGTTTTTCTCAGACTCAGTGAAGAACAAGGTGGTTCAGGTCAGGACAGACAACACCACCACCATGTGGTACATCAACAAGCAAGGGGGCACTCGATCTATGGCCTTGTGCACGGAGGCCATGAATGTATGGTCTCTGGCATACTCCCTTCAAACTTCCCTAATAGCAGTCCACCTCCCAGGGAAGGACAATGTACTAGCAGATGCTCTGAGCAGACTCTCCCAGGGCCATCATGAATGGACCTTGGATCATCTCATCCTGAAAGTAATCTTCACCAGGTGGGGCACCCCAGAGGCAGATCTCTTCACAGCCCCAGACAGTCATCAGCTTCCCCAGTTCTGCTACATATCTCCAGTCTGGGGGACTGTTCCCGTGGATGCTCTGATGTTGGATTCGGAAGGCAAGTTTCTTTATGCCTTTCCCCCCTTTCCCTTGTTGCTCAGGGTTCTAGTCAAGATCAGGTCACAACCCTGCACAGTGATTCTAATTGCTCCAGGCAACCTTGTTATCCTCTGTTGTTGTCCTTAGCAGTCTCACTTCCCCTGTCTCTTCCCAAGAGACACAATCTCTTAACCACCTCTCAGGGGAGGATCTGGTACCCCAATCACCAGTCTCTCAATCTCAAGGCCTGGCTCTTGAAGAGTTAACAGTATGCAAGCCTGCATCTCTCTCAGGGAGTTTTAGACATCCTCAAGGGTTCTCAGAAACCCTCTACCAGGAAAACTTATAACTCCAAATGGAAAAGATTCAGCATTTGGTGTTCACACAGGAACACCCTGCCAGATGCTGCAGGTATTGCCACAGTCTTAGGTTATCTGGTTCACCTTAATGGTTTAGGCCTCAGGCCAGCCACTTTAAAAGTTCACCTAGCAGCTGTTTCTGCATTTCTGTCAGCAGGGAAGGGATCTTCTCTGGCATCCCACCCTGTTTTTGGAAAGTTCTTTAAAGGTTTGACTCATATCAACCCTCCTTTTAGAGAGCCTACCCCATCTTGGGATCTCAATATCTGCATTGCTCAGCTTATGCAACTACCCTTTGAACCCTTGGCTTCAGCTGAGCTTAAGTACTTGACCTGGAAAACTGTTTTTCTGGTAGCAGTCACTTCTGCCAGGTGAATTAGTGAATTACAGGCCCTGTCAGTTGAACCTGATTTTATCTCATTCCATAGAGATAAGGTGGTCCTCAGAGCTAATAGGAGGTTCTTACCCAAAGTGGTTTCAGATTTCCATTTGAACCAGTCCATGGACCCTTCCTGTGTTTTTCACTGATCATGCCTCTTCAGGAGAAAGAAGGTTACACAGTTTGGATGTTAAAAGGGCACTTAGCTATTATATAGAGCACACTAAGGCACATAGGAATGACTGTCTTCAATTGTTCCTCACTTATAGTGAAGTGGGAAAAGGTAGGCCAGCTATTAAAAGAATTATTGCCAGGTGGCTTGTAGCTTGTACACAATTCTGTTATACCAAGCTAGGTAAAACGCCTCCCTCAGGCCTGAGGGCCCACTCAATTAGGGATACAGCAGCTTCTCTGGCTGCTGCCAGAGATATACCTTTACTAAAGATATGCAAAGCAGCCAACTGGAAAACGGTCCATACATTCACCAAGCATTACTCTCTGGATATCCAGGCTAAGAGTGATGCTAGGTTTGGTACAGCACTACTGCAGAGCCTATTCCCAAAATAGGTTCGGTACCCTCCTCCATGGAGGTACTGCTTGGTAGTCTGCATATGTCAGAATACAGCAAGACTTCATGTTGTTTGAAGAAAAAACTACTCACCTTAGTAATTGTGTTTCTTCTAATGGAGTCTTGCTGTATTCTGACCTCCCCCCAACGCCTCCCCTCTCAGATCCTAGTTTTTGGGATGTGAGCTGGCAGGTACAGTGTTGCACCTCGGGATGTACCTTATACCCCTCCCCTTTGGGTGGGGTTGTTGTTGTTATTGTTCTTGTTGATTTATATATTGTTATATATATATATATATATATATATATATATATATTTTCACTACCTGGGTTTTTCTGTTTTGGGTTCTCGACTTGGAGTCTGTTGGGACCCCGGAATTTTACCTATTAGTTTATTGTTTACAATTTCCACACCAGGGGTGTAGTTAGTTAGTTAGTTGCTCATAAGAATTTGAAGGTTACACTCTGAAGCACCACAGACAGAGGTTTGAAATCCGAGCTCGAGCTCAGCGTTCTATGCTTCTGTATAGAGTTAACTTTTTCATCTCCGGGGCAAGTGCTGGGGCTAACTGCATATGTCAGCATACAGCAAGACTCCATTAGAAGAAACACAGTTACTCAGGTGAGTAATTTTTTCTTCTATGCTCTGTTTCTTGTTTTCTGCCTCTGTCTATTTTATGGGCATTATGTTTCTTGCTCCTCTCGGAGCCGCTGCTCTGTTTGCACCAGTGCTTCTGGGTTGTGCAGTCTCGCATAGCACTTCGCTTAAAGCTATACCCATGGAATGCATACGGCAAATGCAGGTGTCAACAAACTCTCATAATTGCAAGATGCTGCTACACGGTGAGAACTATATAAAACAGAGTCCATAAGCGTACATGTTGTTCCCTGTATTGGTCATTTGTACCCTTTGAAACGTAAACAAAATCAATTGTAAGAATCACACTTTGGATAGTACGCAATAGCTGATCAGTTCTAATTCATGCAAACTGTGCTACCTAGATTTTTCCAAGTTGCATGTCTCAGAACAGTTTGTTCAAATAGTCCTGACTCATTTGGTACTAATTTACAGTGCAGTTTAATAGTAAATTTATTTAAATGCTTTTATGCTGCATGTTTTTGACAACTCAGCCAAAACCAGGACCTATAGCATCGTACTTGTCTCCTCTCATTACACACCTAATTTCATCCTCCTTGCGCTTCTGTTTGCTGTGCCTTTCCTTTGTTTACTTTGTATCTCGTCTAGCAGTATATGTTTTGCCCTCCCTTCTTACTGTTCTCCATCCTCCTTTCCGTGCTCCCCACTTCCTCCTGCTAATTAATTCTGCTTTGCTTCTTTTCTATTAAAGCAGTAGTCAGCTGCTCTTTCCTTGCTCAGCCCATACCATACCATACCAGGAGTCTGACAGTCTCCATCCCTAACTCATGCCTTGTGAGGTATTTGAGTGAAGGTGGGCTTCCCCTGTCTAGCAGGGTAGGAGTTGGTTTCATGCAGTTATAGCCTGTACTACCATTCCGACAGTCTCTGTCCACAACTCATACTTTGTGAGGTATTTGAGTGAAGGTGGACTTGCCCTGTCTACTGGGGATGGGAGTCTGTTTCATTCAGGTACAGCCTATACCAGTAGTCTGACAGCCTCCATCTCTAACTTATACCTTGTGATGTGTTTGCATGAAGGCTGATTTGCACTGTCTCCCATGTATGGGAGTCTGTTTCATCCAGTTACAGCCTGTACTACCATTCTGACAATCTCCGTCCCTCAATCTAAATTGGCTGGGGAAAAATAAAAGCGCACTGGTATCTCTAGTACATGGATTTAACGTGCACCAGGTAATTGAAGATCCCACCAGGCTGACCCAGTCACCTGCTGCTGGAACATTCATAGACTGGATACTCATAAATCGACCTGATAGAATTACCACCTCAGGTGTGCTTCCTGATTCTATAAGTGACCATTCTCCTGTGTTCTGCATATGGAGAACATCTGTGATTCCAGCCCACTCGCCATGCTACATCACCTTCCAGGATTTTTCCACACTTGATCAAGCAAGCTTTCTACATGATATCTCCTCTGTAAACTGGATCCCTATTATCCAGTCCCAAGACATTGAATCTGCTGTCAATCTCTTTCTTTCTATATTCTTATCCCTCCAGGACATACATACACCCAAACAGAATCGACGCGTTAGGGCCAAACAGACTAGGTGGCTGCACAAGGAACTTCTCACCTCCCTCCAGGCACGTGACAAAAGTTGGAACCACTCCAAAACCTTGGGTCAACAAAGTGAATATGGCACTTGCAGAAAGCAGCGCAATATGTGCAAAAAACAAATCAGGCTTGCCAAAAACTCATACTGCAAAGGTCTATTGCTGGAAGCTGCTGGGGACCCGAAGAAATTCTGGACACATATAAAATCCTTCTTGGGCTCAAACCAGTCTCAACACACTAATGATATGGTCCTCAATGGTATGCACTGTAATGACCCCACCACCACTGCAAATTTTTTCAACAAATACCTTACTGATCTCACCAAATACACTGCCTCTTTCACAGCAAATCGCATCCTAACGCCCGTTACTCACACAAATGTGCCCATACATCCACCCTTCTATTTTAAGGCTATTCCAAATGCTGATGTTCTAAAACTACTAAACTCAATCTCTGATAGTACTAGTGTAGGCTTCGACTACCTAGAGCCTAAACTCCTGAAGCTGGCTGCTCCTTTTATTGTGGCCCCATTGGCTAAAATCTTTACACTGTCTCTCTGCCATGGTCATGTTCTGGACATAAGGAATTTGGCAAAAGTCACCCCAGTCTTTAAGAAAGGTGACAAGAAGGACATAGCTAATTATAGGCCCATAGCCATTCTGTTAGTACTAAACAAAATACTCGAGAAATTAGTGGCTATACAGGTCACTGAGTTTCTCTCTAAATATACCCTCCTATCACCTGCTTAACTTGGTTTCTGCAAGGGGCATAGCACCTCTACTGCTCTGATACAATTTACAAATGATGCCCTTACTTCTATGGATCACAGTCTCATGACTGGTGCAGTGTTCACTGACCTCTCAAAGGCGTTTGATCTTATAGATAACCCTCTTCTGCTTGATTACCTTAGCTTCACTGGTTTCTCAGAGCAAGCCACAAACTGGTTCCAGAGCTACTTAAGCAATAGAAGACAACAGGTAAAATTTAACTGTGCGCCTATCAATGTTGGTGTTCCTCAAGGCTTCATCTTGGGGCATCTTCTCTTCTCTTCTCCATTTTTATAAATTACATATTTTCTAACACCCCTTGGTGCTCAACAATCTTGTATGCAGATGATCTGGTGCTCTACACCTCCTCTGCAAACATAGAAGAAATAAATAGTCGACTAACGTCTGCATTTCTAATAATGCAAGAATGGATCCACAACAAAAGGCTCGTCCTAAACATAAGTAAAACTCAGGGCATGCTCTTCAGATCTGCAACCAAACTTAGAACAAACCGCAACCTTTTCAATGTCTCCTGTGCAAATGGCTTCCCCTTACGAAAGTAACCTCATTCAAGTATTTAGGTATCCTGCTTGATGAAACTCTCAGCTTTGAGCAACACATCATCGACACCTGCAAGTCAGTAAACTCCAAACTCAGAATAGCTTACAGGACTTGTTGGATGCTTACCCCCTCAGCTAGACTGGCTATTTCTAGGGGTATCCTACTTCCATCCCTTGTGTATGGTGCTGTCACCTACATAAATGCTTTGAAAACCATCTCAAGTAAGTGGGATACAATGTACAATAGTATCTGTCGTTATGCCTCAGCTTCCCCACATTTAAAGCACTATTGCTTGCTATATGCGGACCTTAGATGGCCTTCTCCGTCTGCCAATCAACGTCTTGCCCTTGGTACTCAGCTGGACAACATCATTAGAACTAATCTACCTACCTTTCTTGCAGGCATGCTGGTGCCTCTGTCACCCACCTATGGCCTCCGCTCTACTGGACTTTCTCTACTATACACCCCTAGGTGCAGAACCCTAAAAGGAACCTCAGCTTTTTCCTGCTTGGCCCCAAAATATTGGAATTCCCTACCTTTTGATGTTCGCTCTGCACCTAGTCATATTGCTTTAAAAAAGATGCATCACACTCTCCTCGTCAAACATGCCTATGTTCCTGTTTTAAACCCCATAGGGTGCTTGACATCCCCTTCCTCAGCTCTCAAAATGTTTCAGTTTTGCTCTGACCTCTTGTTACTGTTATATGTGGCACTTACCATGGATTATGTGTTAAAACTCTACTGCACTATGATTGTATGCTTATTATGTTTTGTACTATTGTGTATTTTTCTGCCATTATCTCTGTCATATTAGCAATACTGTTTACATCACAGAACATTGTGTAGATTTTTCCTTGTAAGGTTAATTACCTCTGAACTATACTGTACCTGTTATTTGTTTTGTCTGCCAGTTTTGTATTGTAGCCTCCCGGTTCGTGTCTGAAAATAGTCATATTTTGTGGCTACGACACCTTACCTGGTAAACAAAAACTAAATAAATAAAATAAATAACTCATACGTTGTGAGGTATCTGAGTGAAGGTGGGCTTGACCTGTCTACCGGGGATGGGAGTCTGTTTCATCTGGTTAACATCCTCCTCTACTTCTGCCTTATTGTCGGTTCCATAGGTCCTATAGAACGAGATTTGGGTTCGCTATCACCAGTCAGAAATAGGAACCCTTGCACCTGTCAACACGCATCTCAGTACCTGGGCCTTTCATTCAGTTCAGTACCTGGTCCTAGCTGCTAGGGGTTACCCCCTTTAGCTCTCAGTGCAATACATAGCATATTGGCATCAAGACATCTTCTACGCCTACCGATATTATGCCTCCAAACCCCGAAGGCGGTCCTGCAGGTCTCCTTGGACTACTTCCCAAGCTCCTTAGCAAGTAAGCAGGCTTCCGCATCGATCTACTGCATTACAGATTGAACTGTTTCCCTCCTCGTGGCTGACCCGGAGTCTCCCAATACTCAGCTTCTGCCTGCAAATAGGAGTAGTATGATTTGTTCCTACCTTCACAGCCTCAATCATTCAGAATCTTGATCCAGCCAGCCTGTTCCTTAACCAAACTCTTCTCCATTGTCTGCAATTCGGCACTTCATGGCTTAGCTTGCCTCATTAGTTTTCAACCTGCAAACCCCTATGACAGCACTTGAAGCTTGCTCCCTGCTCAGCCTACTCCTGTCTCTGAATCATCAGCTTCTGCTGCTATCTTATCCACAAACCTTACTTTGGACATTCCTGCTCCTCTGAGTACTCTTACATACTCCATCTGTCTCAGAGCCCTCAGCACTCCAACACTCAGATGGTAAATGACAGAATTGTCTCCTGCGGCGACATTTCTGTGATACTGAAGGCAAAAGATCCTCGGCTCCCAAGGAAATTGACTTTGTCTGAATTCATCCTAGCATTTAACCTCTGCCGTGTTTTGCATTTTCCTCAGGTCACGAGGAATTGGACTCCTATCTATTGTGCGACATATCCTACTATGGCTCTCTAATTGACAGGATAGTTAGATCAGGTCTCCCACAATCCCTTGCCTCCATGCTTTACTCCCAGTCCCCTCTTATGGGCTCCACTGTACTGACCTAGCCCCTTTCTATATCCCCAGATGTAAAACCTGTATGGGTACACAAGCTTTGTCTCACACAGCTCCTAAGAATTGGAACTCCATACCTCAAGCTATCCGCCAAGTTCCCACCCATGCTAGTTTCAAGAAAATTCACTGTGATCATCTACGTGCTTCTAACCCCTGCGCTTGTTAACCCACTGTAGATCATTCATTCTCTTTCCTCATTACCCCCTGGCATCTACTCCCCTCCTATCCTCTTCATCATCTCTCTATAATGACCCTTCCCTTGTACAGTCTCTACCACCCTTCACTCCTTTCTCCCTTGCTTCTATCACTTCCTCCTCCCCCTTCTCTCTGTCTCTAATCTCTCAAAGCTTAACTACCACTAAAGGCACTTATTGTATACTGTGTATATCATGTTCATTTCATCCATTGTTTTGTACTCTGTATTCATTTGTTTTGCACTTGTCTATACTTTATTAACCTTGTCTAATGCTGTATTGCTTGTATCCTGACCTTGTTCTAAATTGTATTTCTCCCAACCCCTAATGCAGATTATTTTGACCCCTTCCCACTGTATTACTTATTTCATGTGCTGCGTCACATGGTGTGCTTATGAATTGTCAACTTGTATTCTCCCGTGTCATGCCTGAAAATAGGCATTTCCATGCCTAGTGTACCCACCTGGTTACCAAAAGCAAATGAATAATAAATAAATAAATCCTTTTGACTTTTTGCATGGATTCCACTCAGGCATCTCAGTGCTTCCTTTCGATACCTTCCACTGTCATACTCTTCAGTCTGCGAAGGATCTATAGGTATTGCACTAGACAATTTTTGGCATGAAGCATCTTATTATCAACCTGTCCACACCTTGGTCCTCATTCCACCCCAGAATCAATTTATTGTTTCCCTCCAACAACTTTGTCCTCTTGTGTGCTTGTATTGCTGATGCCATAACAATCATTAAAATGCCTTGGCCTTGTCTCCTGGCTCTCAATGCAGTAATGGCATGGATGCATTTATACTATTGCCCATTCATCTGTCTATCTGGTATCTCTCTGGAATGTCTTGGGAGGACCACTATTTGCTGTCTGTCTCCCGTTCATCTGCAAAGCAGTACAAAAGTGTTTAGCATGTTTGCTGAGGTGCTTTTGGGCATAACTTAATGTTCATTGCCGTCCAGCAGTTATTCATCTGTTAAATGACTTTATCTTGATTGATCCGCCAGATTCGCCTCTTACTACTGTTGTCCAGCTGCTCTAAGAACTACCAATTCCTTTCACTGAAGAAACAACCCTAAGTCTGGCGACATCCCTCAAATTCCTTGGCATATTATTGGATACAGACCGTTTGGAAGCCAGTTTACCTCCTGATAAACCACACCGGATCCAAACGTTAGTGGAGTCATTTTCAAACCGATCTGCTTGTATGAAAATGTAAACTTTTCCCTCCTGGGATACCTCAACCTCGCAATGATGATAGATCTTCATTGATATTACCTCAATCATCCAGTCACACTGTAGGAACTTCACCGTTGGTGAAGGGGACTCCACATGGAAGATTTTCAGTAGTAGAACTGGGACCACCCATGCTGTCGATTTCCATCAATGTCACCAACCTTATAAAAGCATGAGTGGCCCCACTCTCTCTACAGTTCTTTCCTGCCATCGACTCGCTCGCATGGTCTGTAGAAGCTCTGTCGCAGTGTTTGCACCTTTTTTCCCCATGGCTTTTTTCTGAATTTCTTTTTTTTGAAGAGATTTCTCCAACTTATTTATGTTGAGAGTTAATCCTTCTACCTCTCTCTTTTGTCACTGCCGCTGCAGAAAGAAGATTGCCTCCACAGACGAACACTCTCTCTGTGTCTGCTGTCTTGGGCCTGAACATGAACATTTTGACTGTGAGCTCTGACAGAAGTTTAACCAAACAACTCTCAGGTGATGTAAAAAGGCTCTTAAAAATTGGGCTGAGACATCCGTGGCTTACCTCCTGCCATGCCGGTGACCCATGTTCACAGTGCGAGTGGGCTGCCGGGGGAAGGCTGGGGAAGGAGAGGATCGAGTGTCCGAAGGACTGCTGTCCTCTCCCAGGGAGGATTGCTGCTCCCGCTGAATGACTGCCCCTGGGTGGAGGCCTGAGGGCAGTGCGAGTCTGCAGCCAAGGAAGGGAAGGTCCTGCGGGACTTCCATAGACGTGTGCACATCTCCATGTACACACATCTGGTGTGTACACCCCAGCAACGAGGAAAGGGAGAAAAAAGGAAGGGTAAAAATACCCTGGCTATGGATGATGACCGACCCTCTGCAGGCTCCACACCCGGCGACCGGGCAAGAACTCTAGGTAAGCCCTGGTGAGGGGTGTCGGGCTGGGGGGTCGGTCAGAAGGGGGCATTGAGGGATAGAACAGGCACTAAATGCCTATATATAAAAAAAAAATTCCTGCTGGATCAACAGGTAGCCATCTCTGGGGAGGGCTTCTATGGGGTCCCAGCCTCTCAGTCATTGCTCCCCCCAGCGTTCCTCAACTGCCTTTTCTCCTTTCTCTGGGGGATGATCGTTGGCTGTGGCTGCACTGCCATGGAAAACTGCTGTCCAAGTCTCTGTGCCCACCAGACTCATACCAACAGCTTAGTCACCCGATTCTCAGGGCAGCTGGCCTTTAACCTCTGGGTCATCGGCCCCTCCTTTGTCAACGACAGCTCATCGTCAACAACTCTCCCATCAAAGCCTGCCCCATCTCCCTTCAGGGCTACAGGCTCTTTGGTTTCTCAGGACCTGCAGGCAGATCGTCGACACCTATGCCGTTCAACCCCCGTCAATGACCAGCATCAACCTGACGAAGTCCTGCTTAAATTTACTAACATGCTGGTGCAGCAGCTGGGTGCCTCTAGGCTCCCCTCACCGACACCGTCAACGGCAGCTTCATTGTTGATGCCTACTCATTAGCCACTGGAAGCTCCCTGTGAACTGTCATCGGTGCACAGAACGCCAGACCTAGAAGTCGAAGAGGTTGAGGAGGAGTACCATCCAGACCTCATTCTTCCTGAGGATGTGTGAGAAGAAGAGGAAGAAATCCTGGTCTCTGACAGGTCTACTGCTTCCTCTGTCAGTGAGGATTCAATAAGGCATACTCCTAGGTCTCCTCCTGAGGACCCCACATTTTTCAATGTGATGAAGCAACTGTCCTCAGCCATGGGTTTCCACATTGAGGAGGTGGACGCCACCAGGAAAGAGCTGGTGAACTTCTTGGAGATCCCTGAATCTCCCCCAAATATCATTACTCCAGTCCTTCCTGCTCTGAGGAATGCAGCCATGGCAGCCTGGCACAGACCAGACATGGTGCCAGCTATGCCTTACAGGGCTGATAAACTTTATCATGCCCTCCAAGGCTTCCCATGCTATGCTGCCCAGCCCGATACAGACTCAGTAGTCATCCAGGCAGCTTATGACAGGTCTAAGGTGCCTAAGCACCTTAGTTCCCTTCCCCCGGATAAGGAGTCTTGCATATTCAACCTCTGGGGAAAGAAGGTGTATGATTCCTCCACTCTTGGTCTGAGGATTGCAAACTACCTGTCTCACATGGCGAAGTACCAAAATGCCAGTTAGAAAAAGGGCAGGGCCGTGGCACAGGCCCTTCCAGATGACACACAAAAGCAAGAACTGCTAGCCGGCCTGGTGGTGCTGAAGGTTGAGGCGCTGGATGCCACACCTCATGCTACACTGGCGACCCAGGTTCGGGAACAAGCCTTGGTCGGTGGGGGGCAGGGAGGGGGGAGGCCGGGAGATGGATTGAATGGCCGTTAAGCTGCTCTCCCCTCCCTGGTTGGGACCCAGTTGCGACCGCTGCACGGCTGCTCCCGAGTAAAGGCCCGAGGGTAGTGCAGATGGGAACAGCTAAAACAGGGAGGGTGCCATGGATTGCTGCATGTACATTCCCCCACATGCGCTCAGGCGGCCACGGTAAAAGGGGAGGGGAGAAAAGTGGAAACTTGGAGCTGGCAGGCTCCATGATGGCCCGTAGCTGTTGCACCAGCCCCCTGGAATCTATATGTTAATCTCTGGGGGCTGGGAAGTCAACACCCTTCGCCCTCGGCCCTGCCATCGGGGGGGGGGACCCATGGAGGACCTACTGGGTGGGTCAGTGGTGAGAATTGGGGACTGGAGACTTAGCCCCTCCGAGGCAGAGGGCGGAGCCACCTGCTAGCCCCGCGGAAGGGAAGCGTGGGTGCGAAAAAAGGCAAGGCAGCTGCTTCAGTGCCTCCAAGCTGCTGAGGATGTTAGTTAGCACCTCGTCAGGGCCCTCTACAATATGGCTGATACCATTTCCAGGGCTGCTGCTACAGGCATATGCCTACATAGCCACTCCTGGCTGAGAGTATCTGGTTTTACTGCTGATGTTCAGCAAAAGGTGCTTAATGTCTCCTTTAATGGCACTAAGCTGTTTGGCCCTGTTATCCAGGATATTATTAATGACGTGCAAGCCTCAGGCAGGGCCCTCAAGTCTGTCCACTCCCTCTACCACACAAACCAACTGAGAGGCAGAGGACATTCTCCCTTTTGCAGAGCGCCCAGTAGGCCCAGTACGGGCCCCCGTCCCGAAGGCAAACGTAGGGCCCCGGCTGCCTTCCCCACCCCTGACAGCACTGGAGCTATGGCCAAGCTTCCTAGTAATGATGGGCCAGCTCAAGTGGCTGGCTCCATCTCTGCTTGACTCCTTGCCGGACCCCTGTCTTCTGGTCCCGGACCAGGAGGCAGTGATCAGAGGCCGGTTCTCCTTCCACCTGAGTCCATGGAGAACCATAACTTGAGATGCATGGATTCTGCAAATCATAGAGCAGGGTTACCCTCTGAAGCTCTTCGAGCAACCTCCAGAAATGCCCTCCTCCACCCTGCAGTTATCCTCCGGCTCATTTGCCTGTTCTCTGGGGGGAGGTACAGTCCCTTCTACACAAGCAGGCCATCAAACTAGTTTCCAGGAGCCTAAGAAACAAGGGATTCTATTCCATGTTTTCCTGGTACCCTAAAAGACTGCCGATTTAAGGCCCATTATGGACCTAAAGGACCTCAATCTATACGTCCAGTACAAAAGGTTCCGGATGATAACTTTGCCAGGTCTGATGCCCGTCCTCAAAACGGGGCACTGGCCCTCGCCGGACATGGAGGATGCCTACCTGCACATCTTGCCCTTTCCTCCTCACAGGAAGTTTCTCTGTTTTGCCTTTCAGGACGAGCATTATCAGTTCAAGATGCTGCCCTTTGCCTTGTCCTCTGTGCTGTGAGTCTTTACCAAGTGATTAGCAGTGGTCGCATCAGCTCTCAGAAGGTAGGGTCTGTATGTTTTCCCTTATCTGGACGATTGGCTCCTAAAGGCCCCGCCCAGGGGACAGCTTTTACTGACTCTAAAGCAGACTCTCTGGCTCTTCCACTACCTGGGCATCATGGTCAGTCTGCCCAAGTTGATTCTGGTACCATCCTAAAGGCTGTAACATATAGGGGCAGCCCTGGACTCGGCACAAGAGAAGGTCTTCCTGCCCCTAAACAGGGCAGAGTGTCTTATAGCTGAAGCTTGGGAGGTTGCTCAAAGCTGCTACATTCCTTCCAGGGTGTACCTCAGATAACTGGGCCTGATGGCGGCTGCCATACCCACTGTTCCACTGGCATGACTTCATATGCGCACTGTCCAGTGGACCCTCCGGGTACACTGGAACCAGCACACATTAGATCAGAGTTATATCACCCAGTCCTGGTCTTTTCTCCAATCTGCAAGGTACTGCAGTGGTGGATGGACCCCTTGAACCTGCTTCAGGGCCTCCCATTCCAGATCTCCTCCCTGCAACAGATCCTAACCACGGATGCCTCAGGTATGGGCTGGGGAGCATACCTGGATCCCTTTTAGACCCAGGGCTCTTGGTCCCAGCTGGAAACCTCCCTGCATATCAGTGTCCTGGAGATGAGGGCAGTGCTCTACGCCATGCAGGCTTTTCAGGACCACCTTGCTCCAGGCCAGCTGCTGGTGCAGTCGGACAATTTAAGTGTAGTTTACTACATCAACTAGCAGAGGGGGACTTATTTGTACCCCCTATGCAGGGAGGCCGTGAGAGTGTGGTACTGGGTACTGGATCACAGTCTAACACTCTCTGCAGTCCATGTGCCAGGTGTATTAAACACTCTGGCAGACAGTCTCAGCAGGACTCAGTCCACCATGCATGAATGGAAACTTCTCTCATCCATTGCAGAAGACTTGTTCAACAGATGGGGTCATCCAGATTTGGACCTTTTTGCATCCCCACTCAATGCAAAACTGCCCAATTTCTGCTCGCTAGATCCAGGGCCTGGAGTTTTCTGGCGAGATGCGTTGTTCCTCTCTTGTAGAGGGAGGTTTCTTTATGCATTCCCTCCATTTCCTCTGATCCAGAGGGTGCTAATCAAGTTGCAGATGGAGGGCTGGCCTGGTGGTGCTGAGGGTTGAGGTGCTGGACACCACACCTCGCACCACACCAGTGACCTAGGTTTGAGAATGGACTTGGGCCACCATGGGTCGGCTGGGGAGGGAGAAGTTTTTGCATCTGGATGACAGCTTTCCTCTCCCGGGGTGGGTAGTGGGCCAGGCATTGCTCGCCAGTGGCCTCCTGATGGTGATCAGGGGCACTGCTGGAGTAATGCCGTACCAAGGAGTGGAACGGCATCAGGCATCAGCATGTTAGCTACGCAGACGTCACTGCATGTCTGCGCTCCAGGGGCAATCTTACGAGAAAAAGGCCCGCTCCATGGATAGGCAATGGCACCTCCAGTGCTCCACTGCAATACACCCAACGCCGGGCTCACTCCACTGGCTCTCCCAATCCCTCATCCTGCCTTGGTTCCGGTGTTGCAGGGGTGCCCCAGTGGACCAGGTAGGGTGCAGGAGTATCTGTCCCTGATTTCCCAGTGGGATGGCTTCAGGCAGGTGGTATCGCGGGGATGATGAGCAAGGATATCCACGAGAGTTCCAGGGTCGCAGAGATAAACACAATTGGCAAAAAAAAAAATTGCAGATGGACGGGGCCAGCATGATCCTAGTGGCTCCATTCTGGCCTCGGTAGATATGGTTTCTTCTGCTACAGCAGCTGGCAGAGGAACCTCCAGTCCCTCTCCCTCTATGCAGGAACCTGTTAACCCAGGATCAGGGGATCATGGTCCATCCCAACCTCAGGTCCCTCTATCTGCATGCTTGGCTCCTGAGGACATAGCCATCGCCAGGTTCCGGGTCTCGAACAGGGTGGCGGAGGTCCTTGTGGCCACCTGGAAGCCTTTCACTCAAGCGACATATGCCATGAAGTGGAAGCGGCTTGCCATCTGTGCTGCCAAACATCGTTTGGACCCTATCACCTGCCAGGTGAACTATATCCTGGACTACCTGGTCTCTCTCTGTCTGACTCAGGTCTCTAGTACTCCTCCCTCAAGGTGCTCATTTCAGGCATCTCTGTGTTTCATAAGCCTGTGGGTGACCGCACAATTGCTCAGCTGGATGTCTCCCGTATCTTTCTCAGGGGCATCCTGGATTTGAAACCCCAAGTCCATTCTCTGGGCCTGGCTTGGGACTTGAATTTTATTTTGTAGAAGTTGACCCTGTCTTCTTTTGAGCAAACTGCAATCTGCGACATGCGCTTTCTCTCTTGGAAAACGTTATTTTTAATTGCCATTACTTCTGCTTGAAGAATTTCAGAGCTTCAGGTCTTCTGTTGCGAGGAGCCTTATTTGATTGTTCACAAAGACAGGGTGTCTTTGCACACAAATCCTAAGTTTCTCCCTAAGGTGGTCTCAGAGTTTACACTCAATCCATCTATCCATCTTCCTCTTTATTTTACTGAGCGTTCCAGTCCAGGAAAAGCACTGCTCCATACGTTAGATCCACGCATTCGTTTGAAATACTACTTGCTTCGGAGCAAGGAAAGTTGAAAGTCGAAGCAGTTGTTTGTTTCTTTCACCCCAGGTAGAGAGGGCGCTTCAGTTTATAAGTAGTGTTTATCCAAATTCTTGGCTAATTGCATTTTGTTTTGTTACAAGTACAGCAGAGAACTGCCTGGTGTTGTCAAAGCTCATTTCACCAGAGGCATGGCTACCTTGGTGGCTTGATCTTCTCTTGTCAGTCTTCACCATTCATTTCTGACTGGTGTAAGCCAGAGGCGCACACCTGTATGGAAGCATTTTTTTTGAGGGGTGGGGTTGGTGCCGACGGCGCCGTCCATGAGGCCAACGCATTGCATGGCAAACGATTCGCTGTTAGGTGCCTCAGACTCCTCCTCCTGCACCCCAGTTCTGTTTCTTCCACTGTCGAGGTTGCACCTGCTGCGTGAGTTCTCAGAAGGTTTCCTCTGCATCACTAGGCCTTCGCCATTCAACGCTGTTTCCTGCCTACTCTGTCTCCAACCCAGTTCTGAATTCACCCAATGCCGTTGGAAACCGGTAGGCCCATTCCTTTTAATTCTACCGAGAGCACCAGGTCCTTTTTCTGTGAAGTTTTGTTAAATTTATTTCGCGTCATGTCTGGTTCAGGGGCTAAGAGAAAATCCAAAGTGGGCGGTGCCCCCATGCTTCGGTGCCCCGTGGCCGGCATTTTTCCATTATGGACCGACATGATATTTGTCTGTGTTGCCTGGGTCCCAGCCACAATATGGACAACTGCAATGCCTGTTTCTCCATGGACTGCTGCGTTCTCAAGATCCACTCATTTAAAGTTGCCAGGGCCCCGCCGACTTTTGCAGGACGGTGTCATTCTAGGGATGCCATGGCAAGATTTCTTGACCCTGCCTCTGGGTCCCTTCCCAGGTCTATACAGTCTGGGGAGGAGGAAACCTCTTCAGATTCCAGCCTAGCCGTCGAGGAGGTTTCTTTCATGGTATCAGAGGATCATCTTGGTTCCATGCAGAGCTGGGTCGAGGGCACCACTATGGCAGTCACCTCTTTGGAGGTGCAGGCTCCCCTGGTGTTGCGGCTCATGGCTGCTGGGCCCGGCACTGACGGACCCTCGGCGCTGCCTGCCGGTGCCGCTTCTGATCCCAGTGCTGTTTGCGATGCCGGTGATTGAGGCAGCACCGTGGGCAGTGCCATGTTACACGGCAGTGCCATTTGTGGCACTGTTGGTAGGAGAGCTCCCAGGGTCACTAGTCTGGTGGTTTGTGTGGGGTTCTCTTCTTCAGAGGCAAATGACTCGCTGGCTGATCCGGACTGGCACCCCGACTCCTTGGAGTCAGGGAGTTCTCTTGGACGCGGCAACAGGTGGTCTAGTGTTCACCTCCCGGACTCCCCGGAGTCTGCCATCCCTGCAGCCCCCCCACACCGACTCCGATGTTGGGGGTGCACAGTGGATAGCGGTCTCGGGGGGCCTGATGTGGTGGCCTCGACCACAGGGGCTGGGACAGCTGCCATCTCTGGTGCTGCCGTGGCCTCCTCAGTGGGGACAGGGACCTCCTTCTCTTCTGCGGCCTCCCTCAGGGGGCCTGCGGGATTGGGGGACCTCTTGGCACTGGGTTCGAGGAAGAGGGTGTCCTTGGAGTCCAAGGGGTTGAGAGGCTGTGGTGAGGTGCGGAGGCCTTCTTCCACTGTCCTGCGGGGCGTGGGGAGGAGCCTCAATGCTGTGCCCCGCTTCTCCTCCTCTGAGACTTCAGGGGTGCCCTAAGTGGGCAGCACTGAGGGTTGCCCTTCTGGAACCATGCAACCTCAGTTGCACCACAGGGGAGATTCTCCCTCAGGGCTCAGCCAGGATTTGTTTTCACATTTGCAGCGTCCGCTAACTGGATTGACCCCCAGATCCGCCAATGTGGGAGGATCTACTGCTGGGTCTCAGAGCCATGGCAGAGGCTGGACATTCGAACAGCATAAAGTCTTGCTGTATTCTGACAGATGCAGTGATCCCCAACCTTTAAACTGCCCCGCAGAACAAAGAGTTAACTTTCTATGCAAAGCATAGAATGCTGAGCTCGAGCTCGGTTGGAGTCTCTGTCTGGAGTGTTTCAAATTCAAACTGTCAGATTCTTTAGTCCGCCTCACTGAACGGTCACTCCGGAGATTTCTCCTTCAGCTCGGTTTGAAAGTCGGTTAAAGTTTCCGTCATTTTTTAAACCGAAAAAGTTATCCGAATAGTCACTTCAGTCTCTGTATGTGGTGCCATGAGCACTAGATAGGAATTGTTCTGTTTTTCTGTGTGGAACTTGTAAAAGTGCGGGTCGGTTTCGGCTGAACCGGCCATTTGATAGCAAAATCTTGTGTTTTGTGTTTCTACTTAGTGCGTGGTTACTGGTTCTTATCGGTTCTAAAAAAACGTGTTTTAGTACGTTTTTTTCCAATACCCGTGACACGGTTAGGAACCGATAAGGGAGTCTTGCCTGAAGGTTGCCATAAAAAGGGTAAGTTGGTTAGGTTGGCCATGTCTGAGAAACCCAAGAAAAAACAGGCCCACTGGGTTTCAACACTGCAGTGAGTGTGGGGAGGTCTTTGCTAAGGCCGATCCCCACCACGGTGTTTTGTCTGGGGTTTGGCCACCTCGATTCAGACTGCCAAATATGTAAACATTTTTCCCAAATCTACCCTTGAGAAGAGATTAGGTAGACTGAGGGAAAAGGAGGCAGAGAGATCCGCTGACCTGGATGGCCAGCCGGTTCGGTTCTGACCGAACCAGAAGGAGTGCCCTCTGACCAGGCAATACTTCTTTGGGCAAAAGGAGAGCCGATTCTGAGGGATCGGTTCCGACAAAAAAAGAAAACGCAAAGATAAATTGTCCAGTTCGGATCCAGAGGTTCATGTTCTGGCCGCCGAAGAGATAGCCAGAGCGATTCAGATTGTGGAATCGCTCCGCCCGGTTCCTACCAATCCAGCACCTTCTGGCAGGGGTTTGGTTCGGTTGGTTCCCCCGGTTCAAGATTATACCCGCAAAGATTTTTATGAACCAGAGTTTGAAGAGGAAGGGGAATTTGAAGATGATGATGGTGAGAGTGAGGGTCTGGATGTGCCTGTGGAACCGAACATCTCCCCAGACAGACCTTCAGGTGTTTCCCCTCCTAGGCTTTCTGAGTCCCCTTCTCACTTTATGTTCTACAGAAAGGTGGCTGAAACCCTCCAGCTTCCTATGGAGGAGGCTGTGGAGGATCAAGAGGAGCCTGATTATGTAGAAATGATGGACATCCCAGAGTCCAGGAGGCTGTCTATTCCCCTCCACAAATCCTTTGGGAAACAGACACAAAAAATCCTAAAGTCTCCTAACACTGTACCTCCTGTGGATAGAAGAATGGACAAAAGGTATACACTTTCAGGCTCAGACACGGAGTTCTTATACCAGCAATGCAGCCATGTTGGGGTAGTGCAGGCTGCTGCCTGTGACAAGGCAAATATTCCCTTGGCTTCACACCCCCCAGACAAGGACTCCAGGAAGATTGATGCCATGACAAAGAAACAATACATGGCATCTTCCTTGGGACTCAGGCAGGCAAATTATATGGCCTATACAGCTAGGTACCAGATGTCCAGGTGGGACACTGTACTGACACTGGCTAAACAGGCCTCCCCCCAGCTAGCCAAGGAGCTGGAGGCGGTGGCTGCAGATGGGATTGAGGCATCTAAAGTTCAGTTTCATGCTGCTGTGGACTCTAATGATGTGTCATCAAGAGTCATGGCTACATCTGTGGCTTTTCTGAGAATGGCTTGGCTCAGATGTACTAGCCTCTCGCAGGACACCCAGGCTAAGGCCATGGATTTTCCTGTAGTGGGTAATTCTCTGTTTGGGGAGCAGACAGAGAATTACATGAAGAAAATGGATGAGTACAGGACCTCTTACAGGAGTGCTCAGGCCAAGGAGAGGCAGGCAACTCCTCGAAGGCAGCAGTCTAGGGGCAGGGGCAGGCCTTTTGAAAGGCCTTTTTACCAAGCCCAGGCCTCTTCTTCCTTTTCACAGAGGGGGTTCTTCAGAGGGAGATGCATAAGGGGGATGAGCAGGGCTGCATCCACTCCTCAGCCTAAAGCCTCTGCCAAGCAGACACCCTGATGGGCCTGCCCGGGTCGACTCTCCTATTCCAGTAGAGGGCAGGCTGGCTTACTTTTTCCAGGACTGGATGTCTATTACATCAGACAAGTGGGTCCTGGAAGTAGTAAGCCAAGGACTGGTTCTCAGCTTCAGAAAATTCCCAAAGATGAGAGCCAGATCTTCCACATACAAATCTCTCGGAAACCCTTGCCCTAGAGGCAGAGGTTTCTTCTCTTCTAGCCTTAAAGGAGAAGACTCCTGTGTATTTATGATTTGGATATGTCTGATGTATTTATTACACATTACATCAAGTACTGTACATATGTCAATAAGAGATCAGCCATTTCTTCTGTTGCAACACATATCTAGAGTTTGAGGCTCTGACACAAGGTAGTAAAATATCAAGCAAGCCTCCATTTACATGCAAATGAGTCACTTGTAATACAGCCCCTCCCATTCCTTGATGTCACTGCAGCAACAGTGCAGAACAAAACATAAGGGTATCAATGCTGTCTATCCTGATTTTAGTTTAAGTTTGTAATGGCTTAAGACAGTTCTGTCATGCAACGCACACAGGGAGTGGTACTTGTAGCCTTAATAGTGCATATGTAGAGCAAATAATACATCTAATAGTATTGCATTCACAGGAAACAAAAGCTGTTCCTGTGTACTGCTCATTTCTGTCTGTGAGACAGTTGTAACATGTTGTGGAAAGCAGTAGACTGAATCGGTTAATCGACCAATCAACCAATCGTGCAGTCAGTCAGTCACTCTGTAGTGAACCAGGTGAACACCCTTGAGAGGATTCATTTACAAGGTAGGCTTGAGCAGTTTCCCAAAGGATCACAGAAGACTGAATTCTTCCTTTGCACAAATTATACACTCCCCTTTTAGCAGCCTGAAAGCGGAGAGCTAGATCACTTACTTTATAAAGTGTATTGTTTTACATTTCAAATGCTCCTTACATCTGGGTTCTGACTGGAAATACCAAAACACAGCATGCATATGACATGGGAGGAATGAGCTAAGCAAATACAGAGTACTACAAACACTGAGACTGATTAGTTTGTTTACCTACAACAGCTGAAGTGTAGCACCTGATTTGTGAGGGACATCCTACTTTAAATGCTGGCATTACAAAGGGGGGGAGCTGCCACAGCTTGTTTTCAGTACCTTCAAAGTGAAGAGCTGTAGCTCTCACATCACTGCTAATGATTTATAATGGCAGTGGGGGCACTGTTAAAGTCATGGACCTGAGGGGCCATCACAGTTCCCAAGGAGGTTAGGGAACTTGTTAAGGGTTAGAGAGTAAGGGACTTTAGTAGGATTTGAACCAGAGTTTCCCAGTTCTTGTGCCTGTGCTTTAACCACTAGATTACTGTTCTTCCATATGTTGCAGCTGATGTCCTGGTAACCTAAGAACATAATAACACAGCTATATAATGCCACTTAAGACTCTTGTTGTACCCAGGGTCATTTATTGGGTAAAATGTTTTTGCTAACAGAATCATTAACACAAGTCATACAGGCACTTCCTTATAGGCATACTGTATATACATGTCAAATCAGTGCTGAATCACACTCATATGGTCCTAGTCCCTATTAGACCTGCACTTCAGGATGTGCACAGCACTTAAAGAGTTCCCCCATTACTCAAGTGGGGGACCAAACATTGTGGGTTCTGTTTACTGGTGGAACAGCATTTAGTGCAGCACCATTATCTGTTGCTCTGATGACATCATCTTCCAGCAGCATTGATGGTAAAATGGAGGACAAACATATAGATAACTTCTGGGGGCTGTATATTTTTATTTATAATCTAGATTTGGACAGCAATAGGACTGCTGGCAACTAGAGGAGGAACACAACCGCTACACATAAGGAGTTGGGAAAATATGGGTGTGAAACTGTGGGAGACTTCCCCTTTAAGAGCCATAGAGAGAGAGTACCTACCCTACACTGGGGCAAAGGACTGTACTCCAGTTACTTCCTGACCCCAAAAAAGACAGGGGAGTGGCGACCCATCCTAGACCAAAGATATCTAAACAAACGTCTTTTGAAACCAAAGTTCAAGATGGTAACTCTGGGAATAATCCTTCCCTCTCTAAGGCCAGGGGACTGGTTAGCCTCCCTGGACCAAAGATGCCTACTTTCACATTCCCATCAGGTGCTCCCACAGAAAGTACCTCAGGTTCAAGTTACCCTCAGGCCACTATCAGTTCAGAGCAATGCCCTTTGGCCTAACCTCAGCACCAAGGGTTTTCACAAAGTGCCTGGCAGTAGTAGTTGCCTTTCTAAGAAGGCAAAAGATTTCCATTTTTCCATATCCGTACGATTGGCTAATAGTGGGCCAGTCTCCAGAGCAAGTCAAGTCTCTCGTGCAAGTGACTCAGCAAGTGCTCACTTCTCTAGGATTTCTTCTCAACCTTTCCAAGTTAGTTCTCAAATCAGTCCAGCTTCTTACTTTTATAGGGGCAGAACTGGACACACACAGAGCAAGAGCCTTTCTTCCCCTAGCAAGGGCAAGGGTTCTGATGGCACTAGCCTCTTCCTTCAGCCTTCGGGTATCTCGACCAGCAAGGCATTTCCTCCAGCTCTTGGGCCACATGGCAGCTTCAACAGCAGTGGTCCAAGGGACAAGATTCCAGATGAGGGATATTCAGTTCCACCTGAGAGCTTTTTGGTCTCAGAGGAAGGATTCCCTTACCAAACTGATCCCAGTGACTCTGACCTTGATCCAAGCCCTCCAATGGTGGCAGGATCAGGACAATTTAAGACAAGGTGTTCCTTTTGCTACTCAGCCTTGTTCAGTGGTTGTTACCACGGACGCTTCTCTTCTGGGCTGGGGAGCCCATCTGGGGTCCCTCACTGCCCAGGGGCTGTGGTCCCCCAAGAATCCCTTCTCCATATCAATCTCCTAGAGCTCAGGGCAGTTTTTCTGTCCTAAAAGCTTTCTCTCAGTCAGTACAGAACAAGGTGGTTCAGGTCAGAACAGACAACACCACCACCATGTGGCACATCAACAAGCAGGGAGGCACTCGGTCCACGGTCTTGTGCATGGAAGCCATGAAGTTGTGGTTCCTGGCTTATTCCCTGCAAACCTCTCTGGTAGCAGTTCACCTTCCAGGGAAGCACAATGTGCTGGCAGATGCACTGAGCAGGATCTCTCAGGGCCATCACGAATAGTCCCTGGACCCTCAGGTGTTGAAAGTGATTTTCTCAAGGTGGGGCACTCCAGAGATAG
The DNA here is from genome assembly GCA_016271365.2 of Neoceratodus forsteri. NCBI lineage: Eukaryota > Metazoa > Chordata > Ceratodontiformes > Ceratodontidae > Neoceratodus > Neoceratodus forsteri. The sequence continues at coordinate 335,643,490 of CM028129.1, read as the reverse complement.
ATCTCTTTGCAGCCCCAGACAATCACCAACTCCCTCTCTTTTGTTGCAGACCTCCAGTATTGGGCTCAGTCCCCCTGGACACCCTGATTCTGAATTGGGAAGAGAAGTTTCTGTATGCCTTCCCCCCTTCTCACTCCTGTTCAAAGTTTTAGTCAAAATAAGCTCTCAACCTTGCAAAGTGATTCTGATTGCTCCAGATTGGGCCAAACAGCCCTGGTACCCCCTGTTGCTGTCCCTAGCAGTCCATCTTCCCCTGTCTCTTCCCAGGAATTACAGTCTGTTAACATCCTCTCAGGGGAGGATTTGGTACCCCAATCTTCAGTCTCTCAATCTCAAGGCATGGCTCTTGAAGAGTTAGAGTTTGCAGATCTGCATCTTTCCCATGGGGTTCTGGATATTCTCAAGGCTTCTTGAAAGCCCTCCACCAGAAAGACTTATAACTCCAAATGGAAGAGATTCAGCATTTGGTGTTCTAAGAAGCATATTTCTCCAGATACTGCTGGATTGCCTACGGTTCTGGATTATATGGTCCATCTTAATGGCCTAGGCCTCAGACCAGCTACTCTCAAGGTACACTTGTCAGCTGTTTCTGCGTTTTTGTCTGTGGGGAAGTCTTCCTCACTATCTTCTCATCCTGTGTTCTGTAAATTTTTTAAAGGATTGCTTCACACCAATCCTCCTTTTAGAGACCCTGCCCCTGCCTGGGATTTGAATGTTTGCATTGCTCAACTTATGCAACCCCCTTTTGAGCCTATGTCTTCAGCAGAGCTTAAGTTCTTGACTTGGAAAACTGTGTTCTTGGTAGCCATTACCTCTGCCAGGCATATCAGTGAGTTGCAAGCCCTGTCAGTGGAACCTGATTTTATCTCCTTTCACAGGGATAAAGTGGTCCTTAGAACCAATAGAAGGTTCTTGCCCAAAGTGGTTTCAGACTTCCATTTAAACCAGTCTATGTCTCTTCCTGTTTTCTTCACTGATCATTCTTCCTTAGGAGAGAGAGGAGGCTACACAGTTTAGATGTTAAAAGAGCCCTTAGTTACTACATAGAGCATACCAAGGATCACAGGTTTGACTTCCTCCAGTTGTTTCTCACTTATGGAGAAGTGGGAAAGGGCAAACCTGCCACCAAGAGATCTATTGCCAGGTGGATTGTGTCTTGTATACAATTCTGCTGTGAAAAACTGGGAGAAACTCCACCCTCAGGCCTGAGGGCTCATTCCACAAGAGGTACAGCTGCTTCCCAGGCTGCTGCCAGGGATATCCCTCTCTTACAAATTTATCAAGCAGCCACCTGGAAAACAGTCCATACCTTTACCAAGCATTACTCTCTGGATATCCAGGCTAGGAGTGATGCTCGGTTTGGCACAGCAGTACTTCAGAGCCTATTCCCAAAGTAGGTTCTGGCCCTCCTCCACGGAGGTACTGCTTGGTAGTCTGCAATTGTCAGAATACAGCAAGTCTTCATGTTGTTTGAAGAAAAAATTACTCACCTTAGTAATTGTGTTTCTTCTAATGGAGCCTTGCTGTATTCTGACCTCCCTCCATGCCTTCCCTCTCAGAACCTGTTTTTGGGAAGTGGGTGGGCAGGTGCAGAGTTGCACCCCAGGGGAGCTCTTTGTTTACACTCTCCTCCTTTTTTGTTTGGGTGTTGATTATTGCTGTTATTTGTATTAGATTGTTTTTTGGGTTTCCTGACTTGAGTCTTCCTTGGGAATCCAAAACTTTTTACTGCCAGATGGCTAGTAGGAATTTTACGATTTCCACATATAATTTTTAGTTAGTTGGGCTCGTAAAAATCTGACAGTTTGAGTTTGAAACACTCCAGATGGAGACTCCAACCAAGCTCGAGCTCAGCATTCTATGCTCTGCATAGAAAGTTAACTCTTTGTTCACCGGGGCAGTTTAAAGGTCGGGGATCACTGCATCTGTCAGAATACAGCAAGACTCCATTAGAAGAAACACAATTACTAAGGTGAGTAATTTTTATGTTGATTGCGCGCATGCGCAAGAAACATGTTGCGGCAGGTTTCTTCAGAAGCAGGTTGTGGAGGTGTGGCACTGTTGTGCCCAATGCCCCCACAGCCTGCAAAGGCTTGGCCCCCATCCCCCAATGCCGTGGGACGCTGCTGCTGACACTAGTTCAGCCAGCATGCCACAACTTTCTAAAAAATCAGCCGCTGCAATCAGGGGCCACCTCATCATTGCAGTGTCAGCCATCGGCTGCAATGAGGGAGCGACCTGTCACTGCAGGGCGGGATGTGGGATCCCTGATATTGTTTGTGAACATGGCGGCGGGTTGCCGCCGTGTTCACAAACATATACCCTCCCCACCATAGTTTATTTGCCGACAGGGGAGCTCACCCCCGCCGGCATTCTGTAACCCCTGTTGTTCCTGCCAACGGGTGCCCAACCCCGTCGGCATAATGATTCCTCCCTTTTGTTCCTGCCAACGGGTGCCCAATCCCTGTTGGCATAATGATTATCCCCCGTTGTTCCTGCCGGCCGGGTGCCCAATCCACGTCGGCATAATGATTATCTCCCCTCTTTTGTTCCTGCCGCCAGGGTGCCCAATCTCTGTCAGCATAATGAACCTCCCCTTCCGTTGCTGTGGCCGGTGCCCAATCCCTCGGCTCCTGCAGCTCCCTCCCCTTGCCTTGTTTGCCAGGCGGGGTGCCCAATCCCCGTCGGCTACCCTACCCACAGGTGGCATGCTAGGGCCACCCCAGCATGCCAAAGCACCTGTTAAGTCGGAAACCGTCCCCGATGTCTTAATTTAGTTTCAACCTGTAAAAAAGGAAATAGTCCCTCGTAGTCTCCCTGCCCGCCTCCCACAACAACACGTACCCACCCACTGCACACCCTGCCTCCCCACACCCCTCCATACCCCATACTTACCTCGGGCTCACGCGACGATCTTTGCTGGACCGGGAACACGCCTGCACTCTTCAAAGCCGACTACCGAACTAAGGAAATGCCGGTAAGCTGTATAATGTAATGAATAGGGTTTTCAACTTTAGTGCATATCTCAGGCATTTTTGGGAATTTTTTCACCAAATTTTCAACATGGGGTTTTTGGGACCCCTCCTCATAAATTCTTGAACTGTCATGGCGTTAATCGGCCCTGAAAGGTGGTTTCGCGGTCACTGCGCGGAATCACCCTTTGGGACAGATTAATGAAACGACAGTGCCAATGTTCATGAGGTGGGCTCTCAAAAAGCCTATGTTGCAAATTTGTAGGAAAAAATCCAAAACATTACTTTTTTACGAGCGTGCGTTGCGCAGTTGCTACGTACGCTCGTAACTTTGTGAATTTACAATATTTTCACGCCAGATTTTCAACATTGGCATGTTGTCACACCTCCTTGTGAGCAGTACAGCTGTCTTTGTTCACATCCTGGCCGAAATGTGTTTTCGCAGTTCCGGAGCAGAATGGCTCGGTCGCTGTGGGAAATCAGTTTTCAGGACAGATTAAGAAAATGACAGTGACACTGTTCATGAGTAGAGGTCCTAAAATGCCTATGTGGAAAATTTGGTGATGATAGCCCATCAATTGACTGTGTTACGAGTCTGCGTTGCCCACTTTCCACGCAACCTTGTAACTTCGCAAATTTGTAATATTGTCACACCAGATTTTCAACAGTGCCATTTTTTTCACACCTCCTTATAAGCAGTACAGCTGTCATTTTTCACATCCTGACTGAAATGTGTTTTCACAGTTCCGGCGCAGAATAACTTGGTCACTGTGGGAAGTCAGTGTTCGGGATAGATTATGAAAATAACAGTGGCACTGTTCATGAGCAGAGGTCCTAAAATCCCTATGTTGAAAATTTGGTGACGGAACTCCATAACATGACTGTGTTACAAGCGTGTGTTGAACTGTTTCCACACACCCTTGTAACTTTGCAAATTTGTAATACTGTCACGCCACATTTTCAACAGTGACATTTTTTCACAACTCCTTATGAACACTACAGCTGTCATTTTTCACATCCTGGCTAAAATATGTTTTTTACACTCCTGCCGGACAGTAGCACGGTCACTCCAGGAAATCAGTATTTGGGACAGATTAAGATCGACCGAGTGAGAGGGTGGAGTGACCGAGCTCAACTGAGCTCTGTTGGGACTGCTGCGGATTTGTTTGTGGGCAGACAAAGGCCTCAATACAAGAGCCCAGCACAAAAGGGCAGCCTGCAGCACTGGGAGAAACAGAATGAGAGAGTGAATGAGGGAGGGGGAGTGAGCGAACTCACCGAAGCGCTGTCAGGACTGCTGTGGATTTCTTTGTGGGCAGAAAAAGGCGTCAATACAGGCAGGGGCCCAGTACAAAAGGCCAGCCTGCAGCGGTGGGAGAAACAGTATGAGCGAGTGAGAAAAGGGGATTTAGTGAGCTCAACAGAGCTCTATAAGGACAGCTGGGATTTCTTTGTGGGCTGAAAAAGGCACCAGTGCAGGCAGGAGCCCCATATAAAAGGGTAGCTTGCAGCGCCAGGACAAACAGAATGAGCGATGAGAGAGGGAGACTGCGCGACCTCAACGGAGCTCTGTCAGGACAGCTACGGAGTTCTTTGTGGACAGACAAAGGTGCCAACGCAGCCAGGAGCCCCATACAAAAGTGCAGTCTGCGGTGCCAAGAGAAACAGAACGAGCAAGTGACAGAGCGGTAGTGAGCGAGCTCAATGGAGCTGTACTGTGACTGCTGCAGATTTCTTTGTGGGCAGAAAATGCGGCAATGCAGGCAGGAGCCCAGTACAAATGGCCAGCTTGCAGCGCCGGCAGAAACGGAATGCAAGAGTGACAGAGGGGGAGTGAGCGAGCTCAGTCGAGTTGTGTCAGGACTGCTTCAGATTTCTTTCTGGCCAGAAAAAGCCGCCAATGCAGGCAGGAGCCCAGTACAAAAGGGCAGCCTGCAGCACCAGGAGACACAGAACGAGCGAGTGAGGGAGGGGAAGTCAGTGAGCTCAATGGGGCTTTGTTGGGATTGCTGCAGATTTGTTTGTGGGCAGAAAAAGGCAGCAATACATGCAGGGGCCCAGTGCAAAAGGGCAGCCTGCAGTGGCAGGATAACCAGAATGAGCGAGTGAGTGAGCTCAACAGAGCTGTATTGTAACTCCTGCAAATTTCTTTGTGGGCATAAGAAGGCAGCAACGCAGGCAGGAGCCCAGTAAAAAAGGGCAGCCTGCAGCGCTGGCAGAACAGAATGAGCGAGTGAGAGAAGGGGAGTGAGCAAGCTCAATGGAGCTTTGTCGGGACTGCCATAACATGACTGTGTTACCAGCGTGCATTGTACTGTTTCCACGCACCCTTGTAACTTCGCAAATTTGTAATACTGTCACGCCACATTTTCAACAGTGGCATTTTTCTACAACTCCTTATGAACACTACAGCTGTCATTTTTCACATCCTGGCTACAGTATGTTTTGCACTCCTGCCAGACAATACCACGGTCACTCTGGGAAATCAGTGTTTGGGACAGATTAAGATCGACCGAGTGAGAGGGGGTGACCGAGCTCAACTGAGCTCTGTCAGGACTGCTGCGGATTTGTTTGTGGGCAGACAAAGGCCCCAACACAAGAGCCCAGTACAAAGGGGCAGCCTGCAGCACTGGGAGAAACAGAGCGAGAGAGCGAGTGAGGGAGGGGAAGTGAGCGAACTCACCGGAGCGCTGTCAGGACTGCTGCGGATTTCTTTGTGGGCAGAAAAAGGCGTCAATACAGGCAGGGGCCCAGTACAACAGGCCAGTCTGCAGTGGAAGGAGAAACAGTATGAGCGAGTCAGACAAGGGGACTTAGTCAGCTCACTGGAGCTCTATCAGGACTGCTGGGATTTCTTTGTGGGCAGAAAAAGGCACCAGTGTAGGCATGAGCCCCGTACAAAAGGGCAGCTTGCAGCGCCAGGACAAACAGAATGAGCGATGAGAGAGGGAGGCTGCGTGACCTCAACGGAGCTCTGTTGGGACAGATGCGGATTTCTTTGTGGACAGACAAAGGTGCCAACGCAGCCAGGAGCCCCATACAAAAGCGCAGTCTGCGGCGCCAAGAGAAACAGAATGAGCGAGTGACAGAGAGGTTGTGAGCGAGCTCATCGGATCTCTAGTGTGACTGCTGCAGATTTCTTTGTGGGCAGAAAATGCGGCAACGCAGGCAGGAGCCCAGTACAAATGGCCAGCTTGCAGTGCCGGCAGAAACAGAATGCGAGAGTGACAGAGGGAGAGACAGTGAGCTCCGTGGAGTTGTGTCGAGACTGTTTCAGATTTCTTTCTGGCCAGAAAAAGCTGCCAATGCAGGCAGGAGCCCAGTACAAAAGGGCAGCCTGCAGCACCAGGAGACACAGAACGAGTGAGTGAGGGAGGGGGAGTCAGTGAGCTCAATGGGGCTTTGTTGGGACTGCTGCAGATTTGTTTGTGGGCAGAAAAAGGCAGTAGTGCATGCAGGGGCCCAGTACAAAAGGGCAGCCTGCAGTGGCAGGAAAATCAGAATAAGCGAGTGAGTAAGCTCAACAGAGCTGTATTATAGCTCCTGCAAATTTCTTTGTGGGCATAAGAAGGCAGCAACGCAGGCAGGGGCCCAGTAGAAAAGGGCAGCCTGCAGCGCCAGCAGAACAGAATGAGCGAGTGAGAGAAGGGGAGTGAGCGAGCTTAACGGAGCTTTGTCAGGACTGCTGCACATTTCTTTGCGGGCAGAAAGAGGCACCAACAGAGGCAGGAGCCCAGTGCAAAAGGGCAGCCTGCAGCGCTAGGACAACCAGAATGAGTGAGTGAGACAGGCGGAGTGAGCGACCTCAACGGAGCTCTGTCGGGACAGCTTTGGGTTTCTTTGTGGGTAGAAAAAGCCACCAACACAGGCAGGAGCCCAGTACAAAATGACAGCCTGCAGCGCCAGGAGAAACAGAATGAGCGAGTCAGAGAGGGAGAGTGAGCCACCTCAATGGAGCTCTGTCGGGACAGCTGCTTATTTATTCCTCAGCAGAACAAGGTGCCAATGCAGGCAGCAGCCCACTACAAAAGAGCAGCCTGCAGCACCGGGACAAACAGACTGAGCCACTGACAGAGGGCCACTGAGCAAGCTCAACAGACCAACGCAGTCAACATTCGGCATTGACAAATGCTTGTTTCTTTTTGGTGAGGTACCCTTCCCCATTCATCTGCAGACCCCGCCCCCTCTCCCAGGCCATGTGGGCCCTATGAGACCTTTAACCTGGGAGATGTTCAGGGCTACTGCGGTGGTCTTCCCTAGGTATGTTAGAGCTATGGACAAGCAAGTTTTTCGCCTGTCTCCCCCACCGCAGGAGGACTTTGAACATCTGAGCTCCTCTACTTTCTTGGCTTCCTCATCTGAGGAAGAGTAACATTCTGTCCACCTTTCATCCGATGCTGATTTCACTGAATATCAGCAATTCCTTTCGAGGTTAGTTCAGGAGCTCCACATCTCCCATGTGGTAAGACGCAATACCGAGCAGGAGATGCACTCTTTTCTAAGCGAGTTCAGTGCCAGCCACCTAGTGGTGCCTTCCTGGCCTATTCCTTTCCAGGAAGCATCTATCCGCACCTGGCAGTCTCTAGCCGCCTCATCTCCAGCCCCAGTGGACTGCAGGAGGAGGTACTGCGCTCCCTAGGAGTCTCTTGGTTCTCTGTCACACCCACCCTCAGGGCTGATGGCATTAGACACTCCTTCTGGGCTTCAATGTACAGCACACAAGTGACCACCGGATCTGAAGTCCGTGGAGTTCGACCAGTGGGGAAGAAGAGTTTTCTCCTCGGCTCATGTGTTACTCTGCATCAGCTTTCATCAGGCTCACCATACTGCCTACAATGGGTACCTGTGATCAATGCTGACAAAAGTTTTAGCATCCTTGCCTGATTCGGAGGAATCTAGGCAAGTCATTGCCCTCTCTGCACAGGGTCTGGAGCTTGCAAGGCACCAAGTAGGGCATTGTACGATGCCAATGTGGTGGCCTCCAGACTAGCAGGAACAGCAACCTGCATCAGGTGGATGGCACGGCTTCGCCTGTCTAGATTGTTTTCCGTTGCCTGGAGTAGGGTGATTTCCTTCACTTTCCAGGGGACCTGTCTTTTCTGTTGCAAGGCGAGGAGGAATCTTCAGGGGTGTCTTCTGCCCCCCTGGCCGCAGGGGACACTTCCTTGGCCTGACCAGCCTTAGGCCATGTTGACCTAGTATGGCAGAAGAGTCTCTCCCTCCTGCGTCTCCCCCACAGGAGGCTGAGGGAATCTGTCCCCTCAGGGCAATGCCAGGTCTCCTCCAAGGGGCTTGGTACTCACCCAGCAGTAATGAATGGTGAAGACTGACAAAGGAAGATATGAAAATTACGTGCCTACTGTAATTCTTGATCTTCTCTTATATCGTCACCATTCATTACTGATTCCCGTCCACCTTCCCCTCTTGGGCCTCAACTCTTGGGCACCGCCTCCACCCTGCTCGCCCTCCCCCTCTTCGAGTCCAGTTGGGGCAGAGTCCCCCTGGTACCTCAGAGCCCTCTGTTTCCTTCTCTAAAAAGTCACAGAGCCCCCATCCTAGGAGAGTGGCGAGTAGGGTCTTGGCCCTGGCCTCAGAGGGAACTCCCTGGAATTCTCAGTGGGGTGCACTGTGGTATCCTCCTCAATTTGGTACAGATGTCCGCCTGTTTTTCATTTTCTTCAAGTGGGGACTGCGTCAATGCATTTCGTGGGAGAACCTGTAGGGATTTTCCTCCCCTTTTTCTCCTTTCTCGCTTCCCCTCTACCTTTAGAGGTCATTCTGGTCAGAGTCCTCTTCTGTTTAAGAGGTTTTTCCCCTTGACTAAGTCGTCAAGTGATAAACTGTGGAGGGCCATGCTCCAGGACTTTCATTCCAAATGTGGATTTAGGGGTGGGAAGAGGGGGCTAACTCTGCCATGTTTTATATTCTCCAAGACCATTTCAAGTTCTCTTGTTCTGAACCTCCATCCAGTGGTCCCTGAAGTTGATGGGATCCTTGCTCCTGTGTCTTCATACCTTTTAGGTTTTTGAGACTATAATGAGCCAATGGTCTTCCAGCTCAACACGGCAGAGGACCCCCCCCCCCTTCTTCTGCTATGTATGTTAAATCTTTCTCTCTTCTCTTTCTCTCTCTCTGTCTCTCTGTCTCTCTCTCTCTTCTTTTCCTGTGCTGCCACCCAAGGGTTGGGGCACTGTGGCCACTTAGGGAAAAAAGTCCAATCCCTCTTGTCTTCTGGTCGACTTACTCCTTTTTCAGTTTATATCCTTTCCTTTTCTTTCCTTTTCCTGTCTCTCGGCTCTCTTGCCTCACCTTGGTTTTCTTTATCCCCCCTTTTCCTCTTTCCTCTCCAGTAGGACAGAACTGGGGTGGAGGAGGAGGAGTCTGTGGTGCCTAATGGACAATCCTCATGTGCCACGGAATGCGTCGGCCTCATGTGCGCGTTGACTCTTCCCCCTAAAAAAAAGCTCCCGGACAGGTGTGCACCTCCAGCTTACACCAATCAGTAATGAATGGTGAAGATATAAGAGAAGATCAAGAATTATGGAAGGGACGTAATTTTAATTTTCTGAGGGGTCTCAGCAGCTGACATCTGTGCTGCTGCCACCTGGAGTGCCATCCATACTTTCACTAAACACTACAGTCTGGACATTGTCTCAAGAGCCCATGCAGGATTTGCAAGGCTGTGCTGCAGGGACTCCTGTCTTAAGTTTATAGAGAGCCCTCCTCCCAGGCTGTCTGTTTGCACCTGTAACTGCTTGGGACTCATTCCGATGGTGTGACCTGATGACTGAGATAACCCATATGAAGATAGAACAGTTACATAAGAACTTACCGTAACAGTAGATCTTTGAGGGGATCTCAGTCATCAGGTCTACTTTCCCTCCCACCATCCCCCTCATTGGGGCTCTAGTCTAGGAACTGGTTGTCTGCTGTATTCAGCCTTTCACATACGTCTGGGCACCTCTCTCTCTCTCTCTCTCTCTCTCCTCGGTCCCCCATGGCTAGGGCTATGTTCACTTTGTCTCCGGGGGAAAGAACTGAGAAGGGAGCGGGCCTCTCACTCCTTAATAGGGTTGGTGACATTGACAGAAGTCGACAGCTTGGGTAGCCCCAGTCGTACTGCTGAAAAACTTCCTTATGGATTTACCTTCTCCAACAGTGAAGTTCCTATGGTGTGACCCGATGACGGAGATCCCCTTGAAGATCTACTGTTATGGTAAGTTCTTATGTAACTGCTCTTTCCTTAAGGTCAATCCTCCAGTTCTTACCCCTTGACACTGGCATAATCAGTTTCTGAATTGCACCATCATATCCAAATCATGACTGCTGCAAAATCAGATCAAGCTTTGTGGTCCCAATTTTAGCTTACCGGAATGGACATTCAATGTTCTACAAAGACCCTTATCCTGACTTGCACCCCAGAATATACACCGATGTGCCTCCAACACATGGCTATCCTGCTATCTTTAAGCAGTCCTGGATAGCTGCTCCCTGGCCTCCAGACATTACTGCACTTCATGATTTTCATCTATATTTCCTCTCTTCGGGATTTACCCAATCACAGCAGCCGCCTTCCTATGAGGTCATCACTGGTCCTTTCAGTCAGTATCCATCTTTTCTGATAATCATCCCACTGTGGATATCAGAAAGGCAGGTCTTCGTTCTATTCCATCATGATGTTCATGTGGAGACTGTCTTGCCTATCTCTTCCTCACAATTTTGCACTACCATGTTTTCATATACCAGGTCATGCAAATGAAGCACGTGATGCATTATCTCAATTCTGATTTCAGACCTTATGCTTCATCCTTCAGCAGACTATGCCTCCTTCATTCAGGGACCTCATATGATTTAGAATTTTATATCCAGCAAGACAATGCCATCATGTGGACCACCCTAGCTCCAGCCACTTGAGCTACTTATATTACAGTGTGGAAAAGTATTCCTTATTCTGCGCATTACAGTCTTCCCAAAATACTTCTGCTCACGTAGAACATGTGCTAACATTTCTAACTTGTCATCAAGACTTGAAACTATCATACAGAACTATTAAGCAATTCCTTTCAGGTATCCAGTTCTTTTCTCACAGTCTACTCCATCCTCTCTTTCTGTTTTCCAATCCCTCAGTTGAACTTCTTCGATTGGGTACCTAAAGAGCCTCAATCACTAAAACTCCTTGTCATCTCCCTACAGATGGCTTCATAGTGAGAAACATGTTGGATTTATTGAACTCGGATCCATTTATTTCTACCTCAAACATCACGGTTTCTTCTGCTAATTGTCTAGCCTTCTGTGGATTCTGGCGTCCTTGAGAATTCATTGTCTCATCATCTTTCTTTGCCAAGCTTCCTTAAGATCGTCCGTTTACAGAAAAGAGCTGATCGTTATATCCTGTCGCCACCTTTTTCAAAGACTGACAGATTACATAAAGTAGGTACTAGCACTCATTTTGTTGAAATAGTCAAAAACTGTTTAAATGTTTTCTTTTTTCTGTAAGTAGTTGGTATGTTTTTTGGCTTTTGTTCCCTGACCCCATGTGTCGAGGCACACGCACGCCACACACTGTGGGGACACCCCACCCTACCTGTCGCGCCGTTACCACCTGCGCCTGTCACCAGACCTCTATCCGGTGTCATCGGGACTACAGGCGGGTGACCTCCCCCTCCCAGGAGAGGAGAGCCAGTGCTCAAGCCTGCTCCCATCCCCCCCATGCCAGCACCCCGATGACCCAAGGTCATTCCCAAACCCAGGTCGCCGGCATAGCATGAGGTAAGGCATCCAACGCCTCAGCCCTCAACACCACTGGGTCGGCTTTAAATGTTTTCTAAATAATAAACGTGCTAAACAGCTGTGAGGACTTCCGGTTCTGCCACGGATCCCTAGACTGCGCCTCGTGAACACTCTTCACCTCGCTTGAATTAAATAAGTTTAAAACCCCTACCTAGGCGGCATTAAAGGAGAGAAAAACCCTCAATTATGTCCAAAGATCAGCGTAGAAGAGATAAGCAGGGGCCATCGAGGGTTGGACAGTCGAAGAAGCCGACGGAAGAAATGTCTAGTGCGGAGGGAGATAGGCCGCGCAGCAGGAGCCGCTCGCCGAGTAGCACGAGAGGGTCTGATTATGACACGGACAGGGAGCAAGACAAACTATCCAGATCTCGCTTTGAAACAATTTTAAAAGAGATAAGGGCTTCTCGATTGGAAGTGAAGCAGGAGCTTCACGGATTATCCACACAGCTATCGAAGATAGACCAGAGACTTGAGGAAGCAGAAACCAGAATAGCAGGGGTAGAGGAGGTAGGCGACAGCCTGGGCTAAGCGGTTAATGCCTTACTACAACAATCGATGGCATTACAGGCCAAATCAATAGATTTGGAAAGCAGATCTTGAAGAAATAACTTGAGGCTTTACGGCTTAGCGGAGGGGGCCGAGACGTCACCGATAGTAGCCTTTATCGAGAACCTACTTTGGGACATTTTAGAATTAGCTCCAAATTATGATTTGAAGATCGAGAGAGCCCACAGAGCGCTGGGGGCAAGGCCGCAGGATCCGAAAGCACGTCCACGCTCAATAATTTTTTTACTGGCAAGCTATCAAACTAAAGAAGATATTCTTCAGAGAGCATGGGCAAAAAAAGATATTACTTACCTAACATCGAAAATAATGTTAGACCACGACTACCCCATGGAGATACAACAGGCCAGGCAACAATATACTCCGTTGTTCCGAATGCTAAGGGAGAAGGGGATATGTTTCCAGACCCCCTTCCCGGCTAAATTGAGGATCTTTTGGCAGGAAGGCACACAAACGTATGGCTCGCCGTATAAAGCTTTGGAAGCCATGAAACAGAGAGGGATGAAGCTGTCGGAGGAAGACGCGGACCATATTGGCAGGAGGCAAGCATTCTTTTCGGACTGGTATCAGGCGGGATTACAGCAGAGGAGAACTTCGTCAAAAATGCTGCTGGAGTCGATTGAGAAGATTAGGTCCATGATGAAGAAAGGTGTGCTGCGTGGTAGATTGGAACTGGCAGAGAGCAGCAGATGAACACTACGGGACTGCCGAGGTTATCATGTGTAATAACAAATGAGCCTGGGGATATGTCAGGCTTAATGGAGGACTGCACCGTGGAGGGAACTGTTTAAAAAAAAAAAAAAAAAAAAAAAAACAACATATATTCACTGGTTTGTCTTCCCCCAGTCCTCCATGTTGTGGCTGAGTCTTCTGTGTTGTGTTTGCATTTGTCCCCATATCCCTTTACCCATATGTGACATGTTTCTTCTGCAGGAAATAATTCCCCTGTCCCTCCTTGTTCCTTCCTTGCTGTAATGCTGTGTTGCGTCAGTGTTTAAGCCCACTCCCCATTGTCTACATGTCTCATGTCTTGCCTTACAGAAAGTAATGCCTTCATTTTTGTCAGGGTTGTGGAGGGGGATCAAGCGCCACTTGCCTCCTCTACGACGAAAGCGAGAATGAAAAGAAGGGGGAATGGACAAATGAGGGGGGGGGGCCATGAGGGGAAGTTTAGAGCCTGTGGGAGGGGAAGGGATGGCCGAGCTGGGTAGAGTTGGAGCTGCGAGGAGGATAATAGGAATTTTAAGGTAGTAGTACTGCCATAAAGGGAATAAATATGGCAGGGATGGAGGCAGATCTTAAAAAATCTTTGGAGAGAAGGACCCAGAGTTAATAAGAGGGGAATTGTATGAGATTGAAGTGGGAGGGGTTTTACTGTTCAGTTTTTATAGTAAATAAAAGAGGAAAGCGAGGTGGGAGGTGGAATAGAGGTATAGTTTAGATTATTGAGTAACGAATATTCGCACGTGGACGGAATACATAAAAAAGAGGCCACCGTAAGCGGAGACTTTCTTGCGAGGGAGATCTCGAAGTAGCAGAGACGAACACCCCTTGTAACTGCCCAAACACTGAGCTAGGAAAGGGCAGAATAAGGGCACCACAGTGTTGGGAGCCCCTACCTTGGAAGCAAAGACTTTTTTTTTTCTTTTTTTAAAAAAAAGTTAGAACAAAGGTTAGTTCTTGAGTAATATCTAGTATTAGTTGTTGTATTGGATTGGAAATGCTTAAAGGGGTTACCAGGTTAAGAGGGACCCCAGTTAAAATTAACACTTATATGGGTTTTTGTTTATTATTAAGTAAGCCTAAGAGAGAGATGAATAATTTTGGAAAGAAAGGACTAGTTCTACTTTATTGGTCTGGAACGAGGCAGGAAAGACCACGGAGGAAAATGTACAGGAGAGGGGTTACGGACATCCTGTTAGTACTTAAAACTTGTGTAAGGTTAGAGCTGAAGCTGAGTGAGCCTATTAGACATGGAAAGGTTGTGAGTACTGGAATGGCACGTTTAAATTGATGGCTCAGAATGCTTTATGAGAGAATACCATGGAATAAAGATAAGGGAGCTGATGCCAGATTAAGGGGCGGGGAACGATATAAAAATGGATAATACCACTGTAATATGCTCGATTAATGTTAATGGGTTGACAAACCCGGTCAAGAGGAGTAAAGTATTAGCGTGGTTCAGAAAAGAGAAACCTGATTTCATACTGATGCAGGAAATGCATCTCTCCCCTCTAGAGCATACTAAATTGTGGAAAATGGGCTTTAATTATGAGGCTAGTGCATCTTATGGACGGGGAAGAAGGAGGGGGTCTCTATACTAGTACCAAAGAAAACAATATTTGAAGTATTAGACAAGTGTGCTGACAGAGAGGGGAGATATGTGTTTTTAAAGGGCAGGTATCAGAGGAGAATTCTTATGCTGGCTTCAGTATATGCTCCGCCTAACACAGACTTTCAAACCTACAGAAATATTTTGTTGAAACTGCAAGACTGGGCAGAGGGGAGGGGCAAGTCATTCTAGGGGGAGATTTAAATATAACACTGGACCCGAAGATGGATAGTACGCCTTGAGTGGGCGGAGGGAGAGAAGGGTCGCAAAGAAACTGGTGCAACTCCTAGGGGAAATAGGCTATATAGATGCCTGGAGAGCGGGACACCCTAAGCAAAGGAATTACTCCTTTTTCTCACCCCCCACACAAAAGCTTCTCGAGGATAGATTATTTTTTAGTGCCAAGGGAAATGATGGCTAAAGTAAAAGATAGCTGGATGGGGAACATGGCGATTTCAGATCATGCCCCATTATTCCTTTAGGTAGACTTGGGGGGTTTTCACAAAAAAACGTTTTGGAGACTAAATGTCTCCCTGCTACAAGACGAAGGGGTTAAGCAACAGGTGAGGGACACCATCAAACAAGCCCTGGAGGAAAATGCATCCCCAGATATCACTTCGACAATCTTGTGGGACACAATAAAAGCCATAATGAGAGGGAAATTAATATCTATTGAGGCATATAAAAAGAAATAGATGGAAAAAAAGGTAGAATCCCTGAGAACTGAAATAGATGCGTGTGAAACAAACTTAAAAGAGAAATATAACAAAGAGGTGTTTCAAAGACTAAACAAACTAAAGAAAGAATTAAATGGGGAGTTAGAATATTCTATTGAACAGAAACTACTCTACATAAAACAAAAATATTACGAGGGGGGCCCGAGGGCAACTAGAATTTTAGCAGCTAGGTTGCGTAAACAGAAAGCAAAAGCCCATATAGCTAAAGTAGTACACCCACAAAGTACAGATATTAAGCAGACTACACCGGATATAGCAGATGCCTTTAGATCCTACTACAGGGAACTGTATAAAGCCACCCCACCAACGGAGATGCTAGATGTGGATCAGTATTTGAAGAAGATCACCCTCCCCACAATCACAGAATCGACCCAAATCCAACTTTTGACCCCGGTGTCCACTGAAGAATTGAGACAGGAGATACACAGACTTAAATAAATGTCCAGGGACAGTTGGATACCCCGCTGAGATGTATAAACATTTTCAGGAGCAGCTGTCCCCTCTTTTGCTAAAAGTATACAATGAATCCCTAACGTCAGATACTTGTCCCCCAGAATCCTGGTCACAAGTGGTCATATCGGTAATACCTAAGGAAGGTAAGGACCCTAAACTATGCCCTTCTTATAGACCTATATCCCTGCTTAATACGGACTATAAGTTATTCATGGCAATAATAGCTCGTAGAATACAACAATTCTTACCAGCGTTAATACAGGCAGATCAAACAGGTTTTATTCCGGGTAGGCAAGCCCAGGATAGCTTAAGAAGGACAGCTCATGTTCTAGACCATCTTAACCGAACTAAGCAACCCGCCATCCTTCTCAGCTTAGATGCTGAGAAGGCGTTTGATAAAGTCTCCTGGACCTTTCTTCAGGCGGTGCTTGAGCGGTTTGGTTTCCCGACACAGTTTGTGGACCTGATCAGAAAGATATATGCTTCCCCCAAGGCATATGTAAGAGTGAATGGTCACCATTCTGATGTATTTGCATTGGAAAGAGGAACAAGACAAGGATGCCCCTTTCCCTCTTTTATTCGCACTATACCTGGAACCTTTGGCTCAGGGCTACGGAAAATCAGGACATATCAGGGCGATAAATAGGGGAAACCCAACAAAAGTTAGCTTTGTATGCAGACGACATTCTGCTGTATATAACTCAACCAGAATTGTCGTTACCATGCATATTCCAACACTTAAGGGGATTTTCAACTCTTTCCGGATATACTCTCAATGAAAATAAAACAGGGGTATTGAAGTTGAATTTTCAGCCAACCACAGAGTTTAGAGTAAGATATCCTATGAAATGGGAGCTGTCCCATATGAAGTACTTGGGTGTAAGATTGGTAACGACAACTGATCAGCTAGTTAGGCTAAATTACCCACCAATGGTGAAACAAATACAGGAGGATATGAGAAGGTGGAGACTCATACCAGTCTCCATTACGTCAAGGGTTCAGGCAATAAAAATGAATGTACTGCTGCATTTTTTATCCTTGTTCCAGTGTGTACCTGCTCCAATAACATTTAAACAGATAGGAGGGTGGCAAAAGATTTTGGGGAATTACATCTGGTTAGCCAAAAAAACCAAGGATTAGAAAGCAAACCCTGTACTTGCCTAAAGAGGTTGGAGGGCTAGCTGTCCCTCTATTGGTGGGATATTGGATTGCAGTCCAGACGAGAGAATCTTGTTATTACAACACCCGGGATATTGGGCCAGGTGGAAGGAGTTGGACCTAGCTGTGGACCTGTCCCCCTCTCTGTTGGCACAGTGCACGACATTAAACCCGGGGGCCAAGTGGGGGAAAACGTTTTATCTGGGGATGAAGACGGCCTTACAGGGTTATAGACAAGGACTTATGAGAGGACCTGTCAGGGCCCATTTGTGGAAATACACATGGTGGTCCATAAATGTGGAAAGGAATAGGGCAGTTACAGACCCGTGGTATAAAAAACAGGAGAGACTGGGGTACGTGGCCCCGTGGCAGCTCCTCAAGGGGGATCAGGTTATATCGTTTAGGGAAGCACAAACCAAATTTGGTTGGAAAGAGGGGGAGTTAATTTACTATTATCAGATGAGAGACTACATAGCATCAGAAATAAACACCTCAATTAAAAAAGGGTGGGGCCCCCCAATACCGAACACATTTGAAACAATATGGAGTTCGGGGAAGGGAGAAAAAGCTATTTCTGTTATATAAAAACTATGTAAAGGATCTCCAATACACAACAGAATACATTAAAGAGAAATGGGAACGGGAAATGGGGATTACACTAAGTACCAAAGATTGGTTGGAAATGTGGAAAAATACGTGGAGTTAACTTCATCCTCGGGGTGGAGGGAATTTTTATGGAAGGTGAGGGCACGTTTCTTTAGAGCTCCCTCTCAATCTGCTGGGTGGCATAAAACCTTTTCCACTTGCTGTTGGAGAAATTGCAATGTGGAGGTGGCAGATCTGATGCATATTTTTTGGCAATGCCCGGAGCTAAAGGGATTCTGGACGAAAATACAAAATAATTTGGGGGAGATGTTTGGTATAGAAACCCTACTGGGCCCAGAACATATGATCTTAGGGTTAATTCCTGAAAATCTTAGAGGAAGGGAGGCAAAGTATCTCTGGAATATACTCATTGCAGCAGCGGGGAAGGCAATAACCAGAAGATGGTTTAGCCTCAAATGCTCCCTCGTGGGAGGAGTGGAAGAAGATAGTGAAGGATAAAAGCACTGAGAGGATCCCTACTCACTTACACAACATCGCCAACAGTTCGGAAATAGATGGAATAGGTGGGAGATGTCCGGGGGCAACAGTGAAGGGGAAGGAGAACCCTGAATGTGTTGAAAAGGATAAATAAAGCACATAATGGGAACGGAGAGGAAGCTCAGGGTAGTTTTTGTGAAGGTATAGGATGCCTGTACAGTACGAAAATAAAATAAAAGGAAGAGGCAGAAAGCTCGCTAATAGACCAGTAAAATTAGATATAAAAATGTGAACGGAATGGAATTAGTCCCTTTAGTTACCTAATACTACGTATGTTTGTTGATATCAAGCAAACTGAATCTAGGCTGAAGTTTTAAACGTTTTATTTCTCAACCTGTATAAAGTAAAATGGTTGTTTATAGTAATATGTATGAAGTGCTGAATTCAGGTATTGATCATATATTGACTTAGAAAAGATCGATGTATATGAAAGTGAATGGAATCAATAAAGCTAAAGTATAAAAAAAAAAAAAAGCTGTGAGACCCCCAATCGGGCGCTTGCCCCAGGATTTGTCCAGTGCGATGCTTCATGACAGCCACTGCCTGTTTCCACACCTGCTGCCCCCGCTGGACAAGCTACCCAGCTGTGAGCTTCCCGAGCGGGAGATCGCCCCAGGATTCATCCAGCGCAGCTCTTCGTGACAGCCGCTGCCTGCTTCCACGCCTGCCACCACTGCTGGACAAGCTACCCAGCTGGGAGCTCCCCGATTGGGAGCTCGCCCCAGGATTAATCTGGTGCGGCGCCTCGTGATAGCTGCCACCTGTTTCCATGCCTGCCGCTCCCGCTGGACAAGCTACCCAGGTAGGAGCCCACTGAGGTGCCGATAGTTGAATTCTTAGTGCCTAGCTCCTCCTGAGCCCTGATTGGCTCTCCCCGTGGACCAGCTGTGCCTGACTGGCTCTCTGCTAAATCCTGTACTCGTCCACAAGCTGAAGCTGATTTTGGACATTTTGTGCTGTAACACGGGAAAGATTTTCAGCCTAAGAGCTAATAATTTAATGTTGCTGTAACTGTGCTGATCTAGCCCTGTGCATGTTTGTTTTTCTGTAAATTTTAACTAAAGCTAGTCAAAGTAGTCTGCTGTAAACTGTCATTTCTACCTCGCTAGCAAATCCCAGTCTGCTTGTAAATTGCATTCCTGCCTTGCTAGCCAGTATAGTCTGCCATAATTTGTATGTTTTCTGTTTACCTCACCAGCCTACCTAGATAGTTTTTTATTCTTTTTCTCCTTTTAATTATTGTATTTCTGCCTCACTAGCCAGCCTAGACTGTTGTAAATTGTATTCCTGCCTTGCCAGCCAGCCTAGTCTGCTTTCCAACTTGCTAGAGAAATACTGCTGCTTTCTAAATATTATGTTACACTTTTTTTCTGTTTTCCTATCCACCTCCTCTTTTCTTCCTAACTCCCCCTGCCTCAACCACCTCAGCTAATCCTCCCGTGCTCTGCACTGACCCGCCCTGCCCCCCACTGCTTCTCTCTCTGCGAACGTATTCTTTCTGTGTGCCACTCTCAGCCCCGGCCCCCGATCTTTGACTAATTACTGTCCTCCCCTTCGGTCCCCAACCCACCACTGTTCCCTTGTCTGCAGTCTCTGTCTCACACGTCCTCCATTTCTCACCTACTCCAGCTCTCCCCTGTCCTCTACCATGCCCACCATTGTTGGTGACTTTTTTTAATTCAGTGCTTCTTTCTGTCTCGCCGTGAGCCTCCCAACTGGGAGCTCGCCCCAGGAGTCATCTGGTGCGGCGCTTCATGACAGCCGCTGCCTGTTTCCATGCCTGCCACCCCCGCTGGACAAGCTACCCAGGTAGGAGCCCACTGAGGTGCCGATACTTGAATTCTTAGCATCTATCTCCTCCTGAGACCTGATTGGCTCTCCCCACAAACGAGCTGTGCCTGATTGGCTCCTTGCTGAATCCTGTACTCGTCCACAAGCTGAAGCTGATTTTGGACATTTTGTGCTGTAACACAGGAAAGATTTTCACCCCCTGCACCCCCGCCACTAATTAACTACACCTCAAGCACTGCCCTGAAATACTGCCTGGCCAATCAAATCTCTGAAGTAATTTCTTATCTCCCTGGGACAGTCTAACAGCTGCAGCCCTTCCCTGCTCTTCCTACCTCTCTCTCTCTCTCTCTCTCTCTCTCTCCCCCTCTCCCTATTTCCTGATCACCCCACCGACAGATCCGACTCCTCAAAATATTTATCTTCTCCATGTCAGGACTAAACCTTCTTCTCGAACTTGGGGTTTACACCTACTAGACTCGAACGTTTGCCAAATCTGCCCAGAGTCTTCTGCTACAGAACGTGCAGTATGGCTGTGCTCAACTCTACCCTCTCCATCTGTCTGGTTTCCTATCTCTTCACATTAACTATTCCCGCTCCCAATCCTAAACACACCCTCACATCCCCTCCTGTTACTCCAGTCCCACTAGCCACCTCTACCACTACGCAGCTATGCCCCACTCCCATGGTTCCCCCACCCTGCTCCTTCAATATTTGCCCCAGCATCCTCCCACCCTGATGCTATCCTTCGCAGCCCAAATCAGGGCTGCCAGACCATCCCCTAAAGCTGTCCTCCACACAAGGAGGCTTAAGCTCCCAGCTACATACTCTTTCCTCCTTCTCATCCTGCTCTTCTCAGGGGATTTCGGATCTAGCCCTTGCCCCCTTGATGGCCCCCTGCCCCTTAAGCTCCCAAAAATGACTCTCTATTGCCCGTATTAACATCAGGAGCTTCCTGCCCAAGCTCGATCAGCTAACTTGCTGGATGACTGAGCACTCACCTGACATCCTCTGCCTGTCAGAAACATGGCTCTCAGCCAAGACCCCCGATTCCTCCATCTGCCTCCCAAATTACTCCCTACTCAGACAGGACCATGGAAAGAGAGGGAGAGGAGTAACCATTTACTCCAAACTGCCCCTCTCATGCTCTGTCACCTTCAAGGAAACATGCCCTAGCTCCCATGAATTTCTCCTGGCCAAACTCTCCCTACCAATCTCACTCCCACTTTACGTAGGTGTGCTTTACGCCTCCCCCCACCTGTGTTGTGACTTGCTCATCTCTACCATAGCCTCCATATCTGATGTAGTCTCAAACAGGGAACTAGTACTCCTAGGTGACTTCAACCTGGACTGGCTAGCCCCCCTCCTCAAATGCCCACACCTCTAAAATAGAGTCCCTTAATTTCACCCAACTACTAAGTGAACCTGCCCGCTATTTTGTCTAGTGTACTTACCTGGTCAACAAAAGCTAATAAATAAATAACCCACACTCCCAAAACCACTCTCTTTTAGATTGGATTCTCTCCTCCCACCCACACAGAATTACTTCTTTTGGCACCCTTGCCAACGCACCCAGTGACCACTGCATAACATACTGCACCAGGAAAACTCACATGCCAAAATGCAGTGTCAGTGGCTCAGCAGGTAGCACACTTGCCTCTGAGGCTGGGAGATCAGAAGGCTGTAAGTCCTATCCCAACACCAGGCACTTGGGTTAAATCCCAATACTGACACTGTAGTGTAGCATGGGGTGGGGGGCTGCACTCCTGAGGTACCATCTTTCAGATGAGACATTAAACCAAGGTCCCATCTTCCTGTTCTTTCGGATGAGACATTAAACCGAGATCCCATCTGCCTGTTCCGGTGGTAGTTCAGGTGAATGTTAAAGATCCCATGCCACTTCTCGAAAAGAGTAGGTGAATTTCCCCGGTATCCTGGTCAGATTTCCTCCTTTCACTAAAAATACCACCAACAGCTTTGGGTCATGCTGGAAAATAGGCGGAATTTGTCTAGTGCACTTACCCGGTCAACAAAAATAAATAAATAACATCTACCTCCAAATACTTAAACTCTCACCCTCTAAATGCTCTGGACACAGCATCTCTACTTACCAGCCTTAGGCTTGCCGACTGGCAACAGGTATACTCGACTGCTGATGTCAACACTGCCCTATCCAGCTTCCTGAACATCTTTACTAGAATCTGGGACTGTCACGCCCCCTTGAAAAAGACCAGAGTCAAGATGCAGTGGCACAAATGGATCTCTGCACACATTCTGTCTCAGTGCAAGGCCAGAGATAAAGCCTGGGCTACTTTCAAGTCCCTTCCCACCCCCCAAAACAGGCAAACCTATAATACACTCAGAAACGCCTGCACCAAGGCCATAAGACTAGCCGAAGCAGACTACTTCAATTCCCAGCTCTCTTACTCTAAACCCAACAGAGGCAGTATGGCGCAGTGGTTTAAGGCTCTGAGCTGCAAATCTGGAGATCTGGGTTTGAATCCCACAGCCCCCGCTTTCATACTGTGTGACCCTGAGCAAGTCACTTAACTTCCTCATGCTCCCAGGTTGCACCTGCAAACAAGCTTTCAGCTTAGTGTGTCTCACCTGGTAAAATAATTGGTAAAAAAAAAAAAAAATTTCTGGAAAGTTGTACACTCCCGTCTTGACCCTCCAACCCAACCATATACCCCTGCTCTCACGAAACACAACCAGCCTACCACTGACCCTGTCAGCTCTGCCGACACACTCAAATTCTTCGCATCCTGTGCCCTACAACCCGGGCCTCCCCATCTATCCCTGCCCCCCACCCACCCCTAAACACAAATAAGTTACATTTCCCTGCCATCTCTGAGCAAGAAGTTTTTAAAGCCCTCCCATCACTTAATACTGCTAAATCCAGCCCTGATGGGATCCAGCCCAGGCTCCTGCGGATCTCAGCTCCTGTGGTCACTAAACCTCTCACCTACATACTAAACCTCTCTTTTTCCTCAGGAACAGTTGCACAGGCTTGGAAATCAGCCTGTGTAATTCTTCTCCACAAAGGCCGTGACTCCTCCCCCCTTCCTGGTAACCAACTACAGTCCTATCTCCCTCCTCCAAGCTCTAGCCAAACTACAGGAATCCCTAGCTAACACCAGACTAATGGATTACCTCACCAACAAAAATGTCCTCTCTCCCCACCAGTCAGGCTTCAGAAAACAACATTCTACCACCTCCTTCCTCCTGCGAGTCACAAATCACATCCTTACTGCCTCCGACCAGGGCCTGCTAACTGTCACTGTGTTTGTTGATCTGGCAAAAGCTTTCAGCTCCGTATCCCATCCCCTTCTTCTTCAGAAACTTGAAGCAGCTGGGCTAGCCCCTACCACCGTCCAGTGGTTTAAGTCGTACCTCACTAACAGGCAACAATCAGTTAAAATTGCGGATGTCGTCCCCCCACCTATCATGGCCAGCATCCCCCAAGGCTCAGTCCTTGGCCCCATTCTCTTCACCTATTCATCAATGACCTCCCCTCCTCCTGCTCCAAATCCTGCATACACATATATGCGGATGACACTATCCTCTTTACCTCCAGCCCTACAATGCACAAAGCTCAATCTATTCTCCAGTCTGACTTCAACAACATCCAGCAATGGTTCAGACTCCACCAACTGAAAGTAAACACCTCCAAAACTGTCTCCATTGTTTTTGGCACGGTGCCAAAACTGAGCAGATCAGCTCCCCCTTCCCCTATCACTTCTTTGCAAGGCTTTCCCATAGAACAAGTAACAAAATACAAATACCTAGGCTTTTGGCTGGACCCAGACTTATCCTTCTCTGCACATATCGATGCCACTGTCTGTAAACTACGACCCAAACTTGGGATTCTGTACCAGCATAGAGACTCTCTTCTACTTCCAGTCAGACGGGAAATCCTATTCAAAATTATCCTCCCCATCTTCGACTACACAGACGTGGTCTATAGCTCTGCCTCTGTAACCATCCTGTCCGGGCTAGACACCCTCCTAAACTCCTTATGCCATTTTGCAACAAACTCTCCACTTCTAACTCACCACTGTGATCTTTACTCCCTCCTTGACCCCTCTCTGCTGTCACACAGATGCTACATACACTCCCTATCTCTCATATCTAAATTTTGGTTCAGTATGCTTCCCTCCTACCTTATGGACTGCCTCTTCCCGGACTCTCACTCCACCTACGAACTGAGGCACAGAAATGGAAGATACTTCCCCCTGGCTCGACCTGCTTCCTCAGTCGCAAAGCTGCCTATGCCTACAGGCTCCTCAATTTATGGAACAAGCAACAATTTTGTCTCCTTCCACCTCCCCCCATCGCTGTCACAACTGAACCTGCTTTATGCTTCACTCTGCTCGCTGCCCAAAGCACTCACCTCATAATGTTCCTTGATGCTGCAACCCACTATCTCTTGCAATCTACCTAGTAAATAAGCTGTAATGCTGCTCTAAACGACTGCTATGCAACTGCACTTGTAATCTACTCTGTAGTGCTTTAAATGTTTAACTGTGATGTCTTATCAACCACACTGTAATGTGGATTTCTGTATTTGGAAATATCTGTATTCCTCTTTCCCCTACCCCCAGGTCGCACCTGGAATCGAGCCTCGGCTCAGTGTGCCTTTCCCGGTTAACAAATGTTTAAATAAATAAAATTATTTTAAAATTATGTTTTTCTTTCGGCAGTGCTTTTTATATTGTTTGAATTATGGGTGTTTTTGTTAATACCAAATTGTAGTGTTGGCAAAAAAATGACCAATTTCTCTGATCTGTGTAGTTTGGCAGCCTGTTACCGAACACGCATCATTACTGGAGAACCTGTTAATGCTTATTTATATCTACTAATAGTCACTGATTTAATACAGTTTGATAAATAGTTAATTAGAGATAAGACATTACAGCTACTTAGCTCTAAATATGGCATTTTTCATAAAACAAAAGTCAAATTTGAAAATGTAGTAATTGGCCAATTTACCAATCTTTGATGTAATATAATACATAGATACATAGACAGTGTCGGCAGATAAGGGCCTATGGCCCACCCAGTCTGCCCATTTAAGTCTGTAAGTTCAGTTTATGTTTTCCAAGAAGTCTGTTGCCCCTTACCCCTGACCTCCAGAATTCCTTTATGTCTATCCCATGCATTCTTAAATCCCGATCAATAGAGACCATGTTAATCTGTAAACTTTACTACCTTAATAATTTGCTTTAGCAATTAAAGCTAAATGTCCCAACATTTTTTTAAGTTTACATTTTGATTAATGTTAGAGATATTAAGCCTCAAACATGGTTGAGTAGCTTAATTTTCCTATGGAAAACCATTAAGAGCTTCCGATTTACATAACCTTATATATGATATAACCCTGTTTCTGGCAAGTTTCTGAGTTTGGATGGCTATATTTTAAAACATATGCAGATTTCAGCTGGGTGACTACCCTCATCATAAAGGTATTTTTGCCCTGAACAATTGTGACCCTGGTTGTGTATGTGTAACTTGTATGGTTTTCAAGATATTTACATTTGTTTGGCATGTCTACTAGAGTGTTCACTCAGAGAGAAAAAAAAAGCATCTGCTGTTTGCAAGCACATTTGCACACATGCCAAACAACTCTAAATGTCTTGAAAACTGTACAAGCTACACAAAAACAACCAGCAGCAAAGCTGTTGAGGACAAAAAGACCTTTACAATGAGGGTAGTCACTATGCTGAACTCCTTATAGGTTTTTAAAATATAGCCATCCGAAGTGGGAAACTTGGTAAAAAAACAAACAAACATGGAAATTTGGTTAATTAGATGCCTGTATTTTAAAAACTGTACAAAGTTCAGCTTGGCGACTATCCTTATTATAAAGGTCTTTCTGTTCTGAACAGTTGTCACACTGGTTGTGTATCTGTTACTTGTTAACGGAGCTATTTGAAGCTACTGCAATACAGATTATATGTGTTGCGCTAGGTTCAAATAGCTGCGGTTTGGAGTCTGTCGGCGTTCCTTGTAATACCGAGACAAGGTACAGACTAACAGGCATGCTAGCTGTCTGTAACTGGTCTCCATATGTCATGGTGATACACTGGCTCCAAACTGGAGCTGTTTAAAAATTGAGCACTATAACATACATATGAAGACACCCCAGCTGCTCCCCGCCTGCCATGTCATCCTGGGGACAGCCGTGGGTGCTTGTGGGTGCGACGAGGAGGGCGTTTGAACTTAAAATTCTGGCAGGGATGGCGCAGGATCAACCAGATATGAATTTAAATAAAATACTCAGTAGTAAGTGGCAAATTTATTAACATTTATACATTTGCTAATCGGGCCCCGCTTCACACAGAGGTGGGGCCCGACGGGACATGGACGTTTACCCTTTAATTGCATGAGCATGAGATGTTATGGTTGTGGCCTGTGTCAAAGACTTATTCTTGAGTCCACTGGAAATGTTTTTTTTTTTTTTCCAGTTCTCAGTCTCTTTAGCATATGGGTGGACAAAGCAGTGTAGGCTGGAGGCAGGTCCACTTGAGCCAGATGATTTCCTAGTTCCTACTTCTGAGAGGGACAGGGGTCTTCATTCTCTTTTAGTCAGTAGGAAGGTGTGAGTTTCTCAGCCCTTGAGAAATGTTGTTTCTCTAGAATGGAATGTATTTCACGCCTCAGGCAGTTCAGTGAAGGGTCCCTGATGCCTGTCCGATGGAAGGACGCCTATCCCTGTGCTCTACATTGTTGTGCAGCATACCTGGAGGTCTGCAATCCATGAGTGTCTTGGTCAGCTTTCTGCTCCTCTTGGGTTTGGGGTTTTGCTGCTGTGCCACCTGTTTTATCATCATTCATGGTGGTGTTTCATGGCATACCTGAGTCAGGAAGGGTGCCACGTATACCTGTCAGGATGATTACTTATCAGGATGCCAGAGTACTGATGGAAGAACAATTGGTGGCAGGACCCTAGGAGTTCTGGAGATGCTCAGCTGGATAATCAGCAGGGGAAGAACTCCCTAACTCTGCCACAGAGGTTGTAATGCCAGGGTTTCTTGATGGATAAGGCAAGAAATTTTCTGTTCACAGCTAGGAAGGTGAACCTGTGAACTTAGTCTAGGAACCTCAGTGGCTGAGACCCCTGTCATTTGGTCCACCTCAGAGATGGAAACAGTGGACCAGCATTTGCATAGCACCTCACCAAGATGGAGCCCTGTCACAGTGGTTCTGGTTTGGAGGTTTTCCAGGCTACCTTCAGTTGGCTAGGCCAGTGCTGCTCTGCACACCATGCTGGTCGATTCCAGGTAGCACTGCAGGCAATATTAGGATATTACCTTAAAGCTCCCTCTAAGCTGATTTGTTCCCTAATGTTAGCCGGTCGAGCTGGTGGGGGGGGGGCAGTTCTACACAAGTCTCTGTTACAATAGGTCTGAGACCATTAGCATCAGTGAGTCCAGATTAATGTGTTGGAAAGCAGAAATATATATTATCTAGCCTTGATACTTTTTCCAGAACTGGGTTGACTCAGGTAGCAAAGATGAGATTGGATGGTACTATTCTTGTGGCATTCATACTAGACTCAGAGGCATAGGAGGAGCACTGCCTCCAGTAGCAGCTCGCCCAGCTGGGAAACAAAATATTCAGGCAATCTGTCTAGGTCAGTATGTACACCCAGGGAACGATCCCTGATCCTGGAGGTATTTAACACACTGGGCAGAATGCTCTGTCAGCTGCAGGTCGAGCTGTACGAACGTAGAGATCTCTCAGGTGTTTGAGGTATTTCAGTCAATTTTGGTGACTGTGGGTGGTGGCAGTGGAACCTCATCCAGTATTCTTGTCTGGCAGTCTCCGCTGTAACTCTGTATCTGCAAAGGTGTTGGGAGTCAGAAGGAAGTCTCATTTGATATTTCCAGAATGTGCAAGAAGACCGTTGTATTTGGTCAGTCTACCAATACAGGCAGTTAAAACAGCCTAATTCCTAGGAATAGGAGGAGACTGGAAGCTGGGATCTCCAGCAATGGAGGAAACACTCTGACCTTTAGCAGATCTTCATGTCAGCGGTATTCTTCACAGTGTGTAATTTTTGTTTGTTTTGGTAAGAGACCCAGGAGTTAAGGCATCCAAGGCTATGATGCTATACAACCTGGGTATGTTTTTGCATGTGGGTCTTGCTGATAGCTCCACTGTTGTACCACGGCTCCACAGAGCTGCCATCTTATAGGCTTTTTTGATGCCAAATGACTTGGCAAGGAGAAATGGAAGGTGAAAAGACAGTCACAGAACTCACTTCCTCTGGATACACAGCAAATAAACTTAATGTCCAGGCTGTAACAGTTTCTTAGATCATAAGCAAGTTTTATTGCCACAATGCTCAAGGAGGAAAAATAATGACTAACGTTTCACGTCATGACAAGGCTTTGTCAAAGTGATTGCCCCCTATAGACCATTTCATTATATAGCAGTGAAGAACAAACATGTGATTACTTGAACACCAATCATATAAAGTGCTGTTTTTTTCACAAAAGCGGAGTTTTATATACTTTTTTTTTTTTTTTTTGTAAACTTTATTTGAAAACTTCCTAGCTTCACATACGGTTGCTCTCCCTAGAAGGGGAGAATAAGTTAATACACGCACCGATGTACAAGGTGGTTAGGTGATACATATACTGTAGTAGACACTTGCATATAGTGAACATTTACATGAATTAAACTGGAAAGGAATAAATTAAGGTTGCATGGTATAATTAAAACAATATGAAATGGACGTATAATAGATGGTCTATAGACAAGGTTCCATCTGAGTGACCCTATTCCCGTACAGCTTATATAGAGATGGGACATCTCCACTGGGTCTCAGATCTCTCGGAATTTCTCTTCTTGGTGTCTTATTCTGTACTGTATTCTCCTAGTTTCATGCAGTCCACCAGGTCCTAAACCCAGAGAGCAACAGGGGGAGTGCTGGAGAGCCACCAGTAGAGGGCTAGCTGGCGCATTCCCAACACCAGTCCCAGTCTTAAGAGTGAGTTACTTCCAGCCCATCCCTTCTGTTGCCCCCCGGAGGCCCAGCAGCACCTCAACCAGGTCCATTGTTAAAGGTTCCCCTAGGAGAAGTTGCAAAAGCAACAGAACTTCTTTCCAGTATGCATAAACCTTGTGGCAGTCCCATATTAAATGGAAGAATGTTCCAACATGAATTTTACATTTCGGGCAGAGGTCGGGACTGACGGATCAATCATGTGCACCAGAGCTGGGGTAAAATATACCCTCATGAGTAGGTTGTATTGAATGGCCCATAGTCTATTATTCACAGAGCAATTTAAGGAATGTTCAAGAATCAGTGCCCAATCTCCCCAGTGAGGGAGTCTGGGAATACATCCTCCTCCCACCCTTTCTTAAGTCTGTCCAGCTGATTTGGCAGCGCTCCCACCAGCAGCCCATAGCACGATCTAAGGGGTTTAAAAGTGGGGTCCAAATACCTCCCCATAAAAGTCTCCTCCAAGGGGGAATCCCTGTAACCCCCATGTCTTATAACCTCTGTTAGGATCTCTATTTTCTTTTAAGGGAGAGATAAAAAAAAAATATATGATGAGGGACTTAGATTGAATCTCTACTTTAGTGCGGGAAAGCCCAAAACCTGTCTGTCCACCAGCACATGCTCTAAGAGGTAGAGTCCCTTCCAACTCCATTGGTCAAGTACTTTCTGAGGCAGTTCCCCCCCCCCCGTCACCCATGCTTTAGGGGAGTGTCAGGGGATAACCTGGCCTCATAGTGCAATATCTTATGTGCCATTCGCCAAGCCCTCCAAGTTGCTCTGGTACAGGGATGTCCAAGCTTCCTCCCCAACTCTTCCCCAGGCCTTCAACTAGAACATCGTAGTACAGTGGAATATTAGATTTCGACTCCAGCCTCACCCATGTTGGAACGGTCTCCCTACTGCCCAATAGATCCTGTATTTGCGCTAATTGGGATGCCAGGTAGTAATATTTAACATTGGGGAGACCCAGACCCCCCTTTGAAATGGGTTTCCACAATATGGCCTTTTTAATCTTGGGTCTCTTCCCCTTCCATAACAATTGAGTAATAGCACCCTCCAGGGCCTTAATATACCTGTTAGGGATATAGACTGGGATTGTCTGGAAAGGATAAAGAAACTGCGGAAGAATACTCATCTTTATAAGGTTAAGCCTACCCAGCAAGGTCAGAGAGTGAGCCCTCCAATTGCTACAGTCCTCTTTAATCTTGCTCATCACCCTGTGCAGGTTAATATCTGCCATACTAGATAATTTCACTGGTAAGTATATTCCCAGATATTTGATTTCTTGGGACAGGGGGATAAGGCATTGGTTAAGTTGAATAGGAGTTTTATTCCCACCCAAGGGCATCCACTCACATTTACCCCAGTTTATTTTATGACCTGATATTAGACCAAACGTGTCAAAAATATGAGTCAGAGCAGGCAGGGCAGCCACAGGGTCCTTCAAAAATAAAAGTATATCATTCGCAAAGAGAGATATAACGTGGGATTTACCATTGCCCACATACCCCTGAATTGCTTCATGAGAGCGAATAGTTTCAGCCAAGGCCTCTATAGTAAGGACATGTAGGAGCAGGGAGAGCGGGCATCCCTGTCTTGTACCACGCAGAAGGTGGAAGAGGGACGATAAGGTGGAATTTGTTAGGATTTGGGTTTGAGGAGAGGATACAGTGTTCGAATCCACCGCAACACTGTGTCTCCCAAACCATACTTTTTAATAACTGCAAACATAAAAGGCCATTCCACCCAATCGAATGCCTTTTTGGCATCTAATGCTAAAAGACCACCCCCCGTTCTGCCCCCCCCCCCGCCAAGTCCACCCATGAATAATATTAACCGTCCTTTGAATATTTTGTTTAGCCTGTCTTCACCTGACAAACCCTCCCTGGTCCGGACTGATCACCTTGGGTAGGAGTGTCTCCATTCTGAGAGCTAAGAGTTTGGCCAGGATTTTATTGTCAGAGTTCAGGAGTGATATGGGCCTATAAGAGCCACACTTGAGAGGATCCTTCCCAGGCTTAGGTAATACCACGAAAGTGGCCATACACATTGAGGGAGGAAGTGCCCCCTTCTGGAAGGCTGAGCAGACCATCTGAAGCAAGAAGGGGCCAATCTCCTCCCATACTGATCTGCAAAACTCGAGGGGTATCCCATCTGGGCCTGGAACCTTACCTCTCTTCCCCTTCTAGGCCACCTGTCTCAACTCCTCACCAGAGACAGGAGAGTCCAGGACCTCCCTATCCTCATCGCCTACTGTAAGCAGTACAATTTTCTGAAGGAAGCCCTCTGGATCTTCCTCCACCGGGAACTCTGTAGTATATAGTTTTGAATAGAACTCTTTAAAGGTATCATTTATCTGGGATTGATCATAGGTAATGTCTCCCCCCTTCTCTCTCCAGCCCCAGAACAGTGTGCTCAGCCGTCTTGTTCTTTACCAAGCCCTCTAACCATTTACCTGCTTTATCCCCATCAAAATGGGCCCCCACCTTAGTTATAAAAAGGTTTCTTTCAAACAACATGAAGTCTTGCTATATTCTGACATATGCAGTGAGTCCCAACCTTCGAACTGCCCCGGAGATGAAAGAGTAAACTTTCCATGCCAGGCATGGAACGCTGAGCTCGAGCTCAGTTGAGACTCTGTTGTTCTTCAAACTCAAACCGTCAGATTCTTTACTCCGCCTCACTGAACAGTCGCTCCGGAGATTTCTCCTTCTGCTCAGTTCATTTTGTCGGTTAAAGTACCACTTTTCTCGATTTTCAACCGAATTTAAACCGCAACCTGTCGGTTCAGTCTCTGTCTGTGGTATTTGTGAGTACTAGATAGGTATTACATTAATTCTATTCTGTGTAGAACTTGTAAACGGTTTATCGGTTCAGTTTGAACCAATCAAGTTATTTAAAAAATCTTAATCTGTGATTTAGAGTGTGGTTACCGGTTCTTATCGGTTCTAAAAAAAAACGGATTTTATTACGTTTTTTTCCATGACCCGTGATATGGTTGGGAACCGATAAGAGGGTCTTACCTGGCGGATTTGCATAAACGGGTAAGTTTGGATAGGACTGGTACTATGTTTGAGAAACCCAAAAGAAAAAACGGCCCACTGGGTTTCAACATTGTAGTGTGTGTGGGGAAGTCTTTGCCAAGGCTGATCCCCACACCACCTGTGTTTACTGTCTGGGGTTTGACCACCTCAATGCAGACTGCTAGATTTGTAAAAATTTTCCTGCAGCCACCCTGGAGAAGAGAGTTGGTAGGCTCAGGGAAAGGGAGGCCAAAAAGTCCGCTGAACCGGATGGCCAGCCCGGTTCGATTCCAACTGAACCAGAAGGAGTGCCCTCTGACCAGGGTGAGACTTCTTCGGGCACAAGGAGATCCGACTCTGAGGAGTCGGTTCCAGCAAAAAGGACTAGAAAATCAGCTGGTGTGGAGCCAAAACTTTCCTCTCCAACCGCTGAAGAAATAGCCAAAGCGATCAAAATTGTCCAGTCACTTTCCCTGGTTCCGGCCGAACCAGCACCGTCAGGTAGACGCTCAGTTCGTCCGGTTCCAATGGTTCAAGAGTATGATTTAGAGGAATATTATGAACTGGAGGAGCGGGAAGAGGAGTATGAGGAGAGTGAATGTGGATTTGAAAGTCTGGATGTGCCCATTGACCCGGACATCTCCCCAGACAGACCTTCAGGAGTGTCTCCTCCTAGGCTTTCTGAGTCCCCTTCTCATTTTATGTTTTATAAAAAAGTGGCTGAAACCCTCCAGCTCCCTATGGAGGAAGCTGTGGATGATCAAGAGGAGCCTGACTGTGTGGAAATTATGGATATCCCAGAGTCTAGGAGACTGTCTATTCCTTTGCATAAATCTTTTGGGAAACAGACATTTAAAATTCTAAAAACTCCTCACACTATACCTCCTGTGGATAAGAGAATGGACAAGAGGTACACATTGTCAGGCTCTGATACGGAGTTCCTTTCACAACAATGCAGCCATGTTGGAGTAGTGCAGGCTGCAGCCTGTGACAAGGCAAATATTCTCTTGGCTTTACGTCCCTCAGACAAGGACTCCAGGAGGATAGATGCCATGGCAAAGAAACAGTACATAGCAGCATCCTTGGGACTCAGACAGGCAAATTATATGGCTTATGTTGCTAGATATCAGAAATCCAGGTGGGACACTGTCATGGCTCTAGCAAAACAGGTCCCTGGCCAGCTTGCCAAGGAGCTGGAGCAGGTGGCTGCTGATGGTATTGAGGCATCCAAGGTGCAATTCCATGCTGCAGTGGACTCAAATGATGTGTCATCAAGAGTCATGGCTACATCTGTGGCACTTCGAAGAATGACTTGGCTCAGATGTATTAGCCTGTCACAGGATACCCAGACTAAGGCCATGGATTTTCCTGTTGTGGGTAATTCCCTGTTTGGGGAGCAGACAGAGAATTACATGAAGAAAATGGATGAGTATAGGACCACCTATAGGAGTGCACAGGCTAAG
Organism: Neoceratodus forsteri; assembly: GCA_016271365.2. Lineage (NCBI taxonomy): Eukaryota > Metazoa > Chordata > Ceratodontiformes > Ceratodontidae > Neoceratodus > Neoceratodus forsteri. The sequence continues at coordinate 335,610,054 of CM028129.1, read as the reverse complement.
GAAAAGCAGGCCACTCCTCAAAGGCAGCTTCCAGGGGCAGGGGCAGGCCTTTTCCTAGGCCTTTTTACCAAGCCCAGGCCTCCTCTTCTGCTTATGGCCAGAGGGGGTTCTTTAGAGGGAGAGGCAGATGGGGTACAAGCAGGCCTGCTTCCACCCCTCAGCCCAAAGCCCCTGCCAAGTAGGCACCCTGATGGGGTTGCCAGGGCCGATTCTCAGCTACCTGTAGGGGGCATGCTGGCTTACTTTGTCCAGGACTGGGAGTCTCTAACATCAGACAAGTGGGTCCTGGAAGTAGTAAGCCAGGGACTGGTTCTTAGCTTCAAAAAATTTCCAAAGCTGAGAACCAGATCCTTTCCACCTGCAAATCCCTCAGAGGCACTTGTCCTAGAGGCAGAGGTCTCTTCCCTCCTGGCTGTCAGAGCTGTGGAAAGGGTTCCACCCCTACACCAGGGCAAAGGATTGTACTCCAGGTACTTCCTTACCCCAAAAAAGACATTAGAATGGCGACCCATCCTGGATCTCAGATACTTAAACAAGCACCTTTTAAAACCAAAATTCAAAATGATGACTCTGGGAATTATTCTACCCTCTCTAAGGCCAGGGGATTGGCTAGTGACCCTGGACCTCAAGGATGCCTACTTCCATATTCTCATCAGAAGCACCCATTGAAAGTACCTCAGGTTCGAGCTGCCCTCAGGCCATTACCAGTTCAGAGCAATGCCCTTTGGCCTCACCTCTGCTCCAAGGGTATTCACAAAATGCCTGGCAATAGTAGTTGCTTCTCTAAGAAGGCAGAAAATTGCCATTTTCCCTTACCTGGATGACTGGCTCATAGTAGGCCAGTCCCCAGACCAAGTCAAGTTACACTTACAGATAACTCAGCAACTGCTCACTTCTTTGGGTTTTCTCCTAAATCTCTCAAAGTCAGGTCTAGAGCCTGTCCAGCTCCTCACCTTCATAGGCGCACAGCTAGACACAGAGAAGGCCAGAGCCTTCCTTCCTTTGGACAGGACAAGGACCCTGGTCTCTCTGGCCTCCTCATTCACCCTGCAGGTCTCTCGACCAGCAAGGCATTTTCTACAGCTCCTGGGGCACATGGCTGCTTCTACAGCAGTAGTGCAAGGAGCAAGATTTCAGATGAGGGACATTCAGTTCCATTTGAGAGCCTTTTGGTCTCAAAGGAAGGACCCTCTGACCAAACTGATCCCAGTAACTCGAACCCTGATCCAGGCCCTACAGTGGTGGCAGGATCAGAACAACTTGAGACAAGGGGTTCCCTTTGCCACCCAGTCTCACTCTTTAATCCTTAATACAGATGCCTCCCTCTTGGGGTGGGGGGCTCACATGGGTGACCTCGCCACCCAGGGGTTGTGGTCCCCTCAGGAATCTCTGCTCCATATCAACCTGTTGGAACTCAGAGCAGTATTTCTAGCACTTCAAGCTTTTTCCAAATCTGTTCAGAACAAAGTTGTACAGGTCAGAACAGACAACACCACCACAATGTGGTACATCAACAAGCAAGGAGGCACTCGGTCTATGGCCTTGTGCACCAAAGCAATGAAGTTGTGGTTTCTGGTTTACTCCCTGAACACCTCCCTCACGGCAGTTCACCTACCAGGAAAGTACAATGTCCTGGCAGATGCTCTCAGCAGGATTTCCCAGGGCCGTCCCAAATGGTCACTGGATCCCCTGGTCTTGGAAGTGATTTTTTCCAGATGGGGCACCCCAAAGATAGATCTTTTTGCAGCCCCAGACAATCACCAACTTCCCTTTTTTTGCTGCAGACCCCCAGTGTTGGGCTCAGTCCCCCTGGATGCCTTAGTTCTCAATTGGGTAGGGAAGTTTCTTTATGCTTTTCCCCCCTTCCCTCTCCTGTTCAAAGTGCTAGTCAAAATCAGATCTCAACCCTGCAAGATGATCCTGATTGCTCCAGACTGGGCCAGACAGCCCTGGTATCCACTCTTACTGTCCTTAGCAATCCATCTTCCCCTGTGTCTTCCCAGGAATTACAACCTGTTAACCTGTGCTCAGGGGAGGGTTTGGTACCCGAACCTCAAATCTCTCAATCTCAAGGCCTGGTTTTTGAAGAGTTAGAGTTTGCTGACTTACACCTCTCCCAGGGTGTAATGGATATCCTGAAGGCTTGTAGAAAACCTTCCACCAGGGCTACTTGTAATTCTAAATGGAAAAGATTTTCCATATGGTGCTCTGGGAAGCATATTTCCCCAGAATCTGCTGATCTGCCCACAGTTCTTGATTATATGGTCCACTTAAATAGCTTGGAGCTGAGACCAGCTACACTGAAAGTGCACCTGGCAGCTGTGTCTGCTTTTATTTCAGCAGGTAAGCCCTGTTCTCTCTCAGCTCACCCTGTTTCCTCCAAGTTTTTCAAGCGATTGCTTCACACCAACCCTCCATTCAGGGCCCCTGCCCCTGCCTGGGACCTCAATGTTTGCATTGCTCAGCTTATGCAACCCCCTTTTGAGCCTTTATCTTCAGCAGAGCTTAAGTACTTGACTTGTAAAACTGTGTTTCTGGTAGCCATCACTTCTGCCAGATGCATAAGTGAATTACAAGCTTTGTCAGTGGAGCCTGATTTTATCTCCTTTCATAGAGATAAGGTGGTCCTCAGGACTAACAGGAAGTTCTTGCCTAAGGTGGTTTCAGATTTCCACCTTAATCAATCTATCTCTCTTCCTGTGTACTTCACTGACCATTCCTCCTCTGGAGAGAGGAGATTGCACAGTTTAGATGTCAAAAGAGCTCTTAGTTACTACGTAGAGCGTACCAAGGGTCACAGGTTTGACTTCCTCCAACTGTTCCTCACTTATGGTGAGGTTGGTAAAGGGAAACCTGCCAGTAAAAGATCCATTGCCAGGTGGATTGTCTCCTGTATCCAATTCTGCTATGAAAAACTGGGTAAGGTTCCTCCCTCAGGCCTGAGGGCTCACTCTACCATAGGTACAGCTGCTTCCCTTGCGGCTGCCAGGGACATCCCTATTCTAGAGATATGTCAAGCAGCTACCTGGAAAACAGTTCACACTTTTACCAAGCATTACTCCCTGGACATCCAGGCTAGGAGTGATGCTCGGTTTGGCACAGCTGTGCTTCAGAGCCTATTTCCTAAGTAGGTTCTGTCTCTTCTCCATGGAGGTACTGCTTGGTAGTCTGCATATGTCAGAATATAGCAAGACTTTATGTTGTTTGAAGAAAAAATTACTCACCTTAGTAATGTTGTTTCTCCTAATGGAGTCTTGCTATATTCTGACCTCCCCCCCGCCTGCCCCTCTCAGAACCTCTGTTTTTGGGATGTGGGTGGGCAGTGTAGTGTTGGCACGTAGTAGGTACCCACCCTTTTTGTTCACCTCTTCCTTTTTGGGGTGTGTGGGTGTTGTGTTTTCATTTTTGGGTCTCCTGACTTGAGTCTTTGTGTTGGGACCAAAAAATGTGTTTTTATGTTTAGTAGCCAGTTGGCTAGTGTAGGTTTACAGCTTCCACACAGGACCTTAGTGAGTTTAGCTTGTAAAGATCTGATGGTTTGAGTTTGAAGAACAACAGACAGAGTCTCAACTGAGCTCGAGCTCAGCGTTCCATGTCTGGCATGGAAAGTTAACTCTTTCATCTCCGGGGCAGTTCGAAGGTTGGGACTCACTGCATATGTCAGAATATAGCAAGACTCCATTAGAAGAAACAACATTACTAAGGTGAGTAATTTTTTCTTCTATCCTGTGCTTAGTGAGTATATTAAGGGAACATTTCAAAGCCTTGAGTTTTTGAACTTTCAGGGGGCAGATATGATTCATCAGATCTCCCTCTAACTCCTTAATCTGTTTCTCTAGCTCCTTCTCCTCCCTGTCCAACTTCTTTTTAAGAAAATAGGACTAAGATATTGTTTCTCCATGCATATGTGCTTTGAGGGCATTTCAAGTGTTATGAACACTGGTATCTTCAGGGATATTATGTATTAAGTATTCCCTGATAATCTCTTTAACCTGGGATACAAAACCCTCGTCTTATAACAGGGCAGGATCCATTCGCCAACTAGGCCTCACCCCCGGGAGCTGTAATACGACCTGTAAGGGTGCATGGTCTGAAACCACTATTGGCCCATAACTGGTCTCCCCCAAAAGCCCTGCCCACATCTTCAGAAGAAATAAATAGTCAAGCCTAGTGTATACCTGGTGGGCTGAGGAGAAAAAGGAGTATTCTCTGGTATGTGGGTGACACTGTCTCCATGCCTCCAGCAGGCCTCTGCCCTCCACAATATTCCAGAGAGCTGCAGTGCTGCGTAGAGGAGGCCTGGATCTCTGTCCTGAATGGTCCAGAGCTGGGTCCCAATAAGTGTTGAAATCTCTACCAATTATCAGGTTGTCTGACATTGGGGCCAAAGCTACCCCTAGGTGTGTAAAAAAACTGGGCTAATCAAAATTTGGGCCATATACGGATACCAAGGTGTGTTTAGTGCCCCCTATATCCACTTCCGCTATAAGGTATCTTCCCTGGGGATCTGCACATACCAGCAAAATATTATGGGGTAAACCAGGTCGTAACCAAATCGCTACTCCCGGGTCGTGAGGTAAAAGGGGCCGTCAAATGAGTGCCACCCCAAGATGATGACAGTTTTGAGGCCTTCTCTGCTGTGGAGTGTATCTCCTGGAGGAACACAATGTCCCCCCCCCCTATTTTTTTTTTTATGTTTACCCAGACCATTTTTCTTTTAACAACAAATCTAAGACTATTTACATTCCAAGTTACCAACTTTAACCTATTCATGTTATTGTACCAAGGTAAAATAACAAGAGCCTCAATCCCTGAAAACTTGCTACCTACATAAAGATATATTCTTGGAAGTAATTTTTTCAACTTTTTAAATTCTCCAATGTAACCCCCCACCCGAGTAGAGTCTTGAACCAGTAAACAAATTACCTAACATGTAAAAAGAAGACCATTCACAATAAAGTACAGGAAATACAACACCATTGTCCACCCCCCCCCCAACAGGACCCACAGCATCAACAACAGCCCAACATACCCCCACCCTAACTCTTTCTCGTTTAAACTATCCACCCTCTACTTTGCATGGATTGAGCGGGCTGTCCAACTTTTAAACCCAGAAGTTAACCCTTAGATTTAGTTTCCACCTCTTCTCTTCGTGAGGCCTCCATTAACAGGTGCCCCTACCATGGGCAGAGCCCAACATGACTCCTCCTCGCAGAGCCCGTCTGTTAAAAGAAAATAAGGAAGTAAAGTGAAGGAAGCCACATAGAGGCAAGGCCTGCATCAATCTGTTTGCAGACTTTCTGAATTAATGCTGGGGTCCTCATCCCAGCCCCCGGAGATACTGGTCCTTCCCAACTGAGAACAATCAGAGAGCCAGTCTCCACAGTATGCTAGGAACAGTTTAAACCACTCTGCTCAGACGACCACATTACAAAGTTTGGGGACCTCCAAAGGGACCCGGAAACCTCCCAAAAATCTGAAAGAGAAGAAGTAAAACACAAAAAACATGTCTCCATCAATGTAAAGTCCTGGAACAATACAGTTCACCCATAAGTCTCAAAGTTCAAAGTGCCCAGATTGTTGCTCCAGCAACCAGCATGGTACTAGGCCCCGAATAAAGTCACACATAAGGCTCAGATGTCAAGTCCTTATCCTCCGACTCTAAGCTAGCCACATTCAGCGCTGCACAGAAGTAAGAGGGAAAAGCATTTGTTGTGCTAATGAGTGTGCGTCCCCATGGAGATCTATATGTGGGGTTTGTAGGAGTGGGCAGGAAGGGAAGCTCTCGCCAAACCAGCCATAATGGGCCCCGTGTAGGAGTTATGGTCTGGTCCACATTACCTTCACCCCCCCCGCCCCACATCCCAAACAATCCACACCCCAGCCCCAGTGCCTCTGTTTGCTGATTGTTCCTTTCTGGTAAAGTCACATCAGATGCAGCTCAGCATCTCTCAGTTTTCGTGCTGCTGCCTACAGGTTTTCTCTAGTTCTGACATGCACTCCATAGCCACATCAGGATTGGTGAAGGATCTAGGCTTTCCTCCTTGTGGTCTGATAATCAGGCACGCTGGGCAGATTAGAGTAAAATTGACATCCCAGGTCGTGGAGCCTTTTCTTAACCTCTGCAGATGCTCTACGTTGGTTCTGAAGCTGCCACAAGTAGTCAGGGAAAAGGCTGATCCATGAGTGTTTCACCATTATTTGCCTTTTTGTCTTGCCTTTTCTAACACTGTTTGCCGGTCGGTAAAGTGGAGGAATTTTTCAATGACATGATGCCTAGTCCTTTGGTTGGGAGCGGGTTTGGCGCCTGGGGACCTGTGCGCCCACTGGATTTCCAGGGAGACCTCTGGGGGAATTTCTAGGGTGTCACGGAGCCATTGTTTAAGAAAAGAGGAGCAGTCTCTTCCCTCTAGCCCCTCTGGAAGACCCACCACCTGAACATTGCATCTACGCTCCCTGTTCTCGTGGTCATCTATACTCTGTTTTAAAAACTCGATTTTCCGGGGAGCTTTTTGTAGGTCAGATTGAGAACTTTGCAGGGTGTCTTCTTGAGCACTCATCCATGCCTTCAGCTCTCCCAGCCTGGTCTCATGTGCAACAACTTAATTTACTGTTTGCTGGAGATGCTGGATCTACGTGGTGACATTTTCAAACCCAGCATCCCTCCTTGTCCCCAGATCATATTTTAGTTCCTTAAGAAGTCTCTCCAGAGCATGATAGCCCTCATTAGCCATGGATGGAGTTGTCTGGTCCATTGCGGGGTTGTTCGGCTGAATCCCCTTGACCTGTGACGTACCCAAACTGCTGGCATTGGAGGCACCTCTCGTAGCGTTTTTTGGTAGGCCTCTGCTGGTCTCAGCTGAATTAGTTGCTCTGAATGGCAGTTTCACCTGCTTTTTCACTGATTTCATTGGCGCTGGCATCTAGCTAGTAAATAAGAGACAATTTGGCTCGAACTGCAGGGGTAGCGAGTCGGATGGCGGAAAAATGTGGTGGATAGTCATGAAGCTCGCTGATCAAGCTTCCATCTTGCTCCTGCACTTGGCACTTACAAGAAGATGTCCAGAAATCTTGGTAGAAAGGTTTAAAGAGAGGGGGTATGCAAATAGCATCATTGGAGAAGCCGAGACTAAATGTGCCAAGGTCGCAAGAGAGTCTGTTAAATAATTCCCAAGGACAACAGATCAGTGGGGAAGACTTACAAGAAGATGTCCAGAAACCTATTAATTTTGTTATGACATACAGTGTGAGGGCTTGGAGGGTAAAAGAAGTAGTGTATAAAAACTCTCGTATCCTGGGAGCAGATGCCAGTTTACAGAGTACTGTCACTACACCCCCAAGAATGTCATACAGATGTGCCAAAAACGTAGGCGACATTCTTGCGAGCTCGGTTCATGAAAATCAAAAACAGAAGGGGTGGCTCCCACCATTGCCAAAAGGCAGTAGAAAGTGCAATAGATGCAAATATTGCCCATATGTATTTTATTTATTTTTTATTTCAGTCTTTGGTAATTGGGTAAGCCCACTAGGCACAAGTACCTGTTTTCAGGGGTGACCTGGGAGCACTGGGCAGTTAAGTGACTTAGAGTCTTAGACTTAAGAGGCTTAGAGTCACACAGTATGCAAGTGGAGGTTGTGAGAATCAAACCAAGGTCTGGTCTGCTGGATGTTATGTCTTGCAGAATGCAGTTGTGTGTATTTTGTGGGGAGGGCCAATAGGAAATTGAAGGAGAGAATTAAGGAAGATGTAAGAGTCATTAGTAATGGCAATTTGGATTATGCACTTGCAGTACATATGCAAGGAGTTACTAACAAACAAGAACATGTCTTCAGATTCACCGGCATTGAACAAACTAGTCTTGGTCCAAGAGAAGGAGATAGGAAATTGGCCCTTAATAGAAGGGAGGACTATTGGATCTTTAGACTGGGATCATACTTAACACCCAGAAGTTTTTGAATGAAAAAATTGAATTGGCACCATTCCTTAAAGAGGGCTAAGTAGGATGAGTCCAGTGTTAGAATGGTTTGTTTCCTACCCCACCCCCTGCCTCGATTGTGTTTTAATCGCTAAGTTAAAGTTTGCTCTCTGTAATCAATATGAAGTTTTGACATGGTACAGTTTGTGATTTTATTGAATTTTTTCCACAGGGATATAGCTACTTTATGAACACAACCTCCTCATGCCAAAACCCTTGGACTTATTGTTTGTTCTGTATTGGCCTGCATTGCCATGTTGTTTGAATGTATTAAATCTATGATATAATGTTTTTGAGCTACACTTGGTCTCTTTCCCTCCCTTGCTTTCCTCCCCGCCCCCCTTTCCTTCCTTCTCTCCTTTGGTGTCCAGATATGATAAACTAGAGATGTATCTTTGGTAAAAGTGGAACTTAAAGAGAAAATTATTAGAATAATATAGGTTCTGCTGAAATGTGTATTTAGTGAAATATTTATTCATCTTCCACAGAATATGACAGCTTTTTAAGGATGTAAATTTAGTCCATTTAGGGCATGAAATAAGTAATTCAGCTCTATAACTGTGGTAAAATGAATTCAGATAAAAAAATGAGCAGCACATTTTTAATGTTCCTGTAGAGCACTTTAGATAACAGCACTTGCAAGAGTATAGAAACGTCTGCTTTTTTGGAAAACACAGCACTTTATATGATTGGTGTTAAGTATTCACATGTTTGTACTTCACTGCTATATAATGAAATGGTCTATGGGGGCAATCACTTTGACAAAGCCTCGTTATGAGGTAAAACATTAGTCGTTATTTTTCCTCCTTGAGTGTTGTGGCAATAAAACTTGCTTATGATCTAAGAAGCTGTTACAGCCTGGACTTTGAGTTTATTTGAAGTGTATCCACAGGAAGTGAGGTCTGTGACTGTCTTTGCACCTTGAGTACTTTTGAGTCACTAGGAACCTGGTCTCTATACGAGCGGCTCTAACGTTTGTAACCGAGAAATGGAAGGTCTAGGTTGTTTCAACATTGGGATTTTTTCTCATAATGCATAGAGACATGATAAAGCATTACTTCAGAGGATCAGGTAAGTGTGAAAAGTAGCTGTTTTGAATGATTTATTTTTCCTTTTTATTTAGCTGTTTCCTATTATTTATGGCCTGACCAGCAAGAGAGGAATACCTCAGAGTCATCCTCACAGATGGATAATGCTCCTTTTAATTTTGACTGTTGTCATTGGTAGAAAGGTAAGGCACACTCAGGGCAGAGATTTTTTGCTCTGGGATATTCATCATCCTTGACTGAGAGGGCTAGGTCCTGCTACAGAATCTGGCAGTCGGTATTTTAGGCCTTCCTTTCTATAGTCTCAAGGCTTTACAGAGTTGTTGACCTGAGCTCTGTTGACAGAACTGTCTGGTGTTTGATTTTGACAAGTAGTAGTTGTCTGATGAATCCAGTAGCTACCTGTCAGGGTTTTATATAGGACAATATCGTCCCTGTTCTACTATAGATGGGTACTGCTTTTTAGAACCCATATGTATTAACTACCTTCCCCACTGACAATGTGGAGTGATACACATAGGAGAAATTCCTTCAGACTTACCGTAATTTGTCTTTTTGTTACCTCCAGCATTGTCAATGGGGCCTCTCCATGGAGGTATCTGCTCCTTTGGAGAATATTGTCCAATGCATTATTTATTTATGTTGTACTGTAAGACACCTACTGTGCCCTTTCAGGGGTTAGAGTTCATCAGTTTGTTTGGACGCTTATGATTTGTGCAGTGAGCCAGTAGGTTACAAGGTGAGACTGATGAGGTTATGTTTGTTGGGGGAACTGGCACAGGTATCCACTAGTCATGCAGAATCCAGCCGTGTCCTTTTTTTAACTAACATAATTTTTTGTTCAAGACAAACTTTCAGGAACGGAAGACCACGAGGTCTGATAGTGAAACTGATGTCGAAGAAGGGAAGCCACAGTCATACTTACTGAATGGTGGCTCTGTTCTTCAAGACAAGATGGGCCTATATTTTTCCATATGTATTTGGCTTTTCTGGTATATGTTTATTGAGGGTTCAACTTGAGATGCGGGCATTAATGGAAGTGCTTATTTTGTGTAATATGTTGACAGAAGTAAACTGAGATAACTGCTGCAGATGGAATGTTCCATGTCCCTAGGGGTCTGTAATGAGTTCACAGGTTTTAGGCTGTAACACTTCCCCAGTGGAGTAGTATATTACCCATATGTATTAGCTTATGTATTTGTTATCATGGGAGATTTCAACATAAATTAGCTTTCCAATGAGGCAGCGCCTTATAAGACATCCTGGACGGTCTCTACCTCACCCAGATGGTGAGTGAACCAACCAGACTTAACGACCACACTGGCACCTACACCCTGATTGACTGGGTCCTAACAAATCAGCAGGAGAGAATTAAAGAGCTCTCAGTACACCCGGAGTCACTCAGTGACCACTCACCATCACCTGTCTTTGGTCCAGTAAAACACAGAAATCCACCCCTTATTTTACTGCTAGCAGAGTGCTAAAAAAAGGCAGCCAAAATCCTTTAAAATCCACCTCCGGCAACTAGACTGGACATACCTCAGCACCCTGTGTGATGTTGACTAGGCATTGGAACATTTCATTAGCACCTTCAATGCAGCCTGTGACATTTTTGCCCCAGGCAAAAAATAGAAATTGAAAAACACAAACAATGGATGGGTCACCCCATCTCTCCTTGAACTTATGAGTGACAGGGACCACCACTAGCAAAGAGCCAAGGCAACGAGGAAACTATCAGACTGGCAAAAATACATAGCAGCCAGAAATAGGTGCACCAGTAAAATCTGACTCACAAAGGCACGGTACTACAAACACTGTTTAAACAAAACCTGGGGTGATGAGAAAAATGTTTGGAATAATCTCAAGGAGGTCACAGGTAAAGATAGCAAGTCCTCCCCCTCAATGCTTTTGGTCAATGGGGATGTTACACAAGACCCTAAAATTATTGCAGGCACCTTCAACCTAGCATTTACTGACCTTAGCTCAGTACTTCCCCCAGATTATCTAGATTGCAAAACGGACAGTATAGACAACAAACAGACGACTCACATGCCACCTGCCCCCACAACCCCCTTCCATTCTACTTCAAGGAAATCTCTGTCTTCGAAGCAAAAAAATACCCACGTAGAATCCTCGGTAAATCACAGTATGTCAACGACAACCTAGATCTCAAAATGATAGCACTCTTTTTAGATGAAGTAATCCATCCAATCACTAAAGTCATCAACCTCTCCCTCAAAGTGGCGCAATTACCTACTAAATGAAAATCGGCTATAGTTACCCCAGTTCATAAAAGTGGTGACCGTGCACTCCACTCAAACTACCGACCAATCTCCATCTTACTCCCTATATCTAAGGCACTTGAGCGGATAGTCTCACATCAGCTGGTAGAATATATGGAAAAATGCAATATCCAATGCCCTCAGCAGCATGGGTTTTGTAAATCGCACATCATCACATGGGCCCTCTTAGAATTTACTGAATTCACACATGAGGCCCTGGATGAAGGGAATCTTGTGGGATCAGTATATATTGACCTCACAAAGGCCTTTGACACAGTCAACCACAGTGTCCTCCAAAAAACATTACATGCCTAGGTATGTCCACTAAAACAGCTGCATGATTCCAGAGCTACCTAGCCCAAAGAACACAGAAGGAAAAAGTACAAAACGTACTATCTGATGAAAAGAAGGTATCATTAGGGGTACCCTAGGGATCCATCCTTGGACCACTGTTGTTTAGCCTCTTTCTCAACTCCCTTCTTGAGATCTGCTCGGCCAAGCTCCTCCTCTATGCAGATGACACACTTATCTTTGCAAGTGGCCCCCACCTAATGGCCCTAACAAATGAACTGCAAGAGGGTTTCTCAAGAGTAGAGGAGTGTGTCACCCAGATTATGAACATATGAACATACAAAGAAGCCAGCAGAAGAAGGCCATTTGGTCTTATCAAGTCTGCTCGTATTGCAGGGTCCACAGCTTGAGCTAATGTCCCTGCCCTCCCCACTCTTCCCATCCTCCCTACCCATGATTCTTATCTTCCCCCTAAGTCTTCCCAGCCTCTCTTAAAGCTGCTCACTATCTTTAATGAGATGACCTCTTCCGGCAGCACATTCCAAGGGTCCACCACCCTTTCTGTGAAGAAGTGCTTTCTGACATCCCTCCTAAACCTCCCACCCTCCAGCTTAAGACTGTGCCCCCTCGTGATATGGTTGACACTCAGCTTAAATAAACTTTCCTTATCAACATTATTTATCCCTTTCAAGTACTTGAATGTCCCATCCATGTCCCCTCTCTCCCTCCTATCTTCCAGGGAGTACATGTTCAGTGCCCTCAACCTCTCCTCGTATGCCTTGCCCTGCTGACCGGCTATCATCTTTGTAGCCCTCTGTACCTTCTCCAGCAGGTTAATGTCCTTTTTGAGGTGTGGGCACCAGTATTGAACTCCATACTCTAGATGCGGCCTTACCAGTGACCTGTACAAGGGCAGTATAACCTCTTCTCTCCTACTACTGATCCCCCTAGCTATGCATCCCAGCATCTTGTTTACCTTTGCTGCAGCTTTCTTGTACTGCGTGGAGTGCTTCAGGTCACTAGTGATCATCACTCCCAGGTCCTTCTCCTCCACTGACGCAGCTACTTGGACTCCACCCAGGTAATACTCTGTCCTGGGATTCTTGGCTCCAATATGCATAACTTTGCATTTTTTTGCATTAAAGCCAAGCTGCCAGAGCCTCCCCCCAGCTTTTCCAGATCTTCCTGTAGGTCCCGTATCCCTTCATCTGTGTCCACTCTCCCACAGAGCTTTATGTCATCTGCAAATAGGTACATTTTGCCTTTAATGCCATCCCCAATGTCATTGATGAAGACATTGAACAACACTGACCCCAGCACTGAGCCCTGTAGGACCCCACTGGTTACATCTCTGGTGCCAGATAACTCTCCCCCCACCACCGCCTTCTGGGTTCTGTCCCTCAGCCAGTTTTCCACCCATCTTGCCATCTTCTCCCCAACTCCAAGATCCACCAACTTCCTGGTCAACCTTTTGTGGGGCACAGAGTCAAAGGCCTTACTGAAATCAAGATAGAGGATGTCTACTTCTTGGCCCCTGTCTACTGTCTTAGTGACACAGTCAAACAAGTCAATCAGATTTGTTTGACACAATCTCTCCCCCCCATGAACCCATGCTGCCTGTAATCCTGGAGGCCATGCTCCTCTATATATGCCACCAACCTTTCCTTTAGTATGGTCTCCATGAGCTTGCCCACAATGGAGGTCAGACTGACTGGTCTGTAATTTCCTGGATCATCCTTGGGACCACTTTTGAGAAGGGGCACTACATATGCTGTTCTCCAGTCCTGTTAGATTAAATTTAGATTAATCTTCTATACTACAAAAAAACAAGAACCATGCTGTTCTACAACCACCAGAGCAAGAAAATCCAGCTATCTAACAGTCAGTAACAGTAGGCATGAGCCGTTGAAACAAGTTAACACCTTTAAATACCTGGGTGTTACTCTAGACATCTCCCTCTCCTACACCCAGCACATTGAACAAGTGGTAAAAACAGTCAGCACCAGGCTAGGACTGCTATACAGGCACCACTCCTACCTGACTGACGAGGCCCACACCCTAGCAGTAAACAGCTCCATTCTTTCCATTGTAGACTATGGCCTTGTCGTGTATTGCACAGCCATGACTACCATGCTAAAACGAATAAAAACAGCATTAAACAAGGCCTGCAGACTGGTGCTGAATGCAGATGTCCTCACGCATACATGCGATTTCTATGCCCAAACTAAGTGGCTAAACCAGGGCTGTCCAACCTGTGGCTCACAAGCAACATGTTACTCGCCAAGCCTTTAAGTGTTGCTCGTGGAGCTTTTTTCAAAAGTTTCAATTATTTCTGTAAGGCGAGTTGAACTGTATTACATTTTAAACTCTTATCCCGCGTATATTCCCACAGTTTTAACGTGCTAATTCAGTAGAGTATTAGTAAGTGGTAGTTTAAATGATCCCCTTTTTTATTAGAAATGCTGAGAATGCTGTGTTTCCTAGCTGCTGTGATTAGCGTGATTAGCATTCTGATGCGTTCCTTCGTGGATCAACACAAGTATGCGCTAATGATGTGATGCTGATCTCTTTAAATACACATCAGGTGAATAGTGCTAGCTGACTTCATCACTTGCTCTTTGTACTTCTCCTGGGTCTGTAATCTGAGCACTGATGCCGCCGAAATGAGCGCGATGTGTAGCAGCAGCTCAGTGATGCAAGTCTCTCCTGGTTCTTTTGTTTGCGGTCTGATTGATGTCCACTAAAAATATTGAGAGTTTGCTATGCAGGAGCTGGTTTATTCACATTTCAGCATCGGTACTGTTGTGTCATACTTCGGTGAATTTTAAATCTACAAGACTGACTGAGCATCATTTTCTGGGACCGCTGGCTGGCTGTTTGAATCAACAGACTTTCTCACTGCAAGTAAGATTATATTTAATTAAGCATTATTTTAGCTAAAAATGAATGAAAAATGCACTAAAGCTATTAAAAATCACTGGAAAGCTTGGCTGTGTTGTTTGGGGGGTTAATAACTATTAGTGCTGTGTTGCTTGGTTTAGAAGGGGTGGTCATATTTTATATTTTTTTATTCGCAGCTGTATTTTACTATTCACATTTCCTTTTGTTATTATTCACAGACTACTATGGTTTTGAGTAAATCACCCCCAAAAAAGCAAATAATCTACTCCTATAATTTCAAAAGTGAATGGGAGGAGAACTATTACTTCATTAGTCATAATGGAAAATGTATTTGCCTGATTTGCCATGCCAGCGTGTCTGTGGGGAAGAAATGCAATTTGGACCGTCACTTTGAGATGACACAAAACATTTGACACTGAATAGCCACAGCATAACAAACGCAGACAAGTCAAATTACAAGAACTGAAAGTCTCTCCAAATGCCCAACAATCCAGTTTCACAAAGTCTGCTATGAAATCAAAAGCTGCTACAATAGCTTCATTCAAGATAGCTGAAATACTGGCCAAAAAGAAAAAACGTTTGAAGATCGGGACATAGTGAAATAATGTTTAATTGCAACAGGAAACACATTATTTGCTGATTGTAAAAATAAATCTGGAATTATAAATGCAATTAAAGATGTTCAGCTGTCAAGAAACACTGTTGCAAGAATGATAGAAGCCATGGCAGCTGATGCTGAGGGAAACTTAAAAAGTGATTTAGCTTCATGCCAGTTCTTCAGTTTACAGATTGATTAATCCGCTGATGTTAGTGACACAGCTCAATTAATTGTTTTTGTTAGAATGGTGTTTTCTGATGTAAATTACAAAGAGGAACTGTTGAAAATCATCCCCATTAGAGGTAAAACTCGTGGTGAAGACATTTTTAAGGAATTCAAATTATACATTGAATCTATGAATGTGCCTCTACACAAGCTGGTTTCAATTACAACTGATGTTGCCCCCTCAATGTTAGGTGCACGTGTAGGTTTTTTATCACCATGCAGAAAAGATTCTTGCTTCCCAGAATTCATAAGCTACCATTGTATTATTCATCAGCAATCATTATGCACAACAGTTATTGATTGACAGCATGTTATGAGTGTGGTGTTAAAAACTGTTAATTCAATCAGAGCCAGACCACTACAGCACAGACAGTTTAAAACTCTTTTAGAAGAACTTGATGCAGAGTACAGCTGCTTACTTTTGTACACTGAGGTTAAGTGGCTAAGTATGGCAAGCCGTTAGGGACATAATTCATAATCTCTGGCTGTATAGTAAAACTCATACACTATGTGGTGAAATACATACATCATATATTAAAATATATACATTATATAGTGAAATACATACACAATGTAGTGAACCACATACAGTATCTACTGAAATATATACATCATATAGTGAAATACATATACTGTATTCTGGAATACATATATTATATAGTGAAACCCATATGCTATATAGTGAAATGCTTACATTGTATAGTGACATACATACACTATGTACTGAAATCCACATACTGAGTACTGAAAATCCACATACACTATATACTGAAACAAATGTACTATGTACTGAAACATATACACTATCTATTGAGATACATACACTACAGACTGAAACATCCACATAAACTATCTACTGAAACAAATACTCTATAGATTGTAACACATACACTATATATTGAAAAAAATCTTCATACATTATGTACTGAAACAAATACATTATATATTGAAATACATATACTATCTATTGAAATGCATATACTACACACTGAAAAAAGCACATACACTATATACTGAAACACATACACTATATATTGAAACAAATGCACTTTATATTGAAATGCATACACTATCTATTGAAATAAATACACTATGCACTGAAAAATCTGCATACACTATATACTGAAACAAATACACTACCTGGTGAAACACATACACTATCTATTGAAACACATACACTGTAGTCTGAAAAAATCACATACACTATATACTGAAACAAATAAACTATATATTGAAATGCATATACTGTATATTGAAATAAATACACTATGCACTGAAAAATCTGCATACGCTATATACTGAAACAAATACACTACATGGTGAAACACATACACTATATATTGAAACACATACACTGTAGACTGAAAAATTCACATACACTATATACTGAAACAAATAAACTATATACTGAAATGGACTATGTTCTGAAACTACCCATCCCCCTGTCCCTCCCCCTTGAATGTCCTGGAGCTGAACTGCTTGTCTGCTGCATTTAGTTAGCTGCTGGCAGGCTTGAGAGGATGTTTAAAACAGCGGAGCAGGGAAACAAAACAGAGCTATCTCTTCTTCTACTTCTTTATGGGAATTTACATCTTGTTTTGCTTGCACACCTTTAATCAAATTTCAGAACATTGTGATGTGACAAGAAACGTTTAGAACTAATTTAAAATGCTCTATTTTATTATTTTAAATAAGTGCTGCTTCATTTACTGTTAGACAACACATTTGTATAGGAAGCTAATACAGCATATTCCTAACATACCTGTATTCATAGGGAGCTGCATACATTTTTCCAAGTTAAATTGTTGATTGGTTTTATGTGTAATTAATTACTGTGTAAGTCCAGCAACTTATCTGAGCTGAATGCTTGGGAAGTGTACTGCAGGAGCTGTGAAAGTGTAAGTCAAGTGCTTTTGTAGTTTGTACTCTACTGAGTTAGTTTTGATTTAGTTTTTGTTTTTATTTTAATGTTTTATTTAATAAAGGTTCTTGGTTAAGAAAAATATATATATTGCAGCAATCGCAGGGCCCAATTCTTGTCAGGAGCTCAGCTGGCATATGCATAATTTGCACTTTCTGTTCTGAATAACTTCACTGTGATGCCTCACTGGTGGTTCTCACAGCTCCTAACCTCCCCATTACATATCTGCAGAGCATTGCAAGGTGAACAGAGCTTTGCCAGGCACTTGGTCTCCACAAATAAACCTGCCCTGGTCTAACCTCATAGTGCATAATTACGCTGTTTATATGGTATGACAGTGTTATTGAGTCTGAGATTCCCAAACTGTGTTTTATTTCTTTTTCAAATGAGATGTGTGTCTTCTAGATCACCCACTGCCCCCCTTGTGCACTGATCTGTCCATCCACATCACTCAAAATCACCAGGACTTACCTGCTCTGAGAGGTCTCATTGTCTCCCCCCTCCCCCTGTTTTGGGGCCAGGAGGGAGAGGGCCATTCACAAGGAGCCACATATTCAGGAACAGAGCCTGGTTAGTAGTGTAGAGCATGTGGCAGGTTGGTGGATTATTTTGCCATTGGAGGTTTTCTACCTTTGGCTTATCCCCTCTGCCGTCAAGCATGCAATGATGCCAATCCAATTAAAGGCAAGTACTGCTTTGTGCCTGCCTGCCTGAGCCCTGACAGCATTCCTCACCTAGGTGGCTGTTAAAGAACGGGGGTTGTCAGACTCCCCCTCCCTATGAGGAGAGCATTCCCAGAGATGCTCAGTCATCTCTCCTGTCAGTTAATGTCTGCTTGACCCAGGTCCTCCTCTGAAACTGGGCCACTGGCATGGGAGGCAGTACAGTTTCCACTAAGCCTAAACTAAACCACTAAACCAGGCCGTATTTTTATAAGTAAATAAAAATAGCACTCGGATGAAAGAAGAAATTGTATTTTAGCTACAGTTGTTATAAATATTTAAGACACATCACAATGTTTTGAAACTGATTAAAGGTTTTCCCAAGGAAAATAACATAAAATAATACATAAAGATGTAGAATCAGCTAATCCATTTTTGTTTACTTTCTGCATCTTAAGAGGCATTGGCAGGGGATTTTCAGTCAATTAGGGGCCCATTTTCAGAAGGTTAGCAGAATGATAAACATCTATGCACTGTGCCATGTGGGAGAACAGCATGGTTGAACAGGTACCATATATTTATCAGCCCCAGATACTAACCCGATCATGTGCATGTGCATATGTACTACTAAAGCCTTGCAAATGAGGGATCCCCTCCTGCGTACAGAGTACAGTGCTATATAAAAGGTTTTGAAAGTGCTTAACAACTGAAATTGCAATACTGTTTACTGCTTCCAAAAATCCTGCCCTCATTTGAGCACACAGTGGTGCATATTGTCACCCTACCTCTGGTCACCATTAAGATGCTCCCCAAGTAGTATACCAAAATGATCCTTGGCATGTAAAGTTCTACACCCCTGATTGCAGTTTAAATGGCTCCAGTTATTATAGTAAAATGATCCTTGGTGTCTAGTGCCCCCCCACCTAGGCATACTAAGCTGGAAGCTCATTTCTAGATGCATCCTGGGGGAAGGGGAACTTGTACAGTTGGGCCTTAGGTAGCACAAAATTTCAAAATACATAACATACATCGAGATGAGTGGTACACAACCACAAATTACATTGGGAATAATACATGCAAGACATGAGAACTTGAGTGATAAGCAAACAATCAACAATGCATATACAGCGCAGTCAGGAGCCACAAACATATGCTGGCGATCAAATACAGAGGAGTTTAAATCAACGCTGGCTATAAACATTTTGTGCATAATACCTAGAGTGGAAGCATATGTATGTTATGAAAATATCAAAGCTACAGAAATTCAGAATACACATAAGGAGCCAGAAGAACTGTGGGTCACCCTGGAAACAGGAAATGGGACAGCCATAAGAACTGGGGTTGTCTACAGGCCCCCAGACCAGAGGGAGGACATAGACACATTACTGTTAGAAGATATACAAAACATGACAGCTAAAGGGGAGGTTCTGATAATGGGAGACTTCAACATGCCAGATACAGATTGGTCAATACCAGCAGGAACATCTGCCAGAACTAGACTCATAGTGGATTCCCTGCAGGGGAGGGCCTCAAACAACTGGTACAGCAACCCACAAGAGACAGGGCTATCCTAGATCTAGTACTGACTAACAAAGAAGGATCACAGATCTCCAGGTAGAAGGTCACCTGGGGGCCAGTGACCATCACATGGTATGGTTCAGTTTGGCATTGCATCTAAATCATCCCATTCCAAGGCAAAATATGGGACTTCAGAAGAGCTGACTTTGATAAGATGGCCAACAGAGTTAAGCTAGCCCTGGCAAAAAGAAACACAGGTGAGGGGGTACAGGCAAAGTGGGCAAGCATTAAGGATGCAATACTTGAAGCAACATCCCATTGTGTTAGACAGAAAAGGAAGTGCAAAAGAAGAAGGAACCACTTTGGTTCTCAAATACAGTAGCAGAAAAGGTCAGAGCCAAAAGGCTGGCCTTCAGGAAATATAAGGGAACACAGCGGGTTGAAGATAGGGAGGCATACCAAACTGCCCTAAGGGAAGCAGGTAAGGCAGTAAGGCAGGCAAAGTCCCAAACTGAGGAAACACTAGCACGAACAGTAAAAGAAGGTGACAAGACTTTCTATAGATACATTAGTGAAAGGAGAAAGTCCAGAGGGGGTATTGCTAAGCTTAATGGAGAAAAGGGAGCATGTGAGGAGGAGGACCCTGTAAAGGCATCTATCCTAAATAGATACTTTGCTCAGTATTTACTGAAGAGAAGGTAGGGCAGGGCCCACAGCTCCAGCATCATGGACACAGGGGGAGGAGGTGAGCACTACTCCCTTCACAAAAGAAAGGTCCTACAAGAGCTTGCTAAGCTCAGGGTGGATAAGGCAATGGGACCTGATGGCATACATCCCAGGGCACTTAAGGAGCTAAAGGAGGAACTAGCAGAGCCATTAGCAGAATTGTTTAGTGAGTCCCCTGAGCACAGGAGAGGTCCCAGAAGACTGAGAAGGGCTCATGTGATCCCACTCCACAAGAGTGGTAGCAGGAGGGAGGCGGAAACTACAGACCGGCCAGTCTTACCTCAGTAGTGGGCAAGATTATGGAGGCACCCCTTAAGGAAAGGATAGTGCAACACCTGGAATCCATAGGGGCACAGGATCCAAGACAGCATGGGTTTACAAAGGAAGGTCCTGTCAAACTAATCTCATAGATTTCTTTGACTGGGTAACCAGAGTGGTGGACCAAGGGGGAGCAGTTGATGTCGCCTACCTTGACTTCAGCAAAGCTTTTGACACTGTTCCACATAGAAGATTGATAAATAAGCTGGGTAGGCTCGCGGTGGGTCAGAAGTTGGTCAACTGGGTGGCAAACTGGTTGACTGGCAGAAAACAGAGAGTGGTGGTGTAACCCCCCTGCAAATGGGGGTTCCCAAAAGACTTCCAGGAGCTTGATTGAATGCTCCAAGCCTGAATGGTGTTTGGCATTTAAGCCATTTATCAGTGAGTGTTTTTAGAGCCTCTGGTACTGTCTCTTTAAGAGCTGTCTGCTTGCAGACATAATTAGTTTGTATGGGGGGACTGTGTGCTTCTCTGAGTACCACTCGAGCTGCTGCCAATTCACTTAATTTTTGCAGTCACTAGGAGTGCAAAGGGAACCTATCTGAAAGATGTAACTGTTTACCAGAAATTATTTAGAGTAATAATGAAATTACAGTTTGTCTAACCTGCTTTCTTTGCAGTCAGAACTGTGTCTGCTAGTTCCCCATTCTAGTTTTGAACTGCTGAACTGGACCAATCAGTGTGGGGTAAGCTAGCTCTAAAATGGTGCCTTGACGAATCAGAACTTGGACTCATAATCTGAGCCAGCCACAAGAGGATTGTTGGGCAGTGACTCTGGGAGATGTAGTTTAGACTTCAGTGCCTTTTTGGACCAACAGCAGCAGTCTATTGTGGTGACAGCCAATCCAGTCAAGAACTGGGAGGAACTCAAAGGAAGTGCCGGTTTTGTCGGTTGGAGTTCAGTTGAGCTTTGGCAGTGAAGAAGGAAGGAGCCCTGTGCTTTTTCATGTGCAGTTTAGTCAAAAACGTGTGTAAGGCCCAGAGTTCCAGTCTGCAGCTTGTGTAACAGCTTGTTAGGACTGAATCCATCCTGTGAAAAGAATCAAAGGATCTCTGAAGAGTAAAACCAGGCTCACCCTGTAGAAGACTGGAGAAATTGCTGAAAATTCCACTCGGTCTGTCAGGAACTGAATCTGCTGTGTGTTCTCCGGTATTGTGCAGTAATGCGATCGGGATACAGATGCAGCCTGCCTGGTATAGTGCTTTCTTTTATATGGATGTGTGAAGAGGTTTGTGTACCTCAAGTGAGCCCTGCTGACATTGAAGGACCCTATCTTATTTGGAGGTCGTGAGTACTAATTCAGGTCGCTCCCTGTTGAATTGCCACATTAAATCCAAATGGAATTACTGTGACTGCTGACTGTTTAATTCTCCTTTCTCTGTGTGAAATGGCCCTACCAGCTGCCACGGTTTGGACTAGCCACTAGGGCTTGGGTACCCAGGGACAGTAACTGATAGGGATAGGCCTGTGCACAGAGCCATAGGTAGATTATTAGAGTGATAAGCTAATTAACCTGATTTCCCCTGTCCTTGTTATATCCCCAAATAAATCAGAGCTGCTTGTTTCAGCAAAGTTATACTGCCTGAGGTATTTGTCTATGTTAAAGTACTGTACTGTGACTGTTGCACTGTATCTCATTTCACAGGAGGTCCCAGTGCGGAACTAGACCTGGGGGTAAGTGTATACTGTGAAGGTAATTCTGATATATTGTGTGGGCCACTACTGGGAAGAAAGGGGGGTTGCAGTGTCCCAGAGGGCTGTGACCAAGTTAGTTTAACTATTGCAAACCCTGACCTCTGGGTGGAGGCACCCGCCATTGGATCCAGGCCCCTCAACCTGTTAGTGGCAAATCAGGCAGGGGTAGTAGCCCCTGGGATAGCGCCATCTAGGGGTTACATCGGTAAATGGTATACAGTCAGAAGAGATGCCAGTCACAAGTGGGGTACCTCAGGGATCAGTCCTGGGGCCAGTCCTATTCAACATCTTCATTAGTGACCTTGCAGATGGACTAGAGGGTAAGGCTTGTCTGTTTGCAGATGACACCAAGATCTGCAACAGAGTAGATGAGCCAGATGGGTGGGCAGAATGAGAAGAGATCTGGATAAACTAGCAGAATGGTCAGAAGAGTGGCAACTGGGATTTAATGCAAAGAAGTGCAAATAATGCACATAGGAAGAGAAACCCTGAAGCCACTTATAGGCTGGGAGGGGAGTTGCTAGCAGTCACAAAGGAAGAAAGAGACTTGGGCATCATCATCACTGATGACCTAAAATCATCCAAGCAGACCTCTAAAGCAGTAGGTAAGGCTAGGGGGTGTTAGGTGTGATTAGTAGGGTATCACAAGTCGTAAGAGGGAGGTAATAATCCCTCTGTACAAGACATTGGTTAGGCCCCATCTGGAGTACTGCGTGCAGTATTGGAGGCCACACCTTCACAAGGACATTAACCAAATTGAGGCAGTCCAGAGAACGGCAACCAAAATGGTGCAGGGACTGCATCAGAAGACATATGAGGACAGATTAACAGAGCTCAATATGTATACCCTTGAGCAAAGGAGGAGAGAGGTGATATGAGCGAGGCATTCAAACACCTTAAGGGCATAAACAAGGTGAAAGAGTCTAACATGTTTAAATATAAAAAATAGCAGGACAAGAGGACACAGCATGAGATTAGAGGAGGCCGATTAAGGGGAATGGAGGAAATTCTTTTCACAGAAAGGGTGGTGGATGCATGGAATGGCTTACCACAAGAAGTGGTGGCTATGAATACAGTGCAGGGCTTCAAACAGGCATGGGATAGGCATAAGGAACAATACAAATGACTATGAATAGATAGGTCACTGACAGAGCAAGGCCGATGGCACATTTATAAGGTAGAAAAAGAAATGGGCAGACTGGATGGGCCTTGCGGTCCTTATCTGCCGTCAACTTCTATGTTTCTATGTTTCTATGTTTCATAAGGGCCAAATTATAGCTGTACCTAAATTGGAAACAAGTCATAGGAGAGCAAGAGGGAAAACTAGAGCAAGTGCAGGAGAGAGAGGTGAGATCTCTGAAGTGGTTTGAAAGAACCCATGAGAGGGAGATTGATGAATGGCTGGGGCGAGGGAGTTCCAGATTTTAGAGAAGCGGCTGAACGTGGCTTTATTGATGGCTGTGGGAACTGAAGGGACTGCTAGGGTTTGAATATTTCAGCTTCTGTTGGTATGGCTGTGGGGGGACGTCAGAGAGATAGGAGGGTAGGGAAACAAACCAGATTTGCCCACAAAGCTGGCACAGTGGGCATGGTGTCTGTCCACAAGAAAAGGAAAGGAGAGAGATTTATAAATAGAACAGTGGTGAGTCCAAGAAGGATAGTCGAGAGTGTAATGGCAGAATTGTTGAAGACTGTGTCCAGACTGGCAAGGATAGTGACTGGGGCTATGCTGTAGGCCACAGCACCATAGTCAGAGATTTGGAGGATCATTCTCTGGATAATAGCACATTATGCTGGAGGTGGGAAACAGTCACAGTTCCTGTAAAGTGCATCAAATTGGGGTGCAGCTTTTTGACTATAGCATCCACTTGTTCAGAAAAGTTTAGGTGCTGGTCTAGCCAGATACCAAGATAACTAAAGATGGTAACATCCTCCACAGGGGAGCCATCCAGGGTATGGAAAGTAGGAAGGGGAGGGATCCTAGAGGGTCTGTGCCTTGTGCCAAAGGACATGGAGACAGTCTTCTTGGCATTGAGGAAAAGCTGATTTGTGTGTGGTCAGGGCTGAACTTGATCAAAGTCCAGCTGGAGTCTGTGGGCCTGCTGTGAAGAGGACCATGTCATCCGTGTACATGTGAATGGATGCAGACTAGCATATGGAGGGGAGATCATTAAGGAAAATGGAGAAAAGTAGTGGCCTAACATAGATCCTTGTGGGACCCAAGTGGACACAGGCAGGGAGGAGAGAGGGGGGGTCACAAATTTTGACTGCTTGGACCTACCCCTGTGGTAGGAGTGGAACAGTTGATGGCTAATTCAGAGAGGCCTGCAGCCTAGAGTTTGGCTAATAATTGAGGTGGTAGACAGGGTTGAATGCTTTGGCTAGATCGACAAAGATAGCAGAGGCTGTGATCCATACCATTATGGATGGATTTGGTGAGCCCAAGAAGGGAGATGGTGGTGGTGGACTTGTATAGGGTGAAGAAGGAAGAAGAGTCCGGAAAGGGAGAGAGTTCTGACAAGATAATTTGTTCCTGTACTTTGGAGGGAGGAGAGAAATGAGTCGGTAGCTGTTAGTACCAGATGGCTCACTACCTTTTGGAGGAGGAGGAGTAACATTGGCAGTCTTCTAGTCAGCAGGGATGGAGGAACACCAGAAAGAGAAGTTAGGGAGGTCAGCCAATGGGGAGGAGATTGCAGAAGCAGAGAGATGAAAGAGCTTGCTATCCAGGCCATCTGGGCTCTTATCCTTGGAAGGATTAAGGGCGGGAAATGTGTCGGTGATAAAGGATGGAGTTACTGGACAGAAAAAAAACAATAGTGGGAAGAACGGAGATGACAATCTTGCAGGCTGGCAGGGGTGAGAGGGAGGTGTGGTAGGGGAGAGGGAGGAGAGGAGAGAGGAGGCGCAGGTGATGAAAAGGAATTACATCTCTATGGTGATGAAGGAGAGGTTAGAGACAGGGGTGTCACTGACTTTGAGGACAGGCAAAGGAGTGGGAGGGGAGAAGAGATTATGACAGCCTTCCAAAATTTAGACAGGTAACCAATGTTGGTACTGAAGTTAGATGTGAAATACTCACCTTTGGTAAGCTTATAGCTGTGGTACAGGTGCTGAGGAGGTGATCATACCTCTGGAAGCCATGGGGGATGGGTTACGTTTATTTTCTGACCAGGCCAAATCATGCACTTGCAAGTAAGCTATGAGCTCAGCCATGATCTAGGGGAGCTGGGGTACCTTTTCTCATGTCCTGCTCTGGGGGCATGGCAGTCCCATATTTTGAGGAATTTTGTTTTGAAATATGTTAGCATGGAGTCAGTGGAGCAGACCAATGAGATAGGGGACCAATCAGAGCAGCTTAGGTCACGGTGCAAGGGGGTGAGGTCCAGGGATTTGAAGGAAAATATAAGCAGTAATTTGGTGGGGGTGAGGGGGCTTTAGTTGAATGAGAGGCAGCAGAAGGTTGTGATTATGGTGTCAAATCAGAAGAGAGGGAAGTCAAGAGTGGAATGCCACAGGGATCCATCCTGACTCTTGTATGCTCATTAACAACATTTGAGAATGAATCTGGGTTTGTTTCTCTTTGAAGATTACACCAAGCTCATGGGAGAGTAGTGACAGGGGAAGTAGGAAACTGCAGAGTGACATGTAAAGATTAGCGAGGTGGCCTAAGGTTTGGCAGTTGAAATTCAATGCCAAAAAGTGCAAGGTGATCCACCTAGGGGACAAGAACCCCAGGACAGAGTACCAGATAGGAGGGGTAGAGCTGACCACTACAGCTGAGGAAAGGGACCTAGTATTCATCATTAGTGACTCCCTTAAACAATCAAGCTAGTACAGTGAGGCATCTAGTAAGGCAAACAGGATACTAGGATGTGTCAGAAGAGGTTCTGATAGTAGAAGAAAGAGGTTTACTGCCTCTTTATTGATCATTGGTGAGGCTGCACCTTGTATACTGTTCAGAGTTCTGAACTTCTGAAGACCTCACCTCAGAAAAGATAAGGACAAAGGGTGATCAGGATGATTCAGAGCTGACAGGATAGATAATATGAGGATCTGCTCAAGGCACTGAACATGTGTTCACTGGAGACCAGACGAGAGGAATGATATGATAGAAACCTTCAAGTTCCTGTAAGGAATAAACAAGGTGAATGGAGAAGAACTACTTAGCATGAATAACAGTTCAAGGGCGTGGGGGCACAGGTAGAAACTGATGGGAGGGAGGTTCAAGAGGGATATTGGAAAGTTTTATTTTCCAGAGATGGTGTGGAAATGTGGAATAGTCTGCCAACTGAGATGGCAGGCACCAAAACCATAAATGGTTTCAAGCATGGCTGTGAAAAGTGAAGGGTATAATGGTTACTCAGGCTGATAGTAGTAGGGAGGGAACAAGGGAGTGGATAGTGAAGGCTAGTACCCTGTATGGACAGTAGGTTCTGAGGTTTAATAGGGGAAATAGGGGCAGACAGGATGTACCATTTTTTTTCTGCCATCGTCTATGTTTCTGTGTTTCTATTTTTCTATGATCCCTGACATCTAGTAGCCCCACCTGCCAGTTGCAAATCTGAGCCCCCTCCCAAAGCCATCCAGACAGGTCCCTCCACCCCTTGCCCATTGGCCCCCATTTACCCAAGATTGCAGCCACTTCCCTGTGACTGTGATCAGTACAGCATCTTAGCTCATTACCTTGACTGATCAATGTCCGAGTGAAAGGGAGTGAGTGCGCGCCTACTGTAGAACATCTGTTTCTATAGTAGGTGTGTGCTCACTTCATGTCACTCAGAAAGTGGCCAGCCGAGGTGGCGAGCAGAGGGGCTGGACCTGTCAATGTTGCAGTGGGAGGGACTGGCAGCTGGGGTAATTTATGAGCCACGATGGGGAGAGGGGTGGAAGGACCTTAATGGGTGGAATTGAGAGGGGACTAACACTTGCAATCAGGGTGATCTATATGCCAGGGATCCTCTTAATATACTAATCAGGCACGTCTGAATGGTGATTGGGGGTGGGGAAATTCTAGATGCCAGGATCATTTTATTATATCAGGGGCATCTGAATTGCGATGAGGAGGTGGGGACTGGTACTGCTCTGTATAATTCTTCCATACAGTCATGGACAGAGGCATTGTGCAGAAATGTTAGTTAGCCCATATGGGCCGGCAAATGTCCCACTAGCACCTTTCCTGCCCTATGGACTTAGCATGCTGAGAGTTGAAAATGACTCACGGGGTAAAGGTGCTATCCTATTTGGGACATGCTTTCTCCATTTGTTCCTCAGAATCCATGACTTACTGGAGGCTGTGATAGTGCCTAGTCATGCCATAGTGGGCTATCCAGTGCGAAGCAGTGATGACTGTACAGTGTGGTTCTTTTTTTTTTAAACTTTGTTTTATTGGCAGTTAAAGTTGATTCAACTTCCATACATTAATTACAGTTCCTTATGCCATCTTCTTCATCATACATGCAGACATTATAAATTATTACAGTCTGCAAAAAATTGCTCTTTTCAGTAAGTGAAGTATTTTGTAAATGCTGCCAAGTTAAAAAAAAGTAACCTAAAAATACTTAAATGCGTATACTTTTTAAAAAAACTGTACAGAGTGGTTCAATATTATGATGGGTGCAGAGGCAAGCCACAAAAAGACGATGGTCCTGGACTTTAGTAGGTTGGATTTTAAAGAAATCGGAGACTTCTTCAGAAGCAGCCTAGCAGGGGAGGATTGTCAGAGAGGGGTAGAGGAACAGTGGAGAAATTAAGTAAAGGCATAGGGAAGGCAACCAGCATCTGCATGAAGGAGTGAGCAAAAGCAGGAGAAAATAAGCATTTGTCAATGCTGAATGTTGTACTGCTGGCGTTGGCATTGGTAGTGCAGGAGTTAGAGAGATGATAATAGGAATGGCAGTGAAGTATGGAAGTGACGCCAACCCCACACCACCCTGCAGAGACTGACAGGCATTGAGGTGTGCCTTTGGATTGTTGACAATAACGCTCATGCCATTTTACCTCATCCTAACCTGCAGACTCTGACAAGTGTCACGTTGTGCCTTGGGCCCATTGGGCCTTATGCTCACTCCATTCCATAACAAAATACATTGAGATGGGTGCAGTATAGGAGAATGGGGTGAACTTTGGGGCTGAAAAGTCCAAGGCACACCTTGATGCCTGTCACTGGCTGCAGGGTGGGAGTGGGGTGGAATGGTATGACCACTACAGCCGACAATCCAAAGTCACCCTCTTGATACCAGTCAGTCTATACAGGGTGGGATATTATGGTTAGAAACCTTAATGCCCTGGGCGTTTGTTGGTATTTGCACTCCAAATTTTCAACATGGGCTTTTTGTGACCCCACCTCATGAAGGCATTTGGGACCTCTGCTCATGAACAGTGGCACTGTGATTTTGTTAATATGTCCTGAACGTTAATTTCCCATAGCAACTGTGGCATTCTGCACCAGATGTGAGGAAACACATTTTGAATAGGATGTGAAAAATGACAGCTCTACTGTTCATAAGGATATGTGAAGAAATGGCAATATTGGAAAAATCTGGAGTGAAAATATTAAAAGTTCTCAAAGTTACAAGTGTGCATGAGAGCAGCACAATGCACACTCATAACACAGTCATTTTGGACTTTGTTCTCCAAATTTTCAACATAGGCATTTTGGGAACCCATCTTATGAACAGTGACACTGTCATTTCGTGATCGGGTCCCAAAAGGTGATCTCTGCTAAGAACCGCGGAAATCACCTTCTCTGGATCGAATAATGAAATGACAGTGACTGAGTTCATGAGGTGGGGTCCCAAGAACCCCATGTTGAAAATTTAGAGCCATAAGTCACAAGAATGGATGAGATATCCACTTAAGTTGACCCCCACACCATTGATGCCATTATACAGCTTACCAGCATTTCTTCAGTTCATGGTCAGTTTTGAAGAGTGCAGACGTGTTCCTGCTCCACCGAAGATCACAGTGTTGGACTCTGGAGGTAAGTATGGGGTGGGGGGTTGGGGTGTAGGGTGTGCAGAAGGTGGGTGTAGGTTGGGGGAGGGGACCCAATGGCAAAGGACTATTTTCTTTGTTTCAGGTTATAATAAAAATAAAAGAAAGAACACTGAGGACCATTTTCTTTTTTTTTTTTTTACAGGTGCAAGGAAAATGTTGGGCAACTGGGGTGGGTTCCCAGTGTGTCCCATGAGTGTGTGTGGTGTGATGTTAGCCACACTGCGGTGGGCAGGGGCAAATGCTGACGCAATCAGCTTTTGAACACAGAGGCACACTGGGGTGGGCTCCCAGTGTGCCACAAAATCTTGGGGGGTTAACTATTCCAACAGGGGGATTGGGCACCCCAAAGTCAGCTTGCTGGGGATTATGAGAGGCAGATGACAACAACCTCAACCATGTTCATTGAAATGTTACGCCAGGCAAGGCATGCCCTGCAATGATGGGGAGCACCCTCATTGCAGTGGCGAAATTGTTTCAAGTTGGTGGCACGCTTTTGCAGTACTGTCCTAGACAGCATGCTGTTTCATTTGTGCCACAGAGCCCAGCCTGAAAAAGTAGTGGTGCCTTTGGCCACAACCGCAGCTCCAAAACCTGCTACCTCTATACGTTGTCTGCGCTATGAACACAAGACAACATAAAAAGGACCATTATGGTACTGTGGGGAAGTTGCCATGAAGGTGTCTGAAGAACATCCCCCAACCAGTCTGGTTAAGCAATTCCCTCACTGTTTTAGAGGAGTGTGTTAGCCCCACAGTGGCACCCACAGCTGAGACTAAGGTGGAGGGGCAAATCCTCAGTGATGCAGCACCAGGAAAGGGGGAAGAAAATCCCAGAGGAAGAGGAAGCTTCTCTTGGTGTGGGACTCAGTTGCCCAAGCAGTGAAGTTAAGGGAACCCAGCAGGAAGAACAGGGAGGTAAAGTGCATTTCAGAAGGCACTGCATGGTGGGATAAGAAGGTGAATCAATAGGATCACAAGGGTAATGGCAAGGAGGGAGGAACTGGATGTTATCGTCCACCTGGGGATGAATGACTTGGCAGGAGACAAAGTGGAAGTAGTTAGAATCCAAAAGGATTTTAGGAAGTTGGGGGAGTCTGAAGCAAGTAGAACACTTCAATGAGGCAGTGTAGCACAGTGGTTTAAGACTCTGAGCTGCAAACCTGGAGACCGGGTTTGAATCTCACAGCCCCCATTTGCATACTGTGTGACCCTGAGCAAGTCACTTAACTTCCTTGTGCTCCCAGGTCACACCTGTAAACAAGCTTCAGCTTAGCGTGTCTCACCTGGTAAAAAAACCAAAACACTCCGTTTCCTTCTCAGAGGCGCCACCTGTCCATGGCAGGGAAAAGGCTAGGGCACTTCACATCCAGTAATTCAACTCCTGGTTGAAGGAATGGCATGGAATGGAGGGTTGTGGCTTCATGGGGGACTGGAACCCCACCTGGACGAACGCAAGCCTGTATAAAGATAGTGGCCTGCATTCATCAAAGGCATTGACTGTGAAAGTGTAGATGCTTCAGTGACAAACATTTAAAATGGCCTGGGGGATGGAGTCAGGAAGGTCAGGCGACTTAGTATCACCCCCCCCCCCCGGGCACATGCAGGAAAATTAGTTGAAGTCTGGGACACTGAGAGCAGAAGCAGAAGCAGAGTGGGAAGCAGTGAATTCTTGGCCACATAAGAAAGACAACTGGGGAGGGGGGATGAAGCAGAGATGGGGAAGGGGAAGGAAGCAGGAGAGCAGCAGCAAAGAGAAGGAGGGGGATAGGATGCAAAATATGGAAGGCATGGTAACAAATGACCGCAGCCTGAGAAATAATATCTCAGACCTGGAGGCATTGATAGTAGAGGAAGACCTGGACATATTAGCAATATCTGAGACATGGTATACTGTTAATCGTGGGACATTAATGTACCAGGTTATGCTCTGTTCTGGAGGGATGGAGGGTAAAAAAGGAGGGAGCATGGCCCTGTATGACAGAGAGGCTATAAAAGAGACAGAGGTACAGGGTAGACAGGGGGAGGCTGAGGCACTGTGGGTCATCCTTGAACCTGGCAAAGGCTCAGCAATATAAATGGGTGATCTTCAGGCCTTCGGCACAGGGGGAAGAAGTGGACAGGGAGCTTGCGGATGGAGTACACAATATGGCAACAAAAGGTGAAGTCCTGCTGCTGTGGGATTTCAGTATGCCAGATGGTTGGTCCACCAGACGGCTGCTTCAGCCAGAGCGGAAGCATCCTGGATTCACAGGGGGCAGGTCCAAGAGGCAGCTTAATGCAGTCAGATAAAAGGCCATTCTTGACCTGATACTGACCAATGGGGACAAAATTCAGATATCTGTGTGGGGGACAACTGGGATCAGCAACCACCACATAGTGTAGTTTAGTATGGAACCAGGACCCAGTCCAGTCACACGACAGCAAACATTTTGGATTTCAAGAAGGCAGACTTCACTGACATGGGAGATACATCTGAATAGCCTTCTTTAGAAGCTTATAAAGGGTGGCATTCGGAGGTATGATGAAACATGGAAGAATGAGAATGAGAGGTGTATCAGGGTAAAACAGAGGGAAGCAGGTAAGGTAATGAAGGGACCGACGGGTCAGATAGAAGAAGCATATAGCTAAAGGGTATCAGAGAAACCAGACTTTCTTCAGGTACATAAGCAAGGAGAAAAAGGCAAGGGGAAGGATTCTGAGGATAAGGAGGATGACAAAGGGAGACTGCACAGAGGGGATTAGTAAAAAGTATACATCCTGAACAGGTACTTCTACAGTTTCCACAGAGGAGAGAGACAGGGACAGTTCACCAAGCAGCAGCATGAACCCTGTAGGGGGAAGTGGACACAAGTCCATTTTCAAAGGAAAGAGTATTATTGAAGGGACTTCAAATTTTAGGGTGAACAAGGCCATAGGACCATATGGATACATCCAAGGGAATTAAGGGAACTAGGCAGGGAGGTGCTTGCTGTTCTACTCATGGCCTTATTCAGCAACTTGCTGGAAACAGGAGTGGTTCCAGAGGACTAGAGGAGAGCAGACATAGTTCCATTTTGTAAGAGCATCAGCAGGAAGCAGGCTAGCAAATATAGGCAGGTCTGTCTTACCTGAGTCATAGGAAATTAATGGGATCCATACTAAAGAGAGACTTAAGTATTTTGAGATCAGTGGGCTGCAAGATCACAGTGCCACAGATTCACAGGGAAAGGTCATGCCAAATGAATCTGGTAGATTTTATTTGACTGGATGACCAGGGGAACTAGATGAGGGGAGACAGTGGCCATGATTGGGCCGGAGTTTAGCTAGGCCTCAGCACACTGTGCCACACAGGAGGCTAATATAAAGAAACTGAATGGCCTAGGGTGGGATCCAAAATGGTTAATTGGGTTCAGTGTGCCTGTGCAACTGGTTTTGTGCTTGTGTAACATAGATAATCTTTGGGTGTTCACCTCTTTATCCATGGGATATACCACCCTGTATGGGTATGAGGACAGGAACCCTAGAGGAGGTTCTCCACTTGAGTGCCAAGGTGATTCCTTGGCTAATGGTACCTTAAGAAGAAGTCCATGGGAAGAAGGCATGCTGCTGGAGAAGGAGGGGTGGATGAAGGGGCAAGGAAAAAATACTTGTGTGAGGAGAGCAGCCCTTAAATGGGCTGAATGGGAATGTGTCCGGTTGCACCGACCCCTTAAACTACAGACTGTAGCCTTCCAATTAGTACAGTAGCTAATAAATGGATCAGAAACAGAGGGTGGTGGTTAACAGCACTCACTCTAATCATGGGAGAGTGATCAGTGGGGTACCACAGGGCTCAGTACTGGGACCAATCCTTCTGAACGTAGGGACACTGCAGAAGAACTGAAGGTAAGGTATGCCTTTTTTCAGATGATATCAACACTTGCAATAGGGTAGACACAGAGGAGTGGTGAAGAGAATGATCAGGGATCTTGTGAATTTTGAGGAGTAGTAAAAAGCATGGCAGTTGGATTCAATGCTAAAAAGTGCAAAATCATGCACCTAGGGCATAGGAAACAAGAGCTGAGTATAGGATGGGGGGTTATTGACAGTCAATAAACAGGAAAGGGATCTTGGGGTTTTATGTCTGAGGACCTCAAGATGGCACTGTTGCAAAACAGTGAGTAGGGCTAGTGGGATGCTGGGGTGTGCTGGGAGGGTATCTCCATCAGGAGGATGGAGGTGGTGTTGCCAGAACCTACCTGGAGTGCAATGTAATTTTGGAGAACAAACCTCAGAAAAAACATAGACAGGGTGGAGGAAGTCAACTGGAGGAAACTAAATGGTGCAGGATTGACATGAGAAACCCTAAGAGGAGAGAGACAGAGGATCTCAGCATGTACACCCTAGAGAGAGGAAAGAAAAGTGACATGATGCAGGCCTAAAGGTATCTTACAGGGTGAACAGATCTGAGAGTCACTTTCAAATGTGAAAAGAGCACCTGGACCAGGGGAATGCAATGAAGCTGGTGGGGGGGGGGGCAACAGAGAGATGTGAGAAAATATTGGTAGATCCTGGAACAGATTACCAGCTGGCGTGGAGGAGGCTAAAACAGTAGGGGCTTCAAGCATGTGGTGTAGACATAGCGGTATATTAGAGAAGAGGTGGGAGGGTCAATGGAGGTCAGACAGTATGTGAGGAGGAAGATGAGGCAGGAAACATCTAGGCA
This sequence comes from Neoceratodus forsteri, assembly GCA_016271365.2. Lineage (NCBI taxonomy): Eukaryota > Metazoa > Chordata > Ceratodontiformes > Ceratodontidae > Neoceratodus > Neoceratodus forsteri. The sequence continues at coordinate 335,576,212 of CM028129.1, read as the reverse complement.
GACTAGGTAGGCCAAGTGGTCCTTTTCTGACGACAAGTTCAGTGTTTCTATGTTTATGATTGCACACCTACTATAGAAACAGCTTTTACTACAGTAGGCCTCTGATTGTGAACTGTCATTCAGTTGGTGGCTGCTTTGGATGTGAGTGGAGGGTCTGTGCTGGTCGCCATGCACCATAGGTTGGGGTCAAGTGGGGGCAGTTGTAGTGGTACTGGGTGGACTGGTCAGGGGGTTAGATATTATACTTATGGGGCAGGGGAATCACTCAACACCAAGAATCTGGTATGGAAGAATTACAGCTCTTGCCAGACTACTAATTGGGACATGTGGGGAACCCTGGTCTGGATATCAGGCAAATGGTACCAAGGAATAACTGATCTTATCAAGTGTCTGACTGGGGCCCCGTTGATCAGTGTTGGGGGGGTCTGCTGTCTGCTGGACACATGGGACAGATGTTTTTATTACACAGGCATGCAATTTGGAGGTGGGGCACTGGACACCGGGACAGTTATGCCGTGTACCAGTGAAGGGACATGGGCCTAGTGGTAGCCTGACATGGCCAGGTGTTGGGAGTGTGAATGCATAGTCCACCAACACCTGGTTTGGGGAACCAGTAACTAGTGTTGCACTAATGGATAGCTACACTCCCCAACCCTCCCAACATGCCGATGTGCCTATGCACAAGGATGGATTAGGGCCACTTACAAATGGGCTAGTGACTTGGTAACCAAGCAATCATATAACCCTGTGCAGTACTATCCTGCTTTAGAGGTGCAAATTGGGATTAGCAAGTTGATAACCTGTCTAACACTCACAAAAAAGCTTGAATATTCTGCCTTAGGGCTTTTTAAAACCATTGTAACTCTGTTAAATGAACAAGGAAACACCTCTGAGTTGTGGTTGGTGACGATGCACCATGGCCTCATACCCACTGCCGGACCCCACCCACCTGGGTCCCAATTCTCTGCATGCCTCCTCTGCCTGGATGATACTGGATGTCTTGGGTGCCAGAAGAAGTGGCAGTCCTGCCCTATGGATAAGCCAGGGAGGTCTCTCACCAGGCGGAGGTAGGAATTAGCAGAGCCTCGGAAGGGGACACAGAGTGTGGGCATGGGGGCAGGTTGGGTGGGAGAGAACTAGGGATGATACCTGAGAGAGGACACATCTCCAGTGATCAGAGGAAAAGAGTTGGTAAAAAAAGAAAAAAAAATTCCCAAACAGCATTCCCGCTTTTGATTTGAACCTAAATCACCTTTTGATAACGCAGCTACCAAACTACCTGACTATCTAACTGCTGCAGGTATTACCAAACCCAAAGCCATTGGTATCAGTTCAAAAAAGACGCCCCCTGAATTTTGTCCCCAAATACCTAAATGCCACGAGACAGGCCTGAGGTGCAGCTGGTTGTTTGACGTTGGCACACCCACCTGAACCAAACAACCCCCCCACATTTCCCTTGATGTCTTTAAATCTGGAACTGGCTTTCAGTGCCAGTAGACTTGAACACAGATAAATAAATATAATATTCCCCAGGTGCAGGGCAATTCCTGCCCTCACTCACAGCTCTGCTGTATTAGTCCTAGGATGGCACACATGACTGAAGTCCTGGGGAGGATGGATCAGTAGAGGCAGAATCAGGACTGACGCTTAACACTTGAAGGTGTGGAAGCTGCAGCTTGGATCTTCAGTGCAACCCAAGGTCTTGCAGCCCTGTTCCCCCTGGCCCACAGAGGCCCACTGCAGGGCATCACACAAGACCCACCAGCCACAAGGGACCCAGACATGGGAGCATGCCCACAGTCTGGCTCCCCCACAGGTCAGAGCACCCCAGCACCCGGGCACAAACCCACAATCCCTTACTGCCAGCAGCCCCACTTGATAGGGGTCAGCGAGCTCCCCACCTAGCACGTTTAGGATTGATTCTTCAGATCATTTCCATTCTTTCCTCAGTTACCTGCTACTCTGTGTAGTCATGCAGTCTCAGCTACCTTCTCGAATATCAGGCTCTGGGGGCACTGTGCAGAGTCTGACATTCCAGGGATTTAACACAAGTCTCCCATGTTGCTGCATCTCAGGAGCAGACAGCAGGCCCCCACCCAGACAGCACCCGCTCATCCCCCTGTCCCCACAGTCTTTCAGCTCCGACACAGTGGCCACTCTTGTGCTCTGGTTCACTCACAAGTTCAGCAACTCTTTTTCAAAAATACATCAAGAAAGTTCAATTTTTCACCATGCTGCTGCTAGTCAACTCCAGACAGAAGAGGCTGTCTTGTCAGCTTCTTAAAACCTGGGTTCAAATCCAGTTTTCATGTCCATTTTTTACAATCAATTTTTTCTGCCAAAAAACAGTCCTTTAACCTTGTCTTTCCCTTTTCCTGTTGACGTCTTGTCATTGCCAGGGTCAGACACAACCTTTTACACTTTTTCTTCTCTCATCAAAAATCTTTGATCATCTGTGTCTCACCGATGTGGCGCTAATAAAACTGAAGAGGCTTTCTCCCCATCCTCTTGACACAAATCCATTTTCTTAATCCTTTTTCTCAATCCATTTAACCTGTACTCTGAACAATTTCATCACTGTGGTGCAACTTCTCTGGCAGTAACAAAATACTGCAGATCTCACTCTCTGCAGAGCTGCCCGCAAAATCCTCTCTTTTCTCTCTAGATGGGGAAAGGCACAACCAGCTCTGGGGTACAGACGGCTGGCAGCCCCCCTCACAGCCCCACAACCCCACCTTCTCCCTAGGGGCTGGAGACCCCCTCCCTGTGGAGGGGCTCCCAGCAAACTGAACTTTGAAACCAAAGTTCTTCCCCCTTGGGAGCTTTCTGGCAGCTCCCTATTGGCAGGAGCAACTGTCAAACAAAATTAACATGTACAAGGTTCCCGCAACACCTCACTGGTTGCTGAAAAAGGCATGCAGACTGTCCCCAGTATTTTTCCCCCAAGACTCTTCACTGAAGTTCTACTCTTTAGTAGCCTCTTCCCTCTGATGGCCCAACAAACAATTTAGCATTTTTAGTTATTTTCCAGCCAGTCGTTAATGCTGAAACTTGTTTTCCCCAGCACCAGACAAGCTGAGAAATATGTGTAGTATAACAGCAGCAGGAATGAGGAATAAATGTTCTAACTCTACCTGGATTAGGTGAGTGGGGGACTACTAGGCTACCAAATAATTATTTTGTTATTGTGTCCAGAACTGACAGTGTGTGTATGTGTGTGTGTGTGTGTGGGGGGGGTTGCTGACAGGCTGCGTTTGTGCAGTTAAAACACGATTCCCAGAATCATTAACTAGCACTAACCACGCGAGTGTGTTAACACTTCAAGAAAGCATTTAATATACCTGTATGCCTTATATGCATTAGAGTAACCCCCAGTTGTATGAGCACCTGGTTGCAATTAGTAATCCTGTGCAAAAAAAAAAATATATAGCCACATTAACAGGTTAGCACTGCACAGAATAATGTTTTTTAAAATAGTACCAGCTATGCTTATCACAATGCAGTGCTAATTCTGTTACAGTGGTATTTGGGCCCCTATTTTCCGATTTGTGTTGTACACTCCTAAGTGCTGCACCTGAGATAGCGCACAGCCACAGAAGGTGGTAATAAATGGCACTCACTCCAGTGAGGAGAGAGTGACCGATAGGGTGCCAGAGGGCTCAGTAATGGGACACGTCCTCTTTAGTGTCTTTATAAGTGGCATAACAGAATTGGAAGGGAAGATGTGCCTTTTTGCAGATGGCACCACAATCTGTAATAGCGTTGATAGGTGCAGATGGAGAAAATGAGTGGGGACCTTAGAAAACTTAGAGTGCTATGGACATGGCAGCTCAGGTTCAAAGCCAAAAGTGCAAAATCAAGCATCTAGGGACTAGAAGCCTAGAGGCTGAGTATAAAATGTAGGGGGAGGTACTTATGGTCACTAAGGAAACCTTTTCTACAGCACTGTGCTCTGTATGCAGGAGAGGAGTACTCATTTGCATGGCCGTAGTAGTATATATGCACATGCACATGATCAGGGTAGCATCAGGTGATGCTGAATATGACATCGATCCAACCATGCTGTTCCCACAGTGTAATGTTTAGCTCTGCATGCTAACCTTCTGAAAATGGGGCCCTAATTGATGAAAAAACCTGGCCGATGCCTCTTAAGATGCAGAAGGTAAACATAAAAGGGTTATCTTATCTATCTGTTTATGTATTGTTTTATCATATTTTGCTTGCAAAACCTTTATCCAATTTCAAACATTGTGATGTGATTTGAAATGTTTATAACAGACTAGTTAAAATACAGTTTTTTTTTCTTCTTTTACCTATATGCTGTCTTTATTTACTTATAAAAACACAGTCTGGTGGGATGGCCTAGCAGCTTGGTGGTGATTGCACTGCCTCCCATGCCAGTGGCCCCGTTTTGGGGGCGGACCTGGGTTGCATAGGGGTTAGATGAGGGGAGATATGATTGAGCATCTCAGGGAATGCCCTCCTCTCAACGAGGGGAAGTCTAACAACCCCACTCTTCAACATCCACCTAGCTGAGGAGGGCTGGCAGGGCAGTGGAGTTGCATAAGTGGGAGGGCTCAGGCAGGCACAAAGCAAGTATGTGTCTTTATATGCAATTGCATCATTGCATGCTTGGCTGCCCAGGGGATGAAACCAAAGGTAGAAAACCCCCAATGACAGAATGATCCAACAACCTGATGCAGATTCTGCACTGCTAACCAGGCTCTGCTCCTGTTTTAATATGTGTCTCCTTGTCAGTGGCCCTGGCCCTCCCCTTTTTGGCTCCAACACAGGGGATGTGTGTGTGTGGGGGGGGATCTCAGAGCAAGTATGTCCTGTGGATGGTAAGTGATTGGGCTGGAGACGTCAGTGGGCAAAGGGGTAGCAGGGTGACAAAGGAGATAAAAATCTCTATGGGAAAAAAAAAAGAAATAAAACACAGTTGGAGAAGCTCAAACCCCAAAAGACTATGCATGCCTCCAGTGAGGCATCACAGTAAAGTTATTTAGTAAAACAATGCAAATTATATGCATATGCCAGCTAAACTCCTGATGAGAACTGAATACTGAGGGATTGCCGCAAAAATAGTTTCTTAACCAAGAAACGTTTATTAAACAAAACATTAAAACAAAAACTTAATCAAAACATAGTCCATAGAGTATAAACTAGCAACGTTTTGGCTTACATTTCCACAGCTCCTGAAGTGCTTCCCAAGCATTCAGCTCAGATAAGTTGCTGGACTTACACAGTAATTAATTACACATAAAACCAATCAACAATTTAACTTGGAGAAAATGCATGCAGCCCCTATGTATACAGGTATGTTAGGAATATCCTGTATGCTTCCTACACAAATGTGTTGTCTAACAGTAAATGAAGGCGGCACTTATTTAAAAGAATAAACTAGAGCATTTCAAATTAGTTCTAAAAGTTTCTTGTCACATCACAATGTTCTGAAATTTGATTAAAGGTGTGCAAGCAAAACAAGATATAAAATCCCATAAAGAAGTAGAATAAGAGATAGCCCTGTTCAAACAACATGAAGTCTTGCTATATTATGACTATTGCAGTTTGTCCCACCACTAGAACTGCTCCGAGGTGAAGTTAACTTCCATGCAGAGCATGGAGCTTAAGCCTTGACTCAGTCAGAAAGCTCTGTTGGGGTGGTTTCAAGCAGAAACGTCCAGATTCTTACTCGCCTCACTGAACAGTCGCTCGGAGATTCCTCCTGTTGCTCGGTTCATTTCTTTGGTTTAAAGCGCTATTTCTCGGTTGAATTTAACCGCGATTTAATTATTTTTAACCGCAAAACCGATCAGTTCAAGCTCTGTCTATGGTATCGTAAGTAATAGATAGGTTTTTTCTGTGTGGAACTTGTAAAATTGTTATCAGTTCGGCTGAACCGATCGAATTGTATTAAATCTTAAGTTTAAAGCCTTTTAAGGCTTGTTAGAGTGCGGTTTCCGGTTCTTATCGGTTCTAAAAAAAACGGATTTCATTATGGTTTTTTCCACGACCCGTGACACGGTTTGGAACCAATAAGGGTGTCTTGCCTGGCACTGACATTAAAAGGGCAAGTTTGTTGGTTAGGCTGGCATCATGTCTGAGAAACCCAAACGAAAAACCGGGCCCACTGGGTTTCAACACTGTAGTGTCTGTGGGGAAGCCTTTGCCAAGGCTGACCCACACACTACATGTGTCCATTGTCTGGGGTTTGACCACCTCAATTCAGACTGCCAGATTTGTAAAAATTTCCCTGCAGCCACCCTGGACAAGAGAGTGGGCAGGCTCAGGGAACGAGAGGCCAAAAAGTCCACTGACCCAGATGGCCAGCCGGTTCGGGTGCCAACCAAACTGGAGGGAGTGCCCTCTGACCAGGCGAGACTTCCTCGGAAGCGAAAGCTGGCTCTGAGGAGCCAGTTCCAGCAAAAACTAAAAATCAGCAGGTTTGGGTCAAAATTCCTTCTCCAACTGCTGCAGAGATAGCCAGGGCAATACAGATTGTCCAGTCCCTGTCCCAGTTCCCTCCGAACTGCCACTGTCTGGCAAAAGGTCGGTTCGGTCGGTTCAATGGTTCAGAATATGATATAGAAGAGTTTTATGAACAGAGGAGGGGATGAGGATTATGATCAGTGTGAATGTGACTTTGAAAGTCTGGATCGCCCTTTGAACCGGACATCTCCCAGACAGACCTTCAGGTGAGTCTCCCCTAGGCTTTCTGAGTCCCCTTCTCATTTTTTGTTTTATAAAAAAGTTGCTGAGACCCTCCAGCTTCCCTTAGAGGAGGCTTTGGATGAGCAAGAGGAGCCTGACTATGTGGAGATGATGGATATCCCAGAGTCCAGGAGATTGTCCATCCCTTTACATAAATCTTTTAGGAAACAAACAATAAAAATTTTAAAAGCTCCGAATTCTGTGCCTCCTGTGGATAAAAAGATGGACAGGAGGTACACTTTGTCAGGTCCTGATACAGTTTTTCTTTCACAGCAATGCAGTCATGTAGTTCAGGCTGCAGCCTGTGATAAAGCTAATATTCCCCTGGCTTCACATCCTCCTGACAAAGATTCCAGGAAGATTGATGCCATGGCCAAAAAACAATACATGGCAGCATCCTTGGGACTCAGACAAGCAAACTATATGGCTTATGTTGCGAGATACCAGAAATCTAGATGGGATACTGTCATGGCCTTAGCCAAACAGGTCCCTGGCCAGCTTGCAAAGGAGCTGGAACAGGTGGCTCTTGATGGTATTGAGGCATCTAAGGTGCAATTCCATGCTGCAGTGGATTCTAACGATGTATCGTCTAGAGTCATGGCTATATCTGTGGCTTTTCGGAGATTGGCCTGGCTCAGGTGTACTGCTTTGTCACAGGATACCCAGTCTAAGGCTATGGATTTTCCTGTGGTGGGAAATTCTCTGTTTAGGGAGCAGACAGAGAATTATATGAAGAAAATGGACGAATATAGAACCACTTATAGGAGTGCAAAAGCCAAGGAACGGCAAGCCACTCCTCAGAGGCAGCTCCCCAGGGGTAGGGGTAGGCCTTTTCACAGGCCTTTTTACCAGACCCAGGCCTCCTCCTCTTCAGTCTATGCACAGAGGGGGTTCTTCAGAGGGAGAGGCAGACGGGGTTCGAGCAGGCCTGCTCCCACCCCTCAGCCTAAAGCCCCTGCCAAACAGGCACCCTGATGGGATGCCCAGGGTCGGCTCTCCACTACCTGTAGGGGGCAGGTTGGCTCACTTTGTCCAGGACTGGGAGTCTTTAACTTCAGACAGGTGGGTCCTGGAAGTAGTGAGCCAGGGTCTGGTTCTCAGCTTCAAAAAATGTCCAAAGATGAGAGCCAGATCTTTCCACCTAAACCCTTTAGAGACTCTTGCTTTGGAAACAGAAGTCTCAACCCTCTTGGCTCTCAGAGCTGTAAAGGGTTTCTCCCTCACCAGGGCAAGGGTCTGTACTCCAGGTACTTTCTTACCCCAAAAAGACAGGAGAGTGGCGGCCTATCCTGGATCTAATATATCTAAACAAGCACCTTTTAAAGCCAAAGTTCAAAATGGTGACACTGGGAATGATTTTACCTCCCTAAGGCCAGGGACTGGCTAGCCTCCCTGGACCTCAAGGATGCCTACTTCCATGTTCTTATCAGAAGCTCCCATCAAAGTACCTCAGATTCGAACTGCCCTCAGGCCATTATCAGTTCAGAGCAATGCCCTTGGCCTCACTTCTGCCCCAAGGGTGTTCACAAAATGTCTGGCAGTAGCAGTCGCTCATCTAAGAAGGCAAAAGATTGCCATTTTCCCTACCTGGACGACTGGCTCATTGTGGGTCAGTCTCCAGACCAGGTCAAATCACACCTGCTAGTTACCCAGCAGCTGCTTCCTCTCTGGGATTTCTTCTCAATCTTCCAAAGTCAATTTTGGAACCTGTCCAGGTACTCACCTTTATAGGCGCAGAACTGGACACAAAGCAAGCCAGAACCTTCCTTCCCTTGGAAAGGGTAAGGACCTTAGTGGCCCTGGCCTCGTCCTTCACTCTGCAGGTCTCTCGACCAGCAAGGCATTTCCTGCAGCTCCTAGGACACATGGCTGCCTCCACAGCTGTAGTGCAAGGAGCAAGATTTCAGATGAGGGACATTCAGTTCCACTTGAGAGCTTTCTGGTCTCAAAGAAGAGATTCTCTATCCAAGTTAATCCCAGTGACTCGAACTCTGATCCAGGCCCTTCAGTGGTGGCAGGATCAGAGCAATCTGAGACAGGGGATGCCTTTCATCCGTCTGTCCCATTCCTTGACCCTTACTACAGATGCATCCCTCTTGGGATGGGGCGCTCACATGGGCGACCTCTCCACCCAGGGGTTATGGTCCCTCAGGAATCTCTGCTCCACATCAATCTGTTGGAACTCAGAGCTGTTTTTCTAGCACTTCAGGTTTTCTCTGTATCTGTTCAGAACAAGGTGGTACAGGTCAGAACAGACAACACCACTACAATGTGGTACATCAACAAACAAGGGGGCACTCGGTCTTTGGCCTTGTGCACCGAGGCGATGAAGTTGTGGTCTCTGGCTTATTCCCTGAACACTTCCCTCATAGCAGTTCACCTCCCAGGCAAGGACAATGTCCTGGCAGATGCTCTCAGCAGGATTTCCCAGGGCCATCACGAATGGTCACTGGATCCCCTAGTACTGGGCATAGTGTTTGCCAGATGGGGCACTCCTCAGATCTTTTCGCAGCCCCAGACAATCACCAACTTCCACTGTTTTGTTGCAGACCCCCAGTGTTGGGCTCAGTTCCCCTGGATGCCTTTCTCCTCGACTGGGAAGGAAGTTTCTTTATGCCTTTCCCCTTCCTCTCCTGTTCAAAGTACTAGTCAAAATCAGGTCTCAGCCTGCAAAATGATCCTGATTGCTCCAGACTGGGCCAGGCAGCCCTGGTACCCTCCTTCTGTCCTTAGCAGTCCATCTTCCCTGTGTCTCCCAGGAATCACAATCTGTTAACCTGTGCTCAGGTGAGAGTTTGGTATCCGAATCTCAAATCCCTGAACCTCAACGCTTGGCTCTTGAGCAGTTAGAGTTTGCTGATTTACAACTTTCTCAAAGTGTTCTCGAAATCCTGAAGGCTGCTAGGAAGCCTTCCACCAGGGTTACCTATAACTCCAAGTGGAAAAGGTTTTCCATATGGTGTTCTGGGAAGCATGTTTCCCCGGAATCTGCTGATCTACCCACTGTATTGGACTACATGGTCCACCTTAATTCTTTGGGACTGAGACCAGCTACTGCCAGAAGTGCACTGGCTGCTGTCTCTGCCTTCATTTCTGCAGGGAAGCCCTCTTCTCTTTCTGCTCATCCTGTATTTTCCAAGTTTTTAAAGGATTGCTTCACACCAGTCCTCGATTCAGGGACCCTGCCCGGCTTGGGATCTTAATGTATGCATTGCTCAGCTGATGCAACCCTTTGAGCCTCTGTCTTGGCAGAGCTTAAGTATTGACTTGGAAAACTGTATTCCTGGTAGCCATCCGCGTCTGCCAGGCGTATAAGTGAGTTACAGGCTTTATCAATAGAGACTGACTTTATTTCCTTTTCACAGGGATAAAGTAGTCCTCAGGACTAACAGGAAGTTTTGCCTAAGGTGGTTTCAGATTTCCACCTAACCAATCTATTCACTTCAGTGTTCTTCACTGACCATTCCTCCTCTGGTGAGAGGAGACTGCACAGCAGATGTTAAGAGGCCCTAAGTTACTACATAGAGCGTACCAAGGGTCACAGGTTTGACTCCCTCCAACTGTTTCTCACTTATGGTGAGGTTGGGAAAGGAGACCTGCCACTAAGAGATCCATTGCCAGGTGGATCATTTCCTGTATCCAATTTTGCTATCAAAAGCTGGGTAAGGTTCCCCCCTCAGGCCTGAGGGCTCACTCTACCAGAGGTACAGCTGCATCTGTAGCTGATGCTAGAGACATCCCTATCTTGGAGATATGTCAGGCAGCTACTTGGAAGACAGTACACACTTTCACCAAGCATTACTCCCTGGATATTCAGGCCAGGAGGGATGCTCAGTTTAGCACAACCGTGCTTCAGAGCCTATTCCTAAATGGGTTCTGTCCTCCTCCATGGAGGTACTGCGTATAGTCTGCAATAGTCATAATATAGCAAGACTTCATGTTGTTTGAAGAAAAATTACTCACCTTAGTAATGTTGTTTCTTCTAATGGAGTCTTGCTATATTCTGACCTCCCCAACCTGCCCCTCTCAGAACTCCTACTTTGGGTATGGGGTGGGTAGTCCTCTGTTGGCATTTATCGATGCCTCTTTCATGTTTGGGTGTTGTGTTTATTTAGTTATTTTATCTTATTTTTCTGGTCCACTGACTTGAGTCTTGGTGTTGGGACCAGGAAAATGTGTTAATATATTAGTGGCCAGTTGGCTAGTGTAGGTTACAGCTTCCACACAGAACCTTAGTGAGTTTTTGCTTGTAAAGATCTGACGGTTTTGATTTGAAACCACCCTAACAGAGCTTCTGAACCGAGCTCGAGCTCTAAGCTCCATGCTCTGCATGGAAGTTAACTCTTTCACCTGCGGAGCAGTTCTAGTGGTGGGACAAACTGCAATAGTCATAATATAGCAAGACTCCACTAGAAGAAACAACATTACTAAGGTGAGTAATTTTTTCTTTTGTTTACCTGCTCTGCAGTTTTAAACATCCTCTCAAGCCAGCAGCTAACTGAATGCAGCAGACAAGCAGTTCAGCTCCAGGCCATTCAAGGAGGAGGGGCAGGGGGATGGGTAGTTTCAGAACATAGTCCCTTTCAGTATATAGTTTATTTCTTTCAGTATTTAGTGTATGTACATTTTTTCAGTCTACAGTGTATGTGTTTCAATAGATAGTGTATGTGTTTCACCATGTAGTGTATTTGTTTCAGTATCTAGTGTATGCAGATTTTTCAATGCATAGTGTATTTATTTCAATAGATAGTGTATGTATTTCAATATAAAGTGTAGATGTTTCAATACATAGTGTATTTGTTTCAGTATATAGTGTATGTGCTTTTTTCAGTGTGTAGTGTATGCATTTCAATAGATAATGTATGTATTTCAATATATAATGTATTTGTTTCAGTATATAATGTATGAAGATTTTTTTTTTCGATATATAGTGTATGTGTTACAATCTATAGAGTATTTGTTTCAGTAGATAGTTTATGTGGATGTTTCAGTCTGTAGTGTATGTATCTCACTAGATAGTGTATATGTTTCAGTACATAGTACATTTGTTTCAGTATATAGTGTAAGTGGATTTTCAGTACTCAGTATGTGGATTTCAGTAGATAGTGTATGTGTTTCACTATACAATGTAAGCATTTTCACTATATAGCATATGGGTTTCACTATATAATATATGTATTTCAGCATACAGTATATGTATTTCACTATATGATGTATATATTTCAGTAGATACTGTATGTGGTTCACTACATTGTGTATGTATTTCACTATATAATGTATATATTTCACTATATGATGTATGTATTTCACCATATAGTGTATTTTACTATACAGCCTGAGATTGTGAATTATGTCCCTAACGGCTTGCCATAGTTAAGCAAAGGGAAAGTTTTGAAACGATTTCAGGACCTCCATCCAGAAATTTCTCTTTTTTTAGAACCAAGAGCAGATTGTTTCAAAGAACCTACTGATCCTGTGTGGCTGAGTGATTTGACATTTTTTAACTGATGTAACACAGAAGCTTAATTTGCTTAATTTAGAATTACAGGGTGAAGGGAAAATAGTGATTCAGATTATAGGATCAGTAAATGCATTTCAAATGAAGCTAGAAATGTGGACGAACCAGCTCCTGCAAGGCAGCTTTCAACATTTTCCTAGTCTAGAAAATAAAGTTGAAGAAGGGATAGAATTCGATAACACAAAGTATGCAGCTCATCTGGACAGGATAGCCAGGGAATTTGACAGAAGATTTGCAGAATTTAAAAAATTAACGCCAGTTGCAACTTTCATTACTAGCCCATTTACAGTCACTGATGTAAGCAGAACAGCAAATGAAATGTCAAATGTATTCAAACTCAGTTCTTCACAGCTTGAAATTGAAATCATTGACCTGCATGCAGATGTTCAATTACAGGCCAGGTGTAATGATGCGACTTCTGGAAATTAATTAATGAGTACAGATTTCCTCTGTTAAAACAGTTGTTTTTTTTAAATTAACAGTTTGCTTTGGATCTACCTACCTCAGTGAATTGGGATTTTCTGCTATGAAAATTTTAAAATCTAAATTAAGATCAAGTTTAACTGATGACCACTTAAATGATTGTATGAGAATGGCTGTAACTCACTACACTCCAAATTACATGAAGTTGGCTGACAACATGCAGTGTCAGAGCTCACAGTAAAAAAGATAAGAATATGATAAGATTATATGGATATTTATAATGAATATTTATTTCTGAACTCCACATGATTTAAACAAATATTGAATAAAACTTTATTACAAATGATAACTGCCTTATAGTGTTATTATGTATATTAAGTGTATATGTGTGTAAGAATGTTTTAAAAATTAAAAAAAAATGGAGGTAATATGTTGTGTGTATGATGCATTGGATGTCACACATGGTGATGTTGCTCTCCTCATGGTCTCTAAGTTCAAATGTTGCTCACCGAACAAAAAATGTTAGACAGCTCTGGGCTAAACCTTCAAGGGAGAATACAGTACCAAGTCTGCCTCCTTAGGAAAAAAGCTCTGCTAGGTCTGACCCCGATAACCATCCACAAGTTACTCAAGCCTGCATATAATTCTCGTCAGACCAGAGGCAAAGCAAGGAACCCATTGCACGTACCATTTCGCTGCACTTCTCTCATCCAAAGGACCTTCTCCTGTAAGGCCCCACTATGGCTCAACAACCTCCCGGCCAACATCCACTACCTTCAACTTGCACCTTTGCCCTGCCCTGCCCCTAGTACTAATTTATAATCACCCTAAACCCCTTTTTTCTCTTTTCTTTTTCCTGGTTTCCTCCCTCTTCCTTACCTGCCCCTCCAAGCAGCTTAGTACTTAATATGCTGTTACTCACATTACCTCTCTCCCCCCACATCTCTTGCTTTCCCTCTCTCCCTTTTCCTGTATCCAAACTCCATCCTATGCACCACTCACTACTCCCCTGCTATATCCCTGCTAATAATCTTGACCTACCTCCCCCTTTTCCACCCCATCTATTCTTCTCTGCACCCCTTCAGCCTGGTCCTCAAACTAGGTTTGTACCACTATATGTCACCCGCCCTTCTCCCCCACCTCCATCCTGACTCCCCACCGTCTGCCCCCAACAAGTTCCTTCTCCCTACTGCTCCCTCCTGTCCACCTTGTATGTTGATCCCTTTTTCACTTCCCTGCCAGGATCACCAGTCTTGTAATACTGTGTTGGCCAGTATAATTTGCAGTTTTGTTTCTTGTCATATTGCCATCTGATCCTGTTTTGTTTTTTGCTGCCATGTTGTTGTTCCTATGTTAAAAATACCCACATTTTGTACCATTCACTGTAAGTGCTCTACTTGTTGTTCTGCTCTCACTCTGACGTGAAACATTTGTAAATGAGCTTTTAGCTCAAAGGTTGTAATCCAAGACAATAATAAATAAATAAATAATACATAGCTACTTTCCCCATTGACAATGCTGGAGCTAACAGAAAAGTAAATTATGGTAAGTATGATGGAATTTCTCCTTTCTTCCTCCTCCAGATAACTGAAGCATTCTGGTATCTCCACAGGTTTCAGAGGCATGTGCCCTGCATGTGATTCTTCTGCTGCCAGAGTAATTTATTTGGGTTGTGGGCTTGCTGCCCCCAAATCCTTGAGCCTCTTTCTAGCAGACATCTTAATTTGCCATATTTTGATTGTATCCTGAGGTTTTGCTGTGGTTGGATCAAGGATTTCAATGGATTACCAGGTTAGGGAAACAGCTGATTTTGCCACCTGTGCATCACTTGGTAGTATCACTGAAGTCCCCAAGAGTGTTTCACGCTATAGAGAATAGTCTACAACTGATATTTCATTAGACTGGAGAACTCTTTAAGCAGACAAGTTGATGTTGATGTTACTTGTTTCAGGCACATACTCAGAGTTCTCAGATGATAGTTTAATGTTGAAGCTGCTGCAGAAATTACATGGGAGAAGTTGAAGATATTATGAATCTTTCAATCACACATTGTATGATGGAGAAACAATGCTGTCTACGTATTTCAGTAGTGTAGGCCTGTGATTTTCTATTATAGGGGCATGGTAGCACCCCTATAGTTAGGGTTGAGTAGGGTGTTCAATGTTAACCCCTAACTTTGCATCTTAATAGCTTTGGAAACATCTGACGGAATTAGCTGAAATTTTGCATGTGTTGTCTAGTAGGCAAGGTCTAGATCTGTGGAAAATTTTGTGATGGCAGGTTATGCAGTTTCTGAGATTAGTACATGTCATTTTCCTGTAGATGTCTAATTGTTTCCTATACTTAACATGGGATTTCTGGCTGTCACCTTCAGCCTACATGGAATGGAATTTTTTCTCAAAACATTGTGGCAAGGTAGTGCCTTTGGAAGGTTTCATGAAATAATATTAAACAGTTCCAGAGTTATAAGGATTTAAAGATTTTACTTCAAGAGGGTTCTTGCAGTAGGTCTTTACTTATAGGACTGTGCCCCCTGGTGTCAGGACCGCACAGCAAACTTCTAGCTAGCAATACATAGTGGGGGGGCCCCCTCTGGCGTCACATGACGGGACGTCAGCGTGACAGTATATAGGTGGCGGTCCCCACGCCCACCCACCAGTTATTTCCTGACATCGACCTGTGCTAGTCGGATCCTTGTGGTAAACTTAGCTCCAGTCGACCGCCATTTCAAACAACATGAAGTCTTGCTATATTATGACATATGCAGTGAGTCCCAACCTTCGAACTGCTCCGGAGGTGAAAGAGTTAACTTTCCATGCCAGCATGGAACGCTGAGCTCGAGCTCGGTTGAAAACTCTGTCTGTTGTTCTTCAAACTCAAACTGTCAGATTCTTTACTCCGCCTCACTGAACAGTCGATCCTTCTGCTCGGTTCATTTTGTCGGTTAAAGTATTGTTTTTCTCGGTTTCCGACCGAATTTAAACTGCAGCCGGTCGGTTCAGACTCTGTCTGTGGTATTGTGAGCACTAGATAGGTTTTACATTAATTCTGTTCTGTGTGGAACTTGTAAACGGTTTATCGGTTCGGTTTGAACCGAACAGGTTGTTTAAAATATATTAATCTGTTATTTAGAGTGTGGTTACCGGTTCTTATTGGTGCTAAAAAAAACCTGATTTTATTACGTTTTTTTCTACAACCCATGACACGGTTGGGAACCGATAAGAGGGTCTTACCTGGCATATTGCCATAAACGGGTAAGTTTGGTTAGGCTGGCATTATGTCTGAGAAACCCAAAAGAAAAACCGGGCCCACTGGGTTTCAACACTGCAGTGTCTGTGGGGAAGTCTTTGCTAAGGCTGACCCCCACACCACCTGTGTTTATTGTCTGGGGTTTGACCACCTCAATGCAGACTGCCAGATTTGCAAACATTTTCCTGCAGCTACCCTGGAAAAGAGAGTTGGTAGGCTCAGGGAAAGGGAGGCCAAAAAGTCCACTGAACCGGATGGCCAGCCCGGTTCGGTTGAAACCGAACCGGAGGAGTGCCCTCTGACCAGGGCGAGACTTCCTCGGGCAAAAGGAGAGCCGACTCTGAGGAGTCGGTTTCAGCAAAAAGGACTAGGAAATCAGCTGGTGTGGAGCCAAAACTTTCCTCTCCAACCGCTGAAGAGATAGCTAAAGCGATTAAAATTGTCCAGTCGCTTTCCCCGGTTCCGACCGAACCAGCGCCATCAGGTAAGCGCACGGTTCGGCCGGTTCCACTGGTTCAAGAGTACGATTTAAAGGAATTTTATGAACTGGAGGAGGGGGAAGAGGAGTATGAGGAGAGTGAATGTGGATTTAAAAGTCTGGATGTGCCCAATGAACCGGACATCTCCCCAGACAGACCTTCAGGAGTGTCTCCTCCTAGGCTTTCTGAGTCCCCTTCTCATTTTATGTTTTATAAAAAAGTGGCCGAAACCCTCCAGCTCCCAGGGGAAGCTGTGGATGATCAAGAGGAGCCTGACTATGTGGAAATGATGGATATCCCAGAGTCTAGGAGACTGTCTATTCCTTTGCATAAATCTTTTGGAAACAGACAGTAAAAATTCTAAAAACTCCTCACACTATACCTCCTGTGGATAAGAGAATGTACAAGAGGTACACATTGTCAGGCTCTGATACGGAGTTCCTTACTCAACAATGCAGCCATGTTGGGGTAGTGCAGGCTGCAGCCTGTGACAAGGCAAATATTCCCTTGGCTTCACACCCCCCTGACAAGGACTCCAGGAGGATTGATGCCATAACAAAGAAACAGTACATGGCAGCATCCTTGGGACTCAGACAGGCAAATTATATGGCTTATGTTGCTAGATACCAGAAATCCAGATGGGATACTGTTATGGCTCTAGCAAAACAGGTCCCTGGCCAGCTTGCCAAGGAGCTGGAGCAGGTGGCTGCTGATGGTATTGAGGCATCCAAGGTGCAATTCCATGCTGCAGTGGACTCTAATGATGTGTCATCAAGAGTCATGGCTACATCTGTGGCACTTCGCAGAATGGCTTGGCTCAGATGTACTAGCATGTCACAGGATACCCAGACTAAGGCCATGGATTTTCCTGTTGTGGGTAATTCTCAGTTTGGGGAGCAGACAGAGAATTACATGAAGAAAATGGATGAGTACAGGACCACCTATAGGAGTGCACAGGCCAAGGAAAGGAAGGCCACTCCTCAAAGGCAGCTTCCCAGGGGCAGGGGCAGGCCTTTTCATAGGCCTTTTTACCAAGCCCAGGCCTCCTCTTCTGCTTACCCCCAGAGGGGGTTCTTTAGAGGGAGAGGCAGATGGGGCACAAGCAGGCCTGCTTCCACCCCTCAGCCTAAAGCCCTTGCCAAGCAGGCACCCTGATGGGTTTGCCAGGGCCGATTCTCACCTACCTGTAGGGGGCAGGCTGGCTTACTTTGTCCAGGACTGGAAGTCTCTGACATCAGACAAGTGGGTCCTGGAAGTAGTAAGCCAGGGACTGGTTCTCAGCTTCAAAAAATTTCCAAAGATGAGAACCAGATCCTTTACACGTGCAAATCCACCAGAGGCACTTGCCCTAGAGGCAGAAGTCTCTTCCCTCCTGGCTCTCAGAGCTGTGGAAAGGGTTCCACCTCTACATCAGGGCAAAGGATTATACTCCAGGTACTTTCTTACCCCAAAAAAGACAGGAGAATGGCAGCCCATCCTGGATCTCAGATACTTAAACAAGCACCTTTTAAAACCAAAATTCAAAATGGTGACTCTGGGAATTATTCTACCCTCTCTAAAGTCAGGGGACTGGCTAGCGTCCCTGGACCTCAAGGATGCCTACTTCCATATTCTCATCAGAAGCTCCCATTGAAAGTACCTCAGGTTCGAGCTGCCCTCAGGCCATTACCAGTTCAGAGCAATGCCCTTTGGCCTCACCTCTGCTCCAAGGGTATTCACAAAATGCCTGGCAGTAGCTTGCTTTTCTGAGAAGGCAAGAAATTGCCATTTTCCCTTACCTGGACGACTGGCTCATAGTAGGCCAGTCTCCAGACCAAGTCAAGTTACATCTACAGATATCTCAGCAACTGCTTACCTCTCTAGGTTTCCTTCTGAATCTTTCAAAGTCAGTTCTGAGCCTGTCCAGCTCCTCACCTTCATAGGCGCAGAGCTGAACACAGAGAAAGCCAGAGCCTTCCTTCCTTTGGACAGGGCAAGAACCCTGGTCTCTCTGGCCGCCTCATTCATCCTGCAGGTCTCTCGACCAGCAAGGCATTTTCTACAGCTCCTGGGGCACATGGCTGCTTCTACAGCAGTAGTGCAGGGAGCAAGGTTTCAGATGAGGGACATCCAGTTCCATTTGAGAGCCTTTTGGTCTCAAAGGAAAGACCCTCTAACCAAATTGATCCCAGTAACTCGAACCCTGATCCAAGCCCTGCAGTGGTGGCAGGATCAGAGAAATCTGAGACAAGGGGTTCCCTTTGTCACTCAGTCTCACTCCTTAATCCTTACTACAGATGCATCCCTCTTGGGGTGAGGAGCTCACATGGGCGACCCCACTACCCAGGGATTGTGGTCCCCTCAGGAATCTCTGCTCCACATCAATCTGTTGGAGCTCAGAGCAGTTTTTCTAGCACTTCAAGTTTTTTCCAAATCTGTTCATAACAAAATTGTACAGGTCAGAACAGACAACACCACCACAATGTGGTACATCAACAAGCAAGGAGGCACTTGGTCTACAGCCTTGTGCACCGAAGCAATGAAGTTGTGGTCTCTGGCTTACTCCCTGAACACCTCCCTTACGGCAGTTCACCTCCCAGGCAAGGACAATGTCCTGGCAGATGCTCTCAGCAGGATTTCCCAGGGCCATCACGAATGGTCACTGGATCCCCTTGTCCTGGAGGTAATATTTGCCAGATGGGGCACCCCGCAGATAGATCTTCTTGCAGCCCCAGACAATCACCAACTTCCCCTTTTTTGATGCAGGCCCCCAGTGTTGGGCTCACTCCCTCTGGATTCCTTAGTTCTCAATTGGGAAGGCAAGTTTCTCTATGCTTCCCCCCCCCTTCCCTCTCCTGTTCAAAGTGTTAGCCAAAATCAGATCTCAATCCTGCAAGATGATTCTGATTGCTCCAGAATGGGCCAGACAACCCTGGTATCCACTCCTACTGTCCTTAGCAGTCCATCTTCCCCTGTGTCTTCCCAGGAATCACAACCTGTTAACCTGTGCTCAGGGAAGGGTTTGGTACCCGAACCTCAAATCTCTCAATCTCAAGGCCTGGCTCTTGAAGACTTAGAGTTTGCTGATCTACTCCTCTCCCAAGGTGTTATGGATATACTGAAGGCTTCTAGGAAACCTTCCACCAGGGCTACTTACAATTCCAAATGGAAGAGGTTTTTCCATATGGTGCTCTGGGAAGCATATTTCCCCAGAACTGCTGATTTACCCACAGTCCTGGGTAAATATGGTCCATTTAAATACTTTGGGGCTGAGACCAGCTACCCTAAAGGTACATTTGGCAGCTGTGTCTGCTTTTATTTCAGCAGGTAAACCCTCTTCTCTTTCAGCTCATCCTGTATTCTCTAAGTTTTTTAAGGGATTGCTTCACACCAACCCTCCATTCAAGGACCCTGCCCCTGCCTGGGATCTTAATGTTTGCATTGCTCAGCTTATGCAACCTCCTTTGAGCCCTTGTCTTCAGCAGAGCTTAAGTACTTGACTTGGAAGACTGTGTTTCTGGTAGCCATCACTTCTGCCAGACGCATAAGTGAATTACAAGCTTTGTCAGTGGAACCTGATTTTATCTCCTTTCATAGAGATAAGGTGGTCCTCAGGACTAACTGGAAGTTCTTGCCTAAGGTGGTTTCAGATTTCCACCTTAATCAATCTATATCTCTTCCAGTGTACTTCACTGACCATTCCTCCTCTGGTGAGAGGAGGCTGCACAGTTTAGATGTGAAGAGAGCCCTTAGTTACTACATATAGTGTACCAAGGGTCACAGGTTTGACTCCCCTCCAACTGTTCCTCACTTATGATGAGGTTGGTAAAGGGAAACCTGCCACTAAAAGATCCATTGCCAGGTGGATTGTCTCTTGTATCCAATTCTGTTATAGAAAAGCTGGGTAAGGTTCCTCCCTCAGGCCTGAGGGCTCACTCTACCAGAGGTACAGCTGCTTCCCTGGCTGCTGCCAGGGACATCCCTATTTTAGAGATATGTCAAGCAGCTACCTGGAAAACAGTTCACACTTTTACCAAACATTACTCCCTGGACATCCAGGCTAGGAGTGATGCTCGGTTTGGCACAGCTGTGCTTCAGAGCCTATTTCCTAAGTAGGTTCTGACCCTCCTCCATGGAAGTACTGCTGTGTAGTCTGCATATGTCATAATATAGCAAGACTTCATGTTGTTTGAAGAAAAAAATTACCCACCTTAGTAATGTTGTTTCTTTTAATGGAGTCTTGCTATATTCTGACCTCCCCCCCCCTGCCTGCCGCTCTCAGAACCTCTGTTTTTGGGATGTGGGTGGGCAATGCAGTGTTGGCACTTAGTAGATGCCCACCTTGTTATTTTCACCCCTCCTTTTTTGGGGTGACTTGGTGTTGTGTTTTTCATTTTTTGGGTCTCCTGACTTGAGTCTTTGTTTTGGGAGCAAAAAATGTGTTCTTATGTTTAGTAGCCAGTTGGCTAGTGTAGGTTTACAGCTTCCACACAGGACCTTAGTGAGTTTAGCTCATAAAGATCTGACAGTTTGAGTTTGAAGAACAACAGACAGAGTTTTCAACCGAGCTCGAGCTCAGCGTTCTTTAACTCTTTCACCTGCGGAGCAGTTTGAAGGTTGGGACTCACTGCATATGTCATAATATAGCAAGACTCCATTAGAAGAAACATTACTAAGGTGAGTAATTTTTTCTTTCCAACTATGTCTCGATTCTTCTTCTGTTTTTCGTTTTTTCTGTTTTGCATGTCTTCTCCTTTGTGTAGACCGAAGAAGAAGTGCTCAAAGTGCAGTGCCCAGATACCGCATGGGGACGACCACTCCTGCTGCATCCTGTGCTTTGGCCTCAAACACTGGGTTAACGACTGCGATATCTGCAAGTCCTTCAACAAGACCAATGCGTCAGGCACCAGAAAGTCCTCGATGCTCACCTTCTGAAACAACGCCTTGCATCAATGGTAAAGGAGCTTCAGCAGCTGCAGGAATGGTCCTCTTCACCCACTTCCAAGTGCAAGAGAAAGAGAAGCATGGGACTGAGACCGATCCCCTTCTACTCAGAGTCACCAAGCAGCAAACACCATTTCTGGTGGGGCTTCCACCTCATTGGTCTATGTCCACTCGAGGTGGGTCAGTCACCGACTCACCCTCCCGCCTCAGTCAGAGGACATTGCAGTGTTCCTCCTAGGAGGATCTGGTTTTGGGGCCTGTTGACAGCTCTCAGTCCGGTAGGTCACCCTCCCGCTCCGCTGAAGGGCGCACGGCCTCTGTCAATAAGCCGGGGTCCAGCTCTGCTGCTGCCCACCCAACCGCGACCGATAAGTTGGATGCTGGCTCCTCCAGTGCCCGCGTGGTCGAGGCCAATCAGTCGATCGTCGGCTCGCACAGCGATTGCTTGGCCGGAGCTCTCCCGTCGGGCTCTTCTGCCTTACCCGATGCTGAGCAGAGCCCACTTCCAGGCACCCTCTCATCCCATGAGGGTTCTCCCTCCTGGGACTCCTTTATACCTCTGACTCAGCAGAACCTTTCATTCTCCATGGACCCTCAGGAGATGAGTGCTTCTGGCCAGGGGATCCCGTCCCCTATGTCAGGCTTTTTGTCTGAACTTCCCACTTCCCCAGCAGGGGTGCCTCTAGTCCTTTACACCCCTCGCCTTCCTCGGACCAGACATCAGGCCCTCTCAGACCCCTGATGCAAGACCATTCGCCTGTCGACGTTCCTTCTGACCTGGTGATGGCCTCTGGGCTGGGCGCTCTGCCCAGACCTTCCTCTCCAACGCCGGAGCCCCCGCCCGGCCCTTCCAGGGTTTCAGCCAGGACCCCTGGGCCTGTTGACCTACTGATGGACCCACTTGTTCCTGGTGGTCCCTTGGCTCCGCCTCCCTCTGGGCCTTTGGCTCCTCCACTATCCTGCTCTACAGGCATGAACCCTGGCTACCTGCCGCAGTATCCTTTCTATCCAGCACCGGGGGGGGCATCGCCAGGTTACCTGTCGCATGTTCTGACATCAGGGTACCCGACGCCAGGCCATAGGTACCAGGAGTACTATTATCAGCATAACCCCGACTGATACCAGGCCCCTGGTTACCCCTCTTATTCTTCTTTGGGGTTTCCGGTCTCCACATCCACTGCTTCTTCTGCCACCTCCACCTCCTCCTCAGCTTCCGGCCACAGACAGACCTCAGGCTGAACCCCGTGGGACAATCCCAGCTTGGTGGAAGGACACCAAATTGCAGCTCCTGCAGGAGCTTGGAAGTCCTCAACTCGCCTTGGTTTCTACCCGGACTCCCAGGGCGGTCATTAGGAGGCCATAAGGCCATTGGAGGCAATAAAGGGTCTCTCTCCTTTGCCTCCTGACTTGTGGGCACCCCCTCCACCTTCTCCCACTCTTCCAGTGGAGCTGGTGGAGGGAAGGTTTGCCCTCCACCTAAAGAAGTGGGAGGTGATAACCGCAGATGCTTGTGTCCTCCAACTGATTGCAAGAGAGCACTCAGTAGAGTTCCTGGGCAGACCCCCAGACAATCCTCCAGGCAGTTCACACTACCTGTCAGGCCATCTGCATCTCATTCAGGAGGAAATCCAGGTTCTCTTGTCAAAATCAGCCATAGAGCCGGTTCCTCTCACGTAGACAGGAAGGAGGTATTACTCCCACTTCTTCCTGGTGCCCAAAAAGATGGGAGATCTGAGGCCCATCCGGGACCTCAGCCTGCTGAACCTCTTTGTTGAGTACAAGAGGTTCTGCATGCTAACTCTCAGGGGACTCTTACCCCTGTTCCACCAGAACCAATGGCTGTGTTCGCTGGACATGCAGGATGCTTACCTGCTCATCCCTATCCTCCAGGCCCACCGCCATTTCCTTCGGTTCACCTTCCAGGGGAAACCACTACCAATTCAAGGCCCTTCCTTTTGGCTTGTCATCAGCACCTCAGGTTTTTACCAAGTGCCTGGTGGTGGTGGCTGCAGCCTTGTGCCACAAGGGGATTTATGTGTTCCCATATCTGAATGACTGGCTGTTGTCAGCTCCATTCCAGGACAGTCTGCTGGAGTCTCTCTCCACCACCCTGGACCTCTTCTCCTGACTTGGCATCACCGTGAACTATCCCAAGTCTCAGCTTTCACCCTCCCAGCACCTCCAATTCTTTGGAACGGTGTTGGATATGGTCCAGGGCAAGGCCTTCTTGCCTCAGGACAGGGCGGAAACCTTGGTACAGCAGGCTTCGTCTGTGTTCAGCTCTTACTGGACCAAAGCCTGCTCTGTTCTCTGTCTGTTGGGTTTAATGGTGGCCACCATTCTCACAGTTCCATTGGCCAGACTGCATATGAGGGTGACCCAGTGGACTCTCAGGGTCAGTGGGATCAGTATTCAGATGACCTGGACCACAGGGTCCTGGTCTCCAGCAGCATGAAGAGGGATCTTCTGTGGTGGCAGGAGTTATCTAGCCTCTCCTCGGGGCCCCTTTCCAACCCCGACTCCTTCCATGACCCTCACGATGGACACCTCGGGTCAGGGTTGGGGAGCACACCTAGGAGACCATCGAACCTGGGGGAGATGGTCCCCACAAGAAGAACATCTGCACATATATGTTCTTTAGATGAGAATGGTGCTCTAAGCCCTCCAGAGGTTTCAAGCCCTCTTACGTCCGGGAACACTTCTGATCCAGATCGACAATACTGCAACAGTCTGGTACATAAACAAACAGGAAAGCACCCGATCGTACCCCCTCTGTAAGGAGGCGATGCAAGTGTGGTACTGGGCAGTCCAGCACGGCCTGCCTTTGACAGCCATGTCCCGGGAGTTCACAGTGTCCTGGTGTACAGTCTCAGCCACACCATTGTGTGGGCTTACAAGTGGGAGCTAAGACATGAGGTAGTGGAAGAACTTTTCAATCTATGGGGATGGCCAGAGCTGGATCTATTTGCCTCCCCATCCAATGCAAAACTACCCAACTTTTGCTCGCTTGTTCCTGGGCGTGGTGTTTTCTGGTGAGAGGTTCCTGTATGCCTTTCCTCCTGCAGAAGGCACTGCTGAAGCTTCAAGCAGAGGGTGCTTGCATGATCCTCATTGCTTCCCTTTGGCCTCGGCAGACCTGGTTCCCACTGCTACAGTAGTTGGCATCGGAACCCCCAGTACCTCTTCCTCTCTTACCCGACCTTCTGACACAGGAGCAGGGCAGCCTGGTGCCTCCAAGCCTTAAGTCTCTTCACTTACATGTGTGACACCTCTGGACATAGCTGTCTCACGATTTGGCATCTCCTTGAGGGTCGCTCAGGTTCTAGTGGAGGCAAGGAAGCCTTCCACTAGATCCACATATGCAGTGAAGTGGCAGAGATTCACCATTTGGGCAACAGCCAAGGGCCTGGACCCTTTTCCTTGCTTGGCGCCCCAGGTCCTAGAGTACTTCTTGCACTTGTATGATTCGGGCCTCAGTTATTCTTCCCTGCAGGTCCATCTCTCAGTGATCTCGACCTACCACCTTCCAGTGGAGGGCAGAACCCTTCCTCAGTTGGAGGTCTCCAAAACTTTTCTAAAGGGGATCCTCCACTTAAAACCTCTGATCTGTTGTCCGGTTCCCCCCGGGACTTAAATTTTATTTTAGAGAAACTTACTTTGTCCTTGTTTGAGTCAGCAGCAAATTGTGACATGTGCTGTTTGTCATAGAAAGCGCTCTTTTTAGTTGCACTTGCTTTAGCTCGATGGAGTTCAGAGCTTCAGGCTCTCATTTGAAGGAGCCTTATTTAATTTTACACAGAGACAGGGCGGCTGTGCGGACTAACCCTTCTTTTCTGCCAAAAGTGGTTTCGGAATTTACTTTGAACCAAGATGTTCAGCTGCCAGTTTTCTTTCCCGAATATTCCAACGGGGGGAATACCTCTTGCACATGTTGGATGTGCGCAGGATTCTGAGATATTATATCTCTCAGACCAAGGAGGTGCACAAGTCAGATCCATTGTTTGTTGCCTTCGCACCCAGATATCAGGGCACTGCTGTCTCAAAGCAGTGCCTGTGAAAATGGTTGGCTAATTGCATCTCGTTCATTTATCAGAAGTACAAGAAACCCCTTCCGGGGGAAGTTAAGGGCCACTCAACCCGAGCTACTTCCACAGCATTTTTATGGAATGTGTCCGGAATGTGTCTGCCTCAGAGATTTGTGCTGTGGCCACCTGGACTATGGTCCATACTTTCACCAAGCATTACAGTCTGGACATCGCTTTTAGGTGCAGGGCAGGTTTTGGACTTGCTGTCCTGCAAAGCCTTTTGTCCTGATAAGTGTACCAGTTGACAGACAGTTCCTCCTCCCTGGCCTCAGTCTCTGACTTCTTTTTCTTGATTGCTTAATATTCAGTCCTATATGTAAAGACCTACTGCAGGAACCCTCTTGAAGTAAGATATTACAGTTACGTAGAACTTACCGTAACAGTAGATCTCGAGGGGATTCACAGTGCGTCCTCCCTCCACCTTCCCCCACCTCCTGTTTTTAATCCTTTCCCTTTCCATGACTTTTTATCAGCACTTTCGGGCACAAGGAGTTTTTTTCTCCTTTCTCCCGTCTCCCTTCCTGGGGTCTTCCGGCGGGAGAACTGGAGGGCTGGTGTGGGGACCATCCCCTACATACTGTCACGCTGACGTCTGGTTATGTGACGCTGGGAGCGGTCCCCTGCTATGTATTGCTAGCTAGAAGTTTGCTGTGTGGTCCTGACGTCAGGGGGCGCAGTCCTATATGTAAAGACCTACTGTAAGAACCTCTCTCAAAGGTCTACCGTTACGGTAAGTTCTTACTTAACTGTAATTTTTGTGTTTTTTCTTATCTGAGTGTGCTCAGTAGGGTTTTTGGAAAAACAATCTGATACAACACCAGAAATTTGGTGTTGCAGGGCTGTTTTTGATTTTGTGAGATGCTGTGCTCACAACACCAAAAATTTGTTTTGTTTTATGACAGCTGCCATCTTGTTTCACACCTCACTAACAAACTACTAATTCAAACTTCTATTACAGCAGCCATAATAATTAAAAAAAAAAACATGAATCTACCTCTTCTGAACATGCTGGCTGAGATTCAGAGGCTTGTTTCAGTCAATCATGATTATAAATATCTTTTACGTATTTCTCCTGGCAATGTTAACATCTTTCCCGTTTTTTGAATCATGACTCGCTCTTTTTTGTGTCACACAGTTAAGGTGGTGCGAAACTAAATTTGACTTACAAAACTTTTTTAATTATGATTAAAAAAAAAGTCTTTTGGAAACACATTTCAATTGCCTAGCATAAATTTTTTGTTTTGCAGCATGAAATTTGATTGCACAACTTGATTTTTTATTTCGCAGCAGAAAATTGGTTTCTTAACATGAAATTGGATTGCACAGCAATTTTTTTGTTTTGCAGCAGCAAATTGGTGACTCAGCATGAAATGCGATTGAGTGCCATGAATTTTCATTTTGTTGCATAAAACTGGTTTCTCAGCATGAAATTTGATCGCACAGCAGAATTTTTTGTTTCACAGCAGAAAATTGGTTTCTCAGCATGACATTTTATTGCATACCATAATTTTTCATTTCACAGCAGAAAATTGGTTTCTCAGCATGAAATCTGAGTGCTCATCAGAATTTTTCATTTCATGGCAGAAAATTGGTTTCTTAGCATGAAGTTTGATTGCATACCACGATTTGTTGTTTGTCAGCAGAAAATTGGTTTCTCACCATGAGATTTGATTGCACGCAATGATTTTCCGTTTCACAGCAGAAAACTGGTTTCTCAGCATGAAATCTGATTGCACATCAAGATTTTTCATTTTGCAGCAGAAAATTTGTTTCCCTGCATGAAATTTGAGTGCTCGTCAGAATTTTTCATTTCATAGCAGAAAACAGGCTTCTCAGCATGAAATTTAATTGCACATTGCAATTTTTTGTTTTGAAGCAGAAAATTGGTTTCTCAGCATGAGAGTTGATTGCACACCAGGGCTGGGATATTCATAGGGGTTGTGCCTGGCACAACTGAGTTGCACTGGTGCAACCCCACACTGCGCCCGGCGGGATATTGAGAAGGCTGCCTGGAGCAGCGCAAATCCCGATGCACTGGGGCACAGTGTAATCCTATGTGGCACAGATGCAGGGGGGCGTGCCATGCGTATGTGGCACATCCCAATATTCAGCCTGGGATGTGCGGCGCATATGCTGGCACAACCCCTATATGCGCCGCACACTGGTGCTCAAAGTTGAGCCATAAAATATAGGGTCAAAAGCTGGCCACCCACAGGCAGGTTCATTCACATATCTGGTCCTGTGTAGTACAGTATGGTCTGCAAGCCCTTTGGTCCACACTGTGAACCAATAGGCATACAGATCACACTGTATGCTGTTATTCGGCAGGCAGCTGGGTGGTATGCGGGCAGGGTGTTTCTGCCCGCTGATGACAGGGGGAAGGTGCCGAGTGGCTGGGGGTCTTCTGTGGGGGGGGGGTCCACTGGACCACTAGGCTACATTCTGCAATTACAACAGCCCATGATCGGGCAGCGGGAGGACTGCTAGACCACCAGAACATTTTTTTTAGTACTGATGCCTACGATCGGGCAGCGGGGGGACCGCTAGACCACCACGTAATGTTTTATTATTACCGATGCCTGTGATCGGGCAGTGGGAGGACCGCTAGATCACCAGGTAATGTTTATTTAATACAGACACCTGCGATTGGGCAGCGGAGGGAACCCCTAGGCCACCAGGTTTCAATATATATGTACTACTGCCCATGATCGGGCATACGGGAGGGGTAGCTACACTAGCCCACCAGAGAGCCAACCCCCGATGACAGCAGCCTGGCAGGGCGCCAGGGTCTTTTTGCCAGGGTGCCCAACGTAACGCATGCAAATGGGTCCATAATGACATGCAAATGGCCCCATTTGTGCCTTGCATAGATTATGGCCTCATGTGCATGCCCTGGTTGAATATCGCGGGTGATGCACCTAGCGCAACTGCACTTATGCTGGCACATCCCCGTGCTCCCTCTTTGTGGCTTGTGCTGGTGCAGTGCTACTGTGCCATGCGTAGTATGTGCGCCGACTGTGCCATATTCAATGGTGCTGAGCCATGGCGCATCACCGTTGAATATTGCTTGGTCCTGGCCCCGGCGCAGCCCAGTTGTGCTGCGCCACTGCCTGGTATAGTCTGAATATCCAGCCCCATGATTTTTTGTTTCACAGCAGAAAGTTGTTTTCTCAGCTTGAAATTTGATTGCACATCAGAATTTTTCATTTTGTAGCAGAACATTGGTTTCTCAGCATGAAGTTTGATTGCTCATCAGAATTTTTCATTTCACAGCAGAAAATTGGTTTCTCAGCAATAAAATTTGATTGCACATCAGAACTTTTCATTTCACAGCAGAAGATTGTTTTCTTTTCATGAAATTTGATTGTGCACCATGATTGTTTTGTTTCATAGCAGAAAATAGTTTTTTCAGCATGAAATTTGGCTTCACATCAGAATGTTTCATTTCACAGCACAACAATTAGTTTCTTGGCATGAAATTTGATTACACCCCGTGATTTTTCATATTGTGGCAAAAATTGTTTGCTCAACTTGAAATTTGATTGCACATCATAATCTTTGGTTTTACAACTGGAATTGGTTTCTCACCATGAAATTTGATTGCGCATATGGTGAAGACTACTCTTCTCTTGTCATAGAGCCCTGCATGTCTGCACCTGTGGGTGCCAGAGGGCCCTGTGCATTGGCAGACAGATTTAACTCTTTCCCCTGTGCTTCTGTATCTGCAGCTACATGGAAGTGCTGAGAACATAAATCCCTGTTCTTCCACAGCCCACCTGACAGCCCCATGAATTCTTGGCATCTGTCACAGCATGGGTCTGCAGGGCATGCAAGGACCCTGCACTTCCATAAGTGGATGGAGTCTTCCCTTTCTCCCCCTGGACCCTGCACATCTGCATTTCTTCATGCAGATCCCAAAGAGACTTGCGTGAATGAGGATACAATTCCACTATCTCAAAAAGAAAGGAAATTCTTTGCAAAAACTGCATTAAATGGACCAGTTAGGGTTCATGTTAACACCACAAAAGTAGGGAAATGGAGCGTTAGGGTTTTCCACCGACTCTCATTCCTCACCCCCCAGCAGCAAAAGGACAAGCCCACACAAGCAACCACAGACCACCATCATCAGGTAAGACAAACAACATACAACTGTTTCCAAATGACACAAATGCAGTACTACTGATGCGCTAGCTTCATGGATTTGTGTATGTGGCCACACCTGTGTTTGTATGTTGTACAGTGTGTTCTGTAGACAGAAGGCCCCATGGGGTCTGCCCCTCTGCATACATAAGTACTCATGCATGCTGCAAGAGGGTCAGGATTCTAGATAGCATGATCTGCTACACATGGTTTTCTATATACAGCTGCATGGCTGAAAACCCGCTACCCCCTTGAGCAATTTCTAGATCTGCTGCTGAAACCATGATACACACATGGCAAAAGTATTTCCATCTGTGTATTGGCAGGCTCCACATGTGCCTCACTCTGCAGCCAGAGGTTGGTGAGTGTACCTTACTGAGGAGCCACCTCAGGGGCCTGTGCTTCTGCAGACAGACATACTGTTGCAATTTTTGTGGCTGAAAACCTGTTACCCCTTGAACAATTTCTAGATCCGCTGCTGAAACCATGATACCTGCATTACAACAGTACCTCTGTCTCTGTAAAAGGGGACTGCCTGTCTGAAGCCAGAGGTTGGTGTGTATGTCTTACACCTGTGGCTGAAGACATGCAGGCCCCTGAGGTGCCTGCACTTCTTCAGACAGAAATACTGTTGCAGTTTTGGTGTCATGAATTTTGTTGCTCCCATGCTTCTGCAGCCAGAGGTCAGTGTGTATGTCTTACATCTGCGGCTACAGAAGTGCAAGCCCATCAAGTGTGTGCATGTCTTACAGTTTGCATGAGCACCTGAGGCTACAGAAGTGCTGGTCCATAAGAGACCTGCACTTCTGCAGACAGAAGAACTCTTGTAATTTGGGTATCGTAGATTTGTATCTGTGGCTGCAGGGGCCTGTGCTTCTGCATACAGAAGCAGTGTTGTGATTTGAGTATCCTGGATTTCTGTCTGCACTGATAAGTGAGTGTGTCCATCTTACAGTGTGCATGCTGCAGATACAAATCCACAAAGGTAGCACATGAGTGCCACTGCATTTATGTCATCTGGAAACAGTTGCATTTTGTTTGTCTTACCTGATGATGGCTGTCTGTGGTTGCAAGTGTGGGCTTGTCCTTTTGCTGCTTGTTGGGAGGTGGGGAGTTAAGATTGGAAACCCCAACGCCACATTTCCCTACTTTTGTGGCATTAACTTGAATCCTAACTGGTGCATTAATGCAGTTTTTGCAAAGAACATTTTTAAGGATTGTGTAGGTTAACCATGGATTTGTCATGTTACCTTAAAACACTGATAGATTTATGACTTATGAGGCAAACTGTCACAGAATGGGGAGGAGCTATAGGTTCCATGGTTATGTCACATATTTGGGGGGTGTTGGCCTCTAGTAGGTGAGCATGTATGACACAGCAGTAACAATGGCACTACAGACAATGAAATTAAAGTAGGTGTGCTAGAACGTCTTTATTTTGCTTGGTTACCAGTAGCCTTGGAGTAGTAATCCCCAAAAGACCAGTAATTAGCTATCTGTATATTTGTAACAAAACTACTGGAATGTAATATTAACTATGCCTTTTTTTTTTGTTAAGAAAATATACTCCAAGGTTATCCAGTTTGGAAACCAATGAATCTCCAGTCAGTCCCACAGATGAGTTCACTCAGGATCTCCTAGATATCATAGGTAAATGTTTTCTAGTGTAGCTCAGCATGAAATATGTAGAAAATTATTTTAGAACACCATAGGATTCAGATGTATGTGCTTTTATGAGCTTCAAGAATGTATTTAAACAGCTTGGGTCTGGCTATGTAACTGTGTTTAACCACATTTTCTCTTTGTTTATATAGTATTAGAAAATGGTCTTTTTACTTGGAGGCATCTGATCGTCTGCTACCCATTCCACAGGGGTACATTAACTTTCAATAGATGCCCACCAAGTAAAAAGACCCAGCCCAAACGTGCCCCACGCCCAGCCAAATAACCATGTGCCCAGCCTGCTGTGTCATTGGCTGAAGCACTGGGCACAGAATTTCTAACTGTCGCCATTTTTTTATTGCTTAGCGAGATCTTCATGTTGGCCACATGCAAGACACTCCAACAAATGTATTTGCCAATTACTTATTTGCCCAACAACAAAAAGCACATATCTTAAAAATGTTCATTTTCCTGTTTTCGCTCCTTTACAGAGCCAGTGACAGAGTCCACGAAATCGCCCACCCCAGGTTACCTGGCAAAAGCTAACAGCCGTTACATGCATTGCACATGACTCGCCAAGGTAAACAAAAAAATCCTACGGCTGCCTGCCCTATCAGCCTTCTCCCACACTGTTCCCTTGTCTGTCTGTTTAGAAACCAACATGTTCACGGTAAAAAAAATAAAATAAAATAAGCACAACTTGCACCTCACTGAACATGTGTATCAGATTATTGCCACCGAGCTCCCGATGTACCGCTCCTTGTTCAGTGTCACAGTGCACTCGCAAAACCACATGTTCATGGTAAAAGAAAAAACAAAATAAGCACAACTTGCACCTCACTCAACCAGTGTGTTAGATCATTGCCGCCGAGCTCCCAATGTTCCGCTCCTTGTTAAGTTTCATGGTGCACTCGCAGTCTCTGCAACACCACAGCTCTAAAAGGGTCAGGCGCAATGATCGCTGGTGAGCTCCCGATGTTCTGCTTCCTTTTCAGACTCACTGCAATTGCAGTCTTCCACCAAAACTCTAAAAGAGGCAGGAAAAAAAAAACAACACAAGGAACAGAGGGCGCTTTTCCCCTTCACCTGGTGGTTGTGACCTCACATAGACTTGCTCTGTAGAGCAATGATAGTAACTCTACCTGTGTGTGTTGGGGGAGGTAGAATTAACCATGACAACCAGGACCAAAAGCTTCAAATACAGAGGCTGTAAGATAGTATAGATGGAAGAACTATTTTTATGTCACAACATATCAAACTAATTTTTTGCAAAACATTTTTTACTAAACTTATTTTGTTTTACAGTGCCCATTTTCTAAGTGCATTAATACCCTCCAGGGTGGGTGGTATGGGCAATACTGAAACTTCCAGAGGCTACAAAGCCCTCCACCTGCCGCATCAGGCCTCATTACACCCCTGGGCGGTCTGGTATTGCCCAGTACTGCCCATCCTGTTGGGTATTATTGCATGCTTATTGATGCTTTTTTTTTTTTAAAATCTCTTTCTGCACTGTCTACCGGAGAACTCTCTCCAGCATCCTGCTGCCACTCTGCAGGCTCTACCTCCCACCGTGACCTCCTTCTTCTCCTCGTTCAACCCGATGGACCCCCCCAGCTCTGAGCACCCTGAGGTGGGGCCACGCTATCTGCCCAGGGCGCTGTATCTCAGAATCCAGTGTGTCGGGCTGGGCAGTCGCGATCGGCACTGGAGGGGAGGAGAGTCTGATGTTGGGAGTGTGGTCTGTGGGGGACGGAGGTGCCAAAGCCTATCTCTGGGATGGGGATTTTTCCTTTTTGCTTGCCCACCGAGCGCAGCCGTGCAACGACATCAGCATGTCAACCCATAGACATAAGCCGCGCTCGTTCCCAATGTTGTTCTCGTGCCAGTAGTACCTCCGGTCTCTACTGGGGGTCTCTACTGTGCCAGGAATATCCTGGACCCCTCCCCAGGGAGAAGAGAGCTGTCCTCCGGACACTTGATCCTGCTTTCTTCCCTGCCGACCACCAGCACCCGGGCTCATTCCTGAACCCGGGTCGCTGGCATGGCACGAGGTGTGGTGTCCAGCGCCTCAACCCTCAGCACCACCGGGTCGACTATTGCCTCCCTTCTTCACCCTGTTTCTTTTGTCTCTGTGTTTCCCCACATTCAAAAAATGGAATGTTTACCATGGAATGCAGAGATTCAAAATGTTGCTCAGTTTCACTGACAGAATGTTCCTCTCCCAGCATGTTTTTTTTGCAGGACACAGCTGCCCAAACCAGGACTGTCCTGCAAAAATAGGGACAGGTGGTGACCTTAGCTGGGAGTTCAGAAGCTCCTGGGTCTGTGTTCCTGCTGCTGCTACATCAGCAGCTTCAGCCATTTTAGAAAGGTGTTCCCTTAGGGAAGGTCTGGCCCTTAATTGCATTAGTATATAGGGAAGGCTTGGGTCTTGTCCTGCCAGGAAGTGACTAGTTTAGAGGGATGAACTTTCTGAAAAGCATATTTGTTTGTATTTTCTTGTATTTATGATTTTGTAAGGGGTTAAGCATTGTGTAACAATTGCCATTATATACGTATCCTGTATATTTCCTTGAGAATAATGCAGTTGTGTGAATTATAAATTTAGTATTCCTCTAATTGTTTAATAGAACATGCTTGATCAATCATGTGACACCTGAGCAATATATAAGGGCTACTCAGGTAACCTACAGTCAGTTTACTTTGGGCTGAGGAACAGAGAGGAACCTTAGGGAGAAGCAGTATGGAGTAAGGGAAGCGGCCAAAAGTGAGAGAGACATGCCAGTGTTGAATTACTGAGATCTTGGTTACCCAAGGGTGAAGGTGAGGCAAGCTTAAGATGGAACTCAGGTTGAAAATCATGTAAAGCCTAAAGTAAGGAGGAGTCACTATGGCCTGGGATTGGCTCTAGACCTCCAAATGACAGGTTTGGGCTACCTGGATGCTAGAAGCTGCTCACCTTGAATTTACCAAAGAGAGGGGACTTGGACTGGTGAGAAGCTGCAGAGGCCTGAGTATGCAGATACTCAGACTGCAGAGGAACTTGTAGAAACCCAGTGGGTATTGGCTGGGTGACCATACCATGTAATGTGTTCAGTTCCTGGTCTCTAGAGGGCATTGTAAGGTCCGACTGCAGTGTTATAGTGAGAGGTCTCCTAGATAAGCTCCCAGCCCATACTCTTTATTGTTTTTCTTATAGTAACCTGATAAAAGTTTGCATCTGAAAACATCACCTGTACATAACTGGCAATAAAACAACACCTCAGGATGTTTTGCACGATATTTTATGATTCCTGCTGTCTTCCATAACTGAACCCCCATGACAGGGTTCTTCACCCCAAAGTGCATAACCTTACACTTCTTTGCATTGAACCCCAGCTGCCACCTCTCTGACCACTCCTCTAGCTGGCCTAGGTCCCCCTGCAGCTACTTCTGTCCCTCCTCTCCATTCATCACTGCTCTGATTTTGGTGTCGTCAGCAAACAGTCTTATCTTGCTCACCACCCCATATGCAATGTCTGATATGAAGAGCCCAAACAATACTGGCCCCAACACAGAGCCCTGTGGCACCCTAGTCATCACTGGCCTTGGAGTTGAGAGCTCCCCTCTCACCACCACCACCCGTTGCAGCCTCCCACTCAGCCAACTTGTAATCCAGTTCATCATTTTTACCCCTACCCCTACACCAGTTAGCTTCCCCCCAAGCTGCCCATGAGGCACAGAATTGAGGACCTTGCTGAAGTCAAAGTAAAGAACATCCACCGCATGACCCTTATCCAGCTCACCTGTCACCCAGTCATAATATTGTATCAGGTTGGTTTGACAAGACTTCCCTGAAACAAACCCATGCTGCCTCACATCCTGGAGGCCATTGTCCTCCAGGTATGACACCAGTCCTTCCTTTAGTATTGTCTCCATGAGTTTGCACACTATGGAAGTGAGACTTACTGGGTGATAATTACCCGGTTCATCCCTTGGTCCGCTCTTGTGTAATGGTACTACATGTGCCATCCTCCAGTCCAGTGGCACACATCCCGACTCCAGTGATGTGCTGTAACAGATCTGCCAGCGGCTCCACCAACACCTCTGCCATCTCCCTCAGCACCCTGGGGTGGATACCATCTGGCCCTGGTGCCTTGCCTACCTTCAGTGCCCTCAGTCCCTCTAGGACTCTACTTGCCTCAATTCTTCCATCTGTTGCTTCCTCTCCCCCCGTCCACCACCCTCCCAGCCCTTTGTGGTAGCGGTCCCTCCTTTTCTTCCGTGAACACTGAGCAAAAGTATTCATTCAGTGCTTCTGCCTGCTCCTCAATCTTTTCCGTCCACTCCCCATCCCTTTTTATCCTCACTGTTGTCTCCTTGCACTACCTTTTCTCCCTGATGTATCTGAAAAAGTCTTTCTCCCCCCGATTAATTCCCTCCGCTAATCTCAGCTCCCTCTGGGCTTTGGCTCCTCTCACTTTTCTGGTCGCCTCTTTGGACCATCTTGCATACTCCTCCCTGTCCACTTCTTTCCCTGTCCTTCTATACCTCTGGTGCACCTCTCATTTTGCTCTCACCACTTCCACTACCTCGCTGTTCAACCAGCATAGTTTTCTTGCTCTGCTCCTCTTACTCTGTGTCTTGGTGCAGGCTTCTGTTGCCTCTGTAATCCCCTTTTAATAATATCCCATTTTTGCTCTGCATCCATCTCCTGCCTTCAAATAACATGAAGTCTTGCTGTATTCTGACATTAGCAGTGAGTCCCAACCTTCGAACTGCCCTGGAGATGAAAGAGTTAACTTTCCATGACAGGCATGGAACGCTGAGCTCGAGCTCGGTTGAGACTCTGACTGTTGCTGTTTGAACGCAAACCGTCAGATTCTTTACTCCGCCTCACTGAACAGTCGCTCCAGAGATTTCTCCTTTGCTCGGTTCAATTTGTCGGTTAAAGTACCGCTTTTCTTGGTTTTCGACCGAATTTAAACCGTAACCTGTCGGTTCAGTCTCTGTCTGTGGTATTTGTGAGTACTAGATAGGTTTATATTGTTTTTCTATTCTGTGTGGAACTTGTAAATGGTTCATCGGTTGGTTTGAACCGATCAAGTTGTTGTAAAAATCTTTATTTCTTCTTTAGAGTGTGGTTATCGGTTCTTATCGGTTCTAAAAAAAACGGATTTTATTACGTTTTTTTTCCATGACCCGTAACACGGTCAGGAACCGATAAGAGGGTCTTGCCTGGCAGATTGCCATTAAAAGGGTAAGTTTTGTTAGGACTGGCACCATGTCTGAGAAACCCAAAAGAAAAACCAGGCCCACTGGGTTTCAACACTGTAGTGTGTGTGGGGAGGTCTTTGCTAAGGCTGACCCCACACCACCTGTGTTGTATTGTCTGGGGTTTGACCACCTCAATTCAGACTGCCAGATTTGTAAAAATTTTCCTGCAGCTACCCTAGAGAAGAGAGTTGGTAGGCTCGGGAAAGGGAGGCCAAAAAGTCCGCTGACCCGGATGGCCAGCCTGGTTCAGTTCAAACCGAACCAGAAGGAGTGCCCTCTGACCAGGACGAAACTTCTTCGGGCAAAAGGAGAACCGATTCCGAGGAGTCGGTTCCGGCTAAGAGAACAAGAAGGGAAAAATCAGTTGGTGTGGATCCAAAAGTTTCTTCTCCAACCGCTGTTGAAATAGCCAAAGCGATAAAAATTGTGCAGTCGCTTTCCCCGGTTCCGACTGAACCGGCACCATCAGGAAGGCGCTTGGTTCGGCCGGTTCCACCGGTTCCAGATTATGATTTGGAAGAATATTATGAACTGGAGGAGGAGGAAGAGGAGTATGAGGAAAGTGAATGTGGTTTTGAAAGTCTGGATGTGCCCATTGACCCGGACATCTCCCCAGACAGACCTTCAGGAGTGTCTCCTCCTAGGCTTTCTGAGTCCCCCTCCCATTTCATATTTTACAAGAAAGTGGCCGAAGCCCTTCAGCTTCCTACGGAAGAAGCTGTGGATGACCAGGAAGAGCCTGACGATGTGGAAATGATGGATATCCCAGAGTCTGGGAGGCTGTCTATTCCCTTACACAAATCTTTTGGGAAACAGACATTTAAGATTTTAAAGACTGCTAATACTATACCTCCTGTGGATAAAAGAATGGACAAGAGGTATACTCTGTCAGGCTCAGATACGGAGTTCCTTACACAACAATGCAGCCATGTTGGAGTAGTGCAGGCTGCAGCCTGTGATAAGGCTAATATACCCTTGGCTTCACACACCCCAGACAAGGACTCCAGGAGGATTGATGCCATGGCAAAGAAACAGTACATGGCAGCCTCCTTGGGACTCAGACAGGCAAATTATATGGCCTATACAGCTAGGTATCAGAAATCTAGATGGGACACTGTCATGGCTTTAGCTTAACAGGTCCCTGGCCTGCTTGCCAAGGAGCTGGAGCAGGTGGCTGCTGCTGGTATTGAGGCATCCAAGGTGCAATTCCATGCTGCAGTGGACTCCAATGATGTTTCATCTAGAGTCATGGCTACATCTGTGGCACTTCGTAGAATGGCTTGGCTCAGATGTACTAGCCTGTCATAGGATACCCAGACTAAGGCCATGGATTTTCCTGTTGTGGGTAATTCTCTGTTTGGGGAGCAAATAGAGAATTACATGAAAAAAATGGATGAATACAGGACCACCTATAGGAGTGCTGAGGCCAAGGAAAGGCAAGCCACTCCTCAGAGGCAGCATCCCAGGGGCAGGGGCAGGCCTTTTCATAGGCCTTTCTACTAAGCCCAGGCCTCCTCTTCTGCCTATGCTCAGAGGGTGTTCTTTAGAGGGAGAGGCAGAAGGGGTACAAGCAGACCTGCTTCCACCCCTCAGCCTAAACCCCCTGCCAAACAGGCACCCTGATGGGTTTGCCAGGGCCAATTCTCCACCACCTGTAGGGGGCAGGCTGCCTACTTTGTCCAGGACTGGAAGTCTTTAACATCAGACAAATGGGTCCTGGAAGTAGTAAGCCAGGGACTGTTCTCAGCTTCAAAAATTTCCAAAGCTGAGAACCAGATCCTTCCACCTGCAAATCCCTCAGAGGCACTTGCCCTAGAGGCAGAGGTCTCTTCCTCCTGGCTCTCAGAGCTGTGGAAAGGGTTCCACCCCTACACCAAGGCAAAGGATTGTACTCCAGGTACTTCCTTACTCCCAAAAAGACAGGAGAATGGTGGCCCATCCTGGATCTCAGATACTTAAACAAGCACCTTTTAAAGTCAAAGTTCAAAATGGTGACTCTGGGAATAATTCTACCCTCTCTAATGCCAGGGGACTGGCTAGTCTCCTTGGACCTCAAGGATGCCTATTTTCATATTCTCATCAGAAGCTCCCATCGAAAGTACCTCAGGTTCGAGCTGCCCTCAGGCCATTACCAATTCAGAGCAATGCCCTTCGGCCTAACTTCTGCTCCAAGAGTGTTCACAAAATGCCTGGCAGTAGTAGTTTCTTCTCTAAGAAGGCAAAGGATTGCCATCTTCCCATACCTGGGTGACTGGCTCATAGTAGGCCAGTCCCCAGACCAGGTCAGGTTACATCTAGAGATAACTCAGCAACTGCTCACCTCTCTAGGTTTCCTTCTGAATCTTTCAAAGTCAGTTCTAGAGCCTGTTCAGCTCCTCACCTTCATAGGCGCAGAACTAGATACAGAAAAGGCCAGAGCCTTCCTTCCCCTGGACAGGGCAATGACCCTTATCACACTGGCCTCTTCATTCACCCTACAGGTGTCTCGACCAGCAAGGCATTTTCTGCAGATCCTGGAGCACATGGCTGCTTCTACAGCAGTGGTGCAGGGAGCAAGATTTCAGATGAGGGACATTCAGTTCCACTTGAGAGCCTTTTGGTCTCAGAAAAAGGACCCTCTTACCAAACTGATACCAGTGACTCGAACCCTGATCCAGGCCCTGCGGTGGTGGCAGGATCAGAACAATCTAAGACAGGAGTCCCTTTGTCACTCAGTCTCACTCCTTAATCCTTACTACAGATGCCTCCCTCTTGGGGTGGGGGCTCACTTGGAGACCTGACCACCCAAGGGTTTGGTCCCCTCAGGAATCTCTGCTTCACATCAATCTGTTGGAACTCAGAGCAGTATTTCTAGCACTTCAAGCTTTTTCCAAGTCTGTTCAG
Organism: Neoceratodus forsteri; assembly: GCA_016271365.2. Taxonomy (NCBI): domain Eukaryota; kingdom Metazoa; phylum Chordata; order Ceratodontiformes; family Ceratodontidae; genus Neoceratodus; species Neoceratodus forsteri. The sequence continues at coordinate 335,536,880 of CM028129.1, read as the reverse complement.
AACAAAGTTGTTCAGATCAGAACAGACAATACCACCACAATGTGGTATATCAACAAGCAAGGGGGCACTTGGTCTATGGCCTTGTGCACAGAAGCAATGAAGTTGTGGTCTCTGGCCTATTCCCTGAACACCTCCCTCACAGCAGAACACCTCCCAGGCAAGGACAATGTCCTGGCAGATGCTCTCAGCAGGATATCTCAGGGCCATCACGAATGGTCACTGGATCCCCTGTTTTGGAGGTGATCTTCTCCAGATGGGGCACCCCACAGATAGATCTTTTTGCAGCCCCAGACAATCACCAACTTCCCCTGTTTTGCTGCAGGCCCCCAGTGTTGGGCTCAGTCCCCCTGGATGCCTTAGTCCTCAGTTGGGAAGGGAAGTTCCTGTATGCTTTTCCCCCCTTTCCTCTCCTGTTCAAAGTGCTAGTCAAAATCAGGTCTCAGTCCTGCAAGGTGATCCTGATTGCTCCAGACTGGGCCAGACAGCCCTGGTACCCCCTACTATTGTCCTTAGCAGTCCACCTTCCCCTGTCTCTTCCCAGGAATTACAACCTGTTAACCTGTGCTCAGGGGAGGGTTTGGTACCCGAACCTCAAGTCTCTCAATCTCAAGGCCTGGCTCTTGAAGAGTTAGAGTTTGCTGATTTACAGCTTTCCCAAGGTGTTATGGATATTCTAAAGGCTTCTAGGAAGCCTTCTACCAGAACTACTTATAATTCCAAATGAAAAAGATTTTCAATATGGTGCTCTGGGAGGCATACTTCCCCAGAGTCTGCTGACCTGCCCACAGTCTTTGACTATATGGTTCGCCTGAATAGCTTGGGACTCAGACAATGGTGCCGGAATGGTTTGAAAAGTGGTAGGGCCAAGGACGTAAGAGGCAAATTTTCCCCTATTAAATATATTACCATGATAGCAAAAAGTGATAGGGCCACTAATAAAAGTGGTAGGGCCATGGCCCTAGTGGCCCCCCCTGTTCCGGCACCTACGGACTCAGACCAGCTACACTTAGGGTGCATCTGGCGGCTGTCTCTGCTTTTATTTCAGCAGGTAAGCCCTCTTCTCTTTCAGCTCATCCTGTATTCTCCAAGTTTTTCAAGGGATTGCTTCATACTAATCCGCAATTCAGGGACCCTGCCCCTGCTTGGGACCTTAACGTTTGCATTGCTCAGCTCATGCAACCCCCTTTTGAACCTTTCTCCTCAGCAGAGCTTAAGTACTTGACTTGGAAAACTGTGTTCCTGGTGGCCATCACTTCTGCCAGGTGCATAAGTGAGTTACAAGCCCTGTCAGTGGAGCCTGATTTTATCTCTTTCCATAGAGATAAGGTGGTCCTCGGGACTAACAGGAAGTTTTTACCTAAGATGGTTTCAGACTTCCACCTTAACCAATCTATGTCTCTTCCTGTTTACTTTGCTGACCATTCCTCCTCTGGTGAGAGGAGGCTGCACAGTTTAGATGTGAAAAGAGCCCTTAGCTACTACATAGAATGTACCAAGGGTCACAGGTTTGACTCCCTCCAACTGTTCCTCACGTATGGTGAGGTTGGTAAAGGAAAACCTGCCACTAAAAGATCCATTACCAGGTGGATTGTCTCTTGCATCCAATTTTGCTATGAAAAACTAGGTAAGGTTCCACCCTCAGGCCTGAGGGCTCACTCTACCAGAGGTACAGCTGCTTCCCTGGCTGCTGCCAGGGATATTCCTATCTTAGAGATATGTCAAGCAGCTACCTGGAAAACAGTTCACACTTTTACCAAGCATTACTCCCTGGATATCCAGGCTAGGAGATGCTTGGTTTCAACACAACTTTGCTTCAGAGCCTATTTCTAAGTAGGTTCTGTCCCTCCTCCATGGAGGTACTGCTTAATGATCTGCTATTGTCAGAATACAGCAGACTTCATGTTGTTTGAAGAAGAATTACTCACCTTAGTAATGTTGTTTCTTCTAATGGAGCCTTGCTGTATTCTGACCTCCCCCCGCCTTCCCCTCTCAGAACCTTTGTTTTTGGGATGTGGGTGGGCAGTAGCAGTGTTGGCACTCAGGAGGTGCCCCACCTTTTTTGTTATCACCCTCTTTCTTTGGGTGAGTGGGTGTTGTGTTTATTTCATTTTTTGGGTTTCCTGACTTGAGTCTTTGTTTTGGGATAAAAAAAACAAAACATTTGTTTTTATGTTAGTAGCCAGTTGGCTAGTGTAGGTTTACAGCTTCCACACAGGACACCCAGTGAGTATAGCTCGTAAAGATCTGACGGTTTGAGTTCAAACGGCAACAGACAGAGTCTCAACCAAGCTCGAGCTCAGCGTTCCATGCCTGGCATGGAAAGTTAACTCTTTCATCTCCGGGGCAGTTCGAAAGTTGGGACTCACTGCTATTGTCAGAATACAGCAAGACTCCATTAGAAGAAACAACATTACTAAGGTGAGTAATTTTTTCTTATGCTCTCTAGTTTCCCTTTCAGTACTTCCTGCATCCTCCCAAAGTCTGCCCCCCTGAAGTTTACTACCTGAATAACTGATTTATTTGACTCCCCGCACATCGTGGTATTAAACCACACCATTTGCTGATCGCTGTCGGCTACTGGGTCTTCCACTTTTATTTCCCATTCGACAACACCAGATCTAAAGTGTTCTTTAGCCTAGTAGGTACACTAACTAACATACTATACATAAGGCTACTGCTGCCATGAGTAGGGAAATGCATTAACAGAAAAATGTCAATTAGGTCCCATAAAACACCCCTTTCAGAAGGTGTACAACTCCCTTATCATATAATAGCATAGCCTCCTCTCTTCTCTCCTCTTCTCCCTACACATATTCCTATAACTGGTACTCAATTCTCACCCTTCAAAGGGCAAATCTAAAACATTTATTAATTTAAAGTTTTTAATTTTGAATTTAAACACTAACAGGATTTCCCATCATCCCATCATTTTGCTCCTTATATTGCTTTACCACTATTGGTCATCTGACCTACTCTGACTATTTACTTAGTTATCCTTGTTAGGTGCTCCATAACGAAAACTCCCTAAGCTGTCCTCTCCTTGTGGAGTATTCTGGCTCTTCCTACTCCCACCCTTGCTGAGCAACCTTATTTCTAGGGACATGGATATGTTGTTCATCCACACTGTCTGGCAGGTTCCTTGCCGCTTTAAATCTTGCCGGAAGGTCTTCAAGTTGGCTCCTCCCTCCCACCCGGGTGGTAAAACTCTCGGCTCCGCCCCATGACGCCAGATCTTCCTTACCACTTGGAAGCTCAGATTCCCTCCTTAACGCTCTGCATGAGACTGGATCCTAATTCTTCGGTTCGCCCGAAACTTATTTTAAAATTTTCAAGACTTCGGTCAAGTTTCTCCCTTGCGGCTGCGATGAACAAATCGACTCCTGGATTTTGGCGGTGCCCTTGTGGGCAGAAAATGTCCAGGATGGATCCGCATTCCACGTGCATCTACTGCCTCAGCCTAGACCATGACCCGCAGGCCTGCGAGTTATGCCGTTCATTTCGATAGCGTCCTGGAAGACCCGCGCTGCCCGGTTACAGCTTGGGTGCCCCGAGGAGCGCTACCCAACGGTGAAGTCGAAGGAGGCCCGTTGGGTGGTTACAGCGGTGGCTGGCTCGGCTGAGCAACTCGAGCAGATGATCGCCCTTGAGGAGGAGGCGTCACAGGCCACATTATCCTCTTCCTTGGTCGTGGCATTTATCTCGCTCTCTCTGGGTACCTCACATTCAGCTTCTTTCAAGGAACTTTGCCAATCCCTTTCCACGAAGGGAGAGCGGTCATCAGGACATTCTTCTCGGTCTAGAAAGAAGGACTTAAAAGGTAAGTCCCACCGTCGGCGTTCGTGGGAGTGGGAGAGGTCCCCTTCCCCGGACAGTCAACACTCGACTTCGGTCGAGGTTGCGGCTAAGGCCACTGGCTTCACAGTGTACCCGTCAGGTCAGCCGGCTGAGACACCCATCGACGTGGTCGAGATTTTTCTCGACCCATCAGACGGGCTGTCGACTGGTGAAGCCGACAACTCTTCTTCACTGGTTCCCCCGGTGGAGACCGAGGACCTGCCTGCGCCTCTGATGCCGCAGTCCCCGGTCAAGGCTTCCGAGCTGAGGGAAGAGCGGGTGTCCCCCGCTCCTTCCCAGACCCATCCTCGAAACACCGAGGTTCTCGGTCTTGGTCTGAACGCATCGTCTTGGTCCAGCGATCCACGCCGACACTGGCGGTCTCGGTCTCGGCACAGTAAGCGGTGCGCGCTCGTCCCTCATCTTCCTCCTCGGAAGAGGAGAGGCCGCGCAAATTGCGTCGATGCTACGAGGACCTGATGTGGCAGCAGTTACTTCTGTCCAGGAACAAGCAGCCTTCCCGGCCATCAAGTGGCTGTCACCCGAGTGGCGAAACAACCCTCACTGTAGCTGGCGCCCAAGCCTGGGCCGGTTGTTCGGCCGAAACCAGCTGCCCCACCGATTGTGGTGGAACCTCCGCCTCCAAAACCGAAATCGGGGGCACCGACCAAAGACTTTTGGTCAGGTCAGGGCTGCCCCACAGGTTGTTGGTCACCTTCACTCCCAACCGTCCTCGGCAGGTGGAGGATGGCTCAGGCCCCAGGCAGCTCTTTGCGGACTCCTCGGAGTCTGACGATGACTCCTCCCTGTTCTCCAGGCCCTTTGACCTGGAGTCCTCCGGGGGTCAGTCGATGGACGAAAGCCCATCGTCCTTCATGGGTCTGCTTTGGGTTATCTCGGAGTCCACCGGGATGCAGCTCAAGCCCGTATCCAGCGGGCCAATATCCAGGAGATACTGGACCGAGGGGATTCGCCCATGGAGGCCTTTCCGGTGGCTGAAGCCATTGTTGGCCTAGCCTTGGAGCTCTGGCAGTGGCCTGCTTCCTGTCCTGTGCCTTCGGCCAGGATGGCCAGGAAGTATGCGGTCCCTACGGCTCTTGCCCAGTTTTGGAACACCCCCGCCAAGGGTTGGTCACCACAGCATTTTCCGGCGTTCCGGGAATGCTAGGGATGTGGACAAGCCCCCGACAAGGAGTCCAAAAAGCTGGACTATGCTGGGCGCAAGGTATATGCTGCGTCCTCCCTTGGCCTCTGCCAGGCCAGCTCGACCGTGCTGATGGTACACTTCTCCCACGCCCTCATGGGCTCCCTGGACGAGGTTATCCCTCATCTCCTGGCCGACCTGCAAACCACGGTCCAGCAGGTATGGGACCAGGCAAGGACGGTGGCTAAACAGCAGCTCCAAACAGCTCTGGACATTGGATACTCCTGTGCCAGATCAGTTGCGGCCGCGGTGGCCATGCACCGCAGAGCATGGCTGAGGATATCTACCTTCACGGCGGATACCCAGCACAAACTGGCAGATGTCCCCTTCCTGGGGACTGACCTCTTCGGCCCTGGAGTGGAAGGTCACCTCCAGCGGATCGAAAAGTCCAATGCCACTCTGGACTCGGTCACCTCCGCCCATAAGGACAAGGGCCTCTGACAGCAACAGCAGCATAAGTCCTTTCGTCCTTCTGCGCTTGCAGCACGTCCTGCCTAGCAGCACCAGCACCAGGACCAGCAGGCTCATGCTTGACATCCCAAACCTAAGCCTGCGGCTTCCTCCAATAGGAAGCAGGGAGGTAAAGGCCCAGGAGGTCCCTCGGCCGGTCCCTTCTCTAAGTCTGCCCAGTGACGGGTTGAGGGGTGTCGCCCCCAGCCTCGTCACTCCCTCCTGGGTTCCCCCCGTGGGGGGATGGCTCCGCCACTTCCTTTCCACCTGGTCCATTATCACCATGGACCGTTGGGTGTGGAGGTGGTAGGAAAGGTCTGCCCCTGGAGTTGACAGGCCCCTCCTTCGAGCCATCGCCCCTCCCGGGGACTACGGGGTCCATGACTCCCATGTTGGCTCACCGCCGATATCGCCCTGCTCCGAAAAAGAGGTGATCAGGAAGGTGGCGGATCCTCCTCCAGACCCGGGGTTTGTGTCCAGGTACTTCCTGGTCCCAAAATGGATGGGGAGCTGGTGCCCCATTCTCGGCCTGCACGACCTGAACAGGTTCCTAAGGTCTCGGACCTTCAGGATGGTCACTCTGGCTCAGATAATCCCATCATTGGAATGAGGCGTGTAATTCTGTTCTCTGGACCGTCAGGATGCGTTCTTTCATGTCCCAATCCGTCCGTCCCACCTGAGATTCCTTCGCTTCAGGGCAGAGGGATCCCTCTACGAGTTCTGGGCCATGTCCTTCGGCCTTTCCCTAGCTCCCAGGGTCTTCACCAAATGCATGGCAGTGGTGACAGCATTTCTGCAGCGCCGAAGGGTCCGGGTGTACCCCTACCTGGATGACTGGCTGATTGTAGCCCCCTCCAGAACGGAGGTGGAGCGGTCCAGAGATCTGGCCCTCCAGGTTTGCTCTCAGGTTGGCCTCCTCATCAACGAGGCCAAGTTAGAACTCGTGCCAAAGCAGGTGATCCATTTCATCGGGGCAGAGCTCGACTCTGTACGAGCCAGAGCACGGCTCCCGGCGGACAGGGCCGAGGTTCTTTCCTCCTTTGCCCAGTCATTTCAGGTTGGGAAATTGTGCCCTGCTTGGGACTTCCTGCGCCTCCTGGGCCTCATGGTAGCCTGCATCAGCATGGTCCATTGGGCCCATTGGTACATGCGTCCCCTTCAATGGGGGCTGGCCAGCCAATGGTCTCAACACTTCGATCCTCTGGATCAGCTAGTGACAGCGACCCAGGGGATGTGGAACGCTCTCCAGTGGTGGACTGTTCCAGTACATCTGCAGGAGGGCATCCCGTTTGTCCGCCCCGAGCCGACGGTCTCTCTGTTGACCGATGCCTCTCTGATGGGTTGGGGTGCCCATCTGGGGGAGCACAGAGCGCACGGCCTCTGGTCCCCTCCGGAGTCCCGATGCCACATCAACCTGCTGGAGCTTTGAGCGGTTCGTCTAGCCCTCACCGCCTTCACTCCGTTTCTACGGGGTCAAGTGGTTCAGGTCCAGACGGACAATACCACAACCATGTACTACCTAAACTGCCAGGGTGGGACGCGCTCCCAGCCCTTGTGCAGGGATGCACTCTGCATTTGGTCATTCGTGCACAGCCTGGAGGTGTATCTCCTTGCCATCCATGTGGCAGGAGCCTCCAGTACCCTGACCGATGCCCTAAGCTGGATAGGGGCTGCGTCCCACAAGTGGTCTGTCCTGCCGGAGGTAGTACAAGATCTGTTCTTCCATTGGGGCACGCCTCAGGTGGACCTGTTTGCCTCCAGGGAGAATGCGAAGCTGAGACTGTTCCATGCCCGCCCCCCCTCAGCAGGGCTCACTGCAGGGGGATGCTTTCTTGAGGCCATGGACCCCGGGCCTCTTCTACGCCTTTCCCCCATTTCCCTTGATCCTCAAGGTGCTTCTCAAGGTGAGGAGGGACAAGGCGCAGGTGATTCTGGTAGCCCCAGACTGGCCCCGCCAGTTCTGGTATCCAGATCTCCTCAGTCTCAGCTCCAGGCTCCCGAGGTGGCTTCCAGCCTGCCTGGACCTGATCTCAGTCAATCAGAGAAAGATATTCCATCTGGACCTTCAATCCCTGCACCTGACGGCCTGGTTCCTGAGCGGCTAGAGTTCCAGGCCCTGGGTCTTTCCGACGAGGTCCTCAACATCGTTGAGGCATCCCGTAAGGAGTCAACCAGAAAATGCTACGCCTTCAAATGGAAGAGATTTTCCATTTGGTTTCAGAGGAAGGGCCTGGAGCCTTCCTCCTGTTCCTTGGCTAGCATTCTGGACTATCTGTGGTCCCATTCTCAGCAATGGCTTCGGTCGACGACCCTTAAGGTGCATCTAGCAGCCTTCTCTGCTTACCGGGTGCAGGCCGGGAAGCAGTCGGTGGCACAGGAGAAGGTGGTCGGGCGCTTTTTCAAAGGCCTTGATCCCATATCCCCTCTGGTGCGAGAACCTCCACCTCCATGGGATCTACTGCTGGTACTGGCTAAGCTCATGGGCAAGCCATTCTAACCGATGCACAGGTGTGACATCTCTCACCTGTCGTGGAAGACCGCCTTCTTGGTGGCTGTCACATCAGCCAGAAGGATGGGAGAGCTCCAGGCGCTTTCCATCGAGTCTCCCTATCTGGTCTTCCACAGGGACAAGGTTGTCCTGTGCCCCCACCTGAAATTCCTTCCGAAGGTGGTGTCGGAGTTTCACCTCAACCAGATGTTGACTCTGCCGGTGTTCTACCCCAATCACACCTCGGAGGCCGAATATAGGCTCCATACTTTGGACCCTAGAGGAGCACTCGCTTATTACAAGGAGCGGATGGCTGAAGTTCGGGGAGAGGTTCGCCAGCTGTTTGTCACCTACGCTGAAGCCGCACCTGGCAGACCTGCAGCCAAGCGGACGATAGGCAGGTGGGTCACCTCCTGCATAGATCTCTGCTATAAGTTGGTGGGCAGGGAGCCTCCCAGAGGGATATGAGCTCATTCTACCCACCATACTGCTGCATCGGTGGATGCTTCCAGGGATGTCCCTATCCAGGAAATCTGCAGGGCTGCTACCTGGAAGTCAGCACACACCTTCATCACCCACTACCACATCGACCTTGAGTCACGCGGGGATGTTGGTTTTGGGACCTTGGTTCTCCAGTCTTTATTCCCTAAGTAGGGGGTGTGCGCCTTGCCTCCCTCCTCCCGGAGAACTGCTAGGAGTCTGCCAGACAGTGTGGATGAACAACATATCCATGTCCCTAGAAATACAGGTTACTCACCTGTAACAGGAGTTCTAGGAATGGCATATGTTGTTCATCCACACGACCCACCTGACCTCCCCAGCTTCAACGCACATCCTGGCTTCCAGTGGGCTAGACTTGGTGTCATGGGGCAGAGCCGAGCGTTTTACCACCCGGGTGAGTGGGAGGAGCCAGCTTGAAGACCTTCCGGCAAGATTTAAAGCAGCAAGGAACCTGCGAGACAGTGTGGATGAACAACATATACCATTCCTAGAACTCCTGTTACAGGTGAGTAACCTGTATTTTTCTGCTTTGTCTGGTGTTCCTCTTCCCTGTTATATCCAGTAAGCTGCTTGCCTTCTCGCAGCATCTCTCTGCTTGCTGTCACTTCTGGACCATTTTGAGAACTTTTGCCTCTCTGCTTCCCTGACCACTTCCCCTCTTTCTCACCACCCACTTTCTCTACACCTTTGTAGCCATGTATTCGAGGGCTTTATACCCCCTCATGCTATTACTCTCTCTGCTATTTCTGCTTCACTTCTCTGCTGTTCCTTCGGAGCCTCCCTCCAATTCCCATACATACTCTCTTGGGAACTTCTGCTACTCGAACTTACTGGTGGGGACTGACCCTTATCATTCATCTCTGCTATGGCTCAGCAATAGGTACTTAGGGGGACTACTTAGATGCATCTTACAGAGGTTCTACAGGGTTTTATTTAACTCTAAAAATTGATTAACGTTTTGCTCATAAAAGTGCTAAATCGTTGAGAAAATGCATGGCTCTTGCCGCACTGTGTTTGACAAACCCAACACTTCTAGAAAATCGATATAAATACTTTCTGTACAGTTAGTATCATCTCAAGAAAAAAACTGCTAATCAATTATTTAAAACCCTGGTTCTATATTTTCCCTGGTTATGCCTCCCAGGCGATGATGATGGCAACGTTATGGATAATAACTCTATCCCGTGCCGTGGCTGGTGATACAGAAACCAACCCTGGCCCTTCCATTCTCACAAATACTACCCACTCTCACCCCACATATTGTATGCTGCAATCATCCTGACTCTTCTTTGCTCACCTTAACATAAGGAGCATCTCTGCCAACCTCGCTGAACTTGAGGCCTGGGTATGTGCTAACAATCCTGACATCCTAGCCCTGTCCGAAACCTGGCTGAAGCCCTCAATAGCAGACTCCCTATGCTCGATTCTGGGTTACAATATGTTTTGGGCTGATCGCACTAGTGTTTAAAGAGGTGGGGCTTGGCCCTCTACTACAAATCTAATCTTAACATCTCTATCATACAGGGTCCCTCCCTGATTAACTGTGATGTCCTTCATTCCCACCTATTGCTTGGGGGTGTCAAGATTCTGCACATCTTCTGCGTGTATATTTCTCCCAAACACTCCAGACTAGGTCATGAGGAATTCAAAGAGATGGTGCCGTCTGTATCAGAGAAACATTAGGTAATCTGCCTGGGGGATTTTAATCTCGACTGGGCTGGGCCCTGTTCCTCTCTCCTTTCATCCATTACCAGCAAGGCCAACCTTTCTCAATTAATACAGGCCCCCACTAGAGTCTCTCGCCAGGGCTCCTCCAACACCCTGTTGGATTGGATCCTGACTAACAGGAAGGAAAACTTCCCTGATGCTGGTGCTTTTCCTGGCTCTATCAGCGATCATTGCCCAGTTCAAACAACATGAAGTCTTGCTGTATTCTGACTATCTGCAGTTAGCTCCAGCCTATAAACTGCTCTGGAGAACAAAGGGTCAACTTTCTATGCAGTGCATAGAATGCTGAGCTCGAGCTCGGTTGAGGTCTCTGTCTGCAGCCCTTTGAAATCCAACCATCAGATTCTTTACTCCGCCTCACTGAACAGTCGCTTTCTCCTTCAGCTCGGTTCGAAAAGTCGGTAAAGTGTCGGTAAAAGATGTCGGTTTTAAACTGAATTTGTTCTGCTTAGTCAGTTCAGCCTCTGTCTGCGGTACCGTGAGAACTAGATAGGTTTTACCTAAATTCTGTGTGGAAATTGTAAACTTGTTTGATTGGTTCGGCTGAACCGATCACTTTCAGTGAATTTCTGGTATTTTACTTAGAGTGTGGTTACCGGTCCTTATCGGTTCTAAAAAAAATGTGTTTTGAACGTTTTTTTCCAACACCCATGACACGGTTAGGTACTGATAAGGGAGTCTTGCCTGGTGGTTGCCATAAAAAGGGTAAGTTTGGTTAGGTTGGCGTTATCTGAGAAACCCAAGAAGAAAATTGGGCCCACTGGGTTTCAACACTGCAGTGAGTGTGGGGAGGTCTTTGCTAAGGTCGACCCCCCACACCACCTGTGTTTACTGTCTGGGGTTTGAACACCTCGATACAGACTGCCAAATTTGTAAAAATGTTCCTAAATCTACCCTTGAAAAGAGATTAGGCAGACTGAGGGAAAAGGAGGCCGAGAAGTCCGTTGACCTGGATGGCCAGCCCGGTTCGGTTCTGACCGAACCAGAAGGAGTGCACTCTGACCAGGACGATACTTCTTCGGGCAAGAGGAGAGCTGATCCTGAGGGGTCGGTTCCTACAAAAAGGAAACGCAAAGAGAATTCGACCGGTTTGGATCCAGAGGTTCATGTTCCAACCGCCGAAGAAATAGCCAGAGCGATTCGGATTGTGGCATCGCTCTGCCCGGTTCCGACCAATCCGAAACCATTTGGCACGGGTTTGGTTCGGTCGGTTCCCCCAGTTCAAGATTATACCCCTGAAGATTTTTATGAACCGGAGTATGAGGAGGAGGGGGGAGTTCAAAGATGATGATGATGACGATGGTGAAAGTCTGGATGTGCCTGTGGAACCGGACATCTCCCCAGACAGACCTTCTGGTGTTTCAAACAACATGAAGTCTTGCTGTATTCTGACATATACAGTTAGGTCCTGCCTTTCAACTGCCCCAGAGAACAAAGAGTTAAACTTTCCATGGCCAGCATGGAATGCTCACCGTGAGCTCGGTTGAAACCCCTGTCTGCTGTTGTTTAAACCGTCACATTATACATCTAGACCAGACTGGTTTTGTTCCAGGGAGGCAGACCTCAGACAATGTAAAAAGGTCAGTGGACATCATTGAACATCTCCAATTAACAAGGACCCCAGCATATGTGATGAGCTTAGATGCAGAAAAGGCCTTTGACCAGGTTTCGTGGGACTTCCTTAGGAGTATCCTGGCTGGCTTTGGTTTTCCGGACCCTTTTGTGGACCTGATATTTAAGCTATATGAAAGTCCAATAGCCTATGTAAGAGCCAGTGGTTACATATCTGGATCTTTCCGTCTGGAGAGGGGTATGAGGCAGGGCTGCCCCCTGTTCCCCCTATTATTTGCTATGTATATCGAGCCTTTGGCTCAAAGTATAAGGGGGAATGCTCAGATTACTGAGGTGGAATTAGGAAATACAACACACAAGCTGGCACTGTACGCTGACAACGTGTTACTGTGTCTGACGAATCCGATAACATCGATGCCGAAGGTCTTTGAGCAGATCAGGATTTTCTCTGCCTTATCGGGATATGATCTGAACTGGTCAAAGACAGATGTCTTGGTCTTGTCGGACACAGTCGAGGAACAGATTAGGACAGCATATCCAATGAGGTGGGACTCTGAGGTTATTAAATACTTGGGAGTCAAGCTGGGTAAATCTTCGGATACGCTTTTTGCAGACAATTATCCTTCCCTAATAAAACAGATAAGGGCGGATCTGCAAAGATGGGATAGTATTCCATTCCCTTTATATTCTAGGCTTCAAATAATTAAAATAAATGTCTTACCAAGAATGCTATACCTTTTCCAAGCGGTCCCATGTAAGGTACCTCAGAGGGAGTTCGAGGTATAGCAAAGCTGGATAATGAACTTCATATGGGGGAATAAACGCCCCAGAGTAACTAAAAAAGTGTTGTTCTTGCCAAAGCGGGAAGGGGGTAGAGCATGTCCGCAAGTAAGTAGTTACTGGGTTGCTGCTCAAATGAAGCAAGCTTTACTATGGGCCCACAGGAGATATAGAGCACACTGGCAACAAATTGAGCTGCACTTGGTGGGTAGGGAGCAGTTGTGCTCAAAAATGTTTGACCCCCAGGGTAATACCTTGGACTGTGTGACGCTCCCTTCCACGGTAGAAGCAACCCTACATGGATGGTATCAAGGCACAAAGAAAGGGTCCACAAGGAGAAACATGTGGAGGTATAAGTGGTTTGTCTTAGATAAAGCCTATTCTCCAAATAATTTCTCCAACTGGTATCAGAGACAGGCAGCTGCAGGCTTAGTCGCAAGTTGGCAATTACTGCAGGGTAGCACACTGTTATCTTTTGAGAGGGCAAAGGGGCTGTTCAACTGGTCAGAACATGATCGGTTATATTACTACCAAATTAGAAATTGTATAAACAGAAAGTTGCAAGAGGACGTTCAGCAGGAAGATCTCATACCCTTCCTCTTGGCCTTTGAAAATATTTGGGAATCAATCCATGGTAAAGGGGCCATAACGATGCTTTATTGGAACCTGGTAGCAGATCAGAAGTATAGTACGGTCTCATTACAAAATAAATGGGAACAGGAGTTAGGTATACAACTAAATAAAAAAAAAATGGGGTATTATTTTTAGAAGTGGCTGGAGCACAACCTCATCCCCTATGTGGCAGGAATTCGCCTGGAAGATTAAAATTAGATATTTCTATACGCCGGGTAGACAGATGAGGATGGGCTCCAGAACCAATGCAATGTGTTGGAGAGGATGTGGATGCCTCCAAGCAGAGATGTAACATATTTTCTGGTCTTGTTCGGGACTGGAAGTATATTGGGACAATATTAAACAGCATTTAAAGGAAGTGTTTGGACTGGTAAGAGAGATAGGACCGGAGAACATTGTGTTAAGTTTATGTTCAGCAACAATTAAAGGAAAGGAAGGGTAGTATTTATGGGCTGTGAAGTACATTGCGACCCTGAAGGGCATAACAAAGAAATGGTTACAGCAGTCTCCACCGGAGATCGGGGAATGGGTGGGTATAATAAACCAAATATAAATCATGGAAAAAGTTACTTTTGCTGTAAATCACAGTAATGAAGCGTATATAAACAGATGGACTCGCTGGGACTTATATAAAGAGAGACTACAGAATTGAATAAATGATTTAAAATACACGCCCTTCCCTTACCCCCCTTCCCTCCCCTTCCCCCCTTTCCCTCTCTTCTCTTTTTCCCTCCTCCCCTTCCTTATCTCTTCCTCTTCCCCTTCTTCCCCAACTCTGTTCAACCATTTCCCACTTCCCCCCTCCTCCCCCTTTCTTCCCCTCAATACTGGTCAATCTCCACTTTCCACAAAAGGTATTAGTCTTAATCAAATCTAATGGAATGCTAAAAGGTACAGATGTTGCTTTTATTTATTTTCTACCTCCCCAAAGGTATAAATCCATCTGTTTTAAAAACAATCTGAATCTGTCAGGATTAAACAATTTTGAATGTTAATTTCTTGGTTTAATAGGTATGAATTATAAAAATGGAACAGGTATAACGTGTACATTAAACAATTCTGGTTGTCCTATAGTGGTAATAACTGCTTAATGGTTTTTGAATAAGACAATGTATGTATGATACAACCTGAATGTGATAATGTATGCAAGCTATAACCTGAAGCTTTATTGGAAAATACTCAATAAACTAAGTGTAAAAAAAAAATAAACTCCACCCGTCAGATTCTTTACTTCGCCTCACTGAACAGTCGCTCCAGAGATTTCTCCTTTGCTCGGTTCAAAAAAGTCGGTTAAAGTGTAATTTTTCACTCGGTTTCTACCGAATTGCTGCTACCGAATCTGTTGGTTTAAGTCTCTGTCTGTGGTACCGTGAGTACTAGATAGGTTTTTCTATTTAGTTTCTGTGTGGAACTTGTAAATTGTGGATTGGTTCGGCTGAACTGATCAGTTCAGATAAAAAAGTTTCTGAATTTACTTAGAGTGTGGTAACCGGTCTGTATTGGTTCTAAAAAAACCCGGATTTTATTACGGTTTTTTCCAAGACCCGTAACATGGTCAGGAACCGACAGGGGAGTCTTGCCTGGTGGATTGCAAAAAAAGGGGTGAGTTTTGGATAGGATTGGCCATGTCTGAGAAACCCAAGAAAAAAACCGGGCCCGCTGAGTTTCAACACTACAGCGTGTGTGGGGAAGTCTTTGCTAAGGCTGATCCCCACACCACCTGTGTTTATTGTCTGGGGTTTGACCACCTTGATTCAGACTGCCAAATTTGTAAGAATTTTCCCAATGCTACCCTGGAAAAGAGATTAGGTAGACTGAGGGAAAGGGAGGCCAAGAAGTCTGCTGACCCGGATGGCCAGCCCAGTTCGGTTCTGACCGAACCAGAAGGAGTGCCCTCTGACCAGGACAATACTTCTTTGGGCAGAAGGAGAGCTGATTCTGAGGAGTCGGTTCTGGTAAAAAGAAAAAGAAAGATAAGTCGTCCGGTTTGGATCCAGAAATTCATACTCCGACCGCTGATGAGATAGCCAAGGCGATAATAATAGTGCAATCGCTTACTTTGGTTCTGGCCGAACCGGCACCATCTGGCAGGGGTTCGGTTTGGTCGGTTCCCCCGGTTCTGGATTACACCTAAGAAGAATTTTATGAACCGGATGAGGAGGAGGGAGAGTATGAGGATGATGATGGTGATTATGAAAGTCTGGATGTGCCTATTGACCCGGACATCTCCCCAGACAGACCTTCAGGTGTTTCTCCTCCTAGGCTTTCTGAGTCCCCTTCCCACTTTATGTTTTACAAAAAAGTGGCTGAAACTCTCCAGCTTCCTATGGAAGAAGCAGTAGAGGATCAGGAGGAGCCTGATTTTGTTGAAATGATGGACATCCCAGAGTCCAGGAGACTGTCTATTCAAACAACATGAAGTCTTGCTGTATTCTGACATATGCAGTTAGGTCCTGCCTTTCAACTGCCCCAGAGAACAAAGAGTTAAACTTTCCATGGCCAGCATGGAATGTTTACCGCAAGCTCGGTTGAAGCCCCTGTCTGCTGTTGTTTAAACTCCAACCGTCAGATTCTTTACTCTGCCTCACTGAACAGTCGCTCGGAGATTTCTCCTTGGCTTGGTTCAAAAAGTCAGTTAAAGTGTCGTTTTTCACTCAGTTTCTACCGAATTGCTGCTACCGAATCTGTCGGTTTAAGTCTCTGTCTGTGGTACCGTGAGTACTAGATAGGTTTTCCATTTAGTTTCTGTGTGGAACTTGTAAACTGTGGATCGGTTCGGCTGAACTGATCAGTTCAGGTAAAAAAGTTTGTGAATTTACTTAGAGTGTGGTAACCGGTCCGTATTGGTTCTAAAAAAAACGGATTTTTATTACGTTTTTTTCCAAGACCCGTAATACGGTCAGGAACCGATAGGGGAGTCTTGCCTAGTGGATTGCCGAAAAAAGGGTACATTTTGGATAGGATTGGCCATATCTGAGAAACCCAAGAAAAAAAACCGGCCCACTGGGTTTCAACACTGCAGTGTGTGGGGGGAAGTCTTTGCTAAGGCTGATCCCCACACCACCTGTGTTTATTGTCTGGGGTTTGACCACCTCGATTCAGACTGCCAAATTTGTAAGAATTTTCCCAAAGCTACCCTGGAAAAGAGATTAGGTAGACTGAGGGAAAGGGAGGCCGAGAAGTCCGCTGGCTGGATGGCCAGCCCGGTTCGGTTACGACCGAACCAGAAGAAGTGCCCTCTGACCAGGGCGATACTTCTTCGGGCAAAAGGAGAGCCGATTCTGAGGAGTCAGTTCTGGTAAAAAGGAAAGATAAATTGTCTGGTTCGGATCCAGAAATTCATACTCCGACCGCTGATGAGACAGCCAAGGCGATAATAGTGCAATCGCTTACTTCAGTTCCGGCCAAACCGGCACCATCTGGCAGGGGTTCGGCTCGGTCGGTTTCCCCGGTTCCAGATTATACCTTAGAAGAATTTTATGAACCGGATGAGGAGGAGGGAGAGTATGAGGATGATGATGGTGATTATGAAAGTTTAGATGTGCCTATTGACCCGAACATCTCCCCAGACAGACCTTCAGGTGTTTCTGCTCCTAGGCTTTCTGAGTCCCCTTCCCACTTTATGTTTTACAAAAAAAGTGGCTGAAATCTTCCAGCTTCCTATGGAAGAAGCAGTAGAGGATCAGGAGGAGCCTGATTTTGTTGAAATGATGGACATCCCAGAGTCCAGGAGACTGTCTATTCCCCTTCATAAGTCTTTTGGGAAACAGACAAAATTCTTAAGATTCCTAACTCCATACCTCCTTTGGACAGACGAATGGACAAGAGGTATACTCTTTCAGGCTCAGACATGGAGTTCCTTTCTCAGCAATGCAGCCATGTTGGGGTAGTGCAAGCTGCTGCCTGTGATAAGGCAAATATCCCCTTGGCATCACACCCCCCAGATAAGGACTCCAGGAGCATTGATGCCATGGCAAAGAAACAGTACCTGGCAGCATCTTTGGGACTCAGGCAGGCTAACTATATGGCCTACACAGCTAGATAACAGAAGTCCAGATGGGACACTGTGCTGGCTCTGGCTAAACAGGCCCCTGACCAGCTTGCCAAGGAGCTGGAGCAGGTGGCTGCAGAAGGGATTGAGGCATCCAAAGTGCAATTTCATGCTGCTGTGGACTCCAATGATGTTTCATCAAGAGTCATGGCTACATCTGTGGCTCTTCGGAGGATGGCTTGGCTCAGATGTACTAGCCTATCACAGGATACCCAGACTAAGGCCATGGATTTCCCGGTTATTGGTAATTCTCTGTTTGGGGAGCAGACAAAGAACTACATGAAAAAAATGGACGAGTACAGGACCACTTACAGGAGTGCTCAGGCCAAAGAAAGGCAAGCCACTCCTCAAAGGCAGCAGTCCAGGAGCAGGGGCAGGCCTTTCCAAAGGCCTTTTTACCAAGCTCAGACCTCCTCTTCTTATTCTCAGAGGGGATTCTTCAGAGGGAGATGCAGACAGGGGATGAGCAGGACTGCATCCACCCATCAGCCTAAAGCCCCTGCCAAGCAGACACCCTGATGGGTCTGCCTGGGCCGATTCTCCTATACTAGTAGGGGGGCAGGCAGGCTTACTTTGTCCTGGACTGGAAGTCTCTGACATCAGACAAGTGGGTCCTGGAAGTAGTAAGCCAGGGACTGGTTCTCAGCTTCAAAAAATTTTCCAAGATGAGAACCAGATCCTTTCCACCTGCAAATCTCTCAGAAACCCTTGCCTTAGAGGCAGAGGTTTCTTCCCTCCTAGCTCTCAGAGCCATAGAGAGGGTTCCCGCCCTACACAAGGGCAAAGGATTGTACTCCAGGTACTTCCTAATCCCCAAAAAGACAGAAGAATGGCAGCCCATCCTGGACCTAAGATATCTGAACAAACACCTTTTAAAACCAAAGTTCAAAATGGTGAATCTGGGAATAATACTTCCCTCTCTAAGGCCAGGGGACTGGCTAGCCTCCCTGCACCTCAAAGATGCCTATTTTCACATTCCCATCAGGTGCTCCCACAGAAAGTACCTCAGGTTCGAGTTACTCTCAGGCCACTATCAATTCAGAGCAATGCCCTTTGACCTAACATCATCCCCAAGGGTTTTCACAAAGTGCCTGGCAGTAGTGGTTGCTTTTGTAAGGAGAAAAAAGATCTCCATCTTCCCATACTTGGATGACTGGCTCATAGTGGGTCAGTCTCCAGACCAAGTCAAGTCACATTTGCAAATAACTCAGCAAGTGCTCACCTCCTTAGGATTCCTTCTCAACCTTCCAAAGTCAGTTCTCGAGCCAGTACAGCTCCTCACCTTCATAGGGGTGGAGCTGGATACAGGAAGGGCAAGAGCCTTCCTTCCCCTGGACAGGGAATGGACCCTTATAGAACTGGCCTCTTCATTCACCCTACAGGTGTCTCAACCAGCAAGGCATTTCCTTCAGCTTCTGGGCCACAGGCAGCTTCCACAGCAGTGGTCCAGGGAGCAAGATTCCAGATGAGGGACATTCAATTCCACTTAAAAGCCTTCTGGTCCCAAAGAAAGGATTCCCTTACCAAACTAGTCCCAGTGACTTGAACCCTGATCCAGGCTTTGCAATGGTGGCAGGATCAGGACAATTTGAGACAAGGAGTTCCCTTTGTCACTCATTCTCATTCAGTGATACTCACCACAGATGCTTCCCTGCTGGGCTGGGGAGCCCATTTGGGGGATCTTACCACCCAAGGGCTGTGGTCACCTCAGGAATCTCTGCTTCACATCAATCTCTTGGAACTCAGAGCAGTGTTTCTGGCACTGCAAGCCTTCTTCAAATCTGTACAGAACAAGGTGGTCCAGGTCAGAACAGACAACACCACCACCATGTGGTACATCAACAAGCAAGGAGGCACTCGGTCTATGGCCTTGTGCACAGAAGCAATGAAGTTGTGGTCCCTGGCCTATTTCGTGCAGACCTCTCTGATAGCAGTTCACCTCCCAGGGAAGGACAATGTCCTAGCAGATGCTCTCAGCAGAATATCCCAGGGCCATCACGAATGGACCCTAGATCCCCTAGTTTTGAAAGTGATTTTCTCGAGATGGGGCACTCCACAGATAGATCTTTTTGCAGCCCCAGACAATCACCAACTTCCTCACTTTTGTTGCAGACCCCCAGTCTTGGGCTCAGTCCCCCTGGATGCTCTGATCCTAAACTGGGAATGGAAATTTCTGTATGCTTTTCCCCCCCTTTCCTCTCCTGTTCAAGGTCTTAGTCAAGATAAGATCACAACCATACAAAGTGATTCTGATTGCTCCAGACTGGGCCAGACAGCCCTGGTACCCCCTGTTGCTGTCCATAGCAGTGTACCTTCCCCTGTCTCTTCCCAGGAATTGCAACCTGTTGATATCCCCTCGGGAGGATTTGGTATCCGAACCTCAGGTCTCTCAATCTCAAGGCATGGCTCTTGAAGAGTTAGAGTTTGCAGATCTGCATCTTTCCCAAGGGGTTCTGGATATCCTTAAGGCTTCTTGAAAGCCTTCCACCAGAAAGACTTAGAGTTCCAAATGGAAAAGGTTCACTATTTGGTGTTCTTAGAAGAATATTTCTCCAGAGTCTGCTGGGTTGCCTATGGTTCTGGACTATATGGTCCATCTCGATGGCCTAGGCCTTAGGCCAGCTACACTTAAAGTGCATTTGACAGCTGTTTCTACCTTCCTGTCAGTAGGCAAGCCCTCACCTCTGTCAGCTCATCCTGTATTTTGTAAGTTCTTCACGGGATTGCTGCACACCAATCCCCCTTTAGGGACCCTGCTCCTGCTTGGGACCTTAATATTTGCATTGCTCAGCTTATGCACCCACCCTTTGAGCCTTTGTCCTCTGCAAAGCTTAAGTACTTGACTTGGAAAACTGTGTTTTTGGTAGCCATTACCTCTGCCAGGCGTATCAGTGAGTTGCAAGCCCTGTCAGTGGGGCCTGATTTCATCTCTTTCCATAGAGATATAGTGGTCCTTAGAACTAACAGGAAGTTTTTGCCTAAGGTGGTTTCAGATTTCCACCTTAACCAGTCTATGTCTCTCCCTGTTTTCTTCACTGACCATTCCTCCTCTGAAAGAGGAGGCTGCACAGCTTGATGTTAAAAGGGCCCTCAGCTACTACATAGAGCACACCAAGGGTCACAGGTTTGAGTCCCTCCAATTGTTCCTCACATATGGAGAGGTTGGTAAGGGCAAACCTGCCACTAAGAGATCTATTGCCAGGTGGATTGTTACTTGTATACAATTCTGCTATGAAAAACTGGGTAGAACTCCACCCTCAGTCCTGAGGGCTCACTCTACTAGAGGTACAGCTGCTTCCCTGGCTGCTGCCAGGGATATTCCTATCTTAGAAATTTGTCAAGCAGCCACCTGGAAAACAATCCATACATTCACCAAGCATTACTGTCTGGATATCCAGGCTAGGAGTGATGCTCGGTTTGGCACAGCAGTACTTCAGAGCCTGTTTCCAAAGTGGGTTCTGTCCCTCCTCCATGGAGGTACTGCTTGGTAGTCTGCAATTGTCTGAATACTCACCTTAGTAATGTTGTTTCTTCTAATGGAGTCTTGCTGTATTCAGACCTCCCACCCGCCTCCCCTCTCAGAACCTGGTTTTTGGGATGTGGGTGGGCAGAAGCAGTGTTGGCACCCTAGTGGTGTCCCTTTTTCACCCTCCTTTATTTTGGGCGAGTGTTGTGTTTTGGGATGTGTTTTGTTTTTTGGGTTTCCTGACTTGAGTCTTTGCTTTGAAACCAAAAAACCCTTTTATATAAATTTAGTTGCCAGTTGACTAGTTTGAGTTTTACAATTTCCTCACAGAACTTCTAGTGAGTATTGCTTGTAAAGATCTGACAATTGGTGTTTAAACAACAGCAGACAGGGGCTTCAACCGAGCTCGCGGTTAACATTCCATGCTGGCCATGGAAAGTTTAACTCTTTGTTCTCCGGGGCAGTTGAAAGGCAGGACCTAACTGCATATGTCAGAAAACAGCAAGACTCCATTAGAAGAAACAACATTACTAAGGTGAGTCATTTTTCCTTCCCCTCCTAGGCTTTCTGAGTCCCCTCCCCACTTTCTGTTTTACAGAAAGGTGGCTGAAACCCTCCAGCTTCCTGTGGAGGAGGCCATGGAGGATCAAGAGGAGCCTGATTATGTGGAAATGATGGACATCCCAGAGTCCAGGAGACTGTCTATTCCCCTCCACAAATCCTTTGGGAAGCAGACACTCAATATTCTAAAGTCTCCCAATACTGTACCTCCTGTTGACAGAAGGATGGACAAGAGGTACACACTATCAGCCTCAGATACAGAGTTTTTATGCCAACAATGCAGCCATGTTGGGGTAGTGCAGGCTGCTGCCTGTGACAAGGCAAGTATTCCCTTGGCTTCACACCCCGAGACAAAGACTCCAGGAAGATTGATGCCATGGCAAAAAAACAGTACATGGCGTCTTCCTTGGGACTCAAGCAGGCAAACTATATGACCTATACAGCCAGGTACTAGAAGTCCAGGTGGAACACTGTACTGGCACTGGCTAAACAGGCCTCCCCCCAGCTAGCCAAGGAACTGGAGGAGGAGGTGGCTGCTGATGGGATCGAGGCATCAAAAGTACAATTTCATGCTGCTGTGGACTCCAATGATGTGTCAAGAGTCATGGCTACATCTGTGGCTCTTCAGAGAATGGCTTGGCTCAGATGTACTAGCCTCTCACAGGACACCCAGGCTAAGGCCATGGATTTTCCTGTAGTGGGTAATTCTTTGTTTGGGGAGCAGACAGAGAGAAAATGGAGGAGTACAAGACCACTTATAGGAGTGCCCAGGCCAAGAAAGGCAAGCAACTCCTCAAAGGCAGCAGTCTAGGGCCGGGGCAGGCCTTTTCATAGGCCTTTTTAACAAGCACAGGCCTCTTCTCCCTTTTCACAGAGGGGGTTCTTCAGAGGGAGAGGCAGATGGGGGATGAGCAGGGCTGCATCCACTCCTCAGCCTAAGGCCCCTGCCAAGCAGATACCCTGATGGGTCTGCCCGGGTCGACTCTCCTATTCCAGTAGGGGGCAGGCTGGCTTGCTTTGTCCAGGACTGGATGTCTATTACCTCAGAGTGGGTCCTGGAAGTAGTAAGCCAGGGACTGATTCTCGGCTTCAAAAAATGTCCAAAGATGAGAGCCAGATCTTTTCCACCTGCAGGTCTTTCAGAAACCCTTGCCCTAGAGGCAGAGGTTTCATCTCTTCTGGCCTTAAGAGCCATAGAGAGAGAGTTCCTACGCTACACTGGGGCTAAGGTCTGTACTCCAGGTACTTCCTTACCCCAAAAAAGACGGGGAGTGGCGACCCATCCTAGATCTAAGATACCTCAACAAACATATTTTAAAATGAAAGTTCAAGATGGTAACTCTGGGAATAATTCTTCCCTCTCTAAGGCCAGGGGACTGGCTAGCCTCCCTGGACCTCAAAGATGCCTATTTTCACATTCCCATCAGGTGCTCCCACAGAAAGTACCTCAGGTTCAAGTTGCCTTCAGGCCACTATCAGTTCAAAGCAATGCCATTTGGTCTAACATCAGCCCCAAGGGTTTTCACAAAGTGCCTGGCAGTAGTCGTTGCTTTTCTAAGAAGGCAAAAGATTTCCATCTTTGCATATCTGGACAACTGGCTCATAGTGGGTCAGTCTCCAGACCAAGTCAAGTCAGACCTGCAAGTGACCCAGCAAGTGCTCACTTCTCTAGGATTTCTTCTCAACCTCCTCAAGTCAGTTCTCGAGCCAGTGCAGCTCCTTACCTTTATAGGGGCAGAGCTAGATACTGTCAAAGCAAGAGCCTTTTTGGCCCTGGAAAGGGCAAGAGTTCTTATAGAACTGGCTTCTTCCTTCAGCCTTCTGGTATCCCAACCAGCTAGGTATTTCCTTCAGCTCTTGGGCCACAGCTTCTACAGCAATGGTCCAAGGGGCAAGATTCCAGATGAGGGACATTCAGTTCCATCTGAGGGCCTTTTGGTCCCAAAGGAAGGATCTCCTTACCAAACTGATTCCAGTGACTCGGACTCTGATCCAAGCCCTTCACTGGTGGCAAGATCAGGACAATTTAAGGCAAGGGGCTCCATTTGTCACTCAGTCTCATTCAGTGGTCCTTACCATGGATGCTTCCCTTCTGGGCTGGGGAGCCCATTTGGGGGCCCTCACTGCCCCGGAACTGTGGTCCCCTCAGGAATCCCTTCTTCATATCAGTCTCCTAGAACTCAGGGCAGGTTTTTCTGGCCCTGCAAGCTTTCTCTCAGTCAGTGCAGAACAAGGTGGTTCAGGTCAGAACAGACAACACCATCACCTTGTCGTACATCAACAAGCAGGGAGGCACTCGGTCTACAGCCTTGTGCGCGGAAGCCATGAAGTTGTGGTCCCTGGCTTACTCCCTGCAAACCTCTCTGATAGCAGTCCATCTTCCAGGGAAGAACAATGTGCTAGCAGATGCACTGAGCAGGATCTCACAGGGCCATCACGAATGGTCCCTGGACCCTCTGGTGTTGAAGGTGACTTTTTCAAGGTGGGGCACTCCAGAAATAGATCTCTTTGCAACCCCAGACAATCACCAACTTCCTCTCTTTGGTTGCAGACCCCAGTCTTGGGCTTAGCCCCTCTGGATGTTCTGATTCTGAACTGGGAAGGGAAATTTCTGTATGCCTTCCCTCCATTTCCTCTACTGTTCAAAGTTCTAGTCAAGATAAGGTCACAACCTTGCAAAGTGATTCTGATTGCTCCAGACTGGGCCAAACAGCCTTGGCACCCCCTGTTGCTGTCCCTAGCAGTCCATCTTCCCCGTGTCTTCCCAGGAATTACAACCTGTTAACTTCCTCTCAGGGGAGGATTTGTTACCCCAATCTTCAGTCTCTCAATCTCAAGGCATGGCTCTTGAGGACTTAGAGTATGCAGATTTGCATCTGTCTCAGGGGGTTCTGGATATCCTCAAAGCCTCTCGAAAGCCCGCCACTAGAAAGACCTATAACTCCAAATGGAAGAGATTCAGCATTTGGTGTTCCAAGAAACATATTTCCCCAGACACTGCTGAATTGCCTACAGTTCTGGATTATATGGTCCATTTGAATGGCTTAGGCCTCAGACCAGCTACTTTTAAGGTGCTCTTGCCAGCTGTTTCTGCTTTTCTGTCAGTGGGGAAGTCTTCCTCGCTATCATCTCATCCTGTGTTCTGTAAATTTATTAAGGGATTGCTTCATACAAATCCTCCCTTTAGAGATCCTGCCCCTGCCTGGGATTTAAATGTTTGCGTTGCTCAAGCTATGCAACCTCCCTTTGAACCTATGTCCTCAGCAGAGCTTAAGTACTTGACTTGGAAAACTGTGTTTTTAGTAGCCATTACCTCTGCCAGACATGTCAGTGAATTGCAAGCCCTGTCAGTGGAACCTGATTTTATCTCCTTTCATAGGGATAAAGTGGTTTCATATTTTCACTTGAATCAATCTATTTCTCTTCCTGTCTTCTTCACTGATCATTCTTCTTCAGGAGAGAGGAGGCTACACAATTTAGACGTTAAAAGGGCCCTTAGCTACTACATAGAGTGTACCAAGGGTAACAGGTTTGATTACCTCCAGTTGTTCCTCACTTATGGAGAAGTGGGAAAGGGCAAACCTGCCACCAAGAGAACTATTGCCAGGTGGATTGTGTCCTGTATACAATTCTGCTATGAGAAACTAGGAAAGATTCCACCCCAAGCCTGAGGGCTTACTCCACCAGAGGTACAGCTGCTTCCCTGGCTGCTGCCAGAGACATCCCTCTCTTAGAAATTTGTGAAACAGCCACCTGGAAAACAGTCCATACGGTTACCGAGCATTACTCTCTGGATATCCAGGCTAGGAGTGATGCTCGGTTTGGCACAGCAGTACTTCAGAGCCTATCCCCAAAGTAGGTTCTGTCCCTCCTCCATGGAGGTACTGCTTGGTAGTCTGCAGATAGTCAGAATACAGCAAGACTTCATGTTATTTGAAGAAAAAATTACTCACCTTAGTAATTGTGTTTCTTCTAATGGAGTCTTGCTGTATTCTGACCTCCTGCCCTGCCTCCCCTCTCAGAACCTGTTTTTTGGGAAGTGATGGGCAGGTACAGTGTTGCACGTTAAGGGTGCTTCTTATTCACCCTCCTCTTTTTGTTTGGGTGTTTGTTTTATTGTTATTCTTATTTTGATTGGTTTTGGGTTTTGGGTTTCCCGACTTGAATCTTCCTTGGGAATTCAAAACTCTTGTTGCCAGTTGGCTAGTAAAAATTTTACAATTTCCATATAGGGTAGTTAGTGAGTTTTTGCTCGTAAGAATCTTATGGTTGGATTTCAAAGGGCTGCAGACAGAGACCTCAACCAAGCTCGAGCTCAGCATTCCATGCACTCCATAGAAAGTCAACCCTTTGTTCTCCGGGGAAGTTTAAAGGCTGGAGCTAACTGCCGATAGTCAGAATAGAGCAAGTCTCCATTAGAAGAAACACAATTACTAATGTAACCCCTACCTGGTATGCCATTTGTATCTGACAGCAATACCAGGTGGGCTGGGTTTGGGGAGGAATAGGTCTTTCGGCACAAAGGCTAGGTTTGGCTACTCTGCACAGGGACACCCAAGTAACTCCGAACACAGGAAGCAATAACTGTAATGTCCAACACCAGAACTGGGATTCTAAAGTGTGGCATTTTATTCACATCCAAACAGAATAAACAAAGCATAGATGGACCCCCATGGGGCTACAGTCCTGGTAATGCAGATTAAAAGAGACCAGAACACTTCCTCGACACTTTAGCCCTCAGGCTCTGAACCCACTGTGCACACAGCCCGGACTTGCACGCTGCTTTGGATTATACATCCCGAACTTGTGCACTGTTCTGGGTTTTCCCTGGCTCGGCTCCCTTGCCAGCCACTTGGACACCTTCCATACTTCATGGAAACATTTTCTGGTGGCTCCCTAAACCACCTAAGAGCACCTCGGCTCCATCAGGGAATCTTCCTTTCAATCCCACGTCTGGGTAGTTTCCTCAGGCACTAGCCAAGTACCTGAGAGAAAGCAAAAGGTGTCTCAGAGCAAATCTGAAGAGGTGAATTTGGTTGCTACTGATGGGGGGTCTCCCACCTCTCGCTCCCACAATTCATACCGGCCATTTCTCTGGACAGTAAACAGCTCATCCTGTAAAGCTTTGCAATGTAGATTCTTGCTAAAGGTATTTCACATTCCATCTACTTGTCTTACTTTCCATTTGTGCTGGACTTGAACATACTTTTAAGTGGCATTGTCCATTACTCTAGACCCCCCCCCCACCACTGAGTTAAGTAGTCCAATCCCAAATTTCATTCTCTCTGTGTGCTGGACTTGAACATACTTGAATTAAGTGGCATTGTCAATTACTTTAGACCCACCACAGATTAAGCAGTCCAATCCCCACTTTCCAACTGTACTTGGCTGTCTTTTCCTGACCCCACAGTAACAGTCCCTTTTGTTTCCTTCTGTTCAGGTGAAAACACTTGGCCCTTTTTCAGAGCAAACTCACCCTTTGGTTGCAGGTGCCCCACAGGCATTTCCTCCACAAGGAATCTTCTTCTCAGAGCTTCTGGTGCCTCAGCACAACTTGAACAGGCAGCTTCTTTCCCTTAGCTGGATCGAAGGGGTTTGCCCCTGGAACACAGGCAAAAACCTCACCCCCATCCCCTCAGGGATGGGGCTAATGAACCACTGAAAGCTGTCTCCACCACTTCAATTACCAGTTCCTGTGTTCCTCTTCAGGTGGAAACACACACCTTACCAAAAGTAGCTCTTAAACAGAGCTTAAAGGTCTGAGAGCCTGCACACACACTGCTGCACTACAGTCTCTCACTCAGACTGCACACAGACTGGCTTCAAATTCCCCAGCGTTCTACTCTAACCTCCAACTGCAACATTCCAGTGTGGCTTATGCAGCTGCGAAAGTTCTAAGATGATATCATCCCTCAGTCTCAGCTGAGACTGAGAACAGAGTGAGACAGTGTGAAATCCATTTAACTGGAGTTTCACAAGCTGCCTTCCCTGCCTACCACTTGGTCTTACTGGGATTCTAGTAACCCCGGGTAACACGGGGGTTACACTCACCCTGGGCTAGGAAAATGACTGTCCGCAGTCATTAGTTTCCCGTCCTAGGCCATCCTACCTTTTGTGCCACCTACGGAGAGGGGTGATCAGGCCCCCTCCTACCATGTGCTAGACACAGGCAGGCAACACTAAGGGCCCAGAGGCCATCGGCTGACGCATCAGCCTCTACTCTACCCGCTGACTATGGGTACCCCAGTGGCTCTGGAAGAACTGTCCAGAGCATAGCCCTAATAGATTAGCACTGCAGTCCCTATGGCCGTTCAGGACCACAGTCTGTCTACCCCCCCAGCCCTCTAGGGAAAATCTGTGTGCCTCTAACTCATATTCCAAAACAAAACAAACAGGGGTCCTCCCTGACCCTGGACACCATGCAACCACACACCAGGAGCTAATAACATACTCTATGCATTACTCCCACATTCCCCCACAACCATACCTGTGGAAGGAAAAAGTTACACACAGTAACAACAACAACAACAATAGTACTTTAAACACTATACACTAAAGTACTAGTGAGGAACTCCAATGAGTCCCTTTTCCTCTTCTTGTCTTCTCTTCTATCTTCTTCATGAACACCTGCAAGAAAAAGAAAGACAACACACACTCCTAATCTGCATACACAGTCTATCTAAACCCCTACCATCAAAACACTGGAGAATCCCAAAAATATTTTTTTTAGAAAAGTAGAAAAACAGTATAAACAGTAGAAAACAATGACATTATTTACAATACACCATTTGGGATGGAGTGCCCTAAAAGTCCCATCTAGTGACCACAGTGCCAGATGGCAAGTCCATTAAAGAGTCTCTTCTGGGCCGGAGCCTGGTGAATCACAGTTCTAGCAGGCCAAAGTCCCAAAGGGGAGAGTCTTTGAGGACAGTTCAAACATCTGGAGTCTGCTAGTGTAGGGTGCTTCAAACAACTTGAAGTCTTGCTGTATTTTGACAAGTGCAGTTAGCCTCAGCCTTTAAACTGCCCCTGAGAACAAAGGGTTAATCTTTCTATGCAGAGCTCTGCATAGAAAGGTTAACCCTTTGTTCTCCAGGGCAGTTTAAAGGCTCGGGCTAACTGCACTTGTCAGAATACAGCAAGACTCCAATAGAAGAAACATAATCACTAAGGTGAGTAATTTTTTTGTACTGCAATGTCATAAGAATAGAAAAGTCTGGAATTACCAGTCCCTTGTAGAACGACAACGGCACCAACCTGGTCCTGAGCCGAAGACTCTCCCTGGCAGCATTCTTCTGATACAGCTGGGCGGACATCTTCTGGGAACGACAGGAGGGCACATTTGGAAACTGCTCAGCTGATGTCATCTCTGGATATGGAACCTTGGAACAGGAACAAAAAGGGAAACAGCTGGTCTGAAGTCATCCGATTACCAGGCGATGAATCAGGATACAGCTGGGATGGTGTCCTCTCTGGATCTGAAGTCATCTGATGGGTTATTCGATGGATTCTGGAAAGTTGGTACACTGTAGAACTGATGAATGTGGGGCACCTGAGTCCTGGATGTCCATTCTGGCGGAACAACAAAGGCACTGCAATGGCTGGAGTGGCAGCACTGGCTACCACTGCTGTGCTTTTCATTTGGTAGGCATGGGCACATTCGCAGGGAGGTCTTTGCTTTGTGGCAGTAGCACAATGGGTCAGATGCTTGAATTATTACCGCGTCTGTGCGCACATAATTCACAATGTGAAAGGTTTCACGTCCCTCCCCATCCACAATTCGAACAGTGTCCATTAACAGTGTCCTGCCTCTTTTCCACTGGCTGTATTTTTTGTGAAACATTCTGTTCCTGACATGCTTGTTTGCACCAGGATGCACACATTTCATTGCTTCTGCCCAAATCCAGGACTTCCTGTTTTGTTCAATCTCCTCCCAGACTCTCCGAGGAAAGGTTGGAAAGGACATCCCATAGATTTCATTCGCCTTCCTACGAACCAGTCTCTCCTCCTTACTAGTTTTTTTCAACCTGAGACCTCTGGCCTGGCTTGGGGGCGGCCAGTCCTGGTTCTGCAAGCTACGCATTCTCAATGAGACAACAAATGGATCCCAAGCTGCTTCTTGCACAGCCAGGGCAGTGGCATCACCACTCTCTTCCATGCATTCCTCTGAGGCAAGAGCTTGAGGCTGTGTACCAGTTCCTTTTTCACAAGGCCACATAGGTCCCCCCCATCTTCTTCCTCACTGAGAATCTGTGCCCAGGAGTGAGCAGTCGTCCTCACTCCTGAGACTATCCACTCTTCGCTGGGGCACAGAGGTCAAAACCTCCCATTCAAA
This sequence comes from Neoceratodus forsteri, assembly GCA_016271365.2. Lineage (NCBI taxonomy): Eukaryota > Metazoa > Chordata > Ceratodontiformes > Ceratodontidae > Neoceratodus > Neoceratodus forsteri. The sequence continues at coordinate 335,507,277 of CM028129.1, read as the reverse complement.
GGCCTCCCTCATCTCGTCTTCTCCTATGAGACTTGGGCTAGGCCCTGCTCTCCCCAGGTCTACTGATGCTCTTCCTGAGATGTTTCTCTGCGATTCAGAATCCGAAACATCAGCACATTGTTCTGTCTGTAAATCTGCACCCTCTAGCTTTGTGCCACACTCCCCTGAGGGGCCTTCCTGGTGCTGTGTGCTGCCGGCTACAGATTCTTGAACTTTTGTCCATGTGGGAGCCAAATGAATCTTGGGCGCTTTAAATAAACCATATTTCTCTAGGCACCCAGAACAGTGAGGTTCCATGAAGACATCCCTTCCAGTATTTAAGCACATCAAACATACTTGCACTGGATATCCAGGAATCGCCACATGAGGAGGCAGTCGTCCTCTGTAGTAACATCTCTCAATGTCCCTTAACTTGTTAACTTGTACTGCTACCACAGCCCGGGCATGATCTGGGTGGCAGGCTGGTCCTGAGGCCATGACTACAGAGAAGACAACAACGCTCACTGTTATTTCAAGTCCCACATCACTGAAAACTTTCTCTCTCTTTCAAAATGACACCTCTGCTGCTGTGTTTACATTACTACCCCACCCTGTAATGGCGGCGGCAGCACTCCTACGTATCAACATTCTGAAACTGGGTCAAGCCACTGCGCATCCAATTTACACACTCTACTGATAACTTTGCTCAAACTACACAAACTTGCACTGTTCTTTTTCCTAGCACATTTATATAATTTACCACGGACTTTTCACTTGCTGAAGACATTGGTCTAGCTCACAGTCCCTTAAAGCCTCAGTATTTCAAGCACAGGATTGCCTGTAACTCTTGCTGCATATCTTGATACAACTCACAGTCTCTCTCATGGCTTTGAAACTTTTACTGACGCTGAACCTATAATTATGCTCACAGTCGATGCCTTAAAAGGCTTGCTTTTGCTGGGAAAACTTAACACAGTCCTTGTTTGCAAAGCGACTACACTGCTACACACAGATTCAGCTGGCTTTTGGCAAAATCACTTAGTTTGAGCAATTATTTTTGTTGGTACTCACTGTTATCAGTAGCTGTTTGCTGCGATGGAAAACAGCCTGCAACCAGTCTTGGAGGCCTCTGAAAAGAAGCGGGTTGGCAGTCTTGCTGATTGTCCCCTCTGAACACCACACTCACAGTCCAGTCGATCGAGATGCGGGTTGAGCCCAAATTTAAACAGAAAAAATCAGTTTTTTACACTTTTTACAGCGCTTTCAGTCACCGCGATACTCCTTCTGTAAGCCAGTATGCACACTCCACTCACACTCCCTCTCGAATGCTGGGCAGTCACTCTAGAGCTGGCTTGGGGGTGGGACTGATTGCAGTCTCACCAATCACTTGACGCCATGCAAATGAGCCTCTTTCCTCTCGAGTGCTCTTCTCCTCACGGCGATCATCGAGCAGGCAAATTTAAACTGCAAAACCACTCTTTTTTTTTTTCTCGACTGACTCCACGGCGGGAGCCCATTTCAACCATTTTTCATGGCCATTAACACAACAAGTCTCTCAGTTCACAAGAAAGTATTTCTAATGTCCAGGGCACAATTTTCCTTTTGCTACCCCTAGTTTTCCACACCTTTCTTTGTCACAACAGTTTTAAAAGCTGGCAAAATGCTGTAATTTTGATGCAGGACAAGGGCATACACTCTCAGGGCTTTACTGCTCCTTGGTAAACAGTTGGCATTTTAACAGCAGCTCATGGACAACAGCACACAGTGGCACATTAGTTAACCTTGCTTCAGATTTTTGGGCTACCCACTGTCAGATAGCCAAAATGCTAGCCCTTTGCCCAAGCACCTTTCTTGCATTCCTCCCTAAGTTCCAAATCCAAATCCTCAGCGGTGCCTCCATTTTTGTAACCCCTTCCTGGTATGCCATTTGTATCTGACAGCAATACCAGGTGGGCTGGGTTCGGGGAGGAGTAGGTCACTCGGCACAAAGGCTAGGTTTGGCTACTCTGCACAGGGACACCCAAGTAACTCCGAACACAGGAAGCAATAACTGTAATGTCCAATACCAGAAGTGGGATTCTAAAGTGTGGCTTTTTATTCACATCCAAACAGAATAAACAAAGCATAGATGGACCCCCACAGGGCTACACTCCTGGTAATGCAGATTAAAAGAGACCAGAACACTTCCTCGACACTTTAACCCTCAGGCTCTGAACCCACTGTGCACACAGCCCGAACTTGCGCGCTGCTTGGATTACACAGCCCGAACTTGTACACTGTTCTGGGTTTTCCCTGGCTCGGCTCCCTTGCCAGCCACTTGGACACCTTCCATACTTCATGAAAATATTTTCTGGTGACTACCTAAACCACCTAAGAGCACCTCGGCTCCATCAGGGAATCTTCCTTTCAATCCCACATCTGGGTACTTTCCTCAGGCACTGGCCAAGTACCTGAGAGAAAGCAAAAGGTGTCTCAGAGCAAATCCGTAGAGGTGAATTTGGTTATTACTGATGGGGGGTCTCCCACCTCTCGCTCCCACAATTCATACCCGGCCATTTCTCTGGACAGTAAACAGCTCATCCTGTAAAGCTTTGCAATGTAGATTCTTGCTAAATGTATTTCACATCCCATCTACTTGTCTTGCTTCCTATTTGTGCTGGACTTGAACATACTTTTAAGTGGCATTGTCCATTACTCTAGATCCCCCACTGAGTTAAGCAGTCCAATCCCCAATTTCCTTCACTCTTTGTGCTGGACTTGAACATACTTGAATTAAGTGGCATTGTCCATTACTCTAAACCCCCCACAGATTAAGCAGTCCAATCCCCACTTTCCAACTGTACTTGGCTGTCTTTTCCTAACTCAACAGTAACAGTCTCTTTAGTTTCCTTCTGTTCATGTGAAAACACTTGGCCCTTTTTTAGAGCGAACTCACCCTTTGGTTGCAGGTGCCCCACAGGCGCTTCCTCCACAAGGAATCTTCTTCTCAGAGCTTCTGGTGCCTCAGCACAACTTGAACAGGCAGCTTCTTTCCTTTCCCTTAGCTAGACCCAGGGGATTTGCCCCTGGAACACAGGCAAAAACCTCCCCCCATCCCCTCAGGGATGGGGCTATTGAACCATTGAAAGTGGTCTCCACCACTTCAATTACCAGTTCCTGTGTTCCTCTTCAGGTGGAAAAACACACACCTTACCAAAAGTAGCTCTTAAACAGAGCTTAAAGCTCTGAGAGCCTGCACACACTCTGCTGCACTACAGTCTCTCACTCAGACTGCACACAGACTGGCTTCAAATTCCCCAACATTCTACTCTAACCTCCAGCTGCAACATTCCAGTGTGGCTTATGCAGCTGCGAAAGTTCTAAGGCCCTGTTCACACTACAGACAATTTTTAAAACATTTTTTGATCCATTTTTAAAATCGTTTCAGCACTTACCGTGCTTAAGTGTCCGCACTACTGAAAGCATGTTCAGAAATGGTTTATGATCCGTCTTTAGTGCATTCGCACTGTCTGGGTGAACATGCCATCTCTGCTTTTGTCCAGCACTGTTTTATGAGGAACTGCTTACCATCATGCATTGTGGCAGACAACTTGCGAGACAGACCTAAACGATTCAGGAGCTGTTCCCACCACAGGTAAACATGCATTGATTAGAAAAACGGTTTTCCAATCATGTTCAAGCCTACGTCCCACCAGGGCTTAAGCACGGTTCTTTAAACCGTGTCTGGATCCGTGTACAGTGCAAGCGCGATCTGTGCTATAGGGATCTTGAAACGAATTAAGGCACTTGAACTGTTTCAAGAGCCCCAGTGCGAACAAGGCCTCTGATGGTGTCATCCCTCAGTGTCAACTGAGACTGAGAACAGAGTGAGATAGTGTGAAATCCATTTAACTGGAGTTTCACAAGCTGCCTTCCCTGCCTACCATTAAGTCTTACTGGGATTCTAGTAACCCCAGGTAACGGGGGGTTACACTAAGGTGAGTAATTTTTTCTTTTCTGCGTTTGGGACTCCACACCTCCCTCCTTCCCCCCAAACTACTATCTTTTTCCAACTACACCAACCTCAATCCTGCTACTTTCCTGCGTGATCTCAAGCAGGTTGACTGGTCCCCTGTCTACATCACCAATGAAATTGACCACGCGACTCAGTCTTTCAATGTCACTGTTCTCTCTCTCTCCAAAACCTACATACTCTGGTCACCATGCGAAGGGTTAAAGGAAAGGTCACTAAATGGCTCAAGCACCCCTACTCCAGCTACTGAAACTTAGGGATAAACTCTGGCCAGTCTGGAAGTCCTCTTCCCTTCAAGCTGACTTCGATGCCTAGAGGTCAGTGCGCAACACTTGCAAAAAGGAGATTCAATTTGCTGAGAATATGTACTACCGGGAACCTGCTCAGTGCCTCTGCCTCTAACCCAAAACACTACTGGTCTCAAATTAAGGACATTCTTGGGAATAATAAGACTCTGACTCCAAATGATATGCTTGTAAATGGTATCCACTGTAATAATTCTCACACCATAGCTAGTGCCTTCAATGCCCTCTTTTCCGCTCCCCCCCATGCCTACCCCCCCTCTCCCCCTGTTATTCCCTTTGCCCTTCCCCCCTCTTCTATGTCTGCTCCCACCACTCTGGTGCTGGCCCCTGTTACACGCCAGGAAGTCTTTAAATTACTTAGGATTATTCCTGCTCATGGCAGTGCAGACCCTGATGGTATTGATCCAAGGATCCTTAGACAGTTCCCCTCTTGTCTCACTGAACTGGTTACCAGGCTTTTCAATCTCTCAATCAGCACAGCCTCTGTCCCTTCGGCCTGGAAAACTGCCAGAACTATACCCGGTGTTTAAGAAAGGAGATGCCAAAATCCTGTCTAACTATTGCTCCATTTCACTTTTGCCTACACTCAGTAAGCTGCTGGAAAAAGTAGTGCATCGGCAAATCTCCCAGTACGTACTTCACTCCAACCTTCAATCCCCTTTACAACGTGGCTTTAGGGCTGGACACAGCAATACTACTGCTCTTGCCCACTTCACCAGTGACATAAAATGCAATATGGACAAAGGCTTACTCACAGGGGCTGTCTTCATCGATCTCTCCAAAGCATTCAACATGGTACATCACCCCCTATAGCCGGACAAATTGCATTCCCTTGGTGCTTCTCACGCCACCCTATCATGGTTCGCTAACTATCCTGAAAATTGCTCTCAGTCTCTTTCTGTAAGGTTCTCTCTGCACTTGCCCCTACCACCTCAGGATTCCCTCAGGGTTCTATTCTTGGGCCCCTACTCTTTTCTCTGTTTATTAATGATATCCCCAACCCTTCCCCACTCTGTAACACCATCATATATGCGGATGACCTGGTACTTTACTCTGCCTCTAAGTCCATTACCAGCCTTAACCAACAATTAACTCCTGCCTTTCAGAGCCTCCAATCTTGGTTCTCCTCCAATTACCAAATCTTGAATGTATCTAAGACCCAGGCCATGCTTTTTGGCTCCTCTAGACGTGTATTGACTGAGGCTGCTAAGCTTCTTGTCCATGACTGCGGTGGGTCTCCAGTCTGTAACACACTGTCTTTTAAATACCTTGGTGTAATGCTTGACCCGGCTCTGGATTTTGTAGTACATGTCAACGAGGTCTGTCGCTCAGTCAACTCTAAGATTGGTGTGGCCTACAGAGTGCGCCACTCCGTTACTCTGGCTGCCAGGATTGCTTTTGCGAGAAGTGTGCTATTCCCGCAGCTGTTTTATGCGCTCCATGTTTTCTGTCATGCCAGTAATGTGGTTCTACATAAATGGGACATTACGTATAACAACATGTGCAGATTCGCTTTATCGGCTCCTCGCCTGACCCACCACTGCTGACTTTACTCTGCCTTAAATTGGTTGCCGCCCAATTCCCTTAGATCATACGTACTTGGTTGCTTTGTGGACTCTTTAACCAGAACGCCTTGCCCTGTGGCACTGGGTGCCATGCTTACCCCTGTCTCTCACTCTTGTGCCCTTAGGTGCTCCACCTTCCCCTTGCTTGCTGTTCAGCCCTGCTTCACTAAAATGGGTGAGCAGGCTTTCCCATATTTTGCCTCACGTTTCTGGAACTCCCTTTCCCCTAATGTGAAGGACTCCTCATCTCACCTTGCTTTCAAGCATGCTCTTTTTTCCTACCTTAATGCCCCTGGCTACTGTGACTGCATTTAGGGCATTGTGGGGCCTGCTACTGTCCTCTAGTTGCTCTCTTGCTCATTCCTGTATTTGTACTGTGCATATGTGCCTACTTGTCTCCTGTTATCACTACTTAGGACCAGTGACTTGTTATATGAATAATTTCTGCAACAATTGTATTGACTTTGCTGACTGAAGTATTCTTGTTGTTGTTCTTATGCTGCTTATGCCATTTGAGTTGTTTGTCCTGATAGTATTCTTTGCCTTTGTTACCTCATTGTTGTCCTTGCTGCATTACTGTAACTATACTGTCCCGGGACATGCCTGAAAATAGGCAGGTTTCATTGCCTAGCGCACTTACCCCGTCAACAAACACTAATAAATATAAATAAATAAATAAATCATCAAAGCTACAGAAATTCAGAATACACATAGGGAGCCAGAAGAACTGTGGGTCACCCTGGAAACAGGAACTGGGACAGTCATACAAACTGGGGTTGTCTACAGGCCTACAGACCAGGGAAAGGACATAGACACATTATTGTTAGAAGATATACAGAGCATGACAGCTAAAGGGGAGGTTCTGATAATGGGAGACTTTAATATGTTAGATACAGATTGGTTAATACAAGCAGGAACATCCACCAGAACTAGACACATAGTGGATTCCCTGCTGGGGGAGGGCCTCAAACAACTGGTACAACAACCCACAAAAGACAGGGCTATCCTAGCTCTAGTAATGACTAGCGGGGAAAGGATCACAGAACTCCAGGTAGAAGATCACCTGGGGACCAGTGACCATCACATGGTATAGTTCAGTTTGGCCACTAGAACTATATCATCCCATTCCAAGGCAAAACTATGGGACTTCAGAGGAGCTGACTTTGATAAGATGGCCAACAGAGTTAAGCTAGCCCTGGCAAGAAGAAATACAGGTGAGGGAGTACAAGCAAAGTAGGCAAGCATTAAGGATGCAATACTTGAAGCAACATCCCATTATGTTAGAGAGAAAAGCAAGAGCAAAAGAAAGAGGAAACCACTTTGGTTCTCAAAAACAGTAGCAGAAAAGGTCACAGCCAAAAGACTGGCCTTCAGGAAATAAAAGGGAACGCAGTGGGACAAACATAGGGAGGCATACTGAACTTTCCTAAGGGAAGCAGGGAAGGTAGTAAGGCAGGCAGAGGCCTAAACCAAGGAAACACTAATACGACCAGTAAAATAAGGGGTCAAGACTTTCTACAGATACATTAGTGAAAGGAGAAAGTCCAGAGGGGGTATTGCTAGATCAAAGGGGATAAGGGAGAGTGTGTGGAGGAGGACCAAGGAAAAGCATCTATCCTAAGTAGATACTTCTGCTCATATTTACTGAGGAGAAGGTAGAGCAGGGCCCATAGCTCAGCACCATAGACACGGTGTGGGGGGGGGGGAGGTTAGCACAAGTCCCTTCACAAAAGAAAGGGTCCTACAAGAGCTCACTAAGCTCAGGGTGGACAAGGCAATGGGACCGGATGGCATACATCCCAGGGTACTAAAGGAGCTAAGGGTGGAACTAGCAGAGCCATTATCAGAACTGTTTAGTGAGTCTCTGACTGCAGGAGAGGTCTCAGAAGACTGGAGATGGGCTCATGTGATCTCGCTCCACAAGAGTGGTAGCAGGGAGGAGGCAGGGAACTACAGACCAGTCAGTCTTACCTCAGTAGTGGGCAAGATTATGGAGGCACTCCTTAAGGAAAGGATAGTGCAACACCTGGAATCCATAGGAGCACAGTGTCCAAGACAGCATGGGTTTACAACAGGAATTTCTTGTCAAACTAATCTTATAGATTTCTTTGTCTGGGTAACCAGAGTGGTGGACCAAGGGGGTGCTGTTGATTTTCGCCTACCTTGACTTCAGCAAAGCTTTTGATACTGTTCCACATAGAAGATTGATTAATAAGATGGGTAGGCTTGGGGAGGGTCAGAAGTTGGTCAACTGGGTGGCAAACTGGTTGGCGGGCAGAAAATAGAGAGTGATGGTAAATGGTATATAGTCAGAAGAGATGCAAGTCACAAGTGGGGTACCTCAAGGATCAGTCCTGGGGCCAGTTCTCTTCAATATCTTCATCAGTGACATTGCAGATGGACTGGAGGGTAAGGTTTGTCTGTTTGCAGATGACACCAAGATCTGCAACAGAGTAGATGATCCAGATGGGATGGGCAGAATGAGAAGGGATGTGGAGAAATTGGCAAAATGGTCGGAAGGGTGGCAACTGGGGTTTAACATAAAGAAGTGCAAGATCATGTACATAGGGAAGAGAAACCCTGAAGACACCTGTAGGTTGGGAGGGGAGTTGCTGGCAATCACAAGGGAAGAAAGAGACTTGGGCATCATTATCACAGATGACCTAAAATCATCCAAGCAGACCCCTAAAGCAGTAGGTAAGGCTACGGGGATGTTGGGGTGTATTAGTAGGGGTATCGCAAGTTGTAAGAGGGAGGTAATAATCCCGCTTTACAAGACACTGGTTAGGCCCCATCTGGAGTACTGCCTGCAGTACTGGAGGCTGCACCTTCACAAGGACATTGAAAAAATGGAGGCATTCCAGAGAAGGGCAACCAAAATGGTGCAGGGACTGCATCAGAAAACATATGAGGACAGATTAACGGAGCTCAATATATATATACCCTAGAGCAAAGGAAGGAGAGAAGTGATATGATCAAAACATTCAAATACCTTAAGGGCATTAAGAAGGTGAAAGAGTCTAACGTGTTTAGATATAAAAATAGCAGGAAAAGAGAACACAACATGAGATTAGAGGGAGGCTGATTAAGGGGTTATGTGAGGAAGTTTTTTTTCACAGAAAGTGGGGTGGGTGCATGGAACAGCCTACCTCAGCAAGTGGTGGATATGAATACAGTGCAGGGCTTCAAACAGGTAAGGGATAGGCATAAGGGAGACTCCATGATTCGGGGAGTTGATACCCATCTCCAGCCAGGGGTGATGGTCAGATGTCTCCCAGGTACATCAGCATGGAGAGACACTGACCGCATTGCTAAAATTGTTCACAAAGCAGGAGAAAACATTGATGTCCTAGTACACATAGGGACTAATGATCTCGCCAGCCGGTCAGTTGTGGAGACCAAGGAACACCTGACTAGGCTGGGTGACAAACTATCATCTATTTCGTCCGGCATCTCCTTCTCTGAGATCCTGCCAGTCTGGGAGAGGGGAGCAGATGGACGGAAGGTCAGAGAAGGGGAAATAGGGGAGCTAAACACGTGGCTCAAGGGCTGGTGCCAGGAAAAAGGACACAGATTTGTAGGGAACTGGCAACAGTTCTGGGAGCGAAAGTTCTTTAAATTTGATGGACTGCATCTGACTAAAGAGGAGTCAGTGCATTGGGGCAGAAGTTTGACGCCTTGCAGAATATTTAAACTAGCAATGGGAGAGGGTGCAGCACCCACACGTCGAATGGGAAGACACCCTCCCCTCAGCTAGTGGTCAAACAGGAATTCAGCATGTTTGCCTGCTCATTTGCATCACCAGGTAAGAAAAAGGTTTGTCTCCCACAGACGCACAGGGTAAGGCCAAACTTCACCCAACAACTAACACACCAAAATCTGGCCAATGGAAAATCATGTACACAAATGCTCACAGCCTGGGAAATAAGATCCCAGACCTGCAGGCAATAATGTCAGAGGCTAAACTGGACATAGTAGCATTAGTGAGACGTGGTTTACCAGTAACCACACTTGGGAGACTTCAGTACCTGGCTATGTATTGTTCAGAAGAGACCGAGGTGCAAAAGGGGAGGAGGGCCCTGTATGTTAATGAAAATATCAAAGCTACAGAAATTCAGAATACACATAAGGAGCCAGAAGAACTGTGGGTCACCCTGAAACAGGAAATGGGACAACCATAAGAACTGGGGTTGTCTACAGGCCCCAGACCAGAGGGAAGACATAGACACATTACTGTTAGAAGATATACAAAACATGACAGCTAAAGGAGGTTCTGATAATGGGAGACTTCAACATGCCGGATACAGATTGGTCAATACCAGCAGGAACATCTGCCAGAACTAGACTCATAGTGGATTCCCTGCAGGGGGAGGGCCTCAAACAACTGGTACAGCAACCCACAAGAGACAGGGCTATCCTAGATCTAGTACTGACTAACAAAGAAGGGATCACAGATCTCCAGGTAGAAGGTCACCTGGGAGCCAGTGACCATCACATGGTATGGTTCAATTTGGCTACTACATCTAAATCATCCCATTCCAAGGCAAAATATGGGACTTCAGAGGAGCTGACTTTGATAAGATGGCCAACAGAGTTAAGCTAGCCCTGGCAAAAAGAAACACAGGTGAGGGGTCACAGGCAAAGTGGGCAAGCATTAAGGAAGCAATACTTGAAGCAACATCCCATTGTGTTAGACAGAAAAGGAAGTGCAAAAGAAGAAGGAAACCACTTTGGTTCTCAAATACAGTAGCAGAAAAGGTCAGAGCCAAAAGGCTGGCCTTCAGGAAATATAAAGGAACACAGCGGGATGAAGATAGGGAGGCATACCAAACTGCCCTAAGGGAAGCAGATAAGGCAGTAAGGCAGGCAAAGTCCCAAACTGAGGAAACACTAGCACGAACAGTAAAAGAGGTGACAAGATTTTCTATAGATACATTAGTGAAAGGAGAAAGTCCAGAGGGGTATTGCTAAGCTTAATGGAGAAAAGGGAGCATGTGAGGAGGAGGGACCCTGTAAAGGCATCTATCCTAAATAGATACTTTGCTTAGTATTTACTGAAGAGAAGGTAGGGCAGGGCCCACAGCTCAGCATCATGGACACAGTGGGGAGGGAGGTGAGCACTACTCCTTCACAAAAGAAAGGGTCCTACAAGAGCTTGCTAAGCTCAGGGTGGATAAGGCAATGGGACCTGATGGCATACATCCCAGGGTACTTAAGGAGCTAAAGGAGGAACTAGCAGAGCCATTAGCAGAATTGTTTAGTGAGTCTCTGAGCACAGGAGAGGTCCCAGAAGACTGGAGAAGGGCTTATGTGATCCCGCTCCACAAGAGTGGTAGCAGGGAGGAGGCGGGAACTACAGACTGGTCAGTCTTACCTCAGTAGTGGGCAAGATTATGGAGGCACTCCTTAAGGAAAGGATAGTACAACACCTGGAATCCATAGGGGCACAGGATCCAAGACAGCATGGGTTTACAAAGGAAGGTCCTGTCAAACTAATCTCATAGATTTCTTTGACTGGTAACCAGAGTGGTGGACCAAGGGGAGCAGTTGATGTCCCACCTTGACTTCAGCAAAGCTTTTGACACTGTTCCACATAGAAGATTGATAAATAAGCTGGTAGGCTCGGGTGGGTCAAGTTGGTCAACTGGGTGGAAAACTGGTTGTGGGCAGAAAACAGAGAGTGGTGGTAAATGGTATACAGTCAGAAGAGATGCACGCCACAAGTGGGGTACCTCAGGATCATTCCTGGGCTAAACTTTTCAACATCTTCATTAGTGACATTGCAGATGGACTAGAGGGTAAGGTTTGTCTGTTTGCAGATGACACCAAGATCTGCAACAGAGTAGATGATCCAGATGGGGTGGGCAGAATGAGAAGAGATCTGGATAAACTAGCAGAATGGTCAGAAGAGTGGCAACTGGGATTTAATGCAAAGAAGTGCAAAATCATGCACATAGGGAAGAGAAACCCTGAAGCCACCTATAGGCTGGGAGGAGAGTTGCTAGCAGTCACAAAGGAAGAGAGAGACTTGGGCATCATCATCATCACTGATGACCTAAAATCATCCAAGCAGACCTCTAAAGCAGTAGGTAAGGCTAGGGGGGTGTTAGGGTGTATTAGTAGGGGTATCACAAGTTGTAAGAGGGAGGTATTAATCCCTCTGTACAAGACACTAGTTAGGCCCCATCTGAGTACTGCGTGCAATATTGAGCCACACCTTCACAAGGACATTAACCAGATTGAGGCAGTCCAGAGAAGGGCAACAAAATGGTGCAGGGACTGCATCAGAAGACATTTGAGGACAGATTACAGAGCTCAATATGTATACCCTTGAGCAAAGGAGGAGAGAGGTGATATGATCGAGGCATTCAAACACCTTAAGGGCATAAACAAGGTGAAAGAGTCTAATATGTTTAAATATAAGAAAATAGCAGGACAAGGGACACAGCATGCGATTAGAGGAGGCCGATTAAGGGGAATGTGAAATTCTTTTCACAGAAAGGGTGGTGGATGCATGGAATGGCTTACCACAAGAAGTGGTGGCTATGAATACAGTGCAGGGCTTCAAAGAGGCATGGGATAGGCATAAGGGAGCAATACAAATGACTGTGAATAGATAGGCCACTGACAGAGCAAAGGCCGATGGCACATTTATAAGGTAGAAAAAGAAATGGGCAGACTGGATGGGTCTTGTGGTCCTTATCTGCCGTCAACTTCTATGTTTCTATGTTTCAATACAGATGAATATGAATAGATAGGCCATTGACCGAGTAAAGGCCTATGGCACGTTCATAAGGTAGAAAAAGAAATGGGCAGACTGTATGGGCCTTGCAGTCGTTATCTGCCGTCAACTTCTATGTTCTGTGTTTCTATCATCCCTCCTAAAACCAGGATATTCTGGCAAATTTGTACTCAATTGCCAACTGTGCATATTTAAAATAAAAGTTGGGCATTGCAGAAACTGGGCTGAAAAGTTTAATATATCTGTGTCTCAATGGGAAACAGATAAAAGAAACGCGCCTTACAAGTCCTTCTCCATGTACATAACAGGATTATTCTTTCAAAATATAGCTATGCCCTTAAATAGAACAGGCAACATATCTACGGTCCTTTTAATATTTAAGGAAAAAAAACCCTGTATGCAGTTAAAGAGAGTTCATGCAAGTGCTTTGTACCCCAGTCCTGCTTCATCCATTAATAAAATAATGACTTACTGAACCTACAGTCTCCAGCTTTCATGTGTTCTGGTCTTCCTCTGAATCTGAATCAGAACCCCTCACCATGCAGTCCGACTCAGTTTTTGCCAGTAATTTGCTGGCATTTGTGGGATCTGAAAATAGATATGTTTTGGTCCTGTACACAACTTTTAGGTTCGCTGGCATCAGAAGTACATGATGTACCCCTAATTGACAAAGCCTTGAGTGAACTCCATCGAAGGCTTTATGACACTGGTGGGTGGTATAACTCAGGTCCGGAAAGATGTGAACCGGTGCTCCTCACCACTTGCAAGATGCTATCTCTCTCCTGAGTCATCCCCAGAACTGCTATAATCGCCCATGCTGATGGCTGAGTTACACTGAAGTGAAGACGGTCCCCTCTCACATTAACATGGTAGGATCTTTGCACATTAAATGGGAAGGATAGCTCAGAATGTTCCTGTAGCCAATTTTCAAGAAAGCGATCCAAAGCTTCCCTCCTTTCTCCTCTGGTTTGCCCAAAATGCGCAGATGGGACGTGTGTGCCCTATTTTCCAAATTCTCAAGCCGACGCCAGAGGATCAGATTTTCCTTTATCAGGCCCATCGATGTTGCTAAGGCTTTTTTGGTAGTTGAAGTGGCTCATTTAACTTCTTCTTCCACCTTATTAAGTCCCATTTCCACCACCACCATTCTGGTAGTGAAATCATCCATTTTTCTATCGCTTGCTTGTATTGCCATTAACAATGCGGCATTTGAGGGCTGACTCAGGGCATTCTCAGGCGGTTCCCTGGCTTTATCTGGGCCTTGCCTCGTGTCTCTCTGCTTCGCACCATCTCTGCCCATGTTCTTTTTTGTGCGACCCATTTCCCCGATCGCTGGACTTTTGTTGCCCTGTTTGGTATCAATCTGTTCAGTAAGCAATAATGTCTTGTAGTTCGGTAGTTTTATTCAGTTTAGAGGGTTTCCAGCAGTAAAACATTCAATAATTGGAAGTGTAGCTCTCGGAGCTATTAAAAGAGATTGTCTTCAACTCAGCTGCTAGCCATGCCCCTAGGAGGAGGATGTTTCATTGTCATCAAAGAAACATTTGTAATGAAAACTATGAACAAAACTTTATGTTTCCAATTTGTTTGTGTGTGTGGGGAGAGTGTGATGATCAGGAAACAACATTTAATTAATGTGTTTTGTTTTTTATTTGAGGTAGTTTTATTGTTCAAACCCCAGGAAACCCTCACTTATGCTTAACAACTGCAATCATTCCCCTGGAATGAGCCGCCCCTGAGCTTCAGCATTTCATGCCATAAAATATGTCTCACAAAAGTATAGTGAGAGGTATAGTCATGTGAGAGTTGAGGAGAGGAGAGGAGAGGAGCCGAACTCACTAAAAATACTCACTAAAAATACCACCAACAGCTTAATCAGGTTCAAGGTCAGTTGGCATTCATCTGTATCCCCCTCCCCCGGGTCGTGCCTGAAAATAGGCAGGATTAGTCTAGTGCACTTACCCGGTCAACAAAAAACTAAATAAATAAAACTCTTGTTCCAGAGAACCATTGGACTCTATGTTATCCCTCCTCCTTCTCCTCATAGCACATTTTGATCTCCTCCTCCCAGGCACTGGGAAAGGAACCAGAGTCGGGGGAGGCATATTCATGAAATTTCTCCTAGCCTGGAATGCCTGCAGGAATTGTCATGCCTTCGTCATGTCCTCTACTGAGGGCATTTTATTTGTGACAGCTGGTGGCTCCTTCCCTTCTTCGGGAGGAGGACAGCGACATGTTTTCTTTTTGTTTTGTTTTTTTCTGGCAGGCACCCTCTCCGGTGTCTGCTCTAGGGCTTTTTTTATTTTTGCTGGATTCAGGGTTCCCTTATTCAGACACCCTGATTTCTGGATTGTCTTTCACAGCTTTTTATTTCTTATCCGTCCCCTTTGACAGGGACTGCTACTTATTTTGAGGGGCAGGGCCCTCTTCTGAGGCTTTAAATGATGTAGAGGCAGACTGAGAAGCCATAATGTCTTCTAACATTTTAGCCCTCTTCATTTGCATTTTAGGGCAAAACTTGTTATAAAGTTCACAATTGACACAATTGTGGTCTGGACCTAGGCACCTCAAACACAGCTCATGGCCAGGGACAGCACTAACCTACACCAAAAGGAAAAAAGTTACATCCTACTCAGAAATGATACCTCTTCCCTTTGCCAGTGGATCCAAATTGATGCACCTACTGTATCACAATATCTAAAGGAAGGGAAAGGGAACTGTTCAAAATCTGCCAATGATTATGTTTTGACTCTGTGGGTTCTTTAGACCCACATTTTTTACACCAGTGGGTCCAATTCGATACATGTTTTAAACCTCCCAGCTCTGTCACTTCTTGTGGCAGTCTGCCTCAGCCAGAAGCTGGAAACAATTTGTACATTGTTTAAAGGGACACTGTCAACCCTTTTAGCATCATACTATTTCAAATTGAAAACCCACAGTGCATGATTGCTTACCTTCTCTAAAATGCAGTGGTGTTGTTGGTGGTTTAATCTGCCTCCTTTCATAGTAGAACTGAAATGTATGGTAATTGTGTAATTATATCAACCTTGTTTTGTTTCAAATCCTTCATCTTCTTATATTGCTCACTTCTAACCCCAGGTATTCTTCAATATCATTAACTCTAGCAGTCAGCCTCCTGGATTGCACTGCCCCGGAGATGAACGGAACTTTATGCTAATAGTGGAACACCGATTGGCCTGTGCCACCATTCAAACCTGCCGCCCTGTCAACTGTAAGTGTTCTAAAACACTCAGATTTCTTTATCTGCCTGCCTAGTTGGTTGCCTTGGAGACTGCTCCTCAGTGTTTACTGAGAGAACTTAGATTTTGTCCAAAACCATAAGTATTGTTTTTATTTTACTTCATTTCTGCTGCCCATTTTAGCTTTTCGCTAGTTTTGCGGTTCCTCACCGGTTACTAGGAACCGGTGAGGAACCATCTTTGTGTGGTTCATTTTAGCGTTAAATCACTATTTCTTTAGTTTAACTTGTATTTGTTTATTTATTATTGGCCCAGTTTAATTTGGATATATTTTTCTGGGTTTTTCATGGTTTCCTCGGTGGAGGAACTGACTACAAGTTATTTTCGTAGTGAACTTGAGGTAAATCCACAGTTACTTCTCGATAAAAATTTTAAGTCCAGTTTTCTTAGCTTACCTTAGCAATGTCTGATAAACCTAAGAAACAAAACAGATCTGCTGGATTTAAAAATTGTGTTAAAATGTCAGGACATTTTTGCCTAAGCTGACAAGCATGGATTTTGTTTGTTTTGTCTTGGGGTGGAACATTTTGAGTCTGAGTGTGGAATATGTAAACGTCTTCCTGAGAAAACTATGGAAAAACATAAAAAAAGTTTAAGAGAGAACTTCCACAGGTTCGGTTTCGGATCCAAAGGATCTGACTGTTGATAAAAATATATCTAAAGATGTCTGTTCAAACGCCCCTGAAAAAGGCGAGACATCTGGACTAAAAAGACTGGGAGAACTGGTAAAGGATTCACCTCCTTTGAAAAAGTTAGATAAGAAAAAGAAAACTGGTTCCATGGCTAAAACAACAATGGGGCTCCCAGTGATTCCAGGCAATATGCCAACTGCTGACCAGGTCGCACAGGCCCTCCAAATTTTACAGGCCTTGCAGACTGGTCTGGCACCGGTTAACCAGCAACCAGTTAGTTATCCAGCATCCAAGACTATGTCCTCTACAGAGGCTATGGATCCTTCCCAGGATGATTTTGGGGAAGAATATGAGGAGGATTTCCCCTGAACATGGGTTTGAAACCCCCCCCCCGGGCAACTGAAGACTTCTCTTCACACTTTACTTTTGTGAGGCAGACGGTTGATGCTCTGGACCTCACTCCTTATGAACCTGAACAGGATGAGGAGGAGGTGCAATTTATGGATATGATGGCGTTAGCACCTATAAGAAAGGTGTTATTGCCTATTAACAAAGGTTTTAAAAAACAAGTCATTAAAATTCTCGACACCCCAAACACTATCTTGCCTGTGGACAAGAAAGCTGACAAGAAATATCAGCTTGAACCACTGGGGGAAGAATTTCTATTGTCGCACTCAGACCCTGAAGGGGTGGTACAAACAGCATCCTGTGATAAGGCTAAAGTACCCCTGGCTACACATCCACCGGGAAAAGATTCCAGAAAGTTGGATGGGATGGCCAAGAAAGGATATCTGGCAGCCTCTCTGGGTATTAGGGAGGCTAATTACATGGGCTATGCAGCCCAGTATCAAAAAACCCTGTGGAATTCAATCATGGCTGTTGCTGACAAGGCACCACCAAGCCTGCAAGCTGACCTTGTGGAAACAGCCAGGTGTGGCCTAGAAGCTACAAAATATCAATTCCAAACGGCTGTTGACACGAATGACAATGCAGCCAGATGGATGGCTTTGTCCATAGCCCTCAGAAGATTTGCCTGGCTCAGAGCAACCAACCTTACCCAAGACACTGAAAACACGGCCATGGACTTCCCTGTGGAGAGTAATGCCCTGTTTGGACCCAAAACAGAGGCGTATATGAAAAAAGTGGACAAATATAAGGCCACTTACAAAAGTAACTCTGCCAGGGAGAGGGCCTCCACTTTGTTTAGGCCCTATGGAAGGGAAGGTAGGGGTTACATACGGCCTTCTACCAGGCACAAACTACTCCTAGCTACCCACAGAGCTGGTACTACAGGGGTAGGGGTTGCAGAGGTTCCAGAATGGGGAGAACAATCCCTTCAGCCTACCACACAGCCTAAGCAGAACCCATGATGTGCTAGTCAGGGTTGCCTCCCCAACTCTGGTTGGGGGCAGACTAACCCACTACTTCCAAAACTGGAAATCAATTACCACAGACAAGTGAGTATTGAAGGTAGTAGGTCAAGGACTGCTCCTCAGTTTCAAAACTTTCTCCAGGTTAAGACCAAGACTGTTCAGGTGTCCAGGCCCAGTAGAAAGGAAACTGCTGGAAAAAAAAGTTTCCTCACTGCTGGCAGCAAAGGCAGTAGAACCTGTTCCCTCCTCCCAAAGGGAAAGAGGTTTCTACTCCAGATACTTCCTAACCTCAAAGAAAAATAGGGAGTGGTGACCCATACTGGATTTGAGATCCCTAAACAGGCATCTCATAAAGCCAAAATTCTGGATGGTTACCTTGGCAAGGATTTTACCCACATTACAACAAAGAGACTGGCTGGCATCACTGGACCTCAAAGATGCCTACTTCCACATCCCCATAAGGGAATCCCACAGAAAGTACCTGAGGTTCAGACTACCATCAGGTCACTACTAGTTTGCAGCTCTGCCTTTCAGCCTGACCTCTGCTCCAGGGGTATTCACAAAGTGCTTGGCAGCAGTGGTGGCACATCTGAGAAGACAGGGCATTTCAGTGTTCCCATATCTGGATGACTGGTTAGTGCTGGGGGAAAAAAACCACAACAAGTAAGAAATGCTTCGAGTCTCACACAGGAGACATTGGAGTCTCTGGGATTCCTCATAAATGACCAAAAGTCTGTACTGCAATCTGTTCAGGTACTGCACTTCATAGGAGCAGAACTGGACACTGTACGGGGCAGGGCCTTCCTTCCCCAAGATGGGGCAGACATTGCAGAGTCTTTTGTCCTAAACAGGCCAAAAACAGCAAGACATTTTCTGCAATTGCTGGGATACATGGCTGCAGCTACATGCACAGTGCAGGAATATTGATTTCAGATGAGAGATATCAGATTCCACCTAAAGGCCCATTGGTGCCAGAAAAGGGACCCTCTTTCAAAGTTGGTGCCAGTGTCAGGGACTCTGATACAGGCCCTGCAATGGTGGCAGGACAAAAGCAACCTAAGGGAGGAAGTACCATTTGAGATTCAGTCTCCTACCATGGTACTCACAACAGATGCTTCCCTGCTAGGGCGGGGGGCTCATCTAGAGGAACACACAGTGCATGGGACTTGGTTCCCTATGGAGTCACTGCTACACATAAATGTATTGGAGCTCAGGGCAGTGCTTCTAGCACTTCAGTCTTTTGCATCCCTGATAAAGGGAAAGGGGGTACAGGTCAGAACAGACAATACCACCACTATGTATTACATCAACAAGCAGGGAGGGACAAGGTCCGACCTGCTCTGCACACAAGCAATGAAGATCTGGGGCCTGGCGTAATCTCTGCAGGTGTCCCTGGTGACAATACACCTTCCAGGGAAAGACAATATTTTGGCAGACGCCCTAAGCAGAATCAGCCAGAACCACCACGAATGGTGTCTCAACACACACAGGTGCTGGAGATAGTGTTCAGAAGGTGGGGCACTCCAGAGATAGATCTCTTCACCTCAGAAGAGAATCATCAATTGCCAAAATTTTGTTGCAGACCACCAGCCAAGGGGTTAATCCTGGTGGATGCCATGGTGCTCACTTGGTCAGGGGAAAACCCTGTATGCATTTCCTCCATTTCCCTTGTTGCTCAGGGTTCTGATCAAGCTCAGGTCTCAGTCAGCCACTATGATTCTGATAGCTCCAGATTGGGCCAGGTAGCCTTGATACTCACTGCTGCCTTCCCTGTCAGTGGCACAACCAATACACCTTCCACACAGACACAATCTCCTGACATCCTCCCAAGGCAGGATTCTGTACACGAACCTCAGGTCTCTCAGGCGCAAGGCATGGCTATTGAGGACCTAGAATATGCTAACTTACACCTCTCAGAGGATGTTTTACAGGTGTTTAGGGGTTCTAGGAAACCCTCAAATAGGAAAACCTATATTCCCAAGTGGAAGAGATTTTCCATCTGGTGTGCTTCAAAAGGGGGAGGTTCCCACAGAGGTAGGGTTGTCAGTCATGCTGGAGTACCTGACATACCTAAATACACTGGGACTTCAGCCAGCCACACTCAAAGTCCATCTGGCATCCATTTCTGCATATCTTGTCAGCTGGTAAAGGAGTCCCCTTAGCAGCTAATCCTATTTTTAGAAAATTCTTTAAAGGGTTGGCCCATCTGCATCCCCCCTCACAGGGAGCCACCTCTGGCCTGGAACCTAAATATATGTATTGCCAAGCTCATGGAGCCTCCATTTGAGCCTCTGGCCAATGTTCATCTAAGATTTGTCACTTGGAAGACTGTCTCCTAATAGCCATCACAACTGCAAGAAGGATAAGTGAGTTATGAGATCTGTGTCTGGAGCAAGACTACATTTCATTCCACAGAGACAACGTGGTGCTCAGAACAGGAAATTCCTTCCTAAAGTGGTTTCTGACTTCCCCCTGCCAAGTCAGGCTACAAGCAGGACTGCTGCTCTGCATGACTAACCCTTAATTATACACTTTTTCAAGGTGTGTGGATCTGTAAAGTGTGAGCCTCTGGTGAGCGGCATCAGTCCTGGTCGCTACGTTGCCTAGCAACAGGACCAAATACAAAATGGACACTGAAACTGTGCTTTTTTAACCTGAAAGGCACTTGCCAGGAGAAGGGCAGTGCAGAGAACCCCTATTAGAAGTCCTCTGCATAAAGAGGCAGTAAAAGGTATCAGGGTTTTTGTTTTTGGAGAACGAGTTGTGGATCGCTAGACAGGAAGTGACCCACAGATACTTCATGTGCTAGTGAGATAAAGAAGCACCCCAAGGAGTGGGATTAGTGCTGCCAAGTCAGGCTACAAGCAGGACTGCTTCTCTGTGTGACTAACCCTTAATTATACACTTTTTCAGGGTGTAGGGATCTGTAAAGTGCGAGCCTCTGGTGTGAGGCATCGGTCCTGGTTGCACCGTTGCCTAGCAACAGGACCAAATACAAAACGGACACTGAAACTGTGCTTTTTTAACCTGAAAGGCATTTGCCAGGGGAAGGGCAGTGCAGAGAACCCCTATTAGAAGTCCTCTGTATGAAGAGGCGGTGAAAGGTATCAGGGTTTTTATTTTTAGAGAGCGAGTTATGGATCGCTAGACAGGAAGTGACCCACAGATACTTCCTGTGATAGTGAGATAAAGAAGCCCCCCTCACGAGCGGAGTGAGTAAGAGCGGAGCGAGTGCATGGCTATGCGTGTGGAGACACTTGCAGAGACGCGCATCCTGCGCGTGTAACCCCCCTGCAAATGGGGGTTCCCAAAAGACTTCCAGGAGCTTGCTTGAATGCTCCAAGCCTGAATGGTGTTTGGCATTTAAGCCATTTATCAGTGAGTGTTTTTAGAACCTCTGGTACTGTCTCTTTAAGAGCTGTCTGCTTGCAGACATAATTAGTTTGTATGGGGGACTGTGTGTTTCTTTGATTGAGTACCACTCAAGCTGCTGCCAATTCACTTCATTTTGCAGTCACTAGGAGTGCAAAGGAACCTATCTGAAAGATGTAACTGTTTGCCAGAAATTATTTAGAGTAATAATGAAATTACAGTTTGTCTAACCTGCTTTCTTTGCAGTCAGAACTGTGTCTGCTAGTTCCCCATTCTAGTTTTGAACTGCTGAACTGGACCAATCAGTGTGGGTAAGCTAGCTCTAAAATGGTGCCTTGGACGAATCAGAACTTGGACTCATAATCTGAGCCAGCCACAAGAGGATTGTATGGGCAGTGACTCTGGGAGATGTAGTTTAGACTTCAGTGCCTTTTGGACCAACAGCAGCAGTCTATTGTGAGTGACAGCCAATCCAGTCAAGAACTGGGAGGAACTCAAAGGAAGTGCCGGTTTTGTCGGTTGGAGTTTCAGTTGAGCTTTGGCAGTGAAGAAGGAAGGAGCCTGTGCTTTTTCAGTGTGCAGTTTTAGTCAAAAACGTGTGTAAG
This sequence comes from Neoceratodus forsteri, assembly GCA_016271365.2. Lineage (NCBI taxonomy): Eukaryota > Metazoa > Chordata > Ceratodontiformes > Ceratodontidae > Neoceratodus > Neoceratodus forsteri. The sequence continues at coordinate 335,485,432 of CM028129.1, read as the reverse complement.
GCCCAGAGTTCCGGTCTGCAGCTTGTTAGGACTGAATCCGTCCTGTGAAAAGAATCAAAGGATCTCTGAAGAGTAGAAACCAGGCTCACCCTGTAGAAGACTGGAAGAATTGCTGAAAATTGCACTCGGTCTGTCAGGAACTGAATCTGCTGTGTGTTCTCCCGGTATTGTGCAGTAATTGCGATGGGATACAGATGCAGCCTGCCTGGTATAGTGCTTTCTTTTATATAAATGTGTGAAGAGGTTTGTGTACCTCAAGTGAGCCCTGCTGACATTGAAGGACCCTATCTTATTTGGAGGTCGAGTACTAATTCAGGGTCGCTTCCCTGTTGAATTGCCACATTAAATCCAAATGGAATTACTGTACTGCTGACTGTTTAATTCTCCTTTTCTCTGTGTGAAAGGGCCCCTACCAGCTGCCCACGGTTTGGACTAGCCACTAGGGCTTGGGTACCCAGGACAGTAACTGATAGGGATAGGCCTGTGCACAGAGCCATAAGTAGATTATTAGAGTGATAAGCTAATTAACCTGATTTCCCCTGTCCTTGTTATATCCCCTAAATAAATCAGAGCTGCTTGTTTCAGCAAAGTTATACTGCCTGAGGTATTTGTCTATGTTAAAGTACTGTACTGTGATTGTTGCACTGTATCTCATTTCACAGGAGGTCCCAGTGCGGAACCAGACCTGGGGTAAGTGTATACTGTGAAGGTAATTCTGATATATTGTGTGGGCCACTAGTGGGAAGAAAGGGGGTTGCAGTGTCCCAGAGGGCTGTGACCAAGTTAGTTTAACTATTGCAAACCCTGACCTCTGGGTGGAGGCACCCGCCATTGGATCCAGGCCCCTCAACCTGTTAGTGGCAAATCAGGCAGGGGTAGTAGCCCCTGGGATAGCGCCATCTAGGGGTTACATCTTGGAGGCTCACCGCTGGGATTGTGTGTCCTGTGGTGGCCATATTCACGAACCACTGTTAAGAAAAAATGGGTACCCGACAGAAGTGGCTGTGCACCGTCTGGTGGAGTGGTGTACTGGGAGGAGATCGACCCCAAAATGCTATGCTTATCCTGGACATCCCCTGGGTATCAATAGGACACTGTGCAGGAGTACTTTCCAAGGTGGAAGGTTTACAATACCCTGTGGTGGTGGGTCGGCATGCTAATCTGCTCACCCACACTTTCCTGGCCCTAGTAGAGTTTAAGGATCCCATAGATAGCTCCAAAGTGCCACAGACCATTACCCCAGAGGGAGCCCTCACTGCTTGGAGAGTGATAACTAAGGACAGTAAAGACCCGGGGGGGAATCAGCCCCCACCACTATCTGAAACTTTTGAGGAGAAATTTGCTGAATGGTTGCTGGGAGAGGGGAAAACTGTGGAGGACTTGAAGAAACTATTCTTGCCACCTGGGGGTGTTCCTCCCCCAACACCCTCTCCTGCTCCAGTGCCCGTAATGGTGGCTGAACCAATGCAGACTCCTATTTCTGCACCTGCCATTAGTCACGACTCTTACCGAAGGTTGAGGATCTTCTCTGGCACCCTCCCACCCCCAAGGGAGGATGACTGGGAGACCTGGATAGACTATGTTGCCCCCAAGTGCTAGAATGGAATGCTCGGGAAAAGCAGAAAGAGGGTTGGTGAGAGCCTCCGAGGTCCTGCCCTGGCTACCATCCGTGCTAAACGGGCCAGTAACCCTGAAGCGACTGCACAGGCCTATCTTGAGGCCTTGGAGAATGTGTATGGGAGCCCAGATTCTGATGAGGACCTATGGTGGAGAGTAAGAAATGCACAACAGTACCAAGGGAGTTGTTGTCCGTGTATGTCTCGGCTGGAAAAATTGTTGCAAGAATGCCTCAGAAAGGGTAGTTTGCCAGCGATTGAACTGGACCGAACCAGACTGGACAGAATCCTTAAGTCTGCCCCTTCTCAGAACTGCTGTTGCTTCAGTTACGCCCTGGCAAATCGACTGGAATCCCACCCTCCTATGATGAGTTAATGAGAGAAATTAGGAGTTGAGAAAAGGCGACCTCGGGAGGTACCTGCACCAACAGCTGTGGCTACGACCCGAGTGACTGAGGGTGACCCATCAAGTGAAGTTCAGGGGCAGAGGTTGACAGTCAATGAGTGCTCTGACAAGGAAAAAGATATGCCACAATGGGGCGAACTGTTGAGAGAGATCCGAATTCAAAACAGTCCCTTTATGAAGGCCACGCCTGCAAGTACAGGCCATGACCTATATCCGACTGCATCTGCTATGGGGTGGGGGACCCACCCATGTATCTCCTGCTGATAAACTCAAACTCAATTCCTTGACCATGGAAGTGGAGAAACTGACGAGATGTCTCCAAATGCTTATCACGCGCAGACAGAGATGGCACCCAGGTTTCCAGTTAGTAATACCCCGCCCTGGCTCCCAGTGTGGCGCTCGCCAGCTCAAACTCAGAAAGTATGTTTTGCTATAATTGTGGGAAAGATGGGCACATGAAAAGGGAACGGTCCCCAAAAGACACTGACAAAGTTGCATATAGGCTACAAGGAGAGTTCGGAGAAGAAATCAGTGGTTAAGAGGTGACGACATGATCCCAGTGAGGGCACCAAAATGCTAATTCACGCCTTTTGTGGCAAGGTCAGTTGCCCAGGCCCCCACTACCGCCTCTCCAGACTGGTCCAGAATAGTGGGTCCCTCCATGGAGACCACTGTAAGGTGAATGGAGTGTCTACAAGAGCTGTATAGACAGTGGCTCCCAAGTGACAATTATGTTCCAGGATTGGTATCAAAGCATTTGTCAGGCGTACCCTTACAACCATTAGAAGGACTGCATGTATGGGGTTAAGTGAGAAGGCCTACCCTATTCCGGGTATATCCAATTTGGCTGTCTTTCCCCACCTCCGTGGCTGGAGTGGCCGAACAAGTAGAGACCCTAGCCTTAGTGTGTCCCCACTGGACTGTATGATGGTGTCCCTTTGTTGATTGGAACAAATGCTCATATGTTCGAAGGCTGGCACAGTTGTGTTATGAAAAACAGGGGTCAAAGACTAGTAGAGCTTTAAGAGTTCCGGCTTTAATTAAGAAGGCCTATGAGGCACAGAGAGATGCTGAAAAACAGAACCAGAGGAACCGGCGAATTGTATGGAAGAAGGATCCTGAGTCTCTGATCCTGGCGCCAAATGCCCAGTGTACCTTACAGGAGAGGTCCGTATCAGAAAGGATGTTAAGAATAAAATATTAATGTTGGATGCACCAGGCGATGGAAAATTGCCAGAGGGACTGCTGGTCAAGCCTAGTATTTGCCCGCTAGAGCCCATGCTTATGCCAGAAGGGTAATGGTCCAAGTTCATAATGTGTCTGAAAGAGCATTCGAGTAAACAGAGGTTGCATCCTGGCTAATGTGCATTGTGCAGACACAGCAGTGCTACCCAGCAGCAAGAGTTCAAGGAAGAATGACGAGTAACGCCTGACTTGTTTGATTTGCGACTCGCTGCCAGCTGAATGGAAAGTGAGGATCAGTGAGAAGCTTGCCCAGAGAGACCAGGTGTTTTCTTTAAAGGAATGGGATGTAGGATGCGTGCAAGGAGCTGAGCACAATATCCGCGCTGCATGACGAAAGACCATTTCGTGAGAGGTCTCGACGCCTGGCACCTGCTGACATAGATGATGTGAGACGGCATCTGCAAGAAGATGTATTAGCTGCTGGTGTAATACAAGAATCCAAGCCCTTATGCTTCCCCATTGTGGTAGTGAGGAAAAAGAATGGAACAGTAAGGATGTGTGGATTATCGCACCTTAAACCGCGGACTATCCCTGATCAGTACACAATGCCCGCATTCAGGATGCTTTGGACTGCCTAACGGAGCAAGTGGTTCTCTGTGCTGGATCTCCTGATGGGTACTACCAGATCCCGATGGCCCCAGAGGACCGTGAGAAGACTGCCTTTATCTGTCGCTTGGCTTCTATGAATTCATGAGGATGCCTCAAAGGGATTTCAGGTGCCCCAGCCACTTTTCAACGATTGATGGAGCGTGCAGTGGGGACATGAACTTACTAGAGTGCCTGGTATACCTAGATGATGTTATTGTGTTTGGCAGCTCACTGGAGGAACATGAAAGCAGATTATTTAAGGTATTGGACCGACTGGAGGACTTTGGCCTTAAACTGTCCATTGATAAGTGTCAATTCTTTCAAACATCAGTAAAGTATGTGGGACACATAGTATCCACCGAGGAATAGAGACCGACCCAAGTAAAGTTGAGGCCTTGACCACCTGGCCACAGCCAAAAATCTAAAAGAACTGCAAAGATTCCTGGGATTCTGTGGTTATTATCGGCGCTTCATCAGGACTATTCAAGAGTGATCCGCCCTTTACTTAACCTTACTCAAGGGTATCCCCAACCCACAAAAATACCAAAGTCAGCGTCCTCAAGACTGAAAGAGTGTATTTTCATCCAAGTGAAGTATTTGGGGCCGCTGGACTCCTGATTGTGAGACTGCTTTTCATGAGATCATATATCAACTACCCATGCTCCAGTGCTGGCCTATGCCGATCCAAGAAAACCTTCGTCCTGCACACTGATGCTAGCTTGCAAGGGTTGGGGCTGTGTTGTACCAAGAGCACGAGAATGGCCTGAGACCAGTGGCCTTTGCCAGTAGAAGCCTGACCCCATCCGAAAAGAACTATCCTGTACAAGTTAGAGTTCCTAGCTTTGAAGTGGGCTATTGTTGACCAATTCCATGAGTACTTGTATGGGGCTAAAATACTAGTAAAACTGACAATAATCCTTTGACCTATGTGCAGACCTCAGCTAAGTTGGATGCCACTGGCCATAGGTGGCTTTCTGCATTATCTACATATGACTATGCTCTCGAATACCGAGCAGGTCTGAACCACATAGATGCTGATGCTCTCTCCGGAGGCCTGTTCCCCAGAATGATTGGGTCCGATTGCAGAACCTGACATTGGGCACTCTGCCGGAAGTTTGACAGGGAGGAACAAATGTCACAGGACGAGTGGACTGCATGGTGGATTGCTTGGAGCCTCTGAGAATTGCATACCTGCTGCTTATTGCCACTTTTCTGCAATAGACATTGGTGCACTGCCTCAGCTGGACAATGACAGTATTCGGCGGGCTCAATCCGCGATCCCATGATCAAAGCAGCTTTAGAAGCCCTCTATGCAGGAAAAGATGTGTCCAAATTACGCTCCACTGATTTGAGAACTGCACTGTTATACAAAGAAGGTCCTAAGTTGAAACTGATCAATAAACTGTTATACAGAGAAACAGTAGACAGAGGGGACAAGTAGACAAACAACAACTAGTGCTGCCCACTGCCTTTGAGACTCAGTACTGAGGTCCTTGCACAACCAATGGGGCACCTTGGTATAGACAGAACACTTGACTTGGTGAGATCCAGATTCTATTGGCCTAAGATGGGGGCTGATGTGAAGCAACACATTCGAACTTGTAGTCAGCTGCTTACAGAGGAAAGCTTTGCCCCAGAGGCTGCCCCTTGTTAACATCACCACCAGTGCACCCATGGAGCTGGTCTGTATTGATTTTCTGAGTTTGGAGTCAGATCAAAGAAATATCAGTAATGTGCTGGTGGTCACTGACCATTTCACGAGATATGCCCAAGCTTTCCCACCAAAGACCAGAAAGCATCCACTGTGGCCAAAGTACTTGTAGAAAACCTTTTGTTCACTATGGGGCTCCACAAAGAATCCATTCTGATCAAGGAGAGACTTTGAGAGTCGTCTGATCAAAGAGATGCTTTCTCTGTGGGGGTGTGAAAGTCCAGAACCACTCCTTACCACCCCCAGGGGACCCACAGCCTGAACGCTTTCAACGCACTTTGCTAGATATGCTAGGCACCCTGCACCCAAAGGACAAGCCTAGATGGAGCCAACAAATTAGCACCCTGGTACATGCTTATACTACACCAAAGTGATGCCACTGGATTCTCCCCTACCGCCTGATGTTTGGAAGAGAAGCTCGACTACCAGTAGATGTGTGTTTTGGGGTCTCTCCTGATGGGGTTCAAGCTGACAACTATTTACAGTATGTGCAACAGTTAAAGGCCCAGCTAACTCATGCGTACCAACTGGCTCAAACCATGGCTGCCAAAAGAAATCTGGCCAACAAAGAAAGGTATGATAAAAAGGTGAAAGCACAGGAACTCCAGGAGGGAGATCGGGTATTGCTAAGAAATCTGGGACTGCATGGCAAGCACAAGATTGCTGACAGATGGCACCATCTCCCTCACATTGTAGTGGGCAAACTAGATGATCTGCCAGTGTACAAAGTAAGGCCTGAGAATAATTCAAAAGATGTAAAAACAATGCATAGAAATCATTTACTGCCCATTGGACAAATCTTAATGAGTCTGAGCCCCTAGAAGATGCCCCTCTGGACCAGTGACTAGGCTGCTGCTAAGAAAAGATCAAGAAAGTCTGCCCTACAGAAGCAAAGTTAAAGTGTTCCCTCCACAAGTCCCAGTTGAGCATGACTGTCAGTCCATATCGGAAGAAGTGAGAGTGACTTTGAATACTATCCTTCTTACGAACTGAGTCAATTGTTCTGGGGCAATCCCTAGTCAATACTGGAGACAAAGCTGGGCCTTCTGGACTGTCTAGCCCCCCAGCTTCATCTCTGGAGCCATTGCTCCCAGAAAGTGAAGTGCAAAGCATCAGATCAGATGAAATGGAATCATTGTGCATGGTTGAACTGTTTGAGTTTTCAGGGAGGAAAATGATAGATGAGGGCAGACTGGTGATACACCGAACAAGAAGAGTATTTTGAGTGCCCTGACAGTCCACTGCCAGTGTCGAAAGCTCTCCATGCGAGCCAAATGTTGTGGACTCCAGAAACTGTAACTCCTGGAGCTGAAAGTGCCCCAAGTTCTAGCCTCCTCACCCCATGGAGACTCCCTGACAAGTGAGGACAATGCTGAAAATGAGGCTCAGAGTGCAGAGACTATAACAGTTCCCCTAGAAAAGACTGGTGAGGCTGTAAAGCCTGTGGTGCACCTCAGTTATGATTCACTTGGGAGGCCTGTGGACTTGCCTCTCAATGTTGTCCATAAAGGAGTGTATGTGTCCCCGAGCTCATTGCCCAAACTGAGCATCAGTGCTAACTCAAGTTACTTGTGTTGCCCTCTAAGTATGGTGCCCTTGCCCCATCCAGCCCCAAGGTAACTGATAGGAAGGGCCCCCTCTCTTCAGGTTTCATGTACAAGAGGTAATAACTTGAGTTATGGTACAATGTGTATGTAATACTGTGTAAGAGTGACGTACTGCAATGTTTCAGAAATGTGTTCTTGGTAAAATGATATATTCACTGATGATTACATGTGCGAGCCTAATGCAAATGTATATGGTTGCAGTTGAAACTTATGGGGTACTTGCTTGACGCTGGCGTCAAGCTTTCCCAGGCCAGGAAGGTGTAACCCCTGCAAATGGGGTTCCCAAAGACTTCCAGGAGGTTGCTTGAATGCTCCAAGCCTGAATGGTGGCATTTAAGCCATTTATCAGTGAGTGTTTTAGAACCTCTGGTACTGTCTCTTTAAGAGCTGTCTGCTTGCAGACATAATTAGTTTGTATGGGGACTGTGTGTTTCTTTGATTGAGTACCACTCAAGCTGCTGCTAATTCACTTCATTTTGCAGTCACTAGGGTGCAAAGGGAACCTATCTGAAAGATGTAACTGTTTGCCAGAAATTATTTAGAGTAATAATGAAATTACAGTTTGTCTAACCTGCTTTCTTTGCAGTCAGAACTGTGTCTGCTAGTTCCCCATTCTAGTTTTGAACTGCTGAACTGGACCAATCAGTGTGGGAGTAGCTAGCTCTAAAATGGTGCCTTGGACGAATCAGAACTTGGACTCATAATCTGAGCCAGCCACAAGAGGATTGTATGGGCAGTGACTCTGGGAGATGTAGTTTAGACTTCAGTGCCTTTTTGGACCAACAGCAGCAGTCTATTGTGAGTGACAGCCAATCCAGTCAAGAACTGGGAGGAACTCAAGGAAGTGCCAGGTTTTGTCGGTTGGAGTTTCAGTTGAGCTTTGGCAGTGAAGAAGGAAGGAGCCCTGTGCTTTTTCAGTGTGCAGTTTTAGTCAAAAACGTGTAAGGCCCAGAGTTCGGTCTGCAGCTTGTTAGACTGAATCCGTCCTGTGAAAAGAATCAAAGGATCTCTGAAGAGTAGAAACCAGGCTCACCTGTAGAAGACTGGAAGAATTGCTGAAATTGCACTCGGTCTGTCAGAACTGAATCTGCTGTGTGTTCTCCGGGTATTGTGCAGTAATTGCGATCGGGATACAGATGCAGCCTGCCTGAGTATAGTGCTTTCTTTTATATAAATGTGTGAAGAGGTTTGTGTACCTCAAGTGAGCCCTGCTGACATTGAAGGACCCTATCTTATTTGGAGGTCGTGAGTACTAATTCAGGGTCGCTCCCTGTTGAATTGCCACATTAAATCCAAATGGAATTACTGTACTGCTGACTGTTTAATTCTCCTTTTCTCTGTGTGAAAGGGCCCCTACCAGCTAGCCACGTTTGGACTAGCCACTAGGGGCTTGGGTACCCAGGGACAGTAACTGATAGGGATAGGCCTGTGCACAGAGCCATAGGTAGATTATTAGAGTGATAAGCTAATTAACCTGATTTCCCCTGTCCTTGTTATATCCCCCTAAATAAATCAGAGCTGCTTGTTTCAGCAAAGTTATACTGCCTGAGGTATTTGTCTATGTTAAAGTACTGTACTGTGATTGTTGCACAGTATCTCATTTCACAGGAGGTCCCAGTGCCGGAACCAGACCTGGGGGTAAGTGTATACTGTGAAGGTAATTCTGATATATTGTGTGGGCCACTAGTGGGAAGAAAGAGTTGCAGTGTCCCAGAGGGCTGTGACCAAGTTAGTTTAACTATTGCAAACCCTGACCTCTGGGTGGAGGCACCCGCCATTGGATCCAGGCCCCTCAACCTGTTAGTGGCAAATCAGGCAGGGGTAGTAGCCCCTTGGATAGCGCCATCTAGGGGTTACACGCGCATGTTTGTGTGTTTGCAAGGAGCAAGGATCACAGCATAAACAAGCGAGTACAATGTAAAATACCACTGCACAACAGGAAAAGGCAGGTAAAAGGGGGTCTAAGATTAGCTACTACTGTGTAGACATGGATGGGCAGGACATGGCAAGAGCAGTTTTATCTAAAGATAGGGATCTGTTGGTACAATGTGGAAGTTGCTGAATGTACAAAATGGAAGATGAGAGGGTAGATTACACAGTGTTTCTGTGTGAAAAGTGTATACATAATCAAGAACTACAGTATATCATTAACCTGATTAGTGAAAGGTTAGAAAAAGTGGATTGTAGCCAGCTCGAGTTGGCAGCAAAGTTGAGAACTCTGTCTAACCTAAATAAAACATATATTGACAGGGAAAACAGTGAACCAATAGCAGGACTGGGAAAAAGAAAAAAAATGGTTGTAATAGCCCTGACACAGAAAACACTGAATGGAGTGAATTAACTTCTGTTAAATGAAATAGAAGAGGGAGAAGCCCATTAAAACCAGTACCAGATAACTACACTGAAGAAATCAGAGAAACTGAGAGTAGAAACACTAATATGTCCTCTAATATAACGAGAGAAAGTCCTACTGAAGGAGAAACAAGAGATGATAAGTTGTCCTTTCAGATTCTAGTGGCTAATAGTTTTGAGATACTAGCTGAACACAAAAACCAGCAGGGGAGACAGTAGACAATAGTATGAATACACAGGAGCATATACATAGTCTGGACCAAAGACAATTTATAGTCATTGGGGATTCAGTTATAAAATACACAAATAAGTACATTTGTAGGGAAGATAAGGCAAACAACATGGTGAGTAGTTTCTCAGGAGCAGGGGCCAAAGATTTGTATAATATGGTAGACAATATATTTGCTGGAGCAGGACTGAGACCAATAGCAGTAATGGATATAGGCATTAATGATGTAGCAAAGGAATCATTGCCAGCTTTCCAAAAGGAAGTAATGAAACTAGTTGAGAAACTACGGAAAAAAGATAGTGAAATCTTGATATCAGAAATTTTACCAGAACCAAGAGCATCTACTTATAAAACAAAGAAAATAGCATTAACAAGTGCATGATTGAATAAATGGACAAAATCACGGGGCTCTCCTTTATTAAACATAAGGAAACCTTTAATAATAAAAATGAACTTTATTGTAGGGTTGGACTTCATTTGGGCTTCAGGGGGAGCAGAATATTGGGCACATGAATACATAATGAAACTGATAAACATTTAAACTGAGCAAATGGGGGACGAATGTCTCTCAGTTAAAGGCTAAGGTATTTATACCTGTAAATAAAATGATAGGATCTAAGACTAATGTACTGATGTTTAATGCTAGAAGCTTAAATAAGGATAAAATGGCTGAATTAGAGCTGATACTTGGAAAGAATGAGATAGGGATAGCAGGGATAGTTGAAACTTGGTGGAACAGTGACACGGAATGGAACTAGCTCATTTCTGGGTATCAACTCTTTAAGAACAATAGGTTATTTAAGAAAGGGGGAGGAATTGCTCTATATGTTAAGGAAGGGATTGAATGTCAAAATATTAGTACTGAGGACAATTATGGTAATATTGAGGTAATTACTGGGAATATAATGGGATTGACAGGTAAACCATTTAAATTGATAGTTTTTTATAGGCCACCAGACACCACAGTGGGGGAAATAGATGTTTTTATGGAAAAAATTGCCACCTTAGCAGAAGTTACTGATAATGGGGGATCTTAATATACCAGAAATTGAGAGTAATAATGAAAATCATAATAACTCACTAGGAACAAGACTGCAGGAGATGCTTACAGCAGCAGGAATCCAACAATGTATAAACAAACCTACTAGGGGAGAAAACATCTTAGATGTTGTATTAACTAACATGTCAGGGGATATTCAGAATATTAATACTGGACCACCAATAGGTGCAAGAGACCATGGCACTATTACATTAACAATTAATAAAACAAGAAAATAAATTAAGGGAAAGGCAATTCGGATATTGTATAATAAACTAATTATCAGGAAATAAGAGATAGGCTGATTGAACTAGACTGGAGTACAATAATGAAGGGGTTAACAACTGAGTCGTGGGAAGTGTTTGTCAAGATACTAAATAATTTGATAGAGAAGCTTATTCCTTTAAAGAATGTGTATAACAGCAGGGGGAAAATACCTTCTTAGATAAATAACAAAATTATTAAATTATGTAAGGAGAAGAAAATACTCTTCAGACAGATGAAACAGCTAAAGACAGTGGATAGTAGAGTCAGGTATAATAAAACACTACAGAATGTCAAGTATGAAATAAGAAAAGCAAAGAAACAGTTGGAATATAGATTAGCAACAACAAAAAATTATAGAAAGAGTTTCTTTCCATACGTCAGTAATAAATGGGGGAACAATAGGACTGTGGGACCCCTGATTATTGACGGTTAAATATGTATGAAACCTGAAGAAATGCCAGAAGAATTCAGTAGAACATTTAGTAAGGTGTTTGTTAAGGATGACCAAAAAGGAGAAAGTATCATGGCTGGGATAGGCAATATAATACAGTCTGACAATCACTGTTGACAAGGTCCTTAAGAGAATACAAAAAGTCAAAATGGATAAATCACCGGGTCCAGATGGGGTGCATCCAAAATTTATTAAGGAACTTGGAGATGTGTTAGCACCTGCTATTACCATAATAGGGCAAAAGTCAATAAATGAAGGCTGTGTACCTAGGGATTGAAGAACAGCCTATGTGGGGCCTGTGTTTAAAAAGGGAAGTAGGGCCGAGGCAGCAAATTATCGACTGGTAAGCTTGACATCAGTGGTTTGTAAAATCATCGAAGGGATAATATATGAGGAGATCATTAATTACACCTCAGATATGAGATTGATTGATAAAACCCAGCATGGTATTTCAAAGAATAGATCTTGTGAGACTAATTTAGTTTCTATGAATATGTTGGGAAAATGGTAGATCAAGGCAATAAAGTGGATATGGTGATGCTGGATTTCAGTAGAGCCTTTGATACGGCCCCTCATGGGGTAGTGATCTTAAAACTGAAAAACCTGGGAATTGACAGCAGTATTATCAGGTGGATCAAACACTGGTTAATGGAGAGAACTCAATTAGAGTTCAGAGCTTCTTGTCTGATGAAGTGTGGGTCTTGAGTAGGGTGCCACAGGGTTTGGTACTGGGACCGCTGTTGTTTAGTATTTTCATTGCTGATCTACACGTCACCAGTGGGAATAAATTAGTGAAGTTCACTGATGATGTTAAGCTGGGAGGGGTGGTGAACACCTTTGAGGATAGATTACAACTTGGACAGGATTTATTGCATATAATAGAGTGGGGAAACAAAAACAAAATGGGCTTTAATTTAAATAAATGTGTAATAATGCACATAGGTCAGGGAAACATAATGCAGGAATATTACATACAGGGTGTGAAATTAAAGGACTCAGTCTCTGAGAAGGATTTGGAGGTACATATCAGACATGATCTGAAAAAAGGGTCCCATTGCAAAATAGTAGCGAATAAGACTATGCACTTGGTTAATTGTATCCGAAGAAGTTTTAAATCAAGAAATGAAGAGGTACTGATGCCTTTATTTAAATCTTACATAAGACCTATCTGGATTATTGTTCTACAGTCTGGAGTCCTTATTTGAAGAAGGACATAATGGTGGTTGAAAAGGGATTAAAGACAAGCCCTGTGAAGAAAGGCTGAAGGTCCTAGTGCTATGGTCAATGGATATTAGACGCACTAGGGGGGATCTGTTGTTGCTCCATAAAATTATGGGTCAAGAAATATTAAAACAAAATCTTGAACTACAAACTAGGGAACAAAACTATAACCTAAGAGGTCATAAGTATCAGTTAAAAGAAGAATATTGCAGGACAAATCTAAGAAAATTTAGCTTGGACCTAGAGTAATTAGATTATGGAACAAACTACTAACTGAAGTAGTAGAGGCTTCTAGCTGTAATTCCTTCAAGGCAGGACTGGACTGGTGTATCTCAGTTGGTAACTTCGGTTTCCTCCACTGAAATGGTGGGGGCAGCCTATATGGGCTTATGCCTTCTGGTTGTCTTAAAAATCCAGTATGAACCTGAATCAGTCTGTTACTTTGCCAGTCTTCTTCACCAAGCACTGTAGCTCTGGAGAGTGTAGATTGCATAGTCTCAATGTAAAGAAAGCCTTGACCTAGTACATCGAGCATACAAAGGAGCATAGACAGGACAAGCGACAGCTGTTCCTGACCTATGGTGATGTGGGTAAAGGTAGGCCAGCTTCAAAATGGACAGATGTCTGCTGGATTGTGGCATGCATACAGTTCTGCTACATAAAGTTGGCAAGGAACCCCCAGTAGGCCTGAGGGCACATTCCACTAGGGGTACAGCTGCCACAGCAGCAATAGCTAGGGATATTCCCTTGGAAATCTGCAAAGCAGGCACATGGAAATCTGTACATCGAGCTGTTGACAAGGTCCTTTTATAGGTACATTAGGGAGCGAAGAAAGACCAAAGGAGGGATACTGAAGCTTAATAAAGGGGAAGGAATGTGGGTAGAGGGTGACAGTGAAAAAGCAGGGATACTGAACGAATATTTCTGCTCAGTATTCTCAAAGGAAGAGGAAGGGGAGTTACCTAAACCAAACAAGAGAAACACTCTGAAGACGGAGTCGATACCAGTCCATTTACAGAAGAAAGGGTTCTGAAAGAACTAATAAAATTGAAGGTGGACAAAGCAATGGGGCCTGATGGGATTCACCCAAGAATTCTAAAAGAACTAAGGGTAGAACTAGTGACACCGCTGACTACTCTCTTTAACAAATCATGGGAGGATGGGGTGGTACCTGAGGACTGGAGGAGGGCAGATGTGATTCCTCTTCACAAAAGTGGGAGCAGGACAGAGGCAGGAAACTACAGACCAGTTAGTTTGACCTCAGTGGCAGGGAAAATGATGGAATCGCTTCTGAAGGAAAGAATTGTTGAGTACCTAGAGGCCAGTGGGGCACAGGACCCAGGCAGCATGGATTCACGATGGGAAGGTCGTGTCAGGCGAATCTAATAGATTTCTTTGACTGGGTGACCAAGAAGTAGAACCAGGAGCGGCTGTGGACATGGCCTACCGAATTTTATCAAGGCATTTGATACAGTCCCACACAAAAGATTAATAACAAGATAGCCAGTCTTGGAGTGGGTCCCAAGCTGGTAGCCTGGATAAAAAATTGGCTAGACAACAGGACGCAAAGGGTAGTAGTAAATGAGTACACAGTGAAGAAAGGAGGGTTACTAGCGGTACCTGAGATTCAGTACTGGGACCGGTCCTTTTAATGTCTTTATAAGTGACATTGCAGAGGAACTGGAAGGAAAAGTATGTCTCTTGCAGATGACACAAGATCTGCAACAGGGTTGATACACAAGATGGAGTGGAAAGGATGAGAAGGGACTTGGCAAGGTTGGAGGAATGGTCAAATGTATGGCAGCTCAGATTCAATGCAAAGAAGTGCAAGGTAATGCACATGGAAACAAAACCCAGGGAAGTGTAAACAATGGGGGTGAGATACTGACAACAGTAAAATAGAAAGGGACCGGAGGTAATTATATCAGATGATCTAAAGGTGGGCAAGCAATGTGAGAAGGCAGTAAGAAAGGCTGGGGGATACTGGGATGTATAGGAAGAGGCATCAATAGTAGAAAACAGGAAGTTGTTATCCCTCTGTACAGACAGTTGGTGAGACCCCATCTGGAGTACTGTGTGCAGTTCTGGAGACCCCATCTCCGCAAAGACATAGACAGAGTGGAGGCTGTCCAGAGGAGGGCAACCAAAATGGTGCAGGGTCTGCACCAGAAGACATACGAAGAAAGACTAAAGGAGCTTAATATGTATACCCTTGAGGAAAGAAGGGAGAGAGGGGACATGATAGAAACTTTCAAGTACCTCAAGGGAATTAACAAAGTCCAAGAGGGTAGCGTCTTCCAGAAAAAGAGATGTGCAAGAACAAGGGGGCACAATTTAAAGATAGAGGGGGGACGGCTCAGAGGTAATGTGAGGAAGTATTTTTTCACTAAGAGGGTTGTGGATGCATGGAACAGCCTCCCTGAGGAGGTTGTGGAGTCAAGAACAGTGGGGGACTTCAAGAATGCATGGGACAGGCATAAGGCAGTCCTAGTGGGGGGAAGGAGGAAGTAAGCTGTTGGTTAACTAGGATCTGCAACTTATATGTTAGGTAGGAAAATGGGCAGACTAGGTGGGCCAAGCAGTCCTTATCTGCTGTCAAATTCTATGTTCTATGTTTCTATGTTACATACCTTTACAAAGCACAGCAGTGCTACAGAGTCGGTTCCCTAAGCAGGGTTCTGGACCCTCCTCCAAAGGTACTGCTTTATAGTCTGCCAGAGTTAATGATATTGAAGAATACCTGAGGTTGGAAGAAAAAATTACTCACCGTAATAAGCTTCTTTCTTCCAGGGTATTTTTCAATATCATTAACTCTCCCACACTTCTTCCCCTTCTAGAACCTATCAGTATAAGAGTACAAGTATTACTGTGTGTTTGTTGGCTTTTACTGGTACAAAATCTTTTTTAAACCAGATGGCCCAGTTTCTATTTTCATTGGTCATTTTGGACATTGCCAGTTGGCGTAAGGGAACAAAAAAGGGGAGATGGGGTTTAATCAAATCAAAATGTTATTATTAATGTCAACTGTTAGGATAGCATAGTATGAGACTTAGATACAGGCTCATTTGAAATCTGAGCATTTTAGAATGCTTACAGTTAATAGGGCAGCAGGTTTAAATGGTGGCACGAGCCAATCAGTGTTCCACTATTACAATAAAGTTCCATTCATCTCCAGGGCAGTGCAATCCAGGAGGCTGAATGCTAGAGTTAATGATATTGAAGAATACCCTAGAAGAAAGAAGATTACTACGGTGAGTAATTTTTTCTTCTAACCCCATTTATTCTTCTATATTCATAACTGTATGCAGTCTACCTCCTAAGTAGAACTGCCGGGAGAGAAATGGAACTATTTGCAAATGATAGCACCTATCATTGCTCGGGATGCATATTCAAACTGCTGCCCTTATCTATTGCAATGTTTCATCAACGTCTTCGATTTCTCACTCCGCTTGACAAGTCAGACGCCTGGAGATCTTCCTCTCGACTGTTCGTGCTGATTTCAGTTTAATTAAGTATATTTCAGCCTATATTTAAACTGCTGCCTTCGTTTATTGTTTAATTTAGTTCTATTACCTTTGAAAGTTAATTTTATTTAGTTTATGGTTAAAATTGTATTTTTTTTCTCAGTTCCTCATGGTTCAGTATAACTGCTGAGGAACCGGGATTTTCTTAGTTAATTTCAGCATATTTCGCCATAGTTTAGCGTTATTTTAGTTTAATCTCTATAAATGTTGAATCTGTTACCTGTATTTTGGGGATCTGTGTGGTACGTTCTTTTGAACCGATATTCCGATTCTGTTGAACCTCTGGCCCGGTTCGGATTTGAAAAGTTATCGGTTCTTTCTGAGATCCTTAACTGGTTCTTGAACCGACAAAAAAAAAAAAGAAGAAGAAAAAGAAAACCGTTAGTTTGAATACTAATATATGGTTACTGATTTTTCTCCTGGAAATGGAATTACAAGAAAAAACAAAGAACAAGACTGGTCCCCCAGGTTTTAAAAATGTTATCAGTTATGGGGAAGTGTTTGCAAAAGCTGACAAACATGATTTATCTTTAGTCTGCTTGGGATCTGAACATTTTTCAGCAGACTGTACCATATGTAAGTCCTCTCCTCAAAAAACAATTGAGAAAAGAATGGAAAGGCTAAAGAAAAAAGTGTACAGCGGTCCATCTGGTTCTAACCAGCCATCAAAACATGCTGATGAAACTGCCTTGCCTTCTGTAACCTCCCGTGATAAGGGTGCTTCTGGCAGTTTAAAAAGGGGGAGTGGTCCTGTTGACTCTCCAGCCCCCTCCAAAAAGTCCAAGAAAACCAAACACTTAGAACCCCAGGCTCCTGCACCTCAAGGGGTTTCTACAGTGTCTTACAGCCTGCCATCTGCAGAGGAGATAGCTCAGGCTATGAAAGTTTTACAGGCTTTACAGGGTATCCTGCCTGTTCAGCCTGCTCCTCCAAGGCCTCCTGCTCTAGCTCCTACCCCTGAAGTACAGGAGCCTAAATATGAAGATTATGGTGAGATGGATCCTGAACAGGATGAGCTCATAGAGCCTGAAATCTCACCTGAGCAGGAGTTCAGCTCTCCTCCTTGACCAAAGGATTTTTCATCTCACTTCTCTTTTGTGAGAAAAATAGTGGATGCCTTGGATCTGGCTACCAATTAAGTTATTGCTGATGAGGAAGCGGTCGAATATTTAGAGTTGATGGGTTTAGCACCCACAAAAAAGGTATTTTTGCCCATTAAAAAATTAAAAAAAAGACTTGTTAAGAGTTTACAGACTTCTAATTCTATTCATCCTATAGAGAAGTCTGATAAATACCAGTTGGACAAGGAAGGGGCAGAGTTCTTATACTCTCATCCTGACCATCAAGGTATAGTCCAGCAGGAAGCCTGTGAAAAGGCGAGAGTCCCTCTGTCTCTGAGAAGGATTCCAGAAAAATAGACGGTATGTCTAAGCAGGGTTTTCAAACAACATGAATTCTTGCTGTGTTCTGACATATTGCAGTGATTCCCAATCTTTGAACTGCCCCGTAGAACAAAGAGTTAACTTTCTATGCAGGGCATAGAATGCTGAGCTCGAGCTCGGTTGAAGTCTCTGTCTGGAGTGTTTCAAACTTAAACCGTCAGATTCTTTACTCTGCCTCACTGAACGGTCGCTCCGGAGATTTCTCCTTCAGCTCGGTTTGAAAGTCGGTTAAAGTTTCAGGTTTTCGTCGTTTTTTTAAACCGAAAAAGTTATCCGCATAGTCGGTTCAGTCTCTGTCTGTGGTGCCGTGAGTACTAGATAGGAATTGTTCTGTTTTTTTCTGTGTAGAACTTGTAAAAGTGTAGCACGGTTCGGCTGAACCGGCCATTTGATAGTGAAACATTGTGTTTTGTGTTTTTTCCAATACCCGTGACACGGTTAGGAACCGATAAGGGAGTCTTGCCTGGTGGTTGCCATAAAAAAGGTAAGTTGGTTAGGTTGACCATGTCTGAGAAACCCAAGAAAAAAACCAGGCCCACTGGGTTTCAACACTGCAGTAAGTGTGAGGAGGTCTTTGCTAAGGCCGATCCCCACACCACCTGTATTTATTGTCTGGGGTTTGACCACCTTGATTCAGACTGCCAAATATGTAAAAACTTTCCCAACTCTAACCTTGAGAAGAGATTAGGTAGACTGAGGGAAAAGGAGGCTGAGAAGTCCGCTGACTTTGATGACCAGCCTGGTTTGGGTTCCGACCGAACCAGAAGGAGTGCCCTCTGACCAGGGCGATACTTCTTTGGGCAAAAGGAGAGCCGATTCCGAGGGATCGGTTCTGACAAAAAGGAAACGTAGAGACAAATTGACCGGTTCGGATCCAGAGGTTCATGTTCCGACCACTGAACAGATAGCCAGAGCGATTCAGATTGTGGAATCACTCCGTCCGGTTGCTACCGATCCGGCTTCTTCTGGCAGGGGTTCAGTTCGGTTGGTTCCCCCGGTTCAAGATTATACCGTCGAAGATTTTTATGAACCGGAATTTGAAGAGGAAGGGGAATTTCAGGATGATGGTGGTGCAAGTGAGGGTCTGCATGTGCCTTTGGAACCTGACATCTCCCCAGACAGATCTTCAGGTGTTTCCCCTCCTAGGCTTTCTGAGTCCCCTTCTCACTTTATGTTCTACAGAAAGGTGGCTGAAACCCTCCAGCTTCCTATGGAGGAGGCTGTGGGAGATCAAGAGGAGCCTGATTATGTAGAGATGATGGACATCCCAGAGTCCAGGAGACTGTCTGTTCCCCTCCACAAATCTTTTGGGAAACAGACACAAAAAATCCTAAAGTCTCCTTAAACTATACCTCCTGTGGATAGAAGAATGGACAAGAGGTATACACTTTCAGGCTCAGACACGGAGTTCTTATATCAGCAATGCAGCCATGTTGGAGTAGTGCAGGCTGCTGCCTGTGACAAGGCAAATATTCCCTTGGCTTCACACCCCCCAGACAAGGACTCCAGGAAGATTGATGCCATGGCAAAGAAGCAGTACATGGCATCTTCTCTGGGACTCGGGCAAATGAATTACATAGCCTATATAGCCAGGTACCAGAAGTCCAGGTGGAACACTGTACTGGCACTGGCTAAACAGGCCTCCCTCCAGCTAGCCAAGGAGCTGGAGGCAGTGGCTGCAGATGGGATTGAGGCATCTATGGTTCAGTTTCATGCTGCTGTGGACTCTAATGATGTGTTATCAAGAGTCATGGCTACATCTGTGGCTCTTCGGAGGATGGCTTAGCTCAGATGTACCAGCCTTTCACAGGACACCCAGGCTAAGGCCACGGATTTTCCTGTAGTGGGTAATTCTCTGTTTGGGGAGCAGACGGAGAGTTACGTGAAGAAAATGGATGAGTACAGGACCACTTACAGGAGTGCTCAGGCCAAGGAGAGGCAGGCAGCTCCTCAAAGGCAGCAGTCTAGGGGCAGGGGCAGGCCTTTTGAAAGGCCTTTTTACCAAGCACAGGCCTCTTCTTCCTTTTCTCAGAGGGAGTTCTTCAGAGGGAGAGGCAGGATTCCCTTACCAAACTAATCCCAGTGACTCTGACCTTGATCCAAGCCCTCCAATGGTGGCAGGATCAGGACAGTTTAAGACAAGGTGTTCCTTTTGTTACTCAGCCTTGTTCGGTGGTCCTTACCATGGACACTTCTCTTCTGGGCTGGGGAGCCCATCTGGGGGCCCTCACTGCCCAGGGGCTGTGGTTCCACCAAGAATCCCTTCTCTACATCAATCTCCTAGAGCTCAGGGCAGTTTTTCTGGCCCTAAAAGCTTTCTCTCAGTCAGTACAGAACAAGGTGGTTCAAGTCAGAACAGACAACACCACCACCATGTGGTACATCAACAAGCAGGGAGGCACTCAGTCCACGGCCTTGTGCACAGAAGCCATGAAGTTGTGGTCCCTGACTTATTCCCTGCAAACCTCTCTGGTAGCAGTTCACCTTCCAGGGAAGGACAATTTGCTAGCAGATGCACTGAACAGGATCTCTGAGGGCCCTCACGAATGGTCCCTGGACCCTCAGGTGTTGAAAGTGATTTTTTAAAGGTGGGGCACTCCAGAGATAGATCTCTTTGCAGCCCCAGACAATCACCAACCCCCTCTCTTTTGTTGTAGACCTCCAGTCTTGGGCTCAGTTCCCCTGGACACCCTGATTCTGAATTGGGAAGGGAAGTTTCTGTATGCCTTTCCTCCCTTCCCACTCCTGTTCAAAGTTTTTAGTCAAAATAAGGTCTCAGCCTTGCAAGGTGATTCTGATTGCTCCAGATTGGGCCAGACAGCCCTGGTACCCTCTGCTGTCCTAACAGTCCATCTCCCCTGTCTTCCCAGGAATTACAACCTGTTAACATCCTCTTAGGGAGGTTTGGTACCCAATCTTCAGTCTCTCAATCTCAAGACATGGCTCTTGAAGTTAAAGTTGCAGATCTGCATCTCTCCCAAGGGTTCTAGATATCCTCAAACTTCTAAAGCTCATCACAGAAGGACTTATAACTCCAAATGGAAAGATTCAGCATTTGGTGTTCTAAGAAGCATATTTCTCAGACACTGCTGGATTGCCTACGGTTCTGGATTATATGGTCCATCTTAATGCCCTGGGCCTCAGACCAGCTACTTTCAAGGTACACTATGTAAGCTGTTTCTCGTTTTGTCTGTGGAGAAGTCTTCCTCACTATCTTCTCATCTTGTGTTCTGTAAATTTTTAAAGGATTGCTTCACCAATCCTCCTTTTAGAACCCTGCCCCTGCCTGAATTTGAATGTTTGCAGATAGCAACTTATACAACCTTGCGAGCTCAATGTCTTAGCAGAGCTTAAAGTACTTGCCTTGGAAAACTGTGTTCTTGGTAGCCATTACCTCTGCCAGGTGTATCAGTGAATTGCAAGCCCTATCAGTGGAACCTGATTTTATCTCATTTCACAGGGATAAAGTGGTCCTTAGAATCAATAGAAGGTTCTTGCCCAAAGTGGTTTCAGACTTCCATTTAAACCAGTCTATGTCTCTTCCTGTTTTCTTCACTGATTATTCTTCCTCAGGAGAGAGGAGGCTACACAGTTTAGATGTTAAAAGAGCCCTTAGTTACTACATAGAGCTTACCAAGCATGACAGGTTTGACTCCCTCCAGTTGTTCCTCACTTATGGAGAAGTGGGAAAGGGCAAACCTGCCACCAAGAGATCTGTTGCCAGGTGGATTGTGTCTTGTATACAATTCTGCTATGAAAAACTGGGAAAAACTCCACCCTCAGGCCTGAGGGCTCATTCCACAAGAGGTACAGCTGCTTCCCTGGCTGCTGCCAGGGTTATCCCTCTCTTAGAAATTTGTCAAGCAGTCACCAGGAAAACAGTCCATACCTTTACCAAGCATTACTCTCTGGATATCCAGGCTAGAAGTGATGCTCGGTTTGGCACAACAGTACTTCAGAGCCTATTCCCAAAGTAGGTTCTGTCCCTCCTCCATGGATGTACTGCTTGGTAGTCTGCAGTATGTCAGAATACAGCGAGACTTCATGTTGTTTGAAGAAAAAATTACTCACCTTAGTAATTATGTTTCTTCTATTGGAGTCTTGCTGTATTCTGACCTGCCTCCCCTCTCAGAACATGTTTTTGGGAAGTGGGTGGGCAGGTGCAGTGTTGCACCATAGGGGTGTTTTTTGCTTTCACCCTCCTCCTTTTTGTTTGAGTGCTGATTTATTATTGTTATTTGTATTAGATTGTTTTTTGGGTTTCCAGACTTGAGTCTTCCCTGGGAATCTAAAACGTTTTTCAGCCAGTTGGCTAGTAGGAATTTTTACAATTTCCACCATAGAATGTTTTAGTTAGTTGGGCTCGTAAAATCTGATGGTTTAAGTTTGAAACACTCCAGACAGAGACTTCAGCCGAGCTCGAGCTCAGCATTCTATGCCCTGCATAGAAAGTTAACTCTTTGTTCTCCGGGGCAGTTCAAAGGTTGGGAATCACTGCAATAAGTCAGAATACAGCAAGACTCCATTAGAAGAAACATAATTACTAATGTGAGCAATTTTTTCATTTAGCTGCCCTCTTGGGTGTGAGACATGCTAATTACCAGGCTTATGCAGCACAGTATCATAAAACACTGTGGCAGTCAGTACTGTCTATGTCAGAGAAAGCTCCCTCGCCCCTCTCTGATGGCCTGGCAGAGACAGCTAGATTTGGTCCGGAAGCTGCTAAATACCAGTTCCAGATGTCAGCTGATACCAGTGACAATGCTGCCAGGTGGATGGCTCTGTCAGTGGCTCTACGAAAACTGACATGGCTTAGAGCCACTGATCTAACCCAGGCTGCCCAGGCCAAGGCCATGGATTTTCCTGTGGAGAATAACTCCCTGTTTGGCAAACACACTGAGGAGTACATGAAAAAGGTGGATGAATACAAGGCCACCTACAAAAGTAACTCCTCTAGGGACAGGCCGACCCCTTCTTATAGGCCTTATGGAAAGGGAGGCAGGGGAAGGTCCTCTTATGGGAGGCCTTTTTACCAGGACCAAGCTGCTTTTCAGTAGCAGTCCTACCCACTGCAGACTGGGTACTTCAGATCTAGAGGCAGGGGTTCCAGAAGGGGCTCCCAATCTGCCCAAACTCAGGCACCTCCAAAACAAAATCCCTGACCAGTTGATCAAGGTCGCCTCCCCAGTGCCAGTAGGGGGCAGGCTAACTTACTTCCTCCAGACTTGGGTTTCCATCACCACAGAGAAATGGGTTCTGGAAGTGGTAAGTCAAGGTTTGCCCCTATGCTTCAAATCCCTTCCTCCTTTAAAACTGAGAATTTTCAAGCCAGCTTCCCTTATGAGGGAAAACTCTTACAAAACAAGATGCAAAAATTGCTCCACATGAAAGCAGTGGAACCTGTGCCAGTGCATCTCAGGGGAAGGGGTTTCTATTTCCGTTACTTTCTGACCAAAAAGAAAAATGGGGAGTGGTGACCCATTCTGGATCTCAGATCCCGCAACAAATTTCTAGTGAAGCCAAAGTTCAAAATGGTCACTCTGTTGCCCATACTTCCAGTTATCCAGCAAGGGGATTGGCTAGCAGCCTTGTATTTAAAGGATGCCTATTTTCACATCCCAATAAGGCAGTCTCGCAGAAAGTATCTCAGGTTCAGACTCCTTTCAGGCCATTACCAGTTCACTTCCCTTCCTTTCAATCTGACCTCAGCACCCAGGGTATTCACAAAGTGCCTAGCTGTAGTGGTGGTGGCACATCTAAGAAGGTCTGGTATTCTAGTTTTCCCTTATCTGGACAATTGGCTGCTTGTGAGCAAGTCCCCACAACAGGTCTCGGAGCATTTGTAATCAGCAGTGCATCTTCTGTAATCCCTAGGATTCCTGATAAACCAGGAAAAGTATGTTCTTACCCCTGTTCAAGTGTTGCAATTCATAGGGGCAGAGCTGGATACAATCCAGGGAAGAGCTTTCCTCCCTCAGCACAGGGTAAAAAGTATTTTTGACCTAGCAGCTTCTTTCGAGCTAAACCAGCCTTGCCCAGCAAGACAGTATCTGCATATTCTGGGTCACATAGCTGCAGCAACAGGTACCATCTCAGGGGCAAGATACAGTATGAGAGATCTGCAGTCTCACCTCAGATCTCACTGGTCACAGAAAAAAGACAAGATGTCAAAACTGATCCCAGTAACATAGGCTGTTATTCAAGCCTTACAGTGGTAGAAAAATTCAGACAACTTAAGGCAAGCGTTCCCTTTCCAGAGGGAGAACCCTTCCTTTATTCTAACAGCAGATGCTTCTCTATTGGGATGGGGCACCCCTATTTTGGAGAACACACCATCCATGGGACTTGGTCCAAAGCAGAGTCTCTTCTTTACATAAATCTCTTAGAGCTGCGAGCTGTACTTCTAGCTTTAAAGGCCTTTGCTCATCTGGTGCAGGGCAAGGTGGTACAAGTCAGGATAGACAATACCACAACAATGTACTAGATAAGCAGGGTGGCACAAGATCAGATCCTCTATGTGCAGAGGCCAAGAAACTGTGGGACCTGGCATACTCTCTAAAAACAGCCCTGCAAGCTATTCACGTCCCAGGGAGGGACAATATTCTAGCAGATGCCCTCAGCAGAATCAGTCAGGGTCACCACGAGTGGTTCTTGGACACACAGGTAATAAATTCAGTTTTCAGAAGGTGGGGTACCCCAGAAGTGAACCTTTTTGCCTCTCAAGAGAACCACAAGCTATCACTGTTTTGTTGCAGGCCTCCGGCAAGGGGCACAATCCCAGTAGATGCCATGGCACTGGACTGGTCGGGAGGAAGCCTGTATGCTTTTCTCCCACTCCTTCTCATTCTTAAAGTCCAGATCAAGCTCAGGTCTCAGTCTGCTTTGATTATCCTGATCGCCCCAAACTGGCCCAGATGGCATTGGTACCCTCTCTTGTTATCCATGTCAGTATCCAAACCAATACATCTCCCTCAGAGGCACAACCTGTTGACCTCCCACCAAGGGAAAATAGAGTACCCAAACCTCAGCTCCCTCACTCAAAGCTTGACTCTTGAAGTCATAGAGTTTGCAAATCTAAATATTTCCCAAGTAGTTTTGCACATATGTAAGGGGTATAGGAAACCCTTGACTAAGAAAACCTATTCAGCTAAATGGAAAAGGTTTGTCTCTTGGTGCAACTTGCACAGCATTGAACCTGCCTCAGCAGGAATTCCAACTCTCCTTGAATATCTCACTTTCTTGCATGATCAAGGCTTTAAACATACTTCCTTAAGAATTAATTTGCCATCTATCTCTGCTTACATTTCTGTGGTTAGAACCACCTCTGTAGCAACTGATCCTATTTTTAAAGTTTTTCAAAGGTTTGTATCGCACATATCCACCCATCAGGGAACCTGTCCCTGGGTGGGAATTGAACATTTGTATCATTCAACTTATGAGGCCACCTTTCAAACCTATGTCCTCAGCTCACCTCCAGTATGTTACATGGAAAACTGTATTTTTAGTGGCTATAACTTCTGCTAGAAGGATAAGTGAGCTTCAGGCTCTATGTATAGAAAAAGACTACTTGTCTTTCCACAGTGATAAAGTGGTACTCAGGACAGATAGAAAATTCCTCCCCAAAGTGTTGTCAGATTTTCATTTCAACCAATCCATTACACTACCAGTGTTTTTCACTGAGCATTCTACTTCAGGTGAGCGTAGACTCCACAGGCTTGATGTAAAGAGGGCTCTGAGCTACTACATATCTCACACTAAAGATCACAGGGAGGATAAACACCAGTTCTAGGGACATGGATATGTTGTTCATCCACACTCTCGGGCAGGTATCCTTGCCGCTTTAATTCTTGCTGGAAGGTCTTCAAGCTGGCTCCTCCCACCCACCCGGGTGGTAAAACTCTCGGCTCCGCCCCATGACGTCCAGATCTTCCTTACGCTTGGCTCAGGTTCTCTCCTTGGCAGCTCTGCGTTTTAGACTGGATCCTAATTCTTGGTCGTCGAAAGTGATTTTGAAGTTTTCAACTTCAGTCTTCATCTTCGTCAGCGGCTGCAATGGACAAATCTGTTCGGCTTTTGGGTGCCCTTGCGAAAGAAAATGTCAGGACAGATCCACTCACGTCGTCTACTGCTCAGGCCTAGATCATGACCCGCAGGCTTGCGAGTTGTGCCGTTCTTTCTCGGCCAATGTTCTGGACGATCGCGCTGCCCGTTTGAAGCTGGGTACCTGAAAAGCGTTTTCCGCGGTTAAATCAAAGAGGCTCGTTGGGCGATGTCTGCGGCTGCATCCCTCGAGGAATGACAGTCAGGCGCATCATCTTCCCCCTCAGCCGTGACATTTATCCGCTCTCTCTGGGTTCCTCGTATACAGCTTTGTTCAGGAACTTTGCCAGTCCTTTCCACGAAGGAGGGGCCCTCGGGACATTCCTCTCGGTCCAGAAAGGGAATCGAAGGTAAGTCCGCGTCGATGTTCGTTGGGGCCAGGAGGTCCCCCTCCTGGGCAGCCAACCGTCGACTTTGAGTCGAGGTTGCAGCTGAAGCCACTGGCTCACGGTTGCCCCGTCACGTCAACCTGCCGAGACTCCTGTCGGCTGAGTCGAGATTTTCTTGATCCGTTGGATGGGCTGTCAGAGCTGCAGAAGCCGACAACCTACTTCACTAGTCCCCGGTGAATGCAGGATCTGCCTGCTCCTTCGGGACCGCAGTCCTTGGTTAAAAGTTTCCGAGCCCGAGGGAGGCGGGTATCCCCGTCCCTGCCCAGGCCACAGTCCCCGAGGTCTGGTCTGGTCTCGGACCTCTTCTTAGTCCCATGCTCCCGCCGACACCGAGGCGGTCTTGGTCTGTTACCGAAGTAAGCGGTGGCGCCGTTCTTCCTCGTCCTCCTCCTCGGGTGAGGAGGCTACAGCGCGCAAGTTGCGCTGGTGCTACAAGGATGTTATGTGGCAGCAGTTGCTGTTATCTGGGCCTAAGCAGACCCCAGCCAAGACCCCGGCCATCAAGTGGCTGTCACCTGAACGGCTGAAGCAACCACTCGTTCTAGTCGAGCTGCCCGCCCCAGGACTGGTTTGCTAAGCGAAACCAGCTGGTCCACGATTGTGGTGGAACCTCGCCTTCTACAACCAAAGTGGGGCACCGACCCAAGAATTCTCAGTTGGTCATGGCCTGCCCGCAGGTTGTGGTCACCCTCACTCCCGACTGTCCTCAGCAGGTGGAGGTGGCTCAGGGAGAGCAGCTCTTCCATGAACTGTTTGGAATCCGACGGCGATTTCCTCCCTGTTCTCCAGGCAGTGCGATCTGAGTCACTCGAGGCTAGTCAGTGGACGATAGCCCATCGTCCTTCTTGGGTCTGCCTGACTTATCTCGGAGTCACGGGATGCAGCTTGAGCCCATGTCCAAATGGGCAAGTATCCCTCAGTGGAATTCTGGACGCGAGGATTCTCCACCAGGCCTTTCAAACAACATGAAGTCTTGCTATGTTCCGACATATACAGTGAGTCCCAACCTTCAAACTGCTCCGGAGGTGAAATAGTTAACTTTCCATACCCAGGCATGGAGCAGCTGAGCTTCGAGCTCGTTGGAGACTCCTGTCTGTTGTTCTTCAAACTCAAACGTCAGATCCTTTACTCCGCCTCACTGAACAGTCGCTCTCCAATTTCTCCTTCTGCTCGGATCATTTGCCGGTTAAAGTATTGTTTTCTCAGTTTTTCGACGAATTTAAAACGCAACGGCCGGTTCAGGCTCTGTCTGTGGTATTTGTGAGTACTAGATAGGTTTTACATTAATTCTTTTCTGTGTGGAACTTGTAAATGGTTTATCGGTTCAGTTTGAACCGATCAGGTTGTTTAAAATATCTTAATCTGTGATTTAGAGTGTGGTTACCGGTTCTTATCGGTTCTCAAAAAAATGGATTTTATTATGTTTTTTTCCATGACTCGTGACACGGTTGGGAACCGATAAGAGGGTCTTACCTGGCGGATTGCCATAAACGGGTAAGTTTGGTTAGGAATGGCACTATGTCTGAGAAACCCAAAAGAAAAACCGGGCACACTGGGTTTCAACACTGCAGTGTGTGTAGGGAAGTCTTTGCCAAGGCTGACCCCCACCACCTGTTTTTATTGTCTGAGGGGTTTGACCACCTCAATGCAGACTGCCAGATTTGTAAAATTTTTCCTGCAGCTACCCTGGAAAGAGAGAGTTGGTAAGCTTAGGGAAAGGGAGGCCAAAAGTCAGCTGAACAGGATGGCCAGCCGGTTCAGTTCAACTGAACCAGAGGGTGCCCTCTGACCAGGGCAGAACTTCTTTGGGCAAAGGAGATCCGACTCTGAGGTCGGTTAAACCAAAAGCACTAGAAATCAGCTGGTGTGGGCAAAACTTTCTTCTCCGACAGCTGAAGAAAATAGCCAAAGTGATTAAAATTGTCCAGTCGCTTTCCCAGTTCCGACTGAACTGGCACCCATCAGGTAGCGCCCGGTTGACTAGTTCCACCAGTTCAAGAGTATGATTTAGAGAATATTATGAACTGGAGGGGAAGAGGAGTATGAGGAAGTGAATGTGGATTTGAAAGTCTGGATGTGCCTATTGGACGGACATCTCCCCAGACAGACCTTCAGGAGTGTCTCCTCTAGGCTTTCTGAGTCCCCTTCTCATTTTATGTTTTTTAAAAAGAGTGGCAGAAACCCTCCAGCTCCCTATGGAGAAAGCTGTGGATGATCAAGAGGAGCCCTAACTATGTGGAATAGTGGATATCCCAGAGTCTAGGAGACTGTCTATTCCTTGCATAAATCTTTTGAAACAGACATTTAAAATTCTAAAAACTCCTCACACTATACCTCCAGTGAATAGAGAATGGACAAGAGTACATTGTCAAGCTCTGATACAGGTTCATTACAGCAACAATGCAGCCATGTTGGGGTAGTGCAGGCTGCAGCCTGTGACAAAAACAAATATTCCTTGGCTTCACACCCCCGGACAAGGACTCCAGGAGGATTGATGCCATGGCAAAGAAACAGTACATGAGCATCATCCTTGGACTCAGACAGGCAAATTATATGGCTTATGTTGCTAGATATCAGAAATCCAGATGGGATACTGGTATGGCTCTAGCAAACAGGTCCTGGCCACCTTGCCAAGGAGCTGGAGCAGGTGGCTGCTGATGGTATTGAGGCATCCAAGGTGCAATTCCATGCTGCAGTGGACTCAAATGATGTGTTATCAAGGTCATGGCTACATCTGTGGCACCCAGAATGTCTTGGCTCAGATGTACTAGCTGTCAGAGGATACCCAGACTAAGGCCATGGATTTTCCTGTTGTGGGTAATTCCCTGTTTGGGAGCAGACAGAGAATTATATGAAGAAAATGGATGAGTGTAGGACCACCTATAGGAGTGCACAGGCCAAGGAAGGCAGGCCACTCCTCAAGGCAGCTTCCCAGGGCAGGGGCAGACCTTTTCATAGGCCTTTTACCGAAGCCAGGCCTCCTCTTCTGCTTATGCCCAGAGGGTTCTTTAGAGGGAGAGGCAGATCTGGTACAAGCAGGCCTGCTTCCACCCTCAGCCCAAAGCCCCTACCAAGCAGGCACCCTGATGGGGTTGCCAGGGCCATTCTCAGCTACCTGTAGGGGCAGGCTGGCTTACTTTGTCCAGGACTGGGAGTCTCTGACATCAGACAAGTGGGTCCTGGAAGTATAAGCCGGGACTGGTTCTCAGCTTCAAAAGTTTCAAGATGAGAACAGATCCTTTCCACCTGCAAATCCACAGAGGCACTGCCCTAGAGGCAGAGTGCTTCCTCCTTGCTCTCAGAGCTGTGGAAAGGGTTCCACCCTACACCAGGGCAAAGGTCGTACTCCAGGTACTTCCTTACACCAAAAAGACAGGAGAATGGCGGCCCATTCTGGATCTCAGATACTTAAACAAGCACCTTTTAAAACCAAAATTCAAAATGGTGACTCTAGGAATTATTCTATCCTCTCTAAGGCCAGGGGACTGGCTAGCGTCCCTGGACCTCAAGGATGCCTACTTCCATATTCTCATCAGAAGCTCCTATCGAAAGTACCTCAGGTTCAAGCTGCCCTCAGGCCATTACCAGTTCAGAGCAATGCCCTTTGGCCTCACCTCTGCTCCAAGGGTATTCACAAAATGCCTGGCAATAGCAGTTGCTTCTCTAAGAAGGCAAAAAATTGCCATCTTCCCTTACCTGGACGACTGGTTCATAGTAGGCCAGTCCCCAGACCAAGTCAAGTTACACCTACAGATAACTCAGCAACTGCTCACCCCGCTAGGTTTCCTTCTGAATCTTTCAAAGTCAGTTCTAGAGCCTGTCCAGCTGCTCACCTTCATAGGCGCAGAGCTGAACACAGAGAAAGCCAGAGCCTTCCTTCCTTTGGACAGGGCAAGGACCCTGGTCTCTCTGGCCTCGTCATTCACCCTGCAGGTGTCTCGACCAGCAAGGCATTTTCTACAGCTCCTGGGGCACATGGCTGCTTCTACAGCAGTAGTGCAGGGAGCAAGATTTCAGATGAGGGACATTCAGTTCCATTTGAGAGCCTTTTGGTCTCAAAGGAAAGACCCTCTAACCAAATTGATCCCAGTGACTCAAACCCTGATCCAGGCGCTACAGTGGTGGCAGGATCAGAGCAATCTAAGACAAGGGGTTCCTTTTGTCGCTCAGTCTCACTCCTTAATCCTTACTAAAGATGCATCCCTCTTGGGGTGGGGAGCTCACATGGGCGACCTCACTACCCAGGGGTTGTGGTCCCCTCAGGAATCTCTGCTCCACATCAGTCTATTGGAACTCAGAGCAGTTTTTCTAGCACTTCAAGCTTTTTCCAGATCTGTTCAGAACAAAGTTGTACAGGTCAAAACAGACAACACCACCACAATGTGGTACATCAACAAGCAAGGGGGCACTCGGTATACGGCCTTGTGCACCGAAGCAATGAAGTTGTGGTCTCTGGCTTACTCCCTGAACACCTCCCTTATAGCAGTTCACCTTCCAGGCAAGGACAATGTCCTGGCAGATGCTCTCAGCAGGATTTCCCAGGGCCATCACGAATGGTCAGTGGACCCCATGGTCTTGGAGGTGATATTTGCCAGATGGGGCACCCCGCAGATGGATCTTTTTGCAGCCCCAGACAATCACCAACTTCCCCTTTTTTGCTGCAGGCCCCCAGTGTTGGGCTCAGTCCCTCTGGATGCCTTAGTTCTCAATTGGGAAGGGAAGTTTCTCTATGCCTTCCCCTTCCCTCTCCTGTTCAAAGTGCTAGTCAAAATCGGATCTCAACCCTGCAAGATGATCCTGATTGCTCCAGATTGGGCCAGACAACCCTGGTATCCACTCCTACTATCCTTAGCAATCCATCTTCCCCTGTGTCTTCCCAGGAATCACAACCTGTTAACCTGTGCTCAGGGGAGGGTTTGGTACCCGAACCTCAAATCTCTCAATCTCAAGGCCTGGCTCTTGAAGAGTTAGAGTTTGCTGATTTACACCTCTCCCAAGGTGTAATGGATATCCTGAAGACTTCTAGAAAACCTTCCACCAGGGCTACTTATAATTCCAAATGGAAGAGGTTTTCCATGTGGTGCTCTGGAAAGCATATTTCCCCAGAATCTGCTGATTTACCCACAGTCCTGGATTATATGGTCCACTTAAATACCTTGGGGCTGAGACCAGCTACCTAAAGTGCATCTGGCAGCTGTGTCTGCTTTTATTTCAACAGGTAAGCCCTCTTCTCTTTCAGCTCACCCTGTATTCTCCAAGTTTTCAAGGGATTGCTTCACACCAACCCTCCATTCAGGGACCCTGCCCCGCCTGGGATCTTAATGTTTGCATTGCTCAGCTTATGCAACCCCCTTTGAGCCTTTGTCTTCAGCAGAGCTCAAGTACTTGACTTGAAGACTGTGTTTCTGGTAGCCATCACTTCTGCCAGGGCATAAGTGAATTACAAGCTTTGTCAGTGGAACCTGATTTTATCTCCTTTCATGGAGATAGGTGGTCCTCAGGACTAACAGGAAGTTCTTGCTTAAGGTGGTTTCAGATTTCCACCTTAATCAATCTATATCTCTTCAGTGTACTTCACTGACCATTCCTCCTCTGGCGAGAGAGGCTGCACAACAGATGTGAAGAGGCCCTTAGTTACTACATAGAGCATACCAAGGGTCACAGGTTTGACTCCCTCCAACTGTTCCTCACTTATGGTGAGGCTGGTAAAGAAACCTGCCACTAAAGATCCATTGCCAGGTGGATTGTCTCTTGTATCCAATTTTGCTATGAAAAACTGGGTAGGTTCCTCCCTCAGGCCTGAGGGCTCACTCTACCACGGTACAGGCTGCTTCTCTGGCTGCTGCCAGGACATCCCTATTCTAGAGATATGTCAAGCAGCTACCTGGAAAACAGTTCGCACTTTTACCAAGCATTACTCCTGGACATCCAGGCTGGAGTGATGCTCGGTTTAACACAACTGTGCTTCAGAGCCCATTCTGTAGTAGGTTCTGCCCTCCTCCATGGAGGTACTGCTTTATAGTCTGCATATGTCATAATATAGCAGACTTCATGTTGTTTGAAGAAAAATTACTCACCTTAGTAATGTTGTTTCTTCTAATGGAGTCTTGCTATATTCTGACCTCCTGCCTGCCCTCTCAGAACCTCTGTTTTTGGGATGTGGGTGGGCAGTGCAGTTTAGCACTTAGTAGGTGCCCACCTTGTTGTTTTCACCCTCCTTTCTTGGGGTGACTTGGTGTTGTATTTTTCATTTTTTGGGTCTCCTGACTTGAGTCTTTGTTTTGGGACAAAAAAATGTGTTCTTATGTTTAGTAGCCAGTTGGCTAGTGTAGGTTTACAGCTTCCACACAGGACCTCAGTGAGTTTAGCTCGTAAAGATCTGAGTTTGAAGAACAACAGACAGAGTTTCAACCGAGCTCGAGCTCAGTATGGAAAGTTAACTCTTTCACCTCCGGAGCAGTTTGAAGGTTGGGACTCACTGCATATGTCAGAATATAGCAAGACTCCATTAGAAGAAACATCATTACTAAGGTGAGTAATTTTTTCTTCCGGTGGCTGAGGCCATTGTCGACCCAGCCTTGGAGCTTTAGCAGCAGCCTGCCTCCTGTCCTGCGCCCTCGGCCAGGATGGCCAGGAAGTATGCGGTCCCTACCGGCTCTTTGCCCGCTTTCTCGGAACACCCCTCTGCTGAGGGGTTAGTCACCAACAGCGTTTTCCGGCGTTCCAGTCACGCTCGGGATGTGGACAAGTCCCCCCGACAAAGAGTCCAAAAAGCTGGACTTTGCCGGGTGCAAAGTGTACGCTGCGTCCTCCCTCGGCCTCCGACAAGCCAGCTCGGCCGTGCTGATGGCACACTTCTCCCAGGCCCTCATGGGCTCCCTGGACGAGGTTGTTCCTCATCTCCCGCCTGACCTGCAGACCACGGTCCGCCAGGTGCGGGACCAGGGTAGGGTTGGTGGCGAAGCAGCAGCTCCAGACTGCTCTGGACATAGGTGATTCCTGTGCCAGGTCAGTTGCGGCCGCAGTGGCCATGCGACGCAGGGCGTGGCTGAGGATATCCACCTTCACGGCGGATACCCACCACAAGTTGGCGGACGTCCTCTTCTTGGGGACTGACGTCTTCGGCCCTGGAGTGGAGGGACATGTCCAGCAGATCGAGAAGTCCAATGCCACTCTGGACTCGGTCACCTCCACCCAGAGGGACAAAGGCCGCTGTCAGCAGCAGAAGTCCTTTCGTCCCTCGGTCCCTGCTCCTCGACCAGCCCAGCAGCACCAGCAACAGGGCCAGCAGGCTCACGCTTGGCACCCCAAACCCAAGCCTACGGCTTCCTCCAACAGAAAGCAAGGAGGTAAGGCCGGGAGGTCCCTCGGCGGTTCTTCCTCAAGCCTGCCCAGTGACGGGTTGAGGGTGCCACCCCATCGTCACTCTCCCTGGGTTCCCCCATGAGAAGCGGCTCCACACTTCCTTTCCGCCTGGTCCGCTATCACCCACGGACGCTGGATGTTGGAGGTGGTAGGAAAAACCTGCCTCTGGAGTTCGAGCAGGTTCCGGCCTGTAGCCGTCGCCCCGAGGGCCAAAGAATCCCAGCTCGCTGTCGGCCGCTGGGCTGATATTGCCCTGCTCCTCGAAAAGAGGTAATCAGGAAGGTGGCAGATCCTCCTTCAGACCCGGGTTTGTGTCCAGGTACTTCCTGGTCCCAAAGCAGACGGGGCTGGCGCCGATTCTCGACCTGCCACGACCTGAACAAAGTTCCTGGTCTCGGACCTTCAGAATGGTCACTCTGGCTCAGATAATTCCATCCTTGGAGCGAGGCATGTGGTTCTGCTCCTGGACCTCCAGGACGCGTTCTTTCACGTCCCAATCCGTCCGGCCATCAGAGGTTCCTCCGCTTCAGAGCGGAAGGATCCCTATACGAGTTCTGGGCCATGCCCTTTGGCCTCTCCCTAGCTCCCAGGGTCTTCACCAAATGCATGGCAGTGGTGACAGCATTCCTGCGGCGCCGAGGGGTTCGGGTGTACCCTTACCTGGATGATTGGCTGATAGCAGCCCCCTCCAGACCGGAGGCGGAGCGGTCCAGAGATCTGGCCCTCCCGGTTTGCTCTCAGGTTGGCCTCCTCATCAACGAGGCCAAGTCGGAACTCATGCCAAAGCAGGTGATTTTGTTCATCAGGGCAGAGCTCAACGCTCTGCGAGCCAGAGCACGGCTCCCGGCGGTCAGGGCCAAGGTTCTTTCCTCCTTTGCGCAATCATTTCTGGTTGGGCAATTGCGCCCTGCCCGGGACTTCCTGCACCTCCTGTGCCTCATGGCGGCCTGCACCAGCGTGGTCCATTGGGCCTGTTGGTACATGTGTCCCCTTCAATGGGGACTGGCCAGCCAATGGTCACAACGCCGCGATCCATTGGACCGGCTCGTGACAGTGACCCAGGAGATGTGGAACGTTCTCCAATGGTGGATCGTTCCAGCACATCTGCAGGAGGGTATCCCATTCGTCCGCCCCGAGCCGATGGTCTCTCTCTCGACCGACGCATCTCTGATGGGTTGGGGTGCCCATCTGGGGGAATACCGAGCCACGGCCTCTGGTCCCCTCGGGAGTCCTGATGCCACATCAACCTGCTGGAGCTCCGAGTAGTCTGTCTAGCTCTCACCACCTTTGCTCCATTTCTACGGGGTCAAGTGGTTCAGGTCCAGACGGACAACACCACTACCACGTACTATCTGAACCGCCAGGGCGGGACGCGCTCCTTGCTGTTATGCAAGGAAGCTCTCCGCATTTGGTCCCTAGTGCACAGCCTGGAGGCGGGTCTCCTAGCCATTCATGTGGCAGGAGCCTCCAACACCCTGGCCGATGTCCTAAGCCGGATAGGGGCTGCGTCTCACGAGTGGTCTCTCCTGCCGGAGGTAGTACAAGATCTCTTCTCCCACTGGGACATGCCTCAGGTGGACCTGTTTGCCTCCAGGGAGAATGCAAAGCTGAGTCTGTTCCATGCCCGCCCCCCTCAGCAGGGCTCGCTGCAGGGGGATGCCTTCTCAAGACCGTGGACCCCGGGCCTCTTCTACACCTTTCCCCCATTTCCCTTGATCCACAAGCTGCTTCTCAAGGCGAGAGGACAAGGTGCAGGTGATTCTGGTAGCCCCAGACTGGCCCCGCCAGTTCTGGTATGCAGATCTCCTCAGCCTCAGCTCCAGGCTCCCGAGGCGGCTCCCCGCCCAACCAAACCTGATCTCAGTCAGTCAGGGGAAGGTATTCCATCCGGACCTTCAATCCCTGCACCTGACGGCCTGGTTCCTGAGT
Source organism: Neoceratodus forsteri (assembly GCA_016271365.2). Lineage (NCBI taxonomy): Eukaryota > Metazoa > Chordata > Ceratodontiformes > Ceratodontidae > Neoceratodus > Neoceratodus forsteri. The sequence continues at coordinate 335,449,948 of CM028129.1, read as the reverse complement.
GGCTAGAGTTCCAGGCCTTGGGTCTTTCCGACGAGGTCCTCAGCGTCATTGAGACATCCCGTAAGGAGTGGACCAGGAAATGCTATGCCTTCAAATGGAAGAGGTTTTCCGTTTGGTGTCAGGGGAAGGGCTTGGACCCTTCCGACTGCCCCCTGGCAAGCATTCTGGACTACCTGTGGTCCCTTTCTCAGCAAGGGCTTCGGTCGATGACCCTTAAGGTGCACCTGGCAGCCATCTCTGCTTACCGGGCACTGGCCGGCAAGCAGTCGGTGGCACAGGAGAAGGTGGTCGGGTGCTTCTTCAAAGGCCTTGACCACATTTCCCCTCCGGTGCGAGAACCTCCACCTCCGTGGGATCTACTGCTGGTATTGGCCAAGCTCATGGGCAAGCCATTTGAGCCAATGCACAGGTGTGATCTTTCACACCTGTCGTGGAAGACCGCCTTCTTGGTGGCTATCATGTCAGCCAGAAGTATGGGAGAGCTCCAGGCGCTTTCCATCAAGCCTCCCTACCTGGTGTTCCACAGGAACAAGGTTGTCCTGCGCCACCACCCGAAATTCCTTCCGAAGGTGGTGTCAGAGTTTCACCTTAACCAGGTGTTGACTCTGCCGGTGTTCTACCCAATCACACCTCCGGAGACTGAGTATGAGCTCCATACCTTGGACCTAGGCAGGCTTCCCTTGTGTTATAAAAGTAGACGGCTGAAGTTCGGGAGAGAGGTTCGCCAGCTGTTTGTCACCTACGCTGAAGCCGCACCTGGCAGACCTGCAGCAAAGCAGATGATAGGCAGGTGGATCACCTCCTGCATAGAGCTGTGCTACAGGTTGGTGGGCATGGAGCCTCCCAGAGGGATAAGAGCTCATTCTACCCGCCATACTGCTGCATCGGTAGCTGCTTCCAGGGACGTCCCTATCCAGGATATCTGCAGGGCTGCTACCTGGAAGTCAGCACATACCTTCATTACCCACTACCACATCGACCTCGAGTCACGCTGGGATGCTGGTTTTGGGGCCTCAGTTCTCCAATCTCTCTTTCCCAAGTAAGTGTTGGGGGTGTGCGCCTTGCCTCCCGGAGAACTGCTAGGAGTCTGCCAGAGAGTGTGGATGAACAACATATCCATGTACCTAGAAATACAGGTTACTCACCTGTAACAGGAGTTCTAGGAATGGTATATATTTGTTCATCCCTACATTTCCCCAACCTCCTGGCTTGGTCGCACAACCTGAGCTTCCAGCGGGCCAGATCTGGCGTCATGGGGCGGAGCCGTGAGTTTTACCACCCGGGTGGGTGGGAGAGCCAGCTTGAAGACCTTCCGGCAAGAATTAAAGCGGCAAGGATACCTGCCAGAGAGTGTGGATGAACAACATATACCATTCCTAGAACTCCTGTTACAGGTGAGTAACCTGTATTTATTCCTTACCTATGGGGATGTGAAAAAAGGTACACCAGCTACCAAGAGGTCAGTCTCTCGCTGGATAGTGAGTTGTATACAGTTTTGTCATGTAAAAGCAGGCAAGCAGGTCCCATCAGGACTTAGGGCCCACTTAACAAGAGGAATAGCTGCTTCCATAGCAGCTTCAAGGGATGTCCCCCTACTGGACATCTGCAAAGCTGCCACATGGAGAACTTTACATACTTTCACTAAACATTACAGCCTGGACATACAATCCAGAAGTGATGCCAGATTTGGAACAGCAATCCTGCAGAGCCTCTTTCCTAAGTAGATTCTCTGCCCACCTCCAAAGGTACTGCTTTGAGGTCTGCATACAGTTATGAACATAGAAGAATACACGGGGTTAGAAGAAAAAATTACTCACCTTAGTAATATTGTTTCTTCTAGTGTATTCTTCTATATTCATAAGTCTCCTACCCTGACCCCTCCCCCCCAACCAGAACCAGAGCCTCAGCATGTCTACTGATTTTTTCTTGGATTTTAATATGCATTTACACACTACTGGAGTACATTTTTAACTTTGGTTGGATTTATTTTCTTATTCTTTGGTTACATGTGTTTCCAGGATGAAAGTTTTAATTGTTTTAGTATTGTAATGGACTAGCCACTAGGGCTTATATTTAGATTTTAGGAGTAGGTTCCTTTCTATTTCATAGGTAGTATTAGATAGATATGTAGTTCTTCTGCCTTGTAGGCTGTTATCGAAATATGAGCTGTTGATGGAATGTTGCAAGAGATAAGGGCAGCAGTTTGAATATGTGTCTTGAGCAATGTTAGGTTCTATAATTTGCATATTGTTCCATTTCTCTCCGGGCAGTTCTACTTAGGAGGCAGACTGCATACAGTTATGAATATAGAAGAATACACTGGAAGAAACAATATTACTAAGGTGAGTAATTTTTTCTTCCTGAACATTAGAAACGCCCCAAGCAGTACAGCCACTCATGATGCAATAGTCTCTTCTGCATCTTGAGTGGCTAGACTGAATTAGGGATGGTCCCATGTCCAGGAAAGGTGTAGTGGGAGTATATTAAGGATGTAAACAAACAAATGTTGATGTGCTAACACCAGTAGGGTAGGCTGTCTGTTTTCACTTTTAAAAAGAAAAAAGGGATCAGAATCAAACTACCAGCCACATCAGCATATTCTACACTATGTGAAGAATCTTTTTTTTTAAACAAGGGGCAGTTTGAGGCCTAAAGGGGTTAACGGTGTCCCTTTAAAGCCCATGGATCCTGTCTTCTTTTTGGGCCTGTCAGTCGTGCCAGACACTGACAACTCTGCAAAGATGTTCCCAAAAACAACAATTTTTTTTTCAATGAAAGTTACAACACAAAAATGTGGTCCGGTTCCTTCATAAATAGAACTGCAATGCAAATGGAACACCAAATGGTGTCTAATTGAATTTTGATGCCCGTTGCTGTCTTGGTTCCCCATACAAGGAATTGAGAATAAAATAGTGAGAACATCACAAAATGGTACAATTTAAACTGCAGAACAAAGTTTTTTTTAAATTAAATTTGAAGCAGTTTCCAGTGGTGGGAACTGGGCCGCAAAATGGCCTTCTCCAGTTCCCAGCAACTGATATGGAACCAGAGAAAATCACAAAAAGAACACACAGATATACCCTAACTAATGCAGAGTCATTGATACATTAACTAAACAAGTTAAACTCTCTTAAAATAATGAAATTATAAACTGTGATCTGCTCAGATGTGAAGAGAAAACCTCGGAGCGACTGCTTTCTTCAGGTGGAGAAATAAATCTGACGTTAGAATGCAAGTGTGAGTATGACCACACAGCAGGGTTTGAATTTCATTCTAAATTCTCTAATTAGCAAAAAAATTCAAATGCTTCATTGTGGCTCATTCCAGGGGAATGATTGCAGTTGTTAAGCATAGTGAGGGATCCCTTTGGAAGAAACAACATTACAGTGGTGAGCAATTTTCTCTTAGGACCTAGTTGAAGGTTTTTAGATATATAGGAAGCAGCCATAAGCCATATTTGAGATGGAAGATCACTACTGGTTGTACGGGGACTGATTTTCTCATTGTGCGATATAGCTAGTAACAAATCCGGTCAGATTTAGGAACAGGATGACCATGCATCAGATAAGCAATAAAACACGACAGGGTGAGTATTATATGGAGATAACTGCCAGCCCAGGATCGTAGTGAGGCCCGATGCTGCAGGTGGAGTGCCTTACACTCCCTGATAGGGTGGTTATCTCAGCATTATACCTACCCTGAAGTGTCTTATTGCACTTATAAAATGGGTACTAGGTTGTTGAAAAAAATGAGAAAAAAAAAAGAAAAGGAAAGATTTCTTTAATGGTGAAATAGTTCCTCTGCTACCTGTTACTAGGGAGAGCTGTGATGCATTTTACTACTGTATCTCCCGGTCCCTGCTGTCTTCTCAGAGGACCAGAAGTGACGGACAGACTTTGTTTATTTTATAACTCTAAATTGTCTGTCCCTCATTTCAGCTTCTGTCCGTGTTTTGTCATTGTTTTTTGGTCTTTGCTGCCTGCTCTGAGGATCATGACAAACTGTAGTCACTATTTTCAGGTAAATTACTTTTTTAAGTATTGTCTCTCATTGTGGCTTCCAGCTATTCTCTGGCCATGTTTCCCAGTCCTCGCTACCTGCTCTGAGGATTGGGACAAAGTGTAACCACTACTTGCAGTTTTACTATTTATTTTTTTGTAACTATTGTCCCTCATTGCGGCTTGTGGCCATTTTCTGCTAATGCATCGTGATCCTTGCTGTCTGCTCCGAAGACTGGGAACTTGTTTGTAAAATGCAGTGCCACCTGCTTTGTGGTCCCTGCTGCCTGCTTCTGGGACTGGAGTAAGTGTGGGTGTGTGGGGGTTTATCAGGCATGCAGGCAGGTGTGTGGGCGGGTGGAATGACTGAGCACAGATGTAAAAAAAATAAAATAAATAAATAGAAAAGTGAGGAAAAAAGTTAGAAAAAGGGAGAGGATGGACTTGGATGAGTAGGAAGCCTACTCAGCTGCTAAGTGGACAGTGGAGGTGAGGGTTGGGTTGGTCTGTAAGAAAAGAATTGTGCCTATTTGAAACTTTAACATTCTGACCTGGAACAATGTTATTTGAGGTAATGGGGCAGGCTGCCACCAGTACATTTTCGTACATGGGCTTTATGCTGAGCTAAATGTATGGGTGCCAGCCTGCCTGAGACAATCTGAAGCCAGGAGTTTCCCTACTTGTTTTATAAGCTGTAATAATGTATGGCACTTGACTGGTTTTACCCAATTAAATTTCTTTGATTTTTAGACCCATTTTATAAAAATGGATATACAGTATTGTGACAGGGTTGAATAAGGCCCTGCCGTATTTGTTATGCAGAAAGAGGTTAAATGCAAGGATCTGTTCTATTCTCTGCTTTTCTGTCTCTTCTCTGTCTGGTTGCACAACCAAATATTCTTGTGAGACCGAGGAACTGGTCACTCCAACAGTTTTGCAATTCCCCGCCTCTCGCTATCTCTCAGCCTTCTCTTGCTATTTATGTCTTTTCTTCCCCCATGTGTATCTGCAAGTATAAAAATATATGTGAATCTTTATGTATAAATATCACTGATACTGGGATCCCTTTGTTTAAAACTATATAGTTATACTGTTGAAATGATTGCAAACAGCTATTTGGAACTCAAGGGATTCACCTGCGGTGCAGTGTTTAAGCCTTTTGCAGAGCTGCAAACAAGAGGTCAATCCTGGGTCACTATGTACTGTTTTGCTGCACCTGCAAGGAACAAAACTGACAAGAACATTCTGTAAACTTACAAGAACATTCTGGAGAAGCAGGTTCTCTTAACCAGTTCCCAGACAAAGACTTATGAAAAGAGTAGCAATGCTTTTGCGCATGGCACCCATGATAGCCGTGGTCCCAGGAGTCAGATTCAGAATGAGGGACATACAGTACCACCTGAAGTCTCACCGGTCCCAAAGGAGCAATTCTCTGTCCAAACTGATTCCAGTCACAAAGACATTCCTTCAGGCCCCTACATTGGTGAAAGGAAACGGCCAACCTTTTGGTAGGAATTCCCTTCCAGGCACCTTCTTCCGAAAAAATCATTACTATAGATGCTTCTCTGCTGGGATGGGAGCTCATCTGGATAGTACTTCTGTCAATGGCACCTGGACTCCAAAGGAGTCACAGGCTTATATTAATCTGCTGGAGCTCAGAGCCGTTTACTTGGCACTGAAGGCCTTTGCTCCGCAAGTAAAGGGCCACACAGTGCAGATCAGGAAAGACAATACCACTGCAATGTTTTACATAAACAAGCAGGGTGGCACAAGGTCCAGTGTCCTGTGTTTGGAAGCCATGAGAATCTGGCGTTTGGCCTATTCTCTGGATGTCAGTCTTTCAGCTATACATCTTCTGGGCAAGGACAACACCTTGGCAGATGCCCTCAGTCACATCAACCAAGGGTACAGCGAATGGTGTCTGAACAAGCAAGTACTAGCCACAGTATACAGAAGGTGGAGCATGCTAGAAATCGAGCTTTCAAACAACATGAAGTCTTGCTGTATTCTGACTAATGCAGTTAGCCCCAGCCTTTAAACTGCCCCGGAGAACAAAGGGTTAACTTTCTATGCAGAGCATAGAATGCTGAGCTGGAGCTCGGTTGATGTCTCTGTTTCCCTTTGAAATCTAACCGTCAGATTCTTTACTCTGCCTCACTGAACAGTCGCTCCGGAGATTTCTCCTGCAGCTCAGTTTGAAAGTCGGTTGAAGTGTCGGTTTACTGTCATTTTTTAACCAAAATTTGTTTCCGCATAGTCAGTTCAGTCTCTGTCTGTGGTACCGTGAGTACTAGATAGGTTTTGTATTGTTTTTCCTGTGTGGACCTTGTAAAAGTGTGGATCAGTTCAGCTGAACTGATCAGTTGTTAAATCTTGTATCTTACTTTAGTGTATGGTTATCTGTCCTTATCGGTTCTATAAAAAAAACGTGTTTGATACAGTTTTTTCCAACACCCATGACACGGTTAGGAACCGATAAGGGAGTCTTGCTTGGTGGTTACCAAAAAAAAGGTAAGTTGTTTAGGTTGGCCATGTCTGAGAAACCCAAGAAAAACAAGCATTTGTCAATGCTGAATGTTTGCTTGCTGGCACTGGCATTGGTAGTGTAGAAGTTACAGAGCTGCATAATAGGAATGGCAGCAAAGTGTTGAACTGAAGCCAACCTACCACCACCCTGCAGTGGTGACAGGCATTGGGGTGTGCCTGTGGGTGCGTCAGGCATAACGACCACGCCATTCACCACCACCCTACCCTGCAGACACTGACAAGTGTCACAGTGTGCCTTGGGGTCTTTGGCCCTTATGCGCACCCCATTCCATCAGGAAATACAGTGAAATGGGTGCAGTATAGGAGAATGGGGCGAAGTTTGGGCCCAAAGAGTCCGAGGCACACCTTGATGCCTCTCATTGGCTGCAGAGTGTGAGTGGGGGTGGAATGGTATGAGCATGACAGGCAAGAATCCCAAGTCACACTCCTGATGCTTGTCATACTCTACAGGGTGGGGCGTTATGGTCAGAAACCCTAACGCCTCAGGCATTCATTGGTATTTTCACTCCAAATTTTCAACATGGTTTTTTTGTGAACCCCACCTCATGAACAGTGGCAATATCAGTTTGTTAGATGAAAACTGATTTTGCACAGCGACTATGGCATTTGGCACCACAGGTGCAAAAACACAATCCGAACAGTGAAAAATGACAGCGGTACTGTTCATGGGGAGGTGTAAAAAATGGCAATGTTGAAAATCTGCAGTGAAAATCTTAAAAAAACTTGTGAAGTCACGAGCGTGCATAGAAACTGTGCAACGCGCACCCGTAATGTAACTAGTTTGGGGATATTTTTTACAGCAGATTGTTAACACAGGCATTTTGGGACCTCCGATCATGAACAGTGTCAGTGTGATTTTCTTTATCTGTCCCGAACAATGATTTCCCACAGTGACCATGCATCTCTGCACTGAAAGTGTGAAAACACATTTCGGCCATGTTGTGGAAAATGACAGCTGTAAGGAGGTGTGGAAAAATGCCACTGGTGAAAATCTGGACTGAAAATGTTACAAATTCATGAACCTACGAGGGTGCGTGGAAACTGCGCAATGCTCACTCATAACATAGTCATTTTATGGAGTTTTGTCACCAAATTTTCAACATACCCATTTTAAGACCTCTGCTCATGACCAGTGTCACTGTGATTTTCTTAATCTGTCCCAAACATTGTTTTCGCACACCGACTGTACCATTGTGCACTACATGTGTGGAAACACATTTTGGGCAAGATGTGAAAAATGGTAGCTGCACTGCTTATAAGGAAGTGCGGTAAAATGGCACTGTTGAAAATCTGGAGTGCAAATATTGTAAATTTGCAAACTTGCCAGCGTGCATAGGAACTGCGCAACGTGCGCTCCTAAAACAGTCATTTTTGGGAATTTTTTCACCAAGTTTTCAACATAGCCATTTTAACACCTCTGCTCATGACCAGTGTCACTGTGATTTTCTTAACGTGTCCCATACATTGATTTCGCACACCGACTGCACCATTGTGCGCTACATGGGCAGAAACACATTGTGGGTGAGATGTGAAAAATGACAACTGTACTGCTCATAAGGAGGTGCAGTGAAATGGCAATGTTGAAAATCTGGAGTGAAAATATTGAAAATTTGCGAACTTACGAGCGTGCATAGGAACTCTGCAACGCACGCTTGTGAAACAGTCATTTTTAAGAATTCTTTTCACCAGATTTTCAAAATAGCCATTTTAAGACCTCTGCTCATGAACAGTGTCACTGTGATTTTCTTAATGTGTCCCGTACATTGATTTCGCACACCGACTGCGCCATTGTGCAGTTCATGGGTGGAAACACGTTTTGTGTGAGATGTGAAAAATGACAGCTGTACTGCTCATAAGGAGGTGTGGTAAAATGGCAATGTTGAAAATCTGGAGTGAAAATATTGAAATTTTGCAAACTTACGACCGTGCGTAGGAACTGCGCAACGCACGCTCGTAAAACAGTAATTTTTAGTAATGTTTTCACCAAATTTTCAACATAGCCATTTTAACACCTCTGCTCATGAACAGTATCACTGTGATTTTCTTAATGTGTCCCGTACATTGATAATTTCGCACACTGACTGCGCCATTGTGCGATACATGGGCGGAAACATATTTTGGGTGGGATGTGAAAAATGACAGCTGTACTGCTCATAAGAAGGTGTGGTAAAACGGCAATGTTGAAAATCTGGAGTGAAAATATTGAAAATTCACGAACTTACGAGCATGCGTAGGAACGGTGCAATGCACGCTCGCAAAACAGTCATTTTTAGGAATGTTTCCACCAAATTTTCAAAATAGGCTTTTTGAGAGCCCACCTTATGAACACTAACAGTGTCGTTTCGTTAATCATTCCGGAAAGGTGATTTCGCGCAGTGGCTGCGAAATCACCCTTCGGGCCCGAGTAACGCCATGACAGTGACAGCATTCATGAGAAGGGGTCCCAAAAACCCCATCTTGAAAATTTGGTGCAAAAATTCCAAAAAATGCCTGAGATATGCAATAAAGTTGAAAAAACCTATTTATTCCATTATACAGCTTATCGGCATTTCCTCAGTTCGCGGTCAGCTTTGAAGAGTGCAGACGTGTTCCCGGTCCGAAGATCGCGCGCCAAGCTCCGGAGGTAAGTATGGGGTGAGGGGGTGGGGAGGCAGGGTGCGCAGTGGGTGGGTGCGGGTTGTGGGGGGGGGGCAGGGAGAAGCACCGAGGGACAGTTTTTCTATTTACAGGTGTTTTATGTTTATTTAGAGATGACAAGGGACATTTGCCATGCTGAGGTGGGCTCCCAGCGTGGTGGCTGAAAGGCTGTTTGGGGGAGGCTGGAGCCAATGGGGGATTGGGTACCCCCGTCGGCTGTAACACATTTTGCCATGCTGGGGTGGGCTCCCAGCATGGCACCTGAATGCTTGGGGTGGGGGGAGAGACAGTGGAGCCGACGGGGAGTTGGGCACCCCGTCAGCGACAACATGGTTGGGGAGAGACAGTGGAGCCGGCGGGGATTGGGCACCCCGCCCGGCCATAACATAATTTTGCCACGCTGGGGTGGGCTCCCAGCGTGGCACCAGGATGCTTTGGCGTGGAACCGGCGGATTGGGCACCCCGTCGGCCGTACAGTGTGGGGGAGGGAGGCGCATGAGCACGCGTGTGCTGCGTCTTGCGGCGTGTGTGTGGGGAGAGTTCTGCTCACTCAGCGGAGCTCTCCCTTTCAACTGTATTCCACTGCATTTTCAGCTGTCATAGACAGCTGGAGCAGTGATTGGTGCTCTGCAACCACGCCTGCAAACACACTGACTGAATTGGAAGAGGCTGACACACCTCTGGAAAACTCGTATGATGGCACTGTTTCTTGCACATGCGTGCAAGCAAACATAAAAACGGGCAGACTGGGTTTCAACTCTGCAGTGAGTGTGGGCAGGTCTTTGCTAAGGCCGATCCCCACACCACCTGTGTTTATTGTCTGGGGTTTGAACACCTCGATTCAGACTGCCAAATTTGTAAAAACTTTCCCAAATCTACCCTTGAGAAGACAGTAGGTAGACTGAGGGAAAAGGAGGCCGAGAAGTCCGCTGACCCGGATGGCCAGCCCAGTTCAGTTCCGACCAAACCAGAAGGAGTGCCCTCTGACCAGGGTGGTACTTCTTCAGGCAAAAGGAGAGCTGATCCTGAGGGTTCAGTTCTGACAAAAAGAAAACGCACAGAAAAATCGTCCGGTTCGGATCCAGAAGTCCATGTTCCGACCGCTGAGGAAATAGCCAGAGCAATTCGGACTGTGGAATCGCTTCACCCGGTTCCGACCGATCTGGCATCTTTTGGCAGGGGCTCGGTACGGTCAGTTCCACCGGTTCACGATTATACCCCTGAAGAATTTTATGAACTGGAGTTTGAGGAGGAGGGGGAGTTTGAGGATGACGATAGTGATGGTGAAAGTCAGGATGTGCCTGTTGAACCAGACATCTCCCCAGACATACCTTCAGGTGTATCTCCTCCTAGGCTTTCTGAGTCCCCTTCCCACTTTATGTTCTACAGAAAGGTGGCTGAGACCCTTCAGCTTCCTATGGAGGAAGCAATGGAGGATCAAGAGGAGTCTGATTTTGTGAAAATGATGGACATCCCAGAGTCCAGGAGACTATTTCTCTTCACAAATCTTTTGGGAAGCAGACACAAAAAATCTTGAAGTCTCCCAATTCTATACCTCCTGTTGATAGAAGAATGGACATGAGGTATACACTTTCAGGCTCAGATATGGAGGTTTTTATATCAGCAATGCAGCCATGTTGGTGCTGTGCAGGCTGCTGCCTGTGATAAGGCAAACATTCCCTTGGCTTCACACCCTCCAGACAAAGACTCCAGGAAGATTGATGCCATGGCAAAGAAACAGTACATGGCATCTTCCTTGGGACTCAGGCAGGCAAATTATATGGCCTATACAACCAGGTGTACCAGAAGTCCAGGTGGGACACTGTACTGGTCACTGGCTAAGCAGGCCTCCCACCAGCTAGCCAAGTAGCTGGAGGAGGTGGCTGCAGATGGGATTGAGGCATCAAAAGTTCAGTTTCATGCTGCTATGGGCTCCAGTGATGTATCATCAAGAGTCATGGCTACATCTGTGTCTCTTTGGAGAATGGCTTGGCTCAGATGTACTAGCCTCTCACAGGATACCCAGGCTGAGGCCATGGATTTTCCTGTAGTGGGTAATTTCTCTGTTTGGGGATCAGACAGAGAATTACATGAAGAAAATGGATGAGAACAGGACCACTTACAGGAGTGCTCAGGCCAAAGAAAGGCAGGCAACTCCTCAAAGGCAGCAGTCTAGGGGCAGGGGCAGGCCTTTTCATAGGCCTTTTTACCAAGCACAGGCCTCTTCTCACTTTTCACACAGGGGGTTCTTCAGAGGGAGAGGCATAAGGGGGATGAGCAGGGCTACATCCACTCCTCAGCCTAAGGCCTCTGCCAAGCAGACACCCTGATGGGCCTGCCCGGGTCGACTCTCCTATACCAGTAGAGGGCAGGCTGACTTACTTCATCCAGGACTGGATATCTATTACATCAGACAAGTGGGTTCTGGAAGTAGTAAGCCAGGGACTAGTTCTCAGCTTCAAAAAATTTCCAAAGATGAGAGCCAGATCTTTCCCACCGGCATGTCTCTCAAAAACCCTTGCCCTAGAGGCAGAAATTTCATCTCTGCTGGCTTTGAGAGCCATAGAGAGAGTACCTACCCTACATTGGGGCAAAGGTCTGTACTCCAGGTACTTTCCTACCCCAAAAAAGACAGGGGAGTGGCGACCCATGCTAAACCTAAGATACCTAAACAAACATCTTTTAAAACCGAAGTTCAAGATGGTAACTCTGGGAACAATCCTTCCCTCTCTAAGGCCAGGGGACTGGCTAGCTTCCCTGGACCTCAAAGATGCCTATTTTCACATTCCCATCAGGTGCTGCCGTAGAAAGTACCTCAGGTTCAAGTTGCCCTCAGGCCACTATCAGTTTACAGCAATGCCCTTTGGCCTAACTTCTGCCCCAAGGGTCTTCACAAAGTGCCTGGCAGTAGTAGTTGCCTTTTTAAGGAGGCAAAATATTTCCATTTTTCCATAGAAACATAGAAACACTGAATTTGACGGCAGATAAGGACCGCTTGGCCCACCCAGTCTGCCCATTTCCCTACCTGATGGATAAGTTGCAGATCCTAGTTAACCAGCAGCCTACTTCTTCCTACCCCCACCCCCTAGAATTGCCTTATGACTGTCTCATGCATGCTTGAATTCCACCACTGTTTTTGACTCCACAACCTCCTCTGGAAGGCCGTTCCATACATCCACAACCCTCTCTGTGAAAAAATGCTTCCTTAAATTACCTCTGAGCCGCCCTCTTCTATCTTCAAATTGTGCCCCTTGTTCTTGCACCTCTTTTTGAAAGATGCTACCTTCTTGGACTTTGTTGATTCCTTTAGGTACTTGAAAGTTTCTATCTTGTCCCCCTCTCCCTTCTTTCCTCGAGGCTATACATATTAAGCTCTTTTAGTCTCTCTTCATATGTCTTCCGGTGCAGACCCTGCATCATTTAGTGCCCTCCTCTGGACAGCTTCCATCCTGTCTGTGTCTTTGGAGATTGGGTCTCCAGAACTGCACAGTACTCCAGATGTGGTCTCACCAGCTGTCTGTACAGAGGGATAATAACTTCTTGTTTTCTACTGGTGATGCCTCTCCCTATGCATCCCAGTATTCCCCCAACCCTCCTTGCTGCCCTCTCACATTGCTTGCCCACCTTTAGGTCATCTGATATGACTACCCCAGGTCCCTTTCCATTTTTGTTGTTGTTAGTATCTCACCCCCCATTGTGTACTCTTCCCCTGGGTTTTTGTTTCCAGGTGCATTACCTGCACTTCTTAGCATTGAATCTAAGCTGCCATTCATTTGACCATTCCTCTAACCTTGCCAGTCCCTTCTCATCCTTTCCACCCACCTTGTGCATCAACTCTGTTGCAGATCTTTGTGTCATCTGCAAAGAGACATACTTTCCTTCCAGTCCCTCTGCAATGGCTTATAAAGACATTGAGGGGACCGATCCTAATACTGAACCCTGCGGTACCCCACTACTTACCCAGAGTGGACTCCGACTACTATTACTTTCTGTGTCCTATTCTCCAGCCAATTCTTTACCCAGGCTGTCATCTTGGGACCCACCCCAGGCTGGCTAACTTGTATATTAATCTTTTTGTGGGGCTGTGTCAAATGCCTTGCTAAAGTCTAGGTAGGCCATGTCCACAGCCCTCCTGATCAACAACTTTGGTCACCCAGTCAAAGAAATCTATCAGATTTGTCTGGCATGACCTTCCCGCTGTGAATCCATGCTGCCTTGGGTCTTGTGCCCCTCTGGCCTCTAGAACCTCAACAATTCTTTCCTTCAGAAGTGATTCCATCATTTTCCCTACCACTGAGGTTAAACTAACAGGTCTATAGTTTCCTGCTTCTGCCTTGCTCCCACTTTTGTGAAGGGGAATCACATCTGCCCTCCTCCAGTCCTCAGGTACCACCCCATCCTCCCATGATTTGTTAAAGAGGGTAGTCAGTGGTGTCAGTAGTTCTACCCTTAGTTCTTTTAGAATTCTGGGATGAATCCCATCAGGCCCCATTGCTTTGTCCACCTTCAGTTTTAAGAGCTCTTTCAGAACCCTTTCTTCTGTAAATGGGCTGGTATCAACTTCGTATCCAGAGTGTTTCTACTGTTTGTTTTAGGTACCTCCCTCTTCCTTTGTAAATACTGAGCAAAATATTTGTTTAGTATCTCTGCCTTTTCACAGTCACCCTCTGCCCACCCTCCCTCCCTTTATTACCTGGACGACTGGCTAATAGTGGGTCAGTCTCAGACCAAGTCAAGTCAGACCTGCAGGTGACCCAGCAAGTAGGAACAACAGCAGCATGGCTTCGTATCTCAGTAAGTCTCATAAAACTATCAATCGATGTTCAGGATAAAGGTAAAAATGAAGTTTATTGCACAAAAAACACCAGACCACAGATGCCAATACTCCAAGAAAATCTATTTTGAAGAGACGCCAGAATGCTACATCTAATAGTGCTGCAGATGTTTATACGAGCGGTTCTGGCTTAGACTCAGATTGTAGTCCCTCACTTTTTTTAGTGATAAGTCATGGGGATATTCCATTGAATCAGGCAGCTCTCAAAAATTCTATGGGACAGGATGTTACAATTCGTCAAATTTTACATCCCACATCAGATCAACCTCTCACACAGAGCACATCAGAGAATTTGATGTACGACGGAATGACTTTACCGGAACGGGTCCCCAGGCGGAGCCCAAGAATAGCACAAGTTTGGGCAGACATACGAGGAGGGGAACGAGAGGAAGAAATAGGAAATTTTGGAAGAGGTCATCGACCTTACAGACGTCCCAGAGGTTACAATCGATCCCAGAGAAGGGGGGGTCACAGATATTGAAACTCCACTCAGAGTCTATAGTGGATGACATTAATAATATTGTCTTTAACATTTCTGATTATGCTTTAACAGCAGTTGAGCTTCAAGTTTTACAGAAGGGACTCTCTTTTGTTCCCACCCATAATTTGAGTGTTTTTGACACTGTGGTTGATATATATAAATTCACTAGGAAACTTAACTTAAAAGTTTTTATTTACAAGGATAATGTTGAATGTCTTAGTGGAGATGTGACTGCCATTAATGATAAATCTGTTCAAAAACTTAAAGATGGGACATGTGACTCTTTGAAGTTAAAATCCACCTTTATTCCACTGCAAAGCAATGTTATATCAGTGTTTAAAAAAGCATGTCTTAAAGATTTAGAAGCATTGGATATTACTAAGGCAAGATATTATAATTGTACCATTGCTGAAAAGATGTCTATAGACAGCATAAAAAGGAATGATAACATTGTTGTGAAACCTGCGGATGGGGGGGGGGGGTGTATGGAACAAAATTGATTATGAAAATGAGATGTTGAGACAGTTAGTGGATGGCAAGTTTTATTTATGTTTAGATTATGATCCTACAGATAGGTATAAGCTTGACATAGACATATTGTTACAGGAAGCTTTTGGTAATGGCTTGATTGATCGTGCTACTTTGGAGTTTTTGACAGTTAAACATCCGGTTAGGTCAGTCCTATATGGACTTCCTAAAGTTCATAAATGTCTTGATAAACCACCGGCAAGACCAATAGTGGCCAGTATTGGGTCATTAACTGATAATTTAGCTAAATATGTAGATAGCTATATTAGAGATTTGGCTAAAAAATACTAGATCTTATTTACGGGACACTACTCAATTGATTAATTATTTGGAAGATATTGATTTAACACCTTCTTCTGTTTTTGTTAGTATGGATGTACGTTCCTTGTACACTAACATTCCAAATGAGGAGGGCTTAGAATGTCTTAGAAGCATATTATATCATGAAACATCCAACTCACAGCCTTTTGTTGAGTTTATTTTGACCTTGGCTGAAAAGGTTTTGAGATGTAATACTTTTTTATTTAAAGAAAATATGTATTTACAACTACAAGGTACTACTATGGGGGCTGCTATGGCCCCTAATTATGCCATTTTGTATATGGCAGATTGGGAGACTAAGTACATCTATAGTGAAAATAATCCTTTTCTTTATTTGATCGATTTTTACAAACGATATATTGATGATTTGTTTTTCATCTGGAGAGGTACAGTAAGTGAATTAACATATTTTGTTTCATATTTGGAGGATAGTAATAAGAATGTATGTTTTGATGTACATTCGGATATGTTAGAGATTAGTTTTCTTGATCTTACTATATTTAGGAAACAGGATGGGAGTGGAATTGGTATCAAGTTGTATAGGAAGGGTACTGATAAAAATTCTATTTTGGCATTTAATAGCTGTCACCCGGAACATGTTACTAAAAATATTCAATCAGGGCAATATTTGAGAGCTAAAAGAAATTGTTCTGAAGCTGTAGACTATGCTAATTGTGTAAAAGATCTTACTAATCGTTTTTAAGCTAGAGGGTATAGTAATTTTGTTTTGGAGGAAGCTTTAGGGAAAGCTGATAGTCAAAATAGGAAAGATTTACTATCATCAAATAAGAGGGGAGTTAAAAGTTTGGACTCAAATAAATTAAAATTCATAACTACTTTTACTCCCTAGGCCCATATGGTTGAAAAAATCATTAAGCAAAATTGGCATATTTTAACAACAGAAAAAAAGTTAGATCATGTTACTAGTGCCTTTCCTCATTTTATTTACAAAAGAGGTCCAAATCTCAGAGATACTTTAGTTCATAGTACTTATTGGGACATGAGAAAATCAAGGGAGATTATGCTTCCAAAGGGCACTTTTCATTGTGAAAATTATTCCTTTTATAAATATATTCAAATAGGGGAATTTTTTAGACATCCTGTTAACTAGGCAGATTTGGATACTGTAATTGTAACACCAAGAATATTGTCTATGTTGCTTCCTGTACTTGTTGCTTAAGTTTCTATGTGGGCAAGACTGTTCAAAAGTTTAAAATGAGAATTGGACAACACATTAGAAGTATTCTAAATCAGGATGATGTTAGTGCTTTGGCACAACATGTAAAGTTAAAAGGTAAAACTCATAAATTTCTTTTTCAAATGTTAGAACAGGTAATAGAACAGATACGTGGTGGAGATTTGGATAAAAGACTTAGGCAAAGAGAATCTTTTTGGCAATTTAAGATTAAGTCATTTGAAAGTCCTGGTTTAAATTAATTTTTCAATTGTTACCTTTTTTATGAAGGAAATATGGATATATATTAGAAAGGGAGTTTAAATTGATTATTTTATACTATAGGCATATTAAGTTATGCTTTTAATCACCTGTGGTGATTTTCAGGAAGCTATTTTGGTAGTTTGTTAAGTTTTATATATGAGTGTTTGTAATATTGCACTGTCACTTTAATATCATTGTTTAAGTGGCATTATCTGTTGTAGCTACCTCAGCCTTGAGAAAGCGCGAGAGTTAACGCAAAAACGTTTGGCTGCTTTTTAGGGGGAGGGACACGTTTGCATCTGTGGTCTGGCGTTTTTTTGTGTGCAATAAACTACTTTTTTGCCTTTATCCTGAACATCGATTGTTTTATGAGACCCACTGAGATATGAAACCGTGCTGCTGTTGTTCCTGTTTGTGAATACTTTGCTATGGCTCTGCTGTACATGTTTTTTAGCCGCCTGGTTGTGCTTTGACCCAGCAAGTGCTCACTTCTCTAGGATTTCTTCTCAGCCTTCCCAAGTCAGTTCTCGAGCCTGTCCAGCTTCTTACCTTTATAGAGGCAGAGAAGTGGATACGGTCAAAGCAAGAGCCTTTCTTCCCCTGGACAGGACAAGAGTTCTTATAGAACTGGCTTCTTCCTTTAGCCTTCAGGTATCCCTACCAGCAAGGCATTTCCTTCAACTCTTGAGCCACATAGCAGCCTCTATAGCAGTGGTCCAAGGAGCAAGATTCCAGATGAGGGACATTCAGTTCCATCTGAGGGCCTTTTGGTCCCAAAAGAAGGATTTCCTTACCAAACTGATTCCAGTGACTCGGACCCTGATCCAAACCCTTCAATGATGGCAGGATCAGGACAATTTAAGGCAAGGGGTTCCATTTGCCACTCAGTCTCATTCAGTGGTCCTTACCACGGATGCTTCTCTTCTGGGCTGGGGAGCCTATCTGGGGGCCCTCACTGCCCAGGGACTGTGGTCCCCTCAGGAATCCCTTCTCTGTATCAATCTCCTAGAACTCAGGGCAGTTTTTTCTGGCCCTGCAAGCCTTCTCTCAGTCAGTATAGAACAAGGTGGTTCAGGTTAGAACAGACACCACCACCACCATATGGTACATCAACAAGCAGGGAGGCACTCAGTCTACGGCCTTGTGCACAGATGACATGAAGTTGTGGTCCCTGGCGTAGTACCTACAAACCTCTCTGACAGCAGTTCACCTTCCAGGGAAGGACAATGTGCTAGCAGATGCACTGAGCAGGATCTCACAGGGCCATCACAAATGGTCCCTGGACCCTCTGGTATTGAAGGTGATTTTTTCAAGGTGGGGCACTCCAGAGATAGATCTTTTTGCAGCTCCAGGCAATCACCAACTTCCTCTCTTTTGTTGCAGATCCTCAGTCTTGGGCTCAGTCCCCCTGGAAGCTCTGGTTCTGAACTGGGAAGGGAAATTTCTGTATGCCTTCCCTCCCTTCCCCCTTCCATTCAGAGTTTTAGTCAAGATAAGGACAACCTTGCAAAGTGATTCTGTTTGCTCCAGACTGGGCCAGACAGCCCTGGTACCCGCTGTTGCTGTCCCTAGCAGTCCATCTTCCCCTGTCTCTTCACAGGAATTACAACCTGTTAACCTCCTCTTGGGAGGATTTGGTACCCCAATCTTCAGTCTCTCAATCTTAAGGCATGTCTCTTGAAGAGTTGGAGTTTGTAGATTTGCATATGTCCCAGGGGGTTTTGGATATTCTTAAAGCTTCTCAAAAGCCCTCCACCAGAAAGACTTAAAACTCCAAATGGAAGAGATTCAGCATTTGGTATTCTAAGAAGCATATTTCTCCAGACACTGCTGAATTGCCTATAGTTCTGGACTTTCAAACAACATGGAAGTCTTGCTGTATTCTGACAATTGCAGTGATTCCCAACCTTTGAACTGCCCCAGAGAACAAACAGTTAACTTTCTATGCAGGGCATAGAATGCTGAGCTCGAGCTCGGTTGAAGTCTCTCTCTGGAGTGTTTCATCATCATCAATCTTTATTTATTTAAGGTGCCTTTCTTAAACCAAGGCGCCTTTACAAATGACATGAAACAATAAATATTTAAAACAGGATTTAAACAAGATTAAATATAGGATAAAGTGTGGGGTGCAGTGTGTTACGAGAATTTAACACACACCGAGTTGTTGGATGGCACATAAACCCGAAAGCCCGGTTTATAACTATCCAACAATGATATATATTAAATAAATAAGCTACTACTACACTCATATTTTATTTTATATAATTGAAGAGTTCCGTTTTTTCTGTTGAGAGGTAGGAAAATGAATGAAACACAGTTTTGCCTTGTCTTGTGCATTTTCTTTATTTGGTAAAATGTGAGTTTGTAAGAGTGTTACAGAGGAATTTAACTAAGTTTAACAGCAAGAGAAACAACAAAAAGTCTGATTCAATCTCCCTGTTGCTTTTTTTTTTAGGTTGCTATGGGCGTTGCTAAGTGTTGCTTAGCAGTGGAGTCTAGTAACCTGCAGAGGGAGGGGAAACGGTGATAAAAAAAGTTGCGAGAAAGCTTCATTTTAATTTTTTTTGAGGTAGTAGGGAAAAGTGAAAATATATTGTCCTTTCACAGCGGCTCAGGAGGTGAGTGTTTGGCTGACTGAATTCACGAGGGACAACGTTTGTGACAGTCTCGAGCTGCATTGCGTCTCAAGCATTTTCCAATTGAAAAAGGCGCATGAATGCCATAACACCTACTCAGGTGTTACGGCATTTAATACACGCTTTTTTCAATAGGAAAAAACGGAACCCATTCATTATAATTAAATAATTAACAATCATTAAAAGCTTTGTTAAAAAGGTAGGTTTTCAAAGCTACTTTAAAGCTCTAGACAGTCAGGCAATTTCGTACCTGATGAGGTAGAGAATTCCACAGGGTCGGGGCCATAAAACTAAAAGATCTTGCCCCTGAAGTTTTTAAGCAGACCCTGGGAATCTCTAGCAATCCCTCGTCAGTGGATCGGAGCGGGTGGGAGGGACAGTAGGGATGCAGGAGATCTTTCAGGTAAGCAGGTCCCTGATCATGTAGGGCCTTATAGGTCCAGCAAACCAACCTTAAAAGGTGATTCGTCAACAAACTGGCAGCCAGTGCAGTCCGCGGAGCACAGGCGTTATATGACTGGACCTAGAGGAACCAGTCAAAAGCCTGGCTGCCGCATTCTGCACTAGCTGCAGGCGGCAAAGTTCAACCCCCGTAAGCCCTAGGTATAGGGCATTGCAATAGTCCAGGCAGGAGGTAACGAAGGCATGGACCAAAGTTGGAAGATCCTCTGGAGGAATCAGGTGCTTCACCCTGGCGATGTTCCTCAGATGATAAAAAGAGGTTTTGATAACTGCTGACACCTGAGACTTAAAGGTCAGACAGTCATCAAATACAACACCCAGGTTCCGCACCCAGTCTGAGCTAGTCAGATAGTTTCAAACCTAAACCGTCAGATTCTTTACTCCGCCTCACTGAACGGTCGCTCCAGAGATTTCTCCTTCAGCTCGGTTCGAAAGTCAGTTAAAGTTTCAGTTTTCGTCGGTTTTTAAACCAAAAAAGTATCCGCATAGTCGGTTCAGTCTCTGTCTGTGGTGCCATGAGTACTAGATAGGAATTGTTCTGTTTTTTCTGTGTGGAACTTGTAAAAGTGTGGCTTGGTTTGGCTGAACCGGCCATTTTGATAGTGAAATATTGTGTTTTGTGTGTTTTACTTAGTGTGTGGTTACTGGTTCTTATCGGTTCTAAAAAAAACATGTTAGCACATTTTTTTCCAATACCTGTGACACGGTTAGGAACCAATAAGGGAGTCTTGCCTGGTGGTTGCCATAAAAAGGGTAAGTTGGTTAGGCTGTCCATGTCAGAGAAACCCAAGAAAAAAAAAACGGTCCCACTGAGTTTCAACACTGCAGTGAGTGTGGGGAGGTCTTTGCTAAGGCAGATTCCCACACCACCTGTGTTTATTGTCTGGGGTTTGACCACCTCAATTCAGACTGCCAAACATGTAAAAACTTTCCCAAATCTACCCTTGAGAAGAGATTAGGTAGACTGAGGGAAAAGGAGGCCGTGAAGTCCGCTGACCCGGATGGCCAGCCCGGTTCGGTTTTGACCAAACCAGAAGGAGTGCCCTCTGACCAGGGTGATACTTCTTCGGGCAAAAGGAGAGCCGATTCCGAGGGATCGGTTCCGAGAAAAACAAAATGAAAGACAAATCGACCGGTTCAGATCCAGAGGTTCATGTTCTGACCGCCGAAGAGATAGCCAGAGCGATTCAGATTGTGGAATCGCTCCGTCTGGTTTCTACCGATCCGGCTCCTTCTGGCAGGGGTTCGGTTCGGTTGTTTCCCCCAGTTCAAGATTATACCCTTGAAGATCTTTATGAACCGGAATTTGAAGAGGAAGGGGAATTTGAGGATTATGATGTAAGTGAGGGTCTGGATGTGCCTATGGAACCGGACATCTCCCCAGACAGACCTTCAGGTGTTTCCCCTCCTAGGCTTTCTGAGTCCCCTTCTCACTTTATGTTCTACAGAAGGGTGGCTGTAACCCTCCAGTTTCCTATGGAGGAGGCTATGGAAGATCAAGAGGAGCCTGATTATGTAGAGATGATGGACATTCCAGAGTCCATAAGACTGTCTGTTCCCCTCCACAAATCTTTTAGGAAACAGACACAAAAAATCCCAAAGTCTCCTAACACTATACCTCCTGTGAGCAGAAGAATGGACAAGAGGTATACAATTTCAGGCTCAGACACGGAGTTCTTATATCAGCAGTGCAGCCATGTTGGGGTAGTGCAGGCTGCTGCCTGTAACGAGGCAAATATTCCCTTGGCTTCACACCCCCCAGACAAGGACTCCAGGAAGATTGATGCCATGGCAAAGAAGCAGTATATGGCATCTTCTTTGGAACTCAGGCAGGCGAATTACATGGCCTATACAGCCAGGTACCAGAAGTCCAGATGGGACACTGTTCTGGCACTGGCTAAACAGGCCTCCCCCCAGCTAGCCAAAGAGCTGGAGGCAGTGGCTGCAGATGGGACTGAGGCATCTAAGGTTCAGTTTCATGCTGCTGTGGACTCTAATGATGTATCATCAAGAGTCATGGCTAAATCTGTGGCTCTTTGGAGGATGGCTTGGCTCAGATGTACTAGCCTCTCGTAGGATACCCAGGCTAAGGCCATGGATTTTCCTGTAGTGGGTAATTCTCTGTTTGGGGAGCAGACAGAGAATTACATGAAGAAAATGGATGAGTATAGGACCACTTACAGGAGTGCTCAGGCCAAGGAGAGGCAGGCAGCTCCTCAAAGGCAGCAGTCTAGGGGCAGGCCTTTTGAAAGGCCTTTTTACCAAGCACAGGCCTCTTCTTCCTTTTCTCAGAGGGGGTTCTTCAGAGGGAGAGGCAGAAGGGGGATGAGCAGGGCTGCATCCACTCCTCAGCCTAAAGCCCCTGCCAAGCAGACACCCTGATGGGTCTGCCCGGGTCGACTCTCCTATTCCAGTAGGAGGCAGGCTGGTTTACTTTGTCCAGGACTGGATGTCTATTACATAGACAAGTGGGTCCTGGAAGTACTAAGCCAGGGACTGGTTCTCAGCTTCAAAAAATTTCCAAAGATGAGAGCCAGATCTTTTCCACCTGCAAATCTCTCGGAAACCCTTGCCCCAGAAGCAGAGGTTTCTTCTCTCGTAGCTTTAAGAGCCATAGAGAGAGTACCTACCCTACACTGGGGCAAAGGACTGTACACCAGGTACTTCCTGACCCCCCCAAAAAACAGGGGAGTGGCGACCCATCCTAGACCTAAGATATCTAAACAAACATCTCTTAAAACCAAAGTTCATGATGGTAACTCTAGGAATAATCCTTCCCTCTCTAAGGCCAGGGAACTGGCTAGCCTCCCTGGACCTCAAAGATGCTACTTTCACATTCCCCTCAGGGGCTCCCACAGAAAGTACCTCAGGTTCGAGTTGCCCTCAGGCCATTATCAGTTCAGAGCAATGCCCTTTGGCCTAACCTCAGCCCCAAGAGTTTTCACTAAGTGCCTGGCAGTAGTAGTTGCCTTTCTAAGAAGGCAAATGATTTCCATTTTTCCATATCTAGACAATTGGCTAATAGTGGGTCAGTCTTCAGACCAAGTCAAGTCTCACCTGCAAGTGACCCAGCAAGTACTAACTTCTCTAGGATTTCTTCTCAACCTTCCCAAGTCAGTTCTCAAACCAGTCCAGCTTCTTACCTTTATAGGGGCAGAACTGGATACACTCAGAGCAAGAGCCTTTCTTCCTCTAGAAAGGGCAAGGGTTCTTATGGAACTAGCTTTTTCTTTTAGCCTTCAGGTATCTCAGCCAGCAAGGCATTTCCTCCAGCTCTTGGGCCACATGGCAGCTTCAACAGCAGTGGTCCAAGGGGCAAGATTCCAGATCAGGGATATTAAGTTCCACCTGAGAGCTGTTTGGTCTCAGAGGAAGGATTCCCTTACCAAACCGATCCCAGTGACTCTGACCTTGATTCAAGCCCTCCAAGGGTGGCAGAATCAGGACAATTTAAGACAATGTGTTCCTTTTGTTACTCAGCCTTGTTCAGTGGTCCTTACCACGGATGCTTCTCTTCTGGGCTGGGGAGCCCATCTGGGGTCCCTCACTGCCCAGGGGCTGTGGTCCCCCCAAGAATCCCTTCTCCACATCAATCTCCTAAAGCTCAGGGCAGTTTTTCTGGCCCTAAAAGCTTTCTCTCAGTCAGTACAGAACAAGGTGGTTCAAGTCAGAACAGACAACACCACCACCATGTGGTACATCAACAAGCAGGGAGGCACTCGGTCCATGGCCTTGTGCATGGAAGCCATGAAGTTGTGGTCCATGGCTTATTCCCTGCAAACCACTCTTGTAACAGTTCACCTTCCAGGCAAGGACAATGTGCTAGCAGATGCACTGAGCAGGATCTCTGAGGGCCATCACGAATGCTCTCTGGACCCTCAAGTGTTGAAAGTGATTTTTTCAAGGTGGGGCACTCCAGAGATAGATCTCTTTGCAGCCCCAGACAATCACCCACTCCCTCTCTTTTGTTGCAGACCTCCAGTCTTGGGCTCAGTCCATCTGGACGCCCTGATTCTGAAATGGGAAGGGAAGTTTCTGTATGCCTTTCTTCCCTTCCCACTCCTGTTCAAAGTTTTGGTCAAAATAAGGTCTCAACCTTGCAAGGTGATTCTGATTGCTCCAGATTGGGCCAGACAGCCCTGGTACCCCCTGTTGCTGTCCCTAGCAGTCCATCTTCCCCAGTCTCTTCCCAGTAATTACAATCTGTTAACATTCTCTCAGGGAAGGATTTGGTACCTCAATCTTCAATCTCTCAATCTCAAGGCATGGCTCTTGAAGACTCAGAGTGTGCAGATCTGCATCTTTCCCAAGGGGTTCTGGATATCCTCAAGGCTTCTCGAAAGCCCTCCACCAGAAAGACTTATAACTCCAAATGGAAAAGATTCAGCATTTGGTGTTCTAAGAAGTATATTTCTCCAGACACTGCTGGATTGCCTACGGTTCTGGATTACATGGTCCATCTTAATGGCCTAGGCCTCAGACCCGTTACTCTCAAGGTACACTTGTCAGCTGTTTCTGTGTTTTTGTTTGTGGGGAAGTCTTCCTCACTATCTTCCCATCCTGTGTTCTGTAAATTTTTTAAAGGATTGCTTCACACCAATCCTCCTTTTAGAGACCCTGCCCCTGCTTGGGATTTGAATGTTTGCATTGCTCAATTTATGCAGCCCCCCCCCCCTTTGAGCTTCTGTCTTCAGCAGAGCTTAAGTACTTGACTTGGAAAACAGTGTTCCTGGTAGCCATTACCTCTGCCAGGTGTATCAGTGAATTGCAAGCCCTGTCAGTGAAACCTGATTTTATCTCATTTCACAGGGATAAAGTGGTCCTTAGAACCAATAGAAGCTTCTTGCCCAAAGTGGTTTCAGACTTCCATTTAAACCAGTCTATGTCTCTTCCTGTTTTCTTCACTGATCATTCTTCCTCAGGAGAGAGGAGGCTACACAGTTTAGATGTCAAAAGAGCCCTTAGTTACTACATAGAATGTACCAAGGGTCACAGGTTTGACTCCCTCCAGTTGTTCCTCACTTATGGAGAAGTGGGAAAGGGCAAACCTGCCACCAAAAGATCTATTGCCAGGTGGATTGTGTCGTGTATACAATCCTGCTATGAAAAACTTGGAACAACTCCACCTTCAGGCCTGAGGGCTCATTCCACAAGAGGTACAGCTGCTTCCCTGGCTGCCGCTTCCCTGGCTGCTGCCAGGGATATCCCTCTCTTAGACATTTGTCAAGCAGTCACCTGGAAAACAGTCCATACCTTTACCAAGCATTACTCTCTGCATATCCAGGCTAGGAGTGATGCTCGGTTTGGCACAGCAGTACTTCATAGCCTATTCCCAAAGTAGGTTCTGTCCCTCCTCCTTGGAGGTACTGCTTGATAGTGTCAATTGTCAGAATACAGCAAGACTTCATGTTGTTTGAAGAAAAATTACTCACCTTAGTAATTATGTTTCTTCTAATGGAGTCTTGCTGTATTCTTACTCCATCCTACCTCCCTCTCAGAACCTGTTTTTGGAAAGTGGGTGGGCAGGTGCAGTGTGCACCCAAGGGTGTTTTTGCTTACCCTCCTCCTTTTGTTTGGGTGCTGATTTATTATTGTTATTTGTATTAGATTGGTTTTTGGGTTTCCTGACTTGAGTCTTCCTTGGGAATCCAAAACTTTTTTCAGCCAGTTGGCTGGTAGGAATTTATACAATTTCCACATAGAATTTTTAGTTAGTTGGGCTCGTAAGAATCTGACGGTTTAGGTTTGAAACACTCCAGACAGAGACTTCAACCGAGCTCGAACTCAGCATTCTATGCCCTACATAGAAAGTTAACTGTTTGTTCTCCGGGGCAGTTCAAAGGTTGGGAATCGCTGCAATTGTCAGAATACAGCAAGACTCCATTAGAAGAAACATAATCACTAAGGTGAGTAATTTTTTCATATGGTGTATCTTAATGGACTAGGCCTCAGGCCAGCTACTCTCAAGGTACACTTGTCAGCTGTTTCTGCTTTTCTGTCAGTGGGGAAGTCTTCCTCACTATCATCTCATCCTATATTCTGTACATTTTTTAAGGGATTGCTTTATACCAATCCTCCCCTTAGAGACCGTGCCCCTACCTGGGATTTAAATATTTGCGTTACTCAACTTATGCAACCTCCTTTTGAGTCTATGTCCTCAGCAGAACTTAAGTACTTGACTTGGAAAACTGTGTTTTTGGTAGCCATTACCTCTGCCAGACGTATCAGTGAACTGCAGGCCCTGTCAGTGGAACCTGATTTTTTCTCCTTTCACAGAGATAAAGTGGTCCTTAGAACCAATAGAAGGTTCTTGCCCAAAGTGGTTTCAGATTTCCACTTGAATCAGTCTATGTCTCTTCCTGTTTTCTTCACTGATTATTCTTCCTCAGGAGAGAAAGGAGGCTACACAGTTTAGATGTTAAAAGAGCCCTTAGCTACTACATAGAGCGTACCAAGGGTCACAGGTTTGATTCCCTCCAGTTGTTCCTCACTTATGGAGAAGTGGAAAAGGGCAAACCTGCCACCAAGAGAACTATTGCCAGGTGGATTGTGTCTTGTACACAGTACTGCTATGAGAAACTGGGAAAGATTCTACCCTCAGGCCTGAGGGCTAACTCTACAAGAGTCCATACTTTTACCAAGCATTACTCTCTGGATATCCCGGCTAGGAGTGATGCTTGGTTTGGCACAGCAGTACTTCAGAGCCTATTCCCAAAGTAGGTTCTGTCCCTCCTCCATGGAGGTACTGCTTGGTAGTCTGCATTAGTCAGAATACAGCAAGTCTTCTTGTTATTTGAAGAAAAAATTACCCACCTTAGTAATTATGTTTCTTCTATTGGAGTCTTGCTGTATTCTGACCTCTCCTCTCAGAACCTAGTTTTTGGGAAGTGGGCGGGCAGGTGCAGTGTTGCACCTCAGGGGTGCTCCTTTACACCCTGTGCTTTTTGTTTGGGTGTTTCTCTTGTTATTATTCTTATTTGAAGGTTTTTTTTGTTTTGGATTTCCTGACTTGAGTCTTCCTTTGGGAATCCAAAACTTTTTGTTGCCAGTCAGCTAGTAAAAATTTTACAATTTCCACATGGAATAGCTAGTGAGTTTTTGCTCGTAAGAATCTGATGGTTAGATTTCAAAGGGAAACAGACAGAGACATCAACCGAGGTAGAGCTCAGCATTCTATGCTCTGCATAGAAAGTTAACCCTTTGATCTTACTTCGGGTGGGAGCTCTTGCAGCAGGCTATTACAATCAGGACTATGCTGAAGGCACTATGACCCTCCAGTGAAACTTCTGCCAGCAATACACAGCAGGGACTACCCCCGATGCCGGCCCCGCCCTGACGTCAGTCAGGGTACAAGAGGGGGTGGACCCAGCTCCACCTCAGTTCTTTCCTTCCGCGTTCTGCACATGAAGTCGAAGGAACAGCTTCTGCTTGCAGTTGCAGCTAAAGAACCTCGTGGATTTGATCTACAATTAACATTATTCTTCTTTTTCGACGGGTTTTCTTGTCCTCAGGTACCCGACGTCAGTCCGCTGCCCGTTGGTTGCTTTTCCGCCTTTAGAGCGTTGTTTTCCTTGCTCTCAGCTCCATTTATTGAGTCCGACGTCAGCCGTTTCCCGGCCGAGATCGATGGATGTCTTCTCAGGCGTCGGTATCTCCTGAACACTTAAACAAGTGTGAGTGTGGGAGGCAGATCCCAGCGAAGAACGGCCATCGGAGGTGCATTTCTTGTTTAAGCCCTGAGCACGACACCGCCAACTGCGCAGATTGCCAGGCCTTTACCAGCCGGACCCACATCCGCCGCCTGAAGGCCCTTAAAGCCTACCTGCTGGAGCAGAAGGTGGATCTGCACTCCTTGGAGGGGAAGCGGAAGGAGAAAAAGCGCCATAGCAAGGACCGTAGTCAGTCCCGTCACTGGTCACGGGAACGATCGCACTCGCGGCCCTCTCCTAAAAAGGCCCTTCCCTCGGGTTCTGGAGAGCTCCCGAAGACTACTCAGGCTAAAGACGGCCCATCAGGGGAGAAGCCGGCCAAGCCAAATGTGACCCGCTTAAGGGTCATCGCCAGGCCTTAGAGGTGCCTGTCGCTCCCCACTTTAAGTATGCACCAACGCTGCTCACTAAAGGCGCTATCCGGAGACCAAGGACCTCTGGCGCCTCGTTTCACCTCATCGGTCCCACAGGACGCGGGACAGTCAGCGAGGAACCGACATTCCCATCGCCCAAGTCCTCCACCCCCCTGGGCCCTCAGGAGAGCTCTCCTTCGCGCCCCGATGTTCCGGAGACTTCCTTCCCGAAATGAGCAACTGAAATACTCACCAAGGATGAGCTCAAGGATCTTTTCTCCTTTTGGTGGGGGCAGGTCCACAAGCGGTCCTCCCTGTCGCCGGCCCAGACACCGGTACCAGACCCTGCAGAAAAACCATAGCTGGGAGGTGAGTCTTCCCCAAGGAAGTTGCCAGAGCGCCAGCCTTCACCTCCCTCCAGGGCTCGTTCCCGCACAGGGTCTCAGGACCACCAACGTCGCTCAAGGGACTCGGGTGACTGTCGTCGGTCTAGGTCATGCTCCAAGAGCCCTTCTCACTCCAGGTGAGAATGCTCCTGATGTCAGTCCTCTGACCGACGTCAGTCATTGCTCCATCGCCGGTCCAGAGACCGGAGTCAGTCTTCAGACAGATGTCGGTCCCCTAGCTACCGACGTCAGCGAAGGCATGGCCATAGGACAGGGTCAGACTACTCCAAGTCGGATAGTTGATCCTCCTCACCAACGTCTACCTCTTCTTCCTCTCGGCTTCAAGCGCTCTCCGGGAGAGAAGGACTGGCCTTGCTCGCCTCCGGACGATCCTACTTTTATGGACGTCATGAGGCACATCCAGGCCTCCAACGAGTGGGACATGGAGGACCTGGATCCGGAATGCCGGAGATTGGCCAAGTACCTGAGGCAAAAGGAGCCAAAGCCTCTGGTTATCCCTCCTTTAGTCGATACATTCCAGGACCTTACCAGAACCACCTGGATGCATCCAGCCTCAATCCCGGCAGTTCCAAAAAAGTCAGACAGGCTATATAAGGCCCTGAGGGCAGAACCCTTTCTAGCAGAACACCCTCAGGCCGATTCTTCGGTGATCATGGCTGCCCATGACAAGTGTCGGCAACTGAAGCACCTCAGCTCCCAGCCTGCCAACCTGGAGTCTCGCTACCTGGACCAGGTGGGAAAGAAAGTATATGCTGCCTCCACCTATTCTATCCGTTCCCTCAATTTCCTACCGCATATGGTACGGTACCAGAATGCAATGTGGGAAAGAGAACTAGAGCTGACGAAGACCATGCCAGACTCTGACCAAAAGGCAGAGCTCCTGGCCCTCCTTCAGTCGAGCTCAGACGTAGGCTCCCATGTAGTGAGGGCCTCGTATGACACTGCAAACACGGCAGCCAGGGCATCCGCTTCCGGGGTGTGCCTCCGGCGCCATGCCTGGTTGAGAGTCTCAGGCTTTCACCAGGATCTGCAGGCCAGTATCAAGGATCTGCCCTTCCAGGGTACCGTGCTGTTTGGGCAGGAGATGGAGGCCTTGATCTCCCGCCTCCAGGAGTCGGGCAAGTCGATCTGGTCAGTCTGCCAGATGTACTGTGGCGACCAGCGACGACAGCACCGTAGACGGCCTTTTCATAAGTCCTCAGGCAGTCAAGGTCCAGCCCGTGGCAACTAACGGGGCAGAGAGGAGGCTTTCACAGGAGATCCGGAAACCAGCAATCTGGTGGACCTCCTGCCCGTGGGCCCAAGTCCTCCCCAGCCTCTCTTCCCACTCCCAGCTCTGCCAAATGACTCCCTTCTGCCCCCCCCTTCTGCAGGAAGATCCAGGGGAGCCGGTTTGGGGCTGCTTCTCCCTTCATTTCGAAGGGTGGAAGTCAATCACCGCAGACCGGTGGGTCTTGGATATCATCAGGAGAGGACACATGCTGGAGTTCACAGTTTCCACCGCATACTCCACCAAAGCTCTCCCGTTATCCTCCTTCTCACATCCCACTAATAGAAGGAGAGATACAGACCCTCTTGCAGAAGAGAGCAATAGAGAGGGTTCCCTTGCATCAGCAAGGGCAGGGGTTCTATTCCCACTTCTTTCTGGTCCCAAAAAAGACTCAGGACCTTCATCCCATTCTGGACCTCAGTCCTCTAAACCTCTTTATCGAGTACAAAAGGTTCAGGATGATGACTCTTCAAGGACTCCTTCCCTTGCTGCACCAGGGGGACTGGCTCTGCTCTCTCGACATGCAAGATGTGTATATGCATATTGGGGTCTATCCTCCCCACAGGAAGTTTCTGAGATTCCACTTCCAAGGGGAGCACTTTCAGTTTCCAGTGCTTCCATTTGGCCTCTTTTCCGCTCCGCGAGTCTTCACCAAATGCCTAGCAGTGGTGGCTGCGGCTCTAAGGCATATGGGGCACTATGTATTCCCCTACCTAGATGATTGGCTGCTTACAGCCCCATCAAGAGTAAGCCTTTTATGAGCTCTCGAAGACACTTATACTCTGTTCCGAGAGCTGAGGATCACCCTGAACTTACAAAAATCATCCCCGGAGCCCAGCCAAAAGCTCGCCTTCATAGGAGCGATATTGGATTCCTTCCAGGGCATGGCCTTCCTTCCCCAGGACAGGGGAGTTCACTTGCTAGAGATGGCAGAACAGAACTCCATAACTCCTCGAGTTCCATCTCAGAACTTCCCCAGTTTACTGAGGCACATGGCGGCGGTCATTCCTGTCACTCCCTTGGCCCTCCTCCACAGGAGAGTCCCGCAATGGATGCTCAGGGTGCAGTGGGACCAGAGCCACGACAATCTAGACTCCCTGGTCAAGATCTCGGAGCCAGTCAGGAGAACTCTGCTTTAGTGGATGGACCCTAGCAATCTAGAGAAAGGGGTCAGCTTTCGTCCGGAGCCACCAGGTCAGACTCTGACAACAAATACCTTGGACCTGGGGTGGGGGGGCGCACCTGGGTGCACGTTGAACGCAAGGGGTTTGGTCACCCGAGGAGCAGTCCCTTCACATCAATGTGCTGGAAATGCGAGCGGCCCTCTACGCCCTACAGGCTTTTCAAGAAGACCTGGTGCTAGGCTCTCTTCTAGTTCAGACAGACAACACGGCGGTCGTCTTTTACATCAACAAGCAAGGGGGCACTCATTCGTATCTTCTTTGCAGGGAGGCGATGAGAGTCTGGTACTGGGCGCTGGAGCGGGGCATCCTGCTGTCCGCAGTGCATGTTCCAGGCATCCTAAACGATCTGGCCGACAGCCTCAGCAGGTCGCGTTCCAGAGCGCATGAGAGGGAAGCTGCTACAGTCCATGGTGGACCAGCTCTTCGAAAGGTGGGGTCTTCCAGAGTTGGACCTCTTTGCGTCACCACGCAATGCCAAACTGCCAACGTTCTGCTTGCGAGAGCACGCGCCTAGAGTTTTCTGGCCAGACGCGTTATCCCTTTGCTGGGCAGGGAGGTTTCTCTATGCCTTTCTGCCCTTCCCTCTCATTCAGAAGGTGCTGCTCAAGTTACAGGCGGAAGGGGCCCGAATGATCCTAGTGGCCCCCAAATGGCCTTGGCAGATTTGGTTCCCACTATTGCAGCGGTAATTAATGGAACCTCCAATTCCGCTGCCCATATGATCGCAGTTGCTGTCCCAGGACCAAGGGTCACTGGTCCATCCAGATCTTCGATCCTTACACCTACATGCTTGGCTCCTTCAGACGTAGCTCAACATAGATATGGGCTTTCCCCGGAAGTGGCGGCGGTCCTAGTGTCGGCAAGAAAGCCCTCTACTCGCTCTGCCTATGCTATGAAGTGGAAGCATTTCTGTCTTTGGGCATTGCCGCAGTGTTTGGATCCCGTCACCTGCCCTGTGAACTCAGCTTTGCAGTATCTCCTCTCTTTGTGTACGATAAGGGTCTGAGTTACTCCTCTATCAAGGTGCACATGTGGGCAATCTCCGCCTATCATGCTCTTGTGGGAGATAGAGCATTAGCACAACTGAATGTAGCCCGCACCTTTCTTAGGGGAATTCTGCATATGAGACCTCCCATTCGGGACCCTGTCCCACCCTGGGACCTCCTTTTTGTGTTGGAGAAACTCACCCTCCTTCCTTCTGAACCAGCAGCGGATTGTGAGCTGCATTACCTTTCTTGGAAGATTTGTTTTTTGGATGCTGTTACTTCAGCTCGAAGGGTTTCCGAGCTTCAGGCTCTGATGTGTAAAGCACCCTATTTGGTTTTCCACAGGGAAAGGGTTTCCCTCAGAACTAATCCTAAGTTTCTTCCGAAAGTAGTCTCAGAATTGACCCTCAACCAGTCGGTTGACCTTCCTGTTTATTTTCCTTCCCCTTCCAAGAGAGGGGAGGCTCTTCTCCACACATTGGATGTCCACAAGACTTTGAGGTATTACTTCAAAAGGACGGCTCAGCACCATAAATCAGAGCAACTCTTTGTGGCATTTGCACCACATTGTTTGGGTTGACCGGTGTCGAAGCAAACTATCTCTAAATGGATAGTTCATTTTATCTTGTTTTGCTATGAGAAACACAATAAACCCCTACCGGGCCCGGTTAGGGGTCACTCCACCAGAGAAGTGTCAGCTTCTTTCGCCGCCCTGCGAAATGTCACCATAAAGGACATTTGTGCGGTCGCAACTTGGAACTCGGTGCATACCTTCGTCAAGCATTACAGCTTGGATATCGTCTCCAGACGGCAAGCTGGCTTCGGCCTAGCTGTATTACAAGGGCTTTTGTCCTAAGGCCTCTGGAGTCAGCATATTCCACCTCCCGGGGTCATCTACCTCCTTGTTGTGGGACTGCTTGGGACTCAGTCCTGATTGTAATAGCCTGCTGCAAGAGCTCCTACTCGAAGTAAGATAGTACAGCTACGTAAGAACTTACCATAACAGTAGATCTTCGAGAGGAGCTCTTGCAGCAGGTGCTACTTCCCACCCGCCTTCTGCCTCGAGGTGTGCAGATCCATTTTCGTTTTTCTTCTCTGATTCTCTTCATGGTAGGCTTCGTCTCCTTCTCTTGTCAGGCCTTCTTCTGGGTCTTGGCGGGAGAACTGAGGTGGAGCTGGGTCCGCCCCCTCTTGTACCCTGACCGACGTCGGGGCGGGGCCGGTGTCAGGGTTGGTCCCTGCTGTGTATTCCTGGCAGAAGTTTCACCGGAGGGTCCTAGTGCCTGCGGCGTAGTCCTGATTGTAATAGCCTGCTGCAAGAGCTCCTCTCGAAGATCTACTGTTACAGTAAGTTCTTACGTAACTGTACTTTCTCCGGGGCAGTTTAAAGGCTGGGGCTAACAGCATTAGTCAGAATACAGCAAGACTCCAATAGAAGAAACATAATTACTAAGGTGAGTAATTTTTTCCTTTTACCTCTCACCTCAACCATCAACTTCCTCTGTATTGCTGCAGGCTTCCAGTCCTGGGAGCCCTCCCAGCGGATGCCCTTGCTCTGGACTGGTCAGGGAAGTTCCTTTATGCCTTCCCTCTGATTCCCCTGATTTTCAGAGTGTTACTGAAACTCAGAGCTCAGCCAGCAGCAATGATTCTGGTGGTGCCGGATTGGCCAAGGCAAACTTGGTATCCTCTTCTGCTAACCCTCTCTTGCAGCAAACCCATTCGCCTTCCACTCAGTCACCCTGTCCTTACACTCCCTCAGATAGGAGTCACTTAACAGACCTGCAGTCTCTTCACCGCAAAGCTTGGCTCTTGAGGAATTAGAATTCCCTGCTACTCAGTACTCTGAACAAGTCCTGAAGATCGTGAAGATGGCCAAAAAGCTTAGCACAAAAAAGACCTATGCAGCCAAATGGAAAAGATTTTCCCTCTGGTGCAAGAAGAAACAGATTAATCCTCTTAGAGCTTCATTTTTTTTTTCCCCTCCTGCCTTGCCGCCTTACATCAGCCCGGTCATGGACCCCCTCAGGGTTCCACCTCCATTTTGGCTGGGTCTCCTCCAAAGTCCCCTGGCTTACCTCCCAGTGTGAGGTTGCAGCACCAGCGCTAAGTGCCATAACACTGTATTAGAATGGGGGGCCGGCCCTAGAGGCTGATCAAGATAGAGAGGGGCTGGCTTCACTGGCATGGCTGGCAGGAGGAGTTTTTTTCCCCCTATATGGGGTGGGGTTGTGCAATGACGATCAGCGTCTGCCCCGTCCCCAACATGCTGGCGCCGGCGCTTGCGGTATACCCAGCCTCCACTGGGTGTTCGTAGTGCACTGGACACTCTACCCCCCCGGAGAAGGAGAGCAGTCATGGGATGCTCCATCCTTCTCCCCCGACGGCCCTCCAACATCCCTGGTCCGTTCCTGAACCCAGGTCATTGGCACCACAGGTTGGCACTCTGCCCCTGCGCCAGCAGGCAGAGAGCTTCAGTTTCTAATCTCTTGGAATATCTGGTACATCTCCAGGCCTTAGGCCTAAGGCCTTCTTCCCTGAAGCTTCATCTGGCTGCAATCTTGGCCTGCCTTTCCGCTGGAAAGAACAAATCTGTTTTTCCCCAACCGGCGTTTAAACAGTTTCTTAAAGGCCTCCTTTGTCTTCAGCCCCCAATCAGGGAACCTGTCCCTCCTTAGGATCTTAACCTGTGTATTACCAAGCTCATGGAGCCACCCTTTGAACCCATGGTGCTAACGGCCCATTTTCTCAGGTATGTCACTTGGAAAACTATACTCCCTCCAGGGCTGTCTACCTGCCCTTCCTTGGATCAGAATTCTGGGACGCTGCCGCCACTGAACAGAAAGGGCACCCTCCCCCAGAGCTGCTTACCTGCCCTCCCTCGGATTGGAGCTCCGGGACGCTGCCACCACTGAACAGAAAGGTAATGGAGCCTGCAGGAGTCTTTAGGTTGAGACTTCCCTGCTGAATTGAAAATTAGCTCCCTTTTTTCCTCTGCACGAAACAGTTGGCTGCAATTTGGACCGGCATCGCATCAAAACTATTGAGCTAGCAGGGGACAAGTGGAGCAACAGCTTTAATTTTTAACTTGCCGCTGTGCCTGAAGCTTAAATTAAGTTCTTACGAGTAATTTAATTTATCAGTGCTGCTTGACTCACACTGCTGCTAGACTCAAATAGGGAGGGCTTAGCTAGCCCAACCACTATTGGCTCTTCCTGCAGCTGCTTCGTGGCTGCTCCCCACCCTCCCCACCACTCCCACCCTTTCCTGGCAGTAGATTTGAGTAAGGCAGTCATGTGACTAACAACTCACTTTCCAATCCGCAGCTTATAATAAGTCACCGATAGAGGGCATCTGTTTTGTTTTTTGTTTTTATTTTTGCACAGAATGTACCTTGTTCAGCCCAAAGTTTTTTTTATCACTGATAATAAACTAAGGGAACAAGGAACCTATCAAGAAATCGGAACAGAAGGGCTCATCAGGGCACATGCGGGTAGTCTGGGTGTGGTT
Organism: Neoceratodus forsteri; assembly: GCA_016271365.2. NCBI lineage: Eukaryota > Metazoa > Chordata > Ceratodontiformes > Ceratodontidae > Neoceratodus > Neoceratodus forsteri. The sequence continues at coordinate 335,414,647 of CM028129.1, read as the reverse complement.
CCTTGAAATAAAAAAGTGCCATGGTGTAAAATATTTTTAAGGAAATAACACTGCATAGCCTTATGGTTACTACATTGTCATTCCTATTAATCCTATGTAATGTGACCAGCTGTCTCCTTGTTAAAGACTGCTCACCATATAACAATCACTCCCTCAAAGAACACAATGGAACTCCCCCAGGGGCTCAGCCACTGCTTCTAAAGCACCCTACCGCAGCATTAGCATGCCTCGGAGATAAGGCAACTCACATACTAGGCAGTCTATAGATTGCCCCACCAGTCGCAGCAATGAGTATGCTGGGTGGGGACAGGTTTTGTCCCTTACTCCGTGGCCTACTGCTCCTAAGATGTGGGGATGTGGAGAGAAACCCTGGCCCCCCACACTCCTTTTCACAATGGTCCTTCAAACACGGCATCAGATTAGCCCACATTAATATCGGAAGCACTATACCAAAGATTCAGGAAATGGAAGCCTGAGTGCTGCTACACAAACTGATGTTCTTGCTGTCAGTGAAACTTGGCTGAAACCTGCTTCCCCTGACACTATGCCACATACAGGGCTGTAACATTTTTAGAAACCACAGACCAGGCCCTAAGAGAGGGGGTGGGGTTATGATCTACCTGAAGGATCACATAACTGGGACCATCACTGCTGCCAGCTTAGCCCAAGAGGCAACCCCGGAATGGCTGCTAATTGATATTGCCATTGAGCAGCACTCAAACTACACTTGGGCTGTGTATATAACCCTCCGATGGGAGGGATCAGTGGACTAAGAAAAATTATTACTGAAGTTGCCAGTCTCTCACCAGCAAGGGACACCATTTTCTTGGGCGACTTCAATCTAAATTGGCTTGACAACAAGCAACACAGTTATGCTGAACTGCTGAAAGAAACAAGCCTAACGCAGATGACTGAATCACCCACTTGACACAACTCCAGAACAGGCAATCACATGGCACTTGATTGAATCCTGACAAACCGTGCAGATAGGGTCAGTACCTCTGGAGTCTTGTCAGACTCCATCAGTGACCACTCCCCCACTTTCTGCACATAGTCATGCTGAAGAAACAAGCCCCCGTCTAATATCATCTCTTTCAGGAACTTTGCTAAGGTAAACACGGACATGCTGAGTAGAGATCTGAGGGGCATAGACTGGCCTGCCTTCTACTCATTGAAGGATGTGGACGCAGCACTCAGATTCCTCACTGCTGCCTTAACCGCGGCACAAGATAAACACTGCTTTATGACTACTCAGTGCATAAGGGGAGGAAACCCTAGATGGGTCATCAGGGAACTAGTCACCCTGATGAAAGAGCAGAACAAGGCATGGGTATCTTACAAGGTCGTACCCGCCCCAGGAAACTGGGCTGTATACAAGCAACTGTGAAACCGTTGCAAGCATGACACTAAATCCTTAAAAGCCTCATATTTCAAGGCCCAACAAACTCGGACCCTTAGTGATCCCCATAGATTCTGGGTGGCAGTGAACTCTGTCCTTAAACCAACCAAACAACAAGGAACTATCTCTCTAGCGAGTGACGTTGGCCTACAAATGGATCCTGAGACTGTGGCAAACCTCATGAATAGCAAATTCTCGAACCTAGATTCCTGCCTAGCTCAGCTTCCCAATGTGTCTCAGAGCACTGTCAAGCAGGGTAAAACAACTATCACTCCACCATTCTATTTTAAAGTAACATCTCAGTCGGAGTTATATCATCTCCTTAAGTCTCTACACCACAGTTCCTCAAGCTAGCATCGGCAGCTGTTGCAAAACCACACTCCCACATAATCAACCTTTCCTTGAGCACCTCCAAGGTGCCAGCACTCTGGAAAGATGCCATAGTAGTCTCCGTTTTCAAGGCTGGTGACCTGCACCTTCCTGGTAACTGTAGACCTGTGTCTATACTGTCCCACATGGGAAAAATACTTGAAAAGGTGGTCCACTGTCAGCTATCAGAGCACATTGATAAAAGCAGCCTGCTATCCATGGACCAACACGGTTTCCGTAGAGGCTTCAGCACCACCACTGCAATTACCAGATTCTCGGATCATGTGCTCAGCGAAGCTAACAAAGGTAGCCTCACGGGAGCTATATTTATTGACCTGTCTAAAGCTTTTGATATGATTGACCATTCAATACTACTAAACACTGTCTTCCTTGGGCTTCCCCAACAATGTCACAAACTGGGTACATAGCTACCTAGCTGGCAGAACCCAGCTGGTGAAAATAGGGCCTGCCCTATCAACCCCACTCCAAGTGCGGACTGGTGTTCCACAGGGTTCCGTCTTCGGTACCTTACTTTTCTCTCTTTTCATTAACCCCTTACTCACTGAACCTTTAAACTGTAAAAGAATAATGTATGCGGATAACCTAATTCTCTTCAAAAGTGGAAACAGCCTCCCTGGGTTAAACCTCAACCTAAATGCAGTTTTCACTGCAACAGTACACTGGTTCACACAGCACAGGCTCCTCGTAAACACCAAGAAAACAAAGTGTATGCTGTTTGGCTCTACGCCTAGGCTTGCAGAGTGCACCCTCGACAACACCAAATCCCTCAACATGCTTACCCTGATGGCTCAACCCTCAAGCAGGTAAGAGACTTCAAATACCTGGGCATCTCACTTGACCTGACTCTTAACGTTTGAGTACCACATCAGCTCAGCAATAAAGAGGGTGAACCAGTGCATAGGAATGTGTTACAGAATTAGGCACCTCCTGTCCCCTGAGGTCAGATTAGCAATTAGGAGGGGTTACCTCCTCCCCATACTAGAATACTGCTCTCCAGTAATAGCCCTTTCACCCCATTCTCTGCTCAATTGCATGGACACAGCCTACAACAGCATATGCAGATTTGTCACCCAAGCCCCATACCGTACTCATCACTGTCACCTCTACCAATCACTGGAATGGCTCCCCCCTCTGAGTGGAGAGACCTCATGCTCGGAGTGTTCATATCCAAAACCTTGCAAGTAGGGGCAGGATCACCTCTGGCAGGGCTGCTAATGCTAAAAAGTACCAGAAGTGAACTGAGGTCCTCTGGTTGCTGGCTGCTGGAATACCCCAGTCGAAACACTGAACTGGGAAGGAGAGCCTTCTTCTTTGCAGCACCCAAGCTATGGAACTCCCTCCCAAATGAACTACAGTTTCCGGTCTCACCTCACACATTTAAACAAAACCTTCAGGAATTTATGTTAGGCAGATCCTTATGCACATGCAATACCAAGTGATGGTAAAAGGCCTGCTGGACATCCGTGTTATAGTATATGACTAGTCCAGTAATTCAGATGCACTTATTGCTATTAGCTGGATTCTTGTTCAGCAAAATGACCTGGAAAAAGGATCAACTGACTGTTGAATGTTTGCTATACTGCTACTGTATCGTCATAATTTGTATTGCATTTGGTGATGTTTTCTTTTTTCTCCTCTACACTGTACCTGTAAATAAAGCTAACAGTCCCTGTTTTCCCAGGACAGTCCCTATTTTAGGCAGCATGTCCCAGTGTCCCCACAAGTTTTGCAAAATGTCACCTTTGTCCTGGTTTTTGCTTACTTGTCCCAGTTTTGTCCCTTTTTTTGCTGACTGCTAATCCATGAGTGACTGTTATTCAAACAACATGAAGTCTTGCTATATTATGACAGTAGCAGTTTGATCCAGCTCTAGAACTGCTCCGGAGGTGAAATGGTTAAAACCATTCCAAAATAGAATTTTGTCCACGAGCTCTAAGAAGCAGCTCTATCTGTGTTATTTCAAACCTGAACTGTCAGATTCTTTACTCCGCCTCAGTGAACAGTCGCTCCGGAGATTTCTCCTACTGCTCGGTTCATTTCTCGGTTTAAAAAGTGTTTTCTTGGTTGGATTCAACCGAGAATAGTTTATTTTAACCGCAAAACCGTTCAGTTCAAGCTCTATCTGGGGTAACCGTAAGTAAATTAAAGGTTTTTGTCTGTGTGGAACTTGTAAGTTATCGGTTCGGTTTTGAACCGATCAGCTGGGTTTAAAACTCATTTAAAACATTTTAGAGTGCGGTTCCCGGTTCTTATCGGTTCTAAAAAAAACGGATTTATTACGTTTTTTTCCAATACCCGTGACATGGTTAGGAACCGATAAGGGTGTCTTTCCTGGCACTGCCGTTAAAAGGGCAAGTTTTCTGGTTAGGCTGGCATTATGTCTGAGAAACCCAAAAGAAAAACCGGGCCCACTGGGTTTCAACACTGTGATGTTTGTGGGGAAGTCTTTGACAAGGCTGACCCACACACCACATGTGTTTATTGTCTGGGGTTTGACCACCTCAGTCAGACTGCCAGATATGCAAAAATTTCCCTGCAGCCACCCTGGAAAAAGATTGGGCAGGCTCAGGAGCAGAGGCAAAAAGTCCGCTGACCCGGATGGCCAGCCCGGTTCGGTGCCAACCGAACCGGAGGGCGTGCCCTCTGACCAGGGCGAGACTTCCTCGGGCAAAAGAAAAGCTGGTTCTGAGGAACCACTTCCAGTAAAGAAAACAAGAAAATCAGCAGGTCTGGAGTCCAAAACCCCTTCTCCAACTGCTGCAGAGATAGGAAAAACCATACAAATTGTCCAGTCACTGTCTCAGGGTACATCCGAACCGCCACTATCTGGCAAAAGGTCGGTTCGTCCGGTCCCAGTGGTTCAGGAATATGATATTGAGGAATTTTATGAACCAGAGGAGGGGGAGGATGATTATGAACAGTATGAATGTGGCTGGGAAGGTCTGGGTGTGCCCATTGAACCGGACATCTCTCCAGACAGACCTTTAGAATCTCCCCCTATGCTGTCTGAGTCCCCATCTCATTTTATGTTTTACAAAAAAGTTGCTGAAACCCTTCAGCTTCCCTTAGAGGAAGCTGTGGATGAGCAAGAGGAGCCTGATTTTGTAGAAATGATGGATATTCCAGAGTCTAGGAGATTGTCTATTCCTTTACATAAGTCTTTTAGGAAGCAAACAATAAAAATGTTAAAAGCTCCTAATTCTGTGCCTCCTGTAGATAAAAAGATGGACAGAAGGTACACATTGTCAGGTCCTGATACAGAATTCCTTTCTCAGCAATGAAGTCATGTTGGGGTAGTTCAGGCTGCAGCCTGTGATAAAGCTAATATTCCCCTGGCTTCACATCCTCCTGACAAGGATTCCAGGAAGATTGATGCCATGGCAAAAAACAGTATGGCAGCCTCTCTGGGACTCAGGCAAGCAAATTATATGGCTTATGTAGCTAGGTATCAGAAATCTAGATGGGATACTGTTATGCAATTAGCCAAGCAAGCCCATGGCCAGCTGGCTAGTGAACTAGAACAGGTGGCTGCTGATGGCATTGAGGCTTCTAAGGTTCAGTTTCATGCTGCTGTGGATGTTAATGATGTTTCCTCTAGGGTCATGGCCACATCTGTAGCTTTTCGTAGGTTGGCCTGGCTCAGGTGTACTAGTCTGTCACAGGATACCCAGACTAAGGCTATGGATTTTCCTGTGGTGGGAAATTCTCTGTTTGGGGAGCAGACAGAGAACTACATAAAAAGATGGATGAATATGGGACTACTTACAAGGTGCCCAGGCTAGAGGCGGCAAGCCACTCCTAAGGCATACCCCAGGGGTAGGGTGAGCCTTTTCACAGGCTCTTTATCAGACTCAGGCCTCCTCTGCCTATGCTCAGAGGGCTTCTTCAGAGGCAGAGGCAGGCGAGGGGTGGGCAGACCTGCTCCCACTCCCCAGCCTAAAGCTCCTGCTAAGCAGGCACCCTGATGGGGTGCCCAGGGCCGGTCTTCTGTACGGTAGGGGGCAGGCTAGCTTACTTCAGTCAGGTGGGCTTCTTTAACCTCAGACAAGTGGATTCTGGAAGTAGTAAGCCAGGGTCTGGTTCTCAGCTTCAAAAGTTTCCCAAGTTGAGAAGCAGACTTTTTCTACTACAAGTGCTTCAGAGACCCTTGCTCTGGAAGCAGAGGTCTCATCCTGTGGTTCTCAGAGCAGTAGAAAGGGTTCCTCCCTGCACCAGGGCAGGGTCTGTATTCAGATACTTCCTTACCCCAAAAAGACAGGAGAATGGGCCCATATTAGATCTCAGATATCTGAACAAGCATCTTTTGAAACCAAAGTTCAAAATGGTAACTCTGGCAATGATTTTACCCTCCCTAAGGCCAGGGGACTGGCTAGCCTCCCTGGACCTCAAGGATGCCTATTTCCATGTCCTAATCAGAAGCTCCCATCGAAAGTACCTCAGATTGAACTGCCATCAGGTCATTACCAGTTCAGAGCAATGCCCTTGCCTTACCTCTGCCCCAAGGGTATTCACAAAGTGTCTAGCAGTGGCAGTGGCTCACTTAAGGAGGCAAAGGATTGCTGTTTTCCCTATCTAGATGACTGGCTCATTGTAGGTCAGTCCCCAGAACAGGTAAAATCTCACCTGCAGGTCACCCAGCAGCTTCTCACCTCCCTGGGCTTTCTGCTAAATCTACCAAAGCCGGTTCTGGAACCAGTCCAGATACTCACCTTTATAGGGGCAGAGTTGGACACAAAGCTAGCCAGAGCCTTTCTTCCCTTAGAAAGGGTGAGGAATTTAGCGGCTCTGGCCTCCTCCTTCACTCTGCAGGTCTCTCGGCCAGCAAGACACTTTCTGCAGCTCCTGGGGCACATGGCTGCATCCACAGCTGTTGTGCAGGGAGCAAGATTTCAGATGAGAGACATTCAGTTTCACTTGAGAACCTATTGGTCTCAGAGAAGAGACCCCCTTTCCAAGTTGGTCCCAGTGACTCGAACCTTGATCCTAGCCCTCCAGTGGTGGCAGGATCAGAGCAATTTAAGATTGGGGGTTCCCTTCATTTCCCCTACTCACGACTTGACTCTCACTACAGATGCTTCCCTTCTGGGTTGGGGAGCCCACATGGGCGACCTTTCCACTCAGGAGTGTGGTTCCCCAGGAATCTCTGCTCACATCAATTTGCTGGAACTCAGAGCTGTCTTTTAGCTCTTCAAGCATTTTCTGCATCTGTCCACGACAAGGTGATACAAGTCAGAACAGACAACACCACAACAATGTGGTACATCAACAAACAGGGGGCACTCGGTCTTGACCTTGTGCACGAGGCAATAAGTTGTGGTCTCTGGCCTATTCCTGAACACTTCCCTCATAGCAATTCATCTTCCAGGGAAGGACAATGTCTAGCGGATGCTCTCAGCAGGATTTCCCAGGGCGTCACAGATGGTCCCTGGATCCTCAAGTGCTAGGGATAGTCTTTGCCAGATGGGGCACCCTCAGATAGATCTTTTTGCAGCCCCAGACAATCACAAACTTCCTCTGTTCTGTTGCAGGCCTCCAGTGCTGGGCTCAGTTCCCTGGATGCCCTTCTTCTGGATTGGGAGGAAAGTTTCTCTATGCTTTCCTCCCTTCCCTCTCTATTCAAAGTATTAGTCAAAATCAGATCTCAGTCTTGCAGGGTGATTCTGATTGCCCCGGATTAGGCCAGGCAGCCCTGGTACCCTCCTTCTGTCACTGACAATCCATCTTCCCTTTGCCTCCCAGGAATCACAACCTGTTGACTTGTGCCCAGGAAGGGTTTGGTATCCGGACCTCAAATCCCTCAACCTCAAGGCCTGGCTCTTGAGGAGTTAGAGTTGCTGATTTACACCTCTCTCAGGGTGTTCTCGAGATCCTAAAGGCTTCTAGAAAGCCTTCCACTAAGAGCTGCTTATAGTTCTAAATGGAAAAGGTTTTCCATTTGGTGTGTGGGGAAAATATTTCCCAGAATCTGCTGATTGCCCACTGTGTTAGATTACATGGTACATCTTAATTCCTTTGGTCTCAGACCAGCTACCCTGAGAGTTCATTTGGCAGCTGTATCTGCTTTTGTGTCAGCAGGAAAGTCATCCCTCTTTCCTCTCATCCTGTGTTTCCAAGTTTTTAAGGATTACTCCATACTAATCCACCCTTTGGAACCGTCCCTGCTTGGGACCTGAATGTTGCATTGCCCAGTTAATGCAACCCCTTTTGAACCTCTGTCTTCTGCAGAGCTTAAGTACCTAACTTGGAAAACTGTTTTCTAGTGGCTATCACTTCTGCCAGGCGCATAAGTGAGTTGCAAGCCTTGTCAGTGAAACTGACTTTATTTCTTTCCACAGGGATAAGGTAGTCCTTAGGACTAATAGGAAGTTTTGCCTAAAGCGGTTTCAGATTTCCATCTTAATCAATCTGTCTCCCTCCCAGTATTTTTCACTGATCACTCCTCGTCTGGTGAGAGGAGGTTGCACAGCCTGGATGTTAAGAGAGCTCTTAGTTACTATATAGAGCGTACCAAAGGTCACAGGTTGAATCCTCAACTTTTCCTTACCTATGGTGAAGTTGGGAAAAGCAAACCTGCCACTAAGAGATCAATTGCCAGGTGGATTGTCTCTTGTATCCAATTTGCTATCAGAAACTGGGCAAGTCCCCGGTTTAAGGGCTCATTCTACCAGGGCTACAGCTCGTCTCTAGCTGCTGCCAGAGACATCCATATTAGAGATTTGCCAGGCTGCTACTTGGAAAAGCGGTACACATTTTCCAAGCATTACTCCCTGGATGTCCAGGCCAGGAGAGATGCTCGGTTTGGCACAGCTGTTCTTCAGAGCCTATTCCCTTAGTAGGTTCTGCCCCTCCTCCGTGGAGGTACTGCTGTGTATTCTGCTACTGTCATAATATAGCAAGACTTCATGTTGTTTGAAGAAAAAATTACTCACCTTAGTAATGTTGTTTCTTCTAATGGAGTCTTGCTATATTATGACCTCCCCCCCAACCTGCCCCTCTCAGAACCTCTACTTGGGTGGGGTGCGGGCAACTTGGTGTGGGCACCTTTTATGCCCTGTTAGCATTTTTGTCCCCTTTTGGGGCTTTGGGGTGTGTGTGTGTGTGTGTGTTCTGTTATACTTATGTTTTATTCTCATATTATTAAATTGTGTTAGTATTTCTGGTCCCCTGACTTGAGTCTTGGGTGTTGGGACCAGCAATGGTTGATTATTATTTGGGTAGCCATTTGGCTAGTGTAGGATTACAGCTTCCACACAGACCTTAGTGAGTTTTGGCTCGTAAAGATCTGACAGTTCAGGTTTGAAATAACACAGATAGAGCTGCTTCTTAGAGCTCGTGGCCAAAATTCTATTTTGGAATGGTTTTAACCATTTCACCTCCAGAGCAGTTCTAGAGCTGGATCAAACTGCTGCTGTCATAATATAGCAAGACTCCATTAGAAGAAACAACATTACTAAGGTGAGTAATTTTTTCTTTCAGCACCACTGTAGCGCTGCTCAAGCTGGACAACAGTTTACAACTTCAGCCTCTGCGCCTATGTTGCACCGCAAGCATGTCATTGGGAGCATGGTAAAGCATGTTCCTTTCTGTTAGGTTAGACTGGGTAGTAGTGCAAACAAGTGCATGTGGACGTCTGCCTGCCGGCAGCGGAGAAGGACTCCAGACAGAGGAGACCAGCAGCAGTGAACTAAGGTTCCCAATCCTGATCAGCTGCAGGGATGTGTGTGAAAACAATCTGGTGTGGTGGTGGGAGTCACTGAAGTGAAGTTTGCTCAGCAAATGAGGGTAGTGTACGCGGGTTGGCATGGGACTGTCAGGAGGAGCAATACATGCAGTTTGAATGAACATAATTTAATGCAGCTTTGCTTCTAAGGAACTTTCTGTACATCGTGATTTGGAACTTGCTGCAGCAGAATCATGTATTGTTTTAATCTGGATGTTTGCTACTGGTGTTACTGTAGGACGGCATGGCCAGGGCAAGCAGCAAAATGTAATTGTGTGCAGCATTGTCTGCGGCGGTGCCCGTGGGAGTGACATGGTGGGGGGGGGGGGCATGGTCAGGATGGACCCTGCCCCAGTTTTAGGCTTTGGAAAGTTTGTAGCTTTACCTGTAAAGTAACTGTGAATTGTACTTGTTGTGCCATCTGAGTGGCCTGGGTCATGCCTGAAAATGGTCCCTGAGATCAGTGCACCTATCCAGTTAACAAATAAATAAATAAATGTAAACCCCCCCCCTACAAATGGGGGTTCCCGAAAAGTCTTCCTTGAGCTTGCCTAAATGCTCACTGCCAGGCTGGTGTTCTGCAATTTAGCAGTTTAAATGTATTGCCATAGAGTGCCTGTATAGCCTCTGTATACTGTCTCTTTAAGAGCTACCTGGATTGCAGTCATAATGAATCTGAGAGGGATCTCTGTTAGAAGATGTACTTGTTTTCTGATCATTTGTTAGAGTAGTAATAATATTGCAGTTTGTTCTAACCTGCCTTCTTTGCAGCATGGGCAGTTCTGTTTGTTTCTATTATCTTGGTCCCGGACTGCAGAATGGGCCAATCAGTACATTTGGGACTCTAAAATGGAGCCTGCCTACAGGGGCTTGGTGGGGCCAAAACTTGTAGGAATTGTAGTTTGGGGCTTTTGGCGCCTAAAATAACCTGGAGGGGGAGCCCTTGTTGTGACTGACAGACAGATCAGCCAACTGAACCCTTTGGATCTTGGGGAAAGTCCCACACTGCTTGCAGTTTCAGTTAGATCTGAGTTGGGAAGTGAAGAAGTAACAGCTCAAGATTGTTTGAACAGCAATCCATATTGGAGTCGCATGGGAGAACTGTGGAAAGGCCTGAGTTTGGCCTGCATGCCTGCCTGCTGTTCCTGAGAGGGAACTTGTGCTTTTTTCAGACTGAATCCGAATTTGGAGAGTGAAATAAGCCACTGAATTGTGCCCAGGCTTTAACCTGAAGAAGACCGAAGATTTGCTGAATGTAATCGGCCTGTCAGGACTTCCAGCTACCTCTGAACTCCGGGATTGTGCAGAGACTCTGTAATTGCGACCGAAGAACCATTTGCCTGGTACAGTGGAATTTCCTTACATGTGAATGTGCTTATAGTGGGCCGTGATTTGGTTCCCCACTGTGTGTCTGAACTGTGTTTTGCTTGCTGGAGGCTGTATCCATCTCCACGGCCTGAATCTGTATCCATTTCCATTTGCCCGGGCCCTGCCACACTGGCCCAGCCAGAATACCTGCTGTGCAGAAAAAGTCATTGATGAGAGACCAGCCTGGGGATCAGCCCCCTGCTCAATGCCTTGAATAGGAACGACACCTCGGTGATTCGTGTGGGCCCTGCTTCTCCGGGCACTCCAGCTCAACAGCCTGCAGTCCGATTTTGTCCTGCCTGTGTGTTCAGTATTGGGTATGTAACCCCCCTGCAAATGGGGGTTCCCAAAAGACTTCCAGGAGCTTGCTTGAATGCTCCAAGCCTGAATGGTGTTTGGCGTTTAAGCCATTTATCAGTGAGTGTTTTTAGAACCTCTGGTACTGTCTCTTTAAGAGCTGTCTGCTTGCAGACATAATTAGTTTGTATGGGGGACTGTGTGCTTCTCTGTTTGAGTACCACTCGAGCTGCTGCCAATTCACTCCATTTTGCAGTCACTAGGAGTGCAAAGGAACCTATCTGAAAGATGTAACTGTTTGCCAGAAATCATTTACAGTAATAATGAAATTACAGTTTGTCTAACCTGCTTTCTTTGCAGTCAGAACTGTGTCTGCCTAGTTCCCCATTCTGGTTTTGAACTGCTGAACTGGACCAATCAGTGTGGGGTAAGCTAGCTCTAAAATGGTGCCTGGACGAATCAGAACTTGGACTCATAATCTGAGCCAGCCACAAGAGGATTGTATGGGCAGTGACTCTGGGAGATGTAGTTTAGACTTCAGCGCCTTTTTGGACCAACAGCAGCAGTCTATTGTGGTGACAGCCAATCCAGTCAAGAACTGGGAGGAACTCAAAGGAAGTGCCAGTTTTGTCTGTTGGGAGTTTGAGTTGAGCTTTGGCAGTGAAGGGAAAGGAACCCTGTGCTCCTTCAGTGCACAGTTTTAGTCAAAAACATGTGTAAGGTCCAGAGTTCCGGTCTGCAGCTTGTTAGGACTGAATCCGTCCTGTGAAGAGAATCAAGGATATCTGAAGAGTAGAAACCAGGCTCACCCTGTAGAAGACTGGAGGAATTGCTGAAAATTGCACTCGGTCTGTCAGGAACTGAATCTGCTGTGTGTTCTCCGGGTATTGTGCAGTAATTGCGATCGGGATACAGATGCAGCCTGCCTGGTATAGTGCTTTCTTTTACCATATAAATGTGTAAGAGGTTTGTGTACCTCAAGTGAATCCTGCTGCCATTAAGTGACTTTTGCCTGTGACTGTTTACCATATAAATGTGTGAGAGTCTCTTGGAGCTCAAGAGTAGCCCTGCTGACATTGAAGGACCCTATCTTATTTGGAGGTCGTGAGTACTAATTCAGGGTCGCTCCTGTTGAATTGCCACATTAAATCCAAATGGAATTACTGTACTGCTGACTGTTTAATTCTCCTTTTCTCTGTGAAAAGGGCCCCTACCAGCTGCCACGGGTTTGGACTAGCCACTAGGGCTTGGGTACCCAGGGACAGTAACTGATAGGGATAGGCCTGTGCACAGAGCCATAGGTAGATGAGTAGAGTGATAAGCTAATTAACCTGATTTCCCCCTGTCCTTGTTATATCCCCCTAAATAAATCAGAGCTGCTTGTTTCAGCAAAGTTATACTGCCTGAGGTATTTGTCTATGTTAAAGTACTGTACTGTGATTGTTGCACTGTATCTTATTTCACAGGAGGTCCCAGTGCCGGAACCAGTCCTGGGGGTAAGTGTATACTGTAAAGGTAATTCTGATGTATTGTGTGGGCCACTAGTGGGAAGAAAGGGGGGTTGCAGTGTCCCAGAGGGCTGTGACCAAGTTAGTTTAACTATTGTAAACCCTGACCTCTGGGTGGAGGCACCCGCCATTGGATCCAGGCCCCTCAACCTGTTAGTGGCAAATCAGGCAGGGGTAGTAGCCCCTGGGATAGCGCCATCTAGGGGTTACATCTTGGAGGCTCACCGCTGGGATTGTGTGTCCTCTAGTGGCCATATTTACGAACCACTGTTAAGAAAAAAATGGGTACCCCGACAGAAGTGGCTGTGCACCGGCTGGTGAGTGTGTACTGGGGAGGAAGTTGACCCCCAAAATGCTATGCTTATCCTGGACATTCCCTGGGTATCAATACGGACACTGTACAGGAGTACTTTCCAAGGTGGAAGGTTTACAAAACCCTGTGGTGGTGGTCGGCATGCTAATCTGCTCACCCACACTTTCCTGGCCCTAGTAGAGTTTAAGGATCCCATAGATAGCTCCAAAGTGCCACAGACCATTACCCCAGAGGGAGCCCTCACTGCCTGGAGAGTGATAACTAAGGACAGTAAAGACCGGGGGAATGAGCCCCCACCACTGTCTGAAACTTTTGAGGAGAAATTTGCTAAATGGTTGCTGGGGGAAGGGAAAACTGTGGAGGACTTGAAGAAACTATTCTTGCCACCTGGGGGTGTTCCTCCCCCAACACCCTCTCCCGCTCCAGTACCCGTAATGGTGGCTGAACCAATGCAGACTCCTATTTCTGCACCTGCCATTGATCACGCACTCTTACCGAGGTTGAGGATCTTCTCTGGCACCCCCCACCCCCAAGGGAGGATGACTGGGAGACCTGGATAGACTATGTTGCCCCCAAGTGCTTGAATGGCAATGCTCGGAAGGAAAAAGCGAAAGAGGGTTAATGAGAGCCTCCGAGGTCCTGCCCTGGCTACCATCCATGCTAAACAGGCCAGTAACCCTGAAGTGACTGCACAGGCCTATCTTGAGGCCCTGGAGAATGTGTATGGGAGCCCAGATTCTGATGAGGACCTATGGTGAGAGTAAGAGATGCAAAACAGTACCAAGGGAGTTGTTGTCTGTGTATGTATCTCGGTTGGAAAAATTGTTGCAAGAATGCCTCAGAAAGGGTAGTTTGCCAGCGATTGAACTGGACTGAACCAGGCTGGACAGGATCCTAAGTCTGCCCCTTCTCAGAACTGCTGTTGCTTCAGTTCGCCTGGCAAGTCGACTGGAATCCCACCCTCCTATGATGAGTTAATGAGAGAAATTCGAGGAGTTGAAAAAGCGACCTCGGGAGGGACCTGCACCAATAGCAGCGGATCGACCGAGTGACTGAGGGTGGCCCATCAAGTGAAGTTCAGGGGCAGAGGTTGGCAGTCAATGAGTGCTCTGACAAGGAAAAGATATGCCACAGTGGGGCGAACTGTTGAGAGAGATCCGGGAATTCAAAACAGTCCCTTTATGAAGGCCACGCCTGCAAGTACGGGCCCCGACCTACATCTGACTGCATCTGCTATGGGGGTGGGGGTACCCACCCATGTATCTCCTGCTGATAACAGCTCCAAACTCAATTCCTTGACCATGGAAGTGGAGAAACTGACGAGATGTCTCCAAATACTTATCATGCCACAGACAGAGATGGCACCCAGGTTTCCAGTTAGTAATACCCCCGCCCTGGCTCCCAGTGTGGCGCCTCGGCCAGCTCAAACTCCAGAAAGTATGTTTTGCTATAATTGCGGGAAGGATGGGCACATGAAAGGAATGCGGTCCCAAAAGACACTGACAAAGTTGCATATAGGCTACAAGGAGAGCTTGGAGAACAAATCAGTGGTTAAGAGGTGCGAAATGATCCCAGTGAGGGCACCAAAATGCTAACTCACGTCCTTTTGTGGCAAGGTCAGTTGCCCAGGCCCCACTACCGCCTCTCCAGACTGGTCCAGAATAGTGGGTCCCTCCATGGAGACCACTGTAAAGGTGAATGGAGTGTCTACCAGAGCTGTATTAGACAGTGGCTCCCAAGTGACAATTATGTTCCAGGATTGGTATCAGAAGCATTTGTCAGACGTACCCTTACAACCATTAGAAGGACTGCATGTATGGGGTTAAGTGAGAAGGCCTACCCTATTCCGGGTATATCCGAATGTGGCTGTCTTTCCCCACCTCCGTGGCTGGAGTGGCCGAACAAGTAGAGACCCTAGCCTTAGTGTGTCCCCCCACTGGACTGTATGATGGTATCCCTTTGTTGATTGGAACAAATGCTCATATGTTCGGAAGGCTGGCACAGTTGTGTTATGAAAAACTGGGGTCAAAGACTAGTAGAGCTTTAAGAGTTCCGGCTTTAATTAAGAAGGCCTATGAGGCACAGAGAGATACTGAAAAAATAGAACCAGAGGAACCGGTCAGAATTGTATGGAAGAAGGATCCTGAGTCTCTGATCCTGGCGCCAAATGCCCAGTGTACCTTACAGGGAGAGGTCTGTATCAGAAAGGATGTTAAGAATAAAATATTAATGTTGGATGCACCAGGTGATGGAAAATTGCCAGAGGGACTGCTGGTCAAGCCTAGTATTTTGCCTGCTAGAGCCCATGCTTATGCCAGAGGGTAATGGTCCAAGTTCATAATGTGTCTGAAAGAGACATTCGAGTAAATAGAGGTTGCATCCTGGCTAATGTGCATTGTGCAGACACTGCAGTGCTACCCAGCAGCAAGAGTTCAAGGAAGAATGACAGAGTAACGCCTGACTTGTTTGATTTATCGATTCCCGCTGCCAGCTGAATGGAAAGTGAGGATCAGTGAGAGCTTGCCCAGAGAGACCAGGTGTTTTCTTTAAAGGAATGGGATGTAGGATGCGTGCAAGGAGCTGAGCACAATATCCGGCTGCATGACGAAAGACCATTTC
Organism: Neoceratodus forsteri; assembly: GCA_016271365.2. NCBI lineage: Eukaryota > Metazoa > Chordata > Ceratodontiformes > Ceratodontidae > Neoceratodus > Neoceratodus forsteri. The sequence continues at coordinate 335,399,033 of CM028129.1, read as the reverse complement.
GTGAGAGGTCTCGACGCCTGGCACCTGCTGACATAGATGATGTGAGACGGCATCTGCAAGAGATGTTAGCTGCTGGTGTAATACAAGAATCCAGAAGCCCTTATGCTTCCCCCATTGTGGTAGTGAGGAAAAAGAATGGGACAGTAAGGATGTGTGTGGATTATCGCACCTTAAACTGGCGGACTATCCTGATCAGTACACAATGCCCGCATTCAGGATGCTTTGGACTGCCTAAACGGAGCAAGTGGTTCTCTGTGTTGGATCTCCGCGGTGGGTACTACCAGATCGATGGACACAGAGGACCGTGAGAAGACAGCCTTTATCTGTCCGCTTGGCTTCTATGAATTCATGAGGATGCCTCAAGGGATTTCAGGTGCCCCAGCCACTTTTCAACGATTGATGGAGGCGTGCAGTGGGGACATGAACTTACTAGGTCCTGCATACCTAGATGATGTTATTGTGTTTGGCAGCTCACTGGAGGAACATGAGCAGATTATTTAAGGTATTGGATCGACTGGAGGACTTTGGCCTTAAACTGTCCATTGATAAGTGTCAATTCTTTCAAACATCAGTAAAGTATGTGGACACATAGTATCCACCGAGGGAATAGAGACCGACCCAAGTAAAGTTGAGGCCTTGACCACCTGGCCACAGCCCAAAAATCTAAAGAACTGCAAAGATTCCTGGGATTCTGTGGTTATTATACGCTTCATCAAGGACTATTCAAGAGTGATCGCCTTCTTAACCTTACTCAAGGGTATCCCCAACCACAAAAAATACCAAAGTCAGCGTCCTCAAGACTGAAAAAGTGTATTTTCGTCAGAGTGAAGTATTTGGGGCTCGCTGGACTCCTGATTAATGAGACTGCTTTCATGAGATCATATATCAACTTACCCATGCTCCAGTGCTGGCCTATGCCGATCCAAGAAAACCTTACGTCCTGCACACTGATGCTAGCTTGCAGGGTTGGGGGCTGTGTTGTACCAAGAGCACGAGAATGGCCTGAGACCAGTGGCCTTTGCCAGTAAGCCTGACCCCATCCGAACAGAACTATCCTGTACATAAGTTAGGTTCCTAGCTTTGAAGTGGGCTATTGTTACCAATTCCATGAGTACTTGTATGGGGCTAAAATACTAGTAAAACTGACAATAATCCTTTGACCTATGTGCAGACCTCAGCTAAGTTGGATGCCACTGGCCATTGGTGGCTTTCTGTATTATCTACATACGACTATGCTCTCGAATACCGAGCAGGTCTGAACCATAGATGCTGATGCTCTCTCCAGGAGGCCTGTTCCCCAGAATGATTGGGTCCGATTGGCAGAACCTGACATTCGGGCACTCTGCGGAAGTTTGAAGGGAGGAACAAATGTCCCGCAGACGCAGTGGACTGCATGGTGGATTGCTTGGGACCCTCTGAGAATTGCATACCTGCCTTTGCCACTTTTCTGCAATAGACATGGTGCACTGCCTCAGCTGGACAATGACAGTAGTCGGCGGGCTCAATCCCGCGATCCCATGATCAAAGCAGCTTTAGAAGCCCTCTATGCAGGAAAAGATGTGTCAATTTACGCTCCACTGATTTGAGAACTGCACTGTTATACAAAGAAGGTCCTAAATTGAAACTGATCAATAAACTGTTATACAGAGAAACAGTAGACAGAGGGGACAAGTAGACAAACAACAACTAGTGCTGCCCACTGCCTTTCGAGACTCAGTATTGAGGTCCTTGCACAACCACATGGGGCACCTTGGTATAGACAGAACACTTGACTTGGTGAGATCCAGATTCTATTGGCCTAAGATGGGGGCTGATATGGAGCAACACATTCGAACTTGTAGTCGCTGCTTACAGAGGAAAGCTTTGCCCCAGAGGGCTGCCCCCTTGTTAACATCACCACCAGTGCACCCATGGAGCTGGTCTGTATTGATTTTCTAAGTTTGGAGTCAGATCAAAGAAATATCAGTAATGTGCTGGTGGTCACTGACCATTTCACGAGATATGCCCAAGCTTTCCCACCAAAGACCAGAAAGCATCCACTGTAGCCAAAGTACTTGTAGAAAACTTTTTGTTCACTATGGGGCTCCACAAAGAATCCATTCTGATCAAGGGAGAGACTTTGAGAGTCGTCTGATCAAAGAGATGCTTTCTCTGTGGGGAGTGCGAAAGTCCAGAACCACTCCTTACCACTCCCCAGGGGACCCACAGCCTGAACGTTTCAACCGCACTTTGCTAGATATGCTAGGCACCCTGCACCCAAAGGACAAGCCTAGATGGAGCCAACAAATTAGCCCCTGGTACATGCTTATAACTGCACCAAAAGTGATGCCACTGGGTTCTCCCCCTACCGCCTGATGTTTGGAAGAGAAGCTCGACTACCAGTAGATGTGTGTTTTGGGGTCTCTTCTGATGGGGTTCAAGCTGACAACTATTTACAGTATGTGCAAAAGTTAAAGGCCCAGCTAACTCATGCGTACCAACTGGCTCAAACCATGGCTGCCAAAGAAATCTGGCCAACAAAGAAAGGTATGATAAAAGGTGAAAGCACAGGAACTCCAGGAGGGTCGGGATTGCTAAGAAATCTGGGACTGCATGGCAAGCACAAGATTGCTGACAGATGGCACCATCTCCCTCACATTGTAGTGGGCAAACTAGATGATCTGCCAGTGTACAAAGTAAGGCCTGAGAATAATTCAAAAGATGTAAAACAATGCATAGCAATCATTTACTGCCCATTGGACAAATCTTAATTGAGTCTGAGCCCTAGAAGATACCCCTCTGGACCAGTGACTAGAGCTGCTGCTAAGAAAGATCAAGAAAGTCTGCACCTACAGAAGCAAAGTTAAAGTGTTCCCTCCACAAGTCCCAGTTGAGCATGACTGTCAGTCCATATCGGAAGAAAGTGAGTGACTTTGAATACTATCCTTCTTACGAACTGAGTCAATTGTTCGGGGCAATCCCTAGTCAATACTGGAGATGAAGCTGGGACTTCTGGACTGTCAAGCCCCCAGCTTCGTCCCTGGAGCCAGTGCTCCCAGAAAGTGAAGTGCAAAGCATCAGATCAGATGAAATGGAATCATTGTGCATGGTTGAACTGTTTGAGCTTTCAGGGGAGGAAAATGATAGATTGGGGCAGACTGGTGATACACCAGAACAAGAAGAGTATTTTGAGTGCCCTGACAGTCCACTGCCAGTGTCCGAAAGCTCTCCATGCAGAGCCAAATGTTGTGGACTCAGAAACCGCAACTCCTGGAGCTGAAAGTGCCCCAAGTTCTAGCCTCTCTACCCCATGGAGACTCCTGACAAGTGAGGACAATGCTGCTGAAAATGAGGCTCAGAGTGCAGAGACTGTAACAGTTCCCCCTAGAAAGACTGGTCGAGCTGTAAAGCCTGTGGTGCACCTCAGTTATGATTCCCTTAGGAGGCCTGTGGATTTGCCTCTCAATGTTGTCCATAAAGTGTATGTGTCCCAGAGCTCATTGCCCAAACTGAGCGTCAGTGCTAACTCAAGTTACTTGTGTTGCCCTCTAAGTATGGTGCCCTTGCCCTTCCAGCCCCAAGGTAACTGATGGAAGGGCCCCTCTTCAGGTTTCATGTACAGAGGTAATACTTGAGTTATGGTACAATGTGTGTGTAATACTGTGTAAAGTGACATACTGCAATGTTTCAGAAATGTGTTCTTGGTAAAATGATATATTGACTGATGATTACATGTGAGCCTAATGCAAATGTATATGGTTGCAGTTGAAACTTATAGAGTGCTAGTGCAGCAGATCAAGCTTTCCCAGACCAGGAAGGGTGTAACCCCCTGCAAATAGGGGTTCCCAAAGACTTCAGGAGCTTGCTTGAATGCTCCAAGCCTGAATGGTGTTTGGCGTTTAAGCCATTTATCAGTGAGTGTTTTAGAGCCTCTGGTACTGTCTCTTTAAGAGCTGTCTGCTTGCAGACATAATTAGTTGTATGGGGACTGTGTGCTTCTCTGTTTGAGTACCACTCGAGCTGCTGCCAATTCACTCCATTTTGCAGTCACTAGGAGTGCAAAGGGAACCTATCTGAAAGATGTAACTGTTTGCCAGAAATCATTTACAGTAATAATGAAATTACAGTTTGTCTAACCTGCTTTCTTTGCAGTCAGAACTGTGTCTGCCTAGTTCCCATTCTGGTTTTGAACTGCTGAACTGGACCAATCAGTGTGGGGTAAGCTAGCTCTAAAATGGTGCCTTGGACGAATCAGAACTTGGACTCATAATCTGAGCCAGCCACAAGAGGATTGTATGGGCAGTGACTCTGGGAGATGTAGTTTAGACTTCGCGCCTTTTTGGACCAACAGCAGCAGTCTATTGTGAGTGACAGCCAATCCAGTCAAGAACTGGGAGGAACTCAAAGGAAGTGCCTGGTTTGTCTGTTGGGAGTTTGAGTTGAGCTTTGGCAGTGAAGGGAAAGGAACCCTGTGCTCCTTCAGTGCACAGTTTTAGTCAAAAAACATGTTAGGTCCAGAGTTCGGTCTGCACTTGTTAGGACTGAATCCGTCCTGTGAGAGAATCAAAGGATATCTGAAGAGTAGAAACCAGGCTCACCCTGTAGAAGACTGGAGGAATTGCTGAAAATTGCACTCGGTCTGTCAGGAACTGAATCTGCTGTGTTCTCCGGGTATTGTGCAGTAATTGCGATCGGGATACAGATGCAGCCTGCCTGGTATAGTGCTTTCTTTTTACCATATAAATGTGTGAAGAGGTTTGTGTACCTCAAGTGAATCCTGCTGCCATTAAGTGACTTTTGCCTGTGACTGTTTACCATATAAATGTGTGAGAGTCTCTTGGAGCTCAAGAGTAGCCCTGCTGACATTGAAGGACCCTATCTTATTTGGAGGTCTGAGTACTAATTCAGGGTCAAGCCCCTGTTGAATTGCCACATTAAATCCAAATGGAATTACTGTACTGCTGACTGTTTAATTCTCCTTTTCTCTGTGTGAAAGGGCCTACCAGCTGCCACGGTTGGACTAGCCACTAGGGCTTGGGTACCCAGGGACAGTAACTGATAGGGATAGGCCTGTGCACAGAGCCAAGGTAGATGAGTAGAGTGATAAGCTAATTAACCTGATTTCCCCTGTCCTTGTTATATCCCCTAAATAAATCAGAGCTGCTTGTTTCAGCAAAGTTATACTGCCTGAGGTATTTGTCTATGTTAAAGTACTGTACTGTGATTGTTGCACTGTATCTTATTTCACAGGAGGTCCCAGTGCCGGAACCAGTCCTGGGGGTAAGTGTATACTGTAAAGGTAATTCTGATGTATTGTGTGGGCCACTAGTGGGAAGAAAGGGGGGTTGCAGTGTCCCAGAGGGCTGTGACCAAGTTAGTTTAACTATTGTAAACCCTGACCTCTGGGTGGAGGCACCCGCCATTGGATCCAGGCCCCTCAACCTGTTAGTGGCAAATCAGGCAGGGGTAGTAGCCCCTGGGATAGCGCCATCTAGGGGGTTACAGGTATCATGAGTAAACATCAGGGTAGCTCCCTTCAACAACAGCTGAATCTGAAAGTGTTGTCATCTGATTGTCTTGTTGCCTTTTCTTTCACAAACTGAGCCCTCTGGCTCTGGATTACAAATAGTGTGTGTTGTGCATGTTGCTTTCTTCCATCACAGGGCCCAAACCAGCTGTAACGTTCCTGGCTAGCTCATCATTTTCCTACCTGGGTACCCAGAGTGTATGACTGTGTAGGGACTCTGAACTGCATGCATGTCTGATTAATATAGCTTTTAAACAAATCAACCTGATTACGCCCGCCCCCTTCCTTATTCAAATCCTCTGAATAAATCAGATTTAACTTTGTTTACATTTAACCTGACTGTGGTTCCAGTTTGTGCCAAAAGTATTGTACTGTTACTATTTGCTGTGCTTAACCTTGTTTTACAGGGGGTCCCCAGGTTCAAGCTAGAAGAACCAGCCTTGGTGGTAAGTGCAAACAGTGTGGTAATTGCCTGGTGAATAAAGGTCATTGTGAAAGTAATTATTGTATATTGTTCAGGCCACTAGAAGGGAAAGAGGGGGGTTACGGTGTCCCAGAGGGCTGTGTCCAGGTTAGCTTGACCACTAACAACCCTGACCTCCGGGTGGAGGCACCCGTTTCATTACCCAGGCCCCTTAACCTGCTACTAGCTAAGCAGGCAGGGCTAATAGCCCTTGGGACAGCGCCACCTAGGGGTTACATCTTGGAGGCTCACCACTGGGATTTTGTGCCTTCTAGTGGCCAAAAATTACGAATTATTGTTAAAGATTAATGGCTACCCCAGTAGAAATGTCTGTACACCAGTTGGTGGTGTGGTGTACTGAGCAGGAGATCGACCCCCAAAATGCTCTGCTTACACTGGATATTGTCCTGGGTACAAGTAAGGACACTGTAGAGGGAGCACTCTCCAAAGTTGAATGTTTAAAAAACCCTGTGGTGGTGGGTCGACAGGCTGATTTGATTGCCCAAACTTTCATAGCCTTGGTAGAGTGCAGAGACCTCGTGACAGCTCTAAAGTGCCACAGGCTGTTGGCTCAGAAGGGGTCCTAGCTGCCTGCAGAGTGATAACAAAAGACAGTAAAGACCCTGGGGAGGATGAGCTCCCACCATTATCTGAGACTTTTGAGGAGAAATTTGCTAAGTTGTTGCTGGAGGAAGGGAAAACCATAGAGGACTTTAAGAAACTATTCCTGCCACCTGGGGGTGTTCCTTCCCCAACATCCCCTCCCACTCCAGCTGTCCCCTTGCCAATGCTGGCTCCTATATCTGTACCTGCCATTAGTCACGACTCCTACCGAAGGCTGAGAATCTTCTCGGGCACCCTTCCCACTCCCCAGAGGGGAGGAAGACTGGGAGACCTGGATCGACTGTCTTGCCCCCTTAGTACCCGAGTGGCAGTGTGCAGAGGCTGAGAAGCAGAAAAGAATCATAGAAAGTTTGAGGGGCCCTGCCCTTGAAGCCATTACATTTTTGAGGTCCATGTACCCTGGTGCTTCTGCTCAGAAGTACCTATCTGTACTTGAAGGCAGTTTTGGGAATATTGAGTCGGGGAGACTTTGATGTGGAAATTCCAAGGTGCCAAACAATGGAAGGGGGAAAATTCGTCTGTGTATGTTACTCGCCTAGAAAGAGCTCTGCAGAAGCTTACCAGAAAGGTGGGGTATCTGCCAGTGATTTGAACCGTGTGAGATTGGGGAACATACTGCAACATGCCAAGCATTCTAAACTGCAGATCATCCATTTAAGGCTCCAAGATAGGAGAGGTAACCCACCTGACTACTGTGACTTGATAAAAGAACTCTGAGAGGTAGAAGGTGAAGAGGGAGATTGTAATAATGGGGTGAGTAAGCCCAACTGATCATGGCACCGAAAGGACATTCCGAAATGGAGACCACTACAAGTGTCCCGCTGTGGGCCAAACAGTGGAGGAAGGAGTTGCTGAAGGAAGTCAGAAAAGTACAACAGGGTGCATTCGCTGAGGTATCCCCTGCTGACAGAAACCCTGGCCCCTGTCAGGACGTGACTGTTATGGGGGTGGGGGTGCACCCTCAGGCATCCTCTACTGAGGGTGGCTTCTCGGCTGAGCTCAAGGAATTGACTGCCACCCTAAAGGAACTTTTGAGACATGGTACACTACCAGCTGAAGTCAGATCACAATCTTCCGTCGATGCTCCAGCCTCCCGTGCTATGTTTTCCCCAAGGATGCCCCGAGAGCCTGTCATTTGTCACAGTTGCAGCAAGGATGGCCATATGAAGAGGGAATACTGGTCTCAGAAGGACTTAGAGAAAGTGGTGAACCGGCTTCAAGAAGAGCTTAGGGAAACGAGTCAGTGGTCAAGGGGTGCACGAAATGACCGCAGTGAAGGCTTTGACCATCCTAACTCAAACCCCTCTGTGGCTAAATCGTCTGTCCAGGCCCCTGCTGTTGTCTCTCCAGACTGGTCCAAAATAGTGGGCCCTTCAATGAAGACTACTGTGGCTGTGAATTATATTCGTACTTGGGCTGTGCTTGACAGTGGGTCGAAAGTGACCATTATATTTCAGGACTGGTATGACAAACAGTTATCTGATGTGCCATTACAATCCCTGGAAGGCCTTACATGTGTGTGGGGGCTGAGAGACAAGTCTTATCCCTACCTAGGATATGTCCGCCTCTGGTTGTCTTTTCCTGCAACTGTAACTGGTGTAGGGGAGCAAGTAGAGACACTGGCCCTAGTGTGTCCCCCCACAGGACTGTATGATGGGGTTCCCCTGTTAATTGGAACAAACACCCACATGTTTGGGAGACTAGCACAACTCTGCCATGAGAAACAAGGGCAACTGACTGGATGGGCCCTAAGAATTCCAGCCTTAGTAAAAAGGGCATATGACTTACAACAGAAACCCAGTAAAGAGGACCCAGATTAGCCAGTGGGGATAGTGTGGAAAAAGGAACCTGACTTCTTGGTATTGGCCACCAATGCCTAGTGCACAATCCATGGAGAAGTCCACCTAAAGAGAAATGTAAAGAACAAAATATTAATGTTGGATGCACAAGGTGATGGAAAGTTGCCAGAAGGATTATTGGTTAAACCCAGCATCTTTCCTGCCTGTGCCCATGCCTATGCAAGACAGGTGATAGGCTAGATTCAAAATGTGTCAGTTCGGGAGGTCCAGCTGAACAGAGGGTGCACTCTAGCTACAGTACACTGCACAGACACTGCAGTATTACCCAATAACAAGTACTCTGGCCAAAAGGAGAGTGACCCCGGACTTATTTGACTTTGGTGATTCCCCACTGCCCGCTAAATGGAAGGCTAGGATTAGCAAGAAACTCGCCCAGAGAGACCAAGTGTTTTCATTAAAAGAATGGGATGGGTGTGTCCAGGGTGCAGAGCATCATATACACCTGCATGATGACCGGCTATTTCGAGAGAGATCCCGACGCCTCGCCCCAGTGGACATAGATGATGCGAGGAGACACCTGCAGGAAATGCTCGCTGCAGGCATAATACAGGAATCAAGGAGTCCATATGCCTCCCCCATTATGGTTGTCTGTAAGAAGAATGGGTCGGTGGGGATGTGTGTTGATTATTGAACCCTGAACCAGCGGACCATCCCAGATCAATACACCATGTCCCGTATACAAGATGCCCTGGATTGCTTGAATGGGAGCAAATAGTTCTCAGTATTGGATCTTCGCAGTGGATATTACCAGATTCTGATGGCCACGGAGCACTGTGAGAAAACTGCCTTCATCTGCCCTTTGGGGTTCTACAAATTCCTGAGAATGCCACAGGGGATTTCTGGTGCCCTGGCCACCTTTCAGTGACTGATGGAACGTGTGGTGGGAGATATGAACTTGCTGGAATGCCTAGTGTACCTAGATGATGTCATTGTGTTTGGACGTACATTAGAGGAGCATGAGACCCGACTGTTTAAAGTCCTAGACCAATTGGAAGACTTCGGCCTCAAGCTGTCCATTGACAAGTGCCAGTTTTTTCAAACCTCCGTGAAGTATGTGGGGCATGTAGTATCTGCAGAAGGGATGGAGACCGATCCCAGTAAGGTCAAGTCACTGACTGCTTGGCCCCAGCCCCATAACTTGAAAGAACTACATTTTCTGGGGTTCTGTGGCTACTACCACAGGTTCATAAAAGACTATTCCAAGGTGATTTGCCCGCTCCTGAATCTCACCCAGGGTTACCCCCCTACCAACCATAAATACAAGAAAGTGCTGTCAAAGAACCAGAGAAAGTATACTTCTGAACAGATGAAGCTTGTGGGCCCTGCTGGACACCCGAATGTGAAGCAGCCTTCCACAAAGTTATATACCAACTCACCCACGCCCCCATCCTCGCCTGTGCTGATCCTACCAAGCCCTGTGTGCTGCATACGGATGCTAGTCTGCAAGGCCTAGGAGCTGTGCTGTATCAAGACCATGAGGATGGTTTGAGACCAGTGGCTTTTGCCAGCAGGAGCTTGACCCCGTCAGAATGAAACTATCCTGTGCACAAGCTGGAGTTCCTTTACCTAAAATGGGCCATTGTTGACCAGTTTCATGAGTACCTCTATGGGGCAAAGATATTGGTGAAGACTGACAATAATCCGTTAACCTATGTACAGACCTTAGCTAAGTTGGACGCCACTGGTCACCGGTGGCTCTCTGCTTTATCAACCTATGATTATGCTGTCGAATACAGGCCAGGACTGAACCATATTGATGCTGACACCCTGTCACGAAGGTCAGTCTCCAAGAGTGATTGGGTTAGGTTGTCTGAGCCTGACAGCTGAGCATTGTGCCTGAAGTTTGACAGAGATGAACAGATGTCTATAGACACAGTGGACTGTTTAGTAGATTGCTTGGGCCCTCCTGATACCTGCATACCGGCTGCCTATTTCCATTTCTCTGCTCTAGATACTAGTGCACTACCTCAGTTTCACAATGACAGCATCCAGTGGGCTCAGTCCCAAGATGCTATGATTCAGCCAGCATTTGATGCCCTGCATGTGGGGAAAGATGTGTCCCAGTTGCATTCTCCTGACTTGCGAACTGCCCTATTGCCCCAGGTTGAAGTTACACAATCAGTTGTTATGCAGAGAGACAGTGGATCGCTGTGGTCAAGTAGACAAGCAGCAATTGGTTCTGCCCATGGCCTTTAAAGATTTGGTACTGAGGTCCCTCCACAATCACATGGGGCACCTCAGTATCGACAGAACTCTTGACCTGGTATGATCTTGATTCTACTGGCCCAAGATGGGGGCTGATGTTGAGCACCATGCTGAGACCTGCTGTCATTGCCTGCAAAGGAAAGCCCTGCCTCAGAGGGCTGCCCCCCTTGTCAGTATTACTACTAGCACCTCCATGGAACTGGTCTGCATAGACTTTTTGTGTTTAGAACCTGATCAGTGGAATATTGGCAATGTATTAGTGGTTACGGATCATTTCACATGGTATGCACAAGCTTTTCCAACTAAAGATCAAAAGGCCTCTACCATGGCCAAGGTGCTAGTGGAAACTTTCTTTGTCCACTATGGTGCCCCCCAGCAGATCCGCTCTGACCAAGGCAGGGACTTTTGAAAGTCGGCTAATCAAAGAAATGCTCTCTCTGTGGGGGGGGTGGACCCCCATCACCCACAGGGGACCCTCAACCAGAACGTTTTAACCTCACCCTTCTAGACATGCTGGGCACCCTCCACCTGAAAAACATGCAGAAGTGGAGCCAGCAGATTAGCACCTTGGTACACGTGTACAGTTGCACCAAAAATGATGCTACTGAATTCTACCCCTACCGCTTCATGTTTGGGAGGGAGGCCCGCCTGCCAGTTGATGTCTGTTTTGGGGTCTCTCCAGATGGGGTCCAAGCTGAAAACTACAGTACCTGTAGTATGTACAGAAACTGAAAGCTCAGTTGAACCATGCATATCAAGTGGCCCAGACAATGGCCGCTAAAAGAAATCTCGCCAACAGAGAGAGGCACGACAAGAAAGTAAAGGCTCAAGAGCTACGGCCCAGAGACCGTGTGTTGTTACGCAATTTGGGACTACATGGCAAGTACAAAATTGCTGATAGGTGGCACCATCTTCCTCATGTACAAGTTGGATGATCTACCAGTATACAAGGTACGCCCAGAGAATAACTCCAGTGCTGTCAAGACCATGCACCGTAAAAACTTGCTGCCTATCAGCCAAGTTATTATTAAAGCTGAGCCAGCAGACATTGCATCCCCTGGACTGGTGACTCGTGCTGCTGCAGAAAAGAGACAGAGTCAACCTACCCCAGTAGTTACAGAGTTAAGGTTTCCTCTGAAGCAGGCCCAGAATGATAGTGACTGTCAGTCCACCTCGGACGATAGTGAGTGTGACAATGCCTATTACCACTCCTATGAATTGAGTCAGCTGTTTTGAAGTAACCCTATGACTAATTGTGGGGATGAAGCTGGGCCTTCTGGACTGCCCACCCCTCCAGCTTTGTCCTTGGAGCCAGTGCTCCCTGAAAGTGAGGTGCAAAGCATCACATCTGAGGTTGCGGACTCTCTGTGTTTTGTGGAACTGTGTGAACTGCCCAAAGAAGAGGCTTATGGTCTGAGTCTCCCTGGTGAAACACCAGAACCTGAAGAACAATGTGAGAGTGTTGACAGCCCCCCCTTCAGTGCCGCAAAGCCTAATTGTGCTAGAGCCTCCTAAAAATGAGCAACCTGTGCCTTTGTCAGACAGTAATAATGAGCAAAGTGTTGTAGAAACAGCCTACAGAGGAAGGAGCTGTTGGTGCTCCCGGTTTGGATATTCTCATCCATGCAGAGGCACCTCTCACAAGTGACGAAAGCTCCAAAGTTAGTGCTGAAAGTACAAAGACTGTGGCTGCTCCCCCCAGAAAGACTGGCGAAAGTTCTTTAAATTTGATGGACTGCATCTGACTAAAGAGGGAGTCAGTGCATTGGGGCAGAAGTTTGACGTCTTTGCAGAATATTTAAACTAGCAAATGGGGAGAGGGGTGCAGCACCCCATACGTCGAATGGGAAGAACACCCCTCCCCCCTCAGCTAGTGGTCAAACAGGAATTCAGCGTGTTTGCCATTCATTTGCATCACCAGGTAAGAAAAAGGTTTGTCTCCCCATACGATGCACAGGGTAATGCCAAACTTCACCCAACAACTAACACACCAAAATCTGGCCAATGGAAAATCATGTACACAAATGCTCACAGCCTGGAAATAAGATCCCAGACCTGCAGGCAATAATGTCAGAGGCTAAACTGGACATAGTAGCAATTAGTGAGACGTGGTTTACCAGTAACCACACTTGGAGACTTCAGTACCTGGATATGTATTGTTCAGAAGAGACCGAGGTGCAAAGGGGAGGGGTGGCCCTGTATGTTAATGAAAATATCAAAGCTACAGAAATTCAGAATACACATAAGGAGCCAGAAGAACTGTGGGTCACCCTGGAAACAGGTAATGGGACAGCCATAAGAACTGGGGTTGTCTACAGGCCCCCAGACCAGAGGGAGGACATAGACACATTACTGTTAGAAGATATACAAAACATGACAGCTAAAGGGGAGGTTCTGATAATGGGAGACTTCAACATGCCAGATACAGATTGGTCAATACCAGCAGGAACATCTGCCAGAACTAGACTCATAGTGGATTCCTGCAGGGGAGGGCCTCAAACAACTGGTACAGCAACCCACAAGAGACAGGGCTATCCTAGATCTAGTACTGACTAACAAAGAAGGGATCACAGATCTCCAGGTAGAAGGTCACCTGGGGCCAGTGACCATCACATGGTATGGTTCAATTTGGCTACTACATCTAAATCATCCCATTCCAAGGCAAAAATATGGGACTTCAGAGGAGCTGACTTTGATAAGATGGCCAACAGAGTTAAGCTAGCCCTGGCAAAAAGAAACACAGGTGGAGGTACAGGCAAAGTGGGCAAGCATTAAGGATACAATACTTGAAGCAACATCCCATTGTGTTAGACAGAAAGGAAGTGCAAAGAAGAAGGAAACCACTTTGGTTCTCAAATATAGTAGCAGAAAGGTCAGAGCCAAAGGCTGGCCTTCAGAAAATATAAGGGAACACAGCGGGATGAAGATAGAGGCATACCAAACTGCCTAAAGGGAAGCAGGTAAGGCAGTAAGGCAGGCAAAGTCCCAAACTGAGGAAACACTAGCACGAACAGTAAAGAAGGTGACAAGACTTTCTATAGATACATTAGTGAAAGGAGAAAGTCCAGAGGGGTATTGCTAAGCTTAATGGAGAAAAGGAGCATGTGAGGAGGAGGACCCTGTAAAGGCATCTATCCTAAATAGATACTTTTGCTCAGTATTTACTGAAGAGAAGGTAGGGCAGGGCCCACAGCTCAGCATCATGGACACAGGGGGAGGGAGGTGGCACTACTCCCTTCACAAAAGAAAGGGTCCTACAAGAGCTGCTAGCTCAGGGTGGATAAGGCAATGGGACCTGATGGCATACATCCCAGGGTACTTAAGGAGCTAAAGGAGGAACTAGCAGAGCCATTAGCAGAATTGTTTAGTGAGTCTCTGAGCACAGGAGAGGTCCCAGAAGACTGGAGAAAGGCTCATGTGATCCCTCCACAAGAGTGGTAGCAGGGAGGAGGCGGGAACTACAGACGGTCAGTCTTACCTCAGTAGTGGGCAAGATTATGGAGGCACTCCTTAAGGAAAGGATAGTGCAACACCTGGAATCCATAGGGCACAGGATCCAAGACAGCATGGGTTTACAAAAGGAAGGTCCTGTCAAACTAATCTCTAGATTTCTTTGACTGGGTAACCAGAGTGGTGGACCAAGGGGGCAGTTGATGTCGCCTACCTTGACTTCAGCAAAGCTTTGACACTGTTCCACATAGAAGATTGATAAATAAGCTAGGTAGGCTCGGGGTGGGTCAGAAGTTGGTCAACTGGGTGGCAAACTGGTTGACTGGCAGAAAACAGAGAGTGGTGGTAAATGGTATACAGTCAGAAGAGATGCAAGTCACAAGTGGGTACCTCAGGGATCAGTCCTGGGGCCAGTCCTATTCAACATCTTCATTAGTGACCTCGCAGATGGACTAGAGGGTAAGGCTTGTCTGTTTGCAGATGACACCAAGATCTGCAACAGAGTAGATGATCCAGATGGGGTGGGCAGAATGAAGAGATCTGGATAAACTAGCAGAATGGTCAGAAGAGTGGCAACTGGGATTTAATGCAAAGAAGTGCAAAATCATGCACATAGGGAAGAGAAACCCTGAAGCCACTTATAGGCTGGGAGGAGTTGCTAGCAGTCACAAAGGAAGAAAGAGACTTGGGCATCATCATCACTGATGACCTAAAATCATCAAGCAGACCTCTAAAGCAGTAGGTAAGGCTAGGGGTGTTAGGGTGTATTAGTAGGGTATCACAAGTCGTAAGAGGGAGGTAATAATCCTCTGTACAAGACATTGGTTAGGCCCATCTGAGTACTCGTGCAGTATTGGAGCCACACCTTCACAAGGACATTAACCAAATTGAGGCAGTCCAGAGAAGGGCAACCAAAATGGTGCAGGACTGCATCAGAAGACATATAAGGACAGATTAACGAGCTCAATATGTATACCCTTGAGCAAAGGAGGAGAGGTGATATGATCGAGACATTTAAACACCTTAAGGGCATAAACAAGGTGAAAGAGTCTAACATGTTTAAATATAAGAAAAATAGCAGGACAAGAGGACACAGCATGAGATTAGAGGAGGCCGATTAAGGGGAATGTGAGAAATTCTTTTTCACAGAAAGGGTGGTAGATGCATGGAATGGCTTACCACAAGAAGTGGTGGCTATGAATACAGTGCAGGGCTTCAAACAGGCATGGGATAGGCATAAGGGAGCAATACAAATGACTATGAATAGATAGGTCACTGACAGAGCAAAGGCCGATGGTACATTTATAAGGTAGAAAAAGAAATGGGCAGACTGGATGGGCCTTGCGGTCCTTATCTGCCGTCAACTTCTATGTTTCTATGTTTCTATGTTTCTATGTTTCTATGGCTGAGCTGTCAAGCCAGTACTATGCTTTAGTTATGATCCCCTGGGAGGCCAGTGGATTTGCCTCTCAATGTGGTTCATAAAGGGGTTTACGTCTCTCCATGTTCACTGCTAGAACTGAGCTTGACGGCCAATTCCAGGTTACTTGTTTTTCCCTCTCTCCTTGGTGCCCCTGCCCCATCCAGTCCCAAGTTAGCTGATAGGGTAGGGCCCACCTTACATTGTTTAATGTGCAAGAAGTTATTATCTGAAGCAGTATTGTGATGTTACTAATGTGTTAATCATAGTGGAATTAGCATTACCTGTATGAAACATGCGTAAGTGTTGTCCTTATGGATATAGTATAATGAAGTGAAGTGAATATGTATAGTAAAGTAATAAGTTTATGCTAACTGATGCATGATGGTACAGACTTGACGTGGACGCAAGTTTTCTCTAGGCAGGGAATGGTGTAACCCGCCCCCACAAATGGGGTTTCCCAAAAAGTCTTCCTTGAGCTTGCCTAAATGCTCACTGCCAGGCTGGTGTTCTGCGTTTTAGCAGTTTAAATGTATTGCCAGAGAGTGCCTGTATAGCCTCTATGTACTGTCTCTTTAAGAGCTGCCTGGATTGCAGTCATAATTAATCTGAGAGGAAGCTCTGTTAGAAGGTGTACTTGTCTGCTGATCATTTGTTAGAGTAGTAATAATATTGCAGTTTGTTCTAACCTGCCTTCTTTGCAGCATGGACAGTTCTGTTTGTTTCCATCATCTTGGTCCTGGACTGCAGAATGGGCCAATCAGTACATTTGGGACTCTAAAATGGAGCCTGCGTACAAGGGTTTGGTGGGGCCAAAACTTGTAGGAATTGTAGTTTTGGGCTTTTGGCGCCTAAAATAACCTGGAGGGGGAGCCCTTGTTGTGACTGACAGACAGATCAGCCAACCAAACCTTCTGGATCTTGGGAAAAGTCCCACACTGCTTACAGTTTCAGTTAGATCTGAGTTGGGAACTGAAGAAGTAACAGCTTGAGATAGGTCAAGCAGTAATCCATGTTGGATTCGCATGGGAGAACTGTGGAAAGGCCTGAGTTTGACCTGCATGCCTGCCTGCTGTTCCTGAGAGGGAACTTGTGTTTTTTTTTTCAGACTGAATCCAAATTTGGAGAGTGAATTAAGCCACTGAATTGTGACCAGGCTTTAACTTGAAGAGGACCGAAGATTTGCTGAATGCGATCAGCTTGTCAGGACTTCCAGCTACCTCTGAACTCCTGGATTGTGCAGAGACTCTGTAATTGTGACCGGAGAACCATTTGCCTAGTGTAGTGGAATTTCCTTACATGTGAATGTGCTATGTGCTTATAGCGGGTCGAGATTTGTTTCGTGTGTGCCTGAACTGTATTTTGCTTGCTGGAGGCTGTATCCAGCTCCACGGACTGAATCCATATCCATTTCTATTTGCCTGGGCCCTGCTACACTGGCCCAGCCAGAATACCTGCTACGTAGAGAAAAATCATCGACGAGAGACTGGCCTAGGGATCAGCCTCCTGCTCAATGCCTTGAACAGGAACGACGCCTCGGTGATTTGTGTAGGCCCTGCTTCTCCGGGCACTCCAGCTCAACAGCCTGCAGTCTCGATTTCGTCCTGCCTGTGTCCAGTATTGGGCATCATGAGTAAACATCAGGGTAGCTCCCTGTAACAACAGCTAAATCTAAAAGTGTTGTCATCTGATTGTCTTGTTGCCTTTTCTTTCACGAACTGAGCCCCCCAGCTCCGGATTACAAATAGTGTGTGTTGTGCATGTTGCTTTCTTCCATCATAGGGCCACAACCAGCTGCAAAGTTCCTGGCTAGCCCACCATTTTACTACCTTGGTACCCAGAATGTGTGACTGTGTAGGCACTCTGAACTGCATGCATAACTGTCTGATTAATATAGCTTTTAAGCAAATCAACCTGATTACGCCCCTTCCTTGTTTAAGTCCCCTGAATAAATCAGATTTAACTTTGTTTGCGTTTAACCTGACTGTGGTTCCAGTTTGTGCCAAAAGTATTGTACTGTTGCTATTTGCTGTGCTTAACCCTGTTTTACAGGGGATCCCCAAGGTCAAGCTAGAAGAGCCAGCCCTGGTGGTAAGTGCAAAAGTGTGGGTAATTGCCTGGTAAATAAGGGTCATTGTGAAAGTAATTATTTTATATTGTTCAGGCCACTAGAAGGGAAAGAGGGGGGTTACAGTGTCCCGGAGGGCTGTGCCCAGGTTAGCTTGACCACTAACAACCCTGACCTCCGGGTGGAGGCACCCGTTTCATTACCCAGGCCCCTTAACCTGCTATTAGCCAAGCAGGCAGGGGTAGTAGCCCTTGGGATAGCGCCAGCTAGGGGTTACATAAATAAAATATTTCTAGTAGCCATTACCTCTGCAAGGAGAATTTCAGAGCTACAGGCACTCTGTACTGAGCCCAACTACATCATCCCTCATAGGGATAAGATTGAACTCAGGACTAAGAGGAAATTCCTGCCTAAGGTTGTCTTAGAGTTCCACCTTAATCAGTCCATTACCTTACCAGTCTTTTTTACTGGGAAATCTACTCCTGGGGAGTAGAAGCTCCACAGTTTGGATGTCAAAAGGGCCCTGCTTCATTACTTGGAACACACCAAGCATTTCAGGAGCTCTTCCACACAGCTGTTCCTCATCTATGGGGAGGTGGGTAGAGGAAAACCAGCCACTAAGAGAACTATTTCTCACTGGATAGTCTCCTGCATTCGGTTCTGCTATGACAAGGCTGGTAAGCAGCCCCCTGAAGGTCTCAGGTCCGACTCTACTAGGGGCACTGCAGCCTCTGTGGCAGTTGCAAGGGGCATTCCCTTACTGGATGTCTATAAAGCAACTACTTGTAAGACTGAACACACACTCACAAAGCACTACTGCCTGAATGTACAGTCTAGATCTGATGCCAAATTTGGCAGGGCAGTTCTGCAGAACCTCTTTCCTAAGTAGGTCCTCTACCTGCCTCCCATCTTTACTGCTTTGTAGTCTGCATAAGCTTATTGATGCTGAAGGACCCCTGGGATGAGAAAAAAAATTACCATAGTAATCTTCTTTCTTCCAAGGTGTCCTTTAGTATCAGTAAGCTCCCACCCATCCTCCTCTGATAACCTTACAGAAGAAGACTCTGCTTCTTTCCTTCTACCCAATTTGTTGTTCTCAACTTGAATTATATTTAAAGCAAAGTTCTCATGTTCTGTTGTTCTGGTTCATGCTGTTGCATGTTTTTTTTAATCCTGTTGGTTTATATCTAAGTGGGCATGTGTCCAATCTAGCTTTGAAAAAATTCTGGTACCTTCTAGGCAGGCTCTGCTCAGCACACCCACAAGCTCTCTCTGATTGGCTAATTCATAAACTCATCACCATAATCTCCACCTCCGGGGCAGTTCTACCTAGTCAGCTGACTGCAGAACATTATTGATGCTAAAGGACACCTTGGAAGAAAGAAGATTACTACGGTGAGTAATTTTATCACCCTCAGACAGACAGTCTTGTGGAGCATTTCAATCAAACCCTAAAACATATGTTAAAAAGGTTTGTAAAAGGGGAAGGAAAAGACTGGGATCAATACTTACTTTACCTGCTTTTTGCTTACAGAGGAGTACCACAGGCATCAACAGGTTTTTCACCATTTGAAATGCTGTATGGTAAACAACCTAGAGGGGCACTAGATGTAATAACAGAAACATGGGAAGATAAATCTCATCAGAAACAATCTATTACATCTTACATGTGTGCCTTAAGACAGAAGCTGGCAAAATTTGTTGAAATCACCCATAGTAATCAGGAAGAGGCCCAAAACGAGCAGAAGGCGTGTTATGACCATAACGTAAAATAAAAGTTTTTGAGCCAAGTGAAAAGGTCTTGCTACTGTTACCCACTACAGAAAATAAACTTCTAATGAAGTGGCAAGGACCTTAAAAAGTGCTTAGATGTACTAGCACAGTTAACTGAGACTGAGACCTGATAGGAAAAATCCTACTAAGATATACCATGCTAACCTCCTCTAGAAATGGGTTGAAAAAACACCAAGAGCTGTTTTGCTGGTTTTACCAGAAACTGATAAAGAAGATATTGATGTAACTTATGACAGACTGGAACAAACTGGAACTGCTGATGCTGTAAAGGTGAATGTTTCCTTAACCTCCAAACAAACCGCAGAAATTTGTAACTTGCTAAAGACATTTAACAGTACTTTTACCACAGTGCCAGGCCGTGCAAAAGGGGTAGAGCACTTAATAGTAACAAGGAATGCTCGCCTTATTAAACAAAAGACATACAGATTACCAGAGCGGTTAAGAGCTGACTTGGTTAAGGAAATACAAAAAATGAAAGAATTGGGTGTCATAGAAGGGTTGAGAAGTGCTTGGTCACCACCAGTGATGACTGTAAACAAAAAAGAAGGTGGTGTAAGAAGCTGCCTTGATTTTAGGAAACTTAATCAAGTGTCAGAATTTAACAGTTATCCTATGCCCAGAATAGATGATTTGGTAAACAGATTGGGAAGTACCAAGTATATCAGTACCCTTGATCTCACCAAGGGCTACTGGAACATCCCCCTAGCCAAAGAATCGAGAGCCAGAACTGCATTTGCCACTCCAGTAGGATTCTATCAGTTCACCACTATGCTGTTTGGTTTATGTGGCTCACCCGCTACATTCCAGTGGTTTTTGCTTGTATTTTATCCCTTCACACTGGTTATTGTGCTGCGTGCCCGGATGATGTCAAGTCCAGACTGGAAAAGCCACCTGGAACAACTATGAGCAGTTACCCAATCAATTAAAAAGGCAGGTCTGACAATTAGTTCCACCAAGTGTGCACTGGGCACACAGAAAACCAGATAGTTGTGCTATGTTTTGGGAAATGGAGAAGTCAAGTCAGAGGTTTCCAAGATAGAAGCTGTAGCTAACGTCCCTGTCCCCAAAACCAAAAAACATGTCAGATAATTTTTAGAGCTGGCTGGTTATTATCAGAGATTTGTTCCCAGCTTTGTTGAGTTAGCTACTCCCCTCACTGAACTCACAAAGAAATGGTTCCCGAATAATGTGAAATGGACCCCAGAGTGTGATGAGGCTTTCCGGGCCATTAAGGCTGCATTATGTTCAGCCTCTGTTTTAAAAAGCCCAAACTTTGAGAAACAATTTCAGTTATAGACTAATGCATCGAAGGTAGGCCAGGTATAGTCTTGAGTCAGCATATAGATTTGAAAGAACATCCTATTCTATACACAAGTAGGAAATTGCACGAAAGAGAAAAAAGGTACTCCACCATTGAAAAGGAATGCCTCGCGGTAAAGTGGGCCATGGAGTCCCTTAAGTTTTACTTACTAGG
The DNA here is from genome assembly GCA_016271365.2 of Neoceratodus forsteri. Classification (NCBI taxonomy): domain Eukaryota; kingdom Metazoa; phylum Chordata; order Ceratodontiformes; family Ceratodontidae; genus Neoceratodus; species Neoceratodus forsteri. Next base: position 335,378,170 of record CM028129.1, on the reverse strand, counting down.
TGCTGACTTTGTACTTGTAACAGATCACAATCCTCTCTTTTGGCTTAACCAAATGAAAGATAAAAATTCTAGAATCACACAGTGGTACCTGGCACTACAGCCGTTTAAATTTAAAGTGATGCACAAATCTGGGAAAGAGAATGTCGATGCTGATTTTCTGTCAATATATGGATCAGGAATTGATAATTCTGAAGGCTGAAAAAAATTTGAGTTGAAACTTCTTTGTTTGCTATACTGCATATGCACTGAACTGTAAAGATTATAAGCTACTGTAATGTTAAAGGAGAATTGAAAGAATGTTTTGGAAACCTGTTTTTGTTAAAACAGGTTCCCTCTTAAAGAGGGGAGTATGTGACAGGGTTGAATAAGGCCCTGCCCCATTTGTTATGCAGCAAGAGGTTAAATGTAAGGAGCTGTTCTAGCCTCTCCTTTTCTGTTTCTTCTCTTTCTGGTTGCACAACCAAATTTTCTTGTGATACCTAGGAACTGATCACTCTGACGGTTTCGCATTTCTCCGCCTCTCTCTCTATCTCTATGCCTTCCCTTACTATTTCTGCCTTTTCTTCCCCCATGCATATCTGCGGGTATAAAAATATATGTGATTCTTTATGTGGAAACATCACTGATACTGGGATCCCTTTGTTTAAAATTGTAGTTATACTGTTGAAATGATTGCAGAAAGCTATTTGGAACTCAAGGGGTTAACCTGAGATGCAGTGTTTAAGCCTTTTGCACAGCTGTAAACAAAAGGTCAGTTCTGTGTCACTATGTATTGTTTTGCTCTACCTGCAAGGAACAAAACTGACAAGAACATTCTGTAAACTTACAAGAACATTCTGCAGAAGCAGGCTCTCTTAACCAGTTCCCAGACAACGACTTATAAAAAGAGCAGCACTGCTTTTGCTAGAGGGACAAGGAAAGACAGCGACTGAGAGACTGAGACTGGAAACTGAGAAGAAACACTCAGAAGGAGGAGTTTGTCTTCTCTGCTTGTACTGCCATTGTAGATAGTTATACTGAACAATTTTTATTTTGCTGTTATTAATAATAAAATGCTATTTGCGAATTTTACAGCTGCTCCTGCTTTTCCTATGTTTCCTGACCTGTGCCTCAACGACAAGTATATACACCCAAGCTAGGGACCACTGACTCAGCTATAAAGAGACTGTGCCTGCAACTCAGAATGTTGGTGACCTCTGTGTTTTGAGGCTCCAGGTTCTGCATTCGTTCTGTATTGCTCCACATTGTCAATGGGGAATTAATACATATGAGTATGTGCACCTGTACTAAGAGTAGTGGCACTGCACAAAGCTATGAATCAGCATAGAACACTGGGCACATGAACATTCCAAACAACAAGAAGTCTCCAGTCTTTGCTGTGCCACTGTGAGGTAAATGGCATAGAAATTTCTCTATGAAAAAGACTTTGCTAATTTTGTTCTTTTATTTTTTTATTGTTAGGATTGCACAATTGTAGTGCAAGTTGAGGCTGCCTGGTGATAGGGAGCACCCCCCAAATTTAGAAATTGTGCGTCTTAAGCTGCAGCTTTCAAACTAACTAATCTGCCAAAATATTCCCCATTTTCAGCTGCATTCTGTGTATGGATTGGGGGCCATATGCCACTGCCTTAAATAGGGTGTTGTCAGGTCTCCAATTTCACTACTCTATTGTCTCAGAGAACTGTTTTAAAAGAGATTTTGTTTTTTGTTTTGGGGAAGGGGGTTCAGTTAATCAGACAACAGGAAAGATGCCATTCTAACCTATTTTTCCTTTCTTTTCTCCACAGAGCTTCTCTCTAGTGACAGATCCTCCCTCCCTTCCTCCTTCCCTTTCTGAGGATTGCTTTCAGTGACAGACTAAGTTTTGATATTTGTGTATAGTTCTATAGACTTATTTTTAGACGGGGCTGCCCGGGTTGATTTGTGGGGCTGTATTGGTCATTCTGAGCCACTTTCTGGGCTCGATGATTTTAGTATTGAATTATTATGCCTGGCTGGCCTTTGGACTCTGTTTTTCAGAGCTTAAAACACTTGGTTGTTCACTCATGCCTCGGAGCGCATTTTCTCAGCTCAGCTCAGCCACGTGGGGAATCGGACATTGCTGGCAGCTAGCCAATAGGGTCTCGTGCCTTTTATAACTAACCAGGTACTTTCCTGCTTCTTCATTCATGTAGTTTTGTGTCTTTTTTTTTTTTTTACTTAGTTATTTAACCAGGTGAGACACACTAAGCTGAAAGCTTTTTTACAGGTGCAACCTGGGAGCACAGGGAAGTTAAGTGACTTGCTCAGGATCACACAGTATGCAAGTGGAAGCTGTGGGATTCAAACCCAGGTCTGGTCTGCTGGATGTCTTTGGCTCTGGACATGCTTCTGCCAATGTGGTGACGTCACATGCAACAGCATGACGTCACCAGCTCACATGTTCTACTTACCTTATTTTCTAAGCATTCTTCATGGTGGTTCAGCTTGTTTGGTTAATGCATTTACTCTGCATAGAGAAGAACCTTTTTATGTTTGTTTGCATGCCTGTGCAAGAAACATAGTGCCATCATCCGAGTTTTCGGAGGTGTGTCAGCCCTCTTCCAATTCAGTCAGTGTGTTTGCAGGCACGGCCGCAGTTCTCCAATGCCTGCTGGAGCTGTCTATGACAGCTCCAAAATGCAGTGGCGTACAGTTGAAAGGGGGAGCTACGCTTCAGTGAGCAGTGATCAGATATTGCCTGCTCATGTGCGCTCCCCCTTCACACACACACACATATGCTGCGTGCTGCCCTCCCCCCCAACGCACACAGGCTGTGCTGCGCCCCCCTCGAAACACAGGTCCATATGCCACGCTGGGTGCCCACCCAAGCGTGGCCTCGTATAGCCGATGGGGTGCCCAATCCCCGCTGGCACCACTGTCTCCCCAGTACAGGGTGCCACGCTGGGAAACCACAGCGTGGCAGCAAATACTATGGCCGACAGGGTGCCCCAATCCCCATTGCCTCCGCCCCCCCAACCGGCGGTTTCTTTCTGCGCCGGCAAGCGTCCAGCGTCGCCGTCATTAAAAAAAAAAACTGAAAATCAAAAGCGGTCCCTCGCTGTGTCTGCACCCACCGCGCCCTCCACCCTGCCTCGTCACACCCCCTCACCCCATACTTATCTCTGGACTCCGGCGCGACGATCTTCGGTGGACCGGGAACACGTCTGCACTCTTCAAAGCCGACCGCGAACTGAGGAAATGCCGATAAGCTGTATAATCTATAATGATAGGCTTTTTTCAACTTTTTTGCATATCTCAGGCATTTTTGCGAATTTTAGGCCCAAATTTTCAAGCTTGGGGTTTTTGGGACCCCTCCTCATGAATTATTGCACTGTCATGGTGTTATTTGGGCCCGAAGGGTGATTTCGCAGTCACTGCGTGAAATCACCTTTCGGGTCCAAGTAAGGAAATGACACTGCCACTCTTCATAAGGTGGGCTCTTAAAAAGCCTTTGTTGAAATTTTGGTGGGAAAATTCCTAAAAATGACTGTTTTACGAGCATGCGTTGCGCAGATCATACGCACGCTCGTAAGTTCGCGAATTTTCAATATTTTCACTCCAGATTTTCAACATTGCCATTTTACCACACCTCCTTATGAGCAGTACAGCTGTCATTTTTTTACATCTTGCCCAAAACGTGTTTCCGCCCATGTGGTGCACAATGGCGCAGTTGGTGTGCGAAATCAATGTATGGGACACATTAAGAAAATCACAGTGACACTTTTGATGAGCAGAGGTCTTAAAATGGCTATGTTGAAAATTTATTGAAAATTTACAAAATGACTGTTTCTGACGGCGCATTACTTTTGATTCCTCACTGCTAAATAGATTGAATTTTTCAATATTTTCACTCCAGATTTTCAACATTGCCATTTTATTACACTTCCTTATGAACAGTACAGCTGTCATTTTCACATCTTGCCCAAAATGTGTTTCCGCCCATATAGCGCACAATGGCGAGTCGATTATGCTGAAATCAATGTATGGGACACATTAAGAAAATCACAGTGACACTGTTCATGAGCAGAGGTCTTAAAATGGCTATGTTGAAATTTGGTGAAAAATTCCTAAAATGACTGTTTTACGTGATGCGTTTGTGCTGTTCCCTACATGCAGCTTATAAGTTCTAATTTTCTATATTGTCCTCCCAGATTTTCCACATTGCCATTTATTACACTTCCTTATGAACAGTACAGCTGCCATTTTTCACATGTCGCCCAAAATGTATTTCTGCATATGTAGCGCACAATGGTGCAGTCGGTGTGCGAAAGCAATGTTTCGGACAGATTAGGAAAATCACAGTTACACTGTTCATGAGCAGAGGTCTTAAAATGGCTATGTTGAAAATTTGGTGACAAAAGTCCATAAAATGACTATGTTACGAGTCAGCATTGCGCAGTTTCCACGCACCCTCGTAAGTTCATGACTTTGTAATATTTTCAGTCCAGATTTTCACCAGTTGCATTTTTCCACACTTCCTTATGAACAGTACAGCTGTCATTTTTTACAACATGGCCAAAATGTGTTTTCACACTTTCAGCGCAGAGATGCGTGGTCGCTGTGGGAAATCATTGTTCGGGACAGATAAAGAAAAGCACAGTGACACTGTTCATGATAGGAGGTCCCAAAATGCCTGAGTTGACAATCTGCTGTAAAAAATGTCCACACTAATTACATTACGGGTGTGCGTTGCACAGTTTCTATGCACGCTCGTGACTTCACCAGTTTTTTTAATATTTTTACTGCAGATTTGCAACATTGCCATTTTTTCCATCTCCCCATGAACAGTACAGCTGTCAGTTTTCACATCCTGTTCGGAATGTGTTTTTGCATCTGTGGTGCTAAATGCCGTAGTCGCTGTGCATAAGCAGCTTTCAGCTAACAAACTGATATTATACAATGGACTTCACAAACTACACAAATCCCTCTATTCTGATTGGTTGGCTGGCACCTTTTGAGTGTGATAAATCCTCCAATATACCCACTGGAAAAGGTACCAGCAACCAGTCAGCCGCATCAGGAACCCCCTCGCAAATCCCTCCGATCATGGCAAACACACCACTGGCGAGGTCAAGCACTGACCGTGAGATTACGTAGTCACATTGTATAATAGCAATATACCACTCCAGGGAGTGGGTACATGGGTGGATTTACCACTTCTGGTATGGTTAAGACACTCGGCTGCGCCTCGTGACCAAACCACACCAGGCGTGGTAAATCCACCCATATACCCACTCCCTGTCATGGTATATTGCTTAATTGCCTCTGTTCATGAGGTGGGGGTCTCAAAAAAAACATGTTGAAAATTTGGAATGAAAATACCAATGAATGCCTGAGCTGTTAGGTTTTCCAACCATAACGCCCCACCCTGTAGAGAATGACAGGCATCATAGATACATAGATACATAGACAGTGTCGGCAGATAAGGGCCTATGGCCCACCCAGTCTGCCCATTTGAGCTTGTAAGTTCAGTTTATGTTTCCCTAGAAGTCTGTTGCCCCTTACCCCTGACCTCCAGAATTCCTTTATGTCTATCCCATGCATTCTTAAATCCCATGATTGTTTCAGCCCCCACCACTTCCTCTGGCAGGGTGTTCCACTTGTCCACCACCGTTCTGTGAAGAAATTCTTCCTCATGTTTCCTCTGAATCGGCCTCCCTGCAACTTCATCCCATGCCCTCTAGTCCTGGAACATCTTTTTCGCTTAAAAATAGTGTATTCCTGCACCCTATTCCTCCCTGTAAGATACTTGTATGTCTCTATCATATCCCCTCTCTCCCTCCTCTCCTCCAGGAAGTACATGTTCAGTTCCTTCAACCTGTCTTTATAGGACTTGTGGTGCAATCCATACACCATCTTTGTTGCCCTCCTCTGAACCTTCTCTACCCTGTCTATGTCCTTACATAGGTATCAGGGGTGTGACTTGGGATTCTTGCCTGTAATGCTCATACCATTCCACACCCTGCAACCAGTGAGAGGTATCGAGGTATGCCTTGGACTCTTCGGCCCCAAAGTTCACCCCATTCTCCTATACCGCACCCATCTCACCATATTTCCTGATGAAATGGGGTGCGCATAAGGGCCAAAGACCCCAAGGCACACTGTGACACTTGTCAGTGTCTGCAGGTTAGGGTGTGGTGAAATGGCGTGGCCATTATGCCTGACGACGCAAAGGCACACCCCAATGCCTGTCACTCTCTGCAGGGTGGTGGTGGGGTTGGCTTCAATTTAATACTTCACTGCCATTCCTATTATGCAGCTCTGTAACTTCTGCACTACCAATGCCAATGCCAGCAAGCAAACATTCGGCATTGACAAATGCTTGTTTCTTATTGCTTAACAGCATTCCTAGATAGCAAATAGGATTTTTCTTTGTGCTCCCAGCCAGGAACTCTTTTTCCTTTTTCTCCCAGACAACCACACATGACTAGTTCAGTTATTTCTGTTTCTTATCAGTATAACGGGGCAATAGGGAGGCTCAGCACAGTATTTTCTTCCTGTCTGGATAAGGCATTTAAGTGTCTGTCTGTATTTTATTTTATAAAATACTACTTAAAGTCAGTGGCACCATAGCCTATCAGAGACCTGTTATATTCAAACAATGCAAGACCTGCAGGAGGGTGATGAGACCCCCCCCTCCCCATTTTAGGATTGCACTGCTCTAATTGTGTAGCCCAATCTAATATGTCCATTTTGTGCATCCCCCCAGTCGAACCTCTGAGCTGGGAGGGGGGGTGCACCTGTCATACTGACTGGCAGTGGCTTTGCTGAGTTGCGCAAATCTTGTCTGTCACTATTAAATAAAATACTGAGTCCTGTTATCCCACAGGACATCCCCCAACACACCCGAACCTAAAGCAGACCCCTCTGGTCAGGGGGGGGTTCATACAGGCAAGTCCTGGTGCACTAGAGCAGTATAATGCTGCTCATCTAGATCCGCCGGCAGCCTTCAACCTTGACTATGCAGAGGGTCAAGATGATTATACAGAGGTCCATGAGGAAAATCTTGACCCGAATGTACTTTTTGATGAGGAGGCGGACCCCACTGAAGAGGAGGAGCGTCAAGTGGATGGGGCCTAAGAGAAAGATTCCAGTGCTTTCCATTTGATACAAAATTTCTGTCCTACTTCATAACAGAGGCTGGTAGGACATTACAGTTGGAGGAGGTGAAAGCCATGGAATCACTGGATGTGAATCCAATGCTGTCTGCGTCCTTCTCTGCGCCAAAGTGTTTTCCAAACTTTGTGCACTATGACCAGATTATTGAACAGGAATGGGCAAGCACAGATAATCAAAACCATCTGCCCAGGCCATGAGTGAGATGCTACCCATTTGTGGAGGAGAACTCCCAGAAGTGGGAAACCCCCTCCCTTGGCAGATAAGACTGCCTTATTCAGTTAAGCACACAACCATGCCTGTTGAAGGGTCTCTGGTCCTCACCGATACACATGATAAGCGAGTGGATGTCGCATGTAGAAGAGCCTTTGACTCAAGTGGAGTAAATCTTTGCGTCTCCTATGCGTTTTTTATTGTCTCTAGAGCGTTGAATTCCTGGATTACGACTTTGGGTAGTTTTGTTCCCCCGGACTCTGAGGAGGTGAACATTTTACAGCTGATATCCATGATTTCCTGTTTTCTAGGGGGTGCCACAGTGAACAGTTTACGAATGTCAGGATGCTCCACTAATCACATTAGTCAAGTCAAGTCACGTCATCTTTATTTTTAAAAGCACTTTTCAAATGCCAAAGCGCCTCTACATCATAAAACCATAAATATACTCAGATAAATACACATCAAGATAAAATAGGCAGCATAATAAATAACCACTAGACATCGTCCCCAAAAGCTAAATTAAATAAATAAGTCTTCAATGAGGACTTAAAGGTCTCAGTGGATAGGCACTCTCTAATCCGGTGAGGTAGAGAATTCCACAGGGTCGGGGTCACGAAAGAAAAAGCCCTAGTCCCTGAGGTCTGAAGACAGACCCTGGGAATCTCTAGCAATCCCTCATCGGAGGAATGGAGTGGGTGGAAGGAGCAGTAGGGCTGAAGGAGGTCTTGCAAATAACACGGTCCCTGTCCATGTAGGGCCTTATAGGTCAGCAAAGCGACCTTGAAGGTGATCTTTCATTGCACAGGCAGCTAGTGCAGTTTGTGAAGCACAGGTGAGACATGGCTAGATCTCAACAAACCTGTCAACAACCTGGCTGTCGTGTTCTGCACCAGCTGCAGGCGATGGATATCCACCCCCTGGAGCCCTAGATATAGAGCATTGCAGTAAACGTGAGGTGTCTGGCTCAGGAATTGGGTCACAAACCAGATATCAAAGGCAAAACTGTTTGACTTGTCCTTTGAGGGAGGAGTGTTATTTGCATCTGGGTTGGATAACATTTTGAAGGATGTCCAAGATAAGAAGGGACAACTTCTGGCATCAAAGCAGCAACAGAAAGCAAATTCGATGTCAAGAGGTCGAGGAGGCAGCCACCAGCAGCAATCTCAAGGTGGTTTTCATCCCTTTCAGAACTTCAGAAACCAAAGGAATAGTGGAGCCTATTTCTGCTTTAAGGGCAACAGCAATAGAGGATCCTTTGCCCACATGCATAACCGGGGTGCATGATGTAGGGGAGGTAACCCCCAGTGATGGTATGCAGGTGCATCTCTGCCTCCCTTTAGTTGGTGGAAGACTGCAGAACGTTTATACAAGATGGGCTCAAGTGATGTCAGATGCGTGGGTATTAGAGATACTGGAACTAGGTTACACAATAGAATATGCAATAGTGCCCACAAAGGGATGTTTCCTACAATCCTCTGCTCCTAAAGACCCAGTGAAGAGACAGGAGTGTCTCAAACCTTGGACCATCTCAGACAGATTGGGTCAGTTGATCTTCTTTGGGTGTATCTCAGTCATCAGGTCACACCATAGGAACTTCACTGTCAGTGAAGCAGAATTCACATGGAAGACTCTTCCAGAAGTACAACTGGGGCTGCCCACACCAACATCACCTACCATGTCATCAACCCTATAAAGGTGTGAGCTGCCCTGCTCCCTCCTTAGTTCTTTCCCACCATTGACTCTTCTCACATGGGTCTCCATAGAAGCTCCATCACAGTTAGCACTTTTTTGCCTATTCTTTTTTATTCAGCATTTTGTGTGGGAATCGCTTTTTAATAAAGAGATTCTTTTGCCTCATTTATATCGAAAGTTACTCCTTCAACTTCTCTCCTCCGTTGGTGCTGCTGTGGAAAGAAGATTGCTTCTTCAGACAACCATGACCTCTGCATCTACTGCCTTGGGCCTGGCCACCACATTCCTGAAATTCAACCTTACAACCCAAAGCCAATGAAAAAAGACTCTGAAGAAATTCCTTATGGAACAACAGGTAGCCAGTTCTGGGTAGGTATCCTCTGGGGTCCCTTCTTCCAGATCGCCGGCGGGTTCATTGAGCTTCCAAGCCTCGAAGGCCCAAGACAAGTCCTCAGGAAAAAGTCACAGAAAGGATGGTGACTGCTCCCCCCCTCCCTCCTGGAGGCTCTCCCATTCCCTGGTGGCTTCTTCCTCTTCTTCTGGGGGTACACCATCAGCTGCTGCCGCACCAACAACCTCTGCTGTCCAGGCCTCTGCTACTACCAGGCCCATACTGATAGCCCTGCCTCCCTCTTCACAGGGAGGCCGGACGCTTGGTTATTGATCCTAATCAACCCCGGCCCCTCTGTCAAGGCCATATACCTCTCCAGGCCCTCAGATGCTGGGGCCATTGGGCTCCCAAGACCTGATGGATGGTTCATCAAGTCTGGATCCGATGATTCCTCAGACTTTGATGCAGCCTTTGCCTGCCGTCGATCTCAATACTATTTTAACTCAATTGACAATGGCTCTTGTGCACCAGCTTAGTGCTCATAGACTGGTATTTCTGGTGCCATCAGGTGCCCCGTCATCGTTGATGTCTGTTTGGCCTTTTTGGGCTGCACCTTTAGGGGGCCATTGGTCCCACGTTCGTCAGACCCTGAGCTAGAAAAGGTCAATGCAGAGGAGTAGTACCAGCCTGAACATATCCTCCCTGAGGAAGAGAAGGAGGAGGAAGCTTTTCCTCAGACAGGTCTACAGCCTCTTCAGTGAGTGTGGACTCTGTGAAACACACACCCAGGTCCCCTCCTGAAGAATCCACCTTCTTCTACATTATGAAGTAGCTGTCTGCTGCAATGAGGTTCCACATTGAGGAAGAGGAAGCCACCAGAAGGGATCTGGTGGACTTTTTAGAGATCCAAGAATTTCCACCAAAGGTCATTCCCCCATCCTGCCAGCTCTAAGGAATGCCACCACTGCTGCATGGCACCACCCAGACATGGTCCCAGCCATGCCTAGGAGGGCAGATAAGCTCTATCATGTCCCTCAAGTCTTGCCCTATTATGCCACCCAGCCTAAGTCTGATTCTGTGGGCATTAAAGTGGCTCATGATAGGTCCAAGGTGCCAAAACACCTCAGCTCCCGCTCCCCTGACAGGGACTCTAGGAGGATCAACCTTTGGGGTAAGAGGGTTTATGTCTCCTCTACTCTGGGACTCTGGATTGCAAATCACTTATCCCATATGGTCGAGTACCAAAATACCATATGGAAAAAGGGCAGGTGGCTGCTTAGGCCCACCAGAAGGTTCCCAGAAACAGAAGGTCCTTAAGTACCTCCAGGCCGCCAAAGATATCAGTAAACACTTCCTTAGGGCCATGTAGGATATGTCGGAAGTGGTTGCCAGGGCTGCTGCCATGGGTATTTGCCTGCGTAGGCATGTCTGATTGAGGGTATCTGATTTTGTAGTGGATGTCCAGCAAAAGGTACTTAGTTTAGCTTAGTTTAGTTTAGTTAGTTTTTGTTGACCGGGTAAGTGCACTAGACAAATCCTGCCTATTTTTAGGCAGGACCTGGGGGAAGGGGATACAGATGAATGCCAACTGACCTTGAACCAGATTAAGCTGTTGGTGGTATTTTTAGTGAATGAGGGAAATGTAATGCCTTAAACTTAATGCCTAAACTTAATGCCCCTTTCAATGGCTTGAAACTTTTCGGGCCTGATGTTCAAGACATAATCAGTTATTTACAGGCCTCAGGCAGAGCCCTCAAATCTGTCCACTTGCTGCACCAGACCCAGCCCCAGAGTGGACATAAGTCACCCTTTTCGTAAGGTGTCCCAAAAGTCCTAAAAGGAAATCCAGTTCCGGCTTGCCTACCCCCTCCTCCACACCAGAGCCTGCCGTGAAATGGCCCAGAGGCAATGGATCAGCCCCTGCGGACAGATCCGCCTCCGCCTGACTCCTTGCCAAATCCCCCTTTTCCGGTCCCCTAGTAAGAGGTGGTGATCGGAGGTCGATTCTCCTTCCAACTCAATCAGTAGAGAACCATAACCTCAGATGTTTGGATTCTTCAGATAATAGAGAGGGGTCCCACTCTGGTGCTTTTAGAAGAGGCCCCAGAGACTCCTCCGGTGTCTTCTGCCTATCCTCCAGACCATGCAGTGGTCTTTTGGGATGAGGTACACTCCTTTGTGTGAAAAAGGGTGATCAAGCCTGTTCCTAGGTGGCAGAAGAATAGAGGGTTCTAGGATCGTGGATGTGTTGTTCTACCCACACTGTTTGGCATGTCCTTTCCCTTTAAGAATCTTGCTGGAAGGTCTTGAAACTGGCTTCTGCCACCCACCCGGGTGGTATAACCCTCAGCTCTGCCCCATGACACCAGATCTTTCTTTCCACTGAAAGATGAAGGTTCCCTCCTTACCACTTTCGCGTTCAGTAGGCCCTGGCTTCAAAATCTTCGGATTTGCTCAAAATTAAACTCGTTGCCGTTAACAATGATCGCTTTGCAATTGTGACTGTCATGGAAGTTAAATCTTCTCCCGGTTTCCGCCACTGCCCATACTGGCAAAAGATGTCTCACGTAGACCCGCATGCCACGTGTGTATATTGCCTGGGTGTCGGCCATGACACTCAGGCCTGTGAAATTTGTGTTGCTTTTCACCTGAATGTCCTGGACGATCGTCTTACAAGGCTGAAATTGGGCAGGCCGGAGAAACGGAACCCGCTGGTCAAATCTAAAGAGGCCAAGCCAGCCCGGTGGCGCTGAGGGTTGAGGCGCGGGACGCCACACCTCGCGCTGCGCCGGCGACCCGGGTTCGGGAACAGACTCGGGCTGCCGGGGCTGAGCAGGGGAAGGAAGGATTGAGCGCCCCTGCACAGCTCTCCTTCCTTCGGGTGGTGAGGGATGCATGGCGCTGCAGTGACATCCAGCGGAGGCTGGGGGTATGACAGTGCACGATTTGACTGGGGAGAGGCCAACGGACGTCTGCATGTAGTGCTGACGTCATTGCACATCGGCTCTCCAGGGATATATAAATACAAAAAATTGGGACTCCGCCTCTATGAAGCCCTCCCCGGGGTTCCTCCGTGTCGCCGATCCTCCCAACCAGTTACAGGACCGCGGGTTGGGATGTGGGGGAGTCAACTCCGTGGCCCCATCCTCTGGGGGGTAAGCCAGGGGTGACCGGGGGGAGCGACTGGCATGGGGGACCTTAGGGGGCCGTGACTAGGGTGGATACTTGGCAGAGTATCCCCCCCCCAAAAAAAAAAAATCTAAAGAGGCCCAAGGGGCGATCTCTGTGGCTGCGGGGGTCTGCCGAGCAATTAGAACAAATGCAGGCTTTTGAGAAAGAGGTGTCTTGGGCCGCGGATCGGTTCTCAGAGTCCTTTTTTGTTATGCTCAACTTGTACTCCACGTTCTCTGGTTCCTTTTGGAGATGTGTCTCTCCCTTCCCACCAAGGGCGAGGGGCTTTTGGGTTTGCATGTTTCTCAGTCCCATAAAAGGACACGGAACCGAGAGAATCTTTGTCTCACCGACGACGTTCCTTGGCTAGTGAGAGATCTCGGTCTCAGGAATCACCTGTCTCGACTTTGGTCGAGATTGCAGCCTCAGCTGCTGGTTTCTCAGTTCCACCATCAGGCTAGCTGGCCCAGACACTGGACGATAACCCGGTGGAGATAATCCTTGAACCAGTTGACCCGTTGTGCACCAAAGGAGGCTGACAATTCCTTAGTCAGGACCCCGGTCCTGTCTCTCCCTGATGAGACCCAGCCCGCTGGGAAACCCATCAAGGACCTAGATGTTCCACCAGTTTCTCCAGTGCCTTCCAGTTGACCCCGACGATCGAGATCAAGGTCCAGAACTCCTTCAACCGATCGGCCAAAGAAGGCACACAAGCACTCTGAAAAGAGGCGTCGCTGACATTCTTCTTCTTTGTCCTTGGACGAGGGGAGGCTTTGAAGGAAACTCCGTTGATGCTAGGAAGACCTTATGTGGCAACAACTAATTTTGTCCGGTCAAAAGCCAACTCAGGCTTCCATCTCAGCCATCACTTGGCTATCGCATCCAAGGCCGAAGCTGACTCCTTTGGAGCCAGTTCGCACCGTTCCTCCTCCTGTGGAGCCGGTCAAAATGGTTTGGCCAAAATTTACCTCTTCACTGATTTTGGTGGAGCCACCACTTAAACAGCCCATGGCAGGGGTGTCTACCAAAGAGTCTCGGTCTGCTCCGGACCTCCCATGTAGGCTGTTTGTTTCCCTCACTCCTGACCGTCCCAGGCAGGTGGAGGAAAACTCAGGTGGCAGCCGATGTATCCAGACTTCTTGGAATCTGATGACCCTGACTTTCATTCATGTCCCTTGGGTGACGAATCAGTCGGTAGTCTCTCAACAGAGGAAGGCCCCTCTTCTTTTATGGGCATTTTCCAGCTTATCTCCGAATCCATGAAGATACCTCTCGAGCCTGTGTAAAAATGGTCTGAATATCCCCTGACAGATCCTTAAATGAGGGGATTCTCAGATGGAAGCCTTTCCAGTGGCCAAGGCCATTATTGGTCCAGCTTTGGAGCTATGGCAGCATCCTGCCTCCTGCCCTGCGCCTTCTGCCCGCATGGCCCGCAAATATGCGGTGCCCATAGGGCCCTTTCAGGGTTCATAGAGCATCCCTCGGCTGAGGGCTTGGTGACAGAATCTGTGTTCAGACGCTCAGGTAGTTCGGCAGATACTGATAGACCTCCAGACAAAGACTCCAAAAAACTGGACCATTCTGCTCGCAAAGTTTATGCCACCTCTACATTAGGCCTCCATCGGGCAAGCTCAGCTGTCATCATGGCACATTTCTTTCATGCCCTGCTGGGCTCCCTTGGTGAGGTTCTGCCTCACCTCCCCACAGACCTCTAGACTACGGTCAAGAAGGTCTGGAACCAGGTTCGGGCTGTTGCTTGTGAAGCAGCAACTCCAGACAGCTCTGGACCTCGGGGATTCATGCTCCCGTTCGGTGGCAGCCACAGTGGCCATGCACCACAGGACTTGGTTGAAAGTCTCCACCGTCATAGTGGATACCCAACACAAACTAATGGACGTTCCTTTCCTGATTACCGACCTCTTTGGTCCGGGTGTGGATGGTCACCTCCAACACATTGAGAAGTCCAGCGCCACCTTGGACTCTGTAACTTCTGCACAGAAGGAATCTCAGGGTTCCAGAAAGCAGAAAAGCTCTTCAGTCAAGTAGGGACTTGCACTGCTGCAGCTGTAGCTTAGTCCAGTATGATGTCATCACTCTCCAAGGGTCAGCCAGAAGAAAGAAACAGCCTGCTTCTAGTTAGTGCAGAACAAGTTAAAAATGCTGATTTAAAGAAAACCACAAAACCAAATATCATGACGTTTTCAGGAAACACTACTCGTGACACAGGGACTTGAATTAAGATTATTTTTTTAACAATGTGTAAAATGGTTGCCATTGATCTTTAAGGGGAGTTACTGATGATAACTCCTAGATCATGTTCCTCTTCTGTAGTGCTAAGTCTCACCCCACCCATCTAGTACTCCATCTTGGGGTTCCTTTTCCCTACGTGCATTACTTTGCACTTTTTGGCATTGAATTTTAACTGCCAGACCTTTTACCACCCCTCTAGTTTTTATAGGTCCCTCTGCATATCCCTTATTCCCTCATCACTCTTCATCCTCCCGTATAGGTTTGTGTCATCTGTGAAGAAATACAGCCTGCCCTGGATTCCCTCACCAGTGGTACTAATGAACTTGCTGAAGAGCACCGGACCCAGGACAGATCCCTGTGGAACCCCACTCGTAATCTCCCTTTCCTCTGCTTTAACCCTGTTAACCACCACCCTCTACTGCCTCCCTTCTTGCCAACTACCCACCCAGTTCACTACGGTTTTAGCAGCACCCAGGTCTTTAAACCCCAAGAATAAATACCTCACTATTCTTGCTAGTGCAATCAGCCTGAAGGATTGATCTGGCCTAGAGAGAGAGTGGAATGTATGTAAATTATGGAACTCAAAACGCATTTTCAAATCTCTGTCTCATGGTGGCGTTCTTTTCAAGCAACATGAAGTCTTGCTGTATTCTGACTATATGCAGTTAGCCAAAGCACTTGAACTGCTCCGGAGAGGAAAGAGTTAACTCTATGCCAAGGCATAGAACGTTGAGCTCGAGCTCGGTTTTCAAACCTCTGTCCCAGTTACTCTTCAGTGTAACTGTCAGATTCTTTACTCCGCCTTACTGTGAAGTCGCTCCAGAGATTCTCTCCTTCACTTCGATTCAGTTGTGGTAAAATCAGTTGGTTTAGTAAACCGCTTCTTTATTTTTTCGGTCTTTACGTCTCTGTCCCGGTACAGTAAGTGTAGTAGTAGGTAATAGAGTGGTTTAGCAAGAAATTGTTTTATATTTCGGTTTCTTTCCGGTTGGTCCGGTTGGGAAATGAAGCGATTTGTTGTTTCTGTTTTTTTATAGGTATTTTATTGTGGTGTTCCAGTGTCTATCGTTTCCTGAAAAAAAGGGTTGAGATTTCTCCAGTTCTTTCATCCGACCCGTGACATGGTTGGAACCGATAAGTTTGGTAGTTGCCTGGCTTGAACGCTGGTAAGGGTGACTTTGTATTTAAAGGCATGTCTGAGGAACCCAAAAAGAAAGCCGGGCCCACTGGGTTTCAACACTGCACTGAGTGTGGGGAAGCTTTTGCTAAGGCTGATCCCCACCTCATCTATGTTTATTGTCTGGGGTTTGATCACCTCAAAGAAGACTGCCAAATCTGCAGGAACTTTCCTAAGGCCACTGTGGATAAACGTTTAAGTAGGCTGAAGGAAAGGGAGGCCGAAAACTCCACTGACCTGGATGGCCAGCCCGGTTCGGTTCCCACCGAACCAGAGGGGGTGCCCACTGACCTGGGCGATATCCCCTCAGGCAAGAGGAGAGCCGATTCTTCAGAATTGGTTCCTACAAAAAGAAAGCACAGGTCAGCTGGTTCGGATCCCGGTTCCCATGGTCCAACCACTGATGAGATAGCCAAAGCGATCACTATTGTGCAGTCGCTTCACCCAGTTCCAACCGAACCGACACCAACACAGAGACGGTCGGTTTGGTCAGACTTGTTTGCTTCTGAATATGACCCCAAAGCATTTTATAAGGGCGAGTGGGAAGGAGACGAAGATGATGAAGATGAGGATTATGAAGATCTAGATGAGCCTATTGAGCCTGACCTCTCCCCAGACAGGCCTTCTAATGTATCTCCTCCCAGGCTTTCTGAGTCCCCCTCCCAATTCTTGTTTTACAAGAAGGTGGCTGAGACTCTCCATCTTCCAGTGGAAGAAGCTGAACAGGATGAGGAGGAGCCTGACTATGTTGAGATGATGGATGTCCCAGAGTCTAAAAGGGTGTGTATCCCTCTGCACAAGTCCCTGGGGAAACAGATCCAAAAAATATTACAGTTTCCAACATCCATACCTCCTGTGGATAAGAAAATAGACAGGTGGTATGCTCTGTTAGGCCCTGGTATGGATTTCCTTATTAACCATTGCAGCCATGTTGGGGTAGTGCAAGCTGTAGCCTGTGACAAGGCTAATATTCCCCTGGCATCTCACACTTCAAATAAGGATTCCAGGAAAGTGGATGCCATGGCAAAGAAGCAGTACTTGGCATCCTCTTTGGGACTCAGGCAATCCAATTCTATGGCATATACAGCCAGATACCCAAAGTCTAGGTGGGATATGGTTCTGGAGCTGGCTAAGAATGCCCCTCCCAGCTGGCCAAGGAGCTGGAGCAGGTGACTGTGGATGGCATTGAAGCTTCAAAGGTCCAATTTCATTCTGCTGTGGACTCAAATGGTGGTCATTCTAGGGTCATGGCTACATCTGTTTCCATGAGGAGATTTGCCTGACTCAGGTGTACCAGTTTATCTCAGGATACCCAGACCAAGGCCATGGATTTTCCTGTCATTGGTAACTCTCTGGGGGAACAAACAGAGACGTACATGAAAATGATGGACGAGTACAGGACCACATACAGAAGTGCTGCAGCCAAAGAAAGCAGACCACTCCTCAGAGGCAGCAATCCAGGGCTGGCAGAGGCAGGCCTTTTCACAGGCCTTTCTACCAGGCCCAAGCCTCCTCTTCTTTTCAGCAGAGGGGATTCTTTAGGGGAAGAGGCAGAAGGGGACTGACAAGGGCTGCATCCTCCTCGCAGTCTAAGCCCCCTGCCAAGCAGACACCCTGATGTGTCAGCCAGGGTCGCCTCCCCAATTCCTGTAGGGGGCAGACTGGCTCACTTTTTCCAGGCCTGGAAGTCTGTCACTCCAGACAAGTGGGTCCTGGAAGTAGTGAGCCCCGGGTCTTGCTCTCAGCTTCAGCAGGTTCCCAAAGTTGAGAGCAAAGGCTTTCTGTCCCTCCTCATAAGAAGAAGAAACACAGGCCTTAGAAATAGAGGTTTCTTCTCTACTGCTTCTGCAGGCAGTGGAGAGGGTACCTCTCATTCACAGGGGAAAGGGATTGTACTCCAGGTAATTCCTTACCCTAAAAAAGACAGGGGAGTGGCGACCCATCCTGGATCTATGGTACCTAGACAAACACATACTGAAGCCAAAGTTCAAGATGGTGACTGTGGGAATTATTCTTCCCTGTCTGAGACCAGGAGACTGGCTAGCCTGCATGGATCTCAAGGATGCCTACTTCCACATACCTATCAGGCAGTTCCACAGAAAGTACCTCCAGTTTGAACTGCCCTCAGGCCATTACCAGTTCAGAGCAATGCCTTTCGGCCTAACATCTGCCCCAAGAGTATTCATCAAATGCCTAGCAGTAGTGGTGGCCTTCCTCAGAAGACAAGGCCTACCTGGACGACTGGCTCATAGTAGGCCAGTCCCCAGACCAAGTCAGGTCAGCTCTAGGGGTCACTCAAAATCTTCTGTACTCCCTAGGATTCATCCTAAATCTAGAAAAGTCTGTTCTGGAGCCAGTTCAGCTTCTCACATTTATAGGAGTGGAGCTGGACACTGTTCAGGCCAGGGCCTTCCTTCCTTCCTTCCTCTCTCAAGGGTCCAATCCCTCATCTCTCTGGCTTCCTCTTTTCATCCACTTGTGTCTCGGCCAGCCAGACACTTCTTGCAGTTGCTAGGCCACATGGCAGCCTGCACTGCAGTAGAGCAAGGGGCAAGGTTTCAGATGAGGAATATTCAGTTTCATCTAAGAGCCTTTAGGTCTCAGAAAAAAGATCCCCTCTTCAAGCTGGTTCCAGTGTCTCTAACTTTTTTTTTTATTTAGTTGTTTAACCTGGAGTAGCACACTAAGCTGAAAGCTTTTTTACAGGAGCGATCTGGGAGCACAGGGAAGTTAAGTGACTTACTCAGGGTCACACAGTATGCAAGTGGAAGCTGTGGGATTCAAACCCCGATCTGGTCTGCTGGATGTCACCAGATTTGCAGCTCAGAGCCTTAAACCACTGCGCTATACTGCCTCCCTAAACTTTGGTTCAGGCCCTCCAGTGGTGGCTGGAAGAGGACAACTTGAGGCAAGGGGTTCCTTTCCTCAGTCGTGCTCCTACAGTGACTCTCACCACAGATGCTTCTCTGCTGGGATGGGGAGCCCACCTGGATCAGCATACTGCTCAGGGGATCTGGTCCCTTCAGGAGTCTCTTCTACACATAAATCTTCTCGAACTCAGAGCAGTCTTTCTGGCTCTTCAGACATTTTTGAGTTTAATTCAGGGAAAAGTGGTGCAGATCAGGACAGACAACACCACAACCATGTGGTACATCAACAAGTGGGGGGGCACTCAGTCCTCGGGCTTGTGCACCATGGCCATGAAAACTCCGGCCGTTTTCACAGACCGTAGGCCTGCAGTCAGTTGGTGCCGCCAGCTCCTCCTCGGGCAACAGGTCTGCTGTCATCGAACCTGTGAAGTCGTTGCCCAAGTCAGCCACCACCACCAACGCTGACTCCCTGGACCGATGTTGAGGCTCAGAGCACTCCTCCGGTAGAGCTGCTTCTCAGCCCCCCTCGGGGCGTTCATCACCCAAGTGGATGTCACATTTCTGCCCAACCAGATTGCCTCAAAACCAGCATCCCAGGCTTTGCTTCCCACGACCTCCACCGGAGCACCACTGGCATCATGCCTGCTGCCGGCTGATGAATGCTTGGGGCAAAGCCTGACGTCAGGTACCCCGTCGTCGGACCAGAACTTCATTGCTGGTGATGACAGCAGGCTACTGCCCAAGGTGCCAATGCTGCCTCTGGACCAGACGCGAGGTCCGTTGAACCTCCCGATACCGGACATTCCTCAGGAACCCCGGATCCCACTGTTGGACATCAAGGACCTCTTCTCCTCTTGGTGGAACACCATCAAGGGTGACCTCCTCCCACCAAAACCTGCTACCCCAGTGGAGGAGCCTAACCCCAAGGAACACACTCCCCTTCCAAAAGCAGCTACCTCTCTTCCAGAAGCTGTGAACAGGGGCCGCTTGGGTCACAGAAGCAGAGGTCAAAGCTCCTCCAGGTCCACCGAACGGCACTGACGCCAGCACCATTGTTCATAGTCCAGGTCATCTTCATCAGAGGAGTCAGACCATACCTCTTCCTCCTCCTCGAGGTCCTCTCTGAAGGTCTTCCCTCTTAAGACCTCAGGAAAAAAAAACGGGTCTCCACCTAATGACCCATCGTTTATGGAGGTCATGTGCCATATCCAAGCAAACATGGGATGGAACACAGAGGACCTTGACCCGGAGAGGTATCGCCTGGCAAAATACCTGTGCCAGAAAGACCCTAAGCCAGTGGTAGTACCTCCACTAGTGGATATGTTCCAGGACGTGACTAAGGTGGCTTGGAGGCACCCGTCTATGTCCTCGGCGGTACCCAAAAAATCGGATCGCCTATACAGGGCCCCCAGGGACGAACCCTTCCTAGGTGACTACCTGTGACAGACTACATGGTGATCATGGCTGCAGAAAACAGGTCTCAATGACCAAAGCATTTGAGCTCACAGCCCCCTGATAAGGAGTCCAAGCAATTGGATAGCTTGGGCAGGAAAGTTTACTCCTCTGCTACCTGCACCATACGTTCCCTCAACTTCCTGACACACATGGTGGAGTTTCAGAATGCCCTTTGGGAACAAGGCATAGAGCTGGCTCAAGATCTTCCGGATTGCCCCAGACGTCCAAGCTGCAGACCCTCCTGAAGACAGGCTCAGACATAGGTACACACGTTCTCAAATCAGCCTACAACTCTGCGGACATGGAAGCCAGGGCTGCTGCCACTGGAGTGTACCTCAGATGACATTCCTGGCTCAGAGTCTCTGGTTTCGCCCACGTTGTCCAAGCAGGCATAATGGATGCCCCATTCAAGGGCTCTGTACTCTTCGGTGAAGAGTCAGAGAGAATAATCACAAAGCTGCAAGACTCCGGCAAAGCAGTTTGGTTGGTCCAGACCACGTATAAACTGAACCAAAAGCCATGTCGAAGGCAGCGTTTTCAGCACACCGCTGGTCAACAGCCCCATAACCAACAGCAAAAGCAGTGAGGGGGTTATAAACGCAGGGCCCCTTCCCAGAACTCAGGAGGCTCAGGCCCTAGAGCCACTAAGTCCTCCCAGGCTAACCTGCCAACCCCAGCCAATGCCTGACTTCTTGCCGAACCCTCCTACTCCTGCAGAGCTGTCAGGGGAGGAGGTAGGGGGTCACTTTTCCTTCTATATAGAGGGCTGGAGAAAAGTCATGTCCGACCAATGGATTCTACAATTGATCGAGAGGGATCACTCGATAGAGTTCCTGGAGGTACCACCGGACAACCCTCCACTACACTGTCACTATTCCCCATTTCATGCAGCTCTGATTCAAGAAGAGATCTAGGCCCTGCTAGACAAGCATGCCATAGAACCAGTCCCTTCATCTCAGAAGGGAAAGGGGTACTAGTCCCACTGTTTTTTGTGCCCAAGAAGACAGGGGATCTGCAACCCATCTTGGACCTCAGTGACCTGAACAGGTCTGTGGAGTATAAGCACTTCCAGATGGTGACCCTTCCAGGTCTAATACCCCTTCTCCATCTGGGAGATTGGATTTCATCCCTGGACATGCAGGATGCATACATACACATCCTCATAGCCAAGCCCCACTGAAGGTTCCTGAGATTCGACTTCCAGGGGCAACACTCCCAGTTCAGAGCTCTGTCCTTTGGCCTTTTCTTGGCACCTTGGGTCTTTACCAAGTGCCTGACAGTAGTGGCGGTGGCCCTACGGAGAAAGGGCCACTACATCTTCCCGTACCTAGATGACTGGCTTCTTACAGCTCCGTCCAGGGGAAGATTGCTCCAGACCCTGGAAGACACCTTTTCTCTGTCCCAAAAACTAGGGATCATGGTAAACCTTCATAAGTCCTCCCCGGCCCAGCCATAAACTTCAATTCATAGGAGCCCTTCTGGACACCATCCAAGGCAGAGCCATTCTTCTGAGTGACAGGGCAGATCGACTTCCAAGATCTCACTCGAAACCTCTCCTTTGTCTGTCTGGTCCCAGCCAGATCAATCCTCAGACTCTTTGGCCACATGGCAGCAACCATCACTACAGTGCCATTGGCTCATCTCCACATGAGGGTCATTCAGTGGAACTTGAGAGTCCAATGGAACCAGCGTTGGGACAACCTGGATCAATTCGTCTCTGTCTCGGACCCGGTCTGTCAGACCCTTTGGTGGTGGCTTACACCATCCAAACTCTCGGCAGACATGCCATTCCAGAGGTCACCCCCCCCCACTCAGATCCAGACTACAGACGTTTCGGGCATGGGCTGGGGAGCCAACCTTGCTGACCACAGGACTCAGGAGATGTGGTCACGTTGGAAGAGTCCCTAAACATCAACGTGTTGGAGATGAGGGCAATCCTCCACACCATGCAGGCTCTGCAGACCAACCTGGTCCCAGGTCACCTCCTTGTCCAGATGGACAACATGTCAGTGGTGTTCTATATCAACAAACAGATAGGAACCCACTCATATCCGCTCTGCTGCGAGGCCATGAGGGTATGGTACTGGGCCATAGATAATCATCTGGATCTCTTGGCAGACCATGTCCCAGATGTTCAGGACACTTTGGCCGATGTGCTCAGTTGATCAAGGACCAAAGCACACAAGTGGGAGCTCCTGCAGTCAGTCGCAGACAACCTCTTCGCCAGATGGGGCCGACCAGAGCTGGACCTCTTTGCATCCCCACACAATGCAAAACTGCCCACTTTTTGCTCACTTGATCAAGGGCCTGATGTTTTCTGGTGAGACGCGTTGTCCTTCTGTTGGACAGGGAGGTTTCTTTATGCCTTCCCCACCCTTTCCTCTCATTCAGAGGGTTCTTCTCAAGCTGCAGTCAGAAGGAGAGGAGATGATCCTGGTGGCTCCCTTCTGGCCTCGTCAGATCTGGTTCCCTCTACTTCAACAGCTGGAGATAGAACTGCCGCTGCCCCTGCCCTTGAGCTCACGCATGCTTTGTCAAGAGAACGGAACGCTTGTCCATCCAGACCAGACATCTTTGCACCTGCATGCGTGGCTCGTGCAGACCTAGCTGTCTCCTGGTTCAGGGTCTTGACTTGAGTGGCTGATATCTTGGTGGCTGCCAGGAAACCCTCAACCAGGGCGGTTCTGCCTCTGGGCTACCATGCATCACCTTGACCCATTTACCTGTACGGTGAACTCAGTACTTGAGTATCTCCTTTCGCTGTCAGATTTGGGCCTGAGCTACTCGTCCATAAAAGTGCACCTTTCTGCTGTGTCAGCCTACCATGCACCAATACAGGACAAGACTCTGGCACAACTGGACTTATCATGCACCTTCCTGCATGGCATCTTGCACCTCAAACCTCCCATTCGGGACCTTGTCCCCCATGGGACCTTTTGTTTGTTTTGGAAAAGCTTACTTTGCCTCCCTTCAAGCTGGCTGCAGATTGTGAGGTGTGCCTCCTATCATGGAAAGCGTTATTTTTAGTTGCTGCTACTTCCGCTCAGAGGATTTCTAAGCTTCAGGCTCTGATGTGTAACGAGCCATACAGGTGGTGTCCGAATTCACTCTTAACCAGGACATTCATCTTCCTGTAAACTATGCAGAGCATTCAAATTGAGGGGAGGCTCTCCTCCATACTCTGGATGTCCACCAGGCTCTGAGATACTATTTGATACTGTCAACTATTGTAAACCACCCACCATAACAGTTACAAACCAAGTCTTACTAAAAGGGCACCAGGAGCTGCTAAAAATGGACCTCAAGAGTGCAGATTGGACAGTACTCTATAATGCCAATATTGTGGACACAGCCCTGGACCACTTCATAAAAATCTTCAATGCCATCTGTGACAAGCATGCCCCGATAAAAAACAGAAAGATAAGAGGGCACAGTAACCCCTGGATCACCCCTGACCTCCTAGAGCAGCTACACGCCAGAGATCACTTATGGCAGATAGCAAGAGCACATGGTACCACCACTAACATACAGAGGTATGAAAAAGCTCGGAATGAGTGCACTAAAGCCATCCGACTCACCAAAAGCAAATACTACAAAGAAGCCCTCTCCAGGACTTGAAATGACAGCAAGTCATTCTGGGATAACCTCAACGACATAACCAGCAAGGACCCCAAATCTGCACCAACCATGCTCGTGATCGACAGCGTACCGTCCTTGGACCACATGCACATTGCCAATGCACTTAACATCGCAATTACGGACCTAAGCAGTGTGCTACCAGCAGACTACTTCAACCTCCCACTGCTGACTGATACTAATACGGCCAAACAACCATCATTTAACTGCCTGCTCTTCTACTTTAAAGAAGTCGCTCAAGCCGAAGCTAAAAAGTACCTGGAGAAGGCGCTGGGGAAATCTAGACATAACGGGTACA
This sequence comes from Neoceratodus forsteri, assembly GCA_016271365.2. Taxonomy (NCBI): domain Eukaryota; kingdom Metazoa; phylum Chordata; order Ceratodontiformes; family Ceratodontidae; genus Neoceratodus; species Neoceratodus forsteri. Next base: position 335,353,937 of record CM028129.1, on the reverse strand, counting down.
CTCTGGACCTAAAATTCATCAAGCTGGCCCTGGCTGAAGTCCTAGGCCCACTCACTAAACCAATCAACCTCTCCCTCTGCCTTCCACAGTTCCCCCAGAGGTGGAAATCAGCCACAGTAACTCCAGTGCACAAAGGTGGAGACAGGACCCTACATGACAACTACTGACCTATCTCCATACTCCCTCCTCTCTCCAAAGCCCTTGAGCGGATGCTGGTGGACCAGTTAGTCGAACACCTGAACCAATACCAACTTCTGTGTCCTGAGCAACATGACTTCTGATCAGGTCACAGTACTATCACAGCCTTGCTCAAATTCACCGGCCACATTCACTGTTCAGTTAATCAAGGTCTCCTGGTTGGGGCAACTTTCATCGACCTATCAAAAGCATTTGATACAGTGCATCATAAGCTCCGGCAGGACCAACTCTCAGCTACAGGACTCTCCTCAGAATCAGTATACTGGTTCAGCAGCTACTTTCACAATTGCTCACAAAAGGTCAAAATGGGGGGGGGGTCACCTCTGATAACAGACCAGTCCACTCAGGGGTCCCACAAGGATCAATTTTGGGACCCCTACTGTTCAGTTAATTCCTAAACAGACTGCCATTCACATACCCGGGCTGAATGCTCCTCTACGCAGACGACGAGGTCATATTCAACAACAACCCTAATCCCGCACAACTGGCGGTGGATCTCCGAAAGGGGTCTCAGCCGCTGAAAAATGATTTACGGATCACAGACTAGTCATGAACTTCAAAAAAACTAAGACTACGATGTTCACCAGCACAAAGAGGCAAGCATAAAGCCTCCCCTCTTGCAATCAGGAACGCCAATGGGGACCCACTGGAACACGTCCAGCAGTTCAGGTACCTAGGCATCACACTGGACTCTACACTTTCGTACACCCAACACATCGACAACACAGCAAGGATGATTAATACAAGAATAGGGATCCCATATAGGCATAGACACTGCCTAACACATGAGGCATTGAACCTGGCCATCAACAGCTCGATAGTCTCCCTCGTCGACTTTGGCCTGGCAATCTACGGGTTGGCGACAGACACAGCCCTAAATTGCATCACCACTGCACTAAACAGGGTGGACTGACTACTCACAGTTGCAGAAAGACTAACACACACCTGTGAGCTCTACACCCAGGCAGGTTGGCTACAACTGAAGGACAGAATAAACTACCAAACCTGCCTCATCTCCAAGAAATGCTCCCTCAAATAACTACCCACGGGGGTCCAGAACCTCCTAACTCCACACTCAAGCACCTGACCCACAAGGAACTCCTTCACTCAGACCTACAAATTTCCCAGATGCTGCACAGCCCTGGCACAACGTGCTTTTTACTGTCATACTCCACTAAGGACCAATGCCTTGCCTCCTGACGTTATCAATGCCACATCTATTGGATCATTCAAAGGCAGACTCTGGCAGCACCTAGTAAAATCTAGTAAATATGACTGCTACTATTAGCACCCTCCCAGAGCATCAACCAACTACCTGCACTTACCTCCTGATAACTCATTGAGTTGAGGGACCCCAATCCCAGCATTTTAGGTTACACCTACCCCCTTCAATCATGATATCACTCCCACTTCCCTACCCCCTCAGATGCTCCCAACTACCTTACTCCTTCCACCCATGTTTGCAACCCCTCCTTCTTCTCACCTCTGAGAGCTTCCAAGTAGGGTGCTAACCTCTGACGCCAGCTAGCTGCTGTACTGCCTAAGCTATTTAATGCTGTTGTACCCTGTAACTTACCTGTACCATATGTAATCCTGTCATCTGTACTGTATCGTCTATGTAACTGACGTGGAACCTATAAATGAGCATCTGCTCACTGGTGTAATCCAAGACCTCAATAAAAAAATTATTTGAATCATACCCGGGTCTCCAGACAATCTCAACAATTGTTTGTTTCATTCGTCCCCAGGATGTTAGGGGTGCCTGTTTCTAAGCAAACCCTATCCAAATGCTTGATTAATTGCATCGTTTTCTGTTACCAGCAATATGACAAGTCTTTACCGGGCCCAGTAAAAGGCCACTCTACCAGGGGAGTTGTTCCAGCCTTCGCCTCTCTGAGGAACGTGTCCGCTGCAGATATCTATGCAGCTGCCACCTGGAGTTCAGTCCATACATTCATTAAGCACTACAGTTTGTACATGGCTTCTAGGCACAGGACAGACTTTGGCCTTGCTGTCCTGCCGACCTCCTTTCACAGGGGATTCTGTTTTCATGATCTTATCCTCCACCCCAAGCTGAGGTGACCTTTGTACTGCTTGGGACTCAGTCCTAATGGTGTAACCTGCTGCAAGAGTTCACCCTCGAAGACAGATAGTACAGTTACGTAAGAACTTACTGTAATAGTAGATCTCCAAGAAGAGCCCTTGCAGTAGGTGCTGCTTTCCCCTTCCTCCATCCCCCTGGTGATTCCCTTTGCATTTGCAGCCTGACCCTCAGATCTCCTCCTTTGAGGTGCCTCCTCGGTTCTCCATCGTTTTTTCTGTCAGTGCCAGGGTCTCTGGTGGGAGAACTGAGGTGGTGCAAGGGAACCGACCCTTTTATAACATACGTGACGTCCGGGGTGGGCCTATAATTGGGGTGATCCCCAGCTGGAAACTGCTAGCTACATGTTTTCCGTGGGGTCCTGGCACCTGATGGCTTTGGTCGTAGTGGTGTAACCTGCTGCAAGAGCTTTTCTCGAAGATCTACTGTTACGGTAACTTCTTACATAACTGTACTGTTTCATGGCAAGAAGATCTTGTCAGACTAACCTGATAGTTTTCCTTGACTGGGTGACAAAGGAATTAGACAAGGGCCACGCTGTCGATCTACTCTACTTTGACTTCAGCAAGGCTTTTGACTCAGTAGCTCGCAAACACTTGCTCAAGAAGATGGAAGACCTGGGTGCAGCCAAACCCATAGTGAACTGGGTGGGTAACTGGCTAGAGGGAAGGTAGCAGAGGGTGGTGGTCAATGGGGTTAAATCAGAGGAGAGGGAGGTTATGAGTGGGGTTCCACAGGAATCTGTTCTAGGTCCAGTCCTCTTCAACATGTTCATTAGTGACCTTGGAGAAGGAATCCAGGGCAGGTTGTGTCTCTTTGCAGATGACACAAAACTATGTGGGAGGGCGGATAGTGACGAGAGCATAAGGGAAATGCAGAGAGACCTACAAAAGCTTGGGGGGTGGTCAAAAGTCTGTCAGTTAAAATTCAATGCTAGAAAGTGCAAGGAATGCACCTAGGGAAAAAAGAACCCCAAGACAGAGTACTGAATGGGAGGAGAGAGACTTAACACTACAGCTGAGGAACGGGATCTGGGTGTTATCATTAGTAACTCACTTAAGCCATCAAGTCAGTGCAACAAGGCCTATAGCAAGGCTAACAGGTTGCTGGGATGTATTGGGAGGGGTACTGATAGCAGAAGAAAAGAGGTGATACTTCCCCCCTCTATATATCCCTGGTGAGGCCTTACCTAGAGTACTGCGTCCAGTTCTGGAGTCCTCGTCTCAGAAAAGATAAGGATAGGTTGGAGACAGTGCAGTGCAGAGTTACAAAAATGATTCAGGGCCAGCAGGGCAGATCCTATGAGGAGCGCCTAAAGACACTAAATATGTAATCACTGGAGACCAGAAGGGAGATGAGAGATATGATAAAAACCTTCAAGTTCATTAAAGGACTTAATAAAGTGAACTGCGGGGAACTATTTAGCCTGAATACCAGTTCGCAGTCACGTGGGCACAAATGGAGATTAACAGGAGGTAGGTTCAGGAGAAACGTGAGGAAGTACTACTTTACAGAAAGGGTGGTGGAACCTTGGAACAGTCTGTTAGCTGAAGTGGTGGGAGCGGAAGAAGTCAGGGGATTCAGGCAGGGCTGGAACATAATGAAGGGTATAGTGTTTACTGGGGGCAACAGGACCAAGGAGGAGAATAGAGAGAGGATTGGGAGGGTTAGTACCTTGGTGGAATAGTAGGTTCCAGGGATTATAGGGAACTTGGGCAGACTGGATGGACCTATGGTCTTTTTCTGTCGTCATTATCTTTGTTTCTAAATACCAGTTCCATATGGTAGTGGATACCAATGACACTGCTTCGAGGGTCATGGCCCTTGCCATATCTTTAAGGAGGTTTGCTTGGCTCAAAACCACTAGCCTGTCACACGACGCCCAGGCAAAAGCCATGGATTTCTCATATGAGATTAGTTTGTTATTTGGTGACAAGACAAAGGCATACATAAAAAATGTGGAAGAGTACAAAGCCAACTATAAAAGTAACACTAAGAAGGAAAAGGCCTCCACTTCCTATAAGCCTCATGGAAGGGGAGGTAGGGGTAGAGGTTATTTCCCCCGTGCCTTCCTGCCCTATGATTTCTCTCAGATGAGAGTTTTTTTCAGGGGCAGAGGCAGAAGAGGCTCCAGATGGGCTGATCCAGCGAGTCAGTCCAGGTCGCCCATCCACTGCCAGTGGGAGGAAGGCTGGTTCACTTCTTCCAGGAATGGAAAAACATTACCACAGACAAGTGAGTCCTGGAAGTGGTGGGTCAGAGGCTCACACTGCAGATCAGAAGACTTCCCAGGCTGCAAGGTCACAGACATTTCTAACCTCCCACTCCAACAGAAAGGATTTTGCTGGAGATGGAGGTCAAAAAGTTGCTGCAGGCAAGAGCAGCAGAAAGAGTTCCTACCTCCCAGTGAGGAAAGGACCTTTACTCAAGGTACTTTCTCACCCACAAGAAAAATGGGAAGTGGTGATCCATTTTAGACCTCAGGTTCCTGAACAAACACCTAAAAAAAGGAGAAGTTCAAAATGATAACCCTGGCTGCAGTGATACCATCTCTACAACAGGGAGACCAGGTGGGTTCCTTGGACCTGAAGGATGTGTATTTTCACATTCCAGTCAGGCCCAGTCACAGGAAATACTTAAGGCTCAGGCTGGCATCTGGTCGTTATCAGTTCACAGCCCTCCCCTTTGGTCTCTCATCTGCTCCCAGGGTGTTCACAAAGTGCTCAGACATGGTGGCAGCACATCTCAGAATATAGAGAGTGCTAGTTTTTCCCCGTACTGGGTCATAATATCGTACGCTTAATAGTGTACGGCATTATGCGCGAACCCTGGACCTGTGCACTCTCCGTGTTGGACCCCCCCTCGGAGTTAGAATCCTAAGTGGCGGGGTGGTCCAAGAGGCTACGCCCTCCACAGATCAAAAGAATTAACTAAATCGTGCAACGCGATTAAGTGCTGTGTGACATTTTGACCTTGTGCCGTTTTTCCCCTACCTGGTAGACTGGCTGGTTGCAGGAATGTCACACCAGCAGACCAAGGCCTCTCTTCTTCTGACAGAGAGCACCTTGGAGAGCTGGGGATCTCTCATAAATGTTCAGAAGTCCCAAACAGAACCAGTCCAGGTCCTGGAGTTCATTGGAGCAGAACTGGATGCCCTTCAGGGGGAGAGCAGTCCTGCCTCAGGACAGGACGGAAAGCCTGGTAAGCCTGCCAAAGTTCTTTGTCCTGGGCTGGCCCAGACCATCAGGGCACTTTCTTCAGCTCTTGGGCCTTATGGCCTCCACCACAACTTTAAGTGGCAGGGGCCAGATTTCAAATGAGAGACATCTAGTACCACTTAAAGGCCCATTGGGTCCCAAAAGGGAGACCCTCTTTCAAGGCTGGTGCCTGTGACAAAACACTTCTCGAAAGCTCTGGACTGGGGGAAGGAAAAAGACAACCTTAGGGAGGGAATGCCTTTTCAACAGCAGTTTCCCACAGTCATCTTGACAATAGATGTCTCCTTTCTAAGCTGGGAATCACACCTCGGTGACCAAACGGTAAGCGGAGTGTGGTCCCTCGGGAATCCAGGGAACACATAAACCTCCTGGAACAAAGGGCAGTCTCCTTAGCCCTTCAGTCACTCACCTCCCAGATAAAGGGTCAGTCAGTTCAAATCAGGACATATAACACTACCACCATGTATTACATCAACAAACAGGGAGGCACAGAGTCCTAAAAGCTGTGCACAGAAGCTATGAAGATCTGGAATCTGGCTTACTCCATGGAAGTGTAACTGTCAGCAGTCCACCTTCCTGGGAAGGACAATGTCATGGCTGATTCCCTCAGCAGGATCAGTCAGGGGCACCACAAATGGTCCTTAAACAAACAGGTACTAGCCTCAATCATCAGGAGATGGGGCACACCAGAAATAGATCTGTTTGCTTCCAGAGAAACTCACCAGCTCCTTCTCTTTTGTTGCAGGCCTCCAACAGTGGGCTTGGTCCCCATGGATGTCCAGACCCTAGACTGGTCAGGGAGTTTCCTGTATGCCTTCCCTTCATTCCCTCTGCTCCTAAGAGTACTGCTGAAGCTAAGGAGTCAGCCTGCAACCATGATATTAGTGGCCTCAGACTGGGACAGGCAGGCCTAGTACTCTGTCCTCCTGGCCCTCTGCATCAACCAGCCCATTTGTCTCCCACAGAGACACAGCCTACTGACCATGTCTCAGGGCAGAATATCTTTCTGAACCTCAAGTCACTGCATCTCAAGGCCTGATTCTTGAGTTTTATTTTATTTTTTATTTTATTCAATTTTGGATTAAATACTTTTGAGCGCAAAGTGGCTCATTTACAAAGGTTCCACATCAGTGGGGAGAGTTACAAACATACATAGGGAGACTAACATTGGATATCTAAGCAGGCAATAAAACAACATCATCACCAGAAATTGTAGCAGAAAATTAAGTCTAATCATCACTTATTACACTAAGATATTTAAATTGGAGTAAGAGAATAAGTACAGGTAGGAAGCAGGGTGACAGTAGTGAAAAGAGGGGAGAACTGGGAATGATAGGTAGATGAGAAAAAACAGCCAAAGGCCTTGTCACAAAAAGCTATAGGGTGGGAAAAGATAGGCGAGCTTAGTTTGGGAGGATGATCCCAGGTAAAGGACAGTAAGTATCTGGGGTGATGGGTGAGAAGGAGAGAAGATATATGTGTCACAGTGTGAGAGGGGAAGTCTTAGAGAGCTAGAGGTTCTGTACCCAGCCTCCCAAGGTACTGCTTTTTAGTCCGCACTAGTTAGCATAGTGAGGGATTCCTGGGGTTGAAGAAAAAAATTACTTACCATAGTAATATTGTTTCTTCCAAGTGATCCCTCACTATGCTTAAATCTCTCACCCTGCCTTCCCTTCCAGAACCTGGAAAAGGTTCTCCAAGAATCAGTGGTTGCTTAGTGTTTACTTGCTTGAGCATTACCTGTTTCGTCTACAATCAGTTTCAGTTTATTTCGGTTTTCTGTGTTTTTTTTATTTCAAACAACATGAAGTCTTGCTATATTATGACATATGCAGTTTGTCCCAGCCTTAGAACTGCTCCGGAGGTGAAAGAGTTAACTTCCATGCCAGGCATGGAATCTTGAGCGCGAGCTCAGTTGAAAAAACTCTGTTGTTCTTCAAACTGAAACTGTCAGATTCTTTACTCCGCCTCACTGAACAGTCGCTCCGGAGATTCCTCCTACCGCTCGGTTCATTTCTCGGTTAAAAAAGTGTTATTTCTTGTTTTTTTAAACCGCAATTATATTTATTTTAACTGCAAATGTCGGTTCAAGCTCTGTCTGTGGTATCGTAAGTAATAGATAGGTTTTACATTTCTCTGTGTGGAACTTGCAAACATTGTTATCGGTTCGGTTTGAACCGATCAGGTTGTTGTTAAAACTTATTAAATTACATTTTAGAGTGCAGTTCGGTTCTTATCGGTTCTAAAAAGCGGATTTCATTACGTTTTTCCACGACCAAACACGGTTGGGAACGATAAGGTGTCTTCTCTTAGCGATTTGCGGAAAAGGCGAGTTTTGGTTAGGCTGGCATTATGTCTGAGAAACCCAAAGAAAAACCAGGCCCACTGGGTTTCAGCACTGTAGTGTCTGTGGGAAGCCTTTGCCAAGGCTGACTCACACCACATGTGTTTATTGTCTGGGGTTTGACCACCTCAGTGCAGACTGCCAGATTTGCAGGAATTTCCTGCAGCTACCCTGGATAAGAGTTGGTAGGCTCCAGGGGCGGAGGCCAAAGTCCGGCTGACCGGATGGCCAGCCGGTTCGGTGTCAGCCGAACTGGAGGAAGTGCCCTCTGACCAGGCGAAATACTTCCGGGCAAACGAAGAGTTGACTCGGAGGAGCCAGTTCCAGCAAAGAGGACTAGAAAATCAGCAGGTATGGAGCTAAAATTTCCTTCTCCAACCGCTGCAGAGATAGCCAAAGCGATCCAAATTGTCCAGTTGCTTTCCCCGATTCCATCCGAACCGCCACCATCAAGTAAACGGTCGGTTCGGTCGGTTCCACCGGTTCAAGAATATGGTATAGAGGAATTTTATGAACGGAGGAGGGAGGAGGATTATGAAGAGAGTGATATGATTTTGAAATCTGGATGTGCCCATTGAACGACATCTCCCAGACAGACCTTCAGGAGTGTCTCCCCTAGGCTTTCTGAGTCCCCTTCTCATTTTCTGTTTTATAAAAAAGTTGCTGAAACCATCCAGCTCCCTTTGGAAGAAACTGTGGATGCACAGGAGGAGCCTGACTATGTGGAAATGATGGATATCCCAGAGTCCAGGAGATTGTCTATTCCTTTACATAAATCTTTTAAGAAACAGACAATAAAAATTTTAAAAGCTCCTAATTCTTTACCTCCTGTGGATAAAAAGATGGACAGGAGGTAGACATTGTCAGGCCCTGATACGGAGTTCCTTTCACAACAATGCAGCCATGTTGGGGTAATGCAGGCTGCAGCCTGTGATAAGGCAAATATTCCCTTGGCTTCACACCCCCCTGACAAGGACTCCAGGAGGATTGATGCCATGGCAAAGAAACAATACATGGCAGCATCCTTGGGACTCAGACAGGCAAATTATATGGCCTATGTTGCAAGATACCAGAAATCCAGATGGGATACTGTTATGGCTTTAGCGAAACAGGTCCCTGGCCAGCTTGCCGAGGAGCTGGAACAGGTGGCTGCTGATGGTATTGAGGCATCCAAGGTGCAGTTCCATGCTGCAGTGGACTCTAATGATGTATCTTCAAGAGTCATGGCTACATCTGTGGCTTTTCGTAGAATGGCTTGGCTCAGGTGTACTAGCCTGTCACAGGATACCCAGGCTAAGGCCATAGATTTTCCTGTTGTGGGTAATTCTCTAGGGAGCAGACAGAGAATTACATGAAGAAAATGGATGAGTATAGGACCACTTATAGGAGTGCACAGGCCAAGGAGAGGCAAGCCACTCCTCAGAGGCAGCTTTCCAGGGGCAGGGGCAGGCCTTTTTACCAAGCCCAGGCCTCCTCTTCAGCTTATGCCCAGAGGGGGTTCTTCAGAGGGAGAGGCAGACGGGGTACGAGCAGGCCTGCTCCCACCCTCAGCCTAAAAACCCTGCCAAACAGGCACCTGATGGGATGCCCAGGGCCGATTCTCCATTACCTGTGAGGGGCTGGCTTACTTCGTCCAGGACTGGGAGTCTTTAACATCAGACAAGTGGGTCCTGGAAGTAGTAAGCCAGGGACTGGTTCTCAGCTTCAAAAAATTTCCAAAGATGAGAACCGGATCTTTTCCACCTGCAAATCCATTAGAAGCTCTTGCTTTGGAAACAGAAGTCTCAACCCTCCTGGCTCTCAGAGCTGTAGAAAGGGTTCCTCCCCTACACCAGGGCAAAGGACTGTACTCCAGGTACTTCCTTACACCAAAAAAGACAGGAGAATGGCGACCCAGCCTGGATCTAAGATACCTAAACAAGCACCTTTTAAAACCAAAATTCAAAATGGTAACTCTGGGAATTATTTTACCCTCCCTAAGGCCAGGGGACTGGCTAGCGTCCCTGGACCTCAAGGGTGCCTACTTCCATGTTCTCATCAGAAGCTCCCACCAAAGTACCTCAGATTCGAACTGCCCTCAGGCCATTACCAGTTCAGAGCAATGCCCTTCGCCTACCTCTGCCCCAAGGGTATTCACAAATGCCTGGCAGTAGCAGTTGCTTACAAGAAGGCAAAAGATTGCCATCTTTCCTTACCTGGACGACTGGCTCATAGTGGGTCAGTCTCCAGACCAAGTCAAATCACACCTTCAGGTTACCCAGCAGATGCTTACATCTCCAGGTTTTCTTCTCAATCTTCCAAAGTCAGTTCTAGAGCCTGTTCAGCTACTCACCTTCATAGGCGCAGAACTGGTCACAAAGCAGGCCAGAACTTTCCTTCCTCTAGAAAGAGTAAAGACCCTGGTGGCTCTGGCCTCCTCCTTCACTCTGCAGGTCTCGACCAGCAAGGCACTCTACAGCTCCTAGGGACATGGCTGCTTCCACAGCTGTAGTGCAAGGAGCAAGATTTCAGATGAGGGACATTCAGTTCCATTTGAGAGCCTTCTGGTCTCAAGGAGAGATCCTCTAACCAAATTGATCCCAGTAACTCAACCCTGATCCAGGCCCTGCAGTGGTGGCAGGATCAGAGCAATCTGAGACAGAGGGTTCCTTTCATCCTCAATCTCACTCTTTGACCCTTACTACAGATCGTCCCTCTTGGGATGGGAGCTCACATGGTGACCTCACCACCCAGGGATTGTGGTCCCCTCAGGAATCTCTGCTCCACATCAATCTGTTGGAACTCAGAGCTGTTTTTCTAGCATTCAGGTTTTCTGCATCTGTTCAGAACAAAGTGGTACAGGTCAGAACACAACAACTCACCTCACAATGTGGTACATCAGCAGCAAGGGCACCTGCCCTCGTCTTGTGCACCGAGGCAAATGGAAGTTGTGATCTCTGGCTTATTCCTGAACACCTCCCTCATGCAGTTCACCTCCCAGGCAAGGACAATGTCCTGGCAGATGCTCTCAGCAGGATTTCCAGGGCCATCACGAATGGTCACTGATCCCCTAGTACTGGGGTTAGTATTTGCCAGGTGGGGCACCCTCAGATAGATCTTTTGCAGCCCCAGACAATCACCAACTTCCGCTTTTTGTTGCAGGCCCCCAGTGTTGGGCCCAGTCCCTCTGGATGCCTTCCTTCTCGATTGGGAAGGAAGTTCCTCTATGCCTTTCCCCTTCCCTCTCTTGTTCAAGGTGCTAGTCAAATCAGATCTCAACCTTGCAAGATGATTCTGATTGCTCCAGATTGGGCCAGACAGTCCTGGTATCCACTCCTTCTGTCCTTAGCAGTCCACCTTCCCCTGTGTCTCCCAGGAATCACAATCTGTTAACCTGTGCCCAGGGGAGAGTTTGGTATCAGATCTCAATCCCTCAACCTCAAGGCCTGGCTCTTGAGGAGTTAGGTTGTTGACCTACACACCTTTCTCAAGGTGTACTTGAAATCTTAAGCTTCTAGAAGCCTTCCACCAGGGCTACTTATAATTCTAAATGGAAAAGGTTTTCCATATGGTGCTCTGGGAAGTATATTTCCCAGAATCTGCTGATTTGCCCACAGTCCTGGACTATATGGTCCATCTAAATACTTTGGGGCTGAGGCCAGCTACCCTGAAAGTGCATTTGGCAGCTGTCTCTGCTTTTATTTTAGCAGGAAAGCCCTCTTCTCTTTCTGCTCACCCTGTATTCTCCAAGTTTTCAAAGTTGCTTCACACAACCCTCCATTCAGGGACCCTGCTCTGCTGGGATCTTAATGTTTGCATTGCTCAGCTAATGCAACCCCCTTGAGCCTTTGTCTTCAGTGCAGAGCTTAAGTACTTGACTTGGAAAACTGTGTTTCTAGTAGCCATCACTTCTGCCAGGCGATAAGTGAATTACAAGCTTTGTCAGTGCAGCCTGATTTTATCTCCTTTCACAGAGATAAGGTAGTCCTCAGGACTAACAGGAAGTTCTAGGGACATGGATATGTTGTTCATCCACACTTATTGGCAGGTTCCTTGTTGCTTTAAATCTTGCCGGAAGGTCTTCAAGCTGGCTCCTCCCACCCACCCGGGTGGTAAAACTCTCGGCTTCGCCCCATGACGCCAGATCTTCCTTACCGCTTGGAAGCTCAGGTTCCCTCCTTAACGCTCTGCGTACAAGACTGGTTCCTAATTCTTCGAAAGTTCGAAATCAAAAGTTTTTGCTAAAAAGACTTGGTCTTCTTTCTCATGACTGCGATGGACAAATCGACTCCCGGTTTCGGAGGTGCCCTCGCGGGCAGAAGATGTCTAGGACGGATCAAGACCCACGCAAGGCCACTGCTTGGGCCTTGAGACGCACCCGCAGGCTCTACTGTGCCTCTCGCCCTTTCGACCTACATCCTTGAAGACCCGTGCTTGCCCGATTACAACTGGGGCGCCCGAAGAATTCACGGTTAAATCTAAGAGGCCGGTTGGCGGTGTCCGGCGCTTCGGGCTGTTGAGATCAACTCGGGCAGATGATGCATCCCTCGAAGAAGAGGAAATGGCCTTGAACGCCTCTACCTCACTAGGCCATTTGTCCAGCTCTCTCTTGGTGCCTCGTGACAAGCTTCTTTCAAGGAGCTTTGTCTGACCCTCTTGACAAAAGGTGAGGGTCCAACTTCTTCGGACCCTTTTCCAGGTCAAAAGAGCAAAAGTAAATCTCACCGTCGGCGCTTTTGGGAGCGGGAAAGATCCCCTCCCTTCTTGTCGGCAGTGGGCTTGGTGCGACCCTCAGCTCAACCACTGGCTTCGCGGTGTCCCGTCAGGCCAGTTGGACGAGACTCCCGCAGCCAGCGGTCAAGATTTTCGAGTCCGTTAGACGGGTTGTCGGCTGGGCTGAAGTCTCTCCCGGTTCCCCGGTGGAGTTGAGGATCGTCGGCTCGTCTGTGCCTCCGGTTCCGGAGCCTTGATTGGATCGTCGAGCCGTGGGGAGTGCCGTTCCGACACTTCTCCTTGCCTTCTTCAGCCTAGTCGAGACTCGGTCGGTCTCGAGACATCCTCAGCGGTCAGCCGATCCCACCCGCCATGGCGATCACCGGGTCTCGGCCACGGCAGCGTACTGCACCTCTTCCTCTTCCTCCTCCTCGGACGAGAGGAGGCTTTGGCCTGAAGTTAGCTGGAGGTATGAGGAACAACAGCTCCTTTTGACTGGAATAAGCCCGACCCAATCGTCTTCCCGACCATAAGTAGCTGTCACCGGGCGGCGAAACAACCCCTCGTTGGCGAGCCTGTTCCCAGGCCGTTGTTCGGCAATTCCAGCTGCCCCACCGATTCTGGTGGAACCTCCGCCTCCACAGCCATTGGTTGGGGCTCGACCAAGAATTCTCAGTCGGCTTTGGGTTTGCCCCACAGGCTGTCACACCCTCACTCCCGATAAACCTCGGCGGTGGAGGTGGCCAGGCCGATGCAGCTCTTTGAGGACTCTTCCAGGTCGAGATGATTCTCCCTTTCTCAACGATACGACTTGGGTCCTCGAGGACAGTCAGTGGACGATAGCCCTTACGTCCTTCTTAGGGTTCGCCGGCTCATCCGGAGTCCACGGGATGAAGCTCGAACCCGTTTCTAAGCAGGCCAGGTATCCTCTCACGGAGAATTCTGGACCGAGGGATTCTCCGAGGCCTTTCTGGTGGCCGAGGCCAAAGTGGTCCGGCCTGAGGCGTTGGTAGCGCCCTGCTTCCTGCCCTCCGCCTCGACCAGGATGGCCAGGAAATGATCAGGTCCCCGGTTCCTGTCTGGTTTTGAACCGCGCCTCTGCGGAGGGGTTGGTTACCGACAGCGTTTTTCTGCAGCGTGCAGGGAAGCATGAGGGATGGACAAACCTCCCGACAAGGAATCCAAGAATTGGATTATGCCGATGAAAAGTCTATACGTGCGCGTCCTCGTGCCACGTCCAGGCCAGTTCGGGCCGTCCTCATGGCACATTTTTCACATGCCCTTTTGGGCTCCCTGGATGAGGTGTCCTCATCTTCCGGCGGATCTGCAGACTACGGTCAGGCAGGTGCGGGACCAGGGCAGGAGCAGTGGCCAAACAGCAGCTCCAGACTGCTTTGGACTTTGGGGACTCATGTGCCAGGTCGGTGGTGGCGCAGTGGCCATGCTCGTCGGGCTTGGCTGAGGATATCCACTTTTACCTCGATACCCAGCACAAGTTGGCGGATGTTCCCTACGGGGACTGACCTCTTCGGCCCTGGGGTGGAAGGTCACCTGCAGAGGATCGAGAAGTCAATGCTACATTGGACTCGGTCTCTTCCACTCAAAAGGACAAGGCTGCAAGCCACAGCCTAACCCCTCTCCGTCTTCTGCGCCCATGAAGCCGCCAAACCCAGCAATGTCAGGGCCAGCAGGCTCGACTTGGCATCCCAAACCCAAGCAGTCGGCTTCCTCCAACAGGAAGCAGGAAGAAAAAGGCCAGGAGGTCCCTCGGCCGGTCCCTCCTCCAAGCCTGCCTGGTGACGGGCTGTGGGGTGTCGCCCCCATCCCCGTCACCTTGCCCTGATTCCCCATGAGGCGGCTCCGACACTTCCTTTCCGCCTGGTCACTATTACCCACGGACAGGTGGGTCCTGGAGGTGGTGGGAAAAGCCTGCCTCTAAATTCGAGCAGCCCCGCCCTTGAAACCGTCCTCGGGGGCCTCGGGGTCGAGCCTCACTCACCGGCTCGCCAGCCGACATCCTCCTCCTCCTCCAAAGGAGGTGATCAGGAGTGGGGACCCCCCTTCCATTTCAGGGAGTTCGTGTCCAGGTACTTCCTGGATTCCAAAAGCAGACGGGGGCTGGCGCCCATTCTCGTACCACAACCTGAACCAGGTTCTAAGGTCCTCTCGAACCTTCGGATGGTCACTCTGGCGCAGATAATACCATCTCGATTGCAGTGTGATTCTGCTCCTGGACCTGCAGGACCAGCGTTCTCACCGTCCTATCCGTCCGTCATCGGAGATTCCTTCGCTTTTGGCGGAGGATCCTCTTCAAATTCTGAGCCATGCCCTTGACCTGTCTCCAGCTCCCAGGGTCTTCACAAATGCATTGCAGTGGTGACAGCTTTCCTACCGGCGCCGAGGTCCGGTGTGCCCTTACTTGGATGATTGGCTGATAGCAGCCTCCAGACAGGGAGGTGGGCGGTCCAGAATCTGGCCTCAGGTTTGCTCTCAAGTCAGCCTTCTCATCAGGCCAAGTCGAACTCGAGCGAAGCAGGTGATTCTGTTGTCAGGGCAGGCTCGACTCTCTTTGACCAGAGCACAGCTCCGGCGGACAGGGCGAGTTCTGCCTCCTTTGCCCGATCACATTTCTGGTTGGGCAATCCGCGCCTACCGGGACTTCCCTCGCCTCCTGGGTCTCATGGGCGCCTGTACCAGCGCAGAGTCCGTTGGGCACGCTGGCACATGCGCCCCTTCAGTGGGGACTGGCCAGCCAGTGGTCACAACGCCATGCCATTGGACCAGCTAGTGATGGTGACCCAGGAGATGTGGGAATGCTCTCCGGTGGTGGACCGTTCATCTCATCTCACAGGAGGGCATCCCGTTTGTCCATGAGCAGCCGGTCTCTCTATCGACCCGATGCCTCTCGATGGGTTGGGGTGCACATCTGAGACGCCAGTGCGGCCTCTGGTTCTCAGCGGAGTCCGATGCTACATCAACCTGCTGGAGCTCCAGCGGTCCACCTAGCTCTCACCGCCTTTGCTCCGTTTCTCCGGGGTCAAGTGGTCCGAGTCAGACAGACAATACCATGACCATGTACTACCTGAACCTGCCAGGGTGGGACGCGCTCCATGCTTCTATGCAAGAAGCTCTCCGCATTGGTCACTCGTGCGCAGCCTGGAGGCGGATCTCCTAGCCATTCATGTGGCAGGAGCTCTAACACCCTGGCCGATGCCCTGAGCGGATAGGGGCTGCATCTCACAGTGGTCTCTCCTGCGGAGGTAGTACAAGATCTGTTCTCCCACCAGGGCACACCTCAGGTGGACCTGTTTGCCTTCGAGGAAGCGCAGAGCTGAGCTGTTTCATGCTCGCCCCCTCAGCAGAGCTCGCTGCAGGGGATGCCTTCTCGAGGCTCTGGACCCCGGGCCTCTTTCGCCTTTCCCCATTTCCCTTGATTCACAAGGTGCTTCTCAAGGCAAGGAGGACAAGGCGCAGGTGATCCTGATAGCCCCAGACTGGCCCCAGTTTCTGGTACCCAGATCTCCTCAGCCTCGGCTCCAGGCTCCCGAGGCAGCTTCCAGCTCGCCCGGACCTGCTGTCAGTCAATCAGGAAGGTGTTCCATCCGGACCTTCATCACTCACCTGATGGCCTGGTTCCAAAGCTGCTAGAGTTCCAGGCCTTGGGTCTTTCCGACGAGGTCCTCAATGTTGTTGAGGCGTCCGTGAAGTCGACCAGAAAATGCTACGCCCAAATGGAAGAGATTCTCCATTTGGTGTCAGACAAGGAGCTTGGACCCTTCCTCCTGTTCTGTGGCAAGCATTTAGACTATTTATGTCCTTTAGTCAAGAGCTTAGGTCGGCGACCCTAAAGGTGCACCTGGCAGCCATCTCTGCTTCGGTAGCGAGCGGGCAGTCGATGGCCAGGAAAAGGTGGTCGGGCGCTTTTCAAAGGCCTGATCACATTCCCCTCGGGTGCGAGAACCTCCACCTCCGTGGGATTTACTGCTGGTACTGGCAAAGCTCTGGGCAAGCCATTCGAACCAGTGCACAGGTGTGATCTCTCTCACCTGTCGTGGAAGACCGCCTTCTTGGTGGCTATCACGTCAGCCAGAAGGATGGGAGAGCTCCAGGCGCATTGCATCAGTCTCCTTACCTGGTCTTCCACAGGGACAAGGTTGTCCTGCACCCCACCGAATTAGTTCGAAGGTGGTGTCGAGTTTCATCTTAACCAGGTGCTGACTCTGCCGGTGTTCTACCTCAGTCACACCTGGAGGCCGAATATAGGCTCCATACTCTGTGGACCCTGAAGAGGCGCTCGCTTATTATAAGGCGCTTACGGCTGAGAATGGGAGAGGTTCACCAGCTGTTTGTCACCTACGTGAAGCCGCACCTGGCAGACCTGCAACCAAGCGGACGATAGGCAGGTGGGTCACCTCCTGCATAGATCGCTGCTATAAGTTGGCGGGCATGGAGCCCCAGAGGATAAGAGCTCATTCTACCCGTCATACTGCTGCATCGGGTAGCAGTCCAGGGACGTCCCTATCTAGAAAATCTACAGGGCTGCTACCTGGAAGTCAGCACACCTTATTACCCATTACCACATCGACCTTGAGTCACGCCCGGGATCCTGGTTTGGGGCCTCGGTTCTCAGTCTTTATTCCCTAAGTAGGGGTGTCTTGCCTCCTCCTCCCGGAGAACTGCTAGGAGTCTGCCAATAAGTGTGGATGAACAACATATCCATGTCCTAGAATACAGGTTACTCACCTGTAACAGGAGTTCTAGGAATGGTATATGTTGTTCATCCACTACCCACACCCTCCCGCCTCGACGACGACAACCTGAGCTTCCAGCGGGCCAGATCTGGCGCCTGGGGCGGAGCCGAGAGTTTTACCACCCGGGTGGGTGGGAGGAGCCAGCTTGAAGACCTTCCGGCAAGATTTAAAGCGGCAAGGAACCTGCCAATAAGTGTGGATGAACAACATATACCATTCCTAGAACTCCTGTTACAGGTGAGTAACCTGTATTTCTTGCCTAAGGTGGTTTCAGATTTCCACCTTAATCAATCTATTTCTCTTCCAGTGTACTTCACTGACCATTCCTCCTCTGGCGAGAGGAGGCTGCACAATTTAGATGTAAAGAGAACCCTTAGTTACTACATAGAGCGTACCAAGGGTCACAGGTTTGACTCCTCCAACTGTTCCTCACTTATGGTGAGGTTGGTAAAGGGAAACCTGCCACTAAAAGATCCATTGCCAAGTGGATTGTCTCTTGTATCCAATTTTGCTATCAAAAACTGGGTAAGGTTCTTCCTTCAGGCCTGAGGGCTCACTCTACCAGAGGTATAGCTGCGTCCCTAGCTGCGGCCAGGGACATCCCTATCTTAGAGATATGTCAAGCAGCTACTTGGAAAACAGTTCACACTTTCACCAAGCATTACTCCCTGGACAGCCAGGCTAGGAGGGATGCTCGGTTTGGCACAGCTGTGCTTCAGAGCCTATTTCCTAAGTAGGTTCTGTCCCTCCTCTGTGGAGGTACTGCTGTGTAGTCTGCACGTGTCATAATATAGCAAGACTTCATGTTGTTTGAAGAAAAAATTACTCACCTTAGTAATGTTGTTTCTTCTAATGGAGTCTTGCTATATTATGACCTCCCCCCGCCTGCCCCTCTCAGAACCTCTGCTCTTGGGATGTGGGTGGGCAGTGCAGTGTTGGCACTTAATGATGTCCACCTTGTGTTTTCACCCCTCTTTTTTGGGGTGTTTGGGTGTTGTATTTTATTTTATTTTCTGGGTCCCCTGACTTGAGTCTTGGTTTTGGGACCAGAAAATGTGTTAATATTTTAGTAGCCAGTTGGCTAGTGTAGGTTTACAGCTCCACACAGAACCTTGAGTGAGTTTTTGCTCGTAAAGATCTGACAGTTTCAGTTTGAAGAACAACAGACAGAGTTTTTTCAACCGAGCTCGCGCTCAAGATTCCATGCCTGGCATGGAAGTTAACTGTTTCACCTCCGGAGCAGTTCTAAAGCTGGGACTAACTGCATATGTCATAATATAGCAAGACTTCATTAGAAGAAACAATATTACTAAGGTGAGTAATTTTTTCTTTTAGTCTGCCACAGCTTGGCCTGTGGGGCCAATCTTTAATAATTATTTCTTTTTTTTTGGTAGTTTTTCACTTAGGTACTGTTAGGGCTAGACTAATGAGATCTCACTCTGAGGGGAAGCTCTTGCAGCAGGCTACACCATATGGACTGAAGCCGGCAGGCACCAGGGCCCCACGGAAAACTTCTAGTTAGCAGTCTATAGGGGGGCCCTCCCCCGACATTGGCCAGTGGTATAAAAGGGGGCAGTCACTCAGCCCAACCTCAGTTCTTTTGTCGCCATCGACCTGCACACATCGGCTCCATGGACGCCTTCTGCCTTTGTCGACCACCATTTTTTTTCACGATTACCCGCGCTTTATTATTTTACCGAAAAGTACTGATTTCTTCAGGATTTTCTCTGCATGCCTTCTTCAGCGACCTTGTCTGCAGAATGGCGGTGGTCCAAGTGTGCCTGTGGCAAGCAGCTTCCCTTGAAGGATGGCTACACTGCTTGTCTCTTCTGCCTAGGCCCCGACCATGATGCGGAGGCCTGCCAGCACTGCTTGGGTTTTAACCAGATGACCAGAATCCACTGCCAGAAGACCCACGAAAAGCTTCTTGCTTGAAAAGAAATTAGCTGCTATGGAGAAGGAGATCCAGGGGAAAAGTACCGCCTCCTCCTCCCTGATTTCAGGGGCCTCGACTTCTTTGGCTTCTCACAAGGACAAGAAGTCCAACGGGAAGGGCAAACACAGGGACAAACCCCGGTCTGCTTCTCGTTCCCAGTCCCCTCACCAGACGGTGACCAGTTCCAGGACTTCCTCCTGTGGGAGGTTGGACTTGGCTTCCATGGCAGACTTCACTCTCTCCGGGCTCCCAGTGGTCAAACCACCCTCTCTCATCTAGACATCGGGCGGTGGTTCTTCGGGGCTGGGGACTTCGTTCTCAGCCTCTCAGCCCCTGATGCGTAGGCCCTTTCACCAGACAGTGGGTTCTAAGCCAGGCGGCTCAGCCGGTTCTTCTTCAGGTGGCGGGTCTCTGCATGTTGTCCGTCCAGCCGTGGTGTCCGCTAAGTCAGCTCTGGGGCCGACGCCGCTCAGTGATGCCAGGGGCTTGTGCTTACCTCCCCCAGGAGAGTGATACCTCTGCCCCATTTGGGAGACAGCTCCCCTCGGCAGGCTTCTTCTAAGATGACGTCAGCTGCTTCCCCAGACCAGCGTCAATCTACACCTGTCTGGTCGATGGCTACCCTGATGCTGACCCCAATGACACCCCTCCCATTGTTGGCTGAACCCCCAATGTCGCCAGCTGATCCTAATGCTACTTCAGGGGATCCGACATCCGGTCTGACGACACCTACCAGACTGATGCCAGATGATCAGACACCTTCTGGGCTGCCACCAGTCAACCAAAATCCTCAAGGCCCAATGTCTGGGTTGCCACCACCAAAGGTACAGATGCCAGGGCCATCTGACGGCCCCCCTCTGATGCCAGGTAATCCCTCTGCACCCCAGAACCCATTGCTGGATCTCGCACCCTTCTTCACGTTCTGGTGGAATGTGTTCAAGGATGATCTGATTCTGAAGAGGCCTCCCATGCCCCCACCTAAGGACCCTTTTCTTTTGGGGGCTAAACCTCAGGCTTCTCCTCAGCAGCCAACGCCACCTCCTAAAGAGCCTACCCCACAATCAGATGACACTGGAAGGGGCTGCTCAAAACATCACAGTTGAAAGCACCATCACTGATCCTCTAGGTTCTTGGACAGGCACCGCCGAAGGTCGCATGGCCGTAGGCACCGTCATTCGACCTCATGATCTTCCTCTTTGGAGGAGTAGGACCAGCGTTCCTCCTTCTCTGTGTTGTCTGACTTGGGGATGTCTTTTAACCCCAGGAATCACTCATTATGATTAAACTTAATGCAGTCAGCCTCCTGTGTTGAACTGCCCAGAGAAATGGAATTTTATGCAAATTATGGAATTCTCAAGTGGCTCATGCCACTTTCAAACTGCTGCCCTAGCAACTGCTGCACTCTGCACTCAGAGTGCAGCAGTTGCCCTAGCAACTGCTGCACTGTGAGTGCTTCAGATTCTCTACTCCGCCTGCCTAGTAATGACGCCCCGGAGAGCTCTCCTTGAACTGTCTTCAGAATAAAGTTTGTCTGTGGATAAGTACTCATTTTAGTTTAAATTTAAAATTGCTGCCTTAGAAACATTGTTTAGTATAGTTTAGTATTATTATAGTAGTTTTTTGTCTCTATTCGTGGTTTCCTCACGGTTCCTTGGAACCGAGTGTTCTGCATCTGTTTGGGAGGTTTTTACCTCAGTTTTCTTTGTATATTTAGCGATTGGTTCCTTGAACCGCTTTATTTTTTGTTCAATTACTGTATTTATCAGTTCCCTTTTCATTCAAGAACCGAATAGCGATCGGTTCCAGGAACCGCTAGCGGTTGTTATTTTAAAGATCCTCCAGTTCCGAGGTTCTTTAAATAATGGTTTATTGTAAGTAATATTTTTGTCTATCAATGTCAGAGGTCCATTTAGATAAACTTGAAAAACGTACAGGACCCACGGGTTTCAAATGTTGTGAGTCTTGTGGGCAGCTTATAACAAAAGCAGATAGACACTCTCTGTGTATTCTTGTTTGGGTACAAGTCATATATTTCCAATTGTGATATTTGTAAGACCTTTTGCCCTAAAACATTAAAGAAAAGGTCAAAAATATATGGCTTCTGCTTCTGCTGCTGGTATGGATAATTCTGCTTCTTCCTCTTCCCATAAAAAAGATGGAGGTAAAGCCAAGGATCCTAACAAGTATTCAGATAAATCTGAACAAGGTAAAACAAAAAGGTATTTGGAAACAGGCTCTGAACCTGTTCCATTAAAGAAAAAGTGTAAAGAAAAACATGTTGCTGCGCCTCCGGCCGAGAAGGCTAAGGAGCTTCCAGTAGACAAGCATGTTATGCCCTCGGTTGAGGACATTGCTAAGGCACTTCAAGTGCTACAAGCCCTACAGGGTGCAATCCCAATTCCTACACCGACTGCACTGGTTCCTCCTATAGTCCCAGCACGGCAAGAACTGCTGTAGGTCTTTGGGGTGGAGGAGGAGGAGGATGACTTGCAAGGGGAACCTATAGATCCAGAGGTCTCCCCTGAGCAAGAATTTGGGTCCCCTCCTAGGGGTCATGAGGAATACTCCTTCCACTATGCTTTTGTTAAGAGCATGGTGGAAACCCTGAACCTTCCTCTTCAGGAAACAGAAGAGGATATGGAGGAGACAGATTTTCTGGAGATGATGGGGTTAACCCCAACAAAACGTCTGCTTCTGCCCATGCATAAATCTTTAAAAAAGGCTGCAGTGCAGATTTTTTAAATCCAGCCTCTATCCGTGGTGTGGATAAGAAAGCTGACAAGAAATATCAGCTGGACAGAACTACAGCTGATTTTCTGTTTGTTCATCCTGATCCTGAGGGAGTAGTACAAGCTACTGCCTGTGACAAAGCCAGGATCCCCTTGGCTACCCATCCACCAGACAAAGATTCAAGATAAATGGATGCTATGAGAAAGAAAGGGTACATGGCTGCCTCTCTATTAGTTAGGCAAGCCAGTTACATGGCATATTCAATGCAGTACCAAAAAGCTCTATGGAACACTGTTCTAGCTTTGGCTGATAAGGTCCCATGTGAAGTGGCTGTAGACTTACAGGATACTGCAAGGGCTGCACTTGATGCTACCAAGTACTAATGTCATATGGCAGTGGATGCCAGTGATACTGCATCCAGGTTAATGGCTTTGTCTGTTTCACTCAGGAGGTTTGTGTGGCTTAGAGCCAGCAACCTGACTTTAGACACCCAGGCCAAAGCAATGGTTTTCCCTCTGGAGAACAGTTCATTGTTAGGGATAAAACAGAGGCATACATGAAGAAGGTGGAGGAATATAAATCCACCTATTGGAGAAATTCCAAGGTAGGCCCTCCACCTCTTATAGGCCTCAGAGTAGGGGAGGTAGAGGTAGGGGTTTTTACCCCAAACCCTTCTTTCAGGCTCAGGCCTCTCAGCATCAGCAGCAGGCCAGAGGTTATTTTAGAGGAAAGGGCAGGAGAGCCATGAGAAGAGTGGCTCCTGCACCACAGGTTCAGGCACAGCCCGCACAGAACCCTGATGGGCTAGCGCAGGTCGCATCCCCTAATGCAGGACCACCAGTAGGTGGCAGACTGGCTCATTACCTTCACGCTTGGCATTCCACCACCACAGACAAGTGGGTGTTGGAGGTAGTGAGCCAGGGCCTGGCACTCAGTTTCAAATCATTTCCAAAGCTGAGAACAAGAACCTTTGCTCCAACAACAGCTGCAGACAGAATTCTGCTGCAGGCAGAGGTAAAGCATCTGCTAGCAATCAAAGCAGTAGAGGTAGTGCCTCTAACAAGCAGGGGCAAAGGTTTTTATTCCAAGTACTTCCTCATAAGGAAGAAAAACAGGGATTGGCGACCTATTTTGGGTCTAAGACTTCTGAACAAGGACATCTTGAAACCAAGGTTCAAAATGGTCACTCTTGCAATAATCATTCCCTCATTGCAAAAGGGAGACTGGATAGCCTCCCTAGATCTAAGGGATGCTTATTTTCACATTCCCATCGGACCATCTCACAGAAAATTCTTGAGATTCAGACTGGCTTCAGGCCACTACCAGTTTGCAGCTCTCCCTTTTGGACTAACTTCCGCACCAAGGGTTTTTACAAAGTGCCTATCAGTGGTGGTAGAGTTTCTGAGAAAACAAGGTGTAACAGTCTTTCCCTACCTGGATGACTGGTTAATAGTAGCACAGTCTATGCAGCATGCAGTGCAGTCAATGGCACTAGCAAAATCTACTCTGGAGTCCCTGGGATTTCTGATAAATGAAGAGAAATCTCAGCAGGTACCAGCTCAAGTGCTGGAGTTTATTGGAGCAGAACTAAACTCCAAATAAGGCAGAGCCCTCCTACCACAAGACAGGGTGGCAAGCATTCTGCAGATTGCAAAATCCTTTGTGTCCTGAAGACCCAAATCAGCCAGAGAATTTATCAGGCTACTGGGCCACATGGCACCTGCCACTGCAGTGGTAATGGGCTCCAGGTTTCAAATGAGAGATATTCAGTTCCATCTCAGACAGTATTGGTCTCAAAGGACGGATCCTATGTCCAAACTGGTTCCAGTCACAAAAAGCTTAGACCAGGCTTTACAATGGTGGCTAGACGAGCACAACCTCAGGGTAGGTGTACCTTTTATATGGGAGCAACCCTCAGTAATCCTCACAACAGATTCCTCTCTGCTAGGCTGGGGGGGGCACACATGTTAGAACACACAGCAAGTGGCACATGGTTCCCCTAAGAGTCTCTACTGCACATAAATCTCTTGGAGCTCAGGGCTGTTTACCTGGCACTAAAAACATTTGCTCCTTACCTACAAAACAAGGTGGTGCAAGTCAGAACAGACAACACCACAACCATGTATTACATCAACAAGCAAGGAGGTACCAGGTCAGATCTGCTGTGCACAGAAGCAATGAGACTGTGGTCCCTGGTATATTCCATGGGAGTATCCCTGTCAGCCATACACCTTCCAGGGAAAGACAATGTGCTGGCAGACTCTCTAAGCAGGATAAGTGTAGACCACCACGAGTGGTGCCTGAATACCCAGGTACTCAGTACAATTTTCAAAAGATGGGGCATTCCAGAGGTGGATCTCTTTGCCTCCGCAGAAAACCACCAACTTCCAATGTACTGTTGCAGGCCTCCTCTAAGGGGCACAATTCCCCTGGATGCCATGGCCCTGGACTGATCAGGGAAGTTCCTGTACGCATTCCCTCCTTTCCTTTGATCTTCAGGACCTTACTGAAATTGAGGTCCCAACCAACAAAAATTATACTGGTGGCTCCGGATTGGGCGAGACAGCACTGGTACTTTCTCCTACTGTCTCTGCCAGTGGTTTCACCAATCCACCTGCCCAGGAGGCACAACCTGTTAACCTTCTCTTAGGGCAGGATCCTGTACCCCAATCTCAAATCACCGAGGCTCAAGGCGTGGCTCTTGAGGACTTAGAATTTGCTAACCTAAACCTGTCAGAGCAGGTGCTGACAGTGCTTAGGGGTTCCAGGAAGCCTTCTACTAAGAAAACATATTCCTGTAAGTGGAAAAGATTTACTATATGGTGTACGGGTAAGGGTGTGAGCCCTTTCAGGGCTGATTTGGCTATTCTTCTAGATTACCTTAAACATTTACATTCCTTAGGTCTGAAGCCTTCCACCCTCAAGGTCCACTTGGCCTCAGTCTCTGCTTACCTGTCAGTTGGTAGGAGAGGTCTGTGGCCTCTCATCCAATATTTAGAAAATATTTTAAAGGCCTTAATCTTCTACACCCTTCCCTAAGGGAACCGGTTCCGGCCTGGAATCTAAATGTTTACATTGCTCAACTCATGGATGCACCATTCGAACCTATGGCAACTGCAGATTTGAAGTATGTCACTTGGAAAACTGTTTTCCTGGTTGCCATTACTTCAGGCAGAAGGATCAGTGAATTACAAGCCCTGTGCACAGATGTGGACTACATCTCATTCCACAGGGACAAGGAGGTCCTTCGGACTAAAAGAAAATTCCTTCCCAAGGTGGTATCTGATTTTCACTTGAATCAGTCTATCACTCTACCTGTCTTCTTTACAGACAACTCCAGTTCTCCAGAAAGGAGACTCCATTCCCTTGATGTCAAAAGGGCACTTAGTCACTACATTGACAGAACCAAGTCCTACAAGACAAGTCAATCGCAGCTCTTTCTCACATATGGTGAAGTTGCTAAGGGCAGAGCTGCAACAAAACATACAGTTGCTCGCTGGATAGTGGCATGTATACAATCTTGTTATAGTAAGGTGGGTAAACAGGTACCTCGGGGCCTGAGAGCACACTCCACCAGGGGCACAGTTGCTTCAGTGGCAGCTTCAAGAGAAATTCCACTACTGGAAATCTGTAAAGCAGCTACATGAAAAACAGTACACACCTTCACAAAGCATTACAGCCTGGACTTGCAATCCAGAGGTGATGCTAGGTTTGGTACAGCAGTACTGCAGATCCTGTTTCCAAAATAAGTTCTCTGCCCAACCTCCAAAGGTACTGCTTGGTAGTTTGCATTAAGTTTAATCATAATGAGTGATTCCTGGGGTTAGAAGAAAACAATTACTCACCATAGTAATCTTGTTTCTTCAAAGGGATCACTCATTATGATTAAAGACCCTCCCCTACTAGAACCTATAGAAGTCGCTCTGCATCCCTGCAGTGGGGTATTTTCTTTTCTCATATATTGGTTAAGGTAGAGACTCACTTTGTTTAACCAGTTGGTGTCCAAGTGGTCTTAAAGTTTCTTAGGTTTGTTGGTTAAGGATGTTTTGACCTGAAAGGGCAAAAATGTTAGTTTAATGTTAATTTTTAGCTAGTGGGTCTTTTACCCAGTTAGGCTCAGTAAGAATCTGAAGCACTGAGAGTGCAGCAGTTGCTAGGGCAGCAGTTTGAAAGTGGCATGAGCCACTTGAGAATTCCATAATTTGCATAAAATTCCATTTCTCCGGGCAGTTCAACACAGGAGGCTGATTTTTTTCTCCTCCCCCATCAGACCCCAAGGATACCCCCAGGTCTTCTCCCAATGACCCAACCTTCATGGAGGTCATGCGGCACATCTAGTCCAACATGGGCTGAGACACCAAAGACTTGGACCCAGAGAGGTGTCATTTGTCCATTTTCCTCCATCAAAAGGATCCAAAACCTAGGTGGTTCCTCCTCTGGTGGATCCTTTAAGGATGTCACCAGATCTGCTTGGAAATGTCCGTCTTCTACCCCTGCTGTATGCAAGAAGGCTGATTACCTCTATCAAGCTCCCCAAAATGAGCCTTTCTTTGAGGAGCAACTGATTGCAGACTCCATGGTTAATACGGCAGCCCATGATCGATCTAAGAGGCCCCAGCATCTTAGCACTCAGCCTCAAAGCAGATTCAAAGCAGGTGGACCAGTTTGGTAGGAAGGTCAGTGCCTCCACCACCTGTGCCATTCACTCCCCTGAATTTCTTAGTCCACATGGTCCGGTATCAGAACACCTTGTGGGAGAAGGCCATGGAACTGGTTCAGACTCAGCAGGATAGTCCTCAGAAGGCTGAACTTTTGCATATTTTTGAAATCTGGTTCGGACGTAGGTACTAATGTCCTCTGTTCCTCCTACGACACCACAGATTCTGCCACTGGGGCAGCGGCTACCAGCATCTGCCTTCGCCGTTACTCCTGGGTCCACATTTCGGGTTTTACCCTGGATGTCCAGGTGGGCATTATTGATGCCCCTTTTAAGGGTTCAGTCCTTTTTGGTGAGGGAATTTGAGAAGATTATAACTTGCCTTCAGAAGTCCGGCAAGGCTGTCAGATCTGTCCATACCATGTTCAGGTCTAACCAAAAGCAGAATCGCCTCACCTCAGTTCTTTTCCTGCCTTTGACTAGCGCACATCGGGTCCACAGATGCCTTCTGCTCTTAGTCGACCACCATTTTTGCGTTTACTTGCTTTTTATTATTTTACCTAAAACTGTGTTCCTTTACCATTTTGTCTCTGCATCTCTTCTCCTCGGACTTCTTCATCCGAGCGGTGGAAATCCAAGTGTGCCTGCATCAAACAAATACCATCGAAGGATGGCCATTCGGCCTGCCTCATCTGCCTAGGCCCCAACCAAAATTCTGAGGCCTGCCAGCACTGTCAAAGCTTCAACAGCAGGACTAGCATCCGCTGCCTGAAGGCCTTGAAGAACTTCCTTCTGGAAAAGCAATTGGCCGCCATGCATGCAGAAGACAAAGCTCCTCACCTTCCTCGGTCCCAGGGACCTCCTCCTCGATCCACAAGGAGAAGAAATCCAGTGGAAACATCATCACCGGGACAAGGATCAGGATAGGCCCCAGTCAGACTCCCTCTCCAGGTCCCCACACAAGTCAGCAGCCTGAGTTCCTCCTCCCACGGTTGGTGAAGCCTCCCACCTTAGTCCTGACGTCCTGCGGTGGGGTCTTCGGGACATAGGCCTTCATCATCCCTCACTCCCCTGAGTCTTAGGTCCTTTAAACAGTGCTCCGGGCCTAAGCCAGGTGGATCAGCTGGTGCATCTTTGAGCGGTGGGTTGGAACCCATTGGCCACTCGGCTGGAGCATCCACGTCTTTAGACCAGGCCTCAGGGACCAACAGCAGTAAGCAATGCCAGGAGCAGGAGCTCGAAATGGGAGTTCGCTCCCCTTGGCAGCCAACGCTGGCTGGTACCCTGGACCACCGTTGGAAGACACCGTTCTCTTTGTCACAGCTTCTCTGGGCTCGAACCGGGTGATGCCCCCACTGTTGTTGCCCAATCCTTGGATGTCACTGGCCCCTCAGGCTTCCCCTGAGCCGACGCCCAAGGACCCAACACCAGCTAACCCAGCAACCCCTAACCCGACACCAGATAATCTGACTCCAGATAACCCTACACCTACAGGTCCGCACCCAAATAATCCTGTGCCTCCGGTCCTGACAACAAGGTCACCCACTTCGGCAGGGCTGATGCTGGGGCCCTCTAACATCCTTCCTCTGATGCCCAGGCCTCCCGGCACCCTTCTTGTCTCTCTCACAGATGTAGGGACCCTATTCATTTCCTGGTGGAACACTATTAAAGGGGACCTTCTGCCTAGGGGCCCACTGCCCCCCAGGCTCCTTAACCCGGTCCTTCGGGGGTCCAGCATTTGGCCCCACCTAAGCAGCCTACTCTCCCTCCACCCAGAAAATCCTCAACACCACCAAGAAAGGCCACCCCTTCTCCTCATCACTCAGATGAGAGGTCCACCAGGCGGCATGGATGAAGGCACCGTTCTTCCTCCAGATCCTCTTCCAGGTGTCAGTGCCGTTCCCGCAGACGCTGGTCCCGGCTTTCCTATACTCATTCTTCCTTATCAGAGGATTCCAGTCAGAGCTCTTCCTCCTCATCCAGGTTTCCAGGAGGAGATATCTCCCCTCCTTCTCATGCAGATACCCATAAGGATGCTCTGAGGTCACCCCCCCCGATAATCCCACATATATGGATGTTATGCAACGCATCCAGTTCCTCAATAGGTGGGACACTGAGGACCTGGACCCAGAGAGATGCCGCCTTGCTCAGTTCCTCGAGCTGAATGATCCTAAGCCCCTGGTTGTACCTCCGTGGGTGGCCCCTTTCCAGGACATCATTAAGCTTGCCTGGAAACACCCCTCATCTGTTTCAGCAGTCCCTAAGGAGGCTGACAGGCTCTACAGAACTCCCAGGAATGGACCTTACTTGGGGGAGCAACCTAGGTCCAATTCTATGGTGTTGACTGCGGCTCATGGTAGGACCAAACAGCCTAGACACCTTAGCTCTCTGCCTCCAGATAAGGAGTCTAAGAGGACTGACCAGTTTGGCTGCAAGGTCTATTCTTCGGCCACCTGTACTGTCTGCTTTATTCATTTTTTGGCACATATGATCCAATACCAGAACTCTGTGAAAAAACGCTGTGGAAGTGGCACAGGCTCACCTGGACTCCTCCCAGAAATCAGAGTTGCTGGACATTCTCCAGTCAGGCATGGACGTAGGTAATCACATCCTTCACTCATCCTAGGATTCAGCAGACACTGCTGCCATTGCGGCTGCCTTTGGCGTTTGTCTTCACGGGTACTCCTTGCTCAGAGTCTCAGGCTTTCGACAGGACCTTCAAGAGGCCATCTTAGATGCTCCTTTACAAGGCCCGGTGCTTTTTGTGGAAGACACCAAGAAGATTATCGTGGGCCTTCAGGATTCTGGAAAGGCTGTACAGTCGATCCATAGAATGTACAAATAAGTACTGCCTCCCTCCAGATGCTGGCCTTTTTGTCACCCAGTAAGCCAACAGCTCAAAGGCCGGCAGTCCAGAGGGCCTTTAAACGTAAGACCTCCTTCCAACCTTCAGGAACCTCAGGCTCTAGAACCACCAAGGCCTCCCAGGTCTCCTTGCCCACCCCCAGCACCTCCACCTGACTCCTTGCCCGACCCCCCTCCTCTGGAGGAGCTTCTGGGGGAGGCAGTGGGTTGTCGGTTCTCCCTCTACCTCGAGGGTTGGACCAAGATCACTTCAGACCAGTGGGTCCTACAACTGATAGAGAGGGGACATGCTCTGGAGTTCTTGGATTCCCTCTGGACAGCCCTCCTGTTCCCTCCCATTACTACTCATCCTACGCCGCAGTGATCCAGGCAGAGATACAGGCACTACTGTCCAGACAGGCCATAGAGCCCATTCCTCCAAACCAAAGGGGGAAGGGCTTTTACTCCCATTTTTTCTTGGTTCCCAAGAAAATAGGAGATATTTGCCCCATCCTGGATCTCAGCCACCTGAACAGGTACGTGGAGTACAAAGATTCAGGATGAAGACCTTTCCAGACCTGCTCACCATGCTCCATCTAGGGGATTGGCTTTGCACCCTGGACATGCAAGTCACATATCTGCACATCTTGGTCATGCCGTCCCACAGAAGGTTCATACGCTTCCCCTTTCAACGGAGTCACTATCAGTTCCGAGCCCTGCCCTGCGGCCTTTCCTCGGCTCCCTACATCTTCACCAAGTGCCTAGCAGTGGTGGCTGCTGCACTCAGGAGGAAGGGTCTTATGTCTTCCCCTACCTAGACGATTGGCTCCTGACAGCTCCCACATGGGACCAGCTGCTGAAAACCATGGAAGACATCTTTGCAGTGTTCCAGGACCTGGGGATAATGCTGAACCTCCCGAAATCCATCCACGGCCCAGCCAAAGACTGCAGTACTTAGGGACAGTCATGGACACTATTCAAGGGAAAGCTTTCCTTCCTTCCGACAGGGCAGCTCAGCTCCAAGCTCTAACTCGGGAGATCTCCACATCTTGCAAGGTTCCACCCAGACCCCTCCTAAGGCTTCTCAGTCACAGGGCAGCTGCCATCGTGACCATTCCCTTGGCACGGCTTCACATGAGGGTGCCCCAGTGGACTCTGAGAGTCAAATGGGACCAGCGCACAGACAACCTAGAGCAGTCTGTGAGAGTCTCAAGGGCAGTGTGCCAGACCATGGCATGGTGGCTGGACCCCTCAAATTTGGAGAAAGGAGCTCCTTTTCGGAGGGATACCCCTCAGCAGATCCTGACAACAGATGCTTCAGGTCTGGGATGGGGAGCTCATTTCAGAGACTGCCAAATGCAGGGGACCTGGTCTCCTATGGAACAGAATCTCCACATCAATGTGTTGGAGATGAGGGTGATCCTCTACGCTCTGCAGGCGTTCTAGCCAGATCTTCTCCTGGGTTCTCAAGTGATCCAGACAGACAATATGTCTGTGGGCTTCTATATCAACAAGTAGGGAGGGACTCATTCATATCCCCTCTGCAGGGAGGCCATGAGAGTCTGGTTCTGGGCAGTAGAGTACAGCCTGGAACTCACTTCCGTTCATATTCCAGGCATCTAAAACACCTTGGCCTACAGCCTAAGCAGATCTGGGTCCAGGGCTCATGAGTGGGAACTCCTGCAGTCTGAGGCAGAGGATCTCTTCGAAAGGTGGGAGCATCATGAGCTGAATCTCTTTACGTCCCTGCTCAACACCAGACTTCACAGTTTCTGCTCATTGGATCCAGGGCCTGGTGTTTTCTGGTGAGACACATTGTCCTTCTGCTGGACAGGGAGGTTTCTGTATGCTTTTCCTCCCTTTCCACTGTTGCAGAGGGTCCTACTCAAGCTGCAGTCAGACGAGGTGGACATGATCCTGATTGTTCCCATCTGGTCTCAGCAGATCTGGTTCCCCTCTTCTCCAGCAATTAGCAGTAGAACCTCAGATTCCTCTGCCCCTGTCCTTGCACTTGCTGTGCCAAAAACACGGCACCCTGGTACATCCGAACCTCAGGTTGCTGCACCTGCATGCATGGCTCCTGCAGACCTAGTTAGGGCCCATTTTGGGGTCTCTCCCAGGGTGGCTGATGTCTTAGTGGCAGCCTGGAAGCCACTTATACCATGAAATGGAAACAGTTCTGTCTGTGGGCCTCTGTCTGTAACATTGATCCTTTCACCTGTCCGGTGAACTCTGTTCTGGAGTATCTCCTCTCCTTATCAGATTCAGGGCTTAGCTACTCCTCCATTAAGGTGCATCTTTCTGCTGTATTTGCCTATCATGCTCCCATAGATGGCAAGACCCTCGCACAATTGGATCTGTCCCACACCTTTCTGTGGGGCATCTTACACCCGAAACCTCCCATCTGGGATCCTGTCCCTCCATGGGACATTTTGTTTATTCTAGAGAAACTTACTTTGCCTCCCTTCCGAACCAGCTGCAAGTTGCGACCTGCGCTTTCTGTCATGAAAAGCATTGTTGGTTGCCATTACTTCTGCTCGACGGATTTCCAGGCTTCAAGCTCTGAAGTGCAAAGAGCCTTATTTAGTTTTCCACAAGAACAGGGTGTCCTTGCAGACTAATCCTAATTTTCTGCCGAAGGTGGTGTCTGAGTTTATGCTTTGTCAGGACATCCATTTACACGTCTTATTATCTAGAGTATTCCAATCGAGGGGAGACTTTGCGTCACACTCTGGACATTCATAGGGTGCTTCGTTATTATTTAGACTGCACCCGCACTGTCAGAAAGGCTGACCAGTTGTTTGTCTCTTTCGTCCCGAGTACAGAAGGGGCTCCAGTATCTAAACAGACTTTATCTAAGTGGTTGGTTAACTGTATTGTTTATTGTTATCAGAAGTATGACAAGCCTTTGACGGGCCCGGTTAAAGGCCACTCTACCAGGGGTGTTGCTGCCACCTTTGCTTCCCCGAAGAATGTTTCAGCAGCGGACATCTGTGTTGCTGCTACCTGGAGTTCAGTCCATAGTTTTGTCAATCATTACAGTCTTGACATTGGTTCTCGATGCAGGTCTGGCTATGGACTAGCTGTCCTTCAAGGCCTCCTATCCAGAGCATTTTTGCCGACGTCTTTACCTTCCACCTGTCTGACCTGGGCTAGGCTTATCCTTTGACTGCTTGGGACTCAGTTCTAATGGTGTAGCCTGCTGCAAGAGCTCATCCTCAAAGTCAGATAGTACAGTTACGTAAGAACTTACCACAACAGTAGATCCTTGAAAAGAGCTCTTGCAGCAGGAGCTGCTTTCCCCTCCCTCCTTCCCCTTAGTCTTTTCTTCTTCGTATCCTAGGGTTGCTGGAACCTCCTCGGTTCTCCATCTCTAGCAGGCTGGGTCTCCGGCAGAAGAAATGAGGTGGGGTTGGGAGACTGCCTCTTTTATACCATTGGCAGATGTTGGGGGTGTGCCGATGTTAGGGGGCAGTCCCCCGCTGTAGACTGCTAGCTAGAAGTTTTCTGTGGGGTCCTGGTGCCTGGTGGCTTAGTCCTAACAGTGTAGCCTGCTGCAAGAGCTCTTCTCAAAGAGCTACTGTTACAGTAACTTGTTACGTAACTTTACTATCAGTGGGTTCTACAGCTGATTGAGAAAGAGTATACTCTACAGTTCATGGAGATGCCTCCGGCTAACCCACCCATAAACTCCCACTACCCTCAGTCACACCTCGCCCAAATTGAGGAGAAAATTCAAGCACTCTTGCTGAAGCAGGCCATAGAGCCAGTTCTGCCAGCTCAAAGAGGGAAGGGCTTTTACTCCCACTTTTTTATGGTTCCAAAGAAAACGGGATAGAAGGCATATCCTGGATATCAGCCACCTGTACAAGTATATAGAATACAAACATTTCAGGAGAGTCATCCTTTCAGGCCTGCTCCCCCTCCTTCATCAGGGAGATTGGCAGTGCTCAACTATCAGTGATTCCCCCACAACTTCAGGGGGAAAGGGGGATTGGCAGTGCTACCTGGATATGCAGGACACTTACCTACACTTCCTTTGCTTCCATTTCCAAGGCAACCACTACCAATCCTGCGCACTGCTGTTCTGCCTGTCCTCGGCTCCCCAAGTCTTTACAAAGTGCTTAGCAGTAGTAGCTGCAGCCCTCAGGAGGAAAGGCCACTATGTTTTCCCCTACCTGGATGATTGGCTCTTAGCAACTCCCTCCATGGATCAACTGATCAGCACCATGGATGACACCTTTACCTTGTTTCGAGACCTAGGAATCACTCTCAACCTTCCAAAGTCCTCCCTGTGGCCCAGCCAAAGGCTGCAGTACATCAGGGCAGTTCTGGACACTGCCAAAAGAAAAGCCTTCCTGCCCCCAGACAGGGCGGAACACCTTCAGGACCAGGCTCACCTGGTTTCCTCATTGTGCCATATCCCAGCCATCCTATTCCTAAAGCTGCTAGGGCACATGGCAGTGGCCATCACAACTGTCCCTTTCGCATGCCTGCAAATGAGGGCTCCTCAATGGACTCTTCGAGTCCAGTGGGACCAACGCATGGACGAATTGGAGCAGCCTGTGACAGTCTCTACTCCGGTGCGCTAAACTCTGACATAGTGATTGAACCCCTCCCAATCTTTCCACAGGGGTCCACTTTCAGCAGGAGCCTCCTCATCAAATTCCAACTATGGACATGTCCAGCCAGGGCTGGGGTGCCCATTTGGCAGGCTGTCAGACCCAGGGAACTTGGTATCCCCAAGAGCAACATCTCCATATCAACACATTGGAGATGCGGGCGATACTCTATGCCTTACAGGCACTCCAGACGAATCTGCTCCCGGGCCCTCTCTTAGTTCAGATGGACAACATGTCAGTGGTCTTCTACATAAACAAGCAAAGGGGGACTCACTCTTACCCCCTATGCAGGGAGGCCATGATAGTCTTGTTTTTGGCCATCGAGCATCATCTGGAACTCACTGCCATGCATGTCCCAGGCGTTCAAAATACCTTTTCTGACAGTTTAAGCCGGTCTTAGGCCAAGGTACAAGAATGGGAATTTCTTCAATCGGTGGCTGAAGAGCTGTTCAACAGGTGGGGCTGGATAGAGGTGGACTTCTTCGTGTCCTCACTCAGTGCAAAACTGCCCAGTTTTTGCTCGCTAGAACTAGAGCCTGGTGTTTTATGGCGAGACGTGTTGTCCCTCTCTTGGACAGGGAGGTTTCTTTATGCCTTCTCTCCCTTTCCATTACTGCAGAGGGTTCTTCTCAAATTGCAGTCAGAGGGAGTGGGGATGATCGTAGTTGCTCCTACTGGCCACGCCAGGTTTAGTTCCCACTCCTGCAGCAGCTGGCAGTGGAACCCCTGATCTCCCTTCCCCTGAGTTCAATCAATCAATCAGTCAGAATCTTTATTTATCCAGGCGAACATCGTTGAGCAGTGCTCATTTGCAAGATGGACCTGGTTAGATCAAGGTCAGTTACATAAAAACATGGTACAATGCAAAGAACAAAATACAATGATAGATCAGGTTATACAAGTGATTAAGGATACCAACACATAAAATATGTGCGAATAGGCATGATACATTGACATAATTCACATATTTACATTTTTACATATATATAAGGTAACAGAAGGGATTACGAATTGGGCATGGAGAGAGTGAAGGTGGCGGCTAACATGCATAATTGTATAGGGGGATTTGTCAGAGGGGGAGGAAGTAGACAACGAGTTATTGGGCAGATGATGGGTGGTGGGGCTTCAAACGGGAGAGGAGCAAAATGAGGGAGGGGAGGGACGCGAATAGGCAGGGAGGGAGGGTGAAATAGACAGTGATGAGGTAGAGAAATATAGGAGGGAGGGTGGACAAAGCACAGTTTACTATCGTGGGTAAACTAGGACAGTAAAGTAGGATTGCAGAACATATGGCGAGTTAGAGGAAGGGACAGGCTTGGATATGAAAGGGGGAAAAGATAGGCCCTAATGCTGTCGAAAACAGTTGCATTGTTCCTTAATAAGCCTTGAGTAGAGGGATTTAAAGGACGTAATGGATATAGGTATACTCAGTTTTAGTGTTTTCTGCAATTTGTTCCATAGGGAGGGCAACACAAAACTAATGGCTGTCTTTCCAAAGCGAGAATTGACTTTGGACACTTGAGCAGGATGGAAGAGTAGCTTCTTAGGGCATATTTACTTATAGTGATTTGTGTGAAGCAGTCCGAGACATATTGTGGTAATTGCTTGGATATAGCTCTGAATATCCATAATGCAGCGTTTCTGTCCCTTCTGAACTGAAGCGAAGTCCATCCAATTGCTGCATATAGGGAGCAATGATGGGTGTTGAGTGGTAATCCTGTGATAAACCTCAGTGCCCTATGATAGAGTGTATCCAATTTTCCCATGTAGGAGGTGGGGCAATGACTGTATAAGAAATCAGCATAGTCAATTACAGAAAGAAATGTGGCCTGGACCAGCCTTAGCTTAGCATTACTTGTGAGAAAGTATTTGATTCTAAAGTAAAGACCAAGTCTCTGTTGAAGTTTTTTTAGTAGTTCTTCCATGTGTTCTATGAAGGAAAGCCTACTGTTGAGCCAGACTCCCAGGTACTTGAATTTTGATACAAATTCAAGGTTTTCACCAAGGATAGTGGATATATGTGGGAGCGTAATTGAAACTGGATATCCCGCATGCGTGTGGGGAGAGAAAAACATTGCCTTTGTTTTCTCTGCATTGAGCAGGAGTTCAGACTTGCTCTGCCAGGAAGAGGGCACCTTGGTTCATCTGGACCTCAAGTCACTGCGCCTGCATGCATGGCTCCAGAAGACCTAGCAGTTGCCCAGTTTGGGGTTTCCTCCAGAGTGGCAGATGTCTTGGTGGTAGCAAGGAAGCCTTCCACCAGGACCACTAATGCAGTGAAGTGGAAGTGGTTCTGCATTTGGACCTCCGCTCACCACCTTGATCCCTTCACCTGTCCAGTGAAGTCTGTATTAGAGTATCTCCTTTTTCTAGCAGACTCAGGACTGAGCTACTCCTCCATTAAAGTGCATTTATTGGCTATCTCTACATATCATGCACCTGTAGAGGGTAAAACTCTTGCCCAGCTGGATCTTTCCTGCACTTTCTTGCTGTGTATCCTTCATCTCAGACTTCCCATCAGGGACCCTGTTCCCCCATGGGACCTTTTATTTGTTTTGGAAAAACTTACGCTGCCTCCCTTCGAACCAGCCGCAAGTTGTGAGCTACACTTTCTGTTGTGGAAACCGTTGTTTTTAGTTGCCATTACTTCTGCTCGAAGGATTTCTGAGCTTCAGGCTCTGATGTGTAAAGAGCCTTATTTAGTTTTCCACAAGGACAGGGTGTCCTTGTGGACGAATCCTAAGTTTTTGCCTAAAGTGGTGTCTGAGTTTACACTGAATCAGGACAACCGCCTACCGGTTTACTACCCAGAGTATTCTAACTGAGGGGAGGCTCTATGTTATATTCTGGATGTTCACCGGGTGCTTTGTTACTGTTTAGATCGCACCAGTGCTGTTAGAAAATCTGACCAGTTGTTCGTTTCTTTCACCCTGAGGACAGAAAGGGCTCCTGTTTCTAAGCAGACTTTGTTTAAATGGCTAGTCAACTGTACTGTTTATCGTTACCGCAAGTATGACGAGCCTTTGCCGGGCCCAGTCAAAGGTCATTCTACCCAGGTTATGGCTGCTTCCTTTGCTTCAATTAAAAATGTGTCAACAGCTTATATTAACGCAGCTACCTCTTCGAGTTCTGTCCACACCTTCATTCCGCATTACAGTTTGGGCATTGCCTCTCAACATAGGACAGACTTTAGCCTTGCTATCCTAAAAGGCCTACTCTCATGAGTAATTTCAGCAGAATTTTACCTGCTCCCAGCTGACTGGGGTTAGTCCTTCCACTGCTTGGGACTCAGACCTTATGATGTAGCCTGCTGCAAGAGCTGCCCCTTGAAGTGAGATAGTACAGTTACGTAAGAACTTACCATAACAGTAGATCTTCAAGAGGAGCTCTTGCAACAGGCACTGTTTTCTCTCCCACCTTCCCCCTGGTGACTGTTTCTCTATCATTAGCTATTTTCATTTCCTCAATTCAGAGGAACCTCCTCGGTTCTCCATTTCTGAGTCCCTGGTGGAAAAATTGAGGCTGGGCTGTGGGACCATCCCTTTTATACCACTGGCCAATGTCGGGGGGTGGGCCGATGTCAGGGGGCGATCCCCCACTATAAACTGCTAGCTAGAAGTTTTCCATGGGGTCCTGGCACCTGCCAACTTCAGTCCTTATGGTGTAGCCTGCTGCAAGAGCTCCTG
The DNA here is from genome assembly GCA_016271365.2 of Neoceratodus forsteri. Taxonomy (NCBI): domain Eukaryota; kingdom Metazoa; phylum Chordata; order Ceratodontiformes; family Ceratodontidae; genus Neoceratodus; species Neoceratodus forsteri. The sequence goes on along the minus strand of CM028129.1, from coordinate 335,316,158 downwards.
TCAACGATCAACTGTTATGGTAAGTTCTTACATAACTATACTGTTTGTGGCCCATGTCCTCCTGGCTCTCGAAATAAATTTGACGTTGGAGAACAAACTAGAGTGCCACTATGAGGCAGAGATTTGAAAATGTGTTCTGAATTCTGTAGTTTCTAACCCCAGTAATACTCTGGTATTCATAACTGTATGCAGTCTGTCCCTTAAGTAGAACTACCCAGAGAGAATTTGGAACATATGCAAATGATGGAATCTTTTGCATGAGCCACTTTTCAAATGCTACCTTATACTAACTGCCGTAGTTCTAAACCCTTCAGATTTCTCTCTCTGTCTGATAAGTCTAGATGCTCTGAGATTTTCTCCTCTTCATCATCTTTTTCTGGCATGAGAAACCTTAAAGAATATGATAAGTATTCTTCAATATTTATTTTGCTGCATTTTACTTTTAGTAAACCTGTAGTTTTGGTGTTTAAATTGTAAATTTCTCGGTTTCTCTCGGTTCGTGTTAACCGGGGGCAAATCGAAGTTTATATTACAGTTATTGGAGTTTTCTGACTGAAAACTCCACTAGTTATGTTTAATTTTTATTAAATTAATTTGTTTTAAGAACTGCTAACACCGGTTCTTTAACAGATAGTCTTGGTTCATTTTCCTCGGTTCCTGGGACCCGATCGGTACCTCTTCGGTTCTGGAACCTACCGCAACTGCTAAATAATCTTTAAATTAAAATACTTTTTAGCGGTTGCAAGTTTTATTGCTTTTACATTCAAAATGTCATTTAAAAAGACAACTGGTGATCCTGGTTTCAAACTTTGTATTTTGTGTGGTGAAATTCTGTTAAGTTCCTTTTGTCTACCCATCTGGACATGAACATTAAAAGCAGAGTGAAATCTGCATTTCATGTCCTGTAATAACTACTGAAATGCCTGGAATATGGCTAATAAACTGTGAAAACTATTGAAAAAATACCTGGAATATGGCTAATAAACTGTGAAAACTATTGAAAAATGCCTGGAATATGGCTAAAAAAAAGAAAAAGGAAAACTTTCATCATCTAATTGTCCCTCCAGCTCTGACCAGCTGACACCCTAAATTACTGTGGGTGAAACCACAACAACTAATGTAAACTGCTACCCCTGAGATGGGTATACAAGCAGTTCTTGAGAGGCTTGCTGAACTGGCTGACTACCTGGTTCCCTCTAAGAAATCAAATAAAACCAAACACACAGAACCCCCTGCTAGACAGTGTAATGGGATTTCTGTGCCTGCTAGAAAGCCCGTCAATTCCTGCAGATTGTTACCTATGGTGAAGCCCACCAGGATGAGGTACAATGTCTCAGGCTTACTGTATCACTAAAGGGATTAATTCCTACTGAAATGGTATAATTTACTGCAATAACTTTACTGCAGAATTTTGTAGCACTGTGCTTCATTCTGGTGGCTTTTCACTGTGAATGAAGGTGTGAAAATTGTAAACTTTCCTAAAACAAACAAACAAAAAAAAGTGTGAAGATATGCCTGAAATGGCTTAAGAAAACACTTTCAGGCTTACAAGTGCTATCTACTTCTCAGCAGCAGACCTCTGCACTGCAGCTTGCCTCCTCTGATCAGTCTTACCATTATCTGGAGGAAGACTGTGATTTCATGGAATGTTTGGGTTTTAATCAAAAATAAAGATTATCCCTCACTCTTCACATTTGTGAAAGATGGTTGTGCTGACACCCACTAAAAGCTTCCTCTTCCTGTGAATAAATTCATTGGGGAAGACACGTTAAAGATTTTACAAACTCTAAGCTTTGTTTCCCCTCGGATAAGAGGATGTGTAAGAAACATCAGCTAGACAGGGAGGGAACTCAAAGTTTGTTCCCTCATCCTATACATCAAGGAGTAGTTGAAGTAACAGCCTGTGACAAGGCAAAGAGATCCCTGGCATCATACTCTCCTAACACGGATTCCAGGAACACTGGCATACTTTCAAGTCCATGTTACTCCCCTGCCATATGATCTAGCTGAAACAACTAAACTTCGTTTGGAAGCAGCCAAATAACAGTTTAAATGGCTGCTGATAGATGGATAGTGAATACAGTCGTTCAAAGGGGGTTTTGCCTGGTTGTGAGTCGCCAACCTAACTCAGTATTCCCAAACCAAGGCTATGGACTACAAGTCAAGGGTAATTCCTCTTTAGAGAAAAGATGAAAGTTAAAAACTGTGTAACCCCTAGATGGCGCTATCTCAGGGGCTACTACCCCTGCCTGATTTGCCACTAACAGGTTGAGGGGCCTGGATCCAATGGCGGGTGCCTCCACCCAGAGGTCAGGGTTTGCAATAGTTAAACTAACTTGGTCACAGCCCTCTGGGACACTGCAACCCCCCTTTCTTCCCACTAGTGGCCCACACAATATATCAGAATTACCTTCACAGTATACACTTACCCCAGGTCTGGTTCCGCACTGGGACCTCCTGTGAAATGAGATACAGTGCAACAATCACAGTACAGTACTTTAACATAGACAAATACCTCAGGCAGTATAACTTTGCTGAAACAAGCAGCTCTGATTTATTGGGGGATATAACAAGGACAGGGGGAAATCAGGTTAATTAGCTTATCACTCTAATAATCTACCTATGGCTCTGTGCACAGGCCTATCCCTATCAGTTACTGTCCCTGGGTACCCAAGCCCTAGTGGCTAGTCCAAACCGTGGCAGCTGGTAGGGGCCCTTTCACACAGAGAAAAGGAGAATTAAACAGTCAGCAGTACAGTAATTCCATTTGGATTTAATGTGGCAATTCAACAGGGAGCGACCCTGAATTAGTACTCACGACCTCCAAATAAGATAGGGTCCTTCAATGTCAGCAGGGCTCACTTGAGGTACACAAACCTCTTCACACATCCATATACAAGAAAGCACTACACCAGGCAGGCTGCATCTGTATCCCGATCGCAATTACTGCACAATACCCGGGAGAACACACAGCAGATTCAGTTCCTGACAGACCGAGTGTAATTCAACAATTTCTCCAGTCTTCTACAGGGTGAGCCTGGTTTCTACTCTTCAGAGATCCTTTGATTCTTTTCACAGGACGGATTCAGTCCTAACAAGCTGTTACACAAGCTGCAGACCGGAACTCTGGGCCTTACACACGTTTTTTGACTAAAACTGCACACTGAAAAAGCACAGGGCTCCTTCCTTCTTCACTGCCAAAGCTCAACTGAACTCCAACTGACGAAACCGGGCACTTCCTTTGAGTTCCTCCCAGTTCTTGACTGGATTGGCTGTCACTCACAATAGACTGCTGCTGTTGGTCCAAAAGGCACTGAAGTCTAAACTACATCTCCCAGAGTCACTGCCATACAATCCTCTTGTGGCTGGCTCAGATTATGAGTCCAAGTTCTGATTCGTCCAAGGCATCATTTTAGAGCTAGCTTACCCCACACTGATTGGTCCAGTTCAGCAGTTCAAAACTAGAATGGGAACTAGCAGACACAGTTCTGACTGCAAAGAAAGCAGGTTAGACAAACTGTAATTCATTATTACTCTAAATAATTTCTGGCAAACAGTTACATCTTTCAGATAGGTTCCTTTGCACTCCTAGTGACTGCAAAATGAAGTGAATTGGCAGCAGCTCGAGTGGTACTCAGAGAAGCACACAGTCCCCCATACAAACTAATTATGTCTGCAAGCAGACAGCTCTTAAAGAGACAGTACCAGAGGCTCTAAAACACTCACTGATAAATGGCTTAAATGCCAAACACCATTCAGGCTTGGAGCATTCAACAAGCTCCTGGAAGTCTTTTGGGAACCCCCATTTGCAGGGGGTTACACCCTTCCTGGCCTGGGAAAGCTTGACGTCGCGTCCAACAAGTACCCCATAAGTTTCAACTGCAACCATATACATTTGCATTAGGCTCGCACATGTAATCATCAGTCAATATATGATTTACCAAGAACACATTTCTGAAACATTGCAGTACGTCACTCTTTACACAGTATTACATACACATTGTACCATAACTCAAGTTATTACCTCTTGTACATGAAACCTGAAGAGAGGACCTTCCTATCAGTTACCTTGGGGCTGGATGGGGCAAGGGCACCATATGAAAGGGCAACACAAGTAACTTGAGTTAGCACTGATGCTCAGTTTGGGCAATGAGCTCGGGGACATACACTCCTTTATGGACAACATTGAGAGGCAAGTCCACAGGCCTCCCAAGTGAATCATAACTGAGGTGCACCACAGGCTTTACAGCTCGACCAGTCTTTCTAGGGGAACTGTTATAGTCTCTGCACTCTGAGCCTCATTTTCAGCATTGTCCTCACTTGTCAGGGAGTCTCCATGGGGTGAGAGGCTAGAACTTGGGGCACTTTCAGCTCCAGGAGTTACAGTTTCTGAGTCCACAACATTTGGCTCGCATGGAGAGCTTTCGGACACTGGCAGTGGACTGTCAGGGCACTCAAAATACTCTTCTTGTTGGGTGTATCACCAGTCTGCCCCAATCTATCATTTTCCTCCACTGAAAGCTCAAACAGTTCAACCATGCATAATGATTCCATTTCATCTGATCTGATGCTTTGCACTTCACTTTCTGGAAGCATTGGCTCCAGGGATGAAGCTGGGGCTTAGACAGTCCAGAAGGCCCAGCTTTGTCTCCAGTATTGACTAGGGATTGCCCAAACAATTTACTCAGTTCGTAAGAAGGATAGTATTCAAAGTCACTCTCACTTTCTTCCGATATGGACTGACAGTCATGCTCAACTGGGACTTGTGGAGGGAACACTTTAACTTTGCTTCTGTAGGTGCAGACTTTCTTGATCTTTTCTTAGCAGCAGCTCTAGTCACTGGTCCAGAGGGGCATCTTCTAGGGGCTCAGACTCAATTAAGATTTGTCCAATGGGCAGTAAATGATTTCTATGCATTGTTTTTACATCTTTGAATTATTCTCAGGCCTTACTTTGTACACTGGCAGATCATCTAGTTTGCCCACTACAATGTGAGGGAGATGGTGCCATCTGTCAGCAATCTTGTGCTTGCCATGCAGTCCCAGATTTCTTAGCAATACCCGATCTTCCTCCTGGAGTTCCTGTGCTTTCACCTTTTATCATACCTTTCTTTGTTGGCCAGATTTCTTTTGGCAGCCATGGTTTAGCCAGTTGGTACGCATGAGTTAGCTGGGCCTTTAACTTTTGCACATACTGTAAATAGTTGTCAGCTTGAACCCCATCAGGAGAACCCCAAAACACACATCTACTGGTAGTCGAGCTCTCTTCCAAACATCAGGCGGTAGGGGAGAATCCAGTGGCATCACTTTGTGCAGTTATAAGCATGTACCAGGGTGCTAATTTGTTGGCTCCATCTAGGCTTGTCCTTTGGGTGCAGGGTGCCTAGCATATCTAGCAAAGTGCGGTTGAAACGTTCAGGCTGTGGGTCCCCTGGGGTGGTAAGGAGTGGTTCTGGACTGCACCCCACAGAGAAAGCATCTCTTTGATCAGACGACTCTCAAAGTCTCTCCCTTGATCAGAATGGATTCTTTGTGGAGCCCCATAGTGAACAAAAAAGTTTTCTACAAGTACTTTGGCCACAGTGGATGCTTTCTGGTCTTTGGTGGGGAAAGCTTGGGCATATCTCGTGAAATGGTCAGTGACCACCAGCACATTACTGATATTTCTTTGATCTGACTCCAAACTCAGAAAATCAATACAGACCAGCTCCATGGGTGCACTGGTGGTGATGTTAACAAGGGGCAGCCCTCTGGGGCAAAGCTTTCTCTGTAAGCAGCGACTACAAGTTCGAATGTGTTGCCCACATCAGCCCCCATCTTAGGCCAATAGAATCTGGATCTCACCAAGTCAAGTGTTCTGTCTATACCAAGGTGCCCCATGTGGTTGTGCAAGGACCTCAGTACTGAGTCTCGAAGGCAGTGGGCAGCACTAGTTGTTGTTTGTCTACTTGTCCCCTCTGTCTACTGTTTCTCTGTATAACAGTTTATTGATCAGTTTCAACTTAGGACCTTCTTTGTATAACAGTGCAGTTCTCAAATCAGTGGAGCGTAATTTGGACACATCTTTTCCTGCATAGAGGCTTCTAAAGCTGCTTTGATCATGGGATCAGCAGGATTGAGCCCCTTGAATACTATCATTGTCCAGCTGAGGCAGTGCACCAATGTCTATTGCAGAAAAGTGGCAATAAGCAGCAGGTATGCAATTCTCAGAGCTCCCAAGCAATCCACCATGCAGTCCACTCGTCCGTGGACATTTGTTCCTCCCTGTCAAACTTCCGGCAGAGTGCCCGAATGTCAGGTTCTGCCAATCGGACCCAATCATTCTGGGGAACAGGCCTCGGGAGAGAGCATCAGCATCTATGTGGTTCAGACCTGCTCGGTATTCGAGCATAGTCATATGTAGATAATGCAGAAAGCCACCTATGGCCAGTGGCATCCAACTTAGCTGAGGTCTGCACATAGGTCAAAGGATTATTGTCAGTTTTACTAGTATTTTAGCCCCATACAAGTACTCATGGAATTGGTCAACAATAGCCCACTTCAAAGCTAGGAACTCTAACTTATGTACAGGATAGTTCTTTTCGGATGGGGTCAGGCTTCTACTGGCAAAGGCCACTGGTCTCAGGCCATTCTGCTCTTGGTACAACACAGCCCCAACCCTTGCAAGCTAGCATCAGTGTGCAGGACATAAGGTTTTCTTGATCGGCATAGGCCAGCACTGGAGCATGGGTAAGTTGATATATGATCTCATGAAAAGCAGTCTCACAATCAGAGTCCAGCGGGCCCCAAATACTTCACTCGGATGAAAATACACTCTTTCAGTCTTGAGGGACGCTGACTTTTGGTATTTTTGTGGGTTGGGGATACCTTGAGTAAGGTTAAGTAAAGGGCGGATCACTCTTGAATAGTCCTTGATGAAGCGCCGATAATAACCACAGAATCCCAGGAATCTTTGCAGTTCTTTAGATTTTGGGCTGTGGCCAGGTGGTCAAGGCCTCAACTTTACTTGGGTCGGTCTCTATTCCCTCAGTGGATACTTGTGTCCCACATACTTTACTGATGTTTGAAAGAATTGACACTTATCAATGGACAGTTTAAGGCCAAAGTCCTCCAGTCGGTCCAATACCTTAAATAATCTGCTCTCATGTTCCTCCAGTGAGCTGCCAAACACAATAACATCATCTAGGTATACCAGGCACTCTAGTAAGTTCATGTCCCCACTGCACGCTCCATCAATCGTTGAAAAGTGGCTGGGGCACCTGAAATCCTTGAGGCATCCTCATGAATTCATGAAAGCAAGCGGACAGATAAGGCCGTCTTCTCCACGGTCCTCTGGGGCCATCGGGATCTGGTAGTACCCACTGCGAGATCCAGCACAGAGAACCACTTGCTCCCGCTTAGGCAGTCCAAAGCATCCTGAATGCGGGCATTGTGTACTGATCAGGGATAGTCCCCGGTTTAGGTGCGATAATCCACACATCCTTACTGTTCCATTCTTTTCCTCACTACCACAATGGGGAAGCATAAGGGCTTCTGGATTCTTGTATTACACCAGCAGCTAACATCTCTTGCAGATGCCGTCTCACATCATCTATGTCAGCAGGTGCCAGGCGTCAGACCTCTCACGAAATGGTCTTTTCATGCAGCCGGATATTGTGCTCAGCTCCTTGCACGCATCCTACATCCCATTCCTTTAAAGAAAACACCTGGTCTCTCTGGGCAAGCTTCTCACTGATCCTCACTTTCCATTCAGCTGGCAGCGGGAGTCATGAAATCAAACAAGTCAGGCGTTACTCTGTCATTCTTCCTTGAACTCTTGCTGCTGGGTAGCACTGCAGTGTCTGCACAATGCACATTAGCCAGGATGCAACCTCTGTTTACTCGAATGTCTCTTTCAGACACATTATGAACTTGGACCATTACCCTTCTGGCATAAGCATGGGCTCTAGCGGGCAAAATACTAGGCTTGACCAGCAGTCCCTCTGGCAATTTCCCATCGCCTGGTGCATCCAACATTAATATTTTATTCTTAACATCCTTTCTGATACGGACCTCTCCTGTAAGGTACACTGGGCATTTGGCGCCAGGATCAGAGACTCAGGATCCTTCTTCCATACAATTCCGACCGGTTCCTCTGGTTCTGTTTTTCAGCATCTCTCTGCCTCATAGGCCTTCTTAATTAAAGCCGGAACTCTTAAAGCTCTACTAGTCTTTGACCCCTGTTTTCATAACACAACTGTGCCAGCCTTCCGAACATATGAGCATTTGTTCCAATCAACAAAGGGACACCATCATACAGCCCAGTGGGGGACACACTAAGGCTAGGGTCTCTACTTGTTCGGCCACTCCAGCCACGGAGGTGGGGAAAGACAGCCAAATTCGGATATACCCGGAATAGGGTAGGCCTTCACTTAACCCCATACATGCAGTCCTTCTAATGGTTGTAAGGGTACGTCTGACAAATGCTTCTGATACCAATCCTGGAACATAATTGTCACTTGGGAGCCACTGTCTAATACAGCTCTTGTAGACACTCCATTCACCTTTACAGTGGTCTCCATGGAGGGACCCACTATTCTGGACCAGTCTGGAGAGGCGGTAGTGGGGGCCTGGGCAACTGACCTTGCCACAAAAGGACGTGAATTAGCATTTTTGGTGCCCTCACTGGGATCATGTCGTGCACCTCTTAACCACTGATTTCTTCTCCGAAGCTCTCCTTGTAGCCTATATGCAACTTTGTCAGTGTCTTTTGGGGACTGGCATTCCCTTTCATGTGCCCATCTTTCCCACAATTATAGCAAAACATACTTTCTGGAGTTTGAGCTGGCCGAGGCGCCACACTGGGAGCCAGGGCGGGGTATTACTAACTGGAAACCTGGGTGCCATCTCTGTCTGGGCGTGATAAGCATTTGGAGACATCCGTCAGTTTCTCCACTTCCATGGTCAAGGAATTGAGTTTGGAGCTGTTATCAGCAGGAGATACACGGGTGGGTACCCCACCCCCATAGCAGATGCAGTCGGATATAGGTCAGGGCCTGTACTTGCAGGCGTGGCCTTCATAAAGGGACTGTTTTTGAATTCCCGGATCTCTCTCAACAGTTCGCCCCATTGTGGCATATCTTTTTCCTTGTCAGAGCACTCATTGACTGTCAACCTCTGCCCCTGAACTTCACTTGATGGGTCACCCTCAGTCACTCGGGTCGTAGCCACAGCTGTTGGTGCAGGTACCTCCCGAGCGCTTTTCTCAACTCCTCAATTTCTCTCATTAACTCATCATAGGAGGGTGGGATTCCAGTCGATTTGCCAGGCGTAACTGAAGCAACAGCAGTTCTGAGAAGGGGCAGACTTAAGGATTCTGTCCAGTCTGGTTCGGTCCAGTTCAATCGCTGGCAAACTACCTTTCTGAGGCATTCTTGCAACAATTTTCCAGCCGAGAGACATACACAGACAACAACTCCCTTGGTACTGTTGTGCATTTCTTACTCTCCACCATAGGTCCTCATCAGAATCTGGGCTCCCATACATTCTCCAAGGCCTCAAGATGGGCCTGTGCAGTCGCTTCAGGGTTACTGGCCCGTTTAGCACGGATGGTAGCCAGGAGGCGGGACCTCGGAGCTCTCACTAACCCTCTTTAGCTTTTACCTTCCGAGCATTGCCATTCTAGCCTAGGGGGCAACATAGTCTATCCAGGTCTCCCAGTCATCCTCCCCTTGGGGTGGGGAGGGTGCCAGAGAAGATCCTCAACCTTCGTAAGAGTCGACTAATGGCAGGTGCAGAAATAGGAGTCTGCATTGGTTCAGCCACCATTACGGGCACTGGAGCAGGAGAGGGTGTTGGGGAGGAACACCCCAGGTGGCAAGAATAGTTTCTTCAAGTCCTCCACAGTTTTCCCTCTCCAGCAACCATTCAGCAAATTTCTCCTCAAAGTTTCAGATAGTGGTGGGGCTGATTCCCCCGGGTCTTTACTGTCCTTAGTTATCACTCTCCAAGCAGTGAGGGCTCCCTCTGGGGTAATGGTCTGTGGCACTTTGGAGCTATCTATGGGATCCTTAAACTCTACTAGGGCCAGGAAAGTGTGGGTGAGCAGATTAGCATGCCGACCCACCACCACAGGTTTTGTAAACCTTCCACCTTGGAAAGTACTCCCTGCACAGTGTCCGTATTGATACCCAGGGGATGTCCAGGATAAGCATAGCATTTTGGGGTCGATCTCTCCCCAGTACACCACTCCACCAGCGGTGCACAGCCACTTCTGTCGGGTACCCATTTTTTCTTAACAGTGGTTCAGAATATGGCCACTAGAGGACACACAATCCCAGCGGTGAGCCTCCAAGATGTAACCCCTAGATGGCGCTATCTCAGGGCTACTACCCCTGCCTGATTTGCCACTAACAGGTTGAGGGGCCTGGATCCAATGGCGGTGCCTCCACCCAGAGGTCAGGGTTTGCAATAGTTAAACTAACTTGGTCACAGCCCTCTGGGACACTGCAACCCCCTTTCTTCCCACTAGTGGCCCACACAATATATCAGAATTACCTTCACAGTATACACTTACCCCCAGGTCTGGTTCCGCACTGGGACCTCCTGTGAAATGAGATACAGTGCAACAATCACAGTACAGTACTTTAACATAGACAAATACCTCAGGCAGTATAACTTTGCTGAAACAAGCAGCTCTGATTTATTTAGGGGATATAACAAGGACAGGGGGAAATCAGGTTAATTAGCTTATCACTCTAATAATCTACCTATGGCTCTGTGCACAGGCCTATCCCTATCAGTTACTGTCCCTGGGTACCCAAGCCCTGGTGGCTAGTCCAAACCGTGGCAGCTGGTAGGGCCCTTTCACACAGAGAAAAGGAGAATTAAACAGTCAGCAGTACAGTAATTCCATTTGGATTTAATGTGGCAATTCAACAGGGAGCGACCTCTGAATTAGTACTCACGACCTCCAAATAAGATAGGGTCCTTCAATGTCAGCAGGGCTCACTTGAGGTACACAAACCTCTTCACACATCCATATACAAGAAAGCACTACACCAGGCAGGCTGCATCTGTATCCCGATCGCAATTACTGCACAATACCGGGAGAACACACAGCAGATTCAGTTCCTGACAGACCGAGTGTAATTCAACAATTTCTCCAGTCTTCTACAGGGTGAGCCTGGTTTCTACTCTTCAGAGATCCTTTGATTCTTTTCACAGGACGGATTCAGTCCTAACAAGCTGTTACACAAGCTGCAGACCGAACTCTGGCCTTACACACGTTTTTTGACTAAAACTGCACACTGAAAAGCACAGGGCTCCTTCCTTCTTCACTGCCAAAGCTCAACTGAACTCCAACTGACGAAACCGGCACTTCCTTTGAGTTCCTCCCAGTTCTTGACTGGATTGGCTGTCACTCACAATAGACTGCTGCTGTTGGTCCAAAAGGCACTGAAGTCTAAACTACATCTCCCAGAGTCACTGCCCATACAATCCTCTTGTGGCTGGCTCAGATTATGAGTCCAAGTTCTGATTCGTCCAAGGCATCATTTTAGAGCTAGCTTACCCCACACTGATTGGTCCAGTTCAGCAGTTCAAAACTAGAATGGGGAACTAGCAGACACAGTTCTGACTGCAAAGAAAGCAGGTTAGACAAACTGTAATTTCATTATTACTCTAAATAATTTCTGGCAAACAGTTACATCTTTCAGATAGGTTCCCTTTGCACTCCTAGTGACTGCAAAAATGAAGTGAATTGGCAGCAGCTCAGTGGTACTCAGAGAAGCACACAGTCCCCCCATACAAACTAATTATGTCTGCAAGCAGACAGCTCTTAAAGAGACAGTACCAGAGGCTCTAAAAACACTCACTGATAAATGGCTTAAATGCCAAACACCATTCAGGCTTGGAGCATTCAAGCAAGCTCCTGGAAGTCTTTTGGGAACCCCCATTTGCAGGGGGGTTACAACTGGATGAATACACCACAGTAACTGCCTTTTGTTGTATCAGACTAGGGCTGTTCTTCAGTATCAGCAATACCTACACCAGGGGTATTTCAGACACCACAGACAAGTGGTCATAGATATAGTAATCAGGGATTGTCTCTGGGTTCAAATCCCTTCCCAAAAAAAAAAAGTTTTCAGCTCATCTACGGATGTAGAGAAAGAACATTTCGAGAAAAAGAGGTTCAAAACCTGTTACTGTCAAGGACAGGGGAGCCTGTCTTGGTAATGCAAAAGGCACTACAAAAAGGATGGGGAGTGGTAACCTGTCTTAGAGGTTACCAAACAGACATCTGACAAAGCCAATGTTTAAAATTGTGTTTTTGGCACTTATTCTGCCAACATTCCAAAGAAAAGGGGAAGGTTTGGCATCACTGGACTTTAAAGTATTTCCACATCCCCATAAGCACAGAAAGTACCTCAGATTCATACCCCCATTAGGTCATTCTATAACAGTGTGCACAGTGGTTGTAGCACCTTCAAAGACAAGCTGTCACAAGTTCTTCCTATATCTAGAGGCTTGGCTGTGGTTGCAGAGTCAACCCCAGCAAGTGGATCTGTAACTCACCTAGGGGCCCAAAGAGGAGTCCCTAGGTTTTTCTGATAAATCTAGAGCCAGTTGTCTATCAGCCTCTACAGTTCATGGAAGCAGAGCTTAATACCCTGTGAGACGGGGCCTACTTGCCTACATGCAGGGCAAGAGGTATTCCACTGATAGTGTTTTCATTCATCCTGGATGAAATGAATAACTAAATAAATGTAAAAAACAAACCTCAGAACAGTCTGTTCAGGTACTGCACATGGCACCTGCCACTGGTGCAGTTTTGGAATACAGGTTAAAAATTGCTATTCAGTTTCTCCTCAGCAATTACTGGTGTCAGAGAAAGGACCCTCTGTCATAACCAATTTTAGTAACAGAAATATTGTTACAGGTCTCCAAAATGAAACCAATCTAATAGGAGTTTATTTTTCAGCAAAAAGCTTCATCAGTTGTCTGATAACAGATGCATCTTAACTGGAGTATGTCCCCACCTGGGGGTTCATACATCCCATGGCACATAAACCTGCTGGGGCTAAGAGTAGTGTTACTGGCACTAAAGGTTTTACATAACTACTACAAGGAGAGGAGTATAGGTCAGAACAGACTGTACCACCACAATGTACTGCATAAACATTTCAGGAGGGACAAGGTTAAGCCCTCCCTGCACAGGATTCATGAAAATATAGGATATATAATGCTCAATGGGCCCTTTCAGGATATTCATCTGCCTCTGCCAGGTAAGGACAGTACCTTGGCAGATACATCAACTCAAATCAGCCAGCCCCATCATGAATGGGCCTTAAACAGTCAGGTGGTGCACGTTATCTTCAGGAGGTGGGCCACCACGGAGTGTGACTTGTTCGCATCCCACCACAACCACCACCTGCCATATGATAGACAGCCAGATCTGGGAACAATTCCCCTGGATGCTGTGGCTTTGAGTGGGCAAGGGAAGCAAGTGCATTTTTCTTCTTTCTTCCTTCTGGTATACAGAGCAATTTTCTCAAGCTCAGGTCCCAGTCAACATCAATAATCTTGATAGCACTAGAATGGGACAGACAGACACACATGTCTCTCTTTGCTACCCTCCATTCCTGAGCCCGAACCAATACACCTTCCCTCAGAGGCACGACCTGCTGACCTCCTATCAGGGGGCTTCTGTGTCCAAACCTCGGATCACTCACGTTCAAGGCATGGCTCCTGAGTACCTTTGGTATAATATGCAGGTTTGCATCTTTCTCAAAGTGTCTAGCATGTGATGTGGTTACAGGAAGCTTTCCACTAAGAAAATCTACGCTTGAAAAAAAAAAGGTTTTATGATTGGTGTTCAACCAGGAAATTGGTCCCAGAACATACTGGGTCCCAGCTGTCTGACTATTTTATTTATTTACAGTCATTGGATTGACTATCCTGTACCCTCAAGGTCCACCTGGTTGTAGCATCTGCTGGCATATTAGTTGGACAAAATGTTTTATTGCTTCGGATCCTAGCTACAAAAGGTTCTTCATGGGCCTAGCACATGTCAACACAGGCTGGTGTTCCTGTTATGCTGGACTATCTTACCTATTTGCTCTTACTGGGCTTGTAGTCCAGTACCTTGAACGTCCACCTGGCCGCAGCATATTACACTTCAGTTGGACAGAATGTTTTTCAGGCCCCTGACCGTATTTTCAAAGGGTTCTTTGAAGGCTTGCCCCATTTGCACCCCCTCACAAGGGACGGTGCCAGCATGTAGCCTAGATGTGTGTGTATAGTTTGGCACATGGGCCCCCTTTTGAACCTATGTCTTCAATTTATTTGAAGAGGTCCGCGACAGGAGTCCGACAGTATCTCTGTCGAACGCCCTGTCAGCGACAACGACAGGTCGACCGCATTCTGCAGTCAGCTGCTGGTTCGCTATCGTTTTCTTTGTTTTCCTCGGTGGGGCTTCTCCCCCCGAACTCCGCACCCCTCCCCCCACTTAAAGATTCTCAAATCCAGTCGGAGCTGATTGGAGGGGTGCAGGATCCCCCCCGACAGGCAGCACCGGGTTCCAGTGGGTCTCGAACTGTGGCTAGGCACTGTAGTCACTGTGGGGGACCTCGCTGGTGAAATGTCGCTGCGAGGGGGGTAAACGTATTTGAAGTATGTAAAAAAAAAAAAGTTTTTTTCCTGTAGTAATCACTTCTGACAAGAATCAGTGAGCTCAAGTCTCTCTGAATTGAACAGGTCTGTATTTCATTCCACAGACACAAAGTTGTCCCGGAAACAAACAGGAAGTTTCCTTTTCAACAGGACCTCTAATTATCATTTGAACCAAACCATTAACTTATCTGTCTTTTCCACTGAACAATTTAGTCCTGGTGAACAACAACAACAAAAAAAAGTCTTCATAGTCTGGACATCAAAGGAGTTTAGCTACTATTTGACATCCACTAAAGCCCTTAGGCAGGACAGAAAGCAACTGCTCCTGACCTATGGGAATGTGAGGAAAAGTTAACCCAGCATTAAAGAAGGTCCACTTAATACTGGTTAGTACAGTATAACCAGTTTGGTACTCTAAGGCTGGAAAGGAGCTCCTTGTGAGTGGAGGGTCATTCTTCAAGGGGCACAGCTGCTACCATAGCAGCTGCGAGATGTTTCACTGGTGAACCTCTAAAGCAGCTACCTGGAAAACAGTACACAGCTTTACGAAGCATTACACTCTGGATAATCTGTCCAGGGGTGATGCCAGATTTGGCACAGCAGTCCTGCAAAACCTGTTTGTAAGATGGGGTTCTGTGCCCACCTCCAAATGTACTGCATGGTAGTCTGCATACAGTTATGAATACCTGAGTTTTACTGGGGTTAGAAGAAAAAATTACTTACCTAGTAATCTTATTTCTTCCAAGTGATACTCAGGTATTCATAACTCCCCCTCCCTCCTCCCCTTCTGGAACCTTCAGCCTCTGCACTCCTGAATACTGTGCTCTCAGGGGCATAAATGCCATTCAAACACCATGAAGTCTTGCTATATTAGGACTTATTGCAGTTAGCCACTGCACTTGAACTGCCCCGGAGAGGAAAGAGTTAACTCCAGAGAATCTGGAGTTCTAAAGCGCGAGGGCGCTTATACCAAAGTTTATCTGGGCAGTTTCAAATGAAACTGTCAGATTCTTTACTCCGCTTCACTGAACAGTCGCCCGGAGATCAGCCCTTCAGCTCGGTTCATTTCTCGTTCAAGCGAGTATTTTCGGTTCATTTGAACCGCAAAAGTAATTATTTTACCGTATTTCGTTAAAGCTCTATCTGGTAAACCGTAAGTACAAAATGTAAAGTCTGTGTGGAAATTTAGTTATCGGTTCGGTTTTGAACCGATCGGTTTGCTTATTTTAACGTTTTAAAGTTTTGGGCTTTTAGAGTGCGGTACCCGGTTCTTATTGGTTCTAAAAAAACCTTGATTTTAAATAGGGTTTTTTCAAATACCCGTGAAACGGTTAGGAACCGATAAGGGTGTCTTGCCTGGCACGGCCATAAAAAGGGCAAGTTTTTGGTTAGGCTGGCATTATGTCTGAGAAACCCAAAAAGAAAAACCAGGCCCACTGGGTTTCAACACTGTGATGCTGTGGGGAAGCCTTTGCCAAGGCTGACCCACACACCACTTGTGTTTATTGTCTGGGGGCTGACCACCTCCTGTCAGACTGCCAGGTGTTTAAAATTTCTCTGCAGCCACCCTGAAAAGAGATAGGGCCGGCTCAGGAACTATTAGCCAAAAGTCCGTGACCCGGCTGGCCAGCCCGGTCCAGTACCCACTGGACCAGAGGGAGTGCCCTCTGACCAGGGCTAGACTTCCTCGGGCAAAAGGATGGTTCAGAGGAACCAGTTTAAAAAAAAAAAATATGAATATGACAGAGAAATCAGTAGGTTTGGAGTCCAAGATTGTCTCTCCAACTGCTGCAGAAGTAGTTAAGCCATACAGATTGTCCAGTCACTGTTTCTAGGTCCTTTCGAACCATCTACAGTTGGTAAAAGGTGGCTCGTTCAGTTCCAGTGGTTCAGGTTTATGATATTGAGGAATTGTTATGAACCACAGGAGTGGGAGGAGGAAATTTGATCAATACATGTGTGGCTGGTAGGGTCTGGACGTGCCCACTTAAGCGGACATTTTCTCCAGACAGACTTTTAGAATCTCCTCCTTTTCTGTCTGAGTCCTTTTCTCAGTTTATGTTTTACAAAAAGCTTGCAGAATCCCCCCAGCTTCCTTTAGAGGAGGCTATGGATGAGTAAAGGGAGCCTGATTATGTAGGAATGATGGGCTAGGAGGTTGTCTTTCCTTTGCATAAGTCATTTAGGAAGTAAACAACAAAGATTTTATAAGATTCCTCTTTCTGTCCCTCCTGTAAGATAAAAAATGGACAGAAGGTGTATTTCGTCAGGCTCTGTTACAGACTTCACTGAGCAGTGTAGTCATGTAGGTGTGGTACAAGCTGCAGCCTGTGTCAAGGTTAGTTCCTGGCCTCACATCCTCCTGAATAGGATTCCAGGAGGATTGATGCCATGACAAGAAAACAGTATATGGCAGCTTCTGTGGGACTCAGACAGGCAAGTTGTATGGCTTATGTGGCTAGATTTCGGAAATCTAGGTGGGACCTAGTATTGCAGTTAGCCAAGCAGGCCCATGGCCAGCTGGCTAGCCGGTTGGAACAGGTGGCTGCTAATGGCACTGAAGCCTCTAAGTTCAAGTTCATACTGCTGTTGGTGTTAATCTTGTCTCTCTAGGGTCATGACCACTTCTGTAGCTTCAGAGGTTGGCATGGCTCAGATGCACTAATCTGTCCCAAGATACTCTGTCAAAGTCTATGGATTTGTTTCTTGTTGTGGGTAATTCTCTGTTTGAGGAACAAACAGAAAGCTATATGAAAACAGGGATGATTACCTACAAAAGTGCCCAGGTAGAGGCTCAGGCCTCTCTGCTTTCTCAGAGGGGTCTCTTCAGAGGCAGAGATAGACGGGCACAAGTAAACCGTCCCCTCCCTTAGCCTAAGACTATTGCCAAGCAGGCACCCTGATGGGGTGCCCAGGGCCGATTCTCCTATACCAGTGGGCAGGTTGGTTTTTATTTCAGCCAGAATTGGGTGTCCCTAACTCGGACAAGTGGGTTCTGGAAGTAATAGGTCTGGTTCTCAGCTTCAAACAGTTTCCAAAGATGAGAGCCAGACAGGTCCACCTGCAAATCCTTCGGAATCCCTTGCTTTGGGAGCAGAGGTTTCTTCTCCTCTGAACTGCAAAGCAGTAGAAGGGTCCCTCCTTGCCACCGGGGCAAGGGGCTGTACTCATGATACTTTCTTACCCTATAGAAGGCAGGAGATTGGCGGCCCATCTCAGATTTAAGGTACCTGAACAAGCATCTTTTGAAAACAAAGTTAAAAATGTTAACTCTGGCTGAGGCCAGGGGACTGGCTAGCTTTCCTGGACCTCAAGGATGCCTATTTTTTCATGTTTTGATCAGGCCTTCTCACCAAAAGTACCTCAGGTTACCCTCAGGCCACTACCAGTTCAGGGCAATGCCCTTCGGCCTTACCTCTGCGCCAAGGGTATTGAAATTCTAGCTGTGGTAGTGGCTCTTTTAGAAGGCAAGGGATTGCTTTGTTTCCTTTCCTGGATGACTGGCTCTTAGTGGGTCAGTCTCCAGATCAAGTAAAATCCCACTTGCAAGTCACCCAGCAGCTTCTCACCTTTCTGGGATTCCTGTTGAATTTACCAAAGCAGTCTCTAACCAGTTCAGGTACTAACTTTCATAGGGGCAGAGTTGAAACAAAGTTAGCCAGGCATTTCTCCCTCTGAAAGGGTAGGCAGTCTCTTTGCCCTGGCATCTTCCATTACTCATGAGTCTTTGACCAGCATAGCATTTGCTATAACTACTAGGGCACATGGCTGCTTCCACAGCTGTAGTGCAGGGAGCAAGATTCCAGATGAGGGACATTTAGTTCCATCTGAGGGCCTATTGGTCCCAAAGGAGGGATTCCTTTCCAAATTGGTTCTAGTGACCCAATCCTGATCCTGGCCTTACACTGGTGGCAGGATCAAAGCAATCTAAAACTAGGGTCCTCCTCATTCCCTCACCACGGATGCTCCTGTGTTAGGGTGAGGAGCTCGCTTAGGCACCTGTCCACGAGGGGTGTGGTCTCCCAGGAATCTCTGCTCCACATCAATTTTTGGAACTCAGAGCTGTCTTCTAGCTCTTAGGAGTTTTCAGCTTCTGTCCAGAACAAGGTAGTTCAAGTCAGGACAGACAACACCACAATAATGTGGTACATCAACAGGCAGGGGGCACTTGGTCATCAGCCTTGTGCACTGAAGCAATGAAGTGGTGGTCTCTGGCTTACTCCTGAACACCTCCCTGATAGCAGTTCACCTCCCAGGGAAGGACAATGCCCTGGCAGATGCCCTCAGCAGGATTCTCAGGGCCATCACGATTGGGCTCTGAATCCTCAGGTGCTGGGTTCAGTCCTTGCCAGATGGGGCTCATTTTCAGATAGATCTTTCACAGCCCCAGATAACCACTAACTTTCTCTGTTTTGTTGAGGCCTCCAGTGCTGGGATCAGCCCCTGGACGCTTTTCACTTGGATTGGAAAGGGAAGTTTGCACACCTTTCCTCCTTTTTCCCTTTCTTTCAGGGTACTAGTAAAAATCAGATCTCAGCCCTGCAAAGCGATTCTGATTGTTCCAAACTGGGCCAGACAGCCCTGGTACCCATTGTCTCTGTCCTTGACAGTCCACCTACCCTGAGCTTGCCCAGAGTCCACGACTTACTGGCCTTTGCACAAGGGAGAGTGCAGTATCGAACCTCAAATTCCTCCTTCTCAAGGCAGCTCTTGAGGAGTTAGAATTTGCTGATTTACACCTTTTCAAGGTGTCGCTGGATATTTTAAAGGCTTCAAGGAAGCTTTTCATTGGGGCCACTTACAATTCTAAGTGGAACAGGTTTTCAGTCTGGTGCGCTGAGAAGCAGATTATACCACAGTCTGCTTATCTGCCCATTTTCTGGACTTTTGGTCCATTTTAAATTCCTTAGGTCTTGGGCCAGCTACCTTAAGGGTTCCTCTGGCAGCTGTCTCTGTTTTTCTGCAAGCAGGAAGCCTGCTTCCTTTCTTCTCAACCTGTGTTTTCCGAGTTTTTAAGGGGTTGCTTCACACCACCCTCCTTTTTCGGGAACCAGCTCCTGCATGGAGCCTGAATGTTTGCATTGCTCAGTTAATGCAACCCTTGGACCTCTGCCCCAGCAGAGCTCAAGCTTCTCACTTGAAAATGTTTTTTCTGGTGGTTTCACTTCTGCCAGACGCAAAAGTGAACTACAGGCCCTGGCAGTGGAAGAAGATTTTCTCTCCCACAGGATAAGACAGTCCCTAGGACTAACACAGGGTTTGTCCTAAGTGGTTTCAGGTTTCCACCTGAACCAACCCATCTCTCTCCCAGGATTTTCACTGAGCATTCTTCCTCAGGTGAGAGGAGACTGCACAGCTTGGACGTCAAAAGAGCCTTATGCTACTATTTGTAACGCACTCAAGGGTCACAGGTTCGAATCCTCCAACTCTTCCTTACCTGAGGCTAGGTTGGCAAGGAACCTGCCACTAAGAGGACAATTGCAAGGTGGATTGTCTCTTGTATCCATTTTTGTTATCAAAGACTAGGTAGGAGAGCCCCTCAGGACTGAGGGCTCACTCCACCAGGTGTACAGCTGCATATCTAGCGGCTGCTAGAGATATTCCTTTCTGGAAATCTGTCGAGCTGTTACTTGGAAGACAGTTCACACTTTTACCAAGTATTATTCCTGGATTTCTGTCCAGGAGAGATGCTCGTTTTGGCACAGCTGTGCTTCAGAGCCTATTTCCAAGTAGGTTCTGACCTCCTCCATGGAGGTACTGCTGTGTAATCTGAATAAGTCCTAATATAGCAAGACTTTCATGGTGTTTGAAGAAAAAATTACTCACCTTAGTAATTGCTTTTCTTCTCATGGAGTCTTATATATTAGGACCACCCCCAACCTGCCCCTCTCAGAACTTCTACTGGGGTGGGGTGGCAAATTAGTGCAAGCACTGTGTCATGCCATTGTAGTTCTTCCCTTCACCCTCTTTTATTTAGGGTTAGGGAACTAGGGTTTCTGTGTTGAGTGATTTGTTGGCCCCTTCCTGGACTTGAGTCTTTGGGGAAGGGGTCCTAATAGTGCTTGTCAGGGGAAAACTAATAATACCATTATTCATTCTTATTATTGTTATTGTTGTTCTATTGTTGTTTATATTGTTGTTACTTACTAGTAGGTAGCCATTTGGCTAGTGTAGAGCTTTCACACAGACTTGTTGCTTAGTGTTAGCTTCGTAAAGATCTGACAGTTTCATTTGAAACTGCCCAGATAGAGCTTTGGTATAGCGCCCTCGCGCTTTAGAACTTCAGATTCTCTGGAGTTAACTCTTTCCTTTCCGGGGCAGTTCAAGTGCAGTGGCTAACTGCAATAAGTCCTAATATAGCAAGACTCCATGAGAAGAAAAGCAATTACTAAGGTGAGTAATTTTTTCTTTCTGACACATATGTTGTGATTGGGTTCCCTATTGTTGTCCCCCTCCCCTTTTTCAGGTAATTTGGACATTCTAGGGTGTTCTTTCATAGGTTACGCCCTCCAGTTGGAGGCCCCCTTTTTTTGAGGATTAAGGGAGTTCTCTCTAATAATAATTATTGTTAGGACTTCCGGTTCTGCCACGGCACTGAGCATTAGCTAAACGTTCGGCGCTCTGCCTCGCCTGTCTGAACAACCTCCAAAAATCCAGAATAAGAAATTCTAAAGTTCCTAAAAATGTCAGGAGGAGGTTCACAAAGAGATCGAGGAGTGAGATCTAAAATGCAGCAGTCCAGATTTGAAAGGGATGGTGAAGATTCGAGAGCAAGTTCCCCTATACGCACTTCCACCCAATCTGGGGCCGGCATGGCAGCCAAAAGCTATGAGACCGACGATGAAGCAGAGCATCTGTCCAGAAACTGCTATGAAGCGTTAATGAAAGAGTTGAAAGAAATGCGAGCGGAAAATAAGGTGGAATTTAAACAGCTTAATCAGAAGCTCTCGATGGTGGAGGGTCAGGTCCAGGAAGCTGAGGACTGAATTTCCAACGCAGAGGATGGCCTGCAATCTTTAGGCCACGCAGTTTTTGCCCTTTGCAACCATGCTATATATACAGAACAAAAAATGTGTAGATCTGGAAAGCCGATCCAGACGAGATAACTTACGTCTATATGGTTTGAAGGAAGGCGCAGAGGAAGGGGACATGGTTGAGTTCCTGACTGACTTGTTGAAAGATGTACTCGAACTACCACATGATTACAAGTTGAAAATTGAGCATACCCACCGGGCCTTACTCCCCAAGCCCAAAGACCCGACTACCAGACCCAGATCAATAATCATTAAATTCTGAAGCTATCGCACCAAGGAAGATATCCTCCGACGAGCATGGGTGAAGAAGGAGGTCAAATATCTTGATTCACGTTTATTTTCCGACCAAGATTATCCACCTATCATACAGAAGCAACGTATGGAATATATACCAATCATCAAACTTCTTAGAAATAAACAACTGCGGGTTCAAACACCTTACCTGGCAAAACTGAGAGTTTTTTAGAAGGAAAGAGCTGAATTATACGATTCTCCACAGAAAGCCGGTGAAGCGTTGCAAAAGCAGGGGTTTGCGGTTCTAGCACTCACAAAGATTACCCAGCCCAAGAGAAAGGAGCCTGCAGAGGAATGGCACATCGTTCCCCCGAGGAAAAATAGGGCTGTGAGCAGTAATACCATATCATCAGTTCTACATGAGTTTAAAGAATTAATGAAGAAACTGCCAGGAATCTCAGAAAGAGATCTTGAGTCTGCAGATGGGTGAGAAAATACCTCTAAATACTGTTTCCTTTCGATACTCTGACTGTTAAGCTGAGAAGTACTGATTTATTGTTTCGCTACAAATATCCTGAAGTAAGACACTTCCAATGCCCAGACTCTTGATATCTCTGGTGGAGTTTGCTGATGCCTTTCGTTCCAGGCTCAGGTCTTGGACACTACTCCAGGAATGTTCCTGGCCCTCTCCCTCGTTTCTACTCACCTGCTGTTGGGCACAGAATTTTGACTGGGAGATAGTGTGATGGCCCCACCTGTGTTCATACTTCTCCCTTTTTAAAATACATAGAAATCGATCAAGAACCAGCCTTGGAGTGCGTCATTTGGCAATACTACAAGGCTCTGGTCTAGTAACTCTCATGTTCATGTTTTCTTTCGATCAAGGGAATTCAGTGCCAGAATACGTGAAACTCAGTTGGGTTGCAGGGAGTCTCTCCTATAAATAGCATGAATGAACTATGGACATGAAAAATATCCTGAAGTGCTTATTTTGTGGGGGTGGGAGGTAGGGCACTGGTGCGTGGCCAGCTTATAATCCACCGAACAGGGCGTGCCTTTGTAATCTGGGTCACTAGTCTCATTTTAAAGGCCCCCAATAGCTTGTGGAAGCACAAAATATTGCCACCTTATTTAATTCTAATCACTTTGTATGTTGAAAACCTCCTACGATGTGCTTCATGTGGGCGAGATCCATGTAAACACCACTGTGAAGGTACTCCCGAAGAGGGAGTTCAGAGATACAACTTCCTCCTCTTCTAAGGGGGATGAGGGAGGGACTGGGGAGGGTGGGAGGTGAGGAGAAGGGATTGGGGATTTAGTGGGCATATGCGGAAGGAAATCTTACACCTTCACACCAACCACGGGCGAGGCAGTACAGCCAAGATGGCCGTATACATGGTGAATACCATAGTTCAGGAGCCCTACAAGACAAGGGCCCAGGAGGAGTTCCCCTCTTGTTTGAGGGATTCTGAGGCATAGAAACATAGAAACATAGAAACATAGAAGTTGACGGCAGATAAGGACCGCAAGGCCCATCCAGTCTGCCCATTTCTTTTTCTACCTTATAAATGTGCCATCGGCCTTTGCTCTGTCAGTGACCTATCTATTCATAGTCATTTGTATTGCTCCCTTATGCCTATCCCATGCCTGTTTGAAGCCCTGCACTGTATTCATAGCCACCACTTCTTGTGGTAAGCTATTCCATGCATCTACCACCCTTTCTGTGAAAAGAATTTCCTCACATTCCCCTTAATCGGCCTCCTCTAATCTCATGCTGTGTCCTTGTCCTGCTATTTTCTTATATTTAAACATGTTAGACCTTTTCACCTTGTTTATGCCCTTAAGGTGTTTAAATGTCTCGATCATATCCTCTCTCCCTCCTTTGCTCAAGGGTATACATATTGAGCTCCGTTAATCTGTCCTCATATGTCTTCTGATGCAGTCCCTGCACCATTTTGGTGCCCTTCTCTGGACTGCCTCAATTTGGTTAATGTCCTTGTGAAGGTGTGGCCTCCAATACTGCACGCAGTACTCCAGATGGGGCCTAACCAATGTCTTGTACAGAGGATTATTACCTCCTCTTACGACTTGTGATACCCCTACTAATACACCCTAACACCCCCTAGCCTTACCTACTGCTTTAGGAGGTCTGCTTGATGATTTTAGGTCATCAGTGATGATGATGCCCAAGTCTCTTTCTTCCTTGTGACTGCTAGCAACTCCCTCCAGCCTATAAGTGGCTTCAGGGTTTCTCTTCCCTATGTGCATGATTTTGCACTTCTTTGCATTAAATCCCAGTTGCCACTCTTCTGACCATTTTGCTAGTTTATCCAGATCTCTTCTCATTCTGCCCACCCCATCTGGATCATCTACTCTGTTGCAGATCTTGGTGTCATCTGCAAACAGACAAGCCTTACCCTCTAGTCCATCTGCAAGGTCACTAATGAAGATGTTGAATAGGACTGGCCCCAGGACTGATCCCTGAGGTACCCCACTTGTGACTTGCATCTCTTCTGACTGTATACCATTTACCACCACTCTCTGTTTTCTGCCAGTCAACCAGTTTGCCACCCAGTTGACCAACTTCTGACCCACCCTGAGCCTACCTAGCTTATTTATCAATCTTCTATGTGGAACAGTGTCAAAAGCTTTGCTGAAGTCAAGGTAGGCGACATCAACTGCTCCCTTGGTCCACCACTCTGGTTACCCAGTCAAAGAAATCTATGAGATTAGTTTGACAGGACCTTCCTTTTGTAAACCCATGCTGTCTTGGATCCTGTGCCCCTATGGATTCCAGGTGTTGCACTATCCTTTCCTTAAGGAGTGCCTCCATAATCTTGCCCACTACTGAGGTAAGACTGACCGGTCTGTAGTTCCCCACCTCCTCCCTGCTACCACTCTTATGGAGCGGGATCACATGAGCCCTTCTCCAGTCTTCTGGGACCTCTCCTGTGCTCAGAGACTCACTAAACAATTCTGCTAATGGCTCTGCTAGTTCCTCCTTTAGCTCCTTAAGTACCCTGGGATGTATGCCATCAGGTCCCATTGCCTTATCCACCCTGAGCTTAGCAAGCTCTTGTAGGACCCTTTCTTTTGTCACCCCCCCCCACCAATACCATCAAATAGGTGGGAAAAGAGGTCACCACATTTGTTTGACCTCCTACCTTGGAAGCCAGTTAAAAATGACTATGATAGTGCACTGTTTGCACAAACAGTTATGGTTTGTCGTTTAGATCAATTAAGTGTATTATGTTGTTGCTGTTATAATTTTTTTTTTTGGTCAGCAGAAATGATACTAATGAGCTACCTTGTACTGGGAGAGGGGGTTCGTGTTAAAGGGACTGAGCCATTGTCTATCAGCCACAATGGATTATACTATATGCTCATATAATGTTTCATGGCCTATCTGGGCGACTAAGCGCTCAAGGTATTATCTTACCTGAGCGCTCTGGAACCGATGTCTCTTTACTTCAGGAAACCCACTTGTCACATGATAAACATGAGAAGTTTAGACGCCTGGGCTTTTCCCAGGTTTATTCTTCTTCTTTAAGGGGGCGAGGAGAACAGCTATATTAATACCTTCAGGGTGCCATTTGAATGTCAAGACCAATTGTGTGATAAGGAAGGGCGATTCGTAATGATTAAGGGGAAACTAAATGGGAAACTTACCACCTTTGCCTCAGTATACTTTCCTCCAGCCACGGAGTTCATAACTTACCGGGCTTTCTTCCTCCTTATGTCTCAGTGGGCGGAAGGTACAATGGTTTGAGGGGGAGACTTTAACTTAGATCTTTCAGCGGCTGGGAGTGGGGGAAGGTCAGCAGGGGAAAAAAACAAGAGAATTAATAAAATTGCTAGGTGAACTGGGATTTGTGGACACATGGAAACATTTAAATGGGTCAGCTAAACATGCCACCTTTTTCTCACAGGTCCACTCTAGCTATAACACAATCGACTATATGTTAATCTCCCAAGAGCATCTAGGGTTGGCGGGTAGGACATGGACGGGTGATTTTATCCTGTCAGATCATGCCCCAGTTTTTCTTAGACTAGACTCAGATAATTTTAGGAAAAGTACAATGTGGAGGCTCAGCCTCTCCCTGCTTCACAGTAAGGACAACATTCATACCATGGAAGAGATTATCAAACAAGCAGTGAGGGAAAATGACTGTCCTGAGATTGATATTTCAATTTTATGGGACACCATCAAGGCGATCTGCAGGGGCAAATTTATTGAATTATCAGCTCAAAACAAACGAGAGAGGGAACAAAAACAAAGTGCCTTGACGGCCCAGATACAAAAATTAGAGCTTCAACAGATATCCCAGACCAACTCCAAAACTTCAAAGAAATTAAAAAGCTTAAACAAGAACTGAATGCTATACTAGATTATAAAATTGAGCAGAAGCTATTGTTTCTAAAGCAGAAGTATTATGATGGAGGCCCTCGCTCCTTGAAATTGTTGGCTGGACGTCTCAGACAACACAGGGCCAAAGCACTAATATCAACTTTAAGGCCGTCCCCCCAACATCCGCCCTGTCATACGGTGGAGAAAATATCAAACACCTTCGTCCACTATTACACACAGTTATATGGCCTCCTCAGCCCAGGTGAAGGAACAAATAAATACCTTCTTGGCAACCCTCCAGCTGCCAAACTGCCTAAACATCTGGGTCAAGGCACAGCACCCCCATAACAACCAGGGAAATAGAAGCAGAGATAGGGAGACTGAAAACATTAAAGTACCCGGGGACGGATGGCCTCCCTGGTGAATTCTATAAATCTCTTAAAGGGGCAGTTGTTCCCCTACTCTCCAGATTGTATGCCAATATCCAAAGCCTTGAAGGGAAAATACCCCCATCCTGGGACCAGGCAGTTATATCTGTCATTCCAAAGGCAGGTAGGGACCCCACCCTTCCAAGCTCTTATCGCCCTATCTCGGTGTTAAACACAGATTATAAAATATTTACCTCTGTGTTATCACAGAGATTAAAGCAAATGATTCCCACCTTAATCCAGCAGGACCAGTGCGGGTTTATCCCAGGCCGCCAGGCCTCGGACAACATTTGGCATACCATTTACCTGATTGAACATGTACAAAATTATAAAATTCCAGTGATTCTTATAAGTTTAGATGCTGAAAGAGCATTTGATAGAGTGTCATGGCAATTTCTAAGAGGGGTCCTTGCTGCCTTTGACTTTCCCCACAAATTCATTAACCTTATTTTCAAATTCTGTTCGAACCCCTGGGCATATATACGCTCAAATGGTCATATTTCCCACAGTTTCCCCCTTTATAGAGGGACCAGACAGGGTTGCCCAATCTCTCCCCTGTTATTCGCCCTGTATATAGAACCTCTGGCCCAATATATTAGGTTGGCGAATGATGTGGAGGGTATCAATTTGGGGGATAAAGAACACAAGCTAGCTCTTTTTGCTGACGATGTACTGGTATATCTTACAAATCCAACCAAGACCCTTCCTGCCCTTTTCCACAAACTTGAAAGGTTCTCTGCTTTATCAGACTACTCCCTGAACACAACCAAAACTGAAGTACTCCCATTTAACTACCCAGTTCCCATGCTTATACTTAGGCAATTCCCATTTAAATGAGATCTCCCCTCAATAAAATATTTAGGAACCCAAATACCAGCAGATCTTAGCCAATTATATAAAAACAATTATACTCCGTTGATAAATAATGTTAAAAAAGATATTAAAAGGTGGAACATAATTCCACTGTCATTCTATGCTAGGTCTCAGGCAATAAAGTTAAATGTTCTGCCATGTTTGTTATACTTTTTCCAATCAATACCATGTGTTATGTAAGCAATAAGACATGACAGGGTGTGCGTTAGACACTTTAACACACGGCTAGGAGGCGTAGTGAGGCACGAGGCCATCAGCCAAGTGCGTCCAGCCTCCTAGCCGTGTGTTAAAGTGTCTAATGCACAGACCCTAGAGTGGCTTATTGCGCTTATGAAATGGCTATCAAATATACAGATGTATGTGATAGCTAAAATGTATAGTATTTAAAAGGGAAAAAGTTTAATGTTTGTCTTGGTTTTAAATTAAATAGTTCCTCCACCTACTGTTTTTTTTTTGACTGAAGTAATTTTGTCCTACAAAGGCTTCTGTAGTTTCATATGGTTGTCATGACAGTATTCACCCCCACCTCCACTTGTCATGGAGTTTTGCAGTCAGTTGCACAATATGGTGCTATTTCATTCTTTAAAGAAAGCGCGACATAGATAGAGAGACATGAGAGAGAGCGCACCATGTGGGCATTTTTCTGAGTAAGTAGCTAGCCATGATGTAAGCGACAGTGCAGTACTGAGCATGATGGAGCACTTTTCAATTCGGAGGGACAGCGAGCGAGCATGGGCTGTAAGCTGCAATTGGAGTGGGCGGGCTGGGAGTGGGAGTGGTTTCAATTCTGACGGAGGAGCGGTTTCAATTCAGACGGAGAGCGAGATTAAAAGTTTAAACTTGAAGAGCGAGCTGGAGGCTGGTACAGAAACAGAGACAGAGTGAGCGGGCAGGTAGAGACATAGAGTGAGCGCTGGCGGGCGGGCCGGTAGAGAGATTGAGGTTGTTCTGTTTTTTGTTTTTTTTTAAATAGATGAACGAGCATGCAGGCTATCATTACTGAGCTAGTGGGCTGTGACTGTGACAGAGATTGCAGCTTTCCCCTTCATGCTACATCTAGGGATTTCACAGACTGAGGCAATGTGAACAGAAGGTCAGATGTATTTAGTTGGCATACTGAAAATACAGCCTGGCATGTCACTCGCAGTTGGTGAAAAGAAGGTGGCTGATTTTCAGTTTGCCAACGTTCTAAGTGGCATTTTACTAGGATCAGTGCCCACAGGGCACTGCTGGTCCTTTTTCCTGTGTGTTAGACATAATATCACACAGGTATGGACCAATCAGCATGTCTAAATTCTGATGCCCATTTCATAATCCTATACGAGATCTTAAGGCCTGGCAACAAATGTCTTCAGCTTTTATATGGCAAGGTAGAAAACCACGATTTAAACTCCAAGCATTACACCTTCCTAAGTCACAGGGTGGTATTGCATTCCCTAATTTTTCCACATACTGGAACTCGACGCAAATGAGATGCGCACTGATGTGGGGTAATAAGTACTGTGATGCTCATTGGAAACAAACTGACGTAACTAGAGATTTTCAGTATCCTTTGCCTGCCATAATATTTTCAGGTACTTTATGAAAACAGACCTTACAAGGTACACATGGGAGCATCCGTGCCATCTTGGAGGGATGGAGGAGGGGGAAACCCCTGGAGGAACATCAAGGAGCACATATGGAAATATAAGTGGTTTATCACTAATCCAGAATTTCCATCTGCTAAGGACTCAACATGGTATACAGTCCAAGCAAATAGGGGGACTTTTTGCCCCCTGGCAGCTCATTAGGCATAATGCCATAATATCTTTTGAGGAAGCTAAGACCAAATTTAGATGGGGCAAGGGAGAAAGATTGCGTTACTTTCAAATTAAAGATTTTGTAAACTCCCAGTATAGGTGTACTCAGTCCCGTTCCCAGATATTGGAAGATACATCCCCATATATTCAAATCTTTAATGCTAAAGGGGGTGATCATGAAATATCCTATATATATATAAATATTTGGTGTCTTTGCAGAAACACATGCTGGAACCTCTCAAGGTCAAATGGGAGCAGGATCTTCACCTCCCGTTACTACAACCACAATGGGCTAAGATCTGGCAGATGACGTGGTCCACCACTTCATCCCCAAATTGGCGTGAATACGCCTGGAAAGTTCATACAGGGTTTTTTTTTTTAACACCTCATCTACAGGCCAAAAGAAACTCTAGCCTTCCCTCAGGTTGTTGGAGGGCATGTGAGACAGGGGTGGCAACCCACGGGCATATATTTTATGGTTGCCCGAAGTTACAACCCTTCTGGTCATCTGTCACTCAGCATATTTCTAAAATCTTATGTCTTGATGTACCTTTAACATCTCAGAATTTGGTCCTGGACATCCCCCCGGAGTCTCTTGAACAAAAAGATATGAAATATATGTGGTCTGTACTACTGGTGGTGGCCTATAAGGCCATTACCAGGAGATGGCTACAAGAGGAACCCCCCCTCCATCTTCGAATGGAGGAGCATTGTAGACCAAATCAGAACATTTGAGAACATCTCCCATAATTTACAGGATAAGTCAGTAGTCTATGTGAACAGATGGACCAGGTGGGTTGTGTATGCCCAGGATGTTCTGATAGGGGGCAACCTGAGAGTAATGGGGAGATACACCCTGGTACCTGGGTCAAGAGTTTTGAACCAGTCCGCACCCTGCATATGGGGAAGAACTGCAGTGGATTAGTTCCCAATCTATATAGAAAACCCTCTAATGCATGGGGCTCACACCTTATTGTCCCAGATATAGAGGAAGAAATATATGTAAGATGAAAAATGTTTTAGAAATAACCCTTTTCGAAACAAAATCCAAATGATGAATAAGCTGACCTACTAAACTTTTTATTTTCACTTTTTTAATTGCTAGAATGGGTTCTTTAAAAGATCTTTAATCTTTTTCTTTATTACCTAAATACCCGCACTGTATGCCACTGTTGTTTTTGTAATCAAATCCTGGAGCAGTCTTCCACTAGGTAGTAGTGGAGTTATGTACAATGTAATCTCTATAAAGTGACAGGTTCTTCCGCTACACCTGAAGTTGGTATATAGTGCTTAAAACAAATAATAATATGGAATTTTAAGTATCTAGTTGAAATGTCTTGATATCAACTGTATTGAACATATCCATGATTGAATATGTGTTATAAAGTACTGTTATTAACCTGTGCTTAATAAAAATGAAGTATAAAAAACAAATAATTATTGTTATTGTCATTATTATTAATATTGTTGTTATTACTATTATTAGTATACTTAGTCCCTGTGGGCCTGTCTTTTCCGGCATCCAGGAAATCTGAAGGGTTTAGAACTAAGGCAGTTAGTATAAGGCAGCATTTGAAAAGTGGCTCATGCAAAATATTCCATCATTTGCATATGTTCCAAATTCTCTCTGGGTAGTTCTACTTTGGGGACAGACTGCATACAGTTATGAATACCTGAGTATCACTTGGAAGAAATAAGATTACTAGGTAAGTAATTTTTTATTACACACATTCCATTCTATCCAGGGCAGCTCAACCCTTTAGGTGGATTGCATTAGTAAGCATAATGAGGGATCCCTTGGAAGAAACAATATTACTATGGTAAGTAATTTTTTCTTACATCCTTTTAGCAACCTATTCTGCAGTACCGAATCAAAAGCCTTGCTGAAGTCGAAGTGTAGCAGATCCACTGCGTGGCCCTTGTCTATTTCCTTGGTCACCCAGTCAAAGAAAAAGATCAAGTTAGTCTGACTAGACCTTCCCTGCATGAAATCATGTTGTTTACTATCCTGCAGCTTGCTGCTGTCTAGGTAGTCCATGAGGTCCTCCTTGTTTAGTGATTCCATCAGTTTCCCCATGGTGCAGGTCAGACTGACTGGCCTGTAATTCCCTGGTTGCTCCCCTCCCCTCCACCATGAAGCGGTGCAGCGTCTGCCATTCTCCAATCCTTTGGAACTTTCCCGGATCAAAGTGAGCTGTTAAACAGCCCAGCCAGTGGTTCAGCCATTTTTTCTGCTAATTCCCTAAGTATCCTTGGATGCAACCCATCTGGGCCTGGGGCCTTATCTGTCTTAAGGGCTGCCAGCCCCTTCAGCACTCTCTCATTAGTAAGTATTGGCTGCCTCATTTCCAGGACTCCCTTAGTGGTCGCTTTGATGCAGCTTTCTGGCATGGACCTGCAGTCCTCCTTAGTGAATACTGAGCAAAAGTAGTTATTCAGGATGATAGTCTTTTGCTCATCCTCCTCTGTCACCATACTCCCCCTCAAGTAGCCGTGTGATGCCATCCCCCATTTTCTTTTCTCACTGTTGTATAAATAAAACTCTTTTTTTCCGTTCTTGACCCCCTCTGCGATATGTAGCTCTGTGCTTTCTCCTACCTGACGACCCTCTTTGGCTCCCTATTTTTCTGTAGATAATCTTACCTTTCTGCCTCCCCCAGCTTTTCCTTATGTTTATAGAATGCCTTCATTTTGGTCCTAACCACTTCCCTCACCCAGCTGAGAACCATAGTGGTCTCTTATACCTGTTCTTTTAGGTACTGTTTTTATGCTTGCCTTACAGTCTTGGAAGGCATCCATTAATGTCTGACTCCTATCATTCTTGGCCACCGAGGCCTCCCAGTCGACATCAGGCAGGTTCAGGTCACCCACCACCACTACTTCCCCCATTGCTGACCCTCTTTTAAGTTCCTTCTCAAGTTCTCTGTCCCTTCAAACTCCAGGAATCCCTCACTATGCTTAACATATGGAAGACTAGGTTTGCTGGCAAAGACACCTAGCTTCACCTGAGCTGTTTTATTCTAGGTTGCTTGAAAGGACAGAGCAAGAACCTTACCAAAGCAAGGAAAAGGATTAAGGCGTCTTTAGACTAGGCATATTTACTGTGTGTTATTATTTTCTTTTGTACTCACAGGGATTGTTACTGTTTGTTGCTAACATTTTATTGCTTTATTTTTCTCTGATTCAGATTGTTGTTGCTGGGTAAACCTTCTGCTGCATTATTACAGGGTTTGCCTACAGGTGTGTGCTTACAGATTACTGCTATAATCTTCTGATTCAAATTGTCTTTTGCAAGGTATATCTTCTGTTACTGCTTTATTTTTCTCTGTAGTAAACTG
This sequence comes from Neoceratodus forsteri, assembly GCA_016271365.2. Classification (NCBI taxonomy): domain Eukaryota; kingdom Metazoa; phylum Chordata; order Ceratodontiformes; family Ceratodontidae; genus Neoceratodus; species Neoceratodus forsteri. The sequence goes on along the minus strand of CM028129.1, from coordinate 335,283,453 downwards.
TTTCTTACAGGGTATATCTTCTGTGAAATTATTACAGGTGGTGCTTTACAGGTTTTACAGTTTTCTCTATCATTAGGATAAGCTTTCAGAGCTACTGCATTCATTGCTGGCTGATTGTTTCTGCTCTTACCTCCTTGTTTGTTTCGTCTGTGGTTCTTCTTTTTCCGCAGGGGAAGGGCCCAGCCACCAACCCCCATCCCCAACCACTCCAGACTGTACTCCTTTTATAGGGTAGCACAGTTGTGACATTTCCTGTAGCAAAGCAGAAAGGGGCAGATCAGAAGGGTATCCTCATAGTGACCTCATGTACAGGGGTGCAAGTAATCTAACTTATTATAACAAGTTATACAAAACAAACAAAACACAAAATCAAACTTTTGCTTTCATTTTCCTCCTTCTAATTACTCTGACCAGGTTATAAACCCAGCAACTTATCTGGAATGGATATTATTAACTGCAGGTACTGCAGGACACTTTTCAGAAGGGCAGTTTTACAGGATTTAGGACACTGTCTTACATGCTGGGCCATTGGAGATCTAAGGGCTCAGCTCCAGGCAGTATGAGCAGAGATTGCACGCCTGAAATCACATATTCAGGAGGAATTATAAGAACCGCTCGCCATTTCACCAACATCCAACAGAAGCACCTCGACCGCAAAGGGTAGTTGGTCTGGGAGGTTGGCAGGTGGTTAGGAGGGGAAAATCGGGTGCCCCATCATTCAGTGCTCTCCAACATATCACCTCCACAAACCATATAAAAACTACAAACAGGTATCTGCCTCTGTCTCCGAAATCAAACAAAGGGGAAGTAGACACTGCAGAGCAGGAGCTAGCGCAACAAAACTCTACCAAAACAGGAACCAAAACTAAAAAAGCAAAAAGGAAATCCAAAAAACTTCCGATCGTTAGAGACTCCATGATTCAGGAAGTTGATACCTGTCTCCAGCCAGCGGTAATGGTCAGATGTCTCCCAGGTGCATCAACATGGAGAGACACTGACCGCATTGCTAAAATTGTACAGGAAGCAGGAGAAAACATTGATGTCCTGGTACACATAGGGACTAATGATCTTGCCAGCCAGTCAGTTGTGAAAACCAAGGAACACCTGACCAGACTGGGTGACAAACTATGATCCATTTCGTCTGGCATCTCCTTCTGTAAGATCCTGCCAGTCTGGGAGAGGGGGGTATATGGACGGAAGGTCAGAGAAGAGGAGATAGGAGAACTCAACATGTGGCTCAAGAGCTGGTGCCAGGAAAAAGGACACACATTTGTAGGGAACTGGCAACAGTTTTGGGAGTGAAAGTTCTTTAAATTTGATGGACTGCAGCTTACTAAGGAGGGAGTCAGTGCATTGGGGCAGAAGTTTGACGTCTTTGCAGAATATTTAAACTAACAAATGGGGAGAGAGATGCAGCACCCAATACGTTGAATGGTAAGAACACCCTTCCCCCCTCAGCTAGTGGTCAAATAGAAGTTGAGCATGTTTGTAGTTCATTTGCATCACCAGGTAAGGGAAAAGGTCTGGCTTCCCATACGATGCACAGGGAAAATGCCAGACCTCACCCAATAACTAACACACCAAAATCTGGCCAATGGAAAATCATGTACACAAATGCTCGCAGTCTGGGAAACAAGATCCTAGACCTGCAGACAACAATGACAGAGGCTAAACTGGACTTAGTAGCCATTAGTGAGACATGGTTTACCAGTAACCACGCTTGGGAGACTTCAGTACCTGGCTATGTACTGTTCAGAAGAGACCGAGGTGCAAAAGGGGGTGGGTGGAGTGGCCCTTTATGTCAATGAAAATATCAAAGCTACAGAAATTCAGAATACACACAAGGAGCCAGAAGAACTGTGGGTCACCCTGGAAACAGGAAATGGGACAGCCTTATAAACTGGGGTTGTCTACAGGCCTCCAGACCAGGTGGAGGACATAGACACATTACTGTTAGAAGATATACAAAACATGACAGCTAAAGGGGAGGTTCTGATAATGGGAGACTTCAACATGCCAGATACAGATTGGTCAATACCAGCAGGAACATCTGCCAGAACTAGACACATAGTAGATTCCCTGCTGGGGGAGGGCCTCAAACAACTGGTACAACAACCCACCAGAGACAGGGCTATCCTAGATCTAGTACTGACTAACAGGGAAAGGATCTCAGATCTCCAGGTAGAAGGTCACCTGGGGGCCAGTGACCATCACATGGTATGGTTCAGTTTGGCCACTAGAACTAAATCATCCCATTCCAAGGCAAAAATATGGGACTTCAGAGGAGCTGACTTTGATAAGATGGTCAACAGAGTTAAGCTAGCCCTGGCAAGAAGAAATACAGGTTAGGGGGTACAGGCAAAGTGGGCAAGCATTAAGGATGCAATACTTGAAGCAACACCCTATTGTGTTAGAGAGAAAAGGAAGTGCAAAAGAAGAAGGTAACCACTTTGGTTCTCAAAAACAGTAGCAGAAAAGGTCAGAGCCAAACGGCTGGCCTTCAGGAAATATAAGGGAACGCAGCGGGATGAAGATAGGGAGGCATACCAAATTTCCCTAAGGGAAGCAGGGAAGGCAGTAAGGCAGGCAAAGGCCCAAACTGAGAAAACACTAGCACAAACAGTAAAAGAAGGTGACAAGACTTTTTATAGATAAATTAGTGAAAGGAGAAAGTCTAGAAGGGGTATTGCTAAGATCAAAGGGGATAAGGGGGCGTGTGAGGAGGAGGGCCATGTAGAAGCATCTATCCTAAACAGATATTTCTGCTCAGTGTTTACTGAAGATCAGATAGGACAGGGCCCACAGCTCAGCACCATGGACACGGGGGAGGGATGTGTGCACTAGTCCCTTCACAAAAGAAAGGGTCCTACAAGAGCTCAATAAGCTCAGGATGGACAAGGCAATGGGACCTGATGGCATACATCCCAGGCTACTAAAGGAGCTAAGGGTGGAACTAGCAGAGCCATTATCAGAACTGTTTAGTGAGTTTCTGAGCACAGGAGAGGTCCCAGAAGAAGAAGAAGAAGGGCTCATGTGATCCCGCTCCACAATAGTGCTAGCAGGGAGGAGGCAGGGAACTACAGACCAGTAAGTCTTACATCAGTAGTGGGCAAGATTATGAAGGCACTCCTTAAGGAAAAGATAGTGCAACACCTTGAATCCACAGGAGTACAGGATCCAAGACAGCATGAATTTACAGCAGGAAGGTCCTGTCAAACTAATCTCATAGATTTCTTTGACTGGGTAACCAGAGTGGTGGTCCAAGGGGGAGCAGTTGATGTCACCTACCTTGACTTCAGCAAAGCTTTCAACACTGTTCCACACAGAAGATTGATTAATAAGCTGGGTAGGCTCGGGGTGGGTCAGAAGTTAGTCAACTGGGTGGCAAACTGGTTGACAGGCAGAAAACAGAGTGGTGGTAAATGGTATATAGTCAGAAGAGATGCAAGTCACAAGTGGGGTACCACAGGGATCATTCCTGGGGCCAGTCCTCTTCAAACAACATGAAGTCTTGCTATATTATGACATATGCAGTGAGTCCCAACCTTTGAACTGCTCCGGAGGTGAAAGAGTTAACTTTCCATGCCAGGCATGGAACGCTGAGCTTGAGCTTGGTTGAAACTCTGTCTGTTGTTCTTCAAACTCAAACCATCAGATTCTTTACTCCGCCTCACTGAACAGTCGCTCCGGAGATTCCTCCTTCTGCTCGGTTCATTTTGTCGGTTAAAGTATTGTTTTTCTCGGTTCTCGACCGAATTTAAACCACAACCGGTCGGTTCAGACTCTGTCTGTGGTATTTGTGAGTACTAGGTAGGTTTTACATTAATTTCTGTTCTGTGTGGAACTTGTAAACGGTTTATCGATTTGGTTTGAACCGATCAGGTTGTTTAAAATATCTTAATCTCTCATTTAGAGTGTGGTTACCGGTTCTTATTGGTTCTAAAAAACGGATTTTATTACGTTTTTTTCCACGACCCGTGACACAGTTGGGAACCGATAAGAGGGTCTTACCTGGCGGATTGCCATAAACGGGTAAGTTTGGTTAGGACTGGCACTATGTCTGAGAAACCCAAAAGAAAAACCGGGCTCACTGGGTTTCAACACTGCAGTGTGTGTGGGGAAGTCTTTGCCAAGGCTGACCCCACACCACCTGTGTTTATTGTCTGGGGTTTGACCACCTCAATGCAGACTGCCAGATTTGTAAAAGTTTTCCTGCAGCTACCCTGGAAAAGAGAGTTGATAGGCTCAGGGAAAGGGAGGCCAAAAAGTCCGCTGAACCAGATGGCCAGCCCGGTTCGGTTCCAACCAAACCGGAGGGAGTGCCCTCTGACCAGGGTGAGACTTCCTTGGGCAAAAGGAGAGCTGACTCTGAGGAGTCAGTTCCAGCAAAAAGGACTAGGAAATCAGCTGGTGTGGAGCCAAAACTTTCCTCTCCAACCGCTGAATAAATAGCCAAAGCGATAAAAATTGTCCAGTCGCTTTCCCCGGTTCCGACCGAACCGGCACCATCGGGTAAGCGCCCGGTTCGGCCGGTTCCACTGGTTCAAGAGTATGATTTAGAGGAGTATTATGAACTGGAGGAGGGGGAAGAGGAGTATGAGGAGAGTGAATGTGGATTTGAAAGTCTGGATGTGCCCATTGACCCGGACATCTCCCCAGACAGACCTTCAGGAGTGTCTCCTCCTAGGCTTTCTGAGTCCCCTTCTCATTTTATGTTTTATAAAAAAGTGGCTGAAACCCTCCAGCTCCCTATGGAGGAAGCTGTGGATGATCAAGAGGGGCCTGACTATGTGGAAATGATGGATATCCCAGAGTCTAGGAGACTGTCTATTCCCTTGCATAAATCTTTTGGGAAACAGACTTTTAAAATTTTAAAAGCTCCTCACACTATACCACCTGTGGATAAGAGAATGGACAAGAGGTACACATTGTCAGGCTCTGATGCAGAGTTCCTTACACAACAATGCAGCCATGTTGGGGTAGTGCAGGCTGCAGCCTATGACAAGGCAAATATTCCCTTGGCTTCACACCCCCCGGACAAGGACTACAGGAGGATTGATGCCATGGCAAAGAAACAGTACATGGCAGCATCCTTGGGACTCAGACAGGCAAATTATATGGCTTATGTTGCTAGATATCAGAAATCCAGATGGGATACTGTTATGGCTCTAGCAAAGCAGGTCCCTGGCCAGCTTGCCAAGGAGCTGGAGCAGGTGGCTGCTGATGGTATTGAGGCATCCAAGGTGCAATTCCATGCTGCAGTGGACTCAAATGATGTGTCATCAAGAGTGATGGCTACATCTGTGGCACTTCGCAGAATGGCTTGGCTCAGATGTACTAGCCTGTCACAGGATACCCAGACTAAGGCCATGGATTTTCCTGTTGTGGGTAATTCTCTGTTTGGGGAGCAAACAGAGAATTACGTGAAGAAATGGATGAGTATAGGACTACCTATAGGAGTGCACAGTCCAAGGAGAGGCAGGCCACTCCTCAAAGGCAGCTTCCAGGGGCAGGGGCAGGCCTTTTCATAGGCCTTTTTACCAAGCCCAGGCCTCCTCTTCTGCTTATGCCCAGAGGGGGTTCTTTAGAGGGAGAGGCAGACGGGGTACAAGCAGGCCTGCTTCCACCCCTCAGCCCAAAGCCTCTGCCAAGCAGGCACCCTGATGGGGTTTCCAGGGCCGATTCTCAGCTACCTGTAGGGGGCAGACTGGCTTACTTTGTCCAGGACTGGGAGTCTCTGACATCAGACAAGTGGGTCCTGGAAGTAGTAAGCCAGGGACTGGTTCTCAGCTTCAAAAAGTTTCCAAAGATGAGAACCAGATCCTTTCCTCTGCAAATCCACCAGAGGCACTTGCCCTAGAGGCAGAGGTCTCTTCCCTCCTGGCTCTCAGAGCTGTGGAAAGGGTTCCACCCCTACACCAGGGCAAAGGGTTGTACTCAGGTACTTCCTTACCTCAAAAAAGACAGGAGAATGGTGGCCCATCCTGGATCTCAGATATTTAAACAAGCACCTTTTAAAACCAAAATTCAAAATGGTGCCTCTGGGAATTATTCTACCCTCTCTAAAGCCAGGGGACTGGCTAGCGTCCCTGGACCTCAAGGATGCCTACTTCCATATTCTCATCAGAAGTTCCCATCGAAAGCACCTCAGGTTCGAGCTGCCCTCAGGCCATTACCAGTTCAGAGCAATGTCCTTTGGCCTCACCTCTGCTCCAAGAGTATTCACAAAATGCCTGGCAGTAGCAGTTGCCTCCCTAAGAAGGAGAAGAAATTGCCATCTTCCCTTACCTGGACGACTGGCTCATAGTAGGCCAGTCTCCAGACCAAGTCAAGTTACATCTACAGATAACTCAGCAACTGCTCACCTCTCTAGGTTTCCTTTTGAATCTTTCAAAGTCAGTTCTAGAGCCTGTCCAGCTCCTCACCTTCATAGGCGCAGAGCTAAACACAGAGAAGGCCAGAGCCTTCCTTCCTTTGGATAGGGCAAGGACCCTGGTCTCTCTGGCCTCCTCATTCACCCTGCAGGTCTCTCGACCAGCAAGGCACTTTCTACAGCTCCTGGGGGACATGGCTGCTTCTACAGCAGTAGTGCAGGGAGCAAGATTTCAGATGAGGACATCCAGTTCCATTTGAGAGCCTTTTGGTCTCAGGAAAGACCCTCTAACCAAATTGATCCCAGTGACTCGAACCCTGATCCAGGCCCTACAGTGGTGGCAGAATCAGAGCAATCTGAGACAAGGGGTTTCTTTTGTCCCTCAGTCTCACTCCTTAATCCTTACTACAGATGCATCCCTCTTGGGGTGGGGAGCTCACATGGGCGACCTCACCACCCAGGGTTGTGGTCCCCTCAGGAATCTGCTCACATCAATCTGTTGGAACTCAGAGCAGTTTTTCTAGCACTTCAAGCTTTTTCCAAATCTGTTCAGAACAAAGTTATACAGGTCAGAACAGACAACACCACCACAATGTGGTACATCAACAAGCAAGGGGGCACTCAGTCTACGGCCTTGTGCACCGAAGCAATGAAGTTGTGGTCTCTGGCTTACTCCCTGAACACCTCCCTTATGGCAGTTCACCTCCCAGGCAAGGACAATGTCCTGGCAGATGCTCTCAGCAGGATTTCCCAGGGCCATCACGAATGGTCACTGGACCCCCTGGTCTTGGAGATGGTATTTTCCAGATGGGGCACCCCGCAGATAGATCTTTTTGCAGCCCCAGACAATCACCAACTTCCCCTTTTTTGCTGCAGACCCCCAGTGTTGGGCTCAGTCCCTCTGGATGTCTTAGTTCTCAATTGGGAAGGGAAGTTTCTCCATGCTCCACCCCCCCTCCTGTTCAAAGTGCTAGTCAAAATCAGATCTCAACCCTGCAAGATGATCCTGATTGCTCCAGACTGGGCCAGACAGCCTTGGTATCCACTCTTACTGTCCTTAGCAGTCCATCTTCCCCTGTGTCTTCCCAGGAATCACAACCTGTTAACCTGTGCTCAGGGGAGGGTTTGGTACCCGAACTTCAAATCTCTCAATCTCAAGGCCTGGCTCCTGAAGAGTTAGAGTTTGCTGATCTACACCTATCCCAAGGTGTAATGGATATCATGAAGGCTTCTAGGAAACCTTCCACCAGGGCTACTTATAATTCCAAATTGAAGAGGTTTTCCATATGGTGCTCTGGGAAGCATATTTCCCCAGAATCTGCTGATTTACCCACAGTCCTGGATTTTATGGTCCACTTAAATACCTTGGGGCTGAGACCAGCTACCCTAAAAGTGCATCTGGCAGCTGTGTCTGCTTTTCTTTCATCAGGTAAACCCTCTTCTCTTTCAGCTCATCCTGTATTCTCCAAGTTTTTCAAGGGATTGCTTCACACCAACCCTCCATTCAGGGACCCTGCCCCTGCCTGGGATCTTAATGTTTGCATTGCCCAGCTTATGCAACCCCCTTTGAGCCCTTGTCTTCAGCAAAGCTTAAGTACTTGACTTGGAAGACTCTGTTTCTGGTAGCCATCACTTCTGCCAGACGCATAAGTGAGTTACAAGCTCTGTCAGTGGAGCCTGATTTTATCTCCTTTCACAGAGATAAGGTGGTCCTCAGGACCAACAGGAAGTTCTTGCCTAAGGTGGTTTCAGATTTCCACCTTAATCAATCTATATCTCTTCCAGTGTACTTCACTGACCATTCCTCCTCTGGCGAGAGGAGGCTGCACAGCTTAGATGTGAAGAGGGCCCTTAGTTACTACATAGAGCGTACCAAGGGTCACAGGTTTGACTCCCTCCAACTGTTCCTCACTTATGGTGAGGTTGGTAAAGGGAAACCTGCCACTAAAAGATCCATTGCCAGGTGTATTGTCTCTTGTATCCAATTTTGTTATGAAAAACTGGGTAAGGTTCCTCCCTCAGGCCTGAGGGCTCGCTCTACCAGAGGTACAGCTGCTTCCCTGGCTGCTGCCAGGGACATCCCTATTCTAGAGATATGTCAAGCAGCTACCTGGAAAACAGTTCACACTTTTACCAAGCATTACTCCCTGGACATCCAGGCTAGGAGTGATGCTCGGTTTGACACAGCTGTGCTTCAGAGCCTATTTCCTAAGTAGGTTCTGTCCCTCCTCCATGGAGGTACTGCTGTGTAGTCTGCATATGTCATAATATAGCAAGACTTCATGTTGTTTGAAGAAAAAATTACTAACCTTAGTAATGTTGTTTCTTCTAATGGAGTCTTGCTATATTATGACCTCCCCCACCTGCCCCTCTCAGAACCTCTGTTTTTGGGATGTGGGTGGGCAGTACAGTGTTGGCACTTAGTAGGTGCCCACCTTGTTGTTTTCACCCCTCCTTTCTGGGGGTGACTGGGTGTTGTGTTTTTCATTTTTTGGGTCTCCTAACTTGAGTCTTTGTTCTGGGACCAAAAAATGTGTTCTTATGTTTAGTAGCCAGTTGGCTAGGGTAGGTTTACAGCTTCCACACAGGACCTCAGTGAGTTTAGCTCATAAAGATCTGATGGTTTGAGTTTGAAGAACAACAGACAGAGTTTCAACCGAGCTCGAGCTCAGCGTTCCATGCCTGGCATGGAAAGTTAACTCTTTCACCTCCGGAGCAGTTCGAAGGTTGGGACTCACTGCATATGTCATAATATAGCAAGACTCTATTAGAAGAAACAACATTACTAAGGTTAGTAATTTTTTCTTCAGTCCCGGTCTGTATTCGACAGCATAATTGTAGGTTGATAAGGCAGAGAGCCACCAGTGCCCAGTGGCATCTAACTTAGCTGAAGTCTGTACACTGGTCAACGGGTTATTGCCGGTCTACACCAATGTCTTTGCCCCATAGAGGTACTCATGAAACTGATCAATGATGTCCCATTTTAGGGCAAGGAACTCCAGCTTGTGCACAGGATAGTTTTGCTCTGACGGGGTCAAACTCCTGTTGGCAAAAGCTACCAGTCTCAAACCATCCTCATGGTCTTGATACAGCACAACTCCTAGGCCCTGCAGACTAGCGTCCATATGCAGTACATAGGGCTTGGTAGGGTCAGCATAGGCAAGGATGGGAGTGTGGGTGAGCTGGTATATGACTTCGTGGAGGCTGCTTCACATTTGGGTGTCCAGCGGGGTCCAAAAGGTTCACCTGTGTGGAACTACACTTTCACTGGTTCTTTGACAGCCCCTTTCTTGTATTTATGGTTGGTAGGGGGGTAACCCTGGGTAAGATTCAGGAGCGGGCGAATCACCTTTGAATAATCTTTTATTAACCTGCGGTAATAGCCACAGAACCCCAGAAAATGTTGTGGTTCTTTTAAGTTATGGGGCTAGGACCAAGTAATCAGTGACTCAACCTTACTGGGATCAGTCTCTATTCCTTCTGCAGATACTATGAGCCCCACATACTTCACGGAGGTTTGAAAAAACTGGCACTTGTCGATGAACAGCTTGAGGCCGAAGCCTTCTAATCGGTCCAGCACTGTCAACAGTCGGGTCTCATGCTCCTCTAATGTGCGTCCGAACACAATGACAACATCTAGGTAAACTAGACATTCCAGCAAGTTCATATATCCCACCACACGTTCCATCAGTCAATGAAAGGTGGCTGGGGTGCCCGAAATCCCCTGTGGCATTCTCAGAAATTCTTAGAACCCCAAAGAATAGATGAAGGCTGTTTTCTCACAGTCCTCCGGGGCTATCAGAATCTGGTAATATCCGCTGCAAAGATCCAATACCAAGAACCATTTGCTCCCATTCAAGCAATCCAGGGCATCTTGTATACGGGGTATGATGTACTGATCTGGGATGGTCCGCCGGTTCTGGGTTCAATAATCAACACACATCCTCATGGACCTATTCTTCTTATGCACAACCACAATGGGAGAGGCATATGCAGGGGTCGACTTTAAGGGGAAAAAACTACTGGCCATCAAGCCAGAGACTTCCAATAATTTGGTGGCCCGCAGTGCATAATGGTGGCCCACAACTTATTTTGAAAATTTAAAGTGTGACACAAGTGGTTGGCATCACGCAAGTGGCGAATATTGCTCATTTATTCAAAATAGCAAGAAAGACACCGGTAGATGGGCGAGAAACTGGTTGGAGGGACACTGCAGAGAGTTGTGCTTAAGTACAAAATCAAATCAGAGCGGAGTGGGGTCAGGGTGACACATTTCTGGTCAGTCATCAGAATCAGTGTTTTGGCACACTTAAACATCCTCAAGGGCTGTCACACTGTCATCGGAGTCCATGCTTGAATCAGAGCTGTCTACAGTTTCAGTAGCAGCTGCATCTGTTCTTCTGTGAGATCCACTGCATGGTCTTCTGACTCGCTGCCTAGAGGCTAGCCACAAATTGACAACACCTGTTGCATCAGAATCCCCAATGGCCGGTGAATGAAATTTAATTCGTAACAGATCACTTCTGAGTTTACTCCTCCAGTCTGACTTCACAGATTTCATATGTGAAAATCCACGTTCACACTCCACTGAAGTGCTTGGCAAGGATAAGAGGAAGTCGACAAGGGACAAAATATTCTGGTGTCCACCTGAAAACCTTTTATTTATCTCTTCCCATGTAGTGACACTAGAGGTACAAGAACTCAGGGAGTTTTTTTAAAGAGGCCCATTCAATCTCCACTTCTTCCAGTTTCGCCATTTTGTGAAGTACATCTCGATATTCATTAATAAGTTCTTCAATTTCACTATCACCAAAATCAGTGCTGTTTGTCAAATTGGGCCACATTTTGGGGTTTAAAAGTGTTACACCAACTTTCCTTACAACAGACAGGTCATTGTCTGGAAACCTGCTGTTAACCTCTGTCTAAAGAGTTTCTATAAATCTTGTAAAGGAGTTGGTATCCTTTTTTTCTCTGGTTATTTCCTTTAAGGGAATACCCTTAAATGTCTCCTTTGTGAACATTCGGGCCATTGGTCCCGATTTAGTTTTCAGCTTTTCAAGGCTGTTACGAAAAACTGTCAATCCCTCCATCGCTTTGCTAATATTGATCTGTTCTTCCTGCAACAACAGGGAAAGTCTTGCTATTACAACAATAACGTCATTAAGCTCCAAGGCACTCTGCACAAAGTGTTCTGATGTGAGCTTTTTCCAAAATCCCTGAGCTCTAGCACTGACCATTGAATTTCATGATACAACAGTATTTTCAAGATGTGAAATAATTGCAGGATAAATCTCCCAAAAATTTTCAAAGGCACATTTTAGATGCGGGATCCATCTGGTACCTCCTACCCTAGTTGGGACTAAACATCGGACCCCTGTGGCCTCACAAGAATTCCTCAGTTCTGTTCTGTTCAGAGGGCTGTTGTGGTAGAATAAGTAAATCTGCAGCATCTCGTCCTCTACTTTACTGTAACAGGGCATTGATTTTACAGCTTTTTTAAAGGCCAATTCCAGCCAATGAAGCATACAGTGAGTAACAACTATCAAAGGCTTACTTCATGAAGACGTGCTGCGACTCCTGTTCTGCTGCCCTGCAGAACCGCTGCCCTGTCTGCTGTAAAGACAACTAGTTTTGTTAGAAACTCTTCACGAGTTATTTCAAGTACTGCAGAGCACTCACTTACAAGACTTTCATATATATTTTCAGTATTTGGCTTCTCAAGTCTAACCATAATTAGAAAGGCTGTTTTTATAACACCTTTGTATGCATGACAGATATAAATTATAAGTTGTTCTGCAATGGAGGTATCAGTTGCTTCATCACATAGAACAGAACAGAATGAGGAATTCTTGACTTCATTCATAATTTTAAGTCATTCATATTCCGCAATGGCAGCTCAAAATCTCCTGCAGTACTTGTCATCGACATAGGTGCTTCCTGTCTCCACACCCTTCATTTGGTCCAGTTGACTCATCCAAACAAAATCTGTGAATGGACGAGACTGCTTGGCAATTGCATGACTGTTCCTCATTAGAATAGTAAGCCTGTTAATCTGAGCATTGTTTAAACTCTGTAGAGCTCTACCAGCCTCACTACAGGAGGGATCAGTAGCTGCAGTTTTAAGTTTGCTTGCAGCTCTCTCATGCCCCCTGCTTGTATAGTGCGATTTTAAAGAGTACACATTAAATGTTCCACAGCCATGTACAAAAGGGGAATCTTTATCTGCAGCATCACACCCTTGACACATTGAGCAGAACATAAGGTTTTTCTCTGCATCATACCTAACCCATGGAAAGTTAGTTTGCCAAGCAGTCTTAAATGTCCTGCACCTGACATTTTTTTCATAAGCTCGATCACTTTCCAACTTCTCTTCATTTGTTTTATTTTTTTTTGGCAAGAGGGGGCTCAACATTTGAAAGAAAACGCCACATGATGTATTCCACAGTGTGCAATAAAACCTTTTTCAAAGCAAACTGGCTCTGTGTTCTATTTTCAATGTCAATGTTTTTATTTTTTTTTTTTTCACAAAGGTTGGATAGCTGCAAGGTCCCTAAATGTGTGCCAGTCCCCGACTTTGACCACAGACTGCTACACTAGTAGTGACCAGAGAGTACGACAGTAGAAATTAGGAAATTTTTTTTTTTTTCACGAAGGTTGGATAGCTGCAAGGTCCCTAAATGTGTGCCAGTCCCCGACTTTGACCACAGACTGCTACACTAGTAGTGACCAGAGAGTACGACAGTGGAAATTAGGAAATACAGATTTTTGTAATTTTTTTTCACAAAGGTTGGATAGCTGCAAGGTCCCTAAATATGTGTGCCAGTCCCCGACTTTGACCACAGACTGCTACACTAGTGACCAGAGGGTACGACAGTAGAAATTAGGAAATAGATTTTTTTTTCACAAAGGTTGGATAGCTGCAAGGTCCCTAAATGTGTGCCAGTCCCCGACTTTGACCACAGACTGCTATACTAGTAGTGACCAGCAAGTACGACAGTAGAAATTAGGAAATAGATTTTTTTTCACAAAGGTTGGATAGCTGCAAGGTCCCAAAATGTGCGTGCCGGTCCCCGACTTTGATCACAGACTGCTACACTCCAGAGAGTATGACAGTAGAAATTAAGGACTGATTTTTTTTTTTTTTTTCACAAGGGTTAGACAGCTGCCTGCAAAGCCCCCTGAGCTGTGTGCCAGCCCCTGACTGCTAGACACTGACAGAGAGTATGGCAGTATTAGGACTTTCAAACATGAAGGGTCTTGTAATGTATGCTTTTTTATTTTTATTTCACCAGGTCCAAAAATAGCTCACTGTAAAAGCTCATTTTGTGCAAGCCCCTGATCCCGGCATGAGCACCACAGAATGTAACTCAGACTACTTGCTACTTAGGAAAGGAAGGAAACTTGTATTTGTTGTTTTTCTTCACAAAAAAAGATCAGACTAGCTGCTGCACAAAGTAGATTGATAGCCCCTGCACCCAGGTTAGCTACAGATGCTCTTTTCCTCTTCAATTTAAATTAGTGAGTGGAAAAGCTTTTTTTTTGTTTTGTTTTACATGGATGGACAGACACAGCTAAAGCAGTAATTTGCTACTGCCACAGTTTACCACCGACTTATTTCTTTAGTGCTAAGACTTGCCACATTTGTTGACAGCAAAATGCAGTAGCTTCTACCCTCAGTTCAAACTGCCACTTTATTTTCCCCTCACACAGAAATATTTTACACCCTGCTTGGCTTTTAGGTATCAACAGAACAGCAAGGGATTTAGGATTAGAAGCATAGTCTGATGAAGTTTCACTCCCCCACGGCGTCTGCTCCAACTGCTCTGTTGCAATTAAATTGTTTCTGGTTCAGTAAACACGCAACAGTGTGTACAGTTTCTCTTTTTTTTTTTATTGGTCGGACATATGGACCGAGAAAGTATTTAAACAGCTTTCCCGTCGCAACCTCGATCTCTCCTATCAAAATCAATGGCACATCTGAACTGGCGCAGGAAAGGGACAGTACTTACATGCTGCATTCAATCACCTCCATTGGCTGTCCCACCATGCCCATCAGAACTGTGCCCATCAATTGGCTTCTGCTGTTCCCGCCGCAACTGTTGCCACTGTCCCAGCTTGTCATCACGTGTAAGTGCGAGCTCGTAAACCATCATGAGGTTTTGCGTGTCAAGTCCTGCAGGGCCCCACTTACATGGTACGTGTTCCGGCGTGCTCCCGAGTCCGTTCCTTGTGGTGTGCATGAGTGGACGCTCTGCATGCACATGCATGCGCCTTCTGATCTCCAATCTTAAAGGTACAGTACCGAAAATCGTCCAAGCAACTTAAGATGTTTGCTGGCCAATCGGCACCGCTAAAGTCGACCCCTTCATATGGGCTCCTTGATTCTTGTATAATGCCAGCAGCGAGCATTTCCTGCAGGTGCCTCCTTACATCATCTATGTCTGCTGGGATGAAGCGTCGGGATCTCTCTCGAAATGGCTGGTCATCATGCAGGAGTATGTGATGCTCTGCATCCTGGACACACCCCATGTCCCATTCTTTTAACGAAAACACTTGGTCTCTCTGGGCAAGTTTCTTGCTAATTCTAACCTTCCTTTCAGCTGGCAATGGGGAATCACCAAAGTTGAATAAGTCCGGGGTCACTCTTTCCTTTTCACCAGAGTACTAGTTGCTGGGTGATACAGCAGTGTCTGCACAGTGTACTGTAGCTAGGGTGCACCCTCTCTTCAGCCGGACCTCCCGATCTGACACATTCTGAATCTGGACCATCACTTGTCATGCATAGGCATGGGCACGTGCAGGCAAAATGCTGGGTTAAACCAATAATCCCTCTGGCAGCTTTCCATCACCCGGTGCATTCAACATTAATATTTTATTTTTCACTTCCTTTCTAATGCGAACCTCTCCCTGAATGGTGTACTGAGAATTGGGAGGGAGTACCAGAGAATCAGGATCTTTCTTCCACACTATCCCCACCGGCTGATCTCCGTTGGCTTCGGTAGTCCGTTTTTGCAGATCATGGGCTGTCTTTATCAGGGCTAGGATTCTCAGTGCTCGCTCAGTCCGTTTCCCTTGTTTTTCGTGACACAACTGCACTAGTCTTCCAAGCATGTAGGCGTTGGTTCCAGTGAGCAAGGGAATCCTGTCATGCAATCCCGTAGGAGGGCACACCAGGGCTAGTGTCTCTACTTGTTCATCTACACCACTTACAGTCTCGGGGAAAGACAACCAGAGCCGGACATATCCTAGGTAGGGATAAGACTTGTGGCTCAGGTCCCACACATGCAAACCTTCCAGAGACTGTAATGGCACATCAGATAAGTGTTTGTCATACCAATCCTGGATACAATGGTCACTTGCGACCCGCTATCGAGCACAGCCCGAGCATAGATACCATTGACAGTCACAGAAGTCTCCATCAAAGGGCCCACTATTCTGAACCAGTCTGGAGAGGTAGTAGCAGAGGCCTGGACAGATGATTTAGCCACAAAGAAATTTGAGTTAGGATTTTTCAGTCCTACACTGCAATAATTTCTGGCGCTCCTCAGCCATGGCCTTGCTTTTTGAAGCTCCCCTTGAAGTCTGTATACAACTTTATCTAGGTCCTTTGGGGACCGGCATTCTCTCTTCATGTGCCCATCCTTCCCACAGTTATGGCAAAATATGCTTTCTGGGGTCTGATGTGGCCAAGACCTCACATTGGATGCTGAGGCAGGGGTACTACCAACAGAAAACCTTGGTTCCACCTCTGTCTGCGGTGTGGCGAGCATATGGAGACATCTCATCAATTCTCTCACTTCCATGGTCAAGACATCAATTTTTGAGCTGCTGCTAGCAGGAGATGCCTGGGTGTGCACCCCCAACCCCATAGCGGATGCAATCGGATAAGGATCGGAGCCTGTACTCGCAGGGGTGGCCTTCATAAAGAGACTGTTTTTTGTTTCTCTGAACTCCTTCAGCAGTTCATCCCATGGCGGAGCATCCATAGCAGTCCCTCTCTGGCTGCCCCCCGGGCTGACATTTAGTTCTTGGACTCTGTCATGTGATTGCAGTGATTCCAGACCATCAGCAGTCGACCCCGTGCCTGGAGCAGAGGTTGCAGCAGCTACGACTGCACAGGGCTCCGAAAAGCCTTCCTCTTCCTCAACTTTCCGTACCTCCTTCATCAACACATGGAAGGGCAAGGGACCAGATTTCCTTTGATGCAGTTGCAGTTTGAGCAACACCCAGCTGGAGTGCCAGGCAGAGCAGAGTATATGATCCAGTCTTACCCAGTCCACTTCACTAGAGGCCCATCCTCCTTTCCAAAAAATGGTTTGTAGGATTCTCTCTAATCAATCCATGTAGGCAGATAACAATTCCCCCAGCTGTTGTCTAACATCTTTAAGTTTCCATTTCAAGGCCTCAACATTAGTGGTGCCCCCAAACACATTTTCAAGGGTGACTATGTACTCTTGGGCTTTGGGGTCAGGGTCAGAGGACCTCAGGGAGCGAAAAGAACGTAGGGCGGGTCCCTGGAGGCATTCCCCGAGGTGGGCCCTTTTTTTGGCCTCTGAGCATTGCCAGTTTTGTGCCACAAGAGTAACAGAGTCTATCCAGGTCTCCAGGTCGATTTTCCCATTAGGAGTAGGGCGGATGCCAGAGAATACCTTCAGCTTGCAGTAAGGGCCATGACTACTTGCTGACTCAGAGGCAGGTACAGAAGTTGGTGAAAGAACAGGTGCTGGGGCGGGTGTGAACAGTGGGGAGGTGACACTCCGAGGTGGCAGGAATCATTTTTTAACTCCACAGTTTTGTCCTCCTCCAGTAAGAACTTGGCAAACTTCTTCTCAAAAGACTCAGATAACAGTGGGGGCTCGTCCTTTAAGGGATCCTTGCTGTCTTTGGTTATCACCCTCCAGGCGGCTGGGAACCCTTCTGGAGTGATAGTCTGGGGCACCTTTGAACTGTCCAGGGGGTCGCTACACTCCACCAAGGCCATGAGAGTTTGGGCAGTTAAATCAGCCTGTTGACCCATCACTACAGCTTTTTTCAAACATTTAACTTTAGAAAGTGCCCCTTCAGCAGTGTCCTTACTAATGCCCATAGGTATATCTGGTATTAGCAGAGCATTATGAGGTTCAATCTCTTGCCGCGTTCACCACCCCACCAACTGGTGCACAGCCACTTCTGTTGGGGTAGCCATTTATGTTTGAGAATAATTCATAATTTCAGCCACTAGAAGATACAAAATTCCAGTGGTGAGCCTCCAAGATGTAACTCCTAGGTGACGCTATCCCAAGGGTTACTACCCCTGCCTGCTTGGCTAGTAGCAGGTTAAGGGGCCTGGGTACTGAAACAGGTGCCTCCACCCGGAGGTCAGGGCTGTTAGTGGTCAAGCTAACCTGGGCACAGCCCTCCGGGTCATTTTAACCCCCCTCTTTCCCTTCTAGTGGCCTGAGCAATATACAATAATCACTTTCACAATGACCCTTATTCACCATGCAATTACCCACACTATTTGCACTTACCACCAGGGCTGGTTCTTCTAGCTCAACCCTGGGGACCCCTGTAAAACAAGGTGATGCACAGCAAATAGCAACAGTACAGTACTCTTGGCACAAACTGGAACCACAGTCAGGTTAAATGCAAAAAGAGTTAGATCTGATTTATTCAGGGGACTTAAACAAGGGAGGGGCGTAATCAGGTTGATTTGCTTAAAGGCTATATCAATCAGACAGTTATGCATGCACTTCAGAGTCCCTACATAGTCACACACTCTGGGTACCCAGGTAGGAAGACAGCGGGCTAGCCAGAAACGTTGCCTTGGGTAGGCCGTCTTGCAGCTGGTTGGGGCCCTGTGATGGAAGAAAGCAACATGCACAACACACATTATTTGTAATCCAGGGCCGAGGGGCTCAGTTCGTGACAGAAAAGACAACAAAGCAATCAGATGACAACACTTTAGATTTAGCTGTTGTTGCAGGGAGCTACCCTGATGTTTACTCACGATACCCAATACAGGACACAGGCAGGATGAAATTCAGACAGCAGGTTGTTGAACTGGAGTACCAGGAGAAGCAGGGCCCACACAAATCACCGAAGCATGTTCCTGTTCAAAGTGTGAGCAGGGGGCTGATCCCCAGGCAGCTCTCTCGTCAATGGCTTTTTCTGTGCAGCAGGTAGTCTGGCTGGGCCAGTGTGGCAAAGCCTAGGCCCAATGGAGATGAATACGGATTCAGTCTGTGGGAGCTGGATGCAGCCTCCAGCAAGCAGAACTCAGTTCAGTACACAGTGGGGAACCAAATCACAACCCACTAACAGCATGCAGCACATTTACATGTAAGAAATTCTACTGCACCAGGCAGATTGCTATCCGGTCACAAATACAGAGTCTCTGCACAAACCAGGAGTTCAAAGGTGGCTGGAACTCCTGACAGGCCGATCGCATTCAGCAAATCTTCGGTCTTCTTCAGATCAAAGCCTGGTCACAGTTCTGTGGCTTAAATCATCCCCACAGTTCGGATTCAGTCTGAAAATCTTCAGTTTCCCTCTCAGGGACAGCAGGCAGACAGGCAGGCCAAAACTCAGCCCTTTCACAGTTCTCCTGCCCGAATTACACAGGGGCTTCTGCTTGAATCACTCAAGCTATTACCACTTTCACTTCCCAGTTCAGACTGACTCTAGCTGCAAGCAGCCTGGGATTTTCCCCAGGATCTAAAAGGTTCGGTTGGCTGATCTATCTGTCAGTCAGTTCAAGGGCTCTCCCTCCAGGTTCATTTAGGTGCCAAAAGCCCAAAACTACAATTCCTACAGAATTTTGCTCCCACAAAGCCCCTGGGGACAGGCTCCATTTTAGAGTCCCCAAAGGTACTGATTGGCCCATTTCAGCAGTCTAGGACCAAGATGGTGGAGATCAACAGAAATGTCCATGCTGCAAAGAAGGCAGGTTAGGCAAACTGCAATATTATTACTATTCTAATAAATGATCCGCAAACAGGTGCATCTTCCAACAGAGCTCCCTCTGCACAAGTAGCGACGGCAGAACGGAGCAATTATCTAACAGCCTGGGCGGGACTTGAACATAGAAACACTCAGCCCCCTCCTAGATTAATTATGACTGCAATCCAGGCAGCTCTTAAAGAGACAGTACACAGAGGCTATACAAGCACTCTCTAGCAATACATTTAAACTGTTAAAATGCAGGACACCAGCCTGGCAGTGAGCATTTAGGCCAGCTCAAAGAAGACTTTTCGGGAACCCCCATTTTTAGGGGGTTACAAACAAAATATAGGGTGCAGTGTGTTTCACTGGAATTTAACACACACCCTCATTGTTGGATGGCTACCATAAACCCCTCGTGCAGCCCCTCAGGGTTTATGTGCCATCAACATCCAGTGTGTTAAATTCTGTAACACACATGCACTACCTTTATCCTGTATTTGTCCCATTTTTCTCCCAGATCCCGATCCCCCGCCTCAAATGTGCGCGCATGTGGAGGCATGCGCACACCACATTTCAAGGCACCCTCCCTACGTGGGCCCCCTCCGCTAATGCTAGCCACTGGAGCTCTACCCAGTAGTAGCGGGACTACAGGGGGGTGGCGACCACCCCCGAGAGAGGAGAGGAGAGCTGCCTTCCGGCTGCTCAATCCTGCTCCTCCCCTCCCCCCCATGCTGGTACCCCGATGACCCAGGTCCGTTCCCGAACCCAGATTGCCGGTGTAGCGCAAAGCAAGGCATCCAGCGCCTCAGTCCTGAGTGCCACCAGGCTGGCCAGCTGGTGGCTCATTTACATGTGCATTTTAGCACTTTTAAAAAACAACTTTTGCAGTCCCTCAGGTCCCTCCTTCATATCTCCTGACCTTGACTGGGCAATTTGGGGGTCTGGGAGTACAGGGGGAACCTCCATTTTGCTGCAGGAGTGGCTTTAAAACGACCATTCTCTTCCGCTCATGCATGATCCATCAGCTGGCACTTTCAGGGTGCAGCTGCATGGCAGCCGCGTGTCTATGCTCCTTCAGCCTTTTGCTTGCAGAAGAACACTGTGGGGGCCCGCAGGATGTTTCAGAAGGTGGCACAGAACCCGGGCTGGTGGTGGTGAGAAATGGGAGCCTTCGAGGGCTGGAGGTAAGCCCCACACTTTGGGGTGTGGGGTAGGGGTGTGTGACAAGGATAAGATTGTCCCATTCTGGAGCGGAGACAATGAGGGAAGGGACCGGTTGGGTGGTGGTGGGGGGAGCAGATGCATACCAAAAGTGGGTGTCATCAAGCCAGGCTAATCAGGACTCCGAACAGCTGTTTGCTGGGTGGTGTCCTGCAGATCAAAAGAAAAAGAACCATATGATTGGTTCAGCTTTTTCTTTTGAACTAGACAAAGTTTCCGCCCATCAAGGCAAAACGGCATCACAATCAGCCTGACTGATAATTGGTGTAGCACTGTCTCACCTCTTGCAGATCACTTTGCATTGGACAAACAGTGTCACACCCTTCAAATGCCACTCTTATAGCAAGAAGTTTGCTACATGCATGGGCACATGGCAAACTTAGAAATGGTGGTGATGGGGGTGGGGTTGACTTAATAAGCCTGCTGTGCATTCCAGCTTCAGTCTTTGGTGGTCTGCATGTGTTGCCACTGTGGGGTATGAATTAAATTATGTGCGGTGTTAACAAATACCACCATAAAGAATTTAAAAACATTAAAAAGCAGTAGGAGAAACCTAGTGCTGATAAAAAGCATTATTCCATTATTGCGCAGCCTTAAGATTTGAGGTAAAGCCAAGTGTCACATTTTCGTTTGAAAGAAATGAAAATGCTGGTGCTCCTAATCATTTGATAATGGGCAGTAGCTGGAAACCTGTCAGATAAAGCAGTGTTGTAGTGTAATTTGCAATGACACAAGATTTGAGATGAAGCCAAGTGTCAAAACAATCCTGGTGCACCTAATCATTTGATATTGGGCCAGTGATAATGGAAAAAGACGGTCACTCCTTGGATCTTAGCCTTGTACTTTAGATGCTCACTGCCAAATGTGGACGAAGTATCTTATCTGGAAATTAGAGGATACTTACATATAACCATAGTTTTACTACTGATATTTTGTTCACATCTACACTTAGATAGTCATGCTGGATGTAGCTTCATCACCTGACATCTTCAAGCTTGACTTTTCCCACCACCCCTGGTGTTGTCTTCTGGCTCCACCCTGTCTGACATCAGATCTTGCATGCTGGAAGCAGGTATTCATGTGCCACTTGCCAGGGGAGGTATGGTGAGTTGTGTGAACGTGAACTGAATACCAGTAGTAGAATTATGGTTACAGGTAAGTAATCTCTATTTCTACCACCCTGTATTCAATTCACTGTCCACACCCAGGAAGACTTCAAGAAGTCCTTGGAGGGAGGAGGAAGCCGTGTACCCTTATTTGGCTAACCGAGACTGAAGGACTAAGGTCTCAAATGCAGCACTGCGATGACTAAACACGTCAATGCTGCATTAGGTAATGAATGTATGCAATCTAGACCAGATAGCGGCCCTACAGATTTCGGTCGGGTTGTACCTGGCAGCAGCCATGGAGGCAGTAGTGTGGAATGAGCCTTCAGTCCTCTCTGCCAGCTAACCTGTAACATAGATCAATCCAGGATGTGATCCACCTACCAATAGTCTGCTTAGCTGCCGTTCTTCCCAATGCATCCTCAGCATAGGTCACAAACAGCTTGTGAGCCTCGCGGTGAACCCCTGCCGTACTCTCCTTATAATAATGGAGCATCCTTTGTACATCCAAGCTAAGGAGCACACACTCAGCATCCGAGGTGGGGTTATTGAAGTAGACTGGGAGATACAGCATCTGGTTAAGGTGAAACTTTGAGACTACCTTGCACAGGAACTTCAAGTGAGGAGTGAAAGACAACCTTCTCCTTTTGGAAAACCAGGTATGGAGACTTTGTAGACAGCACCTGGAGCTCACTCACCAGTCTGGCCGAGGAGATAGTGATAAAAATTGCAGTCCTCATGACAATTGCAACATCTTATGCTTGTGGATTAGTTTGAATGGTTTACCTATCAGCTTTTCAAGCACCTACAGTAAGTTCAGGGGAGGCAGTGGTTCACACACCGGAGGGGACAAGTGGTCCAGTCTTTTGAAAAAGTGCCCAACCACCTTTTCCTGTGCCTCTGTCAGCATATTGGCCAGTACCCAGTATGCAGAGATGGCGACCAGGTGCAACTTAAGGGTTGTGACTTATAGCCCTCACTGAGAGATGGACCAAAGGCTAGTCAAGGATCTGTGCCACTGGGCAAGCAAGGGGATCAGTATCCTTTCCCTGTCACCAGAGCGAGAACCTCTTCCATGTAAATGCATGTCTTATGAGCTGACAGCATGGGAAACGTCTTCTGAAAGGCCCAAAACCTGGAACTCTAGCTGTTCAGGTACCAGAGCAAGTGGTGCAGGGACTGAAAGTCCAAGTGCTGGAATGTTCCCCCTTACCTCGTCAACAGGTCCGGGCAGATTGGAAGCTGTCATGAGGACCTGCTGCTGAGACTGAGGAAATCCTGGTACCAGAACTGTCTGTGCCACTCTGAACCTTTCAAGATGCGGTTTGCCTCGTCACTGTGTGCCGTGAGTGCCACTTTTTGGATCAAGGAGAAAGGAGGAGAAGCATACAGAAGGCCTGGGGTGCAGGTCTAACTCTGATAGAAAGGTGTGCCCTGTCAGAGTTCCTCTCTGAGGGGTGTGTGCATAGACAAGCCTCAGCTTTCTGGTTTCCCAAGAGGCTAACAGGCCCACCAGAGATTTGCCTCACAGAGGAGCAGCTGTCACCACATCCTGGTGCAAGGACCACTCATGTGACATCTTGCTCACACAGCTGAGAGCATCTGGTAACTGGTTGTCCTCCCTTGCTACATGCACTGCCAGGAGATCTGTCTGGAGGCTGCGTACTAGAGACCAGGTGCAGAGTGCCTCCTAACATAGGGGAAAAGGGTACATCCCACCTTGTTTGTTCAGGTAGAACATGATAGACGTTTTGTTGGTCTAGACTTGCGTGACCTGACTTCAAATCAGCAGAGCAAACTCCATCAGTGCCAGGCTTACTGCTCAGAGCTCCAGCAAGTTGATGTGCAGGTGGATCTCACTAGGCAACCAGAATTCATGAGTTCTGTGGTCTGACATTTGAGTCCCCTGTACCACCATAGGTTACAAATACAGAGCTTAATTAGACAGGTGTCCATACTGCCGCCAATATCAATTCCTATATCCACTAACATTATATGTTCTACAAAAGGCATCAAGTTTAATTTTAAATTATTGCATATCTCTACTTCCCACTGTGATGCTTGGCCAGCTGGTTATGATTGTTCTATGATATTTGTAATATAAAAATATAGTGTGTGATTGTCACAGTACTTCCATGAGTGCCCCCCCTCCCAGCTTTCAGTTACAGTCAAGTGACCTGAAACCATGAGGTAATTAAAAAACTAGAGAGACTTAATTAAGGGTCTCCTTTAATTAGAACTGACCCAGCTGCCAGGATATAGGGATCGTAAACGTTTATGACGTCTTAGAGGAAAAACATGTTTTACACCATGGTGTGAAAAGTCATAAAAATCCTTTGATGTGCCCTTGGAAGAGGAACTGCTCGAGATCAAAGAGGGGATGTTAATTAAGGAGTCATGTTGGGAAATTAGTTTCTGCTGAAGTCACAGTATTTAAAACATCTCCTGACAGGAAGATCATTGCTTGCATAATTTTTATATTCTAAAAGGAGGAGCTAGATGGCATCATAGAAGGGGTGGAAACACAGAGTTTTTAAACTGTATTCTGTGTTTCAACTGTGTGACATATCTTTTTGGGACCTTAAGAAACAAGATCTAACTATAAGCACTATAGAGGTAATACATTAACTAGAAAAAGTCTAACTGTATGTTGGTAGGAGTTTCTTTGTTTTCTTTTAAGTGATTGTATGCTTTTTGATATAGTGTTCTATGTTTACATTTTACATATCTTTATCCATTTTAGAAAAAATATTATTTTGAAAGACTGCCTAGATGTGTCTTTGAGTTTCTTTTTGTATGTGACATATAGGGGTTAAGACTGACAAAAACTGTTCAGAGCTTGATGGTGTTACTAAACTGGGAAAAGGTAAGAATATACCTAAGGTCTTTTATGGAGTTTTAAGGGTTCATTTTGGATACATGGTTAAGTGCTCTTAGGCGAAAGATATCTAGCATCCCCCTGAAGAGCAGATTATCTGAACCTGTACATTTGGGTATGCTAGCATAAGGTTCACAGTTTGAATCCCCCCAGAACTTGAGACTAAAGGTGATTCAGACTCACAAGCAGACAGAAGGGTTACCCTGTCTGTTACCTGTTCCCACTCTTGCGCTCAGAGGTTAGCACTGTGGGAGCAGAGGGCCTGACCTGCTGAGTGTGTTTGTGACAGATTGGTTGGCAGCGGTGTGGATAAAATTGGTAACACAAGCTTTAACTGTTCAGTGTGTCAGCTTAATACTGTACAGCTCACTTGCAAAACAAGGCAGTGATTTATTTTTAAAAAGGAAACAGAACTATATCATTTGGCTTACAGTCAAGTTCCTACCTGTTTTATTTCTTTTTCTAAAGTGCAAGTTAGAGTAGCCATAGTTAGAGAAGAAGATGGCTTCCAACTACAGTGGGCACACTGTAGACTACTTGAGGCAGCTGTGCCAGGACAGAGGAGTCCTGTATTAGGGGAGAGCCACCAAGCAGAACCTCATGGATGCCCTGATGGCAGCAGATGCCCGGAGCATCAAGTCACAGACTGTGACTGTAAATGACCAAACCTTGAGCATGGAGGGACCAGCGGCCAGTGCGGTGTTCAGATCTGGTGAGGATGACAGCAGGGCCAGTGCCAGCGAAGGGCCACAGCAGCAGGTGAAAGTCACTAGCATTCTGGAGCCAGAAGCAATCAGGCTGCAGATTCAGTTGCGCAGAATGGAGCTGGAGTTCCAGAGGGAGGCTGAATGAGAACGGCCAGAGGCAGAGCGAGAACAGAGAGAAGTGGAGCGAGAGAAGCAAGCTGCAGAGGAGAAGAGGGAGCAAGAACAGTGAGAAGAGGAGCAAGAGAAATTAGCCGCAGAGGAGAAGAGGGACCAGAAACAGTGGGAGGTGGACTGTGAGGAGCATGAGCACCAGAGGCGACATGAACTGGAGAAGCTACAACTCCAACCACCAGCACCAGAGCAGGTAAGTAGCTTAGGTTTAACTGGAACTACAGGACTGGGTTACAAATTGAATTCCAAATTGATAGCTGAATTTAAAGAGGGGGAGGACAGGGATGCCTTTTTAATTTCCTTTGAAAAAGTTTGTATTCAGGCTAAAATTCCTAGAGGGTCCTGGAGCTTCCAGCTATCCCAGCTACTTACTGGGAAAGCTTGGGATGCATTGGGTCAAATGGACAATGAGGGCAGTAATGATTACAGCAAACTTAAAGCTGCACTTTTAAAAAAGTTTGATTTAACTGCTGAAGCATACAGAGGTAAATTCCGTAAGCTCAGGAGAAGCCCTGATATGAGCTATGAGGAGCTAGCCATTAAACAACGTCAGTTTTTAAAACGTTGGTGGGAAGGAATTGAACAAACTCTGTAGATAAAATTGAAAATGCTATTTTGTTAGAACTGTTTTTTGGGCATGACCAGCAGAGCTGAAAACCTGGCTGGAGGACCAAGATCCCAAAACAGTGCAAGAGGCTACTGATCTCTCAGACTGCTATGCCAAGAGCAGAACTGCTCTGAGAGCAAATGGGGTTGGCGTGGCAGCGCAGAAAGGGAAAAGCGCTCCTTCAGGGCAGCTAAAACCCTCGCTGCCTCCACTGAAACCAATTAGCCCCAAGTTTCAGAGAAAATATTTCTCTGAGAAAAGAAATGAATGGTGGGTTTGTAAAGAAACTGGGCATATTGCCAGACAGTGTCCCAAAAGGGTGAGCAATACACAACATGGGGCTAAGAAAGAAGTGGGTTGTTTGTATATCCCTGTAAGCATGCCTGTGAACATGAGAGAACACATGCACCCAGTCACGGTGAATGGTGTACAGACACAAGGGTTAAGGGACACGGGCATCCCTGACATTGGTAAAAGGGGATCTGGTAGAGTCTGGTCAGCTTATACCCATTAAATATGTCACTGTACAAGACTTCACTGGTGAGGAGAAAACATTGCCGCTCACTAGTGTTCTCCTAGACTGGGGTGAAACAGAGGGAACTGTTCAACAGGTGGCTGTAGCCAAAACTTTAGCAGTGGGCATCATCCTTGGCAACAATCTCAAACAGGGGATGGTGTGTGCAGTTACCCGTAGCCAAGTGGGAAGGGGAAATTGTAATTCCCTTGACCCCACAGAAGCCAGTGTGGAAATCCCTGGGAGGCCGATTCCCTAGCCTGTGTCTCCTGATATGGAGACTAATGAAATGGGGGTAGATAATGCCCCAGCAGCAGTTAACCACACAGCTACGGAGGGTTACTTCGAAGAGGGAGGGGTGACCCATTGTCAGAGGGTTAGGGAGGACCATGATCCCGAGTGCCCTGATGCTGGTGCTAGGGACTCTAGTTTAGAGACTTAAGGGGACCTGTCCCATGCCTTGGGAATGTGTAAGGAGTTTGCAGCTGCTCAGAAAAGTGTCCCTAGTCTAGAGAAACTGAGGGTTTGGACAGACTCTGATGGAGCACAAGGAGGTGACGGTAAACATAAGGTTTATTGGGAAAATGGAGTGATGTATACTCAGGCTGTGAAGACAGAGGGAAGGGTGATAGGCAGGCAGATTGTCATTCCCCATGGGTATTGTGAGCAGTTGCTCAAGATTGCACATGATGTTCCCTTGTCTGGTCATCTGGGAATCGCGCGCACTATTCAGCGGTTGGCCCAGAATTTCTATTGGCCCAACTTCACCCAGCAGGTGAAGGAGTATTGCAGGTCTTGTCACCGGTGCCAAGAAATAGGGAAGGCGGGCAAGAAAACCCAAGCTGCCCTAATTCCATTGCCCATAGTGGAGGAGCCATTCCAGAGGATGGGAATGAATATTGTGGGGCCTTTAAATACCCCAACTCCTCTGGGAAGAGGTTCATCCTGACTGTGGTTGATTATGCCACCCGGTATCCAGAGGCAGTTGCCCTATCCTCACTGAGGACAGACAAAGTGGCAGATGCCTTACTTGGGATTTTCTCCCGTGTTGGGTTTCCGCAGGAGGTCATTATCGATCGAGGGGGTTCCTTCATGTCGGACCTGATGAAATGTTTGTGGCAGAAGAGTGGGATGGTGCAGAGATGCACAACACCTTATCACCCACAAGCCAATGGGCATGTGGAAAGATTTAATGGTACCCTGAAGTCAATGCTCCAAGCATTTGCTGAATAACATGGGAGGGACTGGGAGAAATACCTTCCCCATCTGCTGTTTGCATACAGGGTGGTGCCCCAAGAATCAACAGGATTTACCCCCTCCGAACTCTTGTATGGACGCCGGGTACGTGGGTCCCTAGACTTGATCTGGGAGGACTGGAAAGACAAGCACGCCACCCAGGGAACTCCTATAGTGGATTACGTCCTTAGGTTTAGGAAAAGGTTGAAGAAGCTTATGGGGACAGCCCAGAGCAACGTGGCAGCTGCCCAACAGAAACAAAAATTGTGGTACGACCACAGAGCCAGAGCTTGCTTGTACACAGTGGGTCAGGAAGTCATGGTCCTTATTCCGGTGTGAAAGACAAGCTGCAGGCCGAATGGGCAGGACCGTACAAAGTAGTTAGGAAGGTAAATGACGTGAACTATATCATAGAGTTACCTGACAGAAGACAGACAGAAAGGATGTGTCATGTCAACATGATGAAACCATATGCTAACAGGGCTGACATGGTGTTTGCAGTATGTAGTCCTGGGGAAGGGACAGACGAAGGAGACCCCCTTCTGGACTTGCTGGAAGAAAGCAAGTAGGAGTCCTCTGTGGAGGCAGTTAAATTGTCTCCACAGCTGACTCCAAACAAGATCCAGGAAGTAAGGGAAGTTTTAGCAGACTTTGCCCCCATTTAGCACCAAGCCTGGACTAACTCCCTTAGCAACGCACGATGTGGAGACAGGGACACAGACTCCCATACGGCGGACAGCATTTCGGGTGTCAGAGGCTGTCCAAAAGTACATTAGGAGGGAGATGAAGGAAATGCTGGCTTTAGGGGTAATCCAGAGATCCCACAGCCCCTGGGCCGCACCCGTAGTCCTTGTTCCCAAGCCAGATGGCTCTACTCGTTTCTGTGTGGACTGTTGTGGACTGAATGCAGTCACAAAGTCAGATGCCCACTTGATGCCCCGGACGGACAAACTCCTGGACAAGTTGGGAGGGGCGACCTACCTTATAACTATTGACCTGACCAAGGGGTATTGGCAGGTAGAGTTAATGGACAGAGCTAGGGAGAGGTTGGCCTTCAGCACTCTGATAGGCTTATTTGAATTTAAAGTAATGCCTTTCGGAATGAAGAACACCCCAGACACTTTCCATAGGTTGGCAAACCAGGTGTTAAATGGTGCTGAGGAGTACACCGTGGCGTACTTGGATGACACTGCCATCTTTAGTGCCAGCTGGAAGGAACATCTGTCCCACCTTAGGGAAGTGCTGGACAGGATACAGAGGGCTGGGCTCACTGTCAAAGCTGAGAAGTGCCAGGTGGCCATGGCTGAAGTGGCATACCTTGGGCATGTTGTAGGCCGGGGACAGCTCCGTCCTAACCAAGTAAAATAGAGGTGATCAAGGCATGGCCCAGACCAGAGATGGAGAATCAGGTCAGGAGTTTTCTAGGGATAGCAGGGTACTATGGGAAATTTGTACCCAATTACAGTGCCCTGGCTGCTCCCCTATCTGACCTGGTGAAAAAAGGATGCCTAAGAAATTTACCTGGGAACCAGCCTGTGAAAAAGCCTTTACCAGACTGAAGGAGGCACTGTGCAGTGCTCCTGTGTTGACAAGTCCTGACTATAGCAGACCCTTTATAGTTCAGACTGACGCTTCAGATGTGGGTATTGGGGCAGTACTGAGTCAGACATCCAACCAAGGGAAAGATCACCATGCAGTGTACCTAAGTAAAACATTACTTCCCAGGGAGCAGGCATACTCTACTGTGGAAAAAGAGTGTCTTGCCATAGTATGGGCCCTAAAGAAGTTAGAGCCATACTTATATGGGCAGCATTTTGAGGTACAAACTGACCACAACCCCCTGGTTTGGCTGACGCAATGGGAAAAACTAATGGTAGACTATTCAGATGGAGTCTTACCTTGCAAGGGTATGACATGACAATCTTACATAGGGCTGGAGCGACCAATCAGAATGCCAAAGGCCTTTCTCGTCTGTATGAGGAGTGAACTGATTTGGGAAGCTCATCCCATGCAGGGGATAGAGCCCCCAAATTCAGTCTAGGTGGGGAGGATTGTGATGCTTGGCCTGCTGGTTATGATTGTTCTATGATATTTGTAATATAAAAGTATAGTGTGTTATTGTCACAGTGCTTCCATGAGTGTCCTCCTTCCGGTTTCAGTTACAATAAAGTGACCTGAAACCAGGAGGCAATTAAAAGACTAGAGAGACCTAATTAAGGGTCTCCTGTAATTAGAACTGACCGAGCTACCAGGATATAGGGATCGTAAACGTTTATGACATCTTAGAGGAAAAACATGTTATACACCATGGTGTGAAAAGTCATAAAAATCCTTTGGTGTGCCCTGGGAAAAGGAACCACTCGAAATCAAAGAGGGGATGTTAATTAAGGAGTCATATTTGGAAATTAATTGTTGCTGAAGTCATGGTATTTAAAATATCTCCTGACAGGAAGATTATTGTTTGTGTAATTTTTATATTCTAAAAGGAGGAGCTAGATGGCATCATAGAAGGGGTGGAAACACAGAGTTTTTAAACTGTATTCTGTGTTTCAGCTGTGTGACATCTTTTTGGGAAACAAAATCTAACTGTAAGCACTATAGAGGTAATACATTAGCTAGAAAAAGTCTAACTGTATGTTGATAGGAGTTTGTAGTTTTCTTTGTTTTCTTTAAGTGATTGTATGCTTTTTGATATAGTGTTCTGTGTTTACTTTTTACATATTTTTATCCATTTTAGTAAAAATATTATTTTGAAAGACTGCCTGGGTGTGTCTTCAAAGTTCTTTTGCATGTGACGTGTAGGGGTTAAGACTGACAAAAACTGTTCAGAGCTTGATGGTGTTGCTAAACTGGGAAAAGGTAAGAATATACCTAAAATCTTTTATAGAGTTTTAAGGGTTCATTTTGGATACCCGGTTAGGTGCCCTTAGGCGAAAGATATCTGGCACCCCCCTGAAGAGCAGATTATCTGAGCCTGTATATTTGGGTATGCTAGCATAAGGTTCACAGTTTGAATCCCCCTGAACTTGAGACTAAAGGTGATTCGGACCCACAAGCAGACAGGAGGGTTACCCTGTCTGTTACCTGTTCACACTCTTATGCTCAGAGGTTGGCACTGTGGGAGCTGAGGGCCTGACCTGCTGAGTGCATTTGTGACACCCACCACTTCATCTGGTAGTGAATTCCAAACTGAAACAACTCTCTGGTTATACCAATTTAGTCTTTTTTTAGAATGGCATAGCTCCCCTCTTAACTGCAAAGTATGAGGTCGCGTACAGTAGTTCTGCTCTCTCATTTCTAAGCCCAAGCAGTTCCATAGGTCATCATGTGTCAGAGCTCTGTATAAAATGCTCATGTCACCCCTTAGTCTTCTGTATTCGAGTTTGAATATACCCAGTTTTTCCAATGTGGTCTCATAGTTGTGATTTCCAAAATCCCTTATTATTCTCATGGCCCTCTTTTGCGTTTTCTCTAATGTATATATTTTAGAGATTTTATGTGGTGCCCATACTTGGACATAATATTCCAAGTGCAGTCTAACCATGGATGCATACAATGGGACAATTACTTCCCATTCCATACTGTTTTATGTCTGCTTACGCACACAGCACACAAGAGACATATTGAGATAGTAGAGCATTGCAGAGGTGTGGCAGTGTTGTGGCCATTGCAGTGGGCACTTTAATGGGCACGTCCCTCGGGCCACCAATTAATGCTGAAGCTTCCGATGATGGCAATTTCAGAGCGAGCGCCGCACTTGAAAGAAAGCTGCTGCTGAAATCAGGGGCAGTTACGTCATTGCAGCGGCAGTCCCCTGTCCCTCCCAACTAGGCACACAGCAGGACAACAAATTTAAATGTTAGCTCCTTCCCACCGCTGCTGCCCGCCACACACCCTCCATTCTCTGTTCCCTGCCAACATCGGGGTGCTCAATCACCGTGTCAGCATGTATCCCTCTCCCCCCATTAATGTGGCACACTGGGAGCCCACCCCAGTGTGCCAAAAAATACTTCTTTGATGTTTCTGACACTGCGATGCCCACTCCCAGTGTCAGATGCGCGGCCCCCCCCCACACCACCTATGTTCTCAGACGACCTTGGGGTGTCCAGTCCCTGGGTCTGCATTGATCCCTCTGCTCCAGTACTCTGGAACACTGGGAGACCACCCCAGTGTGCTGAAATCTGTTCTGTTAATATTTTACCTGTAAAAGAGAAAACAGTCCCTCAAAGTCTTTTTTTTTTTAAACCTGAAAAAAAAGAAAATGGTCCCTCAGTGTTCCTGCTGGCCCCCCTTCCCTAACCTGTACCCTACCTCCCTGTACCCCCCTCATCCATACTTACCTCCGGAGATCAGGAGCAGCGATCTTCTGTGGACCCGGGACACGTCTGCACTCTTCAGAGACCAACCGGGAACTGAAGAAATGACGGTAAGCCCTATAATGGTAGTCAGTGGAGGGGTTTTCAACTTAGGTTCATATCTGGCCAATTTTGGAGCTTTGGTCATTTCAACACGGGGTTCTTGGGACCCCACCTCGTGAATACCGACACTGCCATTTTGTTTCTCAGTCCAAAAAGGTGATTTTTGCAGTCACTGGGCAGAATCACCTTTTGGGACCAATTAACAAAACAACAGTGCCACTGTTCATGAGGTGGGGTCCCAAAAAGTCCTTGTTGCAAATTTGGTGATAAAACTCCAAAAAATGACTGCGTTATGAGCGTCCATTGCGCAGTTTCTACGCACGCTTGTAACTTCATCAATTTTTAATATTTTCACTCCAAATTTCCAGCATTGACATTTTTTCACACACCCTTATGAACAATATAACTGTCATTTTTTGCATCCTTCCCAAAATAAGTTTTTGCACCTGTGCGTAGAATGGCGCGGTCACTGTGCAAAACCAACTTTTGGGACAGATTAACAAAATCTACAATGCCACTGTTCATGAGGGGAGGTCTCAAAAAGGCCATGTTGAAAAGTTGGTGAAAACATTGTTGCAGAGTTGGTGAAAAAACTCCAAAAAATGACTGCGTTACTAGCGTACGTTGCACAGTTTCTACACACACTTGTAACTTCACCACTTTTTCATATTTTCACTACAGAGTTTCAACATTGCCATTTATTCACACCTCCTCATGAACAATACAGCTGTCATTTTTCACATC
Organism: Neoceratodus forsteri; assembly: GCA_016271365.2. NCBI lineage: Eukaryota > Metazoa > Chordata > Ceratodontiformes > Ceratodontidae > Neoceratodus > Neoceratodus forsteri. The sequence goes on along the minus strand of CM028129.1, from coordinate 335,250,554 downwards.
CTCCCTGAAATGTGTTTTCGCACTTGCGGCGCCAAATAGCACACTCACTGTACGGAATCATCTTTTGGAATTGAGTAACAAAATGATACTGCCACTGTTCATGAGGTGGGGTTCCAAAAAGCCCATGATGAAAATCTGTAGTAAAAATAGCAACAAATGCCCAGGGCATTAGGGTTTCCAACCGTAACGCCCACCCTGTACAGACTGACAGGTGTCAGGGATGTGATTTCAGTCGCCGGTAATACCACGCCATTCCATTCCACTATTTCACCCTGTAGCCACTGACAGGGCATTGCGGTAGTTCTTTAGGTCTTTGCCCTAACGTCACCCCCCATTCTCCCATACTGCACCCATCTCGCTTATTTTCTTATGGAATGGGGTGAGCTAAGGGCCGAAGACCTCATGGCACACTGCAACACCTGTCGGTGTCTACAGGGTGGGTTGAGGTGGAATGGCATGAGTGTTATGGCCGACAACCCAAAGGCACACCATCAACGCCTGCCAGTCTTTGCAGGGTGGGACTGGGTGTTGACGTCACTTCAGTACTTCACTGCCATTCATATTATGCATCTCTCTGCCTCCTGCACTACCAATGCCAATACCAGAAAGCAAACATTCAGCATTGACAAATGCTTGTATATGTTTAGTAACACTGTTTAGTATGCCATTTGCCCTTTTGGTAATGGTCTGGCAGTTGAAAACTATAATGCCCAGGTCTCTTTCTTTGGATATATTTCTCAGAATGGAACCATTTAGTACATAATCAGCATTTATATTTCTTCTTCCAGAGATGCATCTGTGGTCTAGTTGAGGGTTGGCTCTGGGTACACAAATGAAATTCCCTCTGCAAGGTTCCTCAGACACAGCCACCACTCAGTAGTGTTTCGCATTGGCTGTGTCAATAGAACCAGCTGATCAAGGTGACCATGGTGCTGAGAGCACTGGTACCCCAATTCCCACTGGGTGCCCAACAGACCACGCTGGTCGAAGCTGTCATGTACCCCAATGGTGGGAGAAATTCCCAGGTTTGGTGCAATTGCCTGACCTGAAATTATTGGACAAAGGAGATAAGAGTATCTGCTTTTTCCACAGGTAAATGAGCCCTGACTTGGAAGGAATCAAACGGTGTTCCAGTGAACAGGATCACCTGCTTGGAGACCAGTTTGAACTTGGCCAGGAGGACTAGAAGGCTGAGATCTTTGAAGTCTGGAGGACCAGATCCCTGGACCACTGCACCACTTCCCTGGAGATGCCTGCAGTGAGCTGGTCATCCAAGTACATCCTGGGGCCCTGGTGCATGAGGTAGGCTGCCACAACTGTGAGGCACTTGATGAAGACCCTGGATGCCAAAGATAGGCCAAACGGCATGACCATGGACTGGTACAGTACTCCACCTGTGTTGAACCAGAAGTACAGCTAGTGCAATGGAGGGATAGAGGGTGTAAAAGAAGGTATCCTGGAGGTCCAGGGAGCAGAGCCATGCTCTGGGCTCCAGAGACGGTATGATCTTGTTCACAGTGACCATACAGAACTTCTACCTGTGGATCAACTTGTTCATATCATGCAGGTCCAAGATGAAGCACCAGCACCCCATCCATTTTGGTACCAAGAAGTAATGTGAAATGTTTCCCTGAGAGGCCAGAGCGTCCAGGACAGGCTCGGTGACATTGCACTCCAAGAGCTGAGTGATATTGCTCTGCACTGTGGCTGGTTTCCGATGGACACCATAGTAAGTAAGGTTTATTTATAGGGCGCCAATTCCAGAGACTCTGGGCGCCTTACACAATCAGAAACAGGCAGGTTAATATTAGCAGTAAAATAAAACTCGACAGGGTTATTTAAAAATTTTTAAAAAACAAACAAAAACTGATTATAAATAATTAATAAATACTAAAATGGTAAAGCAGAGATGAAACATTATGGGTAGTCCGGATATGCCATTTTAAAAAGGTGTGTCTTTAAGCCCCTCTTAAATGCCTCCACCAACATGACCTCCCTTATAAATCCAGGAACATTCTCATTGACTGTTCAGTCAGCGGCTGGCCATGGTGGTGTGAGGAGGTCTGTTTCATTCGCCAGCTCGGTCGGGTGGGGGCAGGTTAGTGGGCCACGTCCTACCCGGGGAGGGGCACTTGAGCACCGGGGATATTGGGGTTGTCGGTTTGTGGAAATATGGAGGTGGGGCCAGAGGGGGGTCCACTAGACTACTAGGGTTGCAGAGGGGTGCATTACCATTTGTATTACAACAGGGATTGGGACCAGGGAAGGGGGATGCTACACTATGAAAAAATGGGGAGTAGACAGGAATTATTTATTGCAACAGGGATCGGGGCCAGGGAGGGTGGACACTGCACTATGGAAAAGTGGGAAACGGAGAGGAATTATTTATTGCAACAGGGAGGGGGGAACACTGCACTGTGGAAATGGGACTCTGCGTATTATTCTTTCCATACAGTGTCCAGGGAAGGGTGGTCCCTACACTATGGAAATGGGGAAAATGTTATTTTGATTTCATCAGGGATTAGGGCTGGGAGGGGGGTCCGCTACACTATTTTTATGTTGCTTGCATGCATGTGCAAGAAACATAGTGCCATCATCCGAGTTTTCGGAGGTGTGGCACCCCATCTTCCAATTCAGTCAATGAGTTTGCAGGCACGGTCGCAGTTCTCCAATGACTGCTGCAGCTGTCTATGACAGCAGTCAAAAATGCAGTGGCATACAGTTGAAAGTGAGAGTTCCGCTTCAGTGAGCAGAGCTCTCCCCCCACACACACGCAAGCACGCATATTGCATGCTGATGCGCTCCCTCCCCCCCACACACACACTGTATGGTCGATGGGGGTGCCCAATCCTCCATCGGCTCCACACCCCCACAAAACATTTCCAGGTGCTATGCTGGGGCCACCCAAGCGTGTGAAATCTTGTTATAGCCGACGGGGTGCCCAATCCCGCCAGCTCCAGCCCCCCAAACAGTTTTTCTTTAGCTGCTATGCTGGGAGCCCACCCCAGCATGGCAAATGTCCTGTGTCGCCTTAATTAAAAAAAACAAACCTGTAAATAAAACCGGTCCTCGTAGTCTCACTGCCCCCACCCGCACTCCACCCACTGCGCATCCTGCCTCCCCACACACCCCCACCCCATACTTACCTCTGGAGCTCGGCACGACGATCATCAGTGGACCGGAAACACGTCTGCACTCTTCAAAGCCGACCGTAAACTGAGGAAATGACGGTAAGCTGTATAATGGAATAAATAGGGTTTTTTCAACTTTGTTGTATATCTCAGGCATTTTTGGGAATTTTGGGCCCAAATTTTCAACATGGGGTTTTTGGGACCCCTCCTCATGAGTTCTTGCACTGTCATGGCGTTAATCGGGCCTGAAGGATAATTTCGCCGTCACTGATCGAAATCACCTTTCGGGGCCTATTAATGAAATGACACTGCCAGTGTTCATAAGGTGGGCTCTCAAAAAGCCTATGTTGAAAATTTGGTGAAAAAATTCCTTAAAATGACTGTTTTACGAGCGCGCGTCGCGCAGTTCCTATGCACGCCTGCAGAAGTTCATGAATTTTCAATATTTTCACCCAGATTTTCAACATTGCCATTTTACAACACCTCCTTATGAGCAGTACAGCACATCATTTTCACATCCTGCCCAAAACGTGTTTCCACCCATGTAGCGCACAATGGCGCAGTCGGCGTGCTAAATCTATGTATGAGACACATTAGGAAAATCACAGTGACACTGTTCATGAGCAGAGGTCTTAAAATGGCTATGTTGAAAATTTGGTGAAAAAATTCCTAAAAATTACTGTTTTACGAGCGTGTGTTGTGCAGTTCCTACGCACGCTCGTAAGTTCGCAAATTTTCAATATTTACACTCCAATGACTTCCAAACACCTGAACAGCACATACAAGCAAGCAACATTTGGCATTGACAAATGCTTGTTTATTTAGCTTTTGTTAACCGGGTAAGTGCAGTAGCCATAAAATGACTATTTTCAGGCACGACCCAGGAGAGTACAGACATGCAGAAACTTAACAGGATAACAAATTATATAGAGGACAACGTATATTCCTCTATCTGTAACAAGTTTGTAAACTCTTCGAGAGGTCGTCATGGCGATGTTTGGAACCTCGAGAGCGAAGCTCGAGAGGTTCGGTCGCCATGACGATCTCGAGAAGAGGTTTTCAAATTTGTCACAGATAGAGGAATATACATTATCTTTTATAGTGTATGGTCACCTATCTGTGTTGACAAATTAGGAAATTGTTACTCCATCCCCCAGAATGAGACAGAAACACGAAGACGGCAACATTTCTGTTGATTTTTTACTTACATTTTATATGGCTTACATCAGATGGCAAGAGCGATTGTAGTAGATTGAAAAAAAAAAAAAGATCAGAAAGGCCCCCGGAAGAAAATAGCGTCCAACATACTTTGATCTGGTGCCTGCATTTTAAAAATCTCCACTTGTAACTGTGTACAGTTATGACAGCTGTTTAAAAGGTTATGCAGCTCGTACCTACAGCATTTCATGAAAAGGTTCCAAGTTGTTATGCTGCAGTAGCTACGTACCTGGTGCAGCATAACAACAAGCTACTGCAGCATAACAACTTTTTAGCTGGTATGGATTTTTATGAGTAACAGCATTCTACCATACATTATAAGTGCTTTACATACAATGAGTTAAAAAACCCAGGGCAAGAGTACACAGTGAGGGGTGAGATACTGACAACAGTAAAAATGGAAAGCGACCTGGGAGTAATTATATCAGATGACCTAAAGGTGGGCAAGCAATGTGAGAAGGCAGTAAGGAAGGCTGGGGGGATATTGGGATGCATAGGGAGAGGCATCAATAGTAGAAAACAGGAAGTTGTTATCCAACTGTACAGACAGTTGGTGAGACCCCATCTGGAGTACTGTGTGCAGTTCTGGAGACCCCATCTCCGCAAAGACATAGACAGAGTGGAGGCTGTCAAGAAGAGGGCAACCAAAATGGTGCAGGGTCTGCACCAGAAGACATATGAAGAAAGACTAAAGGAGCTTAATATGTATACCCTTGAGGAAAGGAGGGAGAGGAGACATGATAGAAACTTTCAAGTACCTCAAGGGAATCAACAAAGTCCAAGAGGGTGGCATCTTTCAGAAAAGAGATGCAAGAACAAGGAGGCACAATTTGAAGATAGAGGGGGACGGCTCAGAGGTAATGTAAGGAAGTATTTTTCACAGAGAGGGTTTGATGTATGAACAGCCTCCCCTGAGGAGGTCGTGGAGTCCAAACAGTGGGGGAATTCAAGAATGCATGGGACAGACATAAGGCAGTCCTAGTGGGGGGGGGGGGTTGGAGGAAGTAAACTGTTGGTTAATTAGGATCTGCAGCTTATCTGTTAGGTAGGAAAATGGGCAGACTAGGTGGGCCAAGCTGTCCTTATCTGCCGTCAAATTCTATGTTTCTATGTAAAGAGGATAAAATATATCAGAACATACAAAGTAAAGCGCTTTACATACAATGAGTTAAAGTGGATACAATGTATCAGAGGCATACAGAGTAGACCATTCATAAGTTCATAGGTGCTTACCTATGCAATGAATAGAGAGGACCTTGGACAATAAATTATCACGTGACGTATCACATGAACAGAACAAGGTACACAAAAACAAAAACAGGTAATACAAAAGGAAGAAATAACCATTGAGAGCAGGGGGTGTCATTAAGGAAAAGGTAGGTAAGTGAGGAAGAGGGGAGCAAGCCATGAAATTAGATTATATGAGTGTATGTAAGTGTAAGGGAGATGCCTGCAGTGCAAGATTGTATATGGGCAGGGAAAGGGAGCCGGGACAGGCTGAGGCAGTAAGAGGGTTATACAGAGGGGAGTAAATACTATTGTATGACCAGAGACATCAGTCATTAGGTAGGGTGAAAGCAGGAACAGGTATCAGCAATCAGCAGATTCAAGCACAGTTTTCTCTTAAAGTATGTGTGGGAGCTAGAAAGTCTAATGTCAAGGGGAAGGGAATTCCACAGCTGTGGAGCCGCATGCTCAAATGCAACAGTTCCTTTCCTAGTGCGGCACCTGGTCAAATTCAGAATGGAAACGGGGTACTCGTGTGTTGTTTTAATGTCATCGGGGATCGGGGCTGGGAGGAGGATCCACTACACTATGGAAACTTGGAGAATGGACAGATATTATCTATTGCAACAGGGATCGGGGCCGGGGACACTACACTATGGAAAATAAGGGTATGGTGCTATGTGTTCTTCTTACAATAGGGAAAGGGCTGGCCCTTCGCATTACGCTGGGAGAAGCCATGCTAATGAGCCCATATTGGGCATGCATGAGGCCTGTTTGCACCATGCATGCCCAATGAGCTCATTAGCATATTTTGGCTAGAATGTTGCCCTTGGGGGAAATGGCACATCCTGATATGCGCCACACATTCCCCCATTGGCGGTCTTCAGTCCTGAACCCTGGATGCACTGCACCAAAAATGGCAGCTGCCTGCTATGCGCCATGCATACAGGGTCCGATATTCAGACAGAATGTGCAATCTGTTCTGATTGAGCATTCTGTTTGACTATCCCATCAGAGCTGGCCAGCCCAATTTTTTTCCGCGGCGCATCCATTTGCACATGCATCCAGACAGCTCTGAATATGGGGCCCTATAACTGTATATATTTGCAAACCAGGGAACTTGGTTTCATATAGAGATTCACACATATACAGTACTTTTATAACCATATGTAAGCAAGGTAGAGACAGCAAGAAACAAAGGTGGGGAGATAGCGGGGGGTGGGGGGCCTGAGACCTACAGTTGATCAAGTATTGGATCTCATGTGAAAATTTGATTGCACAGTCAGATAGACCAAAGAAAAAGAAGAGAACAGAAAAGAGCCTTGCTTTCTGCATAACCATGGGGACAGGGTCTTACTCAGCCCTATCACACTGTGACTGAGAGCAGGCCTGCATCTGGGATCTCGATGAGATCCATCAGCAGGGCCAAGTAGACCACCTACTTAGGCACCTGTGGAAAGACCTTTGGTGGAGGCTGCACTGTAATCAGCTCAACCAGGGTCACCAGTGGAGCCACCTCCCCAGTTGATGAGGTGGCAAGCAGAACTGGGGTCAACCAATATTGGGAATTGAGAGATTGAAGAGTGGGAACGCTCCTTCTCCCATGATCGATGGCAGAGGTGCTGCTTATATTTTTTTATGGTAAGGGGTCTCTCATCGAAAGTCTGGAGAGCCAGATACTTAGAAACATAGAAACTGTCGGCAGATAAGGACTGATAGGCCCATCCAGTCTGCCCATAGGTCCTATACATTGTATGGGGCCACGGACCCTATGTGATCAATGGCTTTTCATCACTCCCTCCCCTCTCAAATTTCCCTTGTGCCCGTCCCAGGCATGCTTAAACCCCTCCATTGTGTTTGCCCCCACTACCTCCTGTGGCAGACTATTCCAAGCATCGACTACCCTTTTTGTGTAGAACAATTTCCTCAGATTACCTCTTAATCTACCCCCTTCCAATTTCATATTGTGCCCTCTTGTTCTAATATTTTTTCTACATTGGAAAAGATCCCCCACCTGCACCTTTTTTATGCCCTTGAGGTACTTGAAAGTTTCAATCATGTTCCCCCCACTGTCTCCTCTCTAGTACATATCGAGGCCACTTAGTCTCTCCTCATATGTTTTGTGGTGCAAACCCTGCATCATCTTTGTTGCCCTTCTCTGGATAGTCTCCACCTTATCTATGTCCTTGCATAGGTGTGGCCTCTAAAACTGCATGCAGTATTCCAGGTGAGGCCTTACCAATGTTTTATACAATGGCATCACCACCTCCCACTTCCTGCTACTGATACCCCTGCCTATGCACTCCAGCATGCCACTGGCCCTCCCTGCTGTCTTTGTGCATTGCTTTGATACCTTAAGGTCAACACAGAGATGATAACCCCTAGATCCCTTTCCTCTTTGGTGATAGTCAGCTCCTCCCACCTAACCTGTAGCTCTTCCCATGGTTCCCTCTACCCAGGTGCATTATTTTGCACTTCTTTGTATTGAACCTCAGTTGCCACATCTCTGACCATCTTTCAAGCTTCTCCAGGTCCCTCTTCGTTTTCTGCACTACTTCTGGAGTAGCTACCCTGTTGCAGATCTTGGTGTCATCTGCAAACAGGCAGGCCTTTCCTTCCAGCCCCTCTGCAATGTCACTAATGAAAACGTTGAACAGGACTGGTCCTAGTACTGATCCCTGAGGTACCCCACTGGTCACCCCCCTCTCCCCAGATTGTACCCCATTTACCACCATCTTCTGCCTCCTGTCTGTTAACCAGTTCCTAACCCAGTTCACAATCTTGTCTCCCATGCCCAGACTACCCATTTTGTTAATCAGCCTTCTATGTGGGATGGTGTCGAAGGCTTTCCTGAAATCTAGGTAGGCGACGTCTAACGCCCCTTCCTGATTTATTTCCCTAGTCACCCAATCAAAAAAATCTATTAGATTCATTTGACATGACCTTCCTGCTGTGAATCTGTGTTGCCTCAGATCCTGAGCACCGCTGGATTCCAGATGTGCCACTATCCTTTCAGCAGTGTCTCCATGATCTTTCCCACCACTGAGGTGCGATTGACTGGCCTGTAGTTTCCAGCCTCCTCCCTACTGCCGCTGTTGTGCAGTGGAACTACATGTGCTTTCCTCCAGTCCTCTGGAACGACACCCTTGTTGAGTGACTCTGTGAACAGGGCTGCCAGAGGCATTACTAGTTCCCTTTGCAACTCCTTTAATATCCTCAGGTGGATGCCGTCTGGACCCATGGCCTTATCCACCTTCAGCTTTGTGAGTTGTTCCAGAACTCTCTCCACTGTGAATGGACTAGTGTCCACTTCTCCCTCTCCATTGCCTCTGCAACCCAACTGTGGTCCTTAACCCTCCCCCTCGTTAGTGACTACTGAGCAGAAGTATTTGTTCAGTATTTCTGCCTTGTCCAGATCCCCCTCCTTATGCTCTCCCTTCTCCCCTTTGAGACTCACAACCCCCCTGTTTTTTCTTCTTTCACTGATGTACCTATAAAATGCCTTATCCCCTTTGTTTACAGGCCATGTTAAGCCCTCTTCTGTCTGTGCCTTCGCCTTCCTAACAGCTTTCCCTGCTTCCCTTAGACATTCAAGGTACACCTCTCTGCCCTCATCCCTTTGGCTTCCCTTTTATTTCCTGAAACTCAACCTTTTAGCCCTGACTTTGTCCCCCACCTCTTTGGAGAACCATAGTGGTTTCCTTCTTCTTTTCCCTTTGGCCACTATCCTAATGCATTGATTTGTTATATCCACTATTGCTCCTTTCAGTTTCTCCTATTGTTCTTCTACCCCCTCTATTACCTCTTCCTTCCCCAGGACTGCTTGTATACATCTACCCATTTCAGTGAAATCTGCCCTCCTGAAATCTAAGGGCCATGCCTTAAAATAGTCATTGCCATGGCTAGTGCACTTACCCGGTAAACAAAAACAAAATAAATAATTCTCTTGCCCTTGTGTGGCTTAATTGAGTCCATGTCTCCATGCTGAACCACACCATGTGGTGGTCACTGGACCCCAACTGCCCTTCCACCTGTATTTCTTTGACTCTGTTCCCATTGGTCCATACCAGGTCCATAATTGACTTTTCCTTGGTTGGCTCATGCACCAGCTACCTGAGTCCAACTTCCTGCAGGGGATTCCAGGATGGCTGTGCTTCTGGCTTAAGCAGCCAACTGGGTGGCACAATCCATGTCCGACATATAGAAATCCCCCAGCAGCAGGATTTCGCCTTTGGTTGCCATGTCATGTATGTTCTCCACTAGTTCCCTGTCTACTTCCTCCCTCTGTGCCGGAGGTCTGTAGATCACCCCTGTCCATACTGCTGTTCCATTCACTGGCTCCAGAGCGACCCACATTACCTTGGCCTCCCCATTTTCCCCTGAACTTCTTTAGCCTTTATACCATCTCTGATGTACAGGGCCACTCCCCAACCTTTTTTACCCTTCCTGTCCCTCCTGAACAGTGTATAGCCTGGTACCTTGACTTCCCAGCCATGATTAGCAGAGTACCACGTCTCTGTTATTGCTGCTATGTCAAGGTCTGCATCTGCCAACAAGGCCTCCAGGTCTGTGTGACAGGGTTGAATAGAACCTTGTCCTAGTTGTTATGGAGAGTTTGAATGCAGAGATCTGTTCTGTTCTTTCCTTTCCTTTCCTGTCTCTTGTCTGTCTCGTTGCACAAGCAAATTTTCCTGTGAGACCTAGGATTTGATCACCACGACAGTTTCTCAATTCTTTGCCTCTCACTCTCTCTACCCTCACTTGCTGTTTCTGTCTTTTCCTCCCTTGCATATCTGCTGGTATAAAAATATATGCAAATCATTATGTGGAAATGTAACTGATATTGGGATCCCTTTGTATAGAAATTATATAGTGTTACTATTGAGATGTATATAATTATAGTTTGAGATGATTGCAAAGCTATTTGAACTTACGGGGTTAACCTGAAATGCAATTATTAGGCCTTTTGCAGAAGCTGTGGAAAAGGGGCCTCAGTTCTGGAACAATGTGTTCTAGCTGGACCTGCCTGATATTTACAAGAACATTTTAGAAAAAAACAGGATGCTTGTTAAGAAGGGGGGGTTGTAACGACTTATAAGAAGAGAGAGCTACAAGGTTTGGAGACACAGAGATTGAAGGAAAACTCAGATGGATGTTCTCTGTTTATTCTGCCTTTGTAAATAATTATACTAAACAATTTTAATTTTTTATTTTGTTGTTATTCATAATAAAACTCTTGTTGCGAAATTTTCAACTGCTCCTGGTTTTTCCTATGCTTCCTGACCTGTGCCTCGACAACAGTCTCGGACCTTATTTCCTAGGCTATGGGTATTCGTTAGCATGACCTTCCATGTTTTACAGTCTGCCCTCCCTCTGCTCTTGTTCTCCCTCTCCAGTGTCTTCCCCCTACCCTGGTTTCCTTTCTTATGTGCTCTTGCTCCCCTCCCCCATATCACCTGTTACACATTCTTCACCTGCCCATCCTTCCTTGCCTGCTTTTGCTGTTCCTGTAGTCAACTTATGTTCCCATGGGGGGGTGTTCCTAAGCCCCATGACCCTCCTGGCTTTCCCCCTTGGTCAGTTTAAATGCTCACAGCTGAAGCATTTGAACTTCTCTCTAGGGGACAAGGTATCCTTTCTTGAACAGATGCAGGCCGTCCTCCTTATATAAGCTCGCATCTGGCCAGATCAGGCCCCAGTCCCCTATGAAGCCAAAACCCTCCCTTCACACCAATCCGTTAACCAGGAGTTGAAGGTACGGATGTGGAGTGCCCTAGCTTCCCATGTGCCCTGGACAGGTAGCACCTCCGAGAATGAGACAGAGTGTGCTATCTGTTTCAGGTTTACCCCCCAGCTTCCTGAAATCCTCTTGGACTCTGGCTAACTCTCCCCTTCTTCTGGTCAGGTAATCGGTCCCCAAGTGGACAATGACATCCAGCTGCTCCCTCTTAGCTACTGCCGTCGTGATCCTATGGATCCGCTTCCCATCCCTCCATGCAGCGTTTCCTGGGAGGCACTTGACCTCCCTCTCTCTCTCTCTCTCTCCTCTGCTAGGTGTCCCTAACCTCACTCCCTGGACAATAGAGTCCCCCACTTGGAGAAGCTTCCCCTTCTTCTAGGGTCCCCTGCCTTCCTTCCCTGGGGCTCCATCCTGGAGGACCCTCCTATTCTCCCTTGTCCCAGCCTCGGGTTCCTGAGTGGGGCTTTCCCAAAACAGTGTAGGAGTTACTAAGTGGGACCGGTTGGGGGATGTGCTTTTGACCCCCCCCTTCCTCACCCTCCCTGAGCCCACTGTAGTTTAATCACTCCTCTTCCCTGGCATTCTTTGAGGTACAGGTTGTGAACCCGGTGGTCTCTGGGTAGGGCTGGATGCCGCCTTCAGCTTGGCCAACTCTGCTTAGAGACAGGCAACCTCTTCCCTCAGTCCAGAGAGATGCCTGAAAATAGGGCAGCATTGCAGCCTCCAGAATGCCTCCCTGAAGACAGCTGCTCCACAACCACTGCACTGCACCACTCCCATCATGTCTGTTTCCCTCACTCAACTGCCTGCTTAAGATGGCTATTTGTTATCTCCCAAATAGTTGTGTTTTTCTTTTGTTTTTTGTTATGCTTTCTCTCTGTGCTACTTCTTGTATGAATGCAAGATGTTGCAAGGCCCTATGGGAACCACCCTATAAATGTAGGGCGAGCCCTGGGGTGGTGGGTTGTGGGGTGGTAGGATGAGACTATACCACAGGCTGTGTCCAAAAACAATCAGCCAAGGAGTCCTGTGGCAGTGGCTCCTCACTCCACTCACCGTGGTCTAGACACAGCCAATTCCAAACACACAGTCACAAACTTATAAGCTAGAACCCCTCAATCCTGCCCAAACTAAATGAAAAAGCACACAGAAATGGCAGTTAAAAAAAGACCTCAGATTCAATTACAAACACACAGTCACAAACTCACCAGCTCAAATCCCTCAAGCCTGCCCCAACTAAATGGAGAATCAAACTGAAATGGCAGTTAAGACCTCACATTCAAACTACACTAATCTCAATTGCACTTGGCCAACGGTCCTTCACATACAGGACTCCTTCTTGGCTAAATGAGATCCCAGCCCACCTTTTACTCACTAACAGCCTCCCCATCTTCAAGGCGGAACCAAAATGTCACCTGGCCAAGGTTGAGGCCTGTACCTGCAGGTAACCTGTAGCATTATCACCCGGTAGCTAGGACAAAGCCCGCTCCTGGGCTGCATTCCCCAATCTGTGTAACCCCTGCTGTCCCAGTAACCCCTGAGTTTAAACTCCTTACTTCCTCTGAACCACTTGCCAGTCCTCTAACTTGAGCCTTGCATAGACATAGCCTGTTGATGTGCCTTCTGTTTACTGTCCTTAACACAGCACTCTGTATTAACTCCCTCACCTGCTACTTTCTGTTTCAGACCCAAGGAAATCTCACTGTATTATGACAAATGCAGTATGGTATCACCATAGGACTGCCCCGGAGCCGAAATGGTTAATAGAACCTATGCTAATAGTGGAATGTTACGCTCTAGCTTGGTTTTCAAATCACTGTCCCTGGTTGCACTTCTTGCAACCGTCAGATTCTTTACTCCGCTTGCCTCAGTAAGACATCTCCGGAGAGCTCTCCTTCACTCTAACCTAAGAGATTATTTTCTCAGTTTATTTTAAAGTCTGTTTACTTTATTTTGATTTTTCAAGCACTGTCCTTGGTTCACAGGTAGAATTAGTTGGATTAGAGTAGTTTTGGTAAGTCTTTTTGGTTCCTCCTCGGTTCTTCCAACTGGAAAGGAACCAATATTATTTGTGTCTTTATTTAAGTTATATTTACTGGTAACCATCCAGTAAGGTGGTTTTTCATAGTTTAAATTTACCGGGATAATTCTCAGATTAGTTCATTTTTTTACAACTGATCAATGTCACAGACCAAGAAGCGAACGGGCCCCACAGGTTTCCAGCATTGTACAGAGTGTGGGGAACCGTTCGCAAAAGCAGATCCTCATCTTTTTGGGGGGTTTGCTTGGGGTTTAACCACCTCAAAGGGGATTGCAATATCTGTAAAAACCTCCTCAGTCGATGCTTGAGAGGCACTTAAAACGACTGCAGGAGAAGATGTCTGAGAAGGCTGCTGAACCAGCTGCAGACAAACCGATTTTGGGCCAAAAAGAACCGGAGGGTCAGCCCTCTGACAAGGGTGATGGTTCTTCAGCCAAAAAGAGACCTGCTGACCCTGCTGCTAACCTGGCAGCCGCAGGAAAGAGAAGAAAAAGAAAAGAAAAACATTCAGCAGTTGAGCCGCAACCGAGTACCCCAATTCCAACCGCTGAGGAAGTAGCAAATGCTATTAGAATAATTCAGTCACTTCAACCGGTAACCCCGGTTCAGATTCTGAAGTGGCCACGTTTGGACACCTCAAGTTTCACTCTGGTTCCCGGGTTCCTTGGAACCCGAGTCGGACACTTTTGCTAAGGATTATGATGATGATGCTGACGATGATGAGGATGAGAACTGTGGTGAACCCATTGATCTGGATATTTCACCTGATCCTCATCGTCTTGACTCCCCCTGACAAGGGAACTGAGGACTTTACTTCTCATTTTAAATTTGTTAAACAGGTGGCTCAGTCCCTGAACCTCCCCACACAGGAATCAACTGATGATGAGGAGGAACAGGACTATAGAGATATGATGGATGTTCAGGCTCCTAAAAGAGTTTTACTGCCCATCCACAAGTCCCTGAAGAAGCAGGTTATGAAAATCCTGCATACCCCAACCTCTGTTCCACTAGTTGATAGAAAGGTGGATAAGAAATATTGGGTGGCTAAGGGTGGGGCATAGTTCATGTTCGGTCACCCTAGCCATGAGGGTATGGTACAGGCAGCAGCATCACACTCTCCTGACAAAGATTCCAGAAAGCTGGATTCTGTTGCAAAGAAGCAATATCTGGGTTCCTCACTCGCAATTAGGCAGAGTTCATACATGGCCTATGTTGCCAGGTACCAAAGGATACTCTGGGACACTGTGCTGTAGATTACAAAATCTGTGCCAGCACCAATGGCAGCAGACCTGGAGGAAGCTGCCAAGAGAGGGGTAGAGGCCTCCAAGGTCCAATTCAGAATGGCAGTAGATAGCAATGACACTGCAGCCAGGCAGATGGTTTCCTCAGTGTCTCTCAGATTTGCTTGGCTACGGACTACCAATCTTACACAAGATGCCCAGTCCAAAGCCCTGGACTTCCCTTGTGATCTTTCATCTCTGTTTGGACAGCAGACTGAGGCTTACATGTGGAAGATGGATGAATACAAAGCAGCATACCAAAGTGCTGCTGCTAAGGATAAGGCTCCTACCCCCCCAAAAGCAGCATGCCAGGGGTCATAGTGGCAGACCTTACAGGCCATCCTTCCAGCCTCAAGCCTATCCACAATATCAGCAGCAGAGAGGCTATTTCAGA
The DNA here is from genome assembly GCA_016271365.2 of Neoceratodus forsteri. Lineage (NCBI taxonomy): Eukaryota > Metazoa > Chordata > Ceratodontiformes > Ceratodontidae > Neoceratodus > Neoceratodus forsteri. Next base: position 335,235,523 of record CM028129.1, on the reverse strand, counting down.
GGCAGGGGCAGAAGAGGCACTAACCGAACTAGCCCCAGCACCTAGTCAACACCCCAATATAAGCAGACACCTTGAGGGATTTGCTTGAGTTGCCTCCCCAGGTCCAGTAGGGGGCAGGCTGATCCACTATCTCCAGGAATGGCAATCCATCACCATGGATCGGTGGGTCCTGGAGGTAGTGGGTCAGGGCCTTGCACTCAGTTTCAAACTCAGACCAAGACTGAGGGCAAGAGATTTTCAACTTTCCTCCCCTTCAGAAACACTCTTATTGGAAAAGGATGTCTTAAACCTGCTTTCATTAGGAGCAGTGGAGCCAGTTCCTCTCTTACAGAAAGGAAAGGGCCTTTACTCAAGATACTTCCTTACAACCAAGAAAACAGGGGAGTGGTGACCCATATTGGATCTCAGACACCTGAAAATGCATTTACTGAAACCAAAAATTCAAAATGGTCACCTTAAAAATGATTTTGCCAGCTTTAAGGCAAGGAGACAGGCTGGCATCTCTGGATTTAAAAGATGCCTACTTCCGTATCCTAATAAGGCAGTCCCACAGAAAATTCCTCAGATTCAGACTGCCATCAGGCCATTATCAGTTCAGGGCAATGCCTTTCAGCCTTACTTCTGCTCCAAGGGTGCTCACAAAATGTTTGGCTGTGGTTGTGGCACACCTACGAAGGCAGGGAGTGGCAGTTTTTCCATGCCTGGATGACTGGCTCTTAGTGGGGCAGTCTTCTCAGCAGGTCAAGCAGTCTCTGGCCTTAACACAGTAACTGTTATAGTCCCTGGGTTTCTTGATAAACCAGCAGAAGTCAGTGCTGCAGCCAGTACAGCTCCTGGAGTTTATAGGAGCAGAATTGGATTCAGTCAGAGGAAGGGCTTTTCTTCCTCAGCTGAGGGCAGACACTCTCAGGCAGCTGGTAGGCTCCTTCAAGCCTCACAGCCTCAGGCCGGCCAGGCACTTCCTCCAGTTGTTAGGCCACATGGCAGCCTCAACTGCCACAGTGTCAGAAGCAAGATTTCAGATGAGGGATATTCAATATCACCTCAAGCATTACTGGCATCAGAAAAGAGACAGGTTGTCAAAGTTGGTCCCAGTCACTCAATCATTCATGCAGGCACTCCAGTGGTGGCAGGATCTGGAAAACCTTAGACAGGGGGTCCCATTCCTCCAAGAGCAACCATCTCTGGTGCTCACTACAGATTCTTCCCTACTAGGGTGGGGAGCACACCTAGGGGAGCATACTGGCCATGGTACTTGGCTCAAACAGGAGTCGTTGCTGCACATCAACCTGTTGGAGCTCAGGGCAGTGTTCCTAGCATTTCAGGCATTCACAAGCATGCTGCAAGGAAAGGTGGTCCAGGTCAGGACAGACAACGTGACTACTACTTATTACAGCAACAAACAGGGAGGCACAAGGTCCACACCCCTGTGCACAGAAGCTATGAAAATATGGATCCTGGCCTATTCCCTAAACATTTTGCTGTCAGCAGTCCACCTTCCAGGGAAGGACAATGTGCTGGCAGATGTACTGAGCATAATAAATCAGAAGCATCACAAATGGTCCTTAAACAAGCAAGTACTGCAGTTGGTGTTCAGAAGGTGGGGCACTCCAGAGGTGGACCTCTTTGCTTCCCCAGACAACTACCAGCTCCCTCTGTACTGTTGCAGACCCCCAAGGAAGGGCACAGTACCACTGGACGCATTGACCCTGGATTGGACAGGGAAGTTCCTGTATGCCTTCCCTCCCTTCCCATTGTTGCTGAGAGTCCTGAACAAACTCAGGTTCCAGACAGCCACAATGATCCTCATTGCTCCAGATTGGGCCAGACAGCCATGGTATTCTCTAGTTCTGTCCCTCTCGGTAGCCAAGCCAATCAGCCTACCCAGGAAGCACAATTTGCTGATCTCCTCCCAGGGCAGGATCCTCTACCCCAACCTTCAATCATTCAGACTCAAAGCCTGGTTCTTGAGGACCTAGAGTATGCAAATTTGAATCTCTCAGATGGGGTAATGGAGGTCCTTAGGTTATCCAGAAAAGTTGCTACCAGAAAAATCTATACTTCTAAGTGGAAAAGATTTTCTTTCTGGTGCAGGGACAAAAGCTTAGACCATACCCAGGCTGGCTTATCAGTAGTTCTTGACTATCTCACCCATCTTCATTCCCTAGGCCTCAGGACCTCTACTTTGAAGGTGCATTTGGCTGCAGTGTCTGCTTACCTGTCAGCAGGTAAGCCATCCTCTTTGGCCTCTAATGCAGTGTTCAGAAAGTTTTTTAAGGGCTACTGCATTTGCACCCTCCTCATTGAGTCCCTACCACTGTGTGGAACTTAAACATTTGCATAGCACAGCTTATGCAGCCTCCTTTCGCGCCCATGTCATCAGTTGACCTTAAGGACGTGACTTGGAAGGCTGTGTTATTAGTGGCCATTACTTCTGCCGCAAGGATTAGTGAGATTCAGGCTTTGTCCATGGAGCCCAGTTATGTTGACTTCCATAGGGACAAGGTGGTACTCAGGACAAATAATAAATTTCTCCCTAAGGTGGTGTCTGACTTTCACATTCATCAGTCCATCGCCCTGTCAGTCTTTTTTACTGATCATTCCTCCTCAGGTGAGCATAGACTACATGGTTTGGATGTCAAGAGGGCTATTAATTACTACCTAGAGCACACGAAAGGTCACAGAGGGGATAGAACCCAACTCTTTCTGACCTATGGAGAGGTTGGCATGGGTAAACCTGCCACAAAGAGAGCCTTGGTGAGATGGATTGTCTCATGTATCCAGTTCTGTTATGACAAAGTAGGTAAGCAGCCCCCACAAGGGCTTAGGGCCCATTCTACTAGAGGGACTGCTGCATCTATAGCAGCTTCCAGAGACATTCCTCTTCTGGAAATCTGTAAGGCAGCTACCTGGAAAACAGTTCGCACATTTACCAAGCACTACTGTCTGGACACCCAGGCCAGGAGTGATGCCAGGTTTGGCACAGCAGTTCTGCAGAACCTGTTTCCTAAATAGGTCTTCTACCCGCCTCCAAAGGCACTGCTTAGGTAGTCTGCATTTGTCAGAATACAGTAAGATTTCCTGGGGTTTGAAGAAAATATTACTTACCATAGTAATCTTGTTTCTTCTATGGGAATCTCACTGTATTCTGAGCTCCCACCCTTCCTCCCCTGCTAGGACCTACAGAGTTCTGCTAACTCCTGTATCATTGATGTTGGAAACCTGTGGGTACCTATTAGTGTTTTGGGCATCTGTTGACGTAGTCTTAGAGATGCCTCCTATTGTTTGGAGTTTCTATTCCCCTAATATGGGTATTTAGGAGTAGTAAACTTAGTTTGGATAGTTAGTATTTAGCTTCTGCATGCTTTGTAAGAATCTGACGGTTGCAGGAAGTGCAACCAGGGACAGTGATTTGAAAACCGAGCTCAAGCCTAACATTCCACTATTAGCATAGGTTCTATTAACCATTTCAGCTCCGGGGCAGTCCTATGGTGAGACCATACTGCATTTCTCAGAATACAGTAAGATTCCCTTAGAAGAAACAAGATTACTATGGTAAGTAATGTTTTCTTAACTGTCCTTAACACAGCACTCTGTATTAAGTCCCTCCCCTGCTACTGCTCCTGCTCAAATGTGATTGACTAATAGCTCATGTTTACCTCCAGTTTAATCTGTGTACGGTCCTCCCTCACATTGCTCTCTAGTATGTTCCTACTAGGTTAGTCCTGCACTCAAAATTACCCTCCCCCCGCTAAGAATTAATGACAAAGCCTCCTCTTGGCTGCCTTACCATGTAGGGAGAGAAAGCATATGTTAGAGTCACCTCCCTTCCCCTGACTTTTTATGAAATAACGATAATACCTCCCCTGGCTGCTTTACCTCCTGCTAATTTTGTTTTTTAAACCTACAGCACTCACCACGTATCTTGGGTTGTTCTAAACTGCAATATGCTGTACCTTTATATGAGTTAGCCTACAATTGTAAATAGTCAGATCAGCTGCTGTTACTTCTTGTATTTTTTTGTCTCTGTACTTGTGCACCCATACCCTGTAAGTTACCTTTCTTTGTTGTCCTCTTGTCAAGATGAGGAACCTTTGAAAAAGAGCATTTTGCTCGCAGCTTATGTCCGAATAATGAAATAAATAAATAAAAAAGAATCCCTGTAATATGATGCCAGCACTTAAAATTCAGACACAGACAATTACAAACACATTCACAAATTTATCATCTAGAATTTCTCAATTCTGCCCAAACTAAATGGAAAAACACACAGAAATGTCAGTTAAGAAAATACCTCAAATTCAGTTACAAACACACGGTCACAAACTCACCAGCTCAAATCCTTCAATCCTGCCCCAAATACATCTCTCTGAACTCCAGCAACCTCTGAATTTAACATCCATGGTAGACCTGACAGGGACCATGACCAAGGCCAATGAGGAGCCCCCTGCCACCTCTTCCTCCATGGCTGCAAACTGGGTCACTGACACAGCAGCTGCCGAGGCCTGACGATATTTCTGAGGCCTACCTTAGAAGAAGTGGGCTTTCTTTTTTTCCAGTGGTGGAGGATGCATGGCCTGGCAACTGGGGACCCCACTGATATAGTGATCTACCCCAGGCAGTTGAGGCACATGTCATAATATTCTTAGCAGACATCTTCTGCTGACACCTAACACATTACTTAAAACCCCTTTATTTGCAGTCTGTCCTAAAATTGTCACCAGGGCATGAACCAGAAGATGACACAAGACTAGAAATCGAAAACCAAAGTTCAGATTTAAGAATTTGACAAAGTTATATATTGCAAACTGGAAATCCTCACATTGTAAGATATGTGATGACAGAGACCTGTCCCTTTCAGTGGAAAAGAAGATCTGATATCAGACGAAGCAGAACTGGAGGATGACACTACCCCTTGCGGCCATCTGGTGACTGAGCTATGACTGCCTAAGTGTTGATAGTGAACTGAATCCAGAGTGATGGTATACCAAACAATACCAGATGTTTTTCAGCGGCTAATGTCTTTGCCTCCATCATTGACACCATCCTTCAGAGCTGCTGCTGTCTACATGGTCAATGACTACGGAGTTGGCTATGACCACTGACATGCTGAGCAAGGATCATCCGCCATAGATGGTTTCTCCCTCTGTTTCTCCTTGTCCCATCGACCATTTACCTATGTCTGTTGATGTCAATGAGGAACTGGAGTATAATCTAGAATATATGGAAGGGGGGAAGGAATAAATGGAGGAGGGGCTGAAACCCCTGGATTTGGTTTGTTCCAGCTCCACTCTGTCCTTCTGTAGTGAGGAGAGTGCAAAAAAACACTCCCAGATTGCATCCTGAGGATGCTTTTTTCAGGCTTTTCTCAAGCTGGTTCAGGCCAAACTGGGGTTTGATACAGAGGAGGAGGAGGAGGATTCTCTAAGAAGAATTTATAAGAGTTCCTAGAGGTGTCTGCCTCCTCCGCTGTCTGGATCCCTCTGATCCATTTGACTCTGGAGGATGCCACTGTGGCTGCCTGGCGCAGATCGTACACCCTGCCTGCAGTTCCTAGGAAGGTGGATAAACAATATCCTGCCCCTACTGGCAAGCCATATTAGTCCTCTCGACCAGAAACAGACTCAGTTATGATTATGGCCAACTATGACAAGTTAAAAGCTCCAAAACATATCTTTTTCTTGATAAGGAGTCAAGAAAATTGGATGTCACGGGGAAAAGAACATTTGCTTCAGCATCCCTAGAACTAAGAATTGCTAATTATCACGTGTACATGATCAAGTATCAGAACTGCCTGTGGAAGTCTGGCTGCCATGGCAGAGATGCTACCCGATAGTCCTGACAAAATTATGACTCAGTCAGCAGTTACCAATACCTTGGAAGCCTGCAGGTACCTGCTAAGATTAGCGTATAATGCCTCAGACACTGCTGCCTGTGCTGCTATTTCCAGCATCTGCCTGCACCATCAATCCTGGCTGCATGTCACAGGCTTTACCTCTGATGTTCAACAGTTGGTCCTCAGTGCCCCCTTCAGAGGGAAACAGCTTTTTGGCTGCATTGTTGAGAATGCTCTGCGGGACCTTCAGACATCCAAGATGACCCTGAGGTCCCATCACACTTTGAATCTGAAGCCCTTGGGATGGGGCAGGGACTTTTTTCATGGGCCATATGCCTGCCCAGGCAAGAGTAACTCTAGCAGTCCCAGACGCAGTACCCAGCAACCTTAGGGCTCCCCAACTCCAGCCAGTCTGCCTCTCGATGTGTCTGCTAGGAACAAAAAAGGAGCAGGCATCAATTGCACCCTTGCTCCCCCCAGCACTTTCCGACTCTCATACTCTTCCTCTGGCCTCTTTGCCTCAGGAAGTTCTAATTGGAGGGTGAAGTCCCCCTCCTACCAAAGTAGAGGGAACTACTGTGCTTGGTCCTTGAGGTAAAGTGCGGACACGGTCTAGAGCTCCTTTATGTCCCTCCCATGCACCTTCTTTTACTAAACTGATACCCTCTGGGACATGTTGTCCTCCTGCTGGAAGAGGTTCAAACCCTGCCCAACAAAAGGGCTATAGAGCTGATTTTGGTTGCCAAATGGAACTTGGGCTATTATTCTTGGTACCAAAAATGGACCTAGGATTTAAGGCCCATCCTAGACCTTTAAGGCCTTAATCTATTTATAGAATACAAAAAGCTTTGAATGGTCTCTCAGCAGTCCCTCTTCCCCCTATTACTTGAAAAGGGATTGGATGGTTGCTCTGGATATGAAGGACGCATACCTCCACATCAGAATCTGGAATTACCTGCGATTCATGCTCCAGGGCTCACATTTCAGTTTGATATCTTGCTGTTTGGTTTGTCCTCTGCACCAGGTGTCTTTTCCAAATGTTTGGCAACTTCTGAAAGTCCCCTCAAGGGATGCCATAGTCTACACACTGTTCTGGATCACACACTTGTTTGGCCAGTTGGATATTCTGATGAACAAGCCAAAGTGGATTCTCACTCCATGCCAATGTCTCCAATATATAGGACGTGTCTTGGACACAGAGCTGGGTTGGTCTTTCCTGCTCCTGGACTGTGCTACAGTACTGGTTGCCCAAATTTGTGCAGGACTGTGTCAAATGCCTTGCTAAAGTCTAGGTAGGCCATGTCCACAGCCCTCCCTGGTCTACTACTTCGGTCTCCCAGTCAAAGAAATCAATTAGATTTGTCTGACATGACCTTCCTGCTGTGAATCCATGCTGCCTTGGGTCCTGTGCCCCACTGGCCTCTAGGTACTCAATAGTTCTTTCCTTCAGAAGTGATTCCATCATTTTCCCTACCACTGAGGTCAAACTGACAGCTCTGTAATTTCCTGCCTCTGTCTTGCTCCCACTTTTGTGAAGGGGAATCACATCTGCCCTCCTTCAGTCCTCAGGTACCACACCATCCTCCCACGATTTATTAAAAAGGGTAGTCAGTGGTGTTACTAGTTGTCTCCTTAGTTCTTTTAGAATTCTGGGGTGAATCCCATCAGACCCAATTGCTTTATCCACCTTCAGTTTTAGGAGTTCTGTCAGAACCCTTTCTTCTGTGAAAGGACTAATATCAACACCCCTATCCAGAGTGCTTCTATTGACTGGTTTAGGTATCGCCCCGTGCTCTTCCATTGTGAATACTGAGCAGAAGTATTCGTTCAGTATCCCTGCTTTTTCACTCTCGCCTCTGCCCAACCACCTCCTCTTTATTCAGCCTCAGTATCCCTGCCTTAGTCTTTCTTTGCTCCCTAATGTACCTATAAAAGGTTTTACCCCCCTTCTTAACCGAGTTGGCTATCTTTTCCTCGGTTTGGGCCTTTGCTGTTCTGACTGCCTTCCCCGCTTCCTTCTGCTTTAACTGGTACAGTTCTCTGTCCTGCTCCTTCTGTGTTTCCTTGTACTTCCTGAATGCTATATTTTTCTACCTAACCTTCCCTGTCACTTCTTTTGAGAACCATAGTGTTTTTTCCTTTTGTTTTGATTTGTTTATTTGCTTCACACAAAGACTTGTTGCCTCTGTGATGGCGGTTTTGATGTTTCCCCATTGTTGCTCCATCCCACCTTCTTGTCTGTTTGCTAGTGCTTTTCTGAGGCACTCTCCCATTTTGACAAAATCAGCCCTCCTGAAGTCCAGTACCTTCACTTTTGTATGGCTTGACTCTACAGCTAAGTTTATCGTGAACCACACTATTTGACGGTCACTTGTTCCCAGATGGCTACCCACTTCTAGATCTGAGATCCTCTCTCTGTCCCCATTTGAGAGTACTAGGTCTAAGACTGCTCCTTTCCGAGTGGGTTCCAAAACTAGCTGTCTGAGGCATGCCCCCTGTAGGGCATCGAGAATGGCCCTGCTCTTGGAAGTGGCTGCAGCAAAGGTGCTTCAGTTAACATCTGGCATATTCAGGTCCCCCATCAGCAATATCTCCCCTTTCTCTGCCATCCTAAGGATGCCTTCTATAATTTCCTTGTCCATTTCCTCCCCCTAAGACGGGGGTCTATATACAACCCCTGTGCGGATTGTGGTGCCATTTCCAGTCACCAGGGTGACCCACAGTACCTCCTCTTTTCCCTGTTTACCCTTTACTTCTGTTGCTTTGATCCCTTCCCTTACATAGAGAGCTACTTCTCCTCTTCTACCCTCCCTGTCCCTCCTGTAGATTGTGTACCCTGGTATGTTGACATCCCAGTCATGGTTCTGTGTGTACCACATTTCTTTGACTGCCATGATATCCAGGCATCCCTCTTCCATCAAGGCCACCATTTCGGGGAGCTTTTTACCTAGACTACGGGCATTGGTATTCAATACCCTCCATTTTTTTATGGCCTTATTTCTTTTTGCCCTGTCCCTGTCCTTACTGCCTTTGTCTTTTTCTTGATCTACCCCTGCCCGTCTCCCTATTGACTGCTCTATCTTGGTGTTTAGCTCACTAACGACCCTGATTTTTTGTGGGGAGCTAAGATTTCCCTTCTGCTTTTCAGTGCCTCCCCCTTGACTAGTTTAAATGCTTGCTAATGAAGCATTTAAACCTATCACCTAGGATCCTGGTTCCCCTCCTGGACAGATGTAGACCATCGTCCCAGTATAGGCCTGTATCCCTCCAGGTGGAGCCCCAGTACCCAATGAAGCCAAATTCCTGAGCTCTGCACCAGTTTTTCAACCAGTCATTGAATCCTGTGGTGCGAAATACTTTAGCCTCATCCATGCCATAGACAGGAAGCACTTCCGAGAAAGTTACCGTCTGCGATACTTGTACATGGCATAATTACTTGCAAAATTTGAAACATTTTGCAGTTTGGCATACTTCTCATAACCTGGACCCCTTTACATGTTTGGTCTTTCTACTGCTGAACTACCTCTGGGCCCTGATTCTGTCCTCGGGTGTTTCTCTGTCAAGGTCCACTCAGCCACAGTGTCGGCTTTTCATGCCCTCACCGACATCAAGATGGTGGCCCAGTTCGAGATTTCCCACAGGTTCCTCAAAGGTATTGTACTTCTACACCCTCCAATCCATGATCCGTTTCCAGTATGGCACTCTAATTTGGTCCTAGAGACCCTTACTGTGCCTTCCTTTGAGCCTGCTGCTACTTCTGAGCTACACTTTCTGTCCTGGAAGACACTTCCAAATGGCTGTGACATCTGCTAAATACATATCTAAGTTACCAGCTCTGATTGCAGATCCTCCCTTTTCTTACTTTTTACAAGGATAGAGTTACAGTATGTACTAATCCTCATTTTCTACCAGAGGTTGTGTTTGAGAGAACACTAAATGAGGGCCATTGACCTTCCTGTTTATGTCTCGACTCCCATGGATAGTGGAGAACATCACTTGCATGTGCCGGCTGTCCATGGGACACTGCGTTGGGACTTAGATCTTACTAAGGATTGTAGAAAATCCTCTCAACTGTTTGCGGCTTTCACCCCCTGGATGGCTGGCTCTCCCATTACAAAGTAGAGGCTTTCTGAATGGTTGGCCTGCTGTATTCCTGTCTGTTACCAGAAGCACGGTTAGCAGCTTCCTGGTCCTGTTTGTCCTCTCTGCTTTCACAGTGTGCCTGCCGCTGCTGATGTGTGCCGCTGCCACTTGGAATACTGTTCATACATTTACTAAACATTACAGTCTGTACATTATCTCTCGGAGACATGCCAGCTTTGTCCTTATTGTGTTGCAAGGCCTCCTTACCCTTGGTCCTGAGATCCTGCCTTCTTCCCTCAGTGCTTTGGTACTGCTTGGGAATCATTCCATGATATGGCTCAGTGAAGGGAGATGTCCTCGAAGATAGAGTAGTTATGCACTGTAACAGCAGATCTTCAAAAGAATCTCCTCCACTAAGATGCAGCTCTCCCTCCCTCCCTCCCTTCTTACTTCCTTGTCAGGTGATGGTGATTATCCTAGCTGCTGTCACACACTGTTTCTCCTTTTATGCCCAATCCAGCATGTTTGCTCAGGGCTCCATATCCTCTCCTATGTGCCTGGTTTGGTCTGATTGCTTTGCTCTCTGCCAGTCTGTTGCTCCTCTGAGCTTCTCTTTGGTGGGGAACCGAGGCATGCTGGGGATGTCACATTATATAGGTGACAGTGAAGCACGGCAACATGGGTGGCCCAATCCATTAAAAATTTCCAGGTGGTCATAATGCCAGTGATTTCCAGTTTCATGATATGGCTCAATGGAGGAGATTCTCCTAAAGATCTATTATGGCAAGTAACACACATGTATATATATGTATATATGCCTATATGGATAGAGAGATATCTATATACACACACACACACACACACACACACACACACACACACTGCCTCACTATAGTAAACTCCACCATAACAAATCCTTCTTATAGGGGTCTATTCACTAAGTAAATGCACCATGTATCCGTGACCCATAGGCTACCCTACATTCCTTAGTCATGCATAAAGGATCCTGCGGATCTCCTTCTGCATCCGATCACGTCTCTGTCCACACAGCTGTGCGCGTGGATGCCCAGACTGAGGGAGTGGCCAGGGGGCATGTCTATGCTCCATGCCATTCACTGAGGTGTAGAGCACTGGGAAAGTGGGCATAGGCTTTGTGAGCAGGGACCTGCTGTGCTGCCCCCTGCATACCACACCTACTAGTCACAGTAGGACAGCCAACTCCCCGCCATACTGCCTCAGCTCTCCAGTCATGCGGTGAGGGCTGGGGGAAGCCATTTGGGCACTCACCCAATTTGAATGTTATTTCTGGATGCTTGATGTCCCACAATCCCCTGCTCCATGCCGAGCGGGGTATCCGCTATTCCACCAGGGTGAGCATCCAATTGGATGCCTGCCTCTGTCCGCTGGTCCACCCCTCCCATGCATCAGTGTGCCAGAGGGGTGGGGTCATGGACAGGCAGCCTGTGGTGGCCAGCTTTAGTGACTGGTGCACTCTGAATGCCTGTCCATGGGTGTGGACTTGCTTGGGTCGGGTATGTGACTGACGCATGTACCGGCCCACATTAGTGCATATTCCCATAGTGAACGACCAGTGATGTCTCCATTGTTTCCTAAGTAGGCATATTAACACTTCACTGTAGAGAGACCTGGCTCTAGTGAATAGATCAACTGGCTCCAGAGATGTTCACTATAAGAAGGGAAAAGGTTTTGTTTTAAATTACAATCGGTAAGTTACCTATGCATACTGCTTTTTGTCAGTGTTATGGTTTAATAATTCAACTGTTTATATTCTTTTCTAAAGAAAACACGAACATCCAAACTCTGGAAGACTTGACAGGAAAGCTGGAGTTTGAAAATGAACTCAATCGAGTTTGCGATGCACCAGAGGGCTCCCCATTTCAAGAGGACATTCTAGCCCTGTTCTTGGATGATCAGCTCAATAATCTACCAAAGGCAGAAACTAAAGCTGAGAGACAAAGATCATATGAGGATGAAAGCATTATAGAAACTGTCCTGGATTTGGAAGAGGATTACAATTTATTAGGCTATGACAAAGTACTTCCCAGACACTAAAGGAAATGCTGCATCTTTTTATCCTTTTTTCATTAACTATGAGAGAGTGTCTGGTACCATCTCTGTGCTCCATGGTATTTAAAGGGTGTGTGTTAGCCATTAGCTCATTAAAGGCAGGTGTGTTCACAGTCCTGTTCTGTCCCTTTCAGTGCTACCGAGTCTGCTCGTACTAATATGGATCCTCAAAGAACTAGGAAAAATTAGACTTATGGCTATGGTTTTGTCGCCAAATTTATAGTAGTATAGAAAGTAAGTTTTAAAGTAATTTAAATACCTTGCTCCCCCTCCAATTTTAAATGCAAATAGGATATGGAGATCTAAAACAGACCTAGAGTCCTTACCGTCCTTATATTACTATGTCAAAAATCTGTTTTACAGAGGCTGCCGCTTTGTAACAAGGTTACTCAACGGAATGTTTAGACTTCTAAAAGTGCTGTTGGAAGAAATGCATACCTAAACATCCAAAATGGTGATGTTAAAAATAATAAAAGAAAGGGTCACCAGATTGCCCAGTGGGTAGTGTGTTGCACTTCCATGCCGGTGACCCAGGTTTGTGAATGAGCTTGTACTCCCATGCTGGTGACCCAGGTTCGGGAATGAGCCTAGGGTACTGGTAAATGGGAGGCCTTGGATTCAGGAATGCTGCCAGCAGCAGCAAATACTTTGTTGGATGAATCCACATGTCACTTGTGTGTTATCAGCAATCCCTTGCAGTGGAGATTGGAAGGTTCACTTTCCTGTTGCAGGAGAAGCTGTATGCTTGTCAGGCCCCCAGCAGTTGCAGTGCATGCCACTGTGTGGTAGTAGGCCGGTATTACAGGGGAGGTTAAAAAGTCAGGCTGTGTCTTAATGACAGACAGAAGCTGGCACACTCAGGCTTCAACTCATGCAGTCCATCATCTGCCTCTGGATCCTGATTTTGTTACGGGGAGAGGTTGGCATCCCTCCCAAGATCTTTGCCCTGGAGGGAAAAATTGTGGGAGTTGGCAGTGAGGAGGTTTATTTATTTATTTATTTAGCTTTTGTTAACCAGGTGAGTACACTAGACGAAACATATGCCTATTTTCGAGTACGACCCGGGACAGTACAGGAGATCAAAGAACATACAGAGTACAAACTGGAGCAAGTAAGGCATATACACTGAAGTCAGGAGAAGCATAGCACACATAGTAGGATTAGCTGAGGAGATAACAGTGGACATCGTCAAATGTGAAACAGTACAGAGTTTCTTATGCAATATTCCTAGCAATATATACAGATATATACAGGATTGACACACTTTACACAGGGCCACACCCAGGCGGGCAGGCAACAACAGCAGGGCCCCAGCCAAGTGCATGAGATGATGTGCTCAAGTACCGTGCAGGGACCAGGGTACTCAGGGAGGTCTGTGACAGTCACATACTGATGAGAGCTTCAAGTGCGTCCATAGGGAGGATTGTAGTCACGCCTGGGAGGGGGAGGACCTGACCTGGACAGGAAAAGAGTTCCATAATCTTGGGGCACAGGATGCAAAATCCCTGTCCCCCATTTGGGTATGCAAAACAGGAATCTTAAGGATGGCAGGGCCCAGTGACCTTAGGAAGTAGGCAGTGAGGGGAGCAGGCACGAGCAGCTCTGCCAATCCGGGGGGGTGGGTGCCAGTGCCCAGGACCTTGCCTGTGAAGCAGCCCAGGACAAAGTTCATGTGGCTGGATGGGGAAAGCCAGTTTAGCTTGCTATACAGATCACAATGATGAGTAAGACGAGGGGCTGCAAGAGCAAAACGGCAGATGTTATTGTAAGCTATAGTCCACCTAGTGAGGTGGACCTTAGTAGTCCGGGCAAACAGAAGGAGCCTATAACATAGAGATGGAAGAAACACCCCAGGCCAATGCCAGGTGAGCAGCCGAGGTGAGATTATTCTTTGCCCTGTACGCCAGACCCAATTTCCAGTTAACAGCTCAACACACATTGTGGATGTGGCGCTCAAGGTCGAGCTGGGGTCAAGTGTCACCCCAAGGTATTTGACAGAGTCAGTGCTGAGAACGGGAACACCATCAATATCCACGATGGACAGAGGGACTGGGGAGGCCTTTAGCTTAACCTAGGATCCAAACAGCATGGCCTGAGTCTTTCTAAGATTAAGGACCAGCTTGTGGGATGCAATCCAGGATTGGATACTCATGAAGCCTTCACTCATTTGGTGGTTGATGACCTCAATATCCCTGGCATGAGTGAGTATAACAAGGTCATCAGCATACAGGATGGCCTTGCATGAGGCAGCTGAGGAGGGAAGGTCATTGACGAATATGGAAAAGAGCAGGGGTCCGAGGACTGACCCCTGGGGAACCCCAGAGGTTAGTGGCGGATGAGGCTGGGTGGGTGCAAGAGGACCAGAGAATGGCAAAAAAGCATGACTTAAACAAAAATAGTATTGTGAACATGTATGGTGCTATTAAAGTAAAAGAGCATTTACTCCAATTCGCAGGGTAACTGTCAGCACAAAGGACCCCACACTCAAGTGTGGGACTGGTCCCAATGTGCACTTAGTGTGTAAAAACATTTAATTTTACTTACTGTTCACTGTATTACAGTAGATTGTTTTAGACCAATTTTGTTTACTTCTAGGTTGACATCTTGAGTTACTACAAATCCCAGAATCCCCAGCAGCTGACAGAGCAGTGGGAGATTTTATAGCCTGCAGTGTATGTTAGAGCTTTTGTATTCTCCAGTCATATGTTTTCCAGTTCTGCTTTTCTCCATGGGCTAAGTATGGTCCTCTGTGACTGTTCTTAGCCCCAGGAGGACAGCAGGACTAGAAAACAAAAGATAAGAGCGTATATCAACTGCAACATGCACTGCAGTCTGTTGAATCTCTCATTGCTGCCTACTGCTGTGATGTCAGCTGCAAGGGATTCTGGAATTTGTAGTTACAGAAGACGTCAGCCTAAAAGTAAACAAAATTAGTCGGATTCAAGCTACCATACTATAATACACAGTAAGTAAACCAAAATGTTTTTGCACACAAAGTGCACATTAGGGATAGCCCCACACTTGAATGTGGGGGGCCCTTCGTGTTGACTGTTCCCTGTTAATGCAGTTTCATCAGATGAAAAAAGTGAAATCACCGTTTTTGTTTTTGTTTTTTTCAAATTATGCGCTCAGATTAATTATTCATAGCAAGTTATACTTAGCTTGTATAATAAGTCTGAATAATAAGTTGAAAGGACAATAAGCAATTAGAAACACTGTATCATATGAATACTGTATATTATTTTCGGTTGAGAGCTATCACTTCCTAGATGTTTGCACTCACTGACATTGCAGCCATCTTCGAGTTGTTCATGATAATTTCTTTACTTGTTTTAACTGAAGAAAAAAATATTAATTGGCAGTGCTATTGTGAGTAAATGCTCTGTTACTTTTAATACCTCCCAAAATCATTACATTTACTGTACTGTTTGACAATACTGTTTTAGTTGTTTAGCTGTCTTTTAAAGCTATTTAAAAATACTCAACACAGTAGCCATCAGACTAATTTATGATGCTTGCCAGATCTTTAAAAAATGGAACTACAATGTTTTCAAAATCATTCATAAACAGGATGACACAGGAAATGAGCATATGGGCAATGTGGGTCTGGGACTCACCAAGCCATGATAAGTCTACAGGACATTGATAACTGGTAGCATCATTGGTGACACACATCTCACATGAAAATCTAGCAACTCTGGTGCAGCGCTGGACCACTCTCAATCAGCCTATTATTTATTGGATTTTAAACCTTGATATTCTGTACACTGGACTAAGTGCTATATGCAGTAACACACAATAAGATATGTGCTAATAATGACATACTGCAAACACTGAACGTGTTGTGCTTTTCCTATTGCTAGAAATACAAAATCACACATACCCCCATGATGCAAAGCATCATGGGCCATATATGCAAATTACCACAAAATATTATGCTTGTTCAACTTTAAGCAGAACTGCATGGTGTCGAAAGGCCTCTCACACAGTCTGCAAAGGGTGCCAGCAGAAGACACGTCTGTGTCTTCTGCTGGCACCCTTTGCAGACTGTGTGAGAGGCCTTTCAGCACCATGCAATTCTGCTTAAAGTTAACCAGCATAATATTTTGTGGTGATTGTATATATGGCCCATGATGCTTTGCATTGGGGTTTGATTATTCTTTGAAACTTGCTTCCGCCAATGCCCTTTGGGGTAACCCTTGCCTCAGTGCTTGCGCACTAAGGTTCTTTGTCTTTTACCTGTTGCTAACTGCCTCCAAATACACATGGTGTCAGCTTCCCTGGAGTGTGTGATAGTAGTTTTAAAATACTTGTTAATACCAAAAAAAACAAAGGAAGTCTAAACTGTGTAGTGATAGAAATTAAAACAATCCTATCAGTCATCACCTGCACCCAGTCACATTTCTTGAGTTACCTATCCTCATTTTTTTATACTTTTTACTCCCACACCAGGACTGTCCCTATCTTATGGACAGCAGCCAGTCGTGTATGGCTGTGTCCTTAGCACTTTGATCTCCTTTTAACCCCCACTCCCGGCTTTACCCCCAAGGGTGAACCCCATCCTGCTTGGCCAGAGTCGGAAGAGTCAGGTAGGGACTAGTGGCTGGCATCAGGAAGAGTTGATGGCACCTCTACTTAGGGGCTGCCTGGGTGGGTGAGTGGCCAGTGTCAGGGCTACGGAGCATGCCCCTCATCCTGCATGTCCTAGGGCTTTTCTTTGTTTCTTTCTTCTACTTGCAGGTGCTGGCATGCAAGGGACAGCAAATGCACGCTCACGCAATTGTGTCCTGGTGCTTGACAGCCAGATGGCATTTGCCCTTCCCTCTCATGAGCCCCCACTGCACTACCACCTGTGGTCACACATGTGGCAGTTTGGTAGCAGGGACTACAACCCTCCCTCTCTCCCTGAAGAAGGAGAGCATCCTGTTAGTACAGGAGACAGGTACTTATTTGTGATATTTTGCTGCTAGTGTTCAGAGTGGCATTTAAAAAAAAATTGTATTTCTAGGGAAAACATATGTATGCAATAAAACATGCCAAGGTATTTCATTATGGGCCAGTAATCGCATTCCTTGAGTATTTTGTTAAACATGAGGCACTTGTGCCAAGTGTCTACATAACGTGCTTGAGATGTGATATTATTGGTTATAATTACACAACCCTGATGTGTCTTATTACACTTACAACATAGGTCTTACAACAAAATGCAAAACAAATTTAGCCATAAAAAAAAAAAATAGGTGATCTTCGAGGATATCTTCTTCAGTGAGCCACACCTTTGGAACTGTAAGCCATCGGCATCAGGACAGGGCCACTTGGAAACTTTTGCCTGGCTGGGGCTACCAACACTGACATGCATCGTCACCTATATAAGATGGGTAGCCCCATACCTCATCAATTCTCTTTTCTGCCGTAATGATCATTGGACTCCTGAAAGAAGTAAAATGCTAAAAGGAAAAGATGCAGGTTGCTGCTTTCTGCTCTGCCTCCTCCTAGCACCCAAAACATTTTAGCAGACAGGCTGTCAATTTCAGGTACTGATACACAAATGAAAGCTACTAGACTCAGTAGCGTGCACCCTGTTCAACAGACTGGGTCATCCCAAAACTGCCACTTATTTGCTTGCTTGTTCCAGGTCCTGGAGTTTTTTTGGCAAGATGCATTGCTCCTCTGCTAGAAAGGGACATTCCTCTATGCCTTTCCTCCAGTACTGCTGATTTCAGAGAGTGCTGATCAAACTGGGAAGAGCCAGCCACACTGATATTGGTGGCTCCATTCTGGCCTCGACAGGTCTGGTTCCCAGTGTCACAGAAAATGGCAGGAGAACCTCTGCTATCCCTTCCTCTGTGCAAAGGGATGCTGTAACCAAACCAATGTGCCCTAGTGCATCCAGATCTTAGGTCCCTGAACTTGCATGGCTTACTCCTGAGGCCACAGATATTAACTGCTTTGGGGTCTCTGCCCAGGTGGCAGATGTCCTCCTGGCTACCTGTAAGCCTTCCACTAAGTATACCTACTCCCCAAAGTGGAAGCATTTCTCCATTTGGTGTAACTCTTGGTCTTGGGACACTTTTACTTGTCCAGTTTGTCTGTTTTAAAATACCTGTTGTCTCTGTCCGCTACAGGGCTTCGGTTTTCCTCCATCAAGTTACACCTATTAGCCATATTGATCTTTAATGCCCTTGTGGATGGTACAGCCATGACAGAGCTAAAAATGTTCCATTGGTTTGTAAAAGGGATGTGGCATATTACCCCCGCGATTTGTAAGACGGTTCCTCTGTGAGACCTCAGCTTTGTGTTGGAAGAACTTTCAGGGACTCCTCTTGAGCCTGCTGCTACTTGTGAGATGCATTTCCTTTCATGGAAAACTTTTTCTGGTAGCTATCACTTCAGCATGACAAATTGTTCTGGTGGCAGAGCCCCCTTACTTGATTTTTTCACAAGGAAAGTATCTCTTTGAGGAAAATCCTCATTTTCTGCCCGAGGTGATCTCTGATATCACCTTAAAACAGATTATGCATGTGCCTGTGTATTTTGCTTCCCCTTCTTTTCTCAGTTACTCTTTTATTGAACTTTTCGGAACACAAAATACATAACAAACAGGAAAAAAAAAAAGATGACAGCATGCAATACACGTTTTGGAAGGCTCTGTTGGGTTACAGTTGTCAGGGCATGTAGAGTGCTGTTAGAGTTTTCTCTCACCTTATGGTACATATTGCATACACCTAGGTATTATGTAGTAACAACAGAAGTGATACCCGCCACCACCCTTTAATATCAAAACCAGTTCCAATATGCATAAGACCTGTATGGCCTCATCCATGGTCATTATTAATGTCATTTCTCCCCACTTGATACTGAGTGTGATTACTGTGACAATAGGGAGATGACAGAAAGCTACCCCAGAAGGTCTTATATGTGTGTGGATAGTGGCATTGATAAGATGAGATATTCTTTCTAGGGCAGCAAATTGACCTATTGCGCTAAGCCACTCCATCACTATTGGCATATTGGTTCTCCATTTACACAGAATGAGCCATTTCGACACTACACTAAACACGTTCACAGACTTGTGCTGCTCCTTTCCAAAACTCTTGTAGATGGGGCATTCCCACTGGATGTGTGTGAGATGAGCACCCTATTCCTAACATCTCCAGAAATGGTCTTCTGAAATCAGACCCACGTGTGGCAGAGCTGCAGGGGTCCTGTACCTATGAAGCAGGGTCTTGTTCTACATGAGAAGGCTTCTTTCATCTTTGCATGCTTTGTGTAACTTGGATATGCATGTTTTCCAGGCTTCATCTGATATAGAGGAGTTTAATTCAGATTCCCATCTCTGTTTGGATGGTAGAGAGTGGTCAGATTGTGAATTTCTTGGGCATTGATGCAGGAAGCTAGCCTTTATTTTAGGGTGGGTTGGCACCCTGAGAGATGAAGAGTGAGTGTGAAGGAGAGGATTCCCATAGGGCCATGCTTACCTTCTGTGAGAAGAGGCTGCAGATCTGGAGGTACCTCCAGAAATCTTGCTTGGGAATATTACACTGGGATTGGAGGTTGGAGAGCGACTCCAGGTATCTGTTCTCAGGTGTCAGCAAGTCTTTTGCCTGGTGTAACCCCCAGCTGCTCCCATGTTTGCCATTTGAGGGGTGTGCCACCTATGCAGAGGGATTAATGGCCCTATAGGGAAATGCATTAAGAGAGTGGAATCTGCTAGTAGCTGATTGTGAAGGAAGAACCAGGGAGCTCTAGAGGCAGAGTGGATGGGATGATCTTTGTCTTGTGTCAGGAGCTTATTATAAAGGAAGGGTGCTGTTAGACTGTTGCCTAGTAAGGTCTGTTCTATGTGCAGGAGAGTTGTATGTGGGTGGGGCAAACCAAAACAGGGCCTGAGTTGTGAGAAAAGCTGTGTGGTATACTTTGACCCATGGGAGTCCCCACCCACCCCTACTCCAATGTCCACATAATTTCATGCTAATAAACCTGGGTCGTTGTCCCTCTCACAGGAATCCCCCAGTAAGGAGTCTGTTTTGCAGAATGAGGAGTTTGCAACATGTAGGGGTGTGTGAGTGATTAAGAGAAGGAATTTAGGTTCCAGAATAATTTTGAATGCCTCCATTTTCCCTGCTAGTGAGACGCTGAGGAGTTTCCATCCATTTAGTGTCACCCGGGCTGAGTCCAGAGGAGGGAAGAGGTTCAGTCTAATCACCTTGGAGAGGGAGGTATGAATAGTGACACCTAGGTAAGTCAGGCCTTCCTTGGCCTATCTCAGGGCTTTAATGTATACACGTCAGTCCTGCATTGGCTGTAGAGAGGAGGGTGTCATCGAGGCACAGGTCAGGAAGCATAGGGAAAACCAGGAGCAGTTGTAGAATTCACCAAAAATATTTATTTACAGTAGCAGTAACTAAAAAAAATAAACTTGTTCAGAATAACTATGTACAGAGGAGAAATACAGTGGTTTTACTTCGGTCTCTGTGTCCCTTTTTTTTCAGTAGTTGCAGCTTAGCTCCTTTATAAGTCCTTTCAACCCCCATTCTTAGCAAGCATCCTGTTTTTGTCAATATCAGGCAGGAGCTGCTAGAACACAGAGTGCTTCTTCAGTTGAGGTCCCTTTTGCACAGCTTTTGCAAAAAGCCTTAAGATTGAACTCAGGTAACCTCTAGTTTACAATAGCTTTCTGCAATCATCTCAAAATATAATTATATACATTTCAACAGTAACACTGTATATTTTCCAGACAAAAGGGATCCCAATATCAGTTTCATTTCCATACAATGATTTGCACGTATTTTTTATATTAGCAGATATGCAAGGGAGAAAAAGACAGACAGCAAGGGAGAACTGAGAGATAGTGCAAAGCAAAGAATTGTGAGACTGTTCGGGCTGATCAAGTCCGAGGTCTCACAGTGACATCTGGTTGTGCAACCAGATAGAGAAGAGACAGAAAAGGACAGATCTTTGCATTTAAACACTTTTTCCATAATAAATAGGACAGGTTCCTATTCTACCCTATCACAGAGGGAGTATCTCAGTATTATTCTGATTGACTTTTAACTGAGATACCGCCGAGAATTGGGCCATGAGGTGGAGGGGGGGTCAAGAGAGGCAGCTCCATCTGACTGAATTATTAGTAAGTGATTTGCATATAGCAGAGTTTGAAAGTTGTGACTTCCAATTTGCATTCCCTAGGGGGAGGGGTGGTTCCATATGGTAATTGCTAGAGGTTCAATTGCCATTACAAACAGCAGTGGGGATAATGGGCACCCTTGCTGGATGCCATGATGGAGGAAAAAGGGTTGTGCTTTCAGCCAGTTAGTAAGGACACATGCCGTTGGGTTGTTGTACAGTGTTTTGACCCACTGAAGAAGGTGGGGCCCACTCCCGTAGGTACTGTGGTAGTGTAGAGGTAATCCCACTCCATCAAATCAAAGGTCTTTTAAAAATCCACATCTGTGACTGCAGCTGGTGTAGGGGGTTTCTATGTGGAGTAGATCACATTGATCAGCATCCATAGATGGTTTGAGCTGTGCCTCCCTTTAATAAAGCCGACTTGAGCTGGATGGATAAGGCCTGAAAGTACTTCCTCTAACTAGGTTGCCAGTATTTCTGCCAGGATCTTGGCATCGGTGTTGATGAGGGAGATATGCCTGTAGCTTCTCAGTAGCGAGGGTTCTTTGTCCGTATTTGGGATGATAGTAATTACTGCCTCTCGCAGCGTGGGTAGGAAGGGTACATGATGATATGGATGGCTGGAACATGCCCAAGAGTGTTGATGTCTTAACTGACCAGTTGGTAGAAGTCCACGGGGAATCCATCCCCTTCTGGGGCCTTCCCCTTTATTCAGGGATTTCATGGCAACCTGAACTTCCTGTAGAGAGATTGGGTGATCTAGTGTGGCAGAAGTGTTCAAGGCAATTTTGGGTATAGGGAGCTGGTTGACAAAATCTGCAATGACTCATTCGGTCGAATGAGTGGTTGCAGAGTAAAGGATCTGGTAGGAGGCTTTCATAATGTTGTTAATCTTAATGGGGTGTGTTTGTACCTGTTTGGTATGGTCTTGCAGGCCTGGAATATGTTTTGAAACAACATGAAGTCTTGCTGTATTCTGACTTATGCAGTTAGGTCCTGCCTTTCAACTGCCCCGGAGAACAAAGAGTTAAACTTTCCATGGCCAGCATGGAATGTTCACCACAAGCTCGGTTGAAGCCCCTGTCTGCTGTTGTTTAAACTGCAACCGTCAGATTCTTTACGCCTACTCACTGAACAGTCACTCCAGAGATTTCTCCTGCTGCTCGGTTCAAAAAGTCGGTTGAAGTGTCGGTTTTCGCTCGGTTTCTACTGAATTGCTGTTACCGCTTAGTCGGTTCAAGTCTCTGTCTGTGGTTCCATGAGTACTAGATAGGTTTTTTGTTTTGTTTCTGTGTGGAACTTGTAAATTGTGGATCGGTTCAGCTGAACCGATCAGTTTGAGGTAAATAAGCTTGTGCTTAATTTAGGGTGTGGTAACCGGTCTGTATCAGTTCTAAAAAAAAACGGATTTAATTACCTTTTTTTCCAAGACCCGTGACACGGTCAGGAACCGATAGGGAAGTCTTGCCTGGCAGATTACCAAAAAAAGGGTAATTTTTTGGATAGGATTGGCCATGTCTGAGAAACCCAAGAAAAAAAGGGCCCACTGGGTTTCAACACTGCAGTGTGTGTGTGTGGGGAAGTCTTTGCCAAGGCTGATCCCCACACCACCTGTGTTATTGTCTGGGGTTTGACCACCTCGATTCAGACTGCCAAATTTGCAAGAATTTTCCCAAATCTACCCTGGAAAAGAGATTAGGTAGACTGAGGGAAAGGGAGACTGAGAAGTCCGTTGACCCGGATGGCCAGCCCGGTTTGGTTCCGACTGAACCAGAAAGAGTGCCCTCTGACCAGGGCGATACTTCTTCGGGCAAAAGGAGAGCCGATTCTGAGGAGTCTGTTCTGGTGAAAAGAAAGAGAAAAGATAAATCGTCCAGTTCGGACCCAGAAATTCATACTTTGACCGCCGATGAGATAGCCAAGGTGATAAGGATTGTGCAATCGCTTAGTTCGGTTCCGACCGAACCGGCACCATCTGGCAGGGGCTCTTTTCGGTCGGTTCCCCCGGTTCCGAATTATACTTTGGAAGAATTTTATGAACCAGAGGAGGAGGTGGGAGAGTATGAGAATGATTATGGTGATTATGAAAGTCTGGATGTGCCTATTGACCTGGACATCTCCCCAGACAAACCTTCGGGTGTTTCTCCTCCTAGGCTTTCTGAGTCCTCTTCTCACTATATGTTTTACAGAAAAGTGGCTGAGAACCCTCCAGCTTCCTGTGGAGGAAGCAGTAGAGGATCAGGAAGAGCCTGATTATGTTGAGATGATGGACATCCCAGAGTTCGGGAGACTGTCTGTTCCCCTCCACAAATCCTTTGGGAAACAGACACATAAAATTCTCAAGTCTCCCAATTCTATACCTCCTGTGGACAGACGAATGGACAAGAGGTACATTCTCTTAGGCTCAGACACAGAGTTCCTGTTTCAGTAATGCAGCCATGTTGGGGTCGTGCAGGCTACTGCCTGTGATGAGGCAAATATTCCCTTGGCACCACACCCCCTAGACAAGGACTCCAGGAAGATTGATGCCATGGCAAAGAAACAATACCGGGCAGCATCTTTGGGACTCAGGCAGGCTAACTATATGGCCTACACAGCTAGATACCAGAAGTCCAGGTGGGACACTGTGCTGGCTCTGGCTAAACAGGCCCCTGACCAGCGTGACAAGGAGCTGGAGCAGGTGGCTGCAGATGGGATTGAGGCATCTAAGTTTCATGCTGCTGTGGACTCCAGTGATGTTTCATCAAGAGTCATGGATACATCTGTGGCTCTTCGGAGGATGGCTTGGCTCAGATGTACTAGCCTCTCACAGGATACCCAGGCTAAGGCCATGGATTTTCCTGTAATTGGTAATTCTTTGTTTGGGGAGCAGACAGAGAACTACATGAAAAAGATGGATGAGTACAGGACCACTTACAGGAGTGCTCAGGCCAAAGAAAGGCAAGCAACTCCTCAAAGGCAGCAGTCCAGGGGTGGGGCAGGCCTTTCCAAAGGCCTTTTTACCAAGCTCAGGCCTCCTCTTCTTCCTTTTCACAGAGGGGGTTCTTTAGAGGGAGAGGCAGACGGGGGATGAGCTAGCCTGCATCCACCCCTCAGTCTAAAGCCCCTGCCAAGCAGACACCCTGGTGGGTCTGCCCGGGCCGATTCTTCCATACCAGTAGGGGGCAGGCTGGCTTACTTTGTCCAGGACTGGAAGTCTCTTACATCAGACAAGTGGGTCCTGCAAGTAGTAGGCCAGGGACTGGTTCTCAGCTTCAAAAAATTTCCTAAGATGAGAACCAGATCATTTCCACCTGTAAATCTCTCAGAGACCCTTGCCCTAGAGGCAGAGGTTTCTTCTCTCCTAGCTCTCAGAGCTGTAGAGAGGGTTCCCACCCTACACAAGGGCAAAGGATTGTACTCCAGGTACTTCCTAACCCCCAAAAAGACAGGAGAATGGCGGCCCATCCTGGACCTAAGATATCTGAACAAACACCTTTTAAAGCCAAAGTTCAAAATGGTAACTCTGGGAATTATCCTTCCCTCTCTAAGGCCAGGGGACTGGCTAGCCTCCCTGGACCTCAAAGATGCCTACTTTCACATTCCCATCAGGTGCTCCCACAGAAAGTACCTCAGGTTCGAGTTGCCCTCAGGCCACTATCAGTTCAGAGCAATGCCCTTTGGCCTAACATCAGCCCCAAGGGTTTTCACAAAGTGCCTGGCAGTAGTTGTTGCTTTCCTAAGAAGAAAAAATATCTCCATCTTCCCATACTTGGATGACTGGCTCATAGTAGGGCAGTCTCCAGACCAAGTCAAGTCACATCTGCAAGTGACCCAGCAAGTGCTTACTTCCTTAGGATTCCTTCTCAACCTTCCGAAGTCAGTTCTCGAACCAGTACAGCTCCTCACCTTCATAGGTGCAGAACTGGATACAGTAAAGGCAGGAGAGTTCCTTCCCCTGGAAAGGGCAAAGAACCTTATGGAACTGGCCTCTTCATTCACCCTTCAGCTGTCTCGACCAGAAAGGCATTTCCTTCAGCTTCTGGGCCACATGGCAGCTTCCACAGCAGTGGTCCAAGGGGCGAGATTCCAGATGAGGGACATTCAGTTCCACTTACTGTAAGAGCCTTCTGGTCCCAAAGAAAGGATTCCCTTACCAAACTAGTCCCAGTGACTCGAACCCTAATCCAAGCCTTGCAGTGGTGGCAGGATCAGGACAATTTGAGACAAGGGGTTCCATTTGTCACTCAGTCTCATTCAGTGATACTCACCAGAGATGCTTCCCTGCTGGGCTGGGGAGCCCATTTGGGGGATCTTACCACCCAAGGACTGTGGTCACCTCAGGAATCTCTGCTTCACATCAGCCTCTTGGAACTCAGAGCACTGTGTCTGATGCTGCAAGCTTTTTCCAAATCTGTACAGAACAAGGTGGTTCAGGTCAGAACAGACAACACCACCACCATGTGGTACATCAACAAGCAAGGAGGCACTCGGTCTACGGCATTGTGCACAGAAGCAATGAAGTTGTGGTCCCTGGCCTATTCCCTGCAAACGTCTCTGATAGCAGTTCACCTCCCAGGGAAGGACAATGTCCTAGCAGATGCACTGAGCAGAATATCCAAGGGCCATCACGAATGGGCCCTAGATCCTCTAGTTTTGAAAATGATTTTCTCAAGATGGGGCACAACAGAGATAGATCTTTTTGCAGCCCCAGACAATCACCAACTTCCTCTCTTTTGTTGCAGACCCCCAGTCTTGGGTTCAGTCCCCCTGGATGCTCTGATTCTGAGCTGGGAAGAGAAATTTATGTATGCTTTTCCCCCCTTCCCTCTCCTGTTCAAAGTGTTAGTCAAGATAAGTTCACAACCATGCAAAGTGATTCTGATTGCTCCAGACTGGGTCAGACAGCCCTGGTACCCCCTGTTGCTGTCCCTAGCAGTCCACCTTCCCCTGTCTCTTCCCAGGAATTACAACCTGTTGACATCTTCTCAGGGGAGGATTTGGTGCCCGAATCTCCAGTCTCTCAATCTCAAGGCATGGCTCTTGAGGAGTTAGAGTTTGCAGATCTGCATCTTTCCCAAGGGGTTCTGGATATCCTTAAGGCTTCTCGAAAGCCTTCCACCAGGAAGACTTACAACTCCAAATGGAAAAGATTCAGCATTTGGTGTTCTAAGAAGAATATTTCTCCAGAATCTGCTGAATTGCCTACGGTTCTGGACTATATGGTCCATCTTAATGGCCTAGGCCTCAGACCAGCTACCCTTAAAGTACACTTGGCAGCTGTTTCTGCTTTCTTGTCAGTAGGCAAGCCTTCCTCGCTATCATCCCATCCTGTATTTTGTAAGGTTTTCAAGGGATTGCTTCACACCAATCCCCCCTTTAGGGATCCTGCTCCTGCTTGGGACATTAATGTTTGCATTACTCAGCTTATGCAACCTCCCTTTGAGCCTTTGTCCTCAGCAGAGCTTAAGTACTTGACTTGGAAAACTGTGTTTTTAGTAGCCATTACTTCTGCTAGGCGTATCAGTGAATTGCAAGCCCTGTCAGTGGAATCTGATTTCATCTCTTTCCATAGAGATAAAGTGGTCCTTAGAACTAACAGAAAGTTCTTACCTAAAGTGATTTCAGATTTCCACCTCAACCAGTCTATATCTCTCCCTGTTTTCTTCACTGACCATTCCTCCTCGGGAGAGAGGAGGCTACACAGCTTGGATGTTAAAAGAGCCCTTAGCTACTACATTGAATGTACCAAGGGTCACAGGTTTGAATCCCTCCAGTTGTTCCTTACGTATGGAGAAGTTGGTAAGGGCAAACCTGCCACTAAGAGATCTGTTGCCAGGTGGATTGTTTCTTGTATACAATTCTGCTATGAAAAACTGGGTAGAACTCCATCCTCAGGCCTGAGGGCTCATTCCACTAGAGGTACAGCTGCTTCCCTGGCTGCTGCCAGGGATATTCCTCTCTTAGAAATTTGTAGGTTCTGTCCCTCCTCCATGGAGGTACTGCTTGGTAGTCTGCATATGTCAGAATACAGCAAGACTTCATGTTGTTTGAAGAAAAAATTATTCACCTTAGTAATGTTGTTTCTTCTAATGGAGTCTTGCTGTATTCTGACCTCCCCCCCCCGCCTCCCCTCTCAGAGCCTAGATTTTGGGATGTGGGTGGGCAGGAGCAGTGTTGGCACCCTAGAGGTGTCCTTTTTTCACCCTCTTTTGGTTTGGGTGAAGGATTGTGTTTTGGATGCGTTTTGTTTCTGGGTTTCCCGACTTGAGTCTTCCTTTTGAAACCCAAAAACCTTTTATATAGATATATTTGCCAGTTGGCTAGTAAGAATTTTACAGTTTCCACACAGAACATCTAGTGAGTCTTTGCTTGTAAAGATCTGATGGTTGCAGTTTAAACAACAGCAGACAGGGGCTTCAACCGAGCTCGTGGTGAACATTCCATGCTGGCCATGGAAAGTTTAACTCTTTGTTCTCTGGTGCAGTTGAAAGGCAGAACCTAACTGCATATGTCAGAATACAACAAGACTCCATTAGAAGAAACAACATTACTAAGGTGAGTAATTTTTTCTTTCTGCCTACCTCTTTTTACTGTGGAAAGTCAGTAATTTGCTGTCCTTCTCTCCCCTTCTCAGTAGGCCTGCTTAACTCTGAATAGAGCTATTTCTGGCTTCTGAGTGAGGCACTCATTGAGCCTAGTCCTCATGCTGGTGAGACGTACTAGCAAGTTACATGTGGGGTGCACCTGTTTTTTATATAGCTCCTCAGTGGCTTTGAGTTCTGCCTCCAGTTTATGCATTTCTGCCTCCCTCTCTTTTCTTCTGTTTGCAGCATAGCTAATAATTAGTCCCTACGTGTTGGCTTTGTATGCATCCTGCATTGTTCATGGGGAGCCTCCCCTGTATTGTTAGTAGCCATGTAATGCTTAGTCTTTTGAATTACCTAGATCTTACTTGTGTTAGTCGTCACCATTCATCACTGTTGGGTGTCTGCTGGATACAGGTACCCTACAGGAGGCTTTTTTTTTTGGAGGAGGGAGTAGGTGGAGCCGGTGTCGTCGGCACTGCCTACATGGCCAGTGCATTAAGTGGCACTCATTGGTTGGCCAGAAACAGACGTTGGGGCCTCTTCCACCTCAGTTCTGCTTCTCCTGCCATCGAGACAGCACCTACAGCTCGAGACTCTTCTCGGCCTAGTTTTCTGTCAACGCCTTAGTTCAACGCCGTTCAATTCCATCTACTCCACCTTGGTTCTGCTACTCGACATCACTTCAGACCAGTAAGGCCTTTTCTTTTTTTTGTGTGCGGCGTTGAGTCTTTACTTGTTTGATTTTTGTTACTGAACCATCATGTCTGGTTGTTGGGGAAAAAAAAAGTTCTAAAAAAACAGGTCAGCCCCCTATGCATCTGTGTGCCTGCAGCCGACAGATTTCCATGACCAACCAACATGATGTTTACCTTTCCTGTCTTGGACCACAACACAACATGGATTCCTGCAATGCCTGCTTCTTGATGAACCATCGAGTTTTAGAACACCGTGAGTTGAAAGTCGTCAGGGCCCCGCCGACTTTTGGGGGGCATCGTCGTTTGCATTGGTCCAAGCTCATGACACTGCCCTATCTCTGGGTCCCTTCCTGGGCCTATACGATCCGGTGAAAAGGGGGCCTCCTCCTCTTCTAGCCTTGCCATGGAGGAGGTTCCTACCATGGTGCCAGAGGGCTAGTCCGGCTCCCTTTGGGGCCAGACCAGGAGCACCGCTTTGGCAGTCACCTCCTTGGAGGTGCAGACTCCCCTGTTGTCAGGTCCCATGGCTGCAGGTCCTGGCACGGGGCATTCCTCAGCACCGCCTGTCGGTACCACCTCAGATCGGAATCAGGGCAGTGATGTAAGGGGTGCGGGGCCGGGTCGTGGTGCCGGTTGCGGTGCCATGACTGGGGGAGTCCCCTGGGCTGCCGACCCGGAGCCCTTCATAATTTTCTCCTCCTCGAAGGCGGACGATTCTGAGGCAGATCCAGATTGGCTGCCTGATTCTTTGGAATTGGAGGGATCCCCACATCCTAGAGCCCTTGCACCTCCCCAGGTGTCCCATCCTGCAGCTCCAGTGACGGTGGCTCGTACTGACTCCTCCGGCCAGTGGTGGCTTGGGGGGTTGGCTGCAGACTGACAGTCCCTCTGCTGCCGGGGTGGCGATCAGGTTCCTGACTGAAGGGGTGGCTGCCATTCCCTATGCCATTCCTCCTCTTAGGATCAAGATCGAGCCCTCTAATTCTGCAGCCCTCATGGGGGGCCCGTTGGAGTGGAGGGGGCCTTCGGCACAGGGGTCAAGTAAGAGAGCTTCCTCAGAGTCCTCAGGGTTGAAGGAAAGGGGCAAGGGACTGTGGCACACTTCCACAGCCCTCCAGGGTCAGGGAAGGAGCCATAGTGTTGAACTATTTGTCCTCCCCTCGTCTTCTCCTATGGAGGTCACTCTGGGTGGGTCTGGGGTCCAGCCTTCTGGATCCATGCGGCCCCAGTCCCCTCATAGGGTAGCTCACCCTACAGGGTTAAGCCCTCACCATTATGATTTCCAGGATGGGACGGTGAATCTACAGGACTGTGGTTTTCTTCTCATGCCAGGTTCTTCTGTGGATTCTGCTAGCCCTGGCAGATTCACATCATGTCAGGTGACAGGCTTGCCCATGCCTCTGCACCTAGCTCCCCTTCTCCCAGGCCACATTGGTCCTTTGGGACCTTTGACCTGGGAACAGTTCAGATCTCAGGTTGTGGTTTTTCCTCAATACATTAGGGCTATGAACGAACAGGTCTTCCGACCAGTTCCCCCACCGCAGCCAGAGTCAGACTCATCAAGTTCTTCGACCTCCTCGTCTTCCTCCATTGGGGAAAAGAAGCCTACTGTCCACCTGTCCTCAGATGCTGATCAGGCCCAGTATCAGCGCTTCCTGTCAAGGTTGTTCAGGGACTTGCACATCTCCCATTACGCACGGGACAGTACGGTGCAACGCAAGCCTTTTGGGCGAATACGGGACGCACCATTTGGTGGTTCCGTCCTGGTCACTCCCTTTCCGGCAGGTGTCGTACAGCACCTGGTGGCATCCACACTCCCTAGAACCAGCCCCTATGGACTTCTGGAGATGGCGCTGCATGACCTGCAGGTCTCCAGGCACCTTTCCTCATCCACCTTCTGGACTGACGCGGCTGGACACCCCTTTCAGGCTTTGACACCCAGTCTGCGACATGCCCCCTGAGGCTGGCTCTTGAAAGTTTGATCAGCTGGGACAAAGAGTTTTCTCTTCTGCGTGGAGCCTGTTGGCAATCATTTCACATCGGGTGCACCATGCTGCCTACAACAGGCATCTGTGGGTGATGTTAGGTCAAGCTTTAGCATCTCTGCCTGATTCGGAGGCTACTTGGCAAGCCATATCCCTCTCTGCTATAGACTTGGAGTTGGCGAGGCACCAATCAAGGGCATCGTACAATGCCAGTGATGTTACTTCATGGTTTGTAGGGACAGCGATCTTCATTAGTTGGATGGCATAGCTTTGCCTTTCGAGGTTGTCACCTTTGGCCCAGCGTAGGTTACTAGCCTCCCCCTTCCAGGGGACCCTTCTTTTCTCCCACAAGGTGAGATGGGAGCTTCAGGGGCGCCTTCCTTCCCCTAAGGTTCAGGGGACTCCATCTCGTTCTGACCAGTCCCAGCTTTAACTGGCTAGGGGTGAGTCCCCCCCCCATACTCCCCACATAGGGGACTGAGGGATGTTTTTGTTCAGGGTTTCTTGGGCCCCCTTCGAGGGTGCTCGGTACTCACCCAACAGTGATGATAATGAAGACTGACACAGGTAAGATATGAAAATTATGTACCTACCGTAATTCTTGATCTTCCTGTGTATCTTCACCATTCATTACTGAATCCCTCCCACCTTTCCCTCACAAGGTTTCAGTCCCTAAGATGTGCCACCTACCTCTTGCCCTTCCCTCCCCCCTTTTGAGTTATTCTCTACTTCCCGACAGCCATTGGGGGGGTCTTCGGGGGGGCAGGTACAGGCGAGTGTAGACCCCTTCGGGGGTCATTTCTTTAGGGTCTTCCGGGAGGGCCCCCTCCTCTATCCTGGACCTCCTTGAATGGCCTAGGCCCCAGGAGTTCTCCAATCTAGGATGAGCACCTCGGGCTGCCCAGGGTTCCCTTGCCCTCTCCTTTCCCTCCCTTGAGGCGGGTATATTATGGTGTGTCCCTTCTCTCCCTCCTCCCCTTCTCCTCGAAACTTCTTTTTGTGGTCTTCAAGTGAAGGAGAGTGAGGAGTGTGATAGTCACCTGGGTATCTGGGATTGAAGCTGGGGGTGGCTTTCCATCCTAAACTCTGGTGGTGAGTTACCAGCATAATTCTTGGTGATCTCCCTCAACCGCGCCTGAATGGGGCAAAGCCAATAGGCTCTGATGGTGACTTACCACCATAATTCTTGGCGATTTCCCTCACCCTCGCCTGAATGGGGGCAAGCCACCCCCCCTTCCTCATCCCATCCCTCTAAAATTCACTTTCTCTCTCTCTCTCTCTCTCTGTGTACCTTTCCTCTCATTTTTTCTACTCTATTGGTCATTCAGGGACTGGGGCCTCCTGGCATGCAACCCTCAGGCCCCCCTTTCTTTATGTCTGTCTTCTCGTCAGCATATTCTTTTTCAGTTGCTTCTTTTCCTTTTACTGTCCCTTGGGCTCCCTTGCCCCGCCCTTCCTTTCTATACTTATTTCCTTCTGTCTCTCCAGCACACAGAACTGAGGTGGAGGGGGTCCAACCAGCCATTCCTGGCCAACCCGCGAGTGCCACGCAATGCGTCAGCCTCATGGGCATCGACAATGGTGCCGGCCCCTCCTCCAAAAAAATAAAAATAAAAAGTCCGCTATGGGGTGCCTGTCTCCGGCAGACACCCAGCAGACTAATGGTGAAGATACACAGGAAGATCAAGAATTACAGTAGATACATAGTTTTCATTTTTTGAATTTTGGGTCCCTCAAAAGCAGGGGGTCAAGGTACCAATTCTTGGATTGCAGTTGCAGAGGGCCCCATAACATAGGAAGCTCCAGAGGGGCATGGTCAGAGATGACTGTGTGGGGAAGGCAGGTGTTGATTACATGGTGGGTGATGTGAGGAGATGTGAAACACATGTCTATTCTGCTAGAAGTGGAGTGGACAATAGAAAAACAAGTGAAATCCCTAGTAACTGGATAATGAAGGTACTATATGTCTTCCAGGTTACGCTCTGCAAGAAGCTGCCCCAGAGCTAGACTTACCCTGCTGTGGGGCTCATAAGTTGAATTACTACAATCTACATAATAGATCCAAGGTAGTCAGCTGCAAGCCTCAGCTAGAGACTGGTGCGTGCACCAACAGATAGCCACCTGTATCCAATATCTGTAGAGCAATAGGAGCCGCACTCAAGGAAAATAAAGTAAACTTCACCAAGAAAGCTTTTTAATCACTTAAGGCTTTGTTTTAGAGTGATTCCTTGTAGTGAAGATCAGGCCCAGAAGTCTGGTTACCTTTTGCCCTGGTGCTTCGAGACCTAGTCGCTTCGTCGGGGGCATGGCATACTGAGACCAACGTCCATTTTTATAAACATTCTAATTAATATTAATGAATGCATTAGTGACATCATACTTTTTATACAAAATATACTTTTAAATAAATTTTAACAAAATTTGACAAAATCAATTGCATCTTTTTAAACAAAATGAGTTATAAACATGGAAAAAGAAGGAAAGCGAGAACAACATGCCTAATAAGTACTGGGACCATATTGCAATTAAGTTTACTGCATGATTGGTACATATATAGAAAAAAAGCTGATCAGCACTATCTGTAATCTACTGTACAGTACTCCAAATCTGCATACTTTTAAAATGGGTAAAGCACTAGTAGGCACAATTGTAGCAAAGAAAAAAGGTGTAAGGAAAGAGTGATCCAAGCTCCAAAATTATTTTAAGATTTAGATGATTTTATTTATTGTTTAGGAAATACTTTAATAAGACTAAATCAAATATCTTTAAATAGATGTGGGACAGCAGTGGTGGATGCCCACCTGAGGTGCCGGGGAGTCCGGGTATACCCCTGCGTGTTCCTCCAGGCAAGAGGTGGAGCAGTCCACGGGCCTGACCCTCCAGACTTGCGTCTCTCTTGGCCTCCTGGTTAACGAGGCCAAATTGGAACTTGTGCTCTCACAGGTGATCGACTTCATCGGGGCAAAGCTCAACTTTTGCAGAGCCAAGGCTCGGCTCCTGGCTGGCAGGGTGGTGCTTCTTGCCTCCTTTGCCTGATCCTTTCAGGTTGGGCAGTTGCGCTGTGCATGCGTCTTTCTGCGCCTTTTAGGATACATGGCAGCCTGCACCAGCGTGGTCCATTGGGCTTGCTGGAGAATGCGCTTCCTGCAGTGGGAGCTGGTCAGCCAGTGGTCTTAGTGCAGGGGTAACTTCATTGTCAGTGTGACCCAGCAGATGTGGAATGCACTCCAGCGTTGATTAGTCCTGGAACACCTGCAGGAAGTTATCCTGTTTGTCTGCCCAGAGCTGACAGTCTTCCTGACTACCAATGCCTCTCTCATGGGCTGGGGAGCCCACCTGGGAGAACACAGAGTCCATGGGCTCTGGACCCCCAAGGAGTCCCGATACCACATCAACCTGCTGGAGCTCAGGGTGGTTTGGCTGGCCCTGACCACGTTTGCTCCTCATCTCAGGAGTCAGGTGATTCAGGTCCAGATGGACAACACAACCATATACTACCTCAACAAGCAGGGCAACACTCACTCCATTACGCTGTGCAGGGAAACTCTCCGCATCTGGACCCTTGTGCGCAGCCTGGATGCCGATCCCCTGGCCATCCATGCAGCTGGTGTCTCAAGCCAGCTGGTGGATGCTCTCAGCTGGGTGTATGAGTTGTCCCATGAGTGGTCTCTCCATCCCGAGGTAGTGCACAGTCTGTTCTCCCACTGGGGCACCCCTCTGGTGGACCTGTTTGCCTCCAGGGAGAATGCAAAGCTGAGGCTATATTGTGCCTATCCCCCTCACCAGGGAATGCTGTAGGGGGATGCCTTTTCAAGACCTTGGACCCTGGGCCTACTCTGTGCCTTCCCTCCAATCCCCTTGATCCACAAGGTGCTACTCAAGGTGCGGAGGGCAAGGCACAGGTGATCCTGGTGGCTCCAGGCTGGCCCCACCAGTTCTGGTATCCTGATCTCCTCAGCCTCAGCAGCAGGCTCCTGAGGTGTCTTCCTCTTTACCCGGACCTGTTCTTGATCCATCAGGGGAAGGTACTCCACCCAGACCTTCAATCCCTGCACCTGACAGCCTGGTTCCTGAGCGGCTAGAGTTCCAGGCTTTGGGTCTCTCTGAAGATGTCCTCAACATAATAGAGGCTTCTCGGAAGGAGTCAACCAGGAAAAGCTACGCCTTCAAATGGAAGAGATTCTCCATTTGGTGCCAGGGCAGGGGCTGGACCCTTTGTCTTGTCCAGTGGCTAGCATCCTTGACTATCTCTGGTCCCTCTCTCAGTCGAGCCTTAGGTCAGCGACCCTTAAGGTGCACTTGGCAGCCATCTCTGCCTACTGGGCATGGGCCGGTCAGCAGTCGGTGGCACAGGAGAATCTGATCTGGTGATTTTTTAAAGGCCTTGACCACATTTCCCCTCTGGTGCGTGGACCACCACCATCTTGGGATCTGTTCCTGGTTTTGGTAAAGCTCGCAGGCAAGCCATTCGAACCAATGCACAGGTATGAGATGTCACACCTGTCGTGGAAGACTGCCTTCCTGGTGGCTATCACGTCAGCCAGAAGGATCAGTGAACTACAGGGGCTCTTGGTGGAGTCTCCTTACGTGGTCTTCCATAAGGACAAGGTTGTCCTTCGCCACAACCCGAAGTTCCTCCCGAAAGTGGTGTTAGATTTCCACCTTAATCAGGTGATTAATCTTCCTGTGTACTTCAACCACACCTCGGAGGCCAAGCACAGGCTCCACACTTTGGACCTGCGGCGAGCACTAGCCTATTATAAGGAGAGCACGGTTGGAGTTTGGAGAGAGGTTCGCCATGTATTTGTCACCTATGCTGAAGCCACACCTGGCAGACCTGCAGCTAAGCATTCGATTGGCAGGTGGACTGTATCCTGCATCGACCTCTGCTATAGGTTGGTGGGTGGGGAGCCTTTCGTTGGGCTTAGGGATCATATCACCTGTCATACCACTGCCTTGGTGGCTGCTTCCAGGGATGTCCCATCCAGGAAATAAGTCGGGCTGCTACCTGGAAGTCAGCACACACCTTCATTTCCCACTACCACATCGACCTTGAGTCACGCTGGGATGTGGATTTTGAGGCCTCAGTTCTCCAATCTCTGTTCCCTAAGTAGGGGATGTGTACCTTGCCCCCTCCTCCCAGGAGAACTGCTAGGAGTCTGCCAGAACATGTGGATAATTACACTATTTCCATGTCCCTAGAAAAACAGGTTCTAGGGATGTTTTTAATTTTATTTAAATTTTGGTAACCGGGTGGATCCGCTGAGACCTTGACTGTCCCTTTTTCAGGGGCGACCCGGGTTTAGTTACGTGTACCTAGGGAAAAAGAAAAACCAGTGCTTTAATATATACAATACAGCAAATAGCACACAGTACATAGTGTATAGGTATTGGATGTGTTGTTCTATCCACATTTCTTGGCATGTCCTTTCACTTTAAGAATCTTGCCAGAAGGTCTAAAAGCTGGCCCCTCCACCACCCGGTGGTATATCCTCAACTCTGCCCCTGATGCCAGATCTTCCTTTCCACTGGAAGATTTGGGTTCCGTCCTTATCGTTCCCGCATTGAGTAGGCCCTGGCACTTAAATCTTTGGATTATTTACCTAAGCCAAAACTCATTAGAGTTTCTCTGCATCGTTTCACGATCATGACCGTGATGGAGGACAAGTCCTCGCCTGGGTTCCGCCAGTGTTCCTGTGGGCAGAAGATGTCTCGCACCGACCCGCATGCCACATGCATCTATTGCCTGGGCCATGATCACGATACCCAGGCCTGTGACTTTTGTCACTTGTTCCAGATGAATGTGTTTGACGATCGCCTCGCGTGTTTACAGCTCAGACAACCATAAAAATGGAACCCACTGGTCAAATCTAAAGAAGCCTGTTGGGCAGTCTCCGCGGCTGCGGGGTCCACCGGGCAACTTGAACAAGTGAAGGCCTTCGAGGAGGAGGTGGCTCAGGCTGCCGATCAGTCCTCTTCAGCATTGGTCTTTGTGCCACTCAAACTGGGCTCTACCTTTATAGGCTCCTTCAAGGAGTTGTGCCAGTCTCTCCTGACTAAAGGGGAGGGCCCGTTGGCTTCCCACAGCTCCTGTTCCCGTAAAAATAAATTCAAGTAGTCGAGAGATAAGTCTTGATGACGTCGTTCTTGGGATCGAGAGAGGTCTTGGTCTGAGGAATCTCCTGTTTTGACCTCGGTCGAAATTGCGGCCTCGGCCACTAGCTTCACGGTGCCCCCTTCAAGCCAGCTGGCTAAGACGTGGGACGATGACCCGGTCAAAAAGTATTATCAACCCCATCGACCCGTTGTCACTGGATGAGGCTGACAATTCCTTATTCAGGACTCTGGTCCTGACTGGACCTACTGATGAGGAAATCCAGCTTGCTGGGAACCTCCCTGCGGTCCCTGACCCTGGCCTGGAGGAGCCACGGGTTTCCCCGGCTCCTTCTCAGCACCCCGTCAGTCCCCTTGATGGTCACGGTCAAGGTCTTGGTCATCCTCAACTGACAGGTCGAGGAGAACTCATAGATGCCATTCTGGGCATTCTAAGAAGCGGTGCCACTGCTATTCATCCTCGTCCACGTCAGAAGAGGAGAAGCTTCAACGCAAGTTGTGTTGACGAAATGAGGATCTCGTGGCAACAGTTGGTGTTGGCCGGTCCGAAGTTGACCAAGGCTTCCACAGCAGCCATCACATGGCTGTCACCCTCTAGGCCGATGCCGACTCCTTCAGAGCCAGCCGACACTGTCCCTCCACCCGCGGAGCTGGTGAAGGCCCTCCAGGCTCAGCCGAAACCGGCCTCTTCACCAGTTGTGTTGGAGCCACCATCTAAACAGCCTCCTTCCGGGGCTCCTGTTAAGGAGTCTTGGCCTGGTAAGGGCCTACCGCATAGGCTATCAGTCACCCTTACTCCCAACTGTCCGCGATGGGTCAAAAGTGACTCAGTTGGTCAGCCGATCTATCTGGACTCCTTGGAGTCCGAGGACTCCTGCTTGCTCTCTCGTCAGGTCGCGAGGGTTCGGTGGGGAGTCTTTCCACAGAGGAAGGTCCCATGTCCTTCGTGGGCATTCTCCATCTCATCTCTGAATCCATGGGGATGAAACTGGAACAGTATACCCTAACAGATATTCTGACTAAAGGGGATTCTCCGACAGAGGCCTTCCCAGTAGCCGAAGCCATTACTGAGCCAGCTCTGGAGCTTTGGCAGCACCCTGCCTCCTGCCCTGCACCATCGGCCCAGATGGCCCACAAGTATACAGTTCCCATCTGCACCCTATCAGGGTTCACAGAGCACCCCATGGCTGAGGGATTGTGACCGAATCTGTGTTTCAGTGCTTGAGGAATTCGGGAGACACTGATAGACCTCCAGACAAAGAGTCCAAAAAACTGAACCATTCTGCCGGAAAAGTCTATGCTGCCTCTTCGCTCGGTCTCCATCAGGCGAGCTCGGCTGTCATCATGACACACTTTTCCCATACCCTCCTGGGCTCTCTGGATGAGGTGCTCCTCATCTCCCCGTGGACCTTCAGACTACAATGAAGCAGGTTCGGGATCAGGGTCGGGCTGTTGCAAAACAGCTATTCCAGATGGCTTTGAACATTGGGGATTCCTGTGCCTGTTCAGTGGCTGCCACGGTCACCATGCACCACAGAGCCTGGCTGAGGATCTCGACCTTTACGGCGAACACTCAGCACAAACAGGCGGATGTTCCCTTCCTGTGCACGAACTTGTTTGGTCCAGGAGTCGATGGTCACCTCCAGAGCATCAAGAAGTCCAGTGCCACCTTGGACTCCATTGCCTCCGCCTAGAGGGAATCTCAGGGTTCCAGAAAGCAGAAGCATAAGCCCTTTCGGCTTTCTGCCCCTGTGGCCAAGCAGTCCCAGTACCAATCGGGGTAGCAGCAGCAGCCTCTATCTTGGCACCCTCAGCCCAAGTCAGTGGCTTCAGTGGTCTGTAAGCCCAGAGGGAAGGGTCCTGGCAGTCCTGCAGCCGGATCCTCCTCCTCCAGGTCTGCTGAGTGACGGGATGGTGGTGACCACCCCCATGCCTGTCATGCCTATTCTGGGTCCTCCCATGGAAGGCCCGTTCTGCCATTTCCTTTCCGCCTGGTCCGCAATCACAACGGACAGGTGGGTATTGGAAGTGGTCGGCCAGGTGCTGCCTCTGGAATTCGAGCAGTACCCACCAAGCTGAGCACCACCCCACAGGAGGAGAATATGTCTGTGGTCACTTGGTCGGCTGTCTGAGATGACAGCACCCAACTCCTCCGCAAGGAGGTAGTGGTCGAGTCACAGATCCCCCTGTCAACCCAGGATTTGTTTCCATGTACTTGCTGGTCCTGAAACAGACACCTCATTTTAGACCTGCATGACCTGAACAAGTTTCTCAGGTCTCACACCTTCAGGATGGTAACTCTGTCTCAGATCATACCACCTCTGAAGCAGAACATGTGGTTTCATTCGCTGGATCTGCAGGATGCATTCTTTCACGCTGCAATCCATCTGTCTCACTGAAGGTTCCTACGCTTCTGAGCAGAGGGAACCCTTTACGAGTTCCAAGCCATGCTGTTTGGTCTGTCATTGGCCCCCAGGGTCTTCACCAAATGCATTGCCGTGGTGGAGGCCCATCTTCGGTGTCGAGGGGTCAGAATGTATCCCTATCTGGAAGATTGGCTTATAGTAGTTCCCTCCAGACAGGAAGTGGAGAGGTCCAGGGATCTGGCCCTCCAGATCTGCATTGACCTTGGCCTCCTGGTCAATGAGGCCAAGTTGGAACTCATGCCTTTGTAGGTGATTTGCTTCATCGGGGCAGAGCTCTACTCTTGCTGAGCCAGGATCTGGCTCCCGACAGACAGGGCGGAAGTTCTCTCCTCCTTTGCCCGATCATTTCTGGCTGGACATTTGCGCCCTGCTCGAGACTTCCTGCGAGTTCTGGGCTACATGTCAGCCTACATCTCCATGGTCCGAAGGGCCTGGTGGGATATGCACCCCCTTCAATGGGAGCTGGCCAGCCAGTGGACTCAGCGACTAGGTCATTTCAACCAGATGGTCGCTGTAATCCAGAAGATATGGGATGCTCTCCAATGGTGGACGGTCCCAGAGCATCTGCAGGAAGGGATCCCGGTTTTTCTGTCCCGAGCCGTCAGTCATCTTGATGACCGATGCCTCTCTCACGTGCTGGGGTGCCTACATGGGAGACCACAGAGTCCACGGGCTCTGGATCCCCGAGGAATCTCAATGCCACATCAACCTGCTGGAGCTCCGAGCAGTTCAGCTGGCGCTGACTGCATTAGCTCCGTTCTTTAGGGGTCAAGTGGTTCAGGTCCAGACGGACAACACCACAACCATGTACTATCTCAACAGACAGGGTGGCACACACTCCTGGCCTCTGTGCAGAGAAGCTTTCCGCATCGGGACCCTCATGAGTCAATTGGAGGCGGATCTCCTAGCCATTCATATGGCAGAGGCCTCAAAATCAGCTGGCGGACGTCCTCAGCTGTGTGGGCGAGGCATCCCATGAGTGGTCTCTCCATCCAGAGGTAGTACACAGCCTGTTCTCCCAGTGGAGCGCCCCTCAGGTGGACCTGTTCGCCTCCAGGGAGAATGCAAAGCTGAGGCTGTTTTGTGCCCACCCCTCTCAGCAGGGCTCGCTGAAGGGGGATGTCTTCTTGAGGCCATGGACCCCAGGCCTCTTTTATTCCTTCCCTCCACTTCCCTTGAGCCACAAGGTGCTCCTCAAGGTGAGGAGGGACAAGGCACAGGTGATCCTGGTGGCTCCGGACTGGCCCCACCAGTTTTGGTACCCTGATCTCCTCAGCGTCAGCATCAGGCGTCTTCCAGCACGCCTGGACCTACTCTCAGTCAATCAGAACAAGGTCCTCCACCTGGATCTTCAATCCCTGCACCTGACAGCCTGGTTCCTAAGCGGCTAGAATTCCAGGCTTTGGGTCTCTCCGAAGATGTACTCACTGTAGTTGAGGCATTTAGGAAGGACTTGACCAGGAAGTGCTATGCCTTCAAGTGGAAGAGACT
The DNA here is from genome assembly GCA_016271365.2 of Neoceratodus forsteri. Lineage (NCBI taxonomy): Eukaryota > Metazoa > Chordata > Ceratodontiformes > Ceratodontidae > Neoceratodus > Neoceratodus forsteri. The sequence goes on along the minus strand of CM028129.1, from coordinate 335,195,107 downwards.
CTTCATTTGGTATCAGGGCAAGGACCTGGACCCTTTGTCCTGTCCGGTGGCTAGCATTCTTGGCTACCTTTGGTCTCTCTCCAAAGGGGGTCTGCGGTCTACGATCCTTAAGGTGCACCTGGCAGCCATCTCTGCTTAGCGGGCGCGGGCTAGTCAGCAACTGGTAGCACAGGAGAAGGCGGTCTGGTGTTTCTTTAAAGGCCTCAATCATATTTCCCCTCCGGTGTGTGAACCACCACCATCGTGGGATCCACTGCTGGTATTGGCAAAGCTCATGGGCAAGCCATTCGAACCAATGCACAGGAGTCAGATGTCACACCTGTCATGGACTACCACCTTTCTGGTGGCTATCATATCAGCCAGAAGGATTGGGGAACTCCTGGTGCTCTCTGTTGAGTCTCCCTATCTGGTCTTCCACAGGGACAAAGTTGTCCTGTGCCCCAACCCGAAGTTCCTTCCGAAGGTTGTGTCAGAGTTTCACCTGAACCAGGTGATGACTCTGCCAGTGTTACCGCAATCACACATCGGAGGTAGAGTACAGGCTCCATACTCTGGATCTGAGATGAGTGCTCTCTTATTATAAGGGGCGCACTGCCAGAGTTTGGGGAGAGGTTCACCAGCTGTTTGTCACCTATGCTGAAGCCACACCTGGCAGACCTGCAGCCAAGCAGATGATTAGTAGATGGATTACATCATGCATTGATCTCTGATGTAGGTAGGGAGCCTCCCATAGGGCTAAGGGCTCATTCCATCCGCTATACCGCTGCATCAGTGACTGCTTCTAGGGACATCCCTATCCAGTATATCTGCAGGGCTGCTACCTGGAAGTCAGCAAACACCTTCATTTCCCATTACTATATTGACCTAGAGTCACACTGGGATGCTGGTTTTGAGGCCTCAGTTCTCCAAACTCTGTTCCCTAAGTAGGGAGTATGTGTCTTGCCTCCCTCCTCCTGAAGAACTACTAGGAGTCTGCCAAGAAGTGTAGATAGAACAACATATCCATGTCCCTAGAAACACAGGTTGCTCACCTGTAACAGTAGTTCTAGGAATGATATATGTTGTTCATCCACACTGACCCACCCAACCTCCCTGACTTCGACGCACAATCTCTGCTTCCAGTGGGCAAGATCTGGCGTCAAGTGGTTGAGCCGAGGAATATACCACCTGGGTGGGTGGGAGGAGCCAGCTTTTAGACCTTTTGGCAAGAGTCTTAAAGGGAAAGGACATGCCAAGAAGTGTGGATGAACAACATATACTACTCCTAGAACTACTGTTACAGGTTAGTAACCTGTGTTTACTCATCTGTAACAGTAGTAGTTCTAGGAGTGGTATATGATGTACATCCACACGGACCCACTTGGCCTTCCCTGGCAGTGGTGCACACTACTGCTTCCAGTAGGCAAGAACTGGTGTCACAGGGCAGTGCTAGGGCAGTTACCACTTGGGTGGGTGGGATGAGCCAGGTTGACGACTTTCCGGCAGATCTTAAAGGGAAAAGGACACTGCCAGAATGTGTGGATGTACGCCATATACCACTCCTAGAACTACTGTTACAGGTGAATAACCTGTTTTTCAAACAACATGAAGTCTTGCTGTATTCTGACATATGCAGTTAGGTCCTGCCTTTCAACTGCCCTGGAGAAGAAAGAGTTAAACTTTCCATGGCCAGCATGGAATGTTCACCGCGAGCTCGGTTGAAGCCCCTGTCTGCTGTTGTTTAAACTCCACCCGTCAGATTCTTTACTCCGCCTCACTGAACAGTCGCTCTGGAGATTTCTCCTTTGCTCGGTTCAAAAAAGTCAGTTGAAGTGTCTTTTTTTTGCTCGGTTTCTACCGAATTGCTGTTACCGATCAGTCGGTTCAAGTCTCTGTCTGTGGTACCATGAGTACTAGATAGGTTTTCTGTGTAGTTTCTGTGTGGAACTTGTAAATTGTGGATCAGTTCGGCTGAACCGATCTGTTTTCAGGTAAAAAAGTTTGTAATTTATTTAGAGTGTGGTAACCGGTCCGTATCGGTTCTAAAAAAAACAGATTTTATTATGTTTTTTTCCAAGACCCGTGACTCGGTCAGGAACTGATAGGGGAGTCTTGCCTGGTGGATTGCCGAAAAAAGGGTAAGCTTTGGTTAGGATTGGCCATGTCTGAGAAACCCAAGAAAAAAAACGGGCTCACTGGGTTTCAACACTGCAGTGTGTGTGGGGTAGTCTTTGCTAAGGCTGATCCCCACACCACCTGTGTTTATTGTCTGGGGTTTGACCACCTCGATTCAGACTGCCAAATTTGTAAGAATTTTCACAAATCTACCCTGGAAAAGAGATTAGGTAGACTGAGGGAAAGGGAGGCCGAGAAGTCCGCTGACCCGGATGGCCAGCCCGGTTCAGTTCCGACCAAACCAGAAGGAGTGCCCTCTGACCAGGGCAATACTTCTCCAAGCAAAAGGAGAGCCGATTCTGAGGAGTTGGTTCCGGTTAAAAGAAAAATTAAAGATAAATCATCCGGTTCGGACCCAGAAATTCATACTCCGACCGCCGATGAGATAGCCAAGGCGATAAGGATTGTGCAATCGCTTAGTTCGGTTCCGACCAAACCGGCACCATCTGGCAGGGGTTCAGTTTGGTTGGTTCCCACAGTTCCGGATTACACTTTGGAAGAATTTTATGAACCAGAGGAGGAGGAAGGAGAGTATGAGGATGATGATGGTGATTATGAAAGTCTGGATGTGCCTATTGACCCGGACATCTCCCCAGACAGACCTTCGGGTGTTTCTCCTCCTAGGCTTTCTGAGTCCCCTTCCCACTTTATGTTTTACAAAAAAGTGGCTGAGACCCTCCAGCTTCCTGTGGAGGAAGCAGTAGAGGATCAGCAGGAGCCTGATTTTGCTCAGATGATGGACATCCCAGAGTCCAGGAGACTGTCTATTCCCCTCCACAAATCCTTTGGGAAACAGACACATAAAATTCTTAGGACTCCTAATTCCATACCTCCTGTGGACAGACGAATGGACAAGAGGTATACTCTTTCAGGCTCAGACATGGAGTTCCTTTCCCAGCAATGCAGCCATGTTGGGGTAGTGCAGGCTACTGCCTGTGATAAGGCAAATATTCCCTTGGCATCACACACCCCCAGACAAGGACTCCAGGAAGATGATGCCATGGCAAAGAAACACTACATGGCAGCATCTTTGGGACTCAGGCAGGCTAACTATATGGCTTACACAGCTAGATACCAGAAGTCCAGGTGGAACACTGTGCTGACTCTGGCTAAACAGTCCCCTGACCAGCTTGCCAAGGAGCTGGAGCAGGTGGCTGCAGATGGGATTGAGGCATCCAAAGTACAATTTCATGCTGCTGTGGACTCCAATGATGTTTCATCAAGAGTCATGGCTACATCTGTGGCTCTTCGGAGGATGGCTTGGCTCAGATGTACTAGCCTCTCACAGGATACCCAGGCTAAGGCCATGGATTTCCCTGTTATTGGTAATTCTCTGTTTGGGGAGCAGACAGAGAACTACATGAAAAAGATGGACGAGTACAGGACCACTTACAGGAGTGCTCAAGCAAAGAAAGGCAAGCTACTCCTCAAAGGCAGCAGTCCAGGGGCAGAGGCAGGCCTTTCCAAAGTCCTTTTTACCAAGCTCAGGCCTTCTATTCTTACTCTCAGAGGGGGTTCTTTAGAGGGAGAGGCAGATGGGGGATGAGCAGGCCTGCATCCACCCCTCAGCCTAAAGCCCCTGCCGAGCAGACACCCTGATGGGTCTGCCCGGGTCGATTCTCCCATACCAGTAGGGGGCAGGCTGGCTTACTTTGTCCAGGACTGGAAGTCTCTAACATCAGACAAGTGGATCCTGGAAGTAGTAAGCCAGGGACTGGTTCTCAGCTTCAAAAAATTTCCCAAGATGAGAACCAGATCCTTTCCACCTGCAAATCCATCAGAGACCCTTGCCTTAGAGGCAGAGGTTTCTTCCCTCCAAGCTCTCAGAGCTATAGAGAGGGTTCCCACCCTACACAAGGGCAAAGGATTGTGCTCCAGGTACTTCCTAATCCCCAAAAGACAGGAGAATGGTGGCCCATCCTGGACCTAAGATATCTGAACAAACACCTCTTAAAGCCAAAATTCAAAATGGTGACTCTGGGAATAATCCTTCCCTCTCTAAGGCCAGGGGACTGGCTAGCCTCCCTGGACCTCAAAGATGCCTATTTTCGCATTCCCATCAGGTGCTCCCACAAAAAGTACCTCAGGTTCAAGTTGCCATCAGGCCATTATCAATTCAGAGTAATGCTCTTTGGCCTAACATCAGCCCCAAGGGTTTTCACAAAATGCCTGGCAGTAGTTGTTGCTTTCCTAAGGAGAAAAAAGATCTCTATCTTCCCATACTTGGATGACTGGCTCATAATAGGTCAGTCTTCAGACCAAGTCAAGTCACATTTGCATGTGACCCAGCAAGTGCTCACTTCCTTAGGATTCCTTCTCAACCTCCCAAAGTCAGTTATCAAACCAGTACAGCTCCTCACCTTTATAGGGGCAGAGCTGGATACAGTAAAGGTAAGAGCCTTCCTTCCCCTGGAAAGGGCAAGGACCCTCATGGAACTGGCCTCTTCATTCACCCTTCAGGTGCTTCGACCTGCAAGGCATTTTCTTCAGCTTCTGGGCCACATGGCAGCTTCCACAAAAGTGGTCCAAGGTGCAAGATTCCAAATGAGGGACATTCAGTTCCACTTAAGAGCCTTCTGGTCACAAAGGAAGGATTCCCTTACCAAACTAGTCCCAGTGACTCGAACCCTGATCCAGGCCTTGCAGTGGTGGCAGGATCAGGACAATTTGAGACAAGGGATTCCTTTTGTCACTCAGTCTCACTCAGTGATACTCACCACAGATGCTTCCCTGCTGGGCTGGGGAGCCCATCGGGGGGATCTTACCACCCAAGGACTGTGGTCACCTCAGGAATCTGTGCTTCACATCAATCTTTTGGAACTCAGAGCAGTGTTTTTGGCACTACAAGCTTTTTCCAACTCTGTGCAGAACAAGGTGGTCCAGGTCAGAACAGACAACACCACCACCATGTGGTACATCAACAAGCAGGGAGCCACTCTGTCTACGGCCTTGTGCACAGAAGCAATGAAGTTGTGGTCCCTGGCCTATTCCTGCAAACCTCTCTGATAGCAGTTCACCTCCCAGGGAAAGACAATGTCCTAGCAGATGCTCTGAGCAGAATTTCCCAGGGCCATCACGAATGGACCCTAGATCCTCTAGTTTTGAAAGTGATTTTCTCGAGATGGGGCACTCCAGAGATAGATCTTTTAGCAGCCCCAGACAATCACCAACTTCCTCTCTTTTGTTGCAGACCCCCAGTCTTGGGCTCAGTCCCCCTGGATGCTCCGATCCTGATTTGGGAAGTGAAATTTCTGTATGCTTTTCCCCCCTTCCTTCTCCTGTTCAAAGTGTTAGTCAAGATAAGGTCACAACCATGCAAAGTGATTCTGATTGCTCCAGACTGGGCCAGATAGCCCTGGTATCCCCTGTTGCTGTCCCTAGCAGTCCACCTTCCCCTGTCTCTTCCCAGGAATTACAACCTGTTGACATCCTCTCAGGGAGGATTTGGTACCAGATCTTGGTCTCTCAATCTCAAGGCATGGCTCTTGAGGAGTTAGTTGCTGATCTGCATCTTTCCCAAGGGGTTCTGGATATCCTTAAGGCTTCTTGAAAGCCTTCCACCAGGAAGACTTACAGCTCCAAATGGAAAAGATTTAGCATTTGGTGTTCTAAGAAAAATATTTTTCCAGATTCTGCTGAGTTGCCTACAGTTCTGGATTATATGATCCATCTTAATGGCCTAGGCCTTAGGCCAGCTACCCTTAAAGTACATTTGGCAGCTGTTTCGGCTTTCCTGTCAGTAGGCAAGCCATCCCTCCCTGTCAGACCATCCTGTGTTTTGTAAGTTCTTCAAGGGATTGCTTCACACCAATCCCCCCTTTAGGGATACTGCTCCTGCTTGGGACCTTAATGTTTGCATTGCTCAGCTTATGCAACCCCCCTTTGAGCCTTTGTCCTCTGCAGAGCTTAACTACTTGACTTGGAAAACTGTGTTTTTGGTGGCCATTACCTCTGCCAGGCGTATCAGTGAATTGCAAGCTCTGTCAGTGGAACCTGATTTCATCTCTTTCCATAGAGATAAAGTGGTCCTAAGAACTAACAGAAAGTTTTTGCCTAAAGTGGTTTCAGATTTCCACCTCAACCAGTCTATGTCTCTCCCTGTTTTCTTCACTGACCATTCCTCCTCTGGAGAGAGGAGGTTACACAACTTGGATGTTAAAAGAGCCCTTAGCTACTACATAGAGCGTACCAAGGGTCACAGGTTTGACTCCCTCCAGTTGTTCAAACAACATGAAGTCTTGCTATATTATGACAATTGCAGTTTGTCCCATCATTAGAACTGCTCCGGAGGTGAAAGAGTTAACTTCCATGCCAGGCATGGAACTTGGAGCGTGAGCTCGGTTAGAAAAGCTCTGTCTGGATCATTTCAAGCTGAAACTGTCAGATTCTTTACTCCGCCTCACTGAACAGTCGCTCCGGAGATTCCTCCTACTGCTCGGTTCATTTCTCTGTTTAAAAGAGTTTTTCTTGGTTAAATTCAACCGAGATTATTATTATTTTAACTGCAAACCGATCGGTTCAAGCTCTGTCTGTGGTACTGTAAGTAATAGACAGGTTTATTTCTGTGGAACTTGTAAATGTTTATCGGTTCGGTTCAAACGATCAGGTTGTTTAAAACTTTATTCTGAAGCATTTAAAAGCTTTTAGAGTGCGGTTCGGTTCTTATCGGTTCTAAAAAAACGGATTTCATTACGGTTTTTTCCACGACCCGTGACACGGTTGGGAACCGATAAGGGTGTCTTGCCTGGCACTGCGGAAAAAGGGCAAGTTTTTGGTTAGGCTGGCATTATGTCTGAGAAACCCAAAAGAAAAACCGGGCCCACTGGGTTTCAGCGACTGTAGGTCTGTGGGAAAGCCTTTGCCAAGGCTGACCACACTACATGTGTTTATTGTCTGGGGTTTGACCACCTCAATGCAGACTGCCAGATTTGCAAGAATTTCCTGCAGCTACCCTAGATAAGAGAGTTGGTAGGCTCAGGGCGAGAGGCCAAAAGTCCGCTGACCGGATGGCCAGCCGGTTCGGTGCCAACTGAACTAGAGGGAGTGCCCTCTGACCAGGGCGAGACTTCCTCGGGCAAACGTAAAGCTGACTCAGAGGAGCCAGTTCCAGCAAAGAGAACTAGAAAATCAGCAGGTGTGGAGTCAAAAATTCCTTCTCCAACTGCTGCAGAGATAGCCAAAGCAATCCAAATTGTCCAGTCACTTTCTCCGGTTCCGTTCTAACCGCCACTATCTGGCAAAAGGTCGGTTCGGCCGGTTCCACCGGTTCAAGAATATGATATAGAGGAGTTTTATGAACCAGAGGAGGGGGGGGATGATTATGAACAGTGTGAATGTGACTTTGAAAGTCTGGATGTGCCCATTGAACTGGACATCTCCCCAGACAGACCTTTAGGAGAATCTCCCCCTAGGCTTTCTGAGTCCCCTTCTCATTTTCTGTTTTATAAAAAAGTTGTTGAAACCCTCCAGCTTCCATTGGAGGAAGCTGTGGATGAGCAAGAGGAACCTGACTTTGTGGAGATGATGGATATCCCAGAGTCCAGGAGATTGTCTATTCCTTTACATAAATCATTTAGGAAACAAACAATAAAAATTTTAAAAGCTCCTAATTCTGTGCCTCCTGTGGACAAAAGATGGACAGGAGGTACACTTTATCGAGTCCTGATACAGAATTTCTTTCACAGCACTGCAGCCATGTTGGGGTAGTTCAGGCTACAGCCTATGATAAGGCTAATATTCCCCTGGCTTCACATCCTCCTGACAAGGACTCCAGAAGGATTGATGCCATGGCTAAAAAACAATACATGGCGGCGTCCTTGGGACTCAGACAAGCGAATTATATGGCTTATGTGGCAAGATGCCAGAAATCTAGATGGGATACTGTCATGGCTTTAGCCAAACAGGCCCTGTCCAGCTTGCCAAGGAGCTGGAGCAGGTGGCTGCTGATGGTATTGAGGCATCTAAGGTGCAATTCCATGCTGCAGTGGATTCTAATGATGTATCCTCTAGAGTCATGGCTACATCTGTCGCTTTTCGTAGATTGGCTTGGCTCAGGTGTACTAGTTTGTCACAGGATACCCAGGCTAAGGCTATGGATTTTCCTGTGGTGGGAAATTCTCTGTTTGGGGAGCAGACAGAAATTATATGAAGAAAATGGTTGAATACAGAACCACTTATAGGGTGCACAAGCCAAGGGCAAGCCACTCCTCAGGGGCAACCCCAGGGGTAGAGGCAGGCCTTTCACAGGCCTTTTACCAAACCAGGGCTCCTCTTTGGCTTATGCTCAGAGGGTTCTTCAGAGGGAGAGGCAGATGGGGTGCAAGCAGGCCTGCTCCCTCCCCTCAGCCTAAAGCCCCTGCCAAACAGGCACCCTGATGGGATGCCCAGGGCCGGTTCTCCATTACCTATAGGTGGCAGGCTGGCTTACTTCGTCCAGGACTGGGAGTCTTTAACTTCAGACAAGTGGGTCCTGGAAGTAGTAAGCCAGGGTCTGGTTCTCAGCTTCAAAAAATTTCCAAAGATGAGAATCAGATCTTTTCCACCTGCAAATCCTCTAGAGACTTTTGCTTTGGAAACAGAAGTCTCAAACCTCCTGGTTCTCAGAGCTGTAGAAAGGGTTTCTCCCCTACACCAGGGCAAGGGTCTGTACTCCAGGTACTTCCTTACCCCAAAAAAGACAGGAGAATGGCAGCCCATCCTGGACCTAAGATATCTGAACAAGCACCTTTTAAAACCAAAATTCAAAATGGTGACTCTGGGAATGATTTTACCCTCCCTAAGGCCAGGGGACTGGCTAGCTTCCCTGGACCTCAAGGATGCCTACTTCCATGTTCTTATCAGAAGCTCCCACCGAAAGTACCTCAGATTCAAACTGCCCTCAGGCCATTACCAGTTCAGAGCAATGCCCTTCGCCACTCTCTGCCCCAAGTGTATTCACAAAATGCCTGGCAGTAGCAGTTGCTCATTTAAGAAGGCAAAAGATTGCCATCTTTCCCTACCTAGACGACTGGCTCATTGTGGGTCAGTCTCCAGACCAGGTCATATCACACCTGCAAGTTACCCAGCAGCTGCTTACCTCTCTGGGCTTTCTTCTCAATCTTCCAAAGTCAGTTCTGGAACCTGTCCAGGTACTCACCTTTATAGGTGCAGAACTGGACACAAAGCAGGCCAGAGCCTTCCTTCCCCTAGAAAGGGTAAGGACCCTGGTGGCCATGGCCTCCTCCTTCACTCTGCAGGTCTCTTGACCAGCAAGGCATTTTCTACAGCTCCTAGGACACATGGCTGCTTCCACAGCTGTAGTGCAAGGAGCAAGATTTCAGATGAGGGACATTCAGTTCCATTTGAGAACCTTTTGGTCTCAAAGAAAAGATCCCCTATCCAAGTTGATCCCAGTGACTGAACCCTGATCCAGGCCCTTCAGTGGTGGCAGGATCAGAGCAATCTGAGACAAGGGGTTCCTTCATCCCTCTATCTCACTCCTTGACCCTTACTACAGATCGTCCCTTTTGGGATGGGGGAGCTCACATGGGCGACCTCTCACCCAGGGATTGTGGGCCCCTCAGGAATCTCTGCTGCACATCAATCTGTTGGAACTCAGAGCTGTTTTTCTAGCACTTCAGGTTTTTTCTGCATCTGTTCAGAACAAAGTGGTACAGGTCAGAACAGACAACACCACTACAATGTGGTACATCAACAAACAAGGGGGCACTCGGTCTTTGGCCTTGTGCAGCGAGGCAATGAAGTTGTGGTCTCTGGCTTATTCCCTGAACACTTCCCTCATAGCAGTTCACCTCCCAGGTAAGGACAATGTCCTGGCAGATGCTCTCAGCAGGATTTCCCAGGGCCATCACGAATGGTCACTGGATCCCCGAGTACTGGGGATAGTTTTTGCCAGATGGGGCACCCCTCAGATAGATCTTTTTGCAGCCCCAGACAATCATCAACTTCCACTGTTTTGTTGCAGGCCCCCAGTGTTGAGCTCAGTCCCCCTGGATGCCTTTCTCCTCGATTGGGAAGGGAAGTTTCTCTATGCCTTTCCTCCCTTCCCTCTCCTGTTCAAGGTGCTAGTCAAAATCAGATCTCAGCCCTGCAAGATGATTCTGATTGCTCCGGACTGGGCCAGGCAGCCCTGGTACCCACTCCTTCTGTCCTTAGCAGTCCATCTTCCCCTGTGTCTCCCCAGGAACCACAACCTGTTAACTTGTGCCCAGGGGAGAGTTTGGTATCCGAATCTCAAATCCCTCAACCTCAAGGCCTGGCTCTTGAGGAGTTAGAGTTTGTTGACCTACACCTTTCTCAAGGTGTTCTCGAAATCTTGAAAGCTTCTAGGAAGCCTTCCACTAGGGCTACTTATAACTCTAAATGGAAAAGGTTTTCCATGTGGTGTTTTGGGAAGCATATTTCCCCGGAATCTGCTGATTTGCCCACTGTTTTGGACTATATGGTCCATCTTAATTCTTTGGGACTGAGACCAGCTACCCTGAAAGTGCATTTGGCAGCTGTCTCTGCTTTTATTTCAGCAGGGAAGCCCTCTTCTCTTTCCGTTCACCCTGCATTTTCTAAGTTTTTCAAGGGATTGCTTCATACTAATCCACCATTCAGGGACCCTGCCCTGCCTGGGATCTTAATGTTTGCATTGCTCAGCTGATGCAACCCCCTTGAACCTCTGTCTTGGCACAGCTAAGTACTTGACTTGGAAAACTGTGTTTCTAGTAGCCATCACTTCTGCCAGGTGCATAAGTGAGTTACAAGCTTTGTCAGTGGAGACTGACTTTATTTCCTTTCACAGGGATAAGGTAGTCCTCAGGACTAACAGGAAGTTTTGCCTAAGGTGGTTTCAGATTTCCACCTTAATCAATCTATTTCTCTTCCAGTGTTCTTCACTGACCATTCCTCCTCTGGTGAGAGGAGGTTGCACAGCTAGATGTTAAGAGGGCCCTAAGTTTACCACATAGAGCGTACCAAGGTCTGAGGTTTGACTCCCTCCAACTATTTCTCACTTATGGTGAGGTTGGGAAAGGGAAACCTGCCACTAAGAGATCCATTGCCAGGTGGATTGTCTCTTGTATCCACTTTGCTATAAAAACTGGTAAGGTTCCCCTTCAGGCCTGAGGCTCACTCTACCAGAGGTACAGCTGCGTCTCTAGCTGCTGCCAGAGACATCCCTATCTTAGAGATATGTCAAGCAGCTACTTGGAAAACAGTACACACTTTCACCAAGCATTACTCCCTGGATATCCAGGCCAGGAGGGATGCTCGGTTTGAACAAACCGTGCTTCCAGAGCCTATTCTAAGTAGGTTCTGCACCTTCTCCATGGAGGTACTGCTGTAGTCTGCAATTGTCATAATATAAGCAAGACTTCATGTTGTTTGAAGAAAAAATTACTCACCTTAGTAATGTTGTTTCTTCTAATGGAGTCTTGCTATATTATGACCTCCCCAGCCTGCCCCTCTCAGAACTTCTGCTTTGGGTATGGGGTGGGCAGTCCAGTGTTGGCACTTGTTGATGCCCATTTTATGTTTTCCACCCCTTCTTTTTGGGGTGTTTGGGTGTTGTGTTTTATCTTATCTTATCTTATCTTATCTTATTTTCTGGTCCCCTGACTTGAGTCTTGGTGTTGGGACCAGGAAAATGTGTTAATATTTAAGTAGCCAGTTGGCTAGTGTAGGTTACAGCTTCCACACAGAACCTTAGTGAGTTTTGCTCGTAAAGATCTGACAGTTTCAGTTTGAAATGATACAGACAGAGCTTTTCTAACCGAGCTCATGCTCCAAGTTCCATGCCTGGCATGGAAGTTAACTCTTTCACCTCCGGGGCAGTTCTGATGGTGGGACAAACTGCAAATGTCATAATATAGCAAGACTCCATTAGAAGAAACAACATTACTAAGGTGAGTAATTTTTTCTTCCTTACGTATGGAGAAGTTGGTAAGAGCAAACCTGCCACTGTGAGATCTGTTGCCAGGTGGATTGTTTCTTGTATACAATTCTGCTATGAAAAACTGGGTAGAACTCCACCCTCAGACCTGAGGGCTCATTCCACTAGAGGTACAGCTGCTTCCCTGGCTGCTGCCAGGGATATTCCTCTCTTAGAAATTTGTCAAGCAGCCACCTGGAAAACAGTCCATACTTTCACCAAGCATTACTCTCTGGATATCCAGGCTAGGAGTGATGCTCGGTTAACACAACAGTGCTTCAGAGCCTGTTTCAAGTAGGTTCTGTCCTCCTCCATGGAGGTACTGCAGATTATGCATATGTCAGAATACAGCAAGACTTCATGTTGTTTGAAGAAAAAATTGCTCACCTTAGTAATGTTGATTCTTCTAATGGAGTCTTGCTGTATTCTGACCTCCCCCCTGCCTCCGCTCTCAGAACCTAGTTTTTGAGATGTGGGTGGGCAGGAGCAGTGTTGGCACCCTAGGGGTGTCCCTTTTTCACCCTCTTTTATTTTGGGTGAGTGATTGTGTTTTGGGATGTGATTTGTTTTTGGGTTTCCTGACTAGAGTCTTCTTTCTGAAACCAAAAAACCCTTTTATATAGATATAGTTGCCAGTTGGCTAGTTTTGAGTTTTATAGTTTCCACACAGAACTTCTAGTGAGTATTGCTCGTAAAGATCTGACAGTTGGAGTTTAAACAACAGCAGACAGGGGCTTCAACCGAGCTTGAGGTGAACATTCCATGCTGACCATGGAAAGTTTAACTTTTTGTTCTCCGGGGCAGTTGAAAGGCAGGACCTAACTGCATGTGTCAGAATACAGCAAGACTCCATTAGAAGAAACATTACTAATGTGAGTCATTTTTTCTTTTTCCCCCCAACTGAAGCACTGTGAGCTTCTGCCCCAACCCAATCCCAGCTGAACTTAACTGATTCCCTTGAGTTAAGCCTGGTTTCTTTTAAAAATACGATCGGAAATCAGAGGTACTTCAGATGTGACAAGACCTTCTTCCATGTGACCGGAGAGTTGAGTCCTTGTACATTCCTGGTGATTGCTCTTAATTCAGCCATGAGATGTGAGAGAGGCCTGATATGGATTGACAGCTTGTGTGTGCATAAATACCTAATCCCCCTAATGACTCTTGCCGAAGGCTTATCCTCTTTATTCACCCTTCTCCATATCAGATAGAAAATAGGCACCACAGTAAGAGATAAATTATTAAAATGCCCAGGGCAACAGTCTTCTTGTTGCCCCCAATATGAACACCTCCCAACCCCACCCATCCCATACTTTCTGTTTCCCATCTCCCCTACAAATTGTCCTGTATCCAGCAACATTCTTCAACAGCACAGCCTATAGGCAAAGCCTAAGTGCAAGAATGGTAGGTAGGATGAGGTTGAGAGCAGGTAACACCCTGAGGCACTACATGATGGACCCAGGCACACAATATGGGTAACGGCCTAAGTTCCATGGGGTAGGAGTAGCATGGTAGTGCTAATAACTCCCTCTGGTCATCATGGCTGACTAGGAGGAAGTCTTCAAAGGTATGGACTCCTGATTTATTTGTGCTGCTGTCAGATGGAAAGGGGGGATGGTCACTGGTAGTTGCTCCAGCCATTGGGCCTCCCTGCTTAGCACCTGTACCCTAGTTTATCCAAGGGTAACATGTGACAGATAACAAGCTATGATGCCTCATAACACCATGGCATACTGACATACAGGGTTGAGGGCAGTTAGATTACATGAAGGTCCAGAAGAGAGTTCATAGAGCATGATGAGAGATTAACCTTGCTGAAAGCGTTTGTGAATTCTAGGTCTCACCTGGAATTGAGCCTCAGATCAGTGTGCCTTTCCCGGTTATCAACTTTTAAGTTAAGTCTCCCTGAACTCTACTACAGCCTGAACAGCTGTAATCCAGACCTCCGCCCTCACCTGTAAATTCCTGACTCTCACTCTATTTCTTGTTTTTCCTTACATTCCCACTCTGTCTGGCCATTAGCGTAACCTGAGCACTCACCACTTCTCCCCTTCCCCGATCTTTAACTTCATCCTTCCATGCTCTTAAATGCGCCTTTCAACTCCCCTTGTCTTTTCCACCCCACCATCAGTCACTCTACCTCTTACATATTAATTTTTACTAGCACATCTGCCCCACCCGCTGACGGTCTGCCGCCAGCCTCCCGCCCCTCTATCATTGCATTTACTTCCATTTATTAATCTTCATCTTCTTTACTGGCCCCACTAGGGCTCCCAGCTGAATTTTGGCACTGCCACTGAAAGTGGAGCTCAACGGCCACCGCGCCGACTCCGCAGCTTGACTCTGCCCGCTTCCCTGAAGCTCTTCCTCAGATCCAGCAACAGGTATGACTGCCTAACTCTCAGGGAGCTCCATACTTTGTGGCCGCATTCTGATTGGTGTGGCGCTGCTCCCTGTGGCCCGTGATTGGACCAGACAGCTTTTGGCACCTCAGTCATTGGTGCGCTCATGGACTGTTACCTAAACTGCCTTTCTCTGTCTCCTGAAGTACTTCTGCTACTCGGGTTCTTCTCCCACCCCCTCCCAGGCCTCCTTTAAATGCACTCTCGCCCCTCCCACCTTGGGCTGTTTCACCTATTTGGTTCAGCACACTCAGCCTTTAACCACTCCTGCTTGTCTAAGCAGTTCACCTAACCTGCTGCTATATTAGCCTATAACAGTGGCCACTCTCAGCTAAACTATGTTTCCTTCCTGAAACCAAATCATGGCTTGTTTAAACCTGCATCTCAAGTTGCTAGTAGTGGTGATGATAATGCTGCACTGCCCCACTTCTGCTGCAGTCACCTCTTATCAAACTGCCCACCAGCTAACGCCACCTTCTGCCCTGCATTATGCACAAGGTATGACCACGGGGATCCAATACAACAATACCACAGCCCACTGCACCCCCATCTGGCACATTAGTTACCTTCTGAAGCTACAAGCATTCAGCCCTCCAGAGAACGTACAAGTATCAGCAGTTCTCTGCAACAAGGCAGGACAACCCTGGTACTGTAGCACCAAGGTGCACAGACGCCTAACAAACAAGCAAGTTTGCAAAATGATTAAAACCTCTCTCCCGAGAATTCTTTTAATGCTACTTCTGCTCTCTGGAAATGTACACCCCAACCAAGGACCAGTTGGGCCAACCGAATACACCCTGAATAGGAGGGAGGGGTCCTTCACACTCGCATCAATCAATGTCTGTAGCCTCCTCAGCAAACTTGATAACTTCCAAACCTGAATTCAGCAACACAATCCTGACATCCTCTCTGTTGTCAAAACATGGCTAAACCCTAAGATCCCTGACACTGTGGTCACAATTCCCGGATACTCTACCTTCAGGCAGGACAGAATTGCAAAATGAGGTGGTGTCTGTGCCATCTACCTGAGGAATACCCTCATGGGACGTGTCATTCCACTTTCTAACCCAGGATCCCCATCTCAGGTCCTCACCATCAAAGTTCTCCTAGGGCCCACAATAAGAATCTTACTATTGCTTCTGTATACATACCCACAAAGGATCAGGCCAGTGGCTTCAACAGTGTCATGGAATACCTTATGGGCCTACACCATAACTTGGGGACCATCATTTTGGGTGATTTTAACATAAACTAGCTTTCACCTGAGGCCTTCACCTACAAGGATGCTGTCACGGCACAACACCTCACACAGCTTGTCCTGACCCCCACTAGGTGCAACTATAGGATGGGGACCTACGCCCTACTCGATTGGATATTGTCAAACTGCCCCAAAAGAATCTCTAAGGTATCAGTACTCCCTGATACTTTAAGTTATCACTCACCCGTTATCTGCTTTTGGGCTAACAAATTCACCAAGCCCCCTCCTACAATAATTTACACCAGGGTGCTCAAGCAGGGGCACCTTCAGCTGCTGAAATCTCATCTAAGCAGGCTGGACTGGGCAATATTTGACTCATTCAATGATACAAACACAGCCTTGGAACTGTTCATCAACCACTTTACTGCAGCCTGCGATATCCATGCACCACTTAAAAAATGAAGGTTAAAGGCAGGTCTAACCCATGGATAAACTCCGAGCTTGTAGCATGGCTTAAACAAAGGGACCACCTCTGGCACTGTTCTCGAACCACATCAGCGCAAGAGGACATACAAAAATATAAATCTGCAAGAAATGACTGTACCCAAGCTATACGGAAGGCTAAAAGCAAATATTTTAGGGAGGCACTCTCCAACTCCTGGGGTGATGGGAAAAAAATTCTGCAATAACTTGAAGGACCTTACAGGCAAGGATCCTAAGGCACCACCCACCATGCTCAACATTGATGGTACACCTACGCTAAACCTTGGTACCATCTCCAATATGCTCAATAATGCGATCTTCCTGGACATAAAGTCACCGCCACTCATTCACACTAATGGGATCTATACCAGAGGCGCTAGGACCCAGTGGGAGCAAACTTTTTCAAGAGGGTCGGCACCAGAGGTGGAGCCGTGAGGAGCAGCACCACGAGCCATGGCTCGTGTGGTAAAGACTACCTCGGTTTCAACCCTTCATCCACCCTTGCTTTTCCTGGCCGCCTAGCGCGCCATCGATGATGCCGTCATTAGTCGGGAGTCAAACTTCAAACTAGCAGCATAGTTTTCAGTTTATTGTTTTGTAATTTATCTTTGAAACAACTACCGATTAGATTTAATTTTATTGATTATAATAAAGAAGTCTTCAGCCCTCCATTGACGGAGTCAACCATGAGCAGGTCAGGTGAAGGTAGGGAGACTTTGTATGAAAGCTGTTCAGTCAGCTGGGCTAGGTCCAGTCCGCCACCCTCCCCAGAGGGTGGGTCTGACAATAGATGGTCCAATGCTCAGGGAGATGGGTGGTCCCCCCCGATAGCATAAAAGAAAACGGTCCCATTCTCAGCACCGTTTGGCCTCGAGCTCTTCTTCGGCACACAAGTCGAGAAAGAGAAGGCATCACTCGAGGTCACCTTCCGGTATGTCTGCACATCGACGGTCGGCCATTGGGGCCAAGCATCGGTCTCCTCCTTCGGAGTCACTGGTTTCTGGCTCTGGTGGCTGACCTCTTCGACATCGAAGCCCATCCCCGCCTATTGGAGGGGCCTCCGATGAGCAGTTTCACCAGTGGGCTGCTCTTATGGAGCAATGAGTTTGGAGGTTGGTTCAGCTGCCTGGCCTGGTCACTCTGAGGCCTTCGGGCCATTCGAGGGACCGAGTAGGGTGGTTGGACCTCCCTAGTCGCATGGTGCCTTCTTCGGTGCCATCGACTCCATGCTTGGCTGTTTTCCCCCCTCACATGGCTGCGGTGCAGGGGTCCACACCTATGCCTTTATCTCCTGCTGATTTTCCTTCTTTTCCCTCAAATCACAGTTTTCAGAACCTTGGGACACTCTCGGCACCGTCCGCGGTGCCGGGGGCACTCTTGGTGCTGTCTGCAACAACGGGGGCTCTGTTGGAACCATCTGCGGTACTGCGGGCTCTGTCGGCTCCCTCTGCGGTGCCACAAGCTCTTTTGGTGCCGTGGTCTGTGTTGGCACCATGTGCTGGGCTGTTTCCGATGGTGCTGACTTCCTTGTGTTCGGCACTGTGTTCTTCATCTGCACTGATGCTTGGTGCAGCATCATCCAGCCTCCTGGACTTTTCGACTCCGATTCCTTCCTCTTCTACTTTTCATTCTGATTTTCACTCCTTTCCTGTCCATACAGTCCCCCCCTGGACTGTCAGGAGATGACTTTGAGCCTGACCCAGATCTTTGGCTGGGTGATGATGTTGAAGGAGCAGGGATCAATCCCGCTGCAGATCCTGTGGTAGAAGACCTTTCCTTTAAGTCTCTGTTGAAAGATTTAAATTCCACTCTTTCTCTCCAGACTACAGAAATCGATCCTGGGAAGCTTTTAAGACTCCAATACCTACATGTCCCGGAAATCCCTAAGGATTTAACTCCTCTGGTACAACCATCTTTTGAGACCCTTTCTCAGATGGTATGGAACAATCCTGCTCTTATCCCTTCTGTGGCTAACTTCACAGATAGGAAGTATGCTGCTCCCAAGGATCGACCCATTTTGGCCTCCCAAGCTTTTGCTGATCCCAGTATGGTCTTAGCAGAGAATGACAAGGCCATCCTCCCTCTGGCATCTACAGCCCGGCCTATAAATAAAGAATCTCATAAGATAGACACCTTAGGTAAGAGAGTCTTTCAAACAACATGAAGTATTGCTTATTCTGACTTATTGCAGTTAGCCCCAGCACTTGAACAGTTCCAGAGAGGAAAGAGTTAAATTCTATGCATAGCATAGAACGTTAAGCTCGAGCTTGGTTCAAACCTCTGTCTGCTGCACTTTGAAGTGTAACCATCAGATTCTTTACTCCGCCTTACTGAACAGTCGCTCTGGAGATTTCTCCTTCGCTCTCGGTTCGCGGTTTAAAAATAGTCAGTTTTACCTATATTCTCGCATTGTTTTTTGGTTCAGATCTCTGTCTGTGGTACAGTAAGTGCATAGGTAGTGGACTTAGCTAGAAAAAGTGTGTGGAAATTGTATACTGAATTTGTCTGAACCGGTCTCTGGTTTAGTGATTGTTTTCACTTTCTTTACAGGAATGTTTAGTGTGAGGTACCGGTCCTCATCGGTTTTAAAATAAAAACATGTTTTCGTTTTTTTTTTCAAACACCTGTAACACGGTTAGAAACCAATAATGGTGTCTTGCCTGGTGGTTACCATAAAAAGGGTAAGGGTTTAGTTATGGCTTTGTCTGAGAAACCCAAGAAAAAAACCAGGCCCGCTGGGTTTCAGCACTGCAGTGAGTGTGGGGAGGCATTTGCTAAGGCCGATCCCCACACCACTTGTGTTTATTGTCTGGATTTTAGTCACCTAGAGTCAGACTGCCAAATCTGTAAGAATTTCCCTAAACTCACCCTGGATAAAAGGTTAGGCAGGCTTAGGGAAAAGGAAGCCGGGAAGTCCGTTGACCCGGATGGCCAGCCCTGTTCGGTTCCGACCAAACCAGAAGGAGTGCCCTCTGACCAGGACGAGACTCCTTCGGGCAAAAGGAGAGCCAATTCTGAGGGATCGGGTCCATCAAAAAGGAAAAGAAAAGACAAATCGGCCGGTTCGGATCCAGAACTGCATCATCCGACCCCCGAGGAAATTGCCCAAGCGATTCGTATAGTGGAATCGCTTAGTTCGGTTCCGTCTGATCCGGCACCTTCTGGCAGGCATTCAGTTCGGTCGGTTCCTCCGTTTCAAGATTATACCCCTGAAGATTTTTATGAACCTGACTAGGAGGGGGATGACGATTATGATGATGATGATGAAGGTGATGATGATGATGGAATTGAAGGTCTGGATGACCCTATCGAACTGGACATCTCCCCAGGCAGGCCTTCTGGTGTTTCCCCTCCCAGGCTTTCTGAGTCCCCTTCCCACTTTATGTTCTACAGGAAAGTGGCAGAAACCCTCCAGCTCCCTATGAAGAAAGCTGTTGAGGAACAAGAGGAGCCTGACCTTGTGGAGATGATGGACATACCTGAGTCCAAAAACTTGTCTATTCCCCTTCACAAGTCTTTTAGGAAACAGACACAAAAGCTGTTAAAAACTCCAAATTCATTACTTCCTGTGGACAGACGGATGGACAAGAGGTACATGCTGTCTGGCTCAGGTACGGAGTACTTGTACCAGCAGTGCAGCCATGTTGGGGTCATGCAGGCTGCAGCCTGTGATAAGGCTAACATTCCCTTGGCTTCAAACTGCCCAGATAAAGACTCCAGGAAATTGGATGCCATGGCAAAAAAGCAGTACATGGCTTCCTCTTTGGGACTCAGGCAGGCGAATTACATGGCCTATATAGCCAGGTACCAGACATCCAGGTGGGACACTGTACTGGCACTGGCTAAGCAGGCCCCTCTCCAGCTTGCCAAGGAGCTGGAGAAGGTGGCTGCTGATGGGACTGAGGCATCAAAGATTCAATTTCATGCTGCTGTGGACTCCAACGATGTTTCATTTACAGTCATGGCTACATCTGTGTCTCTTCGGAGACTGGCTTGGCTCAGGTGTACTAGCCTTTCTCAGGATACCCAGGCCAAGGCCATGGATGTTCTTTGGTTAATAATTCTCTGGGGAGCAGACAGAGAATTATATGAAGAAAATGGATGAATACAGGCCAAAGAAAGGCAGGCAACTCCTCAAAGGCAGCAAGCTAGGGGCAGGGGCAGGCCTTTTCATAGGCCATTCTGCCAAGCACAGGCCTCCTGTCCTTTTTCTCAGAGGGGGTTCTTCAGAGGGAGAGGCAGAAGGGGGATGGGCAGAGCTGCATCCACCTCTCAGCCTAAGGCTTCTGCCAAGCAGACACCCTGAAGTGTCAGCTTGGGTCAACTCCTCCATTCCTGTAGGAGGCAGCCTGGCCTATTTCCAGGACTGGAAGTCTGTTACCTCAGACAAGTGGGTCCTGGAGGTAGTAGGCCAGGGACTGGCCCTCAGCTTCAAAAAATTCCCAAAGCTGAGAGCCAGATCTTTTCCACCTGCAAACATCTCCGAAACCATTGCCCTAGAGGCAGAGGTTTCATCTCTTCTGGCCTTAAGGGCCATAGAGAGAATTCCTACAATACACAGGGGAAGAGGTTTGTACTCCAGGTACTTCCTGACCCCGAAAAAAGCAGGAGAATGGTGCCCATCCTAGACTTAAGATACCTAAACAAACATTTGTTGAAGTCAAAGTTCAAAATGGTGACTCTGGGAATAATTCTTCCCTCTCTAAGGCCAGGAGATTGGCTAGCCTCCCTGGACCTAAAGGATGCCTACTTTCATATTCCCATAAGGTGCTCCCACAGAAAGTACCTCATGTTCGAACTGCCTTCAGGCCATTACCAGTTCAAAGCAATGCCTTTCAGCCTAACATCACCTCCAAGGGTGTTCACAAAATGCCTGGCAGTAGTAGTGGCTTTCCTAAGGAGAAAAAATATCTCCATATTCCTGTAACTGTATGAATGGCTCATAGTGGGTCAGTCTCCAGATGAAGTCAAGTCAGATCTAAAAGTGACCCAGCAAGTGCTCACTTCTGTATGTTTCCTTCTCAATTTTCCCAAGTCAGTTCTCGAGCCAGTACAACTGTTGACTTTCATAGGGGTAGAACTAGACACTGTCAAAGCAAGAGCATTTCTCCCCTTGGTAAGGGTGAAGGCCATCAGGGAGCTGGCTTCTTCCTTCCACCTTCTGGTTTCTCGACCAGCAAGACACTTTCTTCAGCTGTATGGGCCTCATGGCAGCTTCTACTGCAGTGGTCCCAGGGGGCCAGATTTCAGATGAGAGACATTCAGTTTCATCTGAGGGCCTTTGGTCTCAGAAAAAAGATCCTCTGACCAAACTGATTCCAGTGACTCAGACTCTGATCCAGGCTCTTCAATGGTGGTAGGATCAGGACAATCTCAAGTAAGGGGTCCCATTCATTATTCAGTCTCATGCTGTGGTCCTAACTACAGATGCCTCTTTCCTGGGTTGGGGAGCTCACTTGGGGCTCTCACAGCACAGGGAATGTGGTCCCCTCAGGAGTCACTTTTTCCACATCAACCTTCTGGAACTCAGGGAGGTTTACTTGGCCCTGCAAGCCTTCTCATGGTCAGTAAAGAACAAGGTGGTTCAAGTCAGGACAGACAACAACACCACCATGTGGTATATCAACAAGCAGGGAGGCACTCGGTCTACGGCCTTGTGCACAGAAGCCTTGAAAATGTGGTCACTAGCTTACTCCCTACAGACCTCTCTGGTGGCAGTCCACCTCCCAGGAAAGGACAATGTGCTAGCAGATGCATTGAGCAGGATTTCTCAGGGCCATCACGAATGGTCCCTGGATCCCCTAGTGTTAAAAGTGATTTTTTTTCAAGATGGGACACTCCATAGATAGATCTCTTTGCAGTCCCAGGCAATCACCAACTTCCTCTTTTCTGTTGCAGACTCCCAGTCTTGGGCTCAGTCCCTCTGGACGCTCTGATTCTGAATTGGGAAGGGCAATTTATGCATGTCTTCCCTCCTTTTCCTCTGCTGTTCAAGGTCCTGGTAAAGTTAACGTCGCAATCTTGCAAAGTGATCCTGATTGTTCCAGATTGGGCCAGGCAGCCCTGGTATCCCCTGTTGCTGTCCCTAGCAGTCCATCTTCCCCTGTCTCTTCCCAGGAATCACAACCTGTTAACCTCTTTCCAGGGGAGGATCTGGTATCCCAACCTCCGATCTCTCAGTCTCAAGGCATGGCTCTTGAAGAGTTAGAATATGCAAATTTGCATCTGTCTCAAAGGGTTCTGGACATTCTCAAAGCCTCTTGAAAATCTGCCACCAGAAAAACGTATAACTCCAAATGGAAAATATTCAGCATCTGGTGTTCCAAAAAGCATATACCCCCAGACACTGCTGAATTGTCTACAGTTCTGGATTATATGGTTCATCTCAATGGCTTAGATCTCAGACCAGCTACCCTCAAAGTGCATTTGTCAGCTGTTTCTGCTTTTCTGTCAGTAGGAAAGCCTTCCTCACTGGCATCTCATCCTGTTTTCTGTAAATTTTTCAGGGGATTGCTTCATACCAATCCTCCCTTTAGGGATCCTACCCCTGCTTGGGACCTTAATGTTTGCATTGCCCAGCTTATGCAACCCCCTTTTGAATCTAAAGACAAAGGCTCAAAGGGGGGTTGCATTAGCTGAGCAATGCTAACATTAAGATGCCAGGCTAGAGCAGGGTCCCTGCATGGAGGGTTGGTGTGAAGCAATCCCTTGAAAAACTTGGAGAATACAGGGTGAGCAGAAAGAGAAGAGGGCTTTCCTGCTGAAATAAAAGCAGAGACAGCTGCCAAATGCACTTTCAGGGTAGCTGGCCTCAGCCCCAAAGTATTTAGATATAGTCTAGGACTGTGGGCAAATCAGCAGATTCTGGGGAAATATGCTTCCCAGAGCACCATATGGAAAACCTTTCCATTTAGAATTATAAGTAGCCCTGGTGGAAGACTTCCTAGAAGCTTTCAAGATTTCGAGTACACCTTGAGAAAGGTGTAGGTCAGCAAACTCTAACTCCTCAAGAGCCAGGCCTTGAGGTTGAGGGATTTGAGATTCGGATACCAAACTCTCCCCTGGGCACAGGTTAACAGATTGTGATTCCTGGGGAGACACAGGGGAAGGTGGACTGCTAAGGACAGAAGGAGAGGATACCAGGGCTGTCTGGCCCAATCTGGAGCAATCAGAATCATCTTGTAAGGTTGAGATCTGATTTTGACTAGCACCTTGAACAAGAGAGAGAAGGGGAAGGCATAGAGGAACTTCCCTTCCCAATCGAGAAGGAAGGCATCCAGAGGGACTGAGCCCAACACTGGTGGCCTGCAACAAAAAAGCGGAAGTTGGTGATTGTCTGGGGCTGCAAAAAGATCTATCTGAGGGGTGCTCCACCTGGCAAATACTAACCCCAGTACTAGGGGATCCAGTGACCATTCGTGATGGCCCTGGGAAATCTTGCTGAGAGCATCTGCCAGGACATTGTCCTTGCCTGGGAGGTGAACTGCCATGAGGGAGGTGTTCAGGAATAAGCCAGAGACCACAACTTCATTGCCTCGGTGCACAGGCGAAAGACCGAGGTGCCCTTGCTTGTTGATGTACCACATTGTAGTGGTGTTGTTCTGTTCTGACCTGTACCACTTTGTTCTGAACAGATGCAGAAAACCCCTGAAGTGCTAGAAAACAGCTCTGAGTTCCAACAGATTGATGTGGAGCAGAGATTCCTGAGGGATCACAATCCCTGGGTGGTGAGGTCGCCCATGTGAGCTCCCCATCCCAAGAGGGACGCAGCCTTAGAACTGCTCTGGAGGTGAAAGAGTTAACTTCCATGCCAGGCATGGAATCTTGAGCATGAGCTCGGTTGAAAAAACTCTGTCTGTTGTTCTTCAAACTGAAACTGTCAGATTCTTTACTCCGACTCACTGAACAGTCGCTCCGGAGATTCCTCTTACTGCTCGGTTCATTTCTCGCTTAAAAAGTGTTATTTCTTGGTTTTTTAAACCACAATTATATTTATTTTAACCGCAACCGGTCGTTTCAAGCTCTGTCTGTGGTATCGTACGTAATAGATAGGTTTTATATTCCTCTGTGTGGAACTTGCAAATGTTGTTATCGGTTCGGTTTGAACCGATCAGGTTGTTGTTAAAACTTATTAAATTACATTTAGAGTGCGGTTCCCGGTTCTTATCGGTTCTAAAAAAACGGATTTCATTACGGTTTTTTCCACGACCTGTGACACAGTTGGGAACCGATAAGGGTGTCTTGCTTGGCGATTTGCCGGAAAAGGGCAAGTTTTTGGTTAGGCTGGCATTATGTCTGAGAAACCCAAAAGAAAACCGCCCACTGGGTTTTTAGCACTGTAGTGTTCTGTGGGGAAGCCCACAAGGCTGACCCACACACCACATGTGTTTATTGTCTGGGGTTTGACCACCTCAATGCAGACTGCCAGATTTGCAAGAATTTCCCTTCAGCTACCCTGGATAAGAGAGTTGGTAGGCTCAGGGAACGAGAGGCCAAAAAGTCCGCTGATCCGGATGACCAGCCCGGTTCGGTGCTAACCGAACCGGAGGGAGTGCCCTCTGACCAGGGCGATACTTCCTCGGGCCAACGAAGAGCTGACTCGGAGGAGCCAGTTCCAGCAAAGAGGACTAGAAAATCAGCAGGTGTGGAGCCAAAATTTCCTTCTTCAACCGCTGCAGAGATAGCCAAAGCGATCCAAATTGTCCAGTCGCTTTCCCCGATTCCGTCCGAACCGCCACCATCAGGTAAACGGTCGGTTCGGTCGGTTCCACCGGTTCAAGAATATGATATAGAGGAATTTTATGAACCGGAGGGGGGGGAGGAGGATTATGAAAAGAATGAATGTGATTTTGAAAGTCTGGATGTGCCCATTGAACCGGACATCTCCCCAGACAGACCTTCAGGAGTGTCCCCCCCTAGGCTTTCTGAGTCCCCTTCTCATTTTCTGTTTTATAAAAAAGTTGCTGAAACCATCCAGCTCCCTTTGGAAGAAGCTGTGGATGAACAGGAGGAGCCTGACTGTGGAAATGATGGATATCCCAGAGTCCAGGAGATTGTCTATTCCTTTACATAAATCTTTTAGGAAACAGACAATAACAATTTTAAAAGCTCCTAATTCTTTACCTCCTGTGGATAAAAAGATGGACAGGAGGTACACATTGTCAGGCCCTGATACGGAGTTCCTTTCACAACAATGCAGCCGTGTTGGAGTAGTGCAGGCTGCAGCCTGTGATAAGGCAAATATTCCCTTGGCTTCACATCCCCCCTGACAAGGACTCCAGAAGGATTGATGCCATGGCAAAGAAACAATACATGGCAGCATCCTTGGGACTCAGGCAAATTATATGGCCTATGTTGCAAGATACCAGAAATCCAGATGGGATACTGTTATGGCTTTAGCAAAACAGGTCCCTGGCCAGCTTGCCAAGGAGCTGGAACAGGTGGCTGCTGATGGTATTGAGGCATCCAAGGTGCAATTCCATGCTGCAGTGGACTCTAATGATGTATCTTCAAGAGTCATGGCTACATCTGTGGCTTTTCGTAGAATGGCTTGGCTCAGGTGTACTAGCCTGTCACAGGATACCCAGACTAAGGCCATGGATTTTCCTGTTGTGGGTAATCTCTGTTTGGGGAGCAGACGAAATTACATGAAAAAATGGATGAGTATAGGACCACTTATAGGAGTGCACAGGCCAAGGAGAGGCAAGCCACTCCTCAGAGGCAGCTTTCCAGGGGCAGAGGCAGGCCTTTTCACAGGCCTTTTTACCAAGCCCAGGCCTCCGCTTCAGCTTATGCCCAGAGGGGGTTCTTCAGAGGGAGAGGCAGATGGAGTACGAGCAGGCCTGCTTCCACCCCTCAGCCTAAAGCCCCTGCCAAACAGGCACACTGATGGGATGCCCAGGGCCGATTCTCCATTACCTGTAGGGGGCAGGCTGGCTTACTTCATCCAGGACTGGGAGTCTTTAACATCAGACAAGTGGGTCCTGGAAGTAGTAAGCCAGGGACTGGTTCTCAGCTTCAAAAAATTTCCAAAGATGAGAACCAGATCTTTTCCACCTGCAAATCCATTAGAGGCTCTTGCTTTGGAAACAGAAGTCTCAACCCTCCTGGCTCTCAGAGCTGTAGAAAGGGTTCCTCCCCTACACTGCGGCAAAGGACTGTACTCCAGGTACTTCCTTACACCAAAAAGACAGGAGAATGCATGGCCATCCTGGATCTAAGATACCTAAACAAGCACCTTTTAAAACCAAAATTCAAAATGGTGACTCTGGGAATCATTTTACCCTCCCTAAGGCCAGGGGACTGGCTAGCGTCCCTGGACCTCAAGGATGACTACTTCCATGTTCTCGTCAGCAGCTCCCACCGAAAGTACCTCAGATTCGAACTGCCCTCAGGCCATTACCAGTTCAGAGCAATGCCCTTCGGCCTTACCTCTGCCCCAAGGGTATTCACAAAATGCCTGGCAGTAGCAGTTGCTCACTTAAGAAGGCAAAAGATTGCCATCTTTCCTTACCTGGATGACTGGCTCATAGTGGGTCAGTCTCCAGACTAAGTCAAATCACACCTTCAGGTTACCCAGCAGCTGCTTACATCTCTAGGTTTTCTTCTCAATCTTCCAAAGTCAGTTCTAGAGCCTGTTCAGCTACCCACCTTCATAGGTGCAGAACTGGACACAAAGCAGGCCAGAGCTTTCCTTCCTCTAGAAAGAGTAAAGACCCTGGTGGCTCTGGCCTCCTCCTTCACTCTGCAGGTCTCTCGACCAGCAAGGCACTTTCTACAGCTCCTAGGGCACATAGCTGCTTCCACAGCTGTAGTGCAAGGAGCAAGATTTCAGATGAGGGACATTCAGTTCCATTTGAGAGCCTTCTGGTCTCAAAGGAGAGATCCTCTAACCAAATTGATCCCACTGACTCGAACCCTGATCCAGGCTCTGCAGTGGTGGCAGAATCAGAGCAATCTGAGACAGGGGGTTCCTTTCATCCCTCAATCTCACTCCTTGACCCTTACTACAGATGCGTCCCTCTTGGGATGGGGAGCTCACATGGGTGACCTCACCACCCAGGGATTGTGGTCCCCTCAGGAATCTCTGCTCCACATCAATCTGTTGGAACTCAGAGCTGTTTTTCTAGCACTTCAGTTTTTTTCTGCATCTGTTCAGAACAAAGTGGTACAGGTCAGAACAGACAACACCACTACAATGTGGTACATCAACAAACAAGGGGGCACTCGGTCTTGGCCTTGTGCACCGAGGCAATGAAGTTGTGGTCTCTGGCTTATTCCCTGAACACTCCCTCATGGCAGTTCACCTCCCAGGCAAGGACAATGTCCTGGCAGATGCTCTCAGCAGGATTTCCCAGGGCCATCACGAATGGTCACTGGATCCCCTAGTACTGGGGTTAGTATTTGCCAGGTGGGGCACCCCTCAGATAGATCTTTTTGCAGCCCCAGACAATCACCAACTTCTGCTTTTTTGTTGCAGGCCACCAGTGTTGGGCTCAGTCCCTCTGGATGCCTTCCTTCTCGATTGGGAAGGGAAGTTCCTCTATGCCTTTCACCCCTTCCCTCTCTTGTTCAAGGTGCTAGTCAAAATCAGATCTCAACCTTGCAAGATGATTCTGATTGCTCCAGATTGGGCCAGACAGCCCTGGTATCCTCTCCTTCTGTCCTTAGCAGTCCACCTTCCCCTGTGTCTCCCCAGGAATCACAATCTGTTAACCTGTGCCCAGGGGAGAGTTTGGTATCCGAATCTCAAATCCCTCAACCTCAAGGCCTGGCTCTTGAGGAGTTAGAGTTTGCTGACCTACACCTTTCTCAAGGTGTACTCGAAATCTTGAAAGCTTCTAGGAAGCCTTCCACCAAGGCTACTTATAATTCTAAATGGAAAAGGTTTTCCATATGGTGCTCTGGGAAGCATATTTCCCCCAGAATCTGCTGATTTGCCCATAGTCCTGGACTATATGGTCCATCTAAATACTTTGGGGCTGAGGCCAGCTACCCTGAAAGTGCATTTGGCAGCTGTCTCTGCTTTTATTTCAGCAGGAAAGCCCTCTTCTCTTTCTGCTCACCTTGTATTCTCCAAGTTTTTCAAGGGATTGCTTCACACCAACCCTCCATTCAGGGACCCTGCTCCTGCCTGGGATCTTAATGTTTGCATTGCTCAGCTAATGCAACCCCCTTGAGCCTTTGTCTTCAGCAGAGCTTAAGTACTTGACTTGGAAAACTGTGTTTCTAGTAGCCATCACTTCACAGGCGCATAAGTGAATTACAAGCGTTGTCAGTGGAGCCTGATTTTATCTCCTTTCATAGAGATAAGGTAGTCCTCAGGACTAACAGGAAGTTCTTGCCTAAGGTGGTTTCAGATTTCCACCTTAATCAATCTATATCTCTTCCAGTGTACTTCACTGACCATTCCTCCTCTGGCGAGGAGGCTGCACAGTTTAGATGTAAAGAGAGCCCTTAGTTACTACATAGAGTACCAAGGGTCACAGGTTTGACTCCTCCAACTGTTCCTCACTTATGGTGAGATTGGTAAAGGGAAACCTGCCACTAAAAGATCCATTGCCAGGTGGATTGTCTCTTGTATCCAATTTTGCTATCAAAACTGGTAAGGTTCCCCTTCAAGCCTGAGGGCTCACTCTACCAGTGGTACAGCTGCGTCCCTAGCTGTGCCAGGGACATCCCTATCTTAGAGATATGTCAAGCAGCTACCTGGAAAACAGTACACACTTTCACCAGCATTACTCCCTGGACATCCAGGCTAGGAGGGATGCTCAGTTTAACACAACTGTGCTTCAGAGCCTATTTCCTAAGTAGGTTCTGTCCCTCCTCCATGGAGATCTGCTGTGTAGTCTGCATATGTCATAATATAGCAAGACTTCATGTTGTTTGAAGAAAAATTACCTTAGTAATGTTGTTTCTTCTAATGGAGTCTTGCTATGTTATGACCTCCCCACCTGCCCCTCTCAGAACCTCTGCTCTTGGGATGTGGGTGGGCAGTGCAGTGTTGGCACTTAATGATGCCCACCTTGTGTTTTTCACCCTTTTTTGGGGTGTTTGGGTGTTGTATTTTATTTTATTTTTTGGGTCCCCTGACTTGAGTCTTGGTTTTGGGACCAGAAAATGTGTTAATTATTTAGTAGCCAGTTGGCTAGTGTAGGTTTACAGCTTCTACACAGAACCTTAGTGAGTTTTGCTCGAAAGATCTGACAGTTTCAGTTTGAAGAACAACAGACAGAGTTTTTCAACCGAGTTCGTAGTTTTCAAGATTCCATGCCTGGCATGGAAGTTAACTCTTTCACCTCTGGAGCAGTTCTAAGGCTGGGACAAACTGCATATGTCATAATATAGCAAGACTCCATTAGAAGAAACAACATTACTAAGGTGAGTAATTTTTTCTTTCTTTTCTTTCTTACTACTAAGGGGCTAGCAGGGTATTGTTTGGGGCTGTTGAAATTTTGAAACCTGTTTTGGTAGCTATAAGTGGGCTCATTTGTTTGATTCACTGTGTGGCAGTCTGCATTTGTAGATACCTAATTCTTCTGTTTTAAAACATAATTGGTGTGATTTAACTGGGTCTGTTTCTTTGAATTGGAGACATATATCTTCTAATTCCAAGCCTATTGTGATGAGTTGTTGGTGAAGCTGTTTGAATTGGAATCCTGTTTCTTTGGGTAGCAAACTTATTTTGGGGGCTTAGAGTAGAATTGTGATTCATTGTTGCTGGCTTCACTAGCTGCAAAGTTTGAGTGCAGAGTGGGGGAAGGGTGCTAATGGTCTGACCAGAGGCCTCAACTACCTGATTGTTTCTGGAAGACTTGGGCTGGTCCCACCCTTGGTCCATTATTTCCTTTATACCAGGGGTTCTGACATCACTTCCTCAAACAGGCAAAGGATATGCACCTGTCATAGCAAAAGCAGACATCCAGGAAAGGAACAGCAGCAAGTGAAGAGGTGACTGCTCTCTCAGTGGAAGGGAAGTAAATGCAAATCTAGGAGCTTTCATTATTACTTCTTCGCATTGATATTGCATCGGGGAAAGGAGGAGTAGGAGTTTGAAGAAGGATGTGCAATGGCTACTTAAAGTCTGTTTTTGAGTGTGGATAGTAAGGATAGGAATATAAAAAGCAGTTGCTCAATATATCTAAACATGTGCAACAAAGGAGGTAAGGGAAATAAAGAAAATGTTTTGCACTGATAGAGAGGGAGATCGGAGACTTGGGGGAGTGTTTGGTATCCTGCATCCGGATGGGTGGGGGGTCGCTGGTGGGCAACGACAGCAATGGGTAGGGTGGTAGGCTGCAACAACTGCGGTGCACCAATCTTTCTAAAAATTGCCTGGAGTGTGGGGAGGATGTTTAGTGTGCAACCACATAGAAAAACTTAGAAAGGAGATTGAGGGTCTGCAGGAGGAACTAAGACAGGCAAGGCAGATTGGGGTGGGTTTAGCCCAATACTGGAGGGAGGAAGAAGGGGAGATGAGGGAGGGCGATTTAAGCCAACAGTGGTGAGGAGAGGGTCAGAAGAAGGGAAGCAGAGACAAAGGGACCCAGGCCAGGAAGAACAATTGCCGGGGAAAGCAGGTCAGGAGACAAAAGACAAATGGAAGGAGGAGGTAGGGACTTGTGAGGGGAGGCGAAGAAGTGGCAAAAGTCATGGAGTGGAAAGGAGAGAACAGGTTACTATGAAGAGAGAGGGAGCGGGCATTTGTGAAGGGCCTTCAGAAAATAGTTGTGCACTGCTAGAGAGGAAGAAGGTGGAGGAGGGAAATGATGAAATTAGAGGAGTAATTGATAAATGCCTGGACCAAACTGGAGTGGGGAAGTTCTGCTGGGAGAATTGCAACAGAGGTAAAAGGGGAATAATGTGCAGGAGGAAGAAGAGGAGCTGGAAATGAGAGGTAGATGAATGGAAGCAAGCAGGGAGTAGAGGGGTGGAATCTTAGTGCTGGGGACTCAATACTAAGAGGAGTTAGGTGGGGTAGCAAGGGGGAGAGGCATAGTCGCATTTGGTGGAGGCCATGCCAGGAATGACAGTGGAAAGGGTGGGACAGTTTGTTCTGAAATATGCTAGAAGGGGTAGGGACAAGCCTCATTTAATTATACATCTTGGGACAAATGACCTGGCTGACAAGACAGTAGATACAGTCCAGAGGAGGTTTGAGGAACTAGCACAATTATGTGAGGGGCAGGAAGATCAGTAACTTTTTCAGAGATACTTCCAGTGCCAAAGGCAAGCACAACAAGAAAGCTGAGAATAGAGGAATTTAACAGATGGCTAAGAACCTGGTGTTGTGCTAAAGGGTATGGGCTGTTGGGGGTGGGGAGGGACCTGGGAGGACAGTAGTCTCTATGCCAAGGACAGACTACACTTGAGTGAGGAGGAAATAAATGTTGAAACAGAGGATGGAGGAGTACATAGAGGAGGTTGTGAATTTAAACTAGGAGTGGGGGGTGGCAGTTGAGGAAGAGATATGCAGAGACCACAGGTTTGGTAACCATATGAGCTTACCCCCCATAACAGTGACAAAGGACATATGGCAAGTGCTGTTGGTGATGCTAGGAAAGGAGGGCAGGATGGGAGGGGGGGAAGGGTGGAAGGTGGTTACCCTTAATGCTAGGAGCCTTGGGAGGAAAACTGCAGATTTACAGGTTCTCATGGCAGAGGGAGAGGTGGACATTGCAGTCATCACGGAAACATGGGCCACCCAATACAATCACTGGGACCTGTCTGTACCAGGGTACAGATTATTTCATAGGGACAGAGTGATTAGGAAGGGAGGGGGGGTGGTACTATATGTGAAGGAAGGACTGAAGTGTGTAAGGGAGGAAGGGGAGGAAGGTAGTACAGAGTCACTTTGGATGCAAATCCAGGATTCCAAGAATAGGATTCTTAGAATGGGAGCGGTGTACAGGCCACCATCTCAGACGGAGGAGTTAGACAGGGAACTAGTGGGACAGATCAGGAGTACCTGCGAGAAAGGTAGTGTGGTGATTGTGGGGGACTTCAACATGTCAGGAGTGGACTGGAGCACCCCAACAACCAGGAACAGAAGGGAGCAGGTACTGCTGGATGCCTTCCAGGACAGCTTCCTGCTGCAAATGGTTAGTGATCCAACCAGGTTAGGAAATACCCTTGACCTTGTGCTGGCAAATGGGGCTTTGTGAGAGAACTTACAGTGGAGGAACCGCTGTCAGGGAGTGACCAACTCAGTATGGCTCACATTGGATATGGGCAAGGAAGGAGGGAATCTGGCACAATAGTGCTGGACTTCAGGAGGGCCGACTTTGGAAGGATGGGGAAGTGGTAAAGGGTACCTGGCTAGAATTCAATCTAGTATGGACACTAACCAGAGGTGGGAGCTCATAAAGCTGGGGATAGTGGAGGCAACAAAACCTGCTGCAAAGCCCAGATCAAGAAGGCTAGGCTAAGAAACCGATCTGGTTGAGCAAGGAGGTCATGGAAAGGTAAGGAAGAAAAGAGCTGCCTTTAGGAAGTACAAGAAAACAGGAGGGGGAGGACAGGGAAGAGTACTTGACAGAATCAAGGAGGTGACAAGGGCAGTAAGGGAGCCAAAGCATCTACGGAACTCAGGCTGGCACAAGGCATTAAGAAGAGGGAGAAGGACTTTTAAGTACATCAGGAGAAAAAGGAGCTAAGGACCACATAGTAAGGATTAGGAAGGAGGGGTTGGGTGGAAGCAGGGTGCTATAAGGCGGAAGTACTAAATGAGTACTTCTGCTCAGTATTTACTAAAGAGAAGAGGGGTGACACCCAAGGTGGGAGAAATGGCAGAAGCAGGGGGGGAAGTGGTGACAGATGGGGAAATCATGGAGAGCAGAGTTTGAGAGGGTTTGAAGGCACTGAGGGTGGACAAGGCACCAGGCCCAGATGGCATCCACCCCAGGGTACTGAAGGAGCTGGCAGAGGTCCTTGCAGGACCTGTGGCAGGCCTATTTAATGCCTCACTACATTCGGGGTGTGTACCTCAGGACTGGAGGATGGCTCATGTGGTGCCCCTTTACAAGAGTGGCCCCAAGGATGAACCGGGAAACTACAGACCAGTGAGCCTCACATCCATCATGGGTAAGCTAATGGAGACTATCCTGAAGGAGAGGCTGGTGGCCCTCCTAGAGGCCAAATGACTACAGGACAGCAGACAACATGGTTTCATATGTGGCAGATCCTGCCAAACCAACCTGGTCGAGTTCTATGACTGGGTAACTAGGCAACTGGACAAGGGCCATGCAGTGGATGTCCTGTATCTGGACTTCAGTAAGGCATTCGACTCAGTGCCACATGGAAGGCTGGGAAGGAGAGTAGGCACAGGGGTGGGTGCAAAGCTGGTGAGATGGGTAGGAAACTGGCTGCAGGAAGGCAACAGAGGGTGGTGGTGGGTGGGGAGCTCTCACACCAAGGGCAGTGACGAGCGGTGTTCCACAGGGCTCAGTGTTGGGACCAGTGTTGTTTGGGATATTCATTGCAGACATATCATGGGACATCAAGAGCAAGATCAGTCTGTTTGCTGATGATACCAAGGTAGGCAGCGGTGGTGGATGACCTAGGGGATAGCAGGGGTTGCAGGATGATCTGGCAAAGCTTGAAACCTGGTCAGACACCTGGCAACTGGGCTTTAATGCCAAAAGTGCAAGGTGCTGCATTTTGGGATGAAGAACCCAAGGAGGAGTTACCAGCTAGGGGAGTGCAGCTAGCCCAGACAGAGGAGGAGAAGGATCTGGGTGTGCTCATTACAGGGTCAATGAACAACTCAGCACAATGTAGGAAGGCAGCTGCAAAGGCCAACAAAATGCTGGGTTGTATTGCAAGGGGTATATCCTCGAGGAGGGAGGAGGTGATTCTGCCACTGTATAGGTCGTTGGTTAGACCACACCTGGAGTACTGCGTGCAGTACTGGCGTCCGTATCTGAAGAGGGACATTAAGTTACTGGAGGGGGTGCAGCGTAGAGCTACAAAGATGATCAAGGGGCTGGGGGACTTATCATATGAGAGGAGGTTGAAGGAGTTGAGCATGTACTCACTGGAGGAGAGGAGAGACGGATGACATGATTGAAACATTTAAATACATGAAAGGAATAAACAAGATGGGTACAGAGGGGCTGTTCAAAGTAAGGGAGGGGAGGGTCACCAGGGGCCATGATATGAGACTGGAGCAAGGAAGGTTCAGGGGGGAGATGAGACACTTTTTTACAGAGAGGGTGGTGGCTGGGTGGAATGCGTTACCTGCTGAAGTGGTATGCAGTAGAACAGTGGACCACTTCAAACGAGGATGGGACAGGACAAGGGGGAAGGTTAATGAAGGGGAAGGGTGGACGTGAGGGGCAGCTGCAGAATAAGGGGTGCTAGCTGCACATTCGAGCAGACTTGATAGACCTCTAGGCCTTTATCTGCTGGCAAATTTCATATGTTCGTATGTCTCTCCCTGTATTCTTCACTGATCATTCTTCTTCAGGAGAGAGAAGATTACACAGTTTGAATGTTAAAAGGGCCCTTAGTTACTACATTGAGCGTACTAAGGCACACAGGTTTGACTCCCTCCAGTTGTTCTTCACTTGTGGAGAAGTGGGTAAGGGCAAACCTGCCACTAAGAGAACTATTGGCAGGTGGATTGTCTCTTGTATACAATTCTGCTATGAGAAGCTAGGCAAAATACCACCCTCAGACCTGAGGGCTCATTCGACTAGAGGTACAGCTACTTCCCTGGCTGCTGCCAGGGATACTCCTTTACTAGAGATATGCAAAGCAGCCACCTGGAAAACAGTCCATACATTCACCAAGCATTACTCTCTGGATATCCAGGCTAGGAGTGATGCTCGGTTTGGTACAGCCGTACTGCAGAGCCGATTCCCAAAATAGGTTTGAATCCCTCCTCCAAGGAGGTACTGCTTGGTAGTCTGCAATAAGTCAGAATGCAGCAAGACTTCATGTTGTTTGAAGAAAAAAATTACTCACCTTAGTAATTGTGTTTCTTCTAATGGAGTCTTGCTGTATTCTGACCTCCCTCCCTGCCTCCCTTCTCAGAACCTGTTTTTTGGGAAGTGGGCTGGCAGGTGCAGTGTTGCACCCCAGGGGTGCATTTGAGCACGCACTTTTTTTAGAGAGGGGGAGTGGGTTATGTTTCTTTATTTTCAATAGTCATAAGTTGCTCACTACCTGGTTTTTGGTTTTGGATTTCTCGACTTGAGTCTTTTGAGGAATCCAAAATATTTGGTTGCCATTTGGCTAGTAAAAGTTTACAATTTCCACATAGTGCATTAGTTAGTTAGTATTAGCTAATAAGGATCTGACGGTTACACTTCAAAGTGCAGCAGATAGAGGTTTGAACCGAGCTCAAGCTCAATGTTCTATGCTCTGCATAGAATTTAACTCTTTCCTCTCTGGAGCAGTTCAAGTGCTGGGGCTAACTGCAATAAGTCAGAATACAGCAAGACTCCATTAGAAGAAACACAATTACTAAGGTGAGTAATTTTTTCTTGCTGCCTCCACCCTGGGTATGCGTATTGTCAGCTACCTGGGCTATTTTTCTCAGTATGAGTATGTCCTTTGGCATTCTCTCAAGCAAACAGTAGAAGCTCTGCCTGAGTTGGAAACTAATTCAGAGCTACTTCACACCATAACCAGGGGGTATCAAGTCCAATAACCAACAGGTTAAAGCTGCAACAGACGCTTTCGATACTGCTTCTCGAGCAGCGGCGGCTGGCATTTGTACCTGTCGCCACCCTTGGCTACGTACTTCAGGCTTCATGAATGATGCCCAGCAGCAGGTCATGGCCTTATCCTTCGATGGTATGTATCTATTCGGACCCCAGGTGGAGCAAGATCTGGAGGCCACACAGAAGACTAGGTCAGCAATTAAGACAGCTCGACCCACACCTGCCCCCCCCTCTCGGGGGTGTGTGTGAAAACAAGCGTCAATTTCACAACCGTCAGTCCTTTCGGAGCA
This sequence comes from Neoceratodus forsteri, assembly GCA_016271365.2. Lineage (NCBI taxonomy): Eukaryota > Metazoa > Chordata > Ceratodontiformes > Ceratodontidae > Neoceratodus > Neoceratodus forsteri. The sequence continues at coordinate 335,159,000 of CM028129.1, read as the reverse complement.
AAGGCAGGGGAGGTTTTAACAAAAACCACACCCTGCAGCCACAAAAGAAAATGCAGTAGAAGGCACAAGGCCCCAAAGCGCCCAGTGCCACCTTCTGAGTTCTTGGCCCAGGTCCCACCTCAACTGCCTGAAGGGGACTCTTCCTTAGTGGTGGGAGGACATCTGACTCAGTTCTTCGACCGGTGGAAGTCTATAACATCAGACAATTGGGTCCTCCGGATAATCCACAAGGGGTATTCACTTAATCTTTCAGAACCCCCCCGCCGGATCATCCCCCCAAATGACAGCCCAGGCTGTCGACAGTACAGTTAAACCTTTTTGCTTCCGAGGTACAAGGCCTTCTGAACAACAGGGCAGTAGAAGTAGTTCCGCTGGACCAACGAAACACAGGTTTCTACTCCCATTACTTTCTAGTTCTGAAGAAAACTGGTGGCATGTGTCCCATTCTGGATCTCAGAAAGTTAAACAAATTCCTTCACAAGGAAAAGTTCAAGATTATATCTCTATTTAAGTACACTGGACAAACTGTATGCCTATTTTCAGGTACGACCCTGGACAGTACAATCAAAATATAGGTTCAGACGAGGTACATAATAACAAGAGGGGCAATGTACACAGTCACAAAGAGCTAGACAAACATAGATAGTCTACAGTGAGCAGTAATAGGTAAAATATACATATACATACGGAACAAATAGACTAAGACATTCAATGGCAATTACATTGGATGAGTGACCCTTTTACCAGGGCCACATAATTCATAAGCAGATAGCAAGCAATCACATGCTTCCTAGATTTAAAGGAAAGTGGGCAGTGGGTTGGATGAGACCAATTTGGAGACCTGGTTAAGGTGGCTTGGAACACCCGCACACAGAGGACAGGTTCAAGTGCTCCCACAGGGAATTCCGGAGACTCAGGTGGGAGGGGGAGGAACGTACTTGGTCAGGAAGGGAGTTCCATAGCCTTGGAGCATACATAGCAAAGTCCCTATCCCCCATTAGGGTTTGAGTATAAGGAACTTTGAGCACCCCAGGACCCTGAGACCTGAGGGAGTAGGAGGAGGATTCAGCAGGCTTAAGAAGCTGCAGCAGCCCCAGAGGGGTGCCGGTTCTGAGCACCCTTCCTATGAAGCAGCCCAACCCATATTTCAAGTGATTGGCCTGGGAAAGCCAGCCCAGTTTGTCGTATAATTTACAGTGATGGGTGAGATGTGGGGCTGCCAGGGCAAAGCGACAGATGTTGTAGGTCATGTTCCACTGAGCAAAGTGGACCTTGGAGGTGCTAGCGAACAGGAGAAGGCCATAGCTAAGTTAAGGGAGCAGCACACCTCTGGCCAATGCCAAGCGAGCTGCAGACGTCAAACCTTTCTTTGCGCTGTAGGCAAGACCCAGTTTACAGTTTACGGCTCTGCAAACATTTGGGATGTGACACCCCAGATCAAGTGGGGGGTCAAGTGTCACCCCAAGGTATTTTATAGAAACCTTGGTTAGGAGGGGAGAGCCATCCGCACCACTGACACATAGAGGGACAGGGGAGGCCTTGATCTTGGCTACTGACCCAAAAAGCATGGCCTGAGTTTTTTTAGGTTGAGGACCAGCTTGTGAAACGTTACCCAGGACTGAATATTCTTAAAGATCTCACTCAGCTGAAGGTTGAGAACCCCAATGTCCTGGGAATGTGCAAGGATGACAAGATCATCAGCATAAAGGGTGGCACTACAGTTGGAAGCAGCAGCAGGGAGGTTGTTAACAAATGTGGAAAAGAGAAGGGCCCCAAAACTGATCCCTGTGGGACACCAGAGATCACCGGAGTGGGGTCAGGAGGACCTTGTTGAATTTAGTCTGCTGTATTCTGCCCTGGAGGTAGTTTCTAAGCCAACTCAAGGCAGGAGGGGACAGGCCAAGGGACTGCATCTGTGAGCAAAGTAATGCATGGTCCACAAGGTCAAAGGCCTTGGATAAGTCAATGAATTTGGCCCCAGAGAGTTCGCCCAGGTCCATGGCCACTCTTATATTAGTAGAGACAGAGACAAGGGCCGTAGATGTGCCAAACCCTTTACAATAGCCATGCTGCACAGGGGACAGCAACTTAAGAGCCTGAATGTACTCTGTGAGCTGTTTGGCCACAACTTTCTGTTGGCATTTACTAATGGTGGATAAGATGGCAATTGGACGATAGTGGTCCAGGACTTTGGGGTTACCTTGCTTCAGAAAGGGGACAATCCTCGCTACTTTCCAAATGCCAGGGATAACACCAGTGACAAGGGACAGGTTGAAGATATATGCCACTGGGAAGGCAATGTGGGGAGCACCCAGGTTCAGAAACTTGGGCTCCATGTTATCATGGCCAGCGCTGGAGTGTGGGGAGAGACCAGAAAGAAGTCTCTGTGTCTCCATGACAAACACAGCCCCGAGATAAAATAATGGGTGAGAGGCCCCTCCTGAGGGACAGAGGCTGAGGGGCCACTGATATTCTCTACAGCAGGGAAAAGGGAGGTAAGAGCAGACAAGTCAGAAAAGTGGGAATTTAAAGCATTAGCAATTGTAAGTAGATTATTACATCTTGACCCACCAATGATCATATCAGATACCCCAGAGTTGGAGGAGCCGCTGACTATGTTTTTTATGTTCCTCCAGAATCTCCGTGGGTCCTTAGCAGAGTTAAACAGGGCAGATTTACAGTATTCACTTTTTGCCTCACTGATGGCTTTTTTGCACTCATTTCTGAGCTTCCTATACTGTTGGCAAGGTTGGAGGAATGGTCAAAAGTATGGCAGCTAGAATTCAATGCAAAGAAGTGCAAAATAATGCACCTGGGAAACAAGAATCCAGGAGAAGAATACACAATGGGTGGGGAGGTCATAACAACAACAAAAAAGGAAAGGGACTTGGGGGTAATCATATCAGATGACCTTAAGGTTAGCAAGCAATGTGAGACAGCAGTAGGGAGGGCTGGGGTATACTGGGATGTATAGGGAGAGGCATCATCAGCAGAAAACAGGAAGTTGTTATCCCTCTGTACAGACAGTTGGTGAGACCCCATCTGGAGTACTGCATCCAGTTCTGGAGACCCCATCTCTGCAAGGACATAGACAGGATAGAGGCAGTCCAGAGGAGGGCAACTAAAATGGTGCAGGGTCTGCAAGAGAAGCCATGTGAGGAGAGACTAAAGGAGTTTTATATGTATACCCTTGAGGAAAGAAGGGAGAGGGGGACATGATAGAAACTTTTAAGTACCTCAGTGGAATCAACAAAGTTCACGAGGGTAGCATCTTTCAGAAAAAGAGACGTGCAAGAACAAGGGGACACAATTTAAAGATAGATGGGGCGGTTCTAGGGCAATGTAGGAAGTATTATTTCACAAAGAGGGTAGTGGATGCATGGAACAGCCTTCCTGAGGAGGTTGTGGGGTCTAAAATGTGGGAGAATTCAAGAATGCATGGGATAGACATAAGGCAATTCTTGTGGGGGGTAGAAAGAAATAGGCTGTTGGTTAACTAGGATCTGTGGCCTATCCTGTAGGTAGGGAAATGGGCAGATTAGATGGGCCAAGCGGTCCTTATCTGCCGTAAAAGTCTCTGTTTCTATGTTGGAAGATGGACTGATCCAACGTGCTTTTGACGTGAGCCCAACACTTGTCCCTTGCACGCATGAGGGCTAAGAGGCTCCCATGCAGCCATTTTGTGGCAGACCCCCTTACTCTCCAACTAATAAAGGGGGCATGCTTGTCCTGCAGCGCACCAAAAACAGTTAGAAATTGGGAGACAGCTGTAGAGGGGTCATGGGCACTAAGCACTCCTGACCAGTCAGTGATCTTCAGATCTTCATGAAATGACCCCAGATCAAACCTAGAAAAATCCCTAACATGAATGATTTTGTGGGGAATTTTTGGTGAGGGGACTTTCCACACACAAAACACCAGGGTGTGATCTGAGATGGAGTCAGGTAGTGTTCCAGCGGAGCTGATCCTATCTGGATGGTTTGATAGGACTCAGTCCAGTTGGGAGCTAGTTCCACCTTTAGCAGACCATCTAGTGGGCTCCTGGATAAGCTGAGTCAGGGCAAGACTCGCCAACAGAGGTTCAAACTGCTTGGAGTTACCTTCTGTCTAGTTTAAGTTCACATCTCCCAGGATCAAAAGTTCATTATCCCCAACATCAGGACCAATGGTATCCAGGAAACATAGAAACATAGACTTTGACGGCAGATAGGGACCACTTGGCCCATCTAGTCTGCCCATTTCCCTACCTACAGGATAGGCCGCAGATCCTAGTTAACCATTTACAATTACCTTCTGTGTCCTGTTGTCCAGCCAATGTTTTACCCAGGCTACCACCCTGGGACCCACTCCCAAGCTGGTTAATTTGACTATTAATCTTTTGTGTGGGACTGTGCCAAATGCCTTGCTAAAGTCTAGGTAGGCCATGTCCACAGCCCCTCCCCGGTCTACTGCTTTGGTCACCCAGTCAAAGAAATCTACTAGATCTCGTCTGACATGACCGTCCCTGGCTGGAACCCCATGCTGCCTTGGGTCCTGTGCCCCACTGTCCTCTAGGTACTCAACAATTCTTTCCTTCAGAAGTGACTCCATCACTTTCCCTACCACAGAGGTCAAACTGACAGGTCTGTAGTTTCCTGCTCTGTCTTTATACTAACATACTAAAATGCCAGCAGAATAGGCCTAATGGTCTTCGTGTCTGCTTGCTTGGTCAGCCCACACCTGGGTGCTGACCTTGCTGTCCCCCACCTTCTCTGGCTTCACCTTCCCAGTTCCAGATATTTGCTGCATTGGATTTTGCTTCCTGAACCCTTCCCTGTACCTGTCCCACCCCTCTTGAACCCCTCCACTGTCTCTGCCTCCACCAGCCCCTAGGTAGTGCATTCCATGGCTCTACCACCTCTCAGTGAAGTAGCACCTCCTTCTTCTCCCCTGAATCTTCCTCCAGCTTCCACCCATGCCTCTAGTGGCCCCTCCCTCCTTCCTTCAAGCACCCTCACTGTTCCTCCCCTATTTACCCTCTTCATGTACCTGAAGACCTCTATCATGTCCCCCGTCCCTTCTCTTCCAAAGTGTATATATTTAGCTCTTCGAGCCTCTCCTCATAGGTCCTGTCCCCAAGCCCCAAATCATTTTGGTTGCCCTCCTCTGGACCCTCTCCAGGAGGTTAATATCCCTCTTTAAGTGCGGCCTCCAAAACTGCACGCAGTACTCCAGGTGCGGCCTCACCAAGCAGTTATACAGAGGGAGTATCACTTCTCTCCTTCTGGAGGTGATCCCCCTAGCGATGCATCCCAGCATCCTGTTGGCCTTGGCTGCTGCCCTCCTACAAGTCTCAGAGTTGTTCATCTTGACATTCACCACCACCCCCAGGTCCCTCTCAGCCATTGAGACTTGTAGTATTTCTCCCCAGGGTGTACACTTGGCCTGGGTTTCTGGCCCCAGGTGGAGTACCTTACTTCTGCATTAAACCTCAGCTTCCACTTCTAGACCATCTTCCAGAGCCTCCAGGTCCCTCTGCAGGGCCACCTCCCTCCTCCCCATCCACCACCGCCCCAGTTTTGAGTCATCTGCAAAGAGACTCATCTCACTCCTGATTCCTGTCCTTATGTCAGATACGTAGGCGTTGAACAGAAGGGGCCCAAGGACTGATCCCTGTGGGACCCCACTAATGACCCTCCTTGGGGAAGAGATTATCCCACCAACTACGACCCTCTGGGTCCGGTCCTGGAGCCAATTGCCTATCCATCGGATCATCTGGTTTCCCACCCCCATTTCTCCTAGTTTATCCAACAGGCCCACGTGAGGAACAGAGTCAAATGCCTTGCTGAAGTCTAGAAAGAGGACATCCACTGGTCTACCCAGGTCCAAGGCACTTGTCACCCAGTCATAGAACTCCACCAGGTTTGTCTGACACAATTTCCCCGGGATGAATCCATGCTGTCTATCGTCCAGGCACCCTGACTTATCCAGGTCCCCCCCTAGCCTCTCCTTGACAATGCCCTCCATCACCTTGCCCACCACTGATGTCAGGCTGACAGGCCTGTAGTTCCCTGCCACCTCCCTTGATCCCCCCTTGTGGATAGGCACTACATGCGCCACCTTCCAGTCTTGGGGCACCCACCCTGTCCTCAGAGAGATGGTGAAAAGCTCTGCCAGGGGTTTCGCCAGGACATCTGCAAGTTCCTTCAGCACTCTAGGATGTAATTTATCCGGCCCCGGTGCTTTCTCCGTCTTAAGGGAGCTGAGGGCTTCCCCACCTCTCTGCTGTGATTTCCACTCCATACCTCTTCTCCCTGCTTAGCCCTCCCCCACCTGCCAGTGATGCCCCCCTCCCCAGACCTGCCGATTGGTAAGGGGCCCCCCCTCCTCATTATCTCTGTCTCCTCCCATGTATGATGCAGCATCCCCATTTTCCCTGGTGAAAACTGAGGTGAAGTACTCATTTAGTACCTCAGCCTGCTCCTCTGGGTCTTGTGCCCATCTCTTCCTGATTTAATCCTGCTAATCTGCCCCTTCACCCTTCGTCTTTCCCCAATGTATCTAAAGAACCCCTTTTCCCTCTCCTAATTTCCCTGGCCAGGTTCTGCTCCTTCCTTGCCTTAGCCACCCTCACCACTCTAGTGGCTCTTCTAGCCATCAGCTCGTACTCCCCTCGATCCCTTTCACTCCTTGAGCACTTGAATTTCTTATAGGCTGCTTTCTTTCCCCGCACCACCTCCTGGACCTCCCTGGTCCACCAACAGGGTTTTTGGGCCCTACCGCATTTTCGTCTTACTCTTGCACAGGTGCTGGTAGCATCCTGCACCCCTCTCCTGATGATTTCCCACCTACTATCAGCGTCCATGTCTGACCCAATCCCATCCAAATGCTCCTTTGGTTTTGGTCCCACTTTTGTGAAGGGGAATCACATCCGCCTTCCTCCAGTCCTCGGGTACCACACCGTCCTCCCATGATTTATTAAAAAGAGTAGCCAGTGGTTTCACTAGTTCCCCCCTTAATTCTTTTAGAATTCTGGGGTGAATTCCATTGGGCCCCATTGCTTTGTCCACCTTCAGTTTTAGGAGTTCTTGCAGAACCCTTTCTTCTGTGAAAGGACTGGGATCGACCCCCTATCGAGAGTGCTTCTGTTAACTGGATTAGGTATTTCCTCTTCTTTTGTGAATACTGAGCAGAAATATTCATTCAATATCCCTGCTTTTTACTGTCCCCTCTGCCCACCCACCTTTCATTCTATTCAGCCTCACTATCCCTCCCTTTGTCTTTCTATGCTCGCTGATGTACCTATAAAAGGTTTTATCCCCCTTCTTAACCGAGTTGGCTATCTTTTCCTTAGTTTCTGCCTTTGCTATTCTGACTTCCCTTCCTGCTTCCTTCTGCCTTAACTGGTACAGCTCTCTGTTCTGCCCCTTCTGTGTTTCCTTATACTTCCGGAATGCTATCTTTTTCTTCCTGACTTTCACAGCCACCTCTTTTGAGTACCATAGTGGCTTTTTCTTTCATTTTGATTTGTTTATTTGCTTCACACAAAGGCTTGTTGCCTCTGTGATGGCAGTTTTGATGATTCCCCATTGTTGCTCCACCCTCCTTCTAGCCTGTTTGCTAGTGCTTTTCTGAGGCACTCTCCCATCTTGCCAAAGTCAGCCCTCCTGAAGTCCAGTACCCTCACTTTTGTATGGCTTGACTCTGTAGCTGAGTTTAACATGAACCACACTGTTTGCTGGTCACTTGTTCCCAGATGGCAACCCACTTCTAGATCTGAGATCCTCTTACTGCCCTATTTGAGAGTATGAGGTCTAAGATTGCTCCCTCATGAGTGGGTTCCGAAACTAGCTGTCTGAGGCCTGCCACCTGTAGGGTATCACGAATGGCCCTGCTCTTGGATGTGGCTGCAGCAAATGTGCTCCAGTTAACATCTGGCATATTCAGGTCTCCCATCAACTGTATCTCCCCTTTCTCTGCCATTCTAAGAATGCCTTCTATCATATCCTTGTCCATTCCCTTCCCCTGACATGGGGGGTCTGTACACAACCCCTGTGCGGACTGTGGTGCCCTTTCCAGTCTCCAAGGTGATCCACAGTGCCTCCTCTCCTCCCTGTTTACTCTTTTGTTCAGTTGCTTTTATCCCTTCCTTTACATAGAGAGCTACTCCTCCCCCTCTTCTCCCCTGCCTGTCTCTCCTGTAGGTTATGTACCCTGGTATGTTAACATCCCAGTCATGGTTCTCTGTGTACCATGTTTCTGTGACTGCTACGATATCCAGGCATCCCTCTTCAGTCAAGGCCACCAGCTCAGGGAGCTTGTTGCCCAGACTACGGGCATTTACCACTGCCCTTCTCCCTGATGGGAGGTGGGTAAGTCCAGGCAGACCACCCTTGGGGGGATTGTATGTGCATACAACATGCAGCTTCTTTGTATTTCCGAGTAACAACACAGTGTGCAGCAGCTCACAGGAAGACAGGGAGGACTGCTGATGGATTACCACAGATACTCTAAGATGACTCTTATAGTAAATTAGGATACCACCCCCTCGCTTTTTTCCCCGGCCGATCTTGTCTAATAAACTCATACCCAGGAAGTACACAGGTCAAGTCTGGTGTTGAGGGTTTCAGCCAGGACTCTGTAATGCCTAGCATGTCAGGCTTACAGTGGATGACCCAGGCAGATAGTTCGTCAAGGTTGGGTAGTAGACTGCAAATGTTAAAGTAAACAATTTTTAGCCCCTTTCCCAATTTCTAACATTCAGGGATTGAAGAGGCCTGATAGGCAGGACCAGGGTTTAGGTCAATGTCACCAGCAAGGGCCAGTATCACTAGGAAGAGCCAGGGGAGAAACCTTATGGGGGGAGGGGTACCACTGACTGAGGGCCTACGGGCTGGTTGTCTTCTCACCATGGCAGTACCCAGAAGGCATCTGAGGTCAAGACAGCAGGTAGGCCAGGGAGGTAGTCTATCATGAGCTAGAAGGTTAGAGAAGGTGAAATCAAACACCTCATGAGGGACAGTCATTCCCCAGTGGTCCCCATACAACCAAGAAGAGTATATGGCCATTAGGGAGAGAAAAATGGCAGCAAGGAGACAGATGGAGAGGATAGCACGAGGCGAGGAGGGCATGACACCTTCCCTAGTAGGCCTGGGAGTCTCCATTTCAGATTTTAACTCAGCAGTGACCAGTGACAAAAAATTGCAGCTCAAGTCCATGTCCCAAGTGGGGAAGGAGGGGGTCCCAGCGAGGACCAGTCCACACCTCCAACCCCCGATGCCGAAAGACCAACTGCCGTGACTGGGGCTGAAGCCCTGCTATTTAAACTGCACCAGCAGTTTAAAATTGGTGTCTTTTTTTTTTTTGAATGTCTCTCTCTCTCTCTCTCTCTCTCTCCCTGCGGTCCGACTACACGTAGTAGGAGCCCTGCAGGAGAGTGCAGCTCAAGTCCATGTCCCAAGTGGGGAAGGTGGGGGTCCCAGTGAGGATCAATCCACACCTCCAACCCCCGATGCCGAAAGACTTTAGGTACCCTTCTACCTTTGATTCATCAACATGACTGGCTAGCCTCCCTGGACATGCAGGATGCCTACCAACACATTCTTATACATCCAAAGCACCACAAATACCTAAGGTTTGTGGCGTTTGGTCAACATTATCAGTTCAGAGTCCTGCCCTTTGGGCTATCCTCGGCGCCGCAAGTTTTTACAAAGTGTTGTGCAATTCTCACAGCGCATCTCAGGAAAATTAGAATTCAAGTGTTCCCATATCTGGACGACTGGCTTCTAGCAAGCCCCTCCAAACAGGAAACCCGGAACGCTGTAGCCACAGCTTCAGACTTCCTCACGTCCATGGGAGTCCTGCTAAATCTCAACAAATTGCAGTTGCAGCCCTTCCAGAAACTCCTCTTCATAGGAACTTTTCTGGACACCTCCTGTGCGAGGGCTTTTCTCCCAGAGGACAGAAGGAGTGATATCCTACAGATGGCCTGGTACATGAGAAAAAACAGCTCAATTTGAGCTATCTCGATGCAACGGTTGCTGGGTCTCATGGCATCCTCAGTGTTCACTGTACCCCTAGCACGTCTCCACGTGAGAACCTTTCAGTGGATGCTCAGTACTCAGTGGTCCCCAACCACTCATCCTTAGTCCTTTGTCATCAAGGTGACAGAACCTCTAAGGAGGTCACTCACCTGGTGATCGCAGGAGGACAACCTTCTGGAAGGGTATCCCTTTGCTCCTCTGGATCATCAGATCTCCATTACTATGGACGCGTCCCTGATGGGTTGGGGAGCTCACTGCCAGAATCTCCATACTCAAGGTACATGGACTCAGGCCGAGTCCCAGCTTCACACAAATGTCCTGGAAATGAGAGCTGTCCTCTATGCAGTACGGGCCTTGAACTCTGTATACTCTGTCACAAGAACATTTTCCTTCAAACGGAAAACAAAGCAGTGATGTATTACATCAACAAGAAGGGTGGTGCACACTCTTACCCATTATGCAGGGAAGCTATGAGAGTGTGGGAATGGTGCCTGGAGCACAAGGTTCTAATTCACGCGGTTTACCTGCCAGGAGTGCAGAACGAACTGGCAGACCGTCTCAGCAGAATGGAGACAGATCCTCATGAGTGGTCAACCATCGCTCAGTCACTCTTCGAAGAGTGGGGAACTCCAGACCTGGACCTTTTTGCATCCCCACTCAACGCAAAACTGCCTCTCTTCTGCTCCAGAAGTCCAGGACCTGGTATTTTCTGTTAGGATGCATTCAGGCTGCAGCGGACAAAACGCTTTCTATACGCCTTTCCTCCTCTTCCCCTAATTCAGAGGGTACTTCTCAAATTTGAGTCTCAGGGGGACAAAATGATTCTCATTGCTCCTTCTGGCCTCGACAGATATGGTTCCCACTGCTCAACAGTCTATTGGAAACTCCCCCGAAAGCATTTCCCCTTCAGACAAACCTGCTGACACAAGGTCCCATGGTCCATCCCAGTCTGAAGGCGCTTCACCTTCACACTTGGCTCCTGAAGAGACAGAAGTGAATAGGTTCAATGTTTCCCATAGGGTTTCAGATATTCTCTTGGCTGCATGCAAGCCAGCCACTAGAAAGACCTACACAGCCAAATGGAAGTATTTCTCTCTATGGTGTGCAAAATCCTCTTTGAACCCCTTTTCCTGCCCACCAAACAAAGTCTTAGAGTACCTTTTAGACCTCTCAAATTAAGGGTCTGCAGGACTCTACGGTCAAAGTTCATCTCTGCAGTTTCAGCTTATCATGAGCCGGTACAGTCCTTGTCTCTGGCTCAGTTACCTGTAGTTAAGAGGTTTCTTAGGGGTATTTTACATACAAGACCTCCTATCAGATGTCCAGTTGCAGCCTGGGACATTAACCTGGTGCTAGACATGCTCACCCGGAAACCTTTCGAGCCTCTAGCTACCTGCGAGTTGAAGTTCCTGACTTGGAAAACGGCCATCCTGGTGGCCATCACTTTGGCCCGTAGAGTTTCTGAAATATATGGTCTGGTCGCATACCCCCCCATACACTGTATTTCATAAAGACATAGTAGTTCTTAGGACTCACCCTAAGGTTCTCCCTAAGGTTGTCTCAGAATTTCATCTAAACCAATCTTTAGTCTTGCCTACCTACTTTGCTAATTTTCAGAATGAAGGAGAACGTGCCCTTCATTCTTTGGATGTTAAGAGAGCACTGCGATTCTATCTGGATAGAACAAAAGACATTTGCAAGGCTCAACAACTGTTTGTTTCCTTCAGTGAGACCTGGCTGGGTCAACCTGTCACTATTAGGTGCATTTCAGCGTGGCTAGTAGCATGCCTCCGCCACTGCTATTCTATGGCACAGGTCAAGCTGGAAGGCAGAGTGTACGCTCACTCTACTAGAACAGTCACTGCATCTCTGGCAGAAATCTGCAATGTGCCCATTGTAATTATTTGCAATGCGGCTACATGGAGCTCAGTGCATACCTTCGTTAAACACTATGCTTTGGATGTCCATGCCAGGCGACATTTGTCATTTAGTAGAACTATTCTTAATGGACTCCTCTCCTAAGTATGTGAGCTCTTAGTTTTTCCTGCCGCCCGTCTTGGGGAATTATTAGCTCGGTACTCTCCCATTAGTGTGAATGAATGGTGGAGACTTTATGTCCAGAAAGATATGGAAATTACATACTTACTGTAATTCTTGATCTTGTTGGATAGAATCTCCACCACTCATTCACATGCCCACCCACCATCCCCCGAGCTCAGGTATCTGTTTCTGGTCTTCACTCCCTCAATGGCTGGGCTGTGAAGACTCTATTGTTAACCCTTCTTACACGGGTCATTTGGACTATTTTATGTCTGTTTTTGTTAGGTTAGTCCCTCCAGGTTAGTTACGCTGCACCTCCTTGGAAAAAAAGGTACTGAGGCGGTTGGATGGTTGACGCCGAGGTAGTCTTTACCGCATGAGCCACGGCTCGCGGTGCCGCTCCTCACGGCTCCACCTCTGGCGCTGACCCTCTTGAAAAAGTTTGCTTCTGCCGGGTCCTAGCGACCTCCGGCGTAGATCCCATTAGTGTGAATGAGTGGTGGAGACTCTGTCCAAGAAGATCAAGAATTACGGTAGGTACGTAATTTCCATTTTTGTAACCTGGACAGTGTCCTTCCACCTGATTTTTTCAACGCCCCCACCACCAATTCCCCCTTTGACACTGCATCCCAAGTACACACAGCTGCGCAGTTCTTCTTCAATGAGATCTCCATGCACTTAGTCAGAACCTTTATACGCAAAGCCATCTGCAAAACTGGCTACTGGTAGTGGTGACTCACTCGACCTGAAGTTGCTTGCACTAGTCCTAGATGAAATCCTTGAACCTCTGACAAAGATCTTCAGCCTTTCCCTAAGATTGGGTCAATTCCCATCACTTTGGAAACAGGTGACCATCACACCTGTGCACAAAAGTGGAGACAAGTTACTGCACACCAACTACAGGCCCATCTCTACCCGCCCCCCCTTATCTAAAGCCTGGAATTAATAGTCTCAGACCAGCTTGTCGAGTACCTGGACAAATATGAAATCCAATGACCGGAACAGCATGGCTTCTGAAAAGAGCATAGTACCACCACTGCACTGTTGGAGTTTATGGGATTCATCCATGACACCCTTGACCAAGGAAACTGTAGGGGGGGGGAGTATTAATTGACCTAATGAAGGCCTTTGATACTGTTAATCACCCACTCCTACTCAGGCAACTGACCACTCTCGGACTCTCCAAAGATGCACTGCTCTGGTTTGCTAGCAACCTCGGGAGAAGGGTCCCACGTGTTAGGATTGCTGGTGTCACCTCTGATGAAAAAACAGTCCTCTGAGGTGTCCCTCAGGGGTCTATACTGGGACCATTACTCTTTTCTCTCTCTCTCTTCCTGAACAGTCTCCCTAGCATCTGTCAACAGAAACTATTACTCTATACGGACGATGCAGTACTGTTTACTAGCAACTGTGACTCTAAACAACTTGAGAGTCAGTTGCAGCATGATTTCAGGCATGTTGAAGAATGGTTTAGCTCACACAAATTCGGTCTGAACTATAGCAAAACTAAGGTCATGAAATTCTGCAATGCATGGAACAAGTATAAACCTCTATCCTTCGCCATCAAGAACCACATGGGGACTTCACTTGAACATGTTCATGAGTTTAAATATCTTGGCATCACCTTGGACAGTTCCCTTTCTTACACGTGGCACACTGGCAATGCAGCTAAGGCCGCCAATATACGGATCAGCCTGCTCCACAAGCACAAATACTGCATGACTACTGATTCCCTTAGACTTGCCATCTACAGCTCTGTCATCTCCATCATTGACTAAGGTCTAGCCATCTATGACTCTGCTTCCCCTACTGCCCTCTGGAGGATATCGGTGACACTTAATAAGGCCTGTAGGCTTCTAACAAGTGCTGCCTGCCTAATACACACCTGTGACCTGTACACGCAGGCCGGATGGCTTCCACTTATCAGTACAATACAATATCAGACCTGCCTGTTAACCAAAAAAGTTCTCCTCGGGCTCATGCTGTCAGGTGTTGCAAAGCTCCTTACTGCCCACAGCAGTACCCAGCATACACGTAGTGCTCAATATTAAACCTTCCAGATCCCCAGATGCAAGACCACAATGGGTCAGAGGTTGTTCACCCACAGGTCTCCTCAGTGGTACAATACCCTTAACAAAGAAACACTTACAACTGCAACCCTTGGACCCTTTAAAAGGCAACTCTGACTATTCCTCGCCTCTTCCACTCAATGTGACTGCCTTTCCTAAGGAACTGCCTCTTCATTGTACTCTAGTCGAAGGTGACCCGTAACCTCCCTTAGAGCTCCACATTATTGGCACCAGCTTCCCCCACTTTCACCCCTAACCCTCCCTTCCACCCCCTGCCTCACCCATCCCCTCCCATCTCTAATGGCACTTTACAGACATGGGGCCCTCTTGCCCCTTTCCACCTCGCACTTTTGCCACCCACCCTTACCCTCTGACAATGCCCCTTTAGCCTGCCTACTCCTTCTTGACCCCCTCCTACCCTATACTCACTATATACTATTCACCCTGAAACTTGTCAGAATCTGGCTTACGTTGTCTCTCTCCATTAATGTCTGTATATTTAAAGCTTAGCCATCTCTGCATTTTAAGACTGTAACCATTGTTGACCTTTGTATGTATGTTGCCCTACATCCTTTAATGTGGAACCTTTGTAAATGAGCAGTTCTTACCCAAAGGGGACCTGCATGCTGGCATCGAGGAAGAGGGCGGCCTCAGAGTCTGATGGGTTCGGAGGCCAGGGTGAGGGGTGGTGGCCCTCTCCTGCCACCCTGCAGGGAGTGGGGAGGAGTTACAGTGCTGAACCCCATCTTTCCCTTGAAGGCTCCAGGGCACCCTTTGGTGGTAGTGCAGATGGTTGCCCTTCCAGACACATGCAACCCTAGGTGTGTCACAGGGGAGATTCCCCCTCTGGGCTCTTCCGGAGCTTGCTTTCTCAGCTTTCTTCTTTGCAGCCTGGTGTGGTCTCAGGGTCCCACACCATGGTGGTTTCATCCCCTGGATCCCAGAACCTGGACAGAGGTTGGGCACTTTCCTGTAGGTGCCCATCGCCCATCCCTCTGCAGACACCCTTCTCTCTCTCAGTCCCAGGCCATGTGGGTCTTACGGGGCCCTTAACTTGGGAGACGTTCAGAGCTACTGTGGTGGCCTTTCCTTCCTATGTTAGGGCCATGGACAAGCAGGTCTTCTGCCTGTCCCCCCCACTGCAGGAGTCCTCTGAACATCCAAGCTCCACCTCCTCCTTGTCTTCCTCTTCTGAGAGGGAGGAACTTCCTGTCCTTTGATGCTGATTTCATGGAATATCAGCGGTTCCTTTCGAGGCTGGTCACGGAACTCCGTATTTCTTTTATTTGTTGGAACAATACCGAATGGCAGACTCATGCATTCCTCAGTGAATTCAGTGCTTGCCACCTCGTGGTGCCTTCCTGGCCAATCCCTTTCCAGGAGGCATCTATCTGCACCTGACAGTCTCCAGCCACCCCTTCTCCAGCCCTGAAAGACTCTAGGAGACAGTATTGTGCCCCCCATGAGTCTCTAGGTTCTCTACCTCACCTGCCCTCGGGCTTGATGTCCCTAGACACCCCTTCCAGGCCTCGATGCCTGGCACACAGTTGACCCCTGGATCCGGATTCTTTAGAATTTGACTGGTGGTGATGAAGAATCTTCTCTTTGGCTCGTGCATTGATGTGCATAGGTTCACATCTGGTACACCATGCTGCATACAACAGACATTTGTGGTTGATGCTGGTTCAGGTTCTGGCATCTATGCCTGATACAGAGAAGTCTAGGAGTCTGGAGCTTGCAAAGCACCAGGCAAGGGCGTCTTATGACACCAGTGAGGTGGGTTCCAGACTGGCAGTTTATTTCCTTTCCTTTACCTATCCCTCAGCTCCCTTGTCTCACTCTTTTCCTCTAATCTATTTCTGCCTCTCCAGCTACACAGAACCAGGATGGAGGAGGAGTCTGCGGCACCTAACGGCTGCCCCTCACACACCACATAGTGTGTCACTCTCATGGGCAGTGCTGTCGGCACCAGCTCCTCCCTCCAAAAAAAAAAAAAAAAGCTCCCATGGCGGGTGCATGCATCCAGCTTACACCCAGCAGTAATGAATGGTGAAAATACAAGAGAAGATCAAGAATTATGGTATGTACGTAATTTTCATTTACATTGCCTAGTGGAGAGATAGGATTAAGATGCACTGAATGTCGTAGAATTAGTACACAAGATAGTGACTTGATACAGACCATTTGCAAGCAATGTGTAGAGCTGAAGGAAATGAGAGCCAAAATAATAGGCCTGGAATTGCAGATAAAATGTCTCCTACAACTGGATAGAGATTCATCAAGGGAAAGTACAAGAGAAGACAATGATATGGTAACCACAATCTTAAGAGACAGAGGGATGTAGAGGAATTGGATAGGACAGATGGTAACCTAGGAAATAGCAGATATAAAAAGAGAAGGAGGACAATGACATTTAATACACGTAGTGGAGAGGGCAAGCTGGAACAAGATACCAATAAAGGTAAAATGAAGGAAGCAGTCAGTGATATACAGAAGCTAGTTACAAATAATAAAATGCTAGAAACACACAAGGCAACCGTAAGGGGCACAAATACTGCTTTTGATCTAACTGAGCCAAACCTCAGAAGGGAACTGGAAAATAAAATGGAAACAACTACGGTTGGGGCAGGTGTTAGACAAGAAACTGAATTAACAGGGCGGGATGATGAAGTAATGAGAATAACATCAGAACAGAAAACAGATATACCCCATTAGAAACATTAATGACTAGTGTTCAGATGGAAGCAGATGAGTTACTTGAACTAATGACAGATGGTACTAATATAAATTATTGGGTTCCAGCAGATGGTAGACTAACAAATGTGAACAGGGAGCAGGAACCAAGTGAGACTAGGCCTGATATATGCATTATAGGAGATTCTATAATTACATTTACTAATACTATTACAACACTGAACAGAGAAGAGTGGGTTGTGAGTCTATTGCTGCCAGGAGCTGGCCTTGAAGATGTATGAGAACTACTACCCAAAATGGTCAGACCAGCAAGAAGGAATTGTTTGGCAGTTATACATGCAGGGACAAATGACTTACGACATAAAAAGGAACAAGAGATAGTAAATCTGTACAAGGACATATATAAATACCTGAAGGATGATAATTGTAAGGTTATTCTATCTGAGATACTCCCGGTGCCCAAAGCAGGAATTAAGGGTAATGGTAAAATGAGGGTAAATGAAATCAAAAAATGGTGCTTGCAAGAGGGTGTTACTTTAATTAAAAACCTGGGAATTTTTTGATAATAGAAGCAATATGTTCTGTAAGGATGGTTTACACCTTAATCGTAGTGGAAGTATATTTCTGGGTAGTGTGTTCAATAATGCAATAAACAGACATTTAAACTGACATGTGGAGGGGGAAGGAGAGAACCTTGTGGAGTTAAATAGGTACAGCAGATGAAAAACTAGTCACCAAACTAACACAAGTGGAATAAAATCAGGGGAAGTTAAGAATACAGTTAATTTCATGGTGGTGAATGCCAGGAGTTTAAAAACTAAACTAGAGGAATTACATATAGTATTAGAACAAAATGATACAGATATTTGTGCAGTAACAGAGACATGGTTCAGGAGTGAAGATTGGGGAACTAATGTGCATGGTTATCAGTTATTTCGTAAGGACAGAATAAACAAGAGAAGCGGTGGTGTGGCACTGTATGTGCGGAATGGGGTTAAGGCAACAGAGAACAACAAAGTCCCAGGGTACGCAGATCCAAATTAAGGTATTTGGGTGGTTATTTCCATAAAAGGTGAAAAAAACACAATTGGGGCTATATATATATATATATATAGGCCACCCTAATCAAGATCAGGAGGAACATACAGAATTTCTAACAAAACTAAATGAGCTGGATATAGAGAATAACTATATATATTACTTGGGGACTTCAACAACCCAAACTTAAAATGGGTAACACAGCCATCTGAGGTGCAACAAGAAAGGACATTTCTGGATATAATAATGCAGAAAAATTTAGAACAAATGGTGGAAGAACCAACTTGGAACGAAAACATCCTGGACTTAGTATTAACCAATCAAAATGAAAGAATAGATCAGGTAGAAATATTGGAACCATTGGCCAAGAAGTGACCATAATATGGTCAAATTTGTATTTAACACCCAAAATGAAACATATGGAGGGATAACAAAATTAAGAAGTTATAACAAGGACAACTACACAAGGGTGGGACAAGTATTGGAGGAATGGAATTGGGAGGAAGATTTACAAGGGTTAGATCTGGAAGAAATGTGGAGCAAAATAAAACTGAAGATGAATTACTGTATTAATGCATTTGTACCAGAAAAGAATATATAACTCAAATAGGAGGATGCCAAAATGATTAACTAACAAAATTAGGAAAATCGTAAGGAAAAAACAGAAGGCATATAAGAAATACAAACAGCAGCCATCATCTGAAAAACCGGAAAAGTGTAAAAAATTGACTAGAGATTGTAAGAAAGAAATTAAAAAAGCTAAAATAGCAAATGAAATACAAATGGCAACTTCAACGTTGGACAATAAATATAATTTCTTCAATTATATTGGTAGTGTAAAAGGACAGCAGAACACAATTGGGCAAATCAAAAATGGGGACACAATTGTAACTGAAGAATCACAGGTAGCGGATGTTTTTAACAATTTTTTTGTTAGCAACTTTAAGCCAAAAAAGGGCACAAATGTTGTAGTCACTAATAGGCATGAAGGAGTAGGTAATGTTAAGGAAATAACAGTAGATGAAGTATATCACAAATTGAAAAATCTAAATATCACTAAATTACCGGGTCCTGATGAGTTACATCCGAGGCTGCTTGTCCATGGCATGGGTGAGGCTAGGGTACAACGCACCATGTAATTCAATCAACAGTTGAAAAACCAGTGTGGAGCACAGGGTTTTGGCTTTATTGGGGACTGGGGCTCCACCTTGAGGGATACACGCCTGTACTGGCAAGATGGGCTGCATCTGTCCAGGAGGGGAAGCAGGTTTCTAGGTGATAGGTTTAAATGCTTCATTGGCATGCTTCTAAACTAGTCAAGGGGGGAGGCACTGATGAGAAGCAGGGAATTCCCTGTCTCCCCCCACAAAATAGGGTCATCAGCAAGGTAAACACCAAGGCAGAGAGGTCAATAGGGAGCAGGACTGAGGTAAATGGAGGAAAAAGCCAAAAACAGGAAGGGCAGGGATGAGACTAAAAGAGGAAAGACCGGCAGCCCCGTGGCACTGAGGGTTGAGGCGCTGGACGCCACACTTCGTGCCATGCCAGTGACCCGTGCTTGGGAACGGGTATGGGTTGCCGTGGGTGAGCAGGGAGGAGATGGATTGAGCATCCAATGGACTGCTGTCCATCTCCGGGGAAGGGAGGTTCTGGCAGCCGGTGCTTGCCTGACCCCTAGTGGAGGCTGGGGGTCAGTGGCACATAGCCGTAAGCCATGGGAGCGGGACGTGGCAGACACTTAATTGGGGCGCACACGGGAGTGTGCATGCACCCAGTCGCTGGCCTCGCTGCACGCCGTGGCCTGCAGGGAGAAAAGTGGAAAAAGAGCCTGGAAGAATGAAGATGTGCCCTGCAGCGCCGTCCCTGAGAAGGCACCTCCCTGGCATGGATCCGCTGGGGTGGATTGAGTCACTCCCCACCACCCTGCCATGAAGAGTAAGTCATGGGGTGCATAAGGGAAGGGGTCTGATCTTCGGGGGCTGGCGCTGGGGGGACAACAGATAGCAGACTTGCAGCCGGAGCTCCGGAAGAGAAAAATAATAATAAAAAAAGGAAAGACCATAAAGAAATTGAGGGCGATGAGTATCAATGCCCATTGGCTGGGTAACAAGCTTCCTGATTTAGTTGCCTTGATGGAAGAGGGACACCTGGATATTATGGCTGTCACAGAAGAAAAAATTACTCACCTTAGTAATGTTGTTTCTTTTAATGGAGTCTTGCTATATTCTGACATATGCAGTGAGTCCCAACCTTTGAACTGCTCCAGAGGTGAAAGAGTTAACTTTCCATGCCAGGCATGGAATGCTGAGCTCAAGCTCGGTTGAAACTCTGTCTGTTGCTCTTCAAACTCAAACTGTCAGATCTTTATGAGCTAAACTCACTGAGGTCCTGTGTGGAAGCTGTAAACCTACACTAGCCAATTGGCTACTAAGCATAAGAACACATTTTTTGGTCTCAAAACAAAGACTCAAGTCAGGAGACCCAAAAATGAAAAACACAACACCAAGTCACCCCAAGAAAGGAGGGGTGAAAAACAACAATGTGGGCACCTACTAAGTGCCAACACTGCACTGCCCACCCACATCCCAAAAACAGAAATTCTGAGATGGGCAGGCAGGGGAGGTAGAATATAGCAAGACTCCATTAGAAGAAACAACATTACTAAGGTGAGTAATTTTTCTTCAAACAACATGAAGTCTTGCTATATTCTGACATATGCAGACTACAAAGCAGTACCTCCATGGAGGAGGGACAGAACCTACTTAGAAATAGGCTCTGAAGCACAGCTGTGTTAACCGAGCATCACTCCCAGCCTGGATGTCCAGGGAGTAATGCTTGGTAAAAGTGTGAACTGTTTTCCAGGTAGCTGCTTGACATATCTCTAGAATAGGGATGTCCCTGGCAGCAGCCAGGGAAGCAGCTGTACCTCTGGTAGAGTGAGCCCTCAGGCCTGAGGGAGGAACCTTACCCAGTTTTTCATAGCAAAATTGGATACAAAAGACAATCCACCTGGCAATGGATCTTTTAGTGAACTTTTAGTGGCAGGTTTCCCCTTTACTAACCTCACCATAAGTGAGGAACAGTTGGAGGGAGTCAAACCTGTGACCCTTGGTATGCTCTATGTAGCAACTAAGGGCTCTCTTCACATCTAAGCTGTGCAGCCTCCTCTCGTTAGAGGAGGAATGGTCAGTGAAGTACACTGGAAGAGATATAGATTGATTAAGGTGGAAATCTGAAACACCTTAGGCAAGAACTTCCTGTTAGTCCTGAGGACCACCTTATCTCTATGAAAGGAGATAAAATCAGGCTCCACTGACAAAGCTTGTAATTCACTTATGCGTCTGGCAGAAGGGATGGCTACCAGAAACACAGTTTCCAAGTCAAGTACTTAAGCTCTGCTGAAAACAAAGGCTCAAAGGGGGATTGCATAAGCTGAGCAATGCAAACATTAAGATCCCAGGTGGGGGCAGGGTCCCTGAATGGAGGGTTGGTGTGAAGCAATCCCTTGAAAAACTTGGAGAATACAGGGTGAGCTGAAAGAGAAGAGGGCTTACCTGCTGAAATAAAAACAGACACAGTTGCCAGATGCACTTTTAGGGTAGCTGGCCTCAGCCCCAAGGTATTTAAGTGGACCATGCTATGCTTTCCAGAGCACCATATGGAAAACTTCTTCCATTTGGAATTATAAGTGGCCCTCATGGAAGGTTTTCTAGAAGCCTTCAGAATATCCATTACACCTTGGGAGAGGTGTAAATCAGCAAACTCTAACTCTTCAAGAGCCAGGCCTTGAGACTGAGAGATTTGAGGTTCAGGTACCAAACCCTTCCCTGAGCACAGGTTAACAGGTTGTAATTCCTGGGGAGACACAGGGGAAAATGGACGGCTAAGGACAGTAGGAGTGGATACCAGGGTTGTCTGGCCCAATCTGGAGCAATCAGGATCATCTTGCAGGGTTGAGATCTGATTTTGACTAGCACTTTGAACAGGAGAGGGAAGGGGAGAAAAGCATAGAGAAACTTCCCTTCCCAGTTGAGAACTAAGGCATCCAGAGGGACTGAGCCCAAAACTGGGCACCTGCAGCAAAAAAGGGGAAGTTGGTGATTGTCTGGGGCTGCAAAAAGATCTATCTGTGGGGTGCCCCATCTGGAAAATATCACCTCCAAGACCAGGGGGTCCAGTGACCATTCGTGATGGCCCTGGGAAATCCTGCTGAGAGCATCTCCCAGGACATTGTCCTTGCCTGGGAGGTGAACTGCTGTAAGGGAGGTGTTCAGGGAGTAAGCCAGAGACCACAACTTCATTGCTTCGGTGCACAAGGCCGTAGACCGAGTGCCCCCATGCTTGTTGATGTACCACATTCTGGTGGTGTTGTCTGTTCTGACCTGTACAACTTTGTTCTGAACAGATTTGGAAAAAGCTTGAAGTGCTAGAAAAACCGCTCTGAGTTCCAACAGATTGATGTGGAGCAGAGATTCCTGAGGGGACCACAACCCCTGGGTGGTGAGGTCGCCCATGTGAGCTCCCCACCCCAAGAGGGATGCATCTGTAGTAAGGATTAAGGAGTGAGACTGAGTGACAAAAGGAACCCCTTGTCTCAGATTGCTCTGATCCTGCCACCACAGTAGGGCCTGGATCAGGGTTCGAGTCACTGGGATCAATTTGGTTAGAGGGTCCTTCCTTTGAGACCAAAAGGCTCTCAAATGGAACTGAATGTCCCTCATCTGAAATCTTGCTCCCTGTACTACTGCTGTAGAGGCAGCCATGTGCCCCAGGAGCTGTAGAAAATGCCTTGCTGGTCGAGACACCTGCAGGGTGAATGAGGAGGCCAGAGAGACCAAGGTCCTTGCCCTGTCCAAAGAAAGGAAGGCTCTGGCTTTCTCTGTGTTCAGCTCTGTGCCTATGAAGGTGAGGAGCTGGACAGGCTCTAGAACTGACTTTAAAAGATTCAGAAGGAAACCTAGGGAGGTGAGCAGTTGCTGAGTTATCTGCAGGTGTAACTTGACTTGGTCTGGGGACTGGCCTACTATGAGCCAACCGTCCAGATAAGAGAAGATGGCAATTTTTTGCCTTCTTAGAGAAGCAACTGCTACTGCCAGGCATTTTGTGAATACCTTTGGAGCAGAGGTGAGGCCAAAGGGCATTGCTCTGAACTGGTAATGGCCTGAGGGCAGCTTCGAACCTGAGGTACTTTCGGTGGGAGCTTCTGATGAGAATATGGAAGTAGGCATCCTTGATGCTCAGGGACACTAGCCAGTCCCCTGGCCTTAGAGAGGGTAGAATAATTCCCAGAGTCACCATTTTTAATTTTGGTTTTAAAAGGTGCTTGTTTAAGTATCTGAGATCCAGGATGGGCCGCCATTCTCCTGTCTTTTTTGGGGTAAGGAAGTACCTGGAATACAATCCTTTGCCCTGGTGTAGGGGTGGAACCCTTTCCACAGCTCTGAGAGCTAGGAGGGAAGAGACCTCTGCCTCTAAGGCAAGTGCCTCTGCAGGATTTGCAGGTGGAAAGGATCTGGTTCTCATCTTTGAAACTTTTTGAAGCTGAGAACCAGTCCCTGGCTTACTACTTCCAGGACCCACTTGTTTGATGTCAGAGACTCCCAGTCCTGGACAAAGTAAGCCAGCCTGCCCCCTACAGGTAGCTGAGAATCGGCCCTGGCAACCCCATCAGGGTGCCTGTTTGGCAGGGGCTTTGGGCTGAGGGGTGGAAGCAGGCCTGCTTGTACCCTGTCTGCCTCTCCCTCTAAAGAACCCCCTCTGGGCATAAGCAGAAGAGGAGGCATGGACTTGGTAAAAAGGCCTATGAAAAGGCCTGCCCCTGCCCCTGGGAAGCTGCCTTTGAGGAGTGGCCTGCCTTTCCTTGGCCTGTGCACTCCTATAGGTGGTCCTATACCCATCCATTTTCTTCATGTAATTCTCTGTCTGCTTCCCAAACAGAGAATTACCCACAACAGGAAAATCCATGGCCTTAGTCTGGGTATCCTGTGACAGGCTAGTACATCTGAGGAAGCTTCTGCGAAGTGCCACAGATGTAGCCATGACTCTTGATGACACATCATTTGAGTCCACTGCGGCATGGAATTGCACCTTGGATGCCTCAATACCATCAGCAGCCACCTGCTCCAGCTCCTTGGTAAGCTGGCCAGGGGCCTGTTTTACTAGAGCCATGACAGTGTCCCATCTGGATTTCTGATATCTAGCAACATAAGCCATATAATTTGCCTGTCTGAGTCCCAAGGATGCTGCCATGTACTGTTTCTTTGCCATGGCATCAATCCTCCTGGAGTCCTTGTCTGGGGGGTGTGAAGCCAAGGGAATATTTGCCTTGTCACAGGCTGCACCCTGCACAACCCCTACATGGCTGCATTGGTGTGTAAGGAACTCTGTATCAGAGCCTGACAATGTGTACCTCTTGTCCATTCTCTTATCCACAGGAGGTATAGTGTGAGGAGTTTTTAGAATTTTAAATGTCTGTTTCCCAAAAGATTTATGCAAGGGAACAGACAATCTCCTAGACTCTGGGATGTCCATCATTTCCACATGGTCAGGCTCCTCTTGATCATCCACAGCTTCCTCCATAGGGAGCTGGAGGGTTTCAGCCACTTTTTTATAAAACACAAAATGAGATGGGGACTCAGAAAGCCTAGGAGGAGACACTCCTGAAGGTCTGTCTGGGGAGATGTCCGGGTCAATGGGCACATCCAGACTTTCAAATCACATTCACTCTCCTCATACTCCTCTTCCTCCCTCTGGTTCATAATATTCCTCTAAATCATACTCTTGAACCTGAGGAACCGGCAACCGGCGCTTACTATGAAGGTGCCGGTTGATCAGAACTGGGAAAGCGCCTGGACAATTTTGATCGCTTTGGTTATTTCTTCAGCGGTTGGAGAGGAAAGTTTTGGCTCCACACCAGCTGATTTCCTAGTCCTTTTTGCTGAACCGACCTCGGAGTCGGATCTCCTTTGTCCAAGAAGTCTCGCCTGGTCAGAGGGCACTCCTTCTGGTTCGGTTGGAATCGAACCGGCTGGCCATCTGGTTCAGCGGACTTTCCCTTTCCCTGAGCCTACCAACTCTCTTTTCCAGGGTAGCTGCAGGAAAATTTTTACAAATCTGGCAGTCTGCATTGAGGTGGTCAAACCCCAGACAATAAACGCAGGTGGTGTGGGGGTCAGCCTTGGGAAAGACTTCCCCACACACACTGCAGTGTTGAAACCCAGTGGGCCCGGTTTTTCTTTTGGGTTTCTCAGACATAGTGCCAGTCCTATCCAAACTTACCCATTTATGGCAATCCACCAGGTAAGACCCTCTTATCGGTTCCCAACCGTGTCACGGGACATGGAAAAAAACGTAATAAAATCAGTTTTTTTTAGAACCGATAAGAACCGGTAACCACACTCTAAATCACAGATTAAGATATTTTAAACAACCTGATTGGTTCAACCGAACCGATAAACCGTTTACAAATTCCACACAGAATAGAATTAATGTAAAACCTATCTAGTACTCACAAATACCACAGACAGAGTCTGAACCGACCGGTTGCAGTTTAAATTTGGTCGAAAACCGAGAAAAACAATACTTTAACCGACAAAATGAACTGAGCAGAAGGAGAAATCTCCGGAGCGACTGTTCAGTGAGGCGGAGTAAAGAATCTGACGGTTTGAGTTTGAAGAACAACAGACAGAGTTTCAACCGAGCTTGAGCT
Source organism: Neoceratodus forsteri (assembly GCA_016271365.2). Classification (NCBI taxonomy): domain Eukaryota; kingdom Metazoa; phylum Chordata; order Ceratodontiformes; family Ceratodontidae; genus Neoceratodus; species Neoceratodus forsteri. The sequence goes on along the minus strand of CM028129.1, from coordinate 335,133,429 downwards.
CAGCATTCCATGCCTGGCATGGAAAGTTAACTCTTTCACCTCCAGAGCAGTTCGAAGGTTGGGACTCACTGCATATGTCATAATATAGCAAGACTTCATGTTGTTTGAAACAAGGTGCACAGAGAACCATGACTGGGATGTAAACTTACCAGGGTATGCAATCTACAGGAGGGACAGGGAGGGTAAAAGAGGAGGAGTAGTAGCTCTCTATGTAAGGGAAGGGATCAAAGCAAGAGAACTAACAGGTAAACAGGGAAGAGAGGAGGCACTGTGGGTCACTTTGGAGACAGGTAATGGCACTACATCATCCGCACGGGGGTTGTATACAGACCCCCATCTCGGGGGAGGAAATGGGCAAAGAAATGATAGAAAGCATCCTTAGAATGGCAGAAAAAGGGGAGATATTGTTGATGGGGGACCTGAATATGCCTGATGTTAACTGGAGCACATGCACTGCAGCCACTTCCAAGAGCGGGGTCATTCTCGATGCCCTGCAGGGGGCATGCCTCAAACAGCTAGTGTTGCAACCCACTCGGGAGGGAGCAGTCTTAGACCTGGTACTCTCAAATGAAGATGGTGAGAGGATCACAGATTTAGAAGTGGGCACACATCTGGGAACTAGCGACCACAGAACAGTGTGGTTTACAATAAAACACATCTGAAGAGTCAAGCCATACCAAGACGAGAGTAGTGGACTTTATGAGGGCTGACTTTGGCAAAATGGGTGAGTGCCTAAGGAATGCACTAGCACAAGGGTAGGAAGGAGGGGTAGAAGAACAGTGGGAGAAAATCAAAACTGCCATCAAAGAGGCAGCAAGTCATTGTGTGAAGCTAATAAAACAAAATTAAGTAAAAAAACACTATGGTTCTCAAAAGAGGTGGCAGGAAAAGTTGGGGAGAAAAAGACAGCATTCAGGAAGTATAAGGAATCACAGAATGAGCAGGACAGAGAACTGTATCAGTTAAAGCAGAAGAAAGCGGGGAAGGCAGGCAGAAAAGCGAAGGCCCAAACCGAGGAAAAGATAACCAACCCTGTTAAGAAGGGGATAAAACCTTTTATAGGGTACATCAGGGAGTGAAGGAAGGCCAAGGGAGGAATAGTAAGGCTTATTAAAGGGGAAGGGAGGTGGGCAGAGGATGACAGTGGAAAAGCAGAGATACTGAATGCTTTTGTTCAGTATTCACAAAAGAAGAAGAGGGGGAGGTACCTAAACCAAGCAATAGAAGCACTCTGGACAGGGGGGTTGATAACAGTCCATTCACAAAAGAAAGGGTCCTGAGAGAACTCCTAAAACTCAGGGTGGACAAAGAAATGGGGCCTGATGGGATTCACCCCAGAATTCTAAAAGAACTAAGGATGGACCTAGTGACACCACTGACTACCCTTTTTAACAAATCATGGGAGGATGGTGTGGTACTTGAGGACTGGAGGAGGGCAGATGTGATTCCTCTTCACAAAGGGAGCAAGGCAGAGGCAGGAAACTATAGCCCTGTTAGTTTAACCTCAGTGGTAGGGAAAATGATGGAATCACTACTGAGAGAAAGAATTGTTGAGTACCTAGAGGCCAGTGGGACACAGGACCCAAGGCAGCATGGATTCACAGTGGGAAGGTCATGTCAGGTGAATCTAATAGAGTTCTTTAACTGGGTAATCAAAGCAGTAGACCAGGGAAGGGCTGTAGCTATGGCCTGCCTAGACTTTAGCAAGGCATCTGACACAGTCCCACAGAAAAGATTAATAAACAAGTTAGCCACCCTGGGAGTGGGTACCAGGGTGATAGCCTGGGTAACAAATTGGCTGACCAACAGGATGCAGAGGGTAACAGTAAACAGAGTACACTCTGAAGAAAGGATGGTTACTAGTAGGGTGCCGCAGGGTTCAGTACTGGGACTGGTCCTCTTTAATGTCTTTATAGGAGACATTGCAGAGGGGCTGGAAGGAAAAGTATGCCTCTTTGCAGATGATACAAAAATCTGCAACAGGGTTGATACACAAGGGGGTGGAAAGGAAGAGAAGGGACATGGCAAGGTTGGAGGAGTGGTCAAAATATGGCAACTTAGATTCAGTGCTAAAAAGTGCAAAGTATTGCACCTGGGAAACAAATCCCAGGGGAAGAGTACATATTGAGGGGGTACTAACAACAACAAAAATGGAAAGGGCTTCAGGGTAGTCATACCAGATGACCTTAAGGTAGACAGGCAATGTGAGAAGGCAGTAAGGAGGGCTAAAGGGATACTGGGATGCACAGGGAGAGGCATCACCAGTAGAAGACAGGAAGTTGTTATCCCTCTGTACAGACAGTTGGTGAGACCCCATTTGGAGTACTGCGTGCAATTCTGGAGACCCCATCTCCGCGAGGACATAGTAAGGACAGAGGCAGTCCAGAGGAGGGCAACTAAAATGGTGCAGGGTCTGCACCAGAAGCCATATAAAGAGGCACAGTTTGAAGATAGAGGGGCACAGCTCAGGGGCAAAGTCAGAAATAATTTTTTTTACAAAGAGGGTGGTGGACGCATGGAACCACCTTCCTGAGGAGGTTGTGGGGTCAAAAACAGTGGGGGAATTCAAGATTGCATGAGACAGATGTAACCCCTAGATGGCGCTATCCCAGGGGCTACTACCCCTGCCTGATTTGCCACTAACAGGTTGAGGGGCCTGGATCCAATGGCGGGTGCCTCCACCCAGAGGTCAGGGTTTGCAATAGTTAAACTAACTTGGTCACAGCCCTCTGGGACACTGCAACCCCCCTTTCTTCCCACTAGTGGCCCACACAATATATCAGAATTACTTCACAGTATACACTTACCCCAGGTCTGGTTCCGCACTGGGACCTCCCAGAAATGAGATACAGTGCAACAATCACAGTACAGTACTTTAACATAGACAAATACCTCAGGCAGTATAACTTTGCTGAAACAAGCAGCTCTGATTTATTTAGGGGATATAACAAGGACAGGGGAAATCAGGTTAATTAGCTTATCACTCTAATAATTCATTTATGGCTCTGTGCACAGGCCTATCCCTATCAGTTACTGTCCCTGGGTACCCAAGCCCTAGTGGCTAGTCCAAACCGTGGCAGCTGGTAGGGGCCTTTCACACAGAGAAAAGGAGAATTAAACAGTCAGCAGTACAGTAATTCCATTTGGATTTAATGTGGCAATTCAACAGGGAGCGACCCTGAATTAGTACTCACGACCTCCAAATAAGATAGGGTCCTTCAATGTCAGCAGGGCTCACTTGAGGTACACAAACCTCTTCACATCCATATAAAAGAAAGCACTATACCAGGCAGGCTGCATCTGTATCCCGATCGCAATTACTGCACAATACCCGGAGAACACACAGCAGATTCAGTTCCTGACAGACCGAGTCAATTTTCAGCATTCTCCAGTCTTCTACAGGGTGAGCCTGGTTTCTACTCTTCAGAGATCCTTTGATTCTTTTCACAGGACGGATTCAGTCCTAACAAGCTGCAGACCGGAACTCTGGGCCTTACACGTTTTTTGACTAAAACTGCACACTGAAAAAGCACAGGGCTCTTCCTTCTTCACTCAAGCTCAACTCAACTCCACACCGACAAAACTGGCACTTCCTTTGAGTTCCTCCCAGTTCTTGACTGGATTGGCTGTCACTCACAATAGACTGCTGCTGTTGGTCCAAAAGGCACTGAAGTCTAAACTACATCTCCCAGAGTCACTGCCCATACAATCCTCTTGTGGCTGGCTCAGATTATGAGTCCAAGTTCTGATTCGTCCAAGGCACCATTTTAGAGCTAGCTTACCCCACACTGATTGGTCCAGTTCAGCAGTTCAAAACTAGAATGGGAACTAGCAGACACAGTTCTGACTGCAAAGAAAGCAGGTTAGACAAACTGTAATTTCATTATTACTCTAAATAATTTCTGGCAAACAGTTACATCTTTCAGATAGGTTCCTTTGCACTCCTAGTGACTGCAAAATGAAGTGAATTAGGCAGCTCGAGTGGTACTCAATCAAAGAAACACACAGTCCCCCATACAAACTAATTATGTCTGCAAGCAGACAGCTCTTAAAGAGACAGTACCAGAGGCTCTAAAACACTCACTGATAAATGGCTTAAATGCCAAACACCATTCAGGCTTGGAGCATTCAAGCAAGCTCCTGGAAGTCTTTTGGGAACCCCCATTTGCAGGGGGTTACACCCTTCCTGGTTTGGGAAAGCTTGACGTCCGCCAAGCAAGTACTCTATAAGTTTCAACTGCAACCATATACATTTGCATTAGGCTCGCACATGTAATCATCAGTCAATATATCATTTTACCAAGAACACATTTCGAAACATTGCAGTATCACACTTACACAGTATTACATACACATTGTACCATAACTCAAGTTATTACCTCTTGTACATGAAACCTGAAGAGAGGGGCCCTTCCTATCAGTTACCTTGGGGCTGGATGGGGCAAGGGCACCATACTTAGAGGGCAACACAAGTAACTTGGAGTTAGCACTGATGCTCAGTTTGGGCAATGAGCTCTGGGACACATACACCTTTTATGGACAACATTGAGAGGCAAGTCCACAGGCCTCCCAAGTGAATCATAACTGAGGTGCACCACAGGCTTTACAGCTCGACCAGTCTTTCTAGGGGAACTGTTATAGTCTCTGCACTCTGAGCCTCATTTTCAGCATTGTCCTCACTTGTCAGGGGAGTCTCCATGGGGGTAGAGAGGCTAGAACTTGGGGCACTTTCAGCTCCAGGAGTTACAGTTTCTGAGTCCACAACATTTGGCTCGCATGGAGAGCTTCGGACACTGGCAGTGGACTGTCAGGGCACTCAAAATACTCTTCTTGTTCGGTGTATCACCAGTCTGCCCCAATCTATCATTTTCCTCCCTGAAAGCTCAAACAGTTCAACCATGCACAATGATTCCATTTCATCTGATCTGATGCTTTGCACTTCACTTTCTGGGAGCATTGGCTCCAGGGATGAAGCTGGGGCTTAGACAGTCCAGAAGGCCCAGCTTTGTCTCCAGTATTGACTAGGGATTGCCCGAAACAATTGACTCAGTTCGTAAGAAGGATAGTATTCAAAGTCACTCTCACTTTCTTCCGATATGGACTGACAGTCATGCTCAACTGGGACTTGTGGAGGGAACACTTTAACTTTGCTTCTGTAGGTGCAGACTTTCTTGATCTTTTCTTAGCAGCAGCTCTAGTCACTGGTCCAGAGGGGCATCTTCTAGGGGCTCAGACTCAATTAAGATTTGTCCAATGGGCAGTAAATGATTTCTATGCATTGTTTTTACATCTTTTGAATTATTCTCAGGCCTTACTTTGTACACTGGCAGATCATCTAGTTTGCCCACTACAATGTGAGGGAGATGGTGCTATCTGTCAGCAATCTTGTGCTTGCCATGCAGTCCCAGATTTCTTAGCAATACCCGATCTCCTCCTGGAGTTCCTGTGCTTTCACCTTTATCATACCTTTCTTTGTTGGCCAGATTTCTTTTGGCAGCCATGGTTTGAGCCAGTTGGTACGCATGAGTTAGCTGGGCCTTTAACTTTTGCACATACTGTAAATAGTTGTCAGCTTGAACCCCATCAGGAGAGAGACCCAAAACACACATCTACTGGTAGTCGAGCTTTCTTCCAAACATCAGGCGGTAGGGGAGAATCCAGTGGCATCACTTTGGTGCAGTTATAAGCATGTACCAGGGTGCTAATTTGTTGGCTCCATCTAGGCTTGTCCTTTGGGTGCAGGGTGCCTAGCATATCTAGCAAAGTGCGTTGAAACGCTCAGGCTGTGGGTCCTCTGGGGTGGTAAGGAGTGGTTCTGACTTTCGACTCCCACAGAGAAAGCATCTCTTTGATCAGACGACTCTCAAAGTCTCTCCCTTGATCAGAATGGATTCTTTGTGAGCCCCATAGTGAACAAAAAGTTTTCTACAAGTACTTTGGCCACAGTGGATGCTTTCTGGTCTTTGTGGGAAAGCTTGGGCATATCTCGTGAAATGGTCAGTGACCACCAGCACATTACTGATATTTCTTTGATCTGACTCCAAACTCAGAAAATCAATACAGACCAGCTCCATGGGTGCACTGGTGGTGATGTTAACAAGGGGCAGCCCTCTGGGGCAAAGCTTTCCTCTGTAAGCAGCGACTACAAGTTCGAATGTGTTGCTCCACATCAGCCCCCATCTTAGGCCAATAGAATCTGGATCTCACCAAGTCAAGTGTTCTGTCTATACCAAGGTGCCCATGTGGTTGTGCAAGGACCTCAGTACTGAGTCTCGAAGGCAGTGGGCAGCACTAGTTGTTGTTTGTCTACTTGTCCCCTCTGTCTACTGTTTCTCTGTATAACAGTTTATTGATCAGTTTCAACTTAGGACCTTCTTTGTATAACAGTGCAGTTCTCAAATCAGTGAGCGATTTGGACACATCTTTTCCTGCATAGAGGGCTTCTAAAGCTGCTTTGATCATGGGATCGGGATTGAGCCCGCCAATACTGTCATTGTCCAGCTGAGGCAGTGCACAATGTCTATTGCAGAAAAGTGGCAATAAGCAGCAGGTATGCAATTTCAGAGGCTCCTAGCAATCCACCATGCAGTCCACTGCGTCCGTGGACATTTGTTCCTCCCTGTCAAATCTGCAGAGTGCCCGAATGTCAGGTTCTGCCAATCGACCCAATCATTCTGGGGAACAGGCCTCGGAGAGAGCATCAGCATCTATGTGGTTCAGACCTGCTCGGTATTCGAGAGCATAGTCATATGTAGATAATGCAGAAAGCCACCTATGGCCAGTGGCATCCAACTTAGCTGAGGTCTGCACATAGGTCAAAGGATTATTGTCAGTTTTACTAGTATTTTAGCCCCATACAAGTACTCATGGAATTGGTCAACAATAGCCCACTTCAAAGCTAGGAACTCTAACTTATGTACAGGATAGTTCTTTTCGGATGGGGTCAGGCTTCTACTGGCAAAGGCCACTGGTCTCAGGCCATTCTCGTGCTCTTGGTACAACACAGCCCCAACCCTTGCAAGCTAGCATCAGTGTGCAGGACGAAGGTTTTCTTGGATCGGCATAGGCCAGCACTGGAGCATGGGTAAGTTGATATATGATCTCATGAAAAGCAGTCTCACAATCAGGAGTCCAGCGGCCCCAAATACTTCACTGGATGAAAATACACTCTTCAGTCTTGAGGGACGCTGACTTTGGTATTTTTGTGGGTTGGGGATACCCTTGAGTAAGGTTAAGTAAAGGGCGGATCACTCTTGAATAGTCCTTGATGAAGCGCCGATAATAACCACAGAATCCCAGGAATCTTTGCAGTTCTTTAGATTTTTGGGCTGTGGCCAGGTGGTCAAGGCCTCAACTTTACTTGGGTCGTCTCTATTCCTCGTGGATACTATGTGTCCCACATACTTTACTGATGTTTGAAAGAATTGACACTTATCAATGGACAGTTTAAGGCCAAAGTCCTCCAGTCGGTCCAATACCTTAAATAATCTGCTCTCATGTTCCTCCAGTGAGCTGCCAAACACAATAACATCATCTAGGTATACCAGGCACTCTAGTAAGTTCATGTCCCCACTGCACGCTCCATCAATCGCTGAAAAGTGGCTGGGGCACCTGAAACCCTTGAGGCATCCTCATGAATTCATAGAAGCCAAGCGGACAGATAAAGGCAGCCTTCTCACGGTCCTCTGGGCCATCGGGATCTGGTAGTACCCACTGCGGAGATCCAGCACAGAGAACCACTTGCTCCCGCTTAGGCAGTCCAAAGCATCCTGAATGCGGGCATTGTGTACTGATCAGGATAGTCCGCCGTTTAAGGTGCATAATCCACACACATCCTTACTGTTCCATTCTTTTTCCTCACTACCACAATGGGGAAGCATAAGGCTTCTGGATTCTTGTATTACACCAGCAGCTAACATCTCTTGCAGATGCCGTCTCACATCATCTATGTCAGCAGGTGCCAGGCGTCGAGACCTCTCACGAAATGGTCTTTCGTCATGCAGCCGGATATTGTGCTCAGCTCCTTGCACGCATCCTACATCCCATTCCTTTAAAGAAAACACCTGGTCTCTGGGCAAGCTTCTCACTGATCCTCACTTTCCATTCAGCTGGCAGCGGGAGTCGCCAAATCAAACAAGTCAGGCGTTACTCTGTCATTCTTCCTTGAACTCTTGCTGCTGGGTAGCACTGCAGTGTCTGCACAATGCACATTAGCCAGGATGCAACCTCTGTTTACTCGAATGTCTCTTTCAGACACATTATGAACTTGGACCATTACCCTTCTGGCATAAGCATGGGCTCTAGCGGCAAAATACTAGGCTTGACCAGCAGTCCTCTGGCAATTTTCCATCGCCTGGTGCATCCAACATTAATATTTTATTCTTAACATCCTTTCTGATACGGACCTCTCCCTGTAAGGTACACTGGGCATTTGGCGCCAGGATCAGAGACTCAGGATCCTTCTTCCATACAATTCGACCGGTTCCTCTGGTTCTGTTTTTCAGCATCTCTCTGTGCCTCATAGGCCTTCTTAATTAAAGCCGAACTCTTAAAGCTCTACTAGTCTTTGACCCTGTTTTCATAACACAACTGTGCCAGCCTTCCAACATATGAGCATTTGTTCCAATCAACAAAGGGACACCATCATACAGTCCAGTGGGGGACACACAAGGCTAGGGTCTCTACTTGTTCGGCCACTCCAGCCACGGAGGTGGGGAAAGACAGCCAAATTCGGATATACCCGGAATAGGGGTAGGCCTTCTCACTTAACCCCCATACATGCAGTCCTTCTAATGGTTGTAAGGGTACGTCTGACAAATGCTTCTGATACCAATCCTGGAACATAATTGTCACTTGGGAGCCACTGTCTAATACAGCTCTTGTAGACACTCCATTCACCTTTACAGTGGTCTCCATGGAGGGACCCACTATTCTGGACCAGTCTGAGAGGCGGTAGTGGGGGCCTGGGCAACTGACCTTGCCACAAAAGGACGTGAATTAGCATTTTGGTGCCCTCACTGGGATCATGTCGCACCTCTTAACCACTGATTTCTTCTCCAAGCTCTCCTTGTAGCCTATATGCAACTTTGTCAGTGTCTTTGGGGACTGGCATTCCTTTCATGTGCCCATCTTTCCCACAATTATAGCAAAACATACTTTCTGGAGTTTGAGCTGGCCGAGGCGCCACACTGGGAGCCAGGGCGGGGTATTACTAACTGGAAACCTGGGTGCCATCTCTGTCTGCGGCGTGATAAGCATTTGGAGACATCTCGTCAGTTTCTCCACTTCCATGGTCAAGGAATTGAGTTTGGAGCTGTTATCAGCAGGAGATACATGGGTGGGTACCCCACCCCCATAGCAGATGCAGTCGATATAGGTCAGGGTCTGCACTTGCAGGCGTGGCCTTCATAAAGGGACTGTTTTGAATTCCGGATCTCTCTCAACAGTTCGCCCCATTGTGGCATATCTTTTCCTTGTCAGAGCACTCATTGACTGTCAACCTCTGCCCCTGAACTTCACTTGATGGGTCACCCTCAGTCACTCGGGTCGAGCCACAGCTGTTGGTGCAGGTACCTCCCGAGGTCGCCTTTTCTCAACTCCTCGAATTTCTCTCATTAACTCATCATAGGAGGGTGGGATTCCAGTCGATTTGCCAGGCGTAACTGAAGCAACAGCAGTTCTGAGAAGGGGCAGACTTAGGATTCTGTCCAGTCTGGTTCGGTCCAGTTCAATCGCTGGCAAACTACCCTTTCTGAGGCATTCTTGCAACAATTTTTCCAGCCGAGACATACACAGACAACAACTCCCTTGGTACTGTTGTGCATTTCTTACTCTCCACCATAGGTCCTCATCAGAATCTGGGCTCCCATACATTCTCCAAGGCCTCAAGATAGGCCTGTGCAGTCGCTTCAGGGTTACTGGCCCGTTTAGCACGGATGGTAGCCAGGGCAGGACCTCGGAGGCTCTCACTAACCCTCTTCGCTTTCGCCTTCCGAGCATTGCCATTCTAGCACTTGGGGGCAACATAGTCTATCCAGGTCTCCCAGTCATCCTCCCCTTGGGGGTGGGAGGTGCCAGAGAAGATCCTCAACCTTCGTAAGAGTCGTGACTAATGGCAGGTGCAGAAATAGGAGTCTGCATTGGTTCAGCCACCATTACGGGCACTGGAGCAGGAGAGGGTGTTGGGGGAGGAACACCCCCAGGTGGCAAGAATAGTTTCTTCAAGTCCTCCACAGTTTTCCCCTCTCCCAGCAACCATTCAGCAAATTTCTCCTCAAAAGTTTCAGATAGTGGTGGGGGCTGATTCCCCCCCGGGTCTTTACTGTCCTTAGTTATCACTCTCCAAGCAGTGAGGGCTCCCTCTGGGGTAATGGTCTGTGGCACTTTGGAGCTATCTATGGGATCCTTAAACTCTACTAGGGCCAGGAAAGTGTGGGTGAGCAGATTAGCATGCCGACCCACCACCACAGGGTTTTGTAAACCTTCCACCTTGGAAAGTACTCCTGCACAGTGTCCGTATTGATACCCAGGGGATGTCCAGGATAAGCATAGCATTTTGGGGTCGATCTCCTCCCAGTACACCACTCCACCAGCGGTGCACAGCCACTTCTGTCGGGTACCCATTTTTTTCTTAACAGTGGTTCGTAATATGGCCACTAGAGGACACACAATCCCAGCGGTGAGCCTCCAAGATGTAACCCTAGATGGCGCTATCCCAGGGCTACTACCCCTGCCTGATTTGCCACTAACAGGTTGAGGGGCCTGGATCCAATGGCGGTGCCTCCACCCAGAGGTCAGGGTTTGCAATAGTTAAACTAACTTGGTCACAGCCCTCTGGGACACTGCAACCCCTTTCTTCCCACTAGTGGCCCACACAATATATCAGAATTACCTTCACAGTATACACTTACCCCAGGTCTGGTTCCGCACTGGGACCTCCTGTGAAATGAGATACAGTGCAACAATCACAGTACAGTACTTTAACATAGACAAATACCTCAGGCAGTATAACTTGCTGAAACAAGCAGCTCTGATTTATTTAGGGATATAACAAGGACAGGGGAAATCAGGTTAATTAGCTTATCACTCTAATAATCTATTTATGGCTCTGTGCACAGGCCTATCCCTATCAGTTACTGTCCCTGGGTACCCAAGCCCTAGTGGCTAGTCCAAACCGTGGCAGCTGGTAGGGGCCCTTTCACACAGAGAAAAGGAGAATTAAACAGTCAGCAGTACAGTAATTCCATTTGGATTTAATGTGGCAATTCAACAGGAGCACCCTGAATTAGTACTCACGACCTCCAAATAAGATAGGGTCCTTCAATGTCAGCAGGGCTCACTTGAGGTACACAAACCTCTTCACACATCCATATAAAAGAAAGCACTATACCAGGCAGGCTGCATCTGTATCCCGATCGCATTACTGCACAATACCCGGAGAACACACAGCAGATTCAGTTCCTGACAGACCGAGTGCAATTTTCAGCAATTCCTCCAGTCTTCTACAGGGTGAGCCTGGTTTCTACTCTTCAGAGATCCTTTGATTCTTTTCACAGGACGGATTCAGTCCACAACAAGCTGCAGACCGGAACTCTGGGCCTTACACACGTTTTTTGACTAAACTGCACACTGAAAAGCACAGGGCTCCTTCCTTCTTCACTGCCAAAGCTCAACTGAAACTCCAACCGACAAAACTGGCACTTCCTTTGAGTTCCTCCCAGTTCTTGACTGGATTGGCTGTCACCACAATAGACTGCTGCTTGGTCCAAAAAGGCACTGAAGTCTAAACTACATCTCCCAGAGTCACTGCCCATACAATCCTCTTGTGGCTGGCTCAGATTATGAGTCCAAGTTCTGATTCGTCCAAGGCACCATTTTAGAGCTAGCTTACCCCACACTGATTGGTCCAGTTCAGCAGTTCAAAACTAGAATGGGGAACTAGCAGACACAGTTCTGACTGCAAAGAAAGCAGGTTAGACAAACTGTAATTTCATTATTACTCTAAATAATTTCTGGCAAACAGTTACATCTTTCAGATAGGTTCCCTTTGCACTCCTAGTGACTGCAAAATGAAGTGAATTGGCAGCAGCTGAGTGGTACTCAATCAAGAAACACACAGTCCCCCATACAACTAATTATGTCTGCAAGCAGACAGCTCTTAAAGAGACAGTACCAGAGGCTCTAAAACACTCACTGATAAATGGCTAAATGCCAAACACCATTCAGGCTTGGAGCATTCAAGCAAGCTCCTGGAAGTCTTTTGGGAACCCCCATTTGCAGGGGGGTTACACAGACATAAGGCAATTATAGTGAAGGGTAGGAGGAAGTAGGCTGTTAGTTAACTAGAATCTGCAGCTTATCCAGTACGTAGTGAATGGGCAGACTAGGTGGGCCAAGTGGTCCTTATCTGCCGTCAATGTCTATGTTTCTATGTAAAAGAACCTGCCAAAGAATTAGCAGGGCCAGTATGTATGTTGTTTAATAAATCATTGATAGAGGGTAATACGATCACAGAGTGGCAGGCGAATGTGACGCCAATCCACAAAAAGGGGACATCGGTGATTCTGATAACTTTAGACCAATTAGTCTAACTTCAGTCCTAGGAAAGATGAATGATTTATTAAGGATATTATTATACAACAAATAGAGGACAAGGGTCTAATAGATATTCCACAACATGACTTCAGTCAGGGAAGATCTTGTCTGACGAACTTATTACACTTATATAAAACAGCGGAGCATTGGATAGTGGACTCTCAGTGGATGTAACGTTTTTTGGACTATTCAAAGGCATTTGATTCAGTTCTCCATCATGAGATAATCAAGCAATTATTACAGTATGATTTCCATCCATGTATTGTATCCTAGGTTCAGTCTTGGTTGAAGTACAGATAACAGAAGGTGATTATCAGAGGACGCATATCCGAGTGGATGGATGTGATGAGTGGAATCCCACAGGGGTCCGTGTTGGGCCCTGTGTTGTTCAAACAACATGAAGTCTTGCTGTATTCTGACTATTGCGGTGATCACCAACCTTTGAACTGCCCCGGAGAACAAAGAATTAACTTTCCATGCAGGGCATGGAACGCTGAGCTCGAGCTTGGTTGAAGCCTCTGTCTGCTGTTGTTTAAACTCCAACCGTCAGATTCTTTACTCCGCCTCACTGAACAGTCGCTCCGGAGATTTCTCCTTCGCTCGGTTCAAAAAAGTCGGTTAAAGTGTCATTTTTTCGCTCGGTTTCCACCGAATTTCTGCTACTGAACCTGTTGGTTTAAGCCTCTGTCTGTGGTACCGTGAGTACTAGATAGGTTTTGTATTAGTTTCTGTGTGGAACTTGCAAACATTGGATCGGTTCAGTTTGAACCGATCAGGTTTGTCTTAAAAAACTTCTGTCTTTATTAGAGTGTGGTAACGGGTCCTTATCGGTTCTAAAAAAAACTGATTTAATTACGTTTTTTTCCCAAGACCCGTAACACGGTCAGGAACCGATAGGGCTGTCTTGCCTGTCAGATTGCCGGAAAAAGGGTAAGTTGTGGTTAGGATTCGCCATGTCTGAGAAACCCAAGAAAAAAACCGGGCCCACTGAGTTTCAACACTGTAGTGTGTGTGGGGAAGCTTTTGCTAAGGCTGATCCCCACACCACCTGTGTTTATTGTGTGGGGTTTGACCACCTCAATTCAGACTGCCAAATTTGTAAAAGTTTTCCCAAAGCTACCCTGGATAAAAGAGTAGGTAGACTGAGGGAAAGGGAGGCCGAGAAGTCCCCTGACCCGGATGGCCAGCCCGGTTCGGTTCCGACCGAATCAGAAGGAGTGCCCTCTGACCAGGGCGAAACTTCTTCGGGCAAAAGGAGAACCGATTCTGAGGAGTTGGTTCTGGTTAAAAGAAAGAAAAGAGAAAAATCATCCGGTTCGGATCCACAAGTTCTTTCTCCAACCGCTGATGAAATAGCCAAAGCGATAAGGATAGTTCAATCGCTAACTTCCGTTCCGGCCGAACCGGCACCATCTGTCAGGGGCTCGGTTCGGTCGGTTCCCCCGGGTCCGGATTACACCTTAGAAGAATTTTATGAACCGGAGGAGTAGGAGGGAGAGTATGAGGATAATGATGAAGTTGGTGATTATGAAAGTCTGGATGTGCCTATTGACTCGGACATCTCCCCAGACAGACCTTCAGGTGTTTCTCCTCCTAGGCTTTCTGAGTCCCCCTTCCACTTTATATTTTACAAGAAAGTGGCTGAAACCCTCCAGCTTCCAATGGAAGAAGCAGTAGAGGACCAGGACAAGCCTGATTTTGTAGAGATGATGGACATCCCAGAGTCCAGGAGATTGTCTATTCCCTCCATAAATATTTTGGGAAACAGACATTTAAAATTCTAAAAACTCCTAATTCCATACCTCCTGTGGAAAGAAGAATGGACAAGAGGTATACCCTTTCAGGCTCGGACACAGAGTTCCTTTCCCAGCAATGCAGCCTTGTTGGGGTAGTGCAGGCTGCTGCCTGTGATAAGGCAAATATTCCCTTGGCTTCACACCCCCCAGATAAGGACTCCAGGAGGATTGATGCCATGGCAAAGAAACAGTACGTGGCAGCATCTTTGGGACTCAGGCAGGCTAACTACATGGCCTACACAGCTAGATACCAGAAGTCTAGGTGGAACACTGTGCTGGCTCTGGCTAAACAGGCCCCTGACCAGCTTGCCAAGGAGCTGGAGCAGGTGGCTGCGGATGGGATTGAGGCATCCAAGGTGCAATTTCATGCTGCTGTGGTCTCCAATGATGTTTCGTCTAGAGTCATGGCTACATCTGTGGCCCTTCGGAGGATGGCTTGGCTCAGATGTACCAGCCTATCACAGGATACCCAGGCTAAGGCCATGGATTTCCCTGTCATTGGTAATTCTCTGTTTGGGGAGCAGACAGAGAACTACATGAAGAAGATGGATGAGTACAGGACCACCTACAGGAGTGCTCAGGCCAAAGAAAGGCAAGCCACTCCTCAGAGGTAGCATTCCAGGGGCAGGGGCAGGCCCTTTCAAAGGCCCTTTTACCAAGCCTAGGCCTCCTCTTCTGCTTATGCTCAGAGGGGGTTCTTTAGAAGGAGAGGCAGATGGGGTATGAGCAGGCCTGCTTCCACCCGTCAGCCTAAAGCCCCAGCCAAGCAGACACCCTGATGGGTCTGCCCGGGCTGATTCTCCAATACCTGTAGTGGGCAGGCTGGCTTACTTTGTCCAGGACTGGAAGTCTTTAACATCAGACAAGTGGGTCCTGGAAGTAGTAAGCCAGGGACTGGTTCTCAGCTTCAAAAAATTTCCAAGATGAGAACCAGATCCTTTCCACCTGCAAATCCATTAGAGACCCTTGCCCTAGAGGCAGAGGTTTCTTCCCTCTTGGCTCTCAGAGCCATAAAAAGGGTTCCTACCCTACACAGGGGCAAAGGATTGTACTCCAGGTACTTCCTAACCCCAAAAAGGACAGGAGAATGGCGGCCCATCCTGGATCTAAGATATCTAAACAAGCACCTTTTAAAACCAAAATTCAAAATGGTGACTCTGGGAATAATTCTGCCCTCTTTAAGGCCAGGGGACTGGCTAGCCTTCCTGGACCTCAAAGATGCCTATTTTCACATTCCCATCAGGTGCTCCCACAGAAGGTACCTCAGGTTCCAGTTGCCCTCAGGCCACTATCAATTCAGAGCAATGCCCTTTGGCCTAACATCAGCCCCAAGGGTGTTCACAAAGTGCCTGGCAGTAGTGGTTGCTTTCTTAAGGAGAAAAAAGATCTCCATCTTTCCATACTTGGACGACTGGCTCATAGGGGGTCAGTCTCCAGACCAAGTCAAGTCACATCTTCAGATAACTCAGCAAGTGCTCACTTCCTTAGGATTTTTTCTAAACCTTCCAAAGTCAGTTCTCGAGCCAGTACAGCTCCTCGCCTTTATAGGTCCAGAGCTGGATACAGTAAGAGCAAAAGCCTTCCTTTCCCTGGACAGGGCAAGGACCCTTATAGAACTGGTCTCTTCTTTCACCATTCAGGTGTCTCGACCAGCAAGGCACTTCTTGCAGCTCCTGGGCCACATGGCAGCCTCTACAGCAGTGGTCCAGGGGGCAAGATTCCAGATGTGGGACATTCAGTTCCACTTAAGAGCCTTCTGGTCCCAAAGAAAGGATTCCCTGACCAAACTAGTCCCAGTGACTCGAACCCTGATCCAGGCTTTGCAATGGTGGCAGGATCAGGACAATTTAAGGCAGGAGTTCCTTTTGTCACTCAGTCTCATTCAGTAATCCTCACCACAGCGCCTCCCTCTTGGGCTGGGGAGCCCATTTGGGGATCTTACCACCCAAGGGCTGTGGTCACCTCAAGAATCTCTCTGCTTCCGTGATCAGTCTCTTGGAAGTCAGAGCAGTGTTTCTGGCACTGCGAGCTTTTTCCAAATCTGTACAGAACAAGGTGGTTCAGATCAGAACAGACAATACCACCACAATGTGGTACATCAACAAGCAAGGAGGCACTCGGTGTACAGCCTTGTGCACAGAAGCAATGAAGTTGTGGTCTCTGGTCTAATCCCTGCAAACCTCTCGGATAGCAGTTCACCTCCCAGGGAAAGACAATGTCCTAGCAGATGCTCTCGGCAGGATATCTCAGGGCCATCACGAATGGACCCTAGATCCCCTAATTTTGGAAGTGATTTTCTCCAGATGGGGCACTCCACAGACAGATCTTTTTGCAGCCCCAGACAATCACCAACTTCCTCTCTTTTGTTGCAGACCCCCAGTCTTGGGCTCAGTCCCCCTGGATGCTCTGGTTCTGAATTGGGAAGGGAAGTTCCTGTATGCTTCCCCCCCCCCTCCTGTTCAAAGTGCTAGTCAAGATCAGGTCTCAACCATCCAAAGTGATTCTGATCGCTCCAGACTGGGTCAGACAGCCCTGGTATCCACTGTTGCTCCCCTTAGCAGTCCATCTTCCCCTGTCTCTTCCCAGGAATTACAACCTGTTGACATCCTCTCAGGGAAGGATTTGGTATCCGAACCTCAAATCTCTCAATCTCAAGGCCTGGCTCTTGAAGAGTTAGAGTTTGCTGATCTGCACCTCTCTCAAGGTGTTCTGGATATTCTTAAGGCTTCTCAAAAGCCTTCCACCAGAAAGATTTACTACTCCAAATGGAAAAGGTTCGCTATTTGGTGCTCTAATAAGCATATTTCTCCAGAATCTGCTGGGTTGCCTACAGTCCTGGACTATATGGTTCATCTTAATGGGACTTAGACCAGCTACACTTAAAGTGCATCTGGCAGCTGTTTCTGCCTTCTTGTCAGTAGGCAAGCCCTCTCCTTTGTCAGCCCATCCTGTTTTTTGTAAATTCTTCAAGGGATTGCTGCACACCAATCCTCCCTTTAGGGACCCTGCTCCTGCTTGGGACCTTAACGTTTGCATTGCTCAGCTTATGCAACCCCCCTTTGAGCCTTTCTCCTCTGCAGAGCTTAAGTACTTGACTTGGAAAACTGTGTTTTTGGTAGCCATTACCTCTGCCAGGCGTATCAGTGAATTGCAAGCCCTGTCAGTGGAGCCTGATTTTATCTCTTTCCATACAGATAAAGTGGTCCTAAGAACTAACAGGAAGTTTTTGCCTAAGGTGGTCTCAGATTTCCACCTTAATCAGTCTATGTCTCTCCCTGTTTTCTTCACTGACCATTCCTCCTCTGGAGAGAGGAGGTTGCACAGCCTGGACGTCAAAAGGGCCCTTAGCTATTACATAGAGTACACCAAGGGTCACAGGTTTGAGTCCCTCCAGTTGTTTCTCACTTATGGAGAGGTCGGTAAGGGCAAACCTGCCACTAAAAGATCTATTGCCAGGTGGATTGTCTCTTGTATACAATTCTGCTATGAAAAATTGGGTAGAACCCCACCCTCAGGCCTGAGGGCTCACTCTACTAGAGGTACAACTGCTTCCCTGGCTGCTGCCAGGGATATTCCTATCTTAGAGATCTGTCAAACAGCCACCTGGAAAACAGTCCATACATTCACCAAGCATTACTCTCTGGATATCAAGGCTAGGAGTGATGCTCGGTTTGGCACAGCAGTACTTCATAGCCTTTTCCCAAAGTAGGTTCTATCCCTCCTCCATTGAGGTACTGCTTGGTATTCTGCAATAGTCAGAATACAGCAAGACTTCATGTTGTTTGAAGAAAAAATTACTCACCTTAGTAATGTTGTTTCTTCTAATGGAGTCTTGCTGTATTCTGACCTCCGCCCCCGCCCCCTGCTTCCCCTCTCAGAACCTGGTTTTTGGGATGTGGGTGGGCAGGAGCAGTGTTGGCACCTAGAGGTGCCCCTTCTCACCCTCCTTTATTTTGGGTGTGTGTTGTGTTTTGTTTTTTAGGTTTCCTGACTTGTGTCTTTGCTTTGAAACCAAAAAACCCTTTTTTTTTTTTTAACAAATTTAGTTGCCAATTGGCTAGTGTGGGTTTTACAGTTTCCACACAGAACGCCTAGTGAGTATAGCTCGTAAAGATCTGATGGTTGGAGTTTAAACAACAGCAGACAGAGGCTTCAACCGAGCTCGAGCTCAGCATTCCATGCCTCACATGGAAAGTTAACTCTTTGTTCTCCGAGGCAGTTTGAAGGTTGGTGATCACTGCAATAGTCAGAATACAGCAAGACTCCTTTAGAAGAAACAACATTACATAGATACATAGATACATAGACAGTGTCGGCAGATAAGGGCCTATGGCCCACCCAGTCTGCCCATTTGGCTTGTAAGTTCAGTTTGTTTTCCTAGAAGTCTGTTGCCCCTTACCCTTGACCTCCAGAATTCCTTTATGTCTATCCCATGCATTCTTAAATCCCATGATTGTTTCAGCCCCCACCACTTCCTCTGGCAGGGTGTTCCACTTGTCCACCACCCGTTCTGTGAAGAAATTCTTTTCTCATGTTTCCTCTGAATCGTCCCCTCCTCCAACTTCATCCTATGCCCTCTAGTCCCGAACATCTTTTTCGCTTAAAAATAGTGTTTTCCTGCACCCTGTTCCTCCCTGTAAGATACTTGTATGTCTCTATCATATCCCTCTCCTCCTCTCCTCCAGGGAGCATGTCCAGTTCCTTCCAACCTGTCTTCATAGGACTTGTGATGCAATCCATGCACCATCTTTGTTGCCCTCCTCTGAACCTTCTCTACCCCATGTCCCACGTAGCTATGGTCTCCAGGAACTGTACACTGTACTCCAGGTGGGGCCTCACTAGTGTCTTGTATAGCGGAATTATGACCTTCCTTTCCTGCTGGTGATGCCCCTGCCTATACATCCCAGCATCCTATTTGCTTTACCTGCTGCCTTGTCACATGTCTACCTTGAGGTCATCAGAGATGATAACCCCAAGATCCTTTCCTGCTTGGTGCATGCTATATCCTCACCCTCAACTGATATATTGTGCCAGGGTTTTTGTGCTCATATGCATTATCTTGCACTTCTTTGCATTGAATTTCAACTGCCAAACCCCTGACCATTCTTCAAGTTTCTGCAGGCTGCTTCTCATTCTGTCTACACCCTCTGGTGTGTCTACTCTGTTACAGAGCTTTGTGTCATCAGCGAACAGTGAAATTCTGCCTTCTAGGTCCTGCGCAATGTCACTGATGAAGATGTTGAATAGGACCGGTCCCAGCACTGATCCCTGTGGTACCCCACTGGTCACTCTTCCCTCTGTGGAGTGACAGCCATTTACCACCACCCTCTGTGTCCTGCCACCCAGCCAGTTACCTACCCACCACACTACTGTCCTGCCCACACCCATATTCCCCAGTCTGTGTAATAGTCTTCTATGTGGCACGGTGTCAAAGGCCTTGCTGAAGTCCAGATAGGCCATGTCCACCGCCCTCCCTGATCCACCTCCCTTTCACCCAGTTAAAAATTCAATGAGGTTGGTCTGACATGACCTCCCTGGTGAAACCATGCTGCCTTGGGTCCTGTAGTCCATTGACAACCAGATGTTCTACCAATCTCTCCTTCAGTAGTGCTTCCATGATCTTCCCCACTACCGAGGTGAGGCTGACTGGTCTGTAGTTCCCTGCTTCCTCTTTGTTCCCACTTTTGCATAAGGGGACTACATCTGCTGTCCTCCAGTCTTTGGGTACCTTCCCTGTTTCCAGTGATCGGCTAAACAGGATAGCCAGAGGTTCAGCCACCACCTCTCTTACTAAAGTGAGTAATTTTTTTTCTTTGATTTCAACCATACAAACTTCTGAAAAGACAGATATATAAACATGCTGATGATTCCAAGATTGGGGCAATAATTATGAACATACGAAAACACCAGCAGAACAGGCCTCACAGTCTATCGAGTCTGCTCGATTGTGCAGCTAGCCCTCAGTTTGCAGCTGCCCCACCCACCCCATCCCTATTCATAATTACCCCCACCCTGTCCCATCCCTTCTTAAACTATCTACCGTATACAGGCTACTACCTCCTCAGGCAGGGTATGTCACTTATCCACCACTCTCTCTCTGTGAAATAATGTCTCCTGACTTCCCTCCTGAATCTGCTCCCCTCCACTCACAGCTGGTGCCCCCTCGTGACCCTCCCCCTTCTCATCTAGAAAATCCATTCTGTCCTAGTCTTGTTAATCCCCTTTAAGTATTTAAAGGTTTCAGTCATGCCCTCATCCCTCCTCTTCTCCAGGGAATACATGTTCAGCTCGCACAGCCTCTCCTCATAGGAGTGTCCGTCTAATCCCTGGATCGTCATTGTTGCCCATCTCTGTATATCCTCCAGCCATCTGATGTCCTTCTTCAGGAATGGGTGGCAGTATTGCATGCAGTATTCCAGGTGTGGCCTGACCAGCGACCTGCTTAGGAGCAGGATCACCTCCTTGTGCCTGGAGGAGATTCCCCCTCGCTATGGACCCCAGCACCCTGTTTGCTTTTGCTGCCGCCTTTTTGCACTGCACTGAGTTGTTCACACTCCTTGTTATCAGTGCCCCAGATCCTTTTTTTCCTCAGTGCATTCCAGCTGTACCCCCCCCAAGCTGGTAGCTCTTACCCTGGTTATTAGCTCCGAAGTGCAGTACCTTGCATTTTTTGGCTTTAAACCCCAACTGCCATGCATCCAACCATTCCTGTAGCTTAGTCAGGTCCTCCTCCTGCATCCCCCCCCCTCCACCCTTCGATGTCATCTACCACCACTCCAATCTTTGTGTCGTCTGCAAAGAGACTGATCTTACTCAGCTATGAATATGCCGAACAACACCGTTCCCAATACAGATCCCTGCAGCACCCTGCTCATCACATCCCTCTGAGACGAGAGTCCCCCATCACCATCCTTTGTTGCCTTTCCTTCAGCCAGTTGGTGATTCAGGTAACCATCTTTGTTCCCGCCCCTACTTATTCCAGCTCCCCTTCCCAGTCTCCCATGCAGCACTTAATCAAAGGCCTTGCTGAAGTCCAAATACAGGACATCCACTGCATGGCCTTTATCCAGTTCCCTTGTCACCCAGTCATAGCACTAAGTCAGGTTTGTCTGGTAGGATCTACCCGAGACAAACCCGTGCTGCTGACCGTCCTAGAGACTATTATTCTTCAAGAAGGCCATTCGCCTCTCCTTTAGAATTCTCCATGAGTTTTCCCACAATTGATGTGAGGCTCATTGGCCTGTAGTTGCCCGGTTTATCCTTGGGACCACTTTTGTGTATGGGCACCACATGGGCCACCCTCCAATCCTGCATCCAAGGAGGAATTGAACAGGTCAGCCAGTGGTCCTGCTAGAATCACTGCTAGTCCTTGAGTACCCTTGGGTGAGTACCGTCTGGACCCGGTGCCTTACTCCCTCTCAGTGCCCTTAATCCTTTCAGCACCCTATCCTCTATAATCCCTGTATCAGTCCCCCTTTCCCCCATCACTCCTCTTCTTCCAGGAGGTATCTGCCCCTTCTCTCTTGCTTGAACACTAAGCAGAATTAATTATTAAGTGCCTCTGCCTGGTCCACCCCCTTCTCCACCCAGCCCCCGTCCTTCCTAATCCTCACAATCTGCTTCTTGTTTTTCCATTTTTCACCAATGTATCTGAAGAAGTACTGATAATAATAAACTTTATTTGTTGCACGCCTTTCAGGAACATCAAGGCACTTCACACAAAAGAATAAAAACATGCTGAAAATATAAACACAGTATAAACAGATAGCGGATAAAATCAATACAGTTAGGCAGCATATGCTTGGTGCCACAGATATGTTTTTAATGCCTGCTTAAAGCTCCCCATGGTCATGCACTCCCGTAGCTGACAAGGTAGAGAATTCCAAAGGGCTGGGGCCACATACATGAATACACGGGTCCCTGAAGATTTTAGGGACACCCTTGGAATCTCTAGCAACCCCTCATCAGTTGAGCGGAGCGATCGCTCGGGGGCGGTAGGGGGACATAAGCTCTTTCAGGTAGTATGGCCAAGTCCGTGTAGGGCTTTATAAGTCAGAAGTCCAACTTTAAAGGTTATCTGCCACTGAATTGGCAGCCAGTGCAGTTCACGCAGCACCAGCTTGATATGACATGACCGTGGCATCCCCGTCAACAGCTGGACTGCTGCGTTCTGCACCAGCTGCAGGTGGTGGATATCAACCCTCGGTAGCGCTAGGTAAAGGAAGTTGCAATAATCAAGGCGCGAGGTCACAAAGGTATGGACCAGTGTAGAAAGGTCACCGAATGGAACAAGGTGTTTGACCCTAGCGATGTTCCTCAGATGATAAAAGGATGACTTGATGACTGCCGACACTTGAGATTATAGTGTCAGCCCATCGTCAAGTACCACCCCCAGGTCCCGCACCCTTTCAGAGGCAAAAAGCTGGGAGCCCCCCGGGAAAAGCCCCATAGGCTGACCAGCCACTGACCCTTCTGTCTAGCGACCTGTGTCCGCCACCATCACCTGAGTCTTTCCCGAGTTTAACTTCAACCAGCTGGAATTCATCCAATCCTGGATTTCAGCGAGGCAGTTATTAAATACCAAAAGTGATCTATCTTGGTCGGGAGCAAAAGACAGGTATAGCTGGGTATCATCAGCATAGTAGTAAAACCTCAACCCATACCGTCTTGCAATGTCTCCAAGGGGCAGCATATACACTGAGAATAAC
This sequence comes from Neoceratodus forsteri, assembly GCA_016271365.2. Classification (NCBI taxonomy): domain Eukaryota; kingdom Metazoa; phylum Chordata; order Ceratodontiformes; family Ceratodontidae; genus Neoceratodus; species Neoceratodus forsteri. Next base: position 335,110,331 of record CM028129.1, on the reverse strand, counting down.
ATGGGGGATAGTACCGAGCCCCTGAGGGATCCCACATGACAGAGAGAGAGAGAGAGAGGGTCGGAGGAATAGCTCCCCGAAATCGCCCTCTGAGTTCTGCCAGTGAGGAAGGACTTAAACCACCTGTGGACTGTACCAGACAGGCCACAGATGAACCTCAGGCACTCAAGCAACACTCCATGGTCCACAATGTCAAATGCTGAAGAGAGATCTAGAAGTACCAGGATGGAATGGCTTTTCTGAGCTCTCGCTATCAGGAGATCATTGAACACCCAAACCAGAGCAGTCTCGGTACTATGCCTCTTTTAAAAACCAGATTAGAGAGGTTTGTAGATGCTATGGATGGTTAAATGGTTCTCCTACTGTACAGCAAGTACTTTTCTCCATTCTTAATGCCCTGTGCCAGTCTCAGTTCTCTGGAAGCCTTGGCTGCTTTGACCAGCCTGGTGACCTCCCTGGACTTCTTCACATACATCTCCCTGTTTCCATTTCTTGAGTCTCTGAAATGTCTTTCTTTTGGCCTTCATCCTTCCATGACCTCCTGTGTCACTCTCAGCCAGCTGGGGTTCTTTGCCCTTCCCTTCTTACTCCTTGTTCTTGCACATGTCCCTTTAGCCTCCACCAGCCCTTCCCTAATAATCTCCTATTTTTGGCTGGCATCCATGAGTGGTTGAATTCCTGCCAAATGCCTGCCCAAGATTTCCCCATCCTTTTAAAGTCCGCCCCCTTAAAGTCAATCACCCTGGTCCCTGTACCACCTGTTTCCCTGCCCATGTTGAGCACGAACCATACCGTGTGATGGTCACTCCCAGCCAGAGGGTCCTCCACCTCCATATCCCTTCCAGCCTTCCGATTAGATAGAACCAGTAGTAATGTAGAAGCAGCTCAGGTTCTGCAGAAGGAGTTAGATCAATTGAACATGTGGGCAGTGAATCATGGTTTGGAGTTTAATGCAGACAAGTGCAAAGTAATGCACTTGGGTCACAATGATATTATGGCACAGTATAGACTGAATAATACATATTTATTGACTACAGTGTTGGAAAAGGACTTAGGGGTATATATAAAGGACAACCTGACTTTTGACCATCATGTCAAATAAATAAGAAAGGGAATAAAATGTTGGGATGCATATTGAGAGGAATTAGGAGTGAAGGAAAGAGGTCCTCATGCCATTGTACGCAGCCCTGATCAGGCCACATTTTAAACACTGTGCACCGGTAATCTCTGTATACAATACTGGCAGTATGAAGCTATGGAGGGTGTTCAAAGGAGGATGACCAAAAAAGTTAAGGGATTACAGGAAAAGGGATGAAAGGCTACACAAACTGGATATGTATTCTGTTACCTACAGGAAACTAAGGGGGACTTGTGTTATGTGTATAAAGCCTTTAATAATGAAGGCCTGTTGGTAACATCAGGGCTTAATAGTAAGGATAACAAGAGGAGCACAAGGTCACATGGAATGCAGTTAAGAGGGGGTATTTGCAAAACTAATAGAAGAGCTCAATGGTTCAGTCAAAGGGTGGTGGGGTTATGAAACTCGTTACCAGACAGAGTTGTATACAGTGATTCAATGGCACAGTTTAAAACTGAATTAGATAATTACATAGAGAAGGAGGGGTAATACAGTACTATTGATATACTAACATACCAGATGCCAGCAGAGTAGGCCTGTTGGTCTATCAAGTCTGCTCGTGCTTCAGCACCCTGATTGGGTATCGTAGCCCTCTATCTGTCTACTTCCACTGTTACTCCATCCCCCATATGTGGCAAGTCATTAAGAGCTAGATTGCCTATTGACTTGTAATTCACTATGAAACTAGATTGAAAGGCCTCTAGTTCCTCTTCCTGTCAGGAAGGACCAGCTGCCACAGGGTCCTTTTCTCCATCTGCAGCTGGGCAAACTGTATCTGCAAACATGGAAACTGAGGGGCATGCACTCCTAGGAATGGGGTACTTGCAGGAGGTGATATCGGTGATGCTGCAGTCTTGTAAGTCATCCAATGGCTAGGGTGGGTGATCACCAAAGATGTGTCACAGGTGCTGTGTCTCTCCATGTTGTCAATAGGAATTTTTAACAACATGAGTAATATACACTCTGACCAGGGGCTTACTGGTACAGCTATATCTTTAAGACTTGAACCTAGCAGTGCAGAATGCTGGGATTGTGAGTGTTCATTTGAGACAGTCTTTTATACCAGTGTGCTAGTGGCAGCTGCACTGTTGAGGAGCTCAAGCACAAATGTGTCTTCTGCTGATTCTGTTTTGAAAGATGAAGATCTGCATGATCTTACTTTGAGAGGGCTCTTGCAGTAGGTAATAACCATTAGGACTAGAGCCGCCAGGCACTAGAACCAAACAGAAAACTTTAGCTAGCAGTGTCTGGTAGAGGACCGCACATTCAACATTACATGATGGGCGTTAGCATGAAAATGTGTAGTGGGCAGTCCCCATGCCCGCCCTCCAGTTCTTTACCACTGTTAAACAGTGCACATCGAACCTCGCGGAGAACGCTGCTTAGTCAACCCCCATTTTCGGATAAGTATTTCAATGTTTTTAAAACATTTTTTGTGCACGTCTTCTCTGATGCCTTCTGAGTCACATAAGAACAAGTGTGATTCCTGCGGCACTCAGCTCCTGCACAAGGATGGCCATCCCCTCTGTCTTTTCTGCCTGGGACCCAAGCACAAGACCGAGAACTGTGAGGCCTGCCAGAGTTTCAACCAGGCTACACGGAAATGCCTGGAAGCCCACGTTCTCAATCTGAAGATGGCTTCCATGAAGAAGGAACTGTGGAAGCTGTGAGGATCATCCTCTTCCCCGGGGGGTTCTTCAGACTCCCATAAGAAGAAGAAGGACAAAGAAAAGCACCTGGACCTCGATCGATCTCCTTCCCACCCACGGCCTCCTTTGGAGGCCGCGGGCGCTGAGCAGCATCACGTTGACATGGGTACTGCTCTGACAGCCAAGTCTGCTTCTTCTTCCACAGAGCAGCCCTTGGTTTGTATGCCTGAGCTGGTTACAGTTTAGGTGTGTGCCTCCGATATTCCAGAGAGCTCCATGGCCCTTAGGCCCCTCAAAACCCCAGAGCCTAAGTCTGGTGGTGTGGCTGATAAGTTGATTATCAGCTCTTCTGATGACTGCCTGGCCCAGGCTGATAAGCCGCATGCCAGCTCCTCTGGTGTCTGCCCAGCCACTGCACTTTCGTCAGGTCCTGATAACAGGCCTGACATCTATCCTCTGGATCAGCACATGCTGCCACTCTTGCTGCAGCCCTCCCAAAAGGGTCCTCCCTCTTGGGATCCTCCTTCGCCTCCTACTTGGTGGAGACTCCTGGCTCTTCTGTCCATTCTGAGCTGGAGTTGGAGAAGCGTCCGTCCGATGCCACCTTGGTGCCAGGGCCAGAGCACCCGATGACAGACCTCCCTTAGGAGTTGGCATTTCCGGTGTTATTGGCTCCCCTGTCTGGGCCAGTTTCCCTGCCCCAGACTCTGGTGGGACCCTCCACCCCTTTGGGGCCAATGCCAGAATTTCCTCCAGCAAGTCCAGCATCAGATCTGACATTACCGGACCCTTCTTACCCTCTATCAGGACTCCCGTCAGGTCCCACAGCCCCTCCTTCTGGGCCTTCACCTAGTTGCTCACCATCAGGGCCTCCATCAGGACCCTTGGCTCTGCTGTCGGGGCCTTTGCCAGGCCTCCCGACACCAGACTTCCCTGTGCCGCGCTACCCTTCTCCAAGGTATCTGCCACCAGGGTATCAGATGCCAGGATACCTCACGCTGGAGTATCCAACGCCAGGCTATTCAAACTATGGTACACCGGGTCTTCATTACTTGACACCAGGCTATACGATGCCAGATTATCATTTTCAAGCCTAATCACCTGTCTATCAGCCCCCCCCACCTCCTCTTCCACTGTCTCAACCTCAGGAGAACTTCAGGGCGGCACTTCGGCCTTGGTGGTCTGAGACCAAGTCCCAGCTGGTTTCTGAGTTGGACCGGTGCCAGACGGCCATGGATTCCACACTGGTCCGCAAGGACCCTATGCTGAGATCCCTTTCACCAGTGGAGTTTCGCCCCTCTACCTCGGGACAGGCCTCGTGCCCTACCATGGTAGCTGGTAATAACATGGGCCTTGCAGTCTCATTGCTGGAGATCCCGCTCCCATGGGCTCTGTCCCCGAACAGGGGCCCGTCATCGGACTCTGACTCCTCTGCCGCCTCTCCTTCGGACTATGAGACCCCTCCTCCAGAGGATCCCAAACCAAAGGCTCTCCCAATTCCCCTCCAGAGGACCCTTCTTTCACAGAGATCCTCCGGAAGATTCAAGAGGTGAATAGGTGGAAAACTGAGGATCAGGACCCACAATGTAAGAGGTTGGTGGAACACCTAGCTATGTCCGAGCTGTCCCCACTGCTCATTTCTCCGTGGACTGGACTACATGAGGACCCGGCCTCCATGGTCTGGCAGCAACCTTCATTGGTGGCCACAGTCGCCAAGAAGGCCAACAGACTTTGTCGAGCCCCTGAGGATAAGGACCACCTTAGTTCTCATAGCAAAGTGGATTTGGTGGTCATTAATGCAGCCCATGACCGTATGGCTAAACCTAAACATATGAGCACCTCTCCTCTGAGCAAGGAGTCAAGGCAAATAGACCAGTTTGGGTGCAAAGTTTATTCGTCTTCCACACTGGCCCTTAGAGTACTGAATTACCTGGCACACATGATTATGTGCCAGAAATCTATCCTGGGCCAGCTGAAGTCAGAATTCAAGACCTTGCTTGATTCTGAGGCTAAAACTAAGATTACCCAGATGGTCAGGACAGCATAAATCTCCTGCCATCATTCTCTTAGGGTGACATACAATGAGGTAAATGCCTCTACCCAGAGTACCACCATGGCTGTCAGCATGCATAGGTACTCCTGGCTGTGGGTATCTGGATTGGCCCAAGATGTCCAGATGGCCATCCAGGATGCCCCATTTAGAGGACCTGTCCTTTTCGGAGGTGACATCAAAGACATTATTACTGAGCTACAGGACAGTGGCAAGGCACTGAGCTCTGTCCAATCTACGTATCACTCCAATACCAAGCCAAAACAGCCTTTTTGTTACCAACCAAGGTGTCAGAATAGGCAACAGCCAGTCAGACATCAGAACAAATGTTGGGCCCCTTCGGCAGTGGCCACCCTTCCAGCCAAGTCTCAGTGGACTGCTGGGGTGATGCTCCCCCACACCCCCTCCACCTCCTGACTCATGGCAGGGCCCCCAGCCTCCACCACTGGCTCCAGAGGAACCAGTAGGGGGCAGATTCGCCAACTACCTAACTGGGTGGGAGGTGATCACTGCAGACACGTGGGTCCTTCAGCTAGTTGCTCAAGGCCACACCACTGAATTCACAGAGAGTCCTCCAAGAAATCCTCCAGGCCTCTCTCACTACCAAAAAGGCTACATCCCTCTCATAAAGGTGGAAATCCAGGCTCTCCTGACAAAATCAGCCATAGAGCCTGTTCCTCGGGCCCAGGAAGAAAGAGATATTATTCCCACTTCTTCCTGGTCCCTCAAAAGATGGCAGACCTTTGTCTGATTCTAGACCTTAGCACACTAAATCTGTATGTAGAGTACAAGTGATTTTGCATGCTGACCCTGCTGGGTCTGTTGCCACTGCTTCACCAGGGACATTGGCTTTGTGTACTGGACATGCAAGATACTTACCTGCATATACCGATCTTTCCCTCCCACCGCCGGTGCCTCCGCTTTACCTTCCAGGGGGAACACTTCCAGTTCAAAGTGCTCCCCTTTGGCCTTTCCTCAGCACCCAGAGTGTTTACCAAGTGCCTAGCGGTGGTGGTAGTGGCTTTATGCTGCCATGGGGATATATGTGTTCCTGTATCTCGACAACTGGCTCCTGTCAGCACTGTCAAGGGACAACCTGGTGGCCTCCTTGACCGCTACCCTGGACCTTTTCTGGGAAGTGGGAATTATGGTGAATTACCCCAAATTCCACCTTGCACCATCCCAATGCCTCCAATTTATTGGGGTGGTACTGGATACTGTTCAGGGTCAGGCTTTCCTCCCACTGGACCACACGGAAACCTTGTGCCAGCAGGCCATCCAAGTAGCAACCAGCCAATGGACCATGGCCTGCTGGGTCTTATGGCAGCAACTATTCCCACTGTTCCCCTGGCCGGGCTCCACATACTAATTATGCAGTGGACCCTAAGTGTCCACTGGGACCAGAAATCAGATGACCTGGATCACAGGATCCTGGTGTCCAGTCCCATGCGTCGGGACCTCCTTTGGTGACAGAATCTGTCCAGTCTCACCAGAGGGGTTCCTTTTAAGACAACACCTCCAGCTCAGACCCTGACAATGGACACTTCCAGTCAAGTCTGTGGCACTCATCTGGGCAATCACAGGACACAGGGATCCTAGTCTAAGCAGGCACTATCTCTGCACATCAATGTGCAAAAGATGCTGGCTGTACTATACGCCCTTCTGGCACTTCAGCCTCTTCTCCTTCCTGGGCCTCTCCTGGTACAGATAGATGTGTGTGGTCTGGTACATGAAAAAACGGAGAGATATGTGGTCATATCTTCTGTGCAAGGAGCGATGTGCGTGTGGCAATGGGCGATACAGTACAGCCTACAGCTCATGGCAGTGGACATTCCAGCCATTCATAACATCCTGGTGGACACTCTGTGCTGCACTCAAGCAAGGGCACATGAGTGGGAATTGAGGCAATCTGTAGACATCTTCGATTGGTGGGGTTGGACAGATCTCGATCTGTTCACCTCCTCATCCAATGCAAAACTACCCAGTTTCTGCTTGCTCGTTCCTGGGCATGGTGCTTTCTGATGAGACACTCTGTCTCTTTGCTGGACAGGGTGGTTCTTCAAACAACATGAAGTCTTGCTGTATTCTGACAATAGCAGTGAGTCCCAACCTTCGAACTGCCCCGGAGATGAAAGAGTTAACTTTCCATGCCAGGCATGGAACGCTGAGCTCGAGCTCGGTTGAGACTCTGTCTGTTGCTGTTTAAACTCAAATCATCAGATTCTTTACTCCGCCTCACTGAACAGTCGCTCCAGAGATTTCTCCTTCTGCTCGGTTCATTTTGTCGGTTAAAGTACCGCTTTTCTCGGTTTTCGACCAAATTTAAACCGTAACCTGTCGGTTCAGTCTCTATCTGTGGTATTTGTGAGTACTAGACAGATTTATATTAATTTTCTATTCTGTGTGGAACTTGTAAACGGTTCATCGGTTCGGTTTGAACCGGTCAAGTTGTTAAAAAGTCTTTAATTGTACTTTCAGAGTGTGGTTACCGGTTCTTATCGGTTCTAAAAAAAACAGATTTTATTACGTTTTTTTCCATGACCCATAACACGGTCAGGAACCGATAAGAGAGTCTTGCCTGGTGGATTGCCATTAAAAGGGTAAGTTTGGTTAGGACTGGCACAATGTCTGAGAAACCCAAAAGAAAAACCGGGCCCACTGTGTTTCAACACTGCAGTGTGTGTGGGGAAGTCTTTGCTAAGGCTGACCCCCACACCACCTGTGTTTAATGTCTGGGGTTTGAACACCTCAATGCAGACTGCCAGATTTGTAAAAATTTTCCTGCAGCTACCCTAGAAAAGAGAGTTGGTAGGCTCAGGGAAAGGGAGGCCAAAAAGTCCGCTGAACCAGATGGCCAGCCCGGCTCGGTTGAAACCGAACCAGAAGGAGTGCCCTCTGACCAGGGCGAGACTTCTTTGGGCAAAAGGAGAGCCAATTCTGAGGAGTCGGTTCCGGCTAAAACAACAAGAAAGGAAAAATCAGCTGGTGTGAATCCAAAACTTTCTTCTCCAACCGCTGAAGAAATAGTCAAAGCGATAAAAATTGTACAGTCACTTTCCCCGGTTCCGAGCGAACTGGCACCATCAGGGAGGCACTCGGTTCGGCCGGTTCCACTGGCCCAAGATTATGATTTAGAGGAGTATTATGAACCGGAGAAGGAGGAAGAGGAATATGAGGAAAGTGAATGTGGCTTTGAAAGTCTGGATGTGCCCATTGACCCGGACATCTCCCCAGACAGACCTTCAGGAGTGTCTCCTCCTAGGCTTTCTGAGTCTCCCTCCCATTTTATGTTTTATAAAAAAAGTGGCTGAAACCCTCCAGCTTCCTATGGAAGAAGCTGTGGATGACCAGGAGGAGCCTGACTATGTGGAAATGATGGATATCCCAGAGTCTAGGAGGCTGTCTATTCCCTTACTCAAATATTTTGGGAAACAGACATTTAAGATTTTAAAGACTCCTAATACTATACCTCCTGTGGATAAAAGAATGGACAAGAGGTATACATTGTCAGGTTCAGATATGGAGTTCTCTTACAACAATGCAGCCATGTTGGGTAGTGCAGGCTGCAGCCTGTGATAAGGCAAATATTCCCTTGGCTTCACACCCCCCAGACAAGGACTCCAGGAGGATTGATGCCATGGCAAAGAAACAGTACATGGCAGCATCCTTGGGACTCAGACAGGCCAACTATATGGCCTATACTGCTAGGTATCAAAAATCCAGATGGGACACTGCTATGGCTTTAGCAAAACAGGTCCCTGGCCAGCTTGCCAAGGAGCTGGAGCAGGTGGCTGCTGATGGTACTGAGACATCCAAGGTGCAATTCCATGCTGCAGTGGACTCCAATGATGTGTCATCTAGAGTCATGGCTACGTCTGTGGCACTTCGTAGAATGGCTTGGCTCAGATGTACTAGCCTGTCACAGGATACCCAGACTAAGGCCATGGATTTTCCTGTTGTGGGTAATTCTCTGTTTGGGGAGCAGACAGAGAATTACATGAAGAAAATGGATGAGTATAGGACCACTTATAGGAGTGCACAGGCCAAGGAGAGGCAAGCCACTCTTCAGAGGCAGCTTTCCAGGGGCAGGGGCAGGCCTTTTCACAGGCCTTTTTACCAAGCCCAGGCCTCCTCTTCAGCTTATGCCCAGAGGGGGTTCTTCAGAGGGAGAGGCAAACGGGGTACAAGCAGGCCTGCTCCCACCCCTCAGCCTAAAGCCCCTGCCAAACAGACACCCTGATGGGATGCCCAGGGCCGATTCTCCACTACCTGTAGGGGGCAGGCTGGCTTACTTCGTCTCCCCAAACAGAGAATTACATGAAGAAAATGGATGAATATAGGACCACCTATAGGAGTGCACAGGCCAAGGAAAGGCAGACCGCTCCTCAGAGGCAGCACCCCGGGGCAGGGGCAGGACTTTTCATAGGCCTTTCTACCAAGCCCAGGCCTCCTCTTCTGCCTATGCTCAGAGGGGGTTCTTTAGAGGGAGAGGCAGAAGGGGTACAAGCAGACCTGCTTCCATCCCTCAGCCAAAACCCCCAGCCAAACAGGCACCCTGATGGGTATGCCAGGGCCGAGTCTCCACTACCTGTAGGGGGCAGGCTGGCTTACTTTGTCCAGGACTGGGAGTCTCAAACATCAGACAAGTGGGTCCTGGAAGTAGTAAGCCAGGGATTGGTTCTCAGCTTCAAAAAATTTCCAAAGCTGAGAGCCAGATCCTTTCCACCTGCAAATCCTTCAGAGGCACTTGTCCTAGAGGCAGAGGTCTCTTCCGGCCTGTCTCTCAGAGCTGTGGAAAGAGTTCCACCCCTACACCAGGGCAAAGGATTGTACTCCAGGTACTTTCTTACCCCAAAAAAGACAGGAGAATGGCGTTCCATCCTGGATCTCAGATACTTAAACAAGCACCTTTTAAAACCAAAATTCAAAATGGTGACTCTGGGAATTATTCTACCCTCTCTAAGGCCAGGGGACTGGCTAGTGTCCCTGGACCTCAAGGATGCCTACTTCCATATTCTCATCAGAAGCTCCCATGGAAAGTACCTCAGGTTCAAGCTGCCCTCAGGCCATTACCAGTTCGGAGCAATGCCCTTCGGTCTAGCCTCTGCTCCAAGGGTGTTCACAAAATGCCTGGCAGTGGTAGTTGCTTCTCTAAGAAGGCAAAGGATTGCCATCTTCCCAAACCTGGACAACTGGCTCATAGTAGGTCAGTCCCCAGACCAAGTCAAGTTACACCTACAGATAACTCAGCAGCTGCTGACCTCTTTGGGTTTCCTTCTGAATCTTTCAAAGTAAGTTCTAGAGCCTATTCAGCTCCTCACCTTCATAGGTGCAGAGCTAGATACAGAAAAGGCCAGAGCTTTCCTTCCCCTGGACAGGGCAAGGAGCCTTATCACACTGGCCTCCTCATTCACCCTGCAGGTGCCTCGACCAGAAAGGCATTTTCTGCAGTCCCTGGGCCACATGGCTGCTTCCACAGCAGTGGTGCAGGGAGCAAGATTTCGGATGAGGGACATTCAGTTCCATTTGAGAGCCTTTTGGTCTCAAAAAGAAGGACCCTCTGACCAAATTGATCCCAGTGACTCGAACCCTGATCCAGGCCTTACAGTGGTGGCAGGATCAGAACAATCTAAGACAGGGAGTTCCCTTTGTCACTCAGTCCCACTCTTTAATCCTTACTACAGATGCCTCCCTCTTGGGGTGGGGGGCTCACTTGGTCCCCTCAGGAATCTCTGCTTCACATCAATCTGTTGGAACTCAGAGCAGTATTTCTAGCACTTCAAGCTTTTTCCAAATCTGTTCAGAACAAAGTTATTCAGGTCAGAACAGACAACACCACCACAATGTGGTACATCAACAAGCAAGGAGGCACTCGGTCTACGGCCTTGTGCACAGAAGCAATGAAGTTGTGGTCTCTGGCTTATTCCCCTGAACACCTTCCTCACAGCAGTACACCTCCCAGGCAAGGACAATGTCCTGGCAGATGCTCTCAGAGGATATCTCAGGGCTATCACGAATGGTCACTGGATCCCCTGGTCTTGGAGGTGATATTCTCCAGATGGGGCACCCCTCAGATAGATCTTTTTGCAGCCCCAGACAATCACCAACTTCCCCTTTTTTGCTGCAGGCCTCCAGTGTTGGGCTCAGTCCCCCTGGATGCCTTAGTTCTCAGTTGGGAAGGGAAGTTCCTGTATGCTTTTCCCCCTTCCTCTCCTGTTCAAAGTGCTAGTCAAAATCAGGTCTCAACCCTGCAAAGTGATCCTGATTGCTCCAGACTGGGCCAGACAGCTCTGGTATCCTCTCCTGTTGTCCTTAGCAGTCCATCTTCCCCTGTCTCTTCCCAGGAATTACAACCTGTTAGCCTGTGCTCAGGGGAGGGTTTGGTACCCGGATCTCAAATCTCTCAATCTCAAGGCCTGGCTCTTGAAGAGTTAGAGTTTGCTGATTTACACCTCTCCCAAGGTGTAATGGATATTCTGAAGGCTTCTAAGAAACCTTCCACCAGGACTACTTACAATTCTAAGTAGAAAAGATTTTCCATATGGTGCTCTGGAAGGCATATTTCCCCAGAGTCTGCTGATCTGCCCACAGTCCTTGATTATATGGTCCATTTGAATAGCTTGGGGCTTAGACCAGCTACACTAAAGGTGCATCTGGCAGCTGTTTCTACTTTCATTGCAGCAGGTATGCCCTCTTCTCTCTCAGCTCACCCTGTGTTCTCTAAGTTTTTCAAGGGATTGCTTCATACCAACCCTCCATTCAGGGACCCTGCCCCTGCTTGGAACCTTAAAGTTTGCATTGCTCAGCTTATGCAACCCCCTTTTGAGCCTTTGTCTTCAGCAGAGCTTAAGTACGTGACTTGGAAAACTGTGTTCCTGGTAGCCAACACTTCTGCCAGACGCATAAGTGAGTTGCAAGCCCTGTCAGTGGAGCCTGATTTTATGTCCTTCCATAGAGATAAGGTGGTCCTCAGGACTAACAGGAAGTTTTTGCCTTAGGTGGTTTCAGATTTCCACCTTAACCAATCTGTGTCTCTTCCTGTGTATTTCACTGACCATTCCTCCTCTGGTGAGAGAAGGCTGCACAGTTTAGATGTGAAAAGAGCCCTTAGCTACTACATAGAACGTACCAGAGGTCACAGGTTTGACTCTCTCCAACTGTTCCTCACTTATGGTGAGGTTGGGAAAGGGAAACCTGCCACTAAAAGATCCATTGCCAGGTGGATTGTCTCTTGTATCCAATTTTATTATGAAAAACTGGGTAAGGTTCCACCCTCAGGCCTGAGGACTCATTCTACCAGAGGTACAGCTGCTTCCCTGGCTGCTGCCAGGGATATTCCTATTCTAGAGATATGTCAAGCAACTACCTGGAAAACAGTTCACACTTTTACCAAGCATTACTCCCTGGATGTCCAGGCTAGGAGTGATGCTCGGTTTGGCAGAGCTGTGCTTCAGAGCCTATTTCCTAAGTAGGTTCTTTCCCTCCTCCTCCATGGAGGTACCACTTTGTAAGTTCATGTTATTGTCAGAATACAGCAAGACTTCATGTTGTTTGAAGAACAAATTACTCACCTTAGTAATGTTGTTTCTTCTAATGGAGTCTTGCTGTATTCTGACCTCTCCCCCACCTTCCCCTCTCAGAACCTCTGTTTTTGGGATGTGGGTGGGCAGTGGCAGTGTTGGCACTCAGGAGGTGCCCCACCTTGTTGTTTTCACCCCTTTTTTCCGTGGGTGAGTGGGTGTCGTGTTTTTTCATTTTTTGGGTCTCCTGACTTGAGTCTTTGTTTTGGGACCAAAAAATCTGTTTTTATGTTTAGTAGCCAGTTGGCTAGTGTAGATTTACAGCTTCCACACAGGACCTTAGTGAGTTTAGCTCATAAAGATCTGACGGTTTGAGTTTAAACAGCAACAGACAGACTCTCAACCGAGCTCGAGCTCAGCATTCCATGCCTAGCATGGAAAGTTAACTCTTTCATCTCCGGGGCAGTTCGAAGGTTGGGACTCACTGCTATTGTCAGAATACAGCAAGACTCCATTAGAAGAAACAACATTACTAAGGTGAGTAATTTTTTCTTATATGCCCCACTCTTCCTGCTGTTGCAGAAGGTTCTTCTGAAACTACAGCACGAAGGGGCTCACATGATTCTCATAGCCCCTTACTGACCTCTGCAAGTGTAGTTCCCACTGCTTCAACAGTTGAGGGTGGAGCCTCCGGTTCCTCTTACCCTCTGCCAGAACTTGCTGACTCAGGATCAGGGCAAGCTGGTCCATCTAGGCCACAAGTCCCTTCATCTTCACATGTGGCACCCACTAACATAGCTGTTGCATGGTTTGGGGTCTTTTCCAGAGTGGCACAAGTCCTTGTGGAGGCCTGAAAGCCATCCACAAGAACCACATATGCTATAAAATAAAAGAGATTCTGCATGTGAGCATCCACCAAGGGTTGGGACCCTTTCTCTTGCCCTGTCCCACAAGTCATGGAATACCTGCTGCATCTCTCTGACCTTGGCCTTAGTTACTCTTCTCTGGAGGTCCACTTGTCTGCCATTTCTGCCTACCACATTCCAGTGGAGGGCAAAACCTTAGCCCAGCTGGAAGTTTCTAAAACCTTTGTAAAAGGAATTCTCCATCTGATACCCCTGGTCAGGAACCCGGTTCTTCCATGGGATCTGAACTTCATTCTTGAGAAACTCACTTTGCCTCTCTTTGAATTGGCCACAAATTGTGACCTGCGCTACCTTTCCTGGAAAGCACTCTTTTTAGTTGCCATTACTTCTGCTCAAAGGATTTCCGCGCTTCAGGCCCTGATGTATAAGGAGCCTTATTTGATTTTCCACAGAGACTGGGTGGCTTTGCATACAAATCCTAAGTTTTTACCAAAGGTGGGTTCTGAATTTACTTTGAATCAGACCATATACATGCCAGTGTATTAGCCAGTGCATTCTAATCAAGGGGAGGCTATTCTGCACACACTCGATATGCATAGAACTTTGCATTAATGCATGACCCGGATGAAATCAGTCTGTAAGACGAACCAGACTTTTGTTTCCTTTGTGCCCAAAAGACTGGGCATTGCAGTTTCTAAACAATGTTTGTCCAAATGGCTAGCAAACTGCATTTTGTTTTATCAGAAGTATAACAAGCCCCTTCTGGGGGAAGTCAAGGGGCACTCAACCAAAGGCATGGCTGCATCTACTGCTTGTTTCAGGAATGTTTCTGCTGTGAACATTTATGCAGCATCCACTTGAAGCTCTGTCCACACCTTTACCAAACACTGCAGTCTGGACATTGCCTCTAGGCGCAGGGCAGGCTGCAGACTAGCAGTTCTTCAGGGCCTCCTGTCATAATCTGGCACCTACTTTAGACCTTTCCTGCCTCCCGTGATTTAGCCTTTGTCTGAATTACACTGCTTGGGACTCAGTCTTAATTGTTATTACCTACTGCAAGAGCTGTCTCGAAGTAAGATAGTACAGTTGTGTGTGGTTCATAGCTCAGTGCTTGTGCTACTTACTGTAATTGGATAATGAAGGTTTGTGCTTGGATACAGAGGCCAGATAGGTAAGTAGGACATTGCTCTTAGATATGTAGCAGTTTGAGTTGATCTGTGCTTAGTTACTTTGAACATAGTTATACAGTCAGTGCTTATAGTACAAGTGAGCTGGATAGTCTTATGCAAAGTGCTTAGATGCTTGAGCTGATGAGTAACGTTGTTATAACCTGGTTTTGGTTTGGCCTTACTCTGTATCCCACCATAAAGAATGCTAACTCCAGTGTTATGAGACCACCCCAAAAAATAATAATATCTACGATTGTTCAGTGTCCGACTGTTGAAGGAGTCAAGTAGGATGACACCCCCAGGAAAATGAGAAGCAGTACGATCACCTCCTCTAACTCCAGAGAGTGTGGCCAGTAGCACGCAGGAGAGGAAAAAACCCCTTGGTGGGAAACCTCTGAGGACCCGTGGCTACTGACCTGCCCATCCTTCTGGGCATACTAAAGGAGAGTAATCCCAAATATTTTAATCAGCTAACCCGAACCCCAAGTTGTAGAACCCAATCCAGAGAAACGGAGAACTGAAGACGTACCGAATTGTGACATGTCAGGTGAAGAAAGCAAGCATCCATTCTAGTAAACTCCAAGTTCGAGAATCCATGAGCAGGCTAGAATGAAGTAGAGTGGAATCCACGGTTGATATGAATTTGAAGCGACGAGTTGCAGGCAGTGAAGCACTCCACCAGGTGAGGATGACTTTGCAGAGGAGATCGAGGAATCAAGGGTCAGCATCCATGTCCAGAAAGAGGACTGTTGAGTCAAGTTCTGCATGGCAAAGTTTAGAAAATGAAGGCCGTAGTGATGAAGCACAAGGACTAGCATATGCTGCGTGATCAGGAGGATGTAGTGGTAGAAACCTCCAATCCAGAGAGGGGAAGCAAGTATGTGAAGTAGGTAGAGATCATAGTGATTAGGTAGACATAGGTCAGATGTATTTCTGGCTCATGAGGCACGCAGTTTATTGTAAATGGCGAGTTAGTCATGATGACCTCTAGGCCCTGTAAGGGCGAAGCAGGTAGTATGAGCGAGTAATGTAATAAGTGGACCTGTAATAGGTCAGTTATAGCAGTAAGTAAAGCTGCAAGATGCAGACATAGTAGCTGGAAGCAGTGGTGCAAAATTACGTACAGCATAAAGCAAGGGGTATAAAGAATGATACTAGCAAGGGAATCAGAGAGCTTCGTGTGGATCCAGATGGTTGCATAAACGATGTTGACATCTACTGTGTGTTTCAAAGCCAGAATGATATCATAGCTAGAATTGACTTATGAAAAACAGTCTGACAAGTCTGGAATAGTCGAGCTGAGGAGTCTTGGATGGTGGTAACTGAAGAGGCTGAGTCAAATGAAATAGCATTGTCACAAGGTCCGAGAAGCCTTAGAGCATAAATCAGGATAGTTAAAGTCTTCAGGATGAGCTCAACGTAGTGTCCTGGTAAGAGCGTAGCAATAGTAATTTCATGTGATTGAAACAGCAGGGCAAAGCATCCAAAGAGTAGATGAATGAATGTCTAAATATCCAGATGCGAGTCCCTAGTAAAAGAACTGCTGCAGCCAGGCTGACACGGCAGCAGGTAGGTGTATAGCAGGATATGAGAATCTCCAGGCCCTGAGCTGGCGAGGCAGGTGTGGAATAGAAGTAGCAACCCCCGGCAAAGGCATATCATAGAAGTAGGCAAGTATGGTGCAGTAATATGTAGGAGCAAAGGACCTCCAGGCCCGTAGAGGCGCATATGTGACGTATTGCGATGGCGAACCTCTGGCCTTGTGGGGCGAGACAGGTTGCAGAGCAGTGGAAGATGATGCAATGGAAACGTCGAACAGCATGCAATGCAGAAAGAGCAAAGTAGTGAGGAATAAATGTAAATGGTATTGTAATGGCGGCATATCCTGAGCCAGTTCAGTGCTGAGTAGTACTCTAGTTTTAAGGCAGTCTTATGAGTAGAATGGTGCTGTAGACTGATGTATCCTGAAGATCAAGGATGGTAGTGATTGCAGTGAAGAAACCTTGACGGAAGAGTTGTCAACTTGACGGAAGGCAATAAGCATCCTGAAACTGTAGTTATTCAATGATTGAGGCAGTAGTTCAACCAAGGAAGACAATATGGAATAAGGTCAACAGGGAGTCTTGGCAGAGATGGTAGTAGTAACTCATGGGAAGATGAAGTAGCACGGCGAGGAGCATCCAAGAAAATTGAAGCGAACATCCGAATTACTCGAGAAATAATCCAATGTAAATCGGAAGCTTAGGGAGCATATTTGGAAGGGTAGGTCTGAATGAAAAGCAGCTGTGTAGAAAGCATCCATAGGAACGAAGGGGAGCTAGCCCAAAGAGAAAAGGAAGTGTGGCTAGACCACGTATAGGACAGCCAATGAACCGTAGATGGTATGATTGAATGAGTATGTCAGCCGGTGAGTAACTAGAGTAGCAGCAAAACTCATGAAGGCTAGTATGCAGCCAGGCCAAGGGTCAGCTGATAATTTAAGTAGAGTGGTAGCAAGCCCCTCATAGGCTAGCATGTGCAGCTGGATCCCTCTTAGGTCAGCTGGTAAGGTAAGGTAAGTAAGAAAAGTAGCTAGGCTAGCATGCACAGCCTGCCCCACGTAGATCTGCTAGTAGGTGAATGGAGAGTGGTATGGATTTAGGTAAGGCATCCAGGGAAAGCAGGGAAGGACTATAATGCATTGAACTCGTTGAACTGTGGTCAGGATCAAATAGCAGTAGAGCATTGTAGGCAAGCATGGTTCAGAAGCCAAACGGAACAGCCAAAAGCACACTTAAGAGAACGGCCTGAGGAATCATACATGCTCTGCACACAACAGCCATATAGGGAATAACCGATGGAGGCTAAGGCAGTTAAGTAGCGTTGTAGGAGCCGAGGAGCCATAGGGCACTGGAGTAGCCATGAAGGGGATGAATCACACCTCCCGATCCCCCAGCATCAAGTCATAGCATTAGCCTGCAATTCATAGGAAGGGTCAGAAGGTGGAGCAATGCCTGATGTGTAAACAGAACATGTCCACAGAAAGCGGGCCCCATATAGGTAGAGACAAGGAATGGGTCTATCAACGGAGTGCAGATTTTAAACAGTCCATGTATCCAGAAGAGCTGCAACATAATGAAGAACCAGTAAACTTGCAGGCGAAGGTAATATCGAGTTAAATTCAGAGCGCTAAGCACAGTTCAGAACAGGTGAGAGGCATGGGATGGATAATCTAGCACATAAGGTTAGCGTTGATGTAAAGGCTGAGAAGTAAATGCGGTGGCTCTGAGCCGACATGCTACACACTGTACTAGTTGCAAATATTGTTTGTGGAGAAAACAGAAACCATAGCGGCTGAGCTCCAATACATGTCCCCATCTCATAGAGTAGTTCAACTAGAAAGGGTAGAGAAGAGATGTGGAAGGTAGCTGAACTGCCGGAGTCCTGGAGCACTAGGGAGGATGCAGCAGAATCCTGGGTAGGAAGAAGACGAAGTTCCCAGCTCGGAGGGCGGCATGCGGCTGCATGGAGATGGAGTGAAGCAAGCGGACTGAAGTGCGGGATATGGCGGTAGCCCGCATGGCTGCTCGAAGAGAGGTAGGAGATGGAACAAGCAGGGAGAGGCAGTCAGGAGAACAAAATAGAAAACAAAGAAGGCGCAGCAGCAAAGCCCCAGAGAACAGACACAGGCAAAAAGCACAGCGGGGGAACAAACAGCAAGAGACACAGAAAATGGAGCAGAAAGGGCACAGGCGGGAGGGGCACAACAACAGAAGAAAAGGAAGGAAATAGCAGCCTAGAGCAGCAACGTCACTAGCGAGTGTGACTCGCTCTAAGCAGGGTGGATGTAGCCTGCTAGCTTAAATAGGATGTGGGGGAGGAGCTCTTCCCCCACATAACTTCAGGCGATAGCCTATAATTTACATAAGAACTTACCATAACAGTAGATCTTCGAGAGACCTTTGAGAAGTACCTTTTTCTCTCCCACCTTCCCCTTGCTTCTGTGGCTACTTCTTTCTACCTTTCTTTAGGCTCCAGGAGCCCACTCCTTTCTCCTGTCACACCTTCTTAGGTCTCCGGCAGGAGAACTGGAGGGCGGGCGTGGGGACCACCCACTGTATAGTGTCATGCTGACATCCATCACGTGACGTCAGGTGGGCAGTCCCTCACCAGACACTGCTAGCTAAAGTTTTCCCTGTGGTCTTAGTGCTTGGCGGTTCTAGTCCTAATGGTTATTACCTACTGCAAGAGCCTCTCTTGAAGATCTACTGTAACGGTAAGTTCTTATGTAACAGTACTTTTTTATTTTTATATCAAAGGGCTTACAGGATCTCTCCAGGCACAGCACTTCTATGCAGCAACTATATCCCTCAGAGTATACACTATCAGTGTGTGTGGGTGTGTATGTGTATATATACTGTATATATATATCTACCGTGTCTATATATGTGTGTGTGTATGTGTGTGTGTGTATATATGTCTATCTATATATATCTATATATATATATATATATATACTATATATATATATATATAGAGAGAGAGAGAGAGAGATTTTCCTTCTTCTGGCAATTTGAAATTTGTTTTTTAAAATTACTTCCAGTAGCTTCGTATGAAGTCCATACTATCCATTGCTTAACCTGACACAAAATGGCCGCCCATGAAATAATGAGTTAATGCACACCATTTTATTTTGCAGACCTTTCCTTTTATAAAAAAAATGCAAAGCCTTTTCTTATGTGGTGTTGTTGGGGAAGGTATCTTGGCAAGGTTAATGGCAGTGACAGAAAAACTGAGTTACACCAGCCACTATCAAATTTCCTGAATCATATGTATTGTCTGAATAATATTTATATTCTGAAAAACTTCAGGCTGCTCCTGCAAAGACACCTAAGACAGGCCGTCTAGGCCAGGGGAATCCACAACAGGCACATTTACCAGAGCATGCATCTGATGCTCTTAACTGCTTTGCTGGCATTCAGCGTTTTTCCAGGTACATGAAAAAAATGTGAATATTGAGAAAAATACAGGAATATTCAAAATAAATATTGAGAGAAAATGGTTCCGTCTCAGCAATTTCTACAGAGCTGCCGAACATTGATGAGTTTCTAATTAGTTCTATTTTTCAAGTACCCGAAAAAAATTTGAGTATTGAGAATGCTATGAGAATATTGGAAAATTAAATATTAAAAGACAATGGCCTCATCTCAGCAATTTCTACTGAGCCACCAGATATTAATGATTTTTCTTATCCTTTAGAACAAGGTGATGAACCTGAGGGCACTTTGTAGTCTTCATTGCCATATTTTTTTGTATCTTAGTTTATTCCTTCCAATGGCTGAATTAAAGCAATACTCAGAGTCACAAGATTAAACGCTGTAGATTTTCACCAGGTGGCGCCAAGTTCATTAACACCTCACATTTCTTTTTTGTCAGTTTACATATTGTTTGCAGTACCGGCTGATGTTCAATCAGGTGTGTTTTGATGTTAAAGCAGTAGTATTTGTTAGCTGGCAAAAAATGTCATCATATAATTTTTTAGCAAAAGTGTTTTTAGGGGCATGGATAGGGTTCACCTATCCACACTCTGGCAGTTCCACTGGAACAATGTTATTGGTCAGAATGTCTTTGAGCTAAGCTTCTTCCACCACCCGGGTGTATATCCCCTGACTCCACACCATAGAAACATAGAAGTTGACAGCAGATAAGGACCGCAAGGCCCATCCAGTCTGCCCATTTCTTTTTCTACCTTATGAATGTGCCATTGGCCTTTGCTCTTTCAATGGCCTATCTATTCATACTCATCTGTATTGCTCCCTTATGCCTATCCCATGCCTGTTTGAAGCCTTGCACTGTATTCACATCCACCACTTCCTGAGGTAGGCCGTCCAATGCATCCACCACCCTTTCTGTGAAAAAGAACTTCCTCACATTACCCCTTAATCGGCCTCCCTCTAATCTCATGCTGTGTCCTCTTGTCCTGCTATTTTTCTTATACTGTTTCACTTTGTTAATGCCCTTAAGGTATTTGAATGTTTCAGTCTTATCACCTCTCTCCCTCCTTTGATCTAGGGTATACATATTGAGCTCAGTTAATCTGTCCTCATATGTTTTCTGATGCAGTCCCTGCACCATTTTGATTGCCCTTCTCTGGACTGCCTCAATTTGGTTAATGTCCTTGTGAAGGTGTGGCCTCCAGTACTGCATGCAGTACTCCAGATGGGGCCTAACCAGTGTCCTGTAAAGAGGGATTATTACCTCCCTCTTCCGACTTGTGATACCCCTACTAATATACCCCAACATCCCTCTAGCCTTACCTACTGCTTTAGTGGTCTGCTTGGATGATTTCAGGTCATCGATGATGATGATGCCCAAGTCTCTTTCTTCTCTTGTGACTGCCAGCAACTCCCCTCCCAGCCTATAGGTGGCTTTAGGGTTTCTCTTCCCTATGTGCTCTGTTCCCTAGGGCCAGCGTTGCAGGGTCTTTCAAGGGCCAGTTCTGTGACATGTGCCTGTCCCTGCATGATGTCAGATTTTTCTTTCTGCTGGAAGAACAGGTCACCTTCTTCGTGCTCCCGCAAAGCATTTTCTGCATCACATGGTGATCCTTCTTTTTGATAAAAAGTTGGTTTCTTCAACTAGTTTCACAGTTCTTTTGACTCCATCTCCAGATCAACGATGAAATGCAACAAACAAGGATTCAAATTCTGTGTTAGGTGCTGGCATAAGATGCCAGTCACTGATCTAAATAGCACGTGTGTGTACTGCCTGGGCGGGCAACAAGATGTGGCTGGGTGTGGTCTGTGCTTATCCATGCTTCCTGAGTCCCTCAAGGACACGAGTTTCTGGCTGTTGCTGGGTCATCCTTCAGAAAGGGATCTGAAGAGCTGGCCTGGTGGTGCCAAGGGTTGGAGCACTGAACACCACACCTCGCGCCACGCCAGCAACCCGGGTTCGGGAACAGATTCAGGTCACTTGGGGGTCAGTAGGGGGAGGAAGGATTGAGCATCTGTAGACAGCTCTCCTTCCTCAGGGAGGCGGGACAGTGCGGTGCGCTGTAGACTGACACCCAGCAGTGGCTGGGTGTCGGCACAGGCACGTCGCCCAGAAGAGGGGAGGGCACCCATTCAGGGTATATGGCTGCTTCTGTGGAGGCGGGGGTAGCTGCCTCACCCATTGCATAGTTTGGGTGCCCAGAGGAGAAAGGCAGAAAAAGGCTGGGAGCCGACAGGGTCCATGATGACCCAACACGTTTGGGTCAGAGAATGAGTCCCTCTGAGGGAGTGCTTGAGCTACCCGTCGGCTCCACAGAGGAGTGATTAAAAAACAAATGGGTCTCTGAAGGACCACCCTAAGGGCTGCAAGAAGGCCTTGGCCATGGCCAAGTCTGCAGAGCAACTTGAGGCCCTTGAGGTGGAAGCAGTGGCTGGCGCAGTGGGCACCTCCTCAGTCTGTGCACTGTTCCCTAGGGCCAGCGTTGCAGGGTCTTTCAAGGGCCAGTTCTTTGACATGTGCCTGTCCCTCCAGACCTTGGGGGAAGGCTCTGCCCTCCATGGTTCAAAATTAAAGTGCTACCGTCACTGGTTGTGGGACAGGGAGCGCTTGCAGTCCTCCCAGTCCCTTGACTCACCTGACCACTCAACGTCTGTCAAGTGCCCCTCATCCGAGGGGCAGGTCGAGGGCTCTTCAGATCCTCTTTCAAGTCAGTTGACCTTGGCTCCAGTCGAGCAGGGAATCTAAATTTTTCTTGATCTTGTCAACCGGTTGTTGGATGAGGCCAAGAAGTTGGTCTCGCATACCTTGGTGTCCCTGGTTGATCCTTCCAGGGACCAGCCTCCACCAAGGGTTAGGTCATTGATGCCTGTATTGCTCAATGTCGGTAGGTGCATCATTTACAGCCAATCGCAGGAAGACCCTTCTTGCCATTGGCTGCCCAGTGGACCATTTAGGTCGAGGTACTCATGCACTCAGTCCTGCTGGAGCAGGAGGCTTTGCTGTCAGTGTTCCTCAGCCTCCTCATCAACGGGCGAGGAGATACACCAGCACAAGATGCAACAGTGCTACAAGGAAGTCCTCTGGCAGCTAGTGGGGCAGGCCTGTACCCCAAGGACCTACGGTGCTCTGGCAGCTGCCAGTAGTTGCCTGGCCAGTCCATGTTCTGCAGGTACTCCCCACACCAGCTTTTCTGCTGAATAAGGTGGAGCTGCCACCATGACAGCTGCCACCCAGTGCTTCCACTGAGGAGGCCAGGCATTCGGCCACTGGCTTGCCAGGCCAGTGGTCAGTTAGGATCACCTCGAGTGAGGATCCCCAGGAGATCCGTGATGAATAGTGACTGAGGGCAATTTGTGAGGAGTCATTGAATGACTTGAATCAGTAGTCCTTGGCCTCCTCAGGGACTCTTCTCTTCAAAAATAGCTTGGTCAAGGAGACTTCCACTGAACATTGCCTGGTTTCTTTCAATGGACTGCTTCAACTTATCTCAGAGTCCATGTCTGTCTCACTTGAGCCAGTCCAGAAGGGGGCTAAGTACCCTCTCACAAAAATATTGGAGTTGCCTACCCAGTGGCTGAGGCTATCCTGGGACTGGCTCTGGAGCTTTGGCAGCATCCGGTATCCTGCCTAGCACCCTCGGCCAGCATAGTCTGAAAGTACACAGTTCCTACGGGCTTCCTTTCAGGGTTTTTGGACCACCCTTCAGCCGACAAAGGTCTGGTCACGGATTCAGTGGTCTGTAAATCCGGGCACCAGAGGGATGAGGACAAGCCTCTGCACAAAGAGTCCCATAAGACTGACCATGCCACAAAAAAGGTGCAGGCTCTAGCAACTCTGGGTCTCTGACAGGCTAATTATGCCATCATGATGGCTAGCTATTGTCTTTCCCTGATGCGAATTTTTGATATGTAGTCCTCCCCCACCTCCATCCAGAGCAATGGATGGCAGTGGAACTCATCAGAGACCAGAGTCAATCACTGGCTAAACCCCAGCTCCAGACAGCCTTGGACATGGGAGATTCTTGCTCCTGTGTGGTGGCACCGTCTGTCTCCATGTGTCGCAGGGCCTGGCTGCATTTTTTTTTGTTTGTTTAGTTATTTAACCAGGTGAGACACACTAAGCTCAAAGCTTTTTTACAGGCACAACCTGGAAGCACAGGCAAGTTAAGTGACTTGCTCAGGGTCACACAGTATGCAAGTGGAAGCTGTGGGATTCAAACCCAGGTCTGGTCTGCTGGATGTCACCAGATTTGCAGCTCAGAGCCTTAAACCACTGCACTATACTGTCTCCCTAATTTGCATTTGTCTACCTTCATCATGAACACCCAACAAAAGCTGGCTAATGTCCCTTTCCTGGGCACCAATCTCTTTGGCCTTGGGGTGGAAGGGCATATTACGTGGATTAAGAAGTCCAGTGCCACCCTTGACTCTGTGACCTCATCCCAGAAGGACCAGAAGAAAAAGCCTAAAATGCAGGCTTTTCAGTGCTGGTCCTTTCAGTCACAGCCTCTCTGGCAGCAGTTCAGGAGGGACAGTCCCAGACCTGGTGCCCCAAGATGAAGTCCAGGACCCAAGTTTTGAAAAAGGGAAGGGCTCCTGAAAAAGCTGTCCAGTGACGGGTTGGATGGTGTGATCCCTCCACCTGTCCTGTCCCCAACTGCTCACCTGGTTGAAGGCCTGCTACCTCACTTCTTGCTACATTGGTCCACTGTCACAATGGACAAGTGGGTGTTGGATGTAGTGAGCAGAGGATTGTTTGTAGACTTTGAGGCTCTTCCGCCCTACTGCCTCCATGTGCCTTGAGAATCAGGGGTGTCTCACAACACGCTGTCCACTCTCAGGGAGAATATCACTCAGCTCCAAGTGAAAAGGGCAATAGCCCATGTCTTGATTGCTCTGGCCAGTCAGGGTTGCATATCCAAGTACTTCCTGGTCCCAAAACTAACAGGAGGCTGGCTCCCCTATACTGTATCTGTATGATCTCAACCAGTACATGCAGAAGTTCTGGATGGTCACTCTGAGCCAGATTGTACCATCTCTGGAGCAAAACATATGGTTTTGCCTCCTGGACCACTAGGAGACATTCTTCCTCATTCCCGTCCACAGGTCCCACCACTGGTACCTCTGTTTCTGAGTGGCAGGGGTCCTGTGCCAGTTCCAGGACATGCCCTTCAGCCTCTGCTCTGCACCCAGGGTCTTCACTAAATGAATGGCAGTGGTGGCAGCCCACCTGCAACATCTAGGGATCAGAGTGTACCCCATCTGGATGACTGGCTGAGAGCTGGTCCATATAGAGAGGCCATGGAGAGTTCTGCAGACCTGGCATTCCAGACCTGCCAAGACATGGACCTATTGGTCAACCTGAGCAAGTTTGAACTGGTACCAAAGCAGGTGATCAAGTTTATCGAGCCTGCAGTAGACTCCCTGTGGGACCTGGCTGACTGGGCACAGGATCTTCCTTCCTCTGCCCAGTCATTTCAGGTTGAGCACTTGCACCCTTCATTGGGATTCCATATGGATGCTGGGGTATGTGGCATCCTGCACCAGGGTGGTCTCTGGCCCTGCAAGCGGATGCACAACCTTCAGTGGGAGCTGACCCATCAGTGCTCCCAGCGCCAAGGCCACTTGAACCAGCTGGTCACAGTGACCCAGCTGATGTGGCATGTCATCCAGTTATGGCTTGTCCTGAACATCTGTAGGAAGGAATCCCATTTGTCTGCCTAGAGCTGACAGTCACGCTGATGATGGATGTGTGTCTGGTAAGGTGGGGAGCACACATGGGAGACCACATGGGTTCTGGTCATCCAGAGAGTCCCATCACCACATAAATCTGCTGGAGCTCCATGCAGTGCTCTTGGCTCTGATGGAATTTGCTCTGCTAGTAATGGCGTCAGGTTGTTCAAGTCCAGATAGACAACACCTCTGCCATATTTTCCCTGAACAGATAGGGTGACACACATTCCCTGCCTTTGTGTCAGAAAGCACTCTGCACCTGGAACCTCATTTACAGCCTGGACACCAATCTTCTGGTGATTCATATCACAGGGGAGGGCAATCAGCTGGTAGATGCACTCAGGTGTGGGAGAGACATTGCACAAGTAGTCTGAGCCAGGAAGTGGTGAACCACTTATTCTCCCTGTGGGGCTCACCCACAGTGGAACTGTTTGCCTCTTGGGAGAACACCAAATAGAGGCTGTTTTGTACCACCCACCACAATCCAGAACACAGATGGGGGCTGCTTTTGCAAGGTCCTGGACCCCAAGGCTCATGTACGCCTTTCCTCCCTTTCCCCAGATCCACAGAATACTGCCCGGGGTCAGGAAGGACAAGGTGTGGATGATCTTGATAGTGCTAGGCTGGCCTTGGCAGTTCTGGTACCTGGATTTCCTCATCCTCAGCAGCAGGTCTCTGCAGCGACTGCCTCTACATCCACACCTGCAGACCAGATTTCAGGGGATGATCATTCACCCAGACCTTAAATCCCTGCACCTCATGGCCTAGTCCCTGAGCAGCTAGAGTTCCAGGCCTTGGGTCTCTCTTAGGACGTCCGCCACATGGTGAAGGCCTCCAAGAAAGAGTCGACTCATAATTCCTATGCCTTTAAATGGAAAAGATTTTCCATTTGTTGTCAGGACAAGGAGCTTTCTCACCTTGTCTGCCCTTTGGCTAGCATTCTGGACTACCTCTGGTTCCTTTTGCAGCTGATACTGTGAGTGACACCCTTAAAGTGCACCTGGCAGACATCTCTGCTTACTGGGTGTGGACCGGTATGCCGGAGGTGGCCCAGGAGAATGTGGTTGGGTTCTTTTTTAAGGGCCTCAACCACTTGTCCCCTCCAGTGCATGAACTACCTCCACCATGGGACTCACTACTGATCTTCGCTATGCTCATGGGTAGGGATGTAAGTTTGTCATGCCAGTCATACACGTCATTGATTCCATGACGTTTGATCTTTATTCAGGACTTCCCCATGACTTTCATTAGTGTCATCAGAATATAGCAATGATGACAGTGCCACAACATTTACCACTGTTTACTAATGATTTCATGAACAAACAATGAGTCATTAAAACCTCATCCATGACAAACTTACATCCCTACTCATGGGCAAGCCTTTCAGGCTGATACACGGGGTGAGCAGTCACACCTGTCATGGAAGACAGCCTTCCTGGTGGCAGTTACATCTGCCAGAAGAGATTGGGGAGCTCCAAGAGCTCTAAGTGTGTGCTCCCTGTTTGGTCTTCTACAGGGAAAGAGTCATCCTTTGCCCCAACCCGAAGCTACTCCAGAAGATGATATGGGAGTTTCACCGTAACCAGGTGATTGACTTACCGGTATATTTTATGGGCCCATATTCAGAGGCTGACCGAAGGCTTCATACCCTGGACCTGCAGAATGCGCTTTCCTATTATGTAGAGTGCATAGCTGGAGTTCAGGGACAGGCTTACCAGCTGTTGGTCAACTACGCTGAAGCCATGCCTGGCAGACAGGCAGCAAAGTGGATGACTGCAAGCTGGATCACATCTTGCATTGACCACTATGTGACAGGGTGGAACAGGACCATGTCCCATTTGTTAGAGAAAGTGTTTAAAATACAAGGATCTTTCCTTTTCTGTCTCTTCTTTGTCTGGTTGCGCAACTCAATTTTCCTGTGAGACTTCAGATTTGATCACCCCAACAATCTCGCAATTCTTTGCCTCTCACTCTATCTCAGCCCTTCCTTGCTGTCTGTTTTTCCTCTCTTGCATTTCTGCTAATATAAAGATATATGCAATTCATTGTATGGAAATGTAACTGTTATTGGGATCCTTTTGTTAAGAAAATATATACTGTTACTGTTGAAATGTATATAATTATAATTTGAGATGATTGTAAAAAGCTAATGGAAAACTCCAGAGGTTACTTGAGTGCAAATGTTTAAGCTTTTGCAAAAGCTGTAGGGGCCTCAGCAAGCACACTGTATCCTAGCAGCTCCTGAAACTTACAATAACAGAACACTCACAAGAACAGGATGCTTGCCAAGAAAGGGGGTTGAAAAGAATTATGAAAGAGCTAAGCTGCAACTGCAAGAAAGATTAGAAGAAAAAGGGACACAGACTGAAGTAAAACTGCTGTATTTCTCCTCTGTACATAGTTATTCTGAACAAGCTTATTTCTTTTTATGTTACTGCTACTGTAAATAAATATTTTTTGGTGAATTCTGTAACTGCCCCTTATTTTCCATGTGCTTCCTGACCTGTGCCTCGATGACAGATGGTGTCAGCCTAAGTGGAATTTACGCCATGCATGCCCTAAGGCAGGATTTTTGTGTGTGGGTAGTGGACCAAGTACCAGAGAAACACAGAGGAAGGTATGGATTCTGTAGCAGCAAGTCCAGGAGTGGTTACCAGGTAAATGGCAGCCAAATTAGCAGAGACAGAAGTCCAGTCTGAGATTGTACAGCTGTTATGGAAAAAGAACAGGTAGGGACAGAACCTGAAAGCCTGATGGACTTTTTCAAATGGTGGGCTATACAACAAAAAGAGATGGAGAAGCAGAGAGAAAAAGAGCTTCAATATTTAGAAACACAGAGGAGAGAAGAGATGCAGCAACAGGAGCAGCAGAGGAGAGGAGAGGAGAGAAGAGATGCAGTGACAGGAGCAATGATGGCTGGATGTCTTACAAGCTGTCAAAGGCAGAAGATCCAGCAGACACCCAGATGAGCAACAAAATACAAGCAATTTAAAGCTTTTAAACTTACTAATTTGTATCCCTCAGATGATATAGAGGCATACCTGACAACTTTTGAAAGAGTTGCCACAGCCTGCCAATGGCCAAAGCAGCAATGGACAATAAGACTGGTACCCTACCTGGCAGGGAAAGCCCAGCTTGCCTACAACAATATGGACACTGCACAGTCAGAAAACTATGACCTGGTGAAAAGCAAAATCCTAAAAAGGTATGACATCTCCAGCGAGACATACAGGAAGAGATTTCGATCTCTGAGGTACAACTCAGTTGACAATCCTCGAGAAGCCTTCACCCAACTCAGAGAACTCCTGATAAAATGGATCCAACCCAAGAGCAAAACAGTCCCACAGACCATCGACACATTTGCCATGGAGCAATTCATCAACATCTTGCCTACAGATGTGCAGCTGTGGGTAAAGGAACAATGACCAGAGAGTAGGAAAAGGCTGTTTTTTTGGCCAAGGGCAACCAAATGGCTAGACAGATGCTGCAGCAGTGAGGTAATAACCAAGCCACTCTTTTTCCCATTTAAACTCCAGCCTGATAAGATCTCTGGTGGGGGTAACAAATCTGGGCCCAAAGATGTTATCTGCTATAACTGTAATAAGCCAGGCCATTTTACAAGAAACTGCTGCAGTAAGGAGAGTGCCACTGGAACAGATTTGTCCTTGGCAAATTAAGGCAAGTACTTAACAGATGTGAAGGTGGGAGATAAGACTGTGAAGGAACTCATTGATTCGGGAAGCAGGCAGACTCTAGTGCATGTTGAAGTGCTGGGAAAACACTGTGCAAAGGGACCAGATACTGGTGTCATCTGCATCCATGGGGATACTCAATAACTATCCCACCACCCAAGCAACTCTGACCATTAAGGGTGTGTCGCACCAAATGAAAGTGGGGGGAGTAACTAAGTTACCTGTACCTGTGATTAATAGAAATGATTTTCCAGGATTTACTGAATTAATCAAGGAAGGAGTGAATCCTGATATTTCAGCAGCAGTGGTGACAAGAGCTGAAGCAAAGAAAATTTCAGTTGGTAGGGACATTTTTCCTTTCAGTGATTTTGATTCAGACTTGTTTGAGCATGGCTCCAAGATCCAGAAATCCAGGAAAGAAAGATGATGCATGAAGAAACTGTGGCAAGCAATGACTGATTGACATAAAGGGTTAACATATGAAAATGCTGAAATTAAATTGATAACTGATTGTGATTTTCTTTCAGAACAAGAAAATGATGTTTCTTTCCAGAGTTATTTTAAGCAGCTGGGGGTGAAACCAAAACAGGGTAGACCAATGTTTAAAAAATGTAACAGGTTACTGTACAAAGTCTGGGTTAAACCTCAGACACAGGAACAGACAGAACAATTGGTAATACCACAGAAGTATAGAACATAATTGTTACAGATAGCACATGATAGTCCTATGGCTGGTCACTCAGGGAGAGATCGCACCCTTGCCAGATTGCTATATAGATTTTACTGGCCTGTAATTCATGAAGATGTTGCTGTCTATTGTAATTCCTGTGCTGAGTGCCAGAAAGTAACCCCAGTCTCTAGAAAAGACAAGGTGCCCCTGGTGCCCCTACCCTTGATAGATGTGCCTTTTGAGAGAATTGCAATGGATGTGGTTGGTCCTTTAGACAAAAGTAAAAAGGGTAATAGGTCTATCCTGGTAGTATGCAACTATGCTACTTAATACCCAGAAGCAGTTCCAATGTGTACTGTTACAGCCCCAAAAGTTTCAGCAAAGCTTGCCAAAATGTTCAGCAGTGTGGGCATACCTAAAGAAATTATTACTGATCAGGGTAGTAATTTTGGTACTGCATTGCTTAAGGAGTTGTACAGACTGCTACGTGTCACTGCCATAAGGACCTCTCCCATCACCCTCAGACAGACGGTCTTGTTGAGCATTTTAACCAAACCCTAAAATGCATGTTAAAAAGGTTTGTAAAAGGGGAAGGGAAAGACTGGGACCAATACTTGCCTTACCTACTTTTTGCCTACAGAGAAGTGCCACGGGCATCAACAGGGTTTTCACCATTTGAAATGCTGTATGGTAGGCAGCCAAGAGGGCCACTGGATGTGATAAAAGAAACATGGAAAGATAACCCCACTCAGAAACAATCTATAATATCGTATCTGTGTGCTATAAGAAGGAAGCTGGAAAAATGTGTTGAAATTGCCCATAGTAATCAGGAAGAGGCCCAAAATCAGCAGAAGGTATATCATGACCATGGGGTAAAAGAAAAAGTTTTCAAGCTAGGTGAAAAGGTTTTGCTACTGTTGCCCACAACAGAAAATAAACTGTTGATGAAGTGGCAAGGGCCATATAAGGTTTTTAAATGTGCTGGCACTGTTAACTATGAGATTGAGACCCCTGACAGGAAAAGTCCTACTAAGATATACCATGCTAACATCCTTAAGAAATGATTTGAAAAAATGCCAAAAGCTGCTTTGCTAGTTTTACCAGAAACCGATAAGGAAGATATTGATGTAGCTTATGATAGACTAGAACAAACTGTAAATGCTGATGCTGTAAAGGTGAATTTTTCCTTAACCTCAGAACAAACTGCAGACATTCGTAATGTGCTAAAGACATTTAACAGTACTTTTACCATGGTACCAGGTCAAGCAAAAGGAGCTGAGCATGTAATAGTGACAAGGAATGCTCACCCTATTAGGCAAAAGACATACAGGTTACCAGAGTGGTTAAGAGCTGATGTGGTTAAGGAAATACAAAAAATTAAAGAACTGGGTATCATAGAGGAGTCAAGGAGTGCTTGGTCATCTCCAATAGTAATTGTAAACAAAAAAGAAGGGGGCATTAGAATCTGCCTTGATTTCAGGAAACTTAATCAAGTGTCAGAATTTAACAGTTATCCTATGCCCAGAATAGATGATTTGGTGGGCAGACTGGGGAGTGCAAATTATATCAGTACCCTTGATCTCACTAAGGGCTACTGACAAATACCTTTAGCAAAAGAATCCAGAGACAAAACTGCATTTGTCACCCCTACAGAATTCTATCAGTTCATCACCATGCCATTTGGTTTACATGGTGCACCAGCTACATTCCAATGGTACATGGATGTAATTTAATCCCCTCACACTGGTTATTGTGCTGCGTACCTGGATGATGTCGTAGCGTACAGTCCAGACTGGAAAATCCACCTGGAACACCTACGAGCAGTTATCCAAGCTATCAAAAATGCAGATCTGACTATTAATCCTACCAAATGCGCACTGGGCATGCAGGAAACCAGATATTTGGGCTATGTGTTGGGAAATGGAGAAGTTAAGTCAGAGTTTTCTGAAAGAGAAGCTGTTGCTAACAGCCCTGTACCTAAAACAAAGAAACATGTCAGGTCATTTTTAGGGCTGGCTGGTTATTATCGGAGATCTGTTCTCAACTTTGCAGAATTAGCTACACCCCTCACTGAACTTGTGAAAAAACAGTACCCAAATAATGTGAAATAGACCCCAGAGTGTGATGAAGCTTGTCAAGCCATTAAGGCTGTGTTATGTTCAGCCCCTGTTTTAAGGAGCCCAGACTTTGAGAAACCATTTTTGTTACAAACAGAGGCATCCAAGATAGGCTTAGGTGCAGTCCTAAGTCAAAATGTAGATGGGACAGAACATCCTATTCTGTACAAAAGTAAGAAGTTGCATGACAGAGAGAAAAGGTACTCCTATACCGAAAATAAATGTTTAGTAGCAAAGTGGGCCATGGAGTCCCTTATGTTTTATTTGCTAGGAACTGACTTTGTTCTTGTAATTGATTACAATTCTCTCTGTTGGCTTAACCAGATGAAAGATAAAAATTCCAGAATCACAAAGTGGTAGCTGGCACAACAGCCATTTAAATTCACTGTGATACACAAATCTGGTAAAGAGAATAGCAATGCTGATTGTCTGTCAAGATATGGATCAGAAATTGAGGGTTCCGAAGGTTGAAAAACAAATGTATGAGTTTAAATTTTATTGCTTGCTGTACTGTTAAAAAAAAAACAGATCATGCAAATGTGCTTAATTGCTGAAAGCAGCAAATGTTACTAGAGAATAAAAGGTTTTGGAACCCTGTTTAATAAAACAGGTTCCCTCTTAAGGAAGGGGGTGTATGAGACAGGATGGAATAGGACCATGTCCCATTTGTTAGAGAAAGTGTTTAAAATACAAGGATAGTTCCTTTTCTGTCTCTTCTCTGTCTGGTTGCACAACCCAATTTTCCTGTGAGACTTCGGATTTGATCACCTTGACAATCTCGTAGTTCTTTGCCTCTCACTGTATCTCAGCCCTCCTTTGCTGTTTTTCCTCCCTTGCATATCTGCTAATATAAAGATATATGCAATTCATTGTATGGAAATGCAACTGATATTGGGATCCTTTTGTTTAGAAAATATATAATGTTACTGTTGCAATGTATATAATTATAATTTGAGATGATTGTAAAAAGCTAATGGAAAACTCCAGAGGTTACTTGAGTGCAAATTTTTAAGCTTTTGCAAAAGCTGTAGGGGCCTCAGCAAGCACACTATGTTCTAGCAGCTTCTGAAACTTACAAGAACAGAACACTCACAAAAACAGGATGCTTGCTAAGAATGGGGGTTGAAAAGAATTATAAAACAGCTAAACTGCAACTACAAGAAAGATTAAAAGAAAAGGGGATTGAAGTAAAACTACTGTATTTCTCCTCTGTACATAGTTATTCTGACCAAGTTTATTTCTTTTTATGTTACTGCTATGACACTCTGCCCCCTGCTTAATATTATGTTTATAAATTGTGATAGAAATATATGGTATGTGAAGGTCTGCTTAGACAAAAAAAGCTGGCTGCTGCAGTGAGTGACCTTTGATCTCAAAAATGTCAATGTGACTGAAAGCAGCAGGATGTTATAAACAGACCAGGGAAACCTAATTAAAAGCCGTCCTTCCAGAGGGACAGTTTATTACCTTTTATAACCTGCTTCTGCTTTTGAAGTTGGTTCTCATGTATGCATTTATGATATAGCAGGAAGGGAAGTAATTTGGCTGATTCCTCTTGGTTTTCTCACCTAGCTATGAATTAGTGACATGATTGTGGGATTGTGAAGCATCAAAGGGGATGTTCTGATCAAAGACTAATATTTGGGAAATGACTAGTTGCTGATTTTTCACAGTAATAACATACATCATAGTGGATAATTATGTTAAGAAGAAAAAACTAGGAGGATCTAACTGTGACCTCACCAAAAGGGATGGTGAGATGGATTCTGAAATAGGCATTCATCAGAGGGAAACATGGTATATTATTCTGGACTGGGAGAGAGACTTAATTTTCTGGACTTAAAAAAGCACTTAATGGTAACATCTAGATAGGCAATAACTTTTAAGTATTTAGGAGAAGGCATATTTGTGTTCTGTAACTTCCCATTTATTTTATGTGACTGTAAGTGATATAATTGTTCTGTGTTAGATTTTCCTGTTTTAAAATGTTTTAGTAGACAATATTTTCTTTAAAATACTGCCTGCGCTTTCTCTCAGTTCTTTTACATGTGATAGCCGGGCCTGTTTAAGTCTGACAGTTGTTAAGGGCTTGAATGTGTTACTATACTTGCTAAAAGGTAAGAAAATATCTAGGTCTCATTTTGAGTCATAAGGGTACATTTTGGGAGCCTGGCTGGGTGCCACTGGGTGAAAGATTACATTGCATTTCCTCAAAGAGAATATATATCTGAGCCTGTTAACTGGGTATGCTAGCATAAGGTTCACATTTCGATCCCCAGGACTCGAGGCTAATAGGTGATTCAGTTCCAAAACAGACAGGAGGGTTACCCTGTCTGTCCCCTGTTCACACTATTGCGCTTCAAGGTTGGCACTGTGGGAGC
Organism: Neoceratodus forsteri; assembly: GCA_016271365.2. NCBI lineage: Eukaryota > Metazoa > Chordata > Ceratodontiformes > Ceratodontidae > Neoceratodus > Neoceratodus forsteri. The sequence goes on along the minus strand of CM028129.1, from coordinate 335,076,373 downwards.
AGAGGGCCTGACCTGCAAAGTGAGTTTGTGACAGCTTTGGTTGGCAGCGTGTGATTTAAAAGTATCTGGTAACACAAGCTTTAACAGTTCAGTGTGTCAGATTAATACTGTACAGCTCACATGAAAAATAAGGCAGTGATTTTTAAAAAGTAAACAGAACTGTATCATTCTGCTTACAGTCTAAGTTCCTACCTGTTTTATATTTTTTTGAGTGCAAGTTAGTATAGCCATATTTAGGGAAGAAGATGGCTTCCAACTACATTGAGCACACTGCAGACCAACTGAAGCAGTTGTGCCAAGAGAGAGGAGTCCAGCACAAGGGTTGAACCAAAAGGCATCTCATAGAAGCTCCAGTGTCAGTTGATGTCCAGAGCCTCGAGTCACAGTCTGTGACTGAAAAGGACCGAACCTTGGGTGTGGAGGGGCCAGGGTCCAGTGCAGTGTCCAGATCCAGTGAGGAGGACAGCAGGGCCAGTGCAAGCCAAGGGCCACAACAGCAGAGGAAGGTCACCAATGTTCTGGAGCCAGAAGAGATCAGGCTACAGATGGAGTTGCAGAGAATGGAGCTGAAGTTTGAGCAGAAAAGGTTCGAAGCCCAGCAGCAAAGGGAGCTGGAGTTTGAGCAAGAAGAGAGGCAAAAGCAATGAGAGGCTGAGAAAAAAGAGCGACAGCTTCAGCGAGAGGCAGAAGAAAGAGAGCGACAACTTCAGTGAGAAGCTGAGCGAGAACAGCATGAGTGCCAGAAGCAACATTAACTGGAAAAACTATGACTCCAAACACCAGCACTAGAGTAGGTAAGTGGCCTGGGGTTAACTGGGACTCCAGGACTGGGGTACAAATTAAATTCTAAATTGATAGCTGAATTGAAAGAGGAGGGAGATATGGATGCCTTTTTAAATTCCTTTGAAAAAGTATGCATTTAGGTAAATATTCCTAGAGGGTCCTGGAGCTTCCAGCTATCCCCGCTACTTACTGGAAATGTTTGGGATGCATTGGGTCAAATGGACAATGAGGACAGTAATGATTACAGTAAACTTAAAGCTGCACTTTTAAAAAAAATATGAGCTAACAGCAAAGGCATACAGGGTTAAATTCCATAAGCTCAGAAGAAGCCCTGACATGAGCTATGAGGAGCTAGCCACTAAACAACGTCAGTTTGTAAAAATGTTGGTGGGAAGGAATTGAAGCAGACTCTATAGAAAAGACTGAAAATGTTTTACTGTTAGAGCAGTTTTGGGGGGCATGCCCAGCAGAGCTGAAAATCTGGCTGGAGGACTGAGATCCAAAAACAGTGCAAGAGGCTGCTGAACTCTTGGACCCCTATGCCAGGAGCAGACCTGCTCTAAGAGCGAACGGGGTGGGTGTGGCAGTGCAGAAAGGTAAAAATGCGCCTTCAGGGCAGCTAAAACCCTCCCTGCCTCCACCAAAACCAGGTAGCCCCAGGTTACAAAGGAAAAATTTACCTGAGAAAAGAAATGAAAGTTGGGTTTGCAAAGAAACTGGACATATTGCAAGACAGTGTCCTAAAAGGGCACACAGTACACAAAGTCATACTAGAAAAGAAGTAGGTTGTTTGTGTGTCCCTGAAAGCATGCCAGTAAACATGAGGGAACACATGCACCCAGTCACTGTGAATGGTGTACAGACACATGGATTAAGGGACAAGGGGGTGTCCCTGACTTTGGTAAAAGGGGATCTGGTAGAGCCTGGTCAGCTTATACCCAATCAAGTTGTGACTGTACGGGGATTCACTGGGAGGAGAAAACCTTGCCACTTGCTAGTGTCCTCCTAGACTGTGGTGAGACAGGGGTGACTGCACAAAAGGTTGCCGTAGCTGAAACTTTAGTTGTTGATGTAATTATCAGCAACAATCTCAAACAGGGGATGGTGTGTGCAGTTACCCACAGCCAAGTGGAAAAGGAAAATTGTAGTTCCCTGGACCCCATAGAAGCCCCTGTGGAAACCACTGAGAGGCTGATTCCCCAGCCTGTGTCTCCTGATATGGAGAATAAGGAAAGGGGGTAGAAATTCCTCAAGTAGCAGATAACCAAATGGCTACAGAGAGTTACTCCGAGGAAGGAGGGGTGACCCATTGTCAGAGGGTTAGAGATGGCAGAGATCATGAATGCTCTGACGATAGAGCTAGGGACCCTAGTTTAGACACGAAGGAGACCTGTCCCATGCCTTGGGAATGTGTAAGGAGTTTGCAGCTGCTCAGAAAAGTGACCCTAGTCTAGAAAAGTTGAGGGCTTGGGCAGACTCTGATGGAGCAGAGGGAGGTGATAGGAAACAGGGTTTATTGGAACAATGGACTGATGTATACATAGGATGCTAAGACAGGGGGGGTGATAGGCAGGCAACTTGTCATTCCCCAGGGGTACCGTGAGCAGTTGCTCAAGATTGCACTCAATATTCCCATGTCTGGTCATCTGGGAATCATGCGCACTATGCAGTGGTTGGCCCAGAATTTCTATTGGCCCAACTTCATGCAGCAGGTGAAGGAGTATTGCAGGTCTTGTCACCGGTGCCAAGAAATAGGGAAGGCAGGTAAGAGAACCCAAGTCGCACTAATTCCATTGCCCGTAATAGAGGAGCCATTCCGGAAGGTGGGAATGGATATTGTGCAGCCTTTAAATACCCCTAGCAACTCTGGGAAGAGGTTCATCCTGACTGTGGTAGATTATGCCACTTGGTACCCAGAGGCAGTCACCCTATCCTCACTAAAGACAGACAAAATGGCAGACACCTTACTAGGGATTTTCTCCCATCTTGGGTTTCCGCAGGAGGTTGTCGCCAATCGAGGGGGTTCCTTCATGTTGGACCTAATGAAATATTTGTGGGAGAAGTGTGGGATGGTGCAGAGATGCACGACACCTTATCACCCATGGAAAGATTTAATGGTACCCTTAAGTCAATGCTCCAAGCATTTGCTGAACAACATGGGATGGACTAGGAGAAATACCTTCCCCACCTGTTGTTTGCATACAGGGAGGTGCCCCAAGAGTCAACAGGGTTTTCCCCCTTCGAGCTCTTATATGGACACTGTGTACATGGGCCCTTAGACTTGATCCAAGAGAACTGGGAAGGCAAGCACACCACCCAGGGAACTCCCATAGTGGATTAAGTCCTTAGGTTTAGGGAAAAGCTGAAGGAGCTTATGGGGACAGCCCAGAGTAACCTGGCAGCTGCCCAACAAAAACAAAAGGTGTGATATGACTGCAGAGCCAGAGCTCGCACGTACACTGTGGGTCAGGAAGTCATGGTCCTAATTCTGGTCCAGAAAGACAAGCTGCAGGCCGAGTGGGCAGGACCATACAAAATAGTCAGATGGGAAAATGATGCAAACTACATTATAGAGCTACCTGACAGAAGACACACACAAAGAATGTATCATGTCAACATGATGAAGCCATATGCTAATAGGGCTGACATGGTGTTTGCAGTGTGTAGTCCTGGGGAGGGGACGGACGAAGGAGAACCCCTTCTGGACTTGGAAGAAAGCAAGTAGGAGTCCTCTGTGAAGGCAATTAAAATATCATCCCAGTGGACCCCGGACCAGATCCAGGAAGTAAGGGAGGTTTTAGGAGACTTTGCCCCACTGTTTAGCACCAAGCCTGGACTAACCCCCTTAGAGATGCACGATGTGGAGACAGGGACACAAACGCCCATATGGTGGACAGCATATAGGGTGTCAGAGACTGTCCAAAAGGACATTAGGCAGGAGGTGGAGGACCCCTGGACCTCACCCATAGTCCTTGTTCCAAGCTAGATGGCTCTATTCATTTTTGTATGGACTATCATGGACTGAATGCAATCATGAAGTCAGACGCCCACCCAATGCCATGGACAGATGAACTCCTGGACAAGTTGGGAGGGGTGACATACCTTACAGTTATTGACCTGACAAAAGGGTATTGGCAGGTAGAGTTAACTGCCAGAGCTAGGGAGAGGTTGGCATTCATCACTCCAATAGGGTTGTATGAATTTAAAGTAATGCCTTTTGGAATGAAGAATGCCCTGGCCACTGTCCAAAGGTTGGTGAACCAGGTATTAAATGGTGCTGAGGAATATGCTGTGGTGTACCTGGATGACACTGCTGTCTTTAGTGCCAGCTGGGAGGAACATCTCTCCCACCTTAGGGAAGTGCTGGACTGGATACAGAGGGCTGGGCTCACTGTCAAAGCAGAGAAGTGCCAGGTGGCTGTGGTTGAAGTGGCATACCTCGGGCATGTTGTAGGTCAGGCACAGCTCCGTCCTAACCAAGTGAAAATAGAGTCAATCAAGGCATGACCCAGACCAGAAATGCAGAAGCAGGTCAGGAGTTCTCTAAGGACATCAGGGTACTATAGGACATTTGTACCAAATTACAGTGCCCTGGCTGCTCCCCTATCTGACCTGGTAAACAAAAGGATGCCTAAGAAAGCTACCAGTGAACAAGCCTTTACAAGACTGAAGGAGGCACTGTGCAATGCTCTTGTATTGACAAGTCCAGACTACAGCAGACCCTTTGTAGTCCAGACTGATGCCTCAGATGTGGGTATTGGGGCAGTGCTGAGTCAGATATCCAACCAAGGGAAAGATCACCCCATAGTGTACCTCAGTAAAAAGTTACTTCCCTGGGAGCAGGCTTACTCTGCTGTGGAAAAAGTGTCTTACCATGGTGTGGGCCCTAAAGAAGTTAGAGTCATACCTATATGGGCATCATTTCAAGGTACAGACTGACCACAACCCCCTGGTTCGGCTGGCACAAATGGGTAAAACGAATGGTAGACTATTAAGATAGAGTCTTGCCTTGCAAGGGTATGACATGACTGTCTCACACAGGGCCGGGGCAGCCAATGAAAATGATTGGCTGTCATGTCAGTATGAGCAATGAACTGATTTGGGGATCTCATCCCATGCAGGGGATACAGCCCACAAATTCAGTCTAGGTGGGGAGGGGTGTGAAATTCTGACCCCTGATTAATATTATATTTATAAATTGTGATATAAATATATGATATGTGACGGTCTACTTAGACAAAGAAAAAAGCTGGCTGCTGCAGTCAGTGACCTTTGACCTCAAAAATGTCAGTGTGGCTGAAAGCAGCAGGATGCTATAAACAGACCAGGGAAACCTAATTAAAAGCCTTCCTTCCAGAAGGACAGTTTATTACCTTTTATAACCTGCTTCTGCTTTTGAAGTTGGTTCCCATGTATGCACTTATGACATAGCAGGAAGGGAAGTAATTTGGCTGATTCATCTTGGTTTTCTCACCCAGCTGTGAATTAGTGACATGATTGTGGGATTGTGAAGCATCAAAGGGGATGTTTTGATCAAAGACTGTAATATTTGGGAAATGGCTAGTTGCTGATTTTTCACAGTAATAACATACATCCTAGTGGATAATTATGTTAAGAAGAAAAAAACTAGGAGGATCTAACTGTGACTTCACCAAAAGGGGTGGGGAGATGAATTCTGAAATGGGCATGCATCAGAAGGAAAACATGGCATATTATTCTGGACTCAGAGAGAGACTTAATTATCTGGACTTAAGAAAGCACTTCATGGTAACATCTAGATAGGCAAGAACTTTTAAGTATTTGGGGGTAGGCAAATTTATGTTCTGTAACTTCCCATTTATTTTATGTGACTGTAAGTTAGTGATATAATTGTTCTGTGTTTGATTTTTCCTGTTTTACAATTTTTTAGTAAACAATATTTTCTTTAAAACATTGCCTGAGCTTTCTCTCAGTTCTTTTATATGTGATTGCTGAACCTGTGTTTAAGTCTGGCAGCTGTTAAGGGCTTAAATGTGTTAATAAGCTTACTAAAAGGTAAGAAAATTCCTAGGTCTCATATTGAGTCATAAGGGTACATTTTGGGAACCCAGCTGGGTGCCACTGGGCAAAAGATTATTTTCAAACAACATGAAGTCTTGCTGTATTCTGACAATTGTAGTTAGGTCCTGTCTTTCAACTGCCCCGGAGAACGTAGAGTTAACTTTTCTATGCATGGCATAGAATGTTCATCTCGAGCTCAGTTGAAGCCTCTGCCTGTTTTTATTCGAACTGCAACTGTCAGATTCTTTACTCCGCCTCACTGAACAGTCGCTCCGGAGATTTCTCCTGCTGCTCGGTTCAAAGTCGGTTGAAGTGTCGCTTTTCGGTCGGTTTTCTTCCGAAATTGTTGTATCCGCTAGTTGGTTCAAGTCTCTGTCTGTGGTACCGCGAGTACTAGATAGGTTTTTTTCTGCTTTCTGTGTGGAACTTGTAAACTTGTGGATCAGTTCGGCTGAACCGGTCATTTTGAGGTAAACTTTGTACTTTACTTTAGTGTGTGGTTACCAGTCCATTTCAGTTCTAAAAAAAACGGGTTTTAGTACGTTTTTTTCCAAGACCTGTGACATGGTCAGGAACCGATAGGGAAGTCTTGCCTGGCAGATTGCAGAAAAAAGGGTAAGTTTGGTTAGGTTGGCCATGTCTGAGAAACCCAAGAAAAAAAATGGGCCCACTGGATTTCAGCACTGCAGTGTGTGTGGGGAGGTCTTTGCTAAGGCTGATCCCCACAACGCCTGTGTTTATTGTCTGGGGTTTGACCACTTCGATTCAGACTGCCAAATTTGCAAATATTTTCCCAAATCTACCCTGGAAAAGAGATTAGGTAGACTGAGGGAAAGGGAGGCCGAGAAGTCCGCTGACCCGGATGGCCAGCCTGGTTCAGTTCCGACCGAACCAGAAGGAGTGCCCTCTGACCAGGACGATACTTCTTTGGGCAAAAGGAGAGCCGATTCTGAGGAATCGGTTCCGACAAAAAGAAAAAGAAAAGACAAGTCGACCGGTTCAGATCCAGAATCTCATACTCCGACCGTCGATGAAATAGCCAAAGCGATTAGGATAATGGAATTGCTTTGATCGGTTCCTACTGAACCGGCTCCATTTGGCAGGGGCTCGGTTCAGTCAGTTCCCCCAGTTCCAGATTATTCCCTGGAAGAATTTTATGAACCAGAGTTTGAGGAGGAGGGAGAGTTTGAAGACAATTATGGTGATGGTGAAAGTCTGGATGTGCCTATTGACCCAGACATCTCCCCAGACAGACCTTCAGGTGTTTCTCCTCCTAGACTTTCTGAGTCCCCTTCACACTACATGTTTTACAGAAAGGTGGCTGATACCCTCCAGCTTCCTGTGGAGGAGGCAGTAGAGGATCAGGAAGAGCCTGACTATGTTATTTATTTAGTTTTTGTTGACCGGGTAAGTGCACTAGACAGATCCTGCCTATTTTCAGGCACGACCCGGGGAGGGGGATGCAGATGAATGCCAACTGACCTTGAACCAGATTAAGCTGTTGGTGGTATTTTTAGTGAATGAGGGAAATTTGGCCAGGACACCGGGGAAATTCCCCTACTCTTTTCGATAAGTGCCATGGGATCTTTAACATCCACCTGAACTACCACCAATCCAGGCAGATGGGGCCTTGGTTTAATGTCTCATCTGAAAGACGGCACCTCAGAAATGCAGCACCCCTCTCATGCTGCACTACAGTGTCAGTACTGGGATATTAACCCAAGTGCCAGATGTGGGAACTGAACCCACAGCCCTCTGATCTCCTGGCCTCAGAGGCAAGTGTGCTACCTACTGAGCCGCTGACACTGCTTCACTGTTATGTAGAGCTGATGGACATCCCAGAGTCCAGGAGACTGTCTATTATTCTCCACAAATCTTTTGGGAAACAGACACAAAAAATTCTTAAGTCTCCCAATTCTATACCTCCTGTGGACAGAAGAATGGACAAGAGGTATACTCTTTCAGGCTCAGATAAGGAGTTCCTTTTTCAGCAATGCAGCCATGTTGGGATTGTACAGGCTGCTGCCTGTGATAAGGCAAACATTCCCTTGGCATCACACACCCCCAGACAAGGACTCCAGGAAGATTGATGCCATGGCAAAGAAGCAGTACATGGCAGCATCTCTAGGACTCAGGCAGGCTAATTATATGGCCTATGCAGACCGGTACCAGAAGTCCAGGTGGGACACTGTACTGGCACTGGCTAAACAGGCTCCTCCCCAGCTTGCCAAGGAGCTGGAGCAGGTGGTTGCAGATGGGATTGAGGCATTGAAAGTTCAGTTTCATGCTGCTGTAGACTCCAATGATGTATCATCGAGAGTCATGGCTATATCTGTGGCTCTTTGGAGAATGGTTTGGCGTAGATGTACTAGCCTCTCACAGGATACCCAGGCTAAGGCCATGGATTTTCCTGTAGTGGGTAATTCTCTGTTTGGGGAGCAGACAGAGAATTACATGAAGAAAATGGATGAATACAGGACCACCTACAGAAGTGCTCAGGCCAAGGAAAGGCAAGCAACTCCTCAAAGGCAGCAGTCCAGGGGCAGGGGCAGGCCTTTCCAAAGGCCTTTTTACCAAGCACAGGCCTTTTCTTCTTTTTCACAGAGGGGGTTCTTTAGAGGGAGAGGCAGAAGGGGGATGAGCGGGCCTGCATCCACCCCTCAGCCTAAAGCCCCTGCCAAGCAGACACCTGATGGGTCTGCCCGGTTGGATTCTCCTATACCAGTAGGGGGCAGGCTGGCTTACTTTGTCCAGGACTGGATGTCTCTTACATCAGACAAGTGGGTCCTGGAAGTAGTAAGCCAGGGTCTGGTTCTCAGCTTCAAAAAATTTCCCAAGCTGAGAGCCAGATCTTTTCCACCAGCGAATCTCTCAGAGACCCTTGCCCTAGAGGCAGAGGTTTCTTCTCTCCTAGCTCTCAGAGCTATAGAGAGAGAGTTCCTACCCTACACTGGGGCAAAGGATTGTACTCCAGGTACTTCCTAACCCCCCAAAAGACAGGAGAGTGGTGACCCATCCTGGAACTAAGATATCTGAACAAACATCTTTTAAAGCCAAAGTTCAAAATGATAACTCTGGGAATTATCCTCCCCTCTCTCAGGCCAGGAGACTGGCTAGACCTCCCTGGACCTTAAGTTGCCTCCAGGCCACTATCAGTTCAGAGCAATGCCCTTCGGCCTAACATCAGCTCCAAGGGTCTTTACAAAATGCCTGTCAGAAGTTGTTGCCTTCTTAAGAAGACAAAAGATTTCCATTTTCCCATACTTGGATGACTGGCTTACAGTATACCAGTCTCCAGACTCAGTCAAGTCACACCTGCAAGTGACCCAGCAAGTGCTCACTTCTTTAGGATTTCTTCTCAACCTACCAAAGTCAGTTCTCAAACCAGTGCAGCTCCTCACCTTCATAGGGGCAGAGCTTAGGGTTACCACCTGTCCTGTTTTTCGCAGGACAGTCCTGATTTGGGCAGCTGTGTCCTGCAAAAAAACATGAAAATTACTGCATGTCCTGATTTTATAGAAGAAAAAATATTTTCTAACTTTCCACTAAATGTTGCAGAAAACTGCAGCACCTTAACTAAAATACATTAAAATGACAAGAAACAATTGAAGCAACTAAGAAACTATAATACTTAGCCTTAATTCTGCTTATATAGAGAAAACAAGTCTATTGCATTGGTCGAGGTTAGGTACTGTCCTGCGAAAAATCATGTTTCAGTAAGAAATGTCCCACTTTGGACTTCTGAACAGGTGGTAACTCTAGCAGAGCTGGATACGGTGAAAGCAAGAGCCTTCCTTTTCCTGGAAAGGGCAAGGACCCTCATGGAACTGACCTCTTCATTCAGCCTTTCAGGTGTCTCGACCAGCAAGGCATTTCCTTCAGCTACTGGGCCACATGGCAGTTTCTACAGCAGTGGTCCAGGGTGCAAGATTCCAAATGAGGGACATTTAGTTCCACTTAAGGGCTTTTTGGCCCCAAAGAAAGGATTCCCTTACCAAACTAATTCCAGTGATCCAAGCCCTGCAATGGTGGCAGGATCAGGACAATTTGAGACAAGGAGTTCCATTTGTCACTCAGTCTCATTCACTGGTCCTCACCACAGATGCTTCCCTGCTGGGCTGGGGAGCCCATTTGGGGGAACTTACCGCCCAGGGACTGTGGTCGCCTCAGGAATCTCTGCTTCACATCAATCTCTTGGAACTTAGAGCACTGTTTCTGGCACTGCAAGCTTTTTCCAAATCTGTACAGAACAAGGTGGTTCAGGTCAGACCAGACAACACCACCACCATGTGGTACATCAGCTAGCAAGGGGGCACTCGGTCTACGGCCTTGTGCACAGAGGCGATAAAGTTGTGGTCCCTGGCCTATTCCCTGCAAACCTCTCTGATAGTAGTTCACCTCCCAGGGAAGGACAGTGTCCTAGCAGATGCACTGAGCAGAATATCCCAGGGCTATCACGAATGGGCCCTAGATCCTCTGGTGTTGAAAGTGATTTTCTCAAGATGGGGCACTCCAGAGATAGATTTTTTTGCAGCCCCAGACAATCACCAACTTCCTCTTTTTTGTTGCAGACCCCCAGTCTTGGGCTCAGTCCCCCTGGATGCTCTGATCCTGAACTGGGAAAGGACATTTCTGTATGCTTTTCCCCCCTTCCCTCTCCTGTTCAAAGTGCTGGTCAAGATAGGGTCACAACCATGCAAAGTGATTCTGATTGCTCCAGACTGGACCAGGCAGCCATGGTATCCCTTGTTGCTGTCCCTTGAAATCCATCTTCCCCTGTCTCTTCCCAGGAATTATAACCTGTTAACATCCTCTCAGGGGAGGATTTGGTACCCGAATCTTAAGTCTTTCAATCTCAAGGCTTGGCTCTTGAAGAGTTAGAGTTTGCTGATCTGCATCTTTCCCAAGGGGTTCTGGACATCCTTAAGGCTTCTCGAAAGCCTTCCACCAGAAAGACATACAATTCCAAATGGAAAAGATTCAGCATTTGGTGTTCTAAGAAGAATATTTCCCCAGACTCTGCTGACTTGCCTATGGTTCTGGATTATATGTTCCATCTTAATGGCCTAGGTCTCAGACCAGCTACTCTGAAGGTACACTTGGCAGCTGTTTCTGCTTTCCTGTCTGTAGGCAAGTCTTCCTCTCTGTCGTTCTATCCTGTATTCTGTAAGTTTTTCAAGGGATTGCTTCACACCAATCCCCCATTTAGGGATCCTGCTCCTGCTTGGGATCTTAATGTTGGCATTGCTCAGCTTATGCAACCCCCTTTTGAGCCTTTGTCCTCAGCAGAGCTTAAGTACTTGACTTGGAAAACTGTGTTTCTGGTAGCCATTACTTCTGCCAGACGTATCAGTGAATTGCCAGCCTTGTCAGAGGAATCTGATTTCATCTCTTTTCACAGAGATAAAGTGGTCCTTAGAACTAACAGAAAGTTCTTGCCTAAAGTGGTTTCAGATTTCCACCTCAATCAGTCTATATCTCTCCCTGTTTTCTTCACTGATCATTCTTCCTCGGGAGAGAGAGGAGGCTACACAGTTTGGATGTTGAAAGAGCCCTTAGCTACTACATAGAGCGTACCAAGGGTCACAGGTTTGAATCCATCCAGTTGTTCCTCACTTATGGGGAAGTTGGGAAGGGCAAACCTACCACTAAGAGATCTATTGCCAGGTGGATTGTTTCTTGTATTCAATTCTGCTATGAAAGCTGGGTAGAATTCCACTCTCAGGCCTGAGGGCTCATTCCACAAGAGGTACAGCTGCTTCCCAGGCTGCTGCCATGGATATCCCTCTCTTAGAAATTTGTCAAGCAGCCACCTGGAAAACAGTCCATACTTTTACCAAGCATTACTCTCTGGATATCCAGGCTAGGAGTGATGCTCGGTTTGACACAGCTGTACTTCAGAGCCTGTTTCCAAAGTAGGTTCTGTCCCTCCTCCGTGGAGGTACTGCTTGGTAGTCTGCAATTGTCAGAATACAGCAAGACTTTATGTTGTTTGAAGAAAAAAATGACTCACCTTAGTAATTATGTTTCTTCTAGTGGAGTCTTGCTGTATTCTGACCTCCCCGCCTCCCCTCTCAGAACCTAGATTTTGGGATGTGGGTGGGCAGGAGCAGTGTTGGCACCTAGGGGTGCCCTTTACACCCTCTTTTTCTTTGGGTGGAATGTTGTTTCATTTAATTGTTTTTTTTGGGGGGTTTCCTGACTTGAGTCTTCCTTTGAGAACCAAAAACATTATATTTCTGCCAGCTGGCTAGTTAAAAATTTTACAGTTCAACACAGAACGACTAGTGAGTTTTTACTCATAAAGATCTGACGGTTGCAGTTCAAATAACAACAGGCAGAGGCTTCAACTGAGCTCCAGATGAACATTCTATGCCATGCATAGAAAAGTTAACCCTATGTTCTCCGGGGCAGTTGAAAGGCATGACCAAACTGCAATTGTCAGAATATAGCAAGACTCCACTAGAAGAAACATAATTACTAAGGTGAGTAATTTTTTCTTGCATTTCCCCGAACAGAATATATATCTGAGCCTATTAACTGGGTATGCTAGCATAAGGTTCACATTTTGACCCCCAGGACTGGAGGCTAGTAGGTGATTTGGACCCAAAATAGTCAGGAGGGTTACCCTGTCTCTCCCCTGTTCACACTATCGCGCTTTGAGGTTGGCACTGTAGGAGCAGAGAGCCTGGCCTGCAGAGTACGTTTGTGACAACTGCTACTGTAAATAAACATTTTTGGGTAAATTCTACAACTGCTCCTGGTTATCCCCTATGCTTCCTGACCTGTGCCTTGATGACACTCTATTGTAGGTTGACTGGTTGGGAGCCTTCTGTTGGGATCAGGGCTCATTCCACCAAACGTACTGCTGCCTCAGTGGCTGTTTCTAGCTATGTTTCCATACAGGAGATCTGTAGAGTTGCTACTTGGAAGTCAGCACACACCCATCATGCATTGACATTGGGTGGAAACCCTGCAGAAGACTGAAGAGGATGAGGAAGCTGACTTCCTAGAGATGATGGGCTTGGCACCCACAAAGTGCTTGATGCTCCCCATGTACAAGTCTCTAAAAAAGGCAATACTGCACATCTTAAAAACCCCCACTTCAATGCCAGAAGTGGACAAGAAAGTGGACAAAAAATATCAGTCAGACAGATCCACTGCAGCATTTCTTTTTACCACCCAGACAATGATGGGGTGGTTCAAGCAGCAGCTTGTGATAAAGCAAGAATTCCCATGGCTTCTTACCCACCTGACAAAAATTACAGAAAGGTGGATGGGATGGGAAAAAGGGGTATGTGGCTTCTTCCCTCCTGGTAAGACAAGCCAATTATATGGCCTATGTAGTGCAGTGTCAGAAGGCCTTGTGGAACACCGTGCTGGCCTTGGCTGATAAGGTGCCATGCGAGGTGGCAGTGGACCTCCAGAAAACTGCAAGAACAGCTCTAGATGCCACAAAATACCAGTTCTACATGGCTGTAGATGCAAATTACACCGCAGCTAGACTAATGGCCCTTTTCATCTCCCTCAGGAGGTTTGCTTAGATTACAGCAACCAACCTGAATCAGGACACCCAGACAAAGGCAATGGACATCCCTGTGAGGGTGATGCCCTCTTTGGGGACAAGACCAAAGCCTTTATGAAAAAGGTAGAAGAGTACAAGGCCACCTATAGGAGTAACTCCAAGGACAGGCCAACATCTTCATACAGGTCTCAGTATGGGGGGGCATGTGTAGAGGCTCCTATTCTCAGCCCTTCTTCCAGGCACAAGCCATGCAAGACTACCAGCAGCCCAGGAGTTACTTCAGGGGCAGGGGTAGGAGATCCACAAAAAGGTCTGTCCAGGCAATCCAGGTACAGACCCAACCCAAACAGAATCACTGACGAGCTGGCCAAGAGTTACCTCCCCATTTCCAGTAGGATGCAGATTAGCTCATTACTTCCAGGTTTGGCATACAATCACCACAGACAAGTGGGTCCTGGAGGTAGTGAGCCAAGGACTGTCCCTAGGTTTCAAGTAATTACCCAGATTAAGAGCCAGAAACTGCTCCAGTCACATCTATAGGCAGGATACTCCTGGAAGCAGAGGTGAAAAATCTCCTGGCAATCAAAGCAATATAAACTGTCCCCTTGTCCCAGAGGGGAAAGGGGTTCTACTGAAGATACTTTCTCACTCTAAAGAATAGGGACTGGTGACTCATTCTAGACCTGAGACCTCTAAACAAACACATCCTGAAACCAGAATTCAAAATGACGACTCTGGCCATGATCATCCCCACACTGCAAAAAGGGGATTGGCTAGCATCCCTAGATTTAAAGGATGCGTACTTTCACATTCTAATCAGACCAAGCCACAGAAAGTACCTGAGGTTCAGACTACCCTCGGGTCACTACCAGTTTGCACTGTCTTGATGTACTGTAATACTGTGACTTATTGCTTAGAGCTATAATTTGGGCTATATTAATGTTTTTGTCTTTACTCTGTGCTTCTCTATGCTCTGTCCCTTCCCTTCTGCCTTCACTCTAAATCCTCCTTCTGGTGCACAGTACTGACCCGCCCTGCCACCCTGCTCTCTCTCACTCTTCCCAACAAACTGCTCCCCCCCCCCACCATTTAAGTTTAAACTTTCCCTCATTTAGTCTGATTCTCCTCTCTGTCTCTGGTCCCCTGCTGTTCTTTGTCTGCTTCTGTACCTGCCCCCCGATGTAGCCTTAATCGTTTCCCTTCTGCCCTGTGCAGCCTCTGGCAACTCACGCCCCTTGCTTCTCTATTTAACTAATTCCCCTCTCTTTTCCATTCCACAGCCTGTACCTGTGGACCAGGCACTCACTCACGGTGGTGCAGCTCTCTTTGCTGCCACCACCCGCCTCCCCTGTCAGCTACTTCAACCGCAAGGAATTGAAAACTACAGGTACGGTCCCTTCTAAGGTGCTTAATCTTCAAATTTGGGCACCCTCGCTCAACGGTTGCCTGATTGGATGCTGAACTTGCTGGGCTTGTGCTGATTGGCTCACCCAAGCACCTCTCTGCCAGCAGGTGGCTTAGCCACCTTCTCATCTTTCTACATCTCGTTTAGCACAAATTTTCTCCCGCCCACCCTCCACCACCCCGGCACTCTTTAAATCCCTGTGCCTCACATTGTGCTCCACCCTTGAGTATTTCCACCCAATCATATCCCATTCTCTCATTCCCCCCTAGCAAGGCAATCCAATCCCTCCCCCCCACACAACGTTGTAACTACCTTCTCAGTAGTTGTAGCTATAAACCTTCTTGTGCTGTCCTTTACTTCCACTGTGCACCTGTCCCCTCTAGCCACTCCATAGCTATAAACCTTTCTGTGCTGCTCTTTACTTCCACTGTGCACTTGTCCTCCAGTCATTCCATTGGCTCCTACTCCCTTAAACACCACCCCCTCTTTTCTTTGTTTTTCATTCCTCCTTAAAAGAATGGGACAACCACTGCTTCCTGTCCTCCCCCTTCTCCTTTTGTTTCTTGCCTTTTCCCCCTCCTACCCTCAAACTCCCTCTCCACCTCCTGTGGGACACATTGAAGTTTTCTCCCGCCTTCAGGCTAGTGGCACCCGTTCGTCCCAACCTCACTCTGCAATATAGCCTATGCAACTAAGCCCCTCCTCCCCCGACTATCCTCACACCTTAAAATACTTATTATTACATCATGTACTCTCCCTCCCAATCTCCTCAGTTGGAACAAAATCCACCATTAGCAAATTGAGCCCCACTATAAACAACCCTAACTAGTCTACTATAGGCTAGCTATGCTATTATTGCTCCTCTCATGCAATGTGCACCCTAACCCTGGGCTAATCTCGCTAGCTAATCAACACTGTAGTCACATCGGAGGACCTCTGATAGCCTCTGTGAACATCTGTAGCTTGCTCAAGAAGCATGCTGCCCTGCAAGCCTGGATCTCTCTGCATAAGCCGGACATTCTGGCAGTATCTGAAACCTGGCTTTCTCCCAAATTACCAGACTCTGCAGTCACCTCGGTTGGCTACACCATTTTTCATGTGGATAGGGTCAGTAGACAGGGGGGTGCCATATACCTTCATGACACATTCCAAGGGCATGTTCTCCAGACCACCCCTACCAGTAATGGGGCCCAAACTCTGACTGTCAAAGTAGCAATTGGGGACACCGGTAAGTCCCTCTTAGTAATGTCTATGTATATCCCTCCCCATGAGCAAACTCTGACCTTTAACTCCATCCTTGACTGCATTTCCCAACTACCTAGCAATGCTGAGATCATCGCCCTAGGCGACTTTAATATAAACTGGTTGGCCCCATCTGCAGCTCAATACAAGGATGCAGTTGCAGCTCTTGACCTTACCCAGGTTGTTACATCACCTACAAGGCTTAACTATAAGACTGGGAATGGTACCCTTATAGATCCTGTCCTTACCAATCACCCTGCATGTCTCGCTGAAGTCACGGTCTTACCTGATTCGCTGAGTGACCACTGGCCCATTCTCTGCCAATGGTCAAGCCACATACACAAACCACCCCCAAAAATCTCTTACCAGCACATCCTCAGAAAAGGTTCTCTTAATCATTTCAAAAGCTACCGCTTAAATTGTGACTGGGCACCTCTTGGTTTGCCATGAATATTTACAGTGCCCTGGATTTCTTCATTTCTACCTTTAATACAGCGTGTGACATCTTTGCCCATTTCTGAAATGGATCGTTAAAGGTGCAAACACACCCTGGATTAATCAGGCGCTTCCTGACCTCATGCACTCCCGGGATAATCTGTGGCACAAAGCCATTGCATCTGGTCTTCTGACTGACAGACAACGCTACTGTGCTGACAGAAACCTCTGCACCAGGGAAATTCATCATGTCACGGCAGCACACTACCAAGACAGTCTCTCATCGACTTGGAGGGGTAGGGAGGACGTTTTGAGATAATATTAAAGACCTAAATGGTAAATCCCTATCTCCCCCTCCTACTCACTCTCAATAGACTGCCAGCCCAGGACCCACATCTTATTGCTAACACCTTACACTCTGCTTTCTCCAGTCCAAGCAGAGTTCTTCCTCATGACTTTTTTTATGACATCCCCTATTCCCCACCTCCCCCTCTCCTTGTCTGGTATTTCCCCCTTTCACTTTAGGACCATCACCCCCCCCAACCCCGTGAAGCTAGGTCTTACCGCTCTGGGGCCCAGGGAAAATCCAGATTTAGTAGTGATTCCTTGGACTTAAAACTCCTACTACTTGCTCTTGATGCAGTCCTATCCTCCCACTAAAATCCTCACTCTGTCCTTTTGCCTTGGCGAGTTCCCTACACTTTGGAAGTCAACCTTGGTAACGCCAATATTTAAAAGTGGTGACAGAACATCCAACAACAATTATCGCCCAATCTCCATCCTTCCTCCTCTATCCAAAGCCCTTGAAAAAATTGTCCTGGATCAGTTTAATGACTATCTAGCAAACCACAACCTTCTCTGCAGGCAGCAACACAGCTTCAGGAAGTGCCATAGCACAACTACAGTGCTACTAGAATACACTAATTTCATTCATAAGGCACTTGACCATGGTCATCTAGTTGGGTCTGTGTACGTAGACCTAATCAAGGCCTTTGACATGGTTAACCATGCCCTCCTAGTTGAATCCCTTCTGTCTGTGGATCTTTCTCAAGAAGCCACCACATGGTTTGCAGACTAAGTGGGAGATTGCAACAGGTAAAAATTAATAATACTCTCTCTTCCAGTCTTCCTGTTTGATCGAAGGTGCCCCAGGGCTCAATCCTTGGCCCGCTACTGTTTCGTCTATTTCTGAGCACCCTCCCTCTTACTTGCTCTGGGTGGATGATATACATGGATGACGCAGTGATTTTCTGCAGCCACCCTGACCCTGCCTCCCTGAAAATTGAGCTCCAGTGCCTGTTCTCTGAATCCGAGTCCTGGTTCTTAGGCCACAAACTAATCCTCAACTATAAGAAGACCAAGGCAATGCTATTTGCTCATCCCCAAAACAAGTCCAAAGATTTTCACTTAAACATCCTCAACTGCCAGCTACTGCCCTTTGAACAAGTACAATCTTTCTAGGTGTCACCCCTGATCCCACTCTCACCTTCCGTGATCACATAAACTCAATCTGTGCTGCTGTTAACACCAGAATTGGCCTTCTCTATAGACGTAGATCACATTTGCCTCCTGAAGCTCTCTGTCTGGTTGTTCAAGTGCTGTACTATCTCTGGCAGACTATGGTATAATAATCTACGGGTCAGCAGCGAGCTCTGTCCTAAATCGTATCAAGGTAGCCTTGAATAAAGCATGTTGACTGGTCACTGGTTGTGACAGGTTCACACACACTTGTGACCTGTACTATCAAGCATGATGGTAAAACTTAGAGGGTAGACAACACTACCATACCTGCCTTGTAACTAAAAAGATTGCCTCTGGTCTCTCTCCTCTGGCCATCCATCACCTTCTCTCTCCTGCCCCATAAATCAAACCACCAGAAGTGTCTACAGAACCCCCTTCCTAGTACCTCACTCTAGAACTTCCCTAGGCCAGAGGGCTTTTATGTACAGAGCACCTCTCTGGCTAAATAACCTACCATGTGTGGTCTCCTCAGAAGTAAAACTGGGTCACTTCAAACTAAATCTCAGGCAACATCTCCTTGCTTCATGTCACTGTGACTTCCCATAACTTTCTGATACTGTTAACTAGCTGTGCCCTCTCTTTTGGTCTGACAAAGCCACCCTGGCTGCTCCTGCTCCCTCCCTCTCCCCATTACATTTTGATTTTCCATCATCTGCAATGTTCCCTGCTGGTCTTTGCAAAAGAGTCTATGACTCAAAGGTTGTAATTCCAAGATTTCAGTAAATAAATAAAATGCCATTTGGGCTAACCTCAGCACCAAGGTCATGCATTCACAAAGTGTCTGGCAGTGGTGGTGGCACACTTAAGGAGACAGAGGGTAACAGTGTTCCCTTACCTAGACAACTGACTAGTCGTAGATCAGTCTCCGCAGCATACCAGAGAGTCCTTAGCCCTTACCAGGAGCACATTGGAGTCTCAGGGATTCCTCATAAATGACCAAAAGTCTCAGCAGTTACTTGTTCAGGTTCTGGATTTCATTGGAGCGGAACTGGACACCAATATGGGCAGAGCATTTCTCCCCCAAAATAGGGTGAACAGTATCCTGCAGGTAGCAAGATCATTCTAGTTAAACAGACCCAGGCCATCCAGGGAGTTCTTGCGCCTACTGGGCCACATGGCAGCTGCCACAGTAGTGGTCCCAGGATCCAGATTTCAGATGAATGACATACAGTTCCATCTAAGAGCCCATTGGTCTCAGAGAAAGGACTCACTGGCCAAGTTAGTGTCCTGTTACAGACATACTACTGTAGGCTGTACAGTGCTGGTTGGACAGAAACAAACTCAGAGAGGGGGCACCCTTCTTAAAAGAACTCCAATCAGTAGTTCTCACAATGGATGCATCATTGCTAGGATGGGGGGGCTCACATGCTGGACCTAACAGCCAATGGGACATTGTCCCCCCAAGAGTCTCTTGTGCACATCAGTCTTCTAGAGCTCAGGGCAGTATACCTGGCTGTACTAATTTTTACTCTTCACTTGCACAACAAGGTGGTTCAGGTCAGAACAGACAATACCACCAGCATGTGCTACATCAACAAGCAAGGAGGAACCAGTCCACACCATTATGCACAGAGGCAATGAAGCTGTGGAACCTGGCATACTCAATGCAGATGTCACTTTCAGCTAGCCACCTTCCTGGGAAGGACAATATCCTGGTGGATTCCTGCAGCAGGATAAGCCAGGATTATCACAAGTGGGCACTGAACCCACAGGTGCTACAGGCAGTGTTCAGAAGGTGGGGCACACCATAAATAGACCTCTTTGCCTCCACAGACAACCATCAGCTGCCGTAATTCTGTTGCAGTCCTCCAACCAAGGGCACAGTCCCTCTGGATGCACTGGCACTGGACTGGATGGGAAGATTTCTGTACACCTCCCTTCCCTTCCCCATGCTGCTCAGGACTCTGGTGAAGCTCAGGTCATAGCCAACAACCATGATGCTAGTAGCAGCAGACTGGGCCAGGCAGCCTTGGTATTCACTCCTGCTGACCCTGTCAGTATCTCCTACGATACACCTGCTCCAGAGACACAAACTCTTGACAGCAAGGGATACTGTACCCCGACCTCAGGTCACTTCGGCTCAGAGCCTGGCTCTTGAGGACCATGAGTTTGCTAGCCTGAACCTTTCAGAAGAAGTTCTGACAGTGCTTAGGGGGTTAAGGAAGCCATCCACTAAGAAGACATATTTAGCAAAGTGGAAAAAGTTTTCCATTTGGTGTTCAGGCAACGACATTGTCACTGCAAAGGCTGGACTTCCTGTCCTCCTGGACTACCTGAAAAATCTGCACACTTTGGGCCTTCGGCCCTCAACTCAAAAGGTGCACCTAGCTGCAGTCTAAGCATACTGTATGTGTCAGCTGGCAAGGAGAAGTCCATGGCCTCTCACTCTGTTTTTTTGAAAATACTTCAAAGGACTTAACCACCTTCACCCTTCCCTGAGGGAGCCAGTTTCGGCCTGGAACCTAAATATCTGTATTGCCAGGCTTATGGAGCCACCATTTGAGCCTATGGCAACTGCAGACATGAAGTATGTCACCTGGCAAACAGTTTTCCTGTTTGTCATTACTTCAGCCAGAAGAATAAGTGAATTGCAAGCCCTGTGTACGGATCTGGACTACATCTCTTTCCACATGGACAAGGTGGTGCTTAGGTGGTGCTTAGGACCAACAAGACATTTTTTGCCAAAGTAGTCTCAGACTTCCACTTGAATCAAACTATGACTCTACCTGTTTTCTTCACTGACAATTCCAGTTCATTGCCTTGATGTCAAAAGGGCCCTCAGCCACTACCTTGACAGGACAAAGGCTCACAGGCCAGAAACTACTTAACTGTTCCTCACATATGGGGAAGTGGGAAGGGAAGACCGTTACAAAATGAACCATTGCACGCTGGATAGTGGGATGTACAGTATACAGTTCTGTTACGGTAAAGTTGGCAAACAAGCACCCCCTGGGCCTCAGGGCACATTCCACCAAGGAACAGCTGCATCAGTTGCAGCTGCAAGGGATATCCAACTATTGGAAATCTGCGAAGCAGCTAAATGGAAAACAGTACACACTTTCACCAAGCATTAAAACCTGGATTTACAGTCCCAGAGTGATGTCAGATTTGGTCCAGCAGTGCTGCAGAACCTTTTTTCAAGATAGGTTCTCAGCCCAACCTCCAAAAGTACTGCTTGGTAGTCTGCATTAGTTTACTGTGTGATTCCTGGGGTTAGAAGAAAAAAAATATTCACCGTGGTAATCTTGTTTCTTCCTGGGGATCACACAGTATGCTTAAAGCTCCCACCCTGCCTCCCCTACCCGAACCTTAATAAAAAAAGAGGAAAGGACTTGGTTCTGCATCTCTGCTTTGGTTTTTGTGTGGTTTATGATTGCAAATGTTGGGTCTTGGACCAGCTGATTCTCACTGTGGTCCCTATAGGGAATATGTTTTTTTTTTGGAAGGATATGATTGGGGGGGGTCAACATAGTTAGCTAGAAGGTCTTTACCCTGTTAGGCAACGTAACAAATCTGAGCACTCAGAGTACAGCAGTTACTAAGGGCAGCTGTTCAAAATTGGCACGAGCCAATGAGAATTCCATAATTAGCATAAATTCCATCTCTCCAGGCAGTTCAACTCTGAAGGCTGACTACATTAGTTTAATCATAGAAACATAGAAACATAGAATGGCCCACCCAGTCTGCCCATTTCCCTACCTGATGGATAAGTTGCAGATCCTAGTTAACCAGCACCCTACTTCTTCCTACCCCCAACCCCTAGAATTGCCTTATGACTGTCGCATGCATGCTTGAATTCCACCACTGTTTTTGACTCCATAGCCTCCTCTGGGAGGCTGTTCCATATATCCACAACCCTCTCTGTGAAAAAATACTTCCTTAAATTACCTCTGAGCCGCCCCTCTTCTATCTTCAAATTGTGCCCCCTTGTTCTTGCACACCTCTTTTTTTGAAAGATGCTACCCTCTTGGACTTTGTTGATTCCCTTGAGGTACTTGAAAGTTTCTATCATGTCCCCCCTCTCCCTTATTTCCTCGAGGCTATACATATTAAGCTCCTTAAGTCTCTCTTCATATGTCTTCCGGTGCAGACCCTGCACCATTTTAGTTGCCCTCCTCTGGATAGCTTCCACCCTGTTCTATGTCTTTGCGGAGATTGGGTCTCCAGAACTGCATGAGTACTCCAGATGTGGTCTCACCAGCTGTCTGCTACAGAGGATAATAACTTCTTGTTTTCTACTGGTGATGCCTCTCTATGCATCCCAGTATCCCCCAGCCCTCCTTGCTGCCCTCTCACATTGCTTCCCACCTTTAGGTCATCTGATATGACTACCCCAGGTCCTTTCCATTTTGTTGTTGTTAGTATCTCACCCCCATTGTATACTCTTCCCTGGGTTTTGTTCCCAGGTGCATTACCTTGCACTTCTTAGCGTTGAATCTAAGCTGCCATACATTTGACCATTCCTCTAACCTTGCCAAGTCCCTTCTCATCCTTTCCACCCCACCTTGTGCATCAACTCTGTTGCAGATCTTTGTGTCATCTGCAAAGAGACATCTTTCCTTCCAGTCCCTCTGCAATGCCGACTATAAAGACATTGAAGAGGACCGTCCTAATACTGAACCTCGGTACCCTACTACTAACCCCTTTTTCAGAGTGGACTCCATTTACTATTACTCTCTGTGTCCTATTCTCCAGCCAATTCTTTACCCAGGCTGTCAACTTGGGACCCACTCCCAGGCTGGCTAACTTGTATATTAATCTTTGTGTGGACTGTGTCAAATGCCTTGCTAAAGTCTAGGTAGGCCATGTCCACAGCCCTCCCTGATCAACTACTTTGGTCACCCAGTCAAAGAAATCTATCAGATTTGTCTGGCATGACCTTCCCACTGTGAATCCATGCTGCCTTGGGTCCTGTGCCCTCTGGCCTCTAGATACTCAACAATTCTTTCCTTCAGAAGAGATTCCATCATTTCCCTACCACTGAGGTTAAACTAACAGGTCTGTAGTTTCCTGCTTCTGCCTTGCTCCCACTTTTGTGAAGGGATCACATCTGCCTCCTCCAGTCCTCAGGTACCACCCCATCCTCCCATGGTTTGTTAAAGAGGTAGTCAGTGATGTCAGTAGTTCTACCCTTAGTTCTTTTAGAATTCTGGGATGAATCACCAGGCCCCATTCTTTGTCACCTTCAGTTTTGAAGCTCTTTCAGAACCCTTTCTTCTGTAAATGGGCTGGTATCAACTTCTGTATCAAGTGTTTCTACTGTTTGTTTGAGGCCTCCCCTTCCTTTGTAAATACTGAGCAAAAATATTTGTTTAGTATCTCTGCCTTTTCACAGTCACCCTCTGCCCACCCTCCTCCCTTTATTAAGCCTCTTCTCCCTCCTTGGTCTTCCTTCGCTCCTGAGTGTACCTATAAAGGTTTTATCCCCTTCTTAACTGATTTGGCTATCTTTTCCTCGGTTTGGGCCTTTGCTGTTCTGACTGCCTTTCCAGCTTTCTTTTGCTTTAACTGATACAGTTCTCTGTCCTATTCCTTCTGTGATTCCTTGTACTCCTGAATGCTTTCTTTTCTCTTGAACCTTCACTGCCTTCCTTTGAGAACCATAGTGGTTTCTTACCTTGTTTCATTTTGTTTGTTGCTTTACACAAAGGCTTGTTACCTCTGTGATGGCAGTTTTATTATTCCCCATTGTTCTTTCACCCCTCCTTCCTGCCCATTTGCTACTGCATTCCTTGAGGCACTCACCCATTTGGTAAAGTCAGCCTCCTAAAATCCAGTACCTTTGTCTTTGTAAGCATGGCTCTATTGCAGTGTTTATTGTAACCATACTGTTCGATGGTCGCTAGTTCCCAGATGGCTACCCACTTCTACATCTGTGATCCTCTCTTCATCTCCATTTGAGAGAACCAGATCTAAGATTGCTCCCCTCTCGAGTGGGCTCCAATACTAGTTGTCTAAGGCATGCCCCTGTAGGGCATCTAGAATAAACCCACTCTTAGAAGTGGCTGCTGCAACTGCACTCCAGTTAACATCTGGCATATTCAGATCACCATCAGCAATATCTCCCTTTATCTGCCATTCTAAGTATACTTTCTATCATTTCCTTGTCCATTTCCTCCCTGAGAGGGGGTCTGTATCTAACCCTGTGCGGATTGTGGTGCCATTGCTTGCCTCCAAATTGACCCACAGTGCTTCTTCTCCTCTCTGTTTACCCTTTTGTTCTGTTGCTTTGATTTCTTCTCTTATGTGAGAGCTACTCCTCCTCCTTTTTACCCTCCCTGTCCCTCCTATAGATAGTGTATCCTGGTATGTTTACGTCCCAGTCATGGTTCTGTGTGTACCATGTTTCTGTGACTGCCACGATATCCAGATCTTCCTCCTCCCATCAAGGCACTAATTCAGGAAGCTGTTGCAGACTACAGGCATTGGGTACTCATTGCTCTCCATTTTTGATGGCTTTACCTTCTGTAGCAGCATCCCCACTGACCTTTCTACCTTGGTCTTTTCTCATTTAGTACCCTGTTTTTGTAGGGAGGCTGGGATTTTCCTGCTGCTTATCAGTGCCTCCCCCTTGACTAGTTTAAAGGCTTGACAATGAAGCATTTAAACCGATTGCCCAAAAGACTTGTGCCCTTCCTGGACAGATGCAGACCATCCTGCCAGCATAGGCTGGTGTCCCTCCAGGTGGAACCCCAGTCCCCAATGAAGCCAAACCCCTGTGCTCCACGCCATTTTTTCAACCATTTGTTAAACTGCATGGTGCAAAGTACCCTCACCTCACCCATGCCACTGACCGGCAGTACCTCTGAGAAGGATACTGTGTGTGCTATTTGTCTTAAGCCCCTCCCCAACTCTACAAAGTCCTTCTGCACTGCTCTAATCTTATGATGAGCTAAGTCATTTGTCCCTAGGTGGACAATGACATCCAGCTCAGACTCCCGTGCAACTGTTCTCGTGATCCTAAGGATGTGCTTCCTGTCCCTCCAAGCCATGGCACCAGGCAGGCACCTTACTTCAGTTTTCCCTGCTTCCCCCAGTTCTATCCCCCTAATAATTGAGTCCCCCACCAGGAGCTGCTTTCTTTCCCTGTGGTGCCCTCTGCCTCCTTCCTGAGGGCCTCCCTTGTGACAGTTGTCTGCACCCTCCTTATTCTCCTCTGCGGGTGTATCCATAGGGGAGCTATGCTCCCCTAGAATGGTGTATGGATTGTGGTGTGGAACAACTGACTGGGTGTGCCTCTGTTCCACCATCCTCACCCTCCCTGAGCCCACTGTGGTCCAACTGCTGTGCTTTCTTTGCAACCTCTGAGGAAGCGGTGGTGGCTCTGGTGCTCCCTGGATGGGGGATGTTCCCTTCCTACTGTCCAGTGTGGCCTGGGGGAAGGTCCCTGTACTACTGTCCAGTGTGGCCTGAAGATGGGCAGCTTCCTCCCTCAGGGCAGAGAGTTGTCTGCAAATAGGCAGCATCTCAGCCTCTAGAAAGACTCCGGAAGACTGCTGCCTACAGCTATATTCTGCACTACTTCTACTTTTTGTTGTGTGTGTGTGTGTGTGTGTGTGTGTGTGTGTGTGTGTGTGTGATTGGTTTGTAATATAGAAATATATATATATTTATATTATACAATGCGTATGCTTATATTGTCGTGCAGTGTGCTAGAGAGGATATGACAGTGACATGCACCTTGCACTCTTGAGGAAATGATGTCAGAACCCCAGGTATAAAGGAACTATTTCCAGGGGTGGGTGGGGTGAGGGTGGGAAGGGGTTGGGCCTAAACTGTGCCCTTGCAAAAAAATCAGCTAAAAGCTCTGACCCACTGCAGCAATGAGTGCCTTCCTGTCAGCAAGATGCCCTACACAACAAATTGAGAGAGAAATACCCTGCTAATCAGACAGAGAAAAATCCACACATCCAAGTCAGACACAGGTAAACCTCCCCAGCCCCAAAACAGGCCTGGTGGTTTGTGCTCTGAGAGCTGTCAGCCCCAAAATAAGTGAGCTGTGCTTTAAACTCTTCCTGCACTGAAAATCTTAAGAATTGTAACAAACAAACGTAAACCTAGATCCACCACCCTCTGTTGCTTGAAAGACTGTCTTTTCCTGTTTCACACTGCAGGTTTTTCTGTGACCACTCCTTAACCCCAGTAACTTTGTTAAAAAGAGTTTAACTATCACACACTCCTACGCACCAGTAAATTATTTAAAAATAATTTCATACTGTGTGATCCCCTGGAAGAAACAAAATGAATACGGTGAGTAATTTTTTTCATTTCTGACATCCTAAAATACATGTTCAGTGCACAGTATTTTTAGTTTTCTCAGATGTTGTTAAATTTTGTAAGTAATGACCCACGTCATTAAAGTTGCTACGCACAATTTTTAAAAATCTCTTCCGCAGAGGTTACCTGTTGATTCTACATGCTAGGTTCATACTGAGATGTATAAGGAGGATGCCACCCCATGTTTCTGATGGTAAACAGTACAACACTGTACCAAGATATTTAATTTTTTCATGCTGAGCGTGGCATGTGAGTGGGAGATTTCAAACACTTCAAAATCCCTTATCTTGGTTCCAGAATTAAAAAAAAAAAAGAAAACTGTGTATCTTTATATTTTTGCCAGATGTACATTATTGCTGAAAAAGCTATAGTGTTACTAACGAAGGATCAGAATCAGCAGAATTTCAAGAACAATGATTCTGTTCAGGGAGCTAGGCCAAGAAAATGGATCATCCCTTCAATATTTCTACCTTTTGTGGCTGATCTGGTTTGTCTCTGTATAGCCCATATGAGAGAGACAGGGGCATCATTTTCTAAGCTAGTACAAAGCTCAGGACAGAGTCCCCTACTTGTTAGCAAAGTTATCTAACATGTGCTAAGTGGTATAATGGAACAGTTACAGAGCCACGTTTGCATGTGCAATATCTGTTCATTTATACCTCCACTGGCACGCAGGGCATTGGAGAAGCAAAGTGCGTCTGATACCCCCCCATTGGACTAGGAAGATGGAACCGTAGGTGGAAAGGCATAGGCACTCCTCACAGTCACAGGCAGTGGTTATTGGAAATGTTAAGTGGGGGAACTCTTGCCCATCCCAGTGGCACTGAGGGTTGAGATGCTGGATGCCACACCTCATGCTGCACCAGCGACCCGGGTTTGGGAATGAGCCAGGGTCATCGGGGTTGTCAGGGAGGGTGAAGGATGGAGCGTCCGCTGGACTGCTCTCCTTCCCCGGAGAGGGGGGGAATGCTGTCACCGGTGCTCTGGTGGCCTCTAGCGGTGGCTGGGGGCAAGTCAGTAGCACAGGCAACCAGAGTGGGGGACGTGCTGGGCCAGACGCCGGGAAGGCATGTGTGCGGTAGCATGCATGCACCTGTCCCTTGGCATCATTGCACATCTTGCACGTCGTAGGGGAGAAAATGGGAAAACTGGCACTGGTTGTGGTGGCATGATGGCCGTTTCTGACGGGGGAGTAATGGCTCCAAAGTTATATGGTGACACACTGGATCCTGGTTCAGTGGAGGGTGCAGGGGGGCCCTTCGTTGCCCTGCTGCAGGGGGTAAGCCATGGGGGTACTAGCTGCAGAACCTGAATTGGAGTCGGGGATCCCTGGAGATGGTGGCCGGAGACCTGAAGGGGATGCCAGGATGCGATAGAGGCAGGAAGACCAGGGCCAGAGGGAGAAAAATGATCAACAAAAAAAAAAGAAGTGGGGAAACTCTTCACATCTAGATTTTTAGGTGGTGGAAATGTCATTTTTAGGTGATAAAACTCTCCTATAGTAGTCAGTGGAGAAAGAAGACAGAGGTGGTGGAACTGTCATGCAATTTGTAACCCTAGTAATACTCAGGTATCCATAACTTCTGCAGTGTCCCTTTAAGACTGAGCTGCCTAGAGAGATGGAATGCTATGCAAATGATAGAATCTTTGCACTTGCTGCTTTTCAAATGCTGCCTTTGAACTAATTGCCTTGGTTCTAAACCCTCAAATTTCACTCTTCGCCTGTCAAGACCAGAAGCCTGGAGTTTCTCTCCTCATCATCTAGTCCTGATGCATTAAAACTTAAAAAAATACATAAGTATTGTTATCCTTTTCTTTTGCTACTTTTAGCGAAGTGTTAGTTTATTAAACTGTTGTTTTGGTGTTAAATTCTTTGTTTCTCAGTTTCTCCCGGTTTGGTATAACCGATGGGAAACCGAGGCTTTTCTTAGTGTTTTCAGAGTTCCCTGACTAAGGAACCCCTTTAGTTTTATTAAATTTAAGTTTTTTATATTTTAAATTTGAACCGCTAATCCCTGTTTGCAAACCGCTAGCTCTGGTTCTGTTTCTCGATTCTATTTTGGTTCCGAAAAGATTATCTTGGTTCAGGAACTGACCGCTACTGCTAAATAATGTTTTAAAATCATTCTTATTTAGTGGTTATTTACAAATTGCTTTTTCTCACCCAGCACGTCTGAAAAACTGAAAAGAAGAACCAGTGAACCTGGTTTTAAACCATGTACTGACTGTGGTGAGATTTTTGCCAAAGCAGACAAGCGTTCTCTTTGTGTTGTCTGTTTGGGTTTTGAACATTTAAAAACAGACTATGACATTTGTAAAACTTTTCTGGAAAAAACTGTGGAAAAGCAACTTGAAAGGCTTAAGAAAAAGATGTCTGTTTCCAAGGGTCCATCGAGCTCTGACCAGCCGACACCCTCTGTTCCTGTAGTTGAAACCACTTTGATATCAACTTCTGTAACTGCCACCCCTGAGACAGGTACACAGGCAATTTCAAAGAGGTTTGCTGAACCAGCTGACTCTCCAGTTCCCACTAAAAAATCTAAGAAGACAAAACACACAGAACCCCCTGCTGGGCTGGCAGTATAGCCTACAGGTTAGAGGAATGAGGTGTGAATGAGCTTGGTACATCCAGCAGATCAGACCTGAGTTGGATTCTCACAACCTCCACTTGCGTACTGTGTGACTCTGAGCAAGTCACTTAACCATCCAGTGCTTCCAGATTGCCCCTGAAAATAGGCTTTTGTGCCTAGTGGGCCTTACCCAGTTGCCAAAGACTAAAATAAAAAAAAATAAATAAATAAACAGTTGGGGACTTCTGTGTCTGCGGTAAAATTGACAAGTACAGATGAGATTGCACAGGCCTTTTGTGTTGTCCAGGCTTTACAAGGGCTGACTACCCCTTTGCCTCAGACACCAGCCAAACAGACTGGCTCCTCTTCTCAGTCTTCTATACATGAGCAAGAAGAGTATTTGGATGTTAAAGAGGAGGAGGAGGAAGGGGATCCCACTGAACCAGAGGTTTCCCCTGAGCAAGAATTTGGCTCTCCTCCAAGGGCATCAGAGGATTGTTCCTCTCATTTTACCCTTGTAAGAAGGATGGTGGATGCATTGGACATTCCCACAAGTGAAGTTATTGAGGATGAAGAAGAAACTGAACACATGGAACTTATGGGGCTAACACCCACCAAAAAGCTTCTTCTTCCTATAAATAAATTCTTCAAAAAAGATGCCCTAAAATTACTACAAACTCCTAATACTGTCCCACCTCTGGATAAGAGGTTGGACAAAAAGTACCAATTAGAAAGGCAGGGTGCTGAATTTTTATTCTCTCACCCTGACCATCAAGGAGTGGTACAGGTGACCGCCTGTAACAAGGCAAGTGTCCCACTAGCCTCCCATCCTCCAGACAAGGATTTGAGGAAAATAGATAGTATGGCCAAAAAAGGTTACTGCTCGGCTTCCTTGGCCATCAGACAGGCCAATTTCCAGGCCTATGCAGTGCAGTACAAGAAATCACTCTGGCAATCTGTCCTGGCCATGTCAGAAAAAGTACAGTCTCCTATTTCAGCTGAAACAGCTAGATTTGGTCTGGAAGCAGCCAAGTATCAATTTCAAATGGCTGATGATTCTAATGAGATAGCTGTCAGATGGAAGGCAAACACTCTGGCTTAGAGAAGGTTTGCTTGGTTAAGAGCCACAAACCTTACCCAGGATACACAGACCAAAGCATTAAATGTCCCTCTAGAGGAAAATTCCCTCTTTGGGTAAATGACAGACAGGCTTACATGAAAAAGGTGGATGAATATAAAGCCACCTACAGAAACAACTACGCAAAGTAAAAAGCTTCCCTATCCACTAGACCTTATGGAAGGGGAGGCAGGGGTAGGGCCTTTCAAAGCAGGCCTTTCTTTCAGCCCATGGCTACAACCCCATACCAGCAGTATCCACAGCAAGGATACTTTAGAGTTAGGGGCAGATGGGGTTCCAGGCTTGGTTCTCAGCCCCAAGCAAAACAGGCACCCTGACATGCCTGTACAGGCCACCTCCCTACTGTCTGTAGGAGGCAGACTGGCTCACTTTTCACATTCTTGGGTAAACATTACCACAGACAAGTGGGTACTGGAAGTAGTGTCAGGGACTGTCTCTATCTTTCAAATCTCTTCCTCCTCTAAGAACTTGAGTTTTCAAACCATCCTCAAATGCAGAAAGAAAACTCCAGGAAGCAGAAGTTCAAAAGCTGCTCCTGTCTTGAGCAGTAGAACCAGTGCCAACAAACTTAAAGGGAAAGGGATTTTACTTAAGATACTTTCTTACCACAAAGAAACATGGGGAGTGGTGGCCCATATTAGACCTCAGGGTCCTAAACAGATACCTGACAAAACCAAAGTTCAAAATGGTAGCTTTGGAATTGATTTTACCAACCCTCCAAAAAGGACATTGGTTGGCCTCACTGGACCTAAAATATGCCTACTTCCACATCCCTATAAAGGAATCTCACAGAAAATACCTCAGGTTCAGACTCCCTTTAGGTCACTATCAATTCTCAACTCTGCCATTCAGCTTCACTTCTGCACCAAGGGTGTTTACAAAGTGCCTGGCAGTGGTGGTGGCACACCTTCGAAATCAGGGTGTCACAGTCTTCCCATACCTAGATGACTGGCTGATGATAGGAAAATTCCCCCAGCATGTCAGGTGTTGTATTTGGTGGGCGAAAATAAGTACCGTAAACACATCAGGGTCTTGGTAATAAGAAAACACATCACACTGAAATCTAGGCCTTCTCTGTTTACTTCTATTTAGCATAGACATAAGGGGAAAACTGTTCTCAACACACACAGGAAAATTCACAGGCTCACAGGAAGTACATTTCTTAAAGCTGTACTGTCTAACATTTCTTAAAGCTGCACTACACCTAACATCAGGAAGCAGCTACATCTCACTCAAGAAGTCCAGGAGTCTTTAGGATTCCTAATAAATCAAAATAAGTTGGTTCTGCAGCCTTCTCAGGCATTATAGTTCATAGGAGCCAAGCTAAATACCCTGCAGGGCAGGGCATTTCTGCCCCTGGACAGGGCAAGGAACATTCAATAGTTAGTAGGTTCATTTGTCCTAAACAAGTCAAAAATTGCAAGACAGTTCCTCCAACTATTAGGGCACATGGCGGCTGTCACTGGCACAGTACGAGGGTCCAGGTTCCAGATGACTGACATCCTGTTTCACCTAAGAGCTCACTGGTGCTAGAAAAGGGACTCTCTCTCTCTCTCTCTCAAAATTAGTTCCAGCAACAGAGACTCTGTTACAGGCCGTAGAATGGTGGAAAGAGGAAAACAATCTGAGGGAAGGGATTCCCTTCCAACAGGAGTGCCCTTCAATGACTCTCACTATGAATGCATCACTGCTGGGTTGGGGTGCCCATCTGGGAGATCACACTACCCAGGGCATCTGGTGAAGTGCAGAGTCATTCCTGCACATAAATCTACTGGAGCTCAGAGCAGTGTTGTTAACACTGAAGACTTTCACGCCTTTGCTACAGGGAAAGGTGGTACAGCTCAGAACAGACAATACAACTACCATGTACTATATTAACATACCAGGGTACACAACCTACAGGAAAGACAGGGAGGGGAGAAGAGGGGGAGGAGTAGCTTTCTATGTAAGGCAAGGGATAAAATCAACAGAACAAAATCTAAACAGGGAGATAGGAGCCAACTTCAGTTTTTCCTGGGGGGAGACTTAACTAATGGCCTGGGGTCTGGGGGCCTTGGCGGCCCCCAGATGCTCTGGGGTTTTTGGTGTTCTGTGGTGCATTTTGAGGGTTATACTTAACAGATCGCACAGTATAAACAGCACCATTGAAATTATAGAATGGTACCAAAACTTGCCTGTATTACTATGGTTCAGCTTACTTCTGTTCTAATGAGCGTTGATACAGCATTAAAAATGTTGTTATTAAACAACAAATGTGTCTAACTAGACTGCATCAGCTGATGCATACATACCTTGATATGATGTTGATTAATACTGTGGTAGCAGCTTCTCAAGATGAGCCTGCAGCTTCTATACTTCAACTCAACATCAGTGGCCTATGGCATCTGTTGTCCAGCATGAAGACATTTCTGTTAAATCCTGAAATATAACTGATCTCATCATGATAAAAGTGTTAGGCTGATGTAGTTAGCATTGACTTTTTGATGGTGTCCGTTACTCTGTCCACTTATAAATGGTGACATAATGCAGGAGATGCAGTTGAGTAATCATGTCACTGTCAAATTAGTGTTGCTTGTAGGCTATTTAAAGACCAATTTTTAAGTGCTTTACTTAAGGCCACCACCACCCAACTCCCTAGCAGCTGTAAAATGATTTAAAAACTCCTGTTATTGAAATGTTTTAAATAGCCTCAGAGATCGTAAATCCTGCTTTCGTTGGAGGAGCCAGCCACCTGTTCCCTTCCCCTTCCTGGTCCTCAAGTAGAGTAGGCACCACTGTCTCCAGCATATAATGTCAAAATATCATATTTGGTTACAAAAAAAAGCACCATTATTATCATGATAAAGCAGCAGAATTTCAAACTTCCCCACATATAGGTGATAAGACTTAACAGTTTCAAGTAGCTCCAGCCTTCGGGCGTCCTTGTGCCCCAACCCCAACCACCACTCCCCCACTGTGTCACCAGTGGGGATTAATATGGGAAGAGGTTTGTGGGCTCCTGTTTGCCATTAAGTTTGTCGCCACCAGCTCAAGCCTTTCTGGCATCCTAGGGCCCAACTCTAACAGTCACTTCCCCCACCGTGTCACTAGTGGGGATCAGCAAGGTGAAGAGTTCCAACTTTGGGCTCCTGTATGCTGTTAAGGCAGTTCACTGGTGCACAAACTCCCCCCTCAGGCTGGCACCCTAGGGCACAACTCTAACCGCCAGTCCCCCCACCATGTCACTAGTGGGGATCAACATGGGGAAGAGGTCTGACTTTGGGCTTCTGTATGCTGTTAAAGCAGTCCACTGGTGCACAAACTCCCCCCTTGGGCTGGCACATGTGCAATGTTGCAGGTGTGTGATGTAACAATGTTGCACATACTGAATCCCTGCACCCAGACAGTTAGATTGCTGTTATTGCTGCATCATTCAGCCTCTGCTCTGCTTGGTTGTGACCATGAATGGATCCACAAAACTGTGGAGCACCACAGTAGTGCCTGCTGAAATTGAAGATCAGGAAAGATGAGGGATGGGGTGTCCACCTCCTCCAGTGAAAGATGTTTTCAACCTCAGAGTCTGTAAGAATTTATAGGAAGGAAGTGTACTGTGCTTGCAGCTTTGGTTGTAGTTTCTATAAGTCATTACTGTCACTGCAGTCACGCTGTGCAACATCCTTAGCTTCACTATAGGTACCAGTGCCCCCCCCCAGCTGATGGTAGCAGATTACTTTAGCTCAGGTAGGTACTAGTGATCAAGCATATCTGCATCTGCTGTGACACCCTACCTAGCACAGACAGTACCATCCTACAGCCACCTCCATCAGATGCTGGTGCACTTGCCACTTCCTTCAACACAGGCACTAGTGTCCAAGCTTCAGACTATGCCATGGTTCTCTTACATGAGGCTTGCATCTGCTGGGACATTGGTGCTTCTGGGTAGCAGAACTCAGACAGCATCTGCTGCTGGCTGCCTGTGCTGGTAAACTAGGTGCCTCTGTATGGTAAATGGAAGTGTCCCAGCAGGATCTGTCAAAACAGTAGTCTGTTTCAGTGTGTTAGGTAAAGTGTCCAAGCAGATCTGCATCTGCAGGGACACTACACTACTGTGGTGTGGTGAAGTGCATCAGCATGTGCTGGAATAACAGTGTCTGTGACACAGAGACTAGTATCAAATCTTCTGGACCAAGTCCCAGCCTTTCCAATAAGAGGATGTTTGAAGTCCTTTTGAGGTAATCAGGTGCTGCTGGGTGGGTGCGGGGGCTGAAATATTTCATAATGAGCATGGTGGTGGCACAGGTGTTCTTACAAGTCCATGACAATGTAATACCTTGCCTGGTGAAGAGCAACTTGAATCACTGAAAGAAAGCCAAACAAACTTGGTAGCCCACCACAGAGTCTGAAATGTTGGAGTATAATGCAGTTGTTTCCAAAATAAGCATGAATGGTGCTCTTTGAAGTCCATCATGTAGTAACTTGCCTGGTGAAGAACAACTTGAACCAGTGAAGAAAAGCCAAAGTGTTAGTTGACAGCCAACCATGGAGTCTGAAATGGAGGATAATACAGATGTTTCCAAAATAAGCATGAATGGTGCTTTATGAAGTCCATCATGTAGTAACTTGCCTGGTGAAGAAATTGAATCATTGAAGGAAAGCCAAACAAACTTGACAGCCCACCACAGAATCTGAAATGTTGGAGGATAATGCTGACGTTTCCAAAATAAGCATGAATGGTGCTCTTTGAAGTCCATCATGTAGTAACTTATCTGGTGAAGAACTTGAGTCACTGAAAGAAAGCCAAACAAACTTGAAGCCTGTCGACTAGGACATCTCATATGCAGACAATCTTCGGATTCCGCTCAGGTGAAAATTGGTGGATACTCAAAAAAGGTAACTGAAAAATGTGGATGTTGAACCTTTACCAACAATTCTGGTCCACAAACATTGTGACATCTCCAAAAAGTATTACAACTGAAACAGTGGGAATCAGGATATGTTTGGTGTCCTACAAACAGAGAAATTTGGACACTGCCTGCATACTACTTCTTTTCTCTTGCTATGTAGAAAGTATTGCAACTGAAGGTGTGCCGCATGATGAATTCATTGGCTACATCCTCTAGGTTTAGCATTTTAGCTACATGCTTGTGACAGTTTAACAAGGCAACATGGTTAAGTCTAGCTTGTCCCATGGTTGATCTTAAGTATGTTTTGATTCAACGAAGTGAAGAAAATGAATGTTCTGACATACAAGATGACACTGGGATAGTTAAAGCCAACTGTATTAAACGTGTCAGTTCTGGAAGAAGTGTTTGTAAATCATGAGCATTTTCACCGTGAAGCATATTGAAGACATCCTGAAATGATTCCACTGTGACATCCCGTTGCCTTGCAATATCGAGAAACATGTCATGATGTAGTTCAAGACGTGCTGCATTGAAATCTGTATTATAGAAATTTGCAATATACTCAGAAGTAGCATGCCCCTCACAAACTTTTCTATTTTCGTCATATGGTCAGATATGACAGATGTGAAACGATGATCGAGAGCAGTGGTGGTGTTGTCTATCACCTCAAGGTGAAGTCACCGTTATTGGTCTTCTGGAGACTCGAATATATGTGGAGCAGAACCATCATCCAATCTGCGTGGAATTCTTCTAGGCCTTGGAACAAATGGCTATACCAAATTTAGCTGTGCTGCACATCAGTAGTACTTGTGTAAAACTGGGGGAATCCCTCACAAAGTTGTTTGATACTGTCCTTCAGAGATTCTATCATACGAGATGCTCAATGGAACTGTAAGTTTGTTTTCTGTAAAACAGTATTGATGGTTTCTATTTGGGAGAAGATATGGTGAAGTAGGTTGAGGTTGAAAAATGTGTCAAACTTCCTGAGCTGAATTAGGAATACATTGGCCTTCGCTCCAGCATCACTGGTATCATTCTGTGCTAGTTCTTCAGGGAATTCAAGTAGTTCTTCATAATTAGAGTTTACTGACTGCAAAGAAGCTGCACGAAGTGTCCACCGGGTAGGGCAAAATGGTCGCAAACGAACATTGTCATGGTCTTGAAAGTTTTCAAACCAGGCAAGACATTTAGGAGAATTTCTGATGAAGACTATTAACTTGCGAATTAAATAAAGAACATTTCTACACACTGTAATTTTCTGAGCAGTATCCTGATTTAAATTATGTGCAAGGCAGTGAACATATAATGACCGTGGCTCTGTTTCTGTAATGAGAGCTTGCAATCCGTGAAGATGATCAGCAACATTTGATGCACCATCGTAACACTGCCCACGACACATTTACATGTTGAAGTTGAATCTTGTTAATACATCCTGCAATATACAGAACAGCGCTGCTGCAGTGGTGCTTGTTGTTGAGTAAAGCCCAAAGAACAATTCTTCAACTTGAAGAGCCTGCGTGACGATATGAAAACACAATGAGATCTGTTCTCGTACAGAAATATCTGCAGTTTCATCCAAAATTACAGCATAGAAACCAGCATCATGAACCTCCTTCATTAATAAGTGTAGTACCTCATGCGACAGAACATAATTGACATCATCTCATTAACAACATCATGAGAATTCCATTGGTAGCCTGTTCTTGCAAGCCAAGATTTTAGTACCAGATCATCATCTGCACGCAATAGAAGATTCATCAAGTTGGACTCCTCATCAGTGTGGCTCCATACTGCTAGACCTTGACAACCCAGATATAACAGTGAAGATAAAATTTTCAAAAGAGCATGTCTGGAATCTTTCATTTGCTTCATTTTTCCCTCTGAGCATGAGGCGGCGACATCAATGCCACTGTTCACAGCACCCAATGCAGCTACAGCTGCCCTGTGCAAACTGGATTTCTGATGACTGTTGAAACGTTATATTGCTTTTTTTAAATGATCAAATCCTGCCTGGATGAATGCCTTGTATGCATCCTTGTTCCGTGATGTGTTTGGAAGTGATATACCCAGATTTGCAGCCTTGCGACAAACTGAACAGAATATTTTTTTAAGTGTACGGTCGTACTCGATCCATGGAAAACTATTCTTCCAGTGTGGCTGAAAAGCATGACCTGCTGCTTCCTGCCCTCCCACTAATATGGCCTCATATGTGCTACTTTTATCTGTACATGATGTACTGGGGTGGGGCTATCTGTTGTTACCCTGACTGTCGTACCTATCTGCGGCTGCTGGTCTGACTCTACGTTGAAATAAGAATGACATTCTGCTGCACTGCTTTCACCTTCACTGGCATTAACATTGCTCTCGCTGTCAACACTGGCATTAGAAGAGGTTGATCTGTTATTGTGGGCATTAAGTTTTATAATGTATTTATCCATGATGACTCAACTGCTTCCACAGTTCGTGACTGCTATGAAACTTAACTGCTTGCTGGCTGAACTGTGCTGTGATCTGGCATGCAAGAACTGTCTGTAATTTAATTCTGCAAATGGGATAACAAAACATCTCAATTAGTTGCTTTTATATTATCTACAAGTTCTACAATGTTACAGTGCTCTATTTCTACATTCTTTTTTGTTATTAATACTGAACAGTAATCTGACAACACAACTCTTGCCATTTAAATATGGAGGTGAGGTCTACTTGAGTAATACTGAATTGACTATCATAATATTTAACATACTAACTTACTAACATACTAAAAGCTAGCAGAATAGGCCTCATGGTCTCTTGTGTCTCCTCGGTAGCCAGCACCCCCTACTGGGAGGGAACTCGATTTACCACCTCCCCCACCCCCCGCGAGGGGCTTCTACAGCTTCAGTTTCCCCCTGTGCCTGTCCCACCCCCTCTTGAATCCCTCCACTGTGCCTTCTTCCACCAGACTCCTGGGCAGTATGTTCCAAAGCTCCACTACCCTCTCAGTGAAGTAGCGCCTCCTTCTCTCCCCCTGAAACTCCCCCCTCCAGCTTCCACTCATGCCCCCTGGTTGTTCCCCCCTTCTGCCAGTGCCGCCAGCTTTGAGTCATCCACAAGGAGACTCAGTTTACTCTTTATACCCCTCCCTATGTCCGAGGCATAGGCATTGAACAGGAGTGGCCCCAGGACCGATCCCTGGGGGACCCCACTAATGACACTTCTGGGGGAGGAGACTATTCCCCCAACCATTACACTCTGTATTTGCCCCGAGACCCAACTTCCTATCCACCTGAGCAATTGCCTCCCACCTCATCCCCCCAGCTTTGCTAGCAGGCCATTGTGGGGGGACCGAATCAAATGCCTTACTGAAGTCCAGATAGAGGACCGAGGCACATCATGCATGATGTAGTACAAAGAAAATATGGAGTATGTGCACTAAAAGCATTTGCACTGTCCGACACGTAACTTGGGTGGGGAGTAGAGCACATTCTGTATGTCTAGACTATAAATGGGGGGTATCAATAAAGAAAGCTCCCCCCCGGCCCCCATATGCAATACAGAAAAAACATAACTGCATAACAGAACACTCGAAGTAATAATACTAAGAAGTAAGCTGAACCACTAGCAGAATTTGAAACAAACTATAATCAAGTCATGTTGTCATTAGTGCAAAATTTGGCAATGGTAATGTAAAGTTTTTGAACAAATCTGTTAAACCTTAAAACACACCAGCAGCATCACCAAGCAGCATGTTTAACTTCTTAGAAGATTTTTACCGAACCTTATACCGCCTGCTGGCCCTGCCGTGACCCACCTGGCTGACAACAAAAGGGCAAATGCCCCTCTTGGTGTGTACCTGAGCTCTCCTACTACTTTGCCTTGCTGTATAGACTGCAGATTGTCTGAATTCAGATCTGTGTCCCCCCACCAATGGACTAAGGGAGGCATCTGTTGTTAGAGGGTAGCCAAGAACTGGGAAAATGTAATAGCTCTCCAAAAATGATTTAAACAATAAGGCCTGAGCAGGAGTTTGATTAACAGTTTGTTATTCACCCCCCCCAGAGGGTGTAATGTGGCATGAGGCACATCCTCGTCTGGTGTAAATCATACTCCTTGGAGTGCCTTATTGCTGTTATAAAGAGTATTCCAAGAAGGCTTTGTAAATGTTTCCCTTATTAAGATGGAGATTTGAGATGAAACAGTTCTACCACCAACACTTTCAAAATGCTGTTTCTGTGGTTCAAAAATAAGAAAGCATCATTCCAGTCATTCAGCATGCCGACAGAAACAATCTCTGAGCTGTGCTGAGAGCAGGTGGTAAATGACAGCATCATCAGCATGACACTGATGACAGGGTAACATGGATTATTGAAAGGCTGTTGGAAGCCAGTAACATCCAGTAACATCCAGTTAGATAGCATTTATGAGATCCTTTTTACGTTCGCTTGCGCGCATGCGTAAGGAACGTCTTGGGAGAATAGCACACTTTGGAGGTGTGACTCTCCTGTGCAATCCACTGCTCCACTGAGCAGGCATGGCGGTCCTGCACCAATGGATGTGGGTGCTGCATATGACAGTGGTGGTGTTCAGTTCAAAGAAAACCACCGCTGTTGCTATCCTGGCCATTCTGCGTGATTCCCCCTCCCAAAGCTTTGGTGCCACGCTGGGAGCCCACCCCAGCGTGGCAAATCTTGTTTTGGCCGACGGGGGTGCCCAATCCCCCGTCGGCTCCACATCCCCCCAAACAGCTTTCCCTGCTGCCACACTGGGAACCCACCCCAGCATAGCAAATGTCCCGTGTCACACCGCTGTGTGCTCGCTGTGCCTCACACCCCCCCAAAGCTTTGGTGCCACGCTGGGAGCCCACCCCAGCATGGCAAACCTTGTTTTGGCTGATGGGGGTGCCCAATCCCCCGTCGGCTCCATGCCCCCCCAGCTGTCCTTCTGCCACACTGGGAGCCCACCCCAGCGTGGCAAACGTCCCGCGCCGTCTTTTTTAAAAAAAAAAAACTGTAAATTAAAAACTGTCCCACGGTGCTTCTCCCTGGCCCCACTCCCACAACTCGCACCCACCCACTGCACACCCTACCTCCCCACACCCCCCTCACCCCATACTTACCTCCGGAGTCCAGCACAGCGATCTTCGGTGGACCGGGAACACGTCTGCGCTCTTCAAAGCTGACCGCGAACTGAGGAAATGCCGGTAAGCTGTATAATGGGCTAGAGGGTTTTTTTTCAACTTTGTTGCATATCTCAGGCATTTTTTGGAATTTTTGCACCAAATTTTCAACATGAGGTTTGGGACCCCTTCACCAGATGATGTCACTGTCATGGCGTTATTAGGGCCGAAGGTGATTTTGCAGTCACTGCGGCGAAATCACCTTCGGGCAGATGTAATGACACTATAGCGATTCATAAGGTGGACTCCCAAAAAGCCTATTTTGAAATTTGGTGAAAATCTAAAAAACTCGACACCGTTCTGACGTGTGATTTGCAAGTTCCCTCGCAGGCTCGTAAGTTTCAAGTTTTCAATATTTTCACTCAGATTTTTTAACATTGCCATTTTACCACACCTCCTTATGAGCAGTATAGCTGTCATTTTCACATCCTGCCCAAAATGTGTTTCCGCCATGTAGCGCACAATGGTGCAGTCGTGTGCGAACTCAATGTATGGGACACATTAAGAAAATCACAGTGACACTGTTCATGAGCAGAGGTCTTAAAATGGCTATGTTGAAAATTTGGTGAAAAAATTCCTAAAAATGACTGTTTTACGAGCATGCGTTGCGCAGTTCCTACGCACGCTCGTAAGTTCGCGAATTTTCAATATTTGCACTCCAATGACTTCCAAATACCTAAACAGCATATAGAAGCAAGCAACATTCGGCATTGACAAATGCTTGTACTTCTTTGTCACTGATTTTTTTAAGCCATGTCCAAGTGCCAAATACCACTGCAAATACCTGCAAGCGAACGTTTGGCATTGACAAATGCTTGTTGAATTCTAGTACGATATAACCACCAGGGCATGTACTACTGTGGATGGAATTGAAAAATAATTTTTGTTTGAAAATACCAACTTTGACTTTCTCATTATATTCTGATCATATGATATCCCAAAGTGTTTTGCAAAACCATAAACATCAAGCACAGACATACCTTTATAGACTGCAACCATGAAAAAAAGATGACGACTAACATCCATTTACTCCTTGAATCATCCAATCGGGTGACGGGTGTTGACACTGCTTGCTTGGGAAAACTTCCTTGGGAGTCAGGACGACCAGCTCTGTGCAGCAGGGGGTGCTGTAAGAGAAACTGCAGCCACGAATCTACAGAACCCACAACAGACTTCACTGCTCAACACACCTTGTTTATTTGATGGAGGAGGGAAGTTAAGTTTCAAACAACTGCAGGGGTTCAAGTTTTGCAGCCACTAGCCAGAAGGGCTAGTGATTGAGAAATGCAGTAGCCCCACAGACATTTGTACTTGCCCAGTTGGTGTACATACTAAAGTGTTGCCTTCTCCAGTACAAGCCTACAGGGCTAAATACATGAAAATCTTAATAGTCCAATACAAAATCTACCAGCATTTGGCTAGCAGGCTGGTACCAATTTTGACCCCTGAACTGCCATCACAGGACCTGGATTTCAAATACCAGTTCTGACTGTAGAAATGCAAATCCTGTCCTACATCACACTACATTGTTATCCTGCCAGCACCAGCACCAGGCAGACAGGGGTCGAAACTGGCACCAGCCCACAAGCCAAATGCTGGTAAATTTTGTCTTGGACTAGTAAGATTTTCCTTTACAACCAGCCCTGCTGGCTTCTAGTGAAGAAGGTAACATTCCAATACATACACCAGCTGGCCAGGTGAAAAGTCTTGGGGACTGGAGATACTGCATTCAGCTACTAGCCCTGCTGGGTAGTGGCTGCAAAATTTTATTTCAACCCCTGAGCACCTACTAGTGAGTGTCCCACAGCATGCTTGCATACTGTTTTATAAGGGAAAGGGGAAATTGTTTAACCAGGAGAGTGGAGGCACACTACGCTGGGACCAAGGAACAAAATGAGTAACAGAGTTCATGTGGTGGGGTTGCAAAAACGACATGTTGAAAATAGTTCTCCCTTCACTAATACAGCTACAAATAAACTATCTGAAAAAGTAAGGAAATTCATTGCAAAAACTTTGTTAATGCACCATTAGGATTGGAATGTCAAATGTAGGGAAATACAACCTTTGGGTCCATAAGCTTTACATCACACTCCCACTGTGCATGCAGGAACAGACTTGAGGGGAACTTGAAGTTCCCAACCCCTATAGCCCCCCACCTTCCTTCCAACCCTAATACCCCACCACCACGTGCCTGCAGGAACAGCTCTGATGGGTGAACACTGACATTTCCAAACCTAATGCCCACCCCATTTTGTGATTATGTACCCATGTTAACTGACTTAGTCTTGGAATGTGGTGAGCATTAGGGTTTGAAACACCAAGGCACACCCATCACAGCTGTTCCTGCTTTAACTTCCTTTCATGCACAGTGGCAGTGGGGTGTTATGCTTTGGAACCCTCCATGTCTCTAAGGTCACATTGCCCTACAGTCCAGTAACGAAGTTTTTGCAAATTGCAACGGCCCTAACCCTAACTACAGACAGGCTTACTACAGTGTACTAAATATAGTCAAAATGTGCCAGTACTGTACACATCACCCTGGTAGTTTGCTCCACCCCATCCCCAATCTCCCCTGAGATGTCTACAGCACTGCCAGTATCCGTGAGCAAGATCACCCTCCCCTTTCCAGCCGACCATCCTCTGTGCAGCTGGAAACCCTTCCAGGCCCAGCCTTCCCCAAGTTGGGCAACCTCCCTGGAGCTACACCACCCTATAGCTCAGCCTCTTCACTCAGGTGGCCAACCTCCCTGTATCTGGACCAGCAGCATCCATCCCCATGCCATGCAACCTTCATGTAGCTGGACACCCCCAAAGTCCACAGACTACCCCCAAGGCCCTCCCCTAGCCCCAATGTTCCACGCTACACCAAGCAGGATTTCCACCTTTTCAATGTACCTCCACCATCTCTTCACCATCATTGGACACTTTTTTTGTGTGGACAAATAAAACTGTACAGTTATAGTAACTTCTGTCACCCACCCCCGTCCCTCCAGAGTGTCATCTGGGTCGCTGGTAAAGAAAGTGCTGCATTCTGTGCAGCTAATGGTGGACAAACAACTTGCTTTAGTTATGGGGAGAGAATGCAGTAACTTTGGTTCCTGTGTTTTGACTATATAGCAAGCAAAACACTTATTTCCTGGCTAGTGGCTGCTGTCTAGCAACCTGATCTTCCAGCCCGCTGTTTCCTGATGAGTCAAGCAGATGGATGTCGAATGTGTCTGAATTTAACTACCAAGGAACGGATATGATATTTTTTAATGGTGCATTTAGTTATATATTCAGTGTTCCCCAAGATGATGTCCCCAATTAAATACAAGTGCCCTGCCACACAATGAGGAATGCAGGTGCACATGGGCAGTAGCCAGGGCAGATAAAAACTGATACTGTACATGAAATAAATATAAGAGTATATGTTTAACAAAATGTTACTTATATTAGATTTTGCTTTAGTGCTTTTTGCTCCCATACAGCTGCCCCGACTTGCTTCTGGCCATTATACTAGCAACCTTTCAGCCTCATCTACTACTCCTCCCACTGTTCAAACCTGTGGGGATCCACACAGTGTGGGGCCCAAGAGTGCCAGCAGCCGTCATAGAGGTGGCCAGGAGACATAGTTTTTTTTGTGGTGTCAGCGTGACTCAGTTGGCAGCACATCTGCCTCTGGACCAGAAGGTCATGGGTTCTCATCTCACACCAGGATTGGACTTGCACCTAAAATGCTGGTATCCGAGTGTGGTACTGCTGGGGTGTGCTGTCCTTTGGATGAGACATTAAACCAAGGTCCCTTCTACCCATCCTGGTGTTGTCCTGGTTTGTGTCCAGGTGGAAGTAAAAGAACCCAGAGCACTCTTCGCAAAGAGTAGGGGACATTCCCAGTGTCCTGGCCAACATTCCCCTTCCCATAATCTGGTTCATGCAATTGTCCAGGCTGCGTGTGGGTGTTGATGTGTGATATGGATGCCACTACACATTCAGTCACCTCACTACCAGTCTAGCATTGCTTGTAAAGCGATTTGGGATACACTGTGCATGAAAAGCACTATATAAATGCTGATTATTATTATTCTTTT
This sequence comes from Neoceratodus forsteri, assembly GCA_016271365.2. Taxonomy (NCBI): domain Eukaryota; kingdom Metazoa; phylum Chordata; order Ceratodontiformes; family Ceratodontidae; genus Neoceratodus; species Neoceratodus forsteri. Next base: position 335,032,329 of record CM028129.1, on the reverse strand, counting down.
CCCCATTTCCTAGACCCTCGCACCTCCCCAGTGTTGGGGTGGTGCCCCATCAGGCCTTGCACCCATGCAGTGACATCCCTGCAGAGGAGGCAAGCTCCTCAGTCCACAGCATGATAGAACCACAACACTATCCCATCTCAGCTGGGAGTGCAGCTGTACGGCAGTGCTATGCCAGCCTCCTTGACCAGAAGGCACAACTCTTGAGTTCACTTCTGGACCTAGGTCACTGGCACAGAAGCACAATACGTTACTTACTGGGTCATCAGATAGCTCCTCGCAATGTTAATTTTAAATAACTTACTTAAGGTCCATTAGCCAATTATAGTACAGTAATCGAGAAAGATTCCTGTCTTTTTTCCTGTGTGCAGACTTGTGCTTTTGTGCAGACTATTGGACATTTCAATTCACCACCACTGAGAGGAGAATTTCAGTAATTTGTTAAATTGTTTTAAAGGGACACTGTCAACCCTCTCAGGTCTCAAAGCATCCCTAATTTAAAAAACACATTTAATTATTGCCGACAGTCTGTAAAGATTGCTGATGTAGCTGGCAGTTTGATTCTGACTCTTTATTTCTTTAAAAAAATGAAAAACAGACTGCCCACCATACTGGTGTTTCCACACAAACACAGATTTGTTTACATTCCTTGATCAGCTCCAGCTGCATCTTTCCTGGACTTGGGAACACTCACAACACAGTCTAGCCCCTCATGATGAAGTGGGAGTTTAGGAGGCTACTGCATTATGAGTGACTGCACTGTTTGGGTGTCTTTCTAATGCTCAGGAAGTCTGCAGTAAGAACAGATCCTGGATTATAAACAAAACAAGGTTGTTTATAAATATACATTGCCATGCATTTCAGTTCTACTGAACAAGGAGACAGACAAAACAAACAGCAACATCAATGAATTTTACAGAAGGTAAAGCAATCATAAAATTTAGGTTGTTAACTAGAAATAATATGATGAAAAATAGGTTGACAGTGTCCCTATAAAATCTTTCATTTTTTTAGGGAGAAATTGTTAGTTTCTTTGATATATGTTTGTCTGTGATTTATGAGTTTATGGGGCAACCACTGACATGTGCCTCTTATGAAATAAGGACACCATCTTGCACTCGTTGGTGTAACCCCCCTGCAAATGGGGGTTCCCAAAAGACTCCCAGGAGCTTGCTTGAATGCTCCAAGCCTGAATGGTGTTTGGCGTTTAAGCCATTTATCTGTGAGTGTTTTTAGAGCCTCTGGTGCTGTCTCTTTAAGAGCTGTCTGCTTGTAGACATAATTAGTTTGTATGGGGGGACTGTGTGTTTCTCTGCTTGAGTACCACTCGAGCTGCTGCCAATTCACTTCATTTTTGCAGTCACTAGGAGTGCAAAGGGAACCTATCTGAAAGGTGTAACTGTTTGCCAGAAATCATTTAGAGTAATAATGAAAATACAGTTTGTCTAACCTGCTTTCTTTGCAGTCAGAACTGTGTTTGCCTAGTTCCCCATTCTAGTTTTGAACTGCTGAACTGGACCAATCAGTGTGGGTTAAGGTAGCTCTAAAATGGTGCCTTGGACGAATCAGAACTTGGACTCGTAATCTGAGCCAGCCACAAGAGGATTGTATGGGCAGTGACTCTGGGAGATGTAGTTTGAACTCGCACCTTTTTGGACCAACAGGGCAGTCTATTGTAGTGACAGCCAATCCAGCCAAGAACTGGGAGGAACTCAAAGGAAGTGCCCAGTTTTGTCTGCTGGAGTTTCAGTTGAGCTCTGGCAGTGAAGAGGAAGGAGCCCTGTGCTTTTTCGGTGTGCAGTTTTAGTCGGAAAACGTGTGCAAAGCCCCGAGTTCCGGTCTGCAGCTTGTGTAACTGCTTGTTAGGACTGAATCCGTCCTGTGAAGAGAATCAAAGGATATCTGAAGAGTAGAAACCAGGCTCACCCTGTAGAAGACTGGAGAAATTGCTGAATTGCGCTCGGTCTGTCAGGAACTGAATGTGCTGTGTGTTCTCCCGGGTATTGTGCAGTAATTGCGATCGGGATTGAGAAGCAGCCTGCCTGGTATAGTACTTTCTTTTTACCATATAAATGTGTGAGGAGGCTTGTGTAGCTCAAGTGAATCCTGCTGCCATTAAAGGACTTTTGCCTGTTACTGTTTACCATATAAATGTGTGAGGTGGCTTGTGTAGCTCAAGTGAATCCTGCTGCCATTAAAGGACTTTTGCCTGTTACTGTTTACCATATAAATGTGTGAGGAGGCTTGTGTAGCTCAAGTGAATCCTGCTGCCATTAAAGGACTTTTGCCTGTTGCAGTCTGTCATATAAATGTGTGAGGGGTCTCGTGGAGCTCTAGAGTAGCCCTGCTGATGTTGATGGACCCTCTCTTGTTTGGAGGTCGTGAGTACTAATTCAGGGTCACTCCCTGTTGAATTGCCACATTGAATCCAAATGGAATTACTGTACTGCTGACTGTTTAACTAATTTTTCTTTTCTCTGCGTGAAAGGGCCCCTACCAGCTGCCACGGTTTGGACTAGCCACTAGCGCTTGGGTACCCAGGGACAGTAACTGGTAGGGATAGGCCTGTGCACAGAGCCATAGGTAGATGAGTAAAGTGATAAGCTAATTAACCTGATTTCCCCCTGTCCTTGTTATATCCCCCTAAATAAATCAGAGCTGCTTGTTTCAGCAAAGTTATACTGCCTGAGGTATTTGTCTATGTTAAAGTATTGTACTGTGATTGTTGCACTGTATCTTCTTATTTTACAGTGGGTCCCAGTGCCTGAACCAGTCCTGGGGGTAAGTGTATACTGTGAAGGTAATTCTGATATACTGTGTGGGCCACTAGTAGGAAGAAAGGGGGGGGGTTGCAGTGTCCCAGAGGGCTGTGACCAAGTTAGTTTAACTATTGCAAACCCTGACCTGTGGGTGGAGGCACCTGCCATCGGATCCAGGCCCCTCAACCTGTTAGTGGCAAATCAGGCAGGGGTAGTAGCCCCTGGGGTAGCGCCATCTAGGGGTTGCATCTTGGAGGCACCGTTGGGATTGGAGTACTTTCCAAGGTGGAAGGTTAACAAAACCCTGTGGTGGAGGGTCGGCATGCTAATCTGCTCACCCACACTTTCCTGGCCCTAGTAGAGTTTAAGGGTCCCATAGATAGCTCCAAAGTGCCACAGACCATTACCCCAGAGGGAGCCCTCACTGCCTGGAGAATAACTAAGGACAGTAAAGATTCGCGGGGAAATGAGCCCCCACCACTGTCTGAATCTTTTGAGGAGAAATTTGCTAAATGGTTGCTGGGGGAAGGAAAAACTTTGGAGGACTTGAAGAAACTATTCTTGCCACCTGGGGGTGTTCCTCCCCCAACACCCTCTCCCGCTCCAGTACCCATAATGGTGGTTGAACCAATGCAGACTCCTATTTCTGCACCTGCCATTAGTCACGACTCTTACTGAAGGTTGAGGATCTTCTCTGGCACCCTCCCCACCCCCCAAGGGAGATGACTGGAGACCTGGATAGACTATGCTGTCCCCAAGTGCTAGAATGGCAATGCTCGAAGCCGAAAAGGAAAGAGGGTTAGTGAGAGCTCCGAGGTCCTGCCCTGGCTACCATCTGTGCTAAACGGGCCAGTAACCCTGAAGTGACTGCATAGGCCTATCATAAGGCCTTGGAGAATGTGTATGGGAGCCCAGATTCTGATGAGGACCTATGGTGCAGAGTAAGAAATGCACAACAGTACCAAGGGGAGTTGTTGTCTGTGTATGTTTCTCGGCTGGAAAAATTGTTGCAAGAATGCCTCAGAAAGGGTAGTTTGCCAGCGATTGAACTGGACCAAACCAGGTTGGACAGGATCCTTAAGTCTGCCCCTTCTCAGGACTGCTGTTGCTTCAGTTATGCCTGGCAAATTGACTGGAATCCCCACCCTCCTATGATGAGTTAATGAGAGAAATTTGAGGAGTTGAGAAAAGGCAACCTCGGGAGGGACCTGCTCCAATGGCTGCGGCTACGACCCGAGTGACTGAGGGTGACCCATCAAGTGAAGTTCAGGGGCAGAGGTTGGCAGTCAATGAGTGCTCTGACAAGGAAAAAGATATGCCACAATGGGGCGAACTGTTGAGAGAGATCCGGGAATTCAAAAACAGTCCCTTTATGAAGTCCACGCCTGCAAGTACGGGCCCCGACTTATATCCGACTGCATCTGCTATGGGGGTTGGGGTACCCACCCATGTATCTCCCACTGATAACAGCTCCAAACTCGATTCCTTGACCATGGAAGTGGAGAAACTGACAAGATGTCTCCAAATGCTTATCACGCTGCAGACAGAGATGGCACCAAGGTTTCCAGTTAGAAGTACCCCCGCCCTGGCTCCCAGTGTGGCGCCTTGGCCAGCTCAAACTCCAGAAAGTATGTTTTGCTATAAATGTGGGAAGGATGAGCACATGAAGAGGGAATGCCGGTCCCCAAAAGACACTGACAAAGTTGCATATAGGCTACAAGGAGCGCTTCGGAGAACAAATCAGTGGTTAAGAGGTGCACAAAATGATCCCAGTGAGGGCACCAAAAATGCTAACTCACATCCTTTTGTGGCAAGGTCAGTTGCCCAGGCCTCCGCTACCGCTACTCCAGACTGGTCCAGAATAGTGGGTCCCTCCATGGAGACCACTGTAAAGGTGAATGGAGTGTCTACAAGAGCTGTATTAGACAGTGGCTCCCAAGTGACAATTATGTTCCAGGATTGGTATCAGAAGCATTTGTCAGATGTACCCTTACAACCATTAGAAGGACTGCGTGTATGGGGGTTAAGTGAGAAGGCCTACTCCTATTCTGGGTATATCCGAATTTGGCTGTCTTTCCCCACCTCCGTGGCTGGAGTGGCCGAACAAGTAGAGACCCTAGCCTTAGTGTGTCCCCCCCACAGGACTGTACGATGGTGTCCCTTTGTTGATTGGAACAAATGCTCATATGTTCAGAAGGCTGGCACAGTTGTGTTATGAAAAACAGGGGTCAAAGACTAGTAGAGCTTTAAGAGTTCCGGCTTTAATTAAGAAGGCCTATGAGGCACAGAGAGATGCTGAAAAAGTAGAACCAGAGGAACCGGTCGGAATTGTATGGAAGAAGGATCTTGAGTCTCTGATCCTGGTGCCAAATGCCCAGTGTACCTTACAGGGGAAAAGGTCCGTATCAGAAAGGATGTTAAGAATAAAATATTAATGTTGGATGCACCAGGTGATGGAAAATTGCCAGAGGGACTGCTGGTCAAGCCTAGTATTTTTCCCGCTAGAGCCCATGCTTATGCCAGAAGGGTAATGGTCCAAGTTCATAATGTGTCTGAAAGAGACATTCGAATAAATAGAGATTGCATCCTGGCTAATGTGCATTGTGCAGACACTGCAGTGCTACCCAGCAGCAAGAGTTCGAGGAAGAATGACAGAGTAACGCCTGACTTGTTTGATTTTGGTGACTCCCCATTGAGAGCTGAATGGAAAGTGAGGATCAGTGAGAAGCTTGCCCAGAGAGACCAGGTGTGTTCTTTAAAGGAATGGGACATAGGATGCATGCAAGGAGCTGAGCACAATATCCAGCTGCATGACGAAAGACCATTTCATGAGAGGTCTCGACGCCTGGCACCTGCTGACATAGATGATGTGAGATGGCATCTGCAAGAGATGTTAGCTGCTGGTGTAATACAAGAATCCAGAAGCCCTTATGCTTCCCGCTGTGGTAGTGAGGAAAAGAAAGGACAGTAAGGATGTGTGGATTATCGCACCTTAAACCGGTGGACTATCCCTGATCAGTACACAATGCCCCGCATTCAGGATGCTTTGGACTGCCTAAACGGGAGCAAGTGGTTCTCGGTGTTGGATCTCCGCAGTGGGTACTACCAGATCCCGATGGCCCCAGAGGACCATGAGAAGACAGTCTTTATCTGTCCGCTTGGCTTCTAAGAATTCATGAGGATGCCTCAAGGGATTTCAGGTGCCCCAGCCACTTTTCAACGATTGATGGAGCGTGCAGTGGGGACATGAACTTACTAGAATGCCTGGTATACCTAGATGATGTTATTGTGTTTGGCAGCTCACTGGAGGAACATGAGAGCAGATTATTTAAGGTATTGGACCGACTGGAGGACTTTGGCCTTAAACTGTCCATTGATAAGTGTCAATTCTTTCAAACATCAGTAAAGTATGTGGGACATAGTATCCACCGAGGAATAGAGACCGACCCAAGTAAAGTTGAGGCCTTGACCACCTGGCCAGCCCAAAAATCTAAAAAGAACTGCAAAGATTCCTGGGATTCTGTGGTATTATCAGCGCTTCATCAAGGACTATTCAAGAGTGATCCGCCTTTACTTAACCTTACTCAAGGGTATCCCCAACCCACAAAAAATACCAAAAGTCAGCGTCCCTCAAGACTGAAAGAGTGTATTTTTGTTCGAGTGAAGTATTTGGGGACCGCTGGACTCCTGATTGTGAGACTGCTTTTCATGAGATCATATATCAACTTACCCATGCTCCAGTGCTGGCCTATTCTGATCCAAGAAAACCTTACGTCCTGCACACTGATGCTAGCTTGCAAGGGTTGGGGGCTGTGTTGTACCAAGAGCATGAGAATGGCCTTTGCCAGTAGAAGCCTGACCCCATCCGAAAAGAACTATCCTGTACATAAGTTAGAGTTCCTAGCTTTGAAGTGGGCTATTGTTGACCAATTCCATGAGTACATGTACAGGGCTAAAATACTAGTAAAAACTGACAGTAATCCTTTGACCTATGTGCAGACCTCAGCTAAGTTGGATGCCACTGGCCATAGGTGGCTTTCTGCATTATCTACATACGACTATGCTCTCGAATACCGAGCAGGTCTGAACCACAGATGCTTGATGTCTCTCCCGGAGGCCTGTTCCCAGAATGATTGGGTCAGATTGGCAGAACCTGACATTCGGGCACTCTGCCGAAGTTTGACAGGGAGGAACAATGTTCACGGACGAGTGGACTGCATGGTGGATTGCTTGGGACCCTCTGAGAATTGCATACCTGCTGCTTATTGCCACTTTTCTGCAATAGACATTGGTGCACTGCCTCAGCTGGACAATGACAGTATTTGGCGGGCTCAGTCCCGCGATCCCATGATCAGATCAGCTTTAGAAGCCCTCTGTGCAGGAAAAGATGTGTCCAAATTACGCTCCACTGATTTGAGAACTGCATTGTTATACAAAGAAGGTCCCAAGTTGAAACTGATCAATAAACTGCTATACAGAGAAACAGTAGACAGAGGGGGAAAAGTAGACAAACAACAAATAGTGCTGTCCACTGCCTTTCGAGATTCAGTATTGAGGTCCTTGCACAACCACATGGGGCACCTTGGTATAGACAGAACACTTGACTTGGTGAGATCCAGATTCTATTGGCCTAAGATGGGGGCTGATGTGGAGCAACACATTCAAACTTGTAGTCACTGCTTACAGAGGAAAACTTTGCCCCAGAGGGCTGCCCCCCTTGTTAACATCACCACCAGTGCACCCATGGAGCTGGTCTGTATTGATTTTCTGAGTTTGGAGTCAGATCAAAGAAATATCAGTAATGTGTTGGTGGTCACTGACCATTTCACGAGATATGCCCAAGCTTTCCCCACCAAATACCAGAAAGCATCCACTGTGGCCAAAGTACTTGTAGAAAACTTTTTTGTTCACTATGGGGCTCCACAAAGAATCCATTCTGATCAAGGGAGAGATTTTGAGAGTCGTCTGATCAAAGAGATGCTTTCTCTGTGGGGAGTGCGAAAGTCCAGAACCACTCCTTACCACCCCCAGGGGGACCCACAGCCTGAACGTTTCAACTGCACTTTGCTAGATATGCTAGGCACCCTACACCCAAAGGACAAGCCTAGATGGAGCCAACAAATTAGCACCCTGGTACATGCTTATAACTGCACCAAAAGTGATGCCACTGGGTTCTCCCCCTAACACCTGATGTTTGGAAGAGAAGCTCGACTGCCGGTAGATGTGTGTTTTGGGGTCTCTCCTGATGGGGTTCAAGCTGACAACTATTTACAGTATGTGCAAAAGTTAAAGGCCCAGCTAACTCATGCGTACCAACTGGCTCAAACCATGGCTGCCAAAAGAAATCTGGCCAACAAAGAAAGGTATGATAAAAAGGTGAAAGCACAGGAACTCCAGGAGGGAGATTGGGTATTGCTAAGAAATCTGGGACTGCATGACAAACACAAGATTTCTGACAGATGGTACCATCTCCCTCACATTGTAGTGGGCAAACTAGATGATCTGCCAGTGTACAAAGTAAGGCCTGAGAATAATTAAAAAGATGTAAAAACAATGCATAGAAATCATTTACTGCCCATTGGACAAATCTTGATTGAGTCTGAGCCCCAGAAGATGCCCCTCTGACCAGTGACTAGAGCTGCTGCTAAGAAAAGATCAAGAAAGTCTGCACGTACAGAAGCAGAGTTAAAGTGTTCCCCTCCACAAGTCCCAGTTGAGCATGACTGTCAGTCCATATCAGAAGAAAGTGAGAGTGACTTAGAATACTATCCTTCTTACAAACTGAGTCAATTGTTTCGGGGCAATCCCCTAGTCAATACTGGAGATGAAGCTGGGCCTTCTGGACTGTCTAAGCCCCCAGCTTTGTCCCTGGAGCCAATGCTCCCAGAAAGTGAAGTGCAAAGCATCAGATCAGATGAAATGGAATCATTGTGCATGGTTGAACTGTTTGAGCTTAGGAGGAAAATGATGGATTGGGGCAGACTGGGATACACCAGAACAAGAAGAGTATTTTGAGTGCCCTGACAGTCCACTGCCAGTGTCCAAAAGCTCTCCATGTGAGCCAAATGTTGTGGACTCAGAAACTGTAACTCCTGGAGCTGAAAGTGCCCAAGTTCTAGCCTCTCTACCCCATGGAGACTCCCTGACAAGTGAGGACAATGCGGAAAATGAGGCTCAGAGTGCAGAGACTGTAACAGTTCCCCCTAGAAAGACTGGTCGAGCTGTAAAGCCTGTGGTGCACCTCAGTTATGATTCCCTTGGGAGACCTGTGGACTTGCCTCTCAATGTTGTCCATAAAGGAGTGTATGTGTCCCTGAGATCATTGCCCAAACTGAGCATCAGTGCTAACTCCAAGTTACTTGTGTTGCCATCTAAGTATGGTGCCCTTGCCCCATCCAGCCCCAAGATAACTGATAGAGAAGAGCCCCCTCTCTTCAGGTTTCATGTACAAGAGGTAATAACTTGAGTTATGGTACAATGTGTGTGTAATACTGTGTAAAGAGTGACGACTGCAATGTTTCAGAAATGTGTTCTTGGTAAATGATATATTGACTGATGATTACATGTGTGAGCCTAATGCAAATGTATATGGTTGCAGTTGAAACTTATGGGGGTACTTGCTTGACGCGGACGTCAAGCTTTCCCAGGCCAGGAAGGGTGTAACCCCCCTGCAAATGGGGATTCCCAAAAGACTTCCAGGAGCTTGCTTGAATGCTCCAAGCCTGAATGGTGTTTGGCATTTAAGACATTTATCTGTGAGTGTTTTTAGAGCCTCTGGTACTGTCTCTTTAAGAGCTGTCTGCTTGCAGACATAATTAGTTTGTATGAGGGACTGTGTGTTTCTCTGCTTGAGTACCACTCGAGCTGCTGCCAATTCACTCCATTTTTGCAGTCACTAGGAGTGCAAAGGGAACCTATCTGAAAGATGTAACTGTTTGCCAGAAATCATTTAGAGTAATAATGAAAATACAGTTTGTCTAACCTGCTTTCTTTGCAGTCAGAACTGTGTTTGCCTAGTTCCTCATTCTAGTTTTGAACTGCTGAACTGGACCAATCAGTGTGGGTTAAGGTAGCTCTAAAATGGTGCCTTGGAGAATCAGAACTTGACTGTAATCTGAGCCAGCCACAAGAGGATTGTATGGGCAGTGACTCTGGGAGATGTAGTTTGACTTCGTGCCTTTTGGACCAACAGGGCAGTCTATTGTGAGTGACAGCCAATCCAGCCAAGAACTGGGAGGAACTCAAAGGAAGTGCCGGTTTTGTCTGCTGGAGTTTCAGTTGAGCTCTGGCAGTGAAGAGGGAAGGAGCCCTGTGCTTTTTCGGTGTGCAGTTTTAGTCGGGAAACGGTGTAAGGCCCCGAGTTCTGGTCTGCAGCTTGTGTAACTGCTTGTTAGGACTGAATCTGTCCTGTGAAGAGAATCAAAGGATATCTGAAGAGTAGAAACCAGGCTCACCCTGTAGAAGACTGGAGAAATTGCTGAATTGCGCGGTCTGTCAGGAACTGAATCTGCTGTGTGTTCTCCCGGGTATTGTGCAGTAATTGTGATCGGGATTGAGAAGCAGCCTGCCTGGTATAGTACTTTCTTTTTACCATATAAATGTGTGAGGAGGCTTGTGTAGCTCAAGTGAATCCTGCTGCCGTTAAAGGACTTTTGCCTGTTACTGTTTACCATATAAATGTGTGAGGAGGCTTGTGTAGCTCAAGTGAATCCTGCTGCCATTAAAGGACTTTTGCCTGTTACTGTTTACTATATAAATGTGTGAGGAGGCTTGTGTAGCTCAAGTGAATCCTGCTGCCATTAAAGGACTTTTGCCTGTTGCAGTTTGTCATATAAATGTGTGAGGAGTCTCATGGAGCTCAAGAGTAGCCCTGCTGACGTTGATGGACCCTATCTTGTTTGGAGGTCGTGAGTACTAATTCAGGGTCGCCTCCTGTTGAATTGCCACATTGAATCCAAATGGAATTACTGTACTGCTGACTGTTTAACTAAATTTCTTTCTCTGGTGAAAGGGCCCCTACCAGCTGCCACGGTTTGGACTAGCCACTAGGGCTTGGGTACCCAGGGACAGTAACTGGTAGGGATAGGCCTGTGCACAGAGCCATAGGTAGATGAGTAAAGTGATAAGCTAATTAACCTGATTTCCCCCTGTCCTTGTTATATCCCCCTAAATAAATCAGAGCTGCTTGTTTCAGCAAAGTTATACTGCCTGAGGTATTTGTCTATGTTAAAGTATTGTACTGTGATTGTTGCACTGTATCTTCTTATTTTACAGGGGGTCCCAGTGCCTGAACCAGTCCTTGGGGTAAGTGTATACTGTGAAGGTAATTCTGATATACTGTGTGGGCCACTAGTGGGAAGAAAGGGGGGGTTGCAGTTTCCCAGAGGGCTGTGACCAAGTTAGTTTAACTATTGCAAACCCTGACCTGTGGGTGGAGGCACCCGCCATCGGATCCACGCTACTCAACCTGTTAGTGGCAAATCAGGCAGGGGTAGTAGCCCCTGGGATAGCGCCATCTAGGGGTTACATTTGCACTGCCAGAACTGCTCAGCTTTGTTCCATTGTTCTTGCACCCACACCTGAATGGGATGACACTCCTACTGTAAGAGACACATGTCAGTGCCTTGATTAACTTATAAAAGATGTTTTACTGAGGTATGCCATGCCTTCTAGTAGACCCCACACTTCGATCAATGCACGTAGGCCCTAAACAGACTGGGAAGGAGTTTTACAAGTGTCAGATTCAGACACAACTGCTGCAGATCCGCCTGTGTCTGCCTTCTAGTACCCCCCACACACTTCAACCAATGCACCTACATAGGCCCTAAACAGACAGGGAAGGAGTTTTACAAGTATCAGATTCAGACACATCTGCAGATCTGCCTCTATCTGCATCTGAAATTGTGTTTGAAATTATGCCCAAGGCCCTAAAATAGCACCAAAGCATCAAAAGATGCATCCATGTTGGAATACTGCAAGCCAAATATGCTTCCCAGAGCACCAATTTGCATCCTAAAACAAGTGCAGCTAGCTCTAATAATAATAAAATCCCCCCAAGCTGTGACTCATGAGCTGTATTAATTTCTAGTGCAGATACTGCTGCCAGCAGCCTCTTACCTTTCTCTGATTCTCTCCATCCATGGCAGGCAGGGGATGGAGGCGGATGCGGAGCCCCGGGGACTGGGGAGTTGGGACTGGAGGGCGAGGGCCGCGAGGCTGCTGTCTGATGCTCTGTCTGTTTGGCTGGGCTGGGTGTGCGACTGCACTGCTGACCTGTCTGTATGGCTGGGTGGGGTGCTGGCCATGCTACTGTTGTGAACCTGTTGTCGACTTGTTGAAGCAGGCTGCCGGCTGGGTCCCTCTTGCTGCTGCAGTATGGAGAGAGAGAGAGAGAGAGAGAGAGAGAGAGAGATTGAGCGAAGTGAAGAAATGAGAGTGATTAAGTGAAGGATGGGATTGGTGGAGGATCAGGCAAGCAGCCCGGAGCGCTGAAGCAAAATTTGCGTGGTACTGGCAGGGCGGCTGATGATCACTAAATGAAAATGGTGGCTGGCTCTTCTCAGTCAGGGAGACAAACTGACATCAAAGACGTGCTGCACCGCTTGGCTCATGCCACATGATGGGAGTCGGGACTCAAGAGAGAGAGAGAGAACATGCCCACAACCCACCACCACCTGCCCTAGTAGCACACCAATGCAGCCAATCATGACATGCCAACAGCCCCCTGCCTGAGCCCACCAAGAACCCCCTCCCAAGCCTCCCTAACTTTTAATTTAAACTGAATACTGTGGCACCGACGCCGAGTAGGTGGGCAAGGTTCACACCCCCAGCAAGGCCGTCACCGCTCTGCATGCGCCTGACTGACAGCAGCCAGATTCCAGTTTTGCAGACAGACACACACTGACACTGATGGTACAATGGTACTAATGAAAAAAAAAAGGTCCCGCTTGGGGGGGCAGAACCCTCACTTGAACTTCCCGGGGGGCCTCAGCCCCCCATAGTTGGTGCCTATGAACAGGGAGGGGAGGAGAGGAGGCACTGTGGGTCACCTTAGAGACTAGAAATGGCACCACAATCAGCACAGGGGTTGCATACCGACCCCCATCTCTGGAGGAGGAAATGGACAAGGAAATGACAGAAGGCATCCTTAGGATGGCAGAGAAAGGGGAGATACTGTTGATGGGGGACCTGAATATGCCAGATGTTAGCTGGAGCACCCTTGCTTGCAGTCACATCCAAGAGCAGGGCCATTCTCAATCCCCTACAGGGGGCATGCCTCAGACAGCTAGTTTCGGAACCTACTCATGAAGGAGCAATCTTAGACCTCATACTCTCAAATGGAGACAGTGAGAGGATCTCCAATCTAGAAGTGGATAGCCATCTGGGAACAAGTGACCACCAAACAGTGTGGTGCACGATAAACTCAGCTGCAGAGTCAAGCCATACAAAAGTGAGGGTACTGGACTTCAGGAGGGCTGACTTTGGCAATATGGGAGAGTGCCTTAGAAAAGCACTAGCAAACAGGCTTGAAGGAGGGGTACAGCAATAATGTGGAAACATCAAAACTACTATCACAGAGGCAACAAGCCTTTATGTGAAGCAAATAAACAAATCAAAATGAAAGAAAAAGGCACTATGGTTCTCAAAAGAGGTGGCGGGGAAGGTTCGGGAGAAAAAGATAGCATTTAGGAAGTATAAGGAAACACAGAAGGAGCAGGAAAGAGGACTGTACCAGTTAAGGCAGAAAGAAGCAGGGAGGGAAGTCAGAATAGCAAAGGTTCAAACTGAGGAAAAGATAGCTGACTTGGTTAAGAAGGGGGATAAAACCTTTTCAAACAACATGAAGTCTTGCTATATTATAGACATTAGCAGTTTGATCCAGCTCTAGAACTGCCCCGGAGTGAAATGGTTAAAACCATTCCAAAATAGAATTTTGGCACGAGAGCAGCTCTATCTGTGTCATTTCAAACTTGAACTGTCAGATTCTTTACTCCGCCTTAGTGAACAGTCGCTCCGGAGATTTCTCCTTCTGCTCGGTTTAAAGTGTTTTCTCGGCTGGATTTAACCGAGAATAGTTTTATTTTAACCGCAAACCGTTTCGGTTCAAGCTTCCATCTGTGGTAACCGTAAGTAAATGAAGGTTTTGTCTGTGTGTGGAACTTGTAGTTATCGGTTTGGTTTTGAACCGATCAGTGGGTTTAAAACTCATTTAAAACTAAAGTTACTATTTTAGAGTGCAGTTCCGGTTCTTATCGGTTCTAAAAACGGATTTATTACGATTTTTCCAATACCCATGACACGTTTAGGAACCGATAGGTGTCTTGCCTGGCACTGCCGTGAAAGGCAGAGTTTTTGGTTAGGCTGGCATTATGTCTGAGAAACCCGTGAAAAAACTGGCCTATTGGTTTCAACACTGTGATGTTTGTGGGGAAGTCTTGCCAAGGCTGACCCACACACCACATGTGTTTATTGTCTGGGGTTTGACCACCTCCAGTCAGACTGCCAGGTATGTATGAATTTCCCTGCAGCCACCCTGGAAAAAAGATTGGGCAGACTCAGGGAACGAGAGGCCAAAAAGTCCGCTGACCCAGATGGTCAGCCCGGTTCAGTGCCAACCGAACCAGAGGGAGTGCCTCTGACCAGGGCCAGACTTCCTCGGGCCAAAGAAAAGCTGGTTCTGAGGAACCAATTCCAGTAAAGAAGACAAGAAAATCAGCAGGTCTGGAGTCCAAAATTCTTTCTCCAACTGCGGCAGAGATAGCAAAAGCCATACAAATTGTCCAGTCACTGTCTCAGGTCCATCCAACCACCACTATCTGGTAAAGGTCGGTTCGTCCGGTCCCAGTGGTTCAGGATTATGATATTGAGGAATTTTATGAACCAGAGGAGGGGAGGAGGATTATGAACAGTATGAATGTGGCTGGGAAGGTCTGGGTGTGCCCATTGAACCGACATCTCCCCAGACAGACCTTTAGAAGCTCCCTATGCTGTCTGAGTCCCCATCTCATTTTATGTTTTATAAAAGTTGCTGAAACCCTCCAGCTTCCTTTAGAAGAGGCTGTGGATGAGCAAGAGGAGCCTGACTTTGTAGAAATGATGGATATTCCAGAGTCTAGGAGATTGTCTATTCCTTTACATAAGTCTTTTAGAAACAAACAATTACAATTTTAAAAGCTCCTAATTCTGTGCCTCCTGTAGATAAAAAGATGGACAGAAGGTATACATTGTCAGGCCCTGATACAGAATTCCTTTCTCAGCAATGCAGTCATGTTAGTAGTTCAGGCTGCTGCCTGTGATAAAGCTAATATTCCTTGGCTTCACATCCTCCTGACAAGGATTCCAGGAAGATTGATGCCATGGCAAAAACAGTATATGGCAGCCTCTCTGGGACTCAGGCAAGCAAATTATATGGCTTATGTAGCTAGGTATCAGAAATCTAGATGGGATACTGTTATGCAATTGGCCAAGCAGGCCCATGACCAGCTGGCTAGTGAACTAGAACAGGTGGCTACTGATGGCATTGAAGCCTCTAAGGTTCAGTTTCATGCTGCTGTAGATGTTAATGATGTTTCCTCTAGGGTCATGGCCACATCTGTAGCTTTTCGTAGGTTGGCCTGGCTCAGGTGTACTAGTTTGTCACAGGATACCCAGACTAAGGCTATGGATTTTCCTGTGTTGGGAAATTCTCTGTTTGGAGAGCAGACAGAGAATTACATGAAGAAGATGGATGAATATAGGACTACTTACAGAGTGCCCAGGCTTAGGAGCGGCAAGCCACTCCTCAAAGGCATGCCCCAGGGGTAGGGGTAGGCCTTTTCACAGGCCTTTCTACCAGACTCAGGCCCCTCTGCCTATGCTCAGAGGGGCTTCTTCAGAGGCAGGGGCAGATGAGGGTGGGAACCTGCCCCACCCCCAGCCCAAAGCTTCCTATGTAAACAGGCACCCTGATGGGGTGCCCAGGACCCGATTCTCCTGTACCAGTGGGGCAGGCTGGCTTACTTCAGTCAGAATTGGGCTTTTTAACCTCAGACAAGTGGGTTCTGGAAGTAGTGGCTAGGGTCTGGTTCTCAGCTTCAAAAGTTTCCCAAGTTGAGAAGCAGATTTTTCTACCTGCAAGTGCTTCAGAGACCCTCGCCTCTGAAACAGAGGTCTCATCCCTGTTAGCTCTCAGAGCAGTAGAAAGGGTTCCTCCCCTGCATCAGGGCAGGGGTCTGTATTCCAGATACTTCCTTACCCCAAAAAAGACAGGAGAATGGCGGCCCATCTTAGATCTCAGATATCTGAACAAGCATCTTTTGAAACCAAAGTTCAAAATGGTAACTCTGGCAATGATTTTACCTTCCCTAAGGCCAGGGGACTGGCTAGCCTCCCTGGACCTCAAGGATGCCTATTTCCATGTCCTAATCAGAAGATCCCATCGAAAGTACCTCAGATTCGAACTGCCCTCAGGTCATTACCAGTTCAGAGCAATGCCCTTCGGCCTTACCTCTGCTCCAAGGGTATTCACAAAGTGTCTAGCAGTGGCAGTGGCCCACTTAAGGAGGCAGAGGATTGCTGTTTTTCCCTATCTAGATGACTGGATCATTGTAGGCCAGTCCCCAGAACAGGTAAAATCACCTGCAGGTCACCCAGCAGCTTCTCACCTCCTGGGTTTTCTGCTAAACCTACCAAAGTCAGTTCTGGAACCAGTCCAGGTACTCACCTTTATAGGGGCAGAATTGGACAAAGCTAGCCAGCCTTTCTTCCCCAGAAAGGGTAAGGAATTTAGTGGCTCTGGCCTCTTCCTTCACTCTGCAGGTCTCTCGACCAGCAAGACACTTTCTGCAGCTCCTGGGGCACATGGCTGCATCCACAGCTGTTGTGCAGGGAGCCAGATTTCAGATGAGAGACATTCAGTTTCACTTGAGAACCTTTTGTCTCAGAGAAGAGACCCTTCCAAGTTGGTCCCAGTGACTTGAACCTTGATTCTAGCTCTCCAGTGGTGGCAGGATCAGAGCAATTTAAGAGCGGGGTCCCCTTCATTTCCCTTCTCACGACTTGACTCTCACCACAGATGCTTCCTTCTGGGTTGGGGCCCACATGGGCGACCTTTCCACTCAGGAGTTTGGTCCCAGGAATCTCTGCTCCACATCAATTTGCTGGAACTCAGAGCTGTCTTTTAGCTCTTCGCTTTTTCTGCATCTGTCCACGACAAGGTGATACAAGTCAGAACAGACAACACCACAACAATGTGGTACATTAACAAACAGGGGGCACTCGGTCTTCGGCCTTGTGCACCGAGGCAATGAAGTTGTGGTCTCTGGCCTATTCCTGAACACTTCTCATAGCAGTTCATCTTCCAGGGAAGGACAATGTCCTAGTGGATGCCCTCAGTAGGATTTCAGGGCCATCACGAATGGTCCCTGGATCCTCAAGTGCTGGGGATAGTTTTTGCCAGGTGGGGCATCCCTCAGATAGATATTTTGCAGCCCCAGACAATCACAAACTTCCTCTGTTCTGTTGCAGGCCTCCAGTGCTGGGCCCAGTTCCTGGATGCCCTTCTTCTGGATTGGGAGGGAAGTTCTTCATGCTTTCCCCCCCTTTCCTCTCCTATTCAAAGTACTAGTCAAAATCAGATCTCAGCCTTGCAGGGTGATTCTGATTGCCCCAGATTGGGCCAGGCAGCTCTGGCACCCACTCCTTCTGTCTCTGACAGTCCATCTTCCCCTGTGCCTCCCCAGGAATCACAATCTGTTGACTTGTGCCCAGGGAAGGGTTTGGTATCTGACCTCAAATTCCTCAACCTCAAGGCCTGGCTCTTGAGGAGTTAAGAGTTTGCTGATTTACACCTCTCTCAGGTGTTCTTGAGATCCTAAAGGCTTCCAGAAAGCCTTCCACTAGGCTACTATAGTTCTAAATGGAAAAGGTTTTCCATTTGGTGTGCTGGGAAAATATTTCCCCAGAATCTGCTGAATTGCCCATTTTGTTAAATTACATGGTACATCTTAATTCTTGGGTCTCAGACCAGCTACCCTGAGAGTTCATTTGGCAGTTGTGTCTGCTTTTTGTGTCAGCAGGAAAGTCATCCCTCTTTCCTCTCATCCTGTGTTTTCCAAGTTTTTTAAGGATTACTCCATTCTAATCCTCCCTTTCGAACCGCCCCTGCTTGGGACCTTAATGTTTGCATTGCCCAGTTAATGCAACCCCTTTTGAACCTCTGTCTTCTGCAGAGCTTAAGTACCTAACTTGAAAACTGTTTTCTAGGTGGCTATCACTTGCCAGACGATAAGTGAATTGCAAGCCTTGTTGGTGGAGACTGACTTATTTATTTCCACAGGGATAAGGTAGTCCTTAGGACTAATAGGAAGTTTTTGCTAAGGTGGTTTCAGATTTCCATCTTAATCAATCTATCTCCCTTCCAGTATTTTTCACTGATCACCTCTTCGGTGAGAGGAGGTTGCACAGCCTGGATGTTAAGAGAGCTCTTAGTTATTATATAGAGCTGCACTAAAGGTCACAGGTCTGAATCCTCCCAACTTTTCCTTGCCTATGGTGAAGTTGGGAAAGGCAAACCTGCCACTAAGAGATCAATAGCAGTGTGGATTGTCTCTTGTATCCAATTTTGTTATCAGAGTGGGCAGAGCCCCCCCAGTTTGAGGGCTCATTCTACCAGAGGTACAGCTGCCTCTAGCTGCTGCCAGAGATATCCTTTATTAGAGATTTGCCAGGCTGTACTTGGAAAACGGTAGACACTTTACCAAGCATTACTCCCTGGATGTCCAGGCCAGGAGAGATGCCTGGGTTTGGCACAGCTGTTCTTCAGAGCCTATTCCCTAAGTAGGTTCTGCCCCTCCTCCATGGAGGTACTGCTGTGTATTCTGCTAATGTTATAATATAGCAAGACTTCATGTTGTTTGAAGAAAAATTACTCACCTTAGTAATGTTGTTTCTTCTAATGGAGTCTTGCTATATTATAGACCCTCCTCCCAACCTGCCCTCTCAGAACCTCTACTTGGTGGGGTGCGGCAACTTAGTGTGGGCACTACTTATGTTCTTTTAGCATTTTGTCCCCTTTGGGACTTTGGGTGTGTATGTGCAGCGTGTGTGTGTTTTATTATACTTATGTTCCATTTTCATATTATTAGAATGGTGTTAGTATTTCTGGTCCCCTGACTTGAGTCTTGGGTGTTGGGACCATCAATGGTTGTTATTATTTAGGTAGCCATTTGGCTAGGTGTAGGTTACAGCTTCCACAAGACCTTAGTGAGTTTGGCTCGTAAAGATCTGACAGTTCAAGTTTGAAATGACACAGGTAGAGCTGCTCTCGTGCCAAAATTCTATTTTGGAATGGTTTTAACCATTTCACTCCGGGGCAGTTCTAGAGCGGGATCAAACTGCTAATGTCTATAATATAGCAAGACTCCATTAGAAGAAACAACATTACTAAGGTGAGTAATTTTTTCTTATAGGTACATCAGGGAGCATAGAAAGACAAAGGGTGGGATTGTGAAGCTGAATAGAATGGACGGTGGGTGGGCAGAGATGGTCAGTGAAAAAGCAGGGATACTGAATGAATACTTCTGCTCAGTATTCACAAAAGAGGAGGAGGGGGATGTACCTAATCCAATTAACAGAAGCACTCTGGATAGGGGGGTCGATCCCAGTCCTTTCACAGAAGAAAGGGTTCTAAAAGAACTCCTAAAACTGAAGGTGGACACAGCAATGGGGCCTGACAGGATTCACCCCAGAATTCTAAAAGAATTAAGGGGAGAACTAGTGACACCACTGACTACCCTTTTTAACAAATCATGGGAGGATGGTGTGGTACCTGAGGACTGGAGGAAGGTGGATGTGATTCCCCTTCACAAAAGTGGGAGCAAGACAGAGGCAGGAAACTACAGACCTGTCAGTTTGACCTCAGTGGTAAGGAAAGTGATGGAATCACTTCTGAAGGAAAGAATTGTTGAGTACCTAGAGGCCAGTGGGGCACAGGACCCAAGGCAGCATGGGTTCACAGTGGGAAGGTCATGTCAGACAAATCTAATTGATTTCTTTGACTGGGTGACCAGAGTGGTAGACCAGGGAGGGGCTGTGGGCATGGTCTACCTAGACTTTAGCAAGGCATTTGACACAGTCCCACACAAAAGATTAATAAACAAATTAACCAGCCTGGGAGTGGGTCCCAGGGTGGTAGCCTGGATAAAGCATTGGCTGGACAACAGGACACAGAAGGTAATTGTAAATGGAGTCCATTCTGAAGAAAGGGAGGTTACTAGTGGGGTACTGCAGGGTCCAGTACTGGGTCCATTCCTTTTTTTTTATATACTTTCTTTTTATTCAGAGAGAAAAATATATCAAATTAAAGATACAGAAATTCAAAATCCATCTCAATATAATACAAGACAGAAACCAAAAAGCATAAAAATACTTTTTTGGGGGGGAATAAAAAGAAAATTCTATAATTTCCAATAAATGTTAAGAGCATCTGTACACTTTCAAATAATTAATACTGTTTCTGCTTCTCCGGGCTATTTACTTCCCTTTAAAAGGATTAATAGACAGAATATCCATATGGCAAAAAATAAAGAAAAAAATGGAGTGGAGTGGAGGAAAACAAAGTCCATCCTTCGAACGTAAGTATTGCTAAAAATAAGTTCATGTAGATACTGGGTTATGCTGAGTATTATTCTCTGGATTTTCTTTCTCAGACAGTTCAGAATCTAATTCAGTTGGCAAAGCAATAGTTTTGTCATAAAAAGCTTTAGCGGCATCCACATCCTTATAAACGTAATCCTTATTTTGAAAACAGACCTTTAATCTTGCAGGGGCCTGCAATACCACAATAACCCCCAACTGCTGAAATTTTGATTTCAAATTCAAAAACTTTTCCTTCACCTCTGAGTTGTTGAACAAAAGTCAGGATATAGATGAATCTTCTGTCCCTCATATATAAATCTCTTCTTAATCCTGGCAGCTTGCAACAATTTATTTCCCTGATCTAGAGATAGAAAGATACAGATAACATATCTGGGTAAGAACTCCCTAGTATCCTGTTTCGACTTTGACTGTGGCCTAAATACTGAATCCAATAGCACTTTTTGATCCAGAGAGAAAGCCATCCTTAATATTTTCTCAACCACGGTCTTCAGTTTAAAAACGGGAATATCTGCTGTAAGGCCAATTAACCTGAGATTTTTCATTAGCAGAGTGTTTTGATGTATTTATTTGTTCATGGAGTGAGGCGTTTATAGCCCCCTCCACTGTTAAAACCCTCGAGGCAAGTTGCTCTGCTGTTTTCTCAACTGTATCCACTCACTTTTCAATTTTTGTCCATTTTTTCTTCTATAGATGCACAACGTTGAGTTATTTCATGCAGAAATGTTTGTACTTTGCCAAAGGATTCCTTAATCTCTCCTTGCAACTCCATTAGAAATGCTTGCAGAGAAGCCAATGTTGAGTTCTGAGGGTCCAGTCCTTTTTAATATCTTTATAAGTGACATTGCAGAGGGACTGAAAGGAAAAGTTTGCTTCTTTGCATATGACACAAAGATCTGCAACAGGGTTGATACACAAAGAGGCATGGAAAGGATGAGAAGGGACTTGGCAAGGTTGGAGGAATGGTCAGAAGTATGGCAGCTTGGATTCAATGCAAAGAAGTGCAAAATAATGCACCTGGGAAACAAAACCCCAGGGGAAGATTACACAATGGGGGGAGGTAGTAACAACAACAACAACAAGCATTTGTCTATGCTGAATTTTTGCTTGCTAGCATTGGCATTGGTAGTGTGGGAGTTAGAGAGCTGCATAATAGGAATGGCAGTGAAGTACTGAACTGAAACCAACCCCACCACCACCCTGCAGAGACTGACAGGCATTGGGGTGTGCTTTTGGGTCATCAGGCATAACGGCCATGCCATTTCACCACACCCTACCATGCAGACACCGACAAGTGTCACGGTGTGCCTTGGGGTCTTTGGCCCTTATGCTCGCCCCATTCCATCAGGAAATACGGTGAGATGGGTGCTGTATATGAGAATGGGGTGAACTATGGGGCTGAAGAGTCCAAGGCACGCCTCAATGCCTCTCACTGGCTGCAGGGTGTGGAATGGAATGGTATGAGCATTACAGGCGAGAATCCCAATTCACATCCCTGATGCCTGTCAATCTCTACAGGGTGGGGCGTTATGGTCGGAGACCCTAACACCTCAAGCATTCATTGGCATTTTCACTCCAAATTTTCACCATGGGTTTTTGTGACCCCCACCTTATGAATAGTGGCAATATCAGTTCGTTAGCCGAAAGCTGATTTTGCATAGTGACTATGCCATTTGGCACCACAGGTGCGAAAATACATTTTGAACAGGATGTGAAAATGACAGCTGTACTGTTCATGGGGAGGTACAAAAAATGGCAATGTTGATAATCTGCAGTGAAAATATTTAAAAAACTGGTGAAGTCATGAGCGTGCTTAGAAACTACGCAACGCACACCCGTAATGCAATTAGTTTGGGGATTTTTTACAGAAGATTGTCAACACAGGCATTTTGGAACCTCCGCTCATGAACAGTGTCACTGTGATTTTCTTAATCTGACCCGAACAGTGATTTCCCACAGCGACCACACATTTCTGTGCTGGAAGTGTGAAAACACATTTCAGCCATGGTGTGAAAAATGACAGCTGTACTGTTCATAAGGAAGTGTGGAAAAATGCCAGTGGTGAAAATCTGGACTGAAAATATTAGAAATGCATGAACTTATGAGGGTGGGTGGAAACTGCGCAATGTTCGCTTGTAGCACAGTTATTTTATGGACTTTATTCACCAAATTTTTAACATAGCCATTTTAACACCTCTGCTCATGAACAGTGTCACTGTGATTTCCTTAATCTGTCCCGAACATTGATTTCGCACACCGACTGCGCCATTGTGTGCTACATGTGCAGAAACACATTTTGGGTGAGATGTGAAAAATGACAGCTGAACTGCTCATAAGGAGGTGTGGTAAAATGGCAATGTTGAAAATCTGGAGTAAAAATATTGAAAATGCGTGAACTTACTAGCGTGTGTAGGAACCGCACAACGCATGCTCATAAAACAGTCGTTTTTAAGAATTTTATCAAATTTCAACATAGGGTTTTTAGCCTACTCATGAACAGACACTGTCATTTTAAACTGGTCCCAAAAGGTGGTTCTGTGCAGCGACATGTAAATCACCTTTCGGGCCGATTAACAAAATGACAGTGATAGAATTCATGCGGTGGGGTCCCAAAAACTCCATGTTGAAAATTTGGTGAAAAACTTCCCCAAAATGCCTGAGATATGCATCAAAGTTGAAAAACCCTATTTATTCCATTATACAGCTTCCCGGCATTTCCTCAGTTCGTGGTCGGCTTTAAAGAGTGCAGACGTGTTCCTGGTCCACCTAAGACTGCTGTCAGACTCGGAGGCAAGTGGGGTGAGGTGGGGTGTGGGAGGTAGGGTGCAGAGGGTGGACACGGTGGGGAGGGGGGTCAGGACAGTCAGCAGAATGTTGTTTTTCTGAAGGTTGTTTTTTTTTAGACGACGCAGGACTTGTGCCACGCTGGGGTGGGCTCCCAGTGTGGCAGCTGGAAGGCTGTTTGGGGGCAGTGGAGCCGATGGGGATTGGGCACCCCGTCGGCCATATGGACTGTTGCCACACTGGGGTGGGCTCCCAGTGTGGCACCTGGAGCTCTGTTGGGGAAGTGCAGCAGAGCCGATGGGGATTGGGCACCCTGTCGGTCATACAGTGTGTGTGCGTGGGGGGCGATGAGCATGCAATATGCTAATCAGCACTATCTTATCACTGCTCACTGAAGCGGAGCTCTCCTTCAACTGTACTGGCACTACATTTTCAACTGCTGTCATAGACAGCTGCAGCATTCATTAGGTGAACTGTGGCCACGCCTGCAAACACACTGACTGAATTGGAAGACAGGGTGCCACACCTAAAAACTCAGATGATGGCACTATGCTTCTTGCACATGTGTGCAAGCAAACATAAAAATGGAAAGGGACCTTTTAGGGAGGGCTGGGGGAATACTGGGATGTATAAGGAGAGGCATCATCAGCAGAAAACAGGAAGTTGTTATCCCTCTGTACAGACAGTTGGTGAGATCCCATCTGGAGTACTGCATCCAGTCCTGGAGACCCCATCTCTTCAAGGACATACACAGGATGGTGGCAATCCAGAGGAGGGCAACTAAAATGGTGCAGGGTTTGCAAGAGAAGCCATACGATGAGAGACCAAAGGAGCTTAACATGTATACCCTTGAGGAAAGGCGGGAAAGAGGGGACATGATAGAAACTTTTACGTACCTCAGTGGAATCAACAAAGTCCAAGAGGGTATCATCTTTCAGAAAAAGAGATGTGCAAGAACAAGGGGACACAATTTGAAGATAGAGGGGGGATGGCTCAGGGGCAATGTGAGGAAGTATTTTTTCACAGAGATGGTGGTGGATGCATGGAACAGCCTTCCTGAGGAGGTTGTGGGGTCTAAAACTGTGGGAGAATTCAAGAATGCATGTGACAAACATAAGGCAATTCTTGTGGGGGGTAGGAAGAAATAAGCTGTTGGTTAACTAGGATCTGCAGCCTATCCTGTAGGTAGGGAAATGAGCAGACTAGGTGGGCCAAGCAGTCCTTATCTGCCTTCAAAGTCTATGTTACTACATAAAGAAGCAGGGAGGGACAAGGTCCAGTCCTCTCTGCACAGAGTCTATGAGAATATGGAGTCTGACTTATTTCTTGGGAATTTCTCTCCAAGCCATTCAGCTGCCTGGCAAGGACAATACCTTGGCAGATACCTTGAGTTGAATCAACCAGGCCCATCAGAAATGGACCCTGAACTGGCAAATGTTGCAGGTAATTTTCAAAAGGTGGGGCACTCCAGAGGTGGATTGTTCGCATCCCACCAGAACCACCACCTGCCGAAATATTGTTGCAGACCACCAGAAAGGGGAACAATCCCTCTGGATGCCTTAATTCTAGATTGGTCAGGGAAGCACCTATATGCTTTTCCTCCCTTCCCTCTGGTATACAGGGTTTTGCTCAAGCTCAGGTCCCAGCCAGCATCCATGATCTTGATAGCACCAGATTGGCCTAGGCAGCCATGGTACTCTCTACTGCGCCCAATGTCTGTGGTCGAACCAATACACCTTCCCAAGAGGCACAATCTGTTAACCTCCAGCCAGGGGAAGCTCCTGTACCCGAACCTCAGATCCCTCAGGCTCAAGGCCTGGCTCTTGACATAGAATATGGAGGACTAAACTTTTCTGAAGGAGTTCTGTATATTTTGAAAGGCTACAGAAAGTCTTCCTCTAAGAAAACTTATTCTGCAAAATGGAAAAGGTTTTCCATCTGGTGTTCCACACAGGATATTGAACCAACACAGGCTGGTATATCAGTCATGTTGGGCTATCTTACTCATTTGCATTCTTTGGACCTTCAGGCCAGTACACTGAAGGTACATTTGGCTACAGCTTCTGCTTATATTTCAGCCAGGCAAAAGTTCTCATTAGCTTCAGATCCTATTTTCAAAAGGTTCTTTAAGGGCCTTTCCCATTTGCACCCCCTCACAGGGAATCATTGCCTGCATGGGATCTTAATGTGTGTATAGCCAAGCTCATGGGACCCCCTTTTGAGCCTATGTCTTCAGAGCATCTAAAATTTGTCACTTGGAAAACAGTTTTTCTAGTGGCAATGACTTCTGCTAGGAGAATCAGCAAGCTTCAGGCTCTTTGTGTAGACAAGGACTACATTTATTTTTACAATAAGAATAATAATAATATTTTTATTTATATTGCGCCTTTCAAATACCAAGGCACATTCCAATAAAATGAGATAAAGTACAAGATACAAAAACAACAATACAAAGAAATATTATAAAACACAACAAATTAATAACAACAATACAAAGAAATATTATAAAACACAACAAATTAATAAACAGTCAGACCATAAGCCCTTTCCCATAAAAAGGATTTGAGAGCCTGTTTAAAACTCCCCATGGTCGTACACTCCCTTATCCAACGGGGTAGAGAATTCCAAAGGGAGGGGGCCGCAAACATAAAAGCCCGGACCCCAGCTGATTTTAATATTACCCTAGGAATCTCTAGCAACCCCTCGTCAGCTGAGCAGAGTGATCTCACAGGGTGGTAAGGGATCAGGAGTTCTTTCAGGTAATCAGGGCCCAGATCATGCTGGCCTTTAAAAGTCAGTAATCCGACTTTGAAGGTGATCCGCCACTGAACTGGCAGCCAGTGCAGTTCCCACAGCACCGGAGTAATATGGGAAGATCTAGGAGTACCCATCAGTACTCAGGCTGCGTAATTCTGCACTAGCTGCAGGCAGCGGATATCAATCCCCGGAAGCCCAAGGTAAAGTGAGTTGCAGTAGTCCAGGCGTGAGGTCACGAAGGCATGGATCAAGGTTGGAAGATCGCTGGACGGAGTGAGGTACTTGATTCTGGCGATGTTTCTTAGATGAAAAAAAGATGATTTTACCACCACTGACACCTGGGATCGAAGAGTCAGCCCCACATCTAATATCACCCCCAGATCACGCACCCGACAATGACAAAGTGGTCCTGAGAACAAACAGAACATTTCTCCCCAAAGTGGTTTCAGACTTCCATCTGAACCAAACCATTACCCTACCTGTATTTTTAACTGAGCACTCCGCCTCTGGTGAAAGGAGGCTCCACAGTCTGGATTTTAAAAGAGCCCTTAATTATTACATGACAGCCACTAAGAACCATAGGCAGGACAGAAAACAGCTGTTCCTGACTTATGGGGATGTGGGAAATGGTAACCCAGCATCGAAAAGGTTAATTTCTCGCTGGATAGTTCAGTGCATCCAGTTTTGTTACTCAAAAGCTGGAAGAGAACGCCCAACAAGGTTGAGGGTCCATTCCACATGGGGCACAGCTGCTACCTTAGCAGCTGCCAGGGATGTTCTATCAATGGACATCTGTAAAGCAGTTACCTGGAAAACAGTACACACCTTCACAAAGCATTACAGTTTGGACATCTTGTCAAGGAGTGAGCCAGGTTTCTCACAGTAGTCCTGTAGAATCTGTTTCCAAAGTAGGTTCTGTGCCCACTCCAAAGGTACTGCTTCGTAGTCCACAGAAGTTATGAATACCTGAGTATTACTTCGGTTTGAAGAAAAAAATCACTTACCATAGTAATCTTGTTTCTTCCCAGTGATACTCAGGTATTCATAACTGCCCTCCTTGCTTCCCCTTAAAGAACCAGTAGCCTCTGCATTCCTGGGATTATGTATCTGGCCTACTATGTGGGTGCCACAATCAAGCACTATTATTTGTAATTCATGTTCTTCTTGTTCCTCTTCCTCTTCAAGCGATTCTGACATTCAAGGGTAGTGTTTATTTTTTGTTTATCCCCAATTCTGGGGTTTTGACCTCCCTTGGGAGGATTTTATGGGGTATTACTTAATTATTAGTTCCAATCATTTGGGTGGTAGATATAATTTTGTAGTTCTGAGACCTGTCTTTCCAGGTTCCAAGGAAATCTGAGGGTTTAGAACCAAGGCAGTTAGTTCAAAGGCAGCATTTGAAAAATAGCATGTGCAAAGATTCCATCGCAGCAAGACCCCTCCCCAGGAACAAAGGAGGTCATGAGGGCTTCAGCTAGCTCTCCCCACAGCAATGGAGCGCCGAAATAAAAAAAAAAACAACGCCACAGCAAGACCCCTCCCCAGAAACAAAGGAGGTCATGAGAGCTTCAGCTTTCTCTCCCCCACAGCAATGGAGCGCCAAAAAAAAAAACAATGCCACAGCGAGACCCCTCCCCAGGAACAAAGGAGGTTGTGAAGGCTTCAGCTAGCTCTCCCCCACAGCAACGGAGCACCGAAATAAAAAAAAAAACACCACCACAGGTACTGAACTGCACTTGGGGAGCAACTCGCCTGATCGCGACCATTGCTGCAAGAGCATTTTTAAAATCAGCTTCTTGGTGCCTTTTTCCCCTTGAAGGCCGTAAATATATCAGTGCACTAATGGAGATAGTTTCTTCTGTTTCTGCCAGCATGTAACCTTTGTCTAAACAGCAGTTTCACTACCAAATTAGTTACTTTAAATAGTGCAAGCTGTAACAGTAGAAGAATCTCTTGATTGTAGCCCAAATCAACTGCAGTCTCCAGCTGTACTTCAGAAACCTGTTGTACTTCCTTAAATATTGCAAGCGAGAATCCTGATTGTAACCCAGATTAATTGCAGACTCCAGCTGTATTTTAGAAACCTGTTGGTACTTTAAACATTGCAAGCAAGAATCTTGTTGGTAGCCCATATTCACGCAGCCCAGAAATCCCGATACAGCTCAGTCCGATTCATTGATAGCCCCCTCCTCCTTACCTATATAACCTTCTCTCTCTGTCTCCTTCCTCCACAGCAAGACCCCTTCCCAGGAACAAAGGAGGTTGTGAGGGCTTCAGTTAGCTCTCCCCCACAGCAATGGAGCACCAAAATTAAAAAAAAACAACACCACAGGTACTGAACTGCACTTGGGGAGCAACTCACCTGATCGCGACCGTTGCTGCAAGAGCAATGCCCCACCAAACGCTGTGCGTTTGGCTCCCCGCCGCCCCCACCACCACCCTTGGTTGGCATTCACATATATAGGTAGTTTTGGATCACATGATCACGAAAATTAACCTATCAGCCAGTTTTTCCACCTGCAGCTTATATTTTACCACCACTAGAGGTCCCATTACTTTTCATGTTCCTGACCTTACTACATTTTGCAATAAAACAGCTCTCTAGCCCCACCATGCTCTTACATACCCTCATTACTCTCCATCTACTGATCCCACTAACATACCGCCCTCCCTCTCCAAACGCTGCAAAGTGGGGCACAACCACCACATCCTCTCCTCATGCAGCCTGGCACTCCTCACCTCATTCCCCCAACCCCATGCTCCACATGAGCAGCCAGCCTTTGCAAGCACAGACAAATGCCCAGTCAACAGCTCATCCCCTCCCACTACACCACAGATAAAAGCATGAACTTTAACATCTTCTCCCTCCCCCATAGATGCCATCTCCCATGGCAAGAGACACTCTGGAGCCCCTCCCTCTCTTGCCAACCACCTACCATATCCACACCACAACATATCTCCCCTTCCCCACCTTCTCCTCCTATCAGCCCCCCCATATCCTGAAACTTCCAATACCTACCATGGGGTACCCGCAGTGAATACACCAAAGACCAATTACCTGAGCGAGTAGCAACTGCCTCAGGTCACTAGTACTACTTCTGCTCCTCACGGGCAATGTCCACCCCAACCCAGGCCTGCTGAATGCCCCACAGTCCCACCCATCACCAGTCAATGGGCTGTGCATTGCCTCTATCAACATCTGTAGCCTTCAAAAAAAGAGACTCTTTTCAGGGGTGGGTACTCCAGCATCACCCTGATATCATAGCACATAGTGAAACCTGGCTCTCCCCATCTGTCACTGACTCAGCAGTAAATCTCTCAGGGTTTCTCCTCTTTCATTACGACCGGGTGGGTAAGGGAGGAGGAGGCTGTGCTCTCTACCTTAAGGACTCACTTTCAGGCCACCTGCTTCCTCCACCCCAACTAACATCCAGGGCCCAGGCCCTCACCCTAAAATTAACACTAGGAAAGTCAACCTCCCCACTCCTCCTCACTACTGCCTATGTCCCTCCCCGGGGCCAGAAGCAAGCCTTCCAAGCCATCCTGTCCTATCTCTCTACTCTTCCCCCACAGCATGAAAAAATACTCATGGGGAACTTCAACATAAATTGGCTGGCCAAGACAGCCACGATCACATTTGCAGGGCTGCTGCGCTCTCTCCACGCAGGTTGTCACAACCCCCACCCGGATTAACACCCGCACGGGGACATCCTCCCTGCTAGACCTAGTATTCACAAACCGCCCACACAAAATAACCAGCACCATAGTACTCCCTGACGCACTAAGTAACCACTCTCCAGTACTTTGCACCTGGTCTTGTACTCCTCTCAAAACCCCACCTAAAATTACTTCTCAACGTAAACTTGGGCCTGGTAAACTTGCCCAACTTAAGGCCCACCTCAGAGGCTGTGACTGGATAACCCTAGAAAGCACCATCGACCCAGATCATGCTCTTGATCTATTTATCACCACTTTCAATGCTGCCTGTGACAAGTACACCCCCCTCACCAAGAGTATGTCCAAAGGTAACCAAGTCCCCTGGTTCTCGGACCACCTCCTGGGCCTACTACAACAACGTGACGCCCTATGGCACCTAGCTAATGAGACCAAACAGCCTACTGACAGACAACGGTATAGGGAGGCCCAAAACAAGTGCACTTGGGCCATACGCACCGCCAAAGCAGACTGTTACAAAGCCACCATAACCTCCACCTGGGGCACTGGGCCCAAATTCTGGAATAATATTAAGGAACTCTGTGGCAAAGTCCCAAATCATCCTCCAGACCAAATGCAAATAGATGGACACCTCTCCTCGGACCCCCTCAGTATAGCCTCGGCCCTAAACGCTGCCCTCACTGATCTCAACCATGTCCTCTCCCCCACTTTTTTCAATCCCCTGCCTGCCTGAATCTACCCCCAGCCACCCTGTGCTCCTCCCTTCTATCTACATGTCCTTACCCTGGAGGCAGCCAAGCCCTACCTAGTCAATGCCATCAGTCACTCTCACTACATTCACGATTCCCTGGACCTGCGACTTCTCCGCCTCACCCTCCAGGAAGTCCTAGCCCCGCTAACCCACATTCTCAACCACTCCCTCTGTCATGGGAAATCCCCCTCCTGCTGGAAATCGGCCTCCATCACACCCATCCATAAAAGTGGGGACCGCACATCCACAAAAAACTACCGCCCCATCTCCATTCTAACCCCCCATCTAAAGCACTAGAGCGCATAGTTGCCGATCAACTTACTGATTACCTTACTAAATACAACCTTCTATGCAACCAACAACACGGCTTCTGAAAGAGATATAGTACCACCACCACCACCATCCTTAATTTTACCTCCCATGTTCACTCAGCTTTGGACCATGGCCACCTCACAGGTGCCATCTTCGTGGACCTCTCTAAGGCATTTGATACTGTTAATCTTGCCCTCTTACTTAACACTCTGGCCTACAGTGGCTTCTCCAATGATGCCATGAACTGGTTCACCATCTATCTCTCCGATAGAACACAGATGGTCAAGGTAGGCACCGTCCTGTCCCCTAGCCTCCAAATCCACTCCGGTGTTCCACAGGGCTCCATTCTTGGTCCTTTGCTCTTCAGTCTATACCTGAACTCCCTCCCGGAGGCCTGCCTCGGCAACCTCCTCCTATACATGGATGATGCTGTCCTGTACACCACTGACCCAGACCCCCTTAAACTCCACCAAACTCTCCAACACTCTTTCTATGAAATCAAACAATGGCTCACCATCCAGCATCTAATAGTCAACTACAATAAGACAAAAGTCATGATCTTCTCCCATCCCCAGAACCTGCTCAAGGGCCTCTGCCCCCAAATTCTCACTACTAATAAATCCCCCCCAGAACAAGTAAGCACCTTTAAATATATAGGGATCACACTAGACCCAGCCCTCAACTTTAATCAACATATTCTGCACCTATCTACTGCCCTCAGCTCTAGATTAGGTGCACTCTATCGGTACAAACACTGCCTCACCCCTGAGGCACTACAACTTACCATAAACTCATCTATCCTCTCTCTGCTAGACTACGGCATACTTATCTACAGTGCTGTGCCCACCACAGCCCTCGATAGACTCCAGCTCGTGCTGAACAAAGCCTGCCGTCTCATCCTTGGATGTGATCGCTTAACACACACCTGCTCCCTCTACAGCACCACAAACTGGCTAAACGTAGGCAACAGAATCAGGTACCACACCTGCCTAATGACCAAAAAGATAATCCTAGGACTCACCCCCCCGCCCTTGACAAAATTATCCTCCCAACACCTTCTGGCAGAACCACCCATAGCTCGAACAAACCGCTGCTATGGGTACCCCACTGCCGGACTTCCCAATTCCAATGGTCCTTCTGCTACAAAGCTGCTTCCTGGACAAACTCGCTCCCATGCCTAATAACCGATGAAACTAGGCTTGGCCCTTTCAAAGCCAGGCTAAGGAAACACCTCCAGGCCTCTAACCTATGTGACTGCAACTGACAACCCCTTCCCCGATGACCCAGAACAACGCTTTTGTGTCCTCCACATCTAATGTTCCTACGAGCTAATTATTTGACAAACAGCCTCTTCAGAACCTCTCTGCTATCTTATGGCTGTGCAAATCTATGTGAATCACGTTATCTTGGAATCGTAGTCTTTCACTGAACAAATGTGTACCTAATGTGATGCAATGTAATGTACTGCAATCTACAAAAATATTGTCCCTGTACCTTCTATGTATGACGTGGAACCTTTGTAAATGAGTCTCCGACTCAAAGGTCTTTCTGATTATCTCAATAAAAAAAATAAAAAAAATTGCATAGCATTCTGTCTCTCTGGGCAGCTCAGTCTTAAAGGAACACTGCAGAAGTTATGAATAACTGAGTATCACTGGGAAGAAACAAGATTACTATGGTAAGTAATTTTTTTCTTTTTAGGAGGTGGTAGAACTGAGTTGTTGTGGGCTCCTATCCAGTTTAACCCCTGGTTACAGGAGAAGCAAGCATTTGCACAGGGCAAAGGTGTTTGTTCCTGAGGCATAAAGTCCCATAGTGGAACCATGATATGCAAAGGGCCACATTGCCCATGGACAGGACAACAAGGACATTTGCATGTCAGGAATGGATACCCTCATTATAGCAGGAGCAATCATTTGTTCCTCCAAACTGGTGCTGGCTGAGGTCGACCCGCTGGTGCAGCAATGCCAACAACCCATGTTCAGAAGTGAGCCTGGGCATCGGAGGGCTGGTCAGGGGGAGGAGGACTGAGTGTCCCATGGACTCCTTTCCTCTGGGGAGAGGTTGGAGGAAGCTCCCAGCACTCGCTCGACCCCTGGTAAAAAACAGGGATCCAACAGCCAGAGCTGTGAGCCCCTGATGTCATTGCACGTCCCACCTCCCAGGAAAGAAAAAGTGGAAAAATTCGGGCCAAGCAGGATGCCGCCCACCCAGCTCCACAGGCCCAACACCACTAACTGGTTGCATCACAAGAAACTGAGTTTGGTTGTCCGCCTGGAGGAAGGGCCCCTTCCTGAAGGCTTCACCCTGGGGGGAGCCAGGGAGGAACACTGGATGGGGTAAGTCTGGGACAGTGGATGACGGGACAGGGTGCTGGGTAGAGCTGATGGGAGCTGGTCCACCTATGGAGCATAAATAACAGAAAAAAAATGGCGCTGGCTGAGTGCTTCTCACTACCACCTGTAGCCAACAGTTGTGTTGGTCCAACCATGGACACAGCACTGGACCCTCCCTCCTTCATACCTCACTTGTGCGCTTGCATTTCAAAGATTTACTGACGTTTCTCATAATGTTAGAGCTTTCTGGATATGCAAACTAAATTATATATATATATACATATATATATATATATATATATATATATATATATATATAACCTGATAGAAACATTCTGTAGTACTACATATATTGAGCCCACCATTCTGCAAGATATTATTCTTAGAATATGAAAATGCTAGCCGGTCTGCTGGCACAAGGCAGTGTGCCTACCTGTGAGGCTGGTGACCCGGGTTCGGGAACAGACCCGGGACATCAGGGGGACGGCCGTGGGAGAAGGATTGAGCATCCGAGGACTGCTCTTCTTCTCCAGGGGGGAAGGGGTACAGTGTTCAGTGCAACATGGACACCTAACAGAGGCTGGGTGTGCCACACGTGCGCTGGCACCAAAAGCAAGCTCAGAGGTGGGGTGATCGCTGGACGTCATTGCACATCCCCACCTCTGTATACCCTGAAAAACCAGTGCTGCTGGCCGCCCTAGATGAAGCCCACCCTCAGCTTCAATCAGCCTCCAGAACAGCCCCTTTGACCTTTCCCATCATTTGTGGCACCTCGAGGGGTCGGTGCCACAACCCTGCCCTGGGGAGTAAGCCAGGGGGCATCGAGGGGGTGTGTCTAATGTGGAGGTAGGAGCGAGCGAGGGTCCATGACCAGGCTGAGGCTCCAGGTGGCTGGCAGCAGCAAAAAATACAATAAATAAAAAAAATAAAAAAAGAATATGAAAGTGCTACACATTCTGACAATGTGTTCTGCATGGTGCAGACCATTGCTATGTATCACATGCTGACAGAAAGGTATGTCCACCATATCAGCAGATATACCTCTGATGTCTAATGTTCCTCCCACTCAATCGCCAAATCTCATGACAATATTCATCCCTAGCACCCAGTGGCCCACCCACTGGAACCCGAGTCTTGGGCAACTAATTACCCCTGT
This sequence comes from Neoceratodus forsteri, assembly GCA_016271365.2. Classification (NCBI taxonomy): domain Eukaryota; kingdom Metazoa; phylum Chordata; order Ceratodontiformes; family Ceratodontidae; genus Neoceratodus; species Neoceratodus forsteri. The sequence goes on along the minus strand of CM028129.1, from coordinate 334,998,168 downwards.
CATCCAGTGGCCCCTGCCCTGGGAGCCCAAGTGTCCCCTTGCCTTCCATATACTGTACTAGTTAGGCATTTTCTGTAGGATCCACTCATCCTCGTCCTAGTCCAGGCACTGCTGTATCCATCATGTACATGCCACCCACCTGGTCCCATTCAGTGCACACACACACACACATGTGTACCCAACACCCTTCACCCAAAGGATACCCGGTGAACCTGCAATACAGAAAACTGTTCTCCGAAACAGCTGCTGATCAGCCTCTCGCATCACCAATTCAGTCTGCACTGAATCAGTTGGTGATACCATGATAGTAGTAACAGTTGAATGGTCAGTTATGAGAGAGGCTGGTTTGTGGCCACTTAGACAGATTATTTTTTGTGTTGCAGGTTCTCCGAGAGTATCCTTTGGGCGATGGGGGGGTGGAAGAAGGTACTGATCACTAGTGGGGTGTGTGGGGTGGGGGTACTTCTTAATGGACCAGAAGGTTTGAGGTGTGCTGTACATGCTGGATTCTGCCATAACTTGACTAGGATGAGGGGAGGGGGTCTTACAGTATACGCTTAACTACTACAGTATGTGGAATTTTGGGGGGGGCTACTGGGGGAGGGACCACTGGATGCCAGGGATACTTATTTTCTAACCCCAGGAATTCTTCAATATGATTAGCTTTAGCAGTCAGCCTCCAGTGTTGAACTACCCTGGAGAAATTTTAGAATGGTATGCAAATGATGGAATATCTATTGGCTCATGCCACCATTCAGATTGATGCCTTTACCAACTGCTGCGTTCTATAACGCTCAAATTTCTTTATCCGCCTGCCTGTTACGATGCCTCGGAGACTGCTCCTCATCGCTGTGGAAGAATTCTTTATTTTTTGTCAAAAATAAGTATTCCATTTTAGTTTTACCATTAGAAATGCTGCCTTTACTTTCTACTATTAGTTAAAGCTATTTAGTGTAGTATTTAGTTGTTTGCTACTTCAATTTTCAGTTACTCAGCGATTCTTTGAACCATTGAGGAACTGCGTTTACTGTATCTTTAAAACAAAAGAAGTTTTGGTTAGGATCCTACAGCATCCTTTTCAGTAAATTGTCTTGATTTTCATAAAGTTTGGTGGAGTCCTTCGGTTTAACAACCAACCTCATTGCAAGAGAGGGGATAACATCTCCTGTCTTTACTAAATTTAACTGGTTGATTGTGGTGTTTTTTGGGGTTATCTTTGGTTATGTCAGATAGACCTATAAAGAAACCAGGGCCTATAGGTTTTAAAAACTGTATTAAGTGTGGGGACATATTTGCTAAAGTAGACAAAATGCGGAGACTGAAGCCTCTGACAAAGCAGGGTTTTAAATAATTGATTAGCAGTTTTTTTCTTGGGACTATACTAACTGTACAGAATATATTTATAAAGATTGTCTAGAAGTGCTGTGTTTGTTAAACATAGTGAGGCAAGAGCTATGCATTTTCACAAAGATTTAGCACTTTTATGAGCAAAACGCTAATCAATTTTTAGAGTTAAATAAATTCCTGCAAAGGCGAAAGTTCCAAACCTAAACGAACCACTGACCTGGTTCCGGAACTGTCTCCACTCAAGAACAAGTTTAAAAAGAAGCATAGTAAGTCTCCAAGCAAAAGCCAAAGGAGCCCTCAGTGGAGAAACCAACTATGCCATCAGCTGAAACCATAGCTCAAGCCTTGCAGATACTGCTTGCTTTACAGGGCTTGGTCCCAGTTCTACAGCCAGCAAACCTGGTTCTATCGGAACCAAGTTTGGTTCTGGCCCCGGTTCAAACACTGGTTCAGAGGCCTCAAGACCCCACATTCGAAGAGTATGATGAGGAAGATGACGTGGATGAGACTGTTGAACCAGAGATATCTCCAGAGCAGGAGTTTGACTCTCCTCCTAGGTTGCCAGAAAACTACTCATCTCACTTTACTTTTGTAAAGCAGATGGAAGAGGCTCTGGACATACCCACAAATGAGACTGTGGAGAAAGAAGAAGAGGCAGATTTCTAACCCCAGGAATCCACTAATATTATTATTCTTTGCAGTGCTCCTTTAAGCCAGCACTGCTCCAGAGCCAAATAGAATGCTATGCTAATTATGGAATGTTTAGCTTCTGCATTCATTTTTAAGCTGCCCTATTCTAACTGCCTGCATTCTACCTCAGATTTTCTGTCTCCACTGCAAAGTTCAGATGCCCTGGAGATCTCTCTCTATTAAGATCATCTAAATTGTGCATAAGATCAAAAAAAGTAAGTATTTTGCCTTATTTTTTCATTACTGCCTTATTCATGTTGTTATTTAGTGTTTTTACCTCATAGCTTAAATTGTTTAGTTTTATCGGTTCCTCGTAGTTCCTTTGAACCGAGGGGCAACCGATCGCTTTGTAAATTTCACAGGAAACTTTTAGGTAGGTTTCCGATTGTTTTTTCTTTAAAAGTATTTGATTTAACTGCTTTTGAACTGAGGTGGTTCCGGTTTTCCTAGCGGTTTCTCGGTTCCGGAACAGTTCGGGACCGCTGTTCTGTTTAAATTTATCAGTTTCTGAACCGATCGCTTTATTATTTAAACCAACCGCATATTTTTAAATCTTGTTCTAGTTAATGGTTTTTGAGTCCTGTTTTCTATAATGGCAGATAGACCTAAAAAGAACACAGGACCTACAGGTTTTAAGAATTGTATTAAATGTGCTGAGGTATTTGCAAGGGTTGACAAACATGACCGTTGTCTGTTCTGCCTTGGTGTTAAACATTTCAGTGAGGAGTGTGAGATTTGCAAGTCTTTCCCTGAAAAAACTGTGGAGAAGAGCAGGGAGAGGCTTAAGAGAAGACTTGAAGAGAGGTCCCTGGGCTCTGACCAGTCCACCCCCTCAAAAAATGTGGCAATTCCTTCTAGAGCCTCCAAATCCACCCCGATACAGGTGAGGGCTCTAGTAAGAGAGGCAATCAGCCAGCTGACTCACTGGTGTCTGCCAAAACGCTAAGAAAAAGTAAGCACATTGACACCCCGGCTGAAACGTCTCAAGGGGTCCCTCAGGTGCCCACATATACTCCCTCTCCTGCTGATATTTCACAAACTCTGGCTTTGTTACACGTGCTGCAGGGCCTACCCCCCCCCAGCAACCTGTAACTGTTCCAGCTGATAAAACAGCTGCTGCTACTCCTCTTGTGCCTGTTCCCACAATGAGTGGCGATGAGGAGGATGAGGAGGAAGGAACAGAGCCTGAGATGTCACCGGAGCAAGACTTTGGTTCTCCCCCAGGCCCTCAGAGGATTTTTCCTCCTATTTTTCTTTCATTAAGAAAATGATGGAAACACTGGAACTCCAGACAATTGAGAAAGTGCAGGATTAAGAAGAGGTTCAATATATGGAACTAATGGGGCTAACACCATCAAAACGACTTCTCCTTCCTCTTTACAAATTTTTCAGAAAAGACATTCTGGAAATTTTAAAAGCTCCTCAAGCTGTCTCACCTATTGACAAAAAATGTGACAAAAGCTACCAACTGGAGAGATCTGGTGCTGAGTTTTTATTCAGTCACCCAGATCATCAGGGCATTGTTCAGCAGGCAGCCTGTGAGAAGGCCAAAACCCCCTTGTCTTCTCATCCACCTGAAAAAGACTCCAGAAGGGTGGACAGTATGGCTAAGGCGGTACCTCTCAGCATCCCTTGCTATCAGGCAAGCCACTTACCAGACGTATGCTGCCCTTTACCAAAAGGCTTTATGGCAGTCTGTGGTGGATAATGCAGAGGCAAATCCCTCCCTCACTGTTTTGGAGTTACTAGAGACAGACAGATGGTGTTTGGGGGCTTCCAAATACCAATTCCAGATGGCAGCAGACACAAATGACACTGCTGCCAGATGGATAGCTGGTGCTATAGTTATGAGAAGGTTCATCTGGCTGAGGGCTACCAACCTCACCCAGGACACTCAAAACAAAGCAATGGATTTCCCAGTTGAGAGCCATTCCTTTTTGGTGCACAAACTGAAGCCTACATGAAGAAAGTAGACGAACACAAGGCTACTTTCAGAAGTAATTCCACCAGGGACAAACCTTCTCCTTCCACTTCTTATTCTAGGGGAGGCAGGGGCAGGCCTACTTTTAGAAGACATTTCTTTCAGGTGCAAGCTGCTCCTCAGATACAGTACCAACCCCAGCAGATGGGTTTTTATAAGGCCTGGGGCAGAAGAGGCTCCCGCAGAGGGTCTCATTCTACCCAACCTCAACAACAACAAAAGCAGAACCCCTGACTCTTCCCTTCGGGCTGCCTCTCCACATCCAGTAGGGGGCAGACTTTCCCACTATTTCCAGGACTGGTCAAAAATCATATCAGACAGGTGGGTCCTCGAAATAGGGGTCAGGATCTCTCCCTTTGTTTCAAGTCCCTTCCCCCTTCAAGGGTAAAACATTTGGCATCAGTTCCTCACTCACAAAGAAAACTGCTGGAGCAGGAAGTAAAAAACTTATTACTGGCAAAAGCAGTTGAGCCTGTCCCACACAATCAAAGAGGGCAAGAGTTCTACTCCAGGTATTTCCTAGCAACAAAAAACACTGGAGAGTGGCGGCCTATACTAGACCTCAGTCATCTAAACAAGTACTTGGTGAAATCCAAGTTCAAAATAGTCAGAATGGCAATGGTCCTGCCAACACTACTAAAAGGAGACTGGCTAGCCTCTTTGGATTTAAAAGATGCATATTTTCACATCCCTGTCAGAGATATCCCCACAGAAGATATCTCAGGTTCACTCTCCTCTCAGTCCACTACTGGTTCTCAACACTTCCTTTTGGCCTTACCTCTTCACCAAGGGTGTTCACAAAGTGCATAGCAGTAGCAGTGGCACATCTCAGAAAGCTGAGTGTGAGACTTCCGGTGACGTCAGCAACCTGAATGGCAGCTTAATCTAGCAAGCCTCCTCGTCCAACACACAATCGATTGGCATCTAAAGAATTTAATAATGCAGTCGCCGGCCAAAACAACCAGATCTAAAGCGAGAGCATCCAGGAATGTACAGACCCCGGTCCAAAAGTTACACTTGCTGCTACAAGGAGAAAAGCTTTTGACAACTTCGGGGCCTACTGAAGATGTGGACACAGCGATGGAAACTGGCACAGAGGACGAACATACACAGCTGATAGCGTCTATAATGAAAACCGCCAAAACCGTACAAAAAATAGACACATCCCTAACAGAATTGAGAGCTGACATTGGCAGTATACAGCATAGAACGGATAAACTGGAGCTGGGTTTCACCTCGGTCGCGGAGCAGACTGAGCGCCATGACCGCCTCCTACTGTTCCTGATGGTGAGGGAGAGGGAGTTAAGAGCCAAAATCGATTTATATCGAGGAAGGAACAGAAGGCAAAATCTTAGACCCACGTGTGTTCCGAAGGCCCGAGGAAGGGTCTGCAGACACTATCACCTATCTTCAAAAGATTCTAAGGGACTTACTGAAGCTGCCTCCCGAGTTTGATGTCTCAATGGATCGGGCACATCGCTCCCTTGCTCAGCCCCCTTCGAGTCCTGGGTCCCATCCGAGGTCTTTCGTGGTGCGGATGTCGAGCTATACCTTGAAGGAGGAAATACTCCAGAGGGCATGGAGGCAGAAAAAAATCATGCTTGGCCCACACCGTGTAACAATCGACAATGATTACACGGCTGGGGTTCAAGAAGCACGTCGCACCATGTGGCCGATCATGAAGCAACTCAGGGCCAGAAACTTAAAGGCGCAGATGCTCTTTCCAGCTCGGCTAAGGGTAGATACCAAGCAGGGGCCCAAAGTTTTTGAGGATCTGTTGGCTGCTAAGAATTACCTGGAAGACATTGGAATCCCAGTCCTGGGATTGGAGAAGGAGCGGATTGAGAAGGAGCTCCGGAGGTCGGCCTGGATGGTTGCGCGTAGGGGAGTGGCGCGCTCGAATCAAGTGCGGTCACCTAACCTCTGGGCAGACATCACTGATCTGCTGAAACCCTACGTTTCCACGGTGCAGCGGTCAGACCTGATTCCACGAGGGGATGCTGATCCAGAGGTACAAGCACAGACGATGGAGCCCCAGATGGAAAGAGATCCTGCATATTGATCGAAAAAAAGATAAAGGGGGAAAATTAGGACTTGCGAGTGCTGAATTTCTAACTGGACTGCCTGCCTGGCTGGAATTATAGTAAGAGACCTTAAAACATGTGGTAAAATACATTGGTCATGGAGCCGTTTTGGGGGATCTGGGTAAAAAATAGAGAAGGGTTTTTTTGTTTAGGGGCTGATGCGAGTGAGGGGGCTATGTTGGAATTGGGAGGGGAAGAGAGTGGGGAGGGGATTCTTCCTCAAATATCTGCACAGATTGTATTGGTAGAAAGGAGTTGGGTATAAAATGTTTTTTTTTTTTTTTAAGTATTGAAACATGTGGGACAGGACAATGGTATCCCAGGAATACTGTGTATAGAGTCAAAAAAGAGGGGGGAGGAGAAGGGAAACAGTCTCCGAATACCACTGGGAGTACTCTGGCCTAGCAGGCAGGTGGCCGGCAGACCCTAAGATTTGACGGTCACCTCCCGAGATCTCTACTGATGCCTCGGTGAGGAAGGGGGTGACCAAAAGATAAATGCCTTACAATCAAAGTACTGTGAGGAGAAAATCCTCAAATTTTATTCATCTGGGGCCTGAAGGGGGGGGGTGGCTTTGAAAAATGGAATCTCAGAAGTTTTTCTTATGCCTTCTGGTCTTGCTGACGTTGGTAACATCTTGGAGCGCAGGGTACAGACCCAGACAAACTGCTCTAAGAAAGCTTAGCCCACAGCATCATAAAGGGCAAGGTGTCCCAAATGAGACACAACCCAGCCCGCTCCTGGGGGACTGGACTAACCTAGGAAGCTGCAGTCTATCAGATTTGGTTGCTTTACCTCCTGAGCAACTCTGGTACTACAAAGGTGGAACATATGTTGAAAGGAGGACGGAGGAGGGGAAGTTTTACCTGTTACTAGATTTGTCTACTTATAAACTTTTAAAGAATATAAGATGTTTTATTGAGAAACAATGGTTAAATTGTGTTATAAAATTGTTATCCCCACTAGGGGGAGACAGTTCACCTATTGTTGCTATGTTTGTTCAGGCTGGTCAGCGGTTGGGAACCAGCAGGTTATTGTTTTGTACTGGATCCACTCAGGGGCACAAGGAAAGTTTTGGGCAGGTGCACACATACTTCAAAGATAAAAAAAAAAGACAGCTATTGAAGTTGGGGAAAGAAATAGAGGCTGTTGAGGCTAAAGCTGAATCCCCTAGACTTAAGACAGGAAATAGATCATTGGAAAAAACCCAAAATCTACAATATGGCTAAGGTGAAATCTAAGTTAATCTCCTACAACGTTAATGGTATAAACCACCCCATCAAAAGAAAACAGCTTCAAAAATTCCTTAAAAGACAGAATTGTGAGATACAGTTTTTACAGGAGACACATTTGTCTCCCAAAGAAGCTCTAAAGTTAAGAAACCGGGAATTCCCAACTATGTATCACGCATCCCTGGAGAATGGGAGAAAGAGAGGTGTTGCAATCCTATTGTCGGCCTCTCTCCCATTTGTGGAAGATGAGGTAATAATAGACGCAGGGGCCAGATATGTGATGGTGGTCGGGCGGGTACAGGAACTGCAGGTGACATTATTAAATGTTTATGCCCCTCCAGGCTCAGCAACAGTTTTTTTTGCAGAAATATTTAAGTTACTGGCAGACAGGGCAAAGGGAGTGGTGATTGCGGGTGGGGACTGGAATGTGGTTATGGACAGGTCTCTGGATACCACCTCACGGATTCCAGCGCAGAACGGTAGGATTTCCAAGTCTGTGGGAAGGCTCATGAGGGACACGGGTTTGCTAGACATATGGAGAGAGAAATACCCACTGGCACGAGACTATACATACTACTCCCCAAGATACAACATATTTTCGCGTCTGGATATGTTTTTTACATATGCAAGGGACATCTCAGTGGTTGAGTCTATGTGGGTGGGATCAGAGAGTCTATCGGATCATAAACCTATTTATTTGGAGTTAGACCTCCAGCTTCCAAAAAAACCAACACAATGGAGGCTGAATACCAGCCTACTTAGAGATGACAAGGTCAAAGAGGAAATCAGGGAAGCAATAAAGCAGGCTATTCAGCTAAATGAACACGCAGACATTACACCCCAAATGCTGTGGGACACGGTAAAAACCATACTTAGGGAGAGGCTGATCTCGATAGCTACATTTAAAAAGAGGGAGAGGGTTAAACAAAGGGAGCAGTTAAATCAGGATCTTAAAACTTTGGAGGGGCAACAGAAGTTAAAATTCTGTAGAAATAGAGAAAGCCAGATAAAGGGGTTAAAGACAAGGCTCCAGAGGTTGCAGATGCTGGAGACAGAGAAACCCTACTCTATACAAAGGTGACTACTGAAGGCGCCAAAGGCCACTAACTCTAGCATACCGATTAAGCAAGAGTCCACGATCACATGTTAAGGGTCTTCGACACCCAACCATGGGGCAGATCTCATGCAAATGGGAACAGATAACGGACACGCTAGTGACATACTATAAAAAACTATACCAACCTCAGCCGGAATCGTGTCCTGGGGCTGCCTGGGAATTCCTATAAACTCTGAGTCTCCCTCAGCTCACGGAGACCCAGAGACAAAACTTGGAGTGTCCAATCACCCAACAGTTGATTCTGAACACTATTGGGGACCTCAAAGTGGGGAAATATCCAGGCCCGGACGGGTTTGGAGGACAGCTATATAAAACATTTGTGGGGGAAATAACCCCTATATTAAAAACGGTCTATGATCAAGTCTGGCTGGAGGGAGAAGCAGTTCCTCCATCATGGAATTACACTACTATAACCGTGATCCCGAAAGAGGGAAAAGACCTGACGGACTGTGGCTCATATAGACCAATTTCACTCCTTAACGTAGATTATAAAATCTTCACAGCTATAATAGCCAAGAGACTGAAGACCTTTCTTGCAAATCTAATTCACACAGATCAAACAGGCTTCATAGAGGGTAGGCAGGCCACTGAGGGTGTTAGAAGGACCATAAACATAATCGACAACATTAATAAACAACACGTCCCCGCTTGTCTCATGAGCCTTGACGCAGAAAAAGCGTTTGACAAAGTCGATTGGAACTTTTTGTTCCTAGTACTAAAAAGGATGGGCTTCCCAGTACTGTTCTTGGAGGCAGTCAAGGCTCTGTATGCCTCTCCACAAGCCTTTGTAAGGGTAAATGGGGGCATATCAAAGAGGTTCAATCTGGGGAGGGGTACCAGACATGGATGCCCGTTGTCGCCACTTCTTTTTGATATTTACATAGAACCTTTAGCACAGGCGATAAGGGAAGCAAAGGAGGTGAGAGGGGTAGAGATAGGTGAAGGAGACCATAAAATCTCCTTATATGCAGATGACGTTCTCCTATATATAACTGATCCGAACAGATCCATCCCCCAAATCTGGTCTATAATTGACAAATTTAGCCAATTCTCAGGATATGTTCTAAATAAAAATAAAACTGAAGTATTGAAATTTCACTATAACCCTTCACCAATATTAAGCAGCTATTGGATACGAACTGGAATAGCGGGAAAATAAAATATCTTGGCACCCAAATCCCAAAAAACCTGTCTATGCTTTTCACACATAATTTTGAACCAACTGTGTCCCAGATAAGACATGACATTAAAAGATGGGCGGCCCTGAACCTACCCTTATATTCAAGGATACAGACAGTATCGAGATGAACATCCTCCCTAAATATCTATATCTATTTCAATGTCTCCCAATAAAAATACATAAAACCCAATTCCAAATATGGCAAAGGATGCTTATAAAATTTATCTGGAATAATAGGAGACCAAGAATTAAGACTATAATATTACAGACAAGTAGAAAATATGGGGGGGTAGAAACGTTCCGTGCCTGGAAGATTACTTCTTGGCCACCCAATTAAGATGAGCCCTCCTTGGTCGGCCAGAACATACACGGCCCGATGGAAGGGGATTGAAGAAGTCCTGACGGATGGTATGCCTCTGGGGGCATGAGCCCTGACACCAGGTTCACGGACCACAGACGAAGAGATATCTCTGCTATCAATAAAAAACACCTTGGGCTCTTTAAAACGTCTATGGGCCAAGCATGGCATCGATGTCGTGGCCTGGCCATTAAGATGGTTTGCGTGGGACCCGCAGTTTCTCCCCTCTAGACAAGACCTCACCTTTAAAAGATGGGGAGACTGGGACTGTACTCCCTAGATCAGTTTATAGAGGGCGGTATTGTTATGGAATTCAGCCGGATCAAAGAAAAATTCTCCTTAAGACAGGGAGATTATTTTAGATATTTGCAGAGAAGAGCCCACATACACAAACTACAAACCTCCTCCAAACAAACCAAACCCTCTGAGGGGTTGCTAAATACGATGACTGAAATAATAAATCTAACAAAGATCAAAGGGCAAATATCATCTATCTATGGCACTCTGAGGGAGGGAGGGGGTTACAAGTCCTCCCAAACTAAAAGTAGATGGGAGCAGGAGCTTGGGGCGAGTTTGGGGGAAGAAGAGTGGATCACGGCTCTTGCACAGACTTCTAAGACCACATCATCCCCACTTTGGAAAGAATATGAATGGAAAATAAAAATGAGATTTTTCATCACACCAAATGTTCAAAGTAAATGGGATAAGAACTGTACAGGGGGGTGCTGGAGGGGATGTGGGGCAACTATGGCAAACTATCTCCATATCTTCTGGTCATGTTTGACCCTCAAGAATTACTGGGCAGAAATTAATCAATCGATAAAACAGATACTCTCCTTAGACTCTGATTTAGGCCCTAAAAATCTGATTTTGGGAATGAAACCAGAAGAGATGAGGGGGGCGGACAGGTTCTACATGTGGAACATACTTCTTGCGGAGGCTCATAAGGCCATAACAAAAAAATGGCTATCACAGTCCCCTCCGATTCATCGAGAATGGGTCTCCATTATAGGAGAGATAAAAGACATGGAGGAGATCACCTACAGAATAAATCTGAGGACACAAGCCTTCGTGAGAAGATGGTCCCCATGGCTGGTGTTTTTGGGGTAGGGGGCAACAGAGTGGGAGGGGAGAGGACCAAGAGAGGGATATGGAGATATGAAAGCCTGGTTGCGATCATCTGAAGGGTACAATTAAAACCTCTATTCCTAACAATATAAGTTGAGACTCTCAAGGTGGAGAGAGACTCAGCTGATAGAATGTGAATATGCACAAGACTGTCTGTGGTGTATAGTGTGTGTACCTTTGTAAACAGAACTGCTGAAAGTGACCTTGAATTAATATACAACTGTGCCGAAATATGCAATAAACATGAATTTAAAAAAAAAAGAAAGCTGAGTGTCACAGTATTCCCATATCTGGACGACTAGCTGATTGTAGGAAAATCCCAACAACAAGCATCAGAACACTTATTACTAGCTCAAGGTGTTCTCTCCTCCCTCGGGTTTCTTCTAAATGCCAAGAAGTCAGTTCTCATCCCAGTCCAAGTATTGCAGTTCATAGGGGCAGAACTCAATACAATTCTGGGAAAGGCTTTTCTACCCTTGGAAAGGGTACAGGCTATCCAGCTTCTAGCAAACTCATTTGTCCTGGCCAGGCCAAAACCTGCAACTCAGGCTACATGGCTTCAGCAAAAACCACAGTCATGGGTGCCAGATTCCAAATGTGGGACATTCAGTTTCACCTCAGGGCCCATTGGTCCCAGAGGCGAGATCCACTTTCAAAACTAGTCCCTGTAATAAAAACTCTTCTACAGGCCCTTCAGTGGTGGAGGGATCCAGACAATCTAAGGGAGTGGGTGCCTTTCCAGCAGGAGGCCCCCCTCCTTAGAGCTCACAACAGATGCCTTCCTTCTAGGATGGGGTGCCCACCTAGGGGACCACACAGGTCACGGCTCCTGGAACAGTGCAGAGTCCCTCCTGCACATAAAACTATTGGAGTTAAGAGCAGTTTACCTGGCCCTTTAGGCCTTCACTCATCTTATAAAGGGAAAAGTGGTTCAGATCAGAACAGACAATACAACCACAATGTATTATATCAACAAACAAGGAGGGACAAAATCCACTCCTTTGGGCACAGAAGCAATGAAAATATGGAGCCTGATTTACTCCCTAAATGCCTCCATACAAGCAATTCAACTGCCAGGAAAGGACAATACCCTGGCAGATGCTTTGAGCAGCATAAACCAGGCCCATCATGAATGGGCACTGAACAACCAAGTAGTGCAGGTCCTATTCAGCCGATGGGGAACCCCAGAAATGGATCTTTTTGCTTCCCGCCAGGATCACCATTTACCCCTTTATTGCTGCAGGGCTCAAGTGAAAGGGACTGTTCCTGAGGATGCCCTGATTCTTGATTGGACAGACAAATACCTTTATGCCTTCCCTCCTTTTCCTCTGATTCTCAGAGTATTCATCAAGCTTAGGTCACAGGCAACCTCGATGATTCTGATAGCCCCAGACTGGCCAAGACAGCCATGGTATTCCCTGTTGCTCTTAATGTCAGTGAACAAACCGATCTACCTCTCTCAGTGGTACAATCTACTGACTTCCTTTCAAGATAGGGTGGTGTATCCCAATTTCAGGTCTCTCAGACTCAAAGCTTGGCTCTTGAGGACTTAGAGTATTTAGATCCCAATACTCCCAAGCAGTTTTAGAAGTCCTTAAGAGTTACAGAAAACCTTCTACTAAGAAAACGTATGCTTCAGAATGGAAAAGATTTTCTATTTGGTGTATAGACAAGGGCATAATCCCAGCACAGGCTGGCATTCCAACCCTCCTAGATTGTTTGTCTTGTCTGCATTCATTGGGATTGCAGCACTCAACTCTGAAGGTTAATTTTGCTTCACTTTCAGCTTATCTCTTTGTAGGGAAAGAGGTATCCCTAGCTTCGAATCCCATATTTAGAAGGTTCTTTAATGGCTTTTTACATCTGTTTCCCCCTCATGGGGAACCAGTGCCAGCTTGGGACCTCAACATTTGTATTGCCCAGCTTATTCTTCTGCCATTTGAACCCTTAGCTTCTGCAGAGCTCAAATTTCTTACCTGGAAGGTAGTTTTCATAGTAGCACTTACCTCTGCTAGAAGGATAAGTGAGTTACAAGCCCCACGTGTGGAGAAGGACTATATTTCTTTCCACAATGATATGGTAGTGTTGAGAACTATTAGAAGGTTCCTTCCCAAAGTAGTTTCTGACTTTCATTTAAACCAATCCATTACCCTACCAGTATTTTTTACAGCACACGCTAGCTCTGGTGAGCGTAGGCTGCATAGTTTAGATGTGAAGAGAGCACTGAGCTGTTATATAGCCAATATCAATAATCATAGGCAGGACAGACAACAACTGTTCCTTACCTATGGGGAAGTAGGTAAGGGATCTCCTGCTTCAAAGAGGACTGTATCTCGGTGGATAGTCCAGTGTATTCAGTTCTGCTATTCAAAAGTGGGCAAGGTCCTTCCTTCAGGTCTTCGGGCCCATTCCACAAGGGGCACAGCTGCCATAGAGGTCCCTCTGTTGGAGATTTGTAAAGCAGCTACCTGGAGGTCAGTCCACACCTTTACTAAACACTACAGCCTGGATACTTAGGCCAGGAGTGATGCCACTTTTGGAAAGGCTGTTTTGCAGAGTCTTTTTCCTAAATAGATTCTGCCCACCTCCTAGTGGTACTGCTACATAGTCTGCAAAGAGTAATAATATTAGTGGATTCCTGGGGTTAGAAGAAAAACTTACTCACCTGTAGTAATCTTGTTTCTTCCCAGGGATCCACTAATATTATTACTCCCTGCTCCTGTTCCTCCCCTTAGAATCACAGAAAAATACTCTATACAGCTGAGATGCTTCTCAATATGAATGGTAGCTCACCGGCTGGCATATTTAGGTAATGCTTAGCTGGTAGGTTCTTTTCTAAGGGTACATCTGGCTCAGAAAAGAGGACTCATCCTATTACTGTGTTTTGGTTGGCCCTTTCTTTGCCTATTGCTTCTTTTTTTACATGGCTCTATTGGGCATTAGCATTCTAAAATTGTTAATTGTTATATATATTATGGCCTCTCTGCAGGCTTCACAGAAATCTGAGGTAGAATGCTGGCAGTTAGAATAGGGCAGTTTTGAAAATGAATGCATGAGCTAAACATTCCATAATTAGCATCGTATTCTATTTGGCTCCGGGGCAGTGCTGGCTTAATGGAGCACTGCAAAAAGTAATAATATTAGTGGATCCCTGGAAAGAAACAAGATTACTACAGGTGAGTAATTTTTTCTTCCTGGACATGATGGGCCTGGCCCCAACCAAAAGGCTTCTCCTGCCCATCCAGAAATCCTTGAAGAGGCATGCCCTGAAGGTGCTGCAGACACCCAACTCAATCCCACCAGTTGATAAAAAAGCTGACAAGAAATATCAACTGGACAGGACAGGAGCTGAATTTCTGCTTCAACATCTTGATCATGATGGGGTAGTGCAAGCAACTGCCTGTGAAAGGGTGAGAGTGCCACTGTCATCTCATCCTCCTGAAAAGGGTTCAAGAAAACTGGACAGCATGGCAAAGAAGGGCTTTTTGGCCACATCTTTGTCTATGAGGCAAGCTAACTACATGGCATATGCAGCCAGGCATCAGAAATACCTGTGGAATGCCATTATGGCCATGGCCAAGAAACCACTGCTGCTATGGCTTCTGAGATGATTGAGACAGCCAGGCTGGGGTTAGAGGCAACCAAATACCAGTTCCATATGGCAGTGGACTCTAATGATTCTGCAGCCAGATGGATGGCGTTAACAGTAGCCCTAAGGGGGTTTGCCTGGCTCACAATCACAAACCTAACCCAGGATACCCAGAACAAGGCCATTGAGTTCCCCTGAGAAAACAGTTCCCTGTTTGGGGACAAAACTGAGGCCTACATGAAAAAAGTGGATGAATATAGAACCACGTATAAGAGTAGCGTCGCTAAAGAAAAGGCTTCTATCTCTTACAGGGCACAGGGAAGGGGAGGTAGAGGAAGGCCAGGCTATGGCAGACCTTTCTTTCAGGCCCAAGCCACCCCTGTATACCAGCAGCAGAGAGGGTATTTCAGGGGCAGGGGCAGAAAGGGCTCCAGGCGTAGCAACCAGAGCACTCAGGCTGCAGCCCAGACAAAACAGACTCCCTGATCTACAGGTCAGGGTCGCCTCCCCACTACCACTAGGGGGCAGGCTGGCTCACTATTTCCCAATTTGGAAAACTATTACCACAGACAAATGGGTCTTGGAAGTAGTGAGCCAGGGCCTGACCCTCAGTTTCAAATCCTTCCCCCAGCTGAGATCACGAGCCTTAAGACCAGCATCAATCACAGAAAGGGCACTCTTGGAAAAGAAGGTGTCAAGCCCGCTGGCAGCAAGGGCAGTGGAACCTGTTCCACCCTTACAGAGGGGAAGAGGACTCTACTCAAGGTACTTCCTCACTTTAAAAAAGAATGGGGAGTGGTAACCCATTTTAGATCTAAGAGCTCTGAACAAGCACTTGGCAAAGCCAAAGTTCCGGATGGTAACTTTGGCAATGGAGTACCAATGGCAATGATTCTCCCCACTCTACAGGAAGGAGACTGGCTGGCATCCCTGGATCTCAAGGATGCCTACTTCCACATACCAATCAGAGAACACAGAAAATGCCTTGGGTTCAGACTTCACTCAGGGGATTACCAGTTTACACCACTGCCATTCAGACTAACCTCCACCCTCAGGGTCTTTACAATGTGCATGGCAGTGGTAGTGGCACACCTAAGAAGACAGGGTATAACAGTGTTCCTCTATCTGGATGACTGGTTAGTCAGAAGTCAGTCACCACAGCAAGTAAAAGATGCCCTAAAGATCACCCAGGAGACCTTAGAGTCACTGGGGTTCATTATCAATGTTCAAAAGTCTGTCCTTGAGCCCACTCAGGTACTGACGTTCATAGGGGCAGAGCTGGACACTCAGCAAGAAAGAGCTTTTCTTCCTCAGGAAAGAGTGGACATTTTTCAAATTGCAAGCTCCTTCAGCCTCAACAGGCTGCAGCCAGCAAGGCATTTTCTAAGCTTGCTGGGTCATATGGCAGCTGCAACAGGAACAGTTCAAGGTTTCAGATTCCAGATGAAAGACAGCCAGTTTCACCTCAGAACACACTGGTGTCAAAGAAGAGACTCCATGACAAAGTTGATCCCAGTGACAAGCACACTTCTACAGGCCCTGTAATAGTGGAAAGGCAGAAGCAACCTCAGGCTGAGGGTTCCATTCAGGGCAGAGTCCCCTTCCTTGGTACTAACAACAGATGCCTCCCTCCTAGGGTGGGGAGGGACAAGGTCTGACTTCTTGTGCACAGAAGCAATGAAGATATGGGGTTTGGCCTACTCCTTGCAGGTGTCTCTGGTGGCCATCCACCTGTCAGGGAAGGAATATACTCTGGCAGATGCCCTCAGAAGAATCAAGCAAAACCACCATAAGTGGTCCCTCAACAGGCAAGTGCTAGAGGTGGTGTTTCGAAGGTGGAGAACTCTGGAGATAGAGCTGTTCGCCTCAGAATCACCAGCTACCCAAATTCTGCTGCAGGCCCCCAGTGAAGGGCACAGTGCTCCTGGATGCCCTGGTGTGGGACGGGACAGGGATGCACCTTTATGCATTTCTCACATTCCCACTACTTTCTCAGAGTCCTGATAAAGCTCAGATCTCAATCAGCAGCCATGATCCTGATAGCCTCAGACGGGGCCAGGCAGCGATGGTACTCCTGACTTCTCTCTCTCTGTTGGTAGCCCAACCAATAAGCGTCCCTTGGAGGCACAGCCACCTGACCTCCTCACAAGGGAGGATTCTGTACCTGAACCTCAGGTTCAAGGCCTGGCTCTTGAAGACTTATAGTATGCTAACTTGCAACTCTCTGAGAGTGTTCTTAGGGTGCTTAGGGGCTGTAGAAAGCCCTCTACAAAGAAAACCTATGCCGCAAAATGGAAAAGGTTTTCTATCAGGTGTGGCACTAAGGACTTAGTGCCAAACCAATCAGGTCTGTCAGTCCTTCTGGGCTATCTCACAGACTTGCACTGTTTAGGCTTACAACCTTCAACCCTCATGGTCCACCTGGCATCAGTTTCAGCCTACCTTTTGGTTGGCAAGAGCACTTCCCTAGCAGCCCACCCTATTTTCAACAAATTTCTTTAAAGGGCTGGAACCAGTGCCCACTTGGGATATTAATATTTGCATTGCTAAGTTCATGGGACCCCCCTTCGAATCCATGGCTATGGCACACCTGAAGTTTGGCACCTGGAAAACCATATTCCTAGTGACCATCACCTTGGCTAGACAGATAAGTGAGCTGCAAGCTCTGTGTATAGAGTAGGACTATATTTCCTTCCACAAGGACAAGGTGGTCCTCAGGACCAATAGGAAGTTCTTCCCTAAAGTAGTTTTGGATTTTCATTTAAACCATACTATTACTCTGCCAGTCTTCTTCACTGAGCATTCCAATCCAGGTGAGCGGAGGCTCCACAACCTGGATGTTAAGAGAGCTCTCAGATACTATCTGGACCACACTAAAGGCCATAGGCAGGACAGACAGCAGCTATTCCTGATTTATGGGGATGTGGGAAAAGGAAAGTCAGCTACTAAAAGGGCCATTTCACAGTGTATAGTAGCATGTATCCAGTTCTGCTACAGTAAAGCTGGTAAAGAGCCCCCAGCAGGTCTGAGGGCACATTCTACAAGGGATACAGCTGCCACGATTGCAGCTACTGGGGCTATTCCCGTTCTGAAAATCCATAAAGCAGCTTACTGTACATGGAGAATAGTACACACTTTTATAAAGCATTACAGTTTGGACATCCAGTCCAAGACTGATGCTAGGTTTGGCGCAGCAGTGCTGCAGAGCCTGTTTCCTAAATAAGGTTCTGTGCCCACCTCCAAAGGTACTGCTTCGTAGTCTGCTACAGTTAATCATATTGAAGAATTCCTTGGATTAGAAGAAAAAAATCTTTTACCTTAGTAATCTTGTTTCTTCCAAGGTATTCTTCAATATGATTAACTCGCCCTCCATACCTCCCCTTCCAGAACCAGTTGCCCTCTGCACCACAGCTGGTTTTCACATACTGTTATGGCCATTCCTGGTTTTCTTGGGTTTGTTAAAACCAAGTGGCTTTTGTTTCCTCTAGTTAGTCCTGTCTGACATTGCCAGGGTACAAATTAAAAGGGGATTTGTTGTTAAATTATTTCTCTATTCTTGTTAGGATAGCTTAGGTTGGGGTCTCTACAAGCAGGCTCCAAGGTAATCTAAGCATTATAGAGTGCATCAGTTGAATGGTGGCATGAGCCAATAGATGTTCTATCATTTGCATACCATTCTAAAATTCCTCCAGGGCAGTTCAACATTGGGGGCTAACTGCTACTGTTAATCATATTGAAGAATACCTTGGAAGAAACAAGATTACTAAGGTGAGTCATTTTTTCTTCCCAGGATTGGGTTAGGGGTGATCACTGGATGCCAGGAATATTTATTGTCATGAGAATCAGTGATTGGATGAGGGAGGGGGAACACTAGACACCAGGGTGACATTTTCTACAGAATTATGTGAGGGGCCCTTTGGAACGGAGGGAAACTAATGAATGGGGGGGTAACGGATCATAAAGTACCCTCCACCATCACCTGATGGTGGGGGCTCAGGTGATGATGACTGGTGCTGTGTGCCCTGTTAAAGTGCAAGTACTTAGTAAGGATATGTATCTTAAAGAATGAAAGTTTGGGGCCTTTAGATGCCTCTATAATCATTATGTTTGCTTTTATTTGTTTAATTGCCTTTTCACAGTTTTATTTGTATTTTGCTAACTACTAGAAAAAAATGAATCCAATGGAATTCTTGTATTATGATGTCAGAAATGTTTTACTGGCAAAGCTGGCAGTGTATTTCAATGGGAAACTGCAAACTGTAAATAACACCTTCTACCACTAAAATATTATATATTTAAATATGTGATTTTTGATAGCCTGTGATTGTTTTGTTATAGTTTAGCAGGTGCCATTTTCTTCATAACCAGATTTTACTTGGGGGAGAGAAAAGACAAGCCAATTATTGTTTTAACAATTGTAAATTCATACAGATGGACCACAATGGTGCAAATTTATAAAAGTCAGTTTGTTGCTGAAAGAAGTACCTAATTCTTTTGGGAAAAAAAAAAAGAAAAATATGTTTAGTTTTTCATTGAAATACATTGGGCTCCTAAATAGCTAGAAGTTTCTACCATCACAATACCAGAATTCCACTGAATTCTTTTTTACTAGCAGTGTGAAAAGCAAAGGTAGAAAAAACAGCTATTTCACAATCCTAACAAATATTTTATTATAAAAGTATAAAGTAATTACGAACACATCACAATGCAATAAGTAAAAAACCCAGTTGTCAATTTATTAGACGTAAACGCCTGCTCTTTAAAAGGCACTTTTTGCTCACGGTAACCAACGCTGCTCCAGCTGGCTGTTAGTGCTAACAAAAGACATCCATTGTCCCTCTATACACATGGTAATAATGAGATGCCAGCTCATTGCTGTGTGCATCTGGGATGCCTCTGCACTGCAGGGCAAACCACTTTGCACAGCACACAGTGGACAATGCACTGTGCAGATGGAAATGCCTCACTTTACACGTTCTAACAGTACTTGCACTGGTGCAAGGGCTTTGTATATGTAAGTAAGAGGATGAGAAGAGGGAAGCGTGGTACTCAGAGGCAACCGTGGACACTGGGGATAATACCAAAAATCCTGAATGACCAGGCTGAACACAAAGACAGTATGATTAATAACTTGAATTATTGAGTGACATTGAATTGCAAGCGCTAAACGAGGGGCTCTCATTTGTGCCAACAGCTGACTTGGACTTTTTTCAAACCATGATAGACATTTATAAACTTTGTAGAGTGCTTAATCAAAGATGTTTTTTCTCCACAGGAGCAAACATGAAGTGAGGTTTAGACATTGCAGCCCCATAGGTATTAACCAGGGGGATACTGAGGTAGCATTAGCAGTAGTGAACACAAAGGAAATTTTAGAAGCTCTTAATGATTTTGAAGCATCCTCTGTAGAACATGAGGAAACAATGTTAGAAAGTGACACCATGGGAGATGTTATGGTAAAAAGACAAAAATGTAGTACTTTTTGCTGACCACAAAGCATAGTAGTGTAGCCCTTCCAAAAATTGTGTGAGAAAGATTTGAATTAATTTAGGCAGGAAGACTTTGTACCTAGATACAATAACATTATGAGTGAAGAAAAGTCAACCTTGGAATGCCTAAAAACAATCTCATCACAATCAAACCAGCTTATAAGGGAGGTAGTGTAGTCGTTATGAATTCAGCAGACTGCATAGAAGTTAACAGGCAGCTACAACAAAGGCAGTTTTATAAACCCCTTAGCTCTGATCCTACACCCCTTATCAAAAAGAAAATAGATGAGTTCCTGGACTGGGCATTCCTAGAGGGACTGATAAACAGACGAGAAAGAGAATTTTTAACAGACAGTGGGTTATCCATTGAGGGCCCAGATGTACATACTGCCAAAAATACACAAATACCAGGCAGGTCCATAATATCAGGAGTAGGTGGGGTTACAGAACCACTGGCAAGATTTGTAGACAACCACATCAAGACACTGGTCTCTAATTTACCTTCCTTCATTTTGGACACAGGGGACATGTTGAGACACCTTAGAGAATTGGAAGTAACTGACAATGGGAGGGCTTTAAGCCTGAGTTTCGATGGGTGGAGCAACAACGTCACTCCCTTATCGGACTTAAAGAGTCAGTCATCCTGGGCCCCTCCAGGATTCGTTTTTTCGTTGCAGCTGGAGGCTCCGTCAGCTGTTCTTTCTCTCTGCTGTGTTCCCTCATTTGTTTTGCCTCTCTGGTTTCATTCTGTTGCCCGTCTGTCTCTCTCTCATTCTCTGCTGCACTCTGCTCATTCTTCCCCTTCCCTTCTCTCATATGTCTCCCTCCCCTTACCTCGTTCATCTGTCGCTCATCCTCAGCCCCTTCCTTCTGCCACTTTCATGGCCGACTCTTCCCCTTCCTTCTGTTGTCCATTTTGTCCCCTTGTCCCCTGCCCCCTCCCACTCCTTCCTAGTTCCCCAGTGTGTTTACCTCATCAGCAGCATCGTTCTGCCACCCTCTCTGCATCTGGTGCTTGCTCCCTTTCTGGTCACTGCCTCTGCCCCGCTCCTCATTGAATTTTCTGCCTATCCTCCTTTCTCATCTGCAGTGTCTCCTGGCTTTGTGGCCGCATTGTTTAGTCGGCGATGGCCGCTCCAAGTGCCTGCTCACTCTACTGCTCCTCTCGCATCAATTCTGGGTACGTGGGCACTTCTGTTGTAGTACTTGCCTTGGGTATGCAGTTTCAGGCCTCTCGTCCTGTACTGCCTCCTTGCCTGTGTCCAGGAGCATTTCTTTCCCTGCAGCTCCATTGTGACATACCCCCACTAGCATTCTGATGCTTAGCTCTGGTTGCTGTTCACGTGGCTGCCGCACCACATTGCTCCTTGCTCATTCTTTGCCACTGTTCCCGTACCCTACAAATCACGGAGTCAAGACAATCCATTTTGGGGCATCTTTCTTTCTTGGGAAACGGCTCCAAACCTCATGTTTTGGCAGGGAAGGCATTCCAAAGGCAGTAACGGACTGCACTTAAACTGCATAGGGGACATTGCTAGCTTTCTATACTGTTCTGGACCTCTCTTAACATCCATTCTGAACACCTGCCAGTGTGACAGGGTTACTGATGTGTCTTATCGAATTCTCTATTTCTTCTAAAGTTATAGCTCTTCTTTCTCTGGTTATTCTACTAAGATTTTTTTGTTTGTTTGTTTTGGTTGTGCAATGACATGGGGGCTCTTGTTATCTCCTCCACACCTCTGCTAGTGGGCAATGTCGCATCTCATAACAGGACTTGCATCTCTTCTGGACCTTTTTCAGTGAGTTGTTTAGGTCTGCATGATGGACTGTTGTAGGGGGGACCCTACTCCTTTTCTGGACTATTCCTTGACTCCATTCCCTGCAGCTTTACTTTGTGTGTCCTGACCTGGCCGTCGATTTGGAATCCACAGCGCTCATGATCTGCTTTTTCTTATCAGATCAGCTGTCTCTTCTGTGTGCTTGTCAGACAAATCCCTTCATCTTGCACCATTTCACTTTAGTTGCATTTGTTCAGGTGGGAGTCTGAGCTATGGTATGTCGTTCTGTAAGCTATGGTATGTCTTTCTGTTTTTTGATATAGCAGTTGTTTGCCTTTGCATCAGCTCTGTTTCAAGACGTCTGCATCTTATAGATGGCTAATTGCTCTGGTCCTGCTCTGTTCTACCTCTTTGGATCTCGACGAGCTCCAGCAACCTCCGAAGATTTACTAATGTAAGCTAGTCGTATAATGATGGTACTCGCTGTGCCTGTGCATTTCTTTTTGGGGTTTTCCCTATCCTACTGTACAATTTTCCCCTCTCCTACTATCATCTTCTCCACTAATACTCATCTCTTTAGCTAATATCTATGTGCCTGTCTGGCCTGCAATCGATACTTCCATTGGGCATACCTATTATGACTCATATGCCACCATATCGAACGGTGGCCCTCCTGCTGCATTCATCAAGTCTCTGACTAAGGTCATCATTTGGGCATACCCATCATGAATCATATGCCACCTCATCAAACCGCGGCCTTCCTGTCGCAGTCATCAAGTTCCAATCATGGCTTCATTCCGTCATCAGCTGTCAAGGATTCACTCCACTCAGGGCTTCACTCCTTCATGCCAGTTCGCATACCCTCTGGTTCCAGACATGCCTTCTTGGCCTTGGAGTCTACCTCCTTTTGAGGAGCCTACTTAATCACATCACTGCTGCCATGCCTTCCTGTCCATCGCCCTTTGCTAAGTGCTGGCTGGAGGCTGTCCACCATCATTCAAGTTCCTTTTTAGGTTCCCTACCACCCATTAAGGATTCATTCCAATCATGGCTTCGCTCCATCATCGTCCATCCATCACCAGCCATCAAGGATTTGCTGCAATCATGGCTTCCATCTATCCTCATGCTTCCATCTTTCCTCATGCCTTTTCTCATGCCAGCCATTACAGATTCACTCCGCATGTGGCTTCACTCCTCATCTAGCTCTCCTACCCCGATAAGACTCTCTCTCCACTCAAGCGCCATGCCATCCTGTCAGTCGCCCTTTGTTAAGGGCTGACTGGAGGCGCTCCACTATCTTTACGTTCCTTTTCCATTTGACTCCAAATCTACCTCCTTTCAAGAAGCCTACTCACATCACTCTATTCCTTTCCGGATCTACCTCCTTTCGAGGAGTCTACTTCATCACATTGCTCTATCGAGTCTACCACCATCATCCAAATTCAAATTTCAAGTTCATTCCCTCATTCGAGTAATTTTCATGTTCTTTCCTGTCTCCTCTTCCTCAGTCTTCTCCTATTTGACTGCTGCACTCCTGTGGTGATCTTTATCATTGGTCTGCTTCATCCTCAGTCTTCTCATATGCACATCTGGATACCCTTGCTCCCCTGACTTCTACATGGATCTATGCCTTCTCATCGCCTACTTGAACATACCCCTCATGAGTCCTTGCTGCCTCATGTTCCATCTTTGATCAATGCTTTCTTTTGGAGTTTCCCCTATCCCATCATCATTCTTCCTACTCATTTCCTTTTCTTTAATGACTATCCCTGTCATTAACGAATCATTCTCTTTAACGACATATGTCCTCAAATCAAACATCATCAGCCTGGGGGGAAGGCGACTTAGGCATTTGATCCTGAGAGGTTTCCTCCTCAAAGGGGGGGGGGTTCCTCTCCTCCATGCCAATGGTCATAATATTAGTTAGAGTTAGTGCTTTCTTTGGTTAATTAGTTAGGTTCCGCTGTTGGATGGAGGTGGATGGTGGCCCCTGGCTTTCCCCTCTCTCCTTAGGAAGTAAGCCCTTATCATCTTCTCAAACTTTGTTCATTCATCATCCTCACCTCTTCGATGCTCGACATCTTTGGATATTCTTTTTGGGCTTCTCCTAACCTACCTTTAGCAGACACAATCATTCACGCAGCACCAGTAGGGGGGAACCCTCCTCTAGGTTTCCTTGCGTTGTACCTCTACAGGATGGTATATCCCATGGATAGAGAGGTGGAAAGCCACAAATCAAATCAAGTTACACAAGCATCATCTCATCTTATCTCCTCTAGTTGCGTAAGCACATTGAATGGGAGGGCTTTAAGCCTGAGGTTCGATGGGTGGAGCAACAATGTCACTCCCCCATCGGGCTTAAAGGGTCAGTCATCCTGGGCCCCCTTTAGGATTCATTTTTTGTTGCACACCATCCACCCCTCCTCCTCCAGTGGCTCGTTTCTCTTACCCATGGGCTTCTCCTAACCTACCTTTAGCTGATGCAATCATTCCCGCAGCACCTGTAGGGGGGAACCCTCCTCTAGGGTTCCTTGCATCATACCTCTACAGGGTGGTATATCCATGGATAGAGAGTGGAAAGCCACAAATCAAATCAAGTTACACAAGCATCATCTCAACTCATCTCATCTAGTTGTGTAAGCACATTGAACTGTTTTTTGGTAATATTAGACATTGAGTCATTGTATAGCAACATTCACTATGCTGAGGGACTTAAAGCATTAAGATACTATATCAATAAATGTGCTCAAAATGTGAAACCTGATACTGATTTCCTGGTAGAAATGTAAAAAATGGTGTTAGAGAACAAGTCATTTGCATTTATGGGCAGGTATTACAATCAAGAAAAAGGTACAGCAATGGGAGCAAGCTTTGATGCCAACTATGCAAATTTATACTTAGGACATTAAGAAGAGATCTACATTTGGGTTGGCAGGATTCATCCTTGTTGTAATCAGGTAGTACACTGGAAAAGGTACATTGACAACATATTTATGGTCTAGAAGGGCAACCTCATGGAATAAGAAATGTTCATGTGTTCCCTGCATAGTAGCAATAAACACTTAAGGTTTACATGTAATGCTAGTGAGGAGGAAGTTTCTTTTCTAGACATAAAAATTCATAAGGAAACAGATGGTGCAGTGGGTACCATCCTGTACAGGAAACTCACCGATTGAAACAGAGTTCTACTGCCAAGCAGCTGCCATCCCCGCCACATGATAGAGAACATCCCCATGCATCAGTATTGCCACATGAAACCCAACTGCAGCAGACAAAATTACAATTACCATGAGATCAAGTCTAGAGTTCTTGAAGATAGGTTTTTGGAAAGGGGATATTCAAGGACATGCATTATGAATGCAAAAATAGAATGTGATGCAAGGAGCAGGGAGTCTATTGGCTGAAAAACCAGGTGTAGGACAGGAACGAGAACAAGATCAACAAATAAATTTTGTTACAACATATAGTGTGAAGGCCTGGAAAATAAAAGATATTACACAAAAAAACTGGCATGTACTAGAACGTGACCCCCACCTGAGAGAGACAGGCAAACCACCCCCTAGAGTGGTATATAGAAGAGCCAAACATTTAAAGGACCAACTAGTCATCTACCAAAGGGTTGTAGAAAGTGTAGTAGGTGCAAATATTGTCTGTATGTACATCGAGAATAAATTATGGGGAAGTGTGTGTTATGAGAATTTAGTGCACACCCGAGGTGTGGGATGCTACATAAACACTGAGGGCTTGTTTATTAAAGCATCCCACACCAAGGGTGTGCATTAAATTCAAGTATGCCACACACTTCCCCATCTTTAATTTTTTACAATATACTGAGCAGCAATTTTTCACACACACACACACACACACACACACACACACACACACACACACACACACTCATTCCTGCCTGTCTTTAGTGTTCCCATATACACACACACACACACAGACACGCACACACACACTGGCTGTGACTCCTTCTTTCTGCTGCCTTCTTCCTTTTCTTTTTTTAATTTTGGCATCTGATGTTCTTTTTTTTTTTATTTACTTACAGTTTGTCACCGCCAAGATCGTGTCTAGGACGCTCCCTGGGCACGCTCCTATGCCAAAATGGTCGGACGGCAGGATCAACCAGACATTTAGCGGGGTACAAGGTTGGATCAACCAGATACATTTTAAAAACTAAACAAAGGATGATCATGTCTTCTTTTTGTGGCAGCTTCTCAGGGAGCGACAGACAGAGCGCCATGATTCAAAGACTGTTCAGCCCGCCAACATCTGTTCCTAAAGCCAGTGCAGGAGGGGCATCATTTGAGTGGCATGGTGCGTGAATGTCATAACAACCAGCCAGTTGTTATGGGAAATATCAACTGGTCTAATCTATAGGAAAAATTGCTGACCAGTTATTACATGAGTATAAAGATGTTTTGAATCCACTCACAAAAGAAAACAAGCATTTGTCAATGCCAAATGTTGCTTGCTTGTATGTGCTGCTTAGGTATTTGGAAGTCATTGGAGTGCAAATATTGAAAATTTCTAACTTAAGTATAGCGTGGAACTGCAACACACGTCAGAAACAGTCATTTTAGAATTTTTTTCACCAAATTTTCAACATAGCCATTTTAAGACCTCTGCTCATGAACTGTGTCACTGTGATTTTCCTAATGTGTCCCATACATTGATTTCGCACACTGACTGTGCCATTGTGTGCTACATGGGTGAAAACACATTTTGGGCAGGATGTGAAAAATGACAGCTATACCGCTCATAAGGAGGTGTGGTAAAATGGCAATGTTGAAAATCTGGAGTGAAAATATTGAAAATTCGTGAACTTATTTGCGTGCGTTGGAAATGCGCAACACGCGCTCGTAAAACAGTCATTTTTAGGATTTTTTTCACCAAATTTTCAACATAGGCTTTTTGAGAGCCCACCTTATGAACACTGGCAGTGCTGTTTCATTAATCAGTACCGAAAGGTGATTTTGCACAGTGACCACGAAATCACCCTTCGGGCCCGATTAACGCCATGACAGTGCAAGAATTCATGAGGAGGGGTCCCAAAAACCCCATGTTGAAAATTTGAGCCCAAAATTCCCAAAAATGCCTGAGATATGCAACAAAGCTGAAAAAACCCTATTTATTCCATTATACAGCTTACGGCATTTCCTCAGTTCGCGATCGGCTTTGAAGAGTGCAGAGCGTGTTCCCAGTCCACCGATGATCATTGCGCCCGAGCTCTGGAGGTAAGTATGGGGTGAGGGGTGGGAGGCAGGGTGTGCAGTGAGTGGGTGCGGGTGGAGGCAGGGAGACTGCGAGGGACCATTTTTTTATTTACAGTTTTTTTAATGAAGATAACGCAGGATGTTTGCCACGCTGGGGTGGGCTCCCAGCATGGCAGCTGGAAAGGCTGTTTGGGGGATGCTGGAGCTGACGGGGGATTGGGCACCCCCGTCGGCTATAACAAATTTGCCACGCTGGGGTAGGCTCCCAGCATGGCACCTGGAAACTTTAGGGGCCTGCAGCCGTGGAGCCAACGGGGGATAGGGCACCCCGTTAGCTATAACATTTTTGCCATGCTGGGTGGGCTCCCAGCATGGCACTTGGACAGCTTTTGTGAGGGGTATGCGGGAGCTGACGGGGATTGGGCACCCCCTGCACATATAGTGAGTGCGTGGGGAGAGAGCGATCAGCATGCAACATGTGCTTGCGTGGTGTGTGTGTGGGGAGGGAGAGCTCTGCTCACTGAAGCGGAGCTCTCCCTTTCAACTGCATGCCACTGCATTTTTGACTGCTGTCATAGACAGCTGCAGCAGTCATTGGAGAACCGCGGCTGCGCCTGCAAACACACTGACTGATTTGGAAGACAGGGAGCCACACCTCCGAAAACTTGGATGATGGCACTATGTTTCTTGCACATGCATGCAAGCAACATAATAAAAATGGAGATTTCGTACTTCATAAACTGTGACAGTACCTTTGTTGTTCACATGGCTTCCTGTACTTGTGGAGTATACTACGTTGGGAGAACTAAGAGGAAATTTAAAGAGAGAATTGGCGAGCATGTCGGAGAAATAGCAAATGAGAACATGGACTTTGTATTGGCTCTGCACATGAGAAACGCTAGCATGCATGAATAGCTTAAAAATCAAGTTTGCCGGATTAGAACAAATAAACATGAGTACGAGGGGTGGAAACAGGAAACTATCTCTTAACAAAAGAGAAGCTTTTTGGATCTTTAAGTTACGAGCATGTACAAATGAAAGAGGTCTTAATGATTAAATTGAACTAATACCATTTTTGGTTGATAGAGTCTGTATAATAATCTTGTCACATCTGTGATTTTACTGGTACACATGTAGTTTTTGGAAGGAAGGATTTTTCTTTTTCCACTCTTCTGGACTTCAGTAAAGCAGCCTCTAAAGGAGATACCATGAAAATAAGAGAGCGTCTCTTCTGTGAATTCTCTCTCTCTCTCTCTCCTGACCATGGTTCTTTCCCTTCCCCCCCTTTGCCTTTTAGGGGTTGTCTTTATGTAAGCCCCCCCCCCGGGTCTAGGAGCATGCCAGGTGGTACTTCGGGGGAGGGGGGCACTCACAGCCAGTAACCACAGTCACAAGATTTGCTCAGTTACCTGGTTCGGCTATGATCGGGGGGGGGGGGTGTCGATTGTCTCTTCGGGGCTGCTGCAGTTGTAGGAGGCAAACGTGTTAAGCAGTACACCAGTACATTGGAGTAGATTGAGTAAGTTCATTGTTCACAATGATTTAAAGTGCAAAAATGGATTTAATTTCAGAAAGATAACACAGGCCACTTCATGGAGCATGGGGGAACAGACATGGTGGGTGGGCTTTGTTACATATGGCCAAGGCCAAGATTACATTGATACAGATGCTGACCCAGGGATCTTGACTGCACAGTTCTCCTTGGAGCCAAAAAAACTCTGACTGATGATGGCAGCAACACAGTTGCTGAAGTTAAATGTCCTGTTGAATCACTTCAGCCTAAACTTCCTCCTGCACAAACTTATGAATCATTTTCTTCCACTGCACCCACGTTCCACATTGCACAGTGCGCACCCCACAGGACAGCCATACAAAGGGGCTGCCACTGGTGGTCCTGCATACACCCGCAGCACTGAGGATTCGGGGGAAGGGGTATACTTAAGCTGCAACACTATCCAGACAGGCACAGGAATGGTCCAGAAGAAAAACTTACTCACATTAGTAATTGTGTTTCTTCTAATGGAGTCTTGCTGTATTCGGACATTATGCAGTTAGCCCCAGCACTTGAACTGCTCTGGAGAGGAAAGAGTTAACTCTATGCCAGAGCATAGAACTTTGAGCTCGAGCTCGGTTCAAACCTCTGTCTGTTGCACTTTGAAGTGTAACCGTCAGATTCTTATGAGCTAACACTAACTAACTACCCCCAATATGTCAGGGGCTCAGTAGGTAGCACACTCACCTCTGAGGCTGGGAGATCAGAGGGCTGTGGGTTCAGTTCCCACATCTGGCTCTTAGGTTAATATCCCAGTACTGACACTGCAGTGCAGCATGAGAGGGGTGCTGCACTTCTGAGGTGCCGTCTTTCGGATGAGACATTAAACCGAGGTCCCATCTGCCTGGATTGGTGGTAGTTCAGGTGGATGTTAAAGATCCCATGGCACTTCTTGAAAAGAGTAAGGGAATTTCCCTGGTGTCCTAGACAAATTTCCCTCATTCACTAAAAATACCATCAACAGCTTTATCTGGTTCAAGGTCAGTTGGCATTCATCTGTATCCCCCGGGTCGTGCTTGAAAATAGGCAGGATTTGTCTAGTGCACTTACCTGATCAACCAAAACTAAATAAAAAAAAAATTTGGAAATTGTAAAATTTTTGCTAGCCAAAAAGGCAACCAAATATTTTGGATTCCCAAAAGACTCAAGTCGAGAAATCCAAAACAAAAACTAGGTAGTGAGCAAAATAATTACCAAACCACATAAATAACCCACTTCCCCTGTCTAAAGAAGGAAAAGTGCCAAGTACACTCCTAAGGTGCAACACTGTGCCTACTGGCCCACTTCCCAAAAACAAGGTTCTGAGAGGGGAGGCAGGGAAGGAGGCAGAATACAGCAAGACTACATTAGAAGAAATACAATTACTAAGGTGAGTATTTTTTTCTTCAAACAACATGAAGTCTTGCTGTATTCTGACATTATGCAGACTACCAAGCAGTACCTCCATGGAGGAGGGATTTGAACCAATTTTGGGAATAGGATCTGCAGTACTGCTGTACCAAACCTAGCATCACTCCTAGTCTTGTTATCCAGAGGGTAATGCTTGGTAAAAGTATGGATTGTTTTCCAGGTGGCTGCTTTGCATATCTCTAATAAGGGTATATCTCTGGCAGCAGCCAGAGAAGCAGCTGTACCTCTAGTCGAATGAGCCCTCAGGCCTGAGGGGGGCATGCCTAGCTTTTCATAGCAGAATTGTATACGAGACAATCCACCTGGCAATAGTTCTCTTAGTAGCAGGTTTGCCCTTCCCCACTTCAACATAAGTGAGGAACAACTGGAGGGAGTCAAACCTAAGAGCCTTAGTACGCTCAATGTAGTAGCTAAGAGCCCTTTTAACATCCAAACTGAGTAATCTTCTCACTCCTGAAGAAGAATGATCAGTGAAAATTTCAGGAAGAGACATGGATTGGTTCAGATGAAAATCTGAAACCACTTTGGGTAAGAACCTCCTGTTGGTTCTAAGGACCACCGTATCTCTATGGAATGAGATAAAATCAGGCTCCACTGACAGAGCTTGCAATTCACTGATATGTCTGGCAGAGGTAATAGCTACCAGAAACACAGTTTTCCAAGTCAAGTTCTTAAGCTCTGCTGAGGACAAAGGCTCAAAAGGGGGTTGCATAAGCTGAGCAATGCAAACATTAAGATCCTGGGCAGGAGTAGGATCCCTAAAGGGGGGATTGATATGACACAATCCTTTGAAGAACTTACAGAAAACAGGGTGAGATGCCAGTGAGGAGGGCTTTCCCACTGACAGGAAAGCAGAAACAGCTGACAAGTGTACTTTGAGAGTAGCTGGTCTGAGGCCTAGGCCATTAAGATGAAACATGTAATTCAGAACTGTAGACAAGTCAGCA
Source organism: Neoceratodus forsteri (assembly GCA_016271365.2). Classification (NCBI taxonomy): domain Eukaryota; kingdom Metazoa; phylum Chordata; order Ceratodontiformes; family Ceratodontidae; genus Neoceratodus; species Neoceratodus forsteri. The sequence goes on along the minus strand of CM028129.1, from coordinate 334,967,067 downwards.
GTAACTGGGGATATATGCTTCTTGGAACACCAAATGCTGAGTCTTTTCCATTTGGAGTTATACGTTTTTCTGGTGGCAGGTTTTCGAGAGGCTTTGGGAATGTCCAGAACCCCTTGAGACGATGCAAATTTGCATATTCTAGCTCTTCAAGAGCGAAGCATTGAGATTGAGAGACCAAAGGTTGGGGTACCAGATCCTTCCCTGAGAGGAGGTTAACAGGTTGTGATTCCTGGAAAGAGATAGGGGAAGATGGACTGCTAGGGACAGCAACAGGGGCTACCAAAGCTGTCTGGCCCAGTCTGGAGCAATCAGGATCACGTTGCAGGATTGTGCCCTTATCTTGACCAGGACTTTGAACAGTAGAGGAAAAGGAGGGATGGCATATAGAAATTTCCCTTCCCAATCCAGAATCAGAGCATCCAGAGGGACTGAACCCAAGACTGGGGGTCTGCAACAGAAGAGAGGAAGTTGGTGATTGTCTGTGGCTGCAAAGAGATCTATCTCTGGAGTGCCCCACCTTGAAAAAAATCACTTTTAACACTAGGGAGTACAGGGACCATTCGTGATGGCCCTGGGAAATCCTGCTCAATGTGTCTGCTAGCACTTTGTCCTTCTCTGTAAGGTGGACTGCTACCAGAGAGGCCTGTAGAGAATAAGCCAGGGACCATAATTTCATGGCTTCCATGCACAAGGCCATAGACCGAGTGCCTCCCTGCTTGCTGATGTACCACATGGTGGTGGTGTTGTCTGTCCTGACCTGAACCACCTTGTTCTGTACTAATTCCAAGAAGGTTTGCAGAGCCAGGTACACTGCCCTGAGCTCCAGAAGACTGATGTGGAGAAGAGACTCCTGAGGGGACCACACATTCCCTGAGCTGTGAGAGCTCCCAGGTGAGCTCCCCACCCCAGGAGAGAAGCATCCATGGTTAGAACCACAGAATGAGACTGAGTGATGACTGGGACTCCGTGCCTGAGGTTGTCCTGATCCAGCCACCATTGGAGAGCCTGGATCAGGGTCTGAGTCACTGGAATAAGCTTGGTTACAAAATCTTTTTTCCGAGACCAAAAAGCCCTCAAATGGGACTGGATGTCCCTCATCTGAAATCTGGCCCCTTGGACCACTGCAGTGGAAGCTGCCATGTAGCCCAGAAGTTGAAGGAAATGTCTTGCTGGTTGAGACACCAGAAGGTGGGAAGAGAAAGCCAGCTCTATAATGGCCTTTACCCTTGCCAGAGGGAGAAAAGCTCTTGCTTTGACTGTATCCAATTCTACCCCTATGAAGGTTACGAGTTGCACTGGCTCTAGAACTGATTTGGGAAGATTGAGGAGGAATCCTAGAGAAGAGAGCACTTGTTGGGTCACTTGTAAATCTGACTTGACTTGGTCTGGAGGCTGACCCACTATGAGCCAGTCATCCAGGTATGGAAATATGGAGATGTTTTGTCTCCTTAGAAGGGCCACTACTACTGCTAGGCATTTTATAAACACCCTTGGAGCTGATGTTAGGCCAAAGGGCATTGCTTTGAAATGGTAATGGCCTGATGGCAGTTCGAACCTGAGTTACTTTCTGTGGGAGCACCTGATGGGAATGTGGAAGTAGGTATCCTTTAGGTCCAGGGTGGCTAGCCAGTCCTCTGGCCTTAGAGAGGGAAGAATTATTCCCAGAGCATCATTTTGAATTTTGGCTTTAGTAGGTGCTTGTTTAGGTATCTTAAGTCTAGGATGGGCCGCCACTACCCTGTTTTTTGGGGGGGGGGTAAGGAAACATCTGGAATACAGACCTTTGGCCCCTGTGATGTGTAGAAACTTTCTTTATGGCTCTGAGAGCCAGCAGAGATGAAACCTCTGCCTCTAGGGCAATGGTTTCGGAGATGTTTGCAGGTGGAAAGGACCTGACCCTCAGCTTTGGAATTTTTTTGAAACTGAGGGCCAGTCCCTGGCTTACTACCTCCAGGACCCATTTTTCTGAGGTAACAGACTTCCAGTCCTGGAAGTAGTAAGCCAGCCTGCCTCCTACAGGAATTGGGAAGTCAACCTGGGCTGACACATCAGGGTGTGTGCTTGGCAGGAGCCTGAGGCTGAGAGGAGGATGCAACCCTGCTCATCCCCCTTCTGCCTCTCCCTCTGAAGAACCTCCTCTGGGAAAAAGGAGAGGAGGCCTGTGCCTGATAGAAAAGGCCTATGAAAAGGCCTGCCCCTGCCCCTAGCCTGCTGCTTCTAAGTAGTTGCCTGCCTTTCCTTGGCCTGTGCACTACTGTAGGTGGTCCTGTATGCATCCATCTTTTTCATATAATTCTCTGTCTGCTCCCCAAACAGAGAATTCTCGACAACAGGGAAATCCATGGCCTTAGCCTGGGTGTCCTGTGATAGACTAGTACATCTGAGCCAGCCAGCCTCTGAAGAGCCACAGATGTAGCCATGATTCTTGATGACACATCATTGGCGTCCACAGCAGCACGAAACTGGATTTTTGATGCCTCAATCCCATCAGCAGCCACCTCCTCCAGCTCCTTGGCAAGCTGGGGGGGGGAGCCTGTTTAGCTAGTTCCAGAACAGTATCCCATCTGGACTTCTGGTATCTGGCTGTATTGGCCATATAATTAGCCTGCCTGAGTCCCAAGGAAGATGCCATGTACTGTTTCTTTGCCATGGCATCCAGCTTCCTGGAGTCTTTATCTGGGGGGTGTGAAGCCAAGGGTGTATTAGCCTTATCACAGGCTGCAGCCTGCACAACTCCAACATGGCAGCATTGCTGGTATAAGTACTCTGTACCTGGGCCTGACAATATATACCTCTTGTCCATTCGCCTGTCCACAGGAGGTAAAGAATTTGGAGTCTTAAGTAACTTCTGTGTGTGTTTCCGAAAGGATTTGTGATGGGGAATAGACAATCTCTTGGACTCTGGAATGTCCATCATCTCCACATAGTCAGGCTCCTCTTGCTCCTCAACAGCTTCATCCAAAGGGAGCTGGAAAGGTTCTGCCACTTTTTTGTAAAACATATAGTGGAATGGGAAGGGGACTCAGAAAGCCTAGGAGGGGAAATACCAGATGGCCTGTCTGGGGAGATGTCCGGATCTAAGGGCTTATCTAGATCTTCCACACCATCATCATAATCATCACCCCCCTCCAAATCCAGTTCATAATAGTCTTCAGAGGAATAATCCTGAACCAGAGGAACCGACCGAACCAAACGCCTACTGGGAGGCGTCGGATCAGCTGAAACCAAACGGTGCTATTCAACTTTACTAATCGCTCTGGCAATTTCTTCGGCGGTTGGACGATGCAGTTCTGGGTCTGAACCAGCTGTTTTATCTTTCTTTTTTCCGGAATCGACTCCTCAGGATCGGCTCTCCGTTTGCTCGAGGGAGTCTCACCCAGGTCAATGGGCACTCCCTCAGGTTCGGTTGGAACTGAGCCGGGCTGGCCATCCAGTTCAGCGGACTTCTCAGCCTCCTTTTCCCTAAGCCTGCCCAATCTTTTATTCAGGGTGGCTTTAGGGAAATTCTTACATATTTGGCAGTCTGACTCCGGGTGGTCAAAAAACAGACAATAAACACAGGTGGTGTGGGGATCGGCCTTAGCAAATGCCTCCCCACACTCACTGCAGTGTTGAAACCCAGTGGGCCTGGTTTTTCTCTTGGGTTTCTCAGACAAAGCCATCCTATCACTTACCCTTTTTATGGCAACAGCTAGACAAGACTCCCTTATCGGTTCCTAACCGTGTTACGGGTGTTGGAAAAAACCAATGAAACACGTGTTTTTTTTTAGAACCGATAAGGACGATTACCACACTAAATTAAAGTAAAAAAAAAGACATAATACAACCAACCGGTTCAGCCTTACCAGTTGAAATACAGTTTTTTACAATTTCCACAAAGAAATTCAGCACTAGTCCACTACCTATGTACTTACTGTACCACGGACAGAGATCTGAACCAAAATAAAGAAATAATAGAAGTATAAACCAACGTTTTTAACTGGACCGAACCGTGCATCCATAGGGACAGTCAATACTATCCCACCACCCAAGTGACTCTGACCATTAAGGGTGTGTGACACGAAATGAAAATGGGGGTAGTACCTAAGTTACCTGTACCCATGATTATTGGAATTGACTTTCCAGGATTTATTGAGTTAATCTCAGAGGAATTGAACCCTGCAGTTTCAGCAGCAGTGGTGACAAGAGCTCAGGCAAAGAACATTTCAGATGGTGGGACTCTTTTTCTTTAGCCGATTTTGATTCCGACTTGTTTGAGCACAGCTCCAAGATCTGGAAATCCAGGAAAGAAAGATGATGCCTGAAAAAACTGTGGCAACAAATGACTGATGGACATAAGGGGCTAACACATGAAAATGCTGAAACTAAATTGATCACTGATTATGATTTTCTTTCAGAACAAGGTAATGATGTTTCTCTCCAGGGTTATTTTAAGCAGCTGGGGTGAAACCAAAACAGGGTGGACCAATGTTTAAAAAATGCAATGGGTTACTGTACAGAGTTTGGGTTAAACCTCAGACACAGGAACAGACAGAATAATTGGTTATACTACAGACGTGTAGAACAGAGTTGTTACAGATAGCACATGATAGTCCTATGGCTGGTCACTCGGGGAGGAATCGCACCCTTGCCATATTGCTGTATAGATTTTACTGGCCTGGAGTTCATGAAGATGTTTCTACCTATTTTAATTCCTATGCTGAGTGTCAGAAGGTAGCCCCAGTCACTAGAAAAGACAAGGTGCCCCTACCCTTGATAGTTGTGCCTTTTCAGAGAATTGCAATGGATGTCGTTGGTCCTTTAAATAAAAGTAAAAATTATCCAGGTAGTATATGACTATGCTACTCAATACCCAGAAGTAGTTCCAATGCATACTGTCACCGCTTTAAAAATGGCAGCCTTGAATCCTATTGCATCATTTCAGGTGACTCATAAGGGTTACATGGCTCTTCACTCCACCTAATTGTCTCTCCCTACCTGCATGGAGTCTCTTGTTTGGGGGGGGGGTTCGGGGTTGCTGTGGATGTTATAGGAGTGGCATGCACCTCACAAGGGGTCTCCTCCATGGCACCTGCCTATTGCCCCTGCTTTGGTCTGTCGATCTCCATCGATTCCCTCTTTTGAATCCCTCCAGACCAATTTGTTCTGCTCTCTTTCCTGGCCATTTTCATCATTTTTAGTTGCTTCTGCTGTTTCATTTTCCCTGTCTGTGTGCACACTCTATTACCATTAGACCGGGCCTTCTTTTGGATTCAACATTTTCCCGCATCTGCTTTACCTCAGCTGGCCATGGCTACAACTGTGTCCCACTGGGGGGTGCATCTCTGTGCCTTCTGTTTTTGTCTTCCTGGCTCCTCCCTTGTCCATGGCATGCCAGCCTTCAGCCGGCTTGCAGTCCGAGTTTTCTTTTGGGGTCTTTCTGCCCTACCACTTACCCTTCACCTTCGTATATTTCACATCCTGTTCCTATGTTCAGGTCCTTCAACACCAAGCCAGCCTAGCTACAGCGTTGGAGTTAACTCACTTTCATTATCTCCAACTTTTAATTTACTGTTTGGTGTCCTGTTACCCATTTCATGACTTCCCTGTTTTTCCTGAGGCGGGGGACTGCATCGTTACAGCAGGCTTCGTAGCTCCAGGAGCAGCTTTTGGTTATCATTTAATCAATCTGTAGCTGGCTTGCCCTTCTCTCTACTGCTGCTCCGCCTAGCCTTCATGACTTGCAACTTTCCGCAGTTCCTCCACTCCTCCTTCTTAGACTCCATTCATCTCAAATCTCACCACTGCTATACCATCTTCACATTTCATCCTACTTACCATTATACCTAGCTTTGCTCTTGGTACTTGTATCTCACCCATCAGCTGTGGGCTTCCACAGCGGTTCCCATCTCTACCACTCGTGCAATGCAATCCCCTTCTAATTTGACTTCTAATCATTCCCTCAACCAGCCCCTTGTCCTTTCCATATGGATCTCGAAGTTTCTCCTACCGCCATCATATCTCATTCTCCTCCTAGTTCTTTGTACTCTGACCCTGGGCTTCGTCCCACTGTTCTCATCTCTGACTTGTGCTCTTCACCTCTTCTCCTTCCTCGCCTTTTGCTTCTTTTGGGGGTGTTTCCCTATTCCACCATCATCATACCTATTTGTATCCTCCTCTACCCTAGTCCAACATTCTTGGACCACTCAACTCATATGTCCTCTATTCCATGTCCAACATCCATCGTTATCGAACCTCATCCTTCCTAAAACCTACTTGCCCTCTTACCTACCCTTAACAGTACCGGTCTTCAAGGTTTTCACTCCATTATCATACATTATCCATTTCATATCTCACCCTACCTGTACCAGCCTTCCAAGCTTCATTTCATCATTGTACATCGTCCATTTCATTCCTCACCTTAAACCATTCAGGCCTTCAAGGCTTTCAATCCACCATCATCTATCGTTCATTCGTTCTCGATCATTCTGTCCTCTCGCATCAACTTCCCCACTAATTGTAGGCTGCGGGCTTCACCCAGCCATCCTCGTCTCTCCCCTTCGCATCCTTCATTCCCATTTTGCAGTCCATACTGACCTTCTAAGCGTCCCTCCATCAGCAAACCTTGTATATTCATCTCAATCCTCCACTCATCCACTTCCGACTTTGTAGCTCCTATCTCACTGCTCCTGGTACTTCGTACCTTCCCCATTGGCTGCGGGCTTCACCTGGCTGTTCTCTTTTCTCCTTTCATACAGTTCAACCCACTACTAATTGGCTTTTCAGTGGACCCAATTGGTATGTACTCCTGTGGTTACTAACCATGTCCAGCCTCCTCCTGACCCACATCAGGGTCTCCTTTGCTCAGTCTGACCTCTCTGTAGGTCTACTCATTATCATTGACTACTCAAGCCTGCCCCTCAAACAGGTCTCATACTGCCTTGACTCGACCTGCTCTGTACTCAGAGACATGCCCTCCATGTCCATTGCTCCATGGCTCAGGGCTAGTCTGTAGCCAATGGTCTTGCTCTGCACCCATGAAGTCCGCATCTAGAGCATGTGAAGCTTGGAGCAGGGTCCTTCTCCCTTGCCCATAGTGAGAATGTCTTCACTCTGGGTGGACCTTGAGTTGTCCCTCATCTCGATGACACCTCTGGATGCAGAATTGACGATTTCAAGCTACGAAGGGTGAGACTCTCTTCATCAGGTCCCCTTTGGCTGCCCGAGCGGGTTTGGAGGCACCCTCTATGCTTTTCTCCATCTGACCACCTCAGGTTCACCTAGTCTGTTTTGTAGGCTCATGTAGGCTGGCTGAATGCCTCAGTGGTCTTTTCTCTCGTCCTTTGCTTTTGAGCGTCTAGTTGCAGAAATGTCACTCGCAACCCTCAACAGCATTCCTGTTAGAAGGACAGAGTGCGAGTTTCATCTAACTTGGAATCTTTTCCTCTTCCCTCAATATCAACTCTAAATTTAAGAAGCTGAGTCATCACTAACCAAAACATCCTTCAGTCTGGAGGGAAGGCGACCTAGGCTTTGGATTCCCAGAGGTTTCCTCCTCAAAGTGTTTTTTTCCTCTCCTCCATGCCGATGGTCATAATATTAGACAGGGTTAGTGCTTTCATAGGTTCCATAGTAAGGTTCCGCTGTTGGATGGAGTCAGATGGTGGCCTCCGCTGTTCCCTCTCTCCTTAGGAAGTCCACCCTTCTGCATCTTGTCAGCTTTCATTTAGTTCATCGTCCTCATCATATCTCATTCTTCTCCTGTCTTTCCCATCTACGTCTATCAGCTTAAATTCTAGTCTCGATTTATTCTGATTTCTCGCCTCTTCGATGCTCGACACCCTTTTGGGTATTCTTTTTGGGCTTCTTCCTAAGCTACTGAACTGAACTGAAGGAACTGGAAGCAATAAGAGTTGATTAAGCAATGGGGCCAGATGGGGTGCACCCCAGGGTCCTTAAAGAACTAAGAGAGGTGGTGGCTGAACCTCTTGCTATCCTGTTTAGCCGATCACTAGAAACAGGGGAGGTACCCAAAGACTGGAGGATAGCAGATGTAGTCCCCTTATACAAAAGTGGGAACAAAGAGGAAGCAGGGAACTACAGACCAGTCAGCCTCACCTCGGTAGTGAGGAAGATCATGGAAGCACTACTGAAGGAGGATTGGTGGAACATCTGGTTGTCAATGGACTACGGACCCAAGGCAGCATAGTTTCACCAGGGGAAGGTCATGTCAGACCAACCTCATTGAATTTTTTGACTGGGTGACTAGGGAGGTGGATCAGGTGAGGGCAGTGGACATGGCCTATCTGGACTTCAGCAAGGCCTTTGACACTGTGCCACATAGAAGACTATTGCACAAACTGGGGAATATGAGTGTGGGCAGGACAGTAGTGCAGTGGGTAGGTAACTGGCTGGGCAGCAGGACACAGAGGGTGGTGGTAAATGGCTGTCACTCCACAGAGGGAAGAGTGACCAGTGGGGTACCACAGGGATCAGTGCTGGGACCGGTACTATTCAATATCTTCTTCAGTGACATTACTGGGACCTAGAAGGCAGAATTTCACTGTTAAGCTGATGACACAAAGCTCTGTAACAGAGTAGACACACCAGAGGTGTAGACAGAATGAGAAGGACCTGCAGAAACTTGAAGAATGGTCAGGGTTTGACAGTTGAAATTCAATGCAAGGAAGTGCAAGATAATGCATATGGGGCACAAAAACCCTGGCACAATATATCAGTTGGGGGTGAGGATATAGCATGCACCAAGCAGGAAAGGGATCTTGGAGTTATCATCTCTGATGACCTCAAGGCAGGAAACAGTGTGACAAGGCAGCAGGTAAAGCAAATAAGATGCTGGGATGCATAGGCAGGGGCATCACCAGTAGGAAAAGGAGGTAATAATTCCACTATACAAGACACTAGTGAGGCCGCACCTGGGTACACTGTGCAGTTCTGGAGACCTTACCTACGTAAGGACATAGACAGGGTAAGAAGGTTCAGAGGAGGGCAACAAAGATGGTGCATGGATTGCATCACAAGTCCTATGAGGACAGGTTGAAGGCACTGAACATGTACTCCCTGGAGGAGAGGAGGAGAGGGGATATGATAGAGACATACAAGCATCTTACAGGGAGGAACAGGGTGCAGGAATGCACTATTTTTAGCGAAAAGATGTTCCAGGACTAGAGGGCATGGGATGAAGTTGGAGGGAGGAGCGATTCAGAGGAAGCGTGAGGAAGAATTTCTTCACAGAGCGGGTGGTGGACAAGTGGAACACCCTGCCAGAGGAAGTGGTGGGGGCTGAAACAATCACGGGATTTAAGAATGCATGGGATAGACATAAAGGAATTCTGGAGGGCAGGGGTAAGGGGCAACAGACTTCCTGGAAAACATAAACTGAACTTACAAACTTAAATGGGCAGACTGGGTGGGCCATAGGCCCTTATCTGCTGACACTGTCTATGTATCTATGTATCTACCTTTAGCCAAGGGAATCATTCCTGTGGCACCTATGGGGTGGAACTCTTCACTAGGGTTCCTCGCTGTCATACCCCTTCAGGGTGGTATATCTCATGGATTGAGAGACAAACAGCCACAATGTATTTAAGTCACACAAGCATACATCATACCAGTTGCATAAGCAGATTGAATTTCAAGGCTATGCCTGTAGTTCAGTGGGTGGAGCAACAAGCCACTCCCCCATCAGGACTTTAAAGGCCACTCCTCCTGGCTAGTCCAGGATTTGTTTCTTTCATTGCCCCACCATCCTCTCCTCCTCCTCCAGTGGCACATCTCTTTCCCGTGGGCTTCTTCCTAAGCTACCTTTAGCCAAGAGAATCATTCCCATGGCACCTATGGTGTGGAATCCTTCACTAGGGTTCCTCACCGTCATACCCCTACAGGGTTGTATATCCACCGGATAGAGGTGAACAGCCACAATGTATCTAAGTCACACAAGCATACATCATATCAGTTGCGCAAGCACATTGAATTCTAGTTACCCATTCCCGCAAAACTGGGGGTTCCTTCCTTAGCCAGTGCACTGTAATACACTTCAGAGCAGCTGCAGAAAGAATTAATGCCCGTTTTCTTTTGGACGTGGGAAGACTTCCCAAAACAGGGAAGCCCAATACCCAATCTATGAAGTTGTTAGGTATGTTTATGGATACAATCTGTTGAACTGCCGTTCATACATCTGACCAGAATTGGGCACGTTTTGGGCATCCGCACAAGATATGCCAGTGTGTTTCCACAGCTCCACATGCCTCCAACAGTCTGCTGTGTTAGTTGTGTTGTAATGCTTGGTCACTGTTGAGGTCTGGAAAAAAGTACTAAAACCCTCCAGTAAAATTCCCTCCAAGTTGGAGAGGAAGTCACTTGCTACCCCACCTTGGTAACCTCTGAAGTGAGCGCATGAGGAAGGGCGCCATCCAGTGTGGTGACTCCTTCCTGGCACAATCCACTCATGGCGATGGAAAGGTAGGGCGACCGGATGAGGGGATGGACGAACTAGGCGATAGGATATCACTATATGTACGAGCGTGGGGGGTGAGCAAGCACAGTGAGCATGTGTTGGGAGTGGTGGAGAGGCTATAGGGGGTGGCGCTGCGGTTGCTGGTCGAGCTGCGTTGTGGCATCAGGGATTGGCTAGTGGCTGGGGTGGCTGAGGTACTGGGTTCGGGTCCGGGCGCTGGTGCAATTTTATGCCTTGACCCAAATCTTTATTTTACTGCTTTCACCCCCGACATGCATCCCCCTGGAGTTGAGAATCCTTAAGTTGTGGGGTGTGGGAAAGCAGTAAAAATCTGTCCTGGCACCGTTGTTCTGGTGCGCCGGGGTTGTCAGAGTGCCGAATATGTGTTCAGCACTCTGACTGCGTGATAACGGTGATCGCCTTTAGGCATTCGCTGTTAGCACATAGACCCCCCCCCACCTTCAACCTATGAAGCCAATCGCCTCAAAATATCTGGCCCAGGATCTCTCTCTCTCTCTGTCTCTCTCTCTCTCTCTCTCTCTCTCTCTCCCAGACAAGCTTTATTTTTTCCAGTGGCCTAGTTTCTGTGGGTGTCAAGAGGCAATAAAGATGGGAAATATACCTGATTTTTACATCTGAGGTGGACACCTTTTGAATAAAATCTTCCCAAAGAGTGAGTGATCAAGTCTTCGGGTGATGAGGGCTGTATGATTGGCCTCTCTGATAAAGTGCCGAACTTGAAGGTATCTGCGGAAATCGACATCTTGCAAGTTGTATTTAGCCTTTATTTGTTGGAAGGGCATGCAAGCATCCCCCTTCAGAAATTGTGTGAAGCAAGTCAGGCCCTTGAGTTCCCACGCTGCATACCTGGATCTAGCCTGGGTGGGAGAAAAGAGTAATAATAGCAGATGAGGGACAACGGACCCAGAGTTGCCGTGGAGGCCAGGCATGCCTGACCCATCATAGCATTCTCAGAGTATGCCGAGTCCAGGGGTTACAAGTTAAAGAGGGAGTGGCATCCCCTGTTTCTGTCAGAGCCAGCGAGAACAAGACAGTGCCAGAGCAATCCCATTCCTCAATGGCATACCAACCTGAAGCCTCACGTTGAGTAACCCATGTGCATGCCGCCTGCATCTGGCATGCAAGATAATAGTTACAGAGGTCTGGCAGAGACAACCTACCCAGTTCGCTGGGTAACTGAAGAATCCCTTGGGAGATGCGTGGGCAGCACCCACTCCAAACAAACTTACTAATACCAGTATTAATCATACGCCAAAATGCAGGAGGGATGAGTAGTGGGAGATTATTGAACAAGAAAAGAAGATTTGGTAATAGGTTCATATTAATAGAATCAATCCTTCCTGCTGTAAATAAAGGCAGCAACGACCAACTAGCCAGATCTTGTTGCATTGTTCCCCAAATTCTTTTATAGTTGATTTCAAAATGTTTTGTGATATCCATATTGATCTAGACCCTTAAATATCTAATTTGATTGTTTTTGGACCACACAGATGGAAATTTTATTTATTTAAAATTTGATGACTGGGAAAGGCACGCTGAGCCGAGGCTCGTTTCCAGGTGCGACCTGGGTACAGTTTGTACGGGTAGTATCAAGGGAAACAGGAAGTACAGGCAGTTATCACACTCATAGAAGTACAGCTAGTTAACACAAACATTAATTAGACAGTACAGTGCACATTTTGAATAGATAATAGTTGGTCATTTAGAAGTGTGAGAGAGAAGAGGAGAGGCCTACTAGGGGAGGCAACGTTGGTGAGCTTGAAAGAGCTAAGTGGTGCCTCTGTAGTGCATTTGGACCATTTGAGCACATAGGACAATGTGGGTTGGGTAGGAGCCTGAGGAGCTGGTTAAGAGTTGAACAAGAAGAGGCCTTGCAAAGGTGGGAGGGCAAAGAGTTCCAGAGAAGGGGGAGACGGTACGAGAAGGCGAGCTGACAGGAAAGGGTGCGAGGACTAGGGAGGTGGAAGATACGAGGGTCCCTATGGCGAAGAGAGTAGCTGGGGGGGTTTGGTTGAGCAGGGATGTGAGTTATGGGGGGAGGAGACCAAACCAGCATTTCCCTAGGAGGGAGGCTCAGTGGATGGTACGCCTGTGGGAGAGCGGCCCGACACATCTCCTAATGGGTGTGTTGAAGTCACATAGTCTGCATAGTCTAGAACTGGCAAGACTGTTTTGCACATGAGCTCGTGGCAGGTGGGGATCGGTAAGCAGGATTTGTGGCGGTAGAGGATTGCAAGTTTTGGTCGGAGTTTAGTGCAGACTGCGTCGACGTGAGTGGAGAAGTTGAGGTGACAGTCCAGCCATTCACCCAGGTATTTGAAGGCTGAGACTTGTTCCAGTGGTGAGCCGTCCAAGGCGGAGAGTGCTGGGAGGGGCTGGGAGGGTTGCCAGCTTCTGTCTGGAGTCAAAAACTATGGAGACCATCTTTTTAACATTAAGAGTGAGTCAGTTTTCGAGAAGCCAGGACTAGACTCTGTTGAAGTCACTTTGAAGAATAGGGAGGACACTATCACGGGAGGGGCCCGAGGTAAAAACGACCGTGTCATCTGCGTACAGATGGACGTTGGAGGAGAGGCAGATGGCGGAAGGTCATTTATAAAGACAGAGAAAAGGATGGGGCCCAGAATAGATCCTTGGGGAATGCCGGATACAATAGGGAGAGGAGAGGAGAGAGTGTCGCCAGTTTGAACTGATTGTTGCCTATTGTGGAGGTATAAGTGGAGCCAAGCGATTGCTGGAGGGCCGATGCCGAAAGTGCAGAGTTTGCGGAGTAGCAGCTGGTGTGATACTGAGTCGAACGCTTTCGGCAGGTCTATCAATATGGCAGCTGTGATTTGACTATTATCCAAGGCCGAGAGTATAGAGTCGGTTATACTTAGAATGGTGGTTATGGTGGAGTGGTGTTTTCGGAAACCAGACCGGACTGGAGAGAATAAGTTGTTTGCTGTGAGGAGGTCCGACAGTCTGGATAGTATAAGGGATTCCTGGACTTTGGCAAGGGTGGGGAGGAGTCATATGAGCCTATAGTTTCCCGGTTGGGAGGGATTGCCACTTTTGTGCAGGGGGATGACTTTGGCAGTTCTCCATGCTACCGGTACAGTGGCAGTGGATAGACAGAGGTTCAGTATGTGACACAGGGGGGCCGCATTTGCTGCTGCGGTGATGTGGAGCATATTAGGGTGTATACCTTCTGGGCTAGATTTGGAAGAGTTGAGGGAGGAGACAGCATGGTATACTTCAAGGGGCGTGGTGGGAGAAAAAAAGATAAAGCCAGCAGCTGTGTTGGAAGGTCCGGGTGAGTGTGGGGGGGGAGTCAGGGATGGCACAGGAGATGAAGAACTTGTTGAAGAGGTCAGCCGTGGTGGAGGGATCCGAGACAGTAGTACCGTCTAATTTGAGGGATGGACATGCCTGTTTCATGGAGGGATCAAGAAGGGAGTTAATCAGTTTCCAGAAAGAGGCATTGGAATTTTGGTTTTGAGTGAATTGAGCTTTAAAGTAGGAGGATTTAGATTGCCGGATGGCTTTGGTGCAATTATTCCTGAGGTGTTTGTATGTTTGGAGATCGGGAGCTGAATGGGAGGATTTGTAGAGTCTCCAAGCTTTGTCCCTGGAGAGACAAAAGGCGATGAGGTTGGCTGTGATCCAGGGGTGGTGGTGGCATTTTACCCTAGTTTTTCTTAGGGGCACATGTGTGTCCCAGATGCTATGGAAGATACCGCAGAACTGAGATAGTGTCAGTCGACATCAGATGAGGACTGGACCGGCAACCAGTCTGCGTTAGCAAAGTCATGTAGCAAGGCAGGGACATTTAGGTGGTGAAAGGGTCAAGACCAGATAAATTTGGGCTGAGAGAGTGGTGAGTGGATTTTGAGGATGCAATAAGTGATGCAGTGGTTACTTAGGGCGTCGGGGTATATGCCTGAGGCAGAGATATGGTGGGGATGGGAAGATAAGACCCAGTCCAGTAGGATGTGGTTCTGGGACTGATGATTTAGGCGAGTAGGTTCTCAGATTAACTGGGAGAGATTTAGGGCTTCGATTTTTAGGGTGGTGTGTTTTGCAGAGGGGGAGAGCCAGTCAAGGTTGAAATCCCCTAGTAGCATGAGTTCCCCGTTTGATGTTTTGGAGTGGATAGAAGTTATGGCCTTGATAATAGAGTCAGGTGAGGCCTTTGGAGTGGCATAAAGGGCCCCAATATAGAGGGGGGAGGAGGAGGGGAAGGATAGATGTGCCGCAATTGATTGGTGGGACGAGGGGCAAGATTCGTTAAATGTAGAATGTAGAATTGAAGGTCTGGGGCAGGTGCCACTTAACTGGAGAGCCTCCGATTTTCACATTAAATAATTCTGGCAATTACCCAGACTCTGGATAGAGGCTTTATTTCAGATGCTACATAGCAGCCAACAGGCAGGGCGATTCCCTCAGATTAGTGGATATTAGTGCAAATCTGTATGTCTGTAGTGCCCCAGGGCCAGGATTCACACAAAAAAACCCCACAAAGTACTGTGCAAAAATTTGTACTGCACCTTGCGGTTGTGCTGAAGGGCAGTCGTGCTATTCACAATCGGACAAGTGTCATGTGCTTTCTGACTGTGAATGCAGTGCGCTATCTAACTGTGAAAAGGGTCCAACAGGGGCAGCGCTAACCCTGGAAAAGCAGCCAGCCAGGAAATGGCCCACAGCCAGTAGTGCTCGCGCTAAAGTGCAATGCACAGAAGTAGCCGTGCAAATGAGCCCATTGGCATGCAAGGCACTAGTGGCCATTAGCATGCTCATTATGGGCTCATTTGCATGATGTTAGTGTGGCGTTGCATGCCCCCCCACCAGCCCAAACCCCACACACCCACTTTCCCCCATAGTCTAGTAGTGCCCTCCCCCACCCCAATCGACAACTCAACAATAATAAAAACGGTTTCCATAGTCTAGTGTCCCTTTCCCTCCATGATTGCTCACCCAACATTAACAACAACTGTTTCCATAGTGTAATGTCCCACCTTGGTCCCCGATCGCACACGCGACATCAATAATAATTCTTTCTATAGTGTAGTGTCCCACCCTGGTCATTGATTGCCCATCCAACAATAATAAAAACTGTTTCCATAGTGTAGAATCCCTTCCTGTTCTCCCACCCATTATTGAAAACCCTCTTTTCCATAGCGTAGTTTCCCTCCCCGGTCATAGATCGCCACCCCCAAATAAAATGTAACACAATCCATTCCCTGGTAGTCTAGTGGCCCCTACCCTCTCAGGTAATCACCCCCCTGCACCTCCCCCACCAAGCACGACTCTCAGTTGGCGAGCAGCACGGCCCTCCTCTCACCTCCACGACTGCCCACTGACTGAGCAATGAATGAGCATACACGCCTGTACAACAGTACAACTGGAGCCGCCCATGCCATCGATGTTAATCAATGTCATCAACCCTATAAAGGCATGAATGGCCCTGCTCCCTCCTCAGTTCTTTCCCGCTGTCAGCTTGTTCACATGTGTCTCAATCAATCAACCAAGCAAAGGTTTATTTATCCAGCACTATTGCAACAGATCAAAATGCTTTACATCCTGGTACAGACTAAAAACTTAATACAGATATAAATAGTTCAAAAAAACAATATAATAAACATGACCTTAATTAAATATAAGATCATAGTATAATAAACTTAAACTTAACTCTCACCAGGAAATGCCTGGCTGAAAAGATATGTTTTCAGTTCAGTTTTAAAGTTATCAGTGGTTCGGCACTCCCTTATCTGATGAGGTAGAGCATTCCATGGGTCGGGGCCACAAAGGCAAAAGTGCGCACCCCAGAAGTCTTTAAATGGACCCTGGGAACCTCTAGCAATCCTTCATTGATGGAGTGGGCAGAGGGGGAGGTAGGGGCACAGAAGATCTTGTAAGTAGCTGGGTCCCTGTCCTTGTAGGGCCTTGTACGTCAGCAGCCCAGCCTTGAAGGTGATCCACCAATATACTGGCAGCTAATGCAGATAGCGAAGCACAGGAGTGATGTGGCAGGATCTTGGTAAACCAGTCAACAGCCTGGTTGCCGCATTCTGCACTAGCTGCAATTGGTGGATATCATCCCCCGGTAGCCCTAGATATAGGGTGTTGCAGTAATCAAGGCACAAGGTTACAAAGGCATAAACCAGAGTTGGCATGTCACCAGGCGGGATCAGGTGCTTGATCAGAGCGATGTTCTTCAGATGGTAAAATGAGGTCTTTACAACAGCCAACACCTGAGATTTTAGCATCAGTCCTGTTGTGTGGCCACCACCTTCTCAATAACCTTGCCTACAAAAGGCAGGTTAGAGACAGGTCTGTAGTTTGCCAGATAGTCCAGATCTAGAGAAGATTTCTTCAGGAGTGGTACTGCTACCACCTCCTTCAGGGGATATGGAAAAAACCCTGTCTCCAGTGAGCATCAGACTATCCTAGCAAGGACTGGGCCGATGACTTCAACACACCCGTTAGGAGATGTGTCGGGCCCGTGTCCAAACTACTGTAGGTTGGACGCACTTCCTGGATGACCTGCACAATATCCACAATTGCTAACTGGTTGAAGTTGGACCAGACAGGCCGAGTGCTTGCAACCTCTTGCCCATCACTGCAAGGCCCATTAGAGGGTATTGATCGGATTTCTGACCTGATAGTGGCAATCTTATCAGCAAAGAACTGAACAAACTTGTCACATCTAACCTGTGAAAAAGCTCCCTGTGACTTAAGGCAGGTTGGATTGTACAACCTGTCAACATTCCAGAACAGCTGAGCTGGTCGATTCTTTGCTGTGGCAATCTCCTTAGACAGAAACTCTGCCTTCTTACAGGAGATTACCAATTGATAGTCTTTATAATGAGCTATCAATCTAAGTTTGTTATCTGCCAGACCGAATTTCCTCCAACGCCGCTCCAACTTTTGACCCTCTCACCTCATCTCCTTCAAAGTCCCATCAAATCATGAGTACTTCTGGTGAAGGGAGAGGGGGTGAACACGAACTGGAGCTATGGAGTTGAGGGCCCCAGCCACAGCCCTATTATAGGCTAGTACCAGTTCCCCCTGCTTCTCGCATACACTCATCAAGCCTGACAGGTCCAGTACCTCCATAAGACCATCTGTGGTCAGACCCCTTAAAGGGCGGTACTAGACCATCTCAATAGGGACAGGTCTATTGTGTGGTGCCTCGAACCCGAACCCTATAGTATGATAGTCCGACGAATTGGTTCCACCATCAGGTCAGAGATCTCCATCCCTAGTAGGAAGATCAGGTCCAATGAATGACCATGAATATGAGTTGCAGAGGTAACCACCTGTGTGAGGCCCAACAAACTCATTAGTTGGAAGAAGTCTTGTCCAATTTGCAAGAGTTCATCATCGACCCATGTATTGGAATCCCTCAGAATTATCCATCTGGGGAATTCCAACACCTGGTCGATGAAGAAGTCCACGACCTCCTGCAGGAATTCCTTCCCATCACCGGGTGGACGGTAGATGAGAAGGATCCTGCAACCTACACCCGCAACTACGATACATTCAAAGGATCTGGTCTCTCCCATCGGGATGGCTACAAGGCCCAGGTCTGATTTAAAACAAACAGCAACTCTTCCGCCCCTGCGATTCTTTCTCGGGTGGTGTGTCACAGAGTACCTGGCTGGAACTGCTGGTACCAATACCAGGCCAGTATTCTTATCCAGCCATGTCTCGGTGATACAAGCCAGATCTGTTGTTCCAACAAGACTAGCAATAATTGCTGTCTTGTCTTTTATAGATCTGGCATTGCACAACACTGCCTGAGAAGTATAGGCAGACAAGGTAGACTCAATGCCTTGCCCACTAAATGTGGAGCCCTTGGGTATGGGAACCAAGCAGGGTGGACTCTTTCTTGGACCCATTTTGCCCCAGGGTGTCTTCTTGTTCTCACCACCCCAATCTGCTCACCCCTCTCCACAACCTCACCAGGCCCAGTTAATCCTTGTTTTCTCCCCCCTTCTGACTATGTCAAGTGCCTTACAATGCCTATACACTTCTGATGTCAAAGATGAACAGTCAAAAAGATGAAGATCCCTGAGCTTGGTGGGGAAGTAGTGCCCGGACATCCCAGGACATCCCAGCTAACTATTAAATGAACAGCAATTACACAACACAACACACAACCACTCTCCCACTCACACACCACAATAAACTAATTCACACACACACTCTCCCACACACATAAATCACATACACAATGCAACTCAATAACTTATAATAATACCCCCCTTCCCAACAACAATGTACTAAAGGGAAAATGTATTATCTTAAAATTTTGAAAATGTCCACACAGTAAAATCCAGCTTTCTTGAAAAAGTTATTTCTTTGCAGTTGCTTGAGTAAGGGACTCACACAAATCCCAAATAGTCTTAAAATAGAGCCTTAGGCGCTCTCACCTCTCGTTGCCGGAAACCAAAATCAAACACCAGTCCAAGAAACTCTCATTATCTTGTTCTTTGTGTTTTCCAGTTCTAACAAATGTGCAGAATATTTGGCACTCTCACTGCCCAGTTAATTGCCTTTACAAGAAATATAGATGAACGACCAACCTGCCCAAAACCCACATCAAGTACTCCTCTCATTCAATGAGTATCTTCTCTTTAAGACCTCCAGTTGGTAGCATCTCCTCATGTTCTTTGCCATTATCCACAGTTCAAGCTGAGCAATCCTTCCATGAGTCCCAATTTGCTCTCTGGTGTAGCTAAACCCAGGTGGTCACCACCTACGTAGCAGATGCAGCGGTCGCCTCTCCAGGTTGCAAACAGGACCTGCTCTCCAATACTCTGGGCAGCCTGCCCCAGAAAGCAGCTCCCAAGCCCAGCACACCTCCCAAACAAGGCAAAAGTCATGACCACCTTCCAGTAGCTGACCTCTGAACCCTATATGGGTTGTGACCAGACACGATAGCACCACCTCCAGAGCGAATCCAATGATTCCTTGCTTAGACTGAAGATGATGCTGTTGGTGAGAAAGGCTCTCAGAGCCCCGGCCCACTTCCCCAGCCCCAACTGAGTTGCCGACCGCTTTCCAGCAGTCAACTCACAGACTACACCAGAGTTGTGTCCCCAACCCAGAAGAGCCTCTCCCCCTGTCCACAAATCTTAACACTCCATCCAGGCACAGACCAGATTGCTGGAAAAGGAAATCCTGACTTTCAGCAGCAGCAACCAAACAACAGTCCGAGGCTCTCTGTCGATAAAACTGGTCACTAGAGTCCTCACTCAGATGTCCACAGTCCACAATTTTCCTCTGCAATCCATAGGAAATGGGCAGGTAATCGATTCTTAGTATAGTTGTATGAATAAAACTGTCTGAGCAGGTTTCATGTGAGTATTAGTTTCTTACATGTGACCCAATAGTTGGTGTTCCCAGCAGAGCAAACGGACCGAAAACAGACCGACTACGAACAAACAGGCTCTCTAAACATTCACTTACAGTCCCTTACTAGACTAACTAATACTACTCCCTTTCTTTACAAATAATAACTTTAAAACAACATAAAGACAACTTAAAATAACTTAAAATACGCTGTCTTCCCTCCTCTAACCGCAGAAGCTCAGATGCAGTTTTGCGCCACTTTAGCCTACAGCTTTTTCTTACTTATTACTTTTTAAGAATCTCTTTTTTATAAGAGATTCATTTATTTTGTTTATGTTGAGAGTTAATCCTTTGACCTCTCTATTCCGTCGTTGCGGAAAGAAAATTGCCTCCACAGACGAACACTCTCTGTGTTTGCTGTCTTGGTCCTGACCACGAGGTCTCTGACTGTGAGCTGTGCCGGAAGTTTAATCAAACAACCCTTAGGTGATGTAAAAAGGCTTAAAAAATGTCCTGAAGGAGCAACAGGTATCCAGTTCAGGGCAGGGGTCCTCTGGGATCCCAGCCTTTTAGTCACTGGCAGGGTTGTCAAGCTCTCAGGCCTCTAAGGCCCAAGATAAATCCTCGAGGAAAAGTCATACAAAAGACCGAGATCAGGACCGCTGCCTCTGGCGGTGGTCTTGTTCCCCGATGTCCTCTCCTCCTTCATCTGGGGGTTCCTCATCGCTGCGGCTGCACTGATGCACAAAGTCGCTGTCCAGGTCTCTGTGCCCACCATACCCATACCGACTGTGCATCTGTCTGATTCTCAGGGTGGCTGGTCAGCGACCTCTGGGTTGTCGGCCCCTACTCCATCAATGATGGGCACGTCATCGACAGCCCTCACATCGAGGTCTGACCCCTCTTCTTCCACTCAGGCTACAGACTCTTCAGGTTCTCAGGGTCCACCCGGTGGGTCATTGCTTCCTGCACCATCAACCCCTCCTCCATTGACACAGTCTTTGACGGTCGGCGACCTGAATTAAATTTTAACCAAGTTTACCTCAGTGATTGTTCACCAGCTGGGCGC
Organism: Neoceratodus forsteri; assembly: GCA_016271365.2. Lineage (NCBI taxonomy): Eukaryota > Metazoa > Chordata > Ceratodontiformes > Ceratodontidae > Neoceratodus > Neoceratodus forsteri. The sequence goes on along the minus strand of CM028129.1, from coordinate 334,946,185 downwards.
ATATAGGCCCACATCACAGTGCCATCAATAGCAGCTTCATTGTCAACTCCTCTTAGGCCACAGGAAGCTCCCCGCAAGCCGTCGTCAGTGCCTCCAACATTGGACCAAGACTTAGAAGAGGTCGACATCAAGGAGGAGTACCACCCTGACCTCATTCTTCCTAATGAGGAAGAGGAGGAGGTCTTTACCTCAAACAGATCCACACCCTCCTCTGTTAGTGAAAATTCTGTCAAGCACATCCATAGGTCTTCTCCCGAGGACCCCACATTTTGCAATGTGATGAAACATTTGTCCTCAGCCATGGGTCTTCATGCTGAGGAGGAAGATGTCACCAGAAAAGATCTGACGGACTGTCTGGAGATCTCAGAGTCTACCACAAAAATAATTCCTTCTATTTTCCTGCCATGAGGAATGCTGCTAGTGCAGCCTGGCACAGGCCAGACATGGTGCCAGCTATGCCCTGCGGGGCGGATAAGCTTTACCATGCCCTTCCCCCAGGGGGTGTCCCTACTGTGCTGACCAGCCAGAACCTGATTTGGTAGTAATTATAGCAGCTTCTGATAGATCTAAGCACCTAAGCACCTTAGTTCTCTTCCCCCTGACAGAATCATGTAGAATTGACCTTTGGGGCAAGAGGGTTTATGCCTCCTCTACCCTTGCACTGAGGATTGCCAATTACTTGTCTCATATAGTAAAATACCAGAATTCCAACTATAAGAAGGGCAAAGCTGCCATTCAGCCCTCCCAGGTGGCACACAGAAGTAGGAGGTTCTCAAGTGCTTGCAGACTGCTGAAGATGTTAGCAAGCACCTCCTCAGGGCCCTCTATGATATCTCAGACACTGTTGCCAGAGTTGCTGCCACTGGCATTTGCCTACGTAGGCACTCCTGGCTTAGAGTCTCTGGCTTTGCTGCTGATGTTCATCAGAATGTGCTTAATGCCTCTTTCAACAGCAATAAGCCCTTTGGGCCTTATGTCCAGGATATCATTAATGATTTGCAGGCATCTGGCAGGGCTATAAGATCTGTCCGCTCCCTCTGCCATACGTAGCCTAAGGGTAGACAGGGCCTTCTTTTTCGCAAGGCATACAATAGACCCGGTGCAGCCTCTCAACCTCAAGGCAAACAAAGGGCCTCCACTGTCTTGCCCGCTCCCTCCAATGCAGGAGCCACGGCCAAGCATCCAAGAAGTGATGGATCAGCCCCAGTGGCTGGATCCGCCTCTGCTTGACTCCTTGTCACAACCCCCCTCTTCTGGTCCCCGACCAAGAGGTGGTGGTCGGAGGTCTGTTCTCCCTCCATCTCAATCACTGGAGAACCATAACTTTGGATGCCTGGGTCCTGCAAATCATAAAAAGAGATCACACACTGGAGCTTCTAGAGCAACCTCCAGAAAACCCTGCCTCCAGTTACCCCCCAGCTTACTTGTCTGTTCTCCAGGAGGAAGTACAGTCTCACCTACTAATACCCATACTAAATAAATATTTTTGCTCAGTATTCACAAATGAAGAGGGGGAAGTACCGAAACCAAACAATAGAAACACTCTAGATATGGGGGTTGATACCAGCCCATTCACAGAAGAAAGGGTTCTGGAAGAACTCTTAAAACTGAAGGTGGACAAAGCAATGGGGCCTGATGGGATTATCCCAGAATTCTAAAAGAACTAAGGGTAGAACTAGTGACACCACTGACTACTCTTTTTAACAAATCATGGGAGGATGGGGTGGTACCTGAGGACTGGAAGAGGGGAGATGTTATTCCACTTCACAAAAGTGGGAGCAGGGCAGAAGCAGGAAACTACAGACCTGTTAGTTTAACCTCAGTGATTGGGAAAATGATGGAATCACTTCTGAAGGAAAGAATTGTTGAGTACCTAGAGGCCAGAGGGGCGAAGGACCCAAGGCAGCATTGATTCACAACGGGAAGGTCATGTCAGACGAATCTAATAGATTTCTTTGACTGGGTGGCCAAAGTAATAGATCAAGGAGGGGCTGTGGACATGGCCTACCTAGACTTTAGCAAGGCATTTGACACAGTCCCACACAAAAGATTAATATACAAACTGGCCAGCCTGGGAGTGGGTCCCAAGATGGTAGCCTGGGTAAAGAATTGGCTGGAGAATAGGATACAGAGGGTAATAGTAAATGGAGTCCACTCTGAAGAAAGGGGATTACTAGTGGAGTACCGCAGGGTTCAGTACTAGGATCAGTCCTCTTTAATGTCTTTATAAGCAACATTGGAAGGAAAAGTATGTCTCTTTGCAGATGATGCAAAGATCTGCAACAGAGTTGATTCACAAGGTGGGGTGGAAAGGATGAGAAGGGACTTGGCAAAGCTGGAGGAAGGGTCAAATGTATGACAGCTTAGATTCAATGCTAAGAAGTACAAAGGTAATGCACCTGGGAAATAAAAACCCAGGAGGAAGAGTACACAATGGGGGGTGAGATACTAACAACAACAGAAATGGAAAGGGACCTGGGGGGTAGTCATATCAGATGACCTAAAGGTGGGCATGCAATGTGAGATAGCAGTAAGGAGGGCTTGCGGGATACTGGGATGCATAGGGAGAGGCATCACCAGTAGAAAACAGGAAGTTGTTATCCCTCTGTACAGACAGCTGGTGAGACCCCATCTGGAGTACTGCGTGCAGTTCTGGAGACCCAATCTCTGCAAAGACATAGACAGGATGGAGGCAGTCCAGAGGAGGGCAACTAAAATGGTGCAGGGTCTGCACCAGAAGACAATGAAGAGAGACTTAAGGAGCTTAATATGTATAGCATTGAGAAAAGGAGGGATGGGGAAACATGATAGAAACTTTCAAGTACCTTAAGGGAATCAACAAAGTCCAAGAGGGTAGCATCTTTCAGAGAAAGAGGTGTGCAAGAACAAGGGGGCACAACTTGAAGATTGAGGGGAGACAGCTCAGAGGTAATGTAAGGAAGTATTTCTTCACTGAGAGATTTGTGGATGCATGGAACAGCCTTCCTGAGGAGGTTGTGGAGTCAAAAACAGTGGTGGATTTCAAGAATTCATGGGACAGTCATAAGGCAATTCTAGGGGATGGAGGTAAGAAGAAGTAGGCTGTTGGTTAACTAGAATCTGCAGCTTATCCATTAGGTAGGGAAAAGTAAGACTGGGTGGGCCAAGCGGTCTTTATCTGCCATCAAATTCTATGTTTCTATGTTTCTTCTGCGCAACAGACCATCGAGCCAGTACCCAGGTGCCAGAGAAACAAGGGAATCTATTCCAGGTTCTTCCTGGTCCCCAGAAAGACCAGAGATCTGAGGCCCATTTGGAATCTAAAGGACATCAATCAGTACATCTAGTACCAAAAGTCCCGGATGGTAACTTTGCCAGGCCTTATTCCCCTTCTCAAGACAGGCAACTGTCTCTGTTCATGGGACATGCAGGATGCCTACCTGCACATCTTGATCTTTCCTCCTCACAGGAGGTTTCTCTGTTTTCTTTTTCAGGGCAAGCATTACCAATTCAAGGTGCTGTCCTTTGCGCTGCTAGTCTCTACCAAGTGCTTAGCAGCAGTAACTGCAGCTCTCAGGAGCGAGGGACTACGTTTTCCCTTACCTGGATGATTGGTTTTTAAAGGTCCCATCCAGGGAGCAGCTCCTGCAGATTCTGGAGAAAACTCTCCAGCTTTTCCTCTCCCTGGGCATTTCTGTCAACCTGCCCAGGTCAGTCCTGGTACTGTCCCAAAGGCTGCAATACATAGGGGTGGTTCTAGACTTGGCTCCTGGTCTCAGGGCTAGACCTCCCTGCATATCAATGTCCTGGAGATATGGGCGGTGTTGTATGCCATGCAGACCTTTCAGAGCCACTTTGTTCTGGGTCAGCTGCTGGTGCAGTCAGACAACCTCAGTGTAGTGTACTACATCAACAAGCGGGGGGGGGGACTCATTCGTATCCCCATGCAGGGAGGCCATGAGAGTGTGGTATTAGGGGTTAGATCACGGCCTGACACTCTCGGTGGTCCAAGTCCTAGGCATGCTAAACACTCTGGCGAACAGCCTCAGCCAGACTCAGTCCAGCATGCACAAGTGGGAGCTCCTCTCATCTGTCACAGAAGAGTTGTTCGACAGATGGGGTCATTCAGAGTTGGACTTTTTGCATCCCCACTCAGTGCAAAATTGCCCTATTTTTGCTTGCCTGATCCAGGGTCTGGAGTTTTCTGGTGAGATGCATTGTCCCCCTCCTGGAACAGGAGGTTTCTTTACACATTTCCTCTGTTCCCTCCAATTCGGAGGGTGCTAATCAAATTACAGATGAAGGGGGCCAGCATGATTCTGATAGCTCCATTCTGGCCCTGCCAGATATGGTTTCCACTGCTACAGCAGCTGGCAGAAGAACCTCTGATCCCTCTCCCCCTGTGCAGGAACCTGCTGACCCAGGCTTAGGGGACTCTGGTCCATCCCAACCTCAGGTCCCTTCATCTGCATGCTTGCCTTCTGAGGACATAATGTGGATCCTTTTACCTGTCCATTGAGCCACATCCTTGACTACCCGATCTCTCTGTCCGACTCAGGTCTCCAATATGCCTCCCTGAAGGTGCACCTTTTGGCTATTTTGGCCTTTCATAAGCCCATGGGTGACCACACTATAGCTCAGCTGGATGTCTCCCGTACCTTTTCAAGGGTCATCCTGCATCTGAAACCTCCAATCCATTCTCCTGTTCCGGCTTGGGATTTGAATTTTGTTTGGAAAAAGTTGACCTCATCTCCTTTTGAGCCAGCCGCAACTTGCGAGCTACACTTTTTCTCTTGGCAAGCGTTATTTTTAGTTGCTATTACTTCTGCTCGAAGAATTTCAGAGCTTCAGACCCTCTTGTGCAAGGTGCCTTGTTTGATTTTTCTCAAAGACGGTGTCTTTGCGCACAAATCCTAAGTTTCTCTCTAAGGTGGTCTCTGAGTTTACACTTGACCAAGCTATCCACCTTCCTGTTTATTTTCCCAAGCCTGCCAATCCAGAGGAAGCCCTGCTCCATACATTAGATGTGCACAGATCTTTGAAGTACTATCTGCTTTGGACCAAGGAGTCCAGAAAGTCAAGGCAGTTGTTTGTTTCTTTTGCCCCAAGTAGAGAGGGCACATCAGTTTCTAAGCAATGTTTACCCAAATGGTTGGCACATTGAATTGTGTTCTGCTACAACAGAAACATACATAGAAACATACAATTTGACAGCAGATAAGGACTGCTTGGCCCACCCAGTCTGCCCTTTTCCCTACCTAATGGATAAGCTGCAGATCCTAGTTAACCAGCAGCCTACTTCTTTCTACCCCACCCCCCTAGAATTGCCTTATGACCGTCCATGCATGCTTGAATTCAACCACTATTTTTGACTTCACAACCTCCTCGGAGGCTATTCCATGCATCACAACCCTCTCTGTGAAAAAATACTTCTTCAAATTACTCTAGACACTTCCCCCCTACTATCTTCAAATTGTAGCTTGTACTTACGCCTCACTTTTTGAAAGATGCTACCCTCTTGGACTTTGTTGATTCCCTTGAGGTACTTGAAAGTTTCTATCATGTCCCCCCTCTCTCTCCTTACCTCGAGGCTATACATATTAAGCTCCTTTAGTCTCTCTTCATATGTCTTATGGTGCAGACCCTGCACCATTTTAGTTGCCCTCCTCTGGACAGCTTCAATCCAGTCTATGTCCTTGCGTAGATTGGGTCTCCTGAACTGCATGCAGTACTCCAAATGGGGCCTCACCAGCTGTCTGGACAGAGGGATAACAACTTCCTGTTTTCTACTGGTGATGCCTCTCCCTATGCATCCCAGTAACCCCCCAGCCCTCCTTGCTGCCCTCTCACATTGCTTGCCCACCTTTAAGTCATCTGATATGACTACCCCCAGGTCCCTTTCCATTTTTGTTGTTGTTAGTATTTCACCCCCATTGTGTACTCTTCCCCTGGGTTTTTGTTTCCCAGGTGCATTACCTTGCACTTCTTAGCATTGAATCTAAGCTGCCATACGTTTGACCATTCCTCTAACCTTGCCAAGTCCCTTCTCATCCTTTCCACCCCACCTTGTGCATCAACTCTGTTGCAGATCTTTGTGTCATCTGCAAAGAGACATACTTTTCCTTCCAGTCCCTCTGCAATGTCACTTATAAAGACATTGAAGAGGGAGGGGGGTGCTTTTGAGCCCAAGCAAAATGGATGCCTGAAGATATAACTCTGCCCCATTCTCTTCATTTATACAAGAAATCTGAAATTAAATTGGAAGAAAGTGCCTTCTTCTCGACAGAGGTTGAGAGATAAAGACTCAAGCTATACTATGGGCAACCCTCGTAAAGACAGAGCAATGGGGGATGGAGTTAAGCAAAAAACAAATCCTACAACTCCCGCCACGAGGGCTACAGTAGGCTGGAAAACAATACAGGACGATGTTACCGCTGAGGAAACCCTGCAAAAGGTTGGAGCAAAACTAAATAAATTGATTGCCTCAGTTACCGGACTTTCAAACAAATTCAACATGCTAACAGAGTAACTACTGTCGAGACATCAGTCAAATCGATTACTCTAGCCTCCCATGAAGCCACTAAAAGGGCAGATGCAGCAATGGGTGCCATCACACAGATTATCAAGGAAAAGACACACTTGAGAAATAGAGTGAAAACTCTGGAGAATCAAGCTTGCGCACAGAATCTGCGGATACTAGGTTTGGCAGAAGAATCTGAAGGAGATCACTTATTGTTGTTTATCTAGGAGTGGTTAACGCAGCAATTGGGCGAAGAGATAGCCCCCACAGTGAAGTGCTTCCAAAAGGCCTACCGAGTTACGACAAGAGGCAGACCCGATGATCCTGAAACCCCAAGAACGGTGGTAATCATCACAGACGGTGTGGGATCCAGAGACTATCTCCTCACTATGGCCAGGTAGAAGAAAACGTTACTCCATGAAGGACAGCAAATAAGAATGTTTCCAGATTTAGGCTATGAAACATGCCAAAAGCGCAAGAAATTTGATGGTGCCAGATCATTACTGAGGGAGTTGGGGATTCCACATGGCCTTGTTTTTCCGGCCTGACTTTGGATAGCACACAGAGGGCGAGTCTATGTCTTTTCAGACCCAACCAAAGTCATGAAGTGGTGTCGGAGAAATTCTCTCAGAAGATCGAATACCGTTACTGCAGAAGAATCCTCCTTGGAGGAAGACCACACTTGAAAAGAACTGTAAAGTACTAATTTAAGTGATCTATCATAAATGGTCGGGTAGTGAAAAGAATAACTCACCAAGAAAACCTTTTAGTTACTGTTAATCTAAGGTTAGTCTGCCTATTTCCTGTGTTACTTAAAAACAGAGTTGGAAATATTACAATAGAAAAGTTGAAAATGTTAGTCTCCTGTATTTCTACTGTCCCTTGCTATATTTACAGGGCATAGTTTAAAATGCAGGTCTGAAACTTTACATGGTAATCTGCTATGGGGTAATTAAAAGGCTTGATTTAATTAGTTTGAAATTAAGGCACTTTACTAAATGAAAGAGGGTATTCACTGGATGGCATAAAGTGACTGACTGGATTATGTACTATGATTTAATATTGACACATTTATGTTTTAATGTGAGTTTTTGGGGGAAGGAGCTATTTGTTTCTTCTTTTCAGGATGGCACAGTAGTGCAAATACTTTGGAAAAGCATAGTGAACTTTCCTTGTCCCCTTTGAAGGGAAAGGATACCGGAACTTAAGACTTTGTTTTACTATACAATACTATGCAGCTCTTGGGCTCACTACACAGTCTAAAATGTTTAAATTGAAATCTCTGTATTTTATAAGGTTCCCCTCCAATGATGTATCTTATTACTGTGGATGGATATATTTTATGTATTAAGAGGAGTGGCGCCCTTCCAGTTCTAAAATATGAAAATGTAATATCCACTGTAAGTGATTGAAGCTGTATGTTTGTGTTATTACAATAAAGTATATAAAAAAAAAAAGACATTGAAGAGGACCGGTCCTAATACTGAACCCTGCAGTACCCCACTAGTAACCCCCCTTTCTTCAGAGTGGACTCCATTTACTATTACCCTCTGTGTCCTATTCTCCAGCCAATTCTTTACCCAGGCTATCATCTTGGGACCCACTCCCAGGCTGGCTAACTTGTATATTAATCTTTTGTGTGGGACTGTGTCAAATGCCTTGCTAAAGTCTAGGTAGGCCATGTCCACAGCCCCTCCCTGATCTACTACTTTGGTCACCCAGTCAAAGAAATCTATTAGATTCGTCTGGCATGACCTTCCCGCTGTGAATCCATGATGTCTTGGGTCCTGTGCCCCTCTGGCCTCTAGGCACTCGACAATTCTTTCCTTCAGAAGTGATTCCATCATTTTCCCAATCACTGAGGTTAAACTAACAGGTCTGTAGTTTTCTGCTTCTGCCCTGCTCCCACTTTTGTGAAGGGAAATCACATCTGCCCTCCTCCAGTCCTCAGGTACCACCCCATCCTCCCATGATTTGTTAAAGAGGGAAGTCAGTGGTGTCACTAGTTCTACCCTTAGTTCTTTCAGAATTCTGGGATGAATCCCATCAGCCCCATTGCTTTGTCCACCTTCAATTTTAAGAGTTCTTTCAGAACCAGATATGGCTAAGAATTGCCTGGTGTTCTTAAAGCTCATTCCACCAGAGGCATGGCTACCTTGGTGGCTTGTTTTAAAGAGGTCTCAGCTGCTGACATTTGTGTGGCAGCCACCTGGATTACGGTCCACACTTTCACCAAGCATTACAGTCTGCACATTTCCTCAAGAGCCCATGCAGGATTTGGCAGGGCTGTGTTACAAGGACTTCTGTCTTAAATTTATGGAGATCCAGCCTCCCAGACTGTCTGTTTTCACTTGTCACTGCTTGATACTCGTTCCTACAGTGTAACCTGATGACTGAAATACCCCTGAAAAAGATAGAACAGTAACGTAAAAGTTCACCATAACAGTAGATCTTCGAGGGGATCTCAGTCATCAGGTATGATTTCCCTCCCACCACACCCCTATGGTGGGCTCCTGTCTTGGAACTGGCTATCTGGTGTATCAAGCTTTTTACTTAGGTCTGGGTACCTCTCTGTCCTTAGTTCCCCAGGGCGAGAGCCTTGCTCCCTTCATCTCCAGGCAGAAAGAACGGAGGGGGGAGTGGGCCCACCTATGCCTATGTAGGGTTGGTGATGTCGGCTGATGTCAGCAGCATGGGTGGCCCCAGTTGTACTGCTGAAAATCTTCCATGTGGATTCCCCTTCACTGATGGTAAAGGTTCCTACGGTGTAACCTGATGACTGAGATCTCCTCGAAGATCTACTGTTATGGTAAGTTCTTGCGTAACTGTTCTGTTCTGTCATGAGCTTTGTTTAGTGTTTAGGTCCACAACATGACTTTATACATCGTAAGTGCTGTCATATTTTTTGCCTCAAATTTTCATTTATTAGGGCAAACATTTTACAAAGAAGCATGCCTCTGTGTCACCTAAAAATAATAAAAATGGCTCTGAGAGAGCCGGCTTCATAGCACCAAGCAATGATGCATCACTCTGGCACACTGGTGATCTGGGTTCGTGCCCCAAGTCTGGATGTCAGGAGTGGAAGCTGGTGGGGAAGGAGTTCAGAGCGTTCTTTGGATGCTTCCCTCCTGGGGGGGGGTGAGATGCACTGTGCCACTTCTACAGCGGCTCTTGCTGGGAGCTCCTAGTGATGTCCTTGGTGGTGTGGGTGATCACATGCTGCCAGATGTCTCTGCCCCAAGACACCACTGCGGCAGCACACATTAATGGGAGGTGGGTGGGACAGAAAAAGAGAAAATGTCTATCCCAGCCAGCCAGCCAGATGATGGCTGCCCATCCAACCATGCTGCAATCCCCAAGACCCACCACTCCCATCCCCCATGCCTGTAGTTCCAGAGGGATCAGAGACTGTTACTCCTCTCCCCCGTGCTCCCCCTTTGGGGGAAGGGGGGTCTCCCGGCAGGGATAAGCTGGATCCCTCTGAACACAGATAATGTGGGATCCAGGTGATGGGAGCTGGCAGTGGGGATGAGACTGGCGGACATCAGGAGCATGTGCAGCTTGAAGAAGTGGGGCCTGGGGGGCTAGGGTAGGCAGAAAAACATAATACAAAAAAACGTCTCTGAGGGTGATACCAACAATGGTAGAGAGCACACATCTGAAGGGTCCATTTTCTCATGTATAGCACTGAATAATGTAATATGTGACAAGAAAACAGACAAAGATAAAGCTGCACAGCCATCAGAAAGGCTTTGTAAAAATGGTTCAGATATTGTGGTGTCTGAAAGGGGGAACTCTGAATCCAGTGATGGCAAAAATAAAAATAAAAAGCCTTACAGCAGGCAGTAGAGACAGCCTCTGTCAAAATGGAATTGAAAGAAAACCATGTCACTGCCACTTTTTCTGCATGGAGAAAGGAGCAGGCAAATGGCATAGAAAACATATGCTCATGGGGGATATATCAAAAATGTAGCAGTTTTTCCAGGTAGTCCAGGCCATGGGAAATTTTCAGTAACATACCTGCCACTCCGCAGGCTCTGGCTCCAACCTATCTACCCCCAACGCAGCAGACTTTCTACCGCGGCCGGATCCGCTCCCTGAATTCCCAGCACACAGCAAGAGGTACGCCCTCCTAATCGGAGGTAGCACAGCACCTAAACAGGATTTTGAACTTGGCATCTTTTTCTTTCTCTCCTAACCACCAACCGCCAAAACTTAACACTTAGGCTGAAATTTCTTACTCTGCTTCATCTGACTGCCCTTTCTAACACAGGTAGACTTGTTATCTGCTGCCTTTCCTTCAAGCAGTATTGTTTATATTTAACTCTGTCCGGTTAGTGAAGTTAAAGGCAGCTAGATTATAACTTGGAGCAGAAACTGTATAATTAAGGAAAAGTATATGCTTCCTTAAGTTAATCAAATTGCTGCTGCTTAATGTTTAATGTACTACTCACTAGTTCTCACTGCATTGTACTTTTTATAAGTTTTAATGCTAAACCTTTTACTCTGCTACAGCTTTTCAAAGTAAACCTTTTATTCTACACCTATCTCACTAAACCGAGTTCCTCCGCCTCTGCTGCCTCCTCTTCTTCTTTCCTCCCATTAGCTGCTACGTAACCTAATTCCCTCCCTCCCATCCTCTTTAGGTTAATCTGTGCCTTCCCTTTTTCAACAGAACCCTCCCCTCCTGCAGACTTTCTATCGCTGCCATAGCCACCGTAGCCGCTCCCCGAATCTCCCAGCACACAGCAAGAGGTATGGCCTCCTGGTCAGAGGTAGCACAGTACCTGAGCAGGATTTTGAACCTGGTGCCTTTTTCTTTGTCTCCTAACCTCCAACCACTGAAACTTAACACTTAGGCTGAAATTTTTTACTCTGCTTCATCTGACTGCCCTTTCTAACACAGGTAGACTTGTTATCTCAGCTTTTCCTTATAACAGTATTGTTTAAATTTAATTCTGTCCAGTTAATAAAGTTAAAGGCAGCTAGAGTATAACTTGGAGCATCCCGACACCACTGCACGGCATCTCCCCACTCCCCTCCCATTACTCCCACCCTTGACTGTCTCTCCTTTTATAGGTACAGTAGGCCAGTGGACATGTGATAGTCTATCTGCCTGATTTTGCATTTGCTCCTTATACTAAGCCACCAATAGGTGGCCCTGCAAACCCTGTTAACAGTACCTTGCTCAATCTCTGAAACGGGCTGTTTGTTGTGATTGTTGTAAAAAAATCCTCCTGAGTTTTTACTGTTCTTACTGGGCACAAATCAAAACTCACAAGCTTCCTCTCGTTACTACTAAACCACCAATTCCTGCTTAAGTCTAATCTACCTACTCATTGATAATTTTCTCCTTCTCCTCCTCCTCACCATCCTCCCCCTCAGGGAGTTCATACATCTGGCCCCTAATGCCCCTTGAGTCTGCTTCTCAAAAGTCTGCAGCTCTGTCAAATAAGTCATCCTGTCAGTAGTTTTTGCTCACTGGTTCTACTATCCTTCCTCCTAATTGTCCTTTCTTTAGTCTTTTCCTCCTAAATTGCACCCCTGGGCAACTACCGGCCCCTGGGTCTCAAACACCTGTTTCTATCACACACACACACACACACACACACACACACACACTACACACACACACACACACACACACACACACACACACACCTCTGGACCCTCTTGGGGCACTTTCCCCTTCCGCTCTCATTTCCTCTGCTTATATTTCTCATCATGCACACTGCTAATTGACTCCTACTCCTGTCCTCTCTCTCCTGCCTTCTTTCCTCCACCCCCTACCCTTGCAAGCTGTTTCAACCCAACCCCCCTCACTGCCCCACCACACCCCTCCACAAAAGACACTGCCTTACTCCCTCCCCACCAACACCTAACTCCCAACCCATGCCCTATTTTCATGTGATCTCCCCCAGCATCTTACCACCCAAACTGATCTCCTGCATCACCTTTATTCAGTGTTCCACACACAAAACCTCCACCCTCAGCACTACCAAAGGACAGAAATTCCCTGCCACCTTTTCTATGTTTCTGCTCACCCTGCCCATAGCTGGCGACACTGAACAGAACCCTGGTCCTCCTTCTCCCCAACAAATCCCATCCTCTCACAAAGGTCTTAAAGTTATGCATATCAACATTAGGAGTCTCCTGCCCAAACTGAACCTATTAAGCTATTGGCTAACACAGAACTCCCCAGGCATCCTGTGCCTCTCAGAGGCTTGGCTATCGGCAAAGACCCCTGACTCATCCCTGCTGCTCCCCGGTTACTCAATCATTCAACATGACCGAGGGAAGAGAGGAGGCAGTGTCACAGTGCTTATAAGCCAACCCCTCTCAAGCACACAAGTGAAGAAAGAAACCTGCCCCAGCTCACACGAACTGATCCTAACCCAAATTTCAATGCCCGCCACTCTCCCAATTTTCATAGGGGTGGTCTATGCCTTCCCCCGGCTTGGGCATGATGCACTAGCAGATTGCATCTCTAGTTTTCTGTCCTTAGTTAACACCAGCAAACTGCTACTGCTAGGGGACTGCAACCTTGATTGGCTCTCCCCTTCCTCCAATCCCACCACCTCCAAAATTTAATCCTTCAGCCTCACCCAGCTAATCACAGAACACACACATGATGACATATACGATACAATCCCCACTCCACAAATCAGTCCCTTATTGACTGGGTTCTCTCAAACCATCCCCACAGAATATCTCCTGCTGGGTCCTTGACCCTGCCCTAAGTGATCATTGCATCACTTATTGCAACAGGAAAATTCTGCTGCCCAAATCTGCCCCCAAATACATCCAAATTCACCCCCTAAACTCACTCAATAAATCTTCACTCCCCTCTGACTTACACCACGCAAATTAGGATCCAGTATAGTCTGCCACAGATGTTGACTCTGCCCTAGCCCAATTCTTACACATTTTCACAAATGTCTGGGACTCCCACACCCTGCTAATAAAAGCCAAGGTAAAGAAACGTCACCGCCCCTGGATCACTGCCCCAGTAGTGGCCTTCTGCAAAGCCCATGACAAAGCTTTGTCTGCTTTCAAAGCCTCCCTCACCCCACAATCTAGACAAGGTTACAACACCTCCAGAAACACTTGCAACAAGGTCGTATGGAGTGCCAAAGCTGAGTATTTTAAAAACCTTCTCGGCATATCACACCCTCCTCAGTCTGGAAGACAGTCCACTCCACTGTTGACCCACCACCTCAAACCAATAACACCCCCAAAGCACAATGGCATCACCTTATCTGACCCTGTCCAAGTAGCTGATGCCCTCAACACATTTTTCACCACTTGCGCCCTCTCTGACCAGTCCATGCTCCCATCACCTGCAGCAAAGCCCCCAAAGCAAAACAAGCCCCGCAACACCCTCCTGCTCACCCCCCGTCTCTTTGAATGAAGTACTGGATGCAGTCCTAGCCCTCAACCTGTCTAAATCTAGCCTAGACAGCATTCATCCTAGTCTGCTACACCTCTCTGCTCCAGCTATTACCCTCCCTCTCACCTACTTATTAAATCTATCCTTCACCACAGACACTGTCCCCAAAGCTTGGAAGTCAGCCTGTGTCATCCCTCTCTACAAAGGCGGTGATCTTCTTCAACTGGCAACTATCAACCCATCTCCCTCCTCCCCAGCCTGTCCAAAATACATGAGTGGCTAGTGCAATCCAAGCTAACTGATTTCCTCAACTCCACAAATTTCTTCTCCCCTTACCAATCCGGGTTCAGAAAACACCACTCCACCATATCCTGCCTTCTCCATGTCACAGGCCACATCAAATCTGCTGCTGACCAAGGCCAACTCACTGCTGCAGTCTTCACTGACCTGGCTAAGGCCTTCGACTCTGTATCCCACCCATTACTTCTGGATACTTTCAAGGGTGCAAGGCTCACCCACCGCCATACAGTGATTTCACTCATGCGTTGTAAAGAGGCAGCAATCAGTAAAAATTGCAAACTCCTCTTCCCCCTCCCTCCCCATTTGAGAAGGTGTCTCCCAAGGCTCAATTCTCAGCCCCATTCTCTTTTTCCCTATTTATAAACAACCTCCCCTCAGTCTGCTCAAACTCCCTCATCTACATGCATGCAGATGATACCATCCTGTTCACCTCTGGCCCTGACCTAACCACTATCCAATCCACCCTACAACAAGATTTCCACTCTGTGCAAACCTGGTTCCAGTCAAACAAACTCAAGATAAACACATCAAAGACAGTTTCTATGACTTTTGGAACCTCTCAAAGACTAGCCAAGTCTCCCACCCACCTATCTATCACCTCTCTGGATGGCACTCCTCTTAGTGAGGTCTCAGCCCACAAATATTTAGGCGTCTGTCTAGACCTGCAACTAAACTTCTCAAAACACATTGATGCCATATCCTCTAAACTTCACCCTAAGCTCGGCATCCTCTACCATAACCGGGACTCTCTACCTCTCCCTGTGCGTCACATAATACTGCCTAAAATGATAATGCCCATTTCTGACTATGCTGACATAGTCTACTGCACTGCCCCCACCTCCTCACTTGCTAGAGTGGACTCCCTCTATTATGCCTTCTGCCACTTTGCCTCAGATTCCCCCCTTAGAACCCACCCCTGCTGCCTCCTCTCTCCCCTAGATCTCTCTCCTCTCTCCCATCATTGACTCACCCACTCTGTCTCCCTTATCTCAAAGTACTGGTTCAATGTACTCCCCTCCTACCTCTCTATCAACCTCAACCCTGCTCTCTCCTCATCCTACTCCCTACACTCTAGGGACTCTTGCTCTTTCTCCCTTCCTAAGCCTTCCTTAAACATGGGTAAATCTGCCTACTCCTGTAAGCTCTCCTCACCCTGGAACGCTTAATCTCCTGTCCTTCGTAACTCATCCTCACACTTTTCTATCAAATCCCAACTGTACCACCTGCCCCCCTCCTGTTTACATAACATTGCATAGCACTTGCTTTTGACCCAATACAGCAATTTAGCACTTGTCACACCTACACCTCACCATGCTCACTCCTTCCCACCCCCAATATTTATTTTCTTCGACCCCCGTTGCCCTTTTCTCCTTTCCAGCTACACCCCAGTCCCACTGTATCTCTCCAGACTCTCTGCCTTCTGATCATAAATACCCGGTGATACCAAGATTCCTTGGCCTACCCTATACCATCTACCTACCTTATGTTTCTTTATGTATCCTGCAGCACCTACCAAATTATAGATTGTTTTCTGTTTGCTGTTTCTTTGTTGCATTCCTGCATACATGTACCTACTACCTTAGTGTATATTGCTTGTATGTTTCCTACCTGATTGTATTTTGCCCATATGATGCCTTATTGTACCTTGCATATATATTGTCTGCTAGCACCACCTACCAAATTATAGGTTGTTTCTTTTTGCTGTTTCTTTATTGCATTCATGCATACATGTACCTACCACCTCAGTGTATATTGCTCATATGCTTCTACCTGATTGCATATTGCTTGTATGTTCCTACCTGATTGTGTTTTGCCTGTATGATGCTTTATTGTATCTTGCATACTTTTTATCCTATGTTTCTTTCCCCTAGATCGCACCTGGAGAGGAGTCTTGGTTCAGCCTGCCTTTCCCGGTTACCAAATGTTTAAGTAAAAAAAATATATATCTGCTTGCAGAGCAGGAAGAAGAAGAAGAATATTATGTACATATGGAGGAAAGTGACCCCATGAAGTCAGAGGGTACACCTGAGCAAGATTTCAGACTTCCACCAAGATGAACTGAGGATTACTCATCTTTTTCCTGATTTGTCAGACAGATGGTCAATATCCTTAAGAGCTCCCCACTAGAAACGGAGAAGGATGAGAGGATGCCGATTTTATGGACATGCTGGGAGCAGCTCCACCAAGAAAGATTTTAGTTCCCATACATAAACCACTTAAAAGGCCATAGTAAAAATCATGGCTGTAGCCACTGACAAAAAATTGAGGGAAAATATCAGATGGACAAGCAGGGAGTGGAGTATCTGTATGCCCATCCTGATCATCACGAGGTGGTTCAGACTCCTGCTTGTGAGACAGCAAAAATCACTCTATCTGCAAAGCCCCCTGAAAAAGACTCTAAAAAAATCAGATACTATGGCAAAAAACAAGTTTATATAATAGCATCCCCGCTGATCAGGTCGACGACTTATTCAGCACATATAGCACAGTACCAGAAAGCTCTTTGGAACACAATTCTGACACTGGCAGAAACATCAGAAGATGATTTAGCACAGGACCCAATTGCTACAGCAAGATCAGCCCTGGATGCCACAAAACATAATTTCCACACTGCGGTGGACACTAATGACACTGCTACCATTTCTGGTTCATGCAGTGTCCTTAAGGTTTGCCTAGCTGAGTACTACCATCTTTTCCCAGGATACTCAAATCAAGGCCATGGATTTCTCATTTGAGGGTCATTCATTATTTGGTGACTAAACAGAGGCCTACATGAAAAAAGTGGATGAATACAAAAACACTTTCAAAAGTAACAATGAGAAGGAAAAGGCCTCTACCTCCTACAGGTCATACAGAAGGGGAGGCAGAGGCAGGGGATACTTTCCAAGAGCCTATGTCTCTTATGCCTCCTATGAATACCAGTCACAAAGAAGTTACTGTAGGAGGAGGGGGAAAAGGGCTTCCAGGCATAATGCTGCAGCTGAAGCACCTAAGCCCCAGATGAAACAAAACCACTGAATATTTTGCACAGGTCGCTCAACCATTGCCAGTGAGAGGGAGACTGGCACACTACTTCCAGGAATGGGCAAACATTACCATAGACACATCGGTACTGGTAGTAGTGGGCCAGAGGTTGTGATTCAGGCACACACTTGCATCATAGGACATTTTGGTAGAGATATATTTTGGTCATATGAACAACGGCAAACACTATTGCTATTAGGAGTATCAGTGAGACATGCTCTATTGAAACATTAGCTAGAAGACACGGTTCCAACAGTTCAAGAGTTGAAAATTAGTTTGATAGTAATTCTGAGAACAGAGAAAGTGACATTAACCTTAAGAGACCAATCAGCCAAATTTACCAAGAAATGGAATACTCTGTGCAAGGTTCTGTTTGGGACAGAATAAACATATATGTCCTGTAAACCTTACTGTGGGTTTTTGGACCCCTGACATTCCAATCTTAATAGAAATTAGGTATTACATTTATACAAGGAAATCAGATTACACCCTTCTCATTCTCACATCTCATTCTTTTCTCTCTCTATACCTATCCTTTTTCGTTCTTCTCCTCTGTAGCTTATTCTTAACTGATAAGTGATATTTTAAAACAATTCCACCTTTCCTAATTTATTGTCACTGATTCATGATATTAGATATACATTACTTACTTGTTATAGTTAACAATGTGTGAATAATAACATATGTATGTTGTATGTTATTCTACTATATTTATTAGATCATTTGTATTTGTAACTGTATGCATAGTTTTAAAACAATAAAAATATATTGATAAAAAAAAAAAAAAAAAAACACTTTTCAAACCTGCAGAAACACAAATGTTTTCCAGCTCACTCTGCCACAGAAAAAAAGTCTGCTGGAACTGGAAGTCAAAAAGCCGGTAATATCAAAAGCTATTGAAAGAGTAACTACCTCCTGGTGGGACAGGGGCCTGTTCTCAAGATGCTTTCTGACCCACAAGAAAAATTGGGAGTGGTGACCCATTTTAGACCTCAGGTTCCTGAACAAACATTTGAAAAAAGAAACATTCAAGATGGTCACACTAAGAACAGTGATGCCATCTTTGCAGAAAGGTCATTGGCTGGGTTCATTGGATCTGAAAGATGCCTATTTTCATATTCCAGTCACAGGAGGTACCTCACATTCAAGTTGGGGAACTGCCAGTATCAGTTCACAGCTTTCCAGTTTGGTCTCACTTCAGCTCTAAGGCTTTTCACAAAGTGCCTGGCTGTGGTGGCAGCACATCTGAGAAAGCAAGGCTTGGAGGTTTTCCTCTATGTGGATGACTGGCTAGTCTCAGAGAATACATAACAAGAGGCAACGTGCTCAGTTCAGTTTATAAAAAGTGCCTTGGAGATGCTGGGATTCTTAATAAACCTGCAGAAGTCCCAGCCAGAGACTGTTCAAGTACTGGACTTCACAGGAACAGAGCTAAACACCCTGCAGGGGAAAGCCTTTCTCCTGCCGTCCAGAGTTGCAGCTTTAATAGCAACAGCAGAGTCATTCACAGTATGTCAGCCAAGACCTGCAAGATACTTTCTATAGCTACTAGGCCACATGGTTGCAGCCATAGCTGTGGTTCCCTGGGCTAAGTTCCAAATGAGAGATATCCAGTACCACTGAAGGGACAACTGGTCCCAAAGATGGGATCCACTCTCAAAGCTAGTGTCAGAGACAGAAGCACTAGTGTAGTTATTATAGTGGTGGCAGGAAGAAAGCAGCCTCAGAGAGGGTATTCCATTTTTTCAGCAATCACCAACAAGTATTTTTACTACAGATGCCTCACTTCTTCAGTGGGGCATGATATATGGGGCCCACAGCAGCCACTATAACACATAAACCTCCTGGAGCTCAGAGCAGTACTGCTAGCAATGCAATCTTTCTCCTCCCAGCCACAGGGTCAGACTGTTCAAATAAATACAGACAACACCACAACAATGTATTACATAAACAAGCAGGGAGGAACAAGATCCTCAAAACTGTGTACAGAGGCAATGAGGATCTGGGACCTGACATATTTGCAGTGTATCTGCCAGGCAAAGACAATGTCCTCTCAGATTCCTATAAGCAGAATCAGCCAGGGAAATCATGAATGGGCATTAAACTGGAGGATTTTGGCCACAGTGCTTAGAAGGTGGGGTACTCCCAAAATAGACCTCTTTGCATCCTGGGAGAATCATCAATGACAACAATTTTGTTGCAGACTGCCAGCCAGAAAAACAGTCTCGGTGGACACCCTGGTTCCAGACTGGACAGTGAAGTTTCTCAATGCCTTCCTGCCATTTCTGCTCATTCAAAAAGCTCTTCAGAAACTCAGGAGGGAATCTGCAACAGTGATCATGATAGGTCCAGACTGGGCCTGAGAGAGACATGGTACTCAATGCTCTTGGTCCTGTCTGACAAGAATTCAATCAGCCTGCCACTCAGTCACAATCTACTGACTTTGTCCCAGGGTAGAATAATATTTCTGGATGCCAGGACCCTATGCTTGGGAGCATGGTTCTTGAGGGGTTAGAATTTTCTCAGAAGAAGTCCTAAAGGTGCTTAAGGTTTCAAGGAAACCCACTATTGAAAAGCTTATATCTCTGTATGGAAAAGGTTTTCTTATTGATGTGCCCCCAGAAAACTAAACCCAATAGTGGCAGGGTTGCCTGTACTTCTGAAATATTTAGTACACCTGCAGTGGTTAGGCCTATGGCCTTTAACTTTAAAGGTACACTTACCAGCATGATCAGCATACATATCCACATGCAATGAAAGGTTCTTAGCCACAGCCCATTAAAAAAAAAAAAATTAAAGTCCTAAATCACGTGTATGCACCAGTGAGGGACCCTGTCCTTGCCCAGTTCATGGAGTCTCCTTTCAAGCCTAAGGAACCTGCTGCCCTGAAGTAGAGGAAAACCATATTCCTGGTTGGAATGGCCTCTGATAGGAAAGTACGTGAACTGAAAGTCCTTTGCACAGAGTCAAATTACATAATTACCCACAGGGATAAAGCAGTTCTTAGAACCACCAGAAACGTTCTTCCTAGAGTGGCATATGAATTTCCCCTCAATCAGTCAGTGACCCTCCCTATACTCTATACAGAGCATTCTAGTCCAGGTGAGGAAAAGTTGCACAGCCTGGACCTAAAGCAAGTCCTGACTATCTACAGGGACCGGACAAAAGATATCAGTGTGATGCTTGACCAACTGGTTATGATTATTGTATGATATTTGTAATATAAAAATATAGTATGTGATTGCCTCACATAAGACAACCTAGGCTTCCCTGGTTGCCCCCCCCCCGCCAGGTTTCAGTGAAGCTACAGGATGTGTAACTGACCAGAGGATGTGAGAATTGGCCTACATCAAGGTGTCAGCAGTGACAAGTGACCTGAAACCAGGAGGTAATTAAAAAGACCAGAAACCTGATTAAAGGTCTCCTCTTTTTTTGTCTTAATTAGAACTGACCCAGCTGCCAGCATATAGGGCTCATAAAGTTTTATGATTTTATGATTCCTATAGGAAGAACATTTGATACCGACATGGTGTTAAATGTTGTAAAACCCTTTGGTTTCCTTGGGAAAACAGGAACCAGCCACCAGTTCACAGGAAAGGCTTGATTAAAGACTGTCATAATTTAGAGAATGTCTTTTTCCTTCTAAAGTCACATTATTTAAAATATCTCCTGAGAGGGAATCATTTTTTTTCGTAATTTTATATTCTAAAAGGAGAAGCTAGATGACTCATAGAAGGAGTGTGGAGAGACAGAGTTAATCTAATACTTGTGTCTGAACTGTCTGAGATGGATATATACCATCTTGGGACTCTAGAGAGAGAGACAGTTCTCTAACTTTCAAGGCACTTACAGAGGTAATACATTAGATTGAAAAAGTCTGAATGTATTGTGGTAGGAGTTTTTGTTTTGAACTTTGCCCTTGTTCTTTTATGTGATTGTGAGCTCTTTGATATACTATTTTGTGTTTACATTGTTCATATTTTTAGCATCTTTAATAAAGTACCTTTTCTGTAAAAGACTGCCTGAGTGTCTTCCAGTTCTTTTTGCATGTGATGTATAGAGGGTTAAGTCTGACAAAACAGTTCAGCAGCTTGATGGTGTTACTGAACTTGAGTAAAAAGTTAAGAATATACCTAAGGTGTCTTATAGAGTTATAAGGGTTCATTTTGGAAGCTTGGCTTGGTGCCCCTGGTGACAGAGTACACTCCACTAGGGACATCTCTGGCTTGGTAGCATCCTCAAGGGTATCCTATTGTCAGACATTTATTAAAGCAGCTACCTGGAAAATAGTACACACCTTCACAAAGCACTACTGTCTGGACATACAGTCCAGAAGGGATGGCAGCTTTGGAACTGCTGGCTTGCAGAGCCGTTATTATTTATTTATTTATTCAGACAACCACCTTTGATCTTAAGATAGCTCATTTACAAAGGTTCCAGGTCATCAATAGAGCAATCTGCTTTCAACAAGTGTCAAGTACAAATAACATAGCATTGATTCAGATCAATAACATCAACGTAAGTGAGTGTACAATGCAGTGTAATGGTACAAAACTTTCCCGTACAGCTGAGGCAGCACACAGTTTGCTTTGTCAATAAGAAGATAAGATAAATGGGGAAAGTTGGCAGGTGTAGAGGGAACAGGCAGCTCGTAGGAACCTTGTCATAGTATAAAGAGGCAGAGGGCCAGGGGCAGTGACAGGCGACACTGGGAGTGAGGAATCACCTAAGTTATCTCTTGACCTGGCTAATTCTACTGAGGCTTAGGACTGATTCCGGGAACTCATTAAATGGACACTGTCAACCCCTCCTTAGGCCTCAAAGTGTCCCTAGTTTAGAAAGCATGTTATGATTGTTCACATTATTTAGAGACTGCTGATGTAGTTGGTAGATTGAGCCTGATTCTTTTTGTCTGTTAAAAAGTGAAACACAGACTGCCCACTATACTGGTGTTATCACACAAAAACATATTTGTTTACATTTCTTGATCAACTCCCAATGCATCATTCCAGGACTTGGGAGCACCCTAACACAGTCTAGCCACCCATTGTACATTAGGAGGAGAGTAGACAATTGCATCATGAGTGGCTGCACTGTTTGAGGGTGCTCCTACCGTTCAGGAAATATGCAGTAAGAGTAGATAAAGGATTTGAAACAAAACAAGGTTGAGTACAACTATACTAAACTGTCAACATGCATTTCAGTTCTGCTAAGAAAGGAGGCAGAAAAAACAACCAGCAACAATAATGAATTTTAGAAAAGGTAAGCAATCATAAAATGTGTTTTTTAACAAGCAATCACATGCTGCAAAAAAAGCTGACACTGTCCCTTTAAACCACAGTGGAGCTCAAACGGAAACCAGGTTTGAACACCTGACTAGGTCCTAACTAGGTTCTGGACACAGCCTCCCAGGGTTCTGCTACAGAGTCTGCATAAAGTGTAAACATCTAAGTGAAGGATTCCTGGGGTTAGAAGAAAAAAATACTCACTGTAGCAATGCTGTTTCTCCTTAAGGGACCCTTCACTATGTTTATACTCTCTAACCTGCCTTCCCTTCCAGAACCTGAAACGGGTTCACTCAGGAATCAGTTCTTTTTCACTGAGGTTGCTTGAACACTACTGTTGCAGTTCCTACAATTGTAAGGTTGTTAAGGCTTATATGTCACATTTCTTCTGGAATGCTTTCAATTTGCTTAGTGTTTTTTAAATTGTTTAAAGGGACACTGTCAACCCTTTCTGCGCCATACTATTTCAAATTGAAAACCCACATTTTATGATTGGTTAGCTTCTCTAAAATTCATTGGTACTGGTGGTTTAATCTGCCTCTTTTCTTAGTAGCACTAAAATGCAATTCAATTCAATTTCAATTCATCTTTATTTCTAAAAAAAAACGCTATTCGCACTGACCATAGCACTTGTACAATAAAATTACAGAAATATCATGCTTATGCATGGTAATTGTGTAATAATACCCAACCTTGTTTTGTTTCTATTCCTTGATCTACTCTTATTACTCCCTTTCTGAGCTTTTTCCTTCTAAAACTGCTTGAAAGGCAGAGTAGAGAAACTTACCAGAGCAAGGGAGAAGGATTAAGATTTAGTTTGGCTAAGCAGATTTACTGTGTGGTGGTGTTTTTATTTTTTTACTCACAGGGATTGCTACTGTTTGTTGCTAACATTTCATTGCTTTATTTTTTCTCTGATTCAAATTGTTGTTGCTGGTATACCTTCTTCTGCATTATTACAAGGTGTGCCTACAGGTGTGTGCTAACAGATTACTCCTGTAATCTTCTGATTCAAATTGTCTTTTGCAAGGTATATCTTCTGTTACTGCTTTATTTTTCTCTGGAGCAAAGTGTTTCTTACAGCATATATCTTCTCTGAAATTACTGTATTACAGGTGGAGCTTACATTTTTGTGACTTTTTTTTTATCATTGGGCTAAGCAAAATTACTGTTTGACACTGTGTTTTATTTTATTCTTGTTTGTTGAAAAGGTTTGTTGTCTCAGAGGTGTTTCAGTCTCCTTCTCACATTGAAGGAGCTAATTGCTTTTCTCCCCACAGCTCTTCCAAAGGATTAGGTGTGTATGTGGGGGTGGAGCTGGCAAACTGTCAGTAATTTCCAACAGAAAGAAGGGTTAAAAAGTCAGGTTAGTTGATATCTTGGAGGTAGAAGACTTGGTTTGCTGGCCAAGGCACCTAGCTTCACCTGAGCTTTTCCTTCTAAGACTGCTTGAAAGGCAGAGTAGAGAAACTTACCAGAGCAAGGGAGAAGGATTAAGATTTAGTTTGGCTAAGCAGATTTACTGTGTGGTGATGTTTTTATTTTTTACTCACAGGGATTGCTACTGTTTGTTGCTAACATTTCATTGCTTTATTTTTTCTCTGATTCAAATTGTTGTTGCTGGTATACCTTCTTCTGCATTATTACAAGGTGTGCCTACAGGTGTGTGCTAACAGATTACTCCTGTAATCTTCTGATTCAAATTGTCTTTTGCAAGGTATATCTTCTGTTACTGCTTTATTTTTCTCTGGAGCAAAGTGTTTCTTACAGCGTATATCTTCTCTGAAATTATTACAGGTGGTGCTTTACAGGTTTACAGTTTTATCTAACATTAGGATAAGCTTTCAGGGTTACTGCATTTGTTATTGACTGATTGTTTCTGCTCTTACCTCCTTGTTCTTTCGTCCGTGGTTCTTCTTTTTAGGCAGGAGAAGGGCCCAGCCACCCACCCTCATCCCCAACCACCCCACGCTATACTCCTTTTATAGGGTACCACAGTTGTGACATTTCCTGTGGCGGAGCAGGAAGGGGCGGATCAGTGGAGCCTCCACAAGGTGATCTCATTTACAGGGGCACTAGTAATTTAACTTGTTATAACAAGTTAAACAAAGCACAATTAAACCATTACTTGCATTTTTTTTTCCTTTTTTTTTCCTTCTAATTACTCTGACTAGGTTACAAACCCAGCAACTTATTTGGAATGGATTTCATTAACTGCAGGTACTGTGGAACAATTTCAGAAGGACAGTTTTACAGGATTTAGGACACTGTCCCACATGCTGGGCCTTGGAGATCTTAGGGCTCAGCTCGGGGCAGCATGGGCAGAGATTGCACGCCTCAAATTTCATATTGAAGAGGAAATACATTATAAGAACCACCTGCCATTTCCCCAGCATCCAACAGAAAAACCTCGACCGCAGAGGGTAGTTGGTCCAGGAGGTTGGCAGGTGGTTAGAGGAGCAAATCAGGTGCCCCATCACTCTGCTCTCCAACACATTACCTCCAAAACCATATAAACACTACAAACAGGTATCTGCCTCTATCTCTGAAATCAAATAAAGAGGCAGAAGACACTGCAGAGCAGAACACTACGGACAGAGCTAGCACAACAAAACTCACCCAAATCAGGAACCAAAACTAAACAAGCACAAAGGAAATCCAAAAACTTCTGATCATAGGAGACTCCATGATTCGGGAGTTGATACCATCTCCAGCCAGGGATGATGGTCAGATGTCTCCAGGTACATCAGCATGGAGACACTGACCGCATTACTAAATTGTTCACAAAGCAGGAGAAAACATTGATGTTCTAGTACACATAGGGACTAATGATCTCGCCAGCCGGTCAGTTGTGGAGACCAAGGAACACCTGACTAGGCTGGGTGACAAACTATCATCTATTTCGTCGGCATCTCCTTCTCTGAGATCCTGCCAGTCTGGGAGGGGAGCAGATGGGACGGAAGGTCAGAAGGGAGATAGGGGAGCTAAACATGTGGCTCAAGGACTGGTGCCAGGAAAAAGGACACAGATTTGTAGGAACTGGTAACAGTTCTGGGAGGCGAAAGTTCTTTAAATTTGATGGACTGCATCTGACTAAAGAGGAGTCAGTGCATTGGGGCAGAAGTTTGGCGTCTTTGCAGAATATTTAAACTAGCAAATGGGGAGGGGTGCAGCACCCCATCGTCGAATGGGAAGAACCCCTCCCCTCAGCTAGTGGTCAAACAGGAATTCAGCATGTTTGCCGTTCATTTGCATCACCAGGTAAGAAAAAGGTTTGTCTCCCCATATGATGCACAGGGTAATGCCAAACTTCACCCAACAACTAACACACCAAAATCTGGCCAATGGAAAATCATGTACACAAATGCTCACAGCCTGGGAAATAAGATCCCAGACCTGCAGGCAATAATGTCAGAGGCTAAACTGGACATAGTAGCAATTAGTGAGGACGTGGTTTACCAGTAACCACACTAGGGAGACTTCAGTACCTGGCTATGTATTGTTCAGAAGAGACCGAGGTGCAAAAAGGGGAGGAGGGCCCTGTATGTTAATGAAAATATCAAAGCTACAGAAATTCAGAATACACATAAGGAGCCAGAAGAACTGTGGGTCACCCTGGAAGCAGGAAATGGGACAGCCATAAGAACTGGGGATGTCTACAGGCCCCAGACCAGAGGGAGGACATAGACACATTACTGTTAGAAGAAATACAAAACATGACAGCTAAAGGGAGGTTCTGATAATGGGAGACTTCAACATGCCAGATACAGATTGGTCAATACCAGCAGGAACATCTGCCAGAACTAGACTCATAGTGGATTCCCTGCGAGGGAGGGCCTCAAACAACTGGTACAGCAACCCACAAGAGACAGGGCTATCCTAGATCTAGTACTGACTAACAAAGAAGGATCACAGATCTCCAGGTAGAAGGTCACCTGGGGCCAGTGACCATCACATGGTATGGTTCAATTTGGCTGCTACATCTAAATCATCCATTCCAAGGCAAAATATGGGACTTCAGAGGAGCTGACTTTGATAAGATGGCCAACAGAGTTAAGCTAGCCCTGGCAAAAGAAACACAGGTGAGGGGTACAGGCAAAGTGGGCAAGCATTAAGGATGCAATACTTGAAGCAACATCCCACTGTGTTAGACAGAAAAGGAAGTACAAAAGAAGAAGGAAACCACTTTGGTTCTCAAATACAGTAGCAGAAAAGGTCAGAGCCAAAAGGCTGGCCTTCAGGAAATATAAGGGAACACAGCGGGATGAAGATAGGGAGGCATACCAAACTGCCCTAAGGGAAGCAGAAAAGGCAGTAAGGCAGGCAAAGTCCCAAACTGAGGAAACACTAGCACGAACAGTAAAAGAAGGTGACAAGACTTTCTATAGATACATTAGTGAAAGGAGAAAGTCCAGAGGGGGTATTGCTAAGGTTAATGGAGAAAAGGGAGCATGTGAGGAGGAGGACCCTGTAAAGGCATCTATCCTAAATAGATACTTTTGCTCAGTATTTACTGAAGAGAAGGTAGGGCAGGGCCCACAGCTCAGCATCATGGACACAGGGGGGAGGGAGGTGAGCACTACTCCCTTCACAAAAGAAAGGGTCCTACAAGAGCTTGCTAAGCTCAGGGTGGATAAGGCAATGGGACCTGATGGCATACATCCCAGGGTACTCAAGGAGCTAAAGGAGGAACTAGCAGAGCCATTAGCAGAATTGTTTAGTGAGTCTCTGAGCACAGGAGAGGTCCCAGAAGACTGGAGAAGGCTCTGTGATCCCGCTCCACAAGAGTGGTAGCAGGGAGGAGCGGGAACTACAGACCGGTCAGTCTTACCTCAGTAGCGGGCAAGATTATGGAGGCACTCCTTAAGGAAAGGATAGTGCAACACCTGGAATCCATAGGGGCACAGGATCCAAGACAGCATGGGTTTACAAAGGAAGGTCCTCAAACTAATCTCATAGATTTCTTTGACTGGGTAACCAGAGTGTTGGACCAAGGGGAGCAGTTGATGTCGCCTACCTTGACTTCAGCAAAGCTTTTGACACTGTTCCACATAGAAGATTGATAAATAAGCTGGGTAGGCTAGGGTGGGTCAGAAGTTGGTCAACTGGGTGGCAAACTGGTTGGCGGGCAGAAAACAGAGTGGTGGTAAATGGTATACAGTCAGAAGAGATGCAAGTCACAAGTGGGGTACCTCAGGGATCAGTCCTGGGGCCAGTCCTCTTCAACATCTTCATTAGTGACCTTGCAGATGGACTAGAGGTAAGGCTTGTCTGTTTGCAGATGACACCAAGATCTGCAACAGAGTAGATGATCCAGATGGGGTGGGCAGAATGAGAAGAGATCTGGATAAACTAGCAGAATGGTCAGAAGAGTGGCAACTGGGATTTAATGCAAAGAAGTGCAAAATCATGCATATAGGGAAGAGAAACCCTGAAGCCACCCAATAGGCTGGGAGGGAGTTGCAAGCAGTCACAAAGGAAGAAAGAGACTTGGGCATCATCATCACTGATGACCTAAAATCATCAAGCAGACCCTCTAAAGCAGTAGGTAAGACTAGGGGGTGTTAGGGTGTATTAGTAGGGGTATCACAAGTCGTAGAGGAGGTAATAATCCTCTGTACAAGACACTGGTTAGGCCCCATCTGGAGTACTCGTGCAGTATTGAGGCCACACCTTCACAAGGACATTAACCAAATTGAGGCAGTCCAGAGAAGGGCAACCAAAATGGTGCAGGGACTGCATCAGAAGACATATGAGGACAGATTAACGGAGCTCAATATGTATACCCTTGAGCAAAGGAGGAGAGAGGTGATATGATCGAGGCATTCAAACACCTTAAGGGCATAAACAAGATGAAAGAGTCTAACATGTTTAAATATAAGAAAAATAGCAGGACAAGAGGACACAGCATGAGATTAGAGGAGGCCGATTAA
The DNA here is from genome assembly GCA_016271365.2 of Neoceratodus forsteri. NCBI lineage: Eukaryota > Metazoa > Chordata > Ceratodontiformes > Ceratodontidae > Neoceratodus > Neoceratodus forsteri. The sequence goes on along the minus strand of CM028129.1, from coordinate 334,917,754 downwards.
GGGGAATGTGGAAATTCTTTTTCACAGAAAGGGTGGTGGATGCATGGAATGGCTTACCACAAGAAGTGGTGGCTATGAATACAGTGCAGGGCTTCAAACAGGCATGGGATAGGCATAAGGGAGCAATACAAATGACTATGAATAGATAGGCCACTGACAGAGCAAAGGCCGATGGCACATTTATAAGGTAGAAAAAGAAATGGGCAGACTGGATGGGCCTTGCGGTCCTTATCTGCCGTCAACTTCTATGTTTCTATGTTTCTATTAGGAACACCCCCCAAACAGTGCAGCCACTCATGATGTAACAGTTTGCTCTGCTCCAACTGCATCTTGAGAGGCTAGACTGTATTGGGGGTGTTCCCAAATCCAGGAAAGGTGCAGTGGGAGTTGATTAAAGAATGTAAACAAACACATTTTGGTGTGGTAACATCAGTATGGTGAGCATCCTAGTTTTCTCTTTAAAAAATAAAAAAGGAGCCAGCCTGGTGGCGCTGAGGGTTGAGACACTGGACGCCACACCTCGTGCCATGCCGGCAGCCCAAGTTCGGCAACAAACCTGGGGAGCTGGGGGTTGGCAGGGGAGGGAAGGGATCAAGCATCCATAGGATTGCTCTCTCTTCCCTGGGGATGGTTCCGAGGATGCACTGCGCTGTAGCAGCACCTGGTGGCAGTCAGGATAGTGCATACAAAGTGGTGCCAAGCATAGTAAGGTGGTGAGGTTTGGCAGGCGGCGGCACGCAGTGCCCAGCTGCCATTGCACATCTGAACTCCACAGGCGAACAAGGAAAAATCCATTTCCCTTGGGGATAGGCAATGGCGCTTCCTCCTAGGCCACACTCCCAATGCTGATCTCTCTCCTTGCTCCTACCAGTGGCTCCCCGACCCAGTACTCTACACTGTAGATAGAGCACCCTGGGTGGATAGGGTGGCCCTTCCCTGAGTGGGTTCAAATCCGGGGTTTTTACTGGGATCGGGGAGAGGAGCTTTAGGAGTAAGCTTCACAGCGGGAGGTAGGGACCAGGCAAGGAAGACGCCGGAGAGAGTTCCCCTTGGCGGAGGTACAAGAAATAAAGTGTAAAAAAAATAAATAAATAAAAAAGGAATCAGAATCAAACTACAAGCCACATCAACACATTTTACAGAACATGGACAATCATAAAATATGTTTTTTAAACTAGGGACAGTTTGAGGCCTAAAGTGGTTAACAGTATCCCTTTAAAAATTACAAAAAAAATGGCATTAAACAGTTTGTCAAAAAAAAATTGGGGTAGCCTTTTAGCTAGTTTCACTAGCCACTGTTCCACTCTGGCTTGGAAACAGATCTGAGCAATGGCCAGATTAGAGTGTGGTTGCAGAGTTTGAACCTACATTCCAAACTTGAAAATTTGCATAGGTTCTGTCTCCTAGGTGCCACTCTTGGCTGAGACGATGCATAAAGCGTAAACATTGTGAAGGATTCCTTAAGAAGAAACAACATTACTACAATGATTAATATTTTCTTCTCTTCCAAGGTCCCATTCTGACTTCTGCATTCTGCTGCATGTAACTGATTCTGTCCTCACTGGGATGGATCAGGGACACATCACTGCTGCCATATTCATCGATCTAGCCAAAGCTTTTGACTCTATGTCCCACTTGCTTCTCCTAGACAAGCTGAACGTTGCTGACCTCTCAGCTTCAGCTGTGGACTGGTTCTGTTCATACCTTATGGGCCATCAACAGTCCAGGAGGGTGTGTCCTTCCCCCTGTCATACTAGCAGAGGTCCCATGGCTCCATCCTGGGTCTGATCTGATTCTCAGTTTTCCTAAATGACCTCCCCTTTGTGTGTGCCTCTTTGCATATATGTATGTGGATAACACAGTCATCTACACTTCTGGCCCTTCAACCTCAGCTGTGAAGATCATGCTCCAACATGACTTCCACAGTGTGCTGCACTGGTTCCTACCTGCCAGCTCAGGGTCAACACCAAGAAAACTATGTCCATGACCTTCGGCACCAGCCAGAAACTGGAACGGCTCTTGCCTTCCACTGTCTTCTCACCTTGGATTGCACCCATCTGGAGGTTGTCCCTACCTTCAAATACGTTGGTGTATGGCTAGATAGCAAGCTTGATTTCTCTGCCCACATAGACACCATCCATGCCAAACTACACCCCAAGCTTGGCACCTTGTACCAGAAAAAGGACTGCCTCTCCCTTCAGGTCTGCTGAGAGCTGGTAACCAAAATGGTCTTCCCGGTTTTCGACTATGCGGATGTGGTCTATGACGCCACTCCCTTCTTTTCCCTTGCCAGATTGGATACACTCTAATGCCTTCTGTCATTTCACTACCAATTCTCCACTGTGCACTCACCATTGATCTCACTTCGAGATAGAACTCTAGCAGCAGGTAACACCATTAAGACTATGCTGCCAGGCACTAGGACGACACAGAAAAAATTCCAGCTAGCAGTCTAAGGCGGGAAACTGCCCCTTCCCCGACGTCAGCCCCGATGTCACCCATGGTATAAAGGGTCGGTCCCCCGGCACCACCTCAGTTCTTTTCACTTCATCAACCCACAGATATTGGCTTCATGGATGCATCTTGCGTTCAGTCAATCACCATTTTCACGCTTCACGCATTTAATGTTTTTTTTCTTCCGATTTACGAGTTCATTGTGTATGTCTTCCCATCCATCTTCCTCTTCAGAGCGGCAGAAATTGAAGTGTGCGTGTGGCAAGCAGATCCCAGATAAAGATGGCCATTCAGCCTGCCTGCTCTGCCTAGGCCCCAACCACAGGCCAGATGACTGCGCACACTGCCAAGGCTTCAACTGGAAGACCATAATCCACCACCTCAATACTCTGAAAGCGTACCTCCTTTAACAAATGGCCACCATGCAGAAGACCCAGTCGAGGCACAGCTTGTCTTTTTCCTCTGTGAAGGACTCCTCCCCAAAGAGAAGAAATTGAGTGGGAAACACCATCATCAGGACAAGGAATGGTCCAGGTCAGAGTCCCATCCTAGGTCTCCCCACAAGACTTCCAAGTCTTAGACCTCTGGCACGAGATCAGACTTGGCACTCCCCCGGTCTCACTCGCTCTCCTGGGGTCACAATTGAGGAAGCTCCCAGCCACTTCCCAGGTGCATGGTGGGGAGTCTTCTGGGCTCAGGCTATCCAAAACCCCCATGTCCCTGGCAATCCGGCCCCACAAGCAGATGCTAGGGTCTCAGCCAGCAGAACAGGCGCATTCAGTGTCCGGCAGCAGGTTGGAACCTGCTGTCCACAAGAGCTCAGTTACTGGGTCATCTGACTGGGCAACAGGGTCAGATGACTCAAGGAGATGCCAGGATAGTGAGCACCAGTCAAAGCATCACTCACCTTCCAGGCAGTCGTTGGCCGAGGCTTCGGACCGACGTCAGGCCTCCTTGCCATCTGACTCCACTGTGGAGCTGGACCAGACGCCATCACCTAAGCTGCTGTCTGCTCTGCAGGGCCCAGCTGAGAACCTGACTCCAGACCAGACATCGGGGGATCTGACACTCGACACGGGGGACAACCGAGACCAGATGCCACTGCCTCTGCCTCCACCTCCTCCTCGGGAGCCTGACAACCTGACGTCCGAGCACCCAATGTCAGAGGACACAGTTGCACAAGGGCCAACTCCACAGAAAAAACTTCCATCTGACCCGACGCCAGGGGACAAGGTGCTGCAGGGACCGATGCCAGGGGCCCTTAGCACCCCAAACCCGATGCCAGCACCTCAATCAGGTCCAGTTATCCCTTTGGCAGAGGTTGCTGCCTTGTTTAACAACTGGTGGAACACCATAAAAGGGGATTTGTTGCCTAGGCCACTGGAGCTGACCCCCAACCTCGCAGGGATCCCGGTCCCAGCTCCATCTAGACAGCCCTCCCCCCAGCGTCAGCCACCCCCGATGCCAGACCGTCCAACATCAGAGGATGAGGATCTAAGGTCACCTGGACATTGGAGGTACAATCGCCACCCGTCATCCAGGTCCTCCTCCAGGGGACAGCCCTATACATCTTCAGAAGGCTCCTTCTCCTATGACTCCTCAGAAGATGACCTGTCCCTGCCATCACCAGACCATAAGAGGGACTCTCCGATGTCCCCCCCAGATAACCCTTCATTCCTGGATGTCATGAGGCATATCCAGTTCCTAAACCAGTGGGAGACAGAGGGGTTGGGCCTTGAGAAGTGCTGTATGGCAAAGTTCTTAGGGATTACTGACCCAAAACCTTTGGTCATACCACCCTTAGTGGAACCCTTCCAGGACGTTACAAAAATAGCCTGGAAGCACCCCTCATCGACCTTGGCAGTCCCTAAAAAGGCTGACTGACTCTATAGGATGCCCAGGGGAGAACCACATTTGAGAGAGCAGCTGAAGGCAGACTCCATGATCTTCACGGCTGCCCCTGAGAGGGATCCAGTCGACTGACCAATATATAATTGCCTGGCATATATATCCCTGATTGTGTTTACCCAACATAAACACTACCCCATCAAGAAACAGCCCGTTTTTAAACTACCCGACAAACACTGTAAGCTGCTCCACAAAAAGGAAATCACCAGCGAACAATACCTCAGGAAACTTAAAATCGAACTGATTGCAGCTCCACCAGCTCCTCACCAGTGAACAATACCACAGGAAATTCAAAATCTGACTGGTTGCAGCTCCACCAACTCCTCACAAGCAAATAACAATGTTATTGTTACACCTTACCTGCGAGTTCCACTTTTCCTTCATTCCTTAATTTTCACATTTTCCAGGACAATTCCCACTACTTTATTCAGACGAAGTTAAAGAAAACTTTAATGAGAACATTATTAAAATCACTGCAGCATGTTTCTCTTGCAAGTTATGCCACGCTACAACAATCCACGTTTCGGGTCAAAGGTTATAAGTTAAAAGTTCCTGATGTAATAAGGTAACATCATCCTCATAATGCAAGATTATGAGTTATGCCACGCACATAGTCCTTAGCAGACTGTCCATCAATGTCTGCCACTATATTAGTGATCTGCTCCTCTCTTTTAAGGTATTTTTTTTTTATAGGTGACTTAGGCATGCCTCGGTTGATTTTCTTTGTTGTGCTGACTGTCACCAGTTGTTCATTGTACAGCTCCTCCACAAACCTGTACACACCAGCATGAGAGGCACCAACCAATGTGCCCAGGCATCTGTGCCAAGCCTCCACCTTATTCTGAGTCCGTGGGACACCATCAAGCATCTGATCAGTGTGACAGGGGTAACAGTGGGGGAGCACCTGGGTAACAGTGACCACCAGTCATTGTGGTTTGAAATCACAGAAAAAGCAGAACCAAACCACACAAAAACACGTATCCTGGATTTTAGGGGGGCAGACTTTGGGAAAATGGGGAGATACTTGAAAGAGGCATTAAGGGGAATGGGACAGGAATCAGGGGTTGAGGAACATTGGGCAGTATTTAAAATGGGGATTATAAGAACAACAGAATTATGCATTAAGCAGGTTAGCAAGAGGAAAAGGAAGAGGAGACCATTATGGTTTTCCAAAGAGGTAGCAAAGAAGTGAAAGCCAAAAGATTGCATTCAGGCAATACAAAAGACACAGGCAGAAGGGGATAGGGAGAAGTACCAGGAGAAACAAAGGGAGGTAGGGAAGTCAGTAAGGGAAGCCAAAGCTCAGACAGAAGAACACATTGCAAAATCAGTGGTTAAAGGGGACAAAACCTTTTACAGGTATATAAGTGAAAAAAGAAAGACAAAGGGAGGGATAGTGAGACTGAAGGAGGAGGATGGGAGTCGCGTGGAGGATGACAACAGTAAAGCTGACATATTGAACAGGTATTTCTGCTCAGTCTTTACTGAGGAAGAGGGGGGTAATGGGTCTGAAGGGAGTACAAGGGGTGAGAATGGTGCAGAAATGGACACAAGTCCCTTTACACGAGAAAGGGTCCTGAAGGAACTGGAAGTAATAAGAGTTGACAAAGCATTGGAGCCAGATGGGGTGCACCCCAGGGTCCTTAAAGAACTAAGAGAGGTGGTGGCTGAACCTCTGGCTATCCTGTTTAGCCAATCACTGGAAATAGGGGAGGTACCCAAAGACTGGAGGACAGCAGATGTAGTCCCTTATACAAAAGTGGGAACAAAGAGGAAGCAGGAACTACAGACCAGTCAGCCTCACCTCGGTAGTGGGGAAGATCATGGAAGCACTACTGAAGGAGAGATTGGTGGAACATCTGGTTGTCAATGGACTACAGGACCCAAGGCAACATGGTTTCACCAGGGAGAGGTCATGTCAGACCAACCTCATTGAATTTTTTGACTGGGTGACTAGGGAGGTGGATCAGGGAGGGCAGTGGACATGGCCTATCTGGACTTCAGCAAGGCCTTTGACACTGTGCCACATAGAAGACTATTACACAAACTGGGGAATATGGGTGTGGGCAGGACAGTAGTGTGGTGGGTAGGTAACTGGCTGGGTGGCAGGACACAGAGGGTGGTGGTAAATGGCTGTCACTCCACAGAGGGAAGAGTGACCAGTGGGGTACCACAGGGATCAGTGCTGGGACCGGTCCTATTCAACATCTTCATCAGTGACATTGCGCAGGATCTAGAAGGCAGAATTTCACTGTTGCTGATGACACAAAGCTCTGTAACAGAGTAGACACACAGAGGGTGTAGACAGAATGAGAAGGACCTGCAGAAACTTGAAGAATGGTCAAGGGTTTGGCAGTTGAAATTCAATGCAAAGAAGTGCAAGATAATGCATATGGGGCACAAAACCCTGGCACAATATATCAGTTGGGGGTGAGGATATAGCATGCACCAAGCAGGAAAGAGATCTTGGGGTTGTCATCTCTGATGACCTCAAGGTGAGAAACAGTGTGACAAGGCATCAGGTAAAGCAAATAGGATGCTGGGATGTATAGGCAGGGCATCACCAGCAGGAAAAAGGAGGTCATAATTCGCTATACAAGACACTAGTGAGGCCCCACCTGGAGTACAGTGTACAGTTCTGGAGACCATACCCACGTAAGGAGACATAGACAGGGTAGAGAAGGTTCAGAGAGGGCAACAAAGATGGTGCATGGATTGCATCACAAGTCCTATGAAGACAGGTTGAAGGAACTGAACATGTACTCCCTGGAGGAGAGGAAGGAGAGAGGGATATGATAGAGACATACAAGTATCTTACAGGGAGAAACAGGGTGCAGGAAAACACTATTTTAAGCGAAAAGATGTTCCAGGACTAGAGGGCATGGGATGAAGTTGGAGGAGGACGATTCAGAGGAAACATGAGAAAGAATTTCTTCACAGAACGGGTGGTGGACAAGTGGAACACCCTGCCAGAGAAGTGGTGGGGGCTGAAACAATCACGGGATTTAAGAATGCATGGGATAGACATAAAGGAATTCTAGAGGTCAGGGGTAAGGGGAAACAGACTTCTAGGAAAACAAACTGAACTTACAAGCTCAAATGGGCAGACTGGGTGGGCCATAGGCCCTTATCTGCTGACACTGTCTATGTATCTATGTATCTATGTATCTATGGTCATGGACAGACCAGAATTCTGGGGGTTACAGCAGCAGTGCTTTAACCACAGTGTTATTCCTCATTCTTCATCTTATCCTGCCCAGTACATAAGTCTCCTCGAACCACTCTATTATTGCCTCTGTCCCAGAAGGCACGTCCATCTTTATTTCTCCAAACACATATGGGATTTTATTGGGAGGAAGAAAAGCAAGCGCCACCATCTGTCTCATCAAAATGCTGAATTCAGGCTCACTACCATACCTATTGGCAAGACCACAACCTGGTAACTTTCGCCACACAATTTGCCCCAAGTGAAATAGGCAACCTTTGCTTTCTGTGTCAGGGTACTCGGTTTTGCATGCATTGATAGCAGCCTGTTCAAAATCGGTTATAACATATTTTGGAGAAAGCGTTAGACTTCTCGTCTGCCACATCTTGCAGGTCTTGGAACATATGTAGGTAACAGTCCGGGGATTTTGAGGACATTAAACAGTATGCTAAAGGAAGTATCCGGCAGGTATCTTGTGCACCTACAGGCACATGTATTGAATATAGTTGTCAGAATAGGTTAGGCACAGTTCGAAAAGTGCCATCCATTATCCAGTACAGGGCATTACTGAGTTTTTCCACATTGGTCTTTGTAGTGAACAGAAATATTTTTTCAGACCCACATGTAGCTTCACAAGCAAGACAATATTGGCCATTAATTGTACTAAATTCTGGTGGTATCCTTACAGTTTCTAGTGTTTTAGGTTCAGGTATGCGATTTTGAAGCCTGGCTCATTTTACAATCTGGCATAGTGAATGTTTTCCAGGCATGTTATGTCTTATTTCTTGAGGCACCTTTGACAGCTCATTTTGTGTTAACTGCGCTGAGGTGTCATGTGTTGTCTGGGCATGGTACTTAAGTGATGCAATCGCTGTAGCTAAAGGGGCATCACTAGTGTTTGGAGCATGTTGGTGCGCTGTGGTACTCCTCAGATGATGTTGGCCACCAATAAGAACTGTAGGCGCTTGACCATGGCAGCCTTCAGACTTATGGTGCTGACAGCACTAGTAATACAAGTCCCCTTCCAGTTTCGTTCTTTTATGTATAGATAGCCGCCAACACTGAGCTTGCTGTGCCCATGCTGCGACAGCACAACATTGCATACATGAACTGTATCGTGCAGTTGAGGAGCAGTTTCAGTTGTGGCAGCGGTCGCCATAATTGAAATGCAAATGGATCACAAGACGGCAAGGGAATACATATACCATGCCGGTAATTGCAGATGATGGGATTAGTAACATACGGGACAGTACGGCACTTTGTAATAATTGAATAATTGTTTCCAATGCGTTGAGTTGGGCAATGGAAGTGTCAGTGAATTTGCTTCGTCGGCGTATTACAAATCCGGAAATCGGAGACAGGCTATTATACGTTGGGGAAGTAGGAGTCAGGGGATCATACTAGACCCCCATGGGAGGACCCAACAGCCAAAGCATATGAGCTCCCAGCCAGCAGATAAGGAGTCCAAGAAATTGGACCATTTGGGCCACAAGATGTATTCTTTGGCCACCTGTACAGTCAGGTCCCTAAAATGTCTGGCACACATGGTGACGTATCAAAAATCGCTGTGGAACAAGGCCATGGATCTAGCCAAAAATCAGCCAGACTCTGCCAGCAAGTCAGAATTGCTGGCAGTTCTCCAATCCGGTGCTGACGTTGGTAAGCACATCCTAAGGTGCTTGTACAATTCAGCTGACAGTGCTGCCAGGGCTGCAGCCACCAGCATATGTCTCAGGTGTCACTCCTGGCTTAGGGTTTCAGGCTTCCACCAGGACCTTGAAGACACCTTACTGGATACCCCCTTTTCAGGGCCCAGTCCTTTTTGGACAGGAGGCCGAAAACTTTGATTACTGGCTTACAGAACTCGGGCAAAGCAGTCTCGAAGATACATAAAATGTATAAATCCGAACCAGCCATGTCCAGATGCCGATCCTTTCATAAACAAAAGGGCCAGCAAGGAAGGAGACAGCAACGCAGAGTGGGTTTCAAGAGAAAGGGTAACCCCTTGTCTGCAGAAGCTCAGGGACCCAAGAGCACCAAGAACTCCAGAGCTCCCTTGCCCACTCCAACAACCTTGGCATAATTTCCTGCTGGCACCCCCCCTCCTCCAGTGGAGTTGCAGGGGGAGGCAGTAGGCAGATGATTCTCCCTCTACTTCAATGGCTGGTCCAATATTACCATGGATCAGTGGATGCTACAGATAGTAGAGAGGGGTTATGCCCCAGAATTCACCCAAATCCCTCCAGACAACCCACTGGTGCCCTCCCATTGCTCCCCATCCCATGCAAGCCTTATCAGGGCAGAAACACAAGCCCTCCTAGACAAGAGAGCAATCCAGGCAGTACCACTGTCTCAAAGAGGAAAGGGATATTACTCCTACTTCTTCCTCATCCCAAAGAAGACAGGGACCTTCATCCCATCCTGGGCCTCAGTCAACTGAACACTTTCATTGAATAGAAAAGGTTCAGGATGGTGACACTACCGGGATTGCTATGCATGCTTCACCAAGGGGACTGGCTCTGCTCCCTGGGCATGCAAGATGCCTACATGCATATAAAGGTCCTGGCGTTCCACAGAAAGTACCTCTGCTTTACCTTCCAGGGAGAGCACTACCAGTTCAGAGCGCTGCCATTCGGCCTTCCTTCAGCACCCAGGGTGTTCACCAAGTGCCTGGCAGTAGTGGCAGCACCTCTCAGGAGGCAGGGGCATTATGTCTACTCCTACCTCGATGACTGGCTTCTAACAGCTTCCACAAGAAATCAGCTGTGTTGCTCTCTGGCAGACACATTTCACCTGTTCCAGGATCTAGGGGTCATCTTAAACCTTCCCAAGTCATCCCCCAACCTACCCAGAGGCTGCAATACATAAGGGCTGTCTTGGACAGTCCAAGTGAGGGCCTTCCTCCCCTCAAACAGGTCAGATCGACTAAGGGCGCTGGCTCAGAGAATTGTCTCCACAAATCAAGTTCCAGCCAGAATGGTACTGCAGCTGCCAGGTCATATGGCAGCCGCCATAGTCACTGTCCCCTTAGCTCATCTGCACATGAGGGTTCTTCAGTGGAACCTCAGGGTTCAATGGGACCAGCATTTGGATGACCTCAAACAGCCAGTCTGAGTCTCCAAGGCGGTACATCAGACTCTGCAGTGGTGGCTCACCCCTTCCCAGTTAGAATCTGAGGCTCCCTTCCCAAGTCCCAGTCCTTGGCAGATCCTGATAACGTATGCCTCAGGGCTAGGATGGGGGGCACATTTTGGAGTCCACCAGACAAGAGAAACTTGGACCCCTCTGGAGTGAGATCTCCACGTAAAAGTGTTGGAGATGAGAGCTGTTCTTTATATTTTACAAGCGTTCCAGATGATTCTCCTGCCAGGGCCACTGCTGATCCAGTCAGACAACATGTCAGTGGTCTTTTACATCAACAAGCAAGGGGGCACACATTTGTATCCCCTCTGCTGGGAGGCCATAAGGGTATGGTACTGGCAGTGGAGCACAACCAGGAACTCAAAGCGGTTCACATTCCAGGTGTTCAAAACACCCTAGCTGACAGCCTCAGCTCCTCTTGGTCTCAGGCTCATGAATGGGTGCCACTACAACACATAGTAAACAACCTTTTCGAAAGGTGGGGCCTTCCAGAACTGGACCTCTTTGTGTCCCCACACAATGCCAAACTGCCCAATTTCTGCTCACTAGATCCAGGGCCTGGTGTTTTCTGATGAGACATGTTGTCCCTCTCTTGGGCAGGGAGGGTTCTGTATGGCTTCCCTTCCTTCCCACTGATTCATAGAGTGTTACTCAAACTACAAGCAGAACAGGTGGCCCATGGTCCTCATTGCACCATTCTGGCCTTGACAGATCTGGCTCCTGCTGTTTCAACAGCTGGCATCAGAACCCCCAATTCCCTTGCCCCTGTCTCCTTGTTTACTCTCACAGGAACAGGGAACCCTAGTGCACCCAAATCTTCAGTCACTGCACCTGCAGGCATGGCTCCTGCAGACTTAGTCAGAGACAGATATGGGGTATCTCTAAGGGTAGCAGAGGTCCTAGTGGCCGCAAGGAAACCCTTGACTAGGGCCACATATGCCATGAAATGGAAACACTTCTGCCTGTGTGCATCCTCACATTTTCCAGATCCTTTTACCTGCCCGGTAAGTTTGGTACTGGAATACCGCCTTTCCCTATCTGACAAGAGTCTTAGCTACTCATCCATAAAGATACACCTTTCTGCATTGTCAGCTTATCATGTGCCTATGGAGGGCAGGACCCTGGCACAGCTGGACTTGTCCAAGACTTTTCTGCGCAGTATCATACATATCAAACCTCCCAGGTGGGACCCCATTCCCCTGGGACCATTTATTTATTTTAGAAAAACTTACATTGCCTCCCTTTGAGCCAGCAGCAAGTTGTGAGCTATGCTTTCTGTCATGGACAGCATTATTTTTGGTTGCAGTTACTTCTGCTCAGAGGATTTCCAAGCTTCATGCACTGATGTGTAAAGAGCCTTATTTGATTTTTCAAAGGGACAGGGTATCCTTGCGCACCAGTCCTAAGTTTCTTCCGAAGGTTGTGTCCAGGTTTACTCTTAACCAGAACATTCCACTTCCAGTTTGCTACCCAGAGTACTCAAACAAAGGGGAGGCCCTTTTGCGTACTCTGGATGTTCATAAAATTCTTCATTTCTACATAGATTGCACTCGATCTTCCAGAAAGACAGACCAGTTGTTTGTCTACTTTGTCCAACGAATGCTAGGGGAACCAGTGACTAAACAGATTTTGGTCAAATTGTTGGTCAATTGTATAGTGTTCTGTTACTATAGAAACATAGACTCTGATGACAGATAAGGACCGCTTGGCCAACCTAGTCTGCCCATTTCCCTACCTATTGGATAAGCTGCAGATCCTAGTTAACCAACAGCCTACTTCTTCCTACCCCACCACCTGAATTGCCTTATGTCTGTCCCATGCATTCTTGAACTCCCCTACTATTTTTGACCCCAAGATCTCCTCAGGAAGACCATCCCATGCGTCCACCACCATCTCTGTGAAAAAATACTTCCTCTCATTACCCCTAACCCTGAACCAGAAGTATGACAAACCTTTACCAGGACTGGTTAAAAGTCATTCACTAGAGGTGTTGCCACTTCCTTTGCATCCCCAAAGAATGTCTCAGCAGCAGATCTCTGTGCAGCTGCTACTTGTAGTTCAGTCCATACCTTCATAAAACACTACAGTCTGGACATTGCTTCGTGGAGGATTGCAGGCTTTGGCCTAGCTGTCCTCCAGGGACTACTCTCTTAGGAGTACCAGTGGTTTACTATCTTGCATAACCACCACCCTTCTGACCTGGATTCTATCCTTGTACTTCTTGGGACTCAGTCCTAATGGTGTTATCTGCTGCAAGAACTCTGTCTCAAAATGAGATAGTACAGTTACGTAAGAACTTACCATAATAGTAGATATTCGAGAAGAACTCTTGCAGCAGGTATGCTTTCCCTTCCTCCTACCTCTGGGGTTATGTAACTGTAGTTTTCTCTCTGGGGGACATCAGAATATCCTCAGTTCCCCATCCTTTTGCTAGCTGGGTCTCCAGCGGGCAAACTGAGGGGGTGCTGGTGGACCGCCCCCTTTATACCATGGGTGACGTTAGGGTCGGGGCCGTCAGGGGGGTGGTCACAACCTTAGACTGCTAGCTAGATTTTTTTCTGTGAGGTCTGAGTTCCTGGCAGCATAGTTCTAATGGTGTTACCTGCTGCAAAAGCTCTTCTCGAAGATCTACTGTTACGGTACACTCTTAAACAACTGCACTTTCCCTCTATTCCTCCCTTTCTAACTCCAGGAAATCTTACTGTATTCTGACATATGCAGTATTGTCCCACCATAGTACTGCCTGGGAGCTGAAATCGTTAATAGAACCTATGGTAATGATGGAATGCTAGGCTCATGCTCGGTTTTCAAACCACTGTCCCTGGTAAACATTCTAAAACTGTCAGATTCTTTACTCCGCTTGAACAGTACAGATGCCTCGGCGAGCTCTCCTTCATCTTGCTTGAAGATTTTATTTTCTCGTTTTTTTGAAATAAGATTTAATTTTGTTCATTTTTAAAGCACTGTCCTTGAGTTTACAGGTAAACTAGTTTAAGTTTAGTGTTTCTCTGGTAAGTTTTTCAGTTTCTTTTCAGTTCATTTAACCGGAAGGGAACCACACTTTTATTCACATTTTTAAAAGCAAATTTCTGTATTTTATTCTTTCTGTGGGCCGGTTGCTTAATTTGTTTATTTTGAGGGAAACTGGGGTAACTCTTGGTTCTCTCAGCAGTTGCTGAACCGACCACAAAGTTAAAGTAATTAAAATAATAATAGAGGTTTAAGCCTTGTTCATTTGTGTGGTTTTCTGATTCTCAGAGCCCCATTTCTTGGGGTTTTAATGTTTTGATCACTAACCCAAGAAAAGAACCATCCCAGTGGGTTTTCAGCTATGCACAGAGTGTGGGGGAACTGTTTGAAAATAGATAATTTTATTTGTATTTTTGCCTAAGGTTTTACTACCTAAAGCCAGAATGTGAAATTTGTAAAAGCAAAAATGTTTTCCTCAGTCAGTGCTTAACATGCATTTTAACCGACTGAGAGAAAAATGTCTGAGAAGCCTGCTGACTCAGCTGCCAATAAAACTTCCTCCTCTCATAAGGAGAAACTGAAGGAACTGGTTGAACAATCCTCTAACCCGGGTGATGGTTCCTTGGTTAAGAAATAAACCGCAGACACTGCCACTGAACTGGCAAGTTCTGCTAAGAAAAGAGGAAGGGAAAACACTTGGTTCAGGAACTGCAACCTACAAAACCGTTAGTTCCAACTGCAGATGAAATAGCAAATACTATAAAAAGTGTACAGGCACTGCAAACTGGTACCGCAATTCCGGATCAGCGGCTCGGTTCGCAAACCTCGATCTAAGACCTGGGTTCCTCCTCGGTTCCTGGTTCACTTGAACGTTTTGCTGAGGGGATTAGTCTGAACCTTTTGTATCCCCTGATCTTCAACATCCTGACTCCCCTGAGAAGGGAATTGAGTTTTTTTCATCACGAAGCACACAGACACTGGACCTCTCCACCTAGGAATCCACAGGAGAAGAAGAGGAGCTAGACTATAGGAGAAGGATGGATGTGCCAGTGACAAGAAGACTGATACTGCCCATCCACAAGTCTCTGAAGAGACAGGCTTCTAGGTTAAAAAAACAAACAAAACAAAGAACAACTCTTCCTTTTCCCCAGTAGACAAGAGGATGGATAGGAAGTATTGGGTGGCTGAAGCAGAGTTCCTTTTGGACTCCCCAGCCATGAACAGGTGGTGCAGAATGGTGGTGGATGCCAATGATATTGTTGCCAGGCAAAGGGCAACTTCAGTGTCTCTGGGGGCAACTAATTTGTCCCAGGACACTCAGACAAAGGCACTGGACTTTCCTCGTGAGCCCACATCCCTCTTTTGTAAACAAATAGAGGCTTACATGGAAAAGATGGATGAGTACAAGGGGCTCATAAGAGTGCTGCTGTAAAGGAGAAAGCAGCAACACCCCAGACATACCAAGGTAGAGGGAGCAGGGGTAGAACTCATTACAGACCCTTCTTCCAGCCCTAGGCATCGCCTAGCTATCAATCTCAGATAAGGTACTTCAGAGGCAGAGGCAGAAGGAGCAGCAGCTGTTCTGGTCCCAGCACTCAGCCAAGTGCACAGATTAAGCAAACCCCTGAGGGGTCTGCTAGGATTTCCTCCCCACAGTAGGAGAAAGGCTGGCCCACTACCTACCGGCTTGGGAATCCATCACTACAGATGAGTCCTGGAGGTAGTGAGCCAGGGTCTTGCCCTCAGGTTCAGGATCTTGCCGAAACTGAGGGCAATGTTTTTCAGAGCTGCCAGTCTATCAGAAGTAACTCTGTTGGAAGAGAAAGTAGCAAAACTAATTCAAGACAAACCATTGGAGCCTGTTCCCTTGGCCCACAGGGAAGGGGTCTCTACTAGGATACTTCCTCTCTAAACAAACAAACAAAAAAAAGCAACAGGGGAGTGGCAACCCATATGGGATCTCAGACATTTGAACAGGCATTTAACAAAGCCAAAGTTCAAAATGGTCACGCTAGCTACCATCCTCCCTACACTCAAGAAGGGGGATTGGGCTAGCATCTCTGGACTTAAAGGACACTTACTTCCACATCCCTATCAGGCAATCACACAGAAAGTATCTCAGGTTCAGATTGCCATCAGACCACTACCAGTTCAGAGCCATGCCTTTTGACTTTACCTCTGCCCCAAGGGTGTTTACCAAGTGCCTAGCAGCCTGGCCGACTGGTTGGTGGTAGTCTCCTCAGTGGCTAGAGATGCACTGATCACTATCCAGGATACCCAGTGTACGATGGGCCTCCTGGTAAACCAGAAAAAGTCAGTGCTAACATCAGTTCAGCACCTGGAGTTCATAGGGGTGGAATTGGGCACTCTGAGAGGAAGGGCCTTCCTCCCACAGGGAAGGGTACACAGCTTGGTGCAGTTGGCAGGCTCATTCCAGCTGCATACCCCCAGACCAGAGATGGCATTTTCTACAGCTGTTAGGGCACGTGGCTGCAGCAACAGTGTCAGGGTCAAGATTCCAGATGAGAGACATTCAGTCTCACCTCAGGTCTCACTGGTCCCGCAAAAGAAATTCCATGTCAAAGATAGTTCCAGTCACAGGAACTCTGCTGCAAGCTCTGCAGTGGTGGCATGAAAAAGACAACCTCAAATGTGCCTTTCCTCCAGCTGCCTCCAGCAGCAGTTTTAACAACAGATGCCTCCCTCCTAGGGTGGGGGGAGCACACCAGGGGGATCACTCTGCACACGCTACCTGGCTCCATCAGGAGTTTCTGCTTCACATAAAGCCTGCTGGAGCTCAGGGCAGTTTATCTGGGCATTCAGTCCTTTGCTCGAGTGCTTCAAGGCAAGGTGGTTTAGGTCAGGACAGACAATACAACCATAATGTGCTACATAAACAAGCATGGGGGCACAAAATCATCCCCACTGTGCAGAGGCATGAAAGTGTGGACTCTAGATTACTTGCTGGGAATCTCCCTCTCAGCAGTCCACCTCCCAGGGAAGGACAATCTCCTGGCAGATGCTCTTAGCAGGATCAACCAAAAACACTGTGAGTGCAGGTGGCGTTCAGAAGGTGGGGCATGTCAGAGGTGGAACTCTTTGCAACCCCAGACAAACACCAGCTACCAAAATGATTTTGCAGGCCTCCTCAATGGTCACAGTCCCCCTGGATGAACTGCTGTTGGATTTTATGCTGAAGTTCCTGTATGCTTTTCCTCCATTTCCCCTGTGCTCAGAGTGCTGAGCAAGCTCAGGGTTCAACCAGCGAGACTGATCCTCATTGCCCCAGAGTGGGCCAAACAGCCATGGTATTCTCTGCTGCTGACCTGCATCAATTTACAGGCTAATCTCTCTACCCAGGAGGCACAACCTTTTGACCTTCTCAAAGGACAGAGTCCTTTATCCCAATCTCCAGTCCATCAGACTCAGGGCTTGGCTCTTGATGACTTAGAGTATGCTAAATTGCACCTTTCTGAAGGGGGTGCTAGAGGTTCTTAGGGTTTCTGGAAAACTCTCTACCAGAAAGACTTACATCCCTAAATGGAAGAGTTTTTCCATGTGGTGCCAGAGAAAAGAGATAGGCTGCTCTCAGGCTGACTTTTCAGTTGTCCTAGACCTAGACTATATGGCACACCTTCATTTTCTTGGCCTTAGGCCTTCCACTCTCAAAGTACACTTAGCAGCTGTCTCTGCTTACCTCTCAGCTGCTAAGGGGTCATTTCTGGCAGCTAATCAAATGTTTAGGAAGTTATTCAAGGGCCTCATGCATTTGCATCCCCCTCAAAGGGAACACACCCCAGCATGGGACCTCAATATATACAGCGGCCAGCTAATACAACCACCGTTTGAGCCCACGTCTTCAGCAGAGCTTAAGTATGCAACATGGAAAGCAGTGTTACCATTAGTCATCACCTCAGCTAGGGGATTTAGTGAGCTCCAGGCCTTTGTCCACTGAGTTAGATTACATATCAGTCCCTAGGGATAAAGTAGTCTTCAGGACTAACAGAAACGTTCTGCCCAAGGTGGTATTGGACTTGTACCTGAATCAGTTCATTACTTTGCCAGTCTTTTTCACTGACCACTCTGGTTCAGGGGAATGTAGACTGCATAGCCTAGATGTCAAGTGAGTTATAAGCTACTACTTGAGTCACACAAAGGGACCACAGGCAGCATAGCACTCAGTTCTTCCTGACCTATGGAGAAGTGGGAAAGGGCAAGCCCACCCAAGAGAGGTCTATTGCCCGCTGGATTGTTGCTTGTATTCAGTTCTGCTACAGAAAAGTAGTTAAAGAACTCCTGCAGACCTTAGGGCTCACTCTACAAGGGGCACAGCTGCCTCGATAACAGCTGCAAGAGATATTTCTTTGTAGGAAATTTGTCAAGCAGTTACCTGGTGAAAAGTCCACACCTTTAACAAACACCACAGCCTGGATACCCAGGCCAGAAGTAATTCCAGCTTTGGCACAGCAGTACTGCAGAGCTTGTTTCCTAAATAGGTTCTCGACCCTCCACCAAAGGTACTGCTTGGGTAGTCTGCATATGTCAGAATACAGTAAGATTTCCTGGGGTTAGAAGAGGACATTACTTACCATAGTAATTCTGTTTCTTCCAAGCGAATCTTACTGTATTCTTAGAAAATGGCCAGAATTAATTCTGAAACCTGATTGGCTGAGACTGGCTCCAAGCTGGGCATTTATTTTTCAATAGATGCCCAGCTTAAAATAAGAGCCAGTCCAAGTGCCACTTCACTAGGTACCCTTGTGTACTGGTGCCCAGCCTGCTTTCTCATTGGCTGAAAGCACCCGGTGAAATTTCAAATCCCCGCCATCTTTTTCTCTCGCTTAGCAAGAGCTACTGCCCCCCAAAACATACATAAGGCAGAAATTCAACAAAATAAACAGTCACGACTAAATCAGCTGAGAGAGAGAGAGAGAGTGTTGAGTGCACTATTTCCGGCAGCTCACTATCTATGAGAACAGCGGTACTTTCGTCGTTTTCCATACCGCAGATGAATGTCCATCTGCGGTATGGAAAATGAAGAAATGACTGCTCCTCTCACACATAGTAGCAGCACCAGAGCTAGCAGTCTCTCTCTTCCTTGGCTGCCCTCCCGCCACCACGCTCCTCAGCTTTTCTTCCATTGTCAGTATCACATAACCCCTGCTGCCGAGAGATCTGTTTAATTTAATTTTAAAAAGAAATTGAAGTCACTGACCGCGAGCCTGCTTCCCGAGTCAGCAACAGTGCTCAGCATTCACGACTGATGCCCAAAGAAAAAAAAAACAGCACCTTAATGAACACAAAGCAGTCCAAGTGTCAGAGTGACACTGAGTATTATTTTTATTGCACTTACGGAACAAGGAACCATGCATGGGGGGAAAAGCCGTTATTCTTATAAGGTCCTGCAGCTATTACGCCTTTCATGTGCATGGCTGTCAGTTTGAATCACATGGGGGGGGGGGAGAGCTCGGTACAGGAGCTCCAAGGACATAAAAAAACAAAACACAGAGCACAGCACAGGTGGATGGAAACTGCAGAGAATCATGCAGAATCAACATATCTGTCCCTGTGTTTTGGTAGGTAAGAAGGACAACAACTTACAGAAGGAGGCGGTTTAGCAGATCTAGTACCAAAACAAAAGTAGCCTTATGTGGTTTTCAATCTGCTTTCTACACCTTCTGCAGTCTCAAAGTATTGCTTTTAAATTTGAAATCAGTCCCTCATCCTCACCTCTGCAGTGCAGCAGGCTCAAATCAGCAACCATTTACACTTTTCAGTAGGACAAAAGTTCCTAGCTAAAAAAAAAATCATTCTAAAGCAGGCGGAGGAACTATTTTATCACAAAACTTAGTTTAAACCAATTTTTCATTAACATTTTTTCTTAAACTTATTTTTTTATAGTGCCCATTTTCTAAGCGCAATAATACCCTCCAGGGTATTATTGCTTACTGAGCTCCCACCCTGCCTCCCCTGATAGAACCTATGGGCACTGCAGCACAGCTGTCCATGCTGTTGTAAACCCATGAGTGGTTCTGTTGTTGGACTTAGTGACTTGAGTCTTAGTATGGCCCACATTGTTAAATGAAGGGGTTTGTTTGTTATTATCTGTTTATTTAATTGTTAAAGTTAGTATAGATAGCTTGTTAGTATTCGCACTCCATAAGACTCTGACAGTAGTAGAATGTTTACCAGGGACAGTGGTTTGAAAACCGAACATGAGCCTAGCATTCCATCATTAACATAGGTTCTATTAACCATTTCAGCTCCGGGGCAGTACTATGGTGGGACAATACTGCAGATGTCAGGATACAGTAAGATTCCCTTGGAAGAAACAGGATTACTGTGTTAAGTAATGTATTCTTCCATCCTCTCACTACCTTTACGATGTCAGTCCCACTGTACCACCTTCATTGCCAAATATTGGTTTGGTTCCCTTCCCTCCTATCTCTCCTCACTCCTCTCCCCTGCCTTCTCCTTTTCCTACACTCTACACTCCAAGGATTTCAGTACTTTCTCCATTCCCCATCCTCACTCAAGTGCTGGGCAAGCTGCTTTCTCCTACCATCTCCCTTCCCTCTGGAACCTACTCCTCTCTTCCCTTCATCTCTTCCCCTCTTTCCACACCTTTAGATGCCGGCAAAGGCATATTCCTGCTTTCCCCGTACCTGTCACTGCCCCTCTTGAATCTTACGAATGTTTTCTCACAATATCTCCTGTCCTCCTGCAAGCCTATGACTCCCTAAATCTGGGCTAACTGTGCTCCTGGTCCTCAGTGTGCTCTCTATTCAGTGGTGTGCATAATTTATGCACTCTAGCATGCATTATTCAGTGTATCTGTGTATGAATCTACGCACTGTTCATTCTATTCAGTGCAATATTACATACTGTTATTAATTCATGTGGGACTTCTCACTTAAGACTGACTGGCCTGTAGTTGCTAACCTCCTCCCTGCTGCCACTGTTATGTAGAGGGACCATGTCAGCTCTTCTCCAGTCCTCCGGAACCACATCTGTTTCCAGTGAACTGTTGAATAAGGCTATCAGTGGGGCATCTAGCACCTCCTTGAGCTCTTTTATAACCCTTAGCTGCATCCTGTCCAGTCTCATAGCTTTGTCCAGCTTCAGAGCTGCATGTCCCTTCTGGTCTCTTTCCACTAATGGGGGGGAGGGAGGTGGAAACAGGCCTTTCCAGAAAATGGACTTGTGTCCACCTCCCCCTCCATTCTTGCTACTCCCTGGTGGTCTACCCCTTCCCCACTCCACTGCAAAGACTGAGCAGATGTACCTGTTTAGGATGTCTGCTTTTCCTGGTCCTCTTCTGCACAGTCTTCCCCCTCTGCCCCTCTAATTCTCACTATCCCTCCCCTTGCTTTCCTCTTCTCACTAGTGTGTCTAAGTAAAATCTTATCCCCCCTTATGACCCCTTTGGTGATTCTTTCATCTGTCTGTGCCTTTGTTCTGCTCACCTCTTTACCTGCTTCCTGCTGCTTTACTAGGTGTGCCTACCTGTCCTCCTTCTTCTGTGCTTCTTTATATCTCCTGAATGCCACCTTTTTTCCTTTATCACGTTTGCCACTTCCTTAGAGAACCATAATGGTCTCTTTTTCCTTCTGCTTTTACTTACTTCAGGTAGAGTTTGGTTGCTTTAAGTATACTGCCCCTTATTCAAACCCCAGGAATCCCTCACTTATGCTTAACAAACTGCAATCATTCCGCAGGAATGAGCTGCCCTGCAGCCTTAGAATTCAAACCCCAGGAATACCTCATTATGCTTGACATATGTAGTGAGTCTTGCAGGTGAAGCTGCCCCAGAGTGCATGGAATGGTATTTAGAGCACAATTCAAATCTCTGCACTCTGGGTGTTGCTGTGCTCTACAGCTTAATGTCAGATCTTTTTCTCTGCCTGCACTGGCAAGTCACCCTGAAGAGCTCTCTTCAGCAGCTCATTTGAAGTATACGATCGTTGAAGAAAACCGCATTTAAACGCCATTTTTATTTTATCTTTATTTGCTGCCCTTTTCTAATTTAGCATTTTTTTTTTTGCACTTTCTTTTTATCCCCTTCTCACTGCCCACTCAGTCCACTCCTTCGGACCAATCAATCCCCGTAATCTCCCCCACAGTGTCTGCTCCTAGAGTACCAGGCTTACTCCGTTGTTTCCCTACCTTACTCCTCTTTCCTCTGGAGAGCCTGCACAGCGGGGTCTTCCCATGGGTACATGATCGGGGCTGGGATCGGTCATCATCCTGGCCTGAGCGGGTGTTTTTTTTTTCCGCTTTTCTTTCCTTGATCCCTCCTCCCCTGAGGGCGTTGGCACAGAGGACTGATGTCCAGACAGACGGCGTGCTGATGCACGCCATTGTCAAATGCCCACAATGTCCTTCCCACCCCAACTCTGAAGAGCTGCCTGGTGCCCTGGTACCCATGCTTCCACCAGCACCAGTGCATCGGGTGCTTAGAGTGCCCCAGGAACCCACCCCAGGAGGAGGAGAGCATCCGTTGGGATGCTCGATCCTCCTCCTTCCCTCCTCCCCCCTCCGAGCCTGAGTCTGTTCCCGAACCTGGGTCACTGGTGTAGCTCAAGGTGTGGTGTCCAGTGCCTCAACCCTCAGTGCCACCCGGCTGGCTTGATTTTGCATTTTTATTAGTATTAGCAGTTACTTGTTTGGTTCTGTAGCGGTTCCTGGGAACCGGAGAAATTGTCAGGTATTTTCTTTTAAATCAAAAGCTTTGATTGCAGTTCAATGGCTGGGAGCAACTAACCACACCCACTGCCTGACCTATTTAAGCCAGCTTCCTGCAGTCTCATTCAGGTGCATTCTTTCTTTGTCCCAGCATCCTCCCCATCTCCTCCTCCTCCAGCAACACAACTCTCTCCCCGGGGGGCTCCTTCCTAAGGTACCTTTAGCCTAAAGCAATTATCTTCCCATGGCACCTCTAAGGGTGGAACCCTCCTCAAAAGGGTTCCTTTGCCTTCACTGTACCCCGACAGGGTAGTAGTTCCCTGTGGAACAGAGAGTGCGAAAGACCAAATTATCTATTTATCACAGTCAACAACATAAACATTCAAATACTATCAATCTATTAATGGAGTTGCACAAGCATATACTTATCACTAAGTTGCGTACACACATTGAAATTTATTTCAAACTATCATATTTTCCTCAGGTCTGAGGGGAAACTGAGAGATAACTGCTGTTTTATCTAGTTTTTGGGTATTTTATTGGTTTTTTCATCTTGGTTCCACGCCTGAGGAACCGAGATGATAACTGTATTTTCTTTTTCAACAAAAAAAAAAAGGAAGCGAAAGTTTTCTTTTGTGATTTGAAGCTGAACGCAAATTTCTCCTTCCCTTTGGGGATTTCATGTTATTTCAATCTGTACTGACTATTGTCATGTCAGACAGACCTAAAAGGGGATGGGACCAGCTGGTTTTAAAAATTGTGCTAGATGTTTTAACCTCCTGGCTAAGGCAGGCAGCCACGAGTTGTGTTTGAAGTGTCTTGGTCCCAGTCATATTTTTGAAAACTGTGACCTCTGTAGCGAATGCTGCTCTAAGACTGTTAAAAAGGGTACCAAGAAACTCAAAGAGATTATGTTTTTTCTGTCCACCTCTGGGTCATCAAAACATTCTGAAGAGGGTCTTATACAAGCTAAGCCTGCCAAACCCTCTAAGGGCCATTCTGATAAAACCAATGAGAAACAAAAAAGACCCCCAGAGCAGGCTCCTGATTAAGTCCCTGCTAAGAAAAAGCATGTCGCTGTCCATCCTGCCAAAGAGCAAAAGGAGACAACAGCAGACACAGTAAATATGCCCTCTTGGGAGGACATGGTTAAGGCATGGCAAATTTTCCAGGCAATGGGAACCCTTATGAGGTTCCCATTTCAATCTCAGCCTCTGGTCAATACTGACCAGGGTGTCAATTTTTATTATGAAGAAGAGGAGGAGGAGGAGGAAGGAGAACCGATTGAACCAGACGGTTTACCTGATCAGGAGTTCGGTTCCCCTCCTCAGGGTCCTAAGGATTACTCTTCACACTTTGCTTTTGTGAAGCAAATGGTTAATACCCTCTTTCTCTCCACACAGGAGTCCAGGGAAGATGAGGGGGAGGATGATTTCCTTGATATAATAGGGCTAACCCTCACAAAGCAGCTGCTTTTACCTTTATATACATCCCTCAAAAAAGCAACCTGAAAGCTTCTCCAAACCCTTTCCTCAATGCCAGGGATTGATAAAAAGATTGAAAGGAAGTACCGGCTTGACAAACATGGAGCTGAGCACCTCTACATGCACCCTGACCATGAAGGATATGATTCAGGCTGTGGCTTGCAACAAAGCCAAGGCTCCACTTTCTTGCCAACCTCCAGAGAAGGACTCCAGAAAGCTAGTTGGTATGGGGAAAAAAGTATACATTACTGCCTCTCTCCTTCTGAGGCAGACTGTGTACATGGCATGTTCAGCACAGTACCAGAAAGCAGTACGGAATGTAGTGATGTCCCTGTGTGACAGTCTTCATGGGGAACAGGTTCAGAATCTGTCGAACACTGCCAGGTCTGCCATGGATGCCAATAAATACCAGTTTCACATGGCAGTTGATGCCAACGACACTGCATCAAGGGTTCCGGCCTATGCTGTCTCCCTTAGGAGGGTTGCATGGCTCAGGACCACTAACTTGTCACAGGACACTCAGTCAAAAGCCATGGATTTTCCCTGTAAGAATAATTCTCTCTTTGGTGACAAAACAGAGGCTTACATGAAAAAAGTGGAGGAGTACAAGTCCACTTACAAGAATAACACTGAGAAAGACAGGACCTCTACATCTTACAGGTCCCATGGAAGGGAAGGTAGGGGTAGAGGTTATTACCCACAAGCCTTCTACCATTTGCCCATGCCCTACAATTACTCTCAGATGAGAGGTTTCTTTAGGAGTAGAGGAAAAAGGGATTCCAGAAAGGCTGACCAGGTTTCAACCTCTAGGGCTCAGCCCAAGCAAAACCCCTGATATGTGGGTCCTGAAGGTAGTGTGCTAAGGCCTCACCCTACAGTTCAAGATGTTCCCAACACTGGCTGTCAACAGATACTTCCACCCTCACTCTCTGGCAGAAAGGATTATGTTGGAGTTGGTGGTCACAAAACTGCTACAGGCAAATGCAGTAGAAAAAGTACCCCATCCCAGTGAGGAAGAGATCTCTAGTCAATGTACTTCCTCACCCAACAGGGGGTGGCAACCCATTCTGGGCTTCAGAATCTTAAACAAGAACCTTCAAATTCACCCAAACCCCTACCCAAGTTCGAGATGGTTACTCTGTCCATAGTTATCCCATCCCTACAGCAGGGAGACTGGTTGGCATCTCTGTACCTGAAGGATGCATATTTTCACATCCCCATAAGGCCCAGTCACAGAAAGTACTTGTGCTTCAGGCTGCCTTATGGTCATTGCCAGTTTACAGCCCTTCCATTTGGTCTGTTTTCAGTTCCCATAGTATTCACAAAGTGCTTAGCTGTGATAGCAGCACTCCTCAGGAGACGAGGTAATGGTCTTCCCCACCTAGATGACTGGCTAGTCATAGGGAAGTCACAGCAGCAGGCCAAGGATGCCCCTCACCTGACTCAGAGCACTCTAGAGGGATGGGGTTCCTCATAAATGTGCCAAAGTCTCAGATGGAACCAGTACAAATGCTGGAGTTCATAGATGCAGAACTGGATGCCAGACAGGGCAAGGCATTCCTACCCCAAGAATGGGCTGGAAATCTGGTAAGTCTGGCAAATTCCTTTGTCCTAGGTCAGCCTAGGCCAGCCAGATACCTTCTCCAGCTTCTGGGACACATGGCCTCCACCACAGCATTGATTCTAGGGGCAAGGTTCCAAATCAGGGACATTCAGTACCACTTACGGTCCCATTGGTCACAAAAGTGACACCCTCTGTCCAGACTGGTGCCTGTGACAGAAACACTATTACAGGCCTTGGGCTGGTGGAAAGAAACAGACAACCTTAGGGAGGGGTACCATTCCAGGAACAGGCTCCCACAGCGATCTTGCCAACAGATGCCTCCATGTTGGGCTGGGGTGCCCACCTGGGGGATATAACAGTAAATGGGGTATGGTCCCCTCAAGAGTCCAGGGAGCACATAAACCTGCTAGAGCTGAGGGCAGTGTTCCTAGCTCTCCAGTCACTTGCACTGCAGGTCAAGGGTCTGACTGTCCAGGTCAGGATAGACAACACCACCCCCATGTTTTATATCAACAAACAGAGAGGCACAAGATCTTCAAAGCTATGCATGGAAGTCACGAAACTCTGGTGTCTGGCTTACTTACTAGACATCCGTCTGTCAGCAATCCACCTTCCTGGGAAGGACAGTGCTCTAGCAGATTCCCTCAGCAGGATTTGTCAGAGCCATCACCAGTGGGCTCTGAACAGGCAGGTGTTAGCCACAATCTTCAGGAGATGGGTCACACCAGAAATTGACACGTTTGCATCCAAGAACAATTTTCAACTTTCCCTTTTTGCTGCAGACCTCCAACAGTGGGAACAGTCCCCATGGGGGCTCTGCTCTTGGACTGGCAAGGGAAGTTCCTGTATGCCTTCCCTCCATTCCCTCTGCTGTTTTGAGTTCTTCTGAAACTAAGGAACCAGCCTGCTTCCATGATTCTAATAGCCCCAGATTGGGCCAGGCAGCCTTGGTACTCCCTGCTCTGGGTCCTGTCCAGCAGGCAACCCATTCATCTCCCCCTGAGACACAATCTGCTGACCACGTCTCAGGGCAGAGTGACTTACCTGAACCTCGAGTCTCTGTGCCTCAAAGCTTGGTTCTTCCGGCCCGGTGGCGCTGAGGGCTGAGGTGCTGGATGCCTTACCTTGGGCTACGCTGGTGACCTGGGTTCAGGAATGACCTCGGGTTACCGGGGAGCAGGCATGGGGGGGTCAGAGCAGGATTGAGCTGCGGTAGGCAGCTCTCCCCTCCCGGGGTTGGTTGTCCACTTCTCCCATAGTTCCACTCCCACCTGGTGGAGGTCCAGTGGGAAATGTAGGTGAGGGGGAGCAGTGGCAATAATGCCAGGGGTGGGGTGGAAGGGACCGAGCTGGTGACCGGTGTGCGCGAGCGCCTCCATGCATGCACACGTGCGTGTCTGCCGAGGTCCCGGGTTGGGGTAAAAATGGGAGAAAATCACAAAATGTATATATATAAAAAATAAAGCTTGGTTCTTGAGGAGCTAGGGTACTCTGACTTCCACTTTTCAGACCATGTCCTCCAGGTTCTTAAGGTATCCAGGAAGCCTGCCACTAGGAAAACATACACTTTCAAGTGCAAGAGGTTTTCCCTGTGATGTGTGCCTAAGCAGCTCGACCCTCTCCAGGCACTCTCCTGGATTATCTGGTGCACTTGCAGGCTTTAGGCTTCAGGCCTGCTACCCTAAAGCTTCACCTGGCAGCTATTTCTGCATATGCATCAGCAGATAAGCAGAAAACAATAGCCTATCACCCAATTTTCAAGAGATTTTTTACGGGTCTTCTGCATTTGTACCCTCCTGTGAGGGAGCCTGTTCCTCCCTTGGGTTTGAACATCTGTATAGCCAAGCTCATGGAACCTCCCTTTGAACCAATGGCCTCTGCAGATTAGAAGTATGTCATCTGGAAGACAGTGTTCCTAATAGCCATCATTTCATCCAGAAGGGTGTCTGGGATGCAGGCCCTCTACACCGATCCAAACTACATTATCTTCCACAGGGATAAGGTAGTCCTCAGAACTAACAGGAAGTTCCTCTCCAGGATGGTATCCGAGTTCCACCTGAACCAGTCCATTACCCTCCCCGTTTTCTTCACAGAAGAGTCCAGTTGTGGTGAGCAGAGACTGCACAGTCTGGACATCAAAAGGTCTCTTAGTTAATACATTGAATGCACCAAAGATCATAGATCTTCCTATTCTCAGTTGTTTCTCACATATGGTGAAGTGGGAAGGAGTTACGCAGCTTCAGACAGGACAATTGCTTGCTTGATAGTGGCCTGCATTCAGTTTTGTTACTCTAAAGCTGGCAAACAGCCTCCTCAAGATCTCAGGGCACACTCCACTCGTGGCACTGCTGCCTTTGCGGTAGCAGCCAGAGATGTTTCCTTATTAGAAATCTGTAAAGCAGCTACCTGGAAAACAGTTCACACTTTTACAAAGCATTATTGCCTGGACATACAATCCAAAAGAGATGCCAGGTTTGGCACTGTTATATTGCAGAACCTTTTCCCCAAGTAGGTTCTGTACCCAGCCTCCCAAGGTACTGCTTTGTAGTCTGCATATGTCAAGCATAATGAGGGATTCCTGGGGTTTGAAGAAAAAAATGACTTATCATAGTAATGTTGTTTCTTCCAGGGGATCCTTAATTATGCTTGAATCTCTCACCTTACATCCCCTTCCAGAACTGAAAGGTTCTGCAATAATCAATTGTTACTCTTTTATTCAATGGCTTGAGCATTATTTGTTCCCAGTCACAAATTTTTGCTAAAATTGTTGTTCTGCCATACTGGCCCTTAGCGCCATTCTTTTATCACCCTTTGGGCTTATATTATTGTATAGCTTAGACAGATTGGTAGGGAAGGGGTGGCTACTTTTGGGTAGGCTATGAAGGATCTGATGTTAAGCTGTAGAACGCAGCACTGCCCAGAGGGCAGAGATTTGAATTGCATTCTAAATTTCATTCCACGCACTCTGGGACAGCTTCACCTGCAAGGCTCACTGAATATGTCAAGCATAATTAATGAGGGATCCCCTGGAAGAAACAACATTACTATGGTAAGAATTTTTTTTCTTTCATGCGAATTAAAGAATCTTAGAATGAAATTCTAAAACTCTGCTGCATGATCACGCTCACCTCTGTCCCAATGTCATGCTTCACTTCACAGGATGTCTACAGTCAGATGCATTATTTATTTTCTCTTTAGTGTTTTATCTTCTTATCTTCGATAACTCTGCATTAGTTAGGCTATTTGGTTAGATTTTGATTTATTCGGTTCTTCATTGGTTCTGGGGAACCAAAGAAATATATTTGAGGCATGGTTACTGCCTTTAAGAACCACATTTGATTTTTTTTTTTAAGCGACAAGTTTTATTTTGTAAACTGCTCTTGTGGTTCCTTATTTTTTTAGCCCAGTTCTGGTTTTTAGTGGAACCAAGGTGCTTATCCTTAGTTTTGGTTACCTCAAATTGTTTCAAAAGTGGTTCCAGTTTTAATTGGGAACTGAGCCACAAGTTTTGGCTATTGGAACCATTTTTCCCTTTAGGTCATCAGTTACTGGCATGTTTGACAGATCTAAAAAGAAAATGGGTCATACAGGTTTTAAGAATTGTGCAGTGCTGTTCCCATGGTGCCGGGTTCATGCCCGAGTCCAAGGAGACAGGAACGGAGGCTGGCAGGGTGGGTCCAAGAGTGTCGTTTGGACGCGCTTCTCCTTGTCGGGGGTCGATAATGCACCACAATTTGGCGGCTCCTGGCGGTCGGTTTCAGCATCATTTTGTGCGCCGTGGGTTACCACATGTTACATGCACGATTAGCCAGGATGCCACAGCATGCATTGAAGTGGGCGGGGGGAAGAAAAACTAAAAAATGGCCACCCAGCTATCTGGATGATGGCGGCCCATACTCCTGTTACCACAATAGTCCAGGGATGCCCGTGGTGTGCCATTGCTGCTCTCGGTGAGGATGGAAGCAGTGCCTTCAGGCGAAGACTGTCTCTCCCTTCCCAGTCATGACCTTGGGAGGGGAAGGGCCCTGATGAAGAGATACTTTGCATCGGCTGGGGGGTGGCATGATGAGGGGCAGTGGACAGCAGATGGGAGGAGCGTGGTGGTGGGTCTGGCCGTCCAAAGGAGTGGTTGGCTAGGCTGTCAGGGAGGGGGGATAAACAAATAATACAAAAAAAAAAGAATTTTGTACATTATTTTAAACTCCTGGCTAAGGCAGACTACAATGAGTTGTGTTTTAGGTGCCTAGGTCCTAACCACAATTTTATCAGTTGTGGGCTGTGTATTACAGTTTGCTCCAAAACTGTTAAAAAAAGAGCTAAAAAACTTGGAAGAAATCATGGCTTCTCAGTCTGGCTCTTCATCACAAACAGGCTCAAGTGAGAGTTCAGTCCCTCAGAATAAGTAGAACATACAAAGATATGAAGAAGCAAGCAGAAGAAGGCCATTTGGTCTATCAAGTCTGCTCGTATTGCAGGGTCCACAGCTTGAGCTAATGTTCCTGCCCTCCCTCCCCATTACTGCCATCCTCCCTACCCATGATCCTTACCTTCCCCCATGCCTATCCCAGCCTCTCTTAAAGCTGCCCACTGTCTTCAACGAGACGACCTCTTCTGGCAGAGCATTCCAAGTGTCCACCACCCTCTCAGTGAAGAAGTGCTTCCCGACCTCCCTCCTAAACCCCCCACCCTCCAGCTTAAGACTGTGCCCCCTCGTGGTATGGTTGCCACTCAGCTTAAAGAGACTCTCCTTGTCAACCTTATTTATCCTTTTCAAGTATCTGAAGGTCCCAATCATGTCCCCTCTCTCTCTCCTGTCTTCCAAGGAGTACATGTTCAGTGCCCTCAACCTCTCCTCGTGTGCTTTACCCTGCTGATCGGCTATGATTTTTGTAGTCCTCCTCTGGACCTTCTCCAGCAGGTTAATGTCCCTTTTTGAGGTGTGGGCACCAGAACTGAAAAAAGAGAAATACACAACTCCACACACGCACTTGCCACGTGAACACAATTATTGCCAAGGAAAAAAAAGAAGCAAAGGCACTGCAGGTATTCAATAATAGTTTTAATTTCTAAAATAGAGTCCAGTCACCCATAAACTCAGCAGCTCAGGACCAACAACTTCAAAACCAGTACTGAAAACCATACTCTAGATGCGACTTTACCAGTGACCTATACAAGGGCAGTATAACCTCCCCTCTCCTACTACTGATCCCCCCTAGATATGCATCCCTGCATCTTGTCAGAAAGAAAAGTCTGCTAAAGGTGGCACAGAGGTCAAGGTGTCTGAAAGGGAGAACCCTCTGAATCCATTAAGTCTGAAAGGGCTGCTGAGCAGGCATCAAAATTGATGCCTGCTAAGAAAAAGCACAAAGAGAAAGATGTCACTGCCCCTCCTGCTGAAGAAGCAAAGGAGATGCCAGTTGACCGAAGTAAGATGCCCTCAGTTGAGAACATGACCAAAGCATGCCAGTTTTTCCAGGCTTTCCAAGCTGTGGAGGCCTTTATGACCATGCCCCTCCCACGCCAGGCTCCAATTCCTGTAGTAATGCCTGCAGTGGAGGAAGCCGAACTGTATCATGAAGAGGAGAAGGAGGAAGAAAGGGAACCAGTAGAGCCTGACGGTTCCCCTGAGCAGGAGTGCAGTTCCCCTCCTCGTTCTTCAGCGGAGTATTCATAGATTCTGTTGGCAGATAAGGACCTCTTGGCCCACCTGGTCTACCTGTAAAATCCCCCCTTATAGTACTACCCAAGCCACTACTGGGGGGCTGTCATCCACCCCCCTCCGTTATCCAGGATACCCATGTTTTTATCCCATGTACTCTTAAAGCCTGTGACTGTATTTGCCCCAGCCATCTCAGCTGGGAGGCTGTTTCAGTCGTCCACCTCCCTTTCCGTTAAGAAAAACTTCCTCACATTACTCCTGAACCTACTCTCCTCCAATTTTATATTGTGACCTCTAGTCCCAGAACATCTTTTTTCTGGAAAATACTCTCCTCCATCAGCTTGTTTATTCCCCCAATATATTTGAATGTCTCAATCATATCCCCCTGCCTCCTCCTGTCCTCCATGGAGTACAAGTTTAATTCCTTAAGCCTCTCTTTATAAGTCTTCTGATGCAGGCCCTGCACCATTTTGGTTGCCATCCTTTGCACCATTTCCACCCGGTCCCTGTCTTTTCAAAGATGGGCCTCCAGAACTGCACACAGTACTTGAGGTGCGGCCTCATCAATGAAGTATATAGAGGTAGTGTCCCCTCCCTCCTTCTGCTGGTGACACCCCTCCCTATGCATCCAAGCATTTGGTTTGCCTTTCCCACTGCCTTCCCACACTGCTTCGCCACCGTCAGGTCATCGGTGATGATAATTCCCAGCTCTCTCTCTCTTTTGCCTTGTGACCTTTAGTACCCCTCCTCCCAGAGTGTACTCTGCCCCCAGGTTCCTGTGCCCCAAGTGCATAACCTTGCACTTCTTAGTGTTGAATCATAGCTGCCACCTTTCTGACCAATCTTCTAACTTTTTTAGACGCTCCGCCATCCTTTCCAAACACCCATGTGTTTCCATGTCATTGCAGATCTTTGTGTCATCAGCAAACAGGCATACCCTCCCTCCCAGGCTCTCTATCATGTCACTAATGCAAATACTGAAGAGTACAGGGCCCAGTATGGACCCTTGTGGTACCCTGCTAGTTATCCTACCCTCCTCAGAGTGTACCCTGTTTACCACCACTCTTTGACTGCTAAGCCAGTTTTCCACCCAATTTGTGATTTTAGACCCCACCCCCAGGCTGCTTAGTTTCATTACCAACCTTTTATGTGGGACGATGTTGAAGGCCTTGCTGAGATCTAGCTAGACCATGTCCACCACCCTGCCCTGGTCCACTACCCTGGTCACCACGTCAAAGAACTCTATCAGGCTGGTCTGACAGAGCCTCCCCTCATGAACCCATGCTGTCTCTGGGCCCATTTCCTTTAGAAGTGATTCCTCAACTGCTAGATTACATCTCATACTATTCCTTTGTGAGGCAAATGACACATACCCTCAGTCTCTCACCCCAGGAAATAGCAGAGGATGAGGTTGAGTTCCTGAATATGATGTGCCTAACCCCCCACAAAGAAAGGAAGTTCTTCCCCATCAATAAGTCTCTCAAGAAAAATACCTGCAAGGTGCTAGCAGCCCCTCTGCTGCTGGCATTGACAAGAAAATAGAGAAAAAAGTACCAGGTGGTGAATGCTGAGTATTTGTATACTTACTCTGACCATGAGGGAGTGGTACAGACTGCTGATTGTGACAAGGTTAAATACCCGTTTCTTCTCAGCCCCCAGAAAGGGATTCTAGAAAGTTAGACAGTATGGGCAACAATGTCTATACGTCAGCTTCTTTGCTTCTGAGAGAGCTTAAATGGCTTATACAGCTCAGTACCAAAATGCACTTTGGAGCTCAGTTATGGCCGTGAAGTGAAAACTGACTCAAGACCTGGTAGACATGGCAAAATCAGCCATGGATGTCACTAAGTACCAGTTTCATATGGCTGAGGATGCCAGTGACACTGCTTCCAGGGTCATGGCCCATGCAGTGTCCCTTAGGAGGTTTGCATGGCTTAGGATCACAAACCATTCCCAGGACACTCAGAGAAAGGACATGGATTTTCCCTGCAAGGAAAATTCATTGTTGGTGACAAGACAGTTTATATGAAAAAGGTGGACAAGTATAAGACCACCTACATAAATAACACTGGGAAGAAGAAGGCCTCCATTTCCCATAGGCCTCATGGAAGGTTTGGTGGGGGTTGGATTTATTATTCCCGTGTAAATGTGACCTATGACTATGCTCCCCAGAGGGACTTTTTCAGAGGTAGGGGCAAAAGGGGAGCCAGGCTGGGGAAACCATCCCAGCCCCCAAAGCCAAGGCAAAACAGAACCCTTGACATATTTGTCTAGGTTGCCCAACCATTGCCAGGGGAAGAAAGGCTGTCTTACTGTCTCTAGGCATTTGAAACTATTACTGCAGATAGGTGGGTCCAGGAGATAGTGAGTCAGAGACTTTCCCTACAGTTCAAAAGACTCCCAAAATTGCAGAAACACAGAGCTTTCCCACCTCATACTCCTGCTGGAGCTGGAGGTGAAAAGCTGCTGCTGCAAGTAAGTGAAGTGGAAAAAGTCCTTCCCCTCCTGTCAGTGTGGGAGGGGGGCTGTACTCAAGATACTTCCTGACTCACAAGAAAAATGGAGAGAGGTGACCTATGTTAGGCCTGAGATTTCTGAACAAGCACTTGAAAAAGAAAAAGTTCAAGATAGTAACACTGGGCATACTGATTCCATCATTGCAAGAAGGACATTGGTTGGGGTCACTGGACTTGAAAGATACTTACTTCCACATACCAGTAAGACCATCTCACAGAACGTACCTGAGACTCAGGGTAGAGAACTGCTACTACCAGTTCACCTCCCTTCAGACTTTCCACAGCATCCAGGTTTTTCACAAAGTGTGTGACAGTAGTAGTGGCCTTTGAAGAGTCAGAGGGGGTAGTTTTTCTTATCTGGACAAGTGGTTGGTCTCAGGAGGCCAAGGCCTCCCTTTGCTCACCCATTGCACCCTGGAGGAACTGGGTTTTCTGATAAATGTCCAAAAGTCTCAGGCAGAGCTGGTTCAGGTGTTGGACTTCATAGGAGCGGAATTGGATACCCATCAGGGGACGGCATTCCTCCCTCAGGAGAGAGGGAAAAATATGACAGAACTTGCAAGATCCCTGCAAGAGACTTCCTTCAGTTACTACGGCACATGGCCTCTTCCACGGCAGTAGTATCAGGTGCCAGATTTGAGATGAGAGATGTCCAGTACCACATAAGGGCTCACTGGTCCCAAAGTCAGGATCCTCTGTCGAAGCTAGTACCTGTGACAAAGTGCTTGTTAAGGGCATTGGAGTGGTGGAAGGGAGAAAAAACCTCAGGGAAGGTGTTCCCTTCATCCAGCAGTCACCTACAGTGGTGCTCACTACAGATGCCTCCCTTCTGGACTGGGGCACCCATCTGGAGGACCTCGGAGCATGGACCCCTCTGGAGTCTCAGGAACACATAAATCTCCTAGAACTCAGGATTGTGTATCTGTCAATGCAGGCTTTTTGCTCCCACATCAGGGGTCAGTCAGTTCAGATCAGGACAGACAACACCACTGCCATGTAGTATATCAATAAACCGGAGTGAACAAGGTCTTCCAAGCTGTACACAGAAGTAATGAAGATCTGGAGCCTGACATACTCACTGGCAGTACAGTTATCTGCAGGGCACCTGCCAGGGAAGACAATGTCCTCACAGACTCCCTGAGCCGAATCAGTCAAGGAAACCATGAATGGACTCTTAACAAGCAATTGCTCTCTGCAGAAAGATGGCGCACACCAAAAATAGATCTGTTCACCTTCTGGGAAAACCATCAGCTCCCCCTCTTTTGTTGCAGGTCTCTGTCTGTGGGGGCAGTTCCAGAGGATGCCCTAGTTTCTAGTTGGACAGGAAGATACCTTTGTGCATTTTCCCCATTCCTCCTCATACTGAGGGTACTGCTGAAATTTAGAAGAGTGTCTACAGTAATTACTTTAATTCCTTCAGACTGGGTCAGTCAGACCTAATGCTCCCTGCTTCTATCCCTCTCCATCAAGCCTCCAATCATCCTCCCTCTGAGGTATAATCTGCTGACCTTGTCCCAGTACAGGATTACATTTCCAGACCCAAGAACCCTGCATCTCAGAGACTGGTGCTTGAAGAGTTATAATTCTCTGGGCTAAACCTCTCAGAAAAGATTTTACATGTGCTGAATGTTTCCAGGAGGCCAGCAACCAGGAAGGCCCATGCTTCAAAATGGAAAAGATTTTCCCTGTGATGCTCCTCCAGACAGTTCAGGCAAGCTTTTCCAAATTTTTTTTTTTTAATTTAGTGACAAAGTAAGGCCCACTAGCCACAAGTACCTGTTTTCAGGGGTGAGCTAGGAGCACTGGGGAGTTTAAGTGAGTTGCTCAGAACCACACAGTATGCAAGTGGAGGTTGTGGGAATCAAACCCAGGTTCTGCTGGATGACTCATTCACAGCTCATTACTCTAACTTCTGGGCTATACTGCCAGCCCCAAATCAATTTGCTGAAACTCAGGATCCAACCAGAGACCTTTACATCATAAGTCAAGCATTCTGAGCAACTGAGCTATTTCAGCCATTATGGTCAACTTACAGTCCCTGGCCCTCTGGCCCTTAATCCTGAAGGTGGCATCTGCAGCAGTTCAAACCCCAGGAAATCTTACTGTATTCTGACTTATGCAGTATGGTCTCACCACAGGACTGCCCCGGAGCTGAAATGGTTACTAGAACCTATGCTAATGATGGAATGCTAGGCTTGAGCTCTGTTTTCAAAACAGTGTGCCTGGTAGACAGTTCTAAACCATCAGATTCTTTACTCCACTTGCCCCTGTAAGATGTCTCCAGAGAGCTCTCCTTCATCGCTTGAAGAAACCTGTGTTTTCTTGGTTATTTTCCAGTAAATTTATTTTATTTGATATTCTTTTCACTGTCCTTGGTTTTCAGGTAGTAATTGTCTAGATTTTAGTTAATAAGGGGTAAGTAGTCGTCTTTCTCCACAGTTCGTTAACCGAGGGGAAACCAACAGTCTCCCTTTTTAGTTTTATTACTGTTTAAAGTTAAGTAAATTTGTTCCGACTCTGTATAGTAGTCAGTTTGTTTATATTTGAACTTCATCTGGGGTAACTCCTGGTTTTGTTGTCTGGTTCACGTAACCGAAAAAAAAAAATCTTTAGTGTGGTAATCTGGGTTATGTCACAGAAAACTAAAAAGAGAACAGAACCCACATGTTTCCAGTATAGTACTGAGTGAGGGGAACTTTTTGCTAAAGCTGATCCACACTTAATTTGTTTATTCTGTCTGGAGTTTGACCACTTGCAGACAGAGTGTGAGATTTGCAGTAACTTTCTTCAGTTCATTATTGAAAGGCGTTTGAAAAGACTGAAGGAAAAGATGACCGAGAAGGCTGCTAATCCAGCCATGCAGCAACTGGTTCCTTTTCATCCTGAACCAGAGGAGTTGCCCTCTGAAAGGGACGACAGCTCTTCAGCAAAAAAGTACAGCTGAAAAGGCTGCTGAACTGGCCATGGCAGTAAAATGAAAGAAACAAGAAAAGCACCAGGAACCACAACTGAGAAAGGCTGCAGTTCATTCTGCTGAAGAAATCACTAATGCAATTAGAACAATTCAATTTCTGCAGTCCTCAGTTCTGGTTGACAAGCAACCGCTACCACAAACTCCTGGTTCAAATCCAGCTCTCGGTTTAACAGCCCAAGGTGGAGAGCATTTTGAGGTCGAAGAGTATGAATAGAAGGATGATGATGAGAATTTTGGGGATTCCATTGACTCAGATATTTCCCCTGATCCTCACAGACCAGATTCCCCTGACAAGGGAACAGAAGATTTTACATCCTATTTTTCATTCATGAAACAGGTTGCTCAATCCCTTGACCTCCCATCTCAGGAATCTATAGGAGATGAGGAGGAAGAGGACTATAAAGAAATAATGGATGTGCCGCCATCAAAGAGGTTACTGTTGCCACGCCATAAGTCCTTGAAAAAGCAGACTATGATGGTGTTACAGACACCTACAGACAAGAAGGTGGACAAGCAGTATTGGGTGGCTAAGACTGGGGCTGAATTCCTTTTTGAGCACCCCAGTCATGAAGGTGTAGTGCAGGCTGCAGTTTGTGACAAAGCTGACATCCCTCTGGCCTCCCACCCTCCAGACAAGGATGCTAGGAAGGTGGACTCTATAGCAAAAAAAGTATACCTGGGATCTTCACTGGCTAGTAGGCAAGCTTCCTATATGTCCTACATAGCCAGGTACCAAAAGAATATGTGGTCCACAGTGCTACAGATTGCTAAGACTGCTCCCCCTCCCATGGCTGTGAAAAGGGGTATCGAAGCTGCTAATATGCAGTTCAGGATGGCAGTGTACTCCAATGACACTGCACCTAGGCAAATGCATCTACTGTGTCACTTAGGAGGTTTGCTTGGCTTAGAACCACAAATCTGACACAAGGTACTCAGACTAAAGTCATGGATTTTCCCTGTGACCCTGTGTCTCTGGGGAG
This sequence comes from Neoceratodus forsteri, assembly GCA_016271365.2. Classification (NCBI taxonomy): domain Eukaryota; kingdom Metazoa; phylum Chordata; order Ceratodontiformes; family Ceratodontidae; genus Neoceratodus; species Neoceratodus forsteri. Next base: position 334,880,214 of record CM028129.1, on the reverse strand, counting down.
CAAACAGAGGCTTACATGAAGAAAATGGATGAATACAAGGCTGCATGTAAGAGTGCAGCAGCAAAGGAGAGAGCTTCTAACCCCCAAAAGCACCATGCAATGGGTGGCAGAGGCAGACCTGCTTATAGGCCTTTTTTCCAGCCTCAGGCTTTTTGACAGTATCAGCAAAGGGGATACTTCAGAAGGAGGGGCAGAAGGGGCAGTGGCCGCACTAGCCCTAGTGTCCAGCCAGCAGCGCAAGTCAAACAGACACCCTGAGGGGACTGTTTGGGTCACCTCCACAATTCCAGTAGGGGGCAGGCTGGCCCACTACCTCCAGGAGTGGGAAAATATCACCACAGACAAGTGGGTCCTGGAGGTAGTGGGCCTGGGGCTTGTCCTCAGCTTCAAGGCAATGCCAAAGCTGAAGTCAAGAGCCTTCAAACCCTCTTCCCCATCAGAAACAGCCCTACTGGAAGAGGAAGTTTCAAGCCTTCTGCTGCAGAAGGCAGTAGAACCAGTTCCTTCAAACCAGAAAAGAAAGGGCCTGTATTCAAGGTACTTCCTCACAATAAAGAAAACAGAGGAGTGGCGACCCATTCTGGATCTCAGATACCAAAACAAACATCTGTCAAAACCAAAATGCAAGCTGGTTACTCTGGCTATTATATTATCAACCCTAAGACAGGGAGACTGGTTAGCATCCCTGGATCTGAAGGATGCCTATTTTCATATCCCAATCAGCGGGTCACACAGAAAGTACCTCAGGTTCAGGTTACCATCAGGCCATTATCAATTCAGGTCAATGCCCTTTGGACTGACATCTGCTGCAAGAGTGTTCACAAAATGTCTGGCTGTGGTAGTGGCACACCTACGGCGACAAGGGATGTCAGTGTTCCCCTATATGGACAACTGGCTGATAGTAGGCCAGTCACACCAACAAGTAAGGGAGGATCTGTCAATAACACAAGACTCTCTGCACTCCCTGGGGTCCTTAGTGAACCACAAAAAGTCTGTTTTGGAACCAGTTCAGTTGCTCAGATTCATAGGGGCAGAACTGGATGCAAGAAAAGGGATATCCTTCCTCCCTCAGAACAGGGTGGACAACCTTATCCAAGTGGCCAATTCCCTCAAACTTCACGTCTCCAGGCAGCAAGGAACTGTCTGCAATTGCTAGGCCATATGGCAGCTTCCACAACAACTGTATCAGGGGCCAGGTTCCAGATGAGAGACATTCAATTTCATCTGAGAGATCACTGGCTCCAAAGAAGGGATTCTCTGTCAAAGCTAGTTCCAATCACAGTCACTTTTCTCCAAGCCCTACAGTGGTGGCAGGAAAGGGGTAATCTCAGGCAAGTAGTTCCTTTTCTGAAGCAGGTTCCCTCTCTGGTACTCATGACAGATACATCTCTCCTAGAGTGAAGAACACATCTGGGGGATCACAAAGCACATGGCACATGGAAAAAGCAGGAATCTGTCCTGCATATGAACCTGTTAGAACTCAGAGCAGTTCTTCTGCATCTTCAGTCGTTTGTCAATCAAGTAAAGGGAAAGGTGGTTCATGTCAGAACAGACAATACAATCATCACGTACTACGTAAACAAACAAGGAGGCACAAGGTCAACTCCTCTCTGTACAGAGGCAATGAGAATTTGGGTCTTGGAATACTCCCTAAATGTCTCCTTTTCAGCTGTCCACCTCCCAGGAAAAGACAATGTCTTGGTGGATGCCCTCAGCAGAATAAACCAGAACCACCACGAGTGGTCACTAAACAAACAGGTCCCGAAGACCATCTTCAGGAGATGGGGCATGCTAGAAGTGGACCTGTTTGCAGCTCCAAACAATCCCCAGCTCCCACAGTATTGCTGCAGACCCCCATCAAGGGCACAATCCCTCTGGATGCACTTCTGCTGGACTGGACAAGGAAGTTCCTGTATGCATTCCCTCCTTTTCCTCTGATACTGAAAGTACTGAACAAACTCAGAGTTCAGCTAGCATCAATGATTCTCATTGCTCCAGACTGGGCCAGACAACCTTGGTACTCCATGATCCTATCATTGTCAGTAACCAAGCCAATCAGTCTCCCCAGGAGGCACAACCTGCTGTCACCCTCGCAGGGCAGGATCATGTATCCCAACCTGCAATCTCTCAGACTCAAAGCATGGCTCTTGAAGACCTATAATATGCAGAACTGCACCTCTCAGAGGGGGTTATGAATATCCTGAAAGTATCTAGGAAGCCTTCTACTAAGAAAACATATGCTTCTAAATGTAAGAGGTTTTCAATTTGATGTCAGGGCAGGGGCATAGACCATGCCCAAGCCAGTCTTTCAATAGTTCTGGACTATATTGCCCATCTACACTCTACTGGTTTAAGGATTTCTACCCTGAGAGTGCACATGGCAGCTGTTTCAGCTTACTTATCTGCAGTAAGACATCTTCTTTGTCTTTGAATCCAGTATTTATGAAGTTCTTTAAGGGATTACTGCATTTGCACCCATCACACAAGGAGCCTACTCCAATGTGGGATCTGAACATTTGCATTGACCAGCTTATGCAGCCCCCCTTTGAGCCCATGTCTTCTGCAGACCTCAGATATGTCACTTGGAAAACAGTATTCCTGGTAGCTATTACTTCTGCTATAAGGATCTATGAACTCCAGGCACTGTCCACAGAACCTGGTTACATTACTGTCCATAGAGACAAAGTAGTCCTGAGGACTAACAGAAAATTCTTGCCAAAGATGGTATCAGAGTTCCACCTCAAACAGTCTATCACTTTGCCAGTCTTTTTCACAGATCTTTCCACTTCAGGTGAGCATAGGCTGCACAGCCTGGATGTGAAAAGGGCAATTAGCTACTGCCTCAACCACACAAAAAGTCACAGGCAGAATCAAACTCAGCTTTTCCTCACCTTTGGGGATGTGGGGAAAGGAAAGCCTGCCATGAAAAGATCCATTGCACAATGGATTATAATCTGCATTCAGTTTTGCTACAGCAAGGTGGGTAAGCAGCCACCTGCAGGCCTCAGGACTCATTCAACCAAGGGTACAGCAGCTTCTTTAGCAGCTGCTGGAGACATTCAATTAGTGGACATTTGTAAAGCAGCCACTTGGAATACAGTCCACACATTTACCGAGCATTATTGCTTGGATGTTGAGGCCATAGGAGATGCCAGGTTTGGCACAGTAGTCCTGCAGAGCCTGTTTCCTAAATAGGTTGTAGGCCCACCTCCAAAGGCACTGCTTAAACAAACTGCATAAGTCAGAATACATTAAGATTTCCTGGGGTTTGAAGACAAAATTACTCTCCATAGTAATCTTGTTTCTTCCAAGGGAATCTTACTGTATTTGAGCTCCCTCCCTCCCTTCCTCCCCACTGGAAACCTATGTTCACTGTACTCCAGCTGTGGTGGAGTTGATTGCAAACCAGGGGGTACAGTATATAATGTTCTTATTTTTGAGCACTTGTGACTTGAGTCTTAGTGAGTCACAGCAATAGAGTCAAGCCATACAAAGCTACAAAAGTACTGGACTTTAGGAGGGCTGACTTTGCCAAAATGGGTGTGTGCCTAAGGAATGCACTAGCAAATGGGCAGGAAGGAGGGGTGGAAGAACAATGGGGAAAATTAAAAACTGCCATCACAGAGGTAACAAGCCTTTGTGTGAAGCAAATAAACAAAACAAAATGATGTAAGAAACCACTATGGTTCTCAAATGAAGTGGCAGTGAAGGTTCAAGAGAAAAAGAAAGTATTCAGGAAGTACAAGGAATCACAGAAGGAGCAGGACAGAGAACTGTATCAATTAAAGCAAAAGGAAGCTGGGAAGGCAGTCAGAACAGCAAAGGCCTAAACTGAGGAAAAGATAGCCAACTCAGTTAAGAAGGGGATAAAACCTTTATAGGTACATCAGGGAGGAAGGAAGACCAAGGGAGGGATAGTGAGGCTTAATAAAGGGAGGAGGGTGGGCAGAGGGTGACTGTGAAAAGGCAGAGATACTAAACAAATATTTTGCTCAGTATTTACAAAGGAAAGAGGAGGTACCTAAAACAAACAGTAGAAACACTCTGGATACAGAAGTTGATACTAGCCCATTTACAGAAGAAAGGGTTCTGAAAAAACTCTTAAAACTGAAGGTGGACAACGCAATGGGGCCTGATGGGATTCATCCCAGAATTCTAAAAGAACTAAGGGTAGAACTAGTGACACCACTGACTACCATATTTAATAAATCATGGGAGAATGGGGTGGTACCCGGGGACTGGAGGAGGGCAAATGTGATTCCCCTTCACAAAAGTGGGAGCAAGGCAGAAGCAGGAAACTACAGACCTGTTAGTTTAATCTCAGTGGTAGGAAAAATGATGGAATCACTTCTGAAGGAAAGAATTGTCGAGTATCTAGAGGCCAGAGGGGCACAGGACTCAAGGCAGCATGTATTCACAGCAGGAAGGTCATGCCAGACAAATCTGATAGATTTCTTTGACTGGGTGACCAAAGTAGTAGATCAGGGAAGGGCTGTGGACATGGCCTGCTTAGACTTTAGCAAGGCATTTGACACAGTCCCACACAACAGATTAATATACAAGTTAGCCAGCGTGGGAGTGGGTCCCAAGATGACAGCCTGGGTAAAGAATTGGCTGGAGAATAGGACACAGAGACTAATAGTAAATGGAGTCCACTTTGAAGAAAGGGGGGTTACAAGTGGGGTACTGCAGGGTTCAGTATTAGGACCGGTCCTCTTCAATGTCTTTATAAGCGATATTGCAGAGGGACTGGAAGGAAAAGTATGTCTCTTTGCAGATGACACAAAGATCTGCAACAGTGTTGATGCACAAGGTGGGGTGGAAAGGATGAGAAGGGACTTGGCAAGGTTAGAGAAATGGTCAAATGTATGGCAGCTTAGATTCAATGTTAAGAAGTGCAAGGTAATGCACCTGGGAAACAAAAACCCAGGGGAAGAGTACACAATGGGGGGTGAGATTCTAACAACAACAAAAATGGAAAGGGACCTGGGGGTAGTCATATCAGATGACCTAAAGGTGGACAAGCAATGTGAGAGGGCAGCAAGGAGGGCTGGGGGGATACTGGGATGCATAGGGAGAGGTATTACCAGTAGAAAACAGGAAGTTATTATCCCTCTGTACAGACAGCTGGTTAGACCCCATCTGGAGTACTGCGTGCAGTTCTGGAGACCCAATCTCTGCAAAGACATAGACAGGATAGAAGCTGTCCAGAGGAGGGCAACTAAAATGGTGCAGGGTCTGCACCGGAAGACATATGAAGAGAGACTTAAGGAGCTTAATATGTATAGCCTCGAGGAAAGGAGGGAGAGGGGGGACATGATAGAAACTTTCAAGTACCTCAAGGGAATCAACAAAGTCCAAGAGGGTAGCATCTTTCAAAAAAAGAGGTGTGCAAGAACAAGGGGGCACAATTTGAAGATAGACGGGGGGCGGCTCAGAGGTAATTTAAGGAAGTATTTTTTCACAGAGAGGGTTGTGGATGCATGGAATGGCCTTCCAGAGGAGGTTGTGGAGTCAAAAACAGTGGTGGAATTCAAGCGTGCATGGGACAGTCATAAGGCAATTCTAGGGGGTAGGAAGAAGCAGGCTGCTGGTTAACTAGGATCTGCAGCTTATCCATTAGGTAGGGAAATGGGCAGACTGGGTGGGCCAAGCGGTCCTTATCTGCTGTCAAATTCTATGTTTCTATGTTTCTATGATGCCACTTTGGCAGATATTCTTCTAAAAATGGAGAAACTCCTTTAATTTATAGTTTAGTTCTTAACTAGGAAGGTTTGTTAATAGTGTTATATTAGTTGGATACTGCATAGTGCATGCTTTGTAAGAATCTGATGGTTTAGAACTGTTTACCAGGGATAGTGGTTTGAAAACCGAGCTTGAACCTAGCATTCCATCATTTTCATAGGTTCTATTAACCATTTTGACTCCAGTACAGTCCTATGGTGAGACCATACTGCATAAGTCAGAATACAGTAAGATTCCCTTGGAAGGAACAAGATTACTATGGTGAGTAATTTTTTCTTTCTGCATATGTCTTAGCTGGGAAGGATAGGTCCCTAGCCTTACAGGCTATTTTTAAAAAGTTTTCCAAAGGACTTTACTCACTTGAACCCACTTTTAGGGATCCAGTTCCCTCTTGGATCTGAATATGTGTACTGCACAGCTGATAGAGATTCCATTCAAGCCTAGGGAAGCTGCTAACCTAAAGTATGTCACTTGGAAAACAGTTTTCTTGACGGCCCTCATATCTGCCAGAAGGCTGGGTAACCTTTAAACCTTTTATACAGATCCTAACTACATAATTTTACACAGGGACAAGGAGGTCCTAAGGACTAACAAGAAATTCCTCCCAAAAGTGGTGTCTGAGTTTCATCTGAACCAGTCAGTCAAACACCCTGTGATCTTTACAGACAATTTCACACCACAAGAGCAAAAGTTCCACAACCGGGATGTCATGAGAGCTCTAGGGTACTACTTAGATTGCACAAAGGATGTCAGGTTCATGAATTCACAGTTATTTGTCATGGTGAGGTGGGCCAAGGAAAACCAGCATATAGGAGAATCATTTATCACTCGATAGTGGCCTGTATTCAGTTCTGTTATGGCAAAGCTGGCAAGTTTCCGCCTGAGGGCCTAAGGGCCCATTCTACAAGGGGCACCTCCGTTTTTGTGGAAGCATCCATAGGTGTCTCCATTCAAGAAATTTGTAAGGCAGCAACCTGGAAGATGGAACTCACTGTTGCGAAATATTACTGTCTGGACTTACCATCCAGAAGGGATGTCAGCTTTGGCAGCGCTGTCCTGCAGAACCTTTTCCCCAAAAAGGTTCTGTACCCAACCACCCACGGTACTGCTGTGGAGTCTGCAGTTTGTTAAGCATAAGTGAGGGATTCCTGGGGTTTGAAGAAAAAAGATACTCACCATAGTAATGTTGTTTCTTCCAACGAGATCTCTCACTATGCTTAACAAGCCTATCCCTTCCTCCCCTTCCAAAACCTAAAAAAGGTTCTCACACAAATCAGTTCTCTTTTATTGCCTGAGCATTACTTGTTACATTGCCTTACAAATGATACTCAGTGATCTTACATGTTGAATTTGTTTTTCTGCCAAAAAGGTAAATTTAATGATCCCAGTATGTGCTGCCCAATTAGTCTTAGTGATGCTTCTTTGAAGTTGTTTGTGAAAATAATTTTACAACATTTAGAAAATTGGGTTAATGATAACTGTCTGTTGGACAAATCCCAAAATGTTTTTGTCATAATTGTTTCACTATACAGTATGGTTATGTTTTGAATCACTTAATGTATAAGTATACACAAATAAAAAAACAAACATTGTTCTGTTGTTTTGTAAACTTAAAAGTGGCATTCGATAGTATAAGTTGGAAAATTCTCTGGTACAAACTTCAGAATCTTGGAATGGATCCTTATTTGTTGGATACTCTAATTAGATTACATAACGATGCCTGGATGCAAGTTCAGTTTGATCATGCAGGTAATCTCGTATCCAAAATTAATATGAATTTGGGGGTATGACAGGATGCATTCTTGCACCCACCTTGTTTAACATTTATATCTATGTTAATTCTATTATATCACAACTATACAACCCAGAGTTCCAGTCTCCAGACATATTTAGTAGTAGCATTAGTTGTTTGGCATAGGCGGATGACATTGTACTCATGTCAACTTCTTTATTAGGCCTGCAAAGGGAAGTGAACTATTTTGTTTCATTATGCAAAAATATTAATTTGATAATAAAGGAAAGACTAACATGACAGTGTTTGGCAACAAATCAAGGAAAGTGTCAAAACTTTTGGAGCTTCTTACACCTGCTGTTTCAGTCCGCTCCCTCTGGTACTCCTCTAGTGGTCTCCTGGCGATTCCCAGGATGAGGCTTAAAACTGCTGGCAAGAGAGCATTTAATGTTGCCGGCCCCATGCTGTGGAATTCACTTCCTCCATCTATTCAGGAGGCCCCTTTGGTTGAGGTTTTTAAGGCCCACCTCAAGGCCTTCCTGTTTAATCAGGCCTTCCCGGACCTTATGGATTAGTCCTCCCTAGGAGCTCTGCTCCTTTCTAGCTGAGTACCAGTTTTAATACATATGTTTACTGACTGTATTTATCTATGCTGCTATGTTTGCTGTTTTATTTATATTAATTTAAATTATTGTACTGATAGTGTGTTTTTATTATACAGCGCCCAGAGCCTTTGAGATTGGGTGCCTGAAAAATAAAATTTGCCTTGCCTTGCCTGTACATAGACAAGCAAAAAATAGAAACAACATGATATTACAGTTATTCATTATTATTAGATTCTCAGATAACCATTCATGATCAGCTCATCTGAAACAATTGGAAACTAAAACATTTGCAGCATTTAAAAGATTTAATGTGAAATTAGGTAACGGAACACTAAAGGGCTTAACAGTGGTGATTAGCACTAATTATCACTAAAATTAAAACTAATGTTTTGTACACAGTCTATCCAAATTGAGTGCACACTGGGACAAAGGTGCTGCAGAAACTTACTCAGAGCTCATAGGTAAAAAAGCTTCCAGCACACAAAAAACCTATAAGTGGAACACCAAAAATCAATTTCTGTGACTCATGAACATTTTCCAATTCATTTTATTCACTTCATAATAGTTTCTAATTCCCAAAAAATGTCTGACATGTTTCGGATCCAAGATCCTTTATCAAAGACACATATAAAAACTGCCACCACAAAATCCATAGTTATAAAGGGAAAATTTCCCTCTTTAATTTTAAATCACAGAAATTGATTTTTGGCGTTCCACTTATAGGTTTTTTGTGTGCTGGAAGCTTTTTTACCTATGTGTTTTGTACACAGCAGAGATCTGCGGTTGTGCCAAATTGTCAGTTCTGGAAGTAGCTTTAAACAAAATCTTCAGATGCATATGATCAGTTCCTAATTCTGTCCCTTCAGAAATTTTTAGGGCAGAACTTGGAAATTTTTCAATAACTACATTGGCTAAAGAGAAATGTATAATATTCCTCCTAAGTTTATTTTCCTTGTCTGAAAAAAGATGTCCCAGACAATGTTTAGAAGAGGAAATTGATTACATCATGAAGGGTTTTCTTTGCCCTTCAGTCAAAATAATTAGGGATTTACTTTTACCTCTTGGACCGGTAAATGTATTGTATGAAATTTATCTTAATCCAAAATCCGATATTATTCCGCAGATAAAATCACGAGTTAAAGAAAATGCTATAGCACAGGATTTTTCACGTATCTCTACACTAAAAATGTTCAAATGGTACAGGCAAATTAAACCAAATTGTGCCTTGAAATACAATTTGATCCATTTACCAAACCCGAGGGATCGTTGGATCATTACAAGATACAGAATGGAACTATATAACACTAATTATATACATTTTAGACAAAAACGTCCTGGTATTTTATCTGAACATTGTAGATATGGTTCTAAAGTAATTGACTATCTTAAACATATAACTTTGTTCTGCCCCAAATATCAGAAGAAGAGATAGTATTGGTTAGGACCCTTACTGGCAGACAATTATAGTCTGCCAGATCTGTTGATTTGTGAATTGTATAATACTTGTGATTCATTTGTCTTGACAAGATTAGTTGCCTTTTTGAAATCTATTAGATTATAATAAATTACATGGCTGAGAGGTAGTACATCTGCATCCTTCTTTTTTATGCCTTGAATAGCTTCTGTTCCCACACATGGGAATTTGAGATTACAGGTAGTAGCCTTTATGGGGATGTAGGTAGCCAGACACAAACTCTTATGGCCTAATTTGCCCTTTTTTCTCCTAGCTCAGGATAGCTAAAAGATAGATTCTGATTGACTACCTAATGCTTAAAATTGTCTGCCTGTTAGACTTGCCTATCTTACGATAATCAATGAATCATTATGAGATATGTATTTATGACATATTATGACTTAACTATGAATTCAAGAATTATATACAGTATCTCCAAAAGGCTGATTATTTCCAGATTGTTTTTCTTATTGTCTCTGTATATAAAGCAATAGGTTTGTTTATCTGCTTGGGGTCTTTTCCACCTAATGTTAAACAGTGATACAATTTTTTGAGGTTTTTGTAAACTGAATGACATGTTTTAGTATGATGTAAAATTTCAAAGGTTTTAAATTTATTTTGTAGATGATTTATCATTCTGTTATATGAAAAGACTTTGTTGATTAATAAAAATGAACTTGAACTTGCCATACGTTAGTTTGTCCAGAACTTTTTGAATACTCTTGGTAGTCAGTTAACTAGCTTTAGCGGCCACTGCTCACCACAGCTTGAGAAATAAATCTGCTGTTAGAGGGCAGAGGCGAGAGTGACCACCCAGCAGAGTTTCTGAATTTCATTCTAAGATTCCCTAACTAGCATACAATTCTAAGGCTCTGTTGGTGCAGCTCATTCCAGGTGAATGAATGCAGTTTGTTAAGCATGGTGACAGATCCCTTTGGAAGAAACAACATTACAACTAGAAAGGGTGGTTACTAGTGGGGTTACCGCAGGGTTCAGTACTGGGTCCAGTCCTCTTTAATGTCTTTATAAGAGACATTGCAGAGGGTCTGGAAGGAAAAGTATGCCTCTTTACAGACGACACAAAGATTTGCAACAGGGTTGATACGAGGGGGGTGGAAAGGATGAGAAGAGACTTGGCAAGGTTGGAGGAATGGTCAAAAGTTTCACAGCTTAGATTTAATGCAAAGAAGTGCAAAGTAATGCACCTGGGAAACAAAAACCCAGGGGAAGAGTACACAAGGGGGAGAGGGTATACTAACAGCAACAAAAATGGAAAGGGACCTGGGGGTAGTCATAACAGATGTCCTTAAGGTAGGCAAACAATGTGAGAAGGCAGTAAGGAGGGGTTGGGGATACTGGAATGCATAGGGAGAAGCATTGCCAGTAGAAAACAAGGAGTTATAATCCCTCTGTACAGACAGTTGGTGAGACTCCATCTGAAGTACTACGTGCAGTTCTGGAGACCCCATCTTCGCAAGGACATAGACAGGATGAAACCAGTCCAGAGGAGGGCAACTAAAATGGTACAGGGACTAAAGAAGTTCCCTGTTGAATACATCTGCCAACAGGTGAGAGCTGTGAATGGCAAACAGAAGAACTGCTGAACTGTGAACTGTACTAGAAATGTTTTTTGTTTATTTACTGCTTGGTTGTGCACTTGCTTGAGTGACTGCCGTTATCTGAATGCTGCTCTCGGTTGCCTGCTGAGTGACTGCTGCATTTCACAGAACTCTCCAGGATCAACTTGCTAATTTGTTTTGTTAATAGCTCAGAGAAATAGGGGGTCCAGTGGCAGACCAGTCAAGGAGCGAGAAATAAGGGGAAGGGCGCCCAGCTATTTTAAGTCTTGCACCACACGGAGACCACAGAAGGAGTTCCCTGCTGAATACATCTACCGATAGGTGAGAGCTGTTGACAGTGAACTGGAGAACCACTGAACTGTGAACTGTGCTTGAAATGCTTTTTGTTTATCTACTGCTTGGATGTGCACTTGCTTGAGTGACTGCCATTATCTGAATTCTGCACCCGGTTGCCTGCTGAGTGACTGCTGCATTTTACAGAACTCCCCAGGACCAACTTGCTAATTTGTTTTGTTAGTAGCTCTAAGAAATAGGGGGTCTGGCGGTGGACCAGTCAAGGAGCGAGAAGTAAGAGGAGGGGCCCACGACTATTTTAAATGTCTCACGCCACAAGGTGCGAGCAATGTGAGTGGCACGAGCGCCACTCGGTATTAGAAATTTGTCCTTGGGTCTGGAGGAAGAGTTTAGAATCAAACAGTAAAAGAGAGAAACAGCTTGCATAGAAGAGTAAGGATAGTTGAAGAAGGACAGTAATATAGGGTGGGGCTTGTGTAGTCACGTTGTGAAGGGAAATCTAGAATTTAAACATGAATTGGATAAAAAGTTTATAACTGGTTCTGTTAGCTTTAGTAGTCTATCTACAGAAATCAAGTATCCAGGAAAATTCTCATATCCAAGGGGTTTCAGCTGTCTCTTTAAGAATATAAGTGGGAAAACCATCATTTCTGGACCTCTGGAAGGAGGGGCAGAAATCAGTTTACACAAACTTGGAACCAGATTAACCAAAAAGTTAAAACATCTCCCCTTCCCCATTATAGTTAAAGAGGACAGGAAATGATTTTTTAAATGGCAGCTGTTATAAAGTCCTTATTCTCAGAAATGATATGCATTCTCCTAAATTATCCATATTAACTGTACTTGAATAAAAAGTGAAACAAAAAATATATATTTTGTGCTGTTTTGTTTTTATGGGTAGCATTCTGTTATGGTTCCCTTCATGGAACCAATAATTTGGAGTTTTAAGTATGTCATGGTTTGTGCACAGAACTCTAAGCATAGTTCTGATATGTCAACAGCTCATAATTAGCATTCAGTACACAAATCATGACGCAGTAAAAACTCCAAATTAGTAGTTCCATGAAGAGAACTGTAGCAGAATGTTGCCCTTAAAAATGCAAAATAGCTTTTCTTAACACTTTTCATTCAGGTGCAGTTAAATATTTATTTATTAGCTTTTGGTAACCAGGTAAGTGCGCTAGGCAACAGACCTGCCTATTTTCAGGCACGACCCGGGAGAGCACAGGACATTGGTTACAATATGCAGAAATGCACAGACATAATATAGGTGTACAGGAGCAAAACAAGATATACATTGGGTAGCACAGTAACAGTTACATAAGGGTACATTTTAGGCATAGATCATAATAATGATGTAAAATAAAGCAATTAGGGTAACCATAAGACAGCTGAGGACAGTAAAGACATCAAGGATCATAGCCACCTAGACAAACGTATTGCATGGGAGAACATTAATGTAGTACTCAGGGTCAGACCCGACAGCCTGCAGTGGGACAAAGCAAATTAAGAGCATTTGCATTGGCCAGAGGCTAGGAGGTGGGTGAATAGCGAGTTTTTGAATTCTCGATGGGAGGCTGAAGTTTTCACCATAAGGGGGAGTGAGTTCCAGAATTTGGGAGCAAAATGGGCAAATGCCTGTTCACTCATTTTTGTCATGCAAGGTCTAGTGGAGAGCATGGGGACAGAGGAAGACCTGAGGGTACGGGTATGTGAGGCAGGAGTCAGGAGGTTGGCAAGATAGACAGGGCAGAGCGGTCTAGACAGGGAGTCGATAAAGCAGCCCAGGGAGTAGGCTCGAATATCCTTAGGTGACAGCCAATTTAAGCCAGTGTAAAGGAGACAATGATGGGTAAGACGTGGGGCAGTTAAGGCGAATCTACAGATGTTGTTGTAGGCAGTGTCCCATTTGTGGAGTGTAGCAGAGTTTGCAGCAAAGAGGAGGGGCAGAGCATATTGAAGCTGGGGTAAGAGAATACCTCTCGCAACAGAAAGTCTAGCGGAAGGAGTGAGGGAGTGGCGCACGCGATAAGCTCCACCAAATATGACTACATTAAGGGAATGCATATTATTTCTAATGATAAGAACTTCATAAACAGCTACCAATTAACACACATTTCATGTCCCCTTTAAGAAAGCCTGTTTCAAGATTAGTGATGACTTTACTCCTGGGTTGGGATATAGAAATGAATCCTGGTCCTTACTTTACAGATAAAATTAAAATTATTGTTGATAATGCAAGGTGCTTAAAAACAAAAGTAGACATTATGAAATTATGGGTAGCAGATGAAGCCCCTGATATTATAGCCTTAAAGGAATCTTGGCTAACTCTCCAGGTTCATTCAAATAAAATAGAGATAGAGGCCCAGATATTCAAAAGGGTTTTGCATGGCACAACAGTGTTGCACCATGCGCAACCCACTGATGCGCCCCGGCATGATATTCAAATGGTAAAAGTGCACAGCACAAATCCCGATGTGCTGGAGTGCATCAGTAATGTATGCAGGCACAGGTGGGGGGGCGTGCCCATGCATACCCTGCACAGCCCGATATTCAGCCTGGGATGTGCAGAGCCATGCATGTGCAACCCCTACCTGTGCCAGTACAAAGCTGATCCAAAACAAAAAGGAACAACTGATGGCCACCCACAGGTGAGCTGCCGCATTGCAGGGCACAACACGGCAGCTGCCACCTGTGGGTGGCCACCCGAGCTCCAGCTGCACATGGCGGTACCCCCCCACCCAATCGCGGGCATTTGTAAAAAGAAATATGAAATCTGTCCAATATCTCTGGTGGTCCAGTGGACCACTGTCTGCCTGATTGCGGGCATTTGTAGAAAAAAAATTAAACTGTCCAATATCCCTGGTGGTCCAGTGGACTGCTGTCTGCCCGATTGCAGGCATTTGTAAAAAAAAGATGAAACTGTCACAATATCCCTGGTGGTCCAGTGGACCGCTGTCTGCCCCGATCGTGGGCATTTGTAAAAAAAAAGATGAAACTGTGCAATATCCCTGGTGGTCCAGTGGACTGCTGTCTGCCAAATCGCGGGCATTTGTAATAAAAATAATAATTATGTGCAATATCCCTGGTGGTCTAGCGGTACCCCTCTCCCACCGCCCACTGAGCCCCACCTTCCAGCTCCCCCAGTCAGCCAGCGAGCAGCAGCACCCACCTGCCGCCCCCACCACCCGCCGACTGACACTGCCGGTAGGGCTGTACACCCATTGGTCCACAGCTGTGAGCTGGTCGTGCAGCCCATACCATACTATACATTCCAGATATGTGAATGGGATGTGGCTGACCAGGGGGGAGCAGAGTGGTGGGGCTCAGTGGGCAGGTGGGATGGGGGGGTACCGCTAGACCTCCAGGGATATTGCACATAATTATTTTTATTACAAATGCCCGTGATCGGGCAGACAGTAGTCCACTGGACCACCAGGGATATTGGAAGATGTCTTCTATTTTATTACAAATGCCCACGATCAGGCAGTCAGCCATCCACTGGACCACCAGGGATGTTGATAATTCTTATTTATGTATTTAGCCCGCGATTGGGTGGGCAGGTCCACTGGATCACCAGGGATTATAGGGATGTTATATATTTACTTAGCCTGCGATCGGGCTGTGGAGCACATTGCCGGTTGCAGGGGGTGTTGATCCCCGACGGCTGCTGCCTGGCAGGGTGCCAGGCACAAACTGTCAGGATTGGTGCACCTGCATGCAAATTGGGCCATAATGACATACAAATGGCTCTATGTGCGCCTTGCAAACATTATGGCTCCATTTGCATGTCAAGTTTTGAATATCATGGTTGCTGAACATAGTGCAGTGGAACTTGTGCTAGTGCATTCCCATGCTCCACTCTGGCCACTTATGCTGGTACAGTGCCACTGCACCATGCACACTGCGGGTGGCCAGGGTGTGATATTCAATGATGCTGTGCCATGGCGCAACTCTGTTGAATATCGCCCAGTCTACACCACTGCGCAGCCAAGTTGCACTGCACCCAAGCTTGCGCCACAGCCTGGTGCAGTTTGAATATCTGGGCCAGAAGGCTTTTTCTTCATAGAGCAGATAGAGAAGGAAAGAGAGGAGGAGGTGTTCTCCTATATACAAATTGGGAGTTGGGAAGTTCTAAGGTAATTTTTTCAGGGACAATATGTCAGATGGGATTATTCTGGTTCATCTACTCAGTAAAATTCTTGCTGTTGGATTGGTTTATTCCCCTTCCAAGGTGAAAGTTGGGGAATTTAAGCATTTGTCACAACTGATACATAAATTTACAATGGGTCAAGAATTGCCCTTGCTGGGGGACTTTAATGAGTCCCCTCAGCTGATACAGGTCATATTGACTCCCATCAGGATGACAGATTTTAACAGTAAGAGCAATATACTGGATCTATGTTTTGTAACAGAAAATATAAAAACCCAAGAGGTACAGGTTAAACAACCAATTTTGGGTGATCATTGTTCTATAATTTGTAAATGTGAACTAATGGCTAAGGGTCAAAGAACAAAACCAGAAATTTCTCTAAAAATAAGAAAGATCTTTTAAAAACTAGAGTAAAGAGTTATTTTTACATACATTAGCAGCAATGAAGTGGTACAGAATTTTTCTTATTCCTGAATTAGAGCTGGCTGTGAGGGAATTCTCTAAAATGTTTCTTGAAGCCTGTAATAAGGTTGCCCCCTTTAAATTAATTGCATTTAAGAAAAATCACCCCCCATGGATAACAGAAAAACTAAAAAAAAAAAAAAAAGATTAGAATAAAAAAATCATCTATGGATGAGGGCAAATAAATCTTTAAGCTCTACTGATTGGGAACTGTATAAAACTCATCGAAACAGATTGGGCATAAAAATTAAAAATATAAAAAACAATATTATAAAACAAAACTCATTGAAACTGTGGACCCCCAAAAATACTGAGCCCTGATTCATTCTTTGGAGAAGTCAGTTACAAATAAATCTCCCATCCAAATTCAACAAAATGGTGTCCTTCAAATTGTAGTTGATTCTGCTAACACTTTAAATACCTACTTTACAAATCTACCTGACATAGATAACCCTGAGTATGAAAACAAAATGACATCTACTTCATCAACTACTGCCTCCTCAGGTATCCCAAGATTTAGATTTAAGAAAATTATTTGCAATGAGGTTAAGAAAGAACTAAATAACCTAAAAATAAAGAAAGCATATGGTTTAGATGCAATTGAAAATAGGTTTCTATAAGATGCCACTAATCTATTGGCTCCTATTTTGACCAAAATATTTAATTGGAGCCTAATAGAAAGGAGATTTCCCTCCAGTTGGAAAAAAGTTAAAGTGGCTCTGGTCTTTAAGTGGGGGTGGAATCCAACAGATCCCTCAAATTACAGACCGATAACCCTGTTGTCCACAGAGTCGAAAGTGATAGAAAAACTGGTTCAAACACAATTAAGTAAGTATCTAGAGAAATAGCTTCTCTCGGTCTCACAATCAGGATTCCAAAAGGGGCATTCCACAGACACTGCACTCGCCAACCTAATAGATCTTGTCTCCTCACAGCTTGAGGAGGGTGGGGCGGTGGGCGCAGTGTTCGTGGATTTGTCCAAAGCCTTCCACACCGTGGACCACAGGGTTTTACTTCAGAGACTGATACATTTGAGTTTAGACTCCGAAACAATAGGATGGTTTTCCTCTTATTTGTCAGAAAGAACATAACAGGCTCAACTTGGTAATGCCACCTCAAAACAGCTTAAAGTTGTTAGGGGGTACCCCAGGAGTCCATTTTGGGCCAGACCCTGTTTTTGGCTTATGTGAATGATTTAGCAAATATTGCTACCCAAACAAAAATCAAATCATGCGCAGACGATACAGTCCTACTTGCTCAAGGAGTGAATATTAATGAGGTTGAAAAGGATCTTCAAGCAAATTTTTTAGGATTAGAAAATTGGTTAGTGCAATCAAAATCAGTACTTAATAGTAAGAAAATAAAGCCCCTTCTTTTTTCATCTCAGAAGGGTAAAAAGAACCAAAAGCAGGAATTAAATATAATTACATCCAAAGAAGAAAATTGGATGGTCCCTTATTATAAATATTTAAGAGTATGGGTAGACCAGGGTTTGAAATTTGACAGTCATATAAATGACTTGGTAAGTAAAATAAATAAAAAACTTGGAGATTTTTGTAGAAACAGATTTTGTACAGATATTTGGATGCAAAAAGCAACTGTAAATCAACTATTAATCCCTGCTATAGATTATGGTAGCCATTTATTTATTTTATTTATTTATTTAAACGTTTTACCAGGAAAGACATACTGAGCAGAATACCGCTCGATTCCAGATGTGTCCTGGGGGAGGAGGGAAATGGGATATAACATACTAGTAACAATAAATTGTAGAAACAGTGAAAATTTCATAGGTAAAGTACAATATGTACAAGGTTTTGTTATTACAGTGAAATACCATAATCTAACAAATTGTATGTACAGGAGGCAAGAAACAGAGTGAACAGCATAATAGTAGGCAGAAATAAGAATAGGAGATCATTAAAAATTTAATAGTTAAGCATTTGGGTGGGTAACATAGATTATATTGGGTGGTTAATCCTTACATTATGCACACCAGCTTGACAAGGCCCATGCTAGTGTACATCCAGTTGACATATGCAGCTTGTGGGGACTAGACCTTTCAGAAGGGAGATTTGTATCTGAGGGGGAGCCAGATGTCAGCCGGCAGGGAGTTCCATAGTTTTGGTAGATGGACACTAAAAGTCGATTGTCCAGCAGAGGTGGCCATGTGTGGGATTTGCAGTAGGCGGCAGTCGAAATTTCTGAGTGAGTAGGCTGTTGGTTTTTGGGCTGTTAGTGTAGAGGCTAAGTAGGAGGGGCAGTAACTGGGTCCAGAATTTGGCTGTGAGTCTATTGCAGTGGTAATGGCGTCTATTTGCGAGGGAGGGTAGGGTTAGGTGACTGTATAGGTCGCAGGGGTGAGTGGAGGGGGAACAATCCAGTGCAAAGCGGCAGAAGGAGTTGAAGAGAGGGTCCAGTCTAGCCAGAGTGGATTTAGGGCAGAACTATAGACTACGTTCCCGTAGTCAAATATAGGGAGGATCATTTTCTGTAGAATCGCTTTTCGGACAGGCAGAGGGATGCAGCTGCGGTTCCGGTATAGTGCCCCCAGCCTAGAAAGCAGTTTTTTGTTATATATATGGAAAGGCCACAAATATATATTGTTATATATATAGAAAGGCCACAAATTCACTTTTGAAAAAAGATAGATGTTACTTATAATAATCTAGCCAGGTTCATTTTACAATGTGATTTCAAAACTCACCACTGTGAACTGTACCAAATATTAGACTGGTTAACACTTAAAAATTGGAGAAAATTAATAGGGGCGTCACAAACATATACACTTTTAAAGACAGGAGAACCAAAATATTTTATGGATAAAATAGAGAGAAAAAGTATTATACACAATCAGTTAAGAAATATAGGGGAATTGCCTCACAGGCCAAAAGTAAAGAATCATTTTACACAAATGACATTTAGGGCAGTATATGCCTCAAATTGTCACCTGATAAATTCTATAGAAAACAAACCAGAATATAAATCCTCTTTGTTTACAAAATATTTGACAGAGGAATTGAGAGTTAGATGTATGTGCAATAGATTAAGAGTTCTGAGGAGGTTTAGGAAACATATTAATTTTAAAACTTGTATGTCACATGTTTAATGAGACTTGTGAATTGTGTTGGTTGACAAGAATAATGAATGTATTTTTATGAAATTGGAAATTGCTTGTGAATGTTTCAAATGTATTTGTATTTGATGTGATTTTAAAGTCCTAAATATTGTCAGGACCATCATGAAAAAAGGCCTCGGCCTAAAGATATGAAACAAGATCAACATCCCAAATAAAAATAAATCTTTTACTACTACTACTAAAATAGCTTAATATGTATACCCTTGAGGAAAGGAGGGGGAGGGGAGACATGATAGAAACTTCCAAGTACCTCAAGGGAATAAACAAAGTCCAAGTGGGGAGCATCTTTCAGAAAAAAAGATGAGCAAGAACAAAGGGGCACAATTTGAGGGTAGAGGGGGGATGGCTCAGGGGCAATGTGAGGAAGTATTTTTTCATGGAGAGGGTGGTGGACACATGAAACTGTCTTGCTGAGGAGATCACATGGTCAAAAACAGTAGGGGAATTTAAGAATGCATGGTGTCACAAACCCACTCAGCAGGTCAGCCCTCTACTCCCAAAGTGTCAACCTCCGAGCGCAGTCTTGTGAACAGTTTACAGAAACAGGGTAACCCTCCTGTCTGTTTTTGGGTACAAATCAACCTTTTGTCTCAAGTCTTGGAGGGATTCAAACTGCGAACCTCTTGCTAGTGTACCCAATGCACAGGCTCAGATAATTCTGTCTTCGTGGGGCCAGATATCTTTGCCTATGGGCACCTAACCAGGTGTACAGAACTGAACCCTTAAAAACTGTAATACAAGACCTCAGTTTTAAAATGCTTACCTCTTTCCAGTTTGGTATCACCATTCAAGCTTATGTATAGTATCTGCTTTAACCATGTGTACTCCACTTGCAAAAGGAAAGAAATCAAAGACAGATCAAGTAGGCTCTAAAAATAGAGTTTTACTAAAATAGAAAAAATATGTAAAACATAAAATATAGAACCAATATCACAAGAACCTTACAAATCTTTTAAAAGAACAAGGTTTAAACAGTGCAATTCCTACTACAGTACTTAGATTTGTCTCTCTCTCTAAATACCTGCTTAAAGTGCTCATAGATGTTTCTCTGTCAGGGTCTAGCTAGAAGTGTCTCTGAAGGAAAACAGAATATTGTTTAAAAAAACTGTCTTGGCCAGCCCCTTTGGGTGAGGTCACCTAGCTCCTCCTCTTTCAGAATATATAAAAAAATATATCTATATGAAAACAGGATGTCTTTTCAAAGTATTAAATTCTGTAATAAATGACTCTTGGCCAGAATCTCACTGAGGTGCAATATGCTGCAACACCATATAAAATTAACTGTGTTTCGTCTGACCATCATAAAATGGATACTGATTTCCCTCCTAGCATTAAAAGCTTTTATTAACTTAGATAAATAGGATATCCTTGATCAAGGCCTGTTTTACTCTATAATTAGCTTCTGGTCTTCCAGGTAACACCTTGTATCTAAAACCTGTGTGTGTGTGTGTCATAGTCACATGCTGTTTCAGCATTTCTCATGAGAGACAGTCCCTAGCACATTTTTATATTACAAAAAATGATACAGTGATCAGAACCAGCTGTCCAAGTGTCACAATTCCTTCCCATTTAGACTGAATTTTGGGCTCTATCCCCTGCATGGGATGAGTTTCCCAAATCAGTTCACTCCTCGTAGACCCTAAGCAGCCCATCTGAGTTCTGATTTTTCACTCCAGCCCTATGTAATATTATCATATCATACCCTTGCAAAACAAGACTCCATCTTACCAATCTACCATTGTTCTTTCCCATCTGCATCAGCCAAACCAGGGAGTTGTGGTCAGTTTGCACCACAGAATGTTTCCCATACAAGTATGGCTCCAACTTCTTTAGGGCCCACGCTATGGCAAGACACTCCTTTTCCACCGTGGAGTATGCTTGCTCCCTGGGAAGTAACTTCCTACTCAAGTATGCTACTGGGTGATCTGTCCCTTGGCTGGATGTCTGACTCAGTACTGCCCCAATACCCATGTCTGAGGCGTTAGTCTGAACTATAAAGGTTTTGCTATAGTCAGGACTTGTCAAAACAGTAGTACTGCACAGTGGCTCATTTAGTTTGGAAAAGGCTTCCTCACAGGCTGGGCCCCAGGTAATTTTCTTGGGCATCCCTTTCTTTGTTAGGTCAGATAGGGGAGCAGCCAGGGCACTGTAATTGGGTACAACTGGACAAACGCATAAAATACCAAACCTGCATCATGGCCAAGAAAATTATAATGGGGCTTGCCCCACCTGGTGTCTGTGCTCTCCTTAAGCCTAGACATAGGAATGTCACTACAAGGAGATCCAGTTCCCATCTACTACATATCCCATGATGTCACATGACCCAAGGACAAAGATCATTCATTTATCGGGCATCCAACTGGCTCAACTCTCTTGGCAGTGACATAGCGACTGCTCCAACACTCAGCCTCTTCAAGTCCAAGCTGTGCCTCTCACTACTTGTATCCTGCGAGTGCCCATCTTAACATTTCCACTGTTCCAGCTGTATATGCCCCAGCACCCAGCACTTACAATCAGTCTTTGCACCCCTAGTACCTTACCTGTCATATTCCCTCGACAAGGCCCCTGCCTGCACTGTCTCCTGCCCTCGCCCACCTCCCCCATATCTCCACTCACGCCCCTGCCCCAACCACCTCCCGTACTCCACCTTACCTCCTGCACCTCCTACCCCCCCTCGATCTCCTATCCTCACTTCTTCCCCCACTGACCCCCCCCCTTGTCTTGCTCATAGCTCAAGTCTTTCTACTGGTTATGACATGTCTGTAAGTCAGTGACTATATGTTTGTAACTAAAAATAATGACTGTTGCACATGCTGATGTGGAACCTTTGTAAAAGAGCCTCACTCAAAGGTATTGTAATCCTAGATTGAAATAAATAAAAATTAAAACACATTTTCTTTAGTACCCTGCTGTCCCTAGAAAACTCCTGACTTGCTTCTGTGTTTCTGGTCTGGGCCACACCTGGATTACCTCTATCTTTATTTGGTTAGGATGGAGCTGTCCCCGGCCTACATGAGGTATACCACTTCCCCCATGGTCACCTGGCACTTCCCGGCTTTGACAGTGAGCCCGGCCCTCTGTATCCTGCCCAGCACTTCCCTAAGGTGGGATAGGTGTTTCTTCCAGCTGGTACTAAAGATGGCAGTGTCATCCAGGTATGTCACAGTGTACTCCTCAGCACCATTTAACACCTGATTCACCAACCTTTGGAAAGTGGCCGGGGTGTTCATCATTCCGAAAGGCATTACTTTAAACTCAAATAAGCCTATCGGAGTGATGAAGGCTGACCTCTCCCTAGCTCTGTCCATCAACTCTACCTGCCAATACCCCTTGGTCAGCTCAATCATCGTAACGTAGGTCACTCCCCCAACTTGTCCAGGAGTTCATCTGTCCAGGGCATCGGGTGGGTGTCTGGCTTTGTGACTGCATTCAGTCCATGACAGTCCAGACAGAAATGAGTAGAGCCATCTGGCTTAGGCACAAGGACTACGGGTGAGGCCCAAGGGCTGTGGGATCTCTGGATTATTCCTAAACCCAGAATCTCCTCCACTTCCCTCCTAATGTCCTTTTGGACAGCCTCTGACACCTGATATGCTGTTCACTGTATGGTCGTCTGTGTCCCCGTCTCCACATCATAAGCTGCTAAGGGGGTTAGTCCAGACTTGGCGCTAAATAATGGGGCAAAGTCTGCTAAAACCTCCCTTACTTTCTGGATCTGGTCTGGGGTCGTCTGGCATGACAATTTAACTACCTCCACAGAGGACTCCTGCTTACTTTCCTCCAGCAAGTCCAGAAGGGGGTCTCCTTCGTCTGTCCCCTCCCCATGACTATACACTGCAAACACCATGTCAGCCCTATTTACATACTGCTTCATCATGTTGACATGGTGCATCCTTTCGGTCTGTCTTCGGTCAGGTAACTCCACAATGTAGCTCATGTTATTTACCTTCCTAACCACTTTGTACAGTCCTGGCCACTCAGCCTGCAGCTTGTCTTTCCAGACCGAAATAAGGACCATGACTTCCTGGCCCACCATGTATAAGTGAGCTCTGGCTCTGTGGTCGTATCACACTTTTTGTTTCTGTTGGGCAGCTGCCAGGTTGCTCTGGGCTGTCCCCATAAGCTCCTTCAGCCTTTCCATAAACCTGAGGACGTAATCCACAATGGGAGTTCCCTTGGTGGTGTGCTTGCCTTCCCAGTCCCCTGGATCAAGTCTAGGGGTCCACGTATCCGGCGTACATATAAAAGTTTGAAGGGGGAAATCCTGTCAACTCTTGGGGCACCTCTCTGTATGCAAACAACAGGTGGGGAAGGTATTTATCCCACTCCCTCCCATGCTGTTCAGCAAATGCCTGGAGCATTGACTTTAGGGTACCATTGAATCATTCCACAAGCCCTTTGGCTTGTGGGTGATATGGTGTCATGCATCTCTGCACCACCCCACACTTCTCCCACAAACATTTCATCAGATCTGACATGAAGGAACCCCCTCGATCGGTGATTACCTCCTGTGGAAACCCAAAAGGGGAGAAAATCCCAAGTAAGGCATCTGCCACTTTGTCTGTCCACAGTGAGGATAGGGTGACTGCCTCTGGGTACCGGGTGGCATAATCCACCACAGTCAGGATGAATCTCTTCCCTGAAGAGCAGGGGGTATTTAAAGGTCCCACAATATCCATTCTCACCCTCTGGAATGGCTCCTCCACTAGGGGCAATGGGATCAGGGCGGCTTGGTTTTTCTTGCCCTCCTTCCCTATTTCTTGGCACTGGTGACAAGACCTGGAATACTCCTTCACCTGCTGGGTGAAGTTAGGCTAGTAGAAATTCTGAGATGACCAGACAAGGGAATATCATGTGCAATTTTGAGCAACTGCTCATGATACCCCTGGGGAACAACAAGCTGCCTGCCTAGCATCCCTCCCTCTGTCTGTACTGCCTGAGTATACATAAGTCCATTTTACCAATAAACCTTATGTCTGCCGTCACCTCCCTGTGTGCCCCTGAGTCTGCCCAAGCCCTCAGTTTCTCTAAACTAGGGTCACTTCTCTGAGCACCTGCAAAACCCTCATGCATTCCCAAGGCATGGGACAGGTCCTCTCCAGTCACTAAACTAGGGTCCATAGCACTAGCATCAGGGCACTCAGGATCACTGTCAAAGCCCACACTCTGACAATGAGTCACCCTTCCCTCTTCAGAGTAACCCTCTGTAGCTGTGTGGTTACTTGCTACTGGGGAAATTTCTACCCCTTTTTCATTAGTCTCCCCATCTGGAGACACAGGCTGGGGAACCAGCCTCTCAGTGGTTTCCACAATAGTTTCTGTGGAGTTCAGGGAGCTACAATTTTCCCTTGCTGCTTGGCTATGGGTAACTGCACATACCATCCCCTGTTTTAGATTGTTGCCCAGGATCACATCCACTGCTAAGGTTTTGGCTACAGCCACCTGTTGCTCAGTTCTCCCTGTTTCACCCCAGTCTAGGAGAACACTAGCGAGGGGCAATGTTTTCACCTCACCAGTGAAGTCCTGTACAGTGACGTATTTATTGGGTATAAGCTGACCAGGCTGTACCAGATCCCCTTTACCAATATCAGGGATGCCCCAGTGTCCCTTAATCCCTGCAACTGTACACCATTTACCATGACTGGCTGCATGTGTTCCCTCATGTTCACTGGCATGCTTCCAGGGACACACCAACAACCCACTTCTTTTCTAGCACCCAGTTGTGTATTATTGCTCACCTTTTTGGGACACTGTCTGGCAATATGCCCAGTTTCTTTACATAACCAACATTCATTTCTTCTCTCAGAGAAATCTTTTCTCTGAAACCTGAGGCTAACTGGTTTCGGTGGAGGCAGTGAGGGTTTTAGCTGCCCTGAAGGCACGCTTTTCCCTTTCTGTGTTGCCACGCCCATCCCATTCACTCTCGGAGCAGGTCTGCTCTTGACATAGCAGTCCAAGAGTTCAGCAGCCTCTTGCACTGTTTTGGGATCTCGGTCCTCTAGCCAGGTGTTTAGCTCTGCTGGGCTGCCCAATAAAACTGTTCTAACAAAATCACATTTTCAATTTTATCAACAGAGTTTGCCTCAATTCCTTCACACCAATGTTTTAAAAACTGATGTTGTTTTGTGGCTAGCTCCTCATAGCTCATGTCAGAGCTTCTCCTGAGCTTACAGAATTTAGCTCTGTATGATTCAGCAGTCAATTCAAACCTTTTTAACAGTGCAGCTTTAAGTTTGCTGTAATCATCACTGTCCTCATTGTCCATTTGACCCAATTCATCCCGAGCTTTCCCAGTAAGTAGCGGGGATAGCTGGAAGCTCCAGGACTCTTTAGAAATTTTAGCCTGAATACAAACTTTTTCAAAATAATTTAAAAAGGCATCCATATCCTCCCCCTCTTTAAATTCGGCTATTAATTTGGAATTAAATTTGTAACGCAGTCCTGCAGTCCCAGTTAAACCCAAGCCACTTACCTGCTCTGGTGCCGCTGGTTAGAGTCGTAGCTTCTCCAGTTTGTGTTGCCTCTGCTGCTCCTTTCTCTTCTCCTCTGCATCTCACTGGTGCTCATGCTCCTCATGGTCTGCCTCCTGCTGTTCCCAGTCTGTTTTTTCCTCTGCACCTCGCTGGTGCTCATGTTCCTCATGGTCTGCCTCTCAGCATTCTTGCTCTGCCTCATGGTCCACCTCTTGTTTCTCTCATTCTCTCTTCTCCTGGAACTCCAGCTCCATCTTGCACAACTCAATTTGCAGCCTGAGTACCTCTGGATCCAGGATACTGGTGACCTTCCCCTGCTGCTGTGGCCCTGTTGCCCTTCTCATCAGATCTGGACACTGCACTGGCCGCTAGCCCTGCCACACTTGCGGTTTGGTTATTTTCAGTCACAGTCTGTGACTCACTGCTCTGGGTATCTGCTACCATCAGGGCATCTATGAGGTTCTGTTTGCTGACTTTCACCTCGAACGGGACTCCTCTGTCGCCACACAACTGCCTTAAGTAGTCTACAGTGTGCCTGCTGTAGTTGGAAGCCATCTTCCCTCACTACTGCTACTCTGAGTTGCACTTTAGAAAAAAAAATAAAACAGGTAGGAACTTGACTGTACACCAAATGATATAGTTCTGTTTCTTTTTTAAAATAAATCACTGCCTTTTTCTTTCTTTGCAAGTGAGCTTACAGTGTCAAGCTTACACACTGAACAATAAAAGCTTGTGATACCAAAATTTAACCACACCACTGCCAACCAATCTTTCACAAACCACTCAGCAGGTCAGTCCTCTACTCCCAAAGTGCCAACCTCCAAGTGCAGTCTTGTGAACAGTTTACAGAAACAGTGTAACCCTTCTGTCTGTTTTGTGGGTTCAAATCAACCTTTGGTCTCAAGACTTGGAGGGATTCAAACTATGAACCTCTTGCTAGTGTACCCAATGCACAGGCTCAGATAATTCTGTCTTCGAGGGGCCAGATATCTTTGCCTATGGGCACCTAACCAGGTATACAGAAATGAACCCTTAAAAACTGTAATAAAAGACCTCAGATTAAAAATGCTTACCTGACTATGGCAGATGTTAACTGGAGCACATTTGCTGCAGCCACATCCAAGAGCAGGGCCATTCTTGATGCCCTACAGGTGGCAGGCCTCAGACAGCTAGTTTCAGAACCCACTCATGAGGGAGCAATCTTAGACCTTGTACTCTCAAACGGGGCAGTGAGAGGATCTCAGATCTAGAAGTGGGTTGCCATCTGGGAACAAGTGACCATCAAACAGTGTGGTTCACATTGAACTCAGCTACAGAGTCAAGCCACACAAAAGTGAGGGTATTGGACTTCAGGAGGGCTGACTTTGGCAAGATGGGAGAGTGCCTCAGAAAAGCACTAGCAAACAGGCTAGAAGGAGGTGTGGAGCAACAATGGGGAATCATCAAAACTGCCATCACAGAGGTAACAAGCCTTTGTGTGAAGCAAATAAATCAAAATGAAAGAAAAAGCCACTATGGTTCTCAAAAGAGGTGGCTGGGAAAGTCAGAAAGAAAAAGATAGCATTCTGGAAGTATAAGGAAATACTGAAGGAGCAGGATAGAGAGCTGTACCAGTTAAGGCACAAGGAAGCAGGGAGAAAAGTCAGAATAGCAAAGGCCCAAACTGAAGAAAAGATAGCCAACTCAGTTAAGAAGGGGGATAAAACCTTTTATAGGTACATCAGCGAGCGTAGAAAGACAAAGGGAGGGTTAGTGAAGTTGAATAGAATGAACGGTGGGTGGGCAGAGGGGGACAGTGAAAAAGCAGGGATACTGAATGAATATTTCTGCTCAGTAGTCACAAAAGAGGAGGGGGAAGTGCCTAATCCAATTAACAGAAGCACTCTTGATAGGGGATTGGTCCCAGTCCTTTCACAGAAGAAAGGGTTCTGAAAGAACTCCTAAAACTAAAGGTGGACAAAGCAATGGGGCCTGATGGAATTCATCCCAGAATTCTAAGAGAATTAAGGGGGGAACTAGTGTAACCACTGGCTACTCTTTTTAATAAATCATGGGAGGATGGTGTGATACCTGAGGACTGGAGGAAGGCAGATGTGATTCCCCTTCACAAAAGTGGGACCAAGACAGAGGCAGGAAACTACAGACCTGTCAGTTTGACCTCTGGGATAGGGAAAGTGATGGAGTCACTTCTGAAGGAAAGAATAGTTGAGTACCTAGAGGTTAGTGGGGCATAGGACCCAAGGTAGCATGGGTTCACAGCAGGAAGGTTATGTCAGATGAATCTAATAGATTTCTTTGACTGGGTGACCAAAGTAGTAGACCAGGGAGGGGCTGTGGACATGGCCTACCTAGACTTTAGCAAGGCATTTGACACAGTCCCACACAAAGATTAATAGTCAAATTAACCAGCCTGGGAGTGGGTCCCAGGGTGGCAGCCTGGGTAAAACATTGGCTGGACAACAGGACACAGAAGGTAATTGTAAATGGAGTCCACTCTGAAGAAAGAGGGGTTACTAGTGGGGCACCGCAGTGTTCAGTATTGGGTCCAGTTCTTTTTAATGTCTTTATAAGTGACATTGCAGAGGGACTGGAAGGAAAAGTATGCCTCTTTGCAGATGACACAAAGATCTGCAACAGGATTGATACACAAGGAGGCATGGAAAGGATGAGAATGGACTTGGCAAGGTTGGAGGAATGGTCAGAAGTATGGCAGCTAGGACTCAATGCAAAGAAGTGCAAAATAATGCACCTGGGAAACAAGAACCCAGGGGAAGAATACACAATGGGGGGGGGGGAGGTAGTAACAACAATCATAACATAATCATATCAGTTGACCTTAAGGTTAGCAAGCAATGTGAGAAGGCAGTTGGGAGGGTTGGGGGTATACTGGAATGCATAGGAAGAGGCATCAGCAGCAGAAAACAGGAAGTTGTTATCCCTCTGTACAGACAGTTGGTGAGACCCCATCTGGAGTACTGCGTCCAGTTCTGGAGACCCATCTCCGCAAGGACATAGACAGGATAGAGGCAGTCCAGAGGAGGGCAACTAAAATGGTGCAGGGTCTGCAAGAGAAGCCATATGAGGAGAGACTAAAGGAGCTTAATATGTATACCTTTGAGGAAAGAAGGGAGAAGGGGGACATGATAGAAACTTTTAAGTACTTCAGTGGAATCAACAAAGTCCAAGAGGGTAGCATCTTTCAGAAAAAGAGACGTGCAAGAACAAGGGGACACAATTTAAAGATGGGGGGCGGTCCAGGGGCAATGTGGGGAAGTATTATTTCACAGAGAGGGTAGTGGATGCATGGAACAGCCTTCCTGAGGAGGTTGTGGGGTCTAAAACTGTGGGAGAATTCAAGAATGCATGGGAGAGACATAAGGCAATTCTTGTGTGTGGTAGGAAGAAATAGGCTGTTGGTTAACTAGGATCTGTGGCCTATCCTGTAGGTAGGAAATGGGCAGACTAGATGGGCCAAGCGGTCCTTATCTGCCATCAAAGTCTATGTTTCTATGTTTCTATGTTTTCCCATTTGGTATCACCATTCAAGCTTATGTATAGTGTCTGCTTTAACCATATATATACTTCACTTGCAAAAAGAATGAAATCAAAGACAGACCAAGTAGGCTCTAAAAATACAGTTTTACTAAAGTAGAAAAAAATATGTAAAACATAAAATACAGAACCAATATCACAAGAACCATACACATCTTTTAAAAGAACAAGGTTTAAACAGTGCATTTCCTACTACAGTACTTAGATTTGTCTCTCTCTCTCTCTCTCTCTCTCTCTCTAAATACCCACTTAAAGTGCTCGTAGATGTTTCTCTGTCAGAGTCTAGATAGAAGTGTCTCCGAAGGAAAACAGAATATTATTTAAAAAACTGTCTTGCCCAACTCCTTTGGGTAAGGTCACCTAGCTCCTCCTCTGTCAGAATATATAAAAAAATATATATCTATATGAAAACAGGATGTCTTTTCAAAGTATTACATTCTGTAATCCTCAGCACAACTCATTTTCTTTTCAAATGACATTTCTTTGATCTTATTATCAGTGTCCCCTTCTCAGGACATGAAAGGACTTTTTATGACTCTTGGTCAGAATCTCACTGAAGTGCAATATGCTTTGCAACACCATATAAAATTAACTGTGTTTCCTTTGACCATCATAAAATGGATACTGATTTCCTTAGCAGTAAAAGCTATTATTAACTTAGATAAATAGTAGATCCTTGATCAAGGCCTATTTTACTCTGTAATTAGGTTCTGGCCTTCCGGGTAACACCTTGTATCTAAAACCTGTGTGTATGTGTGTGTGTCATAGTCACATGCTGTTTCAGCATTCCTCATGAGAGACAGTAGTTAGCACATTTTTATATTACAAAAAATGATACCGTGGTCAGAACCAGCTGTCTAAGTGTCACACATGGGACAGACATAAGGCAATTATAGTGGGGGGTAGGAGGAAGTAGGCTGTAGGCTAACTAGAATCTGCAGCTTATCCAATAGGTAGGGAAATGAAGAGACTAGGTGGACCAGTGGTCTTTGTCTGCCGTCAAAGTCTATGTTTTTATATGTATGTTACTATGGTGAGTCATTTTTTCTTATTCCCCACTGTGCCTCTCCCCCTCACTGGTAATCTCCGCCCCATAGGTGGCATTTTCTGAGGCAGTCCTCCATTTCTTTAAAATCCACCCTTCTAAAATCCATGACCCTTATTCTCATGTGGTGAGCCTCTATTCTTGCCTTAATGTTAAACTACTCTGTACAGTGATCATTTGCACCCAGAGGACTGCTCACAGTGATGTCTACAAAGCTGTCCCTGTTTGTAAGGATTAGGTTCAGCACTGCCTTATCACTAGTTTGTTCTTTGACTAGCTGCCTGAGAATAGCCCCTTGTAAAGAGTCAGGAATGGCTCTACTTCTTGCTGAAGCTGCAGTTGAAAGGCTCCACTCCACACCTGGCAGACTGAAGTCACCAACTAGCATCATCTCATTATTTGCCATTTTGATGATGGGTTGCCCAAGTGCTTTATCCAACTCCTAAACCCTGAGAGCAAAGCTTGAAGAGTTTATAATATCATCCCACACTGAGGGTATATGTACAATTCTGGTTTACATGCATCCACACTTTTTTTTTTATAAGAACTAGGAATCATTTTTAATCAATGTTGGGTCTCTGTGATGATGTTCACGTTACCTGGCAGCAGTTGTATTAGTAGCACTCATGCCTGAGTGAAAGCTTGATTGACAAGAACCAAGTTCTGCTGCCGAGTTGTAACTCATAATTACAACTTGGTGGTTGTAACATGATTTAAAAAACTTGTAATCTGTTTATTAAAATGCTCCCTAGTAATTATAACTTCATTACACATTGCTGTACATAGATTATTCATTATATATTGCCTGCTGATGATAATCCTGGGAACTAATGCAAAAGCAGTCAAACATTTTTGAGTTGAACTACAGACTTTATGTCCATCTTCAAAAACCTTTGCATTTACATAATAGTACAGTATTTCATATCCAAGGATACAGCACTATGTTTTCTAATGATAGCTTATCTGTCTGTTCCTTGATTTTCTTGATACTTTAAAGAAGTACATTGTTTATTCAGCAGGCAGTTGTTGAAGGTTGGGACCTTATTTAACCATTAACCCACACAGATCAGTTGCCAAAGCCATAAAACAGGACTGCTGCTGTTACAGCATGCTTTTTGCAGGGAGTGAATAAACTCCTTGGTTACACATTTCCTAACAGTAATACTTTTGTTTATTCATTTTTTATTAGTGAAGGTACACTGAAATAGCTGCAGGCCTCTTAAATCAGAAGTATTCGTTAGTGGAAAAAGTTTAATCATATACAGTCATTTTTTTTGTTTGTTTTATTTTGTTTTGTTAGTATTGATGTATTTCTTGCAAAAACATCAATATATCCATTTTTATGTTTGCTTGCACGCATGTGCAAGAAACATAGTGCCATCATCGGAGATTTCGGTGGTGTGTCACCTCCTCCTCCAATTCAGGCAGTGTGCTGGCAGGCGCGGCGCCTGTAAGCCAATGCATTTTTGAGCTGTCTATGACACGCTCCAAAATGCAGTGGCATACAGTTGAAAGGGGGAGCTACGCTTGAGTGAGCAGCGATAAGAAGCAGCTCACGGCAGCTCCCCAGCCGCAGGCGGCGCGCCCTCACACGAAGAGTGTATAGCCGACGGGTGCCCAATCCCCGCGGGCTGAGCTGCATCGCCTCCTCCCCCCAGTATTGGTGCTACGCTGAGCCCACCCCAGCATGGCAATCAGTGATTTAGCTGACGGGGTGCCCAATCCCCATCGCCAAAGGCCCCCAAAGTCCTTGTGCCACGCTGGGAGCCCACCCCAGCGTGGCAAACGGTCCCCATGAGGTTTTTTTTTCCTTGACAATGGGGTGCCTAATCCTCATTGGCTGAATGCCCCTCAGTTCTTAAGCCACGCTGGGAGCCCACCCCAGCATGGCAAACGTCCCACGACGCCTTTTTAATTTGTTTTACCTGTAAGACAAAACTGTCCCCGCGCCTCCAGACCCCTCCCACAACCCGCACCCACCCACTGCGCACCCAGCCTCCCCCACCCCTCACCCCATACCTCCGGACCTCAGGCGATCTCGGTGGACCGGGAACACGTCTGCACTCTTCAAAGCCGACCGCGAACTGAGGAAATGTCGGTAAGCTGTATAATGGGCTAGATAGGGGGGTTTCAAGTTTATTGCATATCTCAGCCATTTTTGGGAATCTTTGCACCAAATTTTCAACATGGGGTTTTTGGGACCCCTTCTCATGAATGATATCACTGTCATGGCATTATTCGGGCCCGAAGGGTGATTTCGCGCAGTGACTGCACAGTGACTGCGAAATCACCCATCAGGTCTGAATACCACCATGACAGTGACATCATTCATGAGAAGGGGGCCCAAAACCCCCATGTTGAAAATTTGGTGCCAAAATTCCAAACAATGACTGTTTAACGAGCGTACGTTGTGCAGTTCCTACACAGGCTCGTAAGTTCACGAAATTTCAATATTTTCACTCCAGATTTTCAATATTGCCATTTCACCACACCTTCTTATGAGTAGTATAGCTGTCATTTTTCACATCTCACCCAAAATGTGTTTCCGCCCATGTAGCGCAGAATGGCGCAGTCAGTGTGCGAAATCAATGTATGGGACAATTAAGA
This sequence comes from Neoceratodus forsteri, assembly GCA_016271365.2. Taxonomy (NCBI): domain Eukaryota; kingdom Metazoa; phylum Chordata; order Ceratodontiformes; family Ceratodontidae; genus Neoceratodus; species Neoceratodus forsteri. Next base: position 334,847,374 of record CM028129.1, on the reverse strand, counting down.
AAATCACAGTGACACTGTTCATGAGCAGAGGTCTTGAAATGGCTATGTTGAAAATTTGGTGAAAAAATTCCTAAAAATGACTGTTTTACGAGCGTGCGTTGCGCAGTTCCTACGCACGCTCATAGGTTTGCGAATTTTCAATATTTCCACTCCAGATTTTCAACATTGCCATTTTTCCACACCTCCTTATGAGCAGTACAGCTGTCATTTTTCACATCCTGCCCAAAACGTGTTTCCGCCCATGTAGCGCACAATGGCGCAGTCGGTGTGCAAACTCAATGTATGGGACACATTAACAAAATCACAGTGACACTGTTCATGAGCAGAGGTCTTAAAATGGCTATGTTGAAAATTTGGTGAAAAATACTAAAAATGACTTTTACAAGAGTCGTTGCACAGTTCCTATGCATGCTCGTAAGTTTGCAAATTTAATATTTTCACTCTAGATTTTCAACATGTCCTTTTATTAAACTTCCTTATGAACAGTACAGCTGCAATTTTCATATGTCACCCAAAATGTGTTATCACACATGTAGCGCACAATGGTGCTGTTGGTGCGAAAGCAATGTTTAGGACAGATTAAGAAAATCACAGTTACACTGTTCATGAGCAGAGGCTTAAATGGCAATGTTGAAAATTTGGTGACAAAAATCCATAAAATGACTGTTATGAGTGAGCATTGTGCAGTTTCCACGCATCCTCATTAGTTCATGACTTTGTAATATTTTCAGTCAGATTTTCACTAGTGGCATTTTCCACACTTCCTTATGAACAGTACAGCTGCCATTTTCACAACATGGTCGAAATGTGTTTCACACTTTCAGTGCAGAGATGTGTGGTCGCTGTGGGAAATCATTGTTCGGCACAGAAAAAGAAAATCACAGTGACACTGTTCATGATCGGAGGCACCAAAATGCCTGAGTTGACAATCTGCTATAAAAAATCCCCAACCTAATTATATTACGGGTGTGCATTGCACAGTTTCTATGTACGCTCGTGACTTCACCATTTTTTAAATATTTTTACTACACATTTGCAACATAGCCATTTTTACACCTCTGCATGAAAGAGTACAGCTGTCATTTTTTACTTCCTGTTCGGAATATTTTTGCACCTGTGGTGCTAAATGCCGTAGTCACTGTGCATAAGCAGCTTTCGGCTACCAAACTGAAATTCCCCTGTTCATGAGGTGGGGTCGGAAAACAAACATGTTGAAAATTTGGAGTGAAAATACCAACGAATGCCTGAGGTATTAGGCTTTCAACCAAATCGCCCAACCTCTAGAGAATGACAGGAATCAGGGGTGTGACTTGGGATTCTTGCCTGTGATGCTCATACCATTCCACACCCTGCAGTCACTGAGAGGCATCGAGGTATGCCTTGGACTCTTCGGCCCCAAACTTAACCCCATTCTCCTATATCGCACCAATCTGACTGTATTTCCTAATGAAATGGGGTGTGCATAAGGGCCAAAGTCCCCAAGGAACACGTGCCACTTGTCAGTCTCTGCAGAGTGGGGTGTGGTGAAATGGCGTGGCCGTTATGCCTGACGACCCAAATGCACACCCCAATGCCTGTCACTCTCTGCAGGGTGGTGGTGGGGTTGGATTCAGTTCAATACTTCACTGCCATTCCTATTACGCAGCTCTGTAACTTCTACACTACCACTGCCAATGCCAGCAAGCAAACATTCGGCATTGACAAATGCTTGTTTCTTTTAATTGTATTTCCCTCCTTAACTGAGGTATGAACTTTCAAAGTTTTCAAAAGTCCCTGCTTTATGGCCATACCCACTATGAATAAATTAAACATTTTGGTATGGTGCTGTTTTCCATCAAAAATGTGTGCTAGCCCCCTCCTAACACATCCACAGTAGGAATCCAGTATGTAAAGTCAAAAAGGTAAACTCAAGGGAAGGGATTTTTAAAAAATGGTTAGTGGCAGACATCTTTAATAATTCAAGTCATTAATTAAACTACTGAGAGAAATAAAAATATACTGATGATAAATCTAATTATGTCAAAAATATATTAATGCTAAAAAGCAATTAAGTTTTTTTGCCAACAAATACTGCTGCTTTAAAATTCAGTTTTAAATTCAGATAAAACCATTGAGCTAAAAGCTTCTATACAAGTATGTTATTTTGCATACTTTTACTGAAAAGTTGCCATTGGGGGAGCTGAGATGGTGGAGTAGCAATAGCCACATTTCCTGATCTCTGCACCAACTTGGAGAATTTCAACATTTTGTATAGCGTTGCTGCAATCTGCCTGAGTAATTTTCAATGATTAAGAACCTTTGGATTCAAGCTACTGGATAAAGAGTTAAAATCGTCATACTTGAAAAGAAACTACAAGATGGCAGATGAGTTTGTTTCACTGCAGTTGGCTTTGCTGTCCCAGTGGATACACCTGGCAAACCCAAGCCTGGAGAGGAGGCAGGGGAGCTCCCTGTACACCGTACACCTCCCACTCAGCAGTAAAACCCAAACAACCCTCTTTTGTGCTGCAACAGTCACAGGCTGCTAGTACTGAAGGATACAAACTGCAAAATCAGTCTTTCCCCTTACATAGCAAATTCTATACTCTGGATTCTCTGGAAAGAACCATCAATAGACTGGTTTCCTGGAAAGAAAAATGCAACCAACAATGCAGTAAACCAAAAGACAGAATTAATTCAGAAAGAAATCCAACAACTAAAGCTAAAGGGGGATACAAAGGAGAAAAAAAGTAATGACCATCTAGGAAAATATGAAAAGACCGATGGTAAGGTTCAAGCTCTGGAGGCTACACTGCAGGGGACCATAGTGGAAAACCACAAGATGTCTCGAAAGCTGGAAGGAAATGAGAATCAGTTACAGTACTGTAACTTCAGATTAGCTGGAATACCTGGTACCTACAATACTGATTTTTTAAACACTGAAGACCGTGTGAAAGAAATACTTGTATCCACACTTGAATTTCCTTCTGATAATCCTCCATTGTTGACTTGAGCTTTCAGTGTTCCAGAAGGGGGCCAGGAAAGTTGTACAGCAACTAAAACAACGCCTTTGATTCGGACAATGACTGTGCATACTGTATTTAAATGGGCAAAACTCAGAGGCACTTTAGAGTGCAAAAATAACAGATATTACATTTTTCCTGACTTCTGTTTCAAAACACAGCAGAGATGTCATGAGGTCCTGGTTTACCGACAGGAGGTCCTAGAGATAACAAAATTCTCCCTGCTTCCTCCATCTAAAGTTAAAGCTGTAAAAAGATGGAAAAGCAAATATATTTTTTGAGGTTGATGAGTTAGTTGCATTTATCTGATCCCAATGTTCTCAACAAGAAATGTCTGGCTCACATACTGGATTGGAGTTGAACATGTTAAACCATATGGAGAAGATGGACTTGTGAATGGTGATGAGTGATTTTTTTGTCAGTGAAAATGTATTAATATATTGTTGCTTGTACCTGCTGCAGTATAAATTGCAGGGTTGCTAGACTGTGATGACTTAAAAAAAATATTTAATTTCATGTCTCCCCTTCACTGGTCTAATACATAAATATCCATATATTATTTTCTGAATTATGCATTACTGTACAAATGTAGATTAATTTTACTATATAATCCATATAATTCACAGTGCATTTATATATGTTGGTACTTTGTTGGAAATGGATCTCTTTATTTGTAAACATTATAAAATTCTGAAAATAAAAAAGTAAAAATAAATGATTGTCATTAATGCTATTACAGAAAACAAAACCTGGTTAACATTTGTATCCTATGTTCCTTTTCTCAGCCAATGATCAGGGCTGGAAATTTGCACTGTGATGGGTTTCCATGTACACATACAGTTCTGGACCTAGCCAAAGTAAAGTAGTTCAGAAATGACATTCAGGCTCCAGCAATCCCTCACTATGCTTAACAACTGCAATCATTTCCCTGGAATAAGCTGCCCCAGAGCCCAGAATTGTATGCTAATTATGGAATCTTAGAATGAAATTCAAAACTCTGCTATGTGGTCACGCTCACACCTGTTCATTAACATCAGATTTATTTCTCCATCTGAGGAAGAAGTCACCCTAAAGTCATCTCCAGATCTTCAGTGCCATTTAGTGGATAAGCAATAATGCATGTCAGGGCATTTGTTGTTGTAGGATATACACACACCTTGTGAGGTGTGTCATGAGGCATAGCAGAGTGACTTTGACCACACAAGAAGTGTGTAAATCTCACTGCTACACATGCCCTGAAGTGCCTTATTGCAATTATAAAATGAATTGGGTATTAAAAAATGAATTAGGTTCAAAGAAAATAAACATTTGAGTACCCGGATCTTTACTGGTTGTCTGTTGCAGGATTTACACATGGTCATGTGACATGTTTTAACCAGTGAGGGTACAGGATTAGTGAGATCCATTTTATAATTTATTATTTTATTCTAGTTAATTAAGTATAGTTACTTTAGTTTTTTGATACTCTGTGTTAGGGTGTTATTTAGTGTTTATTTGTACTTTTTTCTATTTTCTCTGGCTCTTCATTGGTTCCTGGGAACCAGCAAAAGGCCTTTGCATTGTGGTACCACTCTAGGGAACCACATTATTTATATTTATATAATAATCAGGATACAGGATTTATCTTAGTTTTTGTATACCACTTCATAATTTTTATTTTCTTGTTCCAGACCCCCTGTCTGTTGGAACAGAGATGCTGTTTGGCTTTTTTTTATTGTTATTTGTAGTGGTTTTTCCTTTTATAAGGAACAAACCACAAATCCATATTTTTTGGGTTTGGGACTGAAGCAATTTAAGGTAGTCAGACATTGGTATGACTAATGGACCTAAAAAGAGAATAAGATCTACAGACTTTAAAAATTTAAAAAATTTGTTTCCAACTCTTGGCTAAGGCAGACTGCCAGAAGCTGTTTTGGAGCAGCCTTGGTCATGATTTTTTTAACTGTGAGCTTTGCATCAAGTTTTGCCCTAAAACAATAAAGAAAAGGGCTAAAAAAATAAAAGAACTCATGGCTTCTCAATCTGCCTCCATTGCCTCCATGTCGCCTAAAGGCTCAGAAGAGGGTTCTTCCCCTCTTAGTAAGTAGAAGTATAAGCCTGCTAAAGATGGTCCAGCGATCAGGGTGTCTGAACGGGAGAGCCCTGATTTCACTAAAAATAAGACAGCCTCTGAACAGGCACAGGAGATTATGCTTGCTAAGAAAAAACAAAAACATGTTGCTGCTCCTCCTTCTGAAACAGGAATGGAAATGTCAGTGGACAGAAATAAGATGCCTACAGCAGAAGACATGACTAGGGCATGTCAGTTCCTCCACGCATTTCAGACCATGAGGACGTTGATAGGTATGTCTGCCCCCCCAAAAAAAAGTTCCAGTACATATTCCAGTGCTTGGGGAGGATGAGGCTGAGTTTTTCTAGGAGGAGGAGGAGTAAGGGAAACTGATAGAGCCTGACAGTTCCCTTGAGCAGGAGTTTGGTTCCCCTTCCTGATGCACCAGATGATTTTACCTCACACAACTCCTTTGTGAGGTCAATGGTCAATACCCTCAATCTCTCTACGAAGGAGGCTGCTGAGGATGAGGTGGAGTTTCTGGACATTGTGGGCTTAACTCTCACTAAGAGGTTGTTGTTGCCCATCCACAAATCCCTCAAAAAGGCCACCTGTAAAGTGCCGGCAGCATCTACTTCAGCTGCTGGCATTGACAACAAAATAGCAAAGATATACCAAGTGGACAAGCAGGGTGTAGAATACCCATACTCCAACCCTGATCATGAGGGAGTGATCCAGACTGCAGCATGTGACAAGACAGAGGTCCCTTTTTCCTCCCAGCCACTAGAGAAGGATTCCAAGAAACTGGACAGTATGGGCAAGAAGGTCAATACATCAGCTTCCCTGCTTTTAAGGCAGGCTTGGCTTACACAGCTCAGTACCAAAAGGTCCTTTGAAGCTCTGTTTTGGCTATGAGCAAAACAATTACTGATTGCTTGGCACAGGACCTGGAAGATACAACAAAAACTATCGTAGATGTCACCAAGTATCAGTTCACCATGGCAGTGGATACCAATGATATTGCTTCAAGAGTCATGGCATATGCAGTGCCCCTGAGGAGGTTTGCTTGGCTCAGAACCACAAACTTCTCACAGGACAACCATACAAAAGCTATGGATTTCCCTTGTGATGGTAATTCCCTGTTTGGTGACAAGAAAGAGGTTGATATAAAAAGGTGGATGAATACAGGGCCACCTACAAGAGCAACACTAAGAAGGAAAAGGCCTCCACCTCCAGCAGGCCTTCTGGAAGGGAAGGTATCAGCAGGGGATACTTTCTCTCTGCCTTCTTTACATTTAACTTATTCTCAGAAGAGGGGATTTTTCAGAGGTAGAGGCAAAAGGGGTCCCAGGCATGCAGATGCTGCTTCAGCACCCAGGAGCCAGGTAAAACAACCCCAGTCTAGTTTGCACAGTTCATCCATCCATTGCCAGAGAGGGGAAGGCTGGTTCATAATTTCCAGGTGTAACCCCCCTGTTACCTGGGATTATTAGAATCCCAGTAAGACCTAGTGGTAGGCAGGGAAGGCAGCTTGTGAAACTCCAGTTAAATGGAGTTCACACTGTCTCACTCTGTTCTCAGTCTCAGCTGAGACTGAGGAATGACATCACCATAGAACTATCGCAACTGCATGAGCCACATTGGAATCTGCAGATGAGAGTTAGGTTAGAATGTTGGGAGTTTTTGAAAGCAGAGTTGTGTGTGAGCAATCTTGAAGATAGGAGCACAGCAGTCTGTGCACAGGTTCTTGGAGCCTAAGCTCTGATATAGGGCTACTTCTAGGGAAAGGTGTGTGTTTCCACCTAAAGAGGAACACAGTAAGCTGTTCTTGAAGTGGTGGAGACTGCTGTTACTGGTCTCTGTGCCCCATCCCTGATTCATTTCCTGATAAATGTTCCAGTGTCCTAGACAGAACCTGTTCAGGTGCTGGACTTCATAGGAGCAGAACTGAGCACCCATCAGGGAAGGGCATTTTTCCCTCAGGAGAAGGTGACAAATTTGACAGCCTTTGCAAGGTCTTTCAAGGCAGGACAGCTCAGACTGGCAAGAGATTTCCTCCAGTTATTTATTTATTTATTTATTGTGATCTTGGATTAACATTGAAAACAAGCTCATTACATAGGTTCCACATCAGAATTACATTAATAGTGATTAAAAAAAAAAAACATTTAGGTATACAGTGGAACTGTAAGTGCAGGCTAATAACAAATAGGAGTCTAAGTATAAATCTAAATATAAACAAGAAGACAAAGACAGTGGATTAAGTCAGCAGGCTATTATAAGCACAAAGAATATCTGAGAGGGTTAAGGCAGTTAATGGAGAGAGGACGGAGTTATGAGGGCACATGGCCTTCTCCACAGCAGTGGTTCCAGGGGCTAGATTCCAAATTAGGGATATTCAGTACCACCAAGGGGCTCACCGGTCCCAAAGGTGGGACCATCTGTCAAAGTTAGTAACTGTGACAAGGTGCCTCTCAAAGGCACTAGATTGGTGGAGAGAAGAAAACAACCTCAGGAAAGGAGTCCCCTTCCTCCAGCAATCACCCACGGTGGTGCTCACTACAAATGCCTCCCTCCTGGGCTGGGGCACACATCTTGAGGACTTCACTGTAAGTGGAGTGTGGACCCCACTAGAGTCTCTCATAAACCTCCTGGAACTCAGGGCTGTATATCTGGCATTGCAGGTCTTTTTCTCCCACATGAAGGGTCAGTCTGTCCAGATCAGGACAGACAACACCACCACCATGTACAGGATCCAAAAGTCATGACACTCACCTCTAATCTATAAAAAAGAAGTCCACATCAGTTCCAGCATAAAAACGTCCCTCTTTATTTCTGATGCAAGTACAAGATCCAAAAGTCACAGCACTCACCTTCAATCAATAAAATGGGAGTCCGCACCAGTTCCAGCATAAAACAGCTTCCCTCTTGATTTACCATGCAAGAACATACATAAATTAATTGCCACAGCAGGAAGAAAACAAAACAGCCCTGACGTTTCACCTTGCAGAAAGGCTTTATCAATAAACCTTTTTGCAAGTTGAAATGTCAGGTCTTTTCCATTTTCTTTCTGCTGTGGCAATTAATTAATGTATGTTCTTCATGGTAAATCAAGAGGGAAGCTGTTTTATGCTGGAAGCAGATCTCATTTATTGATTGAAGGTGAGTGCTGTGACTTTTGGATCTTGTATTATTGATTTGTCACTTGGCACCTGGTTCCTGAGTGGGTCTGTCTGATTCAAACCACCACAATGTACTACATAAACAAACGGGGGGAGCAAGATCTTTCAAACTGTGCACAGAAGCAATGAAGATCTGGAGCCTGGCATGCACAGTGGAGGTACAGCTATCTCCAGTACACTTGCCAGGGAAGGACAATGTCCTCACAGACTCCCTGAGCAGGATCAGTCAAGGAAACCAGGAATGGACTATGAGTAAGCAAGTGCTTTCCAGTGTTCAGAAGGTTTGGCATTCCAGAGATAGACCTGTTCGCCTCCTGGAAAAACTACCAGCTCACCCTATTTTGTTGCAGGCCACCATCTGTGGGCACAGTTCTAGAGGACATTCTGGTCCTCAACTGGGCAGAGAGGATCCTCTGTGCATTTCTCCCATTGCTACTCATACTGAGAATATTGCTAAAAGTTAGAAGGGAGTACATTATGGTGGCTGTCAGCAAAAATTGGCTTTATACACAGATGATTTGATTTATTTATCAAACCCTGAATCCTCACTCCTTCCGTTATGGCAAACCTCAGATACCTTTGGTTGACTCTCAGGTTATATTCTTAACTCTTGTAGAACTGAAGTCTCATAGCTCAGTCTTGATCCATCTCCCATGTTGAATAGGCAATTTGGTTCTGATTGGGCTTTCTACATTTAAGTTTCTATTGGTGATCATTTCACTTAATCCTGCTCACATGATACCTCTTAATTACAATCCACTCACTCAGGCACTTTGTAAAGACTTAGACATTTGGAACCAAATCCCCCTTTCCCTGCTCCAACAGGTAGATAGATAATGTGTGCATGAATCTTTTGCCTAGCTTATTATATATTGCAGATACTATCCCACTTACCCCTCCTCCACATTATTTCAGACTCCGAAATAAAAAGATCTCCTAGTTTATTCGCTATGCCAATAAACCTAGAATCTACTATGCAGTACTCCAACTACCAAAGAATTGGGGAGGCTATGCTGGCCTTACCTAACCTTTTGGATCATCAGAATATGGCACAATTATGAACTGCACTTTATATTGGCTGTCCCCTTCTTACACAAAGCATTGGAAATCTTTGCAGCTGATGAAGGAAGATCTAGTGCTGTTTCATTGTCCTCTTTTTGCTACTCAGGACTTCCCTTAACCCTTTTACTAATACTACTTTAATTATCTGGCACACTTGTCTGAGGCCTAAAACAATACAGGCAATTCATTTTCATCTTTACTTTCTTCCATACATAGCATATTTTGGGCCAGCTGGGATACACCAGAGTTTTTATATTTGGGCATGTTAGGCCTACATTATTTATTTTAATTTATGTGGGGGCAGAACTGTAAGACCTTTTGAAAAGTTTAGAAATAAATTCGGTCTCCCTTCCAGGCATTTTTCGGTACTTACAAGTCAAAGATTTTGTAAAACATGGTATTGTCTTGGTCACAGGAACTGGAAATCCCCCTCACTTGCCGGTTATTATGTCTCTTATTACTGGTCAGAAACATACTAGGCATCTTATATCACAGCTTTATGGGGCACATCTTTATTATTTATTTATTTAAAAGTCAATAACCAGGAAAGGTATACTGAGCTGAGGCTCGTTTCCAGGTCCAACCTGGGGGAGTGAGAGAGGGGTGTACGGAAGCATAACATTTACAGTGCAAACAGATTGTGTTAACATAGGCAGCATTAAGAGGGCAGCTTCATAGGAGCTGGATCGGTTGTGATGAGCAAGTGGAATAATAGTAGCATGGGTGGATGAAGTAGGAAACAGTAACAGTGCATGGTGCCTGGGGGACTGGGAGACAGTGCTATTGGGATGAGCAGAAACATAGCACTGGTGGAAGCAGAAATTAACCTTGGATTAGGGAGTCAAAAACAGGAGGGAGGGGGACAAGTGAGAGGGAGCGAGGCAGGCAGGGGGTTGACAGGTATAGGGAGGAGGAGGAAGATGCTCTAACAGGCATCTAAAGGCAGGGAGTGAGGGAGAGATGCAGAGGGGGAGAAGGTTACAGAGGGGGAAGGAAGGTGGTAGGAGAAGGTAGCTTGCCCAGCACATGAGTGAGATGGGGAATAGAGAAGGTAAAGGAATCTCTTGAATGGAGGGAATAAGAGGAGAAGGGACAGGGGAAAGGAGTGATGAGAGGTAGGAAGGAAGGGACTCAAACCAGTATTTGGCAATGAAGGTGCAGTGGGACTGGCAATGTGTGGGTTGCGGGACTATAGTGAGGGAGGAATAGAGGGAACAGTGGTGTAAAATGGGGGATAGGGGGAGAGTTGGTAGCAAAATGACAGAAGGCACTGCAATGAAAGAGGATGGGGCAGTGCCGTAGACCACGTCCGCATAGTCAAAAACTGGGAGAATCATTTTGGTTATCAATTCCTGGTGGACCTAAAGGGGAGGGGTAATCTTTACTGCAGCAAAGGGCACTGAGTTTAGGGTGGAATGAGGTATGAATGGCATTGATGCGAGCAGAAAAGTCAAGCTTGCTATCAAGCCACACAGCAAGGTATTTGAAAGCAGGGACAACCTCAGAGGGTGGCTTCCAGTGTGGAGATGATAGAGGAGAGCAAGAGCCTGGCCAGTTTCTGGCTGGTGCCAAAACATCATAGACCCAGTCTTCTTGGTGTTGACCCAGAGTGAGTTTTTAATGGTAATCAAGTTGGTAGTTAGGAGGCACCTCTGCTGAACATATTAAACACACATGGGAGTCAGATCTGGGAATTCTGATTACTGAGAAACCATGGATACATTATTTAGCAGACATCCATAGGGTGACTTCTTCCCGTATTTGGAAAGATTTTTTGTGGAAAACAGTTATCTGTTTTTTTCAGACCCTGATGGACTAGTGAAATATGATTCACATCTGGCTGTAGCCTGCTGGAGACAGTGTGGAGCCCAGTATGACAGCATTTTCTGGCAGTGTTCCAATCGTATTACTTTTTTTACTGATCTGCAATTGGAATTGTGGGAGACATTTGGGACACAGTTGCAGGATACTGACCATGTATTTTGGTGTTTGTTTGATTTTAAGACTGTTTTATTCTGATCTGTTAGATTTTAATCTGTACGGCGCCTTGGCTTTTGAAAGGTACCTTAAAAATAAAAATATTATTATTATTATTATTTTTGGACTTCCCAATAGGGCTTTGGGTTCCCCCGACAGGAAACTGTTACAGATTTGTCTTCTTACTGGTAAGATGAAAATCATAAAAACTTGCATACTACACATGTACCCGGTATACACATGTGGCAAGATTTAATGATAGATATCTACTGTCTAGAAAAAATCATAGCTAATCTCAAGCCCAGGTACCCCCAATTTGAGATTTTATTGAGTAAATGGGTATTGTATATTATGACTCGTAGGCAAGATTTTGTACCTTATTTATTTATTTATTGTATTGTATTGTATTGTAGGAATTAATACCTTTGAGTCAAGGCTCTTTTACAAAGGTTCCGCGTTAAATTAGGTACAAACAATGGGGTTACAATGAGTTGCACATTTAGGTTACATTGTGGAAATAAACAGAGACATGAAATAGTTAAACATCGAAGACATTTATGAATGAACAGATAATTACCAATTAAACACTTTCATCATTTAGAAAACATATGGAAAGGGAAAGATAGGTAAGGGAAGTATGATAAGTAGTGTAAGGGGGGGGGGAGCAGACCATAGTTAGAGAAGAGGATCCTCTACCAGGCCTTTGTCAGGTAAGTGGGCAGGGTGGAAAAGTGAAATAGTTAGGATTTAATCGAGGCAGTCACAGGAGTTGGAGGTGGCAAGGCGAGAGAATAGGCTAGATTTAAAAGACAAAGAACCTCTGTGCGCAAACACTGAGGCAAGGGTTACCCCAGGGCATGTGTGATTTTGTATTTTTTAGATTTAAATGCACCTAAGGAGTTAGAGGAGGTAATAGAGGTGCTAAGAGTATTTAGCCAGTTGGGGGCACGATAGACAAATGATCGTTGACCCTGGGTGGTCCAGCAATGGGGGACCTGAAGAGGCTGACAACCTTGACAACTGAGCAATCAGGTATGACCAGCGGTTAGATTAACAGTCTGTTAATCACCCCCTTGGGGTGTGCTATAGAACAAGGCGCAGCTGAGTGCCATATTGCCCCAAGGAGGTGATTAACAGATTGCTAATCTAACCCCTGGTCATACCTTATTGCTATTATTATAATTAGAATTTTTTAAAACAATGTAGTCATTATCTGTAATGAAACAACTAATAGAAATATATATTTTTTTTAGTGAAATAGTCCTGTAACAGTTTTGCAGAGCTTGGAGTGCAGAGCTATCATGAAAAAGCATCCCATGGAGCTACAGAGTGGTTTCCAGGGTAAAATTATCTTACCTTTGGAATGATATCAGACGCTGCAGTGGCAATGGTGGGAATCATAATCTGGTGAACTCTGTAACTGACAAATTCCAGTTCCATAACATAGCATATATGGATTATTGGTTTTGAAACGGTATAATCAGCTGTACCAATGTATGCAATTAGAATTTTAAAAGAAGTAGCATAACTGTATTATTTTAATGTTTAAAAAGTTTAAAGTTTGCTTCTGAGCATGTGCAGTAGTATTGTCCATGATAATGTAATGTAGTGTGCATGCTCAGAAGTAAAGTTTTGATTTTTTTTAAAGTTAAAATAATACAGTTAAACTACTCTTTAAATCAATTACATTCATTGGTAAAGGAAACAATGTCGTTTCACAACTCATAATCAAGGCGCCTGGAATTCTGTGATTCTGAGGTTGTGGAGTTTTCCGAAGAATTTGCATCATGCTGCAGAATTCATATAGTGCCACAGAATTAATTGTTTTTGGTGAATTTTCATTCAAATATACAGTTTTCTGCAGTGACAGGCTCCCATATCCATCTTGTTTATCCTGAAGCCCCTCCTCTATGTTTGGCAGGCGAAGCCATCTATGACATCACATCGTATTTTAACCAATAGCAGGACTGCATTCTGCCACAGAAATGAATAAATCATGCTGCAGAAATCAGAAAATGCTGCCACAGAAATCAAAAAAGTCTGCCGCACAGCACTAGGGTTCTGCTCATAATGAATTATTAATGGGTTAATCAGAATTTGCGCCCCCCCACTCTAGCTCAGCTCAACAATTGAGCGAAATTTCTGCCAATTGGCTTGTGTGTAAAACTGTCCCTAGGCGCAGTCAATCCTGCAAGAGCTATTTTTAATTGTCTCCCACCAAGCTATATAGCCAGATCAGAGGACACTGCTATCATGTGTGCTTAATTTTTTTTTTTTACACTCTGTCCATGTCGGAGGAGCCAGTCGTAGACTGTATTCAGGATGAGTCTGTGTTCACCAGGAAGACAGCTTGACCATCACAGAGATTGTGAGGTGATCTTTTTTAAATTGTTTCCCCTGTTTGAGTTTACTGGTTCTACTAAACAGTAGCAGAGATCGGGCCTGAGGGAGCATGACCCCTACGTGAGCTGACAGCTGCAGTGTGAGCACTACATATCCTGCAGAGTGTCTTTCTGTCAAAAACAAAATTCTCGGCTCTGTTTTAACAATTTTTATTTATTTATTTATTTATTTATTGAGATATTCAGAAAGACCTTTGAGTCAAAGATTCATTTACAAAGGTTCCACGTCACACAATAGGACAGAGACAGGGACAATATTTTTTTACAGGGTGCTGTACATAACATTATATTACAATTCGCTAACATGGTTACCCTTTTGTTCAGTGGGTGCACTATTTGCCCAGGATACATGATTCACTACAAGAGATTAGCACAGTCATAAGGTAGCAGAGAGGTATTGACGGGGCTACTTGTCCAGTAAAAAGGTTTGCTCATGGAGGCCATTAGCATGGAGGACTCAGAGATGCTCTAGGTCAAGTACAGTCACAAAGGTTGGAGGCCAGTAGGTGATTTCTTAGCCTGGCTTTGAAAGGGCCCAGCCTAGCTTCTTCAGTTATTTGGCAGGGGAGCGCGTTAGTCTAGGAAGGGGCTCTGTAGCTGAAAGTTCGCTGGAATTGGGATGTCCGGCCACGGGGTACACATAGCAGTAGCAGCTTGTTTGAGCTACGAGTAGTTTTGCCAGGTGGTGTTGGGCAGATAATTTGGTCCACAGCAGGGGGGGTGAGGCCTAGGATTACCTTTTTGGACATTCTTCAGGTGTGATACCTGATTCTGTTATCCAGGTTTAGCCAGTTTGTGGCACTGTAGAGGGAGCAGGTGTGCGTAAAGCGGTCACATCCAAGGATGAGACGGCAGGCTTTGTTGAGCACAAGCCGGAGTCTGTTTAGGGCTGTGGAGGGTATGGCACTGTAGACTAGAATGCCATAGTCTAGCAGGGAGATGACAGAGAAGTTTATGGTAAGTTGTAAGGTTTCAGGGGTGAGGCAGTTTGTACTGGTAGAGTACACCTAGCCTAGAGCTAAGGGCTGTTGATAGGTGCAAGATATGGTGATTAAAGTTGAAGGCAGTGTCTAGCGTGATCCCTAGATATTTAAAGTTTGTTTGTTTGTTTATTGTTCTAGGAATTAATACCTTTGAGCCAAAGCTCTTTTACAAAGGTTCCACGTCATTAAGTACAAAAACATAGCAGACAGTGTTACAAACAATCAGTAAGCCGTTTAACAAGGCCACAACTTAAACAGTAACATTTATTTACAGAAAAGAAAAAGGAACTCAGAGGCAGTGTCAAGGGTAAGGAATAAGGATTGGAGAGCTTGAGAGGGAAGAGAGGGAGAAATAAGAAGTTTAGGAGCAGACAGAACCAGGTTAGTGGTACTCGGGTTGTCTTTGTCGAAGAGGAGACCATGGTGGTTGAGTGAAACAAATGTAAATACACTCAGTGGGATAAGTCTTTAGTCAAAGCAGTCACAGGAGCTAGAGGCTGTGAGGTGAGTGTAAAGTATGGATTTGAAAGCTCCCAATGTCATGGAGGATAGGGAGGGCAGGTTAAGGGAACTGTACCAGGTAGGGGCACGGTAAGTAAAAGATCTTTGTCCCTGAGCAGTCCGGCATCTAGGGACAAGGAAAGCTTGGTGGTCAGATCTTCTGGTGGCATGAGTGCCATTGTTCAGGCAGAGAAGGTCCTGGATACATGGAGGAGTGAGTCCCAAGATTGATTTTTTTGCCATCATGCAGGTGAGATACATGAGGCAATTGGAAAGATGCAACCAACCAGTTTCTGTGTAGAGGTCACAAGTGTGGGTCCATCTCTGTGCTCCAGTGAGGAGTTGACAGGTTTTGTTTAGTGCTGTTGAGATGCGCTTTAGTGCAGTGGTAGTAGCTGAGCCATAGACAATTAGACCATAGTCTATGATTGAGATGATGGAGCTTTGAACAGCAATCCTCAAGGCAGCTTGGTTGAAAAATTGACGGTTCCGGTACAAAATTCCAATGTGTTGGTGCACTGTTTTTGCAGTGTTATCGATATGGGCCGCAAAAGTAAGACATTCGTCTAAAGTGATACCAAGGTATTTGAAGGTGTTCACTTGTTCTAGTGTATTTCCAAGAGAAGTTTTTATGACGAGTGGAGTATGCCTATTTCTGTTTTGATGACTGGTGAAAAGCATGTTTTGTTTTTTTTTTATTTAGGACCAGTTTGTGCTCAAGGAACCACTTTTAACACATGAGAAAGCAAGCTGCAAGCTCTGTTGTAGTGGATTTGGATCCTTATGGGAGGAGAGAATTAGTGTCATCAGCAAAGAGTATTAATTTTTCAGGGCAGGATTTGGGAAGCAAGTTTAGAAATAGGCTGAAGAGGAGAGGACCTAAAATTGAGCCCTGGGGACACCATAGAGGACCGGTTTGGAGTCAGAGAGAACCTCAGAGATTTTTACTGTTTGAGAAAATTGCGCCAGGTAACTTTTTACCCAGGCTCCAGGTCCCTCGGCTAGCCCAATGTTGAGCAGAAGAGAGATTAGAAGGCTATGGTGAACAGTGTCAAAGGCCTTTGTGAGGTCTATGAAAACAGCTCCAGTTAAATAACCATTATCCAAGACTTTGTGAGTTTCACTAGAGAAATCAAGTAGGGCCATCGACGTACTGTGTCCTTTCCTAAATCCGTGTTGCTGAATGCAGAGTAGATCGTACTTTTGCAGGTAGTCTTATAGTTGATCTGCCACGATCCGTTCAAGAGCTTTGGAGAGGGGTGGAAGTATAGATATGGGCCGATAGTTCCCTGGTGTGGATTTGTCACCCCCTTTGTGCACTGGTGTGACTATAGTGGCCTTCCATGTGTTGAGGAATTGACTTTGGCACAGGGAGAGGTTGAAAATTTTGGTGAGGTGGGACCACTTCTTCCAAGGTGAGGGACAGAAGTTTTAGATCAATGGTGTCACTGCTATTTCTAGATTTAGAGCAGGCCTTTTTTATGTATCTGTAGGCTTCATATGTCTTAACTATTTTAAACTGAAATAGCGGTTTGTCTGGTGAGGTGGTTTGGGATACGAGTTTTGGAACTGACAAGTCCTGGAAGAAGTCTGGTGAGAGGACACCACTGAGGTCAGTGAAGGTTTTATTTAGGGCATCGGCCATAGCCTTAGGGTCACGGGTAGTGGAGCCATCAATGTTCATTGCCGCGGGAGAGGATTTAGACTGTTTGCCCATAATCTTACGTATATTGTCCATAAGGATATCCCATCACCCCAGGTGGTTTCTAGAGCATTCTTGAAATAGGAGCTCTTCATTTGCCTGATTTGTGAAGTGCATAGGTTGTGCGCCTGTTTATAGTTAAGCGAGTCTGTTATGGAGCCTGTGGTCCTGACTATAGCCCAAAGATGGTCACGTGCTTTAAGCTGAGCCAGTAGTTTGGCTGTTAGCCAGGGATTAGAGAGGGCTTTGATTTTTACATTTTTTGAAAGGTGCGTAGGTGACACAGGCAGTGTTGAACGTTTTAATGAAGAAGTCTAGGGCAGCGTCCACATCCAGCATATTATAGATAGGGGACCAGTCTTGTTGTAGGAGGAAGGTCTTTAGCTTAGCAAAGTTTCTGTGTGGTAGCATTCGACTTAGGATGGTTTTAGGAGGTGGTTTGTGGAATTTATTTGTCCAGATACAGATCACAGTGGAGTAGTCACTGAGGGAGTTGGAGAGAACAGTGGTGTTTCTTATCCGGTCCGGGTGATTAGTAAAAATCCAGTCAATGAGAGTGCTGGTTCCAGTCTTGTAGTTTTTTCTAGTAGGGGAGTTGACCATCTGTGTTAGGTTGGTTGCTAGGATAGTATCCCTGCTGGGTCCGATATCTGAGGCAAGCCAATTTATATTGAAATCACCGAGAAGGAGGAGCTCAGAGTCAGGAGGTTGTACAAATTCAAGGATAGACTGGAGGGTCATGGGTCTTTAGGGGGGATATAGACTGCAACCATGGTAAGCACTTTGTTATGGGCACTAAGGAGAAGCTTGACAGGGAGAAGTTGTGCTAGGGTGTTTTCTGGGGAGAAACTGGCAAGGTGGCATGAGAGGTAGTCCTTTATATAGATAACACATCCGCCCCCCTTTCTTTTTAACTGGTCAAGTCTGAAGAGGTTATAGCCTTGGAGTGAGATTGCATGATCTGGAGTGCTAGGTGTTAGCCAGGTCTCAACAATTACAAGTATGTCAGGATTATGTTGTCCAATAAAGGCTTGAAGAGATGCCAGCTTAGGAAGGAGGCTGCAGATATTTAGGGTAACAATGGTTACCCAAAGTTGCTAACTTGTTCGAGCGGGGTATGATTAGCAGTGAGAAACTGGGGGCAGAGTTTTTTGAGTGGGCTCGGGGGATGGGAGAAAATCACAAGTTTGGTTTTATTGTAGTTAATTATAAGATGCTGGGAGGTGAGCCAGTGTTCGATTTCATGGAAAGAGTGTTGCAGAGATTGGTGGAGTTTGAGGGGTGCAGGGTCAGAGGAGAATAGGACTGCATCATCTGCATACAGGAGCAGGTTCCCAGGGCAGGCCGATGGGAGGGAGTTAAGGTAAAGGCTGAAAAGTGAGAGGCCAAGTATGGAGCTCTGTGGGACACCGGAACAGATTGGGAGGCGGGGGGACAGGACAGGGCCAACCTTAACAGTCTGTCTTCTATCGGAGAGATAGCTGGTGAACCAGTTTATGACATCATTGGGGGAAACACGTGTAAGCCAGGGTGTTCAGTAAGTGGGCATGGTTTACAGTACCAAATGCCTTAGTTAGGTCCATGAAGATGGCACATGTGAGGTGGCCGTGGTCGAGGGCTGAGTGGACATGGGAGGTAAATTCAAGGAGGGCGGTGGTGGTACTATGACCCTTATGGAAGCCATGCTGCTGTCTGGATAGAAGATTGTATTTATTAAGGTGGTCAGTAAGTTGGTCGGCTACTATGCATTCTAGTGCTTTAGAAAGGGGAGGTAGAATAGAGATGGGGCGATAGTTGTTTGTGGATGTGCGGTCCCCACTTTTATGGATGGGTGTGATGTAGGCCAATTTCCAGCTGGTGGGGAATTTCCCTTGACAAAGGGAGTGGCTGAGAATGTGGGTGAGTGGGGCCAGGACTTCCAGGAGGGTGAGGCGAAGAAGTCTGAGGTCCAGGGAATCATGACTATAGTGATAGTGGCTAATGGCTTTGGTTAGGTAGGGCTTAGCTGCCTCCAGGGTGAAGATTTGTAGGTAGAAAGGTGGGGCAAGGGGAGGATGGGGGGCAATTCTGGCTGGTGGGGGACTGAAGAAGTTTGGGGGGAGCACATGGGAGAGATCAGTGAAAGCAGAGTTAAGGGCCGAGGTTATACTGAGGGGGTCGGTGGAGAGGCTTCCATCAATATGCATTTGGTCAGGTGGCAGATTTTGGGCTTTGCCTCAGAGCTCCTTAATGTTTTCCCAGAACTTGCATCCAGTGCCCCAGGTGGAGGTTAAGGTAGCTTTGTAATAGTTTGCTTTGGCGGTGCACATGGCCCAGATGCACTTATTTTGGGCCTCCCTATTTCGTTACCTGTCCAGAGGCCATTGGGTCTCATTGGCAAGGTGCCATAGGGCTTCATGCTATCGTGGTAGGCCTTGGAGATGGTCCGCCAACCAAGGGGCATGATTTCCCTTGGACATAGTTTTGGTGAGGGGGGCAAACTGGTCACAGGCTGCATTGAAAGTGGTGATAAATAGTTTGAGGGCATGGTCTGGGTTGAGGGTGTTTGTTAGGGGTGTCCAGTCCCAGTCTCTGAGGTGGGCCTTGAGTTGGGCTAGTTTACCAGGTCCTAGTTTGCGTTGAGAAGTAATTTTAGGAGGGGTTTTGAGGGAAGTACCAGACCAGTAGCAGAGTACTGGTGAGTGGTCACTTAGGGCATCTGGGAGGACTAGGGTGCTGGTTATTTTGTGGGGGCGGTTGGTGAATACTAGGTCTAGTAGGGAGGATGTCCCTGTGTGGGTGTGTAACCGGGTGGGGGTTTTGATGACCCTTGAGAGATTGAGAGCTGCTGCCTCATTGATGTATGGGGTGGCTGTTTTGGTCAGCCAATTTATGTTGAAATCCCCCAATAGTATTTTTTCATGCTTTGGGGGAAGGGTAGCAAGGTAGGACATGATGGCTTGGAAGGCTAGCTTCTGGTCTTGGGGAGGGACATAGGCAGTGGTGAGGAGGAGAGGGGAGGTTGACATACCTAGCATTAAACAAAGCACATCTTCTTGACCTGGAAGGACACTACTTCTTTATTCAGCTGTGAACTGTGTGAGAAATTCTATATTGTACTTGATATCTGCACCAACGTGCACTTTTGCTTAATTCTGTGGGAGGTGAAACTAACTACCCTTGGTAATTGCTTTTTATTCACATATTTATTTAGTGTTTAACCAAGAAGGGGCTTGTAAACTCTGTTTATCTTGTGAGTAACTTCAGAAGGATTTAAATACTGCATTTTGCTAGACCCTTGGAGGTAGCTAGATTGTCTACTAGGATTTTCTGACAGTGAAACTATTTTTAAATAAATTACAGGTGGCTGAGGAGTTGAAAAAGGAGCTTGCAAACTCTGCTTATCTTGGAAGTAACTTCACAAGTGTTTGATTACTGCATTTTGGTTGTCCCTTGGGGTAGCTGGATTGACTTCTAGGATTTTGGGACATAAACTATTTTTAAATAATTTACTGGTGCATAGGAGTTTGTGATAGTTAAACTATTTTTAAATAAGTTACTGTGGTTAAGGAGTTGTCATAGCAAAACCTGCAGTGTGAAACAGGAAAAGACAGTCTTTCAAGCAACAGAGGGAGGTGGATCTAGGTTTACGTTTGTTTGTTACAATTCTTAAGATTTTCAGTGCTGGAAGAGTTTAAAGCACAGCTGACTTATTTTGGGGCTGACTGCTTTCAGAGGACAAACCACCAGGCCTGTTTTGGGGCTGGGGAGGTTTACCTGTGTCTGACTTGGATGTGTGGAATTTTCTCTGTTTGATTAGCAGGGTATTTTCTCTGTCAAATTGTTGTGTAGGACATCTTGCTGACAGGAAGGCACTCATTGCAGTGGTGGGTCAGAGCTTTTAGCTGATTGTTTTGTGAGGGCACAGTTTAGGCTCAACCCCTTCCCACCCTTACCCCACCCACCCTGAAATAGTTCCTTTATACCTGGGGTTCTGACATCATTTCCTCAAGAGTGCAAGGTGCATATCACTGCCATATCCTCTCTAGCACACTGCACTGACAATATAAGCATACACATTGCATAATATATATATTTCTATATAACAAACCAATCACACACACAAAAAAATGTGGGGAGTAGTGCAATGTAATGGCTGTGGGGCAGCAGTCTTCCGGGAGTCTTTCTGGAGGCTGAGATGCTGGTCTATTTGCAGACAACTCTCTTCCCTGAGGGAGGAAGTTGCCCGTCTTCAGGCCACACTGGACAGTAGTAAGGGAACCTTCCCCCAGGCCACACTGGACAGTAGGAAGGGAACCTCCCCCATCCAGGGAGCACCAGAGCCATCACCACTACCTCAGAGGTTGTGAAGAAAGCACAGCAGTTGGACCACAGTGGGCTCAGGGAGGGTGAGGATGGTGGAACAGAGGCACACCCAGTCAGTTGTTCCACACCACAATCTATACACCATTCTGGGGGAGCATAGCTCCCCTATGGATGCACCCACAGAGGAGACTAAGGAGGCTGAGGACAACCATCACAAGGGAGGCCCACAGGAAGGAGGCAGAGGACACCACAAGGAAAGGAAGCAGCTCCTGGTGGGGGACTCCATTATTAGGGGGATAGAACTTGGGGGAGCAGGGAAAACTGAAGTAAGGTGCCTGCCTGGTGCTATGGCTTGGAGAGACAGGAAGCACATCCTCAAGATCATGAGAACAGCTGCAGGGAGTCTGAGCTGGATGTCATTGTCCACCAAGGGACAAATGACTTGGCTCATCATGAGATTAGAGCAGTGCAGAAGGACTTTGTAGAATTGGGGAGGGGCCTAAGACAAGTAGCACACACAATATCCTTCTCTGAGGTGCTGCCTGTCAATGGCATGAGTGAGGCAAGGGTACTTTGCACCATGCAGTTTAATGAATGGTTGAAAAAATGGTGTGGAGCATAGGGGTTTGGTTTTATTGGGGACTGGGGTTCCACCTGGAGGGACACCAGCCTATACTGGCAGGATGGTCTGCATCTGTTCAGGAAGGGAACAAGTCTTTAGAGCAATTGGTTTAAATGCTTCATTGGCAAGCTTTTAAACTAGTCAAGGGGGGAGGCACTGATAAGCAGCAGGAAAATCCCAGCCTCTCCCTACAAAACAGGGTACTAAATGAGAAAAAGACCGAGGTAGAAAGGTCAGTGGGGGATGCTGCAAAGGAAGGTAAAGCCATCAAAAAAATGGAGAGCAATGAGTACCAATGCCCGTAGTCTGAGTAACAAGCTTCCTGAATTAGTGGCCTTGATGGTGGAGGAACATCTGGATATCGTGGCAGTCACAGAAACATGGTACCCACAAAACCATGACTGGGACGTAAACATACCAGGATGCACTATCTACAGGAGGGACAGGGAGGGTAAAAGAGGAGGAGTAGCTCTTTACATAAGGGAAGGAATCAAAACAACAGAACAAAAGGGAAAACAGGGAGGAGAAGAAGCACTGTGGGTAAATTTGGAGACCGGCAATGGCACCACAATCCACACAGGGGTTGTATACAGACCCCCTTCTCAGGGGGAGGAAATGGACAAGGAAATGATAGAAAGAATACTTAGAATGGCAGAAAAAGGGGAGATATTGCTGATGGGTGATCTGAATATGCCAGATGTTAACAGGAGTGCAGTTGCAGCAGCCACTTCGAAGAGTGGGGTTATTCTAGATGCCCTACAGGGGGCATGCCTTAGACAACTAGTATTGGAGCCCACTCGAGAGGGAGCAATCTTAGACCTGGTTCTCTCAAATGGAGATGAAGAGAGGATCACAGATGTAGAAGTGGGTAGCCATCTGGGAACTAGCGACCATCGAACAGTGTGGTTCACAATAAACACAGCAATAGAGTCAAGCCATACAAAGGCAAAAGTACTGGACTTCAGGAGGGCTGACTTTGCCAAAATGGGTGAGTGCTCAATATTTACAAAGGAAGAGGGGAGGTACCTAAAACAAACAGTAGAAATACTCAGGATACAGAAGTTGATACCAGCCCATTTACAGAAGAAAGGGTTCTGAAAGAACTCTTAAAACTGAAGGTGGACAAAGCAATGGAGCCTGATGGGATTCATCCCAGAATTCTAAAAGAACTAAGGGTAGAACTAGTGACATCACTGACTACCCTCTTTAACAAATCATGGGAGGATGGGGTGGTACCCTAGGACTGGAGGAGGGCAGATGTGATTCCCCTTCACAAAAGTGGGAGCAGGGCAGAAGCAGGAAACTACAGACCTGTTAGTTTAACCTCAGTGGTAGGGAAAATGATGGAATCATTTATGAAGGAAAGAACTGTTGAGTATCTAGAGGCCAGAGGGGCACAGGATCCAAGGCAGCATGGATTCACAGCGGGAAGGTCATGCCAGACAAATCTGATAGATTTCTTTGATTGGATGATCAAAGTAGTCGATCGGGGGAGGCTGTGGACATGGCCTACCTAGACTTTAGCAAGGCATTTGACACAGTCGCACACAAAAGATTAATATACAAGTTAGCCAGCCTGGGAGTGGGTCCCAAGATGACAGCCTGGGTAAAGAATTGGCTGGAGAATAGGACACAGAGAGTAATAGTAAATGGAGTCCACTCTGAAGAAAGTGGGGTTACTAGTGGGGTACTGCAGGGTTCAGTATTAGGACCGGTCCTCTTCAATGCTTTATAAGCGACATTGCAGAGGGACTGGAAGGAAAAGTATGTCTCTTTGCAGATGACACAAAGATCTGCAACAGAGTTGATGCACAAGGTGAGGTGGAAAGGATGAGAAGGGACTTGGCAAGGTTAGAGGAATGGTCAAATGTATGGCAGCTTAGATTCAATGCTAAGAAGTGCAAGATAATGCACCTGGGAAACAAAAACCCAGGGGAAGAGTACACAATGGGGGTGGGGGTGAGATTCTGACAACAACAAAAATGGAAAGAGACCTGGGGGTAGTCATATCAGATGACCTAAAGGTGGGCAAGCAATGTGACAGGGCAGCAAGGAGGGCTGGGCAGATACTGGGATGCATAGGGAGAGGCATCACTAGTAGAAAACAGGAAGTTATTATCCCTCTGTACAGACAGTTGGTGAGACCCCATCTGGAGTACTGCGTGCAGTTCTGGAGACCCAATCTCCGCAAAGACATAGACAGGATGGAAGCTGTCCAGAGGAGGGCAACTAAAATGGTGCAGAGTCTGCACTGGAAGACATATGAAGAGAGACTTAAGGAGCTTAATATGTATAGCCTCAAGGAAAGGAGGGAGAGGGGGGACATGATAGAAACTTTCAAGTACCTCAAGGGAATCAACAAAGTCCAAGAGGGTAGCATCTTTCAAAAAAAGAGGTGTGCAAGAACAAGGGGGCACAATTTGAAGATGGGGGTGGCTCAGAGGTAATTTAAGGAAATATTTTTTCACAGAGAGGATTGTGGATGCATGGAACGGCCTTCCAGAGGAGGTTGTGGAGTCAAAAACAGTGGTGGAATTCAAGCACGCATGGGACAGTCATAAGGCAATTCTAGGGGATGGGGGTAGGAAGAAGTAGGCTGCTGGTTAAATAGGATCTGCAGCTTATCCATTAGGTAGGGAAATAGGCAGACTGGGTGGGCCAAGCGGTCCTTATCTGCTGTCAAAATCTGTGTTTCTATGTAATTTTAGGGTGATGGCCTGAGCTCTATAAGTTAGTTGGGGCAGGGGAAGTAGGTGGCCAGAGAGCGAGTCCTTGAGGTAGAGAGCGCAGCCTCCCCCTTGCTCGCCCACTCAGTCGGAGTGATAGAGGAGGTATCCAGGGAGGTTAACTGCTGAGTTGGGGAGACAGAGGGGGAGAGCCAGGTTTCACTCAGTGCAATGATATCAGGGTGATGCTGGAGCACCCACCCCTGAAAGGGGTCCCATTTTTTTTGAAGGATGCAGATGTTTATTGAGGCAATGTGTAGCCCGTTTCCTGGAGATGGGTGGGACGGTAGGGAATTTAGTGGGCCAGGGTTTGGGTAGACATTTCCTGTCAGAAGCAGAAGGAGTATGAGTGATGTGAGGCAATAGCTGCTTGCTCGATGAGTTGGTCTATGGCATTTACGCTGTGTGCGTTCCATGGTGGGTATTGGAAGTTTCAGGGTAAGGGGGGCATATAGGAGGAGTAAGTGGGAAAGAGGGGGATTCGATGAAGTGAGGGTGTGGAGGGAGGTTGGCAAGAGAAGGAGGGGCCCCAGAGGGTTTCTTGCCATGGAAGATAGAATCCAGAGGTGAAGGTGTAGATGTTGAAGTACCTGTGTATGTATGTATGCAGTGTGGTGGGGGTGTGTGCTGTCAACTGTTTTTCCGCTTGGGCTTGTACAGGCTGGTAGTACATGTGTAGTGTGGGGGGGTAGGGTTGGGAGCACCAGGCTGCATGGGGATAGGATGTGGCAGTTTTTCTCCCCTTTGTTGCGTTGTAGGTGGGAGGATGAGGTGTTTGAGGGAGTAGTAAGAGGAGAGTGATGAGGGTGAGTGGGAGCATGGTTGGGCTAGAGAGCTTGATGTAAGAATCAGGTCTGTAGTATGAAAGAAGGGGGCCTCTAGTGGTGGAAGAAGATAAGCTGCAGGTGGGAAAGTAGACTGATAGGTTATTTCATGATCATGTGATCAGAAATCTGCCTATATATTGGGATGTTGACCAAGGTTATTTCGTGAACATGTGATCAGAAATCTACCTATATATTGGGATGTTGACCAAGGGTGGTGGTGGGGGCAGCGGGGCAAATCCAGCAGTTGCTGTACATGGTCGCAATCGGGGAGGCTGCTCCTGCTTCGTTAGTAAGTACCTGCAGTGTGATTTCGGCGCTCCGATTTCCATGGGGTGGGGGAGAGCTGGCTGTAGCCCTGGTGACCTCCAAGTGTGCACTGGAGGGGTTCTGCAGTGTGATTTCAGCGTTCCGGTTCCTGTGGGGTGTGGGAGAGCTGGCTGTAGCCCTCACGACCTCCAAGTGTGCACCGGAGGGGTTCTGCTGTGTGATTTCAGTGCTCCAGTTTCCGTGGGGTGGGGGAGAGCTGGCTGTAGCCCTTGCGACTTCCAAGTGTGCACCAGAGGGGTTCTGTGGTGTGATTTCAGCACTCCGGTTTCCGTGGGGTGGGAGAAAGCTGGCTGTAGCCCTCGCGACCTCCAAGTGTGCACCGGAGGGGTTCTGCAGTGTGATTTCAGTGCTCCAGTTTCCGTGGGGAGGGGGAGAGTTGGCTGTAGCCCTCGTGACCTCCAAGTGTGCACCAGAGGGGTTCTGCAGTGTGATTTCAGCACTCCAGTTTCCGTGGGGTGGGGGAGAGCTGGCTGTAGCCCTCGTGACCTCCAAGTGTGCACCGGACGGGTTCTGCAGTGTGATTTCAGTGCTCCAGTTTCCGTGGGGTGGGAGAAAGCTGGCTGTAGCCCTCGCGACCTCCAAGTGTGCACCGGACGGGTTCTGCAGTGTGATTTTGGTGCTCCGGTTTCCTTGGGGTGGGGGAGAGCTGGCTGTAGCCCTCACGACCTCCAAGTGTGCACCGGAGGGTTTTGTGTAAAACAAGTGAATCCTTGAATGACACTGATACCTATTTACTGAATATTGCTGCATTGCCAGGGGTCTGCTACAGGAAATGAGTAGAAAGGACTTCCACATATAACTTTATGCAAGTAAAAAAACACTTTGCATTTCTGGGTACATATAGTAAATAGGTATGACTTTCAATCAGGGATTTACTTGTTTGGTCAGAATACAGCAACATTTTAAGTTGCTTTCTTGCCAGAGAAAGATAACCTGTCCCTGTGTTGTATATCAGATTGTGATCCAGATGTCAGTTCAGGTAGCGATTGCAGTGTGTCACTCCCAAGTTGTGTTTCTTTTCACACTTTGCAATAAATTCAAAAACAAACAGTGAAAAAAGTTTAAAAGATCTTGTCAGTACCTTAACCACACTAAAGGTGTTTCACTCATTGGAGACTCAACTCTTACTGTCTGTTTCATCAACACAGTACAATATTCTATCACGCTATAGGTGCCAAGAACAGACTTTTTTTTCTTAGAAATTTTTAGTTTGACAGACTGAATTGGAACTTCTTTCAGTACTGTCTTTTAAAATGATATGCCAGTTATTAGGCTGTATATTTATTTATTTTTATTTAGCTTTGTTGACCAGGTAAGTACACTAGACAAGTATTATGCCTATTTTCAGGTAGGGTAACATGGGTTAATGTAACCCTGCTAGAACTCTCAGAACCAATCAGAGTGGAAGATTCTGTAGGACTGACTGAAATTGTGAATGCCAGAATTCATAACTGCTATTGCTACCACATATTCACATACTTTAGAATTAGGGCATCCACTTTATCGTACAGTACGGTTCTACTGTATACGTTACCTACACTGTCCTGATTCCTACTGCCATGAACTAATTGTACGATCCAGTATCACTGACACTCACTGACACTTCTCACATTCCTTCCAGTTAAAAGAACCCATAGTGCATTTCAGCTTGCTTGTAGTCAGTGTATTGCAGTGTGTCATAGTCTGCGTGTGTTTGCCAAAAGCTGTCTCCGCACAATGTCCCTAATGAAATGGCTGAAGTTGTCCCAACAGAAGAGAAAGTACCCACTTGATACAAGTGCCACTGATGACGTTGAATTGGCATGTAGCTCTGGCACTGAGCAGCATGTAGCTGCTTCAGTTGTAAAAGAGCTAGCTGCCTCTGTGCCTCTACCTACAAAACACAGCAGGCCATCCACCTATGCCTACTATTTCCCTGAAGTTCATTTCCAACTTGGCAAGTATGCCTCCGAGCATGGTGTGATGTCAGCCATTCAGTTTCACCAAGCAAGCTCTGGCGTTGAGTTGAATGAGAGCACCGTAAGAAAATTTAAACTAGACTATCTAAACGCTCTCAAACAAATTCATGAACCCACTACTCTCTCTACCCTTCTGCCAAGAAAATGCCATGGCCGACCTACACACTTAGTGGATGAGCTAGAGGAGCAGTTGAAAAAAATTGTGCGCTTGCTCAGAGCAGAAGGTGCCATGGTGTATGGGTGTGTAATTCATGCAGTGGCATTGGGCATAGTGAAATCAAGCAGTCCACATTTACTGGTTGAGAATGGTGGACATATTTAACTGACCAGTAAGTGGGCATAGGGATTCCTGCACAGGATGGGTTTTAGTAAGAGGAAGGTCACAAAAGTTGCACGTAAGGTAAAAGGATTGCAGTTGCTTGCACCCAAGAACGTATCCCACCTGAGCTAGTAATGAATATGGATGAGACAGGTATCAACATGTTACCTGTCTCTGAATGGGCAGTGGAGGTGACTGACTCTAAACAAGTCTCGTTAACTGGTCTGGGGGATAAGAGACAGGGTTTGGCTTGTCATCAAGGCATAGGTCAGAAAACATAGGGAAAGCCAGGAGCCGTTGTAGAATTCACCAAAAATATTTATTTACAGTAGCAGTACATAAAAAACTAAACTTGTTCAATATAACTAAGTACAAATGAGAAGAAGCAGTAGTTTTTCTTGAGTCTCTGTGTCCCTTTTTCTTCTCATCTCTTGCAGTTGCAGCTTAGCTCTCTTATAAGTCCTTCAGCCCCATTCTAAACAGCCTGTTCCTGTAACTATTAGGCAGGAGCTGCTAGAACAACGTGTGCTTGCTGAGGTCCCTTGTGCACAGCTTTTGCAAAAGGCTCAGAGATTTGCACTAAAGTAACCTCTTGAGTTTACAACAGCTGCCTGCAACCATCTCAAAATATAATTATATGTATTTCAACAGTAACACTATATATTTTCTAAACAAAAGGATCCCAATATCAGTTGCATTTTTATACAATGATTTGCACATACTTTCATATTAGCATCTATGCGAGGGAGGAAAAAACAAACAGCAAGAGGGAACTGGGAGATAATGAGAGCCAAAGAGTTTATAATAGCTGTCTGCAATCATCTCAAAATATAATTATATGTATTTCAACAGTAACACTATATATTTTCTAAACAAAAGGATCCCAATATCAGTTCCATTTTCGTACAATGATTTGCACATACTTTTGTATTAGCATATATGCAAGGGAAGGAAAAACAGACAGCAAGAGGGGACTGGAAGACAGTGAGAGCCAAAGAATTGCGAGATTGTCAGGGTGATCAAGTCTGAAGTCTCACAGGAAAATATGGTTGCGCAACCAGACAGAGAAGAGACAGAAAAGGAAAGAATAGATCCTTGCATTTAAACACTTTCTGTAATAGATGGGACAGGGTCCTATTCTACCCTGTCACATAGACCCCCTTCTTAAGAGGGAACCTGTTTTATTAAACAGGTTTCCAAAACTTTTTTATTAATTCTCCACTAACATTTGCTGCTTTCAGAAATTAAGCACATGCATATCATCTGTTTTTCTGTAACAGTACAGTTTAAACTCATTTGCTTTTCAACCTTCAGAACCCTCAATTCCTGATACATATCTTGATAAAAAAATCAGCATTGCTATTCTCCTTCACAGATGTGTGTATGACAGTGAATTTAAATGGCTGTAGTGCCAGGTACCACCTTGTGATTCTGGAATTTTTATCTTTCATTTGGTTAAGTCAACAGAGAAGATTGTGATCTGTTACAAGAACAAAGTCAGTTCCTAGCAAATAAAACCTCAGGGACTCCATGTCCCACTTTGCTGCTAAGCATTCCTTTTCGATAGTGGAGTACCTTTTCTCTCTGTCATGCCATTTCCTACTTATGTATAGAATAGAATGCTCTGTCCCATATATATTTTGACTCAGTACTGCACCTAGGTCTACCTCTGATGCATCTGTTTGTACCAAAAATGGTTTCTCAAAGTCTGGGCTTCTTAAAACAGAGGCTGAACATAATGTAGCTTTTATGGCATGAAAAGCTTCATCATACTCTAGGGTTCATTTCACATTATTTGGATACCATTTTTTTGTGAGTTCAGTGAGGGGAGTAGCTAACTCTGCAAAGTTGGGAACAAATCTTCAATAATAACCAGTCAGCCCTAAAAATGACCTGACATGTTTCTTTGTTTTAGGTACAGGGCTGTTAGCCACAGCTTCTATCTTAGAAACCTCTGGCTTGACTTCTCCATTACCCAACACATAGCCCAAATATCTGGATTCCTGCATACCCAATGCACATTTGGTAGGATAGTCAGACCTGCATTTTTGATAGCTTGGATAACTGCTTGTAGGTGTTCCAGGTGGCTATTCCAGTCTGGACTCTACACCATGACATCATCAAGGTACGCAGCACAATAACAAGTGTGAGGGGCTAAAATGACATCCATGTACTGCTGGAATGTAGCTGTCATGCCATGTAAACCAAATGACATGGTGGTGAACTGATAGAATCCTATAGGGGTGGCAAATGCAGTTTTATCTCTGGATTCTTTAGCTAAAGTTATTTGCCAGTAACCCTTGGTATGATCGAGGGTACTGATATACTTTGCATTCCAAAATCTGTCCACCAAATCATCTATTTTGGGCATAGGAAAATTGTCAAATTCTGACACTTGATTAAGTTTCCTAAAATCAAGGCAGATTCTAACACCCCCTTCTTTTTTATTTACAATTACCATGAGAGATGACCAAGCACTCCTCGACTCATCTATGATACCCAATTCTTTCATTTTTTGTATTTCCTTAACCACATCAGTTCTTAACTGCTCTGGCAACCTGTATGTCTTTTGCCTAATAGTACGAGCATCCATTGTCACTATTACGTGCTCAACCCTTTTTGCTCGGCCTGGAACCATGGTAAAAGTACTGTTAAATGTCTTTAGCACATTACGAATGTCTGCAGTTTGTTCTGAGGTTAAGGAAACATTCACCTTCACAGCATCAGCAGTTACAGTTTGTTCCAGTCTTTCATAAGCTACATCAATACCTTGCTTATCAGTTTCTGGTAAAACTAGCAAAGCAGCGTTTGGCATTTTTTCAACCCATTTCTTGAGGAGGTTAGCATGGTATATCTTAGAAGGATTTTTCCTATCAGGGGTCTCAGTCTCGTAGTTAGCAGTGCCAGTACGTCTAAACATTTTATAAGGCCCTTGCCACTTCATTAACAGTTTATTTTCTGTTGTGGGTAACAGTAGCAAAACCTTTTCACCTGGCTTAAAAAGTTGTTCGTTTACCCCATGATAATAATATACCATCTGCTGGTTTTGGGACTCTTCCTGATTACTATGAGCAATTTCAACAAATTTTGCCAGTTTCTTTCTTAGGGCACACTTATAAGAAGATATAGATTGTTTCTGGGTGGGGTTATCTTCCCACGTTTCTTTTATTTATTTATTTTTTTAACCAGGAGACAGACACTAAGTTGAAGCTTGTTTGCAGGTGCAACCTGGGAGCACAAGGAAGTTAAGTGACTTGCTTAGGGTCACACAGAATGCAAGTGGGTGCTGCAGGATTCAAACCCAGGTCACCAGGTTTGCAGCTCAGAGCCTTAAACCACTGTGCTATACTGCCTCCAGTGGCCCTCTTGGCTGCCTACCATTAGGGTTACCACCCTTTAAGAAGCCCAAAGTGAGACATTTCTTACTGAAACATGTTTTTTTGCAGGACAGTAGATAACCTTGACCAATGCAACATACTTTTTTTCTCTGTATAATCAGAATTGAGGCTAAGTATTGTAGTTTATTGGTTGCTTCTAATGTTTCTTATCATTTTAAGGTATTTTAGTTAAGGTATTAAAGTTTTTTGCAACATTTAATGGAACATTAGAAAATATTTTTTTCTATTATAAAGTCAGGACATGTAGTATTTTTCATGTTTTGTTGCAGGACACAGCTGCCCAAATCAGCACTGTCCTGCGAAAATCAGGATAGGTAGTAACCCTGCCTACCATACAGCATTTCAAATGGTGAAAACCCTGTTGATGCATGTGGCAGTTCTCTGTAAGCAAAAAGTAAGTAAGGCAAGTATTGGTCCCAACTTTCCCTTCCCCTTTTACAAACCTTTTTAACATGCGTTTTAGGGTTTGGTTAAAATGTTCAACAAGACTGTCTGAGGGTGATGGGGGAGGTTCTTACGGCAGTGATACCTAGCAGTCTGTACAGCTCCTTAAGCAATGCAGCACCAAAATAACTACCCCGATCAGTAATAACTTCTTTAGGTATGCCCACTCTGCTGAAAATTTTGACAAGCTGTGCTGCAACTTTTGGGGCTGTAACAGTACACATTGGAACTGCTTCTGGGTATTGAGTAGCATAGTCGCATACTACCAGAATAAATCTATTACCCTTTTTATTTTTGTCTAAAGGACCAAAGACATCCATTGCAATTCTCTCAAAAGGCATGTCTATCAAGGGTAGGGGCACCTTGTCTTTTCTAGTGACTGGGACTACTTTCTGACACTCAACACAGGAATTACAATAGGTAGCAACATCTTCATGAATTCCAGGCCAGTAAAATCTGTACAGCAGTCTGGCAAGGGTGTGATCCCTCCCTGAGTGACCAGCCATAGGACTATCATATGCTATCTGTAACAATTCTGTTCTATACTTCTGTGGTATAACCAGCTGTTCTGTCTTTTCCTGTGTCTGAGTTTTAACCCAAACTCTGTACAGTAATCCATTAAATTTTTTAAACATTGGTCCACCCTGTTTTGGTTTCACCTCCAGCTGCTTAAAATAACCCTGGAGAGAAACATCGTTCACTTGTTCTGAAAGAAAATCACAATCAGTCATCAACTTAGTTTCATCATTTTCATATTTTAACCCTTCATGTTCATCAGTCATTTGTTGCCACAGTTTCTTCATGCATCGTCTTTCTTTTCTGGATTTCTGGATCTTGGAGCTGTGTTCAAACAAATCCGAATCAAAATCACTGAAAGGAAAAGTGTCTCCACCATCTGAAATTTTCTTTGCCTGAGCTCTTGTCACCACTGCTGCTGAAACATCAGGATTTACTCCCTGTTTGATCAACTCAATAAATCCTGAAAAGTAATTTCCAACAATCACAGGTACAGGTAACTGAGGTACTACCCACACTTTCATTTGGTGCTACACACCCTTACCGGTCAGAGTCACTTGGGTGGTGGGATAGTATAGAGTGTTCCCATGGACGCAGATGACACCAGTATCTGGTCCCTTTGCACAGTGTTTTTCCAGCACTTTAACATGCACTAGGGTCTGTCTGCTTCCCGAGTCAATGAGTCCTTTCACAGTCTTATTCCCTACTTTCACATCTGCTAAGTACTTGCCCCAGTTTGCCAAGGACAAATCTGCTCCAATGCTCTCTCCTTACTGCACCAGTTTATTGCAAAATGGCCTGGCTCATTACAGTTACAGCAGATAACGTCTTTGTGCATAGATTTGTTACCCCCATCAGAGTTCTTATCAGGCTTGGAGTTTAAATGGGAAAAAGAGTGTCTTACTGGTGCTTGGCTGTTACCTCGCTGTTGTGACACTTGTCTGGCCATTTGGTAGTCCTTGGCCAAAGAAACAGCCTTTTCCCCACTCTGTGGTTGGTGTTCCTTTACCCTCAGCTGACATCTGTAGGGAAGATGTTGATGAATTGCTCCATGGCAAATGTGACAATGATGTGTAAGACTGTTTTGCTGTCGGATTGGATACATTTTAAGAGGAGTTTTCTGTGTCAGGTGAAGGCTTCTCAAGGATTGTTGACAAAGTTGTACCTCCGAGATTGAAATCTCTGCCTA
Organism: Neoceratodus forsteri; assembly: GCA_016271365.2. Lineage (NCBI taxonomy): Eukaryota > Metazoa > Chordata > Ceratodontiformes > Ceratodontidae > Neoceratodus > Neoceratodus forsteri. The sequence continues at coordinate 334,813,882 of CM028129.1, read as the reverse complement.
TTTGTCTCTCCAGAGATGTCATACCTTTTCAGGATTTTGCTTTTCACCAGGTCATATTTTTTTGACTGTGCAGTGTCCATACTGCTGTATGCAAGTTGGGCTTTCTCTGTCAGGTACGGTACCAGTCTGATTGTCCATTGTTGCTTGGGCCATTGGCAGGCTGTGGCAACTCTTTCTAAAGTTGTCAGGTATGCCTCTATATCATCTGAGGGGCACAACTTCATAAGTTTAATAGCTTTTAAGTTGATTGTGTTTTGTTACTCATCTGGGTCTGTGCCAGATCCCCTGCCTTTGATAGCTTGCAAGGCATCCAGCCATCACTGCTCCTGTTGCTGCATCTCTTCTCTCCTCTGTGCTTCTAAATGTTGAATCTCTTTTTCTCTCTGCTTCTCCATCTCTTTTTGTTGTATAGCCCACCATTTGAAAAAGTCCATCAGGTTTTCATGTTCTGTTACTGCCTGCTCTTTTTCCATAACTTGTGCTGGCTGTACAATCTCAGCTTGGACTTCTGTCTCAGCTAGTTTGGCTGCCATTCTCCTGATAACCACTCCTGGACTTGCTGCTGTAGAATTCATACCTTTCTCCATGCTTCCTTGGTACTAGGTCCAGTACCCATGCAGAAAACTCCTGTCTTAGAATATGCACAGCATAAATTCCACTTGGGCTTACACCATCTGTCATCAAGGCACAGGTCAGGAAGCATAGGGAAAAACAGGAGCAGTTGTAGAATTCACCAAAAATATTTATGTACAGTAGCAGTACATAAACAAAAATAAACTTGTTCAGTATAACTATGTAGAAAGGAGAAGAAGCAGTAGTTTTCCTTGAGTCATGAAGAAATAGGCTGTTGGTTAACTAGGATCTACAGCTTATCCTGAAGGTAGGGAAATGGGTAGACTAGGTGGGTCAAGCGGTCCTTATCTGCCGTCAAAGTCTATGTTTCTATGTTTCTCGATGTCCCTTTTTTCCTTATCAATTTGCATCAGCAGCTTAGCTCTCTTATAAGTCCTTCCACCCCCATTCTAAACAAACATCCTATTCTTGTAAATATCAGAGAGGAGCTGCTAGAACACCATGTGCTTGCTGAGGCCCCTTGTGCACAGTTTTTGCAAAAGGCTCAAAGAGTTGCACTAAAGTAACCTCTTGAGTTTACAATAGCTGTCTGCAATTATCTCAAAATATAATTATATATATTTCAACAGTAACTTTTTAGATTTTCTAAACAAAAGTATCCCAATATCAGTTACATTGTCATACAATGATTTGCACATTACTTTATTTTAGCATATATGCAAGGGAGGAAAAACAGACAGCAAGAGGGGACTGGGAGACAGTGAGAGCCAAAGAATTACGAGATTGTCGGGGTGATCAAGTCCGAAGTCTCACAGGAAAATATGGTTGCGCAACCAGACAGAGAAGAGACAGAAAAGGAAAGAATAGATCCTTGCATTTAAACACTTTCTATAATAGATGGGACAGGGTCCTATTCTACCCTGTCACATGGCTGTACTGGCATGCACACTCTCAGGAGACATGCCCCTCCAGATCATCTACAAGGGGAAATTGGCAGCTTGTAACCCCATTCATAAATTTCCCACATTATGGCAAATATCCCAGTCAATCAGTCACTGGGCCAATGAGAGCACCACTATTAATTTCATTCAGAAAATCATATTGCCACACTTTGAGGACATTAGACAAAAACTAGGGCTACCAGCAGAATAGAAGGCATTACTCATATTTGACCTTTATTTAGCACATACAACAGAAGCTGTGTTACAGAAACTGGAGGAGTGCTGTGTTATCCCTGTGTTTGTACCAGCCTCCTTCACGGATGCTCTACAATGCCAGGATGTGTCTGTAAATAAAATTTTCAAGAACATGCTTAAAAGCAACTTCACCACATGGTATGCGGGATTGGTGTCTGATAAACTTGCAGCAGGGAGTGACAAACTCAATATTGGTTTGAAACTAGTGAATTTGAAGGAACACCATGCCAGATGACTTCAGACAAGCTTTGATTCATTAAAAGCTAAATGTGCTGACATTGTGCGAGGTTTCAGACAATAAGGAATTCTCTACGCACACCAAAACTGTCTGAATCTGGTATGTTTTTTAAATATTTTAATGTTAAAACAGAACAGAACAGTGCTAAATAGCAGTTTTCAGTGTAGCCCCTTTATTATTGTAATTGTAGCCACTTTGTTATGACTTGCAGAGCACACGACCACCGAATGAGCAAGATGGAGAGAAACTGGACTGAGCTGCAACACTTTGATTTTTATTGATTTGTTTCTTTGACTGATTTGGCTGCTTTAAGAGTTCTTTTTAATTTTCTTGAATTAAATTTGCTTTAAATTGCTTAAATGAAAGTTACAGAATTACGCTGACCGACTCTGTACTCCAGCCCCCCCCCCCAAAAGTAGGTAGTATCAGAACATATGTGCTGTAGGTTATAGTGCTTTTATAATGCCTTCACATCATTTTAAAGCTTGCAGTGGTTTGTACAAAGTTACCAAGAACAAAAAAACAAGCTGATAGGGTGATAGGCGGTAATAGCAGGCATTGTATTGTTTTTTGGTGAATGGTAATGACACTAATTGGGGGATATCTGCAGCTCATCAGGATGGTAATTAAAGTGTGATGTTACTGTTGAACAGTACTGTACGTTGAACATTATCCTGCTATAATCGTGGTCCACTTGAATTTGCTGAAAACTTAGATGGTTAATATCACTAAAATAAAAGGATCATGATTATTACCTACTCTACAATATTTCTTGCATTATAATAATTTTTATTCATTGATTGTTATACTGTAATAATTTCTATTTCTGTCATAGTGACTAGTGTTCCTTGAGAAGCAAGTGGGGGTTCTGTACTCTGTTGGCCTCACTCTAGTATATTCCCAGACTCCACAGTTTTTATTGAATGTATTTTTCTTCTTTGTTGGTATCTCTGATTGTACCCAAAATGCTATCACAGCACACTGTTTGTTGGTTGCACTGTTGCTGTGTAACTTTAGTGGTAAACAGATATTTGCAAAAAATAAAAGTGATTGTACAATATACTAGCATTGGAGTGACATTCTGCACCAGCTGGAGATGGCACAACAAACCTCACAAAAGCCCAAGATAAAAAGTGTTGCAGCAAAGGCATGACTACAGCCACCAGTTCAACATATTGAAGAAAGGGCTTCAGTTGGACGATAGTTTGCAAATGGAAACAAAAACATGCAGACAGCTGCTACATGCTGTTCCAATAGTAGTTTGTCAATCTGTTGTGACCCGTAGACTTTAAGCATTGTCCACAGCTTGAAGAGTGGCACCACCAAAGGATAGTAGGGTGATTCTGACTCTCTTAATCACTGTATTTTGGGAGCCTAGTTCTATAAGCAACAGCTGTCTTTCCTGGATTAAGGCTCAGCCCGCTGGCAGCCATCCAATCACTTAACCTGGATAGACATTGATTTATCAAAGCTATGGGGTCCCCTTGATTCATACAAACATTGGAACATATGAATAAGCCAGCAGTAGAAGGTCATTTGGTCTATCAAGTCTGCTCATATTGCAGGGCCCACAGCTTGAGCTAATGTCCCTGCCCTCCTTCCCCACTCCTCTCATCCTCCCTACCCGTGATCTTTACTTTCCCCTGTGCCTATCCCAGCCTCCCTTAAAGTTGTACACTGTCTTCAATGGGATGACCTCTTCTGGCAGTGCATTCCAAGTGTCCACCACCCTCTCTGTGAAGAAGTGCTTCCTGACCTCCCTCATAAACCTCCCACCCTCCAGCTTAAGACTGTGCCCCCTAGTGTTTTGGTTGCCACTCAAATATAAATATAAATGATTAAAGATCTAATATTATGAGCAATGCCTTCTGTTCTGCTGCTAGCCCTAGTTTTTGTTTAATGTCCTCAAAGTGTGGAACTATGATTTTCTGAATGAAATCAATAGAGGTGCTCTCACTGGCCGAGTGATTGACTGACTGGGTGATGTGCCATAATGTGGGAAATTTGTAAATTAGGTTACAAGCTTCTGATTTCCCCTTGTAGATGAATTGGGGGGGGGGGGCATGTCTCCTGAGAGTGTGCATGCCAGTACAGCTGAAACCTGTCTCTTATCAACCAGCATGAAGGAGCGGTAGAACTAGGCATCACCTGCATAAGTGAAAACCCAAGTATTACTGTCTCACATCCATAAGATGGCTAATAGGTCCTCAGAGCCAATCTAGGGCAATGTGTACACCACAAACATCATCAGGGACTAAACTTGATAGGGCACTGAGGCCACTGTTGAGGACAATTTTCCTAGGGTCACCCGCTGACACTTGTCAGCAAGGAATGACTTGAAACATCACAACACCATTCTGACTAGTCCTCCGTATTTCCTCAGACAATTAGTCAAGACCTGATGGTTCACAATATCAAGCACTGAGGAGAGATCAAGGATGACAAAATAGTTCCCCTTGATCCCTTGCAAAGAGAACCTTCATAACTTTCACCAAGGTAGTGTAGACTTTATTGTTTCTGTGCTGTATTTATATCCATAAACCTTTCCAGATGGGTTTCAGATCTCAATACAGCAGTGTCTATGCTGCATTGAGATTAGAAGCCCAATTAGAAAGGCTTATGGATGGGCCTCAAACTACAGTGCTACCACCTGCTCCATTACCTTCCCTTAAAAGGGAAGATTAGAGACAGGTCTGCAGTTCACCAGGACCTACAGTTCATACAATGATTTCATAAGGCTAGGGATTACCACCACATCTGGAAGGACAAACTCACTCCCCCAAGGAACCCCACAGGAGCCAGGGTCTCCTGGCAGTCCAACAACAGACGGGTAGGACCAGGGACCAAAATACAGTTGGTAGGTTGCAGTGAGGACATCACCTGATAGAAACAGAATTTGTCAGCAGAAAATGACTGCTTGGCCCACCCAGTCTGCCCAGATGACCCCTGCCTAGCCTCTCTCAACAGACCCTTGCTGGTCTCTGCTGACCTTCCCTCCTTCCTGCCCATTTCCTAATATTCCCCAATGTCTGTCCCGTGCATGCTTGAAGACACCTACTGTTTTTGCTTCCACCACTTCCTCTGGCAGTCTTTTTTTCAAAATAAGTATGCTTTATTGGTAGGAAGAGTTTTCGCACATTTGGTTACAGACATAAAGGACACATCATTATTTTACATATCTCAGTATTATTTTGTATAAGTAATATAGAAGTAGAAGGGAGAGCCACCACATATACATACTTGTGCATATGGTTCTTATATTCAACAATTAGAGTTATACTTGCACTCTATAGATCTCTCCACAAAATAAGAAATATGGTGTTTCTATCTTCCTATCCTCCTCCTCACTATTTTTAAACAACCCATTCCCTTCCCGAACCCCCAAGTACGCATTATGAGTGATATTAACAAGCAGTTAGCCCTGAATGTAATTACAGATGAGAACCTAGGAGTAATTTTAACCTTATATTGTAGGACCTGCATGAAGATTAATATGGCCTATATTCACTAGTCATTAGATGGTTAATAAAGTATGTAAAGGTGCCCAAACTTTTTGATAGTATTGCAGTTTCTTAGCTTTATGGGCAATGGTGTTTTCCGCTTGTAATGCGAAGTGCATCTCTTTTAACCATTCCGAATATGTAGGAGTGCACTAATCCAGCCAATGCCGCATAATTACCTTCTTGGCACACAGGGATATTAGCGGCATATGTCTGCACTGGTTATCCACCAAGGATTCCCTATAGTTTCCTATTATACATATTTTGGATAAAACCTCTGTAAGGCCTAAAAGAGGGTCTAATTTGGAATTGATGGCATTCCATAGAGGTGCAGCTTTGCTACAATCCCAGAAGATATGTAGTAGTGTACCAGGACATTCCTTACGCCTCGAGCATAAATTGGAGGGAAGCCTCCCTATTTTGTGGAGCCTGACCGGGGTGTAATACATGTAATGGATAACATAGAACTGTAAAATGCAGTATCTGGCCCACTTCACATTTTGGTATAGCTGTGTCCATATTTGGGACCATGATCGAATTGTTAAGGGGTCTGGGGGTAACACCTGGTCCCAGACATATTGTGGCATTCCTTGCAGAACCTCCATACCATCCCTGAGGAGACGGAAAAATGTGAGATAAGATGGGATGGAGGTAAGCTGGGGGTGGCTGGAAGAAGTGGACTTGCAAGGTTTTGCTCCCAAAGTCTTGTTCCAAAGTGTTGAAATAACTTATGCTGCAGTTGGATATATTTGAAGCAAAAAGAGACAGGGAGATTAAATTGCGCACTTGCAGTCTAGAACAACATCATTTTGTGTTTATTTAACAAGTCTATGACCCTGATTTGACTGCCCCCTGGCCAAAAGTTGTATGGAAGAGGGGATCCTCCTATTTTAAAGTTGGGGTTACAAAAGATAGGTTGAGAGGTATCTTTTAATATGGATATCTGAAAAGTGGCACAGAGTTGAGCAAGCACCTGAAGTGTAGTTCCAGTAGGTAAATCGCGGAGACTTTTGGGTAGCTTTTTAAAGGAAATATATATGAGTATTGAGAGCTATACCATGTAAGGCACCTAGGGACTTTTCTATTTGAAGTCACAAGGGGTAATATTGTGTCTGGTTGGCATATGTTTCATCCTGCAATCAATATGTGAGGATTGAACAGGTGATAGAGAAATATTAGGTTAAAAAATCTGGTAACTGTAAACCACCCGTCTCTTTGCTCCTCTGTACTTTAAAGAGGGCCCTCCGAGGTGTCTTGCCAGCCCATAGAAAGTGAGAAATGAGTCTGTGGACTTGCGTGAACCAAGTTTTTGGAAGAAAGAGAGTGGTCATTTGTAAAGGATACAATATTCGGGGGAGGACATTCATTTTCACAACGTTTATTCGTCCCCAAAGAGAGAGTGGAAATATGGCCCAGTGAGACAAATCTATTTTGAGTTGGGCAAGGATTGTATCAAGATTATATTGCTTCATTTTGGTATTAGAACTAGAAAGATATATTCCCAGATATTTTAGTTTATCCTTGACCCAATGAAGTCCTAGATGAGCAACATCCCCAGAAAACATGCAAACATTCAGGGGCATTAATTCCATCTTGGATATATCAAGCTTGTAATTAGAAAATGTACCAAATTTTGTAATTAATTCAAGTGTGGCGGTGACTGATTCAGAAGGGTGTGAAACATGTAGCAGTACATCATCTGCATATACCCAAAGTTTGTATTGATGATGACCTATAGATATGCCAGAAATTTTGGGGGAAATATTAATGCATCTAATAAATGGCTCCAAATATAGATCAAAAAGAAAGGGGCAGAGTGGACACCCCTGTCTGATACCTTGCTGCAGGATGAAGGGTTGTGAAAACTGGCCATTACAAAGTACTTGCACAGAGGGTTGTGTGTGCAAAATCCCTATCCATTTAATATATTGTGATGGTATATTAAAGCGGGGAAGGAGATTGAACAAATAGTCCCAGGAGACCCTGTTGAATGCTTTCTCTGCATCCAGGGAGACCAGAGCAGATGGAGTTCGGGAATCCCTGGATGCAGATATCAAACAGACCAGTTTTCGCATGTGATCTGAGGAGACCCTGCCCACCATGATGCCGACTTGTTCTCTGCTTATAAGATCTTGCCATACTCTTGTTAACCTAGTGGCCAGGATCTTGACAAGTATCTTCATGTCCACAATAATTAGGGAGATAGGACAGTACTTTGTAACTTGGAGAAGGTTCCTGTCTGGCTTGGGGAGGCCCACTATTGTGGCCTCTAATAAAAAATAATCTGAGATACCATGATCATACATGTAATTATAAACCTCTACAAGAATTGGAGTCAGTTGTGATTTGAAGATTTTGTAAAATTCTATGGTGTATCCATCTGGGCCTGGGGCTTTGTCAAGCAGGACAGAGTCAATGGCTGATCTGATTTCACCAGTAGAAATGGGTGCTTTAAGCGAGGCTGCTTGACTGGTGTCCAGTTGAGGAAGTTGGACCGCTTGTAGAAAAGTATCAACTTCTGATGGGTTAAAAGGCAAAAGCGGGTGAGAATATAAAGTTTTATGGTATGCCTGAAAATATTCCACTATCTCTCTGAGAGAAGAGACAGTTCGTCCTCCGGAATCTTGAATGCATGGGATTATTCTATCGGAAGCTTGTGCCTTAAGACATAGAGCCAGAAGTTTTCCTGCCTTATCCCCCTGATTGAAGTATTGAATTTTGGAGCATATAAGAAGTTGCTCTGCCTTTTCTGTAAGGAGTGAGTTGTAACCGGCTTGGAGAATCTCTAGATTATTGAGCTCTTCTGATGTGGGATGGGTAGGAAGTGTAAGTTCTGATCTCCTAATTTCTTGTAAAAGAACGGAGGTTACCTGGGAGGAGATCTTTTTCTTAATTGTAGCCATTCGGATTATTTCCCCCTGTACCGAACATTTAAGGGAGCCCCAAAGAATATCTATCTTGGGCATGGTGGGGGTATTAATATTGAGAAAATTAGTAATATAGTTTGTGAGCTGGGATACTAGATGGTCCGCTCTGAATAGTTGGCTGTTGAATCTCCATACTTTATCCTTGGAGTAAGGCTGACCAGGGCTCCAACATAAAGGAATGTGGTGGTAATCCGAGATTACCTTGGGTAAGTAATTGCAAGATAATACTAATGAGAGATGCCTTGCATCCAGTAGAAAATAGTCAATTCGATAAAACGTATTATGGGGAATAGAGTGAAAGGAGTACTCCCTCTGAGAGGGATAGAGAGCTCTCCAGGGATCTATTAAAGCCATCGAGTCCATCATTTCCCTGATGGCCAGTTGTGCTGGAGAGAGGGATGGTAGATGAGTTCTTGATCGATCATTGCGATTACAGTAGACCAAATTCCAATCTCCACCAAGCACTATGGGAAGGGAGGACCATGGGATCGGATTGTTCATAAGAGATATAAAAAAAGGAGGGTCCTCTGTATTTAGGCCATAAACAGAACCAAGTATTACTTCAGAGTGGCCTAGTAAGGCCCTGATTAGTAAATATTTGTGTTGGGGATCTACTACAGTATCCAGCATGCGAAAGGGAACCCGTCGTGCTACAAGAATTGCCACCACCCCCTTTCCGAGTATCAACCCCAATCCCAAATACTTGGCCCACCCAGGGCCTTCTAAATTGAAGAGCCTGGGATGGGGCAAGTGGGTTTCCTGAAGAAATGCTACGTCTGTGTCTAATTTCTGGAGATGTGGCAGTATCTTGGTACATTTAACCAGTGACTGGGCACCTTTCACAATCCAGGAACATATTTTATAATTAGCCATCATACTGATAGTATTGCCATGATCTAGCCTTTAACCTGCAGGATACCAGGAACATACATATCTAAAACCTGCAGAGCCTGAAAAAAAGAAAATTCCTATCTCACTCGTGCTTGGCCCCCACCCACACCTTTCCTTGATTCTCCCCTGTGCCTTCCATTTTCCCAACCTAATCCCCAATACTCACACCAAGTATAGACAGACCCCTTAAGACTACCCCTATAGCATGGGTTGTCTACTTCCCTCAATTGTTTTACCAGGAGTAACACACTAAGCTGAAAGCTTGTTTATAGGTGAGACCTGGGAACACAGGGGAGTTAAGTAACTTGCTCAAGGTCACACAGTATGCAAGTGGGGGCTGTGGGATTCAAACCCAGGTCTCCAGAGTTGCAGCTCAGAGCCTTAAACCACTGCACTACACTGCCTCCACTTGCAGCTCACAAGAAAAACAATAAGACTAAAACAAAGTCCAGGAGAATGCCAGATAGAGAGCTGTGAGTGCCCCCTTCCCTTATTCTAGATCGCAACACTCTGCTAAAGTTGCAGATTCAGGTTACCCCCCAACCCCAAACTATCATTGAACAGTAAACTTAATTGCCTTAACTTGCAACAAACAGTAAAGCACAATAGCATTATAAAAACATTGTGGAAACAATGATTAACAGTTCCCTTCTGACATGAAAATTCAAACTAGATCTTGAATATTGTTATCCAACCTATTTACTAGAAATACTCCTCAAATTTAAAGAAAGTATTCTGTTTCTGCTCCCATTTATTAATATAACGTTTGCAAACCAACACAAATAAGGGAGCATTAGATGTCAGATCGTGGCAGGAACCTTGATGCGTTGTAGAGCTTGTCTCGATGTTGTGGAACCGGTGCCATGAATGGTAAAAAAAAAAAGAATAGTAAAATAAGAAATAGATAGTCTGTTGGTCTACCAGTTCAGAAAAAACATCATAGCTTGATCATGATGTTCTGCTGCCCTCCTGTGTCGCTGCTGCAAAATGAAAAACTTATGAAGAGTTCAGAAAACATCAGCGTCGCGCATTCGTATGAATTTCTAGGATCTCTAACTCCATCATCGGATCTCAGCGTACACTAAACAAATCAGGGATCAAGGCTTGCAATTCAGGTGGGGCTTGCTCAGCGGACTCAAAGTTGTGCCAGGTGTTTTTGTAGAGGACAGAGAGTTTCGAAGGATATTGGACCTTGTATTTAATACTAGCAGCTATCAATTTGATAACCATCGGGTGGTATGCTGCCTGCCGTTGCCGAATAGTTGCTGGGAGATCCTGGGCAAACCATAGTTTTTATCCCTCCCACAGAATTTCCTGGAGCTCTTTCACTTGCCTTAAGACATGAGTCTTATCCAAGTAATTAAGAAATTTAATTATGAGGGGTCTTGGAGGTTTCCCTGCAGTCGACTTGGGCCTGAGTGAGAGGTGGGCCCTCTCTATTATATATGTAGTATTGTTGGGAGAGGGCCCAGCTATTTTGGTGAGCATTTTTTGCAAAAAACAATCGGAGCCGCTCCCTCCGTGTCCTCTGGAAGGCTGAAGATAAGACTATTATTACGGTGACTTCTGCCTTCCCGATCTTCTAGTTTTGCTTCCATGTGGGTCAGTTTCTGTCGCAATGCAGGGAATTCAGGCTCAATAGCTATTTTATTTATTTATTTATTTTATTTATTTCGCTTTTGTTTACCGGGTAAGTACACTAGACAAGTAGTATGCCTATTTTCAGGAACGACCCGGGAGAGCATAAAACGTACAGTATACATACATGGCAACAATGGAGAAACAGCATGATACAGTAAAAAACAGCTATAACAACGCTTGTATAAGGGCAGAGATACTGCCACACATTGTACAAATTGTTACAGGACATAGATAGACATTAGAGAATCACTGTATACATATTTCATAGACCATCATGGACTCAGATTAGACAATAGTGGACTGCAGAGTATTACATTACAGAGGCTAGGAGCAGTCACATCTTGTCGTTTGTTTTAGGTGGGACCACAGGGAGAAGCAAAAGGTCCCATGGGAAGAGGCAGAGCAAACATGGTCTGGAATAGAGTTCCAGAGCCTAGGCACAAAAGCGGCAAAGTTGCGATCCCCCATAAGGGTCCGAGTAGGGGGAACTTTAAGCAACTCTGAGGTCTGTGACCTGAGCTGGTAGGGGATGGCGTCCAGTTTTGGGAGGAGATTCACCAGTCCCTACGGGATGCCCGTGGCAAGCACTTTCCTGGTGAAGTTTCCTACACCAAAGATCAGGAATTCTGCAGGGGGGAGCCAGTTAAGTTTGTCATAGACCTCACATCGGTGGGTGAGTTTGGGAGCAGCAAGTGCAAACCGACAGATATCATTATATGCCGTGTTCCACCGATTAAGATGGATTTGGGGTGACCTGGCAAATAGGTGGTATCCATAACTAAGGGAGGGGAGAAGCACTCCCCTTGCAAGTGCCAGCCTCACTCCCGGAGTCAGGTTGTATTTGGCCCTGTAGGCAAGGCCAAGCTTACACCTTGTGGCTCTGCAGATGTTTAGGATATGGCTTCCCATGTCAAGTTGTGGGTCGAGGGTGACCCCAAGATATTTAATTGAGTTCACTGTTGGCAACAGGAGGCCATCATCACAAGTTATTTTGAGCATAGCTGATGAGGCTTTTAACTTGGCCGTGAAACCAAAGAGCATGGCCTGAGTTTTGTTAGGATTCAATACCAGTCTATGGTTGGTAATCCAGGTCGAGACTCTGCTGAAGTCTTCAGATAGGCACTGGTTAAGGTCAGCAGCATTACGAGCATGGGCCACTAGCACATGGTCATCTGCATAAAGCGTGACTTGGCAATGGCGGTCACCCGTGGGAGTTGATTAATAAAAAGTGAGAATAGGAGAGGTCAAGTACCGATCCTGGGGACTCCATGGTCACTGCCCTGGGTTCTGAGGGACATTGTTAAAGCAAAGCGCTGCTTTCTACCCATTGGTAGCCCATCATCCAACTTTCGCATGAGGAGGCCGAGCCTTGAGCTGCTCCCCAGTAGGTCATGGTTGACAAGGTCAAAGCTTTTGACAAGTCAATAAATATAGCACCTGACAGTTCGCCCTGATCCATGGCGGATCTAATAGAAGAAGTTACAGTAATCAGGGCAGTAGTGGTACTATGACCCTTCCAGAAACCATGTTGGGCCCCAGAAAGCAGCTCATGGGTATCCACATACTCCGGAAGTTGCTCCGCCACCACCTTTTCCAGGAGTTTACCAAGGGATGGGAGAATAGTAATAGGGCGATAGTTGTCAGGGAGTTTGTGATTTTCTTGCTTCAGAACAGGGACTATCCTTGCCTCCTTCCAGATGTCAGGGATTATCCCGAGCTAAGGGATAGGTTAAAGATATGGGCAATCGGAGGGGCAATGTAAGCTGCTCCCAGCTTGAGAAGCCTGGGCTCCAGGTTGTCAGGCCCTGCACTGGAGTGCTGGGAGAGGGCAGCCAAGTGGTTCCGAACATCCAGTACAGACACTGCCCTAAGATTAAATACTCTCCGAGGAGGATTTTAACTCTGCATCGGAGGAATATTAAGCGATACCCATTTTCCAGTTTTCCAATGAGGATGTTCTAGCCGCCACATCTTTAATCGAGCAGGCGGCTTCAATAAGGTCTCCATGCATAGATCTGAGCTCCGAGGTTAAGTCTTAGAGGGCCGTGTGGAAGGGTTGCAGCTCTTCCATGAATCTTTGTTCTGTAAGGGGAGCCGAAGCTTGTGGAGTTGCAGAAGTTGTGGTTGTCTTTGAAGCAGTGCCAGTTTGTCCTCTGGAATGTTTCGGGAGTTTTTCAGGTGTCCGAGGTGGAGTATGCAGAGATGGTGCTTGACGCATATATGCCGCCATGCCGCAGGTAGGCCTCGAGAAACAAAGTGGAATTATGCTTAAAGAGACTTTAGACTCGTGCTAAACTTTGTCTTAGATAATTTAGTAGACTATCAGAAGTCGAACGAGCAAAAGATGCTCAAGTTTGGTAGAAATAAGTCATGGAATATGCTGTAGAATGGGAGTTGAGGTAGGAATCGGTCCTCCAAGCTGCTAACCCGTCAGTAGCATCATGTGGTCTCCTTCCTCTGGCGGTCTATTCCAAGCATCCACCGCTCTTACAGTGAAGTAGTACTTCTTCACATCCCTCCTAAACGTCCCCCGTCCAGCTTCATCATATGCCTCTGGCTTTGGTGCTCTTCCTCATTTGAATGAGGCTTCCCTCCTGCACCATTTACTCATTGGGTACTTGCAGATCTCCATCATGTCTCTGCTTGCTCACCTGTCTTCCAAGGTGTACATGCTGAGATTCCCTCAGTCTCTCCTCTTACGGCTTTTGGTACAACCCTGACACCATTTTAGCTGCCCTCCTCTGGACTGACTCCACCTTGTTTACATCCTTTCTGAGGTGTGGCCTCCAGAATTGGACACAATACCTCAGGTGGGGTCTCATAAGCAAGTCATACAGTGACAATACCATCTCCTTCCTCCAGCTGGAGATACCTCTCCCTATGCATCCTACTGGTCCTACCCACTGTTTTGTTACACTTTCCTGCCACTTTGCGGTCATAAGGTATGATAACCCCAAGGTCCCTTTCCTACTTAGTGACTGACAGTACTTCCTTCAATCCTATACTCAGTTCTTGGATTCCTATGTCCTCAGTGCCTAATCTGCACTTTTTGGTGTTGAACCCCCAACTGCTATGCTCTTGACCACTCCTTGAGTTTCCCAAGATCCCTAAACATTCTTTTCACCCCTTCCTTATTGTCCACCCTATTACAGATTTTGATATCATCTGCAAAAAGGCATATCTTCCCTTCCAGTTCATATGCAATATCCCTTATGAAAACACTGGAGAGGACTGATCCTGGTAGTGAGCCCTGTGGCACCCCACTGGTCACTCTCCCATCAACAGAGTGAGTGCCATTAACCAGCACCCTCTGTTGCCTATCTGTCAACCAGTTTCTAACCCAATTCACCACATTGATCCCTCCCCTAGGCTGCTCAATTTCTTAATCAGCAACTGTGTGGCACAGTGTGTTGGAAGCCTTGTTAAAGTCCAGATAGGCCATGTCCACTACCCTTCCCCGATCACCCAAATAACTCAATCAGCTTCATCTGGCATGACTGCCCCTCCATAAATCTATGCTTCTTTTGGTCATGCAGCCCACTGAATTCAAGATGTTCTACTAACCTTTCCTTTAACAGTATTCCTGTTAATTTCACCACCACTGAGGTGAGGCTTAGCAGCCTATAGTTACTAGCCTCTTTCCTGTTGCTGTCCTTATGTAGAGGGACCACATACTGTATGTTCTCCAGTCCTCTGGAACCATGCACAATTCCAGACAGCTGTTGAATAAGGTTGTCAGTGGGGCAGCCAGCACCTCCCTGAGTGCCCTTGGCTGTCTTCTGTTTTATCCTGTAGCCTTGCCCACTTGCAGAGCTGCAAGTTTCTTCCCGATTGTTTCCTCTGAAAATGAACTGAGTCCACCTCCCCTCCCACATTGTTCCTGCTGATAACTGGCTGTGTTTGGAAAGTTACTTTTTCTATTACTTTTTATTTCTTTTAGAAAATTGATCCAGGAAGCATGGTGCAGTCACTAGCAAGGATGGAGAAGTACTAGAAAAAGTAATTCACCTGACAGTTACAATTACTTATTTCGTTTTATACAAAAACAATACAAACATGACAAAAAACTATAACAGATTACATTTATTTGAAAATAATAGGTTAGTTACAAGTTACTTTCAAATAAATATAATCAGTTACAGTTACGAATTATTTTTGTATAAAAAGACATAAGTAATTGTAACCGTAAGGTATATTACTTTTTCCAGTACTTCCCCATCCTTGCCAGTGACTGCTGAGCTTTCTGGAACAAGTTCAAGTAATAGAAAGTAATAGAAAAAATAACTCACCAACACTGGTAACTGTGTCTGCCCCATCTCTCCACTATGGGAGACTGGCAGAAGTACTTGGTCAACGTGTTTGCTTTTTTCTTGGTCCTGTTCTGCACAGTCTCCCTCTGCCACCCTCCACATCCTCACTATATCTCCCCTTGCTTTCCTCTTCTCACTTATGTACCTAAAGAAAGTTTTATCCCCATTTGCTACCTCTTCGACTATCCTTTCCTCCATCTGCAACTTTGCTCCTCTCACTGTCTTACCTGCTTCCCTCTGTTTTACCTGGCATACCTCCCTGTCCTCTTTCCTCTGTGTTTACTTATACCTTCTGAATTCCATCCTTTTTTCCTTCACCCCCTTGGCCACTTCACTAGAGGATCATAATGGTCTCTTTTTGTTCTGCTTTTACTCACTTTCTTCATGCAGTGGCCAGTTGCCTTAATTATGCCCTCCCTTGTTTTTCCCCGCTGTTCCTCTACCCCTACCTGGCATTCCCCCACGACTAGACAATATCTGAGGCAGACTCCCATTTCCTTAAAATCTGCCCTCCTAAAGTCCAGGACCCTCGTCTTTGTGTGAATTGCCTCTGCTCCTGTCTTAATGTTAAACCACACTGTACAGTGATCACTGGTACCTAGGGGACTGCCTACTGTGATGTCTGCAATGCTGTCCTTGTTTGTAAGACTAGGTCCAGCACTGCCTTGTCCCTAGTGAGCTTGTTAACTAGCTGCTTCAGAAAGTCCCCTTGTAGGGAGTCAGGTGTAACTCCCCTACAAATGGGGGTTCCTGAAAAGTCTTCCTTGAGCTTGCCTAAATGCTCACTGCCAGGCTGGTGTCCTGCATTTTAGCAGTTTAAATGTGATTGCCAGAGAGTGCCTGTATAGCCTCTGTGAACTGTCTCTTTAAGAGACGACTGGATTGCAGTCATAAGTAATCTGAGAGGGAGCTCTGTTGAAAGATATAACTATTTGCTGAAAATCATTTAGAGTGATAAGGATAAATGTAGTTTTTCTATCCTGCCTTCTTTGCAGCAAGGACTGTTTTGTTTATCCCCACCACTTTATTTATTTATTATTTATTTAGCTTTTGTTGACCGGGTAAGTGCACTAGACAAATCCTGCCTATTTTCAGGCACGACCTGGGGGAGTGGGATACAGATAAATGCCAACTGACCTTGAACCAGATTAAGCTGTTGGTGGTATTTTTAGTACTTTGGCCCAGCACTGCCGAATTGAACCAATCAGTACTGGTGGGACCTAAAATGCAGCCGGACTACAGGAGCTGTCTGGAGTCAGAATCTGTAGGAATTGTAGTTTTGGGCTTTTGGTACTTTTTTGCACCTGAAGGGGGAGCTCTTCTTGTGACTGACAGATGAATCAGCCAACCGAACCTTTTGGATCTTGGGGAAATTCCCAGGCTTGCTGGCAGTTGAGTCAGATCTAAGTTGTGAGCTGAAGAAGCAACAGCTAGAGACAGTCTCTGTGGAAAGGCCTGTGTTTTGGCCTGCATGCCTGTCTGCTTCCCCTGAGAGGGTGAAAAGAATCAGTTCGGACCGAATCCGAGTTTGTGAGAACGAAGTAAGCCTCTGAGTTGTGACCAGGATCAACATGAAGAAGATCGAAGATTTGCTGAATGCATCAGCCTGTCAGGATTTCCAGCTACCTCTAAACTCCTGCTGTGTGCACAGACTTTGCAATTGTGACTGGAGAGCGGTTTGCCTGGTATAGTAGAATCCCTTACATGTAAATGTGCTGCGTGTTTATAGTGGGTCGTGATTTGGTTCCCCACTGTGTGAATTGTGTTCTGCTTGCTGGAAGCTGTATCCAGCTCAACCGGACTGAATCCACGTCCATCTCCATACAGCATGGGCCTTGCCACACTGGCTCTATCAGACTACCCCACTGCACAGAGAAAGCCATCAATGAGAGACCTGCCTGGGGATCAGCCCCCTGCTCCACACTTGAACTGGAGTGACGCCTCGATGAATCGTGTGGGCCCTGCTTCTTCTGGCACTCCAGATCAACCACCTGCAGTCTCAATGTTCATCCAGCCTTTGTCTAGTTTTAGGTATCATAAGTAACCATCAGGGTAGCTCCCTGCAAGAACAGCTTAATCTAAGTGTGCCATCTGATTGTCTTGCTGTTTCTTTTCTTTCACAAACTGAGCCCTCTGGCTCCGGATTACAATTAGTGTGTGGGGTGCATGTTGTTTTCTTCCATCACAAGGCCCCAACCAGCTGTGATGCCAGCCTAACCCAGGCAACAATCCTGATTATCCCACCTCTTCTTCACTTGGGTACCCAGAGTGTGAGACTGTTTATGGACCCTGAAGTGCATGCATAACTGTTTGATTGATACAGCCTTTAAGCAAATTAACCTGATTACGCCCCTCCCTTGTTCAAGTCCCTTAAATAAATCAGATCCAACTCTTTTTACCCTAACTGTGGTTCTAGTTTGTGCTACAGTACTGTACTGCTGTTATTTGCTGTGTAAAACCTTGTTTTGCAGGGGATCCCCAGGGCCGGGCCAGAGGAAAGCCCTGGTGGTAAGTACAAACAGTGTGGGTACTTGTGTGGTGAGTCAGGGGTATTGTGAAAGTGATTATTGTGTATTGTTCTGGCCACTAGTAAGGAAAGGGAGGGTTACAGTGTCCCGGAGGGCTGTGCCCAGGTTAGCTTGACCACTACCAACCCTGACCTCCAGGTGGAGGCACCTGTTTCAGAACTCAGGCCCCTTAACCTGCTCCTAGCCAAGCAGGCAGGGGTAGTAGCCCTTGGGATAGCACCATCTAGGGGTTACACAAGGATGGCCCTGCTCCTTGCTGACGCTGCAGCTGGAAGGCTCCAATCCATATCTAGCAGACTGAAGTAACCAACTAGTAGCACCTCCCCCTTATTTGCCATCCTAATGATGTTCTCCCCAACTGACTTATCCAACTTCTCTCCCTGTGCTGGAGATCTGTATACAACCCCTGTATGGATAGCAGATCTAGCGCCTGTCTCCAGGATGACCCACAGAACCTCCAGTCCTTTCTTTTCTTCTACGTGTCCCCGCACTTCCGTAGCCTTGATTCTCTTCCTCACATATAGCACAACCCCTGCTCCCCTTCTCCCTTCCCTGTCTCTCCTAAACAGACAGTAACCTCCTATAACCACAACCCAGTCATAGCAGTAAGTGCATCATTACTTCCTTATGGCCACCAAATGCAGGCTGGCCTCCTCCATGATGCCCTCCAGGGGTGGAATTCTATTCCTGAAAGAAATCCTGAGCTAGAACTGGCTTAAACTCAGTCCAAAGAATTGGAGGGCCCTTGAACGAACCATTTCCTCCACTGATGGGGACTAACCCCCACTGGAAGATGATGGTTCTAATGGAGGACAACCTGTTGAAGAAGACAGACCCAGACTCCTCGCACTTGCTTGCAGAAACTGCTCCCCTGCTCTGCACATGCCAGAATGCAAAAATCTGTCTATAGTACAGAAGCACTAGTCTGGTATATTCCTCCCTGCTGCAGTCAACACTGGAAGGAACTCTGTCTTCTTCTGCATAATTACCCTCTGATACGTCCCGTAATGGGTCCTCAGGGCCAGTTTGTTCTCCATTGAATGCATTCTCAACCAGGAATGCTTTGTTCTCTGACTGACCATCTTCAACGGCCTCAGCTCATTATTATATCATGGGGAACCTCAGTGAGAGACCAATGGGCTTATGTGGAGAGGCAGGAGGGTGTTGACTGCAATCAGTCAAAAGGACTTTATTATAGCCCTCCATGATGCTTCCATTCTCGTCCAGCACAATTTATTTATTTATTTGTAGTTTTTCACCAGGAAAGGCACACTAAGTTAATATAGCTTTTTTCCAGGTGTGTCCTGGAGGGTGGATTGTATGGACCTGTTTTAGTGACAGGGGGAATCTTGTCAATGACATCGAGGAAACTCCCCTATTCTAACCGGTAGGGGGAACTGCTGGCCGTCAGCCAAGATGGCTAATCTGGATGTTGGTGTCGTTGAAGGGACTGCTGTGTCTGTGCTCTTTGCTGTGGATTTGGACATGTCTCTTTCTATGGACTGTACTTTGGATGTGTCTGTACCCACTTCTAAGCCTGATCTGGATCCTGTGAATACGCCACTTGTGGTTTATGAGTTTATTGCAGACTTACCTGGAATACCTGCTGCCACTGGACCTGCGGACTGCTTCCTGTAAGACTGCATCTTTGAACAGCGGTCACACTTGCTTGCTCTGGTGGATTTTGAGGACGGAGCTCTCTCTCAGGTTCCTCGCACTCCTGGCCTGCCTGACATCATGTCTTCAGAGCAGTTCACTCCCTCTTGAGTAGTGTTCTCATTGCACCTTGCAGGGATTCCAGTTTTACCTGCTGCAAATGACTGCGTATTGGGCCACTGAGCTGACTCGGACATTCATGCCTCCGTTGTGTCAACTGGGACAGTGTCCCACGGAATCGGCTGCCAGACCTGAACTCTCTGCCAGTAACGTGTCTTGTTTCATGTCAGTTTCTGATACTGTTGATCCTGTTTCTGGTGCTGGCCCTCCTTCGGACCCTGACATTCCATTTTCCAGTTCTTCAACCTCCACTCCTGATGACCAGGCTTTCCCTTCAGCTAAACAATTTAGCTAGGAACTGTTTCCTCCTTTTACTGTTTTGGATCATCAGTCCTCCAGATCCCCACTGGATTTGCCTTCATTTGGGTCAGAATTTCTGTCTGATCCTTGCATCATCCAGATATGGGCTAGATGTGTTGGTCTGGCATCTGCCTAAAATAAAGTCCTGTTTGGACTTTTGGTGTTGGTGCTGCCTTATTCTCTACAAACATCATCCAGATATGCCTTCCACCTGACCATTACAGTCTACATCCCCAACATCTGTTTCGGTGACTATACAGGGGGCAACACCACCTTCAGTTTCACTGCCACCTGACATTATTAGATGCCCCCAGAGCTGCTTGCTGAGATGGATCCCCTCTCTGACACTACTGACCTTCCTGTGAACCACCCTGCTTTACCATTATAGGACCTTAATTCTCCACTTCCTCCTTGGACTTGTGCAGTGCCCACCATTTCAGGGGTTACCCCCGGACATTCTTATATTGCTCCTAGCCTGGAGACTCATTCCTTTTGTGCTTCATCTTCTGCTCTGCCTCCTGCTGGGGTACCTGTCTCTTCCTCTCCTCCATTAGCAGCTTCTCATTCTGAGAACTCCATGCCCAGTTGGAGCCCTATTTCAGCCTTGCAAAAGGCAAGTTGGATCATTGGCCCTGATAGATACTCCTGGATTCCAGATCAGCTTTCCTGCCTAAGCATATGATTACATCTTGTGCCCAGTCCTTTACCAATGTTCCACCGAGAACAGAATCTCCCCCACCACCCTTACAACACTCTCCCTCGTTATCAGATCAGGGGTCTGCTGCCCCTCCTGCCTTGTCAGCCTCTGTCTCTGACTCTACCTCTGCTGGGCCACCTGGGGATTCTACTCCTGTTCCTCCCAGGCCCCCTGGGATTCCTCCTGACTGTTCCTTCAAGCTTTCCATCCTTTCTGCTGCTCATGCTGCTACTGCACCTCGGTGCAATGCTGTCTGCCTTAAATATACTGGAACAGACAAACTTCCTCCTGGTCATTCTTTTTTGGTTAAGAAGCTTTTGATGGATTCTATGGGATTTGTGCCTGCTGACATCTTTGCCATTGTATATGTTTCGGGTTCTATCTTCTATGATGTCAACTTTCAGCTCCACTCCTCTTTGAATCATTTCTGGACTAAATATAATAGACTATAGTATTCAGACCTCTGGTTGTCTTTCCAAACGATCACCCTAACCAGGCCTACTACCCAAACTGTGACGGTGATGTTCCATAATGAGGATGTTGATGTCCATAATGTAATGTATTGACTGAAGCAGCATTGTGAGGTGTTTGGCCACCCTGATATGATCCTGGATAAATATGGGATCTGGATGGGTGGATGGAAGCAAAAAAGGTCCAAATCCAGACCACTTACCCTGGTCTCTCCCAATTTCCGAATAGTTTCTTCCTTGGCCATGATAGAGGGGTTTGTTTTTATTCAGACAGCTGAAGGCTTGTTTCAATTGTCTGTCTCTCTCACCCCATCTCAGTAGTGTATGCAACCAAAGACCCTGTAGCCTTTGTTTCGAACATGGTCACATTGCCGCTCAGTGCCCCAATAAGGTAAAATATAGCCTGTGTCACATGGAAGGCCATTCTTTCCACACCTATCCTTGGGCGAATTATAATCAACAGGAGGTACCCCATCAGGATGACCTACTCAAGGCGGATCGACTACCCAGAGACAATTTGTCCTTGGTGGATTTACCCCAGGAATTGTTGAAGTCTTGCCCCACCCACTGCTCCTTCAGAACAGTCCATGCTGACCACTTCAACTACAGTTCCTAGACAGTCTTCTCTGAAGACTGCTCTTACTACCCCTGTTATGTTATGTTATGTTATGTTATGTTATGTTATGTTATGTTATGTTATGTTATGTTCTGTTCTCCTTCTGCTCCTTCCACAGAGATTCTCACTCCACAGACACCTTCAAACCTTACTGATGCTTCCTCTATGTCTCCTTCTCCCTTTGTTGAGGTTCCTCATAGACGTTTCCTTCAGAACAAATCCTCCCATGCTGTCCCACCTCTGGTACCTATCAATTCCTTTTCCCTTCAGAATAGATTTGGCCCTATTGCTTCTTCAAAAAATTGGGTCAATACCAATACAGAACTTGACTCAGATGCTTCCTCTACAATGTCAATTGATCCAGCTTGTTCTCCAGACATGGAGGACGAGATCCTGAAATTGGGGAAACCTCAGAAGCGAAAAGACGGCCCTTCTTTGGGATCGAAAGTTAAATTTAAAAAGAAGCATACCCAGCCACCATAGGCTATGGATTGAGCTGCTTTCTGGTGTAGATTTTTCCTACTTTTTCATCCAAACATGAGGGTTGCAATTCAGAATGCCATTAGCATTTACAACCTACTATGTAGGAAAGTTACTCTTCATGTCCTACGGGACTCCCACGCTGATTTGATTTTTTTGCAGGATGCCAGGTTACATTCCTTATCTGACATTGCCACTACACAAAGGCTTGGACTTCTGGAATTTTGTATTTTTACTTGGGGACTGAAGTATGCTCCAGGATGGCCATTTTTTTAACCGTCTTTTCCAACAGTTTCTAGGGTCATTGATGTGCAACCAGGCTGGGCTGTCTTGCTTGATTGTACCATTAATCGGACAGCATTTCATTTCATTGTTATTTATGGTCCTTAATTGAAATTTGAGAGGGTTTCTTTGTTTAAGCTGATCCAGTCTTACCTCTATACATCTGGAATCATTATTTTTGGGAGAGACTTTAATTTCCCCCTCCAGCTCCGGGATCCAGGTGCAAAGACATCTAACTTATTTTGTGATTCATTATGTCTGCAAGTCATTTGTAGAGAGTCCTGCCTGGTTGATGTTTGTCGTGTTTTCCATCCTATGCGTGGTTTCACATACCGCAGGGCACAGTTTGCGATGCATATTGATTACGTTTATGTTTCCCATCAGTGTCCCATTTTAACGGTGGCTATCTGTCCTGTGGAACTTTCGGACCACCTTCTATAAGTTACATGATCTCAGTCACTCTTATCCTTCTGAATGGGAAGTCTACCTGGAGGATGAACAACACCATCCTGTTGGACACTTCTTTTCAGTGTGCACTTCAGTCCCTTTTATGGGCTTGTACATCAGTCCATGATCTTTATTCTGATGTATCCCTCTGGTGGGACCACACGAAATGGGTGACTTGGCTAGACAATGTTCTAGTACAGCTGGCAGGTGATCTTATCATGCCTATCTTGACCTGTGATATACACTTTATAAACTGAATTTGCTTCAGGCTGAACAGGATTTGCCCCTTCACATCCAGATTCAGTCTGTCAAAAACCAGATGAAGTCTTTTAAATATGACAGAGTGAAAGCCCTGTCTTTTGAACAGACGTATGGTACCCAAAGTTGCCATTTAAAGGGAGATGTCTTTCAAAGTTATTTCCTTAAGATTTTAAAACAACGGAGGGATTCTCTGATTGAGTTGAGTGGTATAGAACAGACCTCTCGTGCAGGTATGCTAAAGATGGTTCAGGACTTCCTGCACAATTCTGTGGGCATCAGTTTTCTGATTTGAGATTTGTCCACTCAGTTCTTGGTCCTCTTGAACCTGCCACAGGTGATGGCCCCTGATAATGCCATGCTCTCCCAGCCAATTAACGCACGAGAAGTCCTCTCAGCGATATGTTTCTTACGTAAACGTATCTCTCCGGGGATGGATGGTTTAACGGCTGAATTTTTTCAGTCGTTCCCCTTTATTTTTGGTCCTATCCTCACTTTTGTTTTTAACTCCTTCTTGGCTCATTTGTCTTTATCGGGTACGATTGCTGAAGCCCTCCAAATTGTTTAAATTTAAATCTGGTGATTGCCAGTACTTTTCAAATCGGAAACCAAACTTGCCTCCTTAACACAAATGCCAAGATTTTAGTTAAACTTTTTTGTGTCAGACTGGCTCGGATTTTCTCTAAAATTATTCATCCACTGCAGTCCTGTTCTATTCCAGGCTGTAGAATTCAGGATAATGTGTTGTTGATTCAGGAACTAATTGCTTCTTCTCATGCTCAAGAGGTGGGACATTTTTTGATGGTATTAGACCAGGCTAAGGCCTTAGATAGGATACTTCATGGCTACCTATTTTTAGTATTGCATAAATATGGATTTTCCCTATAATTTATTCATTGGCTCCAGCTTCTATACTCTCAATCCACATTACTACCCACTATTAATGGATGGCTTGGTTCTCGCCTTGGTTTTCTCAGAGGTGTGCATCAGGGATGCCTGCCAAGCCCCATCTTTTATATACTGATCTTGGACCCTTTACTGTGAGCAATTTGTGCAGCCCCCCCAGATTTTAGGAATCCCTCACCCATTTTCTTCGTCAGAAGTAAAAGTTTTGGCTTATGCTGATGATGTCTGTTCATTTGTTCGGGATGGTTCCTCTGGTGAAATGGCCTTGCGGCTAATCTTTGATATTGCTTTGTTGACTGGGGCATGTATTACTATTTCCAAATGTTGTGTAGTCCCATAGGGATTCATGGGGTGGTTCCTTCCTCCATTGGGAACATTACAGTTACTTTGGAACCTATCACAATTCTTGGTATCTTTTTGGTAGCTCGAATTTGCCTGTTTTAAACTTGTTCAAACTTATAAGTGTGCACAAGTAATGTGCTGCTCCAAAACAACAAAATTAAAGTCAAAACTCAAATTTTGGGCACTCACCATCTCACTCAAATCAGGGACACCAACAGCTTAGTTCCAGCATTAAAAAGTCCTTTATTGACACTCCACAGGAGGACACACGTTCTGCCTGATGCATATTGGACATGTTCTATCCTTTATCAAAGGCTGAGGACATTACATTTATTGGATGTTTAAATACAAATGGCAAAACATGTGACAAAATGATTACATAAATTCAAAACACATTCATTGGTTAAATTTATTTTCTTTTAAATCTTTCTTTTGAATCTCATGTCTTTTCATTATAAAAAGTGCATAGCAAACCCTCAAATAAAATCCATCTATTTAAAAAACTGATGTATACAGTGCACTTCCCTCATTGTTTCTTAAGATAGGGTCGTACATCAAAGTGTGCATTCAATTTCATTTCAACCTAGAGCTTTAAAATCTAAAATGTCTCGCTTTTTAACATTAAATTGTAAAATGTAACACCGAAGGGATGGAGTATTTGGCTACATGCTCATGCAATGCCTTTTATATAAGCAAAATGACACAATGTTTCAAAACACGGATGGGAGAGCATATCAGGGTGATCACTAAAAAATGATGCCACTTATACCACAGCGTGCATGTTATGGAAGCAACAGATGGTTTGGAACACTCTTTCAAATTTAGGGCTATTGATAAAGTTAGCCATAACTCTAGGTGATGGGATTTTGACAGTTTAATGTTCAAAAGATAGACTATTTGGATTTGAAAGCTCAAGGCTAATAACAAAATGGGACTGAATGCATACTTTGATGTACTTCCCTATCTTAAGAAACGATGAGAAAAGCATAGTGTATACAATAGTACATGCTTTTTACGTCAATTTATCTCTTAGAAAAGTAAAACAGACATGATGCCTGAATTGACCAGAGTTTGATACTACATTTTCCCTATGGGATCTACATTTTTATTTGCCTGTCTTCTCCCCCCCCCACTTACTTCTTTATCCTTATATATATGTGTTTATCTGAAGTATCAGTTTTTTATCCAGATGGATTTTATTTGAGGATCTGCTAAGCACTTTTTAAAATAAGAAGATATGAGATTCAAAAGAAAGATTTTAAAAGAAAAAAAAAGTAACCAATAAATATGTTTTGAATTTATGTCATGTTGTCACATGTTTTACCTTGTATTTAGACATCCAATGAATGTAATGTCCTCAGCCTTTGGTAAAGGACAGAACATGTCAGAAATGCAACAGGCGGGACATGTGTGTTTCTGTGGAGTGTCAATAAATGACTTTTTAACTGGAATGAAGCTGCTGGCATCCCTGATTTGAGAGAGGTGGTGAGTGCCTGCTTTAAACTGGAGTCAAGCCTTAGAGTTTGGGGTTTCATGAGTGGCCAAATGGAAGTCCTGGCAACTGTCTAAGAGAAAACGGGGTTGGGGTCATCAAGACTTTTTTGGAGCCCACCCCAGCATGGCAAACATCTGTATGGTCGACAGAGGTGCGCAATCCCCCATCGGCTCCACTGACCCCCTCCAAAAAATATTCTAGCTGCCACACTGGGAGCACACCCCAGCATGGCACAAGTCCTGCGTTGTCTTCCTAAAAAGAAAAGAAACACCTGAAAAGAAAAAACAGTTCCTCGTTGATTGTCTTGCTCCTCAACCTGTGCCCACCCTCTGCACATCCACCTCCCCACACCCCCCACCCTATACTTACCTCCAGAGTCTGGCACGACGATCTTCAGTGGACCGGAAACACGTCTGCACTCTTCAAAGCCAACCGCGATCTGAAGAAATGCCAGTAAGCTGTATAATGGCATAAATGTGTTTTTTTTTCAACTTTAGTGCATATCTCAGCCATTTTAGGGAATTTTTTCACCAAATTTTCAACATGGGGTTCTTGGGGTTCCACCTCATGAATATTGTCACTGTCATTCTGTTATTCAGTCCCAAAAGGTGATTTTGAGGTCACACTGTGGAACCATCTTTTGGGACCAAGTAATGAAACAACAATGTCACAGTTCATGAGGTACACCCCCCAAAACTCTATGTTGAAAATTTGGGGAAAAAATTCCCAAAAATGACTGTTTTATGATTGCGCATTGCACAGTTCCTATGCATGCTCATAACTTCACAAATTTTTAATATTTTCACTCCCGATTTTTAACATTGCCATTTTACCACACCTCCTTATGAGCAGTACAGTTGTCATTTTTCATATCTTGCTCAAAATGTGTTTTTGAGCATGTAGCGCCCAATGGCACAATCGGTGTGCAAAATCAATGTTAGGGACAGATTAAGAAAATCACAGTGACACTGTTCATGAGCAGAGGTCTTAAAATGGCTATGTTGAAAATTTGGTGACAGAAGTTCATAAAATGACTGGGTAACGAGTGTGCATTGTGCAGTTTCCACGCACCCTCGTAAGTTCACGAATTTGTACTATTTTCAGTCCAGATTTTCAACACTGGCATTGTTCCACACCTCCTTATGAACAGTACAGCTATCATTTTTCACACCCTGGCCGAAATGTGTTTTTGCTCTTCCAGTGCAGAAATGCATGGTTGCTGTGGGAAATCAGTTTTCAGGACAGATTAAGAAATCACAGTGACACTGTTCGTGAGCGGAGATCCCAAAATGCCTGCATTGACAATCTGCTGTAAAATAACCCTAAAGTAATTACATCATAGGTGTGCATTGCACAGTTTCTACGCATGCTCATGACTGCAGTTTTTTTTATATTTTTACTCCAAATTTTCAACATTGCCATTTTTTACACCTCCCCATGAACAGTACAGCTGTCATTTTTCACATCCTGTTTGAAATGTGTTTTTGCACCTGTGGTGCCAAATGGCATAGTCACTGTGCAAAATCAGCTTTTGGCTAACGAACTAATATTGCCACTGTTCATGAGGTGGAAGTTACAAAAAACCCACGTTGAAAATGTGGAGTGAAAATAACCACGAACACCTGGGGCATTAGGGTTTCCGACCACAATGCCCCACCCTGTAGAGACTGACAGGCATCAGGGGTGTGACTTGGGATTGCCACCTGTAATGCTCATGCCATTCCACCCCCCCATCCACACCCTGCAGCCAGTGACAGGCATCGAGGTGTGCCTTGGACTCTTCAGCCCCAAAGTTCACCCCATTCTCTTACACTGCACCCATCTCACCGTATTTCCATATAGAATGGGGTGAGCATAATGCCCAAAGACCCCAAGGCACACCGTGATACTTGTCAGAGTCTGCAGGGTAGGGTGTGGTGAAATGGCATATTCGTTATGCCTGATGACCCCAAGGCGCACCCCAATGCCTGTCAGTCTCTGCAGGGTGGTGGTGGTGGTGGGGTTGGCTTCAGTTCAATACTTCACTGCCATACCTATTATGCATCTCTCTCTCACTTCTACACTACCAATGCCAATGCCAGCAAGCAAACATTCGGCATTGACAAATGTTTGTTTTCTCTATAATGTTATTCCTTGGATTTTGGGACTTCCTTCTGCTTGGACAGATTAGGCAGCAGAATGGGTGGAACTTCTCCAGTTTTAATGGAAGAAGCCCAAGCCCTTGTTTCAGTGGGCCCGCATTTTTCCAGATTTTCTATAATCCTTTTTGACTTCTATCACTCGTCGGCGTTTGTCTTGGGATCTTATTCACTCTCAACATAAGAAAGCTTTTTACAGGGCTTTACTTTCTACAGAGATTGACATTTTGCCAGGGGTTCCACCATCCATTTGCCAAGTGGCTTTATTGTATTTGAATGCTGTACACTTTCCGCACCATTATTGGGATGTAGCTTGGCTTTGCTGCCATGGGAAGTTGAATGTTAAGGGTAAACATAAACAAAAAAGTAACACGGAAAGATTTTGTCGCAGAAATTGTTGTCAGGTTATTCAACACTTATATTTTGACTGCCTGTTTAGTCAACAGTTTTGGCCTTTTTGAGTGTCTCTTGGGCTGACCCCTTTTGGCTGTCCCTTTCCTATGACACCCTCATTTATGGGTCCCTTGGGTGTTTCTCAACCAGATATGATCCTTCCATGCTGCTTATGATTCTTTCTTGTCTTCAGATGATGATTTGGAGAGTCCCTTGTAAACTGATCTTGCAACAACAAGTTTTGGACTGTAATACTCTTTTGTGGATGGTGGAATCCGACCTCTGGAACCTGTGTACAGATGAACAATACAGCTTTTCTCCAGCCCAGTGCATTAGTCATTGGAAGCATTTCCCAGGGCTCTCCTTTGAAAGCCTTTCAGTGCATTCTGTTCTATACAGATTTTTGATTATTTTATTTCATCAATGTTTGTTCCCCTTGCATTGCCCTTTATTGTTGTTATTTTTTCATTTCTTAACTCAAGTATGTTGAATGTTTTCATTGTATTCCTATGGCTGAGTTTTCTGTGCACCTTTTTGCATTTGGTTGCTTGTATCATTATTTTTATTATTTGTTTTCTTTCAATAAACACTTCCCCAACTCTTGGGAGGGGATGCTGTTGTCCCACTTCCAAAATGGTGGACCTGGAGACTGCAGAGGATGGAGCACTGCAGCAGACTTGGGAACAGACCCCCTAACTAGCCGGTGCAAATTCAAAGAATGGAGTTAGCAACATTACCTTCGGGACGGCCTGCTCACAAGCTGAAGATGAAATGGAATTAGATATTAAAAATTAGAATCTGGACAGTGAGACTGACAGTTTTTAAAACTACTGTACTGCTGAATGTGAAATAATAGATGCCGAAGTGCAACTGGAAAGAGAAATATCGGAGATACACAAATTATTCTTCAGTATGCTTCCTGAGGATGAAGAGAGATACACAAAGAGGAAAGAAGCACTTAAAAATGTCTATTTCAATCTTCCAAGACTACTTCTAAAAATAATATTTTGCCTGAATCAAATGCAGTTCCACCTGGTCTGAGCACTGTGAAGGAGCCACAAAATGCAAGAGCTGAGTGGTTGGGGATTGACAATCGATTGTCTGTCGAACATCAAAGGCTGCTGATGCCAATAAGAAGCAACATGCAAGCCGCCTTTGGTGTCAGTGACTGCCAAACAGAGGAACAAGCCTGGTCGCCAGAGCAAGCACTTAGAGCTGCTGGATGTATTCAACCCCAGAAGGAAAATGGATACCAGATCACAAATGGGATTTAGCAATAAAATCACAACCAGAGGTTTTCAAATCCACAGTGCATGCAAAACAGCTGAGCGGTGACAAGAGCTGGATGGAGACGACAGGAACGAGTACTTCAACTACGGAACAGGTAACTCTTCCTCAGTTACAAAAAAATAGTGAACCAAGACTGTTGATAGCTAGCAAAGCAGGGCAAAGTACTATATTTAAACATGCACAGACTCAAAGCCATGAACAAACTGGAGGAATTACTTCCTCATAAGAATATCTAAATGTAAATATTAATGATGGACTGCAAGTAGGAAATGTCTGTCCCATGCATTCTTGAATTTCCCCACTGTTCTTGACTCCACAACCTCCTCAGGGAGGCTGTTCCATGCATCCACAACCCTCTCTGTGAAAAAAAATACTTCCTCACATTACCTCTGAGCCACCCCCCCCATCTTCAAATTGTGTCCCCTTGTTCTTGCACATCTCTTTTTCTGAAATATGCTACCCTCTTGGACTTTGTTGATTCCCTTGAGGTACTTGAAAGTTTCTATCATGTCCCCTCTCTCCTTCTTTCCTCAAGGGTATACATATTAAACTCTTTTAGTCTTTCTTCATATGTCTTCTGGTGCAGACCCTGCACTATTTTAGTTGCCCTCCCTGGACAGCCTCCACTCTGTCTATGTCTTTGCAGAGATTAGGTCTCCAGAACTGCACGCAGTACTCCAGATGGGGTCTCACCAACTGTCTGTACAGAGGGATAACAACTTCCTGTTTTCTACTATTGATGCCTCTCCCTATGTATCCCAGTATCCCCCCAGCCTTCCTTCCTTACTGCCTTCTCACATTGCTTGCCCACCTTTAGGTCATCTGATATAATTACCCCCAGTTCCCTTTCAATTGTTACTGTTGTCAGTATCTCACCACCCCCCCCATTGTGTACTCTTCCCCTGGGTTTTTGTTTCCCAGGTGCATTACCTTGCACTTTCATTGCATTGAATCTGAGCTGCCATACATTTGACCAATCCTCTTCCAACCTTGCCAAGTCCCTTCTCAACCTTTCCACTCCATCCTGTGTATCAACTCTGTTGCAGATCTTTGTGTCATCTGCAAAGTGGCATAATTTTCCTTCCAGTTCCTCTGCAATGTCACTTATGAAGACATTAAAAAGGACTGGTCCCAGTACTGAACCCGGCGGTACCCCACTAGTAACCATCCTTTCTTCACTGTGGACTCCATTTACTACTACCCTTTGCGTCCTGTTGTCTAGCCATTTTGTTATCCAGGCTACCACCTTGGGACCTACTCCAAGGCTGGCTAACTTGTGTATTAATCTTTTGTGTGGGACTGTATCAAATGCCTTACTAAAATCTAGGTAGGCCATGTCCACAGCCCCTCCCTGGTCTACTACTTTGGTCACCCAGTCAAAGAAATCTATTAGATTCATCTGACATGACCTTCCCATCATGAATTCATGCTGACTTGGGTCCTGTGCCCCACTGGCCTCTAGGTATTCAACAATTCTTTCCTTCAGGAGTGATTCCATCATTTTCCCTACCACTGAGGTCAAACTTACCTCCTGCCTCTGTCCTGCTCCCACTTTTGTGAAGAGGAATCACATCCACCCTCCTCCAGTCCTAAGGTACCACCCCATCCTTCCATGATTTGTTAAAGAGAGTAGTCAGTGGTGTCACTAGTTCTACCCTTAGTTCTTTTAGAATTCTTGGGTGAATCCCATCAGGCCTCATTGCTTTGTCCACCAATTTTATTAGTTCTTTTAGAACCCTTTCTTCTATAAATGAGCTGGTATCGACCCCCGTCTTCAGAGTGTTTCTCTTGTTTGGTTTAGGTACCTTCCCCTCCTCTTCCTTTTTGAATACTGAGCAGAAATATTCGTCAGCATCCCTACTTTTTCACTGTCACCCTCTACATATATTTCCTCCCCTTTAATAAGCCTCAGTATCCCGCCTTTGGTCTTTCTTTGCTCCCTAATGTACCTATAAAATGTCTTATCCCCCTTCTTAACAGAGTTGGCTATCCTTTCCTCAGTTTGGGCCTTTGTTATTCTGACTGCCTTTCCAGCCTCTTTCTGCTTTAACTGATAAAGTTCTCTGTCCTGCTCCTTCTGCGTTTCCTTATATTTTCTGAATGCTACCCTTTTCTCCTTAACCTTCCTTCCCTGCTACCTCTTCTGAGAACCATAGCGTTTTTTTCCTTCATTGTGTTTTGTTGATTTGCTTTACACAAAGGCTTGTTGCCTCTGTGATGGCTGTTTTGATTACTCCCCATTGTTCCTCCACCCCTCCTTCTTGCCTGTTTGCTAGTGCTTTTCTGAGGCACTCTCTCATTTTCCCAAAGTCAGTCCTCCTAAAGTCCAAAACTCTTGCTTTTGTATGGCTTGATTGAATGGCTGTGTTTATCGTGAACCACACTGTTTGGTGGTCGCATGTTCCCAGATGGCTACCCACTTCTAAATCTGAGCTTCTTTCTCTGTCCCCATTTGAGAGTATCAGGTCTAAGATTGCTCCCTCCTGTGTGGGTTCCAATACTAGCTGTCTGAGGCATGCCCCTTGTAGGGCATCAAGAATGATCCTGCTCTTGGATGTGCCTGCAGCAAAGGTGCTCTAGTTAACATCTGGCATATTCAGGTCCCCCATCAACAATATCTCCCCTTTTCTTGCCATTTTAAGGAAGCCTTCTATCATTTCCTTGTCCATTCCTCCCCTGAGGTGGGGTCTGTATACAACCCCCATGCAGATTGTGGTGCCATTTCCTTTCTCCAGGGTGACCCAGGTGCCTCATCTGCTCCCTGTTTACTCTTTAGTTCTGTTGCTTTGATCTCTTCTTTTACATGAGAGCTACTCCTCCTCCTCTTTACCTCCTGTCCCTCCTGTAGATTGTGTATCCTGGTATGTTGACATCCCAGTCATGGTTCTCTGTGTACCATGTTTCTGTGACTGCCACAATATCCAGGCAACCCTCTTCCATCAAGGCCACTAGTTCAGGGAGCTTGTTACACAGACTGCGGGCATTGGTACTCATCACCTTCCACTTTTTGATGGCCTTACCCTTTTCAGCCCCATTCCTGTCCTTACTGCCTTTGCCTTTTTTTATATTTAACTCTGTCCTGCTCCCTAATGACTTCTCTACCTTGGTGTTTACCTCACTAATTACTGTGTTTTGTGAGGGAGGCTGGGATTTCCCTGCTCCTTTTCAGCACCTCCCCCCTTGGCTAGTTTAAATGCTTACCAATTAAGCATTTAAACCTCTTACCTAGGATCCTTGTTTCCCCCAGGACAGATGCAGACCATCATGCCAGTATAGGTATGCATCCCTCCAGGTGGCTCCCCAGTCCCCAATGAAGCCAAACCCCTGAGCTCCACACCAGTTTTTCAACCATTCATTGAATTCCCTGGTGATGAGTACCCTAGCATCACCCTTGCATAGACAGGCAGCACCTCCGAGAAGGTGACTGTATGCGTTACTTGTCTAAGGCCCCTCCCCAACTCTACAAACTCCTCT
Organism: Neoceratodus forsteri; assembly: GCA_016271365.2. Lineage (NCBI taxonomy): Eukaryota > Metazoa > Chordata > Ceratodontiformes > Ceratodontidae > Neoceratodus > Neoceratodus forsteri. The sequence continues at coordinate 334,780,714 of CM028129.1, read as the reverse complement.
TGCACTGCTCTGATCCCATTCCTAGCCAGGTCATTTGTCCCTAGGTGGACAGTGACATCCAGCTCATTCCCTCATGCAGTTGATCCCACGATCCTGAGGATTCACTTCCTGTCCTTCCAAGCCATGGTGCCAAACAGGCACCTTACCTCCCTCTCCCCTTCCTCCCCCATTTCTACCCCACTAATGGTTGAGTCCCCCACCAGGAGTTGTTTCCTTCCCCTGTGGGGTCCCATGCCACCCTCCTGTGGGTCTCCTTTGTGAACATTCTCAACATCCTCTTGGTCTCTACTGCAGGTGCCTCCATAGAGGAACCACTATCCATCAGAAGAGAGAATGAATTGTGGAGAGGTACAGCTGGAGGGATGCAACTCTGTTCCACCACCCTCTCCCTCCCTGAGCCCACCCTGGTCCAGACTCTCGTCTTTCTTGGCAACCTTTGAGGTAGTGGCATTGGCCCCGGTGGTCCCTCAGTGAGGGAGTGAGGGAAGAGGTTTCACGAATCCTAGCCAGGTCAGCCTCTAGACAGGCCACCTCCTCCCTCAGACCAGAGAGGTGCATGCAAATAGGGCAGCATCGAAGCCTTCAGAATGTCTCCCGGAACACTGCCGCCCACAGCCATCGCACTGCACCACTTCTATCATGTCTTATTTTGTGTCCCCTCTCCTGTTTCTCTGTATGCTTACTCTCTCCTCTCCTTGCAACTCTCGCCCTTCCTGTTCTGGGACAGCAACTTCTGATATTTTTCAGTAGCCTCTTTCTTCCTTGCTCAGTGTCAGACCACCAGCAGCTGGGGAGGTGAGCTACTTTTTTCCTTTAGGGTTGACAAAACCAATGTTTCTCTATGATTCTTCCCTTCCTACTGCCAAACAGGAAGTTCTTGTTGTCAGTCAAATCCAGTGGCTATAAAAGTAGAACTGGCTTAAGGTGGGTGGGTGGAGGGGTGGAATGGAGGACAATTAGTAAGAAAAAGGCTAGCAACAAGAAGTTGTAATTTGAGTCACCTGCTTTTATATTGTCTAAGCCACAACTCCAATTAAGCTCTCTCTCCTCCTACTTATTTAGCAAAGTAAGTTGATACAGTACCCTTCCCAGCACAGAACACACACTGACTTTCTTTTTCTTTTTTTAACCCTAAATATGACCCCTTCTACTTCTAATAAAGTATCTGTCTGCTTAATCTCAACATACACTGACTCCTGCTGAGATATAAGTGTTAAATTAATAAAAAAATGTAGCTTCTTTTAGTTAGCTGCTTTCTACTCTACAAGCAAGGCTAGCAACAGAAAGTTGTCATTTGAGTCACCTGCTTTTATATTGTCTAAACCACACCCCAATTAAGCTCTCTCTCCTCCTACTGATTTAGCAAAGTAAGTTGACACAGTACCCTTCCCAGCACAGAACACAAACTGACTTTCTTTCTTTTCTTTTTTAACCCTAAATATGACCCCTTCTTCTTCTGATAAAGTATCTGTCTGCTTAATCTCAATAGACACTGACTCCTGCTGAGATAAAAGTGTTAAATTAATAAGAACATGTAGCTTCTTTTAGTTAGCTGCTTTCTGCTCTACAAGCAAGAATAGCAACAATGCTTGGGGAACTAACAAAAGTGATGCTGACTCTTTAAGTCTTCCCCCCCAACCAGGACCTAGCTTTGGGGATCTTTTCAGCAGATCATAATCTGCTTCTAGAAGAAATGCAGTTCATCTTAGATAAAAAGAGGGAATGGACCCAAGACCTGATCACATGTTTGTAGGAAGGACATTACGTACGAACATACGAAATTTGCTAGCAGATAAAGGCCTAGAGGTCTATCAAGTCTGCGCGAATGTGCAGCTAACATCCCTTATTCTGCAGCTGCCCCTCCCTTCCACCCTTCCCCTTCATTAACCCTCCCCCTTGTCCTGTCCCATCCTCATTTGAAGCAGTCCACTGTTCTACTGCATACCACTTCTGCAGGTAATGCGTTCCACCCAGCCACCACCCTCTCTGTAAAAAAGTGTCTCCTCATCTCCCTCCTGAACCTTCCCTTACTTTGAACAGCCCCTCTGTACCTGTCTTGTTTATTCCTTTCATGTATTTAAAGGTTTCAATCATGTCACCCCTGTCTCTCCTCTCCTCTCCTCTCCTCCAGTGAGTACATGTTCAACTCCTTCAACCTTCTCTCGTATGATAAGTCCCCCAGACCCTTGATCATTTTTGTCGCCCTGCGCTGCACCCCCTCCAGTAACTTAATGTCCCTCTTCAGATACGGACACCAGAACTGCATGCAGTACTCCAGGTGTGGTCTAACTAATGACCTATACAGTGGCAGAATCACCTCCTCCCTCCTCGAGGATATACCCCTTGCAATACAACCCAGCATTTTATTGGCCTTTGCAGCTGCCTTCCTACACTGTGCTGAGTTGTTCATTGACCCTGTAATGAGCACACCCAGATCCTTCTCCTGCTCTGTCTGGGCTAGCTGCACTCCCCCTAGCTGGTAAGTCCTCCTTGGGTTCTTCATTCCAAAATGCAGCACCTTGCACTTTTTGGCATTAAAGCCCAGTTGCCAGGTGTCTGACCAGGTTTCAAGCTTTGCCAGATCATTCTGCAACCCCTGCCATCCCCCTAGGTCATCCACCACTGTGCCAACCTTGGTATCATCAGCAAACAGACTGATCTTGCTCTTGATGTCCCATGATGTGTCTGCAATGAATATCCCAAACAACACTGGTCCCAACACCAAGCCCTGTGGGACACCACTCGTCACTGCCCTTGGGTGAGAGAGAGCTCCCCACCCACCACCACCCTCTGTTGCCTTCCCTCCTACCAGTTTTCTACCCATCTCACCAGCTTTGCACCCACCCCTGTGCCTACTAACTTCCTTCCCAGCCTTCCATATGGCACCAAGTCGAATGCCTTACTGAAGTCCAGATACAGGACATCCACTGCATGGCCCCTGTCCAGTTGCCTAGTTACCCAGTCATAGAACTCACCCAGGTTGGTTTGACAGGATCTGCCACATATGAAGCCATGCTGTCTGCTGTCCTGTAGTCCTTTGGCCTCTAGGAGGGCCACCAGCCTCTCCTTCAGGATAGTCTCCATTAGCTTACCCACGATGGATGTGAGGCTCACTGGTCTGTAGTTTCCCGGTTCATTCTTGGGGCCACTCTTGTGGAGGAGCACCACATGAGCCATCCTCCAGTCCTGAGGTACACACCCAATGTGAGTGAGGCATTAAATAGGTCTGCCAAAGGTCCTGCAAGGACCTCTGCCAGCTCCTGTCTGTCTGCCATTTCTCCACCGTTGTCACCCCCTCTTCTCTTTAGTAAATACTGAGCAGAAGTACTCATTTAGTGCTTCCAGCCTTATGATACCCTGCTTCCACCCAACCCCCTCCTTCCTAATCCTTACTATGTGGTCCTTGAGTCCTTTTCTCCTGATGTACTTAAAGTCCTTCTCCCCTTCTTAATGCCTTGTGCCAGCCTGAGTTCCATAGATGCTTTGGCTCCCCTTACTGCCCTTGTCACCTCCTTCGATTCTGTCAAGTACTCCTCTCTGTCCTCCCCCCTCCCTGTTTTCTTGTACTTCCTAAATGCAACTCTTTTCCTCCTTACCTTTTCAATGACCTCCTTGCTCAACCAGCTCGATTTCTTAGCCCTAGCCTTCTTGCTCTGGGCTTTGCAGCAGGTTTTGGTTGCCTCCACTATCCCCAGCTTTATGAGCTCCCATCTCTGGTTAGTATCCATACTAGACTGAATTCTATCTAGATACCCTTTTACCACTTCCCTCATCCTCCCAAAGTTGGCCCTCCTGAAGTCCAGCACTCTTGTGCCAGATTCCGCTCCTTCCTTGCCCATATCCAATGTGAGCCATACTGAGTGGTGGTCACTCCCTGACAGCGGTTCCTCCACTGTAAGTTCTCTCACAAAGTCCCCATTTGCCAGCACAAGGTCAAGGGTATTCCTAACCTGGTTGGTTCACTGACCATTTGCAGCAGGAAGCTGTCTGGAAGGCATACAGCAGTACCTGCTCCCTTCTGTTACTGGTTGTTGGGGTGCTCCAGTCCCTCCTGGCATGTTGAAGTCCCCACAATCACCACACTACCCTTCTCGCAGGTCCTCCTGATCTGTCCCGCTAGTTCCCTGTCTAACTCCTCCATCTGAGTTGGTGGCCTGTACACCACTCCCGTTCTAAGAATCCTATTCTTGGAATCCTGGATTTGCACCCAAAGTGACTCTGTACTATCCTCCTCTCCTTCCTCCCTTACACACTTCAATCCTTCCTTCACATATAGTGCCATCCCCCCCTCCTTTCCTAGTCACCCTGTCCCTACGAAATAACCTGTATCCTGGCACAGACAGGTCCCAGTCATTATATTGGGTGGCCCATGTTTCCGTGATGGCTGCAATGTCCACCTCTCCCTCTGCAATGAGAACCTGTAACTCTGCAGTTTTCCTCCCAAGGCCCCCCCCCAGCATTAAGGGTAACCACTTTCCACCCTTCCCCCCTTCCCATCCTGCCCTCCTTTCCTAGCATCACCAATAGTACTTGCCATTTGTCCTTTGTCACTGTTATGGGGGGTAAGCTCATATGATTTCCCAACCTGTGGTCTCTGCATATCTCTTCCCCAACTGCCACCCCCCACTCCTAGTTTAAATTCCCAATTTCCTCTATATATTCTTCCATCCTCTGTTTCAACACTTTCTTTCCCTCCTCACTCAAGTGTAGTCTGTCCTCGGCATAGAGACTACTGTCCTCCCAGGTCCCTCCCCACCCCCCAACAGCCCATACCCTTTAGCACAACACCAGGTTCTTAGCCATCTGTTAAATTCCTCTATTCTCAGCTTTCTTGTTGCACTTGCCTTTGGCCCCGGAAGTATCTCGGAAAAAGTTACTGGTCTTCCTGCCCCCTCACATAATTGTGCTAGTTCCTCAAACCTCCTCTGGACTATATCTACTGTCTTGTCAGCCAGGTAATTTGTCCCAAGATGTATAATTAAATGAGGCTTGTCCTACCCTTCTAGCATATTTCAGAACAGACTGTCCCACCCTTTCCACTGTCATTCCTGGCATGGTCTCCACCCAAATGCGACTATGCCTCTCCCCCTTGCTACCGCACCTAACTCCTCTTAGTATTGAGTCCCCCAGCAATAAGATTCCACCCCTCTTGCTCCCTGCTTGCTTCCATTCATCTCCCTCCCTCATTTCCAGCTCCTCTTCTTCCTCCTGCACATTATTTTCCCCTTTTACCTCTGTTGCAGTTCTCCCAGCAGAACTTCCCCCCGCTCCAGTTTGGTCCAGGCATTTATCAATTACTCCTCTAATTTCATCATTTCCCTCCTCCACTTTCTTCTTCTCTAGCAGTGTAGAGCTGTTTTCTGAAGACCCTTCACAAATGCCCGCTCCCTCTCTCTTCATAGTAACCTGTTCTCTCCTTTCCACTCCATGACTTTTGCCACTTCTTCGCCTCCTTCCATTTGACTTTTGTCTCCTGATCTGGTTTCCCCGGCAATCATTCTTCCTGGCCTGGGCCCCTTTGTCTCTGCTTCCCTTCTTCTGACCCTCTTCTCACCACTGTTGGCTTAAATTGCCCTCCCTCATCTCCCCTTCTTCCTCCCTCCAGTATTGGGCTAAATCCACCCCCAATCTGCCTTGCCTGTCTTAGTTCCTCCTGCAGACCCTCAATCTCCTTTCTAAGTTTTTCTATGTGGTTGCACACTAAACATCCTCCCACACTCCAGGCAATGTTTAGAAAGATTGGTGCACCGTAGTTGTTGCAGCCTACCACCCTACCCATTGCTGTCGTTGCCCACCAGCGACCTCCCACCCTTCCAGATGGAGGATACCAAACACTCCCCCAAGTCTCCCCTTCCCTCTCCTCCCTCTATCAGTGCAAAACATTTTCTTTATTTCCCTTACCTCCTTTGTTGCACACGTTTAGATATATTGAGCAACTGCTTTTTATATTCCTATCCTTCCTATCCACACTCAAAAATAGACTTTAAGTAGCCATTGCACAACCTTCTTCAAACTCCTATTCCTCCTTTTCCCAATGCAATATCAATGTGAAGAAGTAATAATGAAAGCTCCTAGATTTGCATTTATTTCCCTTCCACTGAGAGAGCAGTCACCTCTTCACTTGCTGCTGTTCCTTTCCTGGATGTCTGCTTCTGCTATGACAGGTGCATATCCTTTGCCTGTTTGAGGAAGTGATGTCAGAACCCCTAGTATAAAGGAAATAATGGACCGGGGGTGGGTGGGGTGAGGGTTTGGGGGGGTGGGACCAGCCCAAGTCTTCCAGAAACAATCAGGTAGCTGAGGCCTCTGGTCAGACCATTAGCACCCTTCCCCCACTGTGCACTCAAACTTTGCAGCTAGTGAAGCCAGCAACAATGAATCAATTCTACTCAAGCCCCCAAAATAGGTTTACTACCCAAAGAAACAGGACACCAATTCAAACAGCTTCACCAACAATACATCAAAATAGGCTTGGAATTAGAAGATATTATTAAAATAATCATTGAAACTTATGGCTTCTGAAATGTATGCCTTAATTCATATTTCAGATGAAGATCATTTTGATATCAGCTTCCAGATACCTCAAAGTTTGGAGAGATTTTGGTTTAAAAATATTCATTACAGTACCTCTTACCAAACCCATGATTAAAAATATTACAATAATGTTCTGAAATGAAGGAGTCCATGTAGAAGATATTGATTATTGGTTGTGGCAGATATTTGAAGTTTTGAGTCCTTCTTAGGCAGTTATAGGCTTGGAGTTTATATGGACAGGTAGGTGGTGTTTTAAAGTTAGGCTTAGGCAAAATGAGGAAGGCATATTACAACTTCCAAACAGCTTCTTGTGCCTACCTAGATTTTAGCAAGGCATTCAAAACTGTTCCATATAGAACACTAGCAAGCAAGCTGGGTAGCTTAGGAGTGTGTCCAAAGGCAGTAAACTGGATAAGAAATTGGTTAGGGGATAGGTGACAGTGAGTGGTGATAAACAGAATTCACTCCAAGGAAGGAAGCGTGACTAGCCGGGTGCTTAAGGGATAAGTGCTGAGACCAGTCCTCTTCAGTGTCTTTATTAGTGATGTTGCAGAGGAGCTAAAAGGGAAGGTCTGCCTTTTTGTGGATGTCACCAAAATCTGCAATAGGGTGGACACTCCAGGGAGGTGGAAAGGATGAGAAGAGACCTGAGAAAACTAGAGGCATGGTTAAGGGTATGCCAGCTGGGTTTCAATGTGAAAAATTGCAAAATAATGCACTTAGGGCACAGAAACCCAGGGACGGAGTCCAAAATGGGTGGTGTGGTATTGTCGATGACCAAGTAGGAAAGAGACCTGGGAGTAATCATATTGGATGACCTAAGGCAGTGCGACAAGACAGCAGGGAGAGCAAGTGGGAAGCAGGGGTGCATAGAGAGGGGGTATCACCAGCAGAAAGATGGAGGTGGTGTTGCCATTGCACAGACTGCTGGTAAGACCCCGCCTAGAGTACTGTGTCCAGTTCTGGAGACCACATCTCCAGAAGGACATAGAGTGGAGTGGTCCAGAGAAGAGCAGCTAAAATGGTGCAGAGTCTGCATCAAAAGTCCTATAAGGAGAGACTAAAAGACCTCAATATGTACATCCTGGAACAGAGGAGGGATAATAGAGACCTTTAAGTACCTCATGGGAGTAAATGAGGTACAGCAGGGGAGTATTTTTCAGAACAATAGGTGCTTAAGAGCAAGGGGACATGCTATGAAGCTGGAGGAATGTAGATTCAGGAAAGATGTGAGGAAGTACTCTTCACAGAAGGAGGGGTGAATTCCAGGAACAGCCTGCCAGTGAAGTAGGTGGGTGCAAAAACCATTGTGATTCAAGAATGCATGGGATAAGCACAAACGAATCACAGTAGAAAGAAAGGGAGGAGGAACATAAGCAATAGATCGGGCATGGTCCACCATAATAGTGTAGGTAGGAGAAATGAGCAGACTTGGTGGGCCAAGCAGTCCCTATATGCCATCAAATACTGTGTCTTGGCAGGAGGTTTCTGAGGCTATCGGTGGTCTCTTGGGATGTCAATAACAGCCACAGCCAAAGAAGACGTTATGTTTGTAATGTTATTTCATATTAAATTTGGCAGACCAGACTCTAAGTCTCATAGGGTGTCTCTCCAAGATCAGCATCCGAGTAACTATGCTGAAGTTCACACTGTGCCTTAGTGCTTACCTGTTGATCTTGCAGCAGAAACTGTAATTACTACAGATGGCAGAACACCAATTCAAAACCCATTTGCAGGCTCAGTAGTCTTTCTACATCTCCCCACCCACCCCTCACCTGCTAACTTTGTGATCAGTTGTTGCGCTGTATACAGTACACACTCCTACCCACAGACCTCCACAAACCACACACAGCTGCCTTGGAGGAGAGAAGAGCTAAGATCTTCCAAGAATCAATATTCACCATTTATTCCCACTAACGGGCCTGTGATGGAGGCACTAGAACCCCATGGGAGCAAAGTCTTTCTACAATCTAGGTGTCCAACATCAGTGCCAGTGCTGCCCACAAAAGCAGATGCAGTGACCTGGTGCTTGTGGAATGGCCAGCAATGGACGCTGGACCCCTATCTTCCTCAGTTCTTCTTTTCCCGCTCTCAACCATACACTGTGGGGGCACTGAAGCCAAATTCTTGCTATGTCATTGCCTTATTTGGTTCATCAAAGCCTTGTTTGATGTCATACCCTCTGGCCCTGTTTCTTTTTCAGTGCCTTGTTTCTTCTGTTCTTCTTGTACAGTGCCAAACTCTGTTCTTCTTTGTTTTTTTATTATTTTTCATAGTGTCTCTTAATGTTGGGTTCCCAGGAGCAAAAGAAGAAAAAGAAGACCAAGGACAACCCCCATATGTCGGTGCTGCTGTTGCAAACATATCTCCATCCAGGAGCAGCATGACAAGTGTTAAATCTGCCTCAGAGCTGAACATGATATAGATCACTGCAACACATGCTTCTCGATGGACCACCGCACCTTGCAATCTGTGCATTAAAGTGGGGAACCCCTTAACATTCTGAGGCAGACATTGCACCAGGAACACCAAGGTAAGGTCCTGGGCTCTTTCCTTGACCCCCTCCCCATTACTATACATACTGAGGGAGATCAGGCCTCTCCTCGTCCTTGCTGCACCGAGATGAAGAGCATGTGGGAGGGGGCTGGTGGACTTTTGGCCTCCCCTGAGGGACTGACTGAGCACACTTTCCTGTCCGTCACCCCTCTGGGGCAGCAGACGCCCCTGGTGGTGAGGTCAAGGCACCTTCGCATTGCAGCCTAGTGTTGCCTTGGCTCCTGGTATTAAGGCTGGTGCGGGTAAGCAGAGTGGTGTCAACCACAAGGCCAGGTCCCCTCCTGATGCTACTTGCAGTACCAGGAGAGGGAAGGCATTTGAAGATAATCTCTGTCGTCCCATGGAGGTCTTCTTGATATCCTCTCAAATGATTGGATGACCATGGGGAAGGTGTAGGAGACAACCTCGGGATTGCTGAGGGCACTAGTGATAAAGGAGACCTTCCTGGGCTGGGGTCAGGGTCTCCTCTTGCTGCTGTGCCTTTGGGTAGCATCAGGGTTGGGGCTGGGACCTCTGTTGGTGCCATTCATGATGCTTCTTTGGGTCACAGTGTCATTCCTGGTGCTGTCCCTTCTCTGGGCATCATTTACGGCACCAAGAGTGAAGTCGGTGGCACCCATAATGCCATCCCTGGAACGATTGCTTCTAACCTCAGGAATCATTCAGTATAATTAAACTGATGCAGTCAACCTTCAGTGCTGAACTTCCATGGAGAGAATGGAATTTATGCAAATGATGGAACTCTTATGGGCTCGTGCCAATTTCAAACTGCCCCAGCTACTGTTGCAATCTGAAGTGCTCAGATTTATTTCTCCGCCTGCCAGTTCAGACGCCTCAGAGAGCTCTCCTCAACTTGTTTATATTGCATTTATTTGTCATTCAGTACATTTATACTCTTTATATTTTACATTGCTGCCCCATTCATGTTAGTTTAGTTATTTGGGTTTATTTATTTCGTTTTTTCGGTTCCGCGGAACCACATTGAACTGCTGTTTGTGAGGAATGTACCTCAGGAATGTACCTCAGAAAAAAACTGTATTTATCACTAATGTTCTGGTTCCTGTTAGGTTCCATAACATTAGTTTTATTTATATTTTTCATTTGCCGCAGATCCTTTTTCTTGTCAGGAACCAAGTGGTCCTCGGTTCCCAGATTCTTTAAGGAACCGATTGTTTGGGTTTTTTTATATATACTTGAAGTCAATTCCAGAACCAACCGTTATATTTTGGGGTTGGTTTTTGGTTGTGCCTAACATCCGTGGTAGAAACACCTAAACAAAAGAGAAAGACAGGACCTACAGGGTTCAAGAACTGCTTTAGCTGATGCTGTGGTCAAATAGTTTAGGCAGATAGGCACAACCTGTGCATTCTGTATTTGGGACCCAGTCATATATTTGCAAATGGTGATATTTATTGGACTTTTTGACCTAAAACATTAGAGAAAAGAGCTAAAAACTTGAGGAAATGGCCACTCCTTCCTCACCATCAAAGCCTACTGAAGAGGCCTCTTCTTCTACTAGAAAAGAAAAGTGAATCCAAAATCCACTGAGAAAGCTGACTCTTCTAAAACCAAAAGGTCTGTGGAACCGGCTAGTGAACCTGTTCCAGTAAAAAGAAAAAACAAAAAGAAACATGTTGCGGTACCTCCTGCTGAAAAAGCAAAGGAGCTCTCAGCTGACAGGCCAGCAATGCCCTCAGCTGAGGACATTGCAAAAGCCACGCAGATTCTGCAGGCGTTACAGGCTATGGTTCCAGTGACACCATCAGTTTCACTGGTTCCTGCCTCAGTTCCAGCATCCCAGGAACCAGTGTATGTCAATGATGACCCAGAGGGAAAGGAGGAAGAAGAAGAGGAGGGGGAACCAATCAAACCCGAGGTATTCCCAGAACAGGACTTTGGTTCCCTGCTGAGGACTACTACTCTCACTGCTCATTTGTTAAACAAATGGTTGACACCCTCAACCTCTCCATCCAGCAGATGGTGGAGGATGAGGAGAAAGCAGAATTCCTTGATATGATGGGGCTAACCCCCACTAGAAGTCTCCTGCTCCCAATACACAAGTCCCTAAGGATGGCTGCCTTAAAAATTTTGCAAACCCCTACCTCGATTTCAGGGGTGGATAAGAAAATAAACAAAAATTACCAGCTTGACAGAGCAAACTCTGCATTTCTGTTTACTCACCCTGAACGTGAAGGGTGGTCCAGGCTGTAGCATGTGACAAAGCCAGGATACCTTTGTCATCCCATCCTACTGACAAAGATTCCAGGAAGACTGATGGCATGGGAAAAAGGGGTATCTGGCAGCTTCACTTTTAGTAAGGCAAGCTAACTAAATGGCTTATACAGCCCAGTATCAGAAAGACTTCTGGATTTCAGTATTAGCAATGACAGACAAGATGTATGGAGAAGTGGCAGTGGACCTGGCAGAGACTGCCAGAACAGCACTGGATGCCACCAAATACCAGTTCCATATAGCTGTGGTTGCCAATGACACCGCAGCCAGGCTTATGGCACTTACTGTTTCAATGAGATGGCTTGCTTGGCTCAGGGCCACAAACCTGTCTCAGAACACTCAAACTAAAGCTATAGACTGAAGCCAGCATGCGGCAGGACCCCATGGAAAACTTCTAGCTAGCTATATACAGCAGTGGACTGCCCCCAACATCAGCCCCACCCCGACGTCCCATACATCATGAAAGGGGTAGTTTGCCAGCATCCCTCAGTTCTCCTGCCAGAGACTCCAGCATAGTGATAGAAATTCTGAAGGGAGACCAAGGATTTGCTTACAAGAGGAAGACTAGTAACTATGTTGCCAATGCAGATGACACTCCTGAGGGGAAGGTGGGTAGAAAAGTACCTGCTGCAAGAGCTGTTCTTGAAGATCTACTGTTATGGTACGTTCTTACATAACTGTACTATCTTACTTTAAGATACAACTCTTGCAGCAGGTTACACCATACAAACTGTGTCCCAAGCAGTATGTGGTAGCCTCTAAAAAGGGGAAGAGGTCTGGAAAAAGAGTGAAAAGGAACCCCTCACAATAGAAGCCCCTGCAGGATGGCAAAGCCAAAGTCTGCTCTGAGCCTGGAAGAAATGTCCAGACTGTAGTGTCTGATGAATGTGCACAGTACTCCAAGTAGCTGCACAGATGTCTGAGGCCGATACGTTCTTCAGGGAGGCAAATGAGGCTGCAATCCCCCTGGTAGAGTGACCCTTTACCTGTCCTGGTAAGGATTTGTTATGCTTCTGATAGCAGAACACTATGCAATTTACTAACCATTTTTAAAGTGTCTGTTTGGACACAGGTGCCCCTAGCATCCTGGAGGTAAAAGAAACAAATAACTGATCTGACTTTCTGAGCTGTCTGGTTCTAGTCAGATAGCATCTGAGTATTCTGTGCACATCCAAAGTGTGCAGGAGAGCCTCTCCTCTATTGGAATACTCTGGGTAATAAACAGGAAGGTTAATCTCTTGGTTGAGAATAAGTTCTGACACTACCTTAGGTAAAAACCTAGGATTAGTTATTAAGGACACTCTGTCCCTATGAAAAACAAAATACTGCTTTTTGCACATTAGCGCCTGGAGTTCTGAAATCCTTTGGGCAGAAGTAACTGCAACTAAAAATAATGCCTTCCAAGACAGAAGGTGTAGCTCGCAATCTGTGGCTGGTTCAAAAGGGGTTAGAGTGAGCTGCTCCAAAATGAAAAGAAGGTCCCAAGAAGGGATCGGGTCCCCAATGGGTGGTTTTAGGTGGAGAATGCCATGCAGAAAAGTTGCGTGACAGATCCAATTGGGCTAAAGATTTATCTCCAAAAGGTGCATGATATGCTGATAATGCTGACAAATGCACCTTTATGGAGCAGTAACCTAGTCCTGTGTCTGACAGAGAGAGGAAGTACTCTAGGATTAAGTTCTTATGGTGTAACCTGCTGCAAGAGCTGTTCTCAAAGATCTACTGTCACGGTAAGTTCTTACGTAACTGTTCTTCTCAATGAGACGGTTTGCTTAGCTCAGGGCCGCAGAACTGTCTCAGGACACTCAGACTAAAGCTATGGATTTCCCCTGTGAAGGTGACTCCCTTTTCGGGGACAAAACAGAAGCATACATGAAAAAGGTGGAAGAGTACAAATCCACTTACAGGAGCAACTCTGCAAGGGATAAGCCGTGCCCCTCCTACAAGTCCCAGTACAGGGGAGGCAGGGGTAGGGAATCCTACTCCAGGCCTTTTTTTCAGGCCCAAGCAATGCCAGACTACCAATAGACTGGGGGGTACTTTAGAAGTAGAGGCAGAAGGACCATGAGAAGGTCCACCCAGGCACCTCAAGCCCAGGCCCAGTCCAAGCAGAATCCATGAGAGGCTGGTACAGGTCACCTCCCCCTACTGGTAGGAAGCAGGCTGGCTCACTTCATCCAAGCATGGTACACTATCATCACCGACAAGTGGGTCTTGGAGTTAGTAAGCCAGGGACTGTCCCTAAGCTTCAAATCACTTCCCAAACTGAGAAGCAGAAATTTTGCCCCAGCTACTCCAGCAGAAAGGATTCTTTTGGAGTCAGAAGTGGCAAATCTATTGTCCATCAGAGCAGTGGAACCTGTCCCCCTTCTTCAGAGGGGCAGAGGCTTCTACTTCAGATACTTCCTTACCCAGAAGTAAAATGGAGACTGTTGACCCATTCTGGACCTAAGACTCCTTAACAAGCGTGTGTCAAAACCAAAATTCAGGATGGTCACTTTGGCCATGACTTTCCCTTTCCTGCAAAAAGGAGACTGGCTGGCATCCTTGGATCTAAAAGACATCTATTTCCACATCCTAATCCAACCCTGCCACCGGAAGTACCTGAGGTTCAGATTGCCCTTAAGTCACTACCAGTTTGCAGCCATGCCATTCGGTCTAACCTCAGCCCCTAGTGTAGTCACAAAGTGCCTGGCTGTAATAGTGGCACACTTGAGAAGGCAGGGAGTCACTGTGTTTCCATACCTAGATGACTGGCTAGTCATAGAGCAGTCCCTGCAACATACCAGAGACTCTCTAGCTCTCGCTCAGAGCACATTGGTGTCTCCGGGCATCTTGATAAATGCCCAGAAGTCTCAACTGGAGCCATTTCAGGTCCTGGACTTCATAGGGGCAGAGATGGATACCAGACAGGGAAGAGCTTTTCTTCCCCAGGACAGAATAAGCAGTATCCTGCAGCTGGCAGGATCATTCCAACTAAACAGAAGATCCAAGCCAGTGAGACAATTCCTGTGACTATTGGGCCACATGGCAGCTGCCACAGCAGTGGTGCCAGGCTCCAGGTTCCAGATCAGAGACAGTCAGGCCCCAGGTCAGGGCAGTGAGTCAGCAGCAGCACACCAGCAAAGTGCTTACCACCAGAAATCGAGCAAAAGTGTTTATTTTTTTTTCAATAGCGCTAGGTGCAAAGTGAAGCGGCTGATGGCCAAGAGCAGGAGGGGCCAGAATTTGTATACAGGGTATGGCAATGCCCAGGGGAGGGTCCCAGCCTGCAGGCCCAGAAGAGGAATTGTTTGAATATTTAAAATAGGAGTGGAGTGGAGGCAGGGTGGCCAAAGAGTGACAGATAGACCCTGCATTGGCCCAAGAGAAACATAGAAACATAGAATTTGATGGCAGATAAGGACCGCTTGGCCCACCTAGTCTGCCCATTTTCCTACCTAACAGATAAGCTGCAGATCCCAGTTAACCAACAGCTTACTTCCTCCTACCCCCCACTAGGACTGTGTTGTGTCTGTCCCATGCATTCTTGAATTCCCCCACTGTTCTTTTCTCCACAACATCCTCAGGGAGACTGTTCCATGCATCCACAACCCTCTCTGTGAAAAAATACTTCCTCACATTGCCTCTGAGTTGTCCCCTCTCTATCATCAAATTGTACCCCCTTGTTCTTGCACATCTCTTTTTCTGAAAGATGCTACCCTCTTGGACTTTGTTGATTCCCTTGAGGTACTTGAAAGTTTCTATCATGTCCCCTCTCTCCCTTCTTTCCTCAAGGGTATACATATTAAGCTCCTTTAGTCTTTCTTTGTATGTCTTCTGGTGCAGACCCTGCAGCATCTTGGTTGCCCTCCTTTGGACAGCCTTCACTCTGTCTATGTCTTTGCAGAGATGGGGTCTCCAGAACTGCACACAGTACTCCAGATGGGGTCTCACCAACTGTCTGTACAGAGGGATAACAACTTCCTGTTTTCTACTATTGATGCCTTTCCCTATGCATCCCAGTATCCCCCAGCCTTCCTTACTGCCTTTTCACATTGCTTGCCCACCTTTAGGTAATCTAATATAATTACCCCCACACCCTTTTCCATTTTTACTGTTGTCAGTATCTCACCCCCCATTGTGTACTCTTCCCCTGGGTATTACCTTGCGCTTCTTTGCATTGAATCTGAGCTGCCATACATTTGACCATTCCTCCAACCTTGCCAAGTCCCTTCTCATCCTTTCCACTCCATCTCGTGTATCAACTCTGTTGCAAATCTTTGTGACGTTTGCAAAGAGACATACTTTTCCCTCCAGTTCCTCTGCAATGTCACTTATAAAGACATTAAAAAGGACCAGTCCCAGTACTGAACCCTGCAGTACCCCACTAGTAACCCTCCTTTTTTACTGTGGACTCAGTTTACTACTACCCTTTGTGTTCTGCTGTCTAGCCAATTTTTTATCCAGGCTACCACCTTGGAACCCATTCCAAGGCTGGCTAACTTGTGTATTAATCTTTTGTGTGGGACTGTATCAAATGCCATGCTAAACTCTAGGTAGACCATGTCCACAGCCCCTCCCTGGTCTACTACTTTGGTCACCCAGTCAAAGAAATCTATTAGATTCATCTGAAACGACTTTCCCATCATGAATCCATGCTGACTTGGGTCCTGTGCCCTACTGGCCTCTAGGTACTCAACAATTCTTTCCTTCAGAAGTGATCCCATCATTTTCCCTACCACTGAGGTCAAACTAACTGGTCTGTAGTTTCCTGCCTCTGTCCTGCTCCCACTTTTGTGAAGAGGAATCACATCCGCCCTCCTAAATATTTAAAGGGGCAACAAGGCCCAAATGGAAGCTTTAAAGAGGGCAACCAGGCGAAAGTTATTAAAAAGGGTAACTAGGCCCAATATTTAAAGGGGCAACGTCAGGCCCAAGGTAGTTTAAGGCGGCCCAGCCACAGCAGGCCCAAAGCTTAAAGCTTAGCTAGCCATTTAGGCCCACAGGTGTTAAAGGGACCTAGCTGGCCGTTTAGGTCCACAGGTGTTAAAAGCCATACAGGCCCACAGGCGTTAAAGGGGCCTAGCTAGCCATTTAGGCCCACAGTATTTGAAGAGGCCCAGCAGCCATAGAGATCCAACAGTGTTAAAGGGGTCCATCTACCTATATAGGCTCATAGGTGTTAAACAGGCCTAGCCAGTCACAGTAGGGCAGTTATTTGAAAGAGGCCCAGTGTATCTATGGGGGGCCCACTCAACTGCTGTATCTCACAGTCTAAAGAGGCCATCCAGCATTTAGCCACCAGTGTACCCCCAGTAGCAGGAGAACTTGTTTTAGTTAGAGGGACCTCACTGCAGTTAGGTCCACAGATAGCAAGGGCTTCACCAAGGAAGTGCCCTGCTAGAAGCAACCAAGTATAGACAAATAACTGATATGCCTACTAGCTGCTCTGTTTTTCTCCACTGCCCATGTACTTGATGTTCCCCCACCCTCTGTTTGACGAGGATCCTTTGTAAATGAGCTTTTAGCTCAAAGGTTGTAATTCCGATTTTACAGTAAATAAAATAAATACGAAAAAACAAACCTGTGCTATTTCCAAAATAACAGGATTGCTCAAATCAAATTAGAGTTTTAGTCCACTGACTCTAAAACTAACTTACAAGTTTTACTTAATAGGATAATGGTGAGCAAATTTCATTGGTAGTTTAAGGTAGCTTATCTAGAGGTTCAAAGCAAATTCAGCACACACAATATGTTGCACTGTAACCATAATATTTTTTTTTATTCTTTCATGCTTATCTGGTTAAAAATACTGCTCTTAAGTGCTTTTCCTTAATTACAAATTCCACTACCAAAAATATACATTTTAACATGGAAAACCTACCCAGTCCAATGTGCCAGCCACCACTAACCCCTGTGCTTCACCTCAATGGCTTACTAAGGGGGTGTAGGATCAAGACCTCAAACATTCTTAAATACCCAAAGTGCATGTGCAAATCAATTAAATAAGATTAAATATCTAATACAGATTATTTGTACTCCATGGGTGGGATATTCAGAAATGCGGCAGAAGCAGGTGCAAGGGCGGCATAGCGCAGGTACACTGCGAAGGTACGCAGCCAGTACGGTATTCAAAGGCTGAGCACCAAGGCAAGTGACAGCGCAAGATGGCTGAATATCGCAGGGATGCACCATAGTGCAACTAGGGCTGTGCCAGGGAGCAAGGCAGGAAGCGCAGGAGCATAGCATGAGCAGGGCAAGGGACAGAGGCACAGTGGCCATGGCACAGGTCCCCCTGGCACAGTGTGGAACAGGCCACAAGAGCAGGACACACTGCCACCATAATGCAGGGGATGACCAGAGGGTGGCAAGGCAGGCGCATGGCCGCATGCCCTGACTACGCATCCCACTGCAGTGTATGCAGGTGGCGTGACACCCATGGCCATGGCAGGCAGCCATGGGCAACACCCACAGGACATGCATGGGACATGGCACCGGGACCAAAGCAGACAACACACTGGCCACACAGCCCAGCAGGGAACATACGCACACCACAAAGCACACACACACACACACACACACACAGACCACTGTGCACAGACCACCTGACACAAACCCCAGCTAACCGCAAATGTACCACACAGCCACCATGCACACCACTGCAGCATGGCACCAATGCCATCTACAAACCAGACATGGACACGGATGGCTACCAAAATATAACTGTATTTAAACAACAAGCAATGAATCAAAACTATGTACAGTTGAACAGGGATAGAGGGCAGGGAATGGGGAGGACACATTCAGAAACATAGGCTGGGGAAGGGGGGTGGGGAGACAGGAGACATGGTAGGCATGGAACAATGGAGGAATGGGAGGGGTGTCAGTGGAAGGGAAGGTGAAGCAGGCCAGTGGGCCCCTTGGAAGATCCTCGACTATCGGCGCCTCTGCCGCCTCCTCCTCTGTGGCTGGAACATGGCCTGGCAAATTATGCATGCCACTGCAAGGGTGGCCATGGTGACCTGTAGGATCCGCTGCAGCATCTTTGTATGGGCATCCACCGGTTGGGCTCCTAGGACAAAGGAGGGGACATGGATGAGTGCACACCCACACGACCATACCCATCCACCGGGCACAGCAGACAGTGTTGGCATGTGCCCTGCAGGGGGCACACAGCCAACCACAGTGTGCGTGCCCACACAAGCTGCCATCCCGACTATCCACAGGCATGCACACCACCACCAACCAGGCGCAGCATGCCACAGCCATGACAGCCAAGTGAATGGCCATTCCGTGGGGCTGACAGTGGCCTGGCTGGGACATGGATGCATCCGCAGCCCACCCGCAGTGGCCACACACACATGCCTTGGGCGCAACATGGTGCAATAGACCACGCCGATGAGGCACGGAATGTAATGGCCATGTGCACAAGGGGATGTGGCCCACCCCAACCCCACACAACAAAATACACCACCAAGGTGCCTACCTGCAAGCTGTGACCTGACTGGTGCCTGACCACCTGCACCACCTGGCTGGCCGGCAACCCTCCGTTGTGCACCACCACTGGCCTGCTGCTGTCTGGCAGCGGCACCCGCCAACTAGGCTCTTCAACGATCTTCAGGGCCCAGTAGGGAGCCTGTACGACCCCCCCCACAGCTGTCTCCCTGGGCTTCCCTAGCTTTATGCTGCTGCTTGGACTCCTGCACTAGGCGCACATCTGTGTTGGGGACCCACACACAAGGTCTAGCCTGCCCACAGGCTCAGTCTGGGTCACGCACTCTGTCCCACTACCCATTGCACCTCCTGCCTCTGTGACTGTCCTGCACCCCTGCTGCTGTCCTGCCTGGCCAATGGCCCTCACCCTGTCACTGTCTCACACTGTCTCTGTCCCTCACTCTGTCTGTCTCTCTCTCTCACTCTCTCTCCCTCTCTCACCCCTACTCCGCTGGGCGCAAGCCACCATCCCCTGCTTGCTCCGTCCTTTTATAGGCTCAACTTTGCTCCACGCATGTCACTGTTGCTCCATGCTTGCACCATCGGCCTGCTGTTGAATATCGCACTGCACTGTTTATTCATGGCTATGCCCCCTGCACTTGCGCTTGCATTCATTAGGGTTATGCATTGTCGCCCGCTGAATATCGCTTTTTGGTGCATATCTGCTGTTGTGCTGGCACATCTCACTTGTGCCTTGTGCAACCACTTTGACTATCCCACCCCATATATATAAAATTAAAGTGACTGGTGCTACATATTCTCTTATTTTTACTGCAAAGATTATTCTTTATAAATACTTGATGCTGTTGTCATTATTAAATTTATACAAAGAGATACATATAAAAATTTCCCATCATAGATCTGTTATTTTTAACATTCCTTTAAGTATGTACAAATCCAATTAATTATTGCTAACCACTTTAGGAAGCACTCAAATCCTTTAAAGATATATTAAATTGTAATTGTCCATTATCGTGAATTTTATGGTACAGTCAATCTCTTCATTGCATCCAAGGTAGTCAAATCTTCCTTCTTTTGCAGCATACTTTATCTGGGAACATCCAATTCATTCATTTTCTCAACCTCTCATAAGGGCAGTAGAACAGACATCAAATACAGCTTTTACTCCAACCATGATATAACTAGAAGGAATAAAGGGCAAACATTATTGCACAAGTAACACACAAATTCTCAAAAATCCCATTCATTTTTTTTAAAAGACTAATAAACATGATACAAATTTAAACTACCAAACAAAATTATAAAATTCTGTGCAGTTTTCTGTCATTACAGAAAGGAAGCTTCTCTACTTTAAAATAGGGCTGCAAATCGAACATATTATTAAGACCTACTGGTCTCATATTTTTTTGTGTTTAGATCCGTCTTTTGTATTTTATTTTAAATAAAGTTTCAAATCCAGTACATTGTTAAGACCCATTGGTTTCATACTTTTTAATTTCCAAATCCATAAACTTCCTAGTTGCTGTAATTTAGTTTTTAACGGTATTTTAGACCTGCACTTTATTTTTAGCACATTCTAACCCCATGAATTTTAGACCTTATTGGTTACCATTATGTGCTGTTTCAAAATGTACAGCTACTGGACCATTCTGATTACCATTAATAATGTTACAAATATATTTTTGGACTCTTTTTCTTTACTTGTCTTTTTGTCATTCCTACATATAACTTGTCGCATGGACCTGTAAGACAGTAAATCACTTGTGTAGTACTACAAGTAATATATTTATTTATTCTGTATTTTTGTGTATTAATTGGATGTTTGAATTCAGTGCCTTCCAGCGCATATGAACAGATATTACACTTTCTCCATTTACTGAATCCACATGGGGGAGGGAGGGACCTATGAGTTGTTGACTCCTCTTTACCGGCTCATTTTGTTTTGATTATATCCTTGTCTACAGTAGTCCACTTCTATTCTTTTCTGCAACATTTTGTTTAACTTCTGTTAAATGTTTATTATAACCTCTGTCCAAAAATGCCCTGGTCATTTTTTCTGCCTCTGTTTCGAAGTCTGCTTCATTTGTGCAATCGCGCTTGGCCCTCCACATCTGACTATAGGGAATATATTTTTTCAGTTTAGCAAGATGAGTATTTTCATAGTGTAGATAGGAGTTACATACAGTATCCAATTTATAAATTTGTGTCGTCACCTCCTCCCTCACTTTGCCTTTAAGCTCTATATTAAAAAATGGCATAACACTTTTATCAGTGGAATATGTTAATTGCAGCCATGATGAATTTGTATTTAACCACCCCACAAATTAAGAAATTCCTTCCTCTTGGCCCCCCCACCCCACATGCAGATGACTTCATCAATTAAGAGATACCATAAGATGATGTCACCTGCTTATGGGAAGGCCTCAGAAAATGCTGTCTCCTTCTCCCACAATTCCAAAGTCAAATTAGCAAATGAGGATGCCATACAGGTACCCATGGTTGTACCTAATATCTGTAAATGAAATTCATGATTAAATTCAAAAGCATTATGAGTCAAAATGAATCCAATGTTTTCAAGCAGAAATTTTGTGGGGTTTGGAAACAGTGTCCTCTCTAGGAAATATTTACAAGCAAACATATAATCTGAGTGTTTAGTAGAAGAATAAAGTTGTTCAATGTCAATTGCCAGCCAGTGGAAGTTCTTTTGCCATATAAAACCATACAATTTGACTAACAAATCCCCAATGTCTGTCAGGTGGGATCTAAGATTGTTCACCTCCTTATTAAGGAAAAAGTCCACGAACACTGATAAATTATTGGTCAAAGATTCCACCCCAGAGACAATCGGGTGACCCAGCGGGGCAACTGTATTTTTATGAATCTTTGGCAATTCATATAACACTGGAATTGCCAGATTCTCTTGTCACAAAAAATTTAATTCAGAAACAATAATATCCCCTGATGCCTTTGCATCTGTAAACAATTCTAAAAACTCCACTTTAAATGTATTCATGGGGTTACAGGGTAGCTTCATATATTACAGCTGTTCATCAATTATATTTTACATCATATTTTTATATTGTGTATTCAGAATTATTACTAGATTGCCCCTTTTATCAGCAGTTTTTCTTGTTACATCTTTCCAATTCTGTATTTCTTTGAGGGTAATATTTTCTACCTTTGTTAGATTATTCCAATCTTTTTATTTTTTAATTTTATGATCAGCTATGGTCTTGGAAACCTCCTCGGCAATAAGTTTCTCATAAACTGCAATATTTGGGTTAAGAGACCTGGAACAGAAATCAGACTTCCCTTTAAAAAGTTTAGGTCTTGCTTTCCATACTGTGTCACCAGTTTCCTCATCAACTATTGTATTCACAGGTTCAACTGTCCCAAATAATACATTCCCCACATTTGCTTCTTCAAACAATTCATTTAAAGTTTTTAAAGTGGTACTTTGCTGAGTGTCATTTATTTCTGATTCTTCAATTTATTCTTCAACTTGAACCAATGGTTCAGTTCCTCCTTGCTTGAAATATTCCTTTAGCTTGATTTTTCTGAAATACTTGAATAAATCCACATGAATATAAAATTCATTGACTTTTGGTGTGGGAACGAATGTTAATCCCTTCTACCAAACTCTTCTTTGGGGTTCTGTTAAGTCTATAGTTGATAAATTAATAATGTCTAATTTTTGTTTGAAGCTTCCTTCTTGACCATCTTGGAGTGATGTTTCTTACTCCTCTTCCCCCTCCTCATCCTCATCCTCTTCCACCCCTGCCAACTTGTTCTTTATTTTCTGTTCCTTTCTGTAAAAAGGACCACTACTTCCTATGGCTTCCCTCTAATTTTCATTTATTGATCGATTACTTTCATCATCATTATGGAAAGTAACTGTGTGATTTTGTTTACTCAAACTTCATTTCTTGAAATTGCACCAGCTTTGTTTTCTCAATCTACCTCTACTATTGCTTCAATCTAATTTTTCTTTGGGCCAGTTGAAAAAATAACCCTTTTCTTTATCCCCCTCATCAAGACTTAATTTACTCTGCTTTCTTGCAATTAACTTCTTTTCATATGTACCCAATCTTTCTTTCAGGTCTTGATCTAATTCACCAAATGAAGGGTAACTAATAAAGTCATTAAGCTTGTTTTTAGTAGCCTGCAGTTCGGCGTTAATTTGTTCATACTTCTTCATATCAGCTTTAATAATTAATTTAATGAACATCGTCGTGCAAATCTTTGCTGCTTCTTCCCACTCCGCTTTATATTCAAATAAATCAATACCTTCAGAAGGGGTTCTAAGTACTCATAAACCCCTGGGATATAGTTCCTTATCTAGATATGTCTCTAAAGTTGAAATGTTGTAGGAAGTATTCATTTCTTTAAAAAGCAATTTCTCCAATTCAAAAAAGAGATCATTTACAGTAACTCATTAGTAGCACCCTGATTTACTTCATTCCTATGCACCAAGAAAGTGCCCTGCTAGAAGCAACCAACTGCTTGCTATTTACTATGGTCTGTGCATTCAGAGACTGTGATATTGAGGAAAACTGTTGGAACTGTAACACTAAGCAACACTGTTGGAACTGTGACATTTAATTGCATTGTGCCAGCATCTTCTGCTAGTGTGTTTCCAAATCAGTCTTCAGCAATCTTTCAGAGGCATTTCATCAGTGTGTTTCTGAATCAGTCTTTAGCAATCATTCAGAGATATTTCACCAGTGTGTTTCTGAATCAGTCTTCAGCAACCCTTGAAGAGGTATTCCACAAGTGCACTCCAGAATTAGTCTGCAGCAGTACTTCTGAAGGGAAGAGCTGTGTTCATAGCCATACCTTGGCAATGTCATGTTTATTATTTTCCTGTAACAGTCCTCAGTGTACGGCCTTTCCTAGTGCAAAGTCTGCCATCCATTTTCTTGTTTTGTTGTCTTCACCGTGGTGTTGTCAAGATCATCTGTTCCAGTTAACCAAGTCAACGTCCTGTTTATTGTTTTGTCACTCTTTGACTTGTCTGGCCTTGGTGCCCAGAACTCTGTCCTTCTCCAGCATTTGAAGACTTCTTCATCCTGATTCCTGATTTCCGTGGGGTCCTCCCATCGTCTTCTTTACCCAGCATTTCAGAAGTGGGGTGTGGCAGGGTGTTCTCTATCATCTTCTTTACCTGGCAGTCCACCAGTGGGCTGTGGCAGGGTGTTCTGTATCATCTTCTTTACCCAGCAGTCCAGAAGCAGTCTGTGGCAGGGCAGCCACTGTATTGGTCATCTCAGCCTGGTTGTCTACCAGCAGACTGTGGCTGGATACTTTGTGCTTCAATTCCGGTGGCCCTCAGTGGGTTTTAGCCGAGGAAATCTTAGTACTCAATCTTAAACTCCAGCAACCCAGGAGAGGTGGGTGTGGCTGAGGAACTCATGATCTGTTTAGAAATCCTCTCTGTATCTCCCTTGTTTCTCAAGAAGTCCCCAGAGCTGCACTGGCCAGCCAGTTAACCTGTTCCTTGTTATGACAGTTTCTTTGGTCCTATTCTCTTCCCGATGATAGAGAAAGTACAACTGTGCATAAACTGCCATTAGTAACATGTCTAGAATCTTGCTATAGTATGCTGTATGTTACATAGTGTGGAGTACTCCAGGTAATAGGCCTTAGAGGTGCACCTCAGGGGTGAGTTAGAAAGATTGCATACAACGTTCTTATAGCATAGTTGCTACATTCAGTTTGCCAATTGTGCCAGTTTTACCATAGAGTTACCCTCTTACAGGGACTTTAGAGTTAGAGATGCTCTTACAATGCAGCTGTTACAGCTGATTTTGCCTTACAGTTCTCCTCGTACAGAAGGTTAGAGACAATAGTTCCCCTCTTTTCCCTGCGACCGTGTCTTCCTTCCTCTTGTTTGGAAAACAAAGCCTGTCAAGCATTTGAAACCTATTTCTGACTCGTGCCTCTTTGTTAGGTGATAACATCCACCTCTTGGGAACCTGAATTGTCCTCCCGCCATTCTGCCTGCAGGGAGCGGCACTGGTGTTGGTAAATTGTGTGTGATTTATTTGGGTCATCACAACACTGTTGCTCTAGTCATCCTTTTATCATAGTGGATCCCAGTACACACTACCATCTGGGCACCACACCAAGGCTTATAGACCAGAACATACCCAGTTGTTGCTCACTTATGGAGAAGTTGGTAGGGGTAAACCTGCATCCAAATGAACCATTGAATGCTGGATAGTAGCTTACATGCAGTTCTGTTACAGTAAAGTTGGTAAGCAGGCTCTGCTGGGTCTCAGGGCACACTCTACCAGGGGCACAGCTGCTTCAGTGGCAGCTGCATGAGATATTCCTTAATTGGAAATCTGCAAAGCAGCTATATGGAAAATTGTTCACACTTTTACCAAGCACTACTGCTTGGACATACAGTCCAGAAGTGATGCCAGATTTGGCACAGCAGTCCCTGCAGAACTTTTTCCCAAAGTAGGTTATGTGCCCAACCTTCAAAGGTACTGCTTGGTAGACTGCATTAGTTTAATCATATTGAGTGATTCCTGAGGTTAGAAGAAAAATTACTCACCTTAGTAATCTTGTTTCTTCCAGGGGATCACTCAATATGATTAAAGCTCCCACCCTGCCTCCCCTACCTGAATCAAGGGAAAAGGGGACAGACTCTGATTCTGCATCCCTGCTATCACATGCTACACATATTGTTACTGGTAAATGGTTGACTTCTTAACCCAGTTGGTACTTACTGTTGTCCTTTTTTAAGGACTTTTTGTTTTGATGGATGTGATTAAAGTGGGGGCCAAATCTACATAGTTTAGCTAGCTAGAAGGTCTTTACCCTGTTAGGCTGTGTAATGAACCTGAGCACTTCAGAGTGCAGCAGTTACTAGGGGCAGCAGTTTGAAATTGACACGAGCCAATGAGAGTTCAATCATTTGCATCAATTCCATTCTGTCCATGGCAGTTCAACACTGAATGCTGACTGCATTAGCTTAATCATACTGAGTGACCTCTGGAAGAAACAAGATTACTAAGGTGAGTAATTGTTTCTCCTCACCCCAGGAATCCCTCAGTCTGCTTGACTATTGCAGTGTTGCCAGCTAGGTTCAGCTGCCCTGGAGACATAATTTATGCTAATGATGGCTGGGCACTAGCCAGTCAGATTGCAGTTGAAGACTACTGCCTGGAGGTGCTGCTATTTGTCAGATTCATTCCTCCACCTGACTGAACTAGTTGGCCCTGGAGCTCTGTTCATATCTCCTCACTTGAAGAAGTTTGTTTCTGGTAAAGTTGTTTTGTTTCTGTAGTTTCTGTCCTGCTAGCAAATGCACTAGAAAGGGTGCCCTCCCTCACAGTGGGGAAGAGGCCTCTTTTCAAGATACTTTCTCACCCAAAAGAAAAATGGGGACTGGGGACCCATCCTAGATCTGAGATACTTAAACAAGCACCTGCTCAACCTCAAGTTCAAAATGATCACCCTGTCAGTAGTGATTTGTTTCTTGCAACAGGGAGACTGGCTTGCCTTCCTAGACCTCAGAGATGCCTATTTTGACATTCCAATTAAGCCCTCTCATAGAAAATATTTCAGATTCAGACTGCCATCTGGCCACTACCAGTTTGCAGTGCTACCATTTGGCCTTTCCTCAGTCCCCAGAGTCTTCACAAAATGCCTAATGGTAGTTGAAGCCCATCTCAGAAGAAAGGAGGTCTCTGTCTTTCCTTATCTGGTCAACTGGCTGATAGTAGACACGTCTCCTCAAAAACTCAGGGACTCTATCTGACCCACTCACCTCACTCAAAAGTTGCTAGGCTTCCTGATCAATACAGAGAAGTCTCACATGGAGCCAGTTCAACTCCTGGAGTTCATTGGAGCAGAGCTGGACATCTAGCAAGGGAAAGCCTTGCTCTCACCAGACAGGGTAGGGAACCTACAGACATTGGCAAGCTCATTTGTTCTCTGCCAACCAAGACCAGAAAGGCACTTCCTCAAGCTCCCAGGCCACATGGCCTCCACTACAGCAGTAGTACCAGGTGACAGGTTTCAGATGAGGGACATTCAGTGCCATCTGATGGCTCACTGGCATCCAAAATGACTCTATCAAAGCTGGTTCCAGTCATAAGGACTCTTCTACAAGCCCTGAACTGGTGGAAAGACTGGCACAACCTCAGGGAAGGAATCCCCTTCCAACAAAAGGAGCCCTCTAGAGTGTTCACTGCAGATGCCTGTCTTCTGGGTTGGGGAGCACACCTGGTAGACCAGTCCATAAGCGGGGTGTGGTCTCCCAGGGAGTCCAGCTGCCACATAAACCTTCTTGAATTCAGAGCTGTGTATCTAGCCATAAAAGCCTTCATCCCCAGCTCAAGGGCCAATCTGTCCAAATTAGAACAGGCACCACCACCACTACCACCATGTTTTACATCTACAAGCAAGGGGGCACAAGATCCTGAAAGCTCTGCACAGAGACCATGAAGATCTGGTTACTGGCTTACTCTCTGGACATCCAACTAACTGCGATTCATTTGCCAGGCAAGGACAATGTGCTGGCAGACTCTCTGAGCTGCATCAGCCAGGGCCACCACGAGTGGACCCTAAACAGACAAGTGCTGGCTACAGTTTTCAGGTGGTAGTGCACTCCAAAGATAGACCTCTTCACCTCCAAACACAATCATCAGGTTCCCCTGTACTGCTGCAGGCCTCGAGCACTGGGCACGGCACCAGTGGATGCACTGTCCCTCAGCTGGACAGGAAGGTTCCTGTACACTTTTCCTCCATTCTCCTTGTTCCTCAGAATGCTCCTCAGTTCAGAAGACAGCCAGCAACAATGATCTTGGTGTCTCAGGACTGGGCAAGGCAGCCTAGGTACTCTCTGTTCCTTGCCCTGTCAGCCAAGCGACCCATTTGCCTGCCCTTGAGCTACAGTCTCCTGACCTTGCCTTAGACAGGGATAGTGTGCCCCAACACAGAGTCCCTTCACCTCAAGGTCTGGTACTTGGAAGAGCTAGAGTTCCCAGACTCTCAATATTCAGTGCAAGTCCTGAGAATCCTTAAACTAGCTAAAAAAACAAGTACCTAAAAGACCTATGCTTCCAAATGGAAGAGGTTCTCTCTCTCTGGTTTAAAGAAAGGTACATTGATCCCTTGCAATCTAGTCTGTCTTCCATACTAAATTACCTAGTTCACCTACAGGCCTTAGGCCTCAGGGCCTCATCCCTGAAAATCAACCTGGTAGCAGTTTCAGCCTACATTTCAGCAGGCAAGGAGAAAAGTATAATTTCTCATCACATTTTCAAAAAATTCTTTAAAGGTCTGCTGCACCTTCATACCCCACTTAGGGAACCTATACCCCTGGACTTAAACCTGTGTATAGCCAAGTTGATGGACTCTCCATTCAAACCTATGGCTACAGCAGACCTAAAGTATGTCACCTTGAAAACAGTATTCCTTGTGACCATCACTTCAGCCTGGAGGATATCAGAGCTGCAAACTCTCTGCACTGAACCTAACTACATCATCTCCCACAGGGATAAAGTAGTTCTTAGGACAAACAGGGAATTTCTTCCCAAAGTGGTGTCTGAATTCCACCTAAATCAATCTGTAACTCTCCCTGTCTTTTTCACAGACAAATCCACTTATGCTGAGTGCAGGCTTCACAGCCTGGATGTCAAAAGGGCGCTGACCTACTGCCTAACGCATACCAAGCAGCTCAGATCCTCTCGTACTCAGCTGTTTCTCACCTATGGCGAGGTGGGCAAAGGCAGACCAGCCTCTAAGAGAACCACCCCTCAATGGATAGTCTCTTGCATCCAACTTTGTTACAGTAAAGCTGGCAGACAGCCACCTCAAGGCCTCAGGGCTCACTCCACCAGGGGCACTGCAGCATCAGTGGTAGCACAAAAGGATATACCTTTGCTTGACATCTGCAAAGCAGCTACCTAGAAGACTGTACATATCTTAATGAAGCACTACTGCTTGGATGTACAGTCCAGATCAGATGCCAAATTTGGCACTACAGTCCTGAAGAACCTTTTCCCAAAGCAGGTTCTGTTCCCTCCTCCCAACTCCACTACTTTGTAATCTGCAATAGTCAAGCATACTGAGAGATTCCTTGGGGAAGAAGAAAAAAATATTTACCATAGTAATATTGTTTCTTCCAGGGGATACCTCAGTATGCTTGACCTCCCGACCATCCTTTCCTTACATAACCTTACTGTAAACAATTCTGCAGTCTTTATTACAGGCCAAATTTATCACTGGAAGGCCATAACCTGTGTAGTGTGTCGCAGTTAAGCATGGCGTATGTGGCAGAGTTAGGCTACACCCTCAGCTGATACTGATGGACTACTTTTCTATCTCATTATTTCCTAGCTACCAAAACTTCTAATGTGAGACAGTTAACACTTTTCTCTTTGCTTTTCTTCTTTCTCACCCATACCCTAGGTTGGCCACCTAGTGTAGCTCTTTACTATCCTGCTTAAACTTCCTACTAGTTCTCTCTTTTCATTCTTTTTCTATTTCCATCCATTCAGTTCCTGGAATGATGCCAAACACCTGGAGAGGTGTTGTGTAAAGTGCATTAGTGCATTTTGTGTACAAAAAACATGAAGGCTATTTTAAATTGGAATGAATACAGTTAGTAAAGCCTTTTTAAAGAAAAAGGAGTCAGAAGTCATATAAAACAATAATAATGTCATTATTAGTACAGTTATAAGAAATCCTAAAGGTATTTTCATAAATTCACATTATAAACTTGTTACTGTATAAGGTTATATGTATAAAAGAACTTAGTCACTGTGGATCAGAGATATAGAAAGTCAATATATAGAGAATAAAGTATGGGTCAGGGTGTGTAACAAGATTTTACACACACACACGAGTTGTGGGATGCTACATAAACCCCGAGGACGAAGCCCGAGGGGTTTGTGAAAAGCATCCCACAATGAAGGTGTGTGTAAAATCTAGTTTGACACACATCCGACCCATATTTTACTTTATATAATTGCTTGGTTTTTCGCTAAAACAATTATATAAAATAAAAGTTTCGTGCATCCGCTGTGTGGCTTCTAGGTGCCGATTTGAATTGGCGATTTTAAAACATTTTGTTTTTGTCCTGGTTTGTGAGGTTTCACTGTGTAGGGAAGAAAGAACTTACAGCAATTCTTCTGGCGGTGGCGGGTGCTGTTTTGGGAGAGATAGGCGGTCAGCGGTCTTGAGTAGAAGCTGCTGTGAGGGATCTGACAGCAAGGGAAACTGTGCACATGTGTGCCGTTATAAACACTCCTTTATAATGGCAAATTACACCACGGTTTCCCTATGGGAAAAAGGGGAAGCTGGTTATTATCTATAGATACATATACTGTACCTTTAACTGAACCAGGAAGTCTCCTGAAATAACCCCTCCCCCTTGGTTTTGAAACATGTTTAGACATGAAACAACATGTCCAGACTTGTAACTAGAAGAGAGCTCAGCCAGGTGATCCCACCAAAAAGATATAAATACCTCTTCAGTGAGTTTACTTCAGTTCAGCCCAGTGGGGCTTGGCCCTGAGAGGAAGGAGAGAGGTGTTACTGCAGACAAGCTGTTGAATGCAGATGAGAAGGGTCTTAGGAGCTCTAGAATTCAGAACTGTATTGTGTGAGAAACTACTGATGATAAGTAGTGATTTTCTTTGCAATTTTTGTTGTTTTAGTTTATTATTTTTCTAACCTTTGAAAAATAAATATCACACCATGGTGTGTTAAACCTGTAAATTTGCCTTGTCTGAAGTTTATCCCCACACGCTGTGACAGTGTATATAGTTCACCTATAGGTGGTTTGTTTCTTTCCTCTTGTTTCTTTTTTCTATTTTTTTCCATAGTCTAAGAATTGGATTAGCCATTGGGTCTTTTGCCCTTCAGGCTTCAAAATGAATCTGACTAACAGCAGCACCCACAGGCAGCAGTCTTCAGCTGTAATCTGACTGGCTAGTGCCCAGCCATCATTAGCATAAGTTTTGTCTCCGAGGCAGCTGAACCCAACTGACAACACTGTAACAGTCAAGCAAACTGAGGGATCCCCTGGAAGAAACAATATTACTAAGGTAAGTAATTTATTCTTCTGGTGAATCTGTTCCTGACCTTGGGCCTGGTCCAAATGCAGGGCCAGTTCTAATGAAGTAGGGTTAGTGAGATCTAGGTTGGCATCTCACTCCTTACCCTGAGAGGATGGAGCTCTGGCAGGAGTCATAGCACCTACTCCGGCACTCACTTCTGGTTCTGCCACTGGTGGGGACTGGGACCATCCCATGGGACCTGCACAGCTCCACTCTCCCCACTATCTCAACCAGTTCCAAGCTGTTGATCACTTGTTGATGGGCAAGTCTGCCAGGTCCTACACCCAGGTAAAGTCCCCTAAGCACTCTCACAGTCCTGGCAGAGGACCTGGCCTGGTTTTACATGACCCTTCTCCCCCCCACCTCTTCCTCCTCTTCTCCCTGGCATTTCCCACCCTTCAGGGTCTCTTGTCTGGGGAACAGTTCAGTTTGGTGGCTAGTGCATTTCCCCAGTACCTCAGATCCCTAGACCAGGCCATTTTCTGGTCTGAGGTCCATGCACCTCCACCCCATCGATTCAGCTCCTCTTCATCTCCCACTTTCTCCTCTGAAGAAGAGGACACTTCCATCCACCTTTCCACTGATGCTGAGTACTCCAGGTACCAGCAGTTCCTTTGGGAGATGATGAGAGAGCTTAGCCTTCACTATTTTGCCAGCTGCAACCATGCTAACCTGGTGCTGTCATTCCTGGGGAATACAGTACAGACTCTTCAGTCATCCCTCCATGGTCTTGGCCTTTCATGGAGGCAACTAGGGATGGCTGACTATGTCTGTCTGCCCCCTTTCCATCCCTGAGGGACATCCAGTGCAGGTATTCCATTCTTGTGGGATCTCCAGGTGCCATGCCAGATCTCACTTCTGGAATCCAGTTTCTGGACAACCACAGTTGACATAGGCACCTGGTGCATGACTGCCCCCAGACTCTGATTCCACAGAGTTTGATGTCTGAGGCAGAAGATTTTTTTTGGCAGCATGCACTGTGCTGTGCCTGTCTGCACACCAGGCCCATCAGGCAGCTGGTGGCAAGCACCTGTGGATGAAACTAGAACAGCTGCTGGCATCCATGCCAGACTATGAGGCAACCTGGTGGCCATTCGCCTTTCCACCCAGGGCCTGAAGCTGGCAAGGCACCAAGTGTGGGCATCTTATGATGTCAGCAAGGTACCCTCCAGGCTGATGGGGACTAGTCTGCATTTGGCAGACAGCATGGCTTTATCTATCTATGTTATCACCCTTGGCCTGGTGTAGGATGCTAGCCTCTTACTTCCAGGGGACCCATTTCTTCTCCTGCAGGGTCAGGTGTGAGTTGGGGTGCATTCCTGCTCCCAGTCCATGGGAGCCTCTGCCTGTCCCTGACCAGTCTCGGGTCCCACCAGACCTGTGAGAGATCCCTGCCTTCCTGTGGTCATTCCCCAAAGAAGGCTGAGGGAATAACCTTTTCTCTCAGGGTGAGCGACACCATCCTCCTGGGTGGATAGCTTGGTAATCTGATTTATTAGTAGGAATAAGCAGTGAAGACTGATTGTTGGAAGATAATGAAAATTACATAGTCATCATAATTATTGATCTTTCAGAATACTTTCACTACTTATTTTAACACCCACCCACCATACCCACTCAGTCAGGAGCCAGGGCCTGTAGGCAGCTCATCCTGTCTCTTTTCTTTCTTTCTTTCCTCTCCTTTTTCTCCCTTGTGCCCTTCTCCTCTTGACAGAAACTGTTCAATAGACAAAAAGAAAAAATGCACAAGTGAATGAAAGGCTTGAGTGCTACGTGAATGCTGCTAGTACAAACATTTATTGTGCTCAAAAACAAACGAACAGCACAAAACCCCGGTGCTTCAAATCCCTGTGAAGAAGAATCTGCAGGGACTGAAAGTGTCGGGTTTTATAATGTACAGTTGTTTTTTTGTCTACTAATGCCTAGTGTTGAGAGTGTGGCAACTCTCTCCTGTGCACCTGAGTTTTTTTTACATTCAGTTTGACTGGGACTGTCCTCCCATCCCTTTACAAAAAAGTAAGGGTCAGAAAGAATGACCCCATTTTGGGGTTTCTATCCCACCAAAAACAAATATTTTGGGAAAAATGTGAAAAAGGAAAAGAAGGACAGGACTCCTTTCCTGAAATAATGTTTTCTCTCTCCTTCTGTTGCCCTCCCCCATTTTAACCTCTTTTCCTTAGGAAGTTGCTGCCCTAATTAAACTCATGCAGCTGCTGTTTTTCAGCCCTCTGGGCATAGACACATCCTGTCTAGCCTCCTCTTGGCTGCTGTCAGGGGAGTTCAACCCTTTTCTGCCCCACAAGCCTTGCCTTCTTCAAGGATTGCTCCCTCAGTTGAGCCACATCATAGGATGAATCCCAAGCAGTGCCAAGCACTGAGGGAGGAGGCCATGTAAAACATTGAGGCTAAAGATGGCATGTCTATGAGAGACTATGCCCAGACTGTAGTGTTTGGTGAATGTATGAATAGTGCTCCAAATGTCAGCAGTGGACACATTCTGAAAACAGAGGTGAGGTAACCATTGCTTGGGTGGAGTGAATATGTTCAGAACCAGGAAACTTTTTACTGCACTTCTGGTAACAAAACATAACTGGCAAGCGATTTGGACTGGCCTTGTTTAGAAACTGGAGAGCCCACCATTCAGGAGGGCAAAAGCAATAAATAGCTGAGAGGCTTTTCTACAATCCTGAGTATGATCCAGATACCAGTGCAGCATCTAACAGATATCCAGCATAAGTAAATGATGCTACCAACTGTCTGTGGGAGAGGAAAAGTAAACAGGAAAGTCTGTGATCTGATTTAGTGTTCTTTCAGACACAACTTTTGGAAGAAAACAATGATTGGTGCATAATGTGACCTTATCCTTGTGAAAAATAATAAATGGTGGATCTGCAACCACAGCCTGTAACTCCAAGATGTGTCTAGCAGACATCATAGCCACAATAAACAGTGTCTTCCAAGAGTGGAAGTATATCAGCAAAGGTGTCTAAGACCAGATTAAAGTCCCATACCAGAACTTACCTCAGACCAGTGGGTGCAAAAGGTGGATGCCTCTTAGAAATATCTGAGAAACCTCCAACTGAACCATTGTCTTACCCTCAGAGAGGGCATGAAAGGTTGACAAAACAACCATGTGGACCATTATGGTGGGATACCTTAGTCCTGAGTTCTTGAGGGGCAGTAGATAGTCCAGAATTTTAACATCTGGACATGTAAAGAGATTCAGTGCATGCCCAGCACACCATACAGTAAAAAGTTTCATTTTTATGGCTACAGGGTGGAGCTCTGCAGATGTCTTGCTATCGCACTAGAAAAATGGAGCTCATCAGATTCTGAAGGGAATTCATCAGATTGGAGTTGCATTACAATTACTCTGCTAGAGGCAGTCTGGTGTGTCCCTTCACTGCACTATTTTTTCTCTGTCTGAAAAAAATGTTTTTCTTTCACTCTGTTTTTAAGTTTTGATGAGAAATAATGATCACCAATAGTACATATATTTCAATCTTAATCTGTGCATAACTGGACTTATGTGACAACATGGTTATTAGCTTCAATCTGAGTATTATTATCTTTAAAGAAAGAGCCATGGTTTATGGTATTTTGTAAACATGTCAACGTATCAGTGTTTCCCAGCCATAAACTGTAACTGAGATTGAGGAATGAGGTTCAGATTTCAGAACACAGACTAAAGTGTTACTATCAGTTCAGGAGATCAGCAAGAGTTAAAAAAAGATGGTAGTAAATAACACACTAACTTACGTAAATCACATAATGAGTTTTTTTATATTAGCTATTCTGGTTATTGTTTATATTTTTTAAATTAATTTGTGAACGTTAGTACAACAAAGAAGGCTAAGAAAGGAATGCTGCATGCAGGCAGAGACAACGGGCTCTGTGTGTGTTTCCCTATATGGGAGTGTGTGTGTGTGTGTGTGTGTATGTGTGTGTCTGACATTCTGTTAACCCTTTCCTAGTACGCTAACCGTTTCCTAGTCAGTTTGCAAATGCCTGTAATGCTATATTGTAGAGTGTGCAATATTTAGAACATAAAGCAGTGCATGAGTGTTAGGATAAGCACTGTGACACATTAAATACAATAAAAGTTAGGGTTAGATGTATAAGTAAATAAATTCCACATAAGGCAGTGTATGTGTGTTAGTGTGTGTGGGTGTGTGTAGTAGTAGTAGAAGTTGTAAAATGTTTTATTCATTACATGACAAAATGGTCCTTTCACAAGTTCAGTGCAGCAAACTTCCTTTCTGATCTGGGCATGATCAGTTAGCAAGACCTTTACCTAGCCAAAGATGTCAATGAGGCAGCCTTCACCATTAATTCCAGTCTTACTAGTTTGGTAAATAAGCATGCCCCCCTTATCAAAGTTAAGGTACGAAACAACTCTAACCCCTGGTTCACGCCAGATCTTAAGGCATCCCTCACAGCCCAAGACAAGCTCTGGGCGAAAGCTAGACATTCCAAGAAATCTTCGGATTGGCAGGCTTTTAGAACAGCCAGGAATACCTGTGTGAAAAATATTCATTCTGCCAAAGCTAACTTCTACATCTCTACCCTTGAATAAGCGAAAGGCAACCCACACAAAATATGGAGGACAATTAAATCTAAAGAAGGGTGGCCTACTGCCCCTTCCATTCCAGCTAGGGTAATCGCAAGTTGCAAGATAGTGGAAAATAAGTCCTTAATCCTTGAAGAACTTAACTCTCACTTTGCCACGGCTGGACTAGTTTTCGACTCTTCACCTTATACTGGTACTGAGATGTGTGAACCTAATCCCCCCCAATATCTAGCTCCGCACCTAGCCCATTTCAACTGCATGAGATAAATTTTAAAGTAGAAGATTCTCTCCTTAATTTAGATATCAAAAAAAGTGCTGGGGATGATGGCCTGGAACCCTTCTTCCTAAGGCTAGGATATGCCCATTTCGCTGCCCCTATTCTTCATATCTTCAATCTTTCCATTACGTCTGCTATTGTGCCATCCTGCTGGAAATCAGCATACATCCTCCTTCTGTTCAAATCTGGTGACCCTTGTGATGTGAATAACTACAGGCCTATCTCCATCTTGCCTATCCTCTCTAAAGTTTTTGAAAAAAGGATCCACAATCAGTTAAAATCTTACTTGGAAACCTTCTCTCTCATAAACCCAGCTCAGTCTGGCTTCCGGGCAAATCACAGCACAATCTCTGCTTTAGCAAAAGTAACGAATGACTGGATCTCTGCTATAGATGCTAAGAAGGTAACTGGAGCAGTCTTCTTGGATCTTAGTAAAGCTTTTGATACTGTTGATCACAACCTACTAGTCAATTGCCTCACTAATTTGGGTGCCACATACCTTACTACCCAGTGGTTCTCTGGTTACCTATCAGGGAGATCCCAGAAAGTAAAAGCAGACTGCTTTTACTCTGCTTCCTTGCCCGTTGTTAGAGGTGTCCCCCAAGGCTCCATCCTAGGCCCTATCTTGTTTTCATTATACATTAATGATCTTGATTCCAATATATCCATGTTCAATCTGCATTTCTTCATGGATGACACTGTGCTATATACCGCTGGCTTTACATTATCTGAAATTAAGGGAGTGCTTCAAGTGGGCTTCGCTCAACTCGAACATAATCTTATAAAAGCAAAGCTCCTGCTTAACGCAAAGAAGACCAAAGCTATAATATTCTCTCATAGTACTGCCATAGGTACCTCCCATACCCCACCCAAAGACTTTATTGTTACCACATTAAATGAACCATTGGAAGTCGTCTCCCAAATTCAAATATCTGGGCATCTGGATCGACAACAAACTCTTTTTCAATTACCATATCGAGAACATTCCCAGAAGGCTTAAAGCCAGATTAGGTTTCTTCTTTAGAAATAGGCCCCTCTTCCCCCTTGAAACTCGACAAACAGCCCCCTACTGAATATCTCTGACATTACCATTGTTGTTTTTATTTTTTATCCCTCATGGCTGTGCTAAATTTTTTTCCTAACTTTCTCTGTTAGCCTACTTTGAAACAACTATGTAACCTGTTTTTTGCTATCTCATGTCACCATGTAATGCACTGTTAGTATGACGTAGAACCTTTGTAATTGAGTCTCTGACTCAAAGGTCTTTCTGAATATTTCAAATAAATAAAATAAATAAGCTCATCCAGGCCAATTTTCTCCCCCTTCTTGACTATGGTGATGTAATTTACCCCTCTACTACTCTCACAAACCTAAATATATTGGACATCCTCTACCATCGTGCATTTCGGTTTATTACCAACTCCCCCTACTGTTCGCACCCACTGTGACCTATATGCAGCTGTTAGATGGACATCTCTCACTACTAGATGCCTGCTCCATGCTGGTCTTTGGACCCTTAAGCTGCTCCTGTACAAACTACTGAGTTATCTTTCATCTCTCATTAGTACTTCACATAGTGCATACTCTCTAAGGAAATCTGATTTCATTCTGCTTGACATACCTAGAACATGGACCTCATTTGGTAAACGTGCAATTGCGCATGCCCTTCCCTCTATTGGGAACCAACTACAAACTGTGCTGAAACTAACTAGCACAGTTTCAATTAACTTCTATAAAGTGCTAAGTGAAGCTAAGATAAAATATATCTGCAACTGTCATTAAGCCCCTTCTTATACCTATGTCTGCTATGCACATTCTGTGCAAGATCTTCATTGCCTTGCGCATGTTAACTGCTTATTGCTCACACTATAATTTAATCCGAGACACTATTTCATTCTCTGGCTCCTGATTTTGTAACTACTATCTTTACTGCAGCAATCCCACTCCTGCTCCCCTTCCCCGTCCTACTCTTGGCTCTGTTTACGCATATACTACTCCGCTCACCTTACCAAGCCTTGAATACCTCCCTTACCCAATATTTTCTGTTGCTGCTCAATTTATTCAATTTACTCAATTTACTAAAATGTATGTATTACAAATACCGGGTTACCATGTCTTGCATTGTTAGTATACTACCTAGAAATGTTCATCACTTCATACCACTTGTTTGCACATCATCCGATGTGGTGTCCTTGTATGTAATATCTTGCTTGTATTATATGATCACATGCATACATGTTATATTACTGTCTATCATTTATTTTTATTTTTTTATCTTATTTATGTATGTTTGTTATCAGTGTACATGTCACAGGATCTCCTTGTGAATGAGCTTGCTCAATGGAGTTTTCCTGCAATAAACTTGAACTTGAACTTGAATAGGATACTCAGTTGAGCAAACGCTCACTTTCAATGAGGACCCATACACACACACACACATATTAAATAGAATTACAAAGGCTGTCAACGTTTCTTACAGTGTTACACATACAGAGAAAAGAGGAAGTCATTTCATAACAGTACAGACACTAAAAGATGTTATCCCAGGCAATGTTACAGTAATGTAATTTACTTTAATCAATTAACTTAAAGAGCTAGTGTACTGCCTGGAATTAATAGTAATTTTCAGATGTAGTCAGCTATCACTTCCAATATCTGAAGTATTTTTGTTATTTTCTGTTTGCTAATTAGAAGATTTTCCATCTGGCAGTACTGGGCTGATTTGTGGAGCAGCACTCTGGAGGCTAAAAAAAAGTCAGTTCTGTTCTTCCCTCATCGTCAGAAATGTGACCAAGGAAGGGGTGCGGGCACTTGGCTAGAAATTGGACATCTATGTGAGTAATTTAAACTAATCAAAGGGGAGTTGGGGACAGCACATTTCTTGACCACCAGTGCGCTAGTCATAACTCCCCAAAAGGCCGTTGACTTACATACTAGACCGGGAGGAAGCAGCAAGTTGGAGCAGAAAGGAAAGGGGGTGCACCATTAAACAAAGTGGGAGACATATTCCCAGACAGCAATGGTTATAAATGCCAGGAGCCTAGCAAATAAACTTCCTGACCTCATGGCTACAATGATGGTAGAGAGGTTGGCCTGGGTGGCTGTAACTGAAATCTGGTTCATAGAGAACCATGGATGGGACACAGCAATCCCAGAGTACAACTTGTTCAGAAAAGACAGGAAGTGTAAAATGGGTGAGGGGTGGCTATGTACATCGGGGAGGGAATAAAAGCCACGGAGATGCAGGGGACTCCCGGGGTGACTGAGGCATTGTGGCTAACAGTTGACTCAGGTAATGGGGCAATCATCAGAATTGGAGTCATATATAGGCCTCCAACTCAGGAAGAAAATGGGGACAAAGAAGTAATAGAGACAATATACAAACTGACTGACAAAGGCAAAGTGATATTGGTAGGAGACTTTAATCTCCTGAACATGAACTGGAACTCACTAACAGAAGCAACAAGAAGAAGCAGGGACATCTTGTTGGCCTTGCAGGATGTAGGACTGCATCAGCTCATCAAAGCCCCAACAACAGGCAATGCTGTCAAGCCAGCCCAGTGGCACTGAGGGTTGAGGTGCTGGGTGACACACCTCCCACCACACTGGCGACCCGGGCTCAGGAGTGAGCTCAGGACATCGGGGTAGGCAGGGGAGGAGAGGATTGAGCATCCAGAGGACAGCTCTCCTCTCCTGGGGAGGGTGGGTGACTCCTTGGCACTAGCGCCTCCCAGTGGAGGTTGGGGGTGCAACAGCCGGGGGTCACATCGATGTTGGGTTGGGAGCATCAGCAGATGTCCACTGGAGGGTGCAGGAGCACTCTCAGCCTGCGCTGGATGTCATTGCATGTCTGCGCTCCCTGGGAGAAATTCACGCTCACACACCAGGAAAACACCTGTTGGCTGGGAGGAAGATCTCATCTGCCCCCACCTCCAACACTGTATCCTGCCCACCGGATCTCGACTCACCCTCCACTCGATGGGGTATTAGATGAGGTAAGAACTGGGGAGCTGAAGGCGGCCCTGCCCTGAGGGGCAATGACCGGGGGGGGGGTCCCTTAGAAACATAGAAACATAGACTTTGATGGCAGATAAGGACCACTTGGCCCACCTAGTTTGCCCATTTCCCTACCTACTGGATAAGCTGCAGATCCTAGTTAATCAATGCCCTTTTTCTTCCTACCCCTCACAAGAATTGCCTTATGTCTGTCCCATGCATTCTTGAATTCTCCCACAGTTTTAGACCCATAACCTCCTCAGGAAGGCTGTTCCATGCGTCCACCACCCTTTCTGTGAAAAAATACTTCCTCTCATTGCACCTGAGCCATCTCGCCTCTGTCTTCAAATTGTGTCCCCTTATTCTTGCACATCTCTTTTTCTGAATGATGCTACCCTCTTGGACTTTATTGATTCCACTGAGGTACTTAAAAGTTTCCATTATGTCCCGCCTCTCCCTCCTTTCCTCAAGTGTATACATATTAAGCTCCTTTAGTCTCTCCTCTTTGGCTTCTCTTGCAGACCCTGCACCATTTTAGTTGCCCTCCTCTGGACTGCCTCTATCCTGTCTATGTCCTTGTGGAGATGGGGTCTCCAGAACTGGATGCAGTACTCCAGACGGGGTCTCACCAACTGTCTGTACTGAGGGATAACAACTTCCTATTTTCTGATGGTGGTGCCTCTCCCTATATATCCCAGTATCCCCCAGCCCTCCCTACTGCCTTCTCACATTGCTTGCCAACCTTAAGGTCATCTGATATGATTACCCCCAGGTCCCCTTCCATTTTTGTTGTTGTTACTACCCCCCGTTGTGTACTCTTCCCCTGGGTTTTTGTTAGGGTGTGTTGCGGGTGGTTTGGGAGACCGGGATCACAGCTGAGGAGGGATCATGGCTCAGAAGGGTCTTAGAAGCAGGGGAAAAGGCAGGATGACTGATGGGGCCCCAGCTAGTGGTGACAGGAAGGAAAAAGAATGGCAAAAACAGGCTATACTCTCCTAGACCTAGGTCTCACAAACAGTGAGAGAATAAAGGAGATTGAAGAGGGGTGTAATCTAGGAAACCGTGACCATTGTATGATCGGTTTCCAGGTCAGCACAACAGAGGTCATCAGTCACTCCAGAATGAAAGTACTAGATTTTAGAAAGGTCAACTTCCAGAAAATGAAAACCAGTCTGAGAGAGAACCCAAAAGACATAAGAGATGGAGGGGTGGAGGACATGTGGAAGGAACTTAAGAGAGCAATCAAGATGGCCATGGACCAATGCACAAGGAGGGTCAGCAAGGTTAAAAGGAAAAGACATCCTCTCTGGTTCTCCAAAGAGGTAGCGACTATAGTAAGGGGAAAAAAGAGGGCCTACAAGACATACAAAGATACTAAAAAGAAAGAAGACTGGGACTCGAACAAAGAAATAATGAGGGAGGCGAACAGGATGATAAGGAAGGCCAAAGCCCAGATGCAGATGAAGGTAGCAGAAGGGGCAAAAAGAGGTGACAAACCTGTCTTTCGGTATATTAAGGAGAAAAGGAAAGCAAAGGGGGGACTAGAAAGGATTATGGCAGAGGAAGGAAAATCAGTGGAGGAGGACCATGAGAA
Source organism: Neoceratodus forsteri (assembly GCA_016271365.2). Taxonomy (NCBI): domain Eukaryota; kingdom Metazoa; phylum Chordata; order Ceratodontiformes; family Ceratodontidae; genus Neoceratodus; species Neoceratodus forsteri. The sequence continues at coordinate 334,739,438 of CM028129.1, read as the reverse complement.
GGCAGAAGCCCTAAATAAATACTTTTGCTCAATGTTTACAGAAGAACAGGGGAATGGTCCTGCAATACCAAAAAACAGCACCCCTAGGTCCAGGGCCAGATATACCCTGCCACGGGCCCTATGTACAGCAGTAACCAGGCCCCCCCCAAATACCCTCCCAGTCCATCCGCACCCCCACCTTACGTGGCCATGTACCTCCCAGCCATCGGCTCCCATGGCCATCAACGCTATCACCTTCAGGTCATCTGTATCCCCCAAAACCTGCTTTCAACAGTTCAATTGCATGTGACTCTCTTATCACTTCAGTCTGCAGAAAAAATGAATTATAACTAATAGAACTGTTTGAATCGGATAACTGGGGCTGTCACTTTAAAACAGACACCGTATCCTTGTAAACAACAGGTAGTATAGTGCAGTGGTTTAAGGCTCTGAACTGCAAACCTGGAGACCCAGACTTGAATCCCACAGCCTCCACTTGCTTTACTGTGTGACCCTGAGCAAGTCACTTAACTTCCTTGTGCTCCCAGGTTGCTCCTGTAAACAAGCTTTCAGCTTAATGTGTTACTCCTGGTTTAAAAAAAAAAAACAGGGGGGGAAATATCCCTTAAACATTTTGAAAACTGAAGCTCTGAAGCTGAACATAGAAATACACAAACATAGAAGTTGACGGCAGATAAGGACCGCAAGGCCCATCCAGTCTGCCCATATTTTCTACCTTATGAATGTGCTATCGGCCTTTACTCTGTCAGTGGTCGATCTATTCATACTCACCTTATTGCTCCCTTATGCCTATCCCATGCCTGTTTGAAGCCCTGCACTGTATTCATATTCACCACTTCCTGAGGTAGGCTGTTCCATGCATCCACCACCCTTCCTGTGAAAAAGAACTTCCTCACATTACCCCTTAATCAGCTTCCCTCTAATCATTTTTGTGTCACTTTTTTAACCCTCATTTATCCACTCTTCCACAAACTTTTGTGTCATCCACATAGGAACACATCTTCACCTTAATGCCCTCCCCTATGTCACTTATGAACATACTGAACAGCATTGGTCCTTGAATCAACCCCTATTGCAGCCCACCTGTGACACCTCTCACTTATAATTCTTGTTCATTTACCACCATCTTTGTGGTCTCCTTTTCAACCACTTTCCTACATAAGTAGTCCGTCCCATCAGCAACCCCAAATTGTCCACCTTTTTCAGTACTCTTCTATGTGGCACTTAATCAAATGCTGTATCGAAGTCGAGATATGACGACAGTCTGACCTTTGTCCACAGCCTTAGTGATCTAATCAAAGAAGTCAATCAAGTTTGTCTGACATGATCTTCCTGCTAAAAAGCCATGCTGTTTGCTGTCCTGTAGCCATTCCCCTCCAGGTATTCTACCACTTGTTCCTTGATTATGATCTCCAAGAGCTTACCCACTATCGCAGTCAGGCTGACACGCCTGTAGTTTCCTGGGTTCTTCCTGCCTCTGCCCCCATACAGTGGCATCACAACTGCCATCCTGTAATATTGTAGAACTCCCCAAAACTCAGTAGAATACCTGAACAGATCTGTTGGGGGGGGCAGCTCTGGGCCCAATTCCTTCAGAACCCTTGAGTACAGGCCATCTGGCCCCGGCGCCTTATCCACCTTGTGCGCTGCCACATCCTTCCTTACCCTGTTCTCAGTGAACTGCTCAGGACCCAGTTCCTAAAGTCCTCTCAGAGGCTTTGATGTGACTCTTGGGTAGTGGACCCCCTCTTCTACTGTAAATACCAAACAGAAATAACAATCTATCAGATCAATCTTCTGCCTGTCTTCTTCCACAACCCTCCTCTTTCGTCAACCTGATGATTCCCCTTTTGTCCTCCTCTTTGCCCTAATATGTCAGAAGAATTATATTTATCCCTTTGAATTTCCCCAGGTAAACCTTTCAGTTTTCCTTTTCCTTGTGACCCTCAACTGTCTCCCCCACTTCTTTGGAATGGTGCTTGTTTTTCTGAGCTACCATTGGTACACAGCTTTTCATGACTTCCAGCATCCCCAATATAATGACGACCCATTTGTGTTCCATCTACTGTGCTCTGCCATCATCCCAGTTTCCTCCATTATTTTATTAAAGTCTGCCTTCCAGAGATTTAGAACCACAGCACTAGATGTGGAGTGCCCCTTCCCCATGTCCAATTTGAACCATATCAAACTATGGTCACTGGATCCTAGTGATTCTTTCACCTCCACTAATCCCACTATTTCAGTATTGGTCAGAACCGGATCCAGGGTTGCCAGCTCCCTTGTTGGTGCCTGCAACAGCTGAACCATGAAATAACCATACAGGCAGCCTAGCAAAGTCTGGCTGCTAACATGGCTATAGCATGACTGCCCATACATTAACTGCTATGTACTTTAACATCCTTACCGAAATCGGATGCAGTTGTATTGCTACGAGAAAGCCATAATGTAGAGGAGTTAGAGCTATGGAAGGGATAAGGCTCCCAGCTTCACAGGGGCCAAATACGATCCCTTTCATTCCTTTTTTTACATAACACAAAAATATGGAACTGTAAGATTTCTACACGATTTCATTTTTTTAGCACAGCAGGTGCTCTTTTTTAAATAATCTTTTTATTGATTTCAGATCATATACACGAACATATACATAAAAACAACATATAATATCTCATGGGGCCTGTTGCTTCCCATCCCCTTGATTCTTACATCATGTGAACAAATGCAATCAAGCCAGGCCTCCACCTACACAGGAGGAAGAAATCCCTCTGTTTAGTCATTTGAGTTCAGGGGCTATGTGGACCACAAGGACTCCCTTGACCTTTTACATTGTCCTTCTGCATATTCCCTCCACAAATATGTTCATACCAATTATTCTTCATGATGTTTCTCCTCCTAGCTGGCTACTGAAGGGATCTATATGACCAATGCTCCCCACCCATTCATGTAGGTGCTCGTTTTAAATGAAACATCAGGAAAGTGGTTTGTAGAGACTTGGTAACCATGCCAAGATCTTTAACCATCAGGATCTGATGGCCTCAACAGAAGATGCCAAGCTCTTTGCAGACAGCTAGAGGAAGTCTACAACAAAATCTCAGAGAGAGAAAGCAGACATCTGCACCAAGGGAACTACAGTTTGTACTGGGAAGTCCTCTGGTAAACCATCTGCCAATACATGTACCATATGTTAGTTCATTCACATAAAGTTCATCATGGTACCTGAGTAGTAGTAGCATTTATACAGTGCTTTTCATACAGTGTATCCCAAAGCGCTTTACAAGCAGTGCTAGACTGTTAGTGAAGTGACTGAATGTGTAGTGGCAACCATACCACACATCAACAACACCCACACACACAGCCTGGACAACTGCATTATCTGGTTTATGGGAAGGGGTCGAGGAATCCTTCTGTTCTCAAACTTCTCAGTCTCATACAAATACAATTTATTTTGCCAAAACAACTTGTGCACTGTACAACACACCTCTCAACCTCTTATCTCATAAATCAAGAACAAGGCTTAAATTAATCAGGGACAAAGACCCCAAATCAGGGACACATCTTAAAAATTGGTAATATTCAGTCAGAAAGCTGATCGAATAAGGGAAATAGTGTGCAAAGCATTTTCCAAAAAAGAACACGTCTGTAACTTTAATGTTTACCATTATTTTGTGCTTACAATCCCTACTGTTCAGTCAGAAAAACAGAAATTGTACGAGGGACAGAGGAAATTTTTGAGGCAAAATCAGGGATGTCCCTGAAAATCAGGGACAGTTGAGAGGTATGCTGTACAAGCAGTATTTTATCTGGTGGCATTATTAGCTTACTCACTTCTCTGAACTGCAGTCTGCAGACAGACAGTAGTGGCTCCTGACTCCGAGTTCTTACACTGGGCTCTGGTGATGACTTGTCCCACGACTCCTGTCCCACCGCTGGCAGCCACACTCCAACTAGAGTCCCCTCCCAGACCAGACTGAGCAGACAGAGCTGAAGTTAGGTTACTGAAAGGTAGGGTCTCCAAGAGAGAGCCGTCATCCAGCGGCACACGGCACCCGAACCACTGATGGCGTGATGGCGTGATGGCATGATGACTCAATCTTGCTTCTGCCTACTGGGGACTTGTCACCACCCCTCACCCGGCTACCCGAGATGTTTAATAAAATTCCCCAGCCCACCCGGTGCCTGCCAGCCACAGCTGCTTTTACTCCCGTTCTGACTGAGTTCAATCTCAATTCTCTCCACGCCATTTACGTAAATGGCAACTCTGCGACTAGCACCAAAACTGAACCTGCCAGCCGGTACTACTGTTGGGCTCGCAGGCTGATGCACACACATGCGTGGTTCTTCAAAGACATCACACGGACAAATTGACGATGTGTTGAAGTGAGGGTGGGCACACACACTGCTCAGTGGTGCTGGCACGGCTTTTTTTTGAGTCACCTGCTTGGTAGTGCTGAGAAAAAAAGAAACAAAAAAAGGGAACTTGGAGCAGCCTGAAGGGCCCTCCCAAAACACAGGGCCTTATGCACAGGTGTAGTTGGTGTAATGGTAAATCCGGCCCTGCCTAGATCAGGAGTCAATACTAGCCCATTCACAGAGGACCAGGTCTTAGAGGTGCTAAACAAGCTTAAAGTGGATAAGGCCATGGGACCAGATGAAATACACCCCAGAATCCTGAAGGACTGGGTATGGAACTGGCAGCCCCCCTGGCAAAACTATTCACCAGATCACTGGAGAGCAGTGTGGTCCCTGAGGACTGGAGAAGAGCAACAGTGGTCCCACTTCACAAATCTGGCAGCCAGGAAGAGGCGGAAAACTACTGTCCAGTACATCTCACACCCATTGTGTGAAAAATTATGGAATCTCTACTCAAACAGAGGATATTAGTATACCTGGAAGCCAGTGATCAGCAGGACCCCAAACAACATAGTTTCAGGGACGGAAGGTCTTGCCTCACAAACCTGGTTGAATTCTTCGACTGGGTTACAAAGGCAGTGGATAATGGTGGTGGGGGGGTGGATGTGGTCTACCTGGTCTTTAGCAAGGCCTTTGACTCGGTTCCACACAGAAGGCTGGTAAAGAAGTTAGACTGTACGGGGGTGGCACAGGAGGTGGTAAACTGGGTAAAAAAATTGGCTACAGGACAGAACGCAGAATGCAAAGGGTTCAGATTAATGGCACACTATCAGCAGAGGGGGAGGTAGCTAGTTGGGTGCCCCAGTGCTCATTGCTGGGGCTGCTACTATTTAATACAGACATAGCTGACATTGCGACTGGACTTCAGGGAAAAGTGTGTCTGTTCATGGATGGCACAAAGATATGCAACAGTGTGGACTCCTCAGAGGGAGCCAGCAAAATAGAATCAGACTTAAAGAAGCTGGAGGACTGGTCCCAAGCATGGCAGCTAAGATTCAATGCAAAAAAAGGGCAAGGTCATGCATCTGGGAAGAGTTAACCCCAAGAAGGAATATTATCTGGGAGGGGAAAGACCAGCTGCCACAAACCAGGAGCGTGATCTAGGCATCATAATATCAGATGATTTGAAGGTGGGAAAACAGTGTAAGAAGGCGGCACTAAAGGCCAGTGGCATGCTGGGATGCATTGGTAGAAGAATCACAAGCAGGAGAAGGGAGGTGGTCCTGCCACTGTATAGAACGCTGATCAGGCTGTACCTGGAATATTGTGTCCAGTTTTGGAGGCCTCACCTCGGGAAAGACATTGATCAGATTAAGACAGTACAGAGAAAGGTGACAAAAATGATACTGGGATTGCATCAGATGTCGTATGAGAACAGATTGAGGGAACTGAACATGTACTCTCTGGAACAGAGGAGGGGGGAGAGACATGATTGAACCATTCAAGTACATAAAAGTCATCAATAAGGGGCAAGAGCAGGAACTCTTCCATGTCACAGAAAAAAGAACAAGAGGGCATGAACAGAGGCTGAAAGGTGGAAGGGCTACAACCAATGTCAGGAAGTTCTTCTTCATGGAGAGGGTGGTGGATGCATGAAATAGCCTGCCACTGGAGGTCATGGAGGCAAAGATGGTAGGTGGTTCAAGAGGGCGTGGGATAGGCACAAAGGTACCATTGTACTGAAGGACAAATAAGGTAGAGGGGTAGGCAAACAAATAATCTTGGTCAGACTAGATGGACCTAGCAGTCTCCTGCCATTATGTTCTATGTTTCTATGACCAAACACCTTGAGGCATCATAATCCTTGCAGTCTGAGCAGTAACTTTCACAAGTTACCAATCAAAATGCAGGAAATTGTAACATAACTAGTAACCAAGACGAGCCAGCTCCTGCTGCTTCGTATGAAAGAGAATACTTCAGAATAGGAAATATTCACTGTATATAAATTTTCATTATATTCACTGAAGTGCTCTGAAGCGTGAAAATAAAATTATGCTAATTAACACTTTTTCCATTAAGGTGAATGAAAGACTTTTAGTTTAGAGTGAAAATAAATTTACACAAATATGGCCACTTTGGGACTAGCGCTAAATATAATTGATGCATTCTTTTCCTATTCTACAGTAATCTGGTAGTGAGAGATGAAACATAGAAACATAGACTTTGACGGCAGATAAGGACCGCTAGGCCCATCTAGTCTGCCCATTTCCCTACCTACAGGATAGGCCGCTGATCCTAGTTAACCAACAGCCTATTTCTTCCTACCCCCCACAAGAATTGCCTTATGTCTGTCCCATGCATTCTTGAATTCTCCCACAGTTTTAGACCCCACAACCTCCTCAGGAAGGCTGTTCCATGCATCCACTACCCTCTGTGAAATAATACTTCCTCACATTGCCCCTGAACCACCCTCCTTCTATCTTTAAATTGTGTCCCCTTGTTCTTGCACGTCTCTTTTTCTGAAAGATGCTACCCTCTTGGACTTTGTTGATTCCACTGAGGTACTTAAAAGTTTCTATCATGTCCCCCCTCTCCCTTCTTTCCTCAAGGGTATACATATTAAGCTCCTTTGGTCTCTCCTCATATGGCTTCTCTTGCAGACCCTGCACCATTTTAGTTGCCCTCCTCTGGACTGCCTCTATCCTGTCTATGTTCTTGCGGAGATGGGGTCTTCAGAACTGGACACAGTACTCCAGATGGGGTCTCACCAACTGTCTGTACAGAGGGATAACAACTTCCTGTTTTCTGCTGATGATGCCTCTCCCTATACATCCCAGTATACCCCAGCCCTCCCTACTGCCTTCTCACATTGCTTGCTAACCTTAAGGTCATCTGATATGATTACCCCCAGGTCCCTTTCCTTTTTTGTTGTTGTTACTACCTCCCCACCCATTGTGTATTTTTCCCCTTGGTTCTTGTTTCCCAGGTGCATTATTTTGCACTTCTTTGCATTGAATCCTAGCTGCCATACTTCTGACCATTCCTCCAACCTTTCCAAATCCCTTTTCATCCTTTCCACGCCTCCTTGTGTATCAACCCTGTTGCAGATCTTTGTGCCATCTGTAAAAAGGCATACTTTTCCTTCCAGTCCCTCTGCAATTTCACTGATGAAGACATTAAAAAGGACTGGACCCAATACTGAACCCTGCAGTACCCCACTAGTAACTCCCCTTTCTTCAGAGTGGACTCCATTTACAATTACCTTCTGTGTCCTGTTGTCCAGCCAATGTTTTACACTGGCTACCACCCTGGGACCCACTCCCAGGCTGGTTAATTTAACTATTAATCTTTTATGTGGGACTGTGTCAAATGCCTTGCTAAAGTCTAGGTAGGCCATGTCCACAGCCCCTCCCTGGTCTACTACTTTGGTCACCCAGTCAAAGAAATCTATTAGATTCGTCTGGCATGACCTTCCCACTGTGAACCCATGCTGCCTTGGGTCCTGTGCTCCACTGGCCTCTAGGTACTCAACTATTCTTTCCTTCAGAAGTGACTCCATCACTTTCCCTACCACAGAGGTCAGACTGACAGGTCTGTAGTTTCCTGCCTCTGTCTTGGTCCTACTTTTGTGAAGGGGAATCACATCCGCCTTCCTCCAGTCCTCGGGTACCACACCATCCTCCATGATTTATTAAAAGAGAGCCAGTGGTTTCACTAGTTCCTCCTTAATTCTTTTTAGAATTCTGGGGTGAATTCCATCAGGACCCATTGCTTTGTCCACCTTCAGTTTTAGGAGTTCTTGCAGAACCCTTTCTTCTGTGAAAGGAGTGGGATCGACCCCCCTATCAATAGTGCTTCTGTTAATTGGATTAGGCACTTCCCCCTCCTCTTTTGTGAATACTGAGCAGAAATATTCATTCAGTATTCCTGCTTTTTCACTGTCCCCCTCTGCCCACCCACCGTTCATTCTATTCAGCCTCACTATCCCTCCCTTTGTCTTTCTACGCTCGCTGATGTACCTATAAAATGTTTTATCCCCTTCTTAACTGAGTTGGCTATCTTTTCCTCAGTTTGGGCCTTTGCTATTCTGACTTCCTCCCTGCTTCCTTCTGCCTTAACTGGTACAGTTCTCTGTCCTGCTCCTTCTGTGTTCCTTATACTTCCGAATGCCATCTTTTCTTCCTGACTTTCACAACCACCTCTTTTGAGAACCATAGTGGCTTTTTCTTTTGTTTTGATTTGTTTATTTGCTTCACACAAAGGCTTGTTGCCTCTGTGATGGCAGTTTTGATAATTCCCCATTGTTGTTCCACACCTCCTTCTAGCCTGTTTGCTAGTGCTTTTCTGAGGCACTCTCCCATCTTGCCAAAGTCAGCCCTCCTAAAGTCCAGTACCCTCACTTTTGTATAGCTTGACTCTGTAGCTGAGTTTAACGTGAACCACACTGTTTGATGGTCACTTGTCCCCAGATGGCAACCCACTTCTAGATCTGAGATCCTCTCACTGCCTCCGTTTGAGAGTACAAGGTCTAAGATTGCTCCCTCACGAGTGGGTTCTGAAACTAGCTGTCTAATGCCTGCCACCTGTAGGGCATCAAGAATGGCCCTGCTCTTGGATGTGGCTGCAGAAAATGTGCTCCAGTTAACATCTGGCATATTCAGGTTTCCCATCAACAGTATCTCCTTTCTCTGCCATTCTAAGAATGCCTTCTATCATATCCTTGTCCATTCCTTCCCCCTGACATGGAGGTCTGTATACAACCCCTGTGTGGATTGTGGTGCCCTTTCCAGTCTCCAAGGTGACCCACAGTGCCTCCTCTGCTTCCTGTTTACTCTTTTGTTCAATTGCTTTTATCCCTTCCTTTACATAGAGAGCTACTCCTCCCCCCCTCTTCTCCCCTGCCTGTCTCTCCTGTAGTTTATGTACCCTGGTATGTTAACATCCCAGCCATGGTTCTCTGTGTACCATGTTTCTGTGACTGCTACGATATCCAGGCATCCCTCTTCCATTAAGGCCACCAGCTCAAGAAGCTTGTTGCCCAGACTACGGGCATTGGTACTCATTACTCTCCATTTCCTGATGGCCTTACTCCCTTTTGCCCCATCCCTGTCCTTCTTGCCTTTGTCACTTTCTCCATTTACCCCTGCCCTTCTCCCTATCGACACCTCTATGTTGGTGTTTGCCGCACTTACTACTGTAATTATTTGGGGCTAGGATTTTCCTGCTCCTTTCCAGTGCCTCCCCCCTTGGCTAGTTTAAAAGCTTGACAATGAAGCATTTAAACCTATCACCTAGGATCCTGGTTCCCCTCCTGGACAGATGCAGCCCATCATGCCAGTAAAGGCTTGCATCACTCCAGGTGGACCCCCAGTCCCCAATGAAGCCAAATCCCTGAGCTCCACACCAGTTTTTCAACCACTGATTGAATCCCATGGTGTGGAACACCCTAGCCTCTCCTATGCCATAGATGGGTAGCACCTCCGAGAAGGTTACTGTGCGTGCTACTTGACTAAGGCCCCTCCCCAATTCCACAAACTCTTCCTGCACTTCTCTAATCCCTTTCTTAGCCAGGTCATTTGTCCCTAGGTGGACAATGACATCCAGCTCCTCCCCTGTGCAGCTGCTCCGCAATCCTGAGGATTCGCCTCCCTGTCCCTCCAAGCCATGGCCAGGCAGGCACCTTACCTCCCTCTCCCCTCCCTCCCCGAGTTCTACCTTCCTAACAATGGAGTCCCCCACCAGGAGTTGTTTCCTTCCCCTGCAGGGTCCCCTGCCACCCTCCTGTGGGTCTCCTTTGTGGAGGTTCCCAGCATCCTCCTTGGTCTCCACTATGGGTGCCTCCACAGAGGAACCACACTTTGCCAGAATGGCATAGGAATTGTGGAGAGGTACAACTGGAGAGATGCACCTCTGTTCCACCACCCTCACCCTCCCTGAGCCCACTATGATCCAACCGCTCCTCTTTCTTGGTAACCTCTGAGGCAACGGTAGTGGCACTGGTGGTCCCTGAATGGAAGAGGAGGTCCCACAAATCCTGGCCAACTCAGCCTGGAGATGAGCAACCTCCTCCCTCAGCCCAGAGAGGTGCCTGCAGATGGGACAACACCGCATCCTCCAGAACATCTCCCGGAAGACTGCTGCTCCACAGCCACTGCACTGTACCACTCCAATCATGTCTTATTTCTGGCCCCTTAACTGTTTGCAATCCTTACTCTTTCCTCTGTTTTTCTCTCTCTCTCCTTACTTTCTGCCTATGTGCCCTTTAAGCTCCTGATTGTCCTGTTCTGAGACAAGAATATCCTATATTTCTCAGTAGACCACTTACTTGCTCAGAGGCAGACCTCCAGCAGCTAGAGGGGGCCGGAGAGCTACTCTTACCCTTTTAGGATGGTGGGTCCTTGGTGGTTCTGTGATCACTCACTTCCTGCCCCTAAACAGGAAGTTCCTGTTGTCAGTCAAATCCTGTGCCTATAAAAATAGAACTAGCTTTGGGTAGGGGGGGTGGAGGGGAGGGAAGAAGGGCAATATAGTCCCAGCAGAGAAGTCCAGTCACACAGCAGTCCTTTCTCCTGGTGTCTTCTGCCAAGCTATTAGCAGAATCTTTCTAAGATGGTTCTCCTTGGTTGCTAGTCATGATGTAGTGGGAGGAACGGAACTGACTTTTTTAGCCTCCAGGCAGAGTGCTGCTCCACACATCACCCTAGTACTGCCAGGTGGAAAATCTTCTAACTAGTAGACAGAAAAGAAAAAAAATACTTAATAAAATAGTAAATAATAATAATTTTATTTACAAAGCGCCTTTCAATCTATCAAGGTGCTGAACATTTTAAGATCATAAATTCAAATTTCAAATACAAATCTACAAAACATGTGTAGTAAAAATGTACCATAATAACATCAGATATTAAAACATAATAAATTATAATAAAAATACAGTCATACTAAAATTAGCTTAGTTTTCCAAGAAGGCCATTTGCCATAAATATGTTTTCAAATCTTTCTTAAATATCTCCACGGAGGTGCACTCTCGTAACCGGTGTGGTAGAGAATTCAAAAGCGTGGGTGCAGCGTGAGAGAATACTCTGCTGCCTGAAGATTTTAGACTCACTCTTGGAATCTCTAACAACCCCACGTCAGCCGAGCGGAGCGATCGGCCAGGGCAATAAGGCACCAGAAGTTCTTTCAGATAGGTCGGACCCTGATCGTGAAGGGCTTTAAAAGTCAATAAGATTACTTTAAAGGTGATCCGCCACCGTATAGGGAGCCAGTGCAGTTCACGCAGCACCGGGGTAATATGACAGGACCTACTTGTCTCATTCAAAACCTAGTTTGCAGCATTCTGCACCAGCTGTAGGTGACAGATTTCTACCCCAGAAAACCCAAAGTAGAGGGCATTGCAGTAGTCTAAGCGCGAGGACACAAAGGCATGGACCAACGTTGGCAAAGAGTCAGATGGAACAAGGTGCCTAACCCTGGCAATATTCCTAAGATGGTAAAAGGAAGTCCTGACAATGGCCGACACTTGTGATTGAAGAGTCAGCCTGTCATCTAGGACAACCCCAAGGCTACGCACCCATTCAGAGGTTGGGAGTGACACGCTGCCAAGAAAAATTCCAGAAGGCACGCCAATATGCGACCTCTCGATCTGACCACCTGGGTCCACCACCAAAACATCTGTCTTCTCCGAGTTCAACTTTAGCCAACTAGAATCCATCCAGCCTTGGATTTCCACCAGACAGTTGTTAAACACAGAGAGAGCTCCATCCTGGTCGGGTGCAAAAGACAGGTATAGCTGAGTATCATCTGCATAGCAGTGAAACCTCAGTCCATACCATCTTATAATGTCTCCAAGGGGCAGCATATACACTGCAAATAACATGGGTGACAGCACAGAACCCTGAGGCATTCCACACAACAAAGAGATTGGACCAGAGGAAAAAATTCCCGACACAACTCTTTGTGATCTCCCAGTGAGGAATGAAGTGAACCATTGTAAAACGGTTCCCAAAATTCCACAAATTTGCCTCAGGCATGCTAACAACACCATGTGATCCACAGTGTCAAAAGCTGATGAGAGATCAAGGAAAACCAGAATGGAGCGTCTCTTCTGATCCCTTGCCCTCAGATCATTAAGCACCCGAACCAGCGCAGTCTCTGTGCTATGTCTTTTACGGAAACCAGATTGGAAGGATTCGTAGATACTATGCATGGTTAGATGGTCATCCAATTGGGCTGCCACAATCTTCTCAATAGCCTTCCCAATAAAGGGAAGGTTAGAGATAGGTCTGTAGTTTGAGAAAGCTTTCTTCAAGAGAGGCGTCACCACCGCCTCTTTCAGAAAGCTAGGAAACTCACCTGACTCCAAGAAGCACCAGACTATTTGCACCAGGACTGGACCAATGATAGCAGAACAACCCAAAATTAGGGAAGTCGGTCCAGGGTCCAAACCACAGCTTGTGGGACGCACACTATGGATGATCCTCATAATATCCACGAACTCAGGTCGACAAAAAGAACTCCAAGAGAATTGAGGCACTGTGATCTCGCACTGTTCTACAACATCACCCTTAGAGGTTGCCGGACACAAGTCCACCCTGATGTCAGCCACTTTAGTTGCAAAGTAATGAGTGAGCTCCTCGCACTCTACTTACAAAAAGGCTTTTCGAACTTGCAGACAGGCTGGGTTGCACAGTCTGTCTACAGTTCAAAACAGCTGAGCCGGTCGATTCTGAGCAACTGCAATCTCCCTGGACAGGAATTCTGCATTCTTATGGGTGACTGCAGATTGATAGATAGAGTAATGTTCTATCAATCTAAGGTGGTTGGCTTCAAGGGCGGACTTGCGCCAACAACGCTCTAACCTTCGCTCCTATCTCCGCATCTCCCTCAGTGTCCCATCAAACCAAGGGCACCTGGGGTGAAGGGATAAGGGCCACTCACGAACAGGAGCAATAAGATCCAGGGCAACCGTGATGGCCTCATTATAGGCTGACACCAGTGCCTCTGGATTACCGCTCACCAACACGGGGGATGATAGGTCAAGGACTGCCACTAGGCCTTGTGAAGTAATATTCCATAATGGGCGGTACCTGACCATCTCCACAGGGGAAGGCCTTCTAAAGGGGGAGGTGCAAAAATTGAACCTCACGGTGTAGTGATCAGACCAGGCGACTGGTTCCACCCCCACGTTGGATGCATCAATCCCTAGAAGGAAGACTGAGTCCAGAGAGTGTCCAGATTTATGCGTAGCAGTGGAAACTACCTGTGTAAGGCCCAAAGAATACATTAATTAGAGGAAGTGTGAGAGTTCATCGACCCAGGCATTGAAGTCACCCAGAACCATCAATCTGGGTGACTCAAACGACATGTCGACGAGGAAGTCTGCTACTTCTTGTAAGAAGCGTTTCCCATCTCCGGGTGGACGGTAGATGAGAATGATTCAAACACCTACACCTGCTACAACTGCACACTCGAAGGACTCAGCCTCACCTACTACTACATTCATGAGGCCCAATTCAGTCTTGAAACAGACTGCAACCCCCCCCTCTCCTGCGGTCCAATCTCGGGCGGTGTATCACCGAGTACCCGGCCGGAGTCATGGCCTCCACTATGGGGCCTGAATTTTCATCCAGCCAGGTCTCAGTGATGCAAGCCAGGTCAGCCGAGCCAACAAGATCGACAATAATGGCGGTCTTATTCCTAACAGACCAGGCATTGCATAACACTGCCTGAGTTGGACAAACCTCGGAGGTTGTTGGGCCTATCTGCCTACTGAAATCAGTAGTGCCCTTGGGTATGGGCACCAGACATGGTAAACCCCGGTCTGGATTCCATTTCACCCCAGAGCACCTTCTGGACTCAATAACCCTGATACGATGGCCCCGCTCATTCATCGTCTCCTGTTCGCATACCCCCGCCCCCTTCACTCTCCCAAGAACAATCCCCAATGCTCTACAGTGCTGGTAGGTGTCAAATTGTAGGGGAGGAGTATAAAAGGGGCAGAAGGCACGAAGAGAGGAGGAGGAGGATGAATAGCGCACCACTGTGGGGACTAAAGGCCAGCACATGTCGCTACTTAAATAAAACAATAAACACCAAACACAAAATACACAATCTTGACAGTATAAAAATTATCAAATAATCCCTAAATATATCCAGTATAACTAAACAAAACAAGTAAACAAAAAACACAACCTCGCAAGAAAATTTGAAACTGGACTGGACTGAAGACCCACTAATAAAATAAATATAAAAATAAAATAAAAATATAAATTTTAAACAAATAAGTAAATAACAAATCTTCTCCTGTATAATCCCCCCTTGAGATATAAGAAGTGATAGCTGACTACATTTGACAATTACAATTAATTCCAAGCAGTTTCCAGGAACTACACTAGCTCTTTAATAACAATATCTTCTCACCCCTGGGGTTACTTTAGCATCAGTAACAGTAGCAGTAAACTGGCTAGGTTGAGCTGCCTCAGAGGTGGAGATTATGGTAATGAGTATGATGAATTAGCCAATCAGAAGATAGAGTGTGTTAAGTGGAGCTTGCCCAGAGGGCACCCGAAGTTTTTCTCTGCCTGACTGAGAAACATTGCCTCTGAGGTGCTCTCTCACTCTTGCCTGAAGAGAATTTCTACTGACATTTTTCTCTTTATCTTTACTTTGGTGCTGAGTTAGTATTTTGTCATTTTTTATTAGTTTCTTTAGTTTTATCGTGGTTCCCTTCGGTTCCGGGGAACAGCATTTTTTCTGTTTTCCGTGGTTCCCTCGCGGTCCCCCCTTTATTTTCTAAGGTACATTTTTATTGTATCTAAGTTTAAACAATGTTTTCTTATTTCTTTATAGTTTAAAACCTTTGTTGTTCCCAATTTTTACTAGGGACCGTGTTTTTGGTAATATATAGTTTTTCTGCTCTTTTTTTTTGTGGTTCTTACCATGAGAGAATTGACCATTAAGCTTTACTCTTCCCTATTTGGGAACCTCATTTTTAGGTTTTCTGACTAACTGGCATGTCAGAAAAACAAAAGAAAAGGACTGGACATACAGGTTTTAAAAACTGTTTTGAGTGCTTCAAAATAGCGGCTAAAACAGACAGCCACAATTTTTGCTTGCAGTGCTTAGGTCCAAAATCATTGTTGTGAACTTTGCTCAAAATGTTGTTCCAAAACTGTCAAAAAGAGAGCCAAAAAATTAGAAAAAATGGCCTCTCAGTTTGCTTCCCCCTCTGTAAAGCCGGTTGAAGAGGGGTCCTCTTCTCAATCCAAACCTAAAGACAAGTCCCCTAGGAATCCCACAGAAAATAAGTTTGATAAGAGTTCTAACACCAATAATAATGGTCACCAGCCAAAAAAGAGGCATGGAGACCAGGTCACTGATTCAGTGCCTGCAAAAAAGTCATTTAAAGAAAAACATAGCACTGCCCCTCCTGTGTTGAGGCAAAGGGAGACGCCAGTGACCAATAAAGAAAAATAAAAACAAATAAATATTGAAAAAAACTTGCCCTCTGCCAAAGAAATGGTTAAGGCTTGATACCTTTATCATACTGTTCAAAGCATGGGCAATATATTTAATACCCCTTCTACTCCTCACAGTCCAGCCCTCCTTTATGGGCCAGACTATTACTATGGTGAGAAGGGATGAAGATGATGATGATGAGGCAGAGGGCCAACCTCTAGAACCAGATGTATCCCCTGATCCAGAGTTCAGTACTTCCCCCAATGGTCAGGAGGATTTTTCCTCAATATTTACTTTTTTACAACATATGGTGGACACCCTGGACCTTCCTACCCAGGAGACCACCGAAGAGGATGAGGAGGATGAAAACTATAGAGGGATGATGGTTCTCCCTCTCCCAAAAAAGATAGTTCTGCTTATTTATAAATCTCTTAAGAAAACAACAATGAGGCTACTTCAGACCCCTACTTCTGTCCCTGAAGTAGACAAAAAGATAGACAGGGAATATCAGCCAGCTAGAAATGATACTGAATTCCTGTTTGTACATCCTAGTCATGAAGGAGTTATGCAGGCTGTGGCTTGTGATAAGGCCAAAGTCCCACTCTCCTATCAGCCTCCTGAAAAGAAGTCCAGAAAACTGGACTCTGTGGCAAAATATCCTATACAACAGCTTCCTTGCTCCTCTGCCTGTCCACTTACATGGCATATGCGCATTTCCAGCTCCCATCAAAACTTCAAACTTTACCTAAAATCCTGGCTTCTGGACAAGGGTCGATGTAGCTGCTTTGCTTGCTAACACCCCTCCCACTCTCCTGTCTTGTCCTGTCTCCTATTCCCTATTCCTGCATCCTTCTCCTACCCTTTTCCCTCTTTCCAGCTCTTACTGTAGACATTGCTGGTCCTCATTTGTATACCTTCAAATCGAGTGGGGTTTCCCCAATTTCTTACCTATAGTAGAGTCAGCTGCACTCCTGTACTAATCCTCCTGAAATGCCTTGTCCTGTAAATACTGTGCCTCGTCTTGTAAAGACTTGGTTTGCAGGCCAAGGCATCTAGCTTCAACTGAGCTCTTTCCTTCTAAGATTGCTTGAAAGGACAGAGCAGAGAACCTTACCAGAGTAAGGGGAAAGGATTAAGACTTCTTTTGGCTAAGCAGATTTACTGTATGTTGTTATTTTTATTTTGTACTCACAGGGATTGCTACTGTTTGTTGTTAACATTTCAATGCTTTATTTTTCTCTGATTCAAATTGTTGTTGCTGGTATACCTTCTTCTGCATTATTACAAGGTGTGCCTACAGGTTTGTGTTAACAGATTACTGCTGTAATCTTCTGATTCAAATTGTCTTTTGCAAGGTATATCTTCTGTTACTGCTTTATTTTTCTCTGTAGCAAAATGTTTCTTACAGGTTATATCTTCTCTGAAATTATTACAGGTGGTGCTTTACAGGTTTTACATTTTTATCTAACGTTAGGATAAGTTTTTAGGGTTACTGCATTTGTTGTTGGCTGTTTCTGCTCTTGTCTCCTTGTTCTTGCATCCGTGGTTCTTCTTTTTCAGCAGGGGAAGGGCCCAGCCACCCACCCCCATTCCCAACCCCAACCACCCCACTCTGTACTTCTTTTATAGGGTACCACAGTTGTGACATTTCCTGTGGCAAAGCAGGAAGAGGCGGATCAGTGGGGCATCCACAAGGTGAGCTCATTTACAGGGGCACTAGTAATTTAACTTGTTATAACAAGTTATACGAAAACAAAATACAAAATCAAACCATTACTTGCATTTTTTTCCTTCTAATTACTCTGACCAGGTTGTAAACCCAGCAACTTATCTGGAATGAATATCATTAACTGCAGGTACCGAACATTTTTCAGAAGGACGGTCTTACAGGATTTAGTACATTGTCCTACATGCTGGGCCATTGGAGATCTTAGGGCTCAGCTCTGGGCAGCATGGTCAGAGATTGCGCACCTCAAATTTCATATTCAAGAGCAAAATACATTATAAGAACCACCTGCCATTTCCCCAACATACAACAGAAGAACCTCGACTGCAGAGGGTAGTTGGTCCAGGAGGTTGGCAGGTAGTTAGGAAGGGCAAATCGGGTGCCCCATCACTCTGTGCTCTCCAACATATTACCTCCAAAACCATATAAACACTACAAACAAGTATCTGCCTCTATCTCCAAAAGCAAACAAAGGGGCAGAGGACACTGCAGAGCAGGACACTGCAGCACAGGAGCTAGCACAACAAATCAGGAACCAAAACAAAAAAAGCAAAAAGGAAATCCAAAATACTTCTGATCATAGGAGACTCCATGATTCGAGGAGTTGATACCCATCTCCAGCCAGGGGAAATGGTCAGATGTCTCCCAGCTACATCAGCATGGAGAGACACTGACTGCATTGCTAAAATTGTTCACAAAGCAGGAGAAAACATTAATGTCCTGGTACACATAGGGACTAATAATCTCACCAGCCGGTCAGTTGCGGAGACCAAGGAACACCTGACCAGGCTGGGTGACAAACTATCATCCATTTCATCCGACATCTCCTTCTGTGAGATCCTGCCAATCTGGGAGAGGGCAGATGGACAGAAGGTCAGAGAAGGGGAGATAGGGGAGCTAAACATGTGGCTCAAGACCTGGTGCCAGGAAAAAGGACACAGATTTGTAGGGAACTGGCAACAGTTCTGGGAGTGAAAGTTCTTTAAATTTGATGGACTGCATCTGACTAAGGAGGGAGTCAGTGCATTGGGGCAGAAGTTTGACATCCTTGCAAAATATTTAAACTAGCAAATGGGGAGGGGGTGCAACATGCCATATGTCGAATGGGAAGAACACCCCTTCCCCTCAGCTAGTGGTCAAACAGGGATTCAGCATGTTTGCAGTTCATTTGCATCACCAGGTAAGAAAAAAGGTCCGTCTCTCCATACGACGCACAGAAGAAATGCCAAACCTCACCCAACAACTAACACACCGAAATCTGGCCAATGGAAAATCATGTACACAAATGCTCACAGCCTGGGAAATAAGATCCCAGACCTGCAGGCAATAATGTCAGAGGCTAAACTGGACATAGTAGCAATTAGTGAGACATGGTTTACCAGTAACCACACTTGGGAGACTTCAGTACCCGGCTATGTACTGTTCAGGAGAGACCGAGGTACAAAAGGGGGGTGGAGTGGCCCTGTATGTCAATGAAAATATCAAAGCTACAGAAATTCAGAATACACATAAGAAGCCAGAAGAACTGTGGGTCACCCTAGAAACAGGAACTTTGACAGCCATAAGAACTGGGGTTGTCTACAGGCCCCCAGACCAAGAGGGGGACATAGACACATTACTGTTAGAAGATATCCAAAACATGACAGCTAAAGGGGAGGTTCTGATAATGGGAGACTTCAACATGCCAGATACAGATTGGTCAATACCAGCAGGAACATCTGCCAGAACTAAACACATGGTGGATTCCCTGCAGGGGGAGAGCCTCAAACAACTGGTACAACAACCCACAAGAGACAGGGCTATCCTAGATCTAGTACTGACTAACAGGGAAGGGATCGAGATCTCCAGGTAGGTCACCTAGGCCAGTGACCATCACGTGTATGGTTCAATTTGGCCACTACATCTAAATCATCCCATTCCAAGGCAAAAATATGGGACTTCAGAGGAGCTGACTTTGATAAGATGGCCAACAGAGTTAAGCTTAGCCTTGCAAAAGGAAACACAAGGAGGGGCAGGCAAAGTGGGTAAGCATTATGATGCAATACTTGAAGCAAAATCCCATTGTGTTAGACAGAAAAGGAAGTGCAAAAGAAGAAAGAAACCACTTTGGTTCTCAAATACAGTAGCAGAAAAGGTCAGAGGCAAAAGGCTGGCATTCAGAAAATATAAGGTAACACAGCGGGATGAAGATAGGGAAGCATACCAAACTGCCCTAAGGGAAGCAGGGAAGGCAGTAAGGCAGGCAAAGTCCCAAACTGAGGAAACGCTAGCACGAACAGTAAAACAAGGTGGTAAGACTTTCTATAGATACATTACTGAAAAGAGAAAGTCCAGAGGGGGTATCGCTAAGCTCAAAGGACAAAAGGGGGCATGTGAGGAGGAGGGTCCTGTAAAAGCATCTATCCTAAATAGATACTTTTCCTCAGTATTTACTGAAGAGAAGGTAGGGCAGGGCCCACAGCTCAGCACCATGGACACAGGGGGGAGGGAGGGAGGTGAGCACTACTCCCTTCACAAAAGAAAGGGCCCTACAAGAGCTCGCTAAGCTCAGGGTGGACAAGGCAATGGGACCTGATGGCATACATCCCAAGGTACTTAAGGAGCTAAGGGTGGAACTAGCAGAGCCATTAGCAGAACTGTTTAGTGAGTCTCTGAGCACAGGAGAGGTCCCAGAAGACTGGAAAAGGGCTCATGTGATCCTGCTCCACAAGAGTGGTAGCAGGGAGAAGGCAGAGAACTACAGACCAGTCAGTCTTACCTCAGTAGTGGGCAAGGTTATGGAGGCATTCCTTAAGGAAAGGATAGTGCAACACCTGGAATCCATAGGGGCACAGGATCCAAGACAGCATGGGTTTACAAAAGGAAGGTCCTGTCAAACTAATCTCATAGATTTCTTTGACTATATAACCAGAGTGGTGGACCAAGGGGGAGCAGTTGATGTCGCCTGCCTTGACTTCAGCAAAGCTTTTGACACTGTTCCACATAGAAGATTGATAAATAAGCTGGGTAGGCTTGGGGTAGGTCAGAAGTTGGTCAACTGGGTGGCAAACTAGTTGACGGGCAGAAAACAGAGAGTGGTGGTAAATGGTATACAGTCAGAAGAGATGCAAGTCACAAGTGGGGTACCTCAGGGATCAGTCCTGGGATCAGTCCTCGTCAATATCTTCATTAGTGACATTGCAGATGGACTAGAGGGTAAGGCTTGCCTGTTTGCAGATGACACCAAGATCTGCAACAGAGTAGATGATCCAGATGGGGTGGACAGAATGAGAAGAGATCTGGATAAACTAGCAAAATGGTCAGAAAAGTGTCAACTGGGATTTAATGCAAAGAAGTGCAAGATCATGCACATAGGGAAGAGAAACCCTGAAGCCACCTATAGGCTGGGAGGGGAGTTGCTGGCAGTCACAAAGGAAGAAAGAGACTTGGGCATCATCATCACCGATGACCTGAAATCATCCAAGCAGACCTCTAAAGCAGTAGACAAGGCTAGCGGGATGTTAGGGTGTATTAGTAGAGGTATCACAAGTCGTAAGAGGGAGGTAATAATCCCTCTTTACAAGACACTGATTAGGCCCCATCTGGAGTACTGCGTGCAGTATTGGAAGCCACACCTTCAGAAGGACATTAACCAAACTGAGGCAGTCCAGAGAAGGACAACCAAAATGGTGCAGGGACTGCATCAGAAGACATATGAGGACAGATTAACGGAGCTCAATATGTATACCCTTGAGCAAAGGAGGGAGAGAGGTAATATGATTGAAACATTCAAACACCTTAAGGGCATTAACAAGGTGAAAGAGTCTAACATGTTTAAATATAAGAAAAATAGTAGGACAAGAGGACACAGCATGAGACTAGAGGGAGGCCGATTAAGGGGGAATGTGAGGAAATTATTTTTCACAGAAAGGGTGGTGAATGCATGGAACAGCCTACCTCAGGAAGTGGTGGCTATGAATACAGTGCAGTGCTTCAAACAAGCATGGGATAAACATAAGGGAGCAATACAGATGCGCATGAAAAGATAGGCCATTGACAGAGAAAAGGTCGATGGCACATTTATAAGGTAGAAAAAGAAATGGGCAGACTGGATGGGCCTTGCGGTCCTTATCTGCTGTCAACTTATATATTATCGTTGCCTCATCTTGTAAATACTGTATATATTACCTCTGCCTTGTACTCAACTGTTGTACAATTATAATGTATTACCTGTATAATGGTTATGTATTTCTTTTTTTAATGTAACCTTGTAAATTAATTTTAGCACCTGCTACTGTACCCACTCATGCCTTGTGGCCCAGGTCATGCCTGTGAATGGTCCACTGGATCAGTGCACCTACCCTGTTATCAAAGACACATACATACATAAATAAATAAATAAATAAATAATGCTGCCAAATATCAGAAAACCTTATGGAACTCTGTCCTGGCCATTTTACATCAAAATCCAGACAAGATGGTTCAGGATATAACTGAAACTGAAAACTGCCCTTGAGGCAACGAAATACCAGTTTCACATAGTTGTGGACAACAATGATACTGCTTCCAGAGCCTTGGCTCAAGCAATTGCTTTGAGATGTTTTGCATGGTTAAGAACCACAGACCTTTCACAGAACACAGTCTAATGCAATGGATTTTCCCTGTGAAAATAACTCCCTCTTTGGGGACAGGAGTCCAGGACTGAAGCATACATACATGAAGAAGGTAGAGGAATATAAGACCACCTATCAAACATAATACTGCCAAGAACAAGCCCTCTACTTCCCAGAAGTCTCAGTACAAGGGAATCAGGGGCAGATGATATTATCCAAGGGTGTTTTTTCCTATGCCTATGCCCATGGACTATTCCGAAATGAAAGGTAACTACAGAGGAAGAGACAGGAGAGGGGTCAGAGAAGAGTTGTTTCCACTCCTGCCCCTGCTACACAGTCCAGACCCTGACTCCAGTGTCCAGGTCGCCTCCTCTCTCCCAGTAGGGGGTAGACTCTCCCATTGCCTCCAATATTGGACTCACATCACCACAGACAAGTTGGTACTGGAGATAGTGGATGAGGGCCTATCCTTGCAATTCAAGCCTTCCCTGCCCTTTGGGGTCCAGTAACGTCAAAGCCCCTAACTCCAACAGAAAGATTACTGCTGGAGCTGGAGGTCAGGACATTGCTATCAGCAAAGGTAGTGGAGAGAGTTCCCTTTTCGCAGAGGGGAAAACAAAGAAAACTGGGGAGTGGTGACCTATTCTCGACCTCAGGTACTTAAACAGGCACTTACTGAAACCAAAATTCAAAACGCTGACTCTCAACAGTGATTCACTCCCTGCAACAAGGAGACTGGCTTGTCTCCCTGGATCCAAAGGACACCTGTTTTCATATACCAATAAGGCAGTCCCACAGAAAGTTTGTTTTTTGAACTTTCTGTTTATTGCTTTTAAATAAAAACAATACAGCCAGTATTTTCATGTAAGAGACAAAGCAAACTAGTACAGGTATAGTTGGAATAACACTTCTATACTCTCACAATCTGGTACAGTAGGAGTAGGGGGGGAAGCTAGCTTGAAATGCATATATAGTCCCAGAATGTTCATAGGAAATGACAGCCGCTTCAGTGGCCAAGGTTAGGATTCACAGGGAGAAGTTGCACGGAGAAACAAAAAGTGCTAAACCAGTAGCACTATTACATCAAATCAAATCAACTTTATTTTTATAGCACCTTTCAAAACCAAGGTGTGTACATAAAGCCAAATACAGCAAATATAAATAAGATTAAAAACAGAAACAATAAAACAGATTATCCATATTTAGGGAAGGCTAAATTAAATAAATAAGTTTTTAACTCAGTTTTAAAGCTATCAATGGTCAGGCATTCTCTTAACTGATGAGGTAGAGAATTCCACAGGGTTGGAGCTGAAAAAAAAAGCACGGGAACCAGATGTCTTCAATCGTACCCTGGGCATCTCTAGCAATCCCTCGTTGCCAGATCGGAGAGGATGGAGGGGGCAGTAGGGTACCAAGAGGTCTTGCAGGTAGCAAGGTTCCTGATCATGTAGGGCTTTAAAGATTAGCAAGCCAACCTTAAAGGTGATCTGCCACTAAACAGGCAGCCAATGCAACTCGCGGAGCACAGGTGTAATATGACCGGTCCTAGAGATCCCAGTCAGAAGTCAGGCTGCTGCATTCTGCACCAGCTGCAAGCATCAGATATCAACTTCGGTAGCCCTAGGTAGAGGGAATTGCAATAATCAAGATGGGTAGTGACAAAGGTATGGACCAATGTTAGGAGATCATCAGGAGGAACCAGGTGTTTCACCCAGGCGATATTCCTCAGATGGTAAAAAGAGGCTCTGATGACAGCTGACACCTGAGATTTTAGAGTCAGACCATCGTCAAAAATAATACCCAGGTTACGCACCCGGTCTGAGGTAGTGAGCGGTATACCACCAAGCAACAAGCCTGAAGTTGTCCAGCCCCCAAACCCACTCCCAGATGACCTGGGTCCACTACCAGCACTTCAGTCTTGTCTGGATTTAGTCTCAGCCAGCTGGAGCTCATCCAAGTTCTGATCTCAGTAAGGCAATTATTTAGCATGGAGAGTGCATCAGCCTGTCTGGGCAGAAAGGACATAAACAGCTGAGTGTCATCTGCATAGCAGTGAAAACTCAGACTGTATCACCTGATGATATCTCCCAATGGCAGCATGTACACTGCAAACAACATGGTGGCCAAAATGGAGCCCTGTGGCACCCCGCAGAGCAGGGAGTGAGCACCAGAGGAATAAATTCCAATGGCTACTCTCTGAGACCTGCCCATGAGGAACGAATGGAACCATTTTAGAACTGTATCAGACAGCCCACAAAAAAAAATGCAGGCACTCCAGCAGCACACCATGGTCTACAATGTCAAATGCAGCAGAGAGATCAAGAAGGACCAGAATGGTACGTGCCTTTTGATCTCTTGCCATTAGGAGGTCATTCAATACCCGGACAAAAGCAGCCTTCATGCTATGCTTCTTCCTAAAACCAGATTGGAAAGTATCATAGACATTGTGAGTTGTAAGATGATTATTCAATTGCAACGCAACCAGCTTTTCAATAACCATACCAACAAATGGCAGGTTAGAGATAGGCCAGTAGTTGGCTAGACAGTCTGGATCCAGGGAGTATTTCTTAAGGAGTGGTTGAACGACCGCCTCCTTGATGGGGTCTGGAAAGACCCCTCTCTCCAAGGACTTCCAGGCAATTTCAGCAAGGATCAGGCAGATAACATCTACACATCCCACTAAAAAGGTTGTAGGGCCCAGATCCAAACTTCAACTGGTTGGGTGCAATATTTGGACGATCTTCACAATGTCCGTGAATTCCAGCCAGCAGAAATCTGACCAGACAGACTGAGTGCATGCCCCTTTCTGTTGACCACTGCAATCCCTCGTAGAAGAGGTCAGACCGATGCCAGACCTGATGCTGGCAACCTTATCTGCGAAGAATCGAGCGAACTCCTTGCATCTCAGCTGAGAAAAAGCTTCCCTGGGCTGCAGACAGGTTGGATTGCACAATCTGTTAACAGACCGGGAAAGCTGATCCAGTCAATTCCGCACAGCAGAAATCTCCCTGGACAGGTATTCTGCCTTCTTATGGAATTCTGCCTTCTTCAAACTGACATATTATAGGACTTCAGCATGTGTGGGATGTGGATGCGTGTGTGTATGTATGTGTGTGGGTATTTGTTGTGAGGTATGTGATATAAGAGATGTGGGGCTTGCTGTCACATTGAGGTAAGTCTCTATTTAGCTATATGAAGTTATAATGTGTTACTATTTTTATTTCACACACATAACGAATATTAATTTCTCCTTACTTTTTATCTTTGCCTGGGGGGGGATTGATTCCATTGCACCATATTCAGATTACCCAGCCTGCTAGTGTACATACAGGTGTTATCTTATACTGTTATATATCATTTTGTAACTCTGTACATATTGGGGTGTGTGATCTCATTTGCTTGGGGTCCTGCACAGATCTTTTACATTAGGCTAATATTGTAGTAATTTGTGGATATGTAGGTATGTTAGACCTCTGGTCTTACACATATCTTATATTTACTTCTAGTTACCTTATCCTGGGAGGGTGGCAGGTTTATTTCATGGTAGTTCTATCTAGTATCCTTGGAAATGTTACTTTACAGATAGTAGTACGGTTAAATAGTGTTACTTTTTTACTCTGTAGATATTAGGAGACATAAGACCTTTTACTCAGGATTTCATGACAAGTTGTATTCCTTTGGGGAACAATTGCAGTGACTGAAGTTAATATAGGTTCACTAGGAGAGAGAGAGAGAGTGTGTGTGTGTGTGTGTGTGTGTGTCTGTGGGAGAGAGAGAGAGAAGAGGGGGGGAGAGAGAGACAACATCTCCTTTAAGCTTATGTATCTCCCCACCCACATTATTGTGATGTGGGGTGGGTTAGGTTGTATTGTTTGTATGAAGAAGAGGAGAAATTACATTTTATCTCTTTTCAGATTCTTAGACACTTGTGGTACATCAAGTTGCTACATTCTCAGTATATATTGACATCAGTACATATCAGGCTACGTGGTCTTAATTCCTTGAGGTTCCTCGACTAGAGTTTTTTGTTTGACACTAATATTATCAATTTATATTTAAATTATCATTTATACAATCCTGAGGTTTTTGAAATTTCTTGGGCCTTTTATTTAGCTTGAGAATACAGCTGGGTGACATGTCCAGCTAGGTTTTACACATCACACAGTGTGCACTGATGTTTTTAAGACAACTTTACTGGTAATTCTTGTCTTTAATGCTAACATTGTAATTTCATGAGCCCTATAACTATCTTAGTTTGTCTTTAAGCTGGGTGGGGGTTGCCTTTCAGTAATCACATCCTTATACTAACGGTGACACTCATAGCTTGATTTAGGAGTTATCTGCTTCAGCAGTGTTATCTTATGTCAATTAAATTTATATGCAGTAGGATTCTTTGTATGTGTGTTCCACCAAGCACATCTGAACCCAAGGTTCTTTCTGACTGAAGGTAGTATTATATTGTTAAACTTCTCTGACATCATCTTCTGTTTTTTTTTTTTTTTTTTTAAATGAGTATTTTAAACCAATGGGGATTTTTTTCTGTTTTTCTCTGCATTATCTAGCTGTTATAAGTATTGTATTTTCTAAACAACTGCCATGAGCTTCTGAAGAAGGAATGGTTGGTCCGAAAGCTAGAGCACTTTGTTCTTTTTGTTACATCTATGTTGGTCCATTAAAAGGTATCAAATCATTTGCTTCTGGATGCCTTCTTATGGGTGATTTCTGATTGATAGCTATCATAATCAATCAATCAATCAATCAATCAAAATCTTTATTTATTCAGGCGAACATCATTGAGCGTAGCTCATTTACAAGATGGACCTGAGTGGTCATACAAATAAGGGTACAAGTTTTTTTTACAAAGACATGAGAATAGCATAACATTAGTACAATCAAATAAATAAGAGCTATATACAAAATTTACAGATATACAAGGCACAGTAAAATAACTAACTAAAATGAAGAGGATAATAGATATAGCAGGGATAATAATCAAATAATAGGGCTTTTGTAGGCTTTATATGAAATGTGATAACTGACTGGTTAGAAGAAGGAAACTAAACATAGTGGATTACAGAAGGGAGGGTGTAGGTTGGATGGTAGACTAGGCCTTATGGAAGCAGTTGCACAACTCTGGAAATAGGGCAGTGTATAATCTTTTGAAGGATGATAAGGGTAAGAGGGTATTCAGATTCATAGATTTTGAGTGAGTTCCAGACAAATGCTGGGAATAGCTGATAGCAGCCCTCCCAAACCGGGTGCAGGTAATGGAATCTTTAGCATAATGAGCTTATTGATCATTAAGGTGTATAGCCTAGATGTGATTGGGTGAAACAGTCTGTGATATAGGAGGCGTTTGCCTGATAAAGCTTTAAAGATCCAGATTGCAGCATTCCTTTTCTTCTGTGCTGTAGGGATGTCCAATTGACTGCCATGTAAAGAGAGCAATGATGGGTGCTGGAGGGAAGGTCTGTAATAAATCTGATGGCTCTATGATACAGGGTGTCCAGCTTATTTAAGAGGAGAGTGAGCAATGGCCGTAGAAAGTCAGCATAGTCAATAAGGGATAGGAATGATGCCTGGATTAATCTTTGTTTGAGTCTCTGGTAAGGTAGTGTTTTATTCTGTAAAATAGGCCAAGCCTTTGTCTCAACTTTTTAATAGCTCTTCAATGTGGACAGAGTAGTCAAGCTTATTGTCAATCCAGACTCCAAGATATTTGAATTTATCCACAAATTCCAGCTTTTCTCCAAATAAGGTGGATAATTGTGGGTGATGAATGATGGGGTAGTGGCAGAGCAATTCTTTGTTGCAAAGAACATAGCTTTTGTTTTTTGGCATTTAAAGTAATTTTTTTCCAATAGGTTGTGTTGTAGGATGGAATTCTGACTGTAACAGTTCACAGGCTTTTGATGGTGAGGATTGCTGACATATAATACAGTATCATCAGCAAACAGATGAATGTTAGATTGAGAGAGGTTGGCATCAATGTTATTAATATAAATGGCAAAGAGGATGGGGCCTAGGATAGAGCCTTGCGGTACACTCTTAGCAGTGGTTTAGAGGTAGATAGGTAATTTCATTTTTACCAATTGTAACCTTCCAGAGAGATAGCACCTAAACCAATTGGTGAGAGTGAATCAAGGCCTAAGAGCTAAGAGAGGAGATTAATGATTCATGATCCACTGTATCAAATGCTTTACTCCAAATCGGGAACACAGCACAGGTACTATTCTTTTATCCAAGGCAGTCTGCCAATCGTTAGTGACTTTGGCTAGGGCAGAGATGGTGCTATGCATTGATCTAAATCCAGATTGTGCTGGATTTAGGAGGTTGTTGGTGTCCAGATAGGCCCTTAACTGTGAATTTACTAATTTTTCAAGCATCTTGGATAGTACGGTAGGATGGAAATGGGCCTGTAATTGTTAAGGTCCATGGGATCACCTGATTTAAGTAGTGGAACTACTTGAGCTGTTTTCCATATGGAGGGGATGGAACCAGTAGATAATGTGCTATCAACCTAAGCCTGTCAGCATCACGGCTGGACCTCCACAGGCTCTCTCCATTCTTCGGCTGACTCACCTCAACTCCTTCAAGAAGCCATCAAACCAAGGGCTTCTTGGGCGAAGGGTAAGAGGCCGAACACGAACAGGAGCAATCTTGTCCAGAGCATCTCCCACAACCTTATTATAGGCTAGTACCAGATCATCTGGACTCATGCATTAACCCGACAAGCCCAATAGGTCCAGGACTGCTGATAGGTCACTAGGGATAACCCCCTTTAAAGGGCGGTACTGAACCATCTCCATAGGGGCAGACCTATTGGGGGGGGCCCAGAAGCTGAACCTTATGGTGTGATGGTCAGACCAGCTGACTGGTTCCATCCCCAGATCAGCTATCTTCATACCCATAAGAAAGATCAGATCCAACGAGTGACCCCCTACATGGGTCGAGGAGGTAACTACCTGTGTAAGGCCCAGCATCGTCATTGGCTGGAGGAGATTTTGACCAAAATGTGAGAGTTCATCATTGACCCAGGCATTAAAGTCCCCCTATCCATCTGGGGGACCTCAACACCATGTCGACAATGAAGTCTGCTATCTCCTCCAGGAATTCTCCTCCATCTCCTGGTGGATGGTAGATGAGGAGAATCCCGCAACCTACACCCTCTCCCAGGATATATTCAAAGGATCTGGTACTTCCCAATGGCACAGCCACAAGGCCCAGTTCAGTCTTAAATATAATGGCCACCCCCCACCCCTATGATCCAGCCTTGGATGGTGTATCACCGAGAACCCGGCTGGAATTGCCGAGGCCAGTACAGGGCCTGCATTTTCATCCAGCCAGGTCTCGTTGATGCAAGCTAGATCGTTGTTTCAACAAGATCAGCTGCAATAGCTGTCTTGTTTTTAATACAGCTGGCATTGCATGACACCGCCAAGGTGGGATGAGCTGTCAGGGAAGACCTCGGCACCTGCCCACTAACCTTGGAGCCCTTGGATATGGAGACAAGACAAGGAAAACCTCTGTCCTGACTCCATTTTGGCCCAGGGCATCTCCTGGACCCCATGACTCCAATTCACCTTCCCCTTTCCTGTCCCCTACCAGGCCCAGCTATCCCCCTTCTTTTACGCTTTCTAAGTATACCCAAAACACGACACCTAAAATAGGTGTCGGATGATAGTGGGGGACATTCAGAGGGACATAATTCCTTGAGCCTGTAGGGGAATAGTGCCTGACTGCCACTAAACCTCCCCAACACATTATAATGCTATGCAAAGTGATAAAGAAAACCAAATACGCTAAAATCAACTGTAACCTCCAGGAGGTGCTATCCCAAGGGCTACTACCCCTTCCTGATTTGCCACTAACAGGTTGAGGGGCCTGGATCCGATGGCGGGTGCCTCCACCCAGAGGTCGGGGTTAAGACAGTCTGATATGACTTGGTCACAGCCCTCTGGGTCACTACAACCCCCCTTTCTTCCCACTAGTGGCCCACACAAATCAATCACAGTATCCTTGCAATATACACTTACCCCCAGGATTGGTTCAATCAGCTTTACTCTGGGGACCCCCTGTAAAGTAAGATGCAGTTATACAATAACCACTGTACAGTAATTCAACATAGACACTCAGTTCAAGCAGTGTAACTTTGCTAAACATCCATATACAGGGTATTGTGCACAGGCCAAACCTATAAGTCACTGTCTCTGGGTACCCAGGCCATAGAAGGCTAGCCTCTCGATGCAGCTGGTCGGGGCCCTGATGCAGAAAGCAAGCACTTGATTCCGAAGAGGATTAAGTAGAGCCAGCAGGCTCAGTTTGTGTAGCCAATAAAGCAGCCAGACAAATCTTGCCCTCACTATGAACATCTGACAGGGAGCTACCCTGATTTGGTACTCACGACTCCAGTCAAAAGAGCGCTGTCACACCACTCGCAGGACCGAGCCTGGAATTCAGACACTTCTTCACACATTCATATGAAGAGCAGAGGGGTACCATACCAGGCAGCTGCTGTATACTCCCGATCACTTTCACTGCAAAACACCGGGACTAATGACGCAGCTTCACTTGTCCTAACAGACCGAGTGCGATTGAAGCAGATTCTCCACTCCTCTACAAGATGAGCCTGGTAGGTAGCTGCACAATTGCACAGCCTCCTCTGACTGTGGCCTAGCAGATTTAGTCCGACCTGTACGGCGATACAACCCCCCGACTCTGGCCTTCCACACATGCTTCCCACGCGAAAAACTCAACTCCGCAAGAGCCCAGAGCTCCTTCCTCACTCTCAGCCACAACGACTCTGACTCTGGGCAGTTTGGGCAGGGAACTCAGTTTGGGTGCCAACCGATCCCATTGGTGGAATGCAGATGTCAGTTACTCACTACTGCCCTCATTGGTGCAGACAAGGCGCCATAGTCCAGAACTTCACTTCCCAGAATTACTACCCGATTCCCCATTAGTCAGCCGGCTCCATTTAGAGTCCTGATTCTGGGTGGTCGCTACTTACTCCATTTTAGATACCCCCTTTCTCCTATTGGACCCCTCAAACTGTCCTGGTCCAAAATGGAGGGGCACAGCACACAAGGTCCCAGCTGCAACAAAGACAGGTTAAACAAACTGCATTTTCACCATTACTCCAAATGATTGCAGGCAAACAGTTACATTTTTCAAGTGGGCTCCCCTTGCACTTTCAGCGAAGGCAAAGAGGGGCAATTACATTACAGTTCGAGCAGGACTCAAGCAGGGAAACACACAGTCCCCCTCATGAACAATGATTATGTCTGCAAGCAGACAGCTTTTAAAGAGACAGTACGTGGAGGCTCTACAAGCACTCACAGAGCCATTTAAACAGCTTAAGCACCGAACGCCAACCACCAGGGGGACACTTAGGCAGCTAGAAGCCTTTTAGGAACCCCCATTTGTAGGGGGGTTACACAACAACCCACCACAAATAAATAAATCTAATCTTAATAACAATATTCTTATACCCTAAGCTATAAGAGTTAACAAACGAAGTAGATTAACTCAATAAAAATGAAAAAACAATCCCAACCCACCCCAAAATTTAAAACCCCAGAAACAGCAATCCGGAAAAGAAAAATGAAGATGGCCACAGCTCTAGGTTAAGTTACTTATTAACTCATTTGCTCCCGGTGGCCATTTTGGGTTGGATCCAGCAATAGATGGCTCCTACACCATATGGCACCTATGGGAACAAAGGAGTTAATGTCCAGTAAAATATACTGTCAAATGTCTTTTGCCAAGTCCTTTAGAGTTTATACAACAAGGGTAGCTCTCACCCAACCCTTGTAAGAGTGTCCAAGAAACGTGGCCCTCTCACTGCTACAAAAACTGAATTTGACAAGTGTTGAAATCCATCAAGGCTCTCTCACTGCCTCTAAAATAAAGGAAATAGTTACAGTACCTGCTGATGGACCAGTCTGGAGCAAGATGAGGAATACAGCAAACCTGTTGAGGGTCAAACCAAAAGGAGAGAGGCTTTAGATGTAAATGTTACTGACCCCGGCACAGCTTGGAAACAGGGCCTTTGGAAAAAGAGACACCCACTAAGCCTACCGATGTCACCCAGTAAAACTAGGAGACAGCAGCATGGCATAGGAGACAGAGTTATTTGCCAACCCTCTGGCTGGTACCTTCTATCCCCACGGGAGCCCTAAAAATCAGGCACCCACCACCATAGCCAGCAGACCAGTCTACAGTCCACTGTTCTCAGCTGGTAATTCAACCAGAATAACAAATTTCATAACGGTTCGCACCACTGTCATCCAATAAATTCTTTCAGGTCAGTCTCCAGGCGGCAACACAAACGGCAGCTCACCAAACGATGTTGCAAAGGCTGCCACGATATCCCCAAAAGACACAACAATGAGAAGAGCTGCAAACCATCACTCGATTCCAAAGCACACAGCACAGTGCTAACGGGAAGCCGCCAACCAACTCCAGAGCCCGGCAATGGTTCAAAGGTTGCCCCGAATCCAGATCACCCCAGGCAATGATCGCAGGCACTCCAATCAGGCAGCCCATGTCTGATCCAAAAGCAGCAACCAAATTATAAAAGCAAAATGTAGCAAGTCTCTCACAAATTGCACCCTAAGTGCAGAACACAAATAAAGTCAGCAGTTGGACACAACATCCGAACGCGGCGGTCGAGGTAATAAAAGATAGCCGTGAAATGAAATAAAATGAGCTGTAGAGCTATAGTGAGCTGTAACCATTGGGATCGAAAAACAAACAAACAAAAACAAAACAAAAGTAAAATAAAAATAAATAAATAAATAACAAAACTCAAACCACTTTGCAGGGCTAAAGACAAGAAAAACAGCTAAAAAGCTGAACTAAAGCAGCTAGAGCAGCTAAAACTTAAGCTAATACAACTGTAGACCCAGCGTGGCCACCATCTTGGTATCTTGGTGTTTTTTATATAAATTAAGAGATTATAGCCCCTCCACCCTACACTCCACTCCCACCTGCCTCTTAGCAAAGTTAAATGCTTGCAAGCAACAAACAGGCACTGTATTATGTGAAAAAAAATACTTGCTGCTCCAACTTGAATAAGGGTCTAAGGTGAGAAAAATGGTTCACAGGTGCAAACTAAGTAAATGTAATACAATTCTCTATTTATATATCAAACCACCCTTATCACCTCTCAGAATCACCCTTCATATAAAGAAGAAACAACAAAAGTGTTCTTAAGAAGTCCCTAAATTTGGAGTAGCAGTCATTAGTTGGAATAATCAAGAGTACAGCAATTTAGCCTTCTTCAAGATCAGAACCCATCTAGATCAGTCCCTCTCAGTGGTCTTCTCGAGCCATCAGCTCGCATCCTTTGAGCGGTAAATTGCTTTGTTTTCTCTCCATATGTGACTCAAAGCTGGGTGGGCAAGAGAAAAGAGTGAACAATCCCCAAATGGTGAAGTTTCTGATGCACCGCGTCGAATTGTTTGCAGCGCACCTGGGTTTGGAAGGAAAGGTCGGGAAACAGTTTTATGTCCTGTCCATGGACAGTTAGTGGGTAAGCCACTTGAACTGCAGTAATCACCATATCCTGAACCTCTGGACCCATCGTTTTCAGCACTACTGTCTGTGGTTGGTTGGTATCATTCGGCTGCACTCTAGGGGTGACCCGGTACGCTCGGCGCAGCTCAGTCCAATCAAACACTTCAGGAAGTTGGAGAGTCTCTGCTAGCCATGTCCTCAGGTAAGTAAGGAGGTTCACTCCCTCAGCGCCCTCTGGAAGGCCTACTATATGGATGTTCCCCACCCACATAGCATTTTCGACTGCTTCTAGTCTGCCCCTGCGGTGTTGATTTTCTTTAGTGATCAAGGCAGCAGTAGTTTGCACTGATAAGGATCTTTTATCTGCTTCTGTAATTGATGAGGTAAGTGCAGTGATAGCTGCATCGTGAGCCTCCAACTTCATTTAAGTTTTTTCAATTTTGGTGTCCACGGCTCTCACCGTATCCAATATTGCTTGCCATGGGGTTCCTTAGAAGTCGAAGATACAGGCTGACTGGGTGACTCCAGTCCCCTGCTCAACTGGTTGTGTGGTGCAGCAGGCCACTGGATTCTGGAGGCTTGTGGTTGCATGTTTTTAGTTCACCC
The DNA here is from genome assembly GCA_016271365.2 of Neoceratodus forsteri. NCBI lineage: Eukaryota > Metazoa > Chordata > Ceratodontiformes > Ceratodontidae > Neoceratodus > Neoceratodus forsteri. The sequence continues at coordinate 334,705,187 of CM028129.1, read as the reverse complement.
CATGGCAAATTTGATAGCCCTGGAAAGCTCAGAAACTGCAGTATCTGTTGGACCACTTTGTTTTAAAATACAGAGCCTTTATTTTAGTGGCAAAAGTGGAGCTACGTAGTGCAGTGCAACTGAGAAAATGTCCTGCCCGGAAGCTGGTTCTCTGGTGCCCCCAACCCCCAGAAAGTTTCTGAGGTTCAAATTGTCCTCAGAGCACTATCTGTTTGCAGCCATGCCATTTGGCCTAACATCGGCACCAAGGATATTCACCAAGTGCCTAGTTGTAGTGGCAGCTCATCTAAGAAAGCAGGGCACCTCAGTCTACCCATAGCTGGATGACTGGCTCCTAGTGGGCAAGTCCCTTCTTCAAGTCAGAGAGTACAAAACAACAGCTGTACAAAACAATTCCTTCCCTGGGTTTTCTCATCAATGAAAAGAAATCCCAGTTAGAACCTACTCAGCTCCTAACATTCATAGGAGCATAGTTGGACACCCAGCAGGGCAAAGCCTTTCTCCCAGCAGAAAGCATTCAGACTTTTCTATCAGTGGTACATTCTTATGTCCTAGGTCAGCCCAGGCCTGCCAGACATTTCCTCAAGCTCCTGGGGCATATGTCCTCCATGACAGCCATTTTGCCAGGTGTCAGGTTCCAAATGAAGGACATTCGGTATCATCTGAGGGCACATTGGTTCCAAAAAAGACATTCGCTGTCCAAGCTGGTACCAGTCACCAGATCACTGCTACAAGCTCTAAGTTGGTGGAAGGACACAGGCAATCTTTCAGTGGGAGTTTCCTTCCAGTTTTCATCATCCACAAAAATCATTACCACAAATGCTTCCCTTCTGGGTTGAGGAGCTCTTCTGGACAACTGTTCCATAAGTGGCATTTGAACTTCCAAGGAATCTGTAAGCCACATTAACGTACTGGAGCTCAGGGCTGTGTACTTAACCTTAAAGGCCTTTGCCTTATAGGTCAAGGGACACACTGTACAGATTGGAACAGACAACACCACTGCCATGTTTTACATAAACAAGCAGGGTGGCACACAAGTCGACTGTGCTTTCCACAGAAGCCATGAACATTTGGTCTTTGGCCTGCTCCGTGAATGTGAGCATCTCAGCTATTCATCTCCCAGGCAAGAACAACACCCTGGCGGATGCTTTGAGTCACATCAGTCAAGGGCACAATGAATGGACCCTGAACAAGCAGGTCTTTGCCACAGTGTTCAGGAGGTGGGGCACTCCAGAGATAGATCTGTTTGCATCTCACCTCAACTTCCAATTTCTGCTGTACTGCTGCAGGCCTACAGCACTGAGCACTCTTCCGGCAGATGCTTCAACTCTAAATTGGGTAGGAAAGTTCCTCTACACTTTTTCTTCCTTCCCTCTGATTCACAGTGTGCTTCTGAAACTCAGAGACCACTCAGCCACCATGATCCTGGTAGCCCCAGATTGGCTGAGGCAACAGTGGTACCCCCTTCTACTAGCTTTGTCTCACCGGATGCCTATTTGACTTCCTCTGAGCCACACTCTTGTGACTCTACCTCAGACAGGGGCTCCTTACCCAGATCTGAAATCTCTTCACCTCAAGGTCTGGTTCTTGAGGAGTTAGAATTCCTAGACATTCAGTATTCAGAACAAGTTCTGAAGATCCTTCGTGTGGTTAAAAAAACAAGTACTAAGAAAACTTACACAGCTAAGTGGAAGAGATTTTCTTTTTGGTGTAAAGGGAAACAAACAAACCCCCTCAAGGCTACAGTTTCCAGCCTTCTGGATTATTTGGCGCACTTATAGGCCTCTGGCCTAAAGGCCTCATCACGACCTTGAATGTGCATCTGGCTGCAATTTCAGCATATCTTTCCACAGGGACAGACAAGTCTATCATTTCACTGCCTATTTTCAAAAAAATGTTCAAAGGTCTGCTTCACCTTCAACCCCCAATTCGAGAACCTGTTCCTCCTTGGGACCTCAACGTCTGCTTTGCCAAGCTCATGGAGCCTCCTTTTGAGCCCATGGCAATGGCCCACTTAAAATATGTCACCTGGGAAACAGTTTTCCTAGTAGCCATCACTTCTGCTGGAAGGATTTCAGAACTTCAGGCCCTTTGTACTTAACTAAATTACATTATCCCACACAAGGATAAGGTAGAGCTCAGAACAAACAGAAAATTCCTACTCAAGGTGGTTTCTGAATTTCACCTTAATCAGGCCATTACCCTTTCTGTCTTTTTCACTGAAAAATCCACTCTAGGTGAATGTAGGCTACACAGTTTGGATGTTAAAAGAGCCTTGTCCTACTATCTAGAGTACACTAAGCAGTTCAGAAGCTCTACTATCCAGCTTTTCCTCACCTATGGTGAGGTGGGCAGAGGAAAACCAGCCACTAAGAGGACTATCTCTCGGATAGTTTCCTGTTTCCAGTTTTGTTATGACAAGGCTGGTAAACAGCCTCCTCTGGGCCCACTCCACGAGGGGCACTGCTGCCACAGTGGCAGTCTCAAGAGACATTCCTCTTCTGGATATCTGCAAAGCAGCCACTTGGAAAACCGTGCACACCTTCACAAATTATTACTGTCTAGATGTACAGTCCAGATCTGATGCCAAATTTGGCAGGGCAGTTCTGCAGAGCCTCTTCCCTAAGTAGGTTTCTGCACCCACCTCCCAACTGCACTGTTTTGTAGTCTGCTACTGTTACTGATGCTAAAGGACCCCTGGGGTGAGAAGAAAAAGTTACTCACTGTAGCAATGTTGTTTCTTCCAAGATGTCCTTTAGCATCAGTAACCTCCCACCCATCCTTCCCAAGCAACCTACCTAAAGAGGACTTTGGGTTTTGCCAAATTTGTTTTCATGTTTTGGGGAGTCTATTTTAAGCAAAGTTTCTCTTTATTGTATCTGGTTACTGTTTTCATATTGTTATGTGATTTTTAAAACCTGTTAGGGCAGACTTTTGTGGGCATGTCCCCAGAGAAACTGAAGTTTATTGGGACTGAATCTGAATTGTGAGGATGATTTAAGCCACAGAACTGTGACCAGGCTTTAACTTGAAGAAGACCGAAGATTTGCTGAATGTGATTGGCCTGTCAGGATTTCTAGCCACCTTTGAACTCCTGGTTTGTGCAGAGACTCTGTAATTGCGACTGGATAGCAGTCTGCCTGGTACAGTAGAATTTCTTACATGTAAATGTGCTGTGTGCTGTTAGTGGGTCATGATTTGGTTCCCCACTGTGTGCTGAACTGTGTTCTGCTTGCTGGAGGCTGCATCCAGCTCCAACAGACTAAATCCGTTTGCATCTCCATTTGGCCTGGGCCTTGCCACACTGGCCCAGCCAGACTACCTGCTACACAGAGAAAGCCATCAACGCAACCAAGGCAGCATGGTTTCACTAGGGGAAGGTCATGTCAGACCAACCTCATTGAATTTTTTGACTGGGTGACTAGGGAGGTGGATCAGGGGAGGGCAGTGGACATGGCCTATCTGGACTTCAGCAAGGCCTTTGACACTGTGCCACATAGAAGACTATTGCACAAACTGGGGAATATGGGTGTGGGCAGGACAGTAGTGCGGTGGGTAGGTAACTGGCTGGGCAGCAGGACACAGATGGTGGTGGTAAATGGCTGTCACTCCACAGAGGAAGAGTGACCAGTGGGGTACCACAGGGATCAGTGCTGGGACGGTACTATTCAATATCTTCATCAGTGACATTGCTTGGGACCTAGAAGGCAGAATTTCACTGTTCTGCTGATGACACAAAGCTCTGTAACAGAGTAGACACACCAGAGGGTGTAGACAGAATGAGAAGGACCTGCAGAAACTTGAAGAATGGTCAGGGGTTTGGCAGTTGAAATTCAATGCAAGGAAGTGCAAGATAATGCATATGGGGCACAAAACCCTGGCACAATATATCAGTTGGGGGTGAGGATATAGCATGCACCAAGCAGGAAAGGGATCTTGGAGTTATCATCTCTGATGACCTCAAGGCAGGAAACAGTGTGACAAGGCAGCAGGTAAAGCAAATAGGATGCTGGGATGCATAGGCAGGGCATCACCAGCAGGAAAAGGAGGTCATAATTCCACTATACAAGACACTAGTGAGGCCGCACCTGGAGTACACTGTGCAGTTCTGGAGACCTTACCTACGTAGGGACATAGACAGGGTGGACAGGGTTCAGAGGAGGGCAACAAAGATGGTGCATGGATTGCATCACAAGTCCTATGAGGACAGGTTGAAGGCACTGAACATGTACTCCCTGGAGGAGAGGAGGGAGAGAGGGGATATGATAGAGACATGCAAGTATCTTACAGGGAGGAACAGGGTGCAGGAATGCACTATTTTAAGCGAAAAGATGTTCCAGGACTAGAGGCATGGGATGAAGTTGGAGGAGGACGATTCAGAGGAAGCGTGAGGAGGAATTTCTTCACAGAGCGGGTGGTGGACAAGTGAAACACCCTGCCAGAGGAAGTGGTGGGGGCTGAAACAATCACGGGATTTAAGAATGCATGGGATAGACATAAAGGAATTCTGGAGGTCAGGGGTAAGGGGCAACAGACTTCCTGGAAAACATAAACTGAACTTACAAACTTAAATGGGCAGACTGGGTGGGCCATAGGCCCTTATCTGCTGACACTGTCTATGTATCTATGTAACGAGAGACCTGCCTGGGGATCAATGCCTTGAACAGGAATGATGCCTCGGTGATTTGTGTGGGCCCTGCTTCTCCTGGCACTCCAGCTCAACAACCTGCATTCTCGATTTCATCCTGCCTGTGTCCTGTATTTGGTATCATGAGTAAACATCAGGGTAGCTCCCTGCAACAACAGCTAAATCTAAAGTGTTGCCACTTGATTGCTTTGTTGTCTTTTCCTTCACAAACTGAGCCCTCCGGCTCGGATTACAGATAGTGTGTGTTGTGTGTGTTGCTTTCTTCCATCACAGGGTCCCAACCAGCTGTGACACTGGCCTACCCCGGGCAACGGTCCTGGCTAGCCCACCATTTTCTCTAACTGGGTACCCAGAGTGTGTGACTGTGTAGGGACTCTGAAGTGCATGCATAACTGTCTGATTGATTTAGCCTTTAAGCCAATCAACCTGATTACGCCCCTCCCTTGTTCAAGTCCCCTGAATAAAACAGATCTAACTCTTTCAGCATTTAACCTGACTATGGTTCCAGTTTGTGCCAAGAGTACTGAACTGTTGCCATTTGCTGTGCATAACCTTATTTTACAGGGGGTCCCCAGGGTTGAGCTACTGGAACCAGCCCTGGTGGTAAGTAAAAAAATTGTGGGTAATTGCATGGTGAATAAGGGTCATTGTGAAAGTGATTATTGTATGTTGTTCAGGCCACTAGAAGGGAAAGAGGGGGGGTTACAGTGTCCCGGAGGGCTGTGCCAAGTTAGCTTGACCACTAACAACCCTGACCTCCGGGTGGAGGCATCTGTTTCAGTACCCAGGCCCCTTAACCTGCTACTAGCCAAGCAGGCAGGGGTAATAGCCCTGAGATAGCACCACTTAGGGTTTTACATATATATATATATATATATATATATATATATATATATATATATTAGGCGCAGTAGCACCACTGTAGTTAGTGTTGAGTAGGAAGTCAAATGTTAAACCCCAAATGATGCACTTTAATAACTTTGCAACCATTCAACAAATTTATGTGAAATTTGGTATGCACGGTCCTGTGGGGGTAGATCTCTTGATATGCCAAGTTTTATTTTGGTCAGATGTGCATATTTTGTGGAAAGCATAGTGAAAAAACTGTAAAAGTCACTTTTTTCAACCATTTCTGCTGATTTTTCCTCATCTTGCTGTGGCCACACCATTTGGGATTGTGGCCTGAAAGTATCAGGGTAGAAACAGCTTACCCCAAAAAACAAGCCAGCATTGGTTTGGTGAAAAAAATACTAATCCATTCCAAAGTTATTCAGTTTTGAAATTTCAGGTTCTGAGCATGCTCAGTTCAGTTTTTTGGATAGTTGCACTGCTTCAAACAAGGATTTGGCCTCATGGACAAGGATTTTGACAGCTTACGAACAGGAATTCATTCAATCTCTGTTCGTATGAAAAAAGTCCCTGTTCATGAGCCGCCATCTTCTTTTCAATTTTCTTCAAAAACAAAACCTTGTACCTTACCCCAGGGTTGTCTTCTGTCCACATTGAAGTATGGGTTTTGTTCAGCGTGACACCCTCTACAAACCCATGGCTTTGGTTCCATTTACTTAAGTCAAAAAATGACTGCTTTTAAATTTTTAAAATCCTTGTTTGTGACTCACTTCTGATCCCTGTTTGTAAGGTGTCAAAATCCCTGTTCTCGAGCTGATCCCTGTTTGTGAGCTATCAAAATACTTGTTTGTATGGGGATGACCAGATGGCCCAGCTCACGAACAAGGATCGTCTCACAAACAGGGATTCTGACAGCTCACAAACAGGGATTGTAAAAAGGAATCCCTGTTTGTGAGCTGTAAAAATGCCTGTTCGTTAGCTGTCAAAATCCTTGTTCATAAGCTGTCAAAATCCATGTTCATGAGGGGACAACTAGACAGTCCTAAAAATCCCTGTTTGTGAGCTGTCAAAATCCTTGTTCTTGAGGTGTCAAAATCCCTGTTCATGAACCAATCCCCATTCGTAAGCTGTCAAAATCCTTGGTCTTGAGGGGATAACCAGATGGCCCTACCTCACAAAGAAGGATTGGCTCACAAACAGGGATTTTGGCACCTCACGAACAGGGATTTGGCTCATGAACAAAGATTTTGACACCTCACAAACAGGGATTTTTAAAGGTTGCTGTTTCCTTGCCACTCCACTGCAAAGAAATAAGACTTTTGTCTTGAAATTTGCAGGGCAGAAAGGTGGTTTCCCAGAGATGTGATTTATGCTGGTTTGGTGCAAAAATTTGCATTGGTTTCATAGTTATGGCATTCTGAAGTTGAGAAATTTCCCATAGGATAAAAGTGGCGAACATGGCACCTTTGGTGCCTATATCTTGAAAATGGTTTGAGATACAGATTTTTAAGCTAGCGAAGCATGCAGGTTACCAATTCATGATTACAACTGCACTGGAATTTTTTCCAAAGTTGCTACGGTTACTGTGTTATTACACCATTTGCAGCACAAGGCTTTCTTGGTATGTGTCTAGGGCTGCGCTGCATCTATACAATTATAGGTAGGTAGGAGCCCATGGCCCAGAGGGTCCTGTACTTCCACATATGGATACCATTATGCAGTAACTGGACTGTTGGGCCATCCATTATGCAATACTGGGAGTGCAGGGCCCTAGGGAGATGACAGTTCATTACAATGACTGTGCACTTATGAATAGATGGGAGCGCAGGGCCCTATAACTGATACCATGGGTCCTGCACTCCCCAAACCATATAAGGGTAAGATTACACTTTCTCAAAAAGTAAGGAAACTCATTGAAAAAAACTCTGTTATAGCATCAGTTAGGGTTGAAGTGACAAAAGCAGGGAAATGAGGTGTTAGGTCAGACACCCTAACACACCCTACCCCACCCTCCACAGACCAACAGGTGATGGGGTGTGCTTTGGGGTCGACGGGATTAACTCTCACCCCATTCTCCTATACTGTACCATGTCAGCTTTCTTACACATGGGATGGGGTGAGAGTTAGGTCCGACGACCCCAAGACATACCCTGTCACCTGTTGGTCTGTGGAGGGTGGGGGTGGGGTGGTAAGGTGAGGGGGTGTTAGGGTGTTAACTCTAATGCCTCACTTCCCTACATTTGTCACTTCAACCCAAACTGATGCACTAACAAAGTTTTGTGCAATGATATATATGTGTGTGTGTTTGTATCTATCTATCTATCTATCTATCTATCTATCTATCTATCTATCTATCTATAAGATATTATTTTATGTTTCTTATCTATATTTAATTACTGGTCATTATATTTTATATATGGATAACTGTGCTTCTAACCCCAGGAATCCACTAATATTATTACTCTTGCAGTTCTCCTTTAAGACAGGACTTCCCCAGAGAGAGAACAGAATGCTATGCTAATCATGGAATGTTCAATACAGTACACCATGGACTACTAATTGACCAACTACTGAATGCCGGGCTATAACATGACTCTTCTCTGTGGTTTAAAAGCTACTTAGAAAACTGGTCGTAGAGAGTGAAAATTGCTGATACTCTTTCTGACACCCTGCCTGTTCACTCGGGTGTTCTACAAGGATCCATACTGGGCCCCCTCCATTTTAGCCTTTTCTTAAACTCCCTATCTTACCACTACTCTGAGCAGATCATACAATATGCCGATGATGCTGTTGTTTTCTCCACTCACAAAGATCCTGCAACTCTTCAACACAACCTTCAACTTGGCTTCAGTTCTGTAGAGACATGGTTTCTTAATCATAAACTGGTTCTCAATGACAAGAAAACCAAATCTATGCTCTTCTGCAGCTCTCATAACCCACACAAGCTACACCACTTAGCTATCTCCATCACCCAGTGGAACACTCTAGATCAGGAGGGTCCTTCAAATACTTAGGGATACAGCTCAACCCTAATCTATGGACCTCGCGTAGATAATGTAGCTAGAGCTGCTAATACACGGCTTGGTCTCCTCTACATACACAGACAACACCTCACACAAGAAGCTTTGAAGGTTGCAGTCCTGAGCTCTGTGATCTCTGTAATAGACTATGGTCTCATCATATATGGCTCGGCCACAACCACAACCCTTAGACGCCTCTCAACTGCCTTAAATAAGGCATGTCGGCTCATCACTAGTACTCACCATCTCACTCACACATGTGACCTGTACACCCAGACCGGCTGGCTTCAACTATCAAACCACATAAAGTTTCTCACCTGCTCCATGGTGAAAAAAATCTACCTTGGCCTTGCACCTTCTGGGGTCTCAACTCTGTTACAACACCGAACCAACAAACTGTGTCTTCGGAGAGCCACGCTACAGCTACTGAAAGTTCCCCACTGTCACACTTCACAGGGACAACGCTCTTTTGCTTATCGAGCGCCACTCTGGTTCAATGGCCTCAGCCCCACCATCTCCTCTGCCCCGACAATTGGTATGTTTAAAACTAGGCTCCAGGACTGTCTCACTACCAACAGCTCCTGTGACTGCCCAACTTAACCTTGTTTCTCCACTTCCCTACCTGCTGTAGTGGTCCCTCCCTTCCCACCTCACTGGATTCTACCCTCACATCTTGGTATACCCAAAGCTGCACTTTTCACCCTCTCCCCACCCTACCTACATTCCTTCTCCCCTACTCCCCTCTTCCCTTCTTCCCTCTCCCTATGATTCTGGCACTTCTTATCCCGTCTGTTTTCTTTGACAAATGCCGCTGGCTGCCTTGCTTACAATGTTACCCTTGAATTGTATTAATCTGTACTCTGTTTGCAATGTCCACATTGTTGTAATGTCTGCCTTGATGTTCCCCATAATTTGTATTTCTCTGATGTGGAACCTTTGTAAAAGAGCCTTGGCTCAAAGGTATTTGTAATCCTAGACTTGATAAATAAAAGCTCATGCATTTATTTTAAAACTGCCTTGTGTCAACTGCCTACATTCTACCTCAGATTTCTTCTCTCTGCTGCAAATATCAGATGCCCTGGAGCTCTATCCCAATCAAGATCATCTGATTAGTGTTTAAGAACAAAAAAACTTAGTATTTTTGTCTTATTTTTCATTACTGCCTTGTGTCTATTCTTATGTACTGTTTTTTCCTTATAATTTAACATTTTTAAGTTTTTTTTATTTAAAACTAAGAAGACTTTCTATTTTAAAAATTGTTTAAAAGTTATTTAAAATGTTTATAAGTGTTGTCAAGACAGACAAGCATGATTTATGCTTAGTTTGTCTTGAACAACAACACTTCTTTGTTGATTTTAAAAATTGCAAGTCTTTCCCTCCTAAGATGCCTGAAAAACATCGGGAAAGACTGCAGAGAAAGTTTGAAGAGGGTTCCATGGGCTATGATCAGTCCACTGTCTCTAAATCTTTAGCTGAACCTTCCAGGGCCACAAAAACCACCCCTGATATGGGTGAGGGCCATGACAAGAGAGGCATTGAACCGGCTGACTCCCCGGTGCCTGCCAAGAAACTGTAAAAGACTAAGCACACTGTGACCCTGGCTGGAATGCCACAAGGGGCTCCTCAAATGCCTGCTACTGTACCTTCACCTGCTGACCTGGCACAGGCTTTGAAAATCATACAAATGCTACAGGGCTTTATACTCCCTCAGCCAACTGTTCGAACCCAAGTAGGGCTAACATCTGCCTCTGTTCCCCCTCCACTCCTGGAATAATTGGAGTATGAGGAACTAGAAGAGTATGAGGCAGAGGAGGAAATTGAACCTTTGGTCTCTTCTGAATATGAATTTGGTTCACCCCCTTCCCCTAGACCTACTGATGATCATTCCTCACAATTTTCTTTTGTAAGGAAAATGGTCTAGGAAAGAGATGCAAGATGAGGAGGAAGCTCAGTACATGGAGCTAAGGGGGTTAACACCCACTAGACAGCTCTTGCTTCCTATTTACAAGTTCTTTAAACAAGGACATTATAGAGATTCTAAAAGCACCTGACACTATCACAAAAGAGTGGTAGGAAGTATCAAGATCAGCACTCATCCTGACCTCCAGGGAATAGGGCAGCAGGCTGCCTGTGAAAGGGTTAAATGCCTCTGTTCTCTCATCCTTCTGAGAAGGATTCCAGAAAAACTGACAGATGCCACCACCCCTGATATGGGTGAAGGCCCTGGCAAGAGAGGCGTTGAACCAGCTGACTTCCTGGTGCCTGCCAAGAGACTGTAAAAGACTAAGCACACTCAGACCCCGGCTGGAATGTCACAAGGGGCTCCTCAAGTGCCTGCTTCTACACCAATGCCTGCTGACCTGGCACAGGCTTTGAAAATTATGCAAATGCTGCAGGGCTTTATACCTCAGGCATTGCAGCCCTCTACCAGCAAGCTCTCTGGCAGTCAGTTGTTGACAATGGTGAGGTTGAACCCGTCTTTATCTGTGTCAGAGCTATTGGATATGGAGGCTTCCAAATACCAATTTCAAATGGCAGCTGACACCAATGATACTGCTGCAATATGGATGGCTGGCTGGTACAATAGTTCGGAGGAGATTTGCCTGGCTGAGGGCTACCAACCTCACCCAGGACACACAAGTTAAGGCAATGGATTTCCAGTTGCGGGTAACTCTCTTTTTGGTGCCCAGACTGAAGCTTATATGAAAAAAGTAGATGAATACAAAGTTACTTTCAGAAGTAACTCGACTAGAGACAGACCCTCTTCTTTGACATCTTCTTATTCTAAGGGAGGTAGGGGCAGGTCTTCCTTTAGCAGACCTTTCTTCCAGGTACAGGCTGTCACTCAGCAGCAGTACCAACTACAGCAGACTGGCTTTTATAAGGCCAGAGGTAGAATGGGCTGTTGTAGAGGATCCCAGTCCACCCAGCCTCAGCAGCAAGCAAAACAGAACCCCTGACTTTTCCCTTCAGGCTGCCTCTCCACATCCTGTAGGGGCAGACTCACCCATTATTTCTAGGAATGGTCTACAATAACAACAGACAAATGGGTCTTGGAAATAGTAAGTCAGGGTCTCTCCCTTTGTTTCAAGCCCCTTCATAGAAACATAGAAACATAGAAGTTGATGGCAGATAAGGGCAGCAAGGCCCATCTAGTCTGCCCATTTCTTTTTCTACCTTATAAATGTGCCATCTGCCTTTGCTCTGTCAGTGGCCTATCTATTCATAGTCATTTGTATTGCTCCCTTATGCCTATCCCATGCCTGTTTGAAGCCCTGCACTGTATTCATAGCCACCACTTCTTGTGGTAAGCCATTCCATGCATCCACCACCCTTTCTGTGAAAAAGAATTTCCTCACATTCCCCTTTAATCGGCCCCCCTCTAATCTCATGCTGTGTCCTCTTGTCCTGATATTTTTCTTATATTTAAACATGTTAGACTCTTTCACCTTGTTAATGCCCTTAAGGTGTTTGAATGCCTCGATCATATCACCTCTCTCCCTCCTTTGCTCAAGGGTATACATATTGAGCTCTGTTAATCTGTCCTTATATGTCTTCTGATGCAGTCTTGGTTGCCCTTCTCTGGACTGCCTCAATTTGGTTAATGTCCTTGTGAAGGTGGCCTCCAATACTACGCATGATACTCAGATGGGGCCTAACCAGTGTCTTGTAAAGAGGATTATTACCTCCTCTTATGACTTCAGATACCCCTACTAATACACCCTAACACCCCCTAGCCTTACTCTACTGCTTTAGAGGTCTGCTTGATGATTTCAGGCCATCAGTGATGATGATGCCCAAGTCTTTCTTCCTTTGTGACTGCTAGCAACTCCCTTCCAGCCTTAGGTGGCTTCAGGGTTTCTCTTCCCTATGTGCATGATTTTGCACTTCTTTGCATTAAATCCCAGTTGCCACTCTTCTGACCATTTTGCTATTTTATCCAGATCTCTTCTCATTCTGCCCACCATCTGGATCATCTACTGTGTTGCAGATCTTGGTGTCATCTGCAAACAGACAAGCTTTCCCTCTAGTCCATCTGCAAGGTCACTAATGAAGATGTTGAAGAGGACTGGCCCCAGGACTGATCCCTGAGGTACCCCACTTGTGACTTGCATCTCTTCTGACTGTATACCATTTACCACCACTCTCTGTTTTCTGCCCATCAACCAGTTTGCCACCCAGTTGACCAACTTCTGACCCACCCTGAGCCTACCCAGCTGATTTATCAATCTTCTATGTGGAACAGTGTCAAAAGCTTTGCTGAAGTCAAGGTAGGCAACATCAACTGCTCCCCCTTGGTCCACCACTCTGGTTACCCAGTCAAAGAAATCTATGAGATTAGTTTGACAGGACCTTCCTTTTGTAAACCCATGCTGTCTTGGATCCTGTGCCCCTATGGATTCCAGGTGTTGCACTATATTTTCCTTAAGGAGTGCCTCCATAATCTTGCCCACTACTGAGGTAAGACTGACTGGTCTGTAGTTCTCTGCCTTCTCCCTGCTACCACTCTTGTGGAGCGGGATCACATGAGCCCTTCTCCAGTCTTCTGGGACCTCTCCTGTGCTCAGAGACTCACTAAACAGTTCTGCTAATGGCTCTGCTAGTTCCAGCTTTAGCTCCTAATACCCTGGGATGTATGCCATCAGGTCCCATTGCCTTATCCACCTTGAGCTTAGCAAGCTCTTGTAGGACCCTTTCTTTGTGAAGGGAGTAGTGCTCACCTCCCCCGTGTCCATGATGCTGAGCTGTGGGCTCTGCTCACCTTCTCTTCAGCAAATACTGAGCAAAAGTATCTATTTAGGATGAGATGCCTTTACGGGTCCCTCCTCCTCACATGCTCCTTTTCTCCATTAAGCTAGCAATACCCCTCTGGACTTTCTCCTTTCACTAATGTTTCTATAGAAAGTCTTGTCACCTTCTTTTGCTGTTCGTGCTAGTGTTTCCTCAGTTTGGGACTTTGCCTGCCTTACTGCCTTCCCTGCTTCCCTTAGGGCAGTTTGGTATGCCTCCCTATCTTCATCCCGCTGTGTTCCCTCATATTTCCTGAAGGCCAGCCTTTTGGCTCTGACCTTTTCTGCTACTGTATTTGAGAACCAAAGTGGTTTCCTTCTTCTTTTGCACTTCCTTTTCTGTCTAACACAACACTTCCTCCTTCAAGGTTAAAACAATTTGTACCAGCTCCCTTCTCAGAAAGAAAATTGCTGGAGCAGGAGGTACACGCCTTATTACTGGCAAAATCAGTTGAGCCTGTCCCCCACAACCAAAGAGGACAAGGGTTCTATTCCAGATGTTTCCTAACAACAAAAAAGACTGGAGAGTGGTGACCGATACTAGACCTCAGACTATCAAACAAGTACCTGGTAAAACCCAGGTTCAAAAAGGTCACAATGGTAATGATTTTGCCAACTCTACAAAAAGGAGACTGGCTAGCCTCCTTAGATTTAAAGGACACATACTTCCATATTCCCATAAGGGAGTCACACAGAAAGTATCTCAGATTCAGACTCCCCTCAGGCCACTACCAGTTCTCAACACTGCCTTTCGGCCTCACCTCTGCACCAAGGGTTTTTAGCAAGTGCATAGCAGTGGTAGTGGCACAACTCAGAAGACTGGGTGTTACAGTCTTTTCTTATCTGGACAACTGGCTCATCATAGGGAAATCACACCAACAGGTTTCAGACCACCTACAGGTAGCCCAGGATATGCTGCTTTCTCTGGGGTTCCTTCTCAATACCAAAAGGTTGGTGCTGACCCCTGTGCAAGTTCTGCAGTTCATAAGGGCAGAACTGGTACAGTAGTGGGAAGAACTTTTCTCCCTCAAGAGAGGGCAGAGACTATTCAGTTTTTAGCAGGCTCATTCACCCTGGGTTGGCCAAAGCCAGCAAAACCGTTCCTTCAACTATTAGGGCACATGGCTTCAGCAACAAGCACAGTCATAGGTGCTGGATTTCAGATGGGAGATATCCAGTTCCACCTCAGAGCACACTGGTGCCAGAGGCGAGACCCACTCTCAAGGCCAGTGCCAGTAACAAAAACCTTGCTACAGGCCCTCCAATGGTGGAGGGAAACAGAAAACTTAAGGGAAGGGGTTTCATTTTTGCAGGAGCCTCCCTCTCTGGTTCTCACTACCAATGTTTCCCTGCTAGGATGGGGTGCCCACTTAGGGGATCACACCATTCATGGCTCCTGGGACAGTGCAGACTCACTCCTGCACATAAATTTGCTGGAGCTGAGGGCTGTATACCTGGCCCTTCAGGCTTTCTCTCATCTACTTCAGGGAAAGGTGGTACAAGTCAGCACAGACAATACCACAACAATGTACTACATCAACAAACAAGAAGGAATAAGGTTCACTCCACTTTGTACAGAGGCAATGAAGATTTGGAGCCTTGCTTACTCCCTAAATGCCTCTCTACAAGCAGTTCATCTGCCAGGCAAGGATAATACCCTGGCAGATACCTTGAGCAGGATAAATCAGGCCCATCATGAATGGGCATTGAACAGGCAAGTGGTGAATGCTCTATTCAGGAGGTGGGGGATCACAGAAATAGACCTTTTTGCTTCCCACCAAAATCACCACTTGCCTCTGTATTGTTGCAGGGCCCCAGTGAAAGGGACAGTTCCTATGGATGCCCTGATTCTCAACTGGACAAGGCAGATGCCTTTATGCCTTTCCCCTCTTTCCACTGATTTTCAGGGACCTCATCAAGCTCAGGTCACAACCAGCTTTGATGATCCTGGTAGCACCAGACTGGGCAAGGTAGCCTTGGTACTCCCTACTGCTTACAATGTCAGTGAGCAAGCAGGTTCACCTTCCTTAGAGGTACAATCTACTGACTTCCTTTCGGGGAGGGTAGTGCATCACAACCTCAGGTCTCTCAAGCTCAAGGCATGGCTCTTGAGGACTTAGAATATGCAGACTGCCAATTCTCTGAAGCAGTTTTGGAAGTCCTTAGGGGTTCCAGGAAACCTTCCACTAAGAAAACCTATGCCTTAAAATGGAAATGATTTTCCATCTGGTGCAATGATAAGGGTGTAGTCCCAGCCCAGGCTGTGATCCCAACCTTCTGGATTATTTGTCTCATCTGCACTCCTTGTGGCTGCAGCACTCGAGTCTGAAAGTGCACCTGGCCAGGTTTCAGCTTACCTTTCAGCCAAAAAGGATACCTCAATGGCATTGAATCCCATACTCAAGAGGTTCTTTAAGGGCCTCTCTCTCACTTGTTTCCCCCTCACGGAAATCAGTGCGAGCATGGGATCTTGATGTTTGCATTGCACAGCTTATACTTCCACCCTTTGAGCCTATGGCATCTACAGAGCTTAAATCTGTTATCTGGAAGGTAGTTTTTTCTGGTAGCAATCACTTCTACCAGGAGGATTTGTGAGCTACAGGCCCTATGTGTGGAAAAGGACAATGTTTCTTTCCACAGGGATAAAGCAGTGTTGAGAACTAATAGGAAGTTCCTTCCCAAGGTGGTCTCTGACTTCCACTTGAACCAGTCAATAACATTGCCAGTTTTCTTTACTGAACACTCCAGCTCAGGTGAGCGTAGATTGTATAGCCTAGATGTAAAAAGAGCACTGTGTTGCTATATGACTCATACCAAAGACCATAGTCAGGACAGCCAACAGCTGTTCCTCACCTATGGGGAAGTAGGTAAAGGTATTCCTGCTTTGAAAAGGACCTTATCTTGATGGATCGTCCAGTGTATTCAGTTTTGTTGCTCAAAAACAGGCAAGGTTTCTCCTTCTGGTCTTAGAACCCACTCTACAAGGGGCACAGCGGCCACTATTGCAGCTGCCCGAGAGGTACTGCTATTGGAAATATGTAAAGCAGCTACCTAGAGGTCAGTCCACACCTTCATGAAACACTGTAGCCTGGATACCCAGTCTAGGAGTGATGCCAGTTTTGGCAAAGTTGTTCTGCAGAGTATTTTTCCTAAATAGATTCTGCACACCTCCTAGAGGTACTGTTGCATAGTCTGCAAGAGAAATAATATTAGTGGATTCCTGGGGTTAGAAGAAAAAATTACTCACCTGTATTAATCTTGTTTTTTCCAAAGGGATACACTAATATTATTACTCTCTGCCCTTGTCCTCCCTTTCAGAATCAATAACTAGAAAAATACTCTCCACAGCTGAGAAGATACGCAGTTGGAGTGGTATGCCACCTGCTGGCACATTCTGGTAATACCTATAGCTTGTAGGTTCTTTCTTAGGGCATATCTGACTTCAGAAAAGGGGACTTTTGCTTCTATTAGCCCTTGGCTACTCTTTTGAAACGGCCCTGTTGAGCATTTAAAATTCTTTTATGGTTATTTAATTATAAATCACATGTTGTTATGGCCTCTTTGCAGGCTTCTAAGAAATATGTGGTAGAATGTAGGCAGTTGGCACAAGGCACTTTGAAAATAGATGCATGAGCTAAACATTCCATGATAAGCATAGCATTCTATTCTCTCTGGGGCAGTCCTGTCTTAAAGGAGAACTGCAAGAGTAATAATATTAGTGGATCCATTTTGCAGAAACAAGATTACTATAGGTGAGTAATTTTTTTCTTATACCCTATGTTACTACCACCCAAAGAGCTGCCAGTCAGTGCAATTCAGTGTAGCAGCATGAATCAGTAACTCAGTTGAGCAAAAGCTCATTTTCAATGAGGTCCCATACACTCACACATAGTAAATACATACAATTATAAAGGTTATCAACATTTCTTACAGTGTTTAGAGAAAAAGGAAGTCATTTTATAACAATATAGACACTAAAAGATGTTATCCCAGGCAATGATACAGTAATATAAGTTAGCAATAACCCACAACAGGGTGTGGGGTTATTGGCATTTAATCCATGCCTGGGGTGTGTTTTGAGGCACGAGGCCACAGGCAAAGTGTCCTCACAGCACCTCAAGCATGGATTAAATTCCTACAGCCCCACATCCTGGAGTGGGTTATTGCGCTTATAACATGAGTTGCATGAAGGACACAAATAATGCTCAGAAAGGGTGATTTTAAGGCTGGAAAAAACAATTTTTATAGTGTATCTTTCCATCTGAAAAAATAGTTCCACATGTAGACTGAGGATAAACATTTTATGGTTCACTTAAACCTTTCTGTAAAGTACAAAGGCACTGTAGACACATTAATACTAATGAGCACATGTAAACTAAGTGAAACACTACATGTGGAAAATACAAACTGCACAATTCTGTGGAAATGTGATCTATTTTTAATCAGTAGCAGAATAACTATGTAACACTTCTAACATATTAACTTGCTTCCTGGAGTATGTGAGTAGAGTGTTGTTTATTTATATTGTAATGACCTACATACTTTAATACTTTTTTTTGTGTTCAAAACACAGGAGTGCAAAGTAACACAGCTCCTTTCCTAAAGTAATCAATAAAAACATGCTACAACATTTGTTTTACGTGCTTTGTTACCATGTATGAGACTACATTACTTCCATGAGTTGCAAGCACTGTATTATGGGTATGTAAATAATATGCATTATGCAGTAGCTCTGTCATTCTCTGAGAAAAACACTTCTGAACAGTTGATCCTGACTGTAAGTTAGGAAATAAAGTACTATATTAATAAATGTAAAGCTAATATGTATAGAATTACTTAACATTCCTATAAAATAAAAAAAAAGCATTGCAGGCAATTTACTGCTAAAAACACATCTAAACTAAATAAAACACATGTGGAATATACAACTGAGCACTGGCAAGCTTGCTGTGGAATGCACAATTCTGTGGAAAATGTGTTCTATTTTTAATCAACAGAATACCTGTGTAACATTTTTCCTTACACAGTCATTAGCTTTCTAGAGTATATGAGCATATCAGTAGACTGTTGTTTATTTATATTATAGTTAATGGCTTCCATTTTTTTCAATGTAAAAATCCTTGTGTTAAATACCATAACACCTGAGTAGGTGTTACGGCATTCACGAGCTCTCTTCCCTTACAAATGCACTCGAGATACTGAACAAACACAGCTTGAGCTTAAAACACTCCATTTCTCTTCACACACTACTAACCACAAAAGCCTTGGGCTGCTTCTTCAGCGGGTTGGGAGGCGGAAGGTATTCTCACAGTGGGAGGGAGTAAAAGGGAAGTTGGCAATGCGAGGGACAGCCATACGGGAGCGATTCGGCTCTTCAGTGCTGCTGACGGGGGACTGAGTTTAAACTAAACCTCAAAGAAAAAAAGTCGCTCTTCAATTATAAATAACAAACTATGGGGTGCAGTGTGTTTTACTTGAATTTCACACACTCTCTAATTGTTGGATAGCTAATAAACCCCTTGGGCTTCGACCTCGGGGTTTATGTGCTATCCAACAACTCGGGAGAGTGTAAATTCTCATAACACACTGCACCCCATACTCTATCCTATATATAATGACATAAATACTTTAATACTTCTTTTTAGTGTTCAAAACACAGGAGAGCAAAGTAACACAGATTCTTTCATGGAGTAATTAATACAACATGTTAGAACATCTGTTTTACTAGCTTTTTACCATGTATGAGAATGCATTACTTCCATGAGTTGCAAGCACTGCATTATGGGTATGTAAATAGCCTTACCAGTAGAGAGTTTCTGACTTCATAATACAAGAATTCAATTGGATTCTTTTATAGCAGTTGGCAAAATACAAGGTAAGTAAAAAAAAATTGTAGTCACACTACTGCTAATGATCACATGTAACTATGTATAGAATTACTTGCTGAAAATCTTTCCATTTCTACTCACAATATTACAGTTATCAGCAACATTTTCTGTGTCACCACTGTACTGCATCTGTGGGCAGGGATATGATTTTGGGGGGGATAATCACATCACTTGCTTTGAGGGAAGACGTGCAGGTCACCCAAGAGTGGATTAAAAAGGGAATTTAATCCACGGTCACCTGATGCTGTTTGAACAATTGGCTGCTCTTCTTCATGCAACCCATGTTGCAATTTAAAATCAGTTAGCTTAATAACAATATCAACCTGTGTCTCATGGTAAACAACAAGGCAATTATTTTTTTGACTGTTCTAAGTGCCAGTTTGTGATGTTATACAAACCAATAAACTTGTCTACTGGTCTGAGGTGGACTGGGATGTAATTTCCTCCGTACTCTGTAATTCCAGAGTTTATTGCCTCTGTATAGAAAAATGTTGTCTGGCAATGTTCTGTGTGTGTAGACAGTGCACTGCTGTGTTATACTGGAATATATATGCATATATGTGTTTATATATATGTATTAGTCAGTGTTTGCGTGTATAAAAACAATTAGAAAGTGCAGTTAGGTGGCTCAGTGGATAGTGCAAAAATTGGAAGTCTACATTTCCTTGCTATCTTTGTTTGTTTGTTTGTTGAATTTAATTGACCCGGTAAGCCCACTGGGTCTAGAAGTTCCTTTTTCAGGAGTGACCGTGGGGAGGGGGGATACAGATGGTAAGCAACTGAAACTGAACCAGATTAAGCTGTTGGTGGTATTTTTAGTAAACGAGGGAAATTTAGCCAGGACACCGGGGAAATTCCCCTACTCTTTTCAATAAGTGCCATGGGATCTTTAACATCCACCTGAACTACCACCAATCCAGGCAGATGGGACCTTGGTTTAACGCCTCATCTGAAAGATGGCACCTCAGAAGTGCAGCACCCCTCTCATGCTGCACTACAGTGTCAGTACTAGGATATTAACCCAAGTGCCAGATGTGGGAACTGAACCCACAGCCCTCTGATCTCCCGGCCTCAGAGGCAAGTGTGCTACCTACTGAGCCACTGACACTGTAGACTGTAGAGTAGTTTCAGCCTTATGCATATCACTGCTGATTTAAATGAGCTGTTCAGCAGTGTTCTTTAGAGATGCTCTTTTCAAGCTCTGAGGGACATGGGGGAAGGGCCACTAGACACCAGGGCAAGCATAAGTACCAAGGGGGACGACCATTGGAAGGTGGAGGGTGCCACTAGACACCAGAAATGAAGTGCAGTGTTATGGGGTCAGGCATGGGAGGGTGGGAGGTGCCATTAGACACCAGGGATACATAAATTATTTATGTGGAGGGGAATTAGAGGGCAGGGTGTGCCACTAGACACCAGGGAAAGAAATATCACAAGGATGACAATCAGAGGGTGGGGTGGTACCACTGGACACCAGGGAAATATATAATATAGCTGTATCTCTCTCTCTCTCTCTCTCTCTCTATATATATATATATATATATATATGTGTGTGTGTGTGTGTATATATATATATATATATATATATATATATATATAGTATTATTTTATATTTCTTATCTGTATTTAATTACTGGTCATCATAGTTTATATGTGGATAACCATGGTTATACCCTGCGTTACTACCGCCCACAGAGCTGCCACTCAGTGCATTTCAGTGTAGCAGACTGAAGTTACAGTGTAATCACAGTTTAGTTGCCATTCTGTTTTCTGTGTGATTACCCTTTAAATAAATATCAGATACACATAGACTGTTGAAACAGTGCACAAGGCATGCATTCATATGTAGTTACACTTGTAAGAACCAAATTTAATAACGTCCAAAGTAGTAACATAGTAGTTACACAATAGATTTGCTGTTACAATTTGCGATAGCTGTTACATGTGTCATTGCCTTTGTAAGAACAAATTACAGAATGCCAGAAGAGATGCAGTGGTAGTTACACAACATATTTTCTGTTACACTTTGCAACAGCTAATAATGTGTAGTTACACTTGTTAGAATGAACTGATTTGTGCTGAAAGGGAGGCAGTAGTGGTTGCACATGTAACTATTACTTCATGTAAATTGTGTAAGTACACAACACACAAATGTGAAACAAGTTAACAACTACATAGTAGTTACAGTACAGATACAGTGTAGTCACTTCATTTAAATTGTGTGTAACTACGCAACATGCAAATGTGAAACTAGTTAACAACTACATAGTAGTTACACATAACTGCACAGTAGTTACAGTGCAGTTACAGTGTAGTTATACAGTAGTTATGTATAGAATAATACATGGGGTAGTGTGTTTAACGAGAATATTCTCTCCCCTGTGCCACACTGCTGCCTCTGAGTTTTACTGGGTGGCATCGGTGGGCTCAGTGGGGTGTCTCTTTCTTTCGAAGGCCCCATCTCCGAGCCATGCTGGGGTCAGTAGTATTTACACCTAAGTCATTTCTCATTCTGGTTCGACCCTCAACAGGTTTGCTGCATTTTTTCATCTTGCTCCAGATTATGTCATTGGCAGGTACTGTTACTCTTATTTTGGCGGCAGTGAGAAAGCCTTGGTGGAATTCAATATCTCCTAAAACTCCATTTTTGTGGCAGTAAGAGGGCCACGTTCTTTTGGACACTATTTTTGGCAAGGGTGGGTGAGAGCTATTCTTGCTGTATTAACTTTAAAAGGACCTGGCAAACTCCTGAAGTAGTTCTTTTCAAAGACATTTGATAATATATCTTACTGGATATTAATAAGTGTAATTGAGAGCTGTAGCCATTTTTAATCTTTGTTTGGTTAGTTGTATGAGTTTTAATTAGGGGAGGGCTGGGATTGTTTTTGATTTTACTGAGCTTATTTATTATTTAGTTTGTTATTAATTTTAGATTTACTTTGGGGTGGTTGTTAGTTTTTGTGATTTCATCTACTTTGTATAAGAATGTGTTGGGGAGGTTTAGTGATGGTCAGGCGTTACTCCCTCACCAGGCTCAGGGAATTACATCCCTTTGAATGTCCCCCATTATCATCTGACACCTATTTTAGGTGTTGTGCTTTGGGGATAATTAGAAAGTGTATAAGAAGGGAGAAACCCGGGCCTGATGGGGGAGAAGAAAGGGGAGGGCAGATTGGAGTTGTGGAGTCCAGGAGGCACCCTGGGATGAAATGGAGTCAGGACAGAGGTCCTCCCTGTCTTGTCTCCATAACCAAGGGCTCCAATGTTAGGGGGCAGGTGCCGAGGTCCTCTCCGACAGCTCATCCTACCTGGGCAGTGTTATGCAATGCTAGATCTATTAAGAACAAGACAGCTATTATAGCTGATCTAGTTGGAACAACTGATCTAGCTTGCATCACTGAGACTTGGTTGGATGAAAATACAGGCCCTGTATTGGCTTCTGCAGTTCCAGCTGGGTTCTCAGTGATACACCGCCCAAGGTTGGATCATAGGGGTGAGGGTGTGACCATTATATTTAAGGCTGAGCTGGGCCTTGTGGATGTGCCATTGTGAAGTACTAGATCCTTTGATTATATCCTGGGAGAGGGTGTAGGTTGTGGGATACTCCTTATCTACTGTCCACCAGGAGATGGTGGAGAATTCCTACAGGAGATAGCGGACTTCACTATTGACACAGTGTTGAGGTCCCCCAGATGGATAGTTCTGGGGGACTTCAATGCTTGGGTTGACAATGAATTATCACATTTTGGTCAAAATCTCCTCCAGCTGATGATGACACTGGACCTTACACAGGTGGTTACCTCCTCAACCCATGTAGGGGGTCACTCATTGGATCTGATCTTCCTCTTGTGTATTGAGATAGCTGACTTGGGGGTGGAACCAGTCAGCTGGTCTGACCATCACACCATAAGGTTCAGTCTCAGGGCCCCCCAAATAGGTCTGCTCCTACAGAGAGGCAAGAGGGGAGTAGATGGTGCTGGAAGCAGTCTCAGAAATACTGACCAGTGGTGGTGCTAGTCAAGGCTGGGATGTTTTGAACCACAGCTGAGTTGAGCAGCTAGAGTGGTGATTGGTCTTCCTAAAGTATTGGCTGCAAAACTGCAGGTACAAGTAGGACCACCCTCAGGCACTGGATTTGTCCCTGTGAGCCTACTGGCTGAGTAGAAACCGACAGCCCTATAAGCCAAGTTATATTACAGTTGCTAAAGATCATCCTGACTAGTCAATCAGTATGAGCAACACAGAAGTTCCATATCTGCATTGTTGAACTGTTTATGGTATTGCCAAGAGTGTGAAGTCCTTTTGTAATAAAGTGTGATGCCCTAGGGGACATTGCAAAAGAACTTGTCTTGCCTTCTGTGTCTTCATCCAACCCACCCTCCCACAGCCCCGACAGCAAAACTGGCAGGTCGACTGCATTTAGCAGTTGGCTGCCGGTTTCTCAGCACACAAAGTGTTTTCTTCAGGGGGCTTCGGCCCCGAACACTCCACATGGGGAGCTGCACCCCCCCACTAAGGATTATCAACTCTGAGTCGGAGCTGATTCACGGGGGTGCAGGACCCCCGACAGACAGTACCTAGTTCCAGTGGGTCTTCTACAGTGCCATGGTGCTGTAGTCACTGTGGGGGACCTAGCTGTTGAACTGTCACTGTCAGGTGGGTATACCAAAGGAAGGAGCGCAGATGGTGGGGAGAAGGGAAAGTGCAGTCAAGTGAGGGAGGAAGAAAAGAGGGAGGAGGGTTGGTGAGGTGGGTGGAGGGGTGAGGAGGAGAAAGAGGGAAAATTGAGGAGTGAGGAAGGGCTATAAATTAAGGGCAGGCACAGGAGGTAGTGGTGTGGTCATGGTGCAGAGAGGAGAGAGAGTGTTTTGAAAAGGTGGAATGAATGGTTAGGGGGAGACAGTTCCAAAGTTTAGGAAATCAGAAAGAGAAGGCAGCCTGACCAGCGAAGAATTTTGCATCACAGTTATACAATTAAGTCACATTAATTCTATATCTCTTCCCCAGTATCAGTCATTCCCCTAGTTTTTATTTTGATAAGTTAATAACTATTCAAGTGATCTTTGGTCAGTTCCACAACTTATTGCTTGGTAATTTATTTTTGCCAATTTATTCTTAGACATATTTGTCCTCTTTATTTTTGTTACTCTTATCTCATTTCTATGAACTTTATATTCTGTATTTTTAGATCTGTTATTTTTCTCCTTTCTCCTTCCCTAGGACACATCTGAAAGCAAGTTGTTACTAGCTCAGTATCTTTCTGCATAAAACCTTTGAAATAATTAAATCTTTATCACAATAATGAATTAGCAGCCGTTGTGGTTCTGACCAGAGGCTGTTTGAATAAGTGTACTGGATAGATGGCTTTCTTGCCACCAAGAGCATGTAAGCCTCCGCTGGGGAAACCCCAAAGTGGAAATGTTCTACATCCTCAGGAGCCAGGCGTGAAAATGCAGGGACCGAAAATCCAGGTGCACCAGAGCACTCTGTTTCTGCATCAGAAGTCTAGCTCGCAAGGGGAGTGGAACAGGAGGTTCCACCTCCAACTGTTGGATAAGTGGAAACCACATTTTCCTGGGCCAGTGAGGAATCACCAGAATCAGGGTGGTATGCTCGTCCCACAATTTCACCAGAACTCTCTGTATGAAAGGGAATGGAAGAACAGCATACAGAAACCTTCCTTTCCAAGAGAGGGACATCACATCTCACTAAAAAACTCCAGGCCGTGGAGCCTTCATGACGCGCTAAGTGAAACCAGTCGGAGGTTTCAATGTGAGGAGCTCCTGCTGGCATCCTTGTGAAGAGGTATTCCTTACCATGGCTACTTCAATAAATAAACGATTTATACACCTTGATTTTTCTGTTGTGTGCCTGCTGTTTATATGGTTGGTAGATGGTGCTGTAATTCTACAATTGCTCCAGTGAGGAGTCACCAGAATCAGAGTGCCATGCTCATCCCACAATTTCACCAGAACTCTCTGTATGAGAGGAAATGGAGGAACAGCATACAGAAACCTCCCTTTCCAAGAGAGGGACATCACATATCACTAAAAAACTCCAGACCGTGGAGCGAGCAAGAAGAAAAGTGGCAGCAGCTTTTTGCTGTATGGAGAACCAAATAGTTCTATGTCCGGACTACCCCAATTTTTGAATAGGCCATTCATGAGTGCATCTGAGAGTTTCCATTTTTGACAGAGTGCACTGGATCGACTGAGGTGATCCTCAAGTGCATTCACGGTCCCTGGAATGAGCACTGCTGACAGGAATATGTCATGTTCTACTGCTGGTGTCAAGCTCTCATTGCTTCTCTGTAGAGAGTGTATGAATGAACTCCACCTCATCTCCAGAATGCTGCTGTGAAGCATTGTATCCAGAGGGCCCCACTGTCCTTGGGTCCAGAAAAGGTCCAGATGTGCCCCTCAACCTATCATTGAAGCAGCTGTGGTCATCAACAGCAGGGGGAATGGCTGCAGGAATGGTGTCCCTGTCTCCAGGTTGGATCCATCTGTCCACCAGAAGCGAATGACGAAGAGGAGGAATGACCGTATGAGGTGCTTCAACTTGTCTGAATGCTGTGCCCATTGTACCCTGAGAAACCATTGTGAGATTCTCATGTGGAGGCAGGCCAGGGAACTATCAGGATGGCAGCAGTCATCAGAGCGACTGGTCATAAGAGGCAATGGGCTGACACATATTTGCTGGAGATCACAAGCTGTGTCTGTGCAACATGCCTGATCCAGTCCCGTGTCTAGAACTGCCCCAATGTATTGGAAGTGTTGGCAGTGTGTAAGGACTGACTTTGGCTCACTGACAAATATGCCCAGTTGGTCAAACAATTGTTTGGTCAGAAACAGTAGGGTTGCCAACACTCCTGTATTTTACGAGATGTCCCTTATTTTAAGCTATTTTCCTGTGTCCCATTTTAACTTCATCTGGGATGCTTATTGTCCCGTATTTCATGGTGGCCCCAGTTCTGTAAAAAACTCACTTTTGTTCCATCTGTCCAGGATCGGCTCTGCAGCCATCAAGTGTGGCCAGTTGGAGGGCTGGAGGTGGAGCTTGTGTAACTGCACATGGGCAGTGTCGTCATTGTGGCTGTTGCCCATGGAGACGGTCTATGGCATGTCATGACCATGATGTAGACATACTCAGGGAGGAGCGAGGACCCAGCCCAGCCAGGAGAGCCGAAGAGAGTGGGAGAGAAGCCGCGACCGCCTGTCACAGTCACACCCATCCAGAAGAGAGAACGGATTCCTCATGTGGCCATGAGGCTTGACATGCCAGTGTGCCTAACTGCCTGTGGAGTAGGGAGCTAGGGCCTAAGTGGAGCAAGCAGTCCAGGCCAGGTGGCGGGGAAGGTGGGTAGGCCGAGGGGACAGGGTACTAGTCACGGCCAGGTCGATCGGTGAGTCCTCCTGATTGCCTCTCCTCATTGAGTCGACATCGGCCTGGTCTCGGGCTCACAGAGTCATGCTGGTGGGGCACTGGTCCACTGGCTCAGCTGCTGCCTGCTGCCGGTCATGGTCGGTGGTGGACTGTGGAAGAATTGAATCTAGGTCGGGAGTCGGAACTCAGGGACTATCTTTGGAGTGGTTCTGTACTCTGCAGGTCTGGCAGCCACAGAAGGCAGAACAGAAGCTGCCGAGGATGAGGAGGAGGTGAGGTGTGGAGTCTGGACTGGAGCCGGAGGAGCAGGCGGGCAGCTTGTAGGTGGCTACTAGTAAGTAATTGCACTTGACATGACAAATCTGACTCTTTAGTCTAGTACAGATGCAAATTAAATCCTTGCAGTAAGCACAGAGCAGTGTTGCTTCAAGAAAGGAATTTGTGTGCCTGAGATTAGTAATGCCTGCCTGTAAAGAAAATAAAAATGTCAGTAGTTACTGCAGGCAGGAAAAATAAATACAAATAAAAATAAACAAAACAAGGTGTGTGAACTGTGGGGACAGACAGGGCAGGCCAAATGCCTTTGTGTTTGATAGGGCCAGGAGGATGCTGCTATCCATGATCCATCTGTCCCATTCCCTAATCGCTATCATCCAGCCAGGGCTGGTCCAACTCTGGCCATGCTGGCTGCCCATTTATTTATTGAGAACCCTGCTTCACCGGTTACCGTACCGCCTCCTGTCATCGAATTCTTCCACCACAATCCATCCATCCAGACGGTAAACCAAGGTACTGTACTGTTGTTGCTGCTACTATCTGTGTCAGTATGTTGCCAACTGCTAATCATATGGTACTATTTCTGCCCTCTTTTTGGGTGATCCCCCAAGGACCCCCATATTGAGTCTTATAGCCTGAATTTACTAGGACAGTAAATTATTATTCAGGTTGCCATACCCAAAAATAATACCTTTCCACGTAATGTCAGCCTCGCATGTGGCTGCCTGGCTGGGGAGTGGGGTTGGGTAGGGGTGGGGTAGGGGGCAGGACAGGGGGTGGGAGTCTACCCCTTATTTTTGAAATCCAGTGTTGGCAACCCTAGTGTTCACACTATCGCTTGCCAGAATGGGGCTTTTAATAGCCTATCATTTGTGTACAGGAAGACATACAGACCCTTCCTGAGGAGGGCTGCTGCAAGTAGTTTGGTAAAGACATGTGGTGCAGAGTATATACCAAAGGACAAGATATAAAGTTGGTAGTGAGAGCTCTGAAGCATGAATCGCAGATATGTTCTGTGAGATTTTCTGATTTTAACATGAGGGTAAGCATTCTTCATGTTCATCGCTACCATCCAGTCCCATTTTAACAGGAGCAGTAACAGGAGCTGGAGGGACACCATTCTGAACTTCTTGCATTCTATAAACACATTCAGAGCCTGCAGTTCTAAGACAGGCCTTAAATCCCCTATCAATTTTGGAATCAGAAAGTGCTGGGAGTAAAAACCTTGGTTCATTTCTGCTGGTGGGACCACTTCTACAGACTTTTTGCAGAGAAGGGATTGAACATCTTCCAGCAGAAGGGCAAGATGTCCTGAAGGATACCAGTTTGGCAATGGGGGAGTAACTGGAGGATGAGTAAGGAGCTCCAGGGCATGTCCTTGCTGAACCACCTCCAGAACCCAGGCATCTGTTATGATCACCCTCCATTTTTCTAGAAAGAGGGAAATACATTCTCTTAATAAAACCTCTTGAGGTAGTGAGGCCAGAGGCAAGATGAGGAGTCAGAAGGCACCGGGGGCAGCAGAGGCTCTGGTAATGATCTGACCTTTTATAAGTTGGGCATGGGCACCAGGGGGAGGTTTGTGGCCTGGGAGGTAGAGGGCTAAGGCCACTGCGATCCTCATCCAGGGCCTCTGGAATAACCTCTGCCAGGTTGGGCATAAAGCCTAGGAAAGGAATCATGACCCCTTCCCCTGGGTTTAGAGTTTAAAGTATACAGTGACCAGAGGGTCATTCTTGAAGTTTGCAGATCCCTTAAAGTATTTTTAACATAATTTCCAAATAACTGCTTTCCTTTGAAGGGAGCATTCATTACTAATTGTTGCACATCAGAGGAAAAACCAGTCACTCTAAGCCAGGAGTGATGCCTAATGCAGATTCTTGAGGCAGCAACTCTGGCAGTAGCATCAGAAGTATCATAGGGTGATCTTTGGAGATGATTACTGGTCTCTTGGCCATTAGAAGTTGTTTGCTGAGTCAATATTTTGTCCTGGCCCTCAGGCAATTTTCCAGCCAGAGTGGCCAGAGTATTCCATAGGCAATTTGGATATTTGGTCATGTATGCCTGATAGTTTGCAGTCCTTAAGTCTGCAATCCCTTGGCCAAAGGTAGCTGAAGCAAAAGTCCTCTTATCCATAACATCCAACTTCATTGACTTTTTTTTAATTTATATCTTATGTGCAAGCCCCCTGCATCTCCAGCCAGACCACCAGCCCACCACTACCAACCTGCCTCCATGGAGCCATAGTTTACCCTCCAGGCAGGGGCAAGGGGCAGCCAGCTACACCCCCAACACATCCAGGTGTTGGGCAGGCCTTTAAGCGGTGGCAAGGAGACCAGTCAGAGCTATGCTTAATTTCCATTTTTTCTGGGATCAGGAGGCGTGGCATGAAATGACACAATGGCAGTGACCTGTCTAGTGTCCAAACGCCTCCCAGCCTCAACCTTGCTCCCCCAGAAAGCCGCCCCCATGGTCACCCAGGAGTGCTACACCAGGATGCATGCCGCCCCCCCCCCGGAGATGGAGAGCGTGCAATTGCCACTCAATCCATCTTCCTCCAGGCTGATCCTCCAGCCTCTCAGACTTGTTCCCAAACCTGGATCCCTGGTGCCACAAGCAGTGGCTCCACCACTGAGCTGATAGGCTGGAAACTTCCATGACTTCTTGTCTGGGGGCAGGGACCTCAAGTGTTTAGGCACTTTAGAGTTATCATGAGCAGCCATGATTACCACAAAGTCTGTTTCAGGCTGTGATGAAGAATATGGCTTAGCAATAGAGGCAAAATATTGTTTATCCACTTTTCTAGAAACAGCAGGCATTTGTGCAGGCCTATGCCAGGCAGCCAACATAGCATCCTCTACAGCTGAGTGCACTGGAGGGATAATCACTGTACAAGAGGCTGAGACTTCCAGGAACTCATAAAGATTTCTCTTGGAAGAATCCTCTTTCTCAGCTTGGAACACCAGCTTGGCCTGTACCTGTTTAAGGTGGAACCCCCGTTTGGCCTGTACCTGTTTAAGGAAGATATGAAAAGAGGCATCCTTAGGGGGAGATCTGGGTATATTCACCACACTCCCTTCACAGGAAGTGGATAGAGTGGAGCTTGATACAACCACATCTATAATCTCATCTTCCATTTCCTCTTCTTTCATATACTCTGGATTATATTCCAGTTCATTGTTAATGTCCATAAGTATAGGCATTGCGTTGACCACAGGGGGAGGTACTAGAAGAGGCACTGATAACAGTTGTTACATTGATGGTGGCCCATCTGAACCTGGCCATGAAGCAAGGATAGAATATGTAAGCATTGATGGGAAAATTGATGACTGACTAGCCAGAGGCATTAAGGATGCGAGTGTCGATGATGGCAGCAGTATGCACTGAAACAGCTCTAATGTTGTTTGGTACAATGCCTGCATGTTGTTGAGCCTGAAGGGGTCGTTGACAGCTGACTTGTTGATAGGACAGTGCCCAGTGGTGGAGTAGGCTGTGAGTCCCCAACTGGGGAGGATAAGTGGAAGCTGGACCCTGACTTTGGTGTCTGTGAGACAGTCTTGGGGGGGCAGCAGGACTCATGACAGTAGCCAGGGCCCTGTCTTATTCACGTGATTTACCCCCTCGAAGTGGTGAATGGGAACAGTCAGGAGAAGCTTCTGCTTCCTTTCTGTGGTTCTCTTTATCAGCATGGCAGTGTTTATCCACCAACTTTGATTTTTCTTTGTCTTTTCAATTAGTCAGGACCAACCATTAACCATGAAGATTGAAGGGCTGATGGCAAGCTGGGAACAGGAAAAGGTGATGACAGTGAAGCCATCTTTGCCACCGCAGCCTGTTTCTCCAATTCTTGGCTAAGTAGAAAGTGAACATCTCATGGTTACCTGGTCAAAGCCTAGGCAGATTTTGCATGCCTTAACGTCGTAGTTTGTACCAAGGCAATGGATCCAAATGGAGTGGTCGTCTTTATAAATGTTAATGTCATCACAACAGCAATAGCAGAACAATGGTTCTTTGTCCACTTGTGGCTTAAAATATATTTCAAATAACAAACAAAACTGAAGCATACAGTGACAGTGAAATACTTGCAAAAGTTCAGTGTTCTCCAGAAGTAGTGGATTGACATGCGAGTGATGGTGGAATAAAGAACTGAGGCATGCTGGGGATGCTGACGTGGCATGTGGACATGGGAAGCCCCAACCCATCAAAAGTTTCTGCGTGGCCCTGACACTGATGGCTTACATTTCCATGATGTGACTCAATGGAGGGAGAGGTCCTTGAAAATCCACAATTTTTGTGAAGATTTATCGCCTGCTGGAATTAGATCCCAAGTCGTCTGTTTTGCAGATTGTGACATACCTCTACGTCACAGAAACTGCAGTTACTCAGTCACTTCTAACTCATTTGCACACTGAACATGTGTTTTCTTAGGAGGCAAAGAATCATCAATTCAAATCCAGGTAAACACGTTTTGAATCTTGGCAGGGACTTAAACGTTTTTATTTTCCCTACATTTTTTTTGTAAGATGGAAACTCACTTTAGCAGCAATTCATGGTGCTATGGAATTGGAAAAGTAAATTATGAGTGTAACCCGGGTGGCCACAGCTACCAGGTGGGAGTCTCCAGGGGTTGGGTTGGTGGTATTTTTTGTGTTATTTACGCTATGCGGTGCCTCCATTATGTAACCCCCTACCTGAGACCTGGGCTCGGGGAGAAAACTGTCACTTGGCATGTTGGCTAGGTTTGGCTACTCTGCACAGGGGCACCCAAGTATTCCGGACACAGGAAGCAATAACTGAATGTCCATACAAGGAGCTGGGATTCTAAAATGTGGCTTTTATTCACAACAAATGGAACAATAAAGCATAGACGAACCCCCATGGGGCTACACTCCTGGTAATGCAGATTTCTCCTGAACAGAAACACATCTTTTAAATTTTAAACCCTTGGATTTAGCAACACACAGGGCACTCAACCTGAACTTGACTCTTCTCTGGTTTCCCTGGCTTGGCTCCCTTGCCAGCCCTTGAAGTACTTATTCATTTATCATGGAGATTTAATGGTGGCTCCCTATTCCACACATGAGCACTTCTGGCTCCATCAGGGAATCTTCTTCAAACAATCCCATGTCTGGGTACTTTCCTCAGGCACTGGCCAAGTACCTGAGAGAAAGCAACAGGTGTCCTAATGCTAACCTGCAGAGGTTACTCTGGTCACGCCAGATGAGGGGGGTTTCCCACCTCTTGCTCCCATAAATCACATCCGGCCATTCCTCTAGACTTTAACACCTCATCTCTGAAAACACTTTACTTTGTAGATTCTCTATAAATGTATGTCACATTTAATCTACAGTTTTTTCCATCCCACATGTGCTAAACTTGAAAACATACTTAATGAGTGGCTCTGTCCATTTCTCTAGACCCCCACAGAGTTAAGCAGTCCAATTCCCACAACTTTTATAACTGTACTTGGCTGTCTTTTTCTGACTCCACAGTAGCAGTCACTTAGATTTATCTTGTCCCAGGTGAAAACACATTGACCCTTTAGCAGAGCAAACTCACCCCTTTCTTGCAGGTGCCCCACAGACTTTTCTCTTCTGAAACATAATGAAACTTTCAGGTGCCTCAGCACAAATCCTCATAGGCAGCTTCTTTTTCCACTAGCTGAGCCAGGGGAATTGCCCCTGGAAGCAGACTGGTTTCTTACCCTCATCCTCGCAAGGATGGGGCCCTGAAACTTTGGAAAGCAGTCTCCACCACTTCAAACAGGCACTGTTGTGTTCCTCTTGATTTGAGAACATACACCTAAACTAAAAAATATAGCTCTCTGGCAGAGTTAAGGGTTCTGAGGGCCTGCAGCTGCAGCACACCTCTTCTCTCTACTGAGCCCACTTACAGACTACTACTGACTCACTTCAAATCCTCCCAACATTCTATCCTAACTTCCCTAGCTGCAACATTCCAAAGTTTCTTATGCAGCTGTGACAGTTCTAAAATGGTATCATCCCTCAGTCTCAGCTGAGACTGAGAACAGAGTGAGACAGTGTGAAATTGATTTAACTGAAATTTCACAAGCTGCCTTCCCTGCCTGCCACTAGGTTTAACTGGGATTCTTGTAACCCCAGGTAACAGAGGGGTTACATGAGAATTAAATTTAGCTAAGGACAACACTTTTTTTAATTAAGTATACTTATTTAAGGTTTTATCCAGATGAAAAAGAAACTGTAACAATTATAAAATCGGATACAAAGATATACAGGACAAAATCTGAACAAACATACAAACAAACAAGTAACATATACAAACTACAAACCTTAAAAAATGACAAAAAGCCCCAACAAGAAAAACAAAAGGTAACAAAAAAGCCAACATGAACCCCCTTCCCTCCCCCACCCCAAGGCCTACACACCCTAATGATACAAGTAGGCTAAGAAAATAACTTAAACATTGACCCTATACCTGAATTAAATATAAGACTGATTGATGAACATCCATAAAGGAATACACTAAAAATCTAAGCTAAATCCAGGGGGCCACCAGACAAAGAAAAAGGCTCAAAATCACAATAACATAAGGAAACTCACTATAAGGCAAGTAAGGCTAGCAATGCCTCCCAGCAGTCATGAAAAGAAGAATATCTGTGATGAATAGTGGCAATTATACACTCAGCATTGAGAGCAAAGAGCATTTCCTGATGCCACTCGACATAAACTGAAGTATCGTCATCCATCCAGTGCTGAAGAATAATTAATTTGGTGATTGATGAAAATAAAGCTATATGGTGTTTCAGAGGCCCAAACACTTTATCTTCATAGATCCCTAAGAGACAAATCTTAGGGGTGAAGGCATCCTGTAGACCAAGCAATGAGTCTAATTTATTCTGGATCTCCCGCCAATGTGAATGAGCCTTAGGATATGACCACAAAATATGGTACAACGTGTCAGCCTCAATTTTACATTTATGACAAATATCTATTTCTAATTTGTGCATCTGGTATAACCTACTTGGTGTATATTACAAATTATGCAGAATTTTATACTGCTGTATTCTGAAATGATCCCGAGTAATGAATTTATACAGATTTTTCCATAGTTGCTGCCATTCCCCTTCATCCATCATCAAATCTAACTCTTTAGCCCAATAAGTACAGCCAGTGAAGGGTTGTGAGGGATCTATAGTCTGTAGGGAGTTATATAATCCTGAAATAAAATGTGGCATATAATAAGTAATTGCCAAACGCTGAAGTATAGAGCCTCTGGTGTTTGACGATGGGGGTGGGCCTAAGAATTGTAACACACAGTGTTTTAACTGTGAGTAGTTAAATGCAAAGGGGGCTGATAAACCACAGCGTTCTATAAAAGTCTGATATGTAACGAGGTACCCATCATTTAGAAAATAACCTACTGTGGGAATATCAACATTATTTCAGTGTTTGGGATCCAAGGTCTCCCCCCTCACCCACCCTTAAAATTTGGATCAAAGAAAAGTGGTTGAATACTGTCTTTTAACAGTGAAGACCCAATCGCTTGCATGACTGGACACGAGCTCTGACAGACCACATGATGGGGTAGAACAACAATTTGTGAAGCGCAGCCGCATTGAGCACATCAGAAGGAGCTGTAAGCTTTACAGCAGGTGCCACATCCATGGCACAGGAGTCATCAGTGGCCATAGCCTCATTCTGGAGGATCGAGGGCTGCATCTGTGGCTTCAAGGAGTCAGGGAAGCATTTCCGCGTCTGTGGCTGGAGCTGTAGATTAGAGAGTGGCTGAGCTGGACCAATCACCAGCATGGAGAGGGCTCCTTAGCCAGGCCAATTGCCAGTGAGAAGAGGGCTCCTGGAGGAGCCAATCAACAGCAGGGATGCTAGCTTTAAGGGAGCGGCTGGGCCTTAAAAGTCTGAGTCCAGCTGCATTGAGCACAACACCAGAAGGAGCTGTAAGAAAAAATTACTCACCTTAGTAATGTTGTTTCTTCTAATGGAGTCTTGCTATATTATGACAATTGCAGTTTGTCCCACCATTAGAACTGCTCCGGAGGTGAAATAGTTAACTCCATTCCAAGAATGGAACTTAGAGCACGAGCTCTACAGAGAAGCTCTGTCTGTGTAGTTTCAAACCTGAACTGTCAGATCTTTACAAGCAAAAACTCACTAAGGTCTGTGTGGAAGCTGTAACCTACACTAGCCAACTGGCTACCTAAATATTAACACCCATTGCTGGTCCCAACACAAAAGACTCAAGTCAGGGGACTAGAATTAATAGTAAATTTAACAATATGAGAAGTAATATAAGAGAAAATAAAACACCACACCCCAAAACTCCAAGAAGGGGTGAAAACACATAAAAAGGGGCATAAAATAGTGCCCACACTAGGCTGCCCACCCCATACCCAAGTAGAAGTTCTGAGAGGGGCAGGCTGGGGGGGTCATAATATAGCAAGACTCCATTAGAAGAAACAACATTACTAAGGTGAGTATTTTTTCTTCAAACAACATGAAGTCTTGCTATATTATGACAATGCAGACTATCACAGCAGTACCTCCATGGAGGAGGGACAGAACCTACTTAGGAATAGGCTCTGAAGGCTGAAGAAGCAAACCAAGCATCTCTCCTAGCCTGGACATCCAGGGAGTAATGCTTGGTGAAAGTGTACCGCTTTCCAAGTAGCAGCCTGACATATCTCCAATATAGGATGTCTCTGGCAGCAGCTAGAGACGCGGCTGTACCTCTGGTAGAATGAGCCCTCAAGCCAGAGGGGGATCTCTGCCCAGTTTCTGATAACAAATTGGATACAAGAGACAATCCACCTGGCAATTGATCTCTAGTGGCAGGTTTCCTTCCCAACCTCACCATAAGTGAGAAAAGTTGGTGGGATTCGAACCTGTGACCCTTGGTACGTTCTATATAGTAACTAAGGGCCCTCTAACATCCAAACTGTGCAATCTCCTCTCACCAGAAGAGGGTGTTCGGTGAAAACACTGGAAGGGAGATAGATTGGTTAAGATGGAAATCTGAAACCACCTTAGGCAAAACTTCCTGTTAGTCCTGAGGACTACCTTATCCCTGTGGAAAGAAATAAAGTCAGTTTCACTGACAAGGCTTGCAACTCACTTGTCGCCTAGCAGAAGTGATAGCCACCAGGAAAACAGTTTTCCAAGTTAGATACTTAAGCTCTGCAGAAAACAGAGGTTCAAAAGGTTGCATTAACTGGGCAATGCAAACATTAAGGTCCCAGGCAGGGCCGGATCCCTAAAAGGTGGATTAGTATGGAGTAATCCTTAAAAACTTGAAACACAGGGTGAGCGGAAAGAGAGGATGGCTTTCCTGCTGAAACAAAAGCAGAGACAGCTGCCAAATGAACTCTAAGGGTAGCTGGTCTCAGGCCCACAGAATTAAGATGGACCATGTAATCTAACACAATGGGCAAATCAGCAGATTCTGGGGAAATATGCTTCCCAGAACACTAAATGGAGAACCTTTTCCACTTAGAATTATAAGTAGCCCTAGTGGAAGGCTTCCTAGAAGCCTTTAGGATTTCAAGATCACCCTGAGAGAGGTGTAGGTCAGCGGACTCTAACTCCTCAAGAGCCAAGCCTTGAGGTTGAGGGATTGAGGTTCGGATACCAAACTCTCCTGGGCACAGGTTAATAGGTTGTGATTCCTGGGAGACACAGGGGGAGATGGACTGTCAGGGACAGAAGGAGTGGGTACCAGGGCTGCCTGGCCCAATCTGGGGCAATCAGAATCACCCTGCAAGGCTGGGATCTGATTTTTACTAACACCTTGAATAGGAGAGAGAGGGAAGCATAAAGAAACTTCCTTCCCAATCCAGGAGAAGGCGTCCAGGGGACTGAGCCCAACACTGGGGCCTGCAACAGAACAGTGGAAGTTGGTGATTGTCTGGGGGCAAAAGATCTATCTGAGGGGTGCCCCATCTGGCAAAGACTATCCCCAGTACTTGAGGATCCAGAGACCATCGTGATGGCCCTGAGAAATCCTGCTGAGAGCATCTGCTAGACATTGTCCTTTCTGGAAGGTGAACTGCTATGAGTGAAGTGTTCAGGGAATAGGCCAGAGACCACAACTTCATTGCCTCGGTGCACAAGGCTGAAGTCCGAGTGCCCCCTGCTTGTTGATGTACCACATTGTTGTGGTATTGTCTGTTCTGACTTGTACCACTTTGTTCTGGACAGAAGCAGAAAACGCTGAAGTGCTAAAAGACAGCTCTGAGTTCCAGCAAATTGATGTGGAGCAGAGATTCCTGGGGGGACCACACTCCCTGAGTGGAGAGGTCGCCCATGTGGGCTCCCCACCCCAGGAGGGAAGCATCCGTAGTGAGGGTCAAAGTGTGAGAAAGGGGAATGAAGGGGACCCCCAGTCTTAAATTGCTCTGATCTTGCCACCACTGGAGGGCCTGGATCAAGGTTCGGGTCACTGGGACCAACTTGTAAAGGGGGTCTCTTCTCTGAGACCAATAGGCTCTCAAGTGAAACTGAATGTCTCTCATCTGAAATCTTGCTCCCTGCACTACAACTGTGGATGCAGCCATGTGTCCCAGGAGCTGCAAAAAGTGTCTTGCTGGTCGAGAGACCTGCAGAGTGAAGGAGGAGGCCAGAGCCACCAAGTTCCTTACCCTTTCTAAGCGAAGAAAAGCTCTGGCCAGATTTGTGTCCAATTCTGCACCTATGAAGGTGAGTACCTGAACTGGTTCCAGAACCGACTTTGGTAGATTTAGCAGGAAGCCAGGGAGGTGAGAAGCTGCTGGGTGACTTGCAGGTGAGATTTTACCTGTTCTGGGGACTGGCCTACAATGAGCCAGTCATCCAGATAGGGAAAAACAGCAATCCTTTGCCTCCTTAAGTGAGCCACTGCTACTGCCAGACATTTTGTGAATACCCTTGGGGCAGAGGTAAGGCCGAAGAGCATTGCTCTGAACTGGTAATGACCTGAGGGCAGTTCGAATCTGAGGTACTTTCTGTGGGAGCTTCTGATTAGGATGTGAAAATAGGCATCCTTGAGGTCCAGGGAAGCTAGCCAGTCCCCTGGCCTTAGAGAAGGTAAAATCATTGCCAGAGTTACCATTCTGAACTTTGGTTTCAAAAGATGCTTGTTCAGATATCTGAGGTCTAAAATGGGCCGCCATTCTCCTGTCTTTTTTGGGGTAAGGAAGTATCTGGAGTACAGACCCTTGCCCTGGTGTAGGGGAGGAACCCTTTCTACCGCTCTGAGAGCTAACAGGGTTGAGATCTCTGCTTCTAGAACAAAGGTCTCTAAAAAGCTTGCAGGTAGAAAAGGCCTGATTCTCATCTTTGGGAACTTTTTGAAGCTGAGAACCAGACCCTGGCTTACTACTTCCAGAATCCACTTGTCTGAAGTTAAAGACACCCAGTTCTGACTGAAGTAAGCCAACCTGCCCCCTACTGGTAAAGGAGAATCGGCCCTGGGCACCCCATCAGGGTGCCTGCTTGGCAGGTGCTTTAGGCTAAGGGGTGGGGGCAGGCCTGCCCATGCCCCGTCTGCCTCTGCCTCTGAAGAACCCCCTCTGAGCATAAGCAGAGGAGGCCTGGGTTTGGTAAAAAGGCCTGTGGAAAGGCCTACCCCTACCCCTACCCCTGGGGGTGTGCCTCTGGGGAGTGGCTTGCCGCTCCTTGGCTTGGGCACTTTTATAGGTAGTCCTATATTCACCCATCTTTTTCATATAATTCTCTGTCTGCTCCCCAAACAGAATTTCCCACCACAGGAAAATCCATAGCCTCAGTCTGGGTATCCTGTGACAGGCTAGTACACCTGAGCCAGGCCAACCTATGAAAAGCTACAGATGTGGCCATGACTCTAGAGGAAACATCATTAAAATCCACAGCAGCATGAAACTGCACCTTAGAAGCCTCAATGCCATCGGCAGCCACCTGCTGCAGCTCACTAGCAAGCTGGCCAGAGGCTTGTTTGGCTAATTCCATAACAGTATCCCATCTAGATTTCTGATACCTTGCTACATAAGCCATATAATTTGCTTGCCTGAGTCCCAAGGATGCTGCCATGTACTGTTTTTTTTGCCATGGCATCAATCTTCCTGGAATCCTTGTCAGGAGGATGTGAAGCCAGGGGAATATTAGCTTTATCACAGGCTGCAGCCTGAACTACCCCAACATGACTGCATTGCTGAGAAAGGAATTCTGTATCAGGACCTGACAGTGTGTACCTTCTGTCCATCTTTTTATCTACAGGAGGCACAGAATTAGGAGTTTTTAAGATTTTTATTGTTTGTTTCCCAAATGACTTATGCAAAGGAATAGACAATCTCCTAGACTCTGGTATATCCATCATTTCTACAAAATCAGGCTCCTCTTGCTCATCCACAGCTTCCTCCAAAGGAAGCTGGAGGGTTTCAGCAACTTTTTTGTAAAACATAAAATGAGAGGGGGACTCAGAAAGCATAGGGGGAGATTCTAAAGGTCTGTCTGGGGAGATGTCCGGTTCAATGGGCACACCCAGACCCTCCAAGTCACATTCATACTGTTCATAATCATCCTCCCCCTCCTCTGGTTCATAAAACTCCTCAACATCATATTCCTGAACTGATGGAACCGACCGAACCGACCTTTTACCAGATAGTAGTGGTTCGGACGGGACCGGAGAAAGTGACTGGACAATCTGAATAGCTCTTGCTATCTCTGCAGCAGTTGGAGAAAGAATTTTGGGCTCCAAACCTGCTGACTTTCTTATTCTCTTTACTGGAACTGGTTCATCCGAGCCAGCTTCTGGTTTGCCGAGGAAGTCTCGGCCTCTGGTCAGAGGGCACTCCTCAGGTTCCGGTTGGCACTGAACCGGCTGGCCATCCGGGTCAGCGGACTTTGGGCCTCTGCTCCCTGAGCCTGCCCAATCTCTTTCCAGGGTGGCTGCAGGGAAATTCTTACAAATCTGGCAGTCTGACTGGAGGTGGTCAAACCCCAGACATAAACACATCGGTGTGTGGGTCAGCCTTGGCAAAGACTTCCCCACAGACATCACAGTGTTGAAACCAGTGGGCCCGGTTTTTCTTTGGGTTTCTCAGACATAATGCCAGCCTAACCAGAAAAACTTGTCTCTTGAACGGCAGTGCCAGGCAAGACACCCTTATCGGTTCCTAACCGTTCACGGTATTGGAAAACGAATGAAATCGGTTTTTAGAACCGACAAGAACCGGGAACCGACCTCTAAAATGTCCAGTTTTAAAATTTTAAGTTTTAAACCAAGCTGATCGGTTCAAAACCAAACCAATAAAACTTACAAGTTCCACACAGAATTAAAATATGAATTACTTACGATACCACAGACAGAGCTTGAACCGATCGGTTTTGCGGTTAAAATAAAACTATTCTCGGTTGAATCGAACCGAGAAAACACTGTTTAAACCGAGAAATGAACTGAGCAGTAGGAGAAATCTCCAGAGCGACTGTTCAATGAGGCGGAGTAAAGAATCTGACAGTTCAGGTTTGAAACTACACAGACAGAGCTTCTCTGTAGAGCTCGTGCTCTAAGTTCCATTCTTGGAATGGAGTTAACTATTTCACCTCTGGAGCAGTTCTAATGGTGGGACAAACTGCAATTGTCATAATATAGCAAGACTTCATGTTGTTTGAAGCTTTAATTTTCTCCCACCCTGCAGCATCACCAATATTAAATTGGCCACTTATCTCACCTATTCTAGTAGAATGCCAATAGGAGGAGTGCAGTGGGGGCAGTGTTCCTGGGATGACCTTCAGCCCGACCTGACTGGCAAGCCTGAAAATTTGATTGGATGAAAGGCCAAGGGACTGGAGAGAGGAGCAGTTTCAAGGTACTGTACCAACTAATTTTGCAGGACCTATCATGAACTTGGAACCCTAGGTTTTTGATTAGTGGGCCGGACTGAGACATTGGGGCAAAATACTTCAAATGTACAGTAAGGTACTGTGCACATTAATACTCAACTAGGGGGCTGTGGCATATAGGGGGCATCTGTGACTACTCAAGGTACTGTGGATCTGGAGTTTTGATTAGTGGGCCAGACTGGGATACTGGGGATAAATGCTTCAGATCTAAGCTGCTGTGCTCATTACTATACAAGTAGAGCACTGTTGCATATAGGCGGCATCTGTGACTACTCAAGATACTTTGGATCTGGGGTGTAACTACAGTGGATTTTTGTGGTAGCATTGGGCACTAAATGCATGTGAAGCCAACTGACATTCTCCTAAAAAAGGGCCAATTTCACTTAAGAAGTACAGAAATAGATATGCTTTTAAGAAAAAGAAGGGGAATTTAGTTGAATTGGGGGTACGGAGAGGGCTGTGTTTACAAGCATCTGTGACTACTCAAGGTACTGTGGGTCTGGGGTTTTGATTAGTGGGTTGAACTGGGACACTGGGGATAAATATTTCAGATCTAAGGTGCTGTGCTAATTAATGTATAACTAGGGGGGCTGTGGCATATAGCGGGCATCTGTGACTACTCAAGGTACTGTGGATCTGGGGTGTAACTACAGTGGATCCTGTGGAGGCAGGGGGCACTAAATGCATATGCAGCCTGTTGACTTTCTCAAAAAAAAAAGGCTAGTACACTTATAAGTACAATATCTTCAAGGGTATTAGGCAGCATGCATTGGAGGGTAAAACCCATATAGCAGTTGCTGTGCTGAAACACCTAGGACTCTGGTTGCATTAGGAAATGGAGGGGAAACCAAATTGGAGGGGCCAATGGAGCAGAACGGGGACAGGGATGAGGCATGGTCCCCAAACTTCAAGGGCAGGGGGCATCTTTGGAAGGGTGATAAGGTGTACTGGCATAGTACAAGTTATGGCATGGAAGATGGGGGGGCTGCATGGTATGTAGGCAGCTGGCACAACTACGAGAGGAAGTGAGGTGGCTGAGATGGATGCTAGGATGGGCAGGGGTGAGGGGTAGAAGGGAGGACAGGTGGGGATCCTTTGAGGGAGTAGGATGGGATAGGGGCAGAAGAGTGAGCAAAGATGGAGCTGTAGGGGGTATAGGAGCAAACGCCGCAGTAGGCAGGCACAGTCAGGAGGCAGACTGGAGGAGCACAAAGGAGTGCGCAAGTAGGGAAGGAGGAGGAGTGGAGGTGGGCATAAAGGGAGCTTCTGGGTGCTCAGGTAGATGCAGAACAGGACACGAGAAGGACCAAGGGGGATGGCAGGAGATAAGGTCCAATGGTCCAAAGCATGCATGAAAGGGAAGAGATGGGGGAGGACCCCCAGTCAGAGGGACACAGGCAGTGGGCACAGAGCAAAAAAATCATTTGCATCACTAGTGCTGCAAAATGAAGGTGAGAATATGGAAACTGGAGTTGAGGAGGACTCGGGGGGGGGGGAATAGGAGAGGTAAACACGAAGGAAGAATCAGTGGGAAGGGGGAATGTGGACGTCCCTTCACAAGAGAATAAAGAAGATAGCAAAAGTAAAGATAAGGACACAGGGATGAGCTCATCCCAAAAAGGATAAACCCTCAAGAAAGGGTAGATACCGAGCTCAGGGTTGGGGGGGTCTAAATCAAAACGGAAATGGGAAAGCGACCCAAGTGCTGGGAAGTTCAGTAAGGGCATGGGTTAGGGCAGGGCAAAGGGTGGAGGGTGGAGATAGAGCCCATGGATAGTGGGGCAGGGGAGGGTGGCTTCGCAGAAAATACTTGCAGGGGGTTGGGAACATGTAGAGAGAAGGAGGAAGTCAGTACTTGGGGTGATACAGTGGGTAAAGAGGGAACAGAGAATAGGGTAAACAATGGAATGCAAGGGGCTGGAAGAACAACAGGGGAGAGAGAAACAAGCAGAAGATAATGGAGAGAAGGGTCTTACTGGTTGGGGACTCAATAAGGAATTCGATGGGAGGGGCATTGGGACAAAAGCAGTAATGTATGGGTTGAATGCCTGCCAGGTATAATGGCAGTGGGGGTCATTCACTATATCCCTTCCATGGGGCAACAGCAGGATGGGAAAACATACGTGGTGCTCCACCTGGAAAAAATGATCTGGTGGGGAATAACTTGTTGGAGGTGCAGGCAAGATTTAGAGCACTTGTTAGGTACTGCAGCAGCCTGGGGTTCAAATCTGTGGCTTTTTCAAAGGTGTTGCCCATATCAAAGGCAAGTACTGAAAGGAGATGGAGGATTGTGAAGTTTAATAAATGGTTAATGGGCTGGTGTGAATATATGGGGTATGGGTTAATAGGGGACCGGGGAGCAACGTGTGAGGATGAGAGCCTATTTGCCCTGGATAGACTACACCTGAATAGGGATTGGGAGGGTGTGACAGTGCTAAAGTGCAAATGAGGAGAGTTCATAGAACAAAACTATGATTTAAACTAAATCGGGGGTTGGGAACAAACCCACACCACAGGGCAGGAGAAATGGGGGGCTACCAGCCTCCCCCCCAGGATGGGAAAAACAAGGGTAGGGGAGAGAGGAAGGAAAAATGCAGCAGGGAACAGAAAAAAAGGGTCCGGTGAATGGAGAGGCATGTGTACCATGCCAGG
The DNA here is from genome assembly GCA_016271365.2 of Neoceratodus forsteri. NCBI lineage: Eukaryota > Metazoa > Chordata > Ceratodontiformes > Ceratodontidae > Neoceratodus > Neoceratodus forsteri. The sequence goes on along the minus strand of CM028129.1, from coordinate 334,661,828 downwards.
AGCATGGGAACAAAATCCCAGATTTGGCAGCGGTCATGGCTGAGGCAGACCCGGACATCATGGGAATTACAGAGACATGGGGTCATGATGCCCAGGATTGGGACATGGCAACACTGGGGTATGTACTATTTAGAAGGGATAGAGTAAGAAGGGGGGTGGCAATATATGTGAAGGAGCACATTAAGGTCACGGAATTGCAGGGTAGATGGGGGGATAGCGGCTATATGGGTATCAATGGACACAGGGAAGGGAGAAGTCATATATACTGGGGTGGTATATAGGTCGTCAGCGCAGCAGGATGAGGTGGATAAGGCAATGATGGAAGAGATCCAGAGGATGGCAAACAGAGGAGAGGTGCTGCTGATGGGGGACCTCAACTTTCCGGACGTAGAATGGGGGACCCCATCAGCAGCATCCACCAGTAGCAGGGAAACCGTGGACTCCCTACAAGGGATTTCATCAAGTAGCTGGTAAAGGAACTGACCAGAGAGGGGGCAATCCTAGACTTGATTCTTACAAATGGGGAACGGGTGGGAGAGGTATCTGTAGGGGAGAACCTTGGCACAAATGACCACAGCACCATTTTGTTCATGGTACAAATGACTGCTGACGTTCCTCAGACCAAAGTGAAGGTGCTATATTTCAGGCTTGTGGACTTTAAGAAAATGGGGGAATGCGTTCAACAAGCATTGGCAGGGGTAAGTGAACTAAGGGGGTGTGGAAGAAATGTGGGATGCAATAAAAGGGGCCACAGTGGAGGCCACTTGCCTCTGCATTAGGAGGGTAAATAAAAAAAGGAAGAAAAGGAAGCCACTTTGGTTTAATAGAAAAGTGGTGGAGAAGGTCAGGGCAAAGAGAAAGGTGTTTAAGAGGTATAAAAGGACACAGAGGGAGGAGGATAGGGCTATATACCAAGAGAAGCAGAAGGAAGCTGGTTTGGAGGTCAGGAGAGCAAAGGCAAGGACAGAAGAGGGAATAGCCAACTCAGTCAAGGAAGGGGATAAAACCTTCTTCCAGTATGTGAGCGAGAGGTGAAAGTAAAGGAGGGGATAGTTAGTCTGAAAAATAAAGAAAGCGGGTTGGTGGAAGATGACTAAGAGAAGGTGGAAATAAACTGCTATTTCTGCTCAGTGTTTACGGTAGAGAAGGAGGGGGAGGTTAGGAACATCAGGGAAAATGAGGTGGTGAGGGGGCTGACTCTAGTCTGTTCCAGGTAGAAGAGTTCCTGAAGGAGCTAGAGGGGTTGAAGATGAACAAGGCGATGGGGCCGTAGGGGGTTCACCCCAGGATACTGAGGGAGCTTAGCAAAGTACTAGCAGTACCTCTGACCAGCCTCTTCAACAAGTCCTTGGAATCAGGGGAGGTCCCTGATGACTGGAGAAGGGCAGATGTGGTCCCCCTTCATAAGGGGGGGGGCAAAGAGGAGTCAGATAATTATAGGCCGGTGAGCTTGACAGCGGTGGTGGGCAAGCTCATGGAGTAACTGCTAAAGAAAAGAATCACTAACTACCTAGAAGCCAATGGCCTACAGGACCAATGGCAACACAAGTTCACTGAGGGAAGGTTGTGTCAAATGAACTTCAGTTCTTTGACTGGGTCACCAGGGTAGTGGCTCAGGTGGGGGGGTCTGTAGACGTGTACCTCAACTTTAAGAAGGCGTTCGACTCCATGCCGCACAGGAGACTACTACACAAAATTAGGTGTTTTGGGCTGGGGCCGGTAGTAGTTAAGTTGGTGCAAAACTGGCTGGGGGGCAGGAGGCAGAGGGTAAGTGTTAACGGGGTACCTTCAAAGGAGGGAATGGTCACCAGTGGGGTACCGCAGGGGTCGGTGCTGGGACCACTCCTATTTAATATATTTATAGTGGACATAACAGAAGGGCTAGAGGGGAGAGTATGTCTATTGACAGATGACATGAAGGTCTGCAATAGAGTAGATATGCCTGTGGGGGTTGAGAGTATATGCAGGGATCTGGAGAAACTGGAGGGATGGTCCAAGGAGTGGCAATTGTCCTTCAATACAAAAACATGCAAGATCATGCACTTAGGCAAGGAAAAACAGGGAGTGGAATACCGAATGAGGGGGGCATGCCCTGGAGGTAACCGAGCTGGAAAGAGACCTTGGAATAATCATTTTGCAGGACCTGAAGGTGACAAAGCAGTGTGAGAAGGCAGTGGCAAGGGCCAGTAGGATGCTGGGTTGCATCAGTAGGGGAATCACTAGCAGAAGAAGGGAGGTCATAATGCCCTTGTACAGTCAACTGGTCAGGCCACATCTTGAGTTTGGAGCCCAGTTCTGGAGGCCATACCTCAAGAAGGATGTGGATAAAGTGGAATGCATTCACAGGAAGGAGACAAAAATGGTGAAGGGCCTCAGTCATTTGCCATATGAAGGACGGTTGAGGGACCTAAACTTGTATTCCCTAGAACAAAGAAGGGAAAGGGGAACATGATTGAGACCTTCAAATATATTAAGGGTATCAACAGGGTGCCGGTAGCGGACATCTTCCAGTTAAAGAGGCAGTTGAAAACAAGGGGGCATGATATGCAGATAGTAGGGGTGAAGTTCAGAGGAAACATTAGAAAATTCTACTTCATGGAGAGGGTGATGGACAACTGGAATAAACTCCCAGCAGAGGTAGTTGGGCTGAGAATTTTGGGGGGATTCAAGGGAGCGTAGGATAGACATAAGGGTCTTTTGGCTTGGGTGGGGGGAGACAGTAGGAAATTGTAAAAGTCCTAGCAGCTAGTTAGGCACACTGGGCAGACTGGGTGGGCCTGGAGGTCCTTTTCTGCTGACACATATCTATGTTTCTATGTTACATTGCCTTATGGGATTAGATCCCCAGCTGGCAGTCTTCCAGGTTGTGATGGAATGTCTACTCCACAGGAACTGTAAGTCTCATACCTGCGGCTCAGTGGCACATTCACTCCATGTTTGCTAAGCAGTCAAAGGATTAGTGGTTTGAATCCAGGTAAGCACATAGTATACTGCATTTTAATACATATTTACTTTACACTTCTCAGTCCTTAGTTGGCAAATTTAGTACCATTGGTACTTTGATTTTTATGTTTGCTTGCACGCATGTGCAAGAAACATAGTGCCATCATCCGAGATTTCGGAGGTGTGTCAGTCCTTCTTCCAATTCAGTCAGTGTGTTGGCAGGCGCGGCCCCTGTAAGCCAATGCATGCTGGAGCTGTCTATGACAAGCTCCAAATGCAGTGGCATACAGTTGAAAGAAGGCTACGCTTCAGTGAGCAGCGATAAGCTATCCGCTGCACGCGCAGCTCCCCACACACACACACGCATACTAAGTGCTGCCCCCGCACGCACGCTACTGTATAGCTGGGACAACTTTAACTCGCCGGCTGTGCTGCGCCCCTCACTTCAAAGTTTTTCAAATGCCACGCTGGGTACCCACCCCAGCGAGCAACTCATTATATAGCGCCGGCTCCACTGTCCCCACCCTCCGAGTACTGGGTGCCACACTGGGAGCCCACCCCAGCTAGGCAGTAGATGCTTTGTTCGCATGGGGTGCCCAATCCCCGCTGGCTGAACACCCCACAACCATCCTTGTGCCACGCTGGAAGCCCACCCAGTGTGGCAAACGCCCGCGTTGTCCTTTTTTTTTTAACCTGTAAAGAAAAACGGTCCCACGTAGTCTCCTGGCCCCTCCCACAACCCGCACTCCACCCACTCGCGCAGCCTGCCTCCCCACACTCCCCCCACCCCATACTTACCTCTGGACCTTGGCGGACAATCTTCAGTGGACTGGGAACACGTCTGCACTCTTCAAAGCCGACCGCGAACTGAGGAAATGCCGGTAAGCTCTATAATGGGCTAGGCAGGGTTTTTTCAACTTTGTTGCATATCTCAGGCATTTTTTGGAATTTTTGCACCAAATTTTCAACATGGGGTTTTTGGGACCCCTTCTCATGAATGATGTCACTGTCATGGTGGTATTCAGGCCCGAAGGGTGATTTCTCAGTCACTGCGCGAAATCACCTTTCTGGACTGAGTAACAAAACAACACTGCCAATGTTCATAAGGTGGGCTCTCAAGAAGTCCATTTTGAAAATTTGGTGAAGAATTCCAAAACCACTGTTTTATTTATGCAGGTTATGTGAAAGTTCACGCGACGCTTGTAAGTTCGCGAATTTTCAATATTTCACTCAGATTCAACATTGCCATTTTACCACACTCTTCTTATGAGTAGTACAGCTGTCAATTTTCACATCTCACCCAAAACGCATCCACCATGTAGCGCATAATGGCGCAGTCGGTGTGTGAAATCAATGTACGGGACAAATTAAGAAAATCACAGTGACACTGTTCATGAGCAGAGGTCTTAAAATGGCTATGTTGAAAATTTGGTGAAAAATTTCCAAAAATGACTATTTACTAGCTAATGCTGTAGCAGTTTCCACGCAGGCCTCGTAGTCTGGACTTCAATTTTCATCTAGATTTTCAACATTGCCATTTTCCCACACCTCCTTATGAGTACAGTACAGCTGTCATTTTTCACATCTTGCCCAAAATGCTCACCATGTAGCTTATACAATGCCGCAGTTGATGTGCGAAATCAATGTATGGGACACATTAAGAAAATCACAGTGACACTGTTCATGAGCAGAGGTCTTAAATGGCTATGTTGAAAATTTGGTGAAAAATTCCTAAAATGACTGTTTTACGGGCGCAGGCTATGCGAGTTCCTATGCATGCTCATAAGTTTGCGAATTTAATATTTCACCCAGATTTTCAACATTGCCATTTTATTACACTTCCTTATGAATAGTACAGCTGCCACTTTATATGCTGCCCAAATGTGTTTTCGCACATGTAGCGCACAATGGTGCTGTTGGTGTTTGAAAGCAATGTTTGGGACAGATTAAGAAAATCAGTTACACTGTTCATGAGTAGAGGTCTTAAAATGGCTATGTTGAAAATTTGGTGACAAAAGTCCATAAAATGACTGTGTTACGAGTGAGCATTGCGCAGTTTCCATGCACCTTAGTAAGTTCATGACTTTGTAATATTTTAAGTCCAGATTTTCAACAGTGGCATTTTTCCACACTGCCTTACTTACAGTACAGCTGTCATTTTTCACAACATGGCCGAAGTGTGTTTTCACACTTTCAGCACAGAGATGCGTGGTCGCTGTGGGAAATCATTGTTCGGGACAGATAAAGAAAATCACAGTGACACTGTTCATGATCGGAGGCCCCAAAATGCCTGAGTTGACAATCTGCTGTAAAAAAATCCCCAACCTAATTATATTACGGTGTGTTGCAGTTTCTATGTAGCGCCGGGACTTCACCATTTTTAAATATTTTACTGCAGATTTGCAACATTGCCATTTTTACACCTCCCATGAACAGTACAGCTGTCATTTTTTACATCCTGTTTGAATGTTTTGCACCTGTGGTGACTAAATGCCGTAGTCGCTGTGCATAAGCAGCTGCCAAGAAACTGATATTCCCCTGTTTATGAGGTGGGGTCACAAAACCATGTTGAACATTTGGAGTGAAAATATCAACGAAGGCCTGAGGTATTAGGGTTTCCAACCATAACGCCCAACCCTGTAGAGAATGACAGGCATCAGGGGTGTGACTTGGGATTCTTGCCTGTAATGCTCATACCATTCCACACCCTGCAGCCAGTGAGAGGCATCGAGGTATGCCGTGGACTCTTCGGCCCCAAAGTTCACCCATTTCTCCTATATCGCACCCATCTCACTGTATTTCCTAATGGAATGGGTGCATAAGGGCCAAAGACCCCAAGAACACCGTGACACTTGTCAGTGTCTGCAGGGTGGGGTGTACTGAATAGCGTGGCTGCTATGCCTCATGACCCAAAGGCACACCCCAATGTCTGTCACTTCTGCAGGGTGGTGGTGGGGTTGGCTTCAGTTCAGTACTTCACTGCCATTCCTATTACGCAGCTCTGTAACTTCTACACTACCACTGCCAATGCCAGCAAGCAAACATTCGGCATTGACAAATGCTTGTTAATTGATGAAACAGTATTACAACACATTATTGCACAAAATGGGAGGGCAGAGGTGGTTAGGTCAGAGTGCTCTTATAAGTTAGGATTAAATATTTTTTTACTTCAGTATGCTTGTTTAGGTATTCTTTAAAGTAGGTGGGTTAGATGGTAACCTGGAAAAGCACATCAGAAGAGGTAAAATTTGTTTTTGTACCATGCCTTTCATATACACTATTTCTAAGAGCTACATAAAGCAGTGAGTCAAGATACAGCAGTGCAAGCACTGTATGTAGCCACTTAGCACACCACTATGACACGTAAGCAATAATACCCGACAGGGTGGGCGGTAGTGGGGAATACCAGACCGTCCGGGGCGTAATGAGGCCCAACGCTGCAGGCAGAGGGCCTTATAGCCCCTGGGAGGTCCGGTATTCCCCAATACCGCCCAACCTGGATGGTACTATTGTGCTTAGAAAATGATCACTGTGAAAAAGCATAAGTTTAATAAAAAAAAAATGTTAAGCAAAAATTATTTTAAAGTAAGTTTTGTTATAAAATAGTTCCTACACCTTAGAATTTTCTTTAATGAAGTATGTATAGTGCTAGTACTGACGCTAGAGGGCACTGTAGCTATTGTTTTAAAAGCAGTACTCTGTGTTTCAGCCCCTGCAAGTCTATGTGTTGCCATGGTGACTTTAGGTCAGAAGTAACAAGAGCAGCCTTCATAACCACAGAACTCCATTTATTTTGAGATGAAGAATGTTTTCCCCTTTTTTTTATAGTGGATTTATATCAGCGAGCTGACCCCCCCCCCACACTGTGCATGAGGAAATGTATGTCGCGACTCTGAACTTTTGTGCACATGGTGAAGCATTTCAGAAGGTGATGACTGGGGAAAACAAAACAAATTAAGGTACAGGGTCATGTAGAGTAATAAAAAAAAACAAAAACATTTGTATGTTTTGTTGTTTTCGTGGGTCGAGTGGAGTTGGAGGCAAGGTGATCTGGGAGAAGCTGTTGCCACTAGTGCAGAGCACATGACATGCCAGCGCTACTGATTTTTAAACAAACTAAAAAAAATTATTTCTGGTGGTTGAAAACTGTTTTCGTTTTCATCAAAGGAACGTTTTGGTGTGGGAGCAGGGATACAGAGACGGGCTGCCGACTTGGTGACATGAATCTCGCTAAGCAAGATGAGAAACATGGCGGCTGGGGAGTTTGAAAGTTCAGGGTGCCCAATAATATTTTAAGTAATGAGGTACCCCGAATTGGCACTTACTTTTTAGCAGGATCTATCAAGAAATACCTGCCCACTTAGTTCAGCATCCTAGCCAATCAGGATGCTAGGTTTTACGCGTCCATTTTCTAAGCAGCTGTAATGCATTGGTACCTTTATTATGGAGAGGGATTGGCAAACAGTAAAGTGGGGATAATGCCCCAAGGACAGCATAGTAGAACCTTGAGCACAACTACAGGAAAAGTACTTAGCCAGAGAAGCTCAGGGTGGCATATTCCTATAACCCCTTGTGAGTATAGTGCAATGGAAGTGCAAACTGCAATCCCAGCCCCCTGCAGGCTATGCAGGGGATACAGATGGGGATAATGAATAGGCATTCCACACATGCAAAGCAGCAAACAACCTTTTTGCATGGGGCAAACGTTTTTGCGCTTGAAACCTAAACCACCACTATATAGGAAATAGGAAACATTACCCTGAAAATAGAGACATACAAAGGGATGGCAGGATAAGGCCAATTGGCCCATCAAGTTTGCCTGGCCCTACTGCTAGTAGGGTACGAATGCCCAGTGGTCACTCACTCCCCTTCCTCTAATGTCATCCTCTCCTGCAATTCTCACCAGACCCATAGGTCAGTCCCACCCTCGCTCGAGTCCCTTCCCTAATTTGGAACAGACCAACTCCCTCTGTTCCACTTATCCACCACCCATTCAGTAAAGAAAAAAAATGTTCTGATGTCTTGCCGGAATCTCTCTCCAATCAACTTCTTTAAATTCACCCTTGTGCCAGTGTTTCCACTCATTGTGGACATTTTCCTGGTTTATCCAGAGAAGACATTTGAAAGTTTCAGTCATGTCCCCCTCCCTCCTGGTCTGCAGTGCATATATGTTTAGGTACTCGAGTCTTTCAATGTAGGACTTCTGCACTTGAAACATTTTTTGTTGGTCTCTGATGCACTGATTCAACTCTATCCCCTTTAAGCATGGATTCTGAACATAAGGGATGGGAATCTGTTATGGCCAGGATCGACTCCTCAAACCCCAGGAATCCCTCACTATGCTTACTGTTGCAATCAGCCTGCCAGTCTAAGCTGCCCCAGAGAGTGGAATTTTATGTAAATTAGGGAACGATGAAATGAAATTCAAATCTTTCCTAAGTGGCCATGCTCCACTTTGCCCCTCTAATGACAGATTTATTTCTCCGCCTGAGGATGAAGTTGCCTTGAAGAGCTCTCATCATCTAACTTCCAGTTTTACAGTTTTTGTATCTTTAATTTTACTAAGTGGTTTTCTTTTCTTTTTGAATCTATGCTTTAGTTTAGTGGTTTTCTCCAGTTCCCAGGAAGATCCTTTTTTCCCCCTCACAGTTTTCTTATTTAGACCGCTCTAACTACTGATATTTTCATTTTAAATAATATTTATTTATATATCTCATTTTAGCCAATTTGAGGCTGTCATTGCCTTGGTTCCCCGGTTTCAGGGAATAGAGGCACATATGTTGATTCTTTTTATTCAGTACTGTTTATTAAAAACAAAAAATATTTTGGGTAGCGGTTCGCATTTTTTAGGAACCAAACTGCAATCTCTGCTTTTTTACAAGCTTGGCAATGCTAAAGGACGTTTTGGAGAAGTAGCACACTTGAGGTGTGCCTCTCCCCAATGCACTGCTCCCTTGAGCAGGCGTGGCATTAGTGCAGGAGCTCAGTATGACAGCGTGTTCCTCTGCTTCAAAAGAAAGCACAGCGGCCGTGCAGCGCCGCCCCTGGCATCACGCGCTACCTCCCGCCCAGCGCCGCGTCACGCGCTTCCCCTAAAGCTTTGGGCGCCATGCAGAGCCCACCCCAGCGTGGCAAATCTTGTTGCCGACAGGGTGCCCAATCCCTGGCCGGCTCCACGACCCCCACCCTGGCCATCATCCTGCCACCTGGGAGCCCACCCCAGCATGGCAAACGGTCCTTTATTTTGCCGATGGGGTACCCAATCCCTCGTCGGCTCTCGCCCCCAGCGTAGTTGCCGGCAAGGGTACCAATCCCATCGGCTCCTCACACCCCAGCCATCTTCTGCCATGCTGGGGTCCACCCCAGTGTGACAAATGTCCCGTCGTCTTTTAAATTTTATACATACTGCTAAACCAAAAGCAGTCCCGCCGGCTCTCCCAACCCCACAACCGCACCCACCCACGCACCAGCCTCCCACACCCCATACCTCATACTTACCTCCGGACTCGAGCGACGATCTTAAGTGGACCGGGAACACGTCTGCACTCTTCAAAGCTGACGCGAACAGAGGAAATGCTCAAACGGTATAATTAAGGCTACATAGGGGGTTTCAACTTTATTGCATATCTCAATCATTTTGGAATTTTTCACCAAATTTTCAACATGGGTTTTGGGACCCTTCTCATGAGTATCACTGTCATGACGTTGATAGGCGAAGGGTGATTTGTGAGCACTGCGCGGTCACTCGTAAAGTCACTCTTCAGCCTCGAATGCGCCATGTTTATCGTCGAAGAGTCCCAGCTATCGTATATGAAAAATCAAGCCTGTCTTTCAGCTACTAGTCGTTGCGCGATTCCTCACATGAGCTAATGAAGTTCATAATTTTCAATATTTTCATTCCAGATTTTCCAACAACCCAATATGTACACTCTTCTCATGGGTTGTATAGCTGTCATTTTCACATATCACCCCAAAACGTGTTTCTGCCCATGTAGCATCGATGGCGCAGTCGGTAACGCGAAATCAATGTATGGAACACATTAAGAAAATCACAGTGACACTGTTCATGAGCAGAGGTTTTAAATGGCTATGTTGAAAATTTGGTGAAAAATTCCTAAAATGACTGTTTACCAGCTAAGCGCTGCACAGTTCTACGCACGCCTCTGACGCTACTTAATTCAATATTTGCACTCCAGATTTTCAACATTGCCATTTTTACCACACCTTCTCATGAGCAGTACAGCTGTAATTTTCACATCCCGCCCAAAATGTGTTTCTGCTCATGTAGCGACATAATGGCGCAGTTGGTGCAAACTCAATGTATGAGACACATTAAGAAAATCACAGTGACACTGATCATGAGCAGAGGTCTTAAATGGCTGTGCTGAAAATTTGGTGAAAAAATTCCTAAAATGACTGTTTTATGACTCTTGCTTCGCAGTTCCTCACATACTATTTCGTAAGTTTGCAATTTTCAATATTTTCATTCCAGATTTTACGACATTGCCATTTTACCACACCTCCTTGTAAGCAAGTACAGCTGTCATTTTTCACATCCTGCCCAAAACGCTTTTCCGCCTATGTAGCATTAATGGCGCAGTCGGTGTGCAAAATCAATGTATGGGACACAGTAAGAAAATCACAGTGACACTGTTCATTAGCACAGTTTTAAATGGCAATGTTGAAAATTTGGTGAAAAATCCCACAAATGACTGTTTTACTGACATGCGTTGTACAGTTCTCACACGCACCAGAGGTTTTGCTAATTTCAATATTTCCACTCAGATTTTCAACATTGCCATTTTACCACACTCCTTATGAGCAGTACAGCTGTCATTTCCACATCCTGCCCAAAACATGTTTCCTGCCTATGTAGAAGCATTGCCAATGGGGTAGCAACAAGGTCATGCTGACAATTTATTCTGCAAATACCAGCAATCGCACAGGGCATTAGGGTAAAGCACCATACATGTCAAACACCACTGCAAATACCTGCAACTGAACGTTTGGCATTGACAAATGCTTGTTCATTTTTGGTGGGTTTTGTCGTGATTGGCATGTTTGACAAGCCCAAAAATAAACTGTGTAATGTGCTTCAATCACCTGGCTAAGGTGTACAGCTCCAAGTTGTGTTCAAGGTGCCTAGATCAAGATCATCGTTTCAGCTCTGTATTAAGTTTTGTCCCAAATCCCTTAAGAAAATGACCAAAAAACGGAAAGACTTAATAGCTGTGCAGTCCACCTCTATGTCACCTAAGCATAATGCCCATCCTTTCACTGCAAGCAGAAGGAAAATCCCGCTAAAGATGCCTCAGAGTTCAGGGTTTCTGAATGGGGGAACCCTGAGTTAAGTAAACATAAAAGACCCTCAGAACAGGTTCCGGAGATGGTTCCTGCTGAGAAAAAACAGAAAGAAAAGCATGTCACTGCTCCTCCTCCTAAAAAAGGAAAGGAGCCATCGGTGGACAGAAAAAGAATGCCCTCTATGGAGGACATAGCTAAGGCATGGCAGTTTCTTCAGCCATGGGGTCACTTATGGGCATGCCGGTTCCCCCTCTGGTTTTGGAGGATCAGGAGGCCAAATTCTATTATGATGAGGAGGAGGAAGAAACAGAACCGATAGAACTCGATGGGTCTCGTGAGCAGGAGTTCAGTTCTCCTCACAGGGGCCAGGACAATTTTTCCTCACATTACACTTTTGTGAGGCAGATGGTCAACACTCCCAACCTTTCCACCCAGGAGACTGTGGAGGATGAGGATGAGGTAGAGTTTTTGGACATGATGTACTTAACCCCAGCTAAGAGGTTGCTCTTTCCGGTGCATAAACCATTTAAGAAGGCAACCTGTAAGCTGTTACAGACTCCCACTTCCTCCCCTCGCATTGACAAAAAGATTGAAAAAAAAGTACCAGCTCAATAAGCAAGATGCTGACTACCTCTGTTCCTATCCTGACCATGAAGGGGTAGTGCAGACTACTACCTGTGATAAAGCAATGGTTCCCCCTCTGTCCAGCCCCCAGACAATGACTCCAGGAAGCTGGACAGTATGGGGAAGAAAGTCTATACTTCTGCTTTCCTGCTGCTGAAGTACATGGCCTATATGGCCTGCAGGAAATGGGCCAATAATAAAGAACAAAGGCATAAAGGGGCAGGAGGTGGAGACAGGACCTTTTTCTGAGGAAAAGGGTCCTTAAGGAACTAACATCAGTAAAAGTTGACAAGGGGTGCATCCCAGGATACTGAAGGAACTAAAGGAGGTGTTGGCTGCATCTCTGACAACCATGTTTAACCTGTCATTAGAAACATGGGACGTACCAGGGGACTGGAGGAGGGCAGATGTAGACCTACTATACAAATGTGGAAACGAGGAGACAGGAGACTACAAGCCAGTCAGCCTGACCTCAGTGGTGTGCAAGGTAATGAAAACAGTACTGAAGGGAAAGGATAGTGGAACACCCAGTGGCCAAGGGTCTGCAGAATCTGAGGCAGCATGGTTTCACTGGGGGGAGGTCATGCCAGACAAACCTCATAGAGTTCTTTGACTGGGTAACCACGGAAGTGGATCAGGGCCGAGCAGTAGATGTGGCATACCTGGATTTTAGTAAGGCCTCTGATACCATTCCTCATAGAAGGCTAATAAACAAGCTAGGGAACCTAGGAGTAGGTTCTAAAGTAGTGAGATGGGTGGAGAGTTGGCTGGACAATGGGACTCAGAGGGTGGTGGAAAAAGGCATATGCTTTGGAGTAGGCAGAGTGACCAGTGGGGTGCCACAGGTATCAGTGTTAGGTCCAGTCTTCTTCAATGTCTTTATCAGTGATATTGCAGAGGGTCTAGAAGTGAAAGTATGCCTGTTTGCAGATGACACAAAGCTCAGCAACGGGGGGGTGGATAGAATGAGGAAAGACCTCAAAAAGGCTGGAGGAATGGTCGAGGGGATTGGCAGCTGGGTTTCAATGCTAAAAAGTGCAAAATAATGCACATGGGGCACAGAAACCCAGGGGTAACTTACACCATGGGAGGGGAGGCAATAACAGGCTCGAAGCAGGAAAGCGACCTGGGGGTAGTCATCTCTGATGACCTGATGGTAACTAAGCAGTGTGACAAGGCAGCAGAGAAGGCTAGCAGGATGCTGGGATGCATAGGCAGGGGAACACCAGCAGAAGAAAGGAGGTAATAATCCTACTATGTAGATCATTGATGAGGCCACACCTCGAGTACTGTATCCACTTCTGGAGATCCCATCTTCAAAAGGACATAAACAGGGTAAAGGCGGTTCAAAGGAGGGCAACCAAAATGGTTAGGGGCTTGCATCAAAAACTCTTATGAGGAAAGGCTGAAGGAGTTAAATATATACTCCCTGGAGGAAAGGGGGGATAGGAGTGAAATATTTAAATACCTCACAGGGAAGAACAGGGTACAGGAGGATATCATCTTCCAAAGAAAAAGATGCTCAAGGACGAGGGGCACAATATGAAGTTGGAGAGGGGAGGTTCAGAGGTAATGTGAGGAAGTACTTCTTCACAGAGAGGGTGTTGGACAAATGGAACAGCTTACCGGTGGAGCTGGTGGGGGCAGAAACAGTTACAGGAGTCAAGAATGCATGGGATAGACAAAAAGGGATCTTGAAAGTTGAGGGAGGAAGGCGCTTGGGCTAATTAGGGCCTGCAGCATCACTATAGATAAGGCAAACAGGGCAGACTGGGTGGGCCTGGAGGCCCTCATCTGCCATCAGCTTCTATGTTTCTATGTTACTGCCTAGTATCAAAAAGCTCTATGGAGCTCTGTCCTGGCCATGAGTGAAAAGGCTTCTGGGGATTTGGCACAGGATTTAGCAGATACTGCAAAAATCAGCCCTGGATGCTATTAAGCACCAGTGACTGCCTCCAGGGTCATGGCCCATGCAAGATACTTAGGAACATTTGCTTGGCTCAGGACTACAAACCTCTCCCAAGGTACTTGAGCAAAGGCCATGGATTTTCCCTGTGAAGGAAGTTCCCAATCTGGTGACAAGATAGAAGCATACATGAAAAAGGTGGAGGAGTATAAAGCAACACCGAGAAATAAAAGGCCTCCATTTCCTATAGGCCTCATGGAAGGGGAAGTAGGGGTCATTTTCCCCATGGTTTCCTGCCTTATAATGTCTCTCAGGTGAGAGGCTTCTTCAGAGGTATGGGATAGGGGAGGCTTCAAATGCGCTGACCCAACCCCAGCACCCAAGGGTCAGCCCAAGCAAAACCCCTGATGAGTCGGTCCAGGTCGCCCATCCATTGCCAGTTGGGGAGAAGGCTAGCTATGGCTCACTTTTTTCAGGAACTGAAGAACATCACCCCAGACAAATGGGTACTGGAAGTAGTGAGCCATGGGCTCACCCTGCAGTTCAAAAAATTCCCCAGGCTGCAGGTTCGCAAAAACTTTATGCCTCCCGCCCCAGCAGAAAAGATCCTACTGGAGTTAGAGGTCAAAAAGTTGCTGTAGACAAAAGCAGCAGAAAAAGACCCTCCATCTCAGTGAGGAAAGGGCCGATACTCAAGGTACTTCCTCACCCACAAGAAAAATGGGGCGTGGCAACCCATTCTGGATCTCAGGTATCTGAGCAAACACCTCAAAAAAGAAAAGTTCAAGATGTTAACCCTGGTCACAGTTATCTCATTCTTGCATCAAGGGGACTGGCTAAGGTTTCTGGACCTCAAAGATGTCTACTTCCATATTCCAATCGGCCCCAGTCTCAGGAAGTATTTAAGATTTAGGGTAGGGACTGGTCACTACCAATTTGCAGCCCTCCCCTTTGGACTCTCCTCAGTTCCCAGGGTATTCACAAAGTGCTTAGCCATGGTGGCAGTGCACCTCAGGAGATAAGTATAGGTTTTCCCCTTACCTAGATGACTGGCGAGATGCAGGAAAATCACACCAGCAGCCAAGGCCTCTCTTCTCCTTGTTCAGAGCACTCTGGAGGACATGGGGTTTCTTATAAACACCCCAAAGTCCCAGACAAAACCAGTTCAAGTGTTAGAGTTCATAGAAGCAGAATTGAATGCCCTTCAAGGAAGGGCCTTCCTCCCTCAAGACAGAGTGAGAAATCTCATCAATCCGGCAAAGTCTTTCATCCTGGATCAGCCTAGGTCAGCAAGAGACTTCCACCTGCTGTTATGCTACATGGCCTCCGCCACAACAGTGGTGGCAGGGGCTAAGTTCCAAATGAAAGACATCCGGGTACCAACTGGCCCCAAAAACAAGACCCACTCTCAAGGCCAGTGCCTATTACAAAGTCTCTCTTAAAGAGCACTGGACTGTTACTGAAGTTGAAGAGCCAGTCTGCGATCATGATACTGGTGGCTCCAGATTAGGCCAGGCAGGTCTGGTACTCCCTCCTCCTGGCCCTCTCCATCAAGTAGCCCATCTGCCTCCCACTGAGGAACAACCTGCTGACCATGTCCCAGGACAGAATCACCTTTCCGACCCTCAGGTCACTGTGCCTCAAGGCATGGTTCTTGAAGAGCTAGAGTATTCTGATTTTCACCTTTCTGAGGAAGCACTGAAAGTCTTCAGGGTCTCCAGAAAACCAACAACTGGGAAAACCTATGCTCCAAATGGAAAAGATTCTCCCTGTGGTGTGCCCATAAGCAGCTTAGCCCTTTACAAGCACATCTGTCCACAATCCTAGACTACTTAGTCCATCTTTAGTTCTTGGGCCTCAGGCCTACAACCCTTAAAGTGCACCTGATTGCTGTATCCACCTATGTCTTGGCAGGTAAGGAGAAAACAGTGGCTTCACACACCAGGGCTTCTGCACCTGCATCCTCCGATAAGTGACCCAGCCCCCCCTTGGGATTTTTTTTTCCGGTATAGCTTTTTATGATCCCCAAACCTGACAAGGCAGCTCTGGTCCCTCCCTTGGAGGGACTCTGTCTCCAGTTACACCATTCCCTGACCTGACACCCCCCTAATTCCCCCACAAGTTCCCCCCCATGGCAGGGCTGGGGTGAAAGGGTGCCAGTTTTACCCCACCCCCTCGGAGCCAACCAGACATCGGGGCCAGCTGGGTGCTGATGCGCCATCATAGAACCTGCTGACTCTTTCCCATTTTTCTCCCATCCCCCTCCACCAATGTAAGTGACACCAGCAAGTGTCTCCCAACCTGTACTGCCCTCTGACCACCGCCAGAGAGCAGTCAGCGAGCAGGATGGCAAACCTGCCTTCCCCGATGGAGGAGAGCAGTCCTCTGGATGCTTGATCCTCTCTCACTCCTGCTGAACCCCGGTGGCCTGGGCTCGTTCCTGAACCCAGGTTGCTGGCATGGTGCAAGGTGTAGTGACCAGGGCATAAACCTCCAGCGCCACCAGGCCAGCTGTCCTCCCCTTGGGATTTGAAGCTGTGCATAGTGAAGCTTATGGATTCCCCTTTTGAGCCCATGACTACCGAAGTGTGTCACTTACAAAACGGTGTTCCTGGTTGCCATAACTTCTGCCAGAAGGGTGTGCGAGTTGCAATCCAAATTACATTATCTTTCACAGAGACTAGCTAGTCCCAAGGACTAAAAGAAAATTCCTCCCCAAGGTGGTGTCTGAGTTTTACCTGAACCAGTCCATCACCCTCCCAGTGTTCTTTACAGTAAAATCCCACTCTGGGGAGCACAGGCTCCACAGCCTGGATGTTAAGAGGACACTTGGTTACAACCTGGACCGCACTAAGGATCTCAGGTCTTCATTCTCACAGCTGTTCCTCATATATGGTGAAGTCGCCAATGGTAGGCCAGCCTCCAAGAGAACTATTGCTCACTGGATAGTCTCCCACATCCAGTTCTGTTACAGCAAAGCAGGCAAATGACCACCACAAGGTCTCAGGGCACAATCTACATGTGGCACCCCTGCCAGGGATGATCCCTTGCTAGAAATTTGTAAAGCAGCTACTGGGAAAACAGTACACACCTTTACAAAACACTATTACCTAGTAGTGCTGTCCAGAAGATGCCAGATTTGGCACTGCTGTCTTGAAGAACTTTTTCCCTAAATCAGTTCTGTACCCAGCCTTCCAAGGTACTGCTTTACAGTCTGCAACAATAAACATAGTAAGAGATTCCTGGGATTTAAAGAAAAAAAATGTACGTAGTAATATTGTTTCTTCCATTGGATCCCTCATTATGCTTAACACACCCACCCTATCTCCCCTTCTAGAACTTGGATTACCATAGCAATATTGTTTCTTCCAAGAGATCCCTCACTATGCTTAACACACCCATCCTACCTTCCCTTCTAGAATCTGGATTATCATACCAATATTGTTTTTTCCAAGGAATCCCTCACTATGATTAATACAGTCCCCCTACCTCCCCTTCAAAAACCTGGAAAAGGTCTCCAAGAATCAGTTGTTGCTTTCGTCTTCAGTTTTGCTTGAGCATTACTTTTACATTGCCTACAATCAGTTTTGGGCCATTTTTGATGCATAACTTTAGTCTGCCATAGCTTGTCCCAGTGGGGGACAATCTTTTTTTTTTTTGTACTTTCAATTTCTTAGCTTGAGTCTATCTAGTTTAATAGTCACTGCTCCCCTGGCTATCAAAATAAATTTGATGTTAGGCAGCAGAATGAAGCCTCACCACACAGCAGAGATTTGTATTTAATTCCATCATTCCTTAATTTACATAAAATTCCACTTTCCAGGGCACCTCAGACCTGCACGCTGACTGCAACAGTAAGCATAATGAGGGATCCATTTGAAGAAACAATATTGCTATTGTGACAGCCGCCTAGGACTGTTCCACCAAGGACAATAGTAAAATATATTTAGTTTTAACATATCTAAAAAAAAAATAGGTTAGTAAGGACCTAGGTTCTAGTCCTGGGGTAGGTAGGTGCTGTCAGATAGATAAAGGGTGTCCCCTGCAGCAAAGTAAAAAGCAGCATCAGTAACCAAAATAGAATTAAATAAATAATAAGCATTCTAAACAGAATAGCTGCGTCAGCGTGAGCATATTATTAATTGCTGGAGGATGCAGCATGTGTGTGTGTGGGGGGGGGGGGAGGTATGGAAAGGATTCCCTGGCCCTGGCTTCCTTACCTATATGCAGTTTTATGCTCATTTTTTAATGACTGGCAATTTTGTTTTATAAAGTAATGGTAATTTTAGTGGAAAAATTGTAGTTTTTAATCAACCCATACCTCTTTTAAGAAACTGCTTAGACTCCATCTTGTTGACTCCTCCTGCTGCACCTGCTTCAAACCACCCTAGCCCCCTTATCCTCTCCCTATACTTCTTACCATTTCTTATCCTTGGCCTCTACCAATGATTAGTTTCTCTTCTTCCAACCTCCTGTTTTATTACTTTTCTCACTACCTTTGCACTTAAATCTATCTATATGTCCCTATCATTTCCTGTCCTACCCTGCCCCCATCTTTCTAATCCTCACTTCCCCCATTTACTTTACACCTCTACATCATCCTATATCTGACCTATAAAAATGTCTCTGCCTCCTAGGCATAACCTCACCTAGTTATCTATGATATTTTAGCACTTAAGACCAAACCAATATTGTATTTTGTAGAATGTTATGCTAACTCTCTTTACCTCAATTTTGTTTCGTCTCTTGTAATATTATTCCACTGTTGTCTGTAATGTTATTTCACCAGCCTGCTCTGTAGCTTCTTACCTTGACTAGTTGTGATCCTATATATTGTAACCTATTATTGGAAATGTTCTGTTTTGTACCCTCCCAGGTCGTGCCTGAAAATAATCATTGTCATGGCTAGTGCACCTACCCGGTTACCAAAAACTAAATAAAATAAAATCATTGGTGGCCAGTGCATTGCATGGTGAGGTTCTCATTCGGGCCCGAGCCCTCCCCAGTTGAGATGGTCAGCTACTGCCCTTTGACAGGACTGTCCTCAGAGGGATTTCTGGCGGTGGCTGATATATCTAGCATATATGCTGTATGTGCGAATGGCACGAGTGCCGCGGTTGCCACCTATAATAAGGTTATGTCCATGACTTTTCGATGCATGCAGTTAGATGTATGACCCAAATCTCCTCACTTGAGGTCTTCCTGGTTTGATGGAGAGCTCAAGGCGATGAAGATTAGGGTCAGAAGTTAAGAGCGTTGCTGGTGAAGGACTGGGCTAGAGCAGGACAAGCTGGCCCTGCATACCCACTACAGTGATTACCGGGGCAAGCAACCGTAAGAAGGCAAAGTTCTTGTCCAGGAAGATTGCTGCAGGCAAGAACTGATCAGCGGTACGTTTTCAGACTGCAGACAGGCTATTACACTGGTCTATCTGCAGCTGAAAAAGGTTTTTTCTGTCATTTTGTGTGACAAGGTTGTTCAGTTCTTCACCGACAAAGAGTGTTGTCTATCTGCCAGGGAATCATTCTACAACTTGCATTGATTGCCTTGGAGGTAGCAGAAGCACTCCACCTGTCTGGGGGGAGTTTAAACTGGTGGAGATGGCTTGAGGTCATCGAGGTTGCTTCGAAACTGAAGCACACGAATTGTGAAGTGGACCAGGTGCCAACGCCCTTCTTAATGGGATGCGTCGATTCTGTTGGCCTGGTATTCACCCCGATTGTCTGGTGCTCACTGTCAGAGGGGGTCTTTCCAGATTTCTTGAAAGAAGTTCTGGTGAGACCTCTTCTGAGGAAATCATCTCTTGACGTGGATATCTTGGTGAATTACAGACCTATTTCCAACCTTCCATTTTTGGGAGAAGTTGTCAAGAAGATTGAGGAGCACCTCATGACCTTTGATATTTATGAGCCATTCCAGTCTGGTTTCCGAGCTAGGCACAGCACAGAAATTCAGGTGCACAATAATCTCCTTAGGGCGAGAGATAGAGGAGATGGATCAGTTCTCGTTCTCCTCAATCTCTCCACAGCTTTTGAGACTGTTGATCCCTTTGTGCTACTCGATCATCTCAGAGAGTACTGTGGGCTTCCCGGCACTGCCATCGGTTGGTTTGAGTCCTATCTCACGGACAGGAGGCAACGGGTAATGATGGGGAATTTCTCCTTCTCCCTGAAGCTCCTGTCATGCGGAGTACCTCAGGGTTCGATCTTATCACGAATATTGTTCACCGTGTATGTTTCCCCTGGGTGAGCTCATTAGGAAATACAATGTGGGTTTTCACAGCTATGCAGATGATACCCAGTTGTATTTGTCCTTTACCCCTGGAACATCAAATAAAGTGGATGTGCTCAATATCTGCCTGGCTGAGATCAAGGACTGGATGTCCTCCAGCTGGTTGTGACTGAACCCCAACAAGACGGAGGTTCTAGTAGTGGGAGCAGGCCGAAGGTGTGATAGTAATGCCTCCAGTGTGGCAACTGGACTTTTTCCTGGGGTCAATACCATTGTTGACTTCCTCTAGGGTGCAAGATCTTGGTGTGTTCCTGGATGATGGATTGACATTTGAATCTCAGGTGTTATCGTTTGTCCAAAGTGGTTTTTACCACTTGAGGAATATGGCCAGGATCAAACCCCTAGTTCCGCCTCAGGATCTGCCCACTCTAGTCCATGTCTTTGTAACTTCCAGGCTTAATTACTGTAACACCCTTTACTTCGGGATCTCGAGAGATACCCTCCACAGGCTGCAGTTGGTGCATAACGCAGCTGCCAGGTTGCTGACAGGCCTTTGAGGTTCTATTATGTAACCCCAGTGCTGCATGAGCTGCCGGTCAGGTGTAGGTTATCTTCAAGGTGGGTTTACTCACCTTTAAGGCCCTACATGGACTAGGCCTTGGCTATCTGATTGATCTAACATCTACTGCCCCAGTCTGCTCCCTCCGTTCCTCCCCTAGGGGCCTCCTGGCGATTCCCAGGACAAGATTTAAAACTGCTGGCAACAGGGCTTTTAGCATCTATGGCCCCATCCTGTGGAATTCACTTCCTCCAGTCATCAGGGAGGCCCTTTCAGTCGAAGTGTCTAAGGACCGCCTTAAGACCCATCTCTTTTCATTGGCATTCCCAGACATGGTTATTTAAATAATGAGATAGTGACTGTCAATTTGAATTATTTATCTGTTCTTGTAGCTGTTTTATATGTATTTGTTGTATGTTTTACAACCATTTATAATTTTATGTAAGGTGTCCAGAGCCCCTGAGAATGGATGCCAAAGAAATAAACTTTGCTTTGCCAGTGTAGGGTCAGCTAGGGTAGTGAGTGACAGCAGCGAGAGAATAGACAGCCTGCTGCTTCAAGTGCCCAATGGTCCTGTTGTGCCAAGTCTTCCTCACAAAAAAATCAAGCTGCAACCTGAAGAATTCATCGCTTCTCCAGTTTCCCCATCAACAAAGCTACTTGCTCCAGAGGGCCCTCAGAAGAATTCTTCAGAGTTTTCACCAAGAATTTCTTCAGAAAATCCAAAGAAATGTGGCATTGTAAAAGACAAAAAACATATTGCTACAATTTGGGGACTATTTTAAAAGTCAAGTGACATTGAAGAAACAGAAATTTACCTCAGTCCTTTTGCATTTTAAAAAACTGTCATCTGAAGGGGAAATTGTCTTAGCTTTTAATATACCAGCATGTGATATGTAGCATGTCATTGTTTTGTTTTTTCCAATTGCTTAACCTGGAGTAGCACACTAAGCTGAAAGCTTGTTTACAGGTGTGACCTGGGAACACAGGAAAGTTCAGTGACTTGCTCATGGTTATACAGTATGCAAGAGGGGGCTGTGGGATTCAAACCCAGGTCTCCCGATTTGCAGCTCAGAGCCTTAAACCAGTGTGCTATACTGTCTCCTTATTCCTTTAAAGTGTGTTTGTGTATAGAAACGTAGATGATTTTAACTACCAGTATGTAGAGCTATAGAGTAAATAAGTAAAGTAACTGTGTAATAGATACCAGGGTAGGTATCTGGTGTAAGGGGTCAGTGTGCTGACTAAGGTGGGAAAAGGCCTGGTAGCCTCTGCTCACCCTTAAGGCTACAGTGTAAACAAGCTCGGGGATTAAGGACAGAGTGGGCACTTATCCTGGCACTAGCTTGTATGTTCTGGAGGGCTGGTGGGTGGTGCGTGCCTGCAGTCTCCAGGGGAAAGTGTATGTGGTGGGTGCCTGCAGTCTCCAGGGAGAGTGTAGTGGGGTGGTGTGCCCTGCTGGGAAAAGGGAAAGAAAAAGTGTAATCAAACAGCAATTTTATGTTTGTTTTACAAATTTATGCAAAGGTGTGCTGTACCATTTGTGGCTGTACAAGCAACTTCACCTTTCAGTAAAATTTACCTTCTTTTTTCACCAATCCAAGTCTCGGTGTCCTTGCTTACATAGCCAGTGTCTTACATTCCTGCAGGTCTCCAGGTCAGTCCAGTGCAGCATCCCCTACCCTCAGCATCACTCTACACCCGTTAGGGAGGTAAGGTATGGTATTCAGGTAATACATAACTGAAGAGGTCGTCAGAGGGAAAGGGAGAAAGAACTTACGACAGCCTACTGTGTGGAATGGTCAAAACTGTGGCCAGAGGATAATGCAGTAAGGGGGCTGTCACACTATGGTAATTTTTTCTAACTTCTGCTGCTGATCTCCCAGTCTATACAGCCCAACATCCTATCTACCTCCGCTCCTGCTCCACTACAATGAACTAACCAAGACCGCTAGAGTCTCATTTCTTTGCAAACGCTACAACACCCATCCCATAGTCAATCTTCAGGTTCCTTACCCGTGTATACTTTGCACTTTTTTGCATTTGCCCTTACGAGGTGCTAGTTCATTTGCATCTCATTATAGTCACATTACCTACTGCAGTATAAGCATATTCTCTGTGAACTACATGGGGACGGTCCCTTCTACACTGGTTGATCATCTTTCCCCCAGCAGGTGTCAGACCTATGCCAATTACCAGTGCTGTCCATGTAAAATGAATGTATTTTCATGGCCTCTAGTGGTTCTCCCCACTTCCATTTCTAGTTAATGCATATATAAAGGTCAATTCAAACCCCAGAAATCCCTCAGTATGCTTAAACTATTGCAGTTAGTCTCATGTGTTGAACTGCTCCAGAGAAAATGGAACTTATGTAAATGATGGAACCATCATTGGCTCATGACACAATTCAAAGTGCTGCCCCTTGTAACTGCTGCATTCTAAGAAATGCTCAGATTTGTTTCTCCACCTGCCTAGTTAAGACACCTCAGAAAGCCTTCCTCAACTTCTACAAAAGTTGTTTTCCATTGTAATTTATATTTACTGTTATCACTTGCTGCTCCTATTTTATACATTTTTCAGGTTAATTTAGCTTAGTGTCAGTGACTCAGTAGGTAGCACACTCACCTCTGAGGCCGGGAGATCAGAGGGCTGTGGAGTCAGTTCCTGCATCTGACACTTGGGTTAAAATCCCAGTACTGAAACTGTAGTGCAGCATGAGAGGGGTGCTGCACTTCCGAGGTGCAGTCTTTCGGATGAGACGTTAAACAGAGATCCCATCTGCCTGGACTGGTGGTTGTTAAAGATCCCATGGCACTTCTCAAAAAGAGTAGGGGGAATTTCCCCTGGTGTCCTGGCTAAATTTCCCTCATTCACTCAAAATACCACCACCAGCCTAATCTAGTTCAAGGTCACTTGCCATTCATCTGTATCCCCCTCCACCCAGGTTGTGCCTGAAAATAGGCAGGATTTGTCTAGTGCACTTACCCGGTCAACAAAAAATAAATAAGTTGGTATTTTTGTTGTGGTCCCATAGCAGTTCTAGAGACCAGAGGGGAAGCAGGTTTTCATCATAGTTTCACTTTTAAAAATCACTGGCATTCCAGCTCCTGTTATCAGGGAATGTAACGTAAACATTTTCATTTAGTTTTTTACCACAGTTCCTTTTCTGTCAGGAACCAAGTAGATTCTTGGCTTCCCCATTTTTAAATTTCTATCAGAGAACTGTGGTCGGGAGAACAAACTGCAAACTTCTTTTTACCTATTTGGTGGCTTTTTTTAAGCATTTAGCACGTCAGAGACACCCCAAAAGAAAAGAAACAGGACCAACTGGTTTTAAAAACTATCAAGTGCAGTCAGATCGTTGCCAAGGCTGATAGGCATAACTTGTGTTTGGTTCATCTTGGTCCTAGCCCTATTGTTGCCAATTGTGAAATTTGTTTGAAAATGTTGGAGTGCAAAAAGGCTTAAAGAGATGGCTACCCCTCTGCTAAGTTCACTGAAAAGGCTTCCTCCATGTATGCCAAGAAGAAAAAAATCCAGTGTAAATCAGTGGACCTTAAATCCACTGAAAAGGCCAATGCCTCAAAATCCAAGAGGCCAGTGGAACCAGCTACTGAACTGGCTCCTGCAAACAGATAAGCATGCTGTTGTACCTCCAGCTGAAAAAGCAAAGGAGCTCTCCAGGGGCAGACCAACTATGGCCTCTGCTGAGGACACTGCAAAGGCTC
The DNA here is from genome assembly GCA_016271365.2 of Neoceratodus forsteri. Taxonomy (NCBI): domain Eukaryota; kingdom Metazoa; phylum Chordata; order Ceratodontiformes; family Ceratodontidae; genus Neoceratodus; species Neoceratodus forsteri. Next base: position 334,637,533 of record CM028129.1, on the reverse strand, counting down.
TGCAGATTTCACAGGCCCTCTGTCCCTTGGTCCCCACTCTGGTTACCCTCAGTCAGGAACTAGTGTATGTATATGATGAACCAGAGGAGGATGGGGAGCCTATTGAACCTTAAGTCTCCCTGGAACAGGACTTCCGTTCCCCATGTCAGGGACCTGAAGATTACTCCTCTCACAAATTACTTTGGGAGACAGATGGTGGATATCCTTAACCTACCCATTCAGCAAACAGTGGAGGATGAAGAGGAAGCACACTAATGATGGCCCCCCCACAAAGAGACTTTTGCTTCCAATACACAAGTCTCTCAAAAATGCTGCTTTAAAGATCCTGCAAACCCTCATTACAAGGCCAGGAGTGGGCAGGAAAATTGAAAAGAAATATCAGCTGGACAGGGCTAATGCTGAATTTCTGTTTGTACATCCAGACCACAAGGGGGTAGTACAGCCAGCTGCCTGCAAGATGGCCAGGGTGCCTTTATCTTCCCATCCACATGACAAGGATACCAGGAAACTGGATAGCATGGAGAAGGGGTACGTGGCAGCTTTCCTTCTTAGGTAAGCCAATTGCATGGCCTATACAGCACAGTACGAGAAGGCCCGTTGATTAACTGTCTTGGTCATGTCTGACAAGGTCTCTGGAGATGTGGCAGTGAATCTGGCAGACACAGCCAGGATAGCCTTAGATGCAACTTAAGTACCAGTTTCATACAGCTCTTGATATCAATGAAACTGCAGCTCAGCTTATGGCCCTTACTGTGTCTATGAGACAGTTTGCCCTGGCTCAGAGCTACTAATCTGTCCCAGAACACTCCGACTAAAGCCATGGATTTCCCCTACAAGACTAATTCTCTATTCAGGGACAAGACCAAGGCCTACAGGTAGCATGCCTTAGACAGCTAGTGGTGGAACCCACTCGGGAGGGAGCAATATTAGACCTGTTACTCAAATGGAGAGGATCACAAACTTAGAAGTCAGTAGACAGCTGGGAACAAGCGACCACTGCACAGTGTGCTTCACAATAAACACAACCATGGAGACAAGCCATACAAAGACAAGGATACTGGACTTTAGAAGGGCTGACTTTGGCATAATGGGTGAATATCTGAGGAATGCATCAGCAAGTGGCCAGAAAGGAGGGGTGGAAGAACAATGGAGAAAAATCAAAACTACCCTCATGGAGGCAACAAGCCTGTGTGTGAAACAAAGCTGAATAAAAAAAACCACTATGGCTCTCAAAAGAGGCGTCAGGGAAGGTTAAGCAGAAAAAGGCTGCATTCAAAAAGTATAAGGAATCACAGACCGAGCACAACAGGGAACTGTATCAATTAAAGCAGAAAGAAGTGGGGAAGGCAGTCAGAAAAGCAAAGGCCCAAACCGAGGAAAAGATGGCCAACTCATTTAAGAGGGGGGATAAAACCTTTTATAGGTACATTAGGGAGCATAGAAAGGTTAAGGGAGGGATAATGAAGATTAATAAAGGAGAGGGGAGGTGGGCAGAGGGAGACAGTGAAAAGGCAAAGATGCTGAATGAACACTTTTGCTCAGTATTCACAAAAGAAGAGGAGTTACCTAAACCAAACAGTAGAAGCACTCTGGATAGTGGGTCTGACACCAGTCCATTTACAGAAGAAAGAATACTGAAAGAACTCCTAAAACTCAAGGTGGACAAAGCAATGGGGCCTGACAGGATTCAGCCTATAATCCTAAAAGAGCTAAGGGAGGACCTAGTGACACCACTAACCACACTAATAAATCATGGGATGATGGGGTGGTACCTGAGGACTGGAGGAGGGCAGATGCGATTCCCCTTCACAAAAGTGGGAGCAAGGCAGAAGCCGTAAACTACAGACCTGTTAGTTTGACCTCAGTGGTGGGGAAAATGATAATTCTTTCTTTCAGAACTGATTCCGAGTACCTAAAGGCCAGTGGGGCACAGGACCCAAAGCAGCATGGATTCACAGCAGGAAGGTCATGTCAGATGAATCTACTCGATTTCTTTGACTGGGTGACCAAAGTAATAGACCAGGGAGGCGCTGTGGATATGGCCTACCTAGACTTTAGCAAGGCATTTGACACAGTCCCGCACAAGAGATTAATAATCAAGTTAGCCAGCCTGGGAGTGGGTCCCAGGGTGGTAGCCTGGGTAGCAAACTGGCTACATAACAGGACACGGAAGGTAATAGTGAATGGAACACATTCTGAAGAAAGGGGGGTTACCAGTGGAGTACCTCAGGGCTCAGTACTGGGTCCAGTCCTCTAACGTCTTTATAGGAGACATTGCAGAGGGTCTGGAAGGAAAGGTATGCCTCTTTGCAGATTACACAAAGATCTAAGAGTTGATACACAAGGGGGGGTAGAAAGGATGAGAAGGGACTTGGCAAGGTTGGAGAAATGGTCAGACATATGGCAACTTAGATTCAATGCAAAGAAATGCACCTGGGAAATAAAAATCCAGGAGAAGAGTACACAATAGCAGGGGAGGTACCAACGACAATAATAATGGAAAGGGATCTGGGTGTAGTCATATCAGATGACCTAAAGGTGGGTAAGCAATGTGAGAAGTCAGTAAGGAGAGCCAGGGGGACACTGGGATGCATAGGGAGGGGCATCACAAGTAGAAAAACTGAAGTGGTTATCCCTCTGTACAGACAGTTGGAGAGACTCTATCTGGAGTACTGCATGCAGTTTTAGAGACCTCATCTACGCAAGGACAGACAGGTTGGAAGCAGTCCAGAGGAGGGCAACTAAAATGGTGCAGGGTCTAAATCAGAAACCATATGGAGAGAGACAGAGAGCTTAATATGTATACCCTTGATGAAAGGAGGGATAGGGGGGGACATGATAGAAACTTTTAAGTACCTCAAGGGAATCAACAAAGTCCAGGAGGGTAGTATCTTTCAGAAAGAGATGTGTAAGAACAAGGGGGCACAATTTAAAGTTAGAGGGGGGACAGCTCAGGGGTAATGTGAGGAAATCTTTTCACATAGAGTGATGAACGCATGGAACTGCCTTCCAGAAGAGGTTGTGGGGTCTAAAACCGTGGGGGAATTCAAACATGCATGGGACAGACGTAAGGCAATTATAGTGGGGGGGTTGCAGGAAGTAGGCTGTTGGTCAACTAGAATCTGCAGCTTATCCATTAGGTAGGGAAATGGGCAGACTGGGTGGGCCAAGTGGTCCTTATCTGTCAAAGTCTGTTTCTATTTGAAAGATAGAGGAATGCAAGACCCCTTACAGAAGCAAGTCAGCCCAGGCAAGCCCTCCACATCTTACAAGTCCCAGGCCATGGGAAGCAGGAGTAGGGGTTCCTACACCATGCCTTTCTTCCAAGTCCAAACATTGCCAGGCTATCAGCAGTCCAGGAGGTACTTAAGAGGCAGGGGCAGGAAGACTGTAAGAAGGTCTGAGCCAGCACCTTGGACTAAGTCCCAGCCTAAGCAGAACCCTAGACATGTCTGCTTTGGTCACTGCCCCTTCCCTGCAGTAGGCAGGCTCACTTCCTCAAAGTATAGCATACCATCACCATATACCAAGTCGGTCTTGGGAGGTAGTGAGCCAGGGCCTCTCCCCCCAAGGTTTAGAATGCAGTTGCCTCCACCTTTCCTACAGGAGGCAGGCTGGCTCACTTCCTCCAAGTATAGCAAACCATCACAACAGGTATGTGGGTCTCCGAGGCAGTGAGCCAGGACCTGTCTCCATGTTTTAGAATGCTTCTCAACCTGGGAAGCAGACTTTTCAGCCTGGCAACCCCAGCAGAAAGGGTTCTGTTGGAGTCAGACGTTACCAAATTTACTGCTTATCAAAAGCAGGGAAAAAGGTTTCTACTCCAGATACTTCCTCACCCAAAAGAAAAGTGGGGATTGGTGACCCATTCTGGATCTCAGACTTCTGAAACACTTGACAAAGCCAAAGTTCAAGATGGTCACTCTGGCCATGATCAGTCCAACTCTCCAGCAGGGGACTGGCTGGCATCTCTGGACCTCAAAGATGCTTACACATCTCCATCAGACCCGACCACAGAAAGTACCAGAGGTTCAGACTACCTTCAGGCCAGTTTGCAGCTATGCCCTTCGGGTTTAGCCTCTGCTCCTAGGGCATTCACCAAGTGCCTAGGTATGGAGGTAGCACATTTAATGCTGCAAGGGGTCACAGTGTTCCTTACCTGGACTGGCTAGTCATGGGACAGTCCCCCCTTCCCCCAGCACACCAGGGACTCTCGCTTTCACTCAGAGCACTTTGGAGTCTCTGGGATTCCTGGTAAACATCCAGAAATCTTAAGTGGAACCTAATCAGGTCCTAGACTTCATGATAGAAAAACTGGGCACGCTGCAGGGGAGTGCCTTCCTCCCTCAGGACAGGATGGACAACATCCTGCAGCTGGCAAGTTCTGTCAAACTAAACAGTACCCAGACCATCAAGGCACTTCCTACAGCACCTGGGCCACATAGCAGCACTGTGGTACTAGGGTCCAGATTTCAAATGAACAGTGAGTTCTATTTAAGGTCTCCTTGGCCCCACGAGAGATCCTCTCTCCAAACTAGTGCCAGTCATAAAACCCCTCCTACAGGCCCTGCAGGAGTGGCGAGACAGGGAAAACCTCATGGAAGAAATCCCTTTTCAGCAAGAAGCTCCATCTGTCACTTATTACAGATGCCTCCCTCTTGGGTTGAGGGGCACACGTGGACAACCCGACATTGACCAGTACATGGTTCCTCCCTCCCGGAGTCAATGTTGACATCAACCTCCTAGAGCTCAGGGCAGTCTTCCTGGCTCTGCAGTCATTCAACCCTCACGTCAAGGTGGTGCAAGTCAGAACACCACACTACCACCATGTATTACATCAATGCACTAGGTAGACACTGCTGTGCACAGAGGCCATGCGGGTCTGGAACCTGGCTTACTCCATGCAGGTGTCAGTCTACAATCCACCTACCAGTGAAGGACAACATTCTGGCAGACTGTCAGCAGAATCAGAACCACCATGAATGGTCCCTACACAAACAAGTATTGGCCTCAGTATTCAGAAGGTGGGGCACACCAGACCTAGATCTCTGCCTCCACGGACAACCATCAGCTGCCACAGATTTATCGCAGGCCTCCAGCTCAAGGAACAGTGCCTGTAAATGCCCTGGCACTGGTCTGGTCAAGGAGATTTCTTTATATCTTTCCTCCTTTTCTGCTATTGCTCAGAGTCCTCATAAAGCTCAGAGCACAACCAGCAACTATTTTTTATTTAGTTTTTGTTGACCGGGTAAGTGCACTAGACAAATCCTGCTTATTTTCAGGCATGACCCAGGGGAGGGGGATACAGATGAATGCCAACTGACCTTGAACCAGATCAAACTGTTGGTGGTATTTTTAGTGAATGAGGGAAATTTGGCCAGGACACCTGGGAAATTCCCCTACTCTGAGTAGTGCCATGTGATCTTTAACATCCACCTGAACTACCACCAATCCAGGCAGATAGGACCTCAGTTTAACGTCTCATCTGAAAGATGGCACCCGAGAAGTGCAGCACCCCTCATGCTACACTACAGTGTCAGTACTGGGATATTAACCCAAGTGTCAGATGTGGGAACTGAACCCACAGCCCTCCAATCTCCCAGCCTCGGAGGCGAGTGTGCTACCTACCGAGACACTGACCACCACCTTCCAGGTAAGAACATTCTGACAGACTCAGCAGAAATCAGTCAGAACCACCATGAATGGTCCCTAAACAAACCAGTATTGTCCTCAGTATTCAGAAGGTGGGGCACACCAGACCTAGATCTCTTCTGAAACTATTATCCTGGTGGCACCAGACTGGGTGAGGCAGTCAAGGTACTCCCTCCTAGCCCCAACAGTGTCACAGCCTATTCACCTCCTTCAGAGGCACAATCTCCTGACCTCCTCCCAGGGCAGGATCCTGTATCCCAATCTCAGGCCTCTCCGCCTAAAGGTCTGGCTCTTGAAGTTTGAGTCTGTCAATTTGCAACTCTGAGAAGGTCCTGAATGTACTCAAGGTTTCTCAGAAGCCCTCAACCAGGAAAACTTATGCTTCCAAATGGAAGAGGTTTTTAATCTGGTGTGAACACGAGTGTTACTCCCCCTCAGGCTGGGCTACCTGGACTACTTGACCCACTTGCACTCACTAGTCCTTAGACCTACTTTAGAAGTACACCTTGCTGCTATTTTAGCTTATGTTTCAGCTGGTAATGACATATCTATGGCCTCCCACCCTGTTTTCAGGAAGTTAAGGGATTTCCTGATCTTCACCCTCCCCTTAGGGAGCTAGTCCCATCTTGGGACAAACATTTGCATAGCCAAACTCATGGAATCCCCATCTGAACCTATGGCAACTGCATATCTGAAGCCTGTTACATGGAAGACCATCTTCCTGGTGGCCATCACCTCTGCTAGACAAGCGAGTTACAAGCCCTGTGTACAGATGTTAATTAAATCTCCTGCCACAGAGACAAGGTAGTGCTTAGGACAAATAAGAAATTCCTTCCCAAGGTGGTTTCTAATTTTCATCTGAACCAGTCCCCAACACTGCTAGTCTTTCACTGCCAACTCCAGTTCAGGCGAGCGGACGTTGCATAGTCTGGATGTCAAGATGGCACTTGGCCACTACCTTAACCGCACCAAGGTTTTTTTTTTTTTTTTTTTTTTTTTTTAATTCTCTGGCATCTGGTGTCTTCCCCTCCTATCAACATTTAATTTGGCATAAGTAACAGTTCCTGGTGTCCAGTGGCACCACTCTTTCGGGACAGCAGCCATAAAACATGTCACCTCCAGTGTCAGTTGCTGCCTGCCCCACAATTTCAGCATTGTGGACTATGTACTTGCATGTTATAGCCCATCCATAATGGACCTGCGAGGCAAATGACATTCAGCCATAGAAATAAGCAGTGTGGGTGCCGCTGGATACCAGGGACAATTGTTTCTCTCACACTTAATGTTACTAGGAATTCTTGGGGTCTGGACTGCAAATCACCGTCCACCCTCAGACTGGGTGTGTGTGTGGGGGTGCTTTGCGCTCTGTTCAGGTGCTTTTTTGCACATAATTAGAACTGTTCAGGCAGATTATCAGGTTCAAACAGCTTTCAGTATCCCAACTGTAGCCAGATTCGTTGCTCACCATCACATGAGAAAACCTCTGCCTCGGTCAGTCCACTTTGTCAAGAAGGAAAAAGGTATTAGAGGACAAAACCAATCAAGGCTCCTGGTAATCATGTGCAGACTGGAACAAGCCTGTTACACTATAATAGGGAGTTTGTTAGAGAGGTTCTTTATAAATAGGGAGCACTGTATTTCAATCGGTTCATGGACCTCCATAATGTTAGTATGCACTCCTGTGGTGTCTTCACACTCACCTGCAGACAACTTCGTTCCACCCCCAGTTAAGCTTTCAAAATGGTAAATGCAGCTTAACTGATGCAAACCTTATTTCACAGAGAGCAAACCCCGTTTTCACAGTGCAAATGGCTCGAATATGCTGCCCCTACTCTTTCAAAAAAGAGTAGTCATAAGGATCTTCTACCTCCCCATTCTATCTGCACTCCACCTGTGTTACCAAATGCCCTTTTGCTGACCAGGGCTCAATGTCCGCCTTCTGGAACATACAGGAATCCTTACTCCTGCAAGGTCCCATGTTACACAGCCAAGCAGTTCCCCATGGTCAATTGGGGGTGAAGTAAACTGCTCAGTGTGGGATAGGACCAGTGCACAAGGCCAGGTGGCATGAGGGGTACACCACTAGAAGCAGTCATCCAGCATACCAGGACAGTGCTTCCAGCACCTCTCCCTGCATGTGTAGTGGAGCAGTCACCCTCACAACCAATATTACTAAGAGCCACCAAAAGTAGCAGTGCACTGTAGCCCTCACACCAGGAGAAGCCTGTACAAGGGATGCTCTGCAACACTACTTGCCAGACACCACTCCAGATGTTCCACACTGGGGGCTTGAAAGCCAGTTGCTAGAGTGCCACAGTGGTCTCCATTGCTTGGAATCATGGAGCCAGACACCATGGGGATTTTGAGGATCCACCTGGACATCCAACAGATGGGCAAGAAGAATCACAGCACCCAACAGTGCAGCAATGCATTGGTGTTGGGTATATTGCCCAAGTGCCTGGGTGGAAGTGGACACATCTGAACTGCCAGGTGCAGAGGAAAGAGCAAAAGAGATGTCAACATGCTCAGATGGAATAGTCTCTCTATGCTGCTTTGGAATGCATTTGCCCAACACAGTGCTGGAAGTTTCTAATGCAGCGAAGAAAAGAACAGACTTGCTATTCATGTGCCAAGTCAGGGCACCTATACTGTGGATACCGCAATCTGTTATTGTGTTCCTGGTGGTCTACTCATCTCACCCAAACATGCAGGACTCTTGCCCCCGCCCAGTAATGCAAGTCAATGCCCAAGAATTTAGCCACAAGAGCTTTATTGTTGCACACAAGATACAAGCTTACTATACCACAGAAGACTTTAGCAGAGTCAGTTCTGTTTCAACATGCATTAGTTTACCAATGATAAAGAGATTTCTTTTACACAATACATCAGGTGTTTCTCCACTGAACATTTGACAAAAACACCATCATAAGTAAAACATCTAGTAACATTAGCACCCTATCACATGGAAGCACAACTAATCCATATACCAAAGCATGGAAGAGACAGGCAAGCAGGGCTAGGCCCACAAACACATTCTAACTACACTTTATAGAATGCATTTGGGAGGCATAGACATTTTATATAAAACTAGACTGTTCTCCTCCCTCATGAAGCACACACCACATGAGCAGGCCTAATTGTGCGAGAAAAATGCTTGTGACTACTGGACATTTTTAAGCAACTTCTGTATATCCCCCTCGAGGTCTATGGTGGCGAACTTCCTGCTGTAACGCTTGTAGGGTTCTCCATCTGGGCCAATGAGAAACTTCTCAAAATTCCAGGAGATATCATTCCTGCAGACCGGGCTCCAGATGATGAACTTTGGGTCAGACATCAAGGACAGCTGATCATCGCTGGGGTAAGGCAGCTTCTCCTTTAGGTAAGTAAAGAGAGGGTCTGCATCTTTCCCATTGACGTCACACTTGGCAGACAACGGGAAGTTAGGCTCAAATCCATTGCCTGGACGGACATACTTCAAGGAGTTCAGAATTTCTTCATTTTTGCAGTTCTCCTGGTGGCCGAACAAAGGAAATTCACAGAAGATTTAGTATGTACCAACAATCTTTATAAACAGCTTAAAGGTGTGATTGGTTGATGAACATTCCAACCGGTGTTATTCTCACAAGAACTGTACTGATTTGTTTTTCCTATTCAATATTTTTATGTTTGCTTGCACACATGTGCAAGAAACAGTGCCAGAGATTTTGGAGGTGTCACCTCCTCCTCTAATTCAGTCAGTGTGTTGGCTGGATTACAGGGGCTGTGCCTATGCATGCTGGAGCTGTCTATGATGAGCTCCAAAATGCAGTGGCATACAGTTGAAAGGAGCTACGAACGAGGTGAGCAGCGATAAGATATCGCCTGCTCCGTGCGCAGCTCCCCACACAGCTACATGCATACTGCGTGCTGCCCCCGCACACGTGATAGCCGACTGGGGTGCCCAATCCTTCGCCGGCTTGTGCTGCGCCTCCCCAAAGCTTCCACATGCCACTGGGGCCCACCCCAGCGTGGCAACTCAGAAGGCAGATGGGGTGCCCAAATCCCAGCCGCTCCACTGTCTCGAAGTACTGGGTGCCACGCTGGCAGTCCCCCAGCATGGCAACTGATCATATGGCCGACAGGCGTGTCCAATCATGCCGCGGCTCCACAGGCCCCCCAAGCCATCCTTGTGCCACGCTGGGAGGCCACCCAGCGTGGCAAACGCCATTTTTTTTTTACCTGCAAAATAAAAACGGTCCCACGGCGCTCCTCCCAGCCCCTCCTACAACCTGCAGCCACCCACTGTGCATCCTGCCTCCCCACACCCCATACTTACCTCCGAGCTCGGCGCGACGGTGGACCGGGAACACGTCTGCACTCTTCAAAGCCGACTGCAAACCGAGGAAATGCCAGTAAGCTGTATAATGGGCTAGATAGGGTTTTCCAACTTTATTGCATATCTCAGGCATTTTTTGAATTTTAGCACCATTTTTCAACATGGGATTTGGGACCTTCTCCATGAATGAGTAAACACTGTCATGTCAGGCCTGGCGATGGCTTCCACGCAGTGACTGCGAAATCACCCTTCGGGCCCGAATAACACCCAATGACAGTGACATCATTCATGAGAAGGGGTCTCAAAAAGCCCATGTTGAAAATTTGGTGAAAAAAAGATTCCTAAAAATGACTTTTACGAGCGTGTGTTGCACAGTTCCTACGCACGCTCATAAGTTTGAGCATTTTCAATATTTTCACTCCAGATTTTCAACATTGCCATTTTACCACACCTTCTTATGAGTAGTACAGCTGTCATTTTTCACATCTCACTAAAATGTGTTTCCTACTATGTAGCTGCTAAATGGCGCAGTTGTGCTAGATCAATGTACGGGACAAAGTAAGAAAATAAGTTACACTTTTTATGAGCAGAGGTCCTCAAATGGCTATGTTGAAAATTTGGTGACAAAAGTCCATAAAATGACTGTTACGAGTGAGCACTGCGCAGTTTCCATGCACCCTCGTAAGTTCATGACGAATATTTTTAGTCCAGATTTTCACCAGTGGCATTTTTCTACACTTCCTTATGAACAGTACAGCTGTCATTTTTCACATGGCTGAAGTGTGTTTTCACACTTTCAGCGCAGAGATGCGTGGTCGCTGTGGGAAATCATTGTTCGGCACAGATAAAGAAAATCACAGTGACACTGTTCATGATCAGAGGCACCAAAATGCCAGAGTTAACAATCTGCTGTAAAAAAATCCCCAACCTAATTATATTAGGTGGGTGCGTTGCAGTTTCTATGTATGCTCGTGACTTTTTTTTTTTTTTTTTTTAAACACCTCCCCATGAACAGTACAGCTGTCATTTTTTACATCCTGTTCGGAATGTTTTTGCACCTGTGGTGCTAAATGCTGTAGTCGCTGTGCATAAGCAGCTTTTGGCTAACAAACTGATATTCCCCCTGTTCATGAGGTGGGGTCACAAAAAAACCATGTTGAAAATTTGGAGTGAAAATACCAACGAATGCCTGAGGTATTAGGGTTTCCAACCATAACGCCCCAACCCTGTAGAGAATGACAGGCATCAAGGGTGTGACTTAGGATTCTGCCTGTAATGCTCATACAATTCCACACCCTGCAGCCAGTGAGAGGCATCGAGGTATGCCTTGGACTCTTCGGCCCCAAAGTTCACCCCGTTCTCCTATATCACACCCATCTCACCGTATTTCCTAGTGAAATGGGGTGCGCATAAGGGCCAAAGACCCCAAGGAACACTGACACTTGTCAGTGTCTGCAGGGTTGGGCGTGGTGAAATGGCATGGCAGTTATGCCCGACGACCCAAACGCACACCCCAATGCCTGTCACCCTGCAGGGTGGTGGTGGGGTTGGCTTCAGTTCAATACTTCACTCCCATTCCTATTACGCAGCTCTGTAACTTCTACACTACCACTGCCAATGCCAGCAAGCAAGCATTCGGCATTGACAAATGCTTATTATTTGTATGTTCCCCCACCCAAAACACCACTTTCTCCTAAAAAATTAAATATAAAATACAACAAGATGCTTCAAGGATATTCAAATAATATCAAATACAAAATAGGTTGCATTTAGAATATGTACACAAGTGGTAAGACTTTCATAACCAACTTACGGGTTTGCCACTCACGAGTTAAAGTACATGCGCACACACACACACACACACACACACACACACACACACACACTCCGTCCCATTCTTTAGATCAGAGTATTTTCGGAAATTCAACGAGACATGAATGTGTACCGAACAGTAAGATTTAGTACATATTTTTGGCAACATGAGCAAGATCAACTGAGCATGCTCAGAATTTTATTCTCACATGTGACGTGGCATAGTTTTTGGATTAGCTGCTCCTATGCAGAGACATTAATCAAAGGGCACTGTTTACATTATACGTATTTTATTTTTTTTTTTTTTTTTTTTTTTAAATTAGTCTATCCACCGGTCCCTAGCAGCAATTCCTTCTGTTGGCTCCCCCAGCCCGGCCCCCACTCGCAACCCACCCATTCCAGCTGCCCCATGGCTTTGCCACCCCCAGCACGTGGCCCCTCGACCCATCGTAACTCCAGATTCGGTGCTGGAAGGGTGACTGCCCATTGTGGGGGCAGCACCTGCGGGGACTGACTGTCATACTGCAGCACCAGTACCCGATTTTTCCACCTGTAGTTTTTGTCCTGTAGGAGAGGTGTGCAATTACTCCACAAGGAGCGAGTATGCTCCTGTGTGTGTGCTCCTTAGCGTCTACCTTGCCTACCCCCTTCTTGTGGAGCATTTCAGTGCGCCAGTGCCCAGGTGTCAGTTGTGCACCGACCCACTGGTGTCTCTCCCCCCCCCCCCAAGAGGGAGAGACAGAGACAGAGCGCACGAGGGAGAGCAGAGTCCTACAGATGCTCGATCCCTTCTCCACCCTACCGACCCCCGGTGGTCCGTGCTCGTACCTGAACACTGGTCCCGACGTAGCGCGAGGCAAGGCGTCCAGCGCCTCAGCACCACCAAGCTGGCTGACATTATGCTGTATTTCACCATTTAAGCCACTCAAATAAAAGCCGCACAGGAAAAGTGTTTCATTAATAGGGGCCGGCCCTGATCTGAAACCACAGACTCTAAAGGGGGCAGCTTAATCTGTACTCAGTCACTAAATCATTCCTCTTTCCCAAATAGCCTTTGATTCAAGCATCAAGATGCTTTGCCACAGTACATATTTGTTTTTTTTAAGAGTTCAGTATTCTAATGAAGGAGCCGATCAGCATTCTCTAGTCTGTTTTTGGGACCATGAAAACAACTAGATTACAGTGCCAGTAACGAGAAGGAAGTACCAGTAAAAAAAATTCCTTTATCTCTTTCAGTTCAGACTTCAGCAGGGATCAAACTGAGTGAGTGTTTAAATCCGCAAGTAATGAGGTGAATGAGCAGAGACAACATTGAGAAACTAACACTGATTAAGGAGCATAAGCTGCTGTTTTTATCAACTAAGCAGGTGAACAGAGTCTCGTGTCATCTTACACTAACTGTATAATCTAACAAGGACTAGAGCTTAGGAGACAAAAAAAAAAAAAAAAAAAAAAAGTGTCAGTCAACTGGCAGTTTATTAATAAAAGCTGCCCCCAAATAGTAGCCAAAGCTCAAAATAGAAAAATGCAATAGAAGCCATGGCTTCAAAACAGTGACGTGTGTGTGTGCGCGAGAGCTATCAGTGACCATGGGGAGGGGTGCCTGCCCAGCGGCCCCGCTCAGGGGGGTAAGCCTTGGCATGGGAGGGACAGCATGCAGAGTGGAGGGGGGTCCGATATCTGGAATAAAAAAAATAAAGTTAATTGAGCCTTGGGCCCTAGGACTGTAACGTTCGTTATGCACCTTCTCAATCCTTGGATCCCTTCCACTTTCAAGATAAGTCTTCTAGTTTTTCTGTAATTTAGTGCCAGATTTACATATTTTTGTTCCAGCAGCTACCTCAGTTTTTTCTGCAAAATTTATGTGCTGCATGACAGTTTTCATCCTCTGCAATGACTTTTAAAGACTTCATGAAGTCAGAAAGTATTTGCATAACCCTTTGTGCTGCAAGACTGTTTTGAAAATGTACGTTTGGTACGATTGTCAATATTCAAATACAAATCCTTAACGATGGTTTAGAATACACACACACACACACACACACACACACACACACACACACACACACACACAGGTTTTGAATCTACATGTTGCAGAAAGATTTTGAAAATAATTACTGAACAGTTGGCCATGCGGAGTTGGGATTCACCATCCCTGGCTGGACAGATGCAAGACTGTACTTTGTGCATCTGTCATTCCACCATTCCCACCAAAAGGACAGACTGGGTGGGTGGGCCAAGCGGTCCTTCTCTGTTGGCACATTCTATGTTTACCTAGGAGGTCTGACCGCAACTGGACTACTGGCTTTCAAGTCAAAGGCCAAAATGGTTCCATGGCCCTCAGTAGTAGGGGGATTATGGTACAACAGTCCACAGAAACAATTTGACGGCAGATAAGGACCGCTTGGCCTACCCAGTCTGCCCATTTCCCTACCTAATGGATAAGCAGCCTACTTCTTTCTACCCCCAACCCCTAGAACTGCCTTATGACTGTCCCATGCATGCTTAAATTCAGCCACTGTGACTCCACAACCTCCTCTGGAAGGCCGTCCCATGCATCCACAACCCTCTCTGTGAAACAATACTTCCTTACATTACCTCTGAGCCACCCCCCCATCTTCAAATTGTGCCCCTTGTTCTTGCACCTCTTTTTTTATATAAAGATGCTACCCTCTTGGACTTTGATTCCCTTGAGGTACTTGAAGGAATATCATGTCCCCCCTCTCCCTCCTTTCCTCGAAGCTATACACATTAAGCTCCTTTTGTCTCTTCATGTGTCTTCCGGTGCAGACCCAGCAACATTTTAGTTGCCCTCCTCTGGACAGCTTCCATCCTGTCTATGTCCTTGCGAAGACTGGGTTTCCAGAACTGCACACAGTACTCCAGACAGGGTCTCACCAGCTGTCTGTACAGAGGGCCAACAACTTCCTGTTTTCTACTAGTGAAAAAACTCTCCCTATGCATCCCAGTATCCCCCCAGCCCTCCTTACTGCCCTCTCATTACTTTCCCACCTTTAAGTCATCTGATATGACTACCCCCAGGTCCCTTTCCATTTTTGTTAGTATATCACCCCCCATTGTGTACTCTTCCCCTGGGTTTTTGTTTTCCCAGGTGCATTACCTTGCACTTCTTAGCACTGAATCTAAGCTGCCATACATTTGACCATTCCTCTAACCTTCCCAAGTCCCTTCTCATCCTTTCCATCCCACCTTGTGCATCAGTTCTGTTGCAGATCTTTGTCTCATCTGCAGAGACACTTTTCCTTCCAGTCCCTCTGCAATGTCGCTTATAAAGACATTGAAGAGGACCGGTCCCAATAATGAACCCTGCGGTACCCCACTAGTAACCCCCCCTTTCTTCAGCGTGGACTCCATTTACTATTACCCTCTGTGTCATGTTCTCCAGCCAATTCTTTACCCAGGCTATCATCTTGGGACCCACTCCCAGGCTGGCTAACTTGTATATTCATCTTTTGTACGGGACTGTGTTAAATTCCTTGCTAAAGTCTAGGTAGGCAATGTCCACAGCCCTTCCCTGATCTACTACTTCGGTCACCCAGTCAAAAATCTATTAGATTCATCTGGCATGACCTTCCCGCTGTGAATCCATGCTGCCTTGGGTCCTGTGCCCCTCTGGCCTCTAGGTACTCAACAATGCTTTCCTCCAGAAGCGATTCCATCATTTTCCTTATCACTGAGGTTAAACTAACAGGTCTGTAGTTTCCTGCTTCTACCCTGCTCCCACTTTTGTGAAGGGGAATCACATCTGCCCTCCTCCAGTCCTCAGGTACCACCCCATCCACCCATGATTTGTTAAAGAGGGTAGTCAGTGGTGTCACTAGTTCTACCCTTAGTTTTTAGAAATCTGGGATTAATCCCATCAGACCCCATTGCTTTGTCCACCTTGAGTTTTAAGAGTTCTTTCAGAACCCTTTCTTCTGTAAATGGGCTGGTATCAACTTCTGTATCCAGAGCGTTTCTACTGTTTGTTTTAGGTACCTCCCCCTCTTCATTTGTAAATACTGAGCAAAAATATTTTTTTAGCATCTCTGCCTTTTCACAGTCACCCTCTGCCCACCCCCCTTCCCTTTATTAAGCCTCATTATCCCTCCCTTGGTCTTCCTTCGCTCCCCAATGTACCTTAAAAAAGTTTTATCCCCCTTCTTAACGGAGTTGGCTCTCTTTTTCTTGGTTTGGGCCTTTGCTGCTCGGACTGCCTTCCCAGCTTCCTTTTGCTTTAATTGATACAATTCTCTGTCCTGCTCCTTCTGTGATTCCTTGTACTTCCTGAAGGTTTTCTTTTTCTCTTGAACCTTTGCTACCACCTCCTTTGAGAGCCATAGTGGTTTCTTACATTGTTTTGTTCACTTGCTTCATACAAAGGCTTGTTACCTCTGTGATGGCAGTTTATTATTCCCCATAGTTCTTCCACCCCTCCTTCCTGCCCATTTGCTAGTACATTTCTTAGGCACTCACCCATTTTGGCAAAGTCAGCCCTCCTAAAGTCCAGTACTTTTGCCTTTGTATGGCTTGACTATTGCTGTGTTTATTGTGAACCATACTGTTAGATGGTCGCTAGTTCCCAGATGGCTACCCACTTCTACACCTGTGATCCTCTCTCCATTTGAGAGAACCAGGTCTAAGACTGCTCCCTCTCAAGTGGGTTCCCATACTAGTTGTCTAAGTCATGCCCCCTGTAAGGCATCTAGAATAACCCCGCTCTCAGAAGTGGCTGCTGCAACTGCACTCCAGTTAACGTCTGGCATATTCAGATCACCCATCAGCAATATCTCCCTTTTTTCTGCCATTCTAAGTATACTTTCTATCATTTCCTCCCCCTGAGAGGAGGGTCTGTATACAACCCCTGTGCGGATTGTGGTGCTACTGCCCATCTCCAAATTGACCCCCAGTGCGTCTTCTCCCTCTTTACCCTTTTGTTCTGCTGCTTTGATTCCTTCTCTTATGTAGAGAGCTACTCCTCTTTTACCCTCCCTGTCCCTACTGTAGATGGTGTATCCCGATATGTTTGCATCCCAGTCATGGTTCTGTGTGTACCATGTTTGTGACTGCCACGATATCCAGATGTTCCTCCTCCATCAAGGCCACTAATTTAGGAAGCTTGTCACAGAAGGACTGCTATGTCCTCCTCAGCAGATGTCCCGACTTTTCACAGACCAGAAGGGGTATTGTGAAAGTATTAAGAGTCACCTCCTGCTTTGCAAAGTGTGGAAGTTACTACACAAAGTTTAAGGAAATTGATGGCAAAAGAACTGTTAATGCTCATTAGGGCCATACCATACAAAGGTTGGAAATAAAACTATGTGTTGTCAACACAATGCCCACAAGGTTTGGACATGTGCTATCAGGGCTGTTAGTCTAACTACCATGTCCCCTTCCATCATGAGCCAAGGACAGTCTAAAAGTACAGGGCCATGTATCAATGGTATGGCACTATACAGGGTCAACATATTAAAAATTGGTATGTAGCAACCCTAATCCCCGGTCTTGCTGACTGGGGTGGGGCAAATCAGTTAGCCTGTTAGCCAATAACATTTGGTTTTGCTACATTTTGATTCTTACTCGGCAGCTGGGTATGACCATGAAGTGATTTTTCAGCCCTTAAAAATGATGGCCACTACCAGCCCAGTGGTACAGAGAGCTAAGGCACTTCAAGCACCTTACCTCTCCCATGCCAGAGACCCAGCGTTAGGAACGAGGGTCAACAGGGGTTGGCGGGGGGCGCGCTGGGAGAGGATTGAGCAGCCGATAGGCTGCTCTCCCGGATTGGGGAGGTAAGGTCTTCCGGCTTTTGGCTGCCACTTAATACAGGCTCAGTGGTAGTGTTGGCAAATGGGGAGCTGGTGCCAAGGCCGAGTGGGTGGATGAGGTCACCGATTCGGAGTGCATGCATGCCTCCATGTGTATATGCGTTCGTGTTGCTGAGGTCCCAGGACACGAGGGAGGAAAACTGCGTTCACAGGCTTCATGAAGCCTTGCCTGCCTGCTCTCACCCCGCACGGTCATCAGTTCACCATCCCACAAATGTGGACACAGGGTCTCTGGGTGGACAGCCCACCCCTTCCTGGCCCCATCACAGGGCCAACTGGTGGGGATGTGGGGCTTGGTGGACCAGGGTGGAGGCAGTGGCCCAGTGGGGGAGACCGGGGACAGGGCTAAGAAGCCACCCATGACTCACCCAGGAGGATAAGAGTCTACTTGGGAGAGAAGATGGCCACCAAAATATTGGCTACACATTTTAAAACCTACTGGTAAACTGATCACATGCCGACAAACTGATTGCCTCCACCATGGTCATGACAAGGCCAAGCTACAGGTCTGGCACTGTCCTACAAGGCTGTGCTGGGTTGTGACCGAAGGCTCAGTGACAACCTCCACACTTTCCTAGGTTTGTGCTTGCAGTGTTTTAGACTCTCAGACTGCTTGCCGACACATTTATCATCCACTTGTAACTATGTAGCTACCAGACCATACATACTAAACTATACTAGCCCCAAACATGTAACTTGCTTTGACCATGTGCCATAAAGCAAGCAACTTACAACTATGCAATGTGTATAATAGTTTCAAAATTTATAACAATTCCACTGATTTATTGAGCGTATACAACATAGTGTGCAACATAAGATAGTTTATGAAAGAATGCAAACCTCAGCAGGTATGCACTCCAAACTATTCTAATTACAAATCTACAATGCCATCATGAATAAAAACACCAGACCTGTGGGACACTATTCCGAAATGTACATTACCCCTGGGTTGGGGTGGAATTACTGTTATGCCAAAATTTAAAGGAAAACATCAGACTTAAAATTGGGCCCCACACCCTAGTGTCATGCAGGGCCCGATTAGCATTTTCACAAATGCTTATTACTTGCTGTACCTCATTTTATTTAGAATTCATCTGGTTGATCCTGTGTCCCTCCCTGCTGTTAATTTAAATCCAAGTGCCCCTGTCCGTGCACCCACAACCTCCCACAGCTGTCCCGAGAATGGCATATGATGCAGTAAGCAGCTGTGGAAGGGCCCATAGGTTTACTATATAGCCAGAGCTTTTAATTGCTTCGGTTTGAAATGAACATGTCTCGCAGCGTGAGCATATCTATTTGCATGTGGAAGCACAGGGTCTTCTGGACCATGCGCTTCTATCCCTGCATGGATGCATACATCCATGTTGCTGTGGGAGCACAGGGCACTCTGGGCCCTGGGCTTCCATTTGTGCAAAAACAGTTTTCTTGGCTGTGTGGCTTGTTTCCACCACAGCCAAGGCAGTCAGTTGTATCACAGGGCTTGCCTTGGGGGACTCTGGAATAATACTGCTGGGTGGAGGATCACAGGATCAGCCAGAAGTGCAAATAACAGACGTGCAAGCTATTTATAAACATCATAACTGGAGCGTTTTACCTAATTGGGACCTTAGGTCCTGTGTTTTTACCTGGGGAATGGCGACAACCTCCGTGCTCCCAGGTCACCCCTGAAAACAGGCCTTGTGCTTAGTGGGCCTTACCTGGTTACCCAAGAACAACAAAGTCTATGGAGCACACCCCTGTGCTCGCCATATAATGGCATCACAAAACATACTAGCACAGGAGTGGCTCTCAGTATCAGGAAGTGGGAGGATCTGCAGCTTGGCTCCTTAGACCCAAAATACGATCCTTTCCCTTCCAAATTAGGGGTACATAATTTTGATTTTGGCACCACTGCAACGGGGGGCAGGTAAGGGTCCTTCCAGGTTTTTTGTGTGAGCACCAGGAAATGTGCTCTTTAAAGTGCAGGTTCTCAGCACCCCCTCTATACGCAGTACTGTTTGTATGTAGAGATCATGGCAAACTAGGGACATCCCTCGTTGTGTGGGACAGTGGGAGTCGCTCTCATTTGCAATGAACCCACGAGACCAAATCCTTACTCCCACAACCACACCCTTCTAGATTGGATCTTGGCCCCTCACCCCCACCATTTCTCCTCTGCCAGCACACTTCCTGATATAATTTAGCCATCATCCAATGACACTGTACACTCAAACACTCCCCCCCACCCCCACACACACTTGCTGAATTTGTTCCCTATGCTTCCTAAACAATTCATATCTCCTTCATGACCTAGCATCCTCAGATTGGGCCTTTTTCTACTTCTAAGGACATAGACGCTGCCCTCTCCTGCCACATTTTTTTTCCTTAAACACCGCTTGGAACTCTTCTGCCCCTTCATGTCACCACAGAATGAGACACTGCCACAATCTTTAGTTATTGGCAGACATCAAGCTCTGTAAGTCCCATGACCATGCCTGGGCTCACTACAAAAAAAAAAAAAAAATTTACTCACCTTAGTAATGTTTTTTCTAATGGAGTCTTGCTATATTATGACTATTGCAGTTTGTCCCACCATTAGAACTGCTCCGGAGGTGAAAGAGTTAACTCCATTCTAAGAATAGAACTTAGAACTCGAGCTCTATGAGAGAAGCTCTGTCTTGGTTATTTCAAACTTAAACTGTCAGATCTTTACGAGCAAAAACTCACTAATGTCTGTGTGGAAGCTGTAACCTACACTAGCCAACTGGCTACCTAAATATTAACACCCAATGCTGGTCCCAACACAAAGACTCAAGTCAAGGGACCAAAAGTAATAGTATAATATAATAATATGAAGTAATACAAGATAAATAAAAACACCACCCCAAAACCCCAAGAAGGGGTGGAAATATATAATGGGCATAACTAGTACCACACTAGGCTGCCCACCCCATACCCAAGTAGAAGTTCGAGAGGGGAGGGGAGTTCATACATAGCAAGACTCCATTAGAAGAAACAACATTACTAAGGTGAGTAATTTTTCTTCAAACATGAAGTTTTGCTATATTCACACTGTTGCAGACTCATACAGCAGTACCTCCATGGAGGAGGGACAGAACCTACTTAGGGAATAGGCTTTGAAGCACAGTTGTGCTAAACCGAGCATCTCCTGGCCTGGACATCCAGGGAGTAATGCTTGGTGAAAGTGTGTACCGCTTTCCAGGTAGCTGCATGACATATTTCTAAAATAGGGATGAACCCTAGCAGCAGCTATAGATGCTGCTGTACCTCTGGTAGAGTGAGCCCTCAGGCCTGAAGGGGGAACCTTCCCCAGTTTTTGATAACAAAATTGGATACAAGAGACAATCCACCTGGCAATTGATCTTAGTGGCAGGTCTCCCTTTTCCGACCTCACCATAAGTGAGAAAAAGTTGGAGGGATTCGAACCTGTGACCCTTGGTACATTCTATATAGTAATTTAGGGCCCTCTTAACATCTAAACTGTGCAACCTCCTCTCGCCAGAGGAGAAATGATCAGTGAAAAACACTGGAAGGGAGATAGATTGATTAAGATGGAAATCTGAAACCACCTTAGGCAAAAACTTCCTGTTAGTCCTGAGGACTACCTTATCCTTGTGGAAAGAAATAGTCAGTTTCTACTGACAAGGCTTGTAACTCACTTATGCGTCTGGCAGAAGTGATAGCCACTAGGAAAACAGTTTTCCAAGTTAAGTACTTAAGCTCTGCAGAAGACAGGTTCAAAAGGGGGTTGCATTAACTGAGCAATGCAAACATTAAGATCCCAGGCAGGGGCCGGATCCCTAAAAGGTGGATTAGTATGAAGTAATCCTTAAAAAAACTTGGAAAATACAGGGTGAGCGGAAAGAGAGGAGGGCTTTCCTGCTGAAACAAAAACAGAGACAGCTGCCAAATGTACTTTCAGGGTAGCTGGTCTCAGGCCCAAAGAATTAAGATGGACCATATAGTCCAAAACAATGGGCAAATCAGCAGATTCCGGGGACCCAGAACACCAGATGTAAAAACTTTTCCACTTAGAATTATAAGTAGCCCTAGTGGAAGGCTTCCTAGAAGCTTTTAGGATTTCAAGAACACCTTGAGAAAGGTGTAGGTCAGCAAATTCTAGCTCCTCAAGAGCCGGGCCTCGAGGTTGAGGGATTTGAGGTTCGGATACCAAACTCTCCCCTGGGCACAGGTTAACAGGTTGTGATTCCTGGGGAGACACAGGGGAAGATGGACTGCTAGGGACAGAAGGAGTGGGTACCAGGGCTGCCTGGCCCAATCTGGGGCAATCAGAATCACCCTGCAAGGCTGGGATCTGATTTTGACTAGCACCTTGAATAGGAGAGGGAAGGGGGGAAGGCGTAAAGAAACTTCCCTTCCCAGTCTAGGAGAAAGGCATCCAGGGGGACTAAGCCCAACACTGGGGGCCTGCAACAGAACAGTGGAAGTTGGTGATTGTCTGGGGCTGCAAAAAGATCTCTGAGGGGTGCCCCATCTGGCAAAAACTATCCCCAGTATTTGAGGATCCAAAGACCATTCGTGATGGCCCTAGGAAATCCTGCTGAGAGCATCTGCCAGGACATTGTCCTTTCCTGGAAGGTGAACTGCTATGCAGGAAGTGTTCAGGGAATAGGCCAGAGACCACAACTTCATTGCCTCGGTGCACAAGGTCGAAGACAGAGTGCCCCCTTGCTTGTTGATGTACCACATTGTTGTGGTGTTGTCTGTTCCGACTTGTACCACTTTGTTCTGAACGGATGCAGAAAACACTTGAAGTGCTAGAAAGACAGCTCTGAGCTCCAGCAAATTGATATGGAGCAGAGATTCCTGAGGGGACCACACTCCCTGAGTGGAGAGGTCGCCCATGTGGGCTCCCCACCCCAGGAGGGATGCATCCGTAGTGAGGGTCAAGGAGTGAGACAGGAATGAAAGGGACCCCCAGCCTTAAATTGCTCTGATCCTGCCACCACTGGAGGGCCTGGATCAGGGTTCGAGTCACTGGGACCAACTTGAAAGGGGTCTCTTCTGAGACCAAAAGGCTCTCAAGTGAAACTGAATGTCCTCATCTGAAATCTTGCTCCTTGCACTACAGCTGTGGATGCAGCCATGTGCCCCAGGAGCTGCAAGAAGTATCTTGCTGGTCAAGAGAGACCTGCAGAGTGAAGGAGGAGGCCAGAGCCACCAGGTTCCTTACCCTCTCTAAGGGTAGGAAGGCTCTGGCCTGCTTTGTGTCCAATTCTGCACCTATGAAGGTGAGCACCTGAACAGGTTCCAGAACTTACTTTGGAAGATTGAGCAATAAGCCCAGAGAGGTGAGCAGCTGCTTGGTAACTTGCAGGCGAGATCTGACCTGTTCTGGGGACTGGCCTACAATGAGCTAGCCGTCCAAGTAGGGAAAGACAGCAATCCTTTGCCTTCTTAAATGAGCAACTGCCAGACATTTTGTGAATACCCTTGAGGCAGAGGCGAGGCCGAAGGGCATTGCTCTGAACTGGTAGTGACCTGAGGGCAGTTCAAATCTGAGGTACTTTCGGTGGCAGCTTCTGATTAGGACGTGAAAAATAGGCATCCTTGAGGTCCAGGGAGGCTAGCCAGTCCCCTGGCCTAGAGAGGGTAAAATCATTGCCAGAGTTACCATTTTGAACTTTGGTTTCAAAAGGTGCTTGTTCAGATATCTCGGTCTAAAATGGGCCGCCATTCTCCTGTCTTTTGGGGTAAGGAAATATCTGGAGTACAGACCCTTGCCCTGATGTAGGGAGAAACCTTCTACAGCTCTGAGAGCCAGGAGGGATGAGACTTCTGTTTCTAAAGAAAAGGTCTCTAAAGGGTTTGCAGGTGGGAAAGATCTGATTCTAATCTTTGGAAATTTTTAGAAGCCGAGAACCAGACCCTGACTTACTATTTCCAGGACCCACTTGTCTGAAGTTAGAGACTCCCAGTTCCGAACGAAGTAAGCCAACCTGCCCCCTACAGGTAAAGGAGAATCTGCCCTGGGCACCCCAACAGGGTGCCTGTTTGGCAGGTGCTTTAGGCTGAGGGGTGGGAGCAGGCCTGCTCTCACACCCGCCTGCTCCTCTCCTGAAGAACCCCCTGAACATAAGCAGAGGAGGCCTGGGTTTGTTAAAAAGGCCTGTGAAAAGGCTCACCCCTCACCCCTGGGGTCTGCCTCTGAGGAGTGGCTTGCCGCTCCTTGGCCTGAAGATTCTTATAGTAGTCCTATATTCATCCATTTTCTTCATATAATTCTCCGTCTGCCCCCAAACAGAGAATTCCCACCACAGGAAAATCCATAGCCTTAGTCTGGGTATCCTGTGACAAGTTAGTACACCTGAGCCAGGCCAACCATGCAAAGCTACAGATGTAGCCATGACTCTAGAGGATACATCATTAAAATCCACAGCAGCATTGGATGCCTCAATGCCATCAGCAGCCACCTGCTCCAGCTCATTAGAAGCTGGCCAGAGGCCTGTTTGTCCAAAGCCATGACAGTGTCCCATCTAGATTTTTGAAACCTTGCTACATAAGCCATGTAATTTGCTTGCCTGAGTCCCAAGGACGCTGCCATGTATTTTTTTTTTTTTGCCATGGCATCAATCTTCCTGGAATCCTTGTCAGGAGGACATGAAGCCAAGGGAATATTAGCTTTATCACAGACTGCAGCCTGAACCACACCAACATGACTGCAATGCTGTGAAAGGAATTCTGTATCAGGACCGGACAGAGTGTACCTCCTGTCCATCTTTTTGTCCACAGGAGGCACAGAATTAGGAGCTTTTAAAATTTTTATTGTTTCCTAAATGAATTATGCAAGGGAATAGACAATCTCCTAGACTCTGGAATATCCATCCTTTCTACAAAATCAGGTTCCTCTTGCTCATCCACAGCTTCCTCCAATGGGAGCTGGAGGGATTCAGCAACCTTTTTATAAAACAGAAAATGAGAAGGGGACTCAGAAAGCATAGGGGGAGATTCTAAGGGTCAGTCTGGGGAGATGTCCGGTTCAATGGGCACATCAAGACTCTCACAAGTCACATTCACACTGTTCATAATCCTCCTCCCCCTCCTCTGGTTCATAAAGATCTCCAATATCATATTCTTGAACCGGTGGAACCGGACGAACCAACCTTTTACCAGACAGTGGCGGTTCGGACGGAACCGGAGAAAGTGACTGTACAATTTGTATAGCTTTTGCCATTTCTGCAGCAGTTGGGGAAGGAATTTTGGACTCCCTACCTGCTGATTTTTTTTTTTTTTTTTTTTTTTCTTTAGCTGGAAGTGGCTCCTCAGAGCCAGCTTTACGTTTGCCTGAGGAAGTCTCGCCCTGGTCAGAGGGCACTCCCTCAGGTTCGGTTGGCACCGAACCGGGCTGGCCATCCGGGCCAGTGGACTTTTTGGCCTCTCGTTCCCTGAGCCTGCCCACTCTTATCCAGAGTGGCTGCAGGGAAATTTTTACAAATCTGGCAGTCTGAATTGAGGTGGTCAACCCCAGACAATAAACACATGTAGTGTGTGGGTCAGCCTTGGCAAAGGCTTCCCCACAGACACTACAGTGTTGAAACCCAGTGGGCCTGGTTTTTTCTTTTGGGTTTCTCAGACATGATGCCAGCCTAACCAAGAAACTTGCCCTTTTAACAGCAGTGCCAGGCAAGACACCCTTATAGGTTCCCAACCGTGTCACGGGTCATGGAAAAAACGTAATGAAATCCGTTTTTTTGTTTGTTTTTTTTAGAACCGATAAGAACCGGGAACCGCACTCTAAAAGCTTTAAAAATGCTTACTCTAAGGTTTTAACCGACCTGATCGGTTCGAACCGAACTGATAAAACATTTACAAGTTCCACACAGAAATAAAACCTGTCTATTACTTACAATACCACAGACAGAGCTTGAACCGATCGGTTTGCGGTTAAAATAATACTCGAGGTTGAATTTAACCGAGAAAATACTGTTTAAACAGAGAAATGAACCGAGCAGTAGGAGAAATCTCCGGAGCGACTGTTCAGTGAGGCGGAGTAAAGAATCTGACAGTTTGAGTTTGAAATAACCAAGACAGAGCTTCTCTAATGGAGCTCGAGTTCTAAGTTCCATTCTTAGAATGGAGTTAACTCTTTCACCTCCGGAGCAGTTCTAATGGTGGGACAAACTGCAATAGTCATAATATAGCAAGACTTCATGTTTGAAGAGTTATCTTATCCCAATTACCTATCCACTTATACTCAGAGAAATCAATGCACAAGCGCCATTAGGTCTGCTAAATCCCACTATTTTAAACATACAAGATGATATGAAGTCTCCTTATAAATTTTGGAGAGCACTCTTAACTCAACCCCCTGGGATAATTCCCCCCCCCCCAGATTGACAAACTTGTCTGACCCTCTCACCATTTCCCCTGTTCAAATGTTCACAACTTGTGTCCTCCCTCCCCACCACTCCTATTACAAATAACCCTGTAACCCCCACTCCTCCATTTCAATTATTTTAAATTCTCTCCCATCACTGCTCAAGGGGAGTTTCATGACCTCAAACCTCACAAATCCAGCCAGGATGGGCTTGTCCCACTCCTTCAAATCTTATCCCCTGCTATTGCTCACTCCCTGTCCCATCTGCTTAAAATATTTCACCCTTGGTATGGTATCTCAGGCCTGGTAATCAGCAAGTGTGATCCCCCTCCACAAAGGTGGTAATCGTGCCTTACCTGGAAACTATCGTCCAATCTCCCCCCTTCCTATACTTGCTAAGCTCCAAGAGTCCCTTGTCCTCACCTCCTTAAATTTGTCTCCTTCCCAGGCTGATATTCAGAAAAGAAAAAAAAAAAAAAAAAAAAAAAAAAAAAAAACATTTTCTACCATCTCTTGCCTTCTCCAGGTTACTGACACTATTCCTAAGGCATGGATCAAGGCCATCTTACTGCAGCTATATTCTAGCCGATGCCTTTGACTCAGTCTCCCACTCTTCCCACTGAACTCGAACTCTGGACTCTCCCCTCTGTCAAATGGGTCACACCTCATCTCTTGGGTCACTCCCAAGGTCTCCAATCTGGAGATGTACTCTTCCCCCCCCCCCCCAATCCCATCCTAGCAGGCATACCTCAAGGCTCCATTCTTGGTACCATTTTATTCTCCATCCTTCTCAATGATCTCCCTACTGTATGCTCTTCTTCCCAAATTCACCTGTATGCTGACACTAACCTCTTTATGTCTTGTCCCTCTATTCCTGTGGTGACCACTCAGCTGCAAATTGACTTCACTCGTGTCCTAAATTGGTTCCAAACAAACCAGCTCAAGGTGAATACTACAAAAAACAGTCAGATTTTTGGCACCCACCAAAACTAGTCAAGTTCACCACACCACCTTCTTTCTTAACCCTCGATGGCACCCCTTTGGATACTGTTCCAGCCTATATGTATTTAGGCGTTTGGCTAGACAGCAGTCTTGATTTCTCATCACAACTACATGCATTCCAAGCTCCGCCAGTGCTCTCTATAGAAACAAAGATGCTCTCTTCCCCTCTGTTCCTCGGATACTCCTTACTAAGACTATCCTCTCTCTTATTACTGTTATGCAGACATTGTCTGTCTGCTTCTGCATCTACCCATTCCAGACTACATGTCCTTTTCAATGCTTTGTCGTTTCACCTTGAATGTCCCCCTCAGGACTCAACACTGCTCCCTCGCTCCCTCTACTCTTCACTATCACGCCCTTCCTTATCCTCTTACCAATGCCACAACACTTCCATCATCTTTGCCAAATTCTGGTTCGGCTTGCTTGCTCCCCCCCTACCCCATCTACTCCCTCTTATCCTCCCCCACACATCCTACTCCCTCTGCTCATGTGACCTTCATTTTTTCACCCTCCCCTGCCCACACAAACTCAGGAAAGGCTGCCTTCTTCCCACATTTGAGGAATTCCCTTACCACTTCACTACCCTTGCTCAACCTTATTAAACAGTCACTCTACTGCTCCCCCCGCTCTTGCCATCCACCTGACTAAACCCCTTTCTTAGCCCCAGCCAGAGTTTTGACAGCTTCAAGTCAGTTTTTACGTACCATGTCTGCAATGCGTCATTTGTGGTACAGTGTCCACCTTGTATCTTCCTTCATTTTTTTTTTTTTATGGTTTTTATTATGTCTTTTGCAGCCTTTGAGTTGTATATTTGTTTTTACTTTTGCCACTACATTATGTTGTATTTTCTGCTACCTCCTCAGGCACCATTGTAATCTGCTTGTGTCTCTACATTACTGTACTTACCTTGCATCCAGGCTCAAATGTAACCTGGCTGTGATACCATTGAAAACTGTCTGCATTTTTATGTATGTATGTATGTATGTATGTATGTATGTATGTATGTATGTATGTATGTATGTATGTATGTATGTATGTATGGTATTTTGCCTCTTCCCCCTTCCCTGGGTCGCACCTGGAAACAAGCCTCGGCTCAGTGTGCTTCTCCTGATTACCAACTTTTCAATAAATAAAAATTCTGAGAGATTAAATGAAGGATGTGCCATGTTCCGTGAACAGTCGAGATGTTGCAAACAATTATATGTCCAGTTCACACCACCTGCTTGCCCCTGCACTTCCTCCTAGTCATGATGGACCATCCTTCGGGATGACTGGTTTGTTTCCCTGTGATTGGGCATCCTGCTCCCTATCAGCACACCCACTCCTAACTAACAGAAGGGGAAAGTCAATTACAATACACAAAAAAAAAAAAAAAAAAAGGCACTGGGCAAGGGGACAGCCTTCTGGAATGTTATCAGTTGTGGCAGCGACTGGCTAGCTTTCATACTGCTGCCAACCAAAGAGCTTTTCCTACTCCTTTTGAAGCTTGCCCCATTCCATCTGGTAACAGTACATGAAGACTACCCTAGGGAAGAAGTTACATGCTGCGACTGCTCTAGGGAAGGCGGCACAGGTAGCCCATGGCTAACTATGCCACCAGTTGCACCTCAGCAGGGCCAACCCTAGGCTGCCTGGTATAATCTTAATTCAAATCCCTCCATTTCAGTGGCAAAAATGCCAAATTAAGGATGGTGAGATGAAATCTTGTGCAAAAAAATAAATAAAATAAAAATAATCAGGTACTATTAAGAGATGTGCCCCTCCCAACTCAAGAATGGAACAGACACTCCTAGTCTTCCTTGTTGGCTTCCACTCCCTATATTCCAAGCTCAGGTCGCAAACCCAGATCACCAGTGTGGCAGTTTGGTCCCACCATGCAACGCTACAGAGCCGCTTAAGACTTTAAAAGCAATACTGAGGTAAAATGAAGGTCACCCTCCTTCTGTGCAACAGCTGATACTTAAGGGACCAGTCTGACCAAAACCTACCCAGCCACCCAAGATTTCTAGGAGCAGTTTGGAGGTAAACCGAGATGACCCTCCCATACCTCAACTGTCCCCAATTATGAGGGACAAACCTCATTGTACCCGTCACAATTGGTCTGCCCCTCATCAAAATGGTGCTGCCTACAGATAATGTAGCGTAAATGTAGACTTTCAAGCAAAAATTGATATCAAGATGCTACATCAAGAATAAACATTGTACTAGTAAACAATGGTTTCCACTGCATTCATAGCTTGAATCTCCATGACTGAGGACATGTACTTCATTATGAAGGCTAGTATCTCATTTTTGAGAGTCTGTGTCCCTCGTTTCAGTGATCACACTGAGTGGTATGGCCCCTCCTCGTAGGAGACAGTCGAACATTTGGGAGTCATTTTAAAGTAAAAAAAAAAAAAAAAACTGACAGCTAAAACATTATGAGTCAATGTGGAGGTTAAAACTGTTTTTATGAGGGACATACAGCCGTGGTCCTGCTTTGTGTGCAACAGATGACCAGAGTTGTTCAGAGGTAAATGAAAGACGTCATCTGTGGCAGGTGACACAAAGATAAATGGCACAGTTAACAATGTTCTTACCTTTGGTACTTAGAGCCTGTGTATTAAAATCCCCACTCTGAACATAACCAGACAAGTCTTGAGTTTTTTTGTCAATGTCAAGTTCGTGCCTCTACATGTTCACCTGAATGAACTTTGGCATATTTTTTCAGGGAAGCTGCTCTGCTCTAGTCAGTTTATGTTATTAAAAGGAGTGACGTTTCATGCTCGAGGCTGATGCAAGGATGAACAATTCAATTAAAGGGAAACATGCACCTCCTGTTGGGCCCTACCTCCGAGTGAAGCAGGGCCTGATTAGCAGTTTAATACAAGTATTTTTCACTGTCAGATTTTACTTTACATTTTATCTGGTTGATCCTGTGCCCTCCCCGCCAGCATTTTACAAGCAAGAGCCCTCCCCAGCAAGCCCACAAGCACCCGAAGTGGTCCTGAAGTAGGACAAGTCGTGCAGGGAGCAACCGGGGCTCATTCACAGGCTTAATGTACCTACAAATAACTCTAGTTTGGAGCCTAAGGGCGTCCGTGCTACATACACCAAGACCAGGTACCGACTGGTAGGTTGCCAGTCAGTCTGTACATAGTCTCGGTATACCATGGACACACTTTGGCTCCATACTGGAAGCCATTTGTAGGTACAGTAAGTTCATGGATCGAGCTCCAGCTGCTCCCTGCATGATAGGTCATACTGGACAGTCACAGGTGCTTGTGGGTGGGAGGTGGAGGTTCAACCAGATAAAATTTTAAATAAAATCTGACACAGTAAGTGGGGGGACAAAAACGTTTATTAAACTGCTAATCAGGCCCTACTGCACACTGAGGTAGGGGCCCAACAGTAGGTGGATGTTTCCCTTTAAAGCCAGAGTCTGTTAAGAGAGTCTGCTGCCCATTTACTTATTTATTTTATTTAGCTTTTGTTGACCGGGTAAGTGCACTAGACAAATCCTGCCTATTTTCAGGCACGACCCGGGGGAGGGGGATACAGATGAATGCCAACTGACATTTGAACCAGATTAAGCTGTTGGTGGTATTTTTAGTGAATGAGGGGAAATTTGGCCAGGACACCTGGGAAATTCCCCTACTCTTTTCGATAAGTGCCATGGGATCTTTAACATCCACCTGAACTACCACCAGTCCAGGCAGATGGGACCTCGGTTTAACGTCTCATCCGAAAGACAGCACCTCAGAAGTGCAGCACCCCTCATGCTGCACTACAGTGTCAGTACTGGGATACTAACACAAGTGCCAGATGTGGGAACTGAACCCACAGCCCTCTGATCTCCCGGCCTCAGAGGCGAGTGTGCTACCTACTGAGCCACTGACACTGACATTGTAGCCCCATACTGTACAGTGCTGTAATGCTGATGACTGAAATAAAAATGCGATCTTGATCGGCATGCAATCTTGCAGAGTGCCATGCTTTTCAGCCTGCTGTTGCCAATTTTGAAGCGCTATTGCACATATAGGATAGTGCATGGGGAACAGTTAACAGGGCTATTCTTTCACCGAGTTGGCACTATGACAACGGATTACCTGAGCGCGCAGCTAGAGAGGTAATCCGTTGTCATAGTGCCAACGAGGTGAAAGATGCCCTGTTGTCAACTGTTCCCCATGCACTTTTCTTTTATAGTGTATGGTGGAACCCTCGTTTTTTGGGAATAACTCAGCATGTTTTTGCTTCAAAACATTTTTACTGGTTTACTAGAAGGAAAAATGAACTACATTTTGAACGTTTTAACGCTAAACATTAGTACTGCCGCCAACATTGCTGCTTTCGCCATTTGTCCTGTCTATGGAGTGAGCCCTAACTGTCAAATGCTGCTCGAGGACAGTGTGACGTTCGAAGTGCAGTAGGAAAAAAAAAATCGTTCTGCTGCACTGCGAACGTCACTAGTGTGCGACTACAAGGTCATGACAACGATGGATTTTGGTGGAGAACGACGTTCCGCCACACACTATATATATTAATTGCTTGTAGGCGTTTTTATTCCCGTTACCAAATTGGGCATGCCATCTAGCAGTCGGGTTACAGTACAACTATGCTTATTGTGGTTATTTTGCCGCCGTCACCGCAAATACTACCGAATCTTTTACTGAAAATTACTCCGCTGCTTGCATGCAGGTCCCAAACTTCTCAATGTGCTACAGATTGCCTGCAGTTCTCATGCCCACTGCTCATGTTAGGGAGCACAAGTTATTTGGGGACACTTAAACGTTCATTCTTGCATGCAGGTAAAACCTTTTCTGCTGTGGTCTGAGCTGCCGTGTTACGCCACATGTACAAAAGAATGCCTTTTTGACGCAGAGCATATCAAATGTGTTTCCCTCTTTTGCCTAATAAACATTATCTTGTGCTCAGTAACATCTGAGTATCTGGGCATGGAAAAACACAAACTGCAGGCAATCTGCGACACATTGATAAGTTTCGACACCTGCAAGCAGGGCCGGCGTTAGGCACCCGCCAACCCCACGGGAGGCCCCCAAGTGTAGTGGCATTGTAGCAGGTCTGGCAATGGGCCCCAGCACAATCAGCATCAAACTAAACCAAGCAGCATACCTTTAAATTCTTTCTTGTCCTGCCCCGCTCCCGAATTTTCTGTCACTGATGCGATGCTGGCCCCGGATGATTGTCTCTTCTTGACTTGCCATTTTATTGCAGTTTGCTGGCGCCTGCGGCGGGCTGCCCAATTTCCCTGATCTTCAAACCACGCTGTCCACCACGCCATTTTCAAAGTCTTTGTTTGCTGTTACACACGGTTCCACTATTGCACTGCACAGTAAATATGTGCCGACGTCGGAGGTGCTGTGGGGAACCAATCACAGGACTCCACTCGGTCCGTTGCGGATATCGCACCTCCTCCCACTCAGCCAAGAAAAGTTCTGCCCCCACTCAGATCTGTAGTTGCAACATAGAAACGGCCCCTCCGGCGCTCTTGGAACATACAGCCGAGGACCAGTTCCAGAGCACCGGAGAGAAATCGGACATTGCAGCCACTAGCTTCCTGACTTGAGACAGCCAGCCAGTGGAAGAGAGAGTACCACTGCTGGCCATAGCCAGACCCGCCAATAAAGACCTGCTGCCAGCCCTGCCAGAACTGTGTAATTCATTTAAAAAAAAAAAAAAAAAAAAAAAAAAAAAGCTGCTGCTAGCAGCAATTACTGAAGTCCAAGCGCAGATCCTGAGACTGCTGGTATGCCCACCCAGCCTTCACTTCTTTTAGGTAGGTAACTAGATGGGAGGGGAAATTATAATATGGTCAGTCTGGGCCATGATTTCTTGATTTGGACTATCACTAAAAAAAATATTTGTTTTGTTTAGTCTCTGACAACCGATGCAGAAAGTTACATATAGTAGTAGGAGACAGGAGACAGCAGCCATAGGTAGAGAGCAGCAGAGCAGAGCTAGAACAATTAGTAGCTAGCAGCTGGACCTGGAGGTCCAGCATTTTTTTTTACAATTATAGTACAGATTCATTTTATTATGAATTAGTGTACTTCTTGCTTTTTTCTTGTAATTGTGTCTGTTGTGATGAGACATTGTGCTGGAGGAACAGTTACTGTGTTGTAAATGCAGCATTTGGTGTTGCTCTTCAGGTCGCTGTGTGTCAGACTGAGAAATTGTGCAGTAGCTGGAACAGGTGGAGAAAGTTAAATAAAGGATTTTGCAATTTATTATATTCTAAATTATTTAAATATAAATGCAACATTTATAGTGTTGCTCTGTAGGTCACTGTCTCCTGTGACACATTGTACAGTAGCAGTAGCCAGAGCAGCTGGACCTGGAGTAGCAGTTTTATATGTCAACAGTTGTTTAAGCCCTTAAGGTAAAATATGGGCTATTAAAAGATCACCGGGGGGGCAGTCTGTGGGGCCCCAGTCATTGAGTTTGCTGAGGCCCCAAAATCCTAAAACCAGCCCTGCCTGCAAGCAGCGGATAATTTTTCCAGTAGTGATTCAGTAGTACTTGCAAGGGGCCGGCAAAGTGATCACAAACAAGCACACTTGTATTATAACCCGACTGCTAGACGGCATACCCAATTTGGTAATATATATACACACACAGACACACACAGACACACACAGACACACACAGACACACACAGACACACACAGACACACACAGACACACACAGACACACACAGACACACACAGACACACACCAGCGCTTCGAAACTGGCAGCATAATGCTGAAAATGGTATCTGCAAGACTGCACGCCGATCAGGATAGCGTTCTCGTTTTGTTTCAGTTATGCATCAACATTCCAGCACTCTATTTACTTGTATCCCAATAATTTCATATTGTAAACAGGTAACATATGCCCTTAACAGACACGGGATTTAATGTAGTTCAGCATTTCTCAGATGGCGAGGCCAGCCTCCGTGGGGAGAACCCATCCTATTCCAGGGGAGGCTCAAGTAAGTTTGAAAATATACTGCATTTAAATTTTTATTTTTAAATGTTTGTCAGAAGTGACAAGATAAACAAAGCGGAAAATACCTATTTTAAAAATACTGCTCGTGTCCCCATCTTGCCCCGTGCGCCTCAACGCGGTCTTCTCAAATTACACCATCGTTATGTGCCCCCTGTGGGTTGTCCCCCACAGCAGTGCATTTCTCATCTGGGTTGACAGGCAAGCCCACTCTTCCTTAGTTAACAGTTCAAGGAAGGACACGGCAGTTAAGGATGTGGGGCTAGTACGCAGGAGCTTTATCATCCTGCGACAACCCTGGTGGTTTTGTAGTATTTACTACCTACCCCTTTGACATCTGCAGGCTCAAAACTCATGGGGATAAAAAACACACATTAAAGTGACACGTCTTTGAGACCAGCTGAAGAACACCCTCTCCCAATCTGCCTCACGTGTACTTCTACTCGTGGTCCCCCAAGTGGCAGCACCGTGGTGGAGGCAGTGATCCTCCTCAGACGTAGGGAAGCTCTCTGGAACACTCAGTCCTTCCTTCAGCAGCTATAGAAACATAGAAGTTGACGACAGAAAAGGACCGCAAGGCCCATTTCTTTTTCTACCTTATAAATCTGCCATCGACCTTTGCTCTGTCAAAGGCCTATCTTTTCATACTCATCTATATTGCTCCCTTATGCCTATCCCATGCCTGTTTGAAGCCCTGCACTGTATTCATAGCCACCACTTCGTGAGGTAGGCGGTTTCATGCAGCCACCACCCTTTGTGAAAAAGAATCCTCAAATTACCCCTTAATCAGCCTCCCTCTAATCTCACGCTGCGTCCTGTCTGGATATTTTTCTTATATTGAAACATGTTAGACTCTCACCTTGTTAATTCATAGAAGTGTGACAGCAGAAAAGGACCGAACTAGGCCAACCAAGTCTGCCCATTTGCCCAGTTATCTGCTTGGACCTGTCCCCCGTGCCGCCGCCCCCAACACTCCCATGCCCTTTTGAATCCCTCCACCGGTTCCTCTCCAAGGACTGCTTCTCGCCCTTAATGTGTTTCAATGTTTCGATTATATCACCGCTCTCCCTCCTTTGCTCTAGGCCAGGGTATACATATTGAGCTCCGTTAATCGGTCCTCAAATGTTTTCTAATGTAGTCCCTACACCATTTTGGTTGCCCTTCTCTGGACTGCTTCAATTTGGTTAATGTCCTTGTGAAGGTGTGGCATAGAAACATACAGCCTCAGGATGGACCGGCTCATTACCGAGTCCGAGTTGCCAGCATCGCGAACGCAGCACTGCTGCTGTTCCGACAAGCTGGCCGGCAATACTGCCGGCTAGCTAGTGATTTTATTGGTGTTTAAACTTGCGACCAGGAAGGTCATACAGAACTAAAGACTGGTTCTATATGTGACCCATGGGGAAGGGATGGGAGACTAACGTTGAATTAAATGAGAATAAACTCCAAGTCCTTTTACTTTATTCTCGGTGTACTGTGCAAATTATTATTATTTTTTTTTTTTTAATGGGCGGCCCAAGATAATTTCCATATTCTGGGGAGGCCTGAGATCATTGCTATTGCTTGGGGACGCGCACGAGGGAAACTCATGATTCATAGAAGTGTGACGGCAGAAAAGCCTCGGGACAGCCTCGAGCACGAAACCTCACTTTAATGATATAAGGTGACTGGACTTGAGCAGCTTCCCTGAAAAAGGAAATATGCCAAAGTTCATTCAGATAAACATGTAGAAGCAAATTTAATTAGAAAAACCCGATGAGACGTGTCTAATTATGTTCACAGTGCGGATTTTAATATACAGGTTCTAATAAAAGTAGCCAAGGTAAGAACATTGCCATTGATCTTAAAAAACTAGAGATTTCACTTTTTGCGCTGCACGGGAAGCTTAAACTTTACAGCCCCCTCCCCTCGTTACAGAACTTCGAATGCCTGGCTGAAGACTTCAGATTCTGTCTAAACTAAATCCTGGAAGGAACTCTGTAAGGGGCGAACGCCGAGCCGCTGTGCTGCTGCAAGTTCGGCGCGCCCGCCGCTTAAGGTGCTGCGCTTACCTGGTGGCCGAACTGATTGCACGGAAACCCCAGAACCTGCAGTCCCTTGGCTCCGTAACGGGCCTGGAGCTGGGTCATCTGGGTATAATCCGCGACCGTAGTTCCTCATAGCGACGCTACGTTCTCAACCAGAACCACCTTGCCTCGGTATTGCGAAAGCGACTGCATCTCGCCCGACAGCAGCTTAACTGAAAAATCGTAGAACTTCTTTCCTGCCATTGCTCTCTTAGTCTCGCCTTCCGTTATCTGCATGCACTGTTGAGAAGAATGGCTTTTATATAGGTGTAGCTCCCGCCCACACGGCAATGCAAGAAGGAGTGACAAGGTCACCAGTTGGTATTGTGGTTCTCGTGTAGAACAAAATAAATTATGTAAGAGGGAAGCCAAGTTTCCTATTTGTACGTTGTTTACTTGTGTTATTCTCGGTAAGGCAACAGATGGACCGGTGTAATAGCACATGAAGCCAAACCTCTCAGCGTTAAAATTCATGGCGTTGACCTTCACAATTCAGAGCAAATGGCCAAAATGTGTAGCACTTTCTTATTTTTAAGAATAATATGTCAACGAATAGTGGACCACATATATTTAGTGTTGGGGGAATGTTTCTATCAAGTTAGTTCAATGATTTAATAGTTTGTGTGTCCAGAAAAGGCTTCAACATTATCAAGAACATCAGCAAATCTTTGCAGACGAAAGGTAACTGTGAATGTAAAAATCACAGCTGCGAATTTCATAGCAGTTGAAAGGTATGAATCCTGCTATTACTCATGGTTTCCCATCCAGTAGCATAATCTGATAGCATGGTAATCTCATGGTATGCTACCCAGTCACATTTTCCTACCAGGTAGCATGATCTGATAGATTAGTACAAATGATACAGTATAACAGACACAGGCAGTTGTTCCATATATGAATTTTGAACCGAAAAATGCTTTAAAAACGTAGTACACACTGATGAAGAATTTGATTAATACATAATTTTCATTCAAATACTATGTAAAATGTATATAAATAAGCAAAAGCTCATAAATGAAAAAATGCTGTCATGGTGGGATTCCAAATGGCAAAGAATATTAAAAGTTTCTTTAAACCTAGTTAAGAAGGCTATTAATTGTATTTAGTTGGCATGCATGAAAATTAGGTGCACATCTACCATATTGTATATATTAATAATTACCGGGCATTCATTTTTACCATTGACTGAAGTAGTTGATATTTCCCATAACAACCAGCTGGTTGTTACGAGATTCACGCGCTGTGACTGTCCCATTCCAGCCACACTGATAAAGCGAGTTGTAACAGGAGAAAACAAGCATTTGTCAATGCCGAATGTTGTCGCGCTGGCATTGGCAGTGCTGGAGCTAGAGACGCATAATAGGAATGGCAGTGAAGTATTGAAGTGACGTCAACCCCACCCCCCACCCTGTAGAGAGCGACAGGCATTGGAGTGTGCCTTTGGGTCGTCAGCTATAACGCTCATGCCATTGTACCTCACCCTGCCCTGTAGATACCGACAAGTGTTGGGGTATGCTTTGGGGTCTTTTGGCCTTATACTTACCCGATTCCAAAAGGAAATACGCTGATGTGGGTGCAGTATAGGAGCGTGGGGTGAACTTTGTTGCCGAACAGTGCAAGGTGCACCACGATGCCTGTCAGTGGCTGTAGGTTGGGAGTGGGGAGTGGAATGGCGTGAGCCTTACATCCGATGATCCCAAGTCACACCCCTGATGCCTGTCAGTCTGTACCGGGTGGAGTGCTACAGTTGGAAACCCTAACACCGTAGGTGTGTGGTGGTAGTTTCACTCCACATTTTCAACATGGGCTGCTTGTCAAGCCACCTCATGAAAAGCGGCACAATCACTTTGTTAGCTGAAAGGTGGTTTTGCACAGCGGTTGTGCCATTTGGCGACAGAGGGATGAAAACACATTTTGGGGCAGGATGTGGAGAATGACAACTGTATTGTTCATGAGGAGGCATAAAAAAATGGCAACGTTGAAAATCTGGAGTGACAATATGAAATATTGGTGAAGCAATGAGCATGCATACTAACTGCACAACACACATCCTTAACCCAATTATTTTTGGGAGTTTGTTAGCCACATTTGTAACATAGGCAATTTGGGACCTCCCCTTATGAACAGTGGCGCTGCTATTTTTTTAAAATGTCCCAAAAGTTGATTTCCCACACGACCACGCAATTGTGCGCCACAGGTGTGTAAACACATTTTGGGCAGGATGTGAAAAAAGACAGCTGTACTGTTCACAAGGAGGTGTGAAAAAATGGCAGTGTTGAAAATCTGGCATGGAAATATTGCAAATTTTCTAACTTACAAGGGTGCGTGGAAACTGCGCAATGCACTCTTGCAACACAGTCATTTTATGGACTTTCGGCACCAGATTTTCAACATAGGCATTTTAGGACCTCTGCTTATGAACAGTGTCACCGTCATTTCCTCAAACTGTCCAGAAAAGTGATTTCGCACAGCGACCGGGCTATTCTGCGCCGCACGTGTGTGCGAAAACACATTTTGGCCAGGATATGTAAAATGACAGCTGTACTGTTCATCAGGAGGTGTGGAAAAATGCCAATTTTGAAAATCTGGAGTGAAAATATTACAAATTCATGAAGTTGCGAGCATGCATGGAAACAGCGCAATGCACGCTCGTAAAACAGCCATTTTGGGGATTTTTCCCACCAAATTTGCAACATAGGCTTTTTGAGAGCCCCCCTCATGAACAGTGGCACTGTTTTTTCGTTAATTGGTCCCAAAAGGTGATTCCATACAGTGACTGCGAAATCACCTTTCCGGGCTGATTAGCGCCATGACGGTGCCAGAATTCATGCGGAGGGGTCCCAAAAACCCCATGTTGAAAATTTGGTGCCAAAATTCCCAAACTTGCCTGAGATATGCATCAAAGTTGAAAAAAACCCTATTCATTCCATTATACAGGTTATCGGCATTTCCTCAGTTCGCGGTCGGCTTTGAAGAGTGCAGACGTGTTCCCGGTCCACCGAAGATCATCGCGCTGTACTCCGGAGGTAAGTATTGGGTGAGCAGGGGTGTGGGGAGGCAGGGTGCGAGTAGTGGGTGGGCGCGGGTTGTGGGGGGCAGGGAGACCATGAGGGACCGTTTCCTTTACAGGGTAAATAAAAAAACATAGAGTTTTTTTTTTTTGGGCTTTGGCATGCTGGGGTGGCTCCAGCATGCCACCTAAGTGTTTTGTGGGGGAGATGCTGTAGCCAACGGGGGATTGGGAACCCCTGTCAGCACACAACGAAAGGGGGGGCAAGAGCCAAGGGGGATTGGGCACCCTCCTCGGCACATAACAGATGGGGGGGATGCATTATGCCGACGGGAAGTGGGATCCCCCGCCAGCACATACATTGGGGCAGGGCATGCCGACAGGGGGATTGGGCACTCCCGAAGTCGGCAGTATGGCAGGCAGTGTGCCACCATGTTCATTTTGTTTTTCACCACCAGGGAAAGCACGTCGGGAGGTCCGCTACATATGACGAGCTTAGCTCGCATTGCAGCAGACCTTTTGTTTGATCCCATTGCCACATTAAATATACACAGTGTGGCGCCAGCACGCAGACTGATTGGGGAATGAGGGACGCACCTACTGATGCGTGCCCTGCATTTGCCCAACAGTGACCGCGCCTCCAAATCTGCACTACCACAAGATGTTGGCTGCGCAAGCATGCCAACATAAAAACCGCAGTAGGATTTAAAAATAGGACTTGTCTTACTTAGTAGTAGCTGTTTCTTTCTCACGAACGTGTTTTACCAACGATGATGAAACTTCGTTTTTTACGTGCTGTTGTGGACTTGTAGAAAAGTCAGAAGTGTACTTTCGGTTGTTAAAAACCCCTGGTCTTCAAAGAAAAGTTGGAGCATTTGTTTTCTGTTTTTAAAAATGAATGCCCACTAATTATAAAAAATAAATTATGAGGAGGTGGTTTCATCTTGAATTGAACACACACCCTCGTCGAGTGATGCTTGAATAAACCCCGAGCTACGCTCTCAGGGTTTAAGTAGAATCACTCGACTCGGGTGTGTGCTACTGAGCCACTCATTGTTGGAAAGAGTGGTTTCAGGTGCGATCTGTTAGAGAGAGAACAGTGAAGTGAAGCTGAGCTGTTCTGGCTCAAGCAGAATGCAAGTGAAACCACTCTTACCTGCAACAAGTGGTAACGGGGGATGTATTAAAGGGATACTGTCAACCCCCGCAGGCCTGAAAAGGTCCCCAGTTTAAAAAATACTTTTTATGATTGCTTGCACGCATGTGCAAGAAACATAGTGCCATCATCGGAGATTTCGGATGTGTCACCTCCTCCTCTAATTCAGTCAGTGTGTTGGCAGGTGCGGCCCCTGTATGTCAATGCATTCTGGAGCTGTCTGACAAGCTCCAAAATGCAGTGGCATACAGTTCAAAGGGGGAGCTACGCTTGAGTGAGCAGTGATAAGATATCGCTTGCTCATGCACAGCTCCCCCCCACACACAGACACCACGCAGGCGTGCGTGCCCCCCGCCCCCCCACCATACACTGAATAGCTGACGGGGTGCCCAATCCCCGTCGGCTCCACTGTACCACCCCCCAGGCTAAGTGCCACGCTGGGAGCCCACCCCAGCGTGGCAATCCATACTTTGGCCGACGGCTGCCTCAATCCTCTGGCCGGGTTGAACGCACTTCTACTCAGTTATTTTCCTTAGTGCCACGCTGGGAGCCCACCCAGTGGCAAACGCCCCACGCCGTTTTTTTTTTTTTTTTTTACCTGAAAAGAAAAACGGTCCCACATAGTCTCCCTGGCCCCTCCCACAACCCGCACTCTACCCACTGGCGCACCCTCGCTCCCCACACCCCTCCTCACCCCATACTTACCCCGAGCTCGGCGAACGATTCTCGTGGACCGGGAACACGCTCTGCACTCTTCAAAGCCGACCGCGAACTGAGGAAATGCCGGTAAGCTGTATAATGGGCTAGATAGGGGTTTCAACTTTGTTGTATATCTCAGGCATTTTGGGAATTTTGCACCAAATTTTCAACATGGGGTTTTGGGACCCTTCTCATGAATGATGTCACTGTCATGGCGTTATTCGGCCCGAGGGTGATTTCGCAGTCACTGCACTAAATCACCTTCGGGTGAGTAACACCATGACAGTGACATTATTCATGAGAAGGGGTCCCAAAATCCCATGTTGAAAATTTGGTGCCAAAATTCCAAAATGACTGTTTTACTTAGCGCAGTGCTGTACAGTTCCTACGCATCGCCGTAAGTTTGCGAATTTTACTATTTTCACCCAGATTTTCAACATTGCTATTTTACCACACCTTCTTATGAGTAGTACAACTGTCATTTTCACATCTCACCAAAATGTGTTTCCGCCCATGTAGCGCACAATGGTGCAGTCGGTGTGCGAGATCAATGTACGGGACAAATTAGAAAATCACAGTGACACTGTTCATGAGCTAAGATGTTAAAATGGCTATGTTGAAAATTTGGTGAAAAAATGCCAAAAAATGACTGTTTTACGAGCGTGCGTTGTACAGTTCCTACGCATGCTCGTAAGTTCGTGAATTTTCAATATTTTCACTCCAGATTTTCAACATTGCCATTTTACCACACCTTCTTATGAGTAGTACAGCTGTCATTTTTCACATCTCACCCAAAACGTGTTTCCGCTTTCTATGTAGCTATGCCAATGGCGCAGTCAGTAAAAGGCAAATCAATGTACGGGACAAATTAAGAAAATCACAGTGACACTGTTCATGAGCAGAGGTCTTAAAATGGCTATGTTGAAAATTTGGTGAAAAAATTCCTAAAAATGACTGTGTTACGAGCGTGCGTTGCACAGTTCCTATGCATGCTCGTAAGTTTGCAAATTTAATATTTTCACTCCAGATTTTCAACATTGCCATTATATTACACTTCCTTATGAATAGTACAGCTGCAATTTTTCATATGTCGCCCAAAATGTGTTTTCGCACATGTAGCGCACAATGGTGCTGTTGGTGTGCGAAAGCAATGTTTAGGACAGATTAAAAAATCACAGTTACACTGTTCATGAGCAGAGGTCTTAAAATGGCTATGTTGAAAATTTGGTGACAAAAGTCCATAAAATGACACTGTTACGAGTGAGCATTGCGCAGTTTCCACGCACCCTCGTTAGTTCATGACTTTGTCAAATTTTCAGTCCAGATTTTCACCAGTGGCATTTTCCACACTTCCTTATGAACAGTACAGTTGTCATTTTTCACAACATGGCTGAAGTGTGTTTTCACACTTTCAGCGCAGAGATGTGTGGTCGCTGTGAGAAATCATTGTTCGGCACAGATAAAGAAAATCACAGTGACACTGTTCTTGATCGGAGGCACCAAAATGCCTGAGTTGACAATCTGCTGTAAAAAATCCCCAACCTAATTATATTATGGGTGTGCGTTGCACAGTTTCTATGTACGCTTGTGACTTCACCATTTTTTTTAATATTTTTACTACAGATTTGCAACATTGCCATTTTTTACACCTCCCCATGAACAGTACAGCTGTCATTTTTTACATCCTGTTCAGAATGTTTTTGAACCTGTGGTGCTAAATGCCGTAGTCACTGTGCATAAGCAGCTTTCGGCTAACAAACTGATATTCCCCCTGTTCATGAGGTGGGGTCACAAAAAAAACATGTTGAAAATTTGGAGTGAAAATACCAACGAATGCCTGAGGTATTAGGGTTTCCAACCATAACGCCCAACCCTGTAGAGAATGACAGGCATCAGGGGTGTGACTTGGGATTCTTGCCTGTGATGCTCATACCATTCCACACCCTGCAGTCAGTGAGAGGCATCGAGGTATGCCTTGGACTCTTCGGCCCCAAACTTCACCCCATTCTCCTATATCACACCCATCTCACCATATTTCCTAATGAAATGGGGTGCGCATAAGGGCCAAAGACCCCAAGGAACACCGTGACACTTGTCAGTGTCTGCAGGGTGGGGTGTGGTGAAATGGCGTGGCCGTTATGCCTGACAACCCAAACGCACACCCCAATGCCTGTCACTCTCTGCAGGGTGGTGGTGGGGTTGGCTTCAGTTCAATACTTCACTGCCATTCCTATTATGCAGCTCTGTAACTTCTACACTACCACTGCCAGTGCAAGCAAGCAAACATTCGGCATTGACAAATGCTTGTTATTATTCCTCACATTCTGTAAAGATTGCTGGCGATAGTGTAGATTATCAGGTAAGCATAGGAAGCTTGCTGTAAAAGCTTCCTGAATACAGCACTGTTTTGGTCATATGCCTTATTTTCGTGCTTACGGTTGTCAGTTTATTTGAGTTGTGGGGCTTTGTCC
Organism: Neoceratodus forsteri; assembly: GCA_016271365.2. Taxonomy (NCBI): domain Eukaryota; kingdom Metazoa; phylum Chordata; order Ceratodontiformes; family Ceratodontidae; genus Neoceratodus; species Neoceratodus forsteri. Next base: position 334,594,198 of record CM028129.1, on the reverse strand, counting down.
CCCCCCTTTTTTATGGGTGTGTGTGTGGGAGGCAAAGCCCTCCAACTCAAACTAATAAAAAGTAGTGGAATGGGTAATTTGGCCAAGTGTTTGTGCCTGCTGTTAATTTTGGTTTTGTCGGTTTATTTAAGTCCCCCCACAACCCCCCTGTTTTTTTATTAAAAGGGGTGTGTGAGGGGCGAAGCCCCCCAACTTGGCTAAACTAATAAAAAGTAAAGGAATGGGAGATTTGATGAAATTGCTTAAACTGAGCTCTACGCTAATAGCGTAGGTCCTGTGCGTACCCAATAATCTACACTATCGCCAGACTGCTGATATTGTTGGTTGTTTGACTCTGTTTCTAGTTTTGTTTTTAAAGGTGAAAAAGAGTCTACCCACAATACTGGTGTTACGACACCAAAACATGTTTGTTTACATTCCTTGATCAACTTCCACTGCATCTTTCATGGACTTGGGAACATCTCCACACAGTCAGACCACTCATGATGCAGTGAGCAGACAGGAGACTATTGCATTATTAGTGACTGCACTGTTTGGTGGTATTTGTAATGCTCAGACAGTATGAAATAACAGTTGATCAAGCATTTGAAACAAAACAAGGTTGGGTATATTACACCATTAACATGCATTTCAGTTCAACTAAGAAAGGAAGCGGATAAAACAAGCAGCAGCATTAATGAATTTTAGAGAAGGTAAACAATCATAAAACATGGTTTTTCATTGAGAAATAAAATGATGCAAAAAAGGTTGACAGTGTCCCTTTAATATATTATATATTGAGAAAGCACTCGATGTTATCTTTTTCAAAAAACAAAAAAAACTTTCCCAGAATGTGCCTGTTTCAAACCCCAGGAATCCCTCAGTATGCTTAACTAATGCAGTCAGTCTTCTGTGTTGAACTGCCCCGGAGAGATTGGAACGTATTTAAATGACGGAATTCATCATTGGCTCGTGACACAATTCAGACTGCTGCCCCTAGGTGCTGCTGCGTTTTTAAACTGCTCAGATTAATTTCTCTGCCTGCCCAGTGAAGACGCCTTGGAGAGCTTTCCTCAGCATCTGTCTGAATTTCTTATTTTCCGTGGGAAAAGCTAGTACTTTTTGATAATTTTGGTATGCGCCACCCCTAGTACCCTTTTACAGGTTAGTTCAGTTTTATTAAATTTATGACTGTTTTTCTTGGTTCCTCAGCAGTTCCAGAGAACCATCTCCTCAGTGGCTTTTACCATGCTTTCTCTTTATTTTAAACTATATGTTCCGTTTCCCTGTCCAAGAAATCATAGTGTGTTTTTTTTTATTTGTCCAAATTGTTTTTTTTTTTCCCTGGTTCCTGTTTGAGAGACGTCCCAGTTCCTCCCCCTTTCAGGGAACCGAGCACTGTTTTCTATTTCCCCTGTTTTTCCTATTATAGGGAACCAAGTGCTTCTTTTAACTCCCTGCTTTTTGCAGTTTTGGGGAACTGACCTTAACTGTTTTTTTTTTGGTGTCGTTTTCTTTGGTCGTCTGTCAGTTAACATATCAAAGAGACCCAAAAACAAAACAGGACTGACTAGTTTTACAAATTGTGTGAAGTGTGGGCAGATCGTTGCCAAAGCTGATAGGCATGATCTCTGCCTGGTGTGTCCTGGTCCTAGTCACATTTTCACAAATTGTGAGGTGTGCAGTACTTTTTGCCCCAAGACAGTAAAGAAGAGGGTAAAAGGCTAGAAGAAATGACTTCTCCCACTTCTTCCTCCCGGAAGCTGTCTGAGGAGGCCTCATCCTCTCACTCCAAAAAGGATAGGCCTGAGGAATCTGTGGAGCCCAAACCCACAGGCAGAGGTGATGCCTCAAAATCTAAGAGGTCTGTGGAATCTGCAACAGAACTGGTCCCTGCCAAAAGGAACCATAAGGAAAAGCATGTCGCTGCGCCTCCTGCTGAAAAAGCAAAGGAGCTCTCAGTGGACAAACCAACCATGCCCTCTGTGGAGGACATGGCCAAAGCTCTGCAGATATTGCAAACCCTTCAGGCCATCGGTTCTCTTATCCCCCCCCCCTTCCCATTCCCCAGGTTCAGCCCTCGGCTCCTCCCCAGCGAGGAACCAGACTTTCTTTACAAGGAACCGAAGGATGAGGAAGAAGGAGACCCTATTGAGTCTGAGGACTCCTTGGAGCAGGACTTCGGTTCCTCATTGTGGGGACACGAGAATTACTCATCACACTATGCCTTTGTGAGACAGATGGTAGTTACCCTTGATCTTGCCACACAAGAAACAGTGGAAGATGAGAATGAGTTTCTGGATATAGTGGGACTGATCCCCACTAAAAAGCTTCTGCTACCGATTCACAAGTCCCTAAAAAAGGCTGCCCTCAAGATTCTGCAGACCCCCACTTCCATACTGGGGAAGATAAGAAAATAGATAAGAAATACTAGCTTGACAGAGCAAACACTGATTTTCTTTTTGTTCAACCTGACCACGAGGGTGTTGTACAGGCAGCTGCCTGTGATAAGGCCAGGGTACCTTTGTCCTCTCATCCACCTAACAGTGACTCCAGGAAACGGACAGCATGGGAAAGGAGGAGTACTTGGCAGCTTCCCTCCTCATCCTACATGGCCTATACAGCACAGTACCAGATAGTTCTCTGGTCATCAGTCCTGGCCATGAGTGACAAGGTTACTGGGAATGTGGCTGTGGACCTGGCTGAAACAGCTAGGGCAGCTTTGGATCTATGTATCAGTTCCGCATGGCAGTGGATGCCAATGATACAGCTTCCAGGTTCATGACCTTTGCCATCCCCATGAGGGGAGTTACTTGGCTCAGGGCTGCCAACCTGTCCCAGGAATACTCGGGCCAAGGCCATGGATTTCCCCTGTGAGAATAACTTTCTTTTTGGGGATAAAACTGAGGCCTATATGAAGAAGGTGTACATCACCCGACGGGCCTACCTCTCAACTTCCACCTCCCCCCTTTTTTTCTTCAAAATACTCTCACACACTGACATAGCTAAACTCCTAAAAAGCCTCCCAAACCACGGTTTCCCTGGAGCAGACGGATTATACCCTGTCTTCCTTTGACTTATCTCCTTTGCCATCATCGCCCCCCTAACATTCATTTTCAGCCTCGCCCTGACCACTTCCTCCATGCCCAATACATGGAAAACCGCAAAGGTCATTCCCATTCATAAAGCCAGGGCCCCAAAATCCACAGACAACTATCTCCCGATCTCCATCCTTCCTTAGTTTAGTTTATTGTTCTAGGAATTACTACCTTTGAGCCAGAGGCTCTTTTACAAAGGTTCCACGTCAATTAGGTACAGTACAAAAGGTTACATAGATAACACAACAATTTGTGTTGTGTCAAGAGCAAGAAAACATATACAAATACATATCCTTCCTCACCTAAGAAAGCTACTTGAAAAAGCTGTCCACCACCAACTTGCTGACTACATAGGTAAATATGACCTACTATGTAGCCAACAACACGGCTTCTGCAAGAATCACTCCACCATCACTGCCCTCACACTCATAACTGACCACATCCTTGTCACAGGGTGCCCCCTGTGATGAGTACAGGCCCTAATATACTTATAAGTACCCCTTTAAGAAATAAAGTGCTTAGGTATAAAGTACCAAGTGCTGATAGTGAAGGCATTTATGTGAATGTAGAAATACATAAATGTAAAAGGGGCTTACCAGTGTTTGCAGTTCTCCACAGCAGAGCAGCAAGTTACATTTCTATTTAGAGAGCCTGCTGCTTTGCTACAAACCTGAAGGACTTAAGGATTTAAAGGGACAGGAATATCCCTGTGAAACTACAAAGTGTAAAATGGTGGCAGCCTTCAGTATAAGAGTTGGCTACAAGTCTTAAGAATGAAAATGCAGCTGGCCCGCTGGCGCAGTGGTTGGATTTCCGCTTGTGACGTCAGCGACCTGGGTTCGGGAACGAGCCCTGGTCACTGAGGGCCGGCCGGGGGGGGAAGGATCGAGCATCCTATAGACAGCTTTCCTTCTCCGGGGGGAAGGTAGGGGACTGGTCCAGCGCCTGCTGGCTCCTAGCGGAGGCTGGATGTATCACAGGACACACGGCCCAAAGTTAACTGGGGGAGGAGCGGACGTCAGCGTGTGCCATGACGTCACTATGCTGCCCCCAACAGAAAACTGAAAATTGCTCGCTGGCTACCGGATGACGGCTCTCCGTTCCCTGAGTGCCTCCAGTACCTTCCCAGGGCCTCCTGTTCCTCAGCAGCATCACCGGGCCCTAAGTAATGTGTGCTGGGGACGTCCCCCTTCCCGGTGCCCTTCCCCCTCAGAGGAGGGGGACCCGCCCGGCGAAGGGATACGCCGGGATATCCTAGGGATTGGCTGCGATCTGAGGACCAGAGGAGGGCTGGGTAAGGGCAGTGGGGCCGGGGGGAACTTGCGGAGCCTGAAGGAGTGGGGGCCAGCGTAGCATGGGAGGCGGGAAAAAAAAAAGAATGAAAATGCACAAATGAAATAAAATAATAAAGCTAACATATAAAAAGACACCCCAAGTCTCTGTAAAATTCCACACACAGTTTCTCTAAGCACTGCCCTGCTGCATGAGTGTACACAAGTGAAGGGGGTTGAGAAAAATCTATCTGGAGGAAAACTAGGTACCTGCCTGTGGTTTCTTTAAAAACAGATAAAACAGACATGCCTCATGTCTTTAAGGCAAGGCTGGAGAGGTTTAAAAGCAATAAGGTGTGAATAGTCATTGAAATAAAAAAAAGGAAAAAGAAACTTACAATATATTGCATTATTAAATATCAGGCCTTTCGGCCTGTAGGTTTGCCTGCTTCAAGAATGGTATGCCAAATGAGGTGCACTATAGGGTGACAGCGGCCCCTAGTGTCCTCTTTTTATACTAATGATGCTGTCAATCACAGTTCAGTGGAAAGTTTTCCACTTCCTCTTACTGTTATATTCTTTTCTTGCAGGACTTTTTGATGGTTTCCTTACTTAATTATCATGTTTAGAAGGCCCGATGACACTGTATAATTTAATATGAGGGCCTAAACAAAAAGTTTTATGAGTTGATGATGCTGAGGTCACATGACTTCGGTAGGCAGGTATAAAAATCCTACTTTAGCAAGCTATATTCAGATAGGGGAGTCAGTAGGAGCTGACTGCCAGAGGTGGTGGACCTCTGAAGTGTATATGTTTGTGTAAAACAGGCGAGGAGATAGCCTGGTGGCACTGCTGGGCAGAACAGTGGCCCTTCCTGAGCATACTGCATCTGTTTATTATTTTGTTGAGATTCTGAAAGTGAATGAACTAACTTTATTTTCCTGAATTCTGTGAAACCTGATGTCAACATTCTCTAAGAAAAATAAAATGATAAGTGTCTTGCTGGCACTTTTTATGCACTAAGTTTGTGGGTCTGCTTGATTTATTATCCTGACTATCCCAAACCCGCTACATTTTGGTACCAGAAGTGGGATACCAGCTGAATGTCCATATTATAGTGGGGGAGTTCAGTCCGGGGTGCCAGACCTGGCATCGCGGGATAATAGCAGACAAGTGCATGGTGCCAGAAATCAGGATGTCTGTGGGAGCTAGTGACCTGGGAGAAGCACCACCGAAGATGGACGGAAATCGGATCGTAAGAGTTGGTGAGGTTGGTACACTGGCTTAGCGGTGAATAGCTGGAGGCAAACCAGCGCTGAAGAGAGGCTGACCAGCGCAGGAGGGAGGCAGAGTACCGCTGCAGGGTACTAATGGAGGAGTCCCGACTGCGAGAAGCTAAGGAAGATGTGGTGAAAGCAATGGAGGATCAGGACTCGAGGGTACTGGAGGAGGTGGACCCTCTGTTGGATTTATCATGGCATGCTGTGGATTTATTGCTTCCTGAGTTACCAATGTTTCTGGGCTGTTACTTGGTGGAAGATGATGAAGTCAGTGAGACCCCAGGTAAGACTATATCCGGACATTGTAAACTGGGGGAGAAGTCTACAAGCAAAACTGAAGAAGCCATTAAGGCTGAAGGGACACTGTCTTGTTCAGTTACCCATGAAATGTTTAATGGTATGTATAATACTGATTGGGGTAAATTGCAGGCTGAGGACCTAGAGGTAGCCATGTTAAGGCAAAACGTTACAGAGAAAGAAGGTAGCCATGTTAATGGTGATGCGGGGTCAAAGCCAGGGTGGTGGTATGAACAGAAAGATGGTGTTCTTTACCACATGCGGCCTAACCCCTGCACAAAAAGTATAGATGCACAGGTTGTGGTGCCTGAGGCCTATAGGCAACAAGTAATGGAAGCTGCACACTTCAGTCCCTATGGGCACCTGAGCCATGGTGGAGTGTTGGCTAGACTCACTCCATTCTATTATTGGCCAGGTATGTATGAGCAAGTGGCAGTCTATCTAAAAAATTGCCATGAGTGCAACCAGACAGAGGTTCCTGCTACTGCTGGGAATAGAAGATATCAGGTTAGCAGAAATGTTAACACAGGTTCTGTAAAGAAAAGGTACCAAAGGGAAGGGACCACCATGAAGTGGCACCCTTGGAGGCGAGGGAGACTCCCACATAGGCCACTCGAAGGGAGGCAGTAGACTGTTACCTTATGATACATTACCGATTGAGTATTTAGACCATTTTGAGTAGTACATAATCCCAAAGATTGTCTGTAAGGGAATAAGCTGGGTATTTCACAGATATACCTGTAGGGGACTGTACTTGCCTGGGAATAGATTTTAGGAATTCCAGGTAATGGTGGAAGACTAAATACTGCAATATGTAGAATGTATTAATGGTTAACAGTCACTACTGGGTGTATACCCTGAAGTAAAAGTGATCATATTGGCCTATATAAATGCTCAATTAGGTATAGGAAGACAGTGGGCAACATAAAAATGTTGTGATATACTTCCTCATCGTGTTGCACTAGAAAAAGGTGTATAATGTCAATGTCTCAGGGTTTGTGTAAGGAAATAAGTGGAACTGTCTGCTTAGTAAAATGCTTGATTAAAAGTGTTTGGAATTAAGGGACCCTGAGACGGAGCTTTGGTGAGGGTGGGCCTAGCTCCATCCCCTTCCAGGGAAAGGAAGGTGGATCTATACTACCTGATTGATATGGACCATTTCTTCTATAGATCCAGTAAACTTCTGTCGCGACAGTCTTGCTATCCTGTTTTTACCTGTTTTCGTTGTTCTAGTTTGATAGGCTGGCCACCTACAGACAATTTCTTCCTCTCTATTGATCTTTTCTTGTACTGCTGATCTGTTTTTCTTTCTCAATGGTCCAAGGGTATGAAGGTTAACAACATTACAAAGGTTAAACCATGGTGATGATAGCAGAATGTGCACACGTAGGAATAAGTGCCTGGTATCATGTCAGAAAAGGCTGGGAGTTATTACCCAGACAGTACTGGTTTCCAGTGTTGTTATAGACACTTTTCTTTTCTTATGCATAACTCAGTAATATGTTGCCCCAGGGAAAAGTTGTGTATAGCATGATTGCATCACAAATGCTTGGAATGATAGCTAATGCTATGTTTAACAGACACACGGGACCCTGAGGTGGAGCTGTAAGGTGAGGGTGGGCCGGAGCTCCACTTTTCCCTATATTGGAAAGGGTATAGATCTTTGGACAGCAGTAAAATGGTTGCCCTCTTAGGTGGGAAGGAATGTCACAGGGTGCCCCGAGTACAGGCCCTAATATACTTATAAGTACCCCCCCCAAAGAAATAAAGTGCTTAGGTATAAAGTACCAGGTGCTGATAGTGAAGGCATTTATGTGAATGTAGAAATACATAAGTGTAAAAGGGGCTTACCAGTGTTTGCAGTTCTCCACAGCAGAGCAGCAAGTTAAATTTCTATTTAGAGAGCCTGCTGCTTTGCTACAAACCTGAAGGAGTTAAGGATTTAAAGGGACAGGAATATCCCTGTGAAACCACAAAGTGTAAAATGGTGGCAGCCTTCAGTATAAGAGTTGGCTACAAGTCTTAAGAATGAAAATGCACAAATGAAACAAAATAATAAAGCTAACATATAAAAAGACACCCCAAGTCTCTTTAAAATTCCACACACAGTTTCTCTAAGCACTGACCTGCTGCATGAGTGTACACAAGTGAAGGGGGTTGACAAAAATCTATCTGGTGGAAAACTAGGTACCTGCCTGTGGTTTCTTTTAAAACAGATAAAACAGACATGCCTCATGTCTTTAAGGCAAGGCTGGAGAGGTTTAAAAGCAATAAGATGTGAATAGTCATTGAAATAAAAGAAAGAAAAAAGAAACTTACACTATATTATATTATTAAATATCAAGCCTTTCGACCTGTAGGTTTGCCTGCTCCAAGAATGGTATGCCAAATGAGGTGCACTGTAGGGTGACAGCGGCCCCAGTGTCCTCTTTTTATTCTACTGATGCTGTCAATCACAGTTCAGTGGAAAATTTTCCACTTCCTCTTACTGTTATATTCTTTTCTTGCAGGTCATTTTCTTGTATGATATTTTCCTTAGTTAATTATCATGTTTAGAAGGCCCGCTGGCACTGTATAATTTAATATGAGGGCCTAAACAAAAAGTTTTATAAGTTGATGATGCTGAGGTCACATGACTTCGGTAGGCAGGTATAAAAATCCTACTTTAGCAAGCTATATTCAGATAGGGGAGTCAGTAGGAGCTGACTGCCAGAGGTGGTGGACCTCTAAAGTGTATATGTTTGTGTAAAACAGGCGAGAAGATAGCCTGGTGGCACTGCTGGGCAGAGCAGTGGCCCTTCTTGAGCATACTGCATCTGTTTATTATTTTGTTGAGATTCTGAAAGTGAATGAACTAACTTTATTTTCCTGAATTCTGTGAAACCTGATGTCAACATTCTCTAAGAAAAAAAAAATGTAAGTGCCTTGCTGGCACTTTTTATGCACTAAGTTTGTGGGTCTGCTTGATTTATTATCCTGACTATCCCAACCCCACTACAATCCTCACAAACATGGACTGTGGAAATGCAACTGGCACAGTCTTCAATGACCTCTTCAAAGCCTTCGACCTGGTCAATCACTTGCTCCTCCTCTCCAAATTGCATCACCTTGGCTGCTCTCCAGAGGTCACCACCTGGTTCAGAAGCTACCTTACAGGGCTGATCCCAGTTTGTGTGCATTGGCCCAGCCCACTCGCCCATACTGCCTGTCTCTACTGGAGGTCCCCCAAGGCTCTATCCTGGGACCCCTCCTTTTTCTCCTTATTCATTAACTCCCCCTGAATAGTCTCAGCTGTCACTCAATCCTTTACGCTGATGACCTCGTGCTCTTCTTCAGCAGAAAGTCTCCTACCCTCATCTCTGCAGCCCTCTCACAAAACTACACTACAGCCCACAACTGGTTCTCTGACAGCCTCCTTCTGGTCAATGCCAAAAAAAACAAAAACAGTGTTGTTGTGATCTAAGCCCTTCCTAACTAAATGCAAATCTAACCCAACCCTAATCACCACGTCCCCTAATGGCCATGCCCTTGAAGACGTCAAACGCTTCAAATATCTAGGAGTCGTGCATGACCCCTCCATTTCCTTTACAGAGCACATAAACTGCCTGGTTCTAAGATTTCACCAAAAACTAGGGTCTTTCTACAGATACAGGCAATACCTCACCCCTGAAGCCCACCATGCCATCATCTAGGGAAATCTGCTACCTATCCTGGACTACTGCTCTCCCATCTACTCCAGGACCTCCGCATCCACCATGGCAAAACTATCAGTAGCATACAACAGTGCCTGTTGCTTCTCCCTGCTGGCCCCTTTCTCCACACACCACTGTACACTCTACACTACACTGGGGTGGCTCCCACTACAAGCCTGCTTTGACCTTGCACTGTACAGTTTTATTGATTCTGCCATCCGTATTGGCCTGAAATCCCATCTTGCTCCCCTTCTCACCACCCAAACCTTATACCGCTGCCTATGGTCCTCCAATATCCCCTCCCTGAAAATCCCCAGGTAGCCATAAACATGGGCACTAGAGCCCTATCTGTAGCAGCACCCACACTATGGAACAAGCTGCCCACTGAACTGCGCACCATAGACACTCACCACCAGTTCAAAACTCACCTCAAAGACTGGCTCTTGTTGGCATCCGCCTGCCACTGCTTTAAGGACTAGCACCCCCCTCCTTATAGGTTCCAGGGGTAGGGCCAAATGGGTTCTCTTACTGACTGAAACTGTACCGCCTTGAGCCTTACTTTGCTTTATTTGTTGTCCCTCATCTACTGCCAGTATGTATTGCCAAATGTCAATCAATGAAACTTTATTTAACCAGGCAAATACATTGTTGAGCGAGCTCATTTGCAAGATGGTCCTGGACACACAGAACAAACTACATTTACAGTTTACAATATCAAATCATGACATAGCAGACAAGAGAACAGCGTAATTTAAAAAAAGAAAATAATTACATGATAGGTTGATAACTGGAGCAAATCTTAGATAGCAAGGCTGAGGAAATACACTGCTAATTCATCATAGAAGTGTTTTGTGACAGTAAATGAGTGAGGAGGGAGAGGATGGCAATGACACAGAGGGGACATAGGGCAATAGGATGGTAAAGACACATAGAGGGAAAGAGGGGCAACCCTGCTATGATGGCATCTTCCATGGGGGTTGCCACAGGGGAGGGAGAAGGGAGAAAGCTTGGAGGGGGATAGTTACAGCAAGGGACTGCTGGCCGACTGAGGGAATAGGACGGCCAGGTGTATCCATAAGCTAAGGGAGTATTCAGGTCATGTTTCGAAGATTACCTGAAGCAATCACACGCAGTTTTCAGGTATTGGTAGAGCAACTGTTTGAATACATAGGGGCTAGGCAGGCAGGAGAGTTTAAGTACTTTTTGTTTGTTATTCCAAAGAGGTGGTAGGAAGGAGCCGATGGCAGTTGAGCCAAGGCATATCCTAGTTCGAGGTAGCTTGAGGAGGACATGGGAGGAGTTCCGTAAGCTGTATACACGTGTTGACCGCTCAAACATGTTACAGATATAGGGCGGAAGTTTACTGAGGAACGCCCTGAGGAGCCACATGAGGGCATTTATTTGCCTTCTCAGAGAGAGAGGGACGGCCACTCGCTTGGTATAGTAGGCAGTGATGAGTCCGCAGGGGCATATCGAGCATAAATCTCAAGGTGCGATGGTAGGGTGTCTCGAGCTTCTGGAGTGCATACTGGGGGCAGTGGCTGTATAGAAAATCAGCATAGTCAAGGAGAGGTAGAAAGGTTGTTTGAACCAATCGTTTCCTTGCTTCAGGAGTGAGTAGGTCTCTTATGCGATAGAATATACTAAGGAGCTGTCTTAATTTTTATGTTAACTCACTCAGATGTACGCTGAAGCTGAGTTTGTTGTCCAACCAGACTCCCAGGTAATTGAATTTATCCACTATTTCCAGAGGTTCACCAAGTAGGTCTTTTCTCAGAAGAAGCCAGAAGGGGAAGTAAACATATTCAATTCAGTGCTTTACAGTAACTGGTAATTGCTATTTTTCTTTTAAACTTAGATTGTGGGCTTTTAGCGACACTGTAATTTATTTGCTGTCTTTACTTAGAATTGTTTTTGGCTGTTGAAAATTTAAAACGTAGTGGTGGTGTATTTCTTTGCTGTCTTTAATTGCTGCAAATTTTCGCCCCTCCTTCCCCCAACTCTTAATTATATGCCCTGTTAAATTTGATTGACAGGAGCTAAACACAGGGGATAGTAAGGGGTGTGGAATAGGAGGGGCATAAGGGGAAGAAGCCCACCTCAGCACGACAAGTGTTTTGACTCATTTATTTATTTATTTATTGGTTTATTTTCTTTTTTAAAAAGAAAAGTATCTGAGGATCAGTGGCAAGATTTTTGGACAGTAAATTAATAAAAGGGAACTAGGAGAGCTTCAGTAACAGACAAGTAGTGGAATTGCAGTATAATGTGGGGAGTGGTGCAATGCAGTGGCTGTGCAGCCATTTCAGGCAGACCTTCTGGACACTGAGGTGCTGCCCTATCTGCATGCATCTCTCTCTGGACTGTGGGATGAGGTAGCCAGACTCGGAGAGGAAGTAGACTGGGTCAGGAGTACCATCACCCCTATCCAGAGACCACCCAGTCCAATGCAACTGCCTCAAAGGATACCGAGAACGAGGAGCACTTGGATGACAGTGGGCTCAGGGAGGGTTAGAGCAGTCAGGCAGAGGCACATCCCAGATCCTATTCCACTCAAGAACTCATATGCCACACTGGCAAATGGGGACAACCAAATAGAGGTACCCAGAGAAGTGGAAGGAAAGGATGTGGAGGTTAGCCAAGGAGGTGACCTCAGCGGGGAGAGCAGTGGACCCCAGAGGAGGAGGAGGAGGAGGAAGTGAATCCTGGTGGGGGACTCCATCATAAGAGGGGTCCAGCTAGGAACACAGGAGGGGGAGGACAGGGAGGTGAGGTGCCTACCAGGTGCCACGGCATGGAGGGATGGAAGGAAGATCCTGGGGATCACTGGGAAGGCAAGACGGGAGGGTGAGCTGGATGTCATTATCCACCTAGGTACTAATGACCTGGCAAATGGGGAGCCAAAGGAAGTTCAGGAAGAGTTTAGGAAATTGGGAGGGTCTCAAGCAAGTAGCTACTTCTGTCACTTCTCAGAAGTACTACCTGTAAGAGGCAAGGAGAGCATAGGGTGCATGCACCAGAACTTTAACTCATGGTTGAAGAACTGGTGCTGTGAGAAGGTTTGGATTCATTGGTGACTGGGGACCCACCTGGAGGATGGAGGTTTGTTCAAGCCTGACAGCCTGCATCCATCCTGGAGGGAAATCCAAGCACTCAATGATAAGTTTAAATGCTACATTGGCAAGCATTTAAACTAGCAAAATGGGGTGGCAGGCCAGCAAGGAGGGTACCTACTTGCTCACCCCCACAGCTAGCAGTGGAACCAGTGAACCGGAGAAGTGGCTATCTCTACAAAGCAGTGTGCAAAAGATGGAGATCAGCGCCCAAGAGGTGAATCGACAGAAAAGGGGCAAAATTCAGCAGAAGGGCAGACAGCAAGGAGAACCAGGGATAAAGGACAACTGAGGAAGGGGCTGGAGTAGAACAGCGAAACAGTCTAGGGAGGTCAAATCATGGAAAGCCATGTGTGCCAATGCCAGGAGCCTTAGTAACAAGATGGAAGATCTGGAGGCTGTCATGGTGCAGTCAGATCTGGACATTGTGGCCATCACTGAAGCCTGGTGTAATGATAACCACGACTGGGAGATGGCCATAACTGGTTAGAACATATTCAGAAGAGACAGGGCAGGTAGAAAGGGAGGAGGAGTGGCACTGTATGTGAAAAATGACATAAGGGCCACAGAGATCCAGGAAGAACAGAATGGGGGAGAGATACTGTGGGTTAAGCTGGAAAGGAAAATGGGGCCAGCCATCCGCACAGGTGTGGTCTATAGACCACCAGCCCAGGAGGAAGAAACAGACAGGGAGCTGATGCTAGCCATCCACAGGATGGCAGACAAGGGTGAGGTAGTACTGGTTGGAGACTTCAGTATTCCAGACGTGGACTGGAGCATCCCAGCAGCAGCATCAACTAGGAGCAGTTTTATCCTGGACTCCTTTCAGGGTGCCTTCCTCAAGCAACTGGTCATGGAACCAACTCGGCAGAAGGCAATACTGGTTCCTTGTGCTCACAAACAGGGACAGTGTGATGGGGTAACAGTGGGGGAGCACCTGGGGAACAGTGACCACCAGTCATTGTGGTTTGATATCACAGAAAGAGCAGAATCAAACCACACAAAAACACGTATCCTGGATTTTAGGGGGCAGACTTTGGGAAAATGGGGAGATACTTGAAAGAGGCATTAAGGGGAATGGGACAGGAATCAGGGGTTGAGGAACAGTGGGCAGTATTTAAAATGGGGATTACAAGAGCAACAGAATTATGCATTAAGCAGGTTAGCAAGAGGAAAAGGAAGAGGATACCATTATGGTTTTCCAAAGAGGTAGCAAAGAAAGTGAAAGCCAAAAAGATTGCATTCAGGCAATACAAAAAGACACAGGCAGAAGGGGATAGGGAGAAGTACCAGGAGAAGCAAAGGGAGGCAGGGAGGTCAGTAAGGGAAGCCAAAGCTCAGACAGAAGAACACATTGCAAAATCAGTGGGTAGAGGGACAAAACCTTTTACAGGTACATAAGTGAAAAAAGAAAGGCAAAGGGAGGGGTAGGGAGACTGAAGGGGAGGATGGGGCCACGTGGAGGATGACAACAGTAAAGCTGACATATTGAACAGGTATTTCTGCTCAGTCTTTACTGAGGAAGAGGAGGGTAATGGGTCTGAAGAGAGTACAAGGGGTGAGAATGGTGCAGAAATGGACACAAGTCCCTTTACTCGAGAAAGGGTCCTGAAGGAACTGGAAGTAATAAGAGTTGATAAAGCAATGGGGCCAGATGGGGTGCACCCCAGGGTCCTTAAAGAGCTAAGAGAGGTGGTGGCTGAACCTCTGGCTATCCTGTTTAGCCAATCACTGGAAACAGGGGAGGTTCCAAAAACTGGAGGACAGCAGATGTAGTCCTTTTATACAAAAGTGGGAACAAAGAGGAAGCGGACAACTACAGAGCAGTCAGCCTCACCTCGGTAGTGGGGAAGATCATGGAAGCACTACTGAAGGAGAGACTGGTGGAACATCTGGTTGCCAGTGGACTACGGGACCCAAGGCAGCATGGTTTCACCAGGGGGTGGTCATGTCAGACTAACCTCGTTTAATTTTGACTGGGTGACTAGGAGGTGGATCAGGGAGGGCAGTGGACATGGCTATCTGGACTTCAGCAAGGCCTTTGACACTGTGCCACATAGAAGACTATTACACAAACTGGGGAATATGGGTGTGGGCAGGACAGTAGTGTGGTGGGTAACTGGCTGGGTGGCAGGACACAGAGGGTGGTGGTAAATGGCTGTCACCCACAGAGGGAAGAGTGACCAGTGGGGTACCACAGGGATCAGTGCTGGGACCGGTACTATTCAACATCTTCATCAGTGACATTGCTCAGGACCTAGAAGGCAGAATTTCACTGTTCGCTGATGACACAAAGCTCTGTAACAGAGTAGAAACACCAGAGGGTGTAGACAGAATGAGAATGGACCTGCAGAAACTTGAAGAATGGTCAGGGGTTTGGCAGTTGAAATTCAATACAAAGAAGTGCAAGATAATGCATATGGGGCACAAAAACCCTGGCACGATATATCAGTTGGGGGTTGAGGATATAGCATGCACCAAGCAGGAAAGGGAGCTTGGGGTTATCATCTCTGATGACCTCAAGGTAGGGGAAATAGTGTGACAAGGCAGCAGGTAAAGCAAATAGGATGCTGGGATGCATAGGCAGGGGCATCACCAGCAGGAAAAGGGAGGTCATAATTCCACTATACAAGACACTAGTGAGGCCCTACCTGGAGTACAGTGTACAGTTCTGGAGACCTTACCTGTGTAAGGACATAGACAGGGTAGAGAAGGTTCAGAGGAGGGCAACAAAGATGGTACATGGATTGCATCACAAGTCCTATGAGGAGAGGTTGCAGGAACTGAATATGTACTCCCTGGAGGAGAGGAGGAAGAGAGGGGATATGATAGAGACATACAAGTATCTTACAGGGAGGAACAGGGTGCAGGAATACACTATTTTTAAGCGAAAAAGATGTTACAGGACTAGAGGGCATGGGATGAAGTTGGAGGGAGGATGATTCAGAGGAAACGTGAGGAAGAATTTCTTCACAGAACGGGTGGTGGACAAGTGGAACACCCTGCCAGAGGAAGTGGTGGGGGTTGAAACAATCACGGGATTTAAGAATGCATGGGATAGACATAAAGGAATTCTGGAGGTCAGGGGTACGGAGCAACAGACTTCTAGGAAAACATAAACTGAACTTAAAAGCTCAAATGGGCAGACTGGGTGGGCCACAGGCCCTTATCTGCTGACACTGTCTATGTATCTATGTAATCTGGGGGATGCCAGATGTCTCCATGTTGGGGAGGGGAGTGAGGGGAGAAAATCATGGCTTGTGTTTTTAATTTTTTTGCATTGAGTAGGAGCTTAAGGCTCAACAGGTTATGCTGGAGGGTGATAAAGTCCTGCTGTAACTCCTTATGAGCAAGATCTAGCGAAGGGTTGATTATGTACAGGACTCTGTCATCTGCAAAGGGATGAACATTTCCTGCAAGAATGCCAGAATCAATGCTATTGATATAGAGTGCGAAGAGGATAGGCCCCAAAATGGAACCTTGCGGCATGCCTCGGGGCAGAACTTTAAGTGGGGACATTTCCCCTTGTGTTTTTATTTGTTGTCTTCTGTCCGTGAGGTAACATTGGAACCACTTTAATGTAGCAGGGGGTTAGACCAGTGCTACCCAGGATTTCAAGCAGGATGGAGTGATCAACCATGTCAAGAGCTTTGCTGAGGTCAAGGAAGAGTGCGTAGATGTGCTGTTTGTTGTTCAGGGCTTTTAACCAGTCATTAGACACTTTGGCTAGAGCAGACACGGTGCTCTGTTGGGTCTAAACCCCGATTGGGCTGGGTTGAGGATATTTTCACGATCCAAGTACTCCCTCAGTTGCAAATTAGCAACTTTTTTCTAATAGTTTGGACAGTACAGGAAGAATCGAGATTGACCTATAGTTGTTCAAGTCTGTAGAATCTCCTGACTTGAACAAGGGGACAATGTGCACGATCTTCCAGCTGAGAGGCAGCTCCCCTTGCATGAGTGAGCTATTAAACAGGTGAGTGATTGGTGCTGTCAGATAATAGAATCCTGCTTTTAGAAAAAAAGGGTTATAGCGAGTCTGGACTGGCGGTCTTTTTGGTATCCAACGAGAGAAGAAGATCCTCCACCTCTTTAAAGGATACTGGCTGGAAACTGAATGGAGACCAGCTGGTACAGGGGCAGGGCTAGTACCCATGCTGGCGGCGCTTGGGGCACACAGTTTGCTAACAGGACAGGCATACAATGCAAGGCCTGTAGTAGCAAAGTGGTTATTGAGCTGATCGAGGATCTCAGACCTATCTGTGTAGGCGTAGTTGTTCAACAATTTTTGCTGGGATTGGGGTGGCGGGGGGGTGTCCTTCGACCTCTCTCAAGATTTGCCAAAACTTGGTGGCACATTTTTTGTTTTCCTTAAGGGTGGACTGAAAGAACCACGATTTTCCGGCCCTGATTAGTTTAGTGCAGGTGTTCCTGGCTACCCAAAAGGAGAGTCAGTCTGATTCAGACTATGACTTCCTTGCCCTTTTCCATAGAATGTCTCCGGACCAGAGAGCCCTTTTCAGGGACGGGCTGAACCAGTCAGGTGCCCGTTTTCTGGATTTTACTTTTCTCAAGGGAGCATGTTTGTTTATTACCCTTGATAACAGATCCTGGAAAATACAGAACGCTTCAGTCACAGAAGGTGTGAGATTGAAATCCTGCCACTGGATATTCCCCAGATCTGTCAGAAAGGTGGGGAGACAGCAGTGTTTTAGACTGCGCTTTAATTTGAAGGTAGAGTTGAAAGGGAGGTGTGGGGAGCACCCGATGCAGGCTACAGCACAGTGGTTGCTCAAGTCATTATGGAAGACTCCTGCATGGGAGATATTACTGTATGTGGCTTGTTGACAAGTATAAGGTCCAATAATGAACTACGGCCAGGGTTCTTTTTATTAGGTCGGGTGACCTCAGGGGTCAGCTGAGTTAGCCCATGCTCATCACAGAAGTCCTTAAGCCTATTGGCGTTAGCATCATTCCAGTTGAGGTTTAGGTCTCCCATTATGATGCATTCAGAGTTCGCTTTTTCCAGAAGGGAATGGAGGTGCAGCAGGCGGCCTATAGCATGCA
Organism: Neoceratodus forsteri; assembly: GCA_016271365.2. Lineage (NCBI taxonomy): Eukaryota > Metazoa > Chordata > Ceratodontiformes > Ceratodontidae > Neoceratodus > Neoceratodus forsteri. The sequence goes on along the minus strand of CM028129.1, from coordinate 334,576,401 downwards.
GCTACCAATAAGGCTACTCCAGGCGATAGGGTTAACTTGAGGGCAAGACACTAAAATTCTTTGGGTGATGATGTGAGGACAATGTCAGTAGTTAGGAATTTGTCCTTAATATATATGGCAACACCACTGCCTCTGGTCGACCTGTCACATCTGTGTAGGTTGTAGCCAGGGATGTTGATTGATTTTTCCGATATGTGATTTTTAAGCCAGGTTTCTGAGAACATTGCTACATCAGGTGTAGCATGTAGCACCCAGGCCTGGACCAGGTCCAGTTTGTTAGCTAGGCTGCATACATTCATATATAGGAAGCTCAGACCTTTTAACTAGGTGAGCTTTTCTGTAGCAGATAGCAGATTGAGGGGCCTGGGTTTAATTCCACATTACCTGCACTGAGTAGCAGCAGGATTAGTAGTTTCCTAAGCCATTTTACAAGGAATCTCAGGAAGGCTTTGCTAGGTTGCTTAGTGTGGTCACTGCCTAAGGCAGCGGAAGAAGCATTGGAAGGGCAACAAAAGGTGCTCATAGCAAATATTGCTATCCTAACGGAGAGGAAGAGGGATGTCTGCTTGAGGTATGTTGGGCAGTAAGGGTTATTAAACAATCTGATGGTATGGGGATTACTGCCTTTGGAAGGAAGTAGCTGAATATTGAATATTGCCAGTCTTGGTTCCTGGCATATGGTAGAGTTCCAACAGGTTGTCATATCTGGCGTGACCGTGTTAGGATGCAAGGATAGATGGAGGATGCAGCCAAGGAGGAGGAGGTAGGCTAAGGGCGCCATCATGAGAATACTGCGTAGCAGAGGAGAGGTGGCTCCTTATAGGCGTTCTTCATGACTATCAGTAATCCTGGAAGGCAGACTAAGCTTATGGCCAGCCAAGGGCTGTAGAGCCAAGGATGGAGGAAATGTTTTGAAAGGGAGGGTTGAAAAAATAAATGCAACAGACAGAGAGGGTTATACACCAATGAGTCTAGTGCAGTACAACAGGCAATAAATGGTGCCAGAAAAGGTTATACATCAATGAGCGTAGTGTAGTACAGCGGCAGTAAATGGTGCCAGAAAAGGTTACACATCAATGAGCCTAGTGCAGTACAGGAAAAGAAAAAGAGAAAGGAAAATAGGGGAGAATTCAAAGGAAGGAACAAAGCACCAGTATGCTTTGAAACACCAGAACCTATTTGTTATTTTTTGTAATATATGGATGCGAGGAATTTTTAAGTTCTTACTTGTGCCTGCTGATGCGAGCGCTGCGTCTACAGAGTTAGTAAGACTCCCGAGTGTTGTTCTTGCTCTCGCTTGCACCCCCCGCTCTACTCCCAGTCCCATTTTGCTTCTTTCTCTCACAAAAAAACAAAACACAGTTCACACAGTAGTCGCATCAGTAATCCCAACGATATTATTACTAGGACTGGAAGTGTAGTATTATTGGGCCGGAAGTATAGTATTACGAGGACCAGAAGTATATTACGGGACTAACTAATATATTACAAGGAATTTTTTGTATGCATTTTGGGGATATTATTTTCATTATCCATATATTACATATACCATGTGTGTGTGTGTGTGTTTGTGTGTGTGTGTGTGTGTGTGTGTGTGTGCCCCATATGCCTCCATTTTTGTAAGGCACTCCATGTGTCCACATTTGTAGCATGGATATACATAGGGTATCTACGGGTTCGGGGAAGGATGAGGTTACCTGGCACAAGAGACCTAGGTTTGACTACTCTGCACAGGGGCACCAAGTAAATCCAACTACAGGAAGCAATAACTGTAATGTCCAGAACCAGAATTGGGATTTTCAGTGTGGCTTTATTTATTAACTCACTGAACATAAAACAAAGCTCTGTATGGTCCCCACAGGGCTACGTAACTGTAATGCAGATTAGAGGTTAAACACAGCGGTCCATTGGAGAATGAACACTACAACAGTTGTCTGGTTTGGACCCACCAGGCACTCAGTCTGGACTTGCATGCGAGATTGATACATAGTCCGACTGGTCCGCTCCCATGCGCACACCGACTGACGTCCATTGGAGAATGAACCCAAAATCTACTTGGAAAGACATCCCATCAAACAAGGAGGCTCCCAAACTGTGGCTCCCCACACCACTTGAAGTCTTCGACTCCTAGAGAGATTTTGTTTTCGTACTTCCAATTTGAAACTCCCATCAAACAAGGAGTATGTTCCCATCCTGTGGCTCCCCACACCACTTAGAGTCTACGACTCCCAGAGAGATTTTCTTGAGCGCACCCACGCCTGAGTACCCACCCCATCACTGGCCAAGCGCATGAGGCAAGTAGCAAAAACACAGAAGAAATCCGTAGAGGTGGACCTGGTTACTGAAGATGGGGATCTATCCACCTCCAGCTCCCACAGCCCATACCCGGCCATTTCTGTGGACACACAGAACTTTAGACTTTAAAACTGTAGATTGACGGTGGATGACCTGATGCACCCCCTCTACAATGAACTTTAACACTTTAAACAGATGACTGCTCTATTTGTTCGTCCTAGTGTATATAGTCCTCCCAAACAGCAGTCCCCAATAAAACCATTTGAAACTTGAAACTGAATTGACTGCTCTATTTGTTTGTTCTAGTTGACATAGTCCTCCCAAATAGCAGTCCCCAATACTTGAAATCCAACTGAAGAAAAAGAAGTTGTTTGCCCTTCCAATGAGGCCAAACACTCACCCATTCGCTGTAGGTGCCCCACAGGCAAAGAAATGTAACCTTTGCTGTTATACATGAACAGACTGAACTTAAATTAAAACAGGCAGCTTCTTCCCAATGTGGGAGAATGGGATCGCCTCTGAACCCACAATAATCCTTTCTCACCCCCGCGGGAGGGGGGTAAACAGACACTACTGGTGTCCTTCTTGTTTGCTTAAGGACAAACTGAAAACTTTTTCTCTGAGAGAGAAATCACACTGTACAATAATGCTTTCTTCTTGCTTAAGGACAAACGGAAGACTGACTTTGAATTCCCAAGATTCTAGAACTACTCTGAGCTGAAGATTCCAACTGTGGCCCATGCAGCTGTGACAATTCTATATGATGTCATCCCTCTAGCCTCAGCTGTGACTGAGGACAGAGTGAGACAGTGTGAAACCCATTTAACTGGAGTTTCACAAGCTGCCTTCCCTGCCTACCACTAGGTCTTACTGGGATTCTAGTAACCCCGAGTAGCAAAGGGTTACACGTGTGTATATATATGTGTTGTATATATATATATATATATATATATATAAGTATATATAAATATAAATAAGGTGTTTCAGTTAGAGACAAGAGTTTACCAAGGAATTGTGTGAATGAAAGATACTATATAGAAGAGCAGGGGAGAGAGCGCACAGATGCAGAGAAATGCAAATGGCTAACAAGATGGGTAGAAAACCATGCTGAGAGATATGAAAATGGCTAAAATAGGGATGGTGTCTTTAAGGGGAGGGCTGAAGTAATATATGCCAAGGGAGTGGCTTAGAATGTAATTCTGACTGTGGGGGAGGAGGGCTGTTTAATATTGGTCAGGGTGGGGGTGAGGGACAAATTACACGCTAGGGAGCTGAGCGGCCCTCTATCATAGCTCAAACTGGCTTTAGCAGAAAGTCTGAATTTTGAAAAAAAAAAAGTGCCAGAGCCGCTGGTTCAAGAATAGGCCAATCACGGAAGCATAGTGAGATGGCTCGGCCAATGAAGTACCTTGCTTAGCATGTAAAATTCAGCAAAGGTGGGCAAGTTAAATTCCCTGAAAGTGGCATACCTGGGGTTCGGGCAGCTGTTTGGACGGCACCTAGGACAGGTTCCTAGGTATCACAGCAGTTCTTCACCGCTGGTTCAGGCAGTTTCGGCGGCGGGATCACCCGCAGGAGTGGACCGTGGGGTTCAGGCAGCTGGGTGGACGCCACCTAGGACAGGTTCTTAGGTACCACGGCAGTTCTTCCCCACCGGTTCAGGCGGTTTCAACAGCGGGATCGCCTGCAGGAGTGGACCCTGGGATTCGGGCAGCTGGGTGGATGGCACCTAGGACAGGTTCCTAGGTACCACGGCAGTTCTTCCCCACTGGTTCAGGCAGTTTCGATGGCAGGATCACCCGCAGGAGTGGACCCTGGGGTTCGGGCAGCTGGGTGGATGGCTCCTAGGACAGGTTCCTAGGTATGTTGAAAATAATGATGGCCAAGGTTCTATACAAGTTTATCAATAAACATTTTATTTTTTTTATTTATTTAGTTTTTGTTGACCGGGTAAGTGCACTAGACAAATCCTGCCTATTTTCAGGCACGACATGGGGGAAGGGGATACAGATGAATGCCAACTGACCTTGAACCAGATTAAGCTGTTGGTGGTATTTCTAGTGAATGAAGGAAATTTGGCCAGGACACCGGGGAAATTCCCCTACTGTTTGTTGGTAGGGGGCCCTGCTGCTATTGGAGGAGGTCATTCCTCTCTCAGCCATGGAGGAGGACGGAGCTTTGCCTAAGGCTGAGGTAGCCCAAACTCTTGATGAATCTTGTGATGTTTCCCAGACTGGATCCGCTGAAGTGGCAGCTGGAATGCATCTGCGAGGTGGCCAGCATTTTGCCATTTCTAGCGGTCCACTGGAGTTACCTGCAGTTTCTGATGTCAGTTTAAGGGACAAACAACGTTGTTTGGAAACGGAACTCTTGCGAGTCAGTGAGCTCCTAGCTCAAGAGCGTCGGAGCGTTCTTTCGGAGGATGACAGGAAGCGAGGCGTTCAGAAAACCCCGAGTACGCCGGAGGCTGTGGGGCCTAGTAAGCTGCTTTCTGCTGCGTCCCGGTCTCCCCCTGGAGAAATTGCGGTCCCTCGAGACTGGGGAGATCTGTCGGAAGCAACGTGGTCTCCGGCTGATGGATCTGTGGTTACTTCGGAGGAAGTTCAGATAAGTACTGGGGTTGCCCCTGCTCCTGTTCTTGTTGCCCCAGTCTCAGTTTTGCAGGCTTCTTTTCCCATTCAGGCTTGTCTACAGCCTGTTGCACCCTTGGGGGATCCTTTGGTGGGCTCTGCCGGCACTACGGATTCCTCCTCGGTTTTGAAGGGGCCAGTTATAGATTCTGTGCCTAAGCCCACCTATGCCAATCATTTCCGACAACCTTTGGAGCCTGCCAGAAGATGGAACGCTGTCAGGTTGCGGTATGTAGGTCCTAGAGATAACCCTCCTGACAGGTTTTATGTTGGAAAATCGTTGTTAAAGCAAAGCATGGGTTTCTCTCCATCTGAAGTCTATGTCCTGATTCATGTTCCGGGGGAATTTACCTTTGACGTTAGTTTCCGTACCCCTGCCCTTTTGGAACTTTTTTGGAGCCGATATTTGACTTTAAAGACAAACCCTTTTTGGTCAGACTTTGTTTTACCTCTTTCTAAACAAGCTTCTAGAGTCATTACGATTATGTTTTGCAATGAAGGGGTGAACATTGTTGATATTGTGCATTGGCTGTCTAAAAGATGTGATATTCAGGGGAACCCTGTTCCCATCTTAGATGCTGAGGGCTTTTGGAATGGGGGTTGGAAGTTCCGGGTCAAACTGCATTCCACTGATTCGGATTTGATTCATTTGCCCAATTGTTTTTTTGGGGCGGGATAAAGGCTTTCTTTTTTATCCTGGGCAACCTCGGTATGCTTTTAAATGTGGGTCTCTATCACATCAGCACAAACCGCGAGGTACTTGCCTGTTCTTATTGTGGGGAAACCGGTCATCCCAGTGTCCACTGCTTTCAGGCTTCTAAATGTCACCTTTGTGAGCAGGTGGGTCACACTTTTGAACTTTGTCCCTTGGCTGCAAAAAATACAGCTGAGGCTGATTTTGGGATTCAAGATTGTTATATTAGGGTGGCGGTTCGCCCTGGCCTACGTGCCGGGGGCAGGTTGGTGCCTGACGCTTCTGTGGTGCCCCCCCCGTCTGACTCGAGTAAGATCTCTGCTCCTGATCTGAATTCAGATGACCCGGTGCTCCCACCATTTGAGTCTACAGACAGGTCTGGGACGGGGTCAGGTGAGGCTCTTCTCCAACTGACTCTGTGGAGGGATGATGATTCTCACGGACTGGTTTTACAGTGGTTGGGGGAAGAAGAGTAAGGGTGGCTAGGGGAAGGGGTTAGGAAAAAATCCGCATTGGCTGTTCCTGATGTCTCCTTTGTTGATCCTAACGATTTCACTGTTCTGGCGGAGGGTATGAGGTTCTATCTGAGATACCTGGGCCTCCTTCTTCTCCTACTAGGCCTGTGTGTCAGGACACTGAGGCAGGTCAGGTAGGCCCGAGGCCTTCGGATGGTAAAACTGGACGGATCACTAGGGCGTCTAGTAAAGTTAAGTGATTTATTTTTTCTGAATTTTTTTTATGGTTTCCTTTTCTTTTCGTGTGGCAACTTTGAATACTAACAGTATTAAAACCCCTGTAAAATGCAAGTCCACTTATTCTCATTTCCTATCTGAAAATTTGGATTGTGTTTTTTTTCAAGATACACGTTTGCATACCTCTGAGGAGTTAGCTGCTGCCACTGCTGGTTGGTTATGGGGTGATAATTTTTGGTCCTTGGGGGTAATGAGTTATGTAGTAGGGTTGGGATTTGTTTTTTTAATTCTTACGTTACAGTGATACACCAGCTAGAGATCCTGCCCGGTAGAGCCTTGGTGTTGGATATTAGGTGGAATTCTCTACCTTTGAGATTGATCAATATTTATGCCCCTCAATCTAAGTTTGACCAGGTGTCCCTTTTTAAGGCGTTGTGCCCTTTTTTATGCACCTCTTCTTTTGTTGTACTTGGAGGAGACTTTAATTGTTCCCTCCCTCCCTCCCGGGAACATGAAAAGAAAGGTGTATTGTGATACAGCTTGTTTGGTTACACTGCTTCAAACATCAGGACTGGTGGATGCTTTTGGGCCTTTAACTTCTGGTTTTGGATATACTTATTTTTGTGGCTCCAGAGCGTCCCGGATAGACTATTTTTTTATTTCCCTGGGGGTTGTTGCCCAGTCTCAAGTTTTACAGGAGGTCGCTTCTTCGGATCATAGATTGCTTAAATTGGTGTTAAGTGATTTGCCTGCTACCCGTAGAGGGCCGGGGTATTGGAAATTGAATACGGTCCTGTTGGACATTCCTTGTGTCGCTGAGGGGTTGCGCTCCTTGCTTTTGGCCAGACGATCGGTGTTGTTTCTGTATGATGATCTGAATGTTTGGTGGGAAGACACTAAATGTGAGATTCAAATTTTCTTTAAACGTATTGGTAGATTGAACGGTCGACTGACGCATGATAGATTGCGCTCTCTTAGAGAACGATTGCATTTTTTGTCTTCTTTTCAGTCAGTTTTTGGGGCCTGAGTGTCTGGAGCAGATTAATCAGGTTAAGAGAGAGATGGCAGACTTACAGTCTAAGGTATTACAGGAGATGGAAAAGAAGCATTCCTTTGATGTTTCTGGGAAAAAAAGAGACACCCTACCCTTTGAGCATTTGCAGTTTTCACGCACCTCTAGAGTTATGCAGTATTTACATACTGAAGGGGGTGGGCAGGTTTTTACTAATGTTGGTATGCTAGATATGATACATAATCATGTTTCTACTACCTTTCAAAGTGGATTCCTCTCTGAGGTTCCCATCCGTAACTGGTTTCTTAGCAGACAGGTTCTGGGTTTGACCCCTGTGGAACAGCTCACTTTGGTACAACCAATCAGTGTTGAAGAGTTGAAGTCAGCAGTTTGGTCTTTGAAGCCTAGTGTCACTCCTGGGTTTGATGGGTTATCTCATGAAATTTACAAACCCTTATGGGAAGTCATGGGAACGGATCTTTGTCAAGTTTTGAATGAGGGGTTGCGGAAGGGGGTGCTGCCACACAGCATGTTGCAGGGGGTCCTACTTTTACTATACAAAGATTCGGGGGATAGAGGAGATTTGACCAATTGGAGGCCATTGTCACTCTTGAATACGGATTATAAGATCCTAATGAAAATATTTTGTGTCCGGTTACGGGGTGTTTTAGGCTCTTTATTACATCCATCTCAGTTTAGTGGGGTGCCTGGTAGGAAGATCCAGGATGCATTGATTCTGCTTCGGGAGCTCATTTCTAAAGGGACAGCTGGAGAACTTTTTGGGCATTTGGTGTGCCTTGATCAATCTAAAGCTTTTGATAGAGTGGAATATAATTATCTTTGGGCCTGTTTGGGGTGGTATGGGTTTCCATCACAATTCATTGGCTGGTTGCAGACTTGTTATGGGGGAATTACTTTGTTACCTAGTGTCAATGGTTGGCTGGGTAAAGCTGTAGATGTGCATAGAGGCGTCCGGCAGGGGTGCCCACTTAGCCCTCTGCTTTATGTGCTCTCTTTGGATCCCCTTTTACATGTCTTGTCTTGGACAGATTATATTATTGGTCTTTCTGTTGGTAGTATGGATTCACCAATAGTTTCAATCGCCTATGAAGATGACTTGGTTCTTGTCCTCTCAGATCGTAAATCTGCTGCTGCAGCTCAAACATTGTTGCATTCATTTTCAGTAATGTCAGGGTCCTCTATTAACAGGCTGAAAAGTGGGATTTTGCCCTTGGGATACGAGGTGACTGATGTGGCTGTACTCTGGGATGTGCCTGTTGAATCTGGTTACAGGAAGGTGCTTGGAGTGTATTTTGGAGGGTTAGATGCTCAGAAGTATAATTGGGAGCAGCAACTATCAGGGGCCCATAATAGGGTGCTGCAGTGGAATAAGAACTGAATGTCTAAGGCTAAATGTATTTACTTAATTAAAACTTTTTTGTTACCTTTTGTTTTGTTTCTAGCTGCAGTTTTCCCCCCACCTCTCTCTTTGGAGACTTCACTTTTCAAGGTGTTTTTTCTGTGCCTTTGGGGCAGTAGATTGAACCCGGTTTGTCGTGGCATTACATATTTGCCCATTGGAGAGGGGGGTTTGGGTATGCTTAACCCAATCGTTTTTTTCCATAGTATTTTTGTTTATTATAATTTGGTCCCACTACTTAAAGGGGTAGTGAAAATTTGGTCTCCTGGTGACTGACAGCATAGGTCCCTTTTTGCAGCATTGGGATAATGATTCTGGTTTAGCTCAGCAGGTTTGGCTTTGTGGCTTTGATGGTCATTTTCGAGTAATGTTCCAGAAATTGAAAGCCTGGCATGTAGTTAAGAATTTTCTGACCTTACACTCCAGGCAGGAATTCTATCATTCAGTCCTTAGTGACTGTTTTTTCCTTGAGCCTTGGTTTCATGATTTGCCTGTTTCAGAGCAGCACTCTAGGTTGAAAGTTTTGGTCAGCAAAAGGGTGCCTCCCTACATGTGGGATTTCTTATGGCTGTGTCTCCATAAGAAGCTAGGAGTGAAGGGTAACATGAAACATAAGGATCTCTCTGAGAGGTTTTGTCCCCGGGTGGAGTCTTGTGGGGGTGGTTGAAGCGATGGAACATTTTTTTTGTGGAGTGTCCCTTTGTTGTTTCTTTCTGGTCTCGCTTTCATGAGGAGTGGCCCTCGAATCCCTTCCAGGGTCTTTCCTCTAAGCTTTGGGTAGATGGGTTTTTGCCAGGCTCATGGCTTGGATTTGATAATGTCACTATTCGCCTGGTAACCTGTTATATAGGTTATCAGTTGTGGCATGCCCGGTGTACTTTAACACTTAGGCAGACACTACTGTCTGAAACCCAGATTATTCACAGTCTTAAATCCTTTCTACATCTTGGAGATCTCAGGAGGAACGGGTGGTGCATCCAGAATTGTTTAAACTGTGGTAGAGGAAGGTGACTTGGTTAGATACGGGGTGATTCTCTCATTTGTCAAGACCTGGCACTTTTTTTGTATTTCAGGGTTCCCTTGCTGTGGTGTTTTGATCTCCCTAGCAGTGAACCTGGGTGCTGATATTTCCCTTACGGATGGGATTTAGTTTTACTTTTCTTTTTCAAACTATTCATTAGGAGGTTAGTTAATAAATGTATGACTGTACAACTCATTTCATTTCTTTTCTGGTTTGCATATTTTTTGTGTGACTTAACACTATTTTGTATTTCTTTGGATTTCCTTTACTTTATGATTAGTATATTGTTTTGTGTGATTTAACACTGCATGGAATTTTTTGTTTTGAAGTTATTATAATGCTAAATTTCCCTACTCTTTTAATGGGGATGAGATGGGGGTTATGTGCATATGTGAATTATTTCTGTTTGCAGTTCCTGTATACTGTATTTCTTGTTTATGATTTTTGTTTTTCTTGTATTATGATTTTGTATGATGTAATTCACTTTTGCATTTTGTGTTTTAAGTTTTGAATAAAAAAATTCCCCTACTCTTTTCGATAAGTGCCATGGGATCTTTAACATCCACCTGAACTACTAATAATCCAGGCAGATGGGACCTTGGTTTAATGTCTCATCCGAAAGACGGCACCTCAGAAGTGCAGCATCCCTCTCATGCTGCACTACAGTGTCGGTACTGGGATATTAACCCAAGTGCCAGATGTGGGAACTGAACCCACAACCCTCTGATCTCCCGGCCTCAGAGGCAAGTGTGCTACCTACTGAGCCACTGACACTGCAAACATAGTTGGCTATAAAAAAGTTAAAAAGATACAAAGAGTGTACAAGGCTTGCAGAGGCTGCAAATGGTTGATGAATACTAAATGATGCCAACATGTCAATTGATATGTATGGCTAGTAAAGGGCTGCAAGTGGCAAACTAATATGTATGTAAGTGTAAAAGTTTAAATTGTTGGAACCATGTAAATGATACTTGTAACAATAAGATGCAAGAAATGGGTGAAAGGGCACATGTTTTGTTTTAGAGCAAAATGTCTTAATCAGTGCCAAACTTGCTGTGCATAGTTAAAAAAATCTTGTACAAAATATGTTTTGTTCTTTTGGGTAAGATAGAAGGTCATGACTAACAGGGCTTGACAAATTTTAAAATTAGGTACTTGTCCACGGACAAGTGGCTTGTCCTAAAGTAGTTGTCCCAGTGCTTGAGTTGGTAGTCCCAGTATAAAATGGCATATTTTTAATGGAAAATATCAAACTACAGAAAACTCAATGGATTTATTGTAGTAGTTGTTATTTAGTGTTGAAATAGACAATAAGAAGAATAAATAATATGATTTTATTTTTGTCAGCAGCATGGCGAGCATAGACAGAATTAGCATTAGCAGCGAGGAACTGACAGCAAGTGTGGTTGCAGCAGCAGCACAGAGTGCCAGCCAGCAGCACAGTGAAAACATCATTACAGCAGAGTAGCAGACAGTACAGCATCAGCATCGGAAAAAGTTACAGGAAGCCTGAGCTTGCTCCAGCCGGAGCATAATATTCAGTCATGTCATCATCAAGACTAGTGACAGCCTCAGGGACATTTTCGCGTGAATCAGCAGAACTAGTAGTTGAACTAGCATGACCATGATGACCATGAATGTGGCGTGTGCCAGGACCAGATAGTAGCCAGTGGTTGATAGCTTGATCCGGATCAAAGCTGTCTAATGCAGGGCCTTCAACTGCTATATGCAGAAGTGACCGGAGTGTGTCATCAGCCAAACTTGTTCTTATTTTTGTTTTTATAAGATTCTGAATGGAGAATACTCTCTCACATTTAGCTGTAGACACACTCATAGCCAGTAAAATTTCTATTAGGTCAAGAACGTGAGCAAACTGGGCTGGTTTCTCTCGTAGTAGTCGTGAATACACTTGCATATATCGCTTATCAACTGTAGACTTAAGCATTGCTTTTAATGCACAATACTCCCTTTTTATACTGGTTATGTGACCTTCATAAAAAAAGTTGTGAAAGTAGTCTAATAAATTACTTAAATCAGTTGTGCCAAATTGTGCAAGTTCTTCTCGTGACAGATTGAAATTTTTGAAATCTAAGCAACTGAACCATTTTAGAGGTTCTTCCGAGAAATTCCGAAAATGCTGATCAATGTAAGATACTGCTGCATCTATTAAACTGCAGCTGTGTATCAGTCGTAAAATTTACTTCTGGACAGTTTTTGAAAGTAAAAGGAACAATCTTGTCCTCACTGCCACGTTTTGAAATGAGGTAGTTCATGCATTTCTCTGCAGGATTATATTGGTTTAGAAATGATGTCATAAACTTTCCAGGTCTTGTTTTTAGCTCAGTCAACTGGAGTAAGCGTGTCTCGACGAGTTGGGGGACTTCTAACATTAGTAGGTCATCCTTCTGAAATTCAAGTGATAAATTTGTCAATATTGGCAGAAAATCTTGAAGAATAAACAGTAATTTTACAAACTGTGTTGCATGCGCGTCTCTTAGAAGTGCCTTTGCTTTGGCCCCATCATCACCAGCAGAGTTTGAGACATGTTCAAGATGTTGAATTACTGTAGGCAGGTTGACTTGAACAGCATGAACTGAACGCGTCTTACTTGCAAGCCATCGCACTTGCTTTATTGCACTGAAATGAGCCAACTCAGTGTGTATGACATCTGCTATTTCCTGCAGTTCCCTAAGTTTCTTGGGGCTGTAGTGGTAACATTTTAAAATTCCTTTCAAGGTGTTTTCTACTTTTTGAACAAAGGGATTTTTTTTCATGATGTCGAGAACTGCTAACTCCAGTTTGTGGGCTACGCAATGCATGGGTATTACAGTGGGGACATGTTCTCGGATTTTTGCTATGGTGCCACCTGTATGGCCCATCATCACACTGGCACCATCAAAGTTGGCACATACGAGAACTGGTCCAGGTCTGCTCACATCGTTAAGGTCCGCAAAAGAAAGATCAACAGACTCGAGTGCAGAGGTTATTGCTTTAAAAACTCCATCTGCGTGAGAATGTTCAAGAGGTACAGCTTTAATTAAGACAGTTGTAACTTTTTTTTCTGCGCTATCAACAAAACGAAGAAAGACATTTTCCCACACTACAATGCTTGCATCTGTACTGCCATCTGCAGGAAAGGTAACGAATTTTGTATTTTTGACAGTCTGGATCTGTGTTTCAGACATGACAGCTGATATTGCATTACAGAAATCTCTGGCCCATTTACCATTTGTGTAATTGCTGCTGAGTTTAACCCCAATTTTTTCTTGCAATGTGTAAAGCCACTCCATATCTGAGAAAGGACGTAAATTTTTAGCCAAGGAATATGCGGTGTTAAATAAACGCCTCATTTTATTTTTGGTGACTTCCTCCATCTGAGAAAATGCGTGATATATTGCAGTTTCAGATATGTTAAAATTGACTGCATGTTGACCAGTTTCGTGACTATGCTGTTTTGCACAAATTATATGTGGATTTGATTTCTCATGGGCCTCACGGACTCAATTCTGAAATTATTTGAACCAGTGGCAAACACGTTAGGTTTTTGAATAAGCAGGAGTCGAAGAGTGGGATATTTCTCACAGGCAGAGCAGTAACATTTATTTTTGGTCATCATACCTTAACCAGGTAAACTGATTTAGCCAGTGATGCTGAAATGTTCGAGCCCTTTTTTCAACATCATATTTTTTATCTTTGCTTCTTTTCTCAGTGTTTATTTCCTCATCATCTAAAATGGAAGGTCGCTTTAGCTGTACTGAACCAGAATGTGATGGCACTGAACTGCTGCTACTGTTATGCTCACTCGTTTCAGAAACTGGTACGGTCAAGTTAGACTGATCGCCTGTTATGTCTACAAACACCGACCCAGACCGAGAACCTTGGTCGTTTTTTTCCTGACTACTAGTAGGGCCGGTGGGGGGGGAGCTGGTTGGGGCTGGCTTTCAGACTGTGAAGAAGGCTCAGGCTCAGGCTCTTTACTTTTTGTTTCTGATGAAGAAGATGTGGATGTTTTACCTGTCCAAAGGGAAGATGGAGTAGCTTGCTTTGGCTTATTTCGTTGCATTTTTTTTAACTGTCTTCTATGCTGCAAATGTGAATTAAAGATTGTTGTTGTATTGTATTATTGTACTCAATAAAATTCTATTTTGTGTTATCTTTGTGTGTGTTGTGTTACTGTAATTTTTTTACCATAAGCTGTTGTGCTTATGCAGCACTACAAGAGGGCAGGACAGAGTAGGTGGGTAGATGGGAGGGGGCTGGGTCCAGAGCCGGACGGAGTACTAGCAGTAGTACGACAGGAAATTGCTTTTTTCCTTCTCAGGGCAGGTTCGGTCTCACAGCCACACACAAACACCTCCATCAGTGTAGCTAGGTACTGGTAGGTTTATTTTAATTTTTCTGTGTCCCCAAAATTGCCTTTTCCCTTCTCAGGTCAGGTTTGGCCTCACAGCTGCACACACACATACACCTCCACCAAAAGTACTGGGTAGCTAGGGTTTATTATTTTTTTTCTGTGTAGTGTCACTGTCACACAAAAAATGTGTTTCCCCCTCCTATAATATATTTCTAAGAAGTCTGCAGTTGTTACCAAGTTCCTGTACCCTCTCCTCTCAGGGCAGGTTAGGTCTCACAGCCCACTGCCACACACACCTCCACCAAGTACTTGGTAGGGCAAACAAAGTACTAGCTAAAATATAGGTTTATTTAAGGCAGCTATCTTTTTTTTTTGGGGGGGTGTCAATCTCTGAAAATGCTTTTTCAGTTTTTATACTGCAACTGTTTACCTTATTTATTAAGTATTCAGTTGTTCCCTTCCACAATTTCCTCTACTCTACCCTCAGGCTCTCAGGGCAGGTTCGGTGGTCTCACACTGATTGCCCCTGCCACACACTGCACACACACCTCCTCCACCAATGTATGTAGCAGACTGCAGTAGCAGCTAGGTTAATTCAGATTTTTCTGTAGCTCAGAAAAATGCTTTTATTTTTTTCCCTTTAGTTTACCTTTTATTCCTATAATTTCAGTTGTTCCCCAGGTTCCTCGTCTCTACCCAGTCTACAAGGTCTCACTACAGCCAAGACACCCCCCGCCCTGTCCCCCTTCCACCACTGGGACAGTCTTAGGGACAGTGGGACCGGTCTAGGCTAGCTAGGAATAGGTGTGGTGTATATAAGGTTAGGTAAGGAGGGCTGGGTTAAGGAGGTTTATAGTTTTCTTAGTTCAGTTCATAGTTCAGTTGTTGTGTACTTCACATCACACACGTTAGTAGGCAGGCTTTATCTAGTGGTCTTGCACCCACAGGAGGCACACCATTATTATCAGTCAGGTCCAGGTCCCTGATCTCTGTTCTCTCACGGAGGGCAAGCTTGTCTCACAAACTCACACACATACACATACACACACACACACCAACCCTTACCACACGATTGTTATTGAAATGTTTAGTAGTCCCACAACTTAAGTTCAACACACAATCACTTCCCCCAATTAGAGTCTCAAGTTTTTTTGTTTTTTATTTATTTAAGAGCTGTATCCTTTTCTGTTTTTCTTCACTTCACATGAGTCCACACAACACACACAGCTCCCTGAATTCAGTGTGCAGTGTTTTTGCTTAGTTCTCCCTTCCTTTTTTCTCTTAATAAACCTTTTTTTTATATTTTTATAATCAGCAGATTGTTTTATTAGACAGAGACTCTGCTGTCTCCACACTAAGCAAATGCCTTTGTGCTCCTTTTTTTACAGAAATGATCTCTCTCTCTCACATCCCCCTCCCCCCAAACTTCAGATCCTCCTACTCTCCCACTCGCTTGGCGCTCCAAAACTCCAATATATATTTCTATTGTGTTCTAACTTCTCTCTGCAGGTACTACTACTACTGATTTGCTAGTGACTCGCGGCACTGGCCCCAAATACACAGTTTGACTGTGCTTGAACAGAAATTATGTGCTCTCTGCCTCTCTCCGAGTAGCGAAATGACATGTTTGCCAACGTGCACCAAGCTAGTGCTACTGCCACTCTGAGAGCTCCAGTCCACCCCCAAACGCGATCACCAATATCCAGGACTGACAGGCACTGTACCATCAGCTATAGGCTGCCTAGCCTGTCAGTCTGGCTGTTTTTGACCAGTCGTGAGCGCGTTTCTTCTTGGTGCCTCCCCGAGTGTCTGCTGGTGCCCGACTGCACAGTTAAGTTGGGGCACGGTGGCGCGCGGCTGTGGTGAGCGCATTCATCAGTGCTGCAGCTGCGCCATGTGACCGCACAAAGACCGCACAGGTGACTCCGGAGTCTAGTTTGGCTCTCTCCATTGGAACCTGGGAAGGACATCTAGTGGCCAGCAAGGGAAAAACAGGTAAAACCTGCAATTTTTAAACTGCAGCATAGTAGTCCGTGGGACAAGCAGAACTCTGGCATCTGCTTGTCCCCACATAAAAAATGGTAGTCCGGGACATCGGGCTATAGGATTTGTCAAGCCCTGATGACTAACCTTGAATATAGATAATGGTGTAAGCAGAAATAGAGAAATTACATGCAAGTTGGCAAGCATTAATGTCTTGTCCACCTCCCTGTCTTATGTTTGTCTATTTTTAAACTTGCATTATTGGTAATTATTAGTAAATATCTATTATGCCCTTGTCTTGTGACATTAGTTTTTCTAAGCAAAATATTTTTAGTGCTAGGAGATTTTATTTACGTCTTGTGACAAATGATGTTTTCCTTTTAATTAATGCCAAGTCAGCAGTGATGTATGTGTTTTGAACCCTTGTCTCATGACCCTACTCTCTTGCCTTATATGGTCAGAGTGTCTGAAAACTGGGAAATTTCCCTTGTTTTGCAATTCTTGTCAAACACTGTATAAATATCAGACAGACTGTATGTCCAGTGTGTCCAAGAGGAAAAGTCATAGATGCTGGACACACAGAAAAAGGGAGCGAGTTTGCTTCACTCTTTCTGAACACCTGTTGCCCTGGAGGTAAAAATCCATCAGCTGTTTAGAATTGATCATGTTAGAGGTAAATTGTTAGGGCTTATTTAGGTATTAATAAATTGCAACTGATTTAAAGCAACATCTGGTGTCCGGTGGCTTTTTCGGATTACTAGGGACCACTAACCATGAACCTTGTGCTTTTACTACCTTACTGTCATCAGTATGGTATAGTTTTCTTTATTTACAGGTACCACAGCAGTTCTTCCCCACCGGTTCAGGCAGTTTTGGTGGCAGGATCGCCTGCAGGAGTGGACCATAACAACTGCAACCGCTCACTATGTATTACCTGCACTTGTTACGTTCTTGTTATTTTGATGTTTATACTCTGTGCCGCCTTACATGGCCCGGGGTTGTGCCTGAAAATGGTCCCTGGGATCAGTATACCTACCCAGTTAACAAAGTCATAAATAAATAAAATAAAGCTGACTGTCCAGTTCCCCAGTGGCCCCATTACCTATTGCACAGCATCAGAAGCTAAGGCAGACTTACTCCAATGAGGGATAATTTCCAATAATGATCCCAAATTAGCTGTGAGGAACTGGCTGATACCTTCAAGGCCAACGCCTCAGGAGGCTTCTCGACCAGAAATCGGTGACCAAAAACTGCAGAAATTACTGGACAGAGTGCGCTTTTTAAGAAACCCGACTCTGCAAGTAGACTGAGCTGACAAGCACATAACAGAGGTACTGATTGAGCCGGGTTTGGGGGGGGGGTCGACCACATATATGGGTTGGAGGGTTGAGAGCGAGGTATTGCTCCAGTTAAGGCCACATTGCCCCATTAAAATTACATGAAGGCCTCTAACACGGATCTGGTCCATGGGTACGGCCTATGGAGCGCTCAGCTCTCCCCTTACTCGGTGTGGAGCGGCCTATTGATCCCTCCTCCCCCTTCCTCTGAGACCGTAGGCTTATAGGCTTGCAAACTCCCTCTCCCATCTTCTTGAACTAGACAGAGCTTCTTCTGGCATGAGCCCGTTCGGACTAATACCTGGCCACGAATGGCAATCAACCCATCGAAACAAAATGCTCTGAGCACAGACATTTTTTTTTCTATTGCAGTTGACGGCCTAAATGATTCTGCAGAGACTATGGTTTGAGACTGTTATACCCTAAGCACATTTTACAATGGAGGCGATAAATGTTTTAGATTTGCATTGGGGGGGAGAGGGCAGGGGCCTTGATTTGGGAACTGAATTTCAATAGTTTTACCACCTTTTGCAGCTCCTGGACCATTTTGGTTCAAAATGAGTCTTCTGGGGAGTCTTCTCAGTTACATTCAACCTACATTTGCCGAGGGAGATGTCTCTCGGTATATAATTTGGAGTCCCTATTTAAGACCAAGGAGGGCAGTTTCCTAGTGAGCCCTGTCCAACACGGTTTGGATCCCCATATGATATTTTTCAGGATGCCATGTTCTTTGAGATGGCTCCTAATTTGAAACTCTGGAGGCCCTTAAGGTTAACACACAGGAGGTAAAAGGGAGATATTTCCCCACATGGGGTAATTAGGAACAAGAGCAAGGTACAAAGAGTACGGAGGGATGCTGATCTTGTGGTTTATTGGGATCCTCTTCAAATATGATAAGGCCTTCAGCAAGAACAATGGGATGGTTTTCACTCGCCCTGTGCCCCAGGTGCTTTTACTCCTATACCCCCGAGGGGGACCAAACACTCACTCACTGGTGGTAGAGGGACTCTTCCCTTGGATTATATGGGTTAGCCTATGGTTTGAATACCGTACAAAGTATATGTCCCACCACTACAGGAGCAGCCTCTGGAGTGGGCCTGTTCCTAGAGAGGGTGCTCCCTCTCAAGTGGACTTAGACCCACCTTCAATGGGTCATTCCCCACTTACCTAGGAGGAAGGGATTCCCTTTACCCTGGGACCCGGGTTGGAGATGGATATATCTCCCCCACTAGTGGAAGAATGCTTGTATATATTTTTTTCCCAATGGAGACCAGTTCCTAATCATTGTTTCAGGTTATGGTTTAGACTGTTAACTTTTGTCCTTTTGGTAAATGTAAAACAGGATGGTGACACAATGCTTGCAAAGAGATATGTAGCCCCCTTCTTGGCTGGATGCGCTGGAGGCCAAAGGGCCATAGAGGGCAAGTACGCCGCTCTGTCCGGGTGCACTGGAATTGGTTCAGTTGGACCCATGGACAAGATGTGGGATGTCTGGAACATAACTCTTGACTGTTTACTTATGGCCTTTTGGCTCCAGAAGCTCTGCCAGGTATACATTATTGGTACCCCTTCCCTGGGATCATGGTTAATGTGCTGATAAAAAAAAAATTCTCAGAATGTGAATGGTCTGCATTCCCCTGTCAAACAATACAAAATTATGCAATATTTAGGTAAACAGAACGAAGATTTATATTTTCTACAGGAGTCTCACCTCTCATCTCTAGAACACTCAGAGTTACATTGGGGTGGTCGCTACTGGGTCCTGGCATCCTCTCACCTGAGAGGTCATAAGAGGGGAATGGCAATTTTAATTCCTGCTTCCACTCCATTAGAAATTCAAGATACTTTTTCGGACCCTCAGGGTCAGTATGTGATCTTTACAGGAACACTATACTCCCAGACAGTAACTCTAGTTAATACTTATCTTCCTTCTCAGACCTCACTCGCCATAATAAGGACATTTCTGCAAAGGATGATGGAGAGACTCAGAGGCGTTTTGATAATGGCTGGGGATTTCAATATCTCTTTCCACCCCCACCTTGATTCCTCTACTCCCAAACCACAGAGGCTTTCTAAAGCTGCCAAATACCTAAAGGGGAATTTGTCCTTTTTGGGCATAGAGGACATCTGGAGAAAAATCTTTCCATCCACCCCAGAATATACCATTTTCTCTGGGAGGCACAATACGTACTCACGTTTAGACTACTTTTTTGTGACAGGAGAACACCTTACCCTGGTACAAGACATTTTAATTGAACTAAGGGTTCTGTCTGATCATAATCCACTAATTCTTAAGATTGATTTGGGAAAGCAAAAGAAACAGGTTTTGTAGGTTCAATAATTCCCTCCTACGGGATCAAAAATTCTTAGACCACTTTAAGCAATGCATTCCTCGGGCAATACAGGACAGCTCCTCTCCTGAGGTCTCCTGCCCCATTCAGTGGGACGCTTTAAAGGTGGTATTGTGTGGAGAGATGTTGGAATACTCATCCCATAAACAAAGAGAGATGAATGCAAGACTCAGTTTTTTAACATATCTTCTTGCTTCATACCAATGTTATACCATGAAGGCGATACGACCCTTCAGTGCTGTATTAGGTCTATAAAGCAAGATATACAAAGTATAATAGACCGTAGGACCCTCCAGAGCCTGAATTACCTACAACACTACAACTACAAGGGGGGAGCCAGAGGAGCCCGGGTCTTGGGTCGGAAATTAAGGGATAATAAAAGGGCCTCTACCATTTTAAAAATAAAATCTCCTTCCTTGGGCATATCCACCTACAAGGAAAAGCAAATTAGACAGGCCTTAACACAATTTTATGAGGCCCTATACACTGCCCCCACCTCCCGCAGGACCAGGAGGAGGCAATATCTGACTTTTTAAACAAGCTTCATTTACCCAAATTAACAGAGTCCCAAAATGAATCCTAGAATGTCCTATTAGCCCAGAAGAGATACTCTTTCAGGTAAAAAATTTAAAACCCCTAAAAATGCCCAGACCCTGATGGCTTTGGCCCAGAGTGGTACAAAACTTATATTCCTCAGTTGCTCCCCAGTATCTTATTAGCATGCCAAGCAGTGGCGGATGGAGAGACCCCCCCTTCCTGGAACTATGCAGTTTTTTCTCCCTTACTTAAGCCTGAAAAGGACCCTACTCTCCCATCATCATATCGCCCAATCTCAGTATTAAATGTGGATTATAAAATATTTATGGCCATAAGGGCCAAATGGCTGGAACCTATCCTCATGCAGTTAGTCCACCCTGACCAATCTGGATTTATAAAACAGCGAAGTACTTTGAATAATTTACTCCACCTCTTATTACTCTTAGAACACATCCATGCGAGGAAGATCCCATCCACTATTATTAGCTTAGACGCCGACAAAGCGTTCGACAGAGTGAGCTGGGAATACCTATGGGCTACTTTGTCCAAATTCTCCTTTCCAAATTCCTTTATTACCTGTCTGAAAAATGTATGTTCTCAGTCAAGGGCCTACATTCGTATTAATGGCTCCCTATCCCAATCAGTCCATATTTAAAGAGGCACAAGACAGGGATATCCTTTATCCCCATTACTGTTTGCCTTGCATATCGAGCCCTTGGCAGAGACAATTATGAGGAATAGCCCAATAGAGAGGGTCCCTGTGGGTCAAAGAGAGCATAAGGTGGCTTTGGTTGCCGATGATATTCTGGTAACTGCTGTCTCCCCTGATAATCCTCTTCCTGCTCTATGGGAACTGCTAAATGATTTTAAAAGAGTATCAGGCTTCCAGTTAAATGTAGCTAAAACAGATCTGCTTCCACTATTTTTTACTCCTTCCCAAGCTCTTAAAAACATATATAAAATGGTATAAAACCAAGTTTAAATATTTGGGAATCTATATTCCAAGAGATTTAGATAACTTGGAACTGCTAAATTTCAAACCCTTATCTACCCAGATCCAAACGGATTTGTCTTCTTGGTCAAGGTTGCCATTGAACGTTTTTCAAAGAATTGAGACCATCCGCATGATAGTCCTCCCAAAATGATTATATTTATTCCAAAATATTCCCACCTTTCCTTCTAGTTTTTATTTGAAATCTTGGGACAAACTCATATTGAACTTTATTTGGAATGGGCAGAGACCGAGACTTAGAATGTCTCTTCTGCAGTTTCCACTCTCCTTAGGGGGGGGTCTAACCATCCAAATTTGAAACTCTATGCTTCAGCAGCTTTCTTTAAAATACTTTCCTTGTGGATATCACCAACTTATCAGGCACCATAGGAAGATCTGGAATTCGCCATAAATGACTTATATGATATCACTAAGGTAACTTTAGCTTCGGCAGCCAGGCTACCCCCCCTTGCAGGATTTTACCCCCTTTATAGCTCAAATTTTAAAATTATGGTACAAGCTAAAAAAACATAAGGGCTTTAGAGAACTTGTCTTTTTCTATACACATATTTCAGAGAACGACCGATTCCTTCTGGCATTCCTTGACCATACCTTTTCAAAATGGAGAAGGCCAGGGCTTCAATTTTTCAAACAATTTCTCTCCCCATCTGGTATCATCCCATTTGAAATTCTAAAAACTAACTATGGCCTCACTAACAATGACCATTTTAGGTACACTCAGGTTAGAAACTATCTCCTGCTGAAAAAATGTCATTTCTAAATTACCAGAACCAATACCTATGGCCTCGAAATACCTGGAGGATAATATTAAAAGGACAGCTGTGGCCCCACCAGGTGGGTTATCTTTATAAACTTTTAAGAGAGGGGATGAGCGACTCATCAGTCTCAATTTTGAATAGCTGGTGCAGGGATCTAGAATTAGATATCTCAGAACAGGAGTGGCTCCGGGTGTCCCCCCAGGCATGTAGAGTTGCACATGCTACCAAGTGGCGTGAATTTGCGTGGAAATGCCGAAGTCGTTTTTTTCGTTCTCCAGCTGTATTAACCAAATACCTCCCGCCCTCATTCGGGAAATGTTGGCATAGATGCTCATGCAACTTCATTGATCATAGCCACGTTTTTTGGTAATGTCCCCAATTAATGCCATTTTGGTGTTCTTTACAACAAGAAATTTCAGATTGCCTGGGAGAGATGCTCGAACTCACGGTTAAGATGGGATTGCCATGTATATTCTCCCCTCATAACCCATCTTGGTACTGAACCCTGCTACCTATCTATATCTTGGCAGCCAAAAAGGCCATAACAAGACGTTGGCGATCTCCTGCCATTCCTCCAGTTAAAGAATGGAGGGGGCTGGTGACCGAAATTTATTATATGGAATCCCTAACGGCCACACTTCATAACAGCAACTAGTGTTTGAACTGTTGTGGAGGACGTGAGTGATGTATCTTTCTGGGCATGAACCAGACTTTGTTCCCTGATCCTCCACATGCCTTAATCTTCAGGATCCTTGGGAGTGAAGAGGTCCTACACGGTCAGGGGATGTGGACCTTTCCTGTGAAGCACAATCCATTGACCTGGGGAAATTTCACCTCAAAAAAAATCTCTGGGAGCCATATGTCTTTACAGTTAAATTTCAGTCATTTGCAGAACAATCACCTGTTTGGAGGTGAAAAAACAGAATTGTTTATCAGTCTTAAGATTATTAAATAAGAAGCATGTGTATACAAACTATGAAGTTTCTACTGTATGGCAATGGCTGTATTAACTACATCTCTATCTGTCACCTCTATATAATAAAAATAAATAAAAAATAAATAAATAAATAAAATAAAAAATATAAATCCACCTACAGGAGCAACTTGGCTCGGGAGAGGCCTTCCACATCCTACAGAACCCAAGGTAGGGGAGGCAGGGTTAGAGGTCCCTACCCTAGGCCAATTTTCAAGCCCACACAGCTTCAGACTACCAGCAACCCAGGGGTTACTTCAGGGGTAGTGGCAGGAGATCCATAAGGTGAGCTGACCCAGCACCACTGGCCAAGTCCCAGCCCAAACAGAACCACTGATGTCTTTGCACAGGTCACCTCTCCACCCCCAGTGGGAGACAGGTTGGCTCACTTCTCCAAGCATGGCAAGCCATCACTACAGACAAGTGGGTCTTGGAGGTAGTGAGGCAAGGCCTGTCCCTCACCTTTATTATAGATTGAGGGAGCACTTCCAAGCAATCAGTGCACTCCTTTCCTCCGCATGTGAGACACTCTTATTCTGTGATGAGCATCTTACACGCAGGTGCCCTGGAAACAGTCATGTTCAGGGAACTTTTATTTTTGTATTTTTCCCCCATGGTCCCATCCGGCTCTCTCCTTCCTCTCTTTCTTCTTCCATTCCCCCAGTGCCATCCCCCAAGGATCAGACCCCCTCCCTTCATGCCCCCATGACTTACCCTTCATAGCAAGGTGGTGGGGAGCAACTCAACCCACTGGGAATGGATCCAGCCAAGGAGGGGGAGCACGCAATGATGACAGTGGCACACAGCGCACATGACCGCATACTGAACACCACTGCCTGCTACTCCTCTGTGCCCCAACATATGGGACTCAGCATGCCAACACCTAGCCTCTGCTAGGTGTCAGGCAAATGCCAATCCGTGTTCTCCACCTTCTCCGGGAGAGGAGAGTTGTCCCCTGGATGCCGGATCCTCTCCCTCCCTGGCCAACCTTCTGTGACTAACTCTCACCGTGAACACAGGTCACCGGCGTGCTAGGAGTTAACTCATTGTCTCCTAGCATACGCCTGTAGTCATCCGTAAAATTCACTGGTGTGTCCTGAGGACGTCTGCAGAAGTTGGCTACTGACTCCCAGTGTGCCCTTGCAACGTCTGGAGAAGTCACTTATATATATATATTTTTTTTTGTGTTATCTTTTTATCCTCCTTCCTGTCCCCGGTGTCCCCCTCCTTCCGACTGCACATACCCCGAAGCCCCCCCTTTTTTCAGGATCTGCCCCTAGAGTGCCCTTACCTCCTCCTACTTCCTTGCACAGCGGGGTCTGTCCTAGGTGGGCTCGGGATGGGCAGTCTTCATCTAGGGACACCGAGGACACCATTTTTCCGCTGTTCTCCCCTACTTCCCCCGCCCCTGGGGCGCCAGCACAGGGCGTGCGTCCTAGAGGCGGCAGTGCTGGCATACGCCTCCTCAAGCACCTCACAGCATTCCCCTCCCTCGGACTCCAGTAGCGGGCCACAACCCCCAGTGCGGTGCTCCCACCGACAGTTCAGGGTTGGGAATCTGGGAATCCCCCCCTCGGATGGAGGAGAGCATCCGTTGGGACGCTCGATCCTCCCTCCCCCCGGCCGACCCCCGACGACCCGAGTCCGTTCCCGAACCCGGGTCGCCGGCGTGGTACGAGGTGTGGCGTCTAGCGCCTCAATCCTCAGCACCACCGGGCCGGCTATATATTTTTCTATATAGTGTAACAGAATATAATATATATTTGACTGCATAGCACCGTTGGAGAGGTAATTTTATGCTAAACAACTTTGCCACTGATATTTTGTGTATATCATGTATACTTCAGGAGTTATTCGCATTTGTTTATGGTATGGTGTATATGGCTTATGTTGCCTGTTTTAGTGAAAACATTTTTTTTTTTTGCTGTTTCAACTAGCATAAAAAAAAATAAAATTACATATTATTATTTCCATACCACCATTGGAAAGGTAATTTTGTGCTGAACAACTTTGCCAATGATATGTTGTGTATATCATGTATACTTTAGGAGTTATTCACATTTGTTTATGGTATGGTGTGTATGGCTTATGTTGCCTGTTTTAGTGAAAAAATATATTTTTTTGCTGTTTCAACCAGCATAGAAAAAAAATAAAATAACATATGATTATTTGCATACTGCCATTGGAAAGGTAATTTTATGCTGAATAACTTTGCCACTCATACTTTATGTCTAGCACTTACGGTTCTTGAGCTATTAGGATTTGTTTGTGGCATGCTGACTATAGCTTGATTTTGCTTAGAAAGGCCCAGGATTTACTGTTAACAGTATACAGGAGACAAGTGGTGCAACTTCAGAGAGCTCCTGTGGAGGCAATGAGTTAAGGCATGGTGCCTCAGCCCTCCATGCCACTGGGCCAGCTCCATGGAACAGTCAAAAAAAAATTATATTACTGATAGTGCTTGATCCTCCGCAATCAATAATATACTAATATGTTCCCCGTCACCACTCTTTGCTGTATCAGAGTGGTGTCACTTGCATTCAGCTTGAGCCAGAACAGCTCAGCTTTGCTTTGCTGTTCTCACTCAAGCCAAATGCATGTGAAACCACTTTTATACAACAGAAAGTGTCTCCGGGGGACATATTAACACGCAAAATGGTTCACCGATTACAGAGCAGGCACTTCAGCCTGGCAACCTCAGCAGAAAAGAGGCTGCTGGAGCTGGAAGTCACCAAGCTATTGCAGATGAATGCAGTAGAACCCGTCCCCCCATCACAGAGGGGAAAGGTCTTCTACTCCAGATACTTCCTTACCCAGAAGAAAAATGGGGAATGGCGACCTATTCTAGATCTCAGACTTTTGAACAAGCATCTGACAAAACCAAAGTTCAAGATGCTCACTCTGGCCACCCTGCAGCAGGGAAATTGGCTGGCATCTCTGGACCTCAAAGATGTCTATTTCCACATACTCATCAGGCCCAGTCACAGAAAGTACCTGAGGTTCAGGCTGTCCTTGGGTCATCAGTTCTCAGCATTCCCTTTCAGCCTCACTTCTGCTCCCAGAGTATTCATCAAGTGCCTGGCTGTGATTATGGCACACCTAAGAAGGCTGGGAGTCACAGTGTTCCCTTACCTGGATGACTGGCTGGTCATAGGAGAGTCCCCACAGCACACCAGGGATTCTCTCTCCCTCACTCAGGGTGCCTTGGAGTTTCTGGGATTTCTTATAAATGCCCAGAAGTCCCAAGTGGAACCTGTACAGACCCTAGAGTTTATAGGAGCAGAACTGAACACCCTACAAGGGAAAGTTTTCCTCCCACAGGACAGGGTGGACAGCATACTAACTCTAGCAGGCTCCTTCGAACTTAATAGACCCAGGCCAGCAAGACACTTCTTGCATCTCTTGGGCCACATGGCCGCTGCCACAGCCATAGTGTCAGGGGCCAGATTCCAAATGATGGAGATCCAGTTTCACCTATGGTCCTTTTGGTCTCAGAGAAGGGATCCTCTGTCCAAACTAGTACCTGTCACAAAGTATGTTCTGCAGGCCCTAGAATGGTGGCAAGACAGAGACAACCTCAGGGAGGGAATGCCCTTCTGACAGCAGGTTCCTTTGGTCATCCTCACCACAGATGCCTCCCTACTGGGTTGGGGGGCACATATGTACGATTTGACAATAAGTGGCACCTGGACCCACAGGAATCAGTTTTGCACATCATCAATCTGCTAGAGCTCAGGGCAGGTCTCCTCTCTCTGCAGTCCTTCACCACCCAGATCCAGGTCAAGGTGGTGCAAGTCAGAACAGACAACACCACTACCATGTACTACATCAGCAAACAAGGGAGCACCAGGTCGACCCCGCTGTGTGCAGAGGCCATGAAGGTATAGAACCTTACCTATCCCCTGCAGGTATCTCTGTCTGCAGTCCACCTGCCAGGGAAGGATAACATCCTGGCAGATTCCCTCAGCAGAATCGGCCAGAACCACCACGAGTGGTCCCAAAATAGGCAGGTCTTAAACTCAGTATTCAGGAGGTGGGGCATGCCAGAGATAGATCTCTTTGTCTCCACATAAAACTATCAGTTGCCCCAGTTCTGTTGCAGGCCTCCAACTTAGGGGATAGTGCCAGTGGATGCCCTAACACTGGATTGATTAGGGAGGTTTCTCTATGCCTTCCCTCACTCTTCTCTGTTGTTCAGATTCCTCATAAAGCTCAGGACCCAACCAGCAACTATGACTCTGGTAGCTCCTGACTGGGCGAGACAGCCATGGTACTCCCTTCTGTTAGTCCTCTCTGTGTCACGGCCCATCCATCTTCCTCAGAGGCATAATCTCCTGACCACATCTCAGGGCAGGATCCTGCACCCCAACCTCAGGTCTCTTCACCTTAAGGCTCGGATCTTGAAGTCCTAGAGTTTTCTGCTCTATAGCACTGTGAGGATGTTCTGAATGTTCTCAGGGTTTCCAGGAAACCATCAACCCGGAAAACCCATGCTCCCAAATGGAAGAGGTTCTCTTTATGGTGCAGGTAGAAAAGGTCAACCCCTCTGTCTAGGCTGCCTGTGTTCCTAGACTATTTGGTCCACCTGCACTCATTGGGCCTCAGGCCCGCCACTCTAAAAGTTCATCTTGCTGCCATTGCAGCATATATCTCAGCTGGCAAAGCGAGGTAAATAGCCACTCAGACTGTCTTCAAGAAGTTTTTTAAGGGGCTTCTTCACCTTCATCCTCCCCATAGGGAGCCAGTCCCTCCCTGGGACCTGAACGTGATGCAGGATGACCGGCAGCATGGGATTAGGGAGGGATCATGTCAAACGAATCTGACTTATTTACATAGATACATAGACAGTGTTGGCAGATAGGGGCCTATGGCCCACCTAGTCTGCCCATTTGAGCTTGTAAGTTCAGTTTGTTTTCCTAGAAGTCTATTTCCCCTTACCCCTGACCTCTAGAATTCCTTTATGTCTATCCCATGCATTCTTAAATCCCGTGATTGTTTCAGCTCCCACCACTTCCTCTGGCAGGGTGTTCCACTTGTCCACCACCCGTTCTGTGAAGAAATTCTTTCTCATGTTTCCTCTGAATCGTCCTCCTCCAACTTCATCCCATGCCCTCTAGTCCTGAAACATCTTTCACTTAAAATAGTGTTTTCCTGCACCCTGTTCCTCCCTGTAAGATACTTGTATGTCTCTATCCATATCCCTCTCTCCCTCCTCTCCTCCAGGAGTACATGTTCAGTTCCTTCAACCTGTCTTCATAGGACTTGTGATGCAACCCATGCACAATCTTTGTTTGCCCTCCTCTGAACCTTCTCTACCCTGTCTGTGTCCTTACGTAGGTAGGGTCTCCAGAACTGTACACTGTACTCCAGGTGGGGCCTCACTAGTGTCTTGTATAGAGCGAATTATGACCTCCTTTTCCTGCTGATGCCCTGCCATACATCCCAGCATCCTATTTGCTTTACCTGATGCCTTGTCACACTGTTTCCCTACCTTGAGGTCATCAGAGATGACAACCCCAAGATCCCTTTCCTGCTTGGTGCATGCTATATCCTCACCCCCCAACTGATATATTGTGCCAGGGTTTTTGTGCCCCATATGCATTATCTTGCACTTCTTTGCATTGAATTTCAACTGCCAAACCCTTGACCATTCTTCAAGTTTCTGCAGGTCCTTCTCATTCTGTCTACACCCTCTGGTGTGTCTACTCTGTTACAGAGCTTTGTGTCATCAGCGAACAGTGAAATTCTGCCTTCTAGATCCTGTGCAATGTCACTGATGAAGATGTTGAATAGGACCGGTCCCAGCACTGATCCTTGGGTACCTTCACTGGTCACTCTTCCCTCTGTGGAGTGACAGCCATTTACCACCACCCTCTGTGTCCTGCCACCCAGCCAGTTACCTACCCACCACACTACTGTCCTGCCACACCCATATTCCCCAGTTTGTGTAATAGTCTTCTATGTGGCACAGTGTCAAGGCCTTGCTGAAGTCCAGATAGGCCATGTCCACTGCCCTCCCCTGATCCACCTCCCTAGTCACCCAGTCAAAAATTCAATGAGGTTGGTCTGACGAGACCTCCCCTGGTGAAACCATGCTGCCTTGTGTCCTGTAGTCCACTGACAACCAGATGTTCCACCAATCTCCTTCAGTAGTACTTCCATGATCTTTCCCACTACCGAGGTGAGGCTGACTGGTCTGTAGTTCCCTGCTTCCTCTTTGTTCCCACTTTTGTATAAGGGGACTACATCTGCTGTCCTCCAGTCTTTGGGTACCTCCCTGTTTCAGTGATTGGCTGAACAGGATAGCCAGTGGTTCAGCCACCACCTCTCTTAGTTCTTTAAGGACCCTGGGTGCACCCATCTGGCCCCATTGCTTTTATCAGCTCTTATTACTTCCAGTTCCTTCAGGACCCTTTCTCGTAAAGGGACTTGTGTCCATTCTGCACCATTCTCACCTCTATACTCCCTTCAGACCCATTACCCCCCTCTTCCTTAGTAAAGACTGAGCAGAAATACCTGTTCAATATGTCAGCTTTACTGTTGTCATCCTCCACGCGGCTCCCATCCTCCCCCTTCAGTCTCACTATCCCTCCCTTTGTCCTTCTTTTTTCACTTATGTACCTGTAAAGGTTTTGTCCCTTTAACCACTGATTTTGCAATGTGTTCTTCTGTCTGAGCTTTGGCTTCCCTTCACTGACTTCCCTGCCTCCCTTTGTTTCTCCTGGTACTTCTCCCTATCCCCTTCTGCCTGTGTCTTTTGTATTGCCTGAATGCAATCTTTTGGCTTTCACTTTCTTTGCTACCTCTTTGGAAAACCATAATAGTCTCCTCTTTCTTTTCCTCTTGCTAACCTGCTTAATGCATAATTCTGTTGTTCTTATAATCCCATTTTAAATACTGCCCACTGTTCCTCAATCCCTGATTCCTGTCCCATTCCCTTAATGCCTCTTTCAAGCATCCCCCATTTTCCCAAAGTCTGCCCCCTAAAATCCAGGATACGTGTTTTTGTGTGGTTTGGTTCTGCTGTTTCTGTGATTTCAAACCACAATGACTGGTGGTCACTGTTACCCAGGTGCTCCCCACTGTTACCCCATCCCACTGTCCCTGTTTGTGAGCACAAGGTCCAGTATTGCCTTCTGCCGAGTTGGTTCCATGACCAGTTGCTTGAGGAAGGCACCCTGAAGGAGTCCAGGATAAATCTGCTCCTAGTTGATGCTGCTGCTGGGATGCTCCAGTCCACGTCTGGTATATTGAAGTCTCCAACCAGTCTACCTCACCCTTGTCTGCCATCCTTTGGATGGCTAGCATCAACTCCCTATCTGTTTCTTCCTCCTGGGCTGGTGGTCTATAGACCACACCTGTCTGGATGGCTGGCCCCATTTTCCTTTCAGCTTAACCCACAGTATCTCTCCCCATTTTGTTCCTCCTGGATCTGTGTGGCCCCTTGTCATTTTTTTCATACAGTGCCTCCTCCTCCTTCCTGCCTGCTCTGTCTCTTCTGAATATGTTGTAGCCAGGTATGGCCATCTCCAGTCATGGTTATCATTACACCAGGTTTCAGTGATGGCCACAATGTCCAGGTCTGACTGTACCATGACAGCCTCCAGATCTTCCATCTTGTTGCTAAGGCTCCTGGCATTTGCACACATGGCTTTCCATGATTTGACCTCCCTAGACTGCTTCACTGTTCTACTCCAGCCCCTTCCTTGGTTGTCATTTATCCCTGGTTCTCCTTGCTGTCTGCCCTTCTGCTGAATTTTGCCCCTTCTCTGCTTATCCACCTTTTGGACACTAATCTCCATCTTTTGCACACTGCTTTGCAGAGATAGCCACTCCTCTGGTTCACCTGTTTGACTGTGTCACTAAGACAGTAGACATTCTCTATCTTGATTTCAGCAAGGTCTTTGACTTTGTGCCCCACAAAAGGTTGATCAGGAAGTTGATGGATCTCGAGGTTGGGAAAAAGATGGCCCGATGGGTGGAAAACTGGCTGAGGGACAGAACCCAGAGGGTGGTTGTGGGGGGGAGAGTTATCTGGCACCAGAGAGGTAACTAGTGGTGTCCCGCAAGGCTCGGTGCTGAGGCCGGTGTTGTTCAGTGTCTTCATCGGACACATTGGGGATGGCATTAAGGGCAAAATGTGCCTATTCGTGGATGACACCAAGCTCTGTGGGAGAGTGGACACAGCTGAAGGGATACAGGACTTACAGGAAGATCTGGAAAAGCTGGGGAGGTGGTCCAGATCTGTAGCTTGGCTTCAATGCCAAGAAATGCAAAGTTATACATATTAGAGCCCAAAATCCCAGGACAGAGTACTACCTGGGTGGAGGCCGAGTATCTGCATCAGAGGAGGAGAAGGACCTGGGAGTCATGATCACTAGTGACCTGAAGCATTCCACACAGTGCAAGAAAGCAGCAGCAAAGGCAGACAAGATGCTGGAATGCATATCTAGGGGGATCATTAGTAGGAGAGAGGAGGATATATTGCCCTTGTACAGGTCACTGGTAAGGGCACATCTAGAGTATGGAGTTCAGTACTGGTGTCCACACCTCAAAAAGGATGTTAACCTGCTGGAGAAGGTCCAGAGGAGGGCTATAAAGATGATAGTGGGTCAGCAGGGTAAGACATATGAGGAGAGGTTGAGGGCACTCAACACGTACTCTCTGGAAGAGAGGAGAGAGAGGGGGGACATGATTGGGACCTACAAGTAATTGAAAGGGATAAATAAGGTTGATAAGGAGAGTCTCTTTAAGCTGAGCAGCAACCATAACATGAGCTCACAGTCAAGCTGGAGAGTGGGAGGTTTAGGAGGGAGGCCAGGAAGTACTTCTTCACAGAGATGGTGGTGGACACTTGGAATGCATTGCTGGAAGAGGTTATCTCATTGAAGATAGTGGGCAGCTTTAAGAGAGGCTGGGATAAACATAGGGAGAAGGTAAGGATTATGGGTAGGGAGGATTGGAGGAGAGGGGAAGGGAGGGAGGAGGGCAGAGACATTACCTCAAGCTGTGGTTCCTGCAATATGAGCAGGCTTGATAGACCAAATGGCCCTCTTCTGCTGGCTTCTTCGTATGTTCGTATGTAACATCTGCATAGCCAAACTCATGGAGCCAGCCGGCCCAGTGGCGCTGAGGGTTGAGGCGCTGGATGCCACACCGGCGACCTGGGTTCGGGAACGGACTTGGACGCCGGGGGTCGGCAGGGGAAGGGTTTAGGATAGAGCGCCTGAGTGGTGCCTTCTTCCCCGGATCAAGGGGATGGGATGGCCCGGCGAGCCAGAGACCCCTGGTGGAGACCAGGGGTACTGCAGCAAGCCAGGCAGGCACGTACTAGTGTGGCCGACGCAGGCATGGTTGCCGTGAGCCAGAAGTGTCGGAGTGTGCCCACGCATAGGAAGAGATAGAAAATGGAAAAACCCGGTCCTGGGGGTAGGCGATGGCACCAACCCCCATGCCCACTGCTGGGTCCAACCTAGCCGACCTTCATGGATCCTCCACCCGGGGCCCACATCTGCAGCTGGAGTCTATGGTTGAAGAGTGCCCAAGGTAGGAGGGGTGGCCCCATCCTGGAGGGGTTAAGCTGGGGGTGCCAGCTGTGAGGCGGGGCGGGAGTGAAGAAGATATGGATGGGTGGCCTTCAGGCAGGGCAGGACTCAAGTTGGATGCCTGAGAGAGGCTCCTAGAATCGTGACTGGAGCAAAAGAAAGTTGAAAAAGAGAACAAAAACACATGGAGCCACCATTTGAGCCATTGGTGACTGCAGACTTACAATATGTTACCTGGAAGACTGTCTTATTTATTTTATTTATTTATGTTTTTGGTTACCAGGTAAGTGCACTGATCCAGAGGACCATTTTCAGTCATGACCCAGGCCACAAGGTGGCAATTCCTGGTAGCTATTACTTCTGGCAGGCAAGTCAGTGAGTTGCACAGAGTTTAACTATATTTCCTTCCACATGGGACAAGCTAATGCTTAGGACCAATAGGAAGTTTCTTCCTAAGGTAGTCTCTGAATTCCACCTGACCCAATCAATCTCCCTACCGGTCTTTTTCACAGCTAACTCCAGCTCACATGAGCGAAAGTTAAACAGCCTGGATGTCAAGAGGGCACCCAGCCACTATCTTGATCACACCAAAGCTTTCAGGCCAGAACACACACAACTGTTTCTGACCTATGGAGAAGTGGGCCAGCTGCCAAGAGAACCATTGGATGCTAGATAGCTTCCTGCATATAGTTTTGTTGCAACAATGCTGGCAAATGGCCACCTCCAAGCCTCAGGGCACACATCGCCCATGGCACAGTTGATTGGTGTCAGGTGCAAGGGCATTCCCCTATTGGAGATCTGCAAAGCAGCTAGCTGGAAAACTGTACACACTTTCACAAAACACTACTACTTGGACATACAGTCCAGAAGTAATGCCAGGTTTGGCACTGCAGTCCTGCAGAACCTTTTCCCTAAGTAGGTTCAGTACCAAACCTACCAAGTTACTGCTTGGTAGTCTGCATTAATTAAGCATATGGAGGGGTTCCTGGGGTTTGAAGAAAAAATTACTATAGTAATGTTGTTTTATCCAGGGGATCCCTCAATATGCTTAAACCTCCTACCCTGCCTCCCCTTCCAGAACCAGATGTGGGGTTCTGCATCCCTGCTGGTCACTTCTTTTCCTGTCCATTATATATGTTAAACTTTAATGTTGCAAACCAGTCTGTTCTCTTTTTTGATAAAAACTGGTATTTTATCTACCCATTTTGAGGATTTTTTTTTTGTTAGGATAGCATAATTAGAGGGTCTTCACCTCTGTAGGCTCTATAATGAATCTGAGCAGTTTAGTATGCAGCAGCTAGGGGCAACAGTTTGAATTGCTGCACGAGCCAATGACGCATTCCATCATTTACAAACATTTCAGTCTCTCCGGGGCAGTTCAACACAGGAAGCTGACTGCATTAGTTAAGCAAACTGAGGGACCCCCTGGAAGAAACAACATTACTATGGTAAGTAGACTTTTTTTTATCTAATAGACTACTTTTAGCCAGCACCCTTTCAGCAATTTCCCTAATTCTAAATGTTACAACCACCTGTGCCTCATCCAGGTGCTCCCACCTCATTACCTTAGTTACACCTTTATAACCTAGTGAGATTTGATAAATTGGAAAAAAACCAGCTGGTTGACCTAGATAAACAAGCATTCATTTCACCATGAGGTCTCTTCAGTTCAAAAATACTCAGGATGTAGGAGTATTTATCATAAGAGAAGGATTAATAATAAAAGCTGTCTTCTGCGTATTTAAGTATGTCAGAATAAGATTATATCTCTCTAGAATATATCTATTATTCCAAAAATAATTGGCTACTGTATGTGCAATACACATAATTTGCACACAGTCCAGGCCATATTTGTCCTTAATAACAGTAGCATCTTGAATATCTCCTTCATTTATCTGGATCTCCATTTTAGTTTGCAACAGCTGTATGATGGAGTCCAGGGGTATGGTGTCTAAAGAGATGATCTCTTTATTAAATCCATATAATCTAACAGTACCACAATTTGTTCCAGGAAATAAACCCAAACCCATTGCTTTTTCCAGTTCTCCATGCTCTGGAATGCAAGCAGTTTGTGAAGAGACAATATGATCAGAAACTAAAGGAGGTACTTCTTTTGAACATACCAAATTGCAAGCAAAAACAGGCCTCATGGTCTATCAAGTCTGTTGAGTGTGCAGCTAGCCCCTTATCTCACAGCTGCCCCTCCCGTCCCCCCTTCCCAATATTCCTTACCTTGTCCCAACCCCACTTGAAACTGTCCACCATGTTATAGGACACTATCTCGTCTGGTAAGGTGTTCCATTTATCCACCACTCTTTCCGTGAAAAAATATCTCGTCATCTCCCTTTTGAATCTTCTCCCCTCCAATCTCAGTCCATGCCCTCTCGTGTCCCTCCCCCTTCTCATCTGAAAAATCCCTTCTGTGTTGGTCTTATCTTTCCCCTTCAGATACTTAAAGGTCTCGATCATATCCCCCTATCCTTCCTCTCCTCCAGTGAATACATGTTCAACTCTCCCAGCCTGTCTTCGTAGGGCTTGCTCTCCAATCCCTGGGTCACCTTTGTCGCTCTTCGCTGCACCCCCTCCAACAATCTGATGTCCTTCTTCAGGAATGGGCACCAGTATTGCATGCAGTACTCCTGGTGGGGCCTGACCAATGTCCTATACAGGAGCAAGATAACCTCCCTCCTTCTGGCGGAGATCTCATTTGCAATACACCCCAGCATTTTGTTGGCTTTTGCTGCTGCATTCCTGCACTGAGCAGAGTTGTTCATGCTCCCCGTAATGATCACTCCTAGGTCCTTCTCCTCTGTGGTGCTCCCCAACTGTACCCCATTCAAGTGATAATCCCTCACCTGGTTCCTGGCTTCGAAGTGCAGAACCTTGCACTTTTTGGTGTTGAACCCCAACGGTCATGTTTTCGCCCACTCTTGCAACTTAGTCTGATCCTCCTGCAATCCCTTCCACCCCTCCGTGTCATCAACCACAGCTCCCATCTTGGTATCATCTGCAAACAGACTGATTTTGCTCTGGATCCCATGTGAGATATCTGCAATAAAAATCCCAAACAGCACCAGTCCCAGTACCGATCCCTGTGGTACTCCGCTCATCACCGCTCTCGGTGACGAGAAGCCCGACCACTACCACCACCCTTTGCTGTCTTCCCTTTAGCCAGTTTGTGATCCAGTTCAGCATTTTTGGTTCTGCCACCACATATTCCAGTTCTTCCCACAACCTCCCATGTGGCACTGAATCAGAGGCCTTGCTGAAGTCCAAATAAAGGACATCCACTGCATGGCCCTTCTCCAGTTCCAGTGTCACCCAGTTGTAGTACTCAACAAGGTTTGTCTGGCAGGATCTGCCCACTATAAATCCATGCTGTTGACAATCATGGAGACTGTTTTCCTCCAAGAAGCTCACTAGCCTCTGTTTTAGTATGGTCTCCATGAACTTTCCCACGATCGATGTGAGGCTCACTGGTCTATAGTTTCCCAGTTCATCCTTTGGGCTGCTTTTGTGAATGGGCACCACCTGGGCCATTCTCTAGTCCTGTGGTACACATCCTGTGTCCAGAGGGGTATTGAACAGGTCGGCCAGTGGCCCTGCCAGGACCTCTGCCAACTCCCTTAGTATCCTAGGGTGAATGCCATCAGGTACAGGTGCTTTGTCCACCCTTAATGCCCATAACCCATCTAGTACCCTCCTCTCTCTAATCCCTACATCTGTCATTTCCCCCCCAACTCACTCCCCCTTGCCTGGGGTATCTGCCCCCTTCTTCTGCATGACTACAGAGCAAAAGTATTCGAGTATTCAAGATAACAGGGAAGTGCCTCTCAGTGCCTCTGCCTGCTCCACTCCTTTCTCCACCCACCCACCCCCATCCTTCTTAATCCCCACCAGCTGATCCTTGCTCTTTCTTCTTTCTCTGATGTAGTGGCAGAAGCCTTTTTCTCCACTTTTGATTCCCTGCACCAGTCTCAGCCCTCTGGATGCCTTGGCTGCCATGACCAGTCTGGAAACCTTCCTGTACTTCCCCATATACCTATCCTTATCTTTACCCCTTCCCGAGTTCCTGTACTTTCAAAACGCTGCCCTCTTGGCCCTCACCCCTTCCATAACTTCCTGTGTCAGCCAACTGGGTTTCTTTGCCCTTCCCTTCTTGCTTTTCTTCCTAATGCAAGACTCTGTTGCCTCCACCAGCCCTTCCTTTAAGATGTCCCATTTCTGGTCTGCATCTATGTGTGGTTACAATCCTGCCAGGTGCCTGCCCAAAATTTCCCCCATCTTCTTAAAGTCCACCCCCCTAAACTCAATCACCCTTGTACCCGTGCCCCGTTTACTTCTCCATGTTGAGCATGAACCACACCGAATAGTGATCACTCTCAGCCAGTGGTTCCTCCACTTCTAGATTCCTTACAGCTTCCCTGTTATCTTAAGTCCTTTCTAACCGAGTCAGCCCCTGGACCAGCTGTGTTAGAAAGCTGTCTTGAAATGCTTCTAGCAGGACCCACTCCCTTACACTCATGGTGGATGCCCCACTCTACCCCAATAGGTTGAAGTCACCCACCACTACTGTGCTCCCCTTCCTGCAGATCCTCCTAATTTGTTTAGCTTTCTTCCCTGCCCAGATCAATCCCCTGAGCTGGTGGCCTGTATACCACACCCATCCTCAGTGTTCTATTCTTTGCAGCTTGGAACTGCATCCATAGTGCTTCTGTCCTCCCCTCCTCCCCTTCCTCCCTTACACACTTTATCCCCTCCCTTACACAGATCGCCACTGCCCCCCATTCCCCTTAGCCCTATCTTTTCTAAATAACCTGAACCTTGGGAACATCATATCCCAGTCCTGGTACTGGATGGCCCACATTTCCATGACGGCTGCAATGTCCACCCCCTCTACTGCCAAGAGAGCCTGTAACTCCGCTATTCTATTCCTTAGGTTTCTTGCATTCAGTGAGACCACCCTCCAGCCTGTCTCCTTCCCTTCCCTACCCCTATTCTTCCCCCCCTTATCCCTCCCTGTGCTGCTTCCCCACTGCCTTTACCCATAACTGGGGGGGGCGAGCTCACTAGGCTCCCCTTTTTGGACCCTTTTCTTGTCAGCGGTCCCCTCGCCACCCCCCCCCCACAGTTTCAGAGGATTAACATTCTTTCTGCCATTTTCTTGGTTATTATTCTCTAAAAATACCACCAACAGCTTAATCTGGTTCAGTTTCAGTTGGTTACCATCTGTATCCCCCCCCCCAGTCGCCCTTGAAAAAGGGACTTCTGGTCTCAGTGGGCCTACTGGGTCAACAAAATTCAATAAATAAATACAAGTTTTAGCCAGCTTTAGCTTCTGGGAATCAACATTCAATTTTCCTCAACAGCTGTTTTGCTGTCCAAGTTACTCAGCATTAAACTGAATTCTTCCTTAATAATGGCCAAATCAGCACATGTGGCCTGCAGTTTGGAAAGCAGAGGATCTCCTTCGTTTACATTTGCTGATTTTAAGTCAATATTCTGAGAATTATTTGTCATAACTTCTATATTGTTCTTTTGTGAATTTACTGTCTCCACATTACCCTTTAGTGTAAAGTGACATAGTCTGCAAGTGGTCAGCATTAGGGGACTTCTTATTACCTTTTCCCATGTTTGCTTCCTTTCTCCTTTTTCCATCTTCTTTGTTGTTATTTTTTTCATTTTTGTTTCTCCCCTCTTGTACACAGACTTGTTTAGGGAAGACTATTGAACTTAAATCTGGTCTGAGGCCAGGTATAGGCTGTTTTAATTTAGAGACCTCAACTGACGACCTTCTTAAAGGATGAATTTCATTAAATTTTCCGAACGTCGTTCTTTCTGCGCTAATCGTAATGTCTTCTCTAATGGTATCCAGCTCATTCTTCGGGATGACCAACTGTTCTGTCAGCCTAAGATTAGTTGCGTATTGGTTGCTCATAATGTTAATGATGTCAGTACTAAGGTATGAGGAATAGTACCTGACTGGTTCAGATTTTTCTTTGATAGTTTGGAACATCTTACAGGGCTGTTGGTTGATTGGTGACATTTTTACTTTCTTAGTAGAAAGATTCATATACAGGATATTTATATTTGCTGATACTTTTTTGTAATTAATTGATCTTTCCAGATTTTTCTGGCCAATAATTGTATTATGTAGATCAGAAAGGATCTCAGCCATAATAAATTAGAGGCATCAGTTCCTTGGTTGTACACAAATAATTACATTTCATCTTGGGAGACAATCTCAACCATAGATGTAATACCCCTGTTTGACTGATCTAATATATCCAAGACCTCATAGGGAGGAGAATGACCAGGGAGTTGTAAATGCCTATTTGACAATTAAATAACATCTACTTTATCATTATTTTGAGGTTCTTTATTCAGATCCATCTCATTTTCAGCTAATTTAGTCCCTTCAAAGTCTAGTACAGGTGTTTTTTTCAGGAGAGTTCAACATATTACCTAAGGCTGTTTTAAAAGTCATTAACAGGGCCGGCCTGGTGGTGATGAGGGTTGAGGTACTGAACACCTTACCTCGCGCTATGCTGGTGACTTGTGTTCGGGAACAAGCATGGGCCGCCAAGGGTTGACAGGGGAGGAGCAGGATTGAGCGTCCGATGGACTGCTCTCCTTCTCCGGGGAGGGGGTCCTCAGTAGTCGGTGCTCACTTGCCCCCTGTTGGCGGCTACAGGACAGGGAACCATGCTGCAGCATGGGGAGGAGTTGGGGCAGGCGCTTGGAGGAAGCGCATGCAGATGCATGCACGCTCCCCTCCGCTGGTGTCATTACACACCCCAGCTCCTGGGAGAACACCAGGAAAAAAAGCAGTGTTGCAGCACAGTGGTGGAGGGCGCCTCACAGGCTCCACTCCCGACCAACCACAGCACTGGCCCACTGGATCTGGACTCCAGTGGGGGTTGGGGAACCCCGCTGGGGGGGCAAGCCCTGGGAGTTCCGGGTCAGCGCCGGATGGTGGACGCCAAGGGATGGGGCTGGGGTGCCCTCTGGAGGATAGCTGGTGTAGGAGGAGAAAAAAGTACTAACCAAAAAAAAAAAAAACATGAACTGTTCAAGACAGACAAAATCTATATTTCTGGGAGTAGAAGTCAGCTGCCCCTGAGTTAAATTACTAGCTGTATCAATTCTTTTAACCTTTATTGCTAAATTCTCAGTAATTTTAGGTTGATTGTTAATGTCAGTTTCAGCCTTTTTCTTACTTTTCTGCTTAGAATAATTCTTTTTAGATTTTGTTATAAATGATGCATTTAGTCAATCATCTGATTAGGGCTATCCTTTTTGTTTTTTTCTTTTTTCCCTTTAATCTTAGGGGTATCAGTGATTGACTTCACATTCTCAGTTGAAAAAGCAGTAAAAAGATTTGTTTACAAGTTTGTACCATACATGTAAAATTAGGGAACAACTGTATAATCACATCATCAGAATGGAATTACTTGTATTTATAAACATATAAGATAATTGAGTAAACACTCCTTTATAAGTTATAAGCAGAGTAGACAAAAGTAAAGACATAAATCTCAAACATATGTACACTGTATATAAATACCAGTCCTTTACAGGCATTGAAACGAGGCATACACAGGAGGAGAGAAAAGATCTATGTGGAGAAATGGCAGGTTTCTCTGACAGTATTCTAGTCTTCTAAATTTCTGTGTGTTAGTCTAATTCTTCCAGACTTCTGGACTTGGATGTAGCAATGGCTGGAATCTTCTGAAAAATCCCAGGAGAAACCTCCAACAATTAGATCAAAATTAGAAACTGGCACCACTTTCATTTTTCTTTGTTTATCCCTTTTTCCTTCTTGATCAAACTCTCTTGTTCTTGATCTGATTTCTTCTTTCTAGGGCAGGCTTGATATATTATTCACCTTGTCAGTTTCACCTTCTGGTTGCTGTATCAACTCAAAGCCTCTGCCTCTGACTCCTCTAGTGGCAAGGAAAAAAATGTAGGAATTTTAATTAATATGTACCTGTTTTTTAAAACAAGAAGGTTACCTTATTTTCTTTTCTTTATTTAGTTTTTGTTTATACTAGACAGATATGCCTATTTTCAGGCATGACCCTGGACAAGTACAAACAA
This sequence comes from Neoceratodus forsteri, assembly GCA_016271365.2. NCBI lineage: Eukaryota > Metazoa > Chordata > Ceratodontiformes > Ceratodontidae > Neoceratodus > Neoceratodus forsteri. Next base: position 334,535,687 of record CM028129.1, on the reverse strand, counting down.
TAAGTAAAACATTGTTACATGGACTCGTAAGTTCCTAGAAAAAACCGTACAGGAATTATGAGGCCTTTGTCAACAATTTGAGCAATACAGAGTTAGAGCTGGAGTTAAAAATTACAGAGAGGCAAACCTGAGACACAGTTGAATTTTGCAGAAATAGGAGTCAGTTACAGGTATACTTATCCAATAATAGGAGAAACCTGCAAAGCTCATTTAAAAAAAAAAGAGTGTGTTTGTCTGAGTTAAGTGAAGGAATTGTTATCTGTGCAGTTAGCTAGGTGAAGAAAAAAACTGAATTAGGGTGAAGGAATTATTATCTGTGCAGTCAGCTAGGTGAAGGAAAAAAACTATTAATTAGGGTGAAGGAATTGTTATCTGTGCAGTTAGCTAGGTGAAGAAACAAACTGTTAATTAGAGGGAGTGGCTTAGAGAGAAGGAAGCCAGGGGCAGGATTCACAAAGAAGTCCAAAAATCCCACAGCTGTGGGAAAAAAGCCTGCAGCACTGCAGAAACGCAGTTGCATGATATTCTCAAAGAAAATCCCGCAACTGCGGGAATTCCACAAAAAATTCCGCAACTGCGGAATTCCAGCAGCTACGGGAATCCTGCAAGTGCTGCAAATCTGCAACTGCGGATCCGCAGCTGTGGAAATGGGTGAGAAGGCACAGCAATAGTAAATTCATGTAGCTGAAGCAGCAGACATTAACATTGCTGTCATTGTATGAGGCTGACAGCACCCACATGGATACCTACAACCAGTCCCTCAACTGGGACAGGTGCAGCACCATAGGTACCAGCAATACCATGGCACCACAGTTGCCGACAGTCACTGCTGGTCGTCCCTCCCTGGGGTGATCCTGTTCCCTGCAGGGGTGGCACTCGCTACAGGCTGGTCATGCTTTACTGCCTGTGGGGCTCTGTCATGGGCTGTACTGGGTCTGGTGGTTGTTACCTGTTGCCATACTGTACCATGGCAATGTGTGCTTTTGTCGCTGTAACATCAGCCACTGCTATACTATCTGAGATGCATTACCTGTGGATCACCTCCACCTTAATTGATTCCAATTGTTGGAGCACTACTGCAGTTTGCTGAGGGAGAGTTACACCTCATTCCACTGTGTGTAACATTTTTTCCACAACTGTGGAAAAAAACTGACTGTGAATAGTCTTGCAGGAGCTGTGCCTTACATATCTCACACCTTTTTTTCCCTCAGGGACTTCCGCAGCTGCACTTTTTTCCACAGTCCGTAGTGAGTTTTTCCGCAGCTGCTGAGGTTTTTGTGAATAGCACTTGGAGCAATCTCCTGTTTTTTTTTTTGTTTGTTTGTTTTTGTAGCTGAGGCAGTTTGGGGGACTTAGGGAAGGTTTTGTACCTTCTGAAAGCTTTGTGAATCCAGCCCTAGGTGTTTGCATTTAAAAACTGACCTAGATAGCTTGTGGCAGAGAACAGCAAGAGGAGGAAGGTGCTGTTAGAACTATACTACTCTACTGGACTAAAGAACTAGAACTCTGTTACTGGGAACTTCAATTTAGGGTTAAAACAAACAAAAAGTGTGTTTGTCTGAGTTGGGTGAAGGAATTGTTATCTGTGCAGTTAGCTAGGTGAAGGAAAAAAAACTGTGAATTAGGGTGACTGAATTGTTATCTGTGCAGTTAGCTAGGTGAAGAAACAAATTGTTAATTAGGGGGAGCAGCTTAGAGAGAAGGAAGCCAGGTGTTTGCATTTAAAAACTGACCTAGATAGCTTGTGACAGAGAACAGCAAGAGGAATGAGGTGCTGTTAGAACTATACTACTCTACTGGGAATATATTGCCCTCCATCCAGCCCCTCTACCCCCCACCCTTAGCCGGTTCTACTTTTATAGGCACAGGATTTGACTGACAACAGGAACTTCCTGTTTGGGAGCAGGAAGGGAGTGATCACAGAGGCACAAAGGAATCACCATCCTAGAAGAAAACAGTAGCTCTGCATCACCCTCTAGCTGCTGAAGGTCTGACTCTGAGCAAGTAAGAAGAAGACTACTGAGGACTACAGGAACTTACTGTCCCAGAACAGGATGATCAGGAGCTTTAAGATCATGGAGGCAGTAGGAAAGTAGGGAAAAAAAATTATATATAGTAAATAAATAAAATAAACAGAGGAAAGAGTAAGTATACAAAACAGTTAAGGGACCACAAATAAAGACATGATGGGAGTGGTGCAGTGCACTGGGAGTGGAACAGTAGTCTTCCGGAAGACATTCTGGGGAATGCGGTGTTGTCTCATCTGCAGGCACCTCTCTGGGCTGAGAGAGGAGGTTGCTCATCTCCAGGCTGAGTTGGCCAGGATTCAGGGGTCCTCCTTTCCCACCCAGGGACCACCAGGGCTACAACTGCTGCCTCAGAGGTTGCCAAGAAAGAGGAGCGGTTGGACCACAGTGGGCTCAGGGAAGGTGAGGGTAGTAGAACAGAGGTACATCCCTCCAGTTGTACCTCTCCACAATTCATATGCCATTCTGGCAGACTGTGATTCCACTATGGAGGCACCTGCAGTGGAGACCAAGGAGGATACTGGGAGCCTCCACAAAGGAGACCCACAGGAGGGTGGCATGGGACCCCACAGGGGAAGGAAACAACTCCTGGTGGGGGACTCCATTATTAGGAGGTAGAACTGGGGAGGGGAGGGAGGAGAGAGAGAGAAGGTGCCTGCCTGGCACCATGGCTTGAGGGACAGGGAGCTAATCCTCAGGATTGCTGGAGCAGCTGCACAGGGAGGGAGCTGGATGTCATTGTCCACCTAGGGATAAATGACCTGGCTGGGAAAGGGGTCGGAAGTGCAGGAGGAGTCTGCGGGTTGGGGAGGGCCTTAGACAAGTAGCATGCACGGTAACCTTCTCGGAGATGCTGCCTGTCTATGGTATGGATGAGGCTAGGGTACTCCACACTATGGGATTCAATCAGTGGTTGAAAAACTGGTGCAGAGCTCGGGGTTTTGGCTTCATTGGAGACTGGGGCTCCACCTGGAGGGATACAGGTCTATACTGGTGCGATGGTCTGCATCTGTCCAGGAGGGGAACCAGAATCCTAGGTGATAGGTTTAAATGCTTCATTGGCAAGCATTTACCTAGCCAAGGGGGGGGAAGCACTGAAAAGGAGAAGGCACCCCCCCAAATCAGGATAGTTAATGAGGTAAACACCAAGATAGAGATGTTGATAGGGAGAAGGGCTGGGGTAAATGGAGAAAAAGACAACAGCAGTAAGGACAAGGATGGGGCAAAAAGGAATAAGGTCAACAAAAAATGGAGGGTAATGAGTACCAATGGCTGTAGTCTAGGTAACGAGCTCCCTGAACTGGTGGTCTTGATGGAAGATGGATGCCTGGATATCGTGGCAGTCACATAAACATGATACACAGAGAACCATGACTGGGATGTCAACAGACCAGGGTACACAATCCACAGGAGGGACAGGAAGGGTGGAAGAGGAGGAGGAGAGTAGCTGTCTATGGAAGGGAAGGAAAGGATCAAAGCAAGAACTAAAGGGTAAACAAGGAGGAGAAGGCACTGTGGGTCACCCTGGAGACTGGAAATGGCACCACAATCCACACAGGGTTGTATACAGACCCCGTCTCAGGGAGAGGAATGGACAAGGAAATGACAGAAGGCATCCTTAGGATGGCAGAGAAAGGGGAGAGTTTGCTGATGGGGGACCTAAATATGCCAGATGTTAACTGGAGCACCTTTGTTGCAGTCACATCCAAGAACAGGGCCATTCTCGATACCCTACAGGGGGCGTGCCTCAGACAGCTAGTTTTGGAACCCACTCAGGAGGGAGCAATCTTAGACCTGGTACTCTTAAATAGGGACGGAGAGAGGATCTCGGACCTAGAAGTGGGTAGCCATCTGGGAACAAGTGACCACCAAACAGTGTGGTTCACGATAAACTTAGCTGTAGAGTCAAGCCATACAAAAGTACTGAACTTCAGGAGGGCTGATTTTGTCAAAATGGAAGAGTACCTCAGAAAAGCACTAGCAAACAGGCAAGCAGGTGGGGTGGATCAATAATGGGGAAACATCAAAACTGCCATCACAGAGGCAACAAGCCTTTGTGTGAAGCACATAAACAAATCAAAATTAAAGAAAAAACACTATGGTTCTCAAAAGAAGTGGCAGGGAAGGTTAGGGAGAACAAGACAGTATTTAGGAAGTATAAGGACACACAGAAGGAGCAGGTCAGAGAACTGTACCAGTTAAAGCAGAAGGAAGGGGGGAAGGCAGTCAGAATAGCAAAGACCCAGACCAAGGAAAAGATAGCCAACTCAGTTAAGAAGGGGGATAAAACTTTTTTAGTTACATTAGGGAGCAAAGAAAGGCTAAGGCAGGGATACTGAGGCTGAATAAAGAGAGTGGTTGGGCAGAGAGGGACAGTGAAAAAACAGGGATACTGAACGAGTACTTCTGCTCAGTATTCACAAAGGAAGGGGGAGGTGACTAATCCAGTCAATAGAAGCACTCTGGATAGGGGGGTTGATATCAGTCCTTTCACAGAAGAAAGGGTTCTGAAAGAACTCATAAAACTGAAGGTGGATAAAGCAATGGGGCCTGATGGGATTCACCCCAGAATTCTAAAAGAACTAAGGAGAGAATTAGTAACACCACTGACTACCCTTTTTAACAAATCATGGGAGGATGGTGTGGTACCTGAGGACTGGAGGAGGGTGGATGTGATTCCCCTTCACAATAGTGGGAGCAAGGCAGAGGCAGGAAACTACAGATCTGTCAGTTTGACCTCAGTGGTAGGGAAAATGATGGAATCACTTCTGAAGGAAGAACTGTTGAGTACCTAGAGGCCAGTGGGGCACAGGACCCAAGGCAGCATGGATTCATAGCAGGAAGATCATGTCAGGCAAATCTAATTGATTTCTTTGACGGGGTGACCAAAGTAGTAAACCAGGGAGTGGCTGTGGACATGGCCTACCTAGACTTTAGCAAGGCATTTGACAGAGTCCTGCACAAAGATTAATAAACAATTAGCCAGCCTGGGAGTGGGTCCCAGGGTAGTAGCTTGGATAAAACATTAGCTGGACAACAGGACACAGAGGGTAATAGTAAACGGAGTCCACAGTGAAGAAAGGGGGGTTACTAGTGGGGTACCGCAGGGTTCAGTACTGGGGCCTGTCCTTTTTAATGTCTTTATAAGTGACATTGCAGCGGGACTGGAAGGAAAAGTATGTCTCTTTGCTGATGACACAAAGCTCTGCAACAGGGTTGATACACAAGGTGGGGTGGAAAGGATGAGAAGGGACTTGGCAAGGTTGGAGGAATGGTCAGTTGTATGGCAGCTTAGATTCACTGCAAAGAAGTGCAAAGTAATGCACCTGGGAAACAAAAACCCAGGGGAAGAGTACACAATGTGGGGTGAGATACTGACAACAGCAAAAATGGAAAGGGACCTGGGGTGGTTATATCAGATGACCTAAAGGTGGGCAAGCAATGTGAGAAGGCAGTAAGGAGGGCTGGGGGGATACTGGGATGCATTGGGAGCGGCATCACAAATGGAAAACAGGAAGTTGTTATCCCTCTGTACAGACAGTTGGTGAGACCACATCTGGAGTACTGTGTGCGGTTCTGGAAACTCCATCTCCGCAAAGACACAGATAGGGTGGAGGCTGTCCAGAGGAGGGCAACCAAAATGGTGCAGGGAATGCACCA